>CM068372.1:170335224-175135224 GCA_034769895.1 Magicicada septendecula
TAAAAATTTTACGGACCCCGTCTGAGTTATGAAACAAAACAAACAGTAAATGTATACATTCTTATAATTTTAATTAAAATTTATTAAAATCAAAATTCTCTTAACTTGGAAAATTATAACGTTAATTATATCAAACATAATTTAGTGTGAACCATGAAGCTGCTTTTGAACAATTAGCTCTGCAATATTAGGTTCAATATCTGATAATTTCAATATTAAGTTACTCTCGACATCAAGATTGTTTCTTAACTTTGTCAACCTCGGCTCTACCTTTCCAGCCACGCACGTGTCGAATCGAAACTCAACTACTTAGGCGTAAAACCAGCTACACGGAAAACGTTTTGCTAAGATACAGTGCTTATACGCGAGGTACAGTTCTAATAAGCAAGATGCAGTGCTTATACGTGGACTAAAACAGCGCGATCAGCTCTGAGTTGACGAGGCGCTCTAGTCAGTTTGACTGACAAACAGATCACCACTGACACGACTATTACTAAAGCCATTAGTTTGAAATTACTTTTACAATTACAATTAGTTTGAACAAAAACAAAGTACTGGAATCTTCTATTAATTGTTTTAAGATTCTAAAATTTAGATTTTAGAGCATACAAAAAATCTGAGAAAATTACGGTACTTTCTCTTAAAAGCGTCCGCGGACCCCCTGAAACATTGTCGCGGATCCCACTTTGGGAACCACTGGCTGTAACGATGAGAACTGCGGAAAAAGTCAGTTACGTGAAACCGTCAGGTAGGGTAACAAAGCGTGTATTTATAGAGTAGGCCTACGTTGTGTGGTGTTGTTTCAGCAGATCATGTGCTGCAGTAGGAACGTGACATTGCACATCTGGTATATACACGAGTATTGACCGACCACTTACGCTGTTCTCTCGTGTTGTTTTAACAACAATGAAGCCACTAAACTAACGTTTTGGCACTAAACGCTTCAACGCTTCGTCCATTTTCAAGGTTTCGACACGAGCACTCTACACACACACACACACACACACACACACACACACACATTAATAGTAAACTTACTTTCATCTCTTCTTGTATGCTTTTTCTTTAAAACTGTTTAGTAACAATATCTTAAAATATTTTAAAAAGATGGTAATTTTTTTCCTACTTTACTTGACTAACAAAAGAGACTACTTATTGCGATCCAAGTAAAGTAATATGTAAAAGCAATCGACGAATATAGCGAGTATAAAATCCTTAGAGTGGGGAACAATTTCTTAACAAGCTACCAAAATTTCAAGTGCATCCCGTTTTTGTTCATGAATCATAAGGCATTTTCTGTGTGTTCATCAGGTACATCTTTAAAAAAGGCATACTTCTTAACAATTGCAAACACTAAACATGTTACAATATTGTCAAAACTTGAACACATGTGAAATCGAATGGATAGCTCAGATGAGTCTTGTTTCATTACTTACATCCTGTTACAAAGCTTCTCCCTCCCTCCCCCCGCTCCATATCTCTCTCTCTCTCTCTCTCTCTCTCTCTCTCTCTCTCTCTCTCTCTCTCTCTCTCTCTCTCTCTCTCTCTCTTTCAGACAAATTTCAGACACCTTTCAAAACAATATCGTGCACTTTATTGATGATTTCTGGTGTAGTGGCACTTTCCGGACGCCCAGTACGCGGGTCAGCTGCCAAACTTCCACGACCACGTTTAAATTCAGAGCCCATTTTTTTACTGTAGTAAATGAAGGTCCAGCATCATCCAACACATTCTTCATCTCATTAAAAATGTCTGTTGGCTTTAAACCTTTCTTAACAAAAAATTTGATGTTCAGTTTTTTCCATTTTCAGCGTTGCTGTGACATAATCTTATTTATACAACTGTTTCTCCGCAACATTGACTTGACCCGACTTGCCGCTTCACAACTGTCCGTGGGGGGAACGTGGCGCACGATGCGGTAAAAACCAGAAAAGCCACACATTCGTTTATAACTTTTCAAATCGCCCTCGTAGAAATAACATCTGGATGTACACTGTGCAAACAGTAGCCGCCATGAAGCTTTCTGCTTAAATTTATCATGTATACTGTACTCTATGAAACTGAAAAGTAGTTTAAACAAGCACCAGAATTATAACATTAGCCGGAGCAGTGGTTCCGATAAACGGAGTATTTTTAGGCCACGTATATACATGCGTTCAGGACTCTGAGAAAGTGATATCATTAACCGTTTGGTAACATTATCCGTGATCACAATAAACGGCAGGCACTGTAGAAGCATATGAAATGGAAATGTTGAGGACTATTAAGGACTTGGATTGACTGGGTATGGGTAGGAGTGAAACAATTAGAAATAGATTGTAAGTAAATGTAGCGTTTTGGGAAAAATGGAAACAGTAGTTGAGATGCTTTGGTCATATAGTGGAAATAGAAGAAGAAGGAAAGCAAGAGTGATAAAGGAGAAGGGAACATAAAATAAACGAAAGCTAGACGTCGTAGCATAGAGTAATAACATGACAAATGAACTACAGAAGAGGTGACAACAAGATAGCGTGGGGGAAAAAGTGTGGTAGGAAAAGATGTAGACGAACTACCGACTCTACTCCAATAGTATAAAAGGGTATGGAATGATTAAGGAAGTAAGTCAATATTGTGAATTTTATGCATCATTCTCCTGTTAATATTTCTCTTAATATTTTCAATGTATTAGAGAACAATTTTCCTGACAATATTTTATTATTCAGCAAATTATAGCCAATATGTAATTGAATTTTAAAAAGCCATTCCTGTAAGTCGATGGAAACTTATTTAGTTATTCCTTTGTCTTCGGGTAACTATGTTTATTTTTTAAGAATAAAGTTGCCAAATCATACAAAAATAGAAGTAAATATTATGTAAGTGTAACGAATTTTGTTTAGAACTTAAGGCGGTGGAATGAGGCACGAACCACAAAAATGGAGCTCAGGGGGCCGTACGTCACGGATAGATTTAAGATAACCAAAGGCGTATGGAATGATAATTGGAGGACGAAGAAAGCAAGACGGAATGGTCTTTGATCAGCGTCTCCGACAGTATGAAACAATGTGTAGTGCGACCATTGTGCATTCAGAATCCCTAGAACTGGTGACGTTAAACACTAGGGAAGCTCTTGTCGCAGTATGGGATTGAAGTAAGTAAAATGAGAGTTAGGGAAAGATGACATAGTGCCCATTTCGATCGGGGAGTTGACGGAGACTAGCAGCAGAGAGGGATTTGTTTAAAGAATGGAACGAAAGGACAAAGAATATATGTAACTGGGGGTTAAACTTTTACATGAGGGAACCCTGGATACTGCGTTCAGTGAAATACTCTGGGAAATAAAGCTGTTATAATACAGAACAGTATTCTATGTGATCGCAACGTCTCGAAACAAATTTACAATGAAGAAGTAAAGACAATAATAACTTATATTCGGAGATATGACTATTGACTGATAACTTATAAAAAGCAGGGAAAGGGGTAGTTAACCTGCAACGTTTTATGTTTTAACAAGGGTAATTTTTTCTATGACGAACGATAACTGCCGTAAATTGAAAGAAAATCAAATATTTTTTTGCATACCTTCCTAAATTGTAGAGAGCTCAAGGTCTGTTGATTTTGGTAAAGATCGGTAAAGGGAAAGGGGTAGTTTACCTGAAACATGTTATGTTGTAACAAGAGAAATGTTTCCATGACGGACGATAACTGCCGCAAATTGAAACAGAATCAAATATTTTTTTGCATGCATCCCTGCATTGTAGAGTACTGAAGGTCTATTGATTTTGGTGAAGATCGGTTTAGAGAAACGGGTAGTTTACCTGCAACGTTTTATGTTTTAACAAGAGTAAAGTACTTTATTTTTATAAATAAAGTATCTTGATAAGAAGCTCATAATAATCCACTGTAGAAACGTAGATGAAATATCTATAAATGAAGAGGTTAGGTGAACGGGGTGGGGGTAATTTTCTATAAATGAAAATTATAGTTGAAGGGGGAGGGGAGAATTTTGTATGTGTACTACGTTATCGGCAACAAAGAAGTAGTTCTTTGTTAAAATTCCTTCCCGGGCTGTTTAGTCGTAGTCCAATGTTTTCTGCAAAACCAGACTTTTCGGCAGTGCCATCGACTTCCATCTCAGTGAAAATCGAGTGCGAAAACGTGAGGTGGTATACGTTAGTGACCACAGTACTGTGGTTAAGGCTGAAGCAATAAGTAGAAAGAAGTAGTATCTATGGAAATATTTCATTTCGAATATGATTTTAAATATAAATCTTAGAACATGGAAGTCATGTATGGTTCTCCATACCGATATTTTCTTCTTATGAGGCCGATTGTGGATATCGGAGCATTATGACCTCAAACAGAATAGCACTACAAGGTATAACAGTGCCTAACGTAAGACTCAGAAGGCATGTCTCGTTTAGATATTAGGAGCACAGTGTGTTGGCTCCATTGGCGAGATTCATCAAAATGATGAACTGAGTTTGTGATAGCGGAGACGTTGACATGTTCAGCCAGAATACTAATGCCTGTAGGAAGAAGTTTATGACTGAACAAATAGTGAGAGTTTAACTCGGACATTATCTATTTTATAAAACATGTGTATGTGAATTATTCGAGATACTTCTTGTGTTGTTCATACATATGAAGTATATATCTATGTCATGTTAATGTTCCTCCTAAAATACGTCTCAGTTAGGTAGAGTGCATACACCAAGTTCTATGCACTCTCTTCACATCAGAATACAGACATCCTGATGGGAATATAAAAATCTTCTGGAATGTCTGTAAGGGGAGATGTAGTCACTAAAAAAAGTATTTAAATAAAAGAACACTGATTCTTCCTGTGTATGTATATCGTAGGAAGGTAACTGATGTTGTATAAATCGCCAAGAGCAACAAGTA
This sequence comes from Magicicada septendecula, assembly GCA_034769895.1. NCBI lineage: Eukaryota > Metazoa > Arthropoda > Insecta > Hemiptera > Cicadidae > Magicicada > Magicicada septendecula. Next base: position 170,340,106 of record CM068372.1, read on the forward strand.
GTATACATTTAAACCGTCTGATTCCTTGTTCTAGCTCTCTCTGTCTCAGACATGGATGTTAATATAACTGGATGCCCGACAGGGCGCTCTCTAGTGAAGCAAATCTGAGATCACGGCAGCCATATTTAAAGCGGGCAAAAAAAGGTAAACAGACGTGGAGTTAGGTTGATTTGTGCGGACCTTTTCGAGTGTAAATTGATTTAATGCTTGCTTGACTTATGACTTCGAAAAGAATACAAAATACGAAACTAACATACAAAACAACATATCTTCCAACATAGAAACTAAAAGTCTTTCAGCATAATCTGACACGTAATTATATGAATAAATAACCGAACAATGTCTACAGTCAGATCTAGCTAAACAGTCGTCTAATTGCTTCTGCGTTACAATATAAAATTATTACATCTCACTGCATACACCAACAAGGTGTACACAAACAGAAGGTATAGTCCCATTTCTCCCAGACGCAAAATGTTTAGCAAACTCATGAAATCAAAGTCGAGCGAAATGGCTTATAATGCAAACAAGATTTATTTAGTCACAGAATACAACCAAATATGTAATTAAATAAGTTTAGTTATAATAGAGTTTCCATTGATTTTTGACGAATTTTGAAAATCACAGAGTTCTAATTAATTTTATTCAGTAGTGGAATTTTTAATTTCTTACAAATCACGATATTGGCCAGCAAAACCTCATGCCTAAGTTTTATGGTAATCTATGGGTAACACTTACATTCACATTTACACATTCATTCTGCTTATTATCATTATGTACTCTCTTCTGAAAGCCATTATTAAAAAACACCAGTTGTGAATGAATAATCAAAAACCTGTAAAACTATTAATAACCATTTTACTGGGTTGGCCACATTTCTGAGAACAAAGTAAGGATACCACCAGCATACTGGGTTAGATTCTGTGTGTTTTTCTTGTTTTATTTTGAATATCATTTTTGAAAGGAAGAAAGGAGCTTATTTTATATAGATTGATGATAATAATAATAATAACAACAACAACATCAGTTAATAATGGCTTTTTCTGGTGGTATGCAGTACTGGCACATTTTTAAGCCCAAGTTTCTCAAGATTTATAATTTAATTTATCTCTATAGAATTTTCCAAACTTTTACATCAATCTACCTCCCCCGGATTTGAACTCGCGAGTTCCTGGTGAGTACCGGTACCTTTTCATACAGATAAATAGCCCTAATAATAATGAAAGTTGGAAATACAGCCTTTTATTTCTAATTCTTCGTTGAGAAACTTTTGTTTTTAAATTTCATTTTACGTTCCCATAACACTATGATCCCACGGTGTCGGCTAATAAATTCTTTGATTACGAGTGGAAATAGCAAAAGATTTAACAGGTAAGTGAGAATTACCATTCGGGCTGATGGGTTTGACAAAAAATCGTATTATTCAGGACGTACCGTAGCATGTATTTATCATCAAAAAATAATTAATTGTCGCGTAATTAATGGCACAATTATGTACCAGTTGTATAGGTAGAACTCTGGGCTCGAGATCTCTTGCCCGGGCGTGACGTCACACTTGCTTCAGCTCTCGCAAGCATACAGGATACAGGGTTGGCAGTCGGGCATCCAGTTAGTATATAAACTATATAAACATCCATGGTCTCAGTAGAGGAGGCAGACACAGTACTGCATGTGGTTAGGCTAAACGTTCATGTTTTGTGGTTTCTTTAACCGCCATTCGGTTTTGCAAAGCCCACGTAGTGGGTCATCCGTATTATGTTAAGCCACAAAACGTAATTTCTAAATCATGATTAACCGAATCGGAACGAACCGGAAATTCTATAAACATTCGCTCACACTAAAGATACGTTTATAGGAAACGTTTGTATGAAGTAATTACGTTAATTATAAATACGGGAAGCACGCTTGTCTATTGTATAAAAAATAAATTTCGAATTAAGCCATTAAAAATATAATCAAACACATATCGCAGACGGTCAGTAAACAAGTGGTCGTAGTAGCCTTTGTCAAGGGGGCGACGAGAGAGGGACAGAGTGCGAGCGAGAGAGAGCGAGAGAGTACACAATTGAAACCAACAGTCCAGCGCGGTGTGTATGTGTGTTAACCAGCTGACGCCTCTGCTGCTTTTTGTCTGTAGAAACTCATTTTAAAAACTCAATTAGAAGGAAATTATAACTATAGAGTCTTTGTTGTACGTTTTTTTAAATATAATGTAATAGACACTTTGTAATTACTCTATTAAAACTAGCTTGTATGGTGTGTGCATGTGTGTGTGTTTGTGTATATTATTCCTCCTTCACGCTGGCAGGCCCTTTGTCGTCTTTGACAATACTTCAGTAATTTAAAATGTTGAAAAACTAGAATTAGATTGTGTTCTCTCTTTTTGTGATCTTAATAATAATAATAACAACAACGACGACGTCTTCCTCGTTGATTCTGTTTCTTTCCCGACTTTTGTGTGTATATTTTATTGTTGTTGTTTTGCCTCCCGGTTTGTCTGTGCCCCCACACCGTACGCATTCTTTGTTTGTGCTGTTGCCTTTACTGACCTGAACTCTTGCGTCAGACGTTGTCACGCTGAACAACAGTTGACTTTAACGATTGTTTTATTCCTAACGTAGTTAACGCATGTTAAGGGAGTCATTCGCGTGCTGGAGGACTTGTTAAAAGTAGGCCACGCGCCTACTTCACATTATCGATTGAATATTATATCAAATTTTGAATCTCCAAATTCGCGTCTTGTTTTCAATCAAAGTAATGTTAAGTTTTTCGTAGTACATGCGTTGTCAAAAGCATCACGTTGTGAACTCATTAGTGCTAGTAACTGTATAAATACATGGGACAATGTATTTAACGCACAATAGATTACATAATTACGAACAGGAATATAGGCCTACATCTACAGAACGTATTAGATGTCAGATGTTTAACTTCAACAGACATAGGAAGCGATCACAGATTATTGGTAGGAAAATTTAGAATGGAAATGCCGAGATATATAACAAGAATTCCAAAATGAATTAAGGTATAACATTGATTCTTTTAAGCAGGATAGCGTAAAAGACCTTTCTCAAAGGAGACTTGCATCCAATATACAACAGAATAATATACATAAAGCGACAAATTTGGGAAAAATTCACTAAAGACCATGAACATGATCTGTTTGGCATGCAGAAACAGATCTGGAATATAATAAGAAATCAAAGAAAAGAAATAAGAACTTACTTCCAGACACAGAAAATATTACTAACAGAATGGACTACATACTTTGCCCATATTTTGGACACAGTAGAAGAAGATGTGATAGAAACATCGCTAACACAAGTTCAGCAAGGAAGTCGAACCGTGGTAAACCAACAAGAACAGTATAAGATATAATCCAGAAACTGAAAAATAGGAAAGCAGCAGGTGAAGGTGGCAATAATAATGAACTTATAAAGTATGGGGTACCAGCGTTGGAAGAAGAAATAACTAAACTAATTAACAAGATAATTAAATCATGTAGAGTGCCATCTGATTGGAAGACAAGCATAGTGATACCTGTTTCCAAGTACGGTAGATATCAAAATACCGGGTAACTATAGAGGGATCACCTTATTATACACGAAGTAATGACAAAGGTTTTGCAGCTCAAGCTCTTACAGCATATTAAATTTGAAGAACAGCATGGATTTGGAAATGGAAGGTCTTGTAATGATGTATTATTTGCAATTCAACAAATAAAAGAAAAGGCAATTGAGTTCCGAAAACCAGCCTCTATGTGTCTGATAGACCTCGAAAAGGCATTTGATAGGGTCCGAGAGTCGGATATGTTAAAGATTTTACAACGAGGAATCCCAATTGACATCAGAAAGCTAATAAAAGAGGTCTACACGAACACTTCAATGAGTGTAAAAGCCAATGGCGAATTAACATAGGCCTACCTATAGATATAATAAAAGGGATCAGGCAGGGGGATTCCCCAAGTCCCATACTCTTCACTGTAATTGTAGATGAAATTATTAAGGAGGTAAAGCATATGAGAGGATATAAGATGGGTAGAAGTGTGTTTAATATTATATGTTATTCAGACGACGTTATACTGCAAAACATAAATGAAAATGAAAATGAAAATGACTTACAAAGACTTTTGTATAATTTTTTAAGCATGCCAGAAATATAACATGAAGATAGCGGAAGAGGGAACATAATCAATTAGATTTTCACATGACCCATTAAGGTCTAAGCTTATGATAAATAACAAAATAATAGAACAAGTAATGCAGATAGGCTACTTACGAGCAAGGCTTACAAGTAACAGTAGGGCAGATAAAGATGAAGCAAGAAGAATTGGTGGATGCATGAATAACCTTATATGGGATAATAAATACCTCACGCAAGAAGCAAAAAAGCAAAAACTAAGGTTTACAAAAGGACAATACGTCCAGCAATATATCCTATGCATCAGAGACCTAGCCATCAGATACATCAGCAACTCAAAGAAAACGACAAACTATAGAAACGACTGACTATATTACGGAGGAGAGACAAGGTAAGATAGGTTACCAAACGATAGTATAAGAGAAACGTGTAATGTAACAGATACTTCTTGGATGGCGGAAAGAAGAAGGATATGGAATGAACACATATCAAGAATGGATGACACGAGGCTAGTGAAAAAGGCAAGAGATAGCCAACCAAACACCAAGAGGAGCAATGGTCGGTCGGTCAAGGAAGAGGTGGAGTGATAGCGTGTAGGACCGTTGTTATAAAACAGGACAGAGTCCTAACAAGGAAGTTAAAGAAGAAGAATGTATTTAACAAAAATATCACACTATCAAATCTTAGCTTTAAGGATCGTATGATCATGGGCGTAAATTGGGGGGGAGGGGAGCAATGGGAACACATTGTGTAAAATTTTTCAACCTGCCGCCCTCGTAAGAAAAAGTATTCTCTCTGAGCTGCAGAATCGCTCACTGTTTTGAACTCGCTCACTTATTATTATAAATTTCGACATTTTGTAATTATCCTAAGAAAAAAATTACAAAAATTCTCTACTATTTCTTTAGTAATATAACAAATTCAGAGCACACAATCGTCATATAAATACTAAAAATTCGAAACATTAGGATTTGGGTGACAGTTCCTTTTAGTCTGACTTCCTGCTGGGTATAATATTTTTTTCAAATTTTTGATCTCTTTTTGGGCCCTGGGGTATTAAAAATTTTTAATTTTCAAAACTTAACATTACATCCAGATGTTAGTTGAAATTTTCTTTAGTTTAATACCCCACATGAATTTTTGCGATTTTATCAAAATGTTCACTCACTTTATGATATCTGACGTTTTTAAAAATTGAAATTTTCAAAAACGAACTTTATTCAGTTTATGGTTAAAGTTTCCTTTAATTTGATACCCCACATATGCTTTGGAGATTTTTGGCTATCTTGACCTCCCCCCCCCCCCATCATTGAGATCGTCAAAAACAATTGGTGACGTGAGACGTACCCCAAATAGACAGTCAGACAAATGCCAAAGGGCCGAGTTAAAACTGAGAACTCGCTTCGCTCGTTCCATTATTTCTTTGGAGGATATCTTCTTCTCCTTTTTCTTATTTTACATTTCATGAGTAGTGACTTACAAAGTCTAACTATCTGTATGATTGCCTAGGTACGTATAGTTAACACAGTTACGATGGAAATATATTGAAGTTAGAACAAAGCAGATTTAGTCGATGGGCGAAGTCTGGTGCGTAAGAAGTGGGAAAGTCACTAACAATTTAAGTAAAAAGTATTTATGAATTGAAAATAAAATTACAATGAAGTTAGAATAAAGTAAAAACAATGTCAGAGTGGGAGCTATATAAAAATAAAAAGACCTATTGGAGAAATGTTTGTGAGCGCGAGTATGATTAGTGCTGGGAACAAAAACGCACAACTGTTTGAAAAAACAGTTTTCTAAAAAAAAAAACGAACTGTTCTTTTCCGCGGAGACAAACTGTTCTCCGTTTTAGAAACGAACGTGGCGTTAACAACAGTATTGACAACGAACTATTCTAGTTCAGTTCTCTGTTCAGAGTAAACCGTTCGTTATCATTGGAACTTTCGTTGAGCTGTTTGGCGTAAACTGTTTTTATTGTAACGTTGCTGAACTGTTAGGAGTAAACTGTTCGTTATCATTGGAACGTTTGTTGAGCTGTTACGAGTAAACTGTTCGTTTTTACCGCAACGTTCGTTGACTTGCGTTCGATTATTGTACTGTTCTCCTTCTGTTCAGTTTTATTTTAGTTACTTTAAAAACATTATTCAGAGTTGTCTTGATTATTCATCTCTTCTTTCACAGCACTACACTTAACTAAAAATGAACTTTTTTCATGTGAAAAACTTACTATTTTATCGGACGCGTTTCGGCTTAGTATCCGCCTTCTTCAGCTTTTTCACTTAACTTAACTAAAAATGAACTTTTTTCATGTGAAAAACTTACTATTTTATCGGACGCGTTTCGGCTTAGTATCCGCCTTCTTCAGCTTTTACATTATTCAGATATTCTCCATACGTTTTGATGGAACAATTTAAAACAAAAAATGTTTAAGATACTGGTAAAGAAGAGAAATATTGACTTAATGCCGTTGTTTAAGTTACGTAACCGTCCATTTAAGAAAAATACTAAAATGAACAAATATTTGAAATGCTCAAAACAAAACGTTTTGCAATATAATGGTAAAATCAGTAATTGTAAATAGCAACAATTAATTAATTCAACCTGTTTTTTCCAACTGTTTTTAAAAACAGTTGTTAATTTTTAAACGAACAGTTCGTTTTGGTTTTGCAAAAACAACAAAAACGCCCACCACTAATGATTATATTGACGCAAATCGACATGTGTAGTAAGCGTTTAGTCACACCCTTAATGGTAGTCAGTTAACAATAAACGTTTGTTATTCCCCTACTTAGGAAATGTTCTTATAAGCATAAAGCAAAAAGGAAAGCCCCTGCGCACTGGCGCGAGCATCTCGCGTAAATAATAAAAACATTCGCTTGGCGTTTAGCAATTTTGATTTCCTACATTTCGTTTGACCACATGTGTGAGAAACGTCCTCAGTCTACACATTTGTATTCGTTCATTATTTACTAAAATAAACAACAGAGCCGGTTGAATGGTCTCTGCAAATAAAACTAAAGCGTAATTCTTGGGGATGTCAACACGTGTTAGCTCTGTGTGTGTGTGTGTGTGTGTGTGTGTGTGTGTGTGCGTTGTTTACACAAAACCTTGTTTACATTATATCCGTCTTCTTGTTTATAGACTGAAATCAAACAATGTCTTCCTTTCTTATTGCTCGTATGATGTCTGCTCGGAATGTTGTTTTTTTTCTCGAATATGATGTCATTAGGCACTTGTAAGACTTGCCTCGGCGTTCTGAATCTCAAGTAACGCAGCGTTTTCTGACTTATTTATTTTGTTTTGTCAGCATTCTGTAAATAACTGCTCCCGTGTAGGCCTCAAAGTCAATGACACACATAGGCCGTTGAGTACAAGTACCCTCTACTATACTGGGTATCGGATCTTTGGTTTAGAGATATTAATTTTACGTGTTTTACAAGTTACTACTTTCATATTTCTCTTGGTTTGTATGTAACAAAATGGAAAGTTGGTTCGATCATAGAGTCCGAAGGCATCTTATTCTTATTCCTATTCATCTTCTTCTGGCTCTATTACTGCCACCGTTTCCGGGGCCTTCCAACGTCACTTGGCAACCCTCCTCTCTCTATCTTCTGCACATGCTGTTGGCCTAGTCTATTAACTCTCCTCGCCGAGCACATTCCCAGTTAATTTCCTGTACCATGAGTTCTCACGCAATCTTTTCTGAAACACTGCATCACTCCCCAAAGAAAACTCGTCTCAGCGTGTACCGAGTCTACTCGAATCTCGTCATGAAAGCACTAACATTTTGGAACTATAAAGCAATGTCAGCAACGCTGTAGGTCGCAACCTTATACAGTTATATTTGGATGTCCTTACAGGTCTCCCCCAGCAGATTCTGCCTGATCGGTATGAATAAAAAAAGAACAAAATTTAATTCAATATCTTAAATTACACTGCGAAAGATTCAAGAATATCCGGGAAAGAAAAAGCTAATATCATATAAAAAATATCTAATGGCTAGATCATTTAATTGATAATACAACTATTAGTGCCGTGGCTCCGCGTCAAAATGTTGAATGCTTATATTGTAATGGTACATATAACACACCCAACACCAACGTATCACAAATGAATTAAAAACTACTATAAATAAACTTATCTACAAAATTGAACCTACAATATGAATAGAGGAAGTATTATAAGCCAAAATAGGGGAATAAAATAAACTATGATTTACAAGTAAATGTACAACTGAAGAAAAGAAGACAAGACTAACGACAAGACAACATACCTAATTACCCAATAGATCAACCAATGAGAAAGAAACCAATGACAACAACACCAAGAAGAAACCTACTAAGAGTGATGAAGGAATCAGTGCAAATAAGGAGAAAACCTAATCAGGTCAAACGCCAAAGGGAGATGATATAAATCAGAATAAATTAACATATGAAAATAAAAGTATTATTATTGAAAAAGAAGGTAAAAGTGAGACAAACAACATGATTTAAATCCCTAAGCTGTGACTTGACACTGACAAACTTACAAACTTATTAATCAAATACATCCAATAACAATACAATACAAACAGAACTCAATAAAAATTAACTATTGAAAACAGAATTTAATAAGGAGAATGAGTACCAGCATAGTAATTGCATAACTAAATGATGTATAAACATTACAAGGGGACTACGCCCAAAGTACTAATAAAAAGTTGTAAAGTGGAATTAAAATTGTCAATGACCACTAATTATCAATAATAAAGATTGTGAAAACAACCAAATCGTAATCTAGTGATAAACAATAATATACCAGTGTTTGCTAAGAGTAAATAAATCATGTATTATGTAGAAAATGAAACTGACATTCAACCATTGTTGAATGACCAAATTAGAACATAACCTAATCTGGCCAACTAGTTTTCAATAAAACCATAGAAAACTAAGACTACAGTAATGTTAAACCAAAATGTGTTGTAGTATAACATAACTAGATACTATAAGGAACATTTAGTGTACAAAAGATAATATGTTAAGGAAACATAAAGGCTGAATAAATGTAATTTAATATAACCATATGCTTCACATAGAATGGTTGCCTGAACCAGCAAAAATATCACTTAAACGTGTAATAAAAGAATAGGAACTCAACCTATAACACTGAATAATGCAGAATAACGTTTAGATGAGCCAATTTTCAAGGATTATGTCCACATAATTAATAATAATAACACAAATAATGAGTAAACACTAGTTACCACTAGTTGCAAGAAGTCTGAGTTACTTCAAACCAATGTAATTGTCAATATAAAGGCAGAATTAAACACTGCTCAGTATTAACAGTGTTATCAGAACACTGATAAGAAATAAAGATACAATAATGAAATAAATGTGAAAGAAATACAACTAACGAAAAATGTAACATTCAAGAGTACTAAAAACTCACCAAAAAGACTATCATTAAAGTAATAAAAAACCAGTAATAAATAAAACTGACACTATCAGAAGTGGTAATGACCAGTGCATTATGCATAGGCCATAACAAAATGGTATTATCAACCACTAATATTATGATATAATTAATAAACAATTTAAGTGATAATAGGCTTAGAGTTTGACCCTAGGAAAATGAATAATTCATACCTATAAGTAAATAACCATATGTGAAAAGTTCATAATACAGTGCTAATATGTTATCACCATAAACACAGTAAATAAAAACAATGTATTTGATTTATTATGTAACATAAGAAATATTGTTAATTTGTACGAAGTGTATTCTTATCAACCCCATATCAGAACTATATGATAAGGGTATGCAAATTACTCGTAATCAAAAAATAGAAACAATGGGAGTTATAAAAATGTTGTCAGAGTAATTATAAATAAACTATTTGATTTATAAGAAAAACTAATAAATTGCCAGCCCGTGCGCGTGGCTTTGTGACCAGAAAATTATATTCTCAACCCCAGGTACTGACGCTTGTTTGCGCGTCTATTTTGACGAACTTCGCCGAGGGTACACGAAATAAAGACAATTAGAACAATCAGAGCTCATTAAAAAGTACGAAGTGCCGAATCCCTACACACGTAACAACAACAGTTCATCACCAGCAATCGAGGCAGACTCCACGCAGGCAGAGCGACCATCAAAGCATTAAATTATTTTGAAAGCTCTAATAGTAATTCTGACTCTGAATTAGAATTGAAAGATTATGCCACAAGTAGTAAGGTAGATAATGGTGATAGAAAAAGCAGTAAAGTAAAAAGTAAAGTTAAGAGTAGCTTTGATGTGTATAAAGAAAATCATAAGAAATTAAAGCTTGACCAAGCAGCTAAATTTGTTCCTGAGTTTAATGGTAAAAGAGATGATTTAAGTAAATTTATTAGCTGTGGTGATTTTGCGATTGAGAATATAAGTAATTCATATAAGTATTTGCTGTTTGAAATTATAAAGAATAAGTTAGTTGGTGATGCTTACAATATTGTTAGATTTAAAGATGTTGAATCATGGGAGCAGCTTAAAGTAGCATTACACGATAAGTACGGTGAAAAGAAAAATATCGCTCATTTGCAGTTAGAAATGTCTAGTGCAAGACAAAATAAAGATGAAGATATTCGGACATTTTCTGAAAGGTTAAATAGTATTTTGAGTTCATTAGCTATTCAGATGACGGAAAATAAAGATAAAAGTGTTAAAAGCGCGATTTATGATGTGCTAGAGCAACAGAGACATAACGCGTTTATTGAAGGGTTGCGTCAACCAATTAAATTTTTGATGAAAGCGAAAAATATTCGTATGTATGAAGATGCTGTTGAAGCAGCTGTTTTGGAAGAAATAAACATATTAAACGATAGGGAAACTCAAGAGTATTTCGGTTTAAAAGTAAAAGATTATAGGGAGTATAAGAAAGATACTCGCCCTAAATGTTTTAATTGTAATAAGAGAGGACATGAAGTAATAGTAATTGCTATTTTAAGAAAACCTCGTTTCAAAGTAAAAGCGGGTTTAATAAAAATAATTTTGCTAAAAGAGATAGAGACGTACATGTTAAAATAATTACGTGTCATTACTGTGGTAAACAAGGGCATGTTATTGCTAAGTGCTTTAAGAAGCAGAAAGACGAAGAAAATAAAAACAATAAGAAACCGAGTTTTAAGCCGAAGAGTACGGATGCTCATCCGAAGTCAAGTGATTTTAAAACTATTCAAGTAGGTCGTATTGCAGATGACCGTAAGCATGAATGCATAGAAATGCAATTATCCGAAACAATAAACAAAAACTTTTTTTACTTTTAGACACGGGAGCGGATATTTCGATAATTAAAGTAGGACAATTAGAAGATGATGCTGAAATAATGCCAGATACCGAAAGAGTAATTACGGGTATTTCTGAGGAGCCTGTAACAACAATCGGTTTAATAAATTTAAATATTAAAATGAATGGTAGAGAAATTGTTCATCCATTTCAGGTGGTATATGATAAGTTTCCATTAAGAAGTAACGGTATTTTGGGTAGAGATTTTATGTCGAAATACAAAGCGAATATAGACTTTGAGAAAGGCGTTGTCCAGGTAGGAAAGACTAAATGGAAATTAGTTCCGTATATAAATAAAATTGTATTACAACACAACCGCGATCAGAAACGGTTATTTGTACGAAAACGCACAGTGTAGGTGAAGGCGTCGTATATTCATGTGAATTACAGCCAGGCGTACAGTTAGGTAGTAGTCTGACTAAAGCATTTAAGGGTAAATGTTTAGTTCCAGTTACGAATATAAATGATGATAAAGTTGAAATAGAGATCCCAGAAGTGGAGATACATAAAATTGACGAGTATGAATGTAAACAGTTATCGAGAAATCGCGAAGATGAAATTATTAAACAATTAAGGGTAGATCATTTAAATAAAGAGAAAAAAGGCTTTGATAAATATATGCGTAGAGTACAATGATTTATTTTATTTGCCGGGAGACAAATTAACGGCGACTGATACGCTGGAACATACGATTCCATTGAAACAAGATACAGCCCCAATAAATATAAAACCGTATCGTATTCCGGAGCAACATAAAGAGGAAGTGCAAAAGCAAATAGACTCTATGTTAGAACAACAAATAATAGAACAGAGCCAAAGTCCTTGGAACGCGCCACTTTTGGTTGTACCAAGGAAAATGGACGCGTCGGGTAAAATTAAATGGCGTATTTGCATTGATTTTAGAAAATTAAATGAAGCGACTATAGGTAAGTCATTTCCGTTACCTAACATTACAGATATTTTAGACCAATTGGGTAGAAGTAAATACTTTAGTACTTTAGATTTATCGAGCGGGTTTCATCAAATTAAAGTGCATAAAGAACATAAAGAAAGAACTGGATTTAGTACGGCATATGGCCATTACGAGTTTATAGGATGCCGTTCGGGTTAAAAGGGGGTCCGCCAACTTTTCAAAGATTAATGAACACAGTGTAACGAGCAGAAAATTTTAAAAATTTTTTGAATTCTCACCTCGGCAGAGTACGTTCACACGAGGCAAGTGTCAACGACTTATGGTGGAGCAATAAATAAGGAGTAATGAGAAGGTGTCAGTGAAGCGTTGCTGACTTGACAATAGAAACGCATTAAGTTCTATCCAACTATAGAATTTGGTGGCGTAAGATGACAGGGAAAGTTTCGTCCAGAATTATTGCTCTCCGCAGCTGTAACAAAGTAAGGAGGACATTCACACCCGTACCAAGAATTGTAGCAGATGTGGCCGTATTACGTCAGTAGACGATAAGCGACAAAAACAAGTAATGCTCCATACTACAATGAAACGGAAACGCTGCACCTTAAGTAACAATACTGGAAGATAGGCTGACAAAAACTAAAGTCATGTTACACAGCTGGAGGTATCGTCTAATTGACAGACAAGAATTTACGAAGGGAAAGTTGGAGTGACTTCAACGACCAGCAGATGTTCGAAGTTAGTAATAGCCAGAAAAAAGGGGTAAGAGCATAGAACAATACGCCAGGAAGACTGTAAGTACAGATAATGGGAATCTATAGAAACGCAGAGTTTACTCAGACAATAGGCTGTCAGACAAATTGTTTATAGCCAGAGTTTCTTCGAAGCGGGTCAACGATCGTCTAGCTAGGGAGCAAGGGAGACCTACGGACCTATCAGAGACCTTCAGCCAGCGAGAAATTTGATGGTGAGGGATGTTTCCATAGCAACTGAGACGAAGAACCTATCGAAAGAACTATGACGTCGGATTTTGACAGAGTGGGACAGTATTTTCCGAGAAAATCAAAAACTGACCAATCTCGAAAAGAAGTGGGCGTGAAGCGCGCCGGAGACAAAATTTTGAGTAGGGACGAATTAATAAAACTAGCTGTCCAGGAAGTCGGAGCGTGAGTTACACTCAATTTTTCGGCAGTGGTACTCAATTTTTAGTCAGTTATACTCAAAATTTTTACGCAGCCACACTCAAAATTTCGTCAGTTATACTAAAGTTTTTGCAGTTAGAATTTTCAGACAGTTTACATTTCAATTATTAAGTAGTTTAACTTCAAGTGCGAGAGACGGTACATCATAAACTTTCCATTGTTACTCGAATCATTCGGAAGTTAGATAAATAACAAGGAACTTAAAACGTAATAATACATTCATATCGCGGTAGTGAACTTTACCAACGTGCGCATTATCGGACTTAGTGAAAATTACACCAAGTGAACAGTCAGACCGTTACACTAACAGACAGCATCACTAAACGATATACAACTTATTGGAACTTAATATTGTGTATCATCAACATAATGAACACGAAACATTAAACAAACTAACCAATTATAGGATCGTTTGTGGAAGCAGCGACAAATGAAACTAGACATGTTTATTGACTTTAAAACGAACACACAGCAAACACAGTAAGATAGAACATTGATTGAACACTAAACTTCAATTACCCACACCTATACAACACCTACGCGAGTGGTCGGAAGAATAAAGTGATAAGTGGCAGTGATAAAACAACTAACGACGGAATGTATCTACGAGCCATTTCCATCACCAGAACGAGACTACGTCAACAACTAATGGATATTCACTAACCAAGTAACCATTATTATAATTACTTCTAATTTGTAACTTCTACTGACCTGGTTTCTTTCAAAGAATTCACACCTGAGAATTTATTAAGAAAAGTAATGAGTAAAATTGAAATAAGTAGTTAATGAACGTATAAACAAAAGCTTATTTGGGATTTAATGAACGCATTAAATAAGTAGAATATTGAATTGTAACATCATTGGATTTATATATGTATGTATGTTTTCTTTATTTCAGCATATATTGAGATATATCTTTGTTTATTATAAATATGTATGTATTTCAGGTACAGCGACGTATTCTATGTACTATTATAATATGTCATAAATGATAATTAAACTAGTATTTTAGTTAACCAGAAACATGCGTTCATTATTACCAATGCAACCCGAATATTGACTTAAAGTTTGAAAGAATGCAAATAGATTTTAAGAGTTTCTTATGTTCAATTAAATAAATGATATCACGTATGTGTTGATGAACGTAGATAGTTAGAATCATCATTAAGATTAAATTATACACATACTTGTCAGTGATCGTTAAATTTATATATTTAATAAATAATTTATTGTGCTATCAATACGCATACTTATGATAGTTATAAAATGGCGTCCAACTTAAGGGCTAGGTAAATTTAAGAAATTATTAAATTAATACATTAAGTAACTCAATCGCGGTTAGCACAATAGATTTATAACTAATTCATGTTATAAAATGGCGCCCATTCGCACGGCATGATACGTATTAACACAGATTGTTAACACGTACGGCTTAGGTAAAGAACAGGCAGTAGAAGTAGTAGAAAAGTAGTGTCATAGAAGTAGAAGTAAGATAAGTGTTATTAGTGTAAGTCAGTTTGAATGATTACGCGCAGTAGGGCTAAAATGGCGAGCAATTCAGACAATGTAGAATATGACATTAATAACCAATTAGGCGTAGTAAATACCGAGGACAATACTACACCTAGCGGACCAAGTAGTGTGGTAGAGAAACCAGAAGATAGGGCGCGAGGACAGACATCGAAACCAGAAGATGGGACTCTACAAATGTTAATGGAGTTCATCCGTCAACAGAACGAGAATATTAAATTAATTAGCGAAGAAAGTATCAAATTACTTAGTGAGAAATTAGATAAACAGGAAGAAAACAGTAAATTAATTAATGAAAAACTCGACCAGCATAAGGAAGAGATGAAACGACAGTCAGAGGAGCAGCTGACGCAGATAAGGTCCGAGATACGTGACTACCAGCAGACTTGGGAAAGAAAGGTTGATGAATTACAGAAAAAACAAGACGATGTCGTGAGAGAATTGAGAGAAGAAGCTGACAAGAAGTACGTAGAAATACAAGAAAAACAAGATAATGATCGACAAGAATGGATGGCGGCGGTACACTCTACCCAGACGACCGTTAAAAAGATTAATCACAAGTTCGATGTTCACGTTAAGGATTACAATAAGAAGCACGAAGAACTCAAGGCCGAGATGCATAATACGATACTGCAGAGACAACAGGAGCAAGAAGGAACAAATAGTAATATTATACAAAAATTAGAAGACGTAGACGGTAGACAACGTTCAACAGAACAGAAGTTGGACGAGACTACGAAAGAAAAGACAACTAGGATCGAAGAATTAAAAGGACATTTAAATAAGGTAAGAGAAAACCAAGAGAGGTTACAGCGACAACTGATGGAAGGTGATTGTGGAATATTAAATCGAATTAACGGACCTAACCACAATGATCTCAAATATAATGGCACAGACAGATTCCCTATGGAATTCCTCAAAGAATTGTCCGAAGTTCAAGAGTTATATTATCCCGCTGACAATATCAAGTGGATTGGCAAACATCTGGAGTTAGACGCAGGAATTTGGTGGCGTGTGATACGTGACCAGATATCAAACTTCGCAGAATTCAAGGAAGCGTTCTCTCTAAAATATTGGGGCCAGGAACGACAGGACAGTATTCGGGACCATTTGGAGTTTGGCAGATTTGATTGGCGCGGACCAGTTACTGCTATTCAATATATTGAACGGATTTTATTGGAAAGTAAGCAGTTAACGCCTACTTTATCTGATTATCAGTTAATACGTAAGATCTCTCGTCACTTTGGGCGTGACATCCAGCTTGCGGTGGTTACAAGAGGAATTGTGACGATACCAAACTTCGAATCTCTGATCATCGAGTATTCACAGATTCAACCAAGAATTAATAGAGAAGCGAACTATGCAGCGGCAAACGAGGGCAGAAATGCATATAAGGAAGGTGAAAGTAACTTGAACAAAGGAGGCGGTATACAGAAGAAGACATGGGGTGACAGACCCGCCATAAATAATCAGCCCCGTAACACGGACCGGCGCGCTGTCAACACAATAGAGTTTACAAACACGACAGCTGGTGTATCGGGCATTCAACCTAAGAGAAATCGTCAACAAGAAGAGGAAAAAAAAAATCCCTCCACCCATTAACGAAGATAGCCATCAAAACAAATGACTACCAGACGAATATTATCCTACCGGACTTACGAAGCGATTTATTGCGTAATGATGATGAAGAAATTTCTCAACGAATAATTAGGTGTCCAGAGATAAATATCAAGTTCAATAATAATGTTAGTGTGCAAGCGTTAATCGATACTGGATCGGTAATAGCTGGGTTATCTGAGTCGTGGTTTCACCAAAACAAACATGACATTACACCTTATGAGATTTTACCGATGTCTAACACATTAATAGTTAGCGCAGTTGGTAATAAATCAAAACTAATCAGAAAACAAATATTATGTGATATCTATATTGAAGAAATTAAATATGAATGTGTTTTCCTAATAATACCAAATTTGATAAAACCATGCATATTAGGAACCAATTTTCTTCAAGAAACAGGGTGTCTCATTGACATGGGAAGAAGAATCGTCGAGATAAGAAGAGAGGATAACGAAGCGACGTACACGGTGCCTATGATGCATATAGAAGTGGTGGACGTAGAAGAAGAAGAAGAGATCATCAGAAACATTAACAAGAAGATAGAAAGTATAGAATGCGGAGATAGAGGAACGTTGGAAAGATTAAGGGAGATTCTAATAAGAAATTGTAGTTTATTCAGAGAATGCCCCGGAAGAATCGATGGGTATGTCCATGAGTTCCGAGTCACCAACCAGACACCGTACTTCCAGAGAGGATGGCCTGTCCCATTAGCCTATAAAGGGAAGGTAGATGAGGAGATTCGGAAAATGTTACGGTATGGGGTCATTGAGAGATGCAACAGCGCATATATCAACCCACTAGTTACGGTAATCAAGAAGGACGGTAGCGTACGATTGTGTTTGGATGCGAGGAAGGTGAACAGTGTGACTATCCCAGACTACGAGGGTGCACCTCCAATAAACGACATTTTGGCGAGATGTGGAGAGATGAAGTACCTATCTACCGTAGATCTAACTAGCAGTTTCTGGCAAGTACCACTGAAGTCGGAATGCCGGGACTTCACCGCTTTTATGTACGACGGCAAGTGTTATCGTTTTACAGTTACACCATTTGGCCTGAGTACCAGTTCTGCTGCACTGACCAGGGGATTGGACACAGTATTGGACGAAGAAGTAAAAGAAAATACCATTATTTATGTCGACGATTGCCTGTGTTATTCAGAAGATTTAGAAACGCACTTGTTACATTTAGACTTATTATTATCTAATTTAAGAAGGGCAAATTTAACCATCAATTTGGAGAAGTCGCAGTTCTTCAGACAAGAAATCGCGTACCTCGGTTATCAACTAACAACACAAGGAATACGAGCAACGGACGAGAAGATAGATGCCATTATGAAGTTCCCTGTACCTCGGAACCAAAAACAATTAAAAGGTTTCCTGGGGTTGACAAATTTCTATAATCGTTTTACAGACAAATACGCTGAAACTACTAAACCATTACTCGAGTTGCTACGGAAAGGACAGAAATTCACCTGGACACAGGAATTAAATGAATGTTTTCAGCAGGTTAAAAGGTTATTCGTAGAAACAGTCATCTTAAAGTTTCCCCGAATAAACCAAAGATATTATATGCAATGTGACGCCAGCAACTTTGCATATGGCGGACAACTATATCAATTGGATGAAGAAGGAAGAATTGGAGTAATAGCTTTTACCAGCAGGACATTCAAGGGTGCGGAAATAAATTATTACACTACGGAGAAGGAGCTTTTGTGTATTGTAAGATGTCTTGAGCGGTTCCGTATATACATACTAGGACAACCGTTAACCATCATTACTGATAATAAAGCACTGACTTTTATGAATAAGTGTCATTTAAACAACTCGCGTATTACACGCTGGATCTTAAGTATTCAGGAGTACAAATTTGACATTGTCCATTGTAGAGGTAAGGACAATATTATTGCCGATCTTCTGAGCAGAAATCCAGAAGATGCCACACCAGAAGTAATTAGTGACAATATTTCCGAATATTTAATTAACCACCTGACAATCAAAATGGATAAGAAGGTAAGCAAGATCCTAATGGATATTGGAAGGCACCAAATTCAAGATCATAAGCTTAAGTATATTATTGATAAGATTAGGGGAAATTGTATAGATAAGAAATTAAATAAATTTTATAGATTTGTCGATGAGAAATTGTACAGATTACGCAAAGGAGAGTGGAAACTATACGTACCGAACAGTGTGTCTGGCGAAATAATTGCAGAAATACACCGTATGTATGGGCATCCCGGTGCGAAGAGATGTATCAAATTATTGCAGGAGTACTTTACCATGGACGGAATGTTAAAGAGGGTGAAAAATTACGTACGGACTTGCGACACTTGTCAGAAAAAAAAGGATTCCGGCAACAGAAATTCGTTCGGAGGAACAAAAGCCATAATACCGTTACGCAAGGGTGACCTTGTGAGCGCGGACTTTTACGGACCGTTACCTGCTTCGTCTAGTGGGGTGAGGTATCTATTCATAATGGTTGACAACTTTACCAAATACGTACGACTTTTCACACTTCGAAGGGCAACGACCGTCGCTACACTGAGGAGAGTACACCAATATTGTGAAGAACTAGGATCTCCTAGAGTGATTATCACAGACACCGGAACGCAATTTTCATCTAAAAAATGGTTAGATGGATTAACTGAACTGAATATCCAACCACGATTTACCGCAATAAGGAACCCTTGTGCGAATCTGGCTGAAAGAATCAACAGACAGCTTGGGAACTTATTTAGGATCTTTGTTGGTGATCAACATACAAAGTGGTCGCGTTACGTACCAATCGTCGAGAGTTGTATTAACGAAACGTACCACGAGACGATAGAAGTAACACCGTATGAAGCTCAGCTCGGAAGAAAACCTCCCAGAGCGTGGGAAAAATACATCAACAAGGATATGCTCCTAGTTAAAGGGGTAGATCATAAACAAATATATGTCAAAATGAAGGAGAAGAGAGAAAAACAAGCAAAATTATGTAATGAGACTAAAACCATTACAAGATTCAACATTGGTGAGAAAGTGTTAATCAGAACATATCATCAATCGGACGCGGTCCAGAAAAGAATTGAAAAATTTTGCGAACTGTACTGCGGACCATATAAAGTGCATCAAATTCTCGGAGAAGCTACTTATCTACTCGTTGATTGCGATGATGACGAGAAACTCCGTGGAAAATTTAATGCCAGACAATTGAAAAAATACTATGAACCAGAGAATTGAAGATGAAGGAAGAGGAAGAAATAGAAGAAGATGTCTTAAGGAGCTAGCCGATGCTGATGTATCAACTGCGTTAGGGTAATTGACGCGGTGATATCATTCAAGCTGGCTTATCTAAGAAAGTTATGTACTTTAATTGTTGTAACATAACATCAAAATGTATTTAGTCAATTAAGCACTAATTAAATGTTAGATAATAAGATAAATTAACATTTAGTGTGACATTTTATAAAATTATTGCAGTGAATTAAAAGGACATTAATTGCTATTAATTGATTTATACGGTAATAAGTTAAAAGGACAAAGTGAGAAAAATGGACACTTAAATCAGATAAGTGATAATATTTAACGAACTAGATAGTGAGTGAACTTTATTAATGTGAATATATGTAATTAGTAGGTTAGGATTATAAATGATGTTATCATGAAGTAGGTCAATCATTGAAACTAAATGTTATACGTGTATGTAAATTAGTAAGATAATTACAGTTAACGTAGCGATTGTGTCAATTAACAATCTAATTTTAAAATAATAGTTTAAAAGATTTTATTGGTAAGATCATTAATAGTGCACAAAGGTGTATATGTATAGGAGATTTTCTTTGATATCATGTAAAGGTTACATTGAACCGCTTAACTGTTTGATAATATCTTGTGAATATGATATTTTAGAAGGTAAGATCTTATTCAATTGATGAAATTATTTAATTGCTTATGGAATTTATGACTTATCTTATAAATTATAAAGATAAGATATTTATATGTCAATTCGACAATGTGAAATGCGTTCAGCTATCCCAAATAGCTGGAAATAAATTCAGAGAACTAATTAAAACCAAAAGGGGGTGTACCACTGGTCATATAAGCTTTTGAAAGTAGGTTATTGTGTATACCTTCCCCGAAGAAGATGGACACGGCGAGGCGACGTACAGGGCGCAGAATTTAGATTTGAGTTGTTCCCAGAGGTCACATCGTCAAATCGAAATTGAGGACACTGTAACGAGCAGAAAATTTTAAAAATTTTTTGAATTCTCACCTCGGCAGAGTACGTTCACACGAGGCAAGTGTCAACGACTTATGGTGGAGCAATAAATAAGGAGTAATGAGAAGGTGTCAGTGAAGCGTTGCTGACTTGACAATAGAAACGCATTAAGTTCTATCCAACTATAGAATTTGGTGGCGTAAGATGACAGGGAAAGTTTCGTCCAGAATTATTGCTCTCCGCAGCTGTAACAAAGTAAGGAGGACATTCACACCCGTACCAAGAATTGTAGCAGATGTGGCCGTATTACGTCAGTAGACGATAAGCGACAAAAACAAGTAATGCTCCATACTACAATGAAACGGAAACGCTGCACCTTAAGTAACAATACTGGAAGATAGGCTGACAAAAACTAAAGTCATGTTACACAGCTGGAGGTATCGTCTAATTGACAGACAAGAATTTACGAAGGGAAAGTTGGAGTGACTTCAACGACCAGCAGATGTTCGAAGTTAGTAATAGCCAGAAAAAAGGGGTAAGAGCATAGAACAATACGCCAGGAAGACTGTAAGTACAGATAATGGGAATCTATAGAAACGCAGAGTTTACTCAGACAATAGGCTGTCAGACAAATTGTTTATAGCCAGAGTTTCTTCGAAGCGGGTCAACGATCGTCTAGCTAGGGAGCAAGGGAGACCTACGGACCTATCAGAGACCTTCAGCCAGCGAGAAATTTGATGGTGAGGGATGTTTCCATAGCAACTGAGACGAAGAACCTATCGAAAGAACTATGACGTCGGATTTTGACAGAGTGGGACAGTATTTTCCGAGAAAATCAAAAACTGACCAATCTCGAAAAGAAGTGGGCGTGAAGCGCGCCGGAGACAAAATTTTGAGTAGGGACGAATTAATAAAACTAGCTGTCCAGGAAGTCGGAGCGTGAGTTACACTCAATTTTTCGGCAGTGGTACTCAATTTTTAGTCAGTTATACTCAAAATTTTTACGCAGCCACACTCAAAATTTCGTCAGTTATACTAAAGTTTTTGCAGTTAGAATTTTCAGACAGTTTACATTTCAATTATTAAGTAGTTTAACTTCAAGTGCGAGAGACGGTACATCATAAACTTTCCATTGTTACTCGAATCATTCGGAAGTTAGATAAATAACAAGGAACTTAAAACGTAATAATACATTCATATCGCGGTAGTGAACTTTACCAACGTGCGCATTATCGGACTTAGTGAAAATTACACCAAGTGAACAGTCAGACCGTTACACTAACAGACAGCATCACTAAACGATATACAACTTATTGGAACTTAATATTGTGTATCATCAACATAATGAACACGAAACATTAAACAAACTAACCAATTATAGGATCGTTTGTGGAAGCAGCGACAAATGAAACTAGACATGTTTATTGACTTTAAAACGAACACACAGCAAACACAGTAAGATAGAACATTGATTGAACACTAAACTTCAATTACCCACACCTATACAACACCTACGCGAGTGGTCGGAAGAATAAAGTGATAAGTGGCAGTGATAAAACAACTAACGACGGAATGTATCTACGAGCCATTTCCATCACCAGAACGAGACTACGTCAACAACTAATGGATATTCACTAACCAAGTAACCATTATTATAATTACTTCTAATTTGTAACTTCTACTGACCTGGTTTCTTTCAAAGAATTCACACCTGAGAATTTATTAAGAAAAGTAATGAGTAAAATTGAAATAAGTAGTTAATGAACGTATAAACAAAAGCTTATTTGGGATTTAATGAACGCATTAAATAAGTAGAATATTGAATTGTAACATCATTGGATTTATATATGTATGTATGTTTTCTTTATTTCAGCATATATTGAGATATATCTTTGTTTATTATAAATATGTATGTATTTCAGGTACAGCGACGTATTCTATGTACTATTATAATATGTCATAAATGATAATTAAACTAGTATTTTAGTTAACCAGAAACATGCGTTCATTATTACCAATGCAACCCGAATATTGACTTAAAGTTTGAAAGAATGCAAATAGATTTTAAGAGTTTCTTATGTTCAATTAAATAAATGATATCACGTATGTGTTGATGAACGTAGATAGTTAGAATCATCATTAAGATTAAATTATACACATACTTGTCAGTGATCGTTAAATTTATATATTTAATAAATAATTTATTGTGCTATCAATACGCATACTTATGATAGTTATAAAATGGCGTCCAACTTAAGGGCTAGGTAAATTTAAGAAATTATTAAATTAATACATTAAGTAACTCAATCGCGGTTAGCACAATAGATTTATAACTAATTCATGTTGTAACAGTACTTACAGGTTTACAAGGTATTAAGTGTTTTGTATATTTAGATGATATTATGGTTTACGCTCAGAATTTAGAGGAGCATCAAATAAAGTTACGCGAAATATTTGATAGATTAAGAGAACACAAGTTGCTATTAAACGCGGATAAATGCGAATTTTTACGCAAAGAAGTAAATTATTTAGGTCATGTAATTACAGACGAAGGGTTAGCTCTAGATCCTAAGAAGACGGAAGCTGTAGATAAGTATCCAAAACCTAAGGACGCGAAAGACATAAAGAGTTTTCTAGGGCTAGTAGGTTACTATAGGCGATTTATAAAAGACTTTAGTAAAATCGCTCAGCCACTAAATGAATTATTAAAGAAAGATGTACCATTTGATTGGGCGCAAAAACAGGATAATAGTTTCGAAATGCTAAAAAGCAAATTAACTAGTGCACCGTTATTACAATATCCAAATTTTAAAGAAGAATTTGTAATCACTACGGATGCCAGTAACGAGGCCTGCGGATCAATATTATCGCAAGGTAAGATAGGCGAAGATAAACCCATCGCGTACGCTAGTAGAACATTAAATAAAGCTGAAAAGAATTATAGCACAACAGGAAAAGAACTTGTTGCATTAGTATGGGCAGTGAAACACCTTACATTTACGGTACAAGGTTCACATTAGTCACTGACCACAAACCTTTACAGTGGTTGTTTAATATTAAAGATCCTGGATCGAGATTGATGCGTTGGATTATTAAATTAGCTGATTATGATTTTAATATCATACACAAGGCAGGAAAGCGAAATACGAATGCAGACGCGCTTAATAGAATAAAAATTAATATGGCAGAAGTAATTAAAGAGGATGTAGGAACTGAAGAAGAAAAGAGACGAATAATTGAGGAGTATCACGATTCAACGTTAGGAGGACATCAAGGTATATCTGGAACATATAATAGAATAAAATTAAAATATGAATTGCCTACAAGTATAATAAGAGGTTCGCCTCAACCTCAGTATAATTACGACGAATATAAAGACGAAGTAAAGAAAAGATTACAAAGTGCTCACCAGTTAGCAAAAGAAATTTTAAAGAAAAAGAAAGAATCTAGTAAAAGTCAGTACGACAAAAATACAGCTGATAAACAATTTAAAGTAGGCGAGAAAGTATTGTTACATGACGAAACCATACGTAGAGGTAGGTCAAAGAAACTAGGTCCCCAATGGATCGGACCGTACGTTATAACAAAACGAAATTCCGAAGTAAATTACACTTTACGGAAAGGGAGAAAATTAATTGAAGTACATGTAAACCGAATAAAGAAGTATGAAGATTAATTAGAAACTGCATGTTGCAGATGGAGCTGTTGACCTTGTGTACAGTGATAAGGTTTGGACTTTTATTAAGGAAAACGGACGCAGATGACAGTCCATTCAGTGTAATAAAAGTAAGAAATAATCCTGGTGTATATTTCGAAAAAATTGGAACAGTTCAATTCACTAATGAAAATTGGAAATTAATTACGTATATAGATATTAATAATTATTTACAACGATTAGAAAATGTTAGAAACAGATATAATAAGCTTAAGAGATTTTGTACTAGAGAATACTCTGATTATTGTAGTAAAGTAAGTATTGCTATGCAAAAGACTATGAATGACATTAAAGAGAATGTTAACCAATTAAAAATGCAATTAGGACATAGCGAACCAAAGAATCGTAGATTTAACAGAGGTATGTTTGACACTATAGGTGAAGCAGCGAAAATTTTATTTGGGACTATGGATCATGACGATGCCATGTATTATGATGACAAAATTAAAGAGGTTAGCTACAATCAGTATGAGCTATCAAAATTAGAAAAAGAACAAGCCGCTGTCATGATTTCAACCATTAAGACTATTAATAAAACAATTAATGATGCGAATATTAATCAAGGTAAAATCATAGAAAGCTTTGGTAAAATTATTGATTTTCAAAATTTGACTCGAAAAGTATTAAATGAAAAACTTAATAATATAATTTTTCAGGCAGCAATGACTGAATATGTGGAATATATCCACATTGAAGCTATTCAATTAGAAATTGATGTTAAAGAATTGTTACAAGCTATTACTGATGCTAGACAAGGAGAAGTTCACTCCTCTGTTATTAATTTAAAAACTCTAAAATATGAATTAGAATCTATTAGAGGAAAATTACCTGCAGGACTGTCATTTCCTCTTGCGGTGAATCATGACAATATTCAGTCATTCTTAGACTTATTTTCTATTTGTGTGTATGTTAAGGACAATAAATTAGTGTATGTATTCGTTATTCCTTTGATTAACGATTTATTATTTGAATTGTATAAGGTATCACCATTACCAAAATATTAAAAAAATAATGAATACCTATTCATTCAACCCAAAACTGAATATTTGGGTATAGACGATGTTAACAGTATTTTATTTATTTAAAGTCAGATGAATATTGAATAATTGTAAAAAATTAGAAAATGATGTATTTGTTTGTCAACAAATTAATCCTATTTATCAAGTACATTTACATGAATCTTGTGAAGTAAAATTGTTTAAAGGTGATTATGATGCAAAGAGTTGCGATCAGAGAATAACTAGAATTAATAATCCTTTATGGGAGAGAATGATGAAATCAAACTCATGGCTTTATGTTTTACCAGAGGATGAGACATTTACAATTAGTTGTAAATTGGCTGGTATGCCATCCATTATACATTCAGTACAATTAAGTAATGTGGGAATTTTTAATTTAGCACCAACGTGCAGAGCGTATGGCTCAGGTATAATCTTATTGTCAAATACTAAATATGAAAGTAATGGTACAATACCAATTATAACACCTGTGGATATAGAAATTGATTGTTGTGATGAATTGGATAGTGTAGTTAAGGATGATATAAAACTACCTACGTTAAAATTACCGAAATATTTGAAAACTGTGGAAATGCATGCTGACGATTTAGATGCAGCCAGTTACAGATTAAATGAAATTAGAAAAGCTATTGAGGAAGAGAATATGCATGAAATTTACAAGTCAAAGGTAACGCATCATTCAGTAATGATGTATATAATCTGTGGGTTAATAACAACAGGAATTTTATACTATGTATATAAAAGATTTTGTGCAAAATGGTTGTTACCATTGTTTGGTAGATATTGTAGTAAAAGGTTAGAAGAGAAGTTTGAGGAATCTTTTAAACAGGTACAGACATTAAGTTACACACCAATTGTAGTAAAGCAGTAGCAGTATGGAGCGACAGTCCATGACCTGACTGCAATAAAAGGAGAAAATCCAACAAACTCGTTGTACTCAATTAGAGGATGAAATTGTAAAACTAAAAGAGTTTGGAAAGAAACGGCGACCAAGATCGAAAAGAACATAATAATGGGAAAATTAATGTAGTATCAAGTAAAGTCATTCGGTGAAAGTACAGTAAGATGTAAATAGAATTGTTTGTGTTTTTATTAGTGTGATCAGTTCAGTAGTGATAGTAATGTATCATTGTAGGAATTTAAAATTTATAAAAATTATGTAATCACTTATAAAATTAAGCAAGATATTTGAATTGTCATAGTAGTTTAGTATTAAGCATTAAGCATTGTGTAGCTTAAAGCTTAAAATAAGGGGGAAGGTGTTGTAATTGTCAATTGTACTTACTGTACTTTTAGCATAATTGTTACTTAGAAGTGAGAAAATAAGAAATTCTTAGTTGTGTGGGAAACAGGGACAGATGTCAGGTGTGTATACGAGACTGTAGCATATGTTTTGAACATAAAATTAGTTTTAGGAAATTTTCCCAGGGTCGTGAATGGTATCTCACCCTTTCTCAATAAGCGTGACTGTCCAGGAAGTGATAATCGTAGGAAATCTGGCGAGACACATCTAATAAGTATTAATGGTGACAAGGTCCAGACAGGAAATATAAAATGTCACAAAAATTTGATATCCTTTATGAATGCCTACGGATTCGTTGTGGACTTGCGAGAGAATGTCTTGAAAGTTGGCCAAGAGACGATCAAGCTTTGCATGGCTAAAATGACAAGGTCTACCAACCATTCGATTAAGCAAGTGGCACTGGCCGAAGAAGAAGTCAACAGGACCCTTCCGATTTTTCTGGAAGGAAATATTGCGGAATAGGTATTCTGACTTTTGATTTCACGCCTCTAATCAAATCTGGACCCCCCTAAAAAACAAAATTTGGACTGTGTTGCTACCTGACACATATTTGTTAAGGTAAGATTTCCCAATTTGGACTTGAAACTGTATGTGTGGTTTATTTCCTTTTTGTTGTTTACTTACTTACAAACTGTTCTTGTAAGATTACTACTAGGCTTATATTGTTAATCTTTATGTTAATATTAATTCTAATATTACTATTTTTAATTTCATCACACTGTCCTCACATTCCTTTATTGTTTATCTAATATACTAGGGAAAAATAGACAATTCAGTACACATCCTCACTTGGCGCCTTTTTCTTTTGTCTCCTCGTCACTCGTTCTAACAATATTCTTATCACTTTAGTTTTAAATCTTATTCAAACCAATTTAGTTTACATAAGATTTGAAGGCTATATTCCCGATCGTTATTTTCTTCTTAACTTTCCTTCCCGTCGAATGAGTGTGAGTGAACAACTGTAAGCTAGTTAAGTGGTTCAAAAGATTGACCACTGACTGAGCTGAAAATCTGAATAGCTCTCTGTGCCCATAAACAGTTTCCATATAAAAAACGACAAAAATCCAATGCACTTGTTTGCATAGATGCATTATGGCAGCAGAATTAAAAAAAAAAAATACTAAAAATACTTTCAAGGATGTGACACCTAGTTTTTAAAATAATATAGGTTACGGTTAAAAGTAATGGTTTTCCAAATATCTCGAGGTCTAATAAAATCCGTTAAAACGGTTTTTAACATGTTTAAAGAGAACGATGTTTTACGAAAAATGTTATTATCACTTTTTACGTAAGTGCTTCTGTTACGATGGAAATTGGGACAATAATATAACATCAATTTTTAAAGGTGCTTTTTATAAAACCTGTGAGAAAAGAATTGTTTTTAATAATGAAGGAACGTAAAAAGAAAACAAAATCTTTAATTTCTTATATAGGCCTACACTAGAAGAAAACTTTTGTAAAATAAATTAGGCCTATTACCTACGGTATAACCTTAACGTGGTACGTACTTAATAACGATTATTCACTTAATTAACATAAAATTCATCATATTTTTAATAGTTAAAGATTAAAATGCTACATGGATTTTTGTTTATTATCACGTTTCGATGGAGATTTATGACAACGTGAAACTCCACACAAAGCAACATAAAATATGTAATTTTTTAATGTAATAAATAAACAAAAATAATAATTGGTTTTATGGAAGTCAAAGGTAGAAAATCCACGTTCCAATGGTCCATTTACATTATCGTCTGGAAACTTTCAGTTAATAAGTATTGTAAATATTTAGGCGATGGAATATAAAGTTTAAATTTTAAGTTTTCGCTTGTTTTGTTACTCTTTAAAACAGAACAAATAAAGCAGATAGGGTGTACACTTTAATTGCATTTACTAAAAATCTATTTCGTTTCAGTAAATCGTGATATGGACTGTTTTTTGTAAAATTTCCTCCCGTTTAACACGGTGGAAGCCGTTTTATAAAAATGTAGTGCAGCAAGACGTTCAGCAAAGAGCATTATTTTAACTTTTAACTATACACGCGTTAAAAACGCGAGGTCCTTGATAGCATTTTTTAATTTAATTCTGCGAGCGAAATACTACCTGCATTCAAAAGTTAGTTGTATCTACCTTCACACCTATTGGATATTTTATTATCAAAATCTGAAGCCACTAGTCTAGAAGGCTGGTTATCCGTTTCAAAACATTCGTACACACTGATGGTGGTGGTGGTGCACCTGACTTTTCCCTATTCGAAACAGAATTTTCCTCCCCTTATATGCAGTCTAACCTTACGGTCTACCTTCTCTGCTCTCCGAAAAATTATATAACCCAAGACACAGAAAGACAAGGTATAATGGAGTGGGTTCCAACTTAAAAGCGTTTGAGGGCTACAATTAAACTCAGGAGCCTACCGGCGAGCCGCATCAAAATAAAAACCCCAGTATTTAATTGTAAATATCTAAAAAGTAGTAATTTACCTTACTTCTTAATATATCTTATTCCATAACTTTAGCGGTATCATATTTATTATGTCAGTATAATGTGAAGATGTAAGAAAGACATTAAACATTGTATATTTTCATAAAATATTCAGTGCGAAAATCTTCAGTGGTCGGCCTGTGCAGCCACTAAAGCAGGCACCGAGCTGCTGAGTTGTTGGTAATCTCACCAAGTGAAGCAGAGAAGAATTTGTGTGACGATTTCTCTTGTAGTTCTCGATTAACTTCGTTGTGGAGAACATGCTTTCACAGATGTATCTATTTCCAAACGTCGACGTCAGTTTCTGTCAAAATTTCGTAGATTTGAAAATCGTTCATGAGGTAGCAGCTTACGGAAATCCGGCCCACTTTCTTGACTTGCTTATAAAAAGGGACCATCTTGTAAATCACGCAATTCTAGATGAATGTCATTTGTTTGTTCTTCAATGACAGTACCAAACGGAGTACAAATAGGGAGACACTATTTTTCCGCATTTAAAATTATATGAATATTACGTTAAACACGTCATCAGTCATTATCATCATCATCATCATCAGTAGCTCCACAGCCCACAGTGGGCCTCAGCTTCCCTCAGGAGTTTCTTCCAGACTTCCCAATGTCCACCAATTTTCACTCCAAGTACTTTCACATCTTATAGGATTCCATCAAGCCATCGTAGTCGAGGTCTTCCACGTCCTCCCTTTCCTTCCGGTGTGCATTTCATAATCCTCTTAAAACCTTCCTCTTCATTCATTGCCTGTACACGTCCTGCCCATCTCAGCCTACCTATCCTAATTGATGTCACAATATCAGGCGATCTATATAACTTATAGAGCTCTCTGTTGTACCTTATTCTCCACTTTCCACCTTCCCTAATGGGTCCATAAATTTTCCTAAGTATTTCCCTTTCAAAAGATGCAAGTCGAAACAGATCGACCTGTGTCAGTACCCATGCTTCACTTGCGTACATCAGGAGCGGTTTTACTAATGTTCTGTACACGTTAAACACGTACGGTATATTATTTCTTAAATATTTGCAACATATTCCGAAAAATCAAGTATTTAATCATTTTTATACTCTTCCGCTACTTGTTACCAGTTTATAAAATAAACCAATTAAATTTTTCCAAAGATTATTTGCACACGTTTAAATTAATTTTAAAGTCATAACTTTAAAGTAATTTTTATAAGTATACAGAATATTTATTAAATTGGTTTTCCAAGATAAGGCGCGGGTAGCCAGTTGGAACTCACCGTAATAACGGATTTCATCAATTGGAGAGTGTAAGTGAGATGTGACAATAAGAGCGTGGCTTGCCGATTCTGAACTCCTTGTTAATTTCACGAACAGACAAACCATCATCAGCAACAGGTGCGTGAGGCGACTGTCCAGGAGACTGGAGTGAGTGGCTTCGCATTGTGTATTACCTAACACAAAACACAATACCTCAATGAGGTTTAATTATTGAGGAAGAGAGAGCTAAGTGGCGCCTGCAGTCTGTACCGGCCGTCAATCCAATTAACACTGTCCGTGGGAGCTATTCATATCACTAAACGCGGCGGCCCTATCCCGCTCCGCTCCGCTCCCAGCGACAAACGCCCGATTTCAATACGTTTATAAATAAACAGTCCACCAGCTGAATGAGAAAACTGATTACGAACGTCTTGTAAACTGTCGTCCACAGCCTTCATCGTCTTTATTATCTTTGATTCCACACCTCGAAAGAGATTAGAACATTGTCTTGTGAGATATTCAAAACAAAATTTTTGGCAAAACTAATTTTCACTAACATATGTTAATCGGTATAAAACACTGAAAAAACGAAGTATGAGAGAAACGCATTTTCTGTGAAGGATGTTACTGAGATGAATCTCGGATAGTTTGAGACAATGGATCCCTCCCATATAGCATAGATATTGTGCTCAGCGGCGTATCTAGAATTTGGTCTTGGGGGGGGGGGGGGTGACCGGCCGTCTCGGCTTCGTAAAGTAGAAAAAAAAGTTAAGACTAATCAACGTTACTGTCTTCAAGGTGGCTGAAAACGTGTTTTAACATCCTGAAAGCAAAGCCACTAAAGTAAACGGTAATGTGACAATAAAAATACGCGTTATTGAAACACTGTTTAGAAGATACTTACTGACTGAACTGATTTTCCTATATTGCATATTTCAAACGTATACGTAAATGCTGTGTAATAAACTTATTTGTATATTTAAAACTGAATTGCTACCTGAAGAAAATAATAAAATACCCTAAAAATTAAGAGTTTAACAAAATTTGTAAACTTTCTTCCACCCGTTCCGTTCGTCCCTCCTCGCAAATACGCCCCTGATTGTGATTAACGAGTTTTGATATTGTCCCCTTAAAATAACGGATTCTGAAAAGGAAATGTATATGCTCTCTTATTTTAAGTGAGTTTGTGACTGTTGCATTATGATTTACTACTAACAGTGTGCGACTAATTTTTCATAAAGCGGGACTGACGGTGAGAGTTAAATCGAAAATATTCTGCTATGTATCGTTTTCAAGTTCTGAAATTAGTTTTTCTACTACAATTTTATGATTAATCCACATAATATGATGTATCCATAAATGGAAAGAATGTTTGAGCGCTTGTAGCTTTGTGTTAATTGTGAATAAAGTGATAGGTATGTTTAATATGAATTTAGAGAGATTTTGAATATGAATATTGATAGAAAAATTTCAAGAATGTGAATATCAATTTGTATATTAATTTTATGTGCCTCGAAGGAATAAAAGTTGGTAACTTATCAATACTCTCTCTCTCTCTCTCTCTCTCTCTCTCTCTCTCTCTCTCTCTCTCTCTCTCTCTCTCTCTCTCTCTCTCTCTCTGTCACACACACACCATTAGCGAATCTAGAATTTGGTCTTGAGAGGGGTCTGATCGAATCAGCTTCATGACTTAAAAAAAAAGTCAAGACTAATCAATATTACAATCTTCAAAGTGGCTGAAAAACGTGTAATAACATACTGAAATCAATCCTTTTAAAGTAATAACACAATAAAAATAAGGACTATTGAAACATTGTTTGTAAGATACTTATTGACTTAATTGATTTTCCTTTATATCATATTTCACACGTACACGCAACTGCTGTGTAATAAACTTGTTTGTAGATCTAAATTTCAAAAAGGGCTACTACTGTATTAGCGAACACAGCTGAGAAATTAATAAAACCGATTAAAAAATAAGAAACTAACAAAATTTCTCGTCAACTTTTGACCTTCTGGGGGAGCGATCCCATTCGTTCCCTCTGTAAATATGCTCCCCCCCTCACACACACACACACACACACACACACTTCGAATATCTTTAACCGAGTCCAAGTGACAGCAAGTGACATATATTGAAAAAAAGAACAAGTTAAATCTGGTTCAATATGTTGAAAATTTTTACAATCTACAAATTTAATCTGTTTACAATTTTTGAAACTGCTTGTGATGATATATTTCCTACTGCAAAATAAACTTGTTTCTAGAAATCACACAGGGAAATATAATCTTTAATCGCTGCTATCGTTAACCTCTCGGCGTGATACAACCGAGCCTTTCATATGACGTGTCATACTGTGTCATTCAAAAGGGGCGTAACCTTTTTGATTCGCGATCTTCCACTCTAATTCATATTCAGATGCACTGTTCTCTTCGTACAACAAGACTTATTCTTAAAACAACTTAAACATAAAGGCAAGAGATAGCCAACGAAACATCAAGAGGAGCATTGGTCAGCCAAGGAAGAGGTGGATTGACAGCATGTAGGACCGTTGTTATAGAACAGGACAGAATCCTAAGAAGGAAGTTGGATAAGAAGAAGAACTTAAACATTCAATTCATCATCACTTGAGTATAAATCGGCAAACCAACATGTTTTAGAAAAAAATGTATCATATAAAACTCATTATGTCTTTCCATAAAACACGGTATTATTGATTCATTGGTAGGCATATGCATAGGAACAAAACGAAATGTTTAAATTAATTGATTAATTTGAGTAAAACGTTTTTCTTATTACGCCTTAAACGAGCGAAAGAATTTTAAAAAGCCACTTACTGTAGGCCGTTATTCAAAAAGCTATTATTATTTACACAACACAAAATGTTTGAGCGCCAACGACTGTCGTAGAGGTATGAATGGACGGACAGATGTGTTTGGTGCAATGGCAGCCATTGTTTTGACTGGACACATATTAACTACGTGCTCGTAGCCTGAGATGAATACCTTACCAAAATGCACGTTGCGCGCGTATCGGTACAGTCGATGCCAAAAGTCGATTCGCAAAATGTTACTGCCCCTCCTGGTTGTGTCAAGAGTAATTGTTATTTTCATAAGACGTTCTTCAATATTGTATAAAA
Organism: Magicicada septendecula; assembly: GCA_034769895.1. NCBI lineage: Eukaryota > Metazoa > Arthropoda > Insecta > Hemiptera > Cicadidae > Magicicada > Magicicada septendecula. The sequence goes on from CM068372.1 coordinate 170,373,905, forward strand.
CAATCGACTTGCACAACAATTTCAAAAAGTCCAGAATGTAATCAAAGTTTAGAGGACTTGAAATTAACAGAACGATGCTATCGGATGGACATAAAATATTATGGCCATTAGTACAGTTATGTGGTGCAGTCGACCATCGATTAACCTAAACCTCAGCTATCTAGAAAAATGATTGCTATCTAGCAATTTGGCTGATATTCATCGAGACATTTCGGTTCGTCAGCGCTCTGGTTCTGATGACAGATTATGTCAGGAAACCATTGAATTTAATTCACAAATTTAAATGATAATAAACAAGTTGAGTTTAGTTTTCTTTTGACTAGGCCAACATGTTAAAATTCCTCCGTAAAGAGTGACACTTTTTCTTGTTCCGTCTTCGGAGACACTACTGACCTGTTCCTATGATTTGTAAGGTAATCCAAAAATTCGATTCACTTTTTCAAAAATTTGAACGTACTGTATTTCCGATTTTATAACGACCGATGCGAGTTGCCAGTTTCAATTCGACCATTTGGAATTTCTCTGTCTGTGTGTCTAACCATCTGTTGAGGCATGTCTCACGATGACTTTTGAATGCATCAACGTATTTTCATAAGACTTAGCAAACATCTTTCCACACTATTACCCTGCAGAACCGTACTTTTTTTTGAGAGCGATTCCCCCCCAAAACAAAAAAAAAACCATCTGTGTGTCTCATTAAACATACTTCTAACTATGAGCATTTGACTTGGAAAGTTTAAAATTATTAGGACTCCAGGGACCAAAAAAAGATAAAAAATTTTAAAATTGTAAAAATCCATGCCCGGCATTCGGATAAATGGGATTTTAACCCAAATTCGAATATGACGTTTAAGTTTTTTTTTTAATTTAGCGGGATCACGGGCCTAAAATGGAAATCAGAATTTTAAGAAAATTTTAGAGGTCTAAGTAGAGCATCAAGCTATGAGGAGCTTTATTCAAAACAAAAACTTGGTATCTTTTTTCTAAATTGACAAAAGTAATAGGCTGTCTCTCAACATCTTCAACATTTTGGACCACCTTCAAAACGTTTTTAAGCTATGTTTACAAAAGAACTTTCCATATTGTTATCAGTTAATGTACATTTATCAGATTTATTAGATACAGGTTTATAAATAAAAGGGAGGACTAAATTATTTATTATGTTAATTATGAACATTATGTTCATATGTTAAAAAAAATTGTCATTTTTCCTAAAAAAAAGGGGGATTTCTGTAATTTTCTTGGTAATTGAAAAACTATTTAACGATTAAATTTAAATTTATCTAGTAATAAATGTATTTTGTTCTCAAAATAGTGAGAGAGCTTGCTAGTTATTAGTTTGCCATAAGAAGGAAACTGATCAATTGTTTTTGTAACACGTTCTGTATCTTGCAATATAATAGTTTGATTTAATCACTAATTGAAACGGTGTGGAAACATTCCTTAATTTCAATATTATTCAATATTAAAAAACATGTTTTAGTCGTCAGCATTACCTATATATGGAAGTGAGTACGGTATTTTTGAAAAGGTGGCAACACTGAATTTAAGGAATTTAGCTGCAAATGAAGGACTACCGTGCGAAGCAATCCTACAAAGATATGTATTTGAAATCGTTACCTATTACAATTGGTACCTATCATTATTGATTTTTCCCGTAGATAGGTGTTTTTAATTAAATTTTTGAAACACCGGTAGAATTATTATTCTCAAGCTGAATGGACTTACAGTATTTCAAACTATTTCACCATTTGTGCAGCGAGACCACAGTACAGCGACTTTCATGTTTTGTAAAAGAGTCATAATTAATACGAAACAAACTGTTGGCCCACAATGTCATGTTGATGCCGGAATTCACTTCTGAGGAACGTGTCTATCTTTGAGAGGTTCCACGCTCCATTACTCACCACTTGGTTTCTACTAATGTGGATAATTATCGTGATGTTCAAATATCCCGTAGGGAATAAAGTCACTGCACAATACAATGACACATATCTATAACGACTAGAAGTTTAAACAGTTTGACTACAAATCTCTTGTAAAACAGTCAGAACACAAGAATGCTTAAAATCGTAGTCATACTGGGCTTCAAGGCCGCTTAGTGATTGAATTATGCATGTAACAAAGTACTAATATTATGCTAAAGGAATCGAACTGATCAATGGAATAAATTTCATATGTCACTTTTAAATCTATATCAGTCTTAAAAGTTATCAGTCTTCAGATTTATTCAATTTGTTTTTTTTTATAAATATTAGCTTATAAAAATAAATAAATAAACTAAATGTTATGACGTCATGTCCCAATGAGGAAAGGAATTTAAAGTGAGTTGGGAAAAGTTGTAGCCCCACCATGAAGCTCCTGCGCAGCGTTAGTACTGCGGGCAGGGGGAAATTTAGTTACTGGTACATTCAGTGAAAGGACCCGGTTTCCTTAGATAGTTAGACCCAAAGGAACAAGACGTGTGGAAGGAAAGGAACGTGAATTGCGACACACCAAGCGGTCACATCTTTGTGCGAGAGGAGGACTACATCAACAGTTATTGTTTGGTTTGTCTCAAACATGTGCAATTCTGAAAGAGCGAATCGAGTCTCAGTTTTAACTCGATCTTTTGATATTTCTCTCTCTCTCTCTCTCTCTCTCTCTCTCTCTCTCTCTCTCTCTCTCTCTCTCTCTCTCTCTCTCTGTGTGTGTGTGTGTGTGTGATAAAACGTGGCTTGTATGATCACACCTTTACACTAAGGAGCCCTATTGTTTTTGAGATTGATCTCTGCAAAAATAGGGGGAGGCAGACAAAAATGTGAGGGGGCAAAATTGTAAAAAAAAACACAAAATCCAAGTGTGGGTATCGAATTCACTAAAAATTTTAACAAACATCTGAATGCAGTGTTAAGTTTTGGAAGTTTCAGAATTTTAGGACGACTGAAAAGTGGTAGAAAATTTTGATAAAATGGCAAAAATTGTAATGGGGTATCAAATTAAAGAGAATGTTAACTAGAATCTGAATATAGTATTTACTTTTTAAATTTCATAATTTTAGGAAACCAGTGCCATGAAAAACGTGAAAAAGTGTATAAATCCAGCCGGGTGTCAGACAAAGGGAATTTTAACGCAAATTTAGTGTAAGTACAATGAAAATGTTTTAACTTTAGAAACACCACTGGCCAAAAATTGAACTCAAAATTGTCAGAGTCTCAAAATTTTAAAAGTCTGTGGAGGTCAAGTTAGGAGGAATTTTTTTTTTAAATATAAACTCGGTATATTTAATAATTTGACATAATTAATATTCCTCAACACGCACTGCAAATTTGAACCGCCCTCAAAGCATTTATAAATTAGGCCTATGTTTTCATAAAAATTGTATATATCGTTATCAGTTATGCATGTTTGTGAAAAAGTATTAGATTAAAGTCTTATAGATATCTATACGGAAACATACATTAGGTTACAAGCTAAGACTAAACTATTTGTCGTTTACGCATTATGGTTGTAAATTTAAGTAAAAAAAGCTTTATAGTAGTTTCGAATTTTTTGTATTTCTTGGTCGACTTGAACTCTTGTAAATATCGTATAAGTTTTGCAATTGTACTTTACAATTATCATATTATATTTTACAATTGTCGCTGTTCTGTTAAGAAAGATAGAGTAGTCGAGTTTTCTTCGTAATTTTTATGATAATTAAAAATTATCTAGCATTGAAATTGACCTAATAATAAATGTATCTCGTTCAAATATTGAGCGAGTTCTACAGCTCAGAGTCATAACTACCGTAGTATACCTATGTGCTACAGTTATAGTGTAGTAGCCGATATAATGAGCGAGTTCTACAGCTCAGAGTCACAACTACCGTAGTATACCTATGTGCTACAGTTATAGTAGCCGATATAATGAGCGAGTTCTACAGCTCAGAGTCATAACTACCGTAGTATACCTATGTGCTACAGTTATAGTAGCCGATATAATGAGCGAGTTCTACAGCTCAGAGTCATAACTACCGTAGTATACCTATGTGCTACAGTTATAGTAGCCGATATAATGAGCGAGTTCTACAGCTCAGAGTCATAACTACCGTAGTATACCTATGTGCTACAGTTATAGTAGCCGATATAATGAGCGAGTTCTACAGCTCAGAGTCATAACTACCGTAGTATACCTATGTGCTACAGTTATAGTAGCCGATATAATGAGCGAGTTCTACAGCTCAGAGTCATAACTACCGTAGTATACCTATGTGCTACAGTTATAGTAGCCGATATAAATTTCCAATTAGTCGATGTTGACTGAATCGACATGTCAAGTTGTATGATTTATTTGGGTTTTGGAAACCTGACGGGGCCATCGTATCAGACTACCTGCTACTACGTTAACAACCTTCGAAACGGTCGCCTATTGATAATTTTCATTGCACCTAAGCAAGTCGTCTATTCATACATGTTTAAGGAAATCCCCAAACAACGTGGTCCCGTCTAGTTTCTTAAAGGCCATTTCTTTTTAGACTGTGTACAGTGTTCTATCAACATCCTGTTTTCTTGAAGCGTAGAGCATTGTGTGCAATCCAGTGCCAACAATAAGCGACCCTTTTAAGGTCGTAAATGCAATCGTTTACAACTAAAGCAGGCAGTCTGACTAGACCTTCGATGTATAATATCGATGTGTTATTATACATCGATGGACTAGACCCGTCAGGTTTCCTAACCGATAACTTATGTATCCTACAGTGAAAATGACAATAAGTACAACTTTTCGCTTCTTTACCACTCGCAAATTCATATTATGTGTTTTATTATGTAATGTAATTATAATGAATAACAATATGTGTAATGTACATAATATGTGTGTAGTATGTAATATGTAATACGTATAATATATAAAATATATCAGTGGCGCATCTAGAATTTGGCTTTGTAAGGGGGTCCGCTTCATACGAAAAAAAAACAAGTTCACACTAATCAATATTATTATGTTAAAAGTTGTTGAAAAACCTGCGATACCATCCTGAAATCAATCGTATTAGAGCAAACGGTAATAATACAATAAAAATGCGCCTTATCGAAACATTGTTTAGAAGATACTTATTGACTGAATTTATTTTCCTATATTTCATAATGTTTCAAACGTATAAACAAATATGTATAATAAACCTGTTTATATATTTTAAAAAGAGTTGCTTCTATATTAGCGTACACAGCTGGAAAATAATTAAACAGCCTGAAAATTAAGAAATTTAAAAATTTGTCAAATTTATTCGACCTCTGAAGTGCCGTTAGTCCCGCCCCATAAAATCGTCGCTGATATCAATATTTGTAGTACGATATGTATGTAATGTTATTATAATTATTTATGTTCGAAAATAAGAATAAATCGATAACTCGAACTGTCCCTGGTTCCAATTGTTTCGTTGTATGGATGCCCTATTGTGGTCGTATGCCTAGATCTAATACGATCCCCGTATGTGTAATATCCATCCCCGTTCGGATGCCTTATACGCTACCCATCGTAGAGTTGACCTTCAAGGTCATGATGTTTTAGGGCGGCACAGAACAGTAAATCATATGATATATGGTATAATATCTGCACGCAGTCGTGTTAACGATTCTACCGGCATATGTGTATAATATCATGTATATGCAGTAAGCGTGAAACATAAGAGATCGTATATTAAAAAATTCGATCACCATCCATTTCGCGTTTATTAATCATCGATAATATATGTGGACGTTTTAAGGGAAAATTTATTAACCGCTTTATATCAGCGATTATACTTCCAAATTATGTACGGGCGCGGGAGCGCGAGTACGCATGTCCGCGCGACGCAAATTACACGTATCGCTTACCGGTTATTGATTGCGCCAAAAACCCGATATATTAATTATGAGGTTTTCAGAAATTCGCAGATCCCACGGAAGTGACGGCTTATTGAAATTTTATTTAAATGGTGAGTAGATTCGACGAGCGCGGCGAACGCTGTCTCTCGCTAATTGACCGAGCAGCGAACCGTTTGCGTGGGCCAACGTCGATGCGGTGGGCGCGTATTTATTTTTATTTTTTACGACTGTCAGAACCGTCGGAGTAGCCGCTGGAAGTCTCCCTACGCCAGCTGCTTCTGCTGCTGTATTCCGTCACCTGCGGTCACCCTTGACCACAGACTGGGCAACGTACGAGTGTTGTTGGAAAGCTTCTGGGTCGCAGTTAGCTCTTAATGTTATTTTAACGCTGTCGTGTGATACTCGAATAAGAAACTTATCTCTTATTACGATCGACGGAAACGATTACTGTGCGTGGATCGAGTCACAGATTGTAAACCTAGAAACTATACGTACGATCCGTGGCAGGTCCTGAAATGACACCCCTACATGTGGCTTCTTATGTCTCTTATCCTCATCCAACCCTTCTTTCTCTCTTTCGTCATCACACCTTCAGGTACTTCCTTCAGCAGATGTCTCGCTTTATCCAGCGTCTCAGTCAATTCACCTTTATTGCACATGGAGGTAACTGATTTATGCTAACACATACGTTTTCGTATTTGTGTGTTTTATTTTCTTTGTGGTATAGTAATTTTTCGTGGACTCGAAAGAGAAGGAAATACATTAGTTTAAATAACAGTAAATCGTCATTACCTTTAACCTATGTGTCGGGACTACTCATGGGTCAGGGACACAATACAGGTCAAAATTTAAGGCTGTGAAAATGATCTTACATAGATCTATGAGACTATCAAAGTGAAAAAGTAAGGGAACGAATGGGAATTAAAGGTAAGTTATCAGACGAGACTGAGAGAAGTCGGAAGATTGAAGAGTGACATCGGACAGGTTGTAGTTACAAAACAATCGAATTGAAGCGATGATGTCTTTAGACGGCATATCCAGGCAGTAGGTTGTAGTCTTGTACGGTGTAACCACAGTGTTTTCGTATGGATGAAGGAATGCACAGACCGAAGACGATGAACAGAGCGGAATAGAAAACAATCCTCGGAGTTGAAAAATGTGTTGACCAAGTAAACACTAGTTATGTGTAACTACTAGTTATGTATAAAACTAGTTTTACACGTTTTCTGAAAAAACTGCAAGAGATATTTTCTCTAGAAGTTCCGATACCTAGAAAATTCAGAGATAAGTGGTGGTAAAAATCAATTTTCATAGCGTTGTGAAATCACGAGACAGTTTTCATTCATTTGTGATTGTGCACTGTTCGCGGGTAATGAAAATGAAAATGCCTTGTATTGTTCTGGTAAAAAAGAAACAGTCTCTCATGTCCAGTGGCGTAACTCTTTTTCCTGGCCCCCGCAGGAATTCTTTGCGGGCTTCCCTACTACCCTTACTTATTTTATGCCATTGTTGTTCCCTCTCGAATACTAACCCCTCCTTATACTGATGTAACTGCTAAAATTACATAACGTGAACAGAATAACTATTCTTTCTTGTATGATGTACACACAATTAATAAAATGTAACTTTTGATTCAATTAATAGTTTGATTTGTACTTAGTATATTTTATGTCTTTGAATAATATAAAAAATACTGTTTATCAGACATGTCACTAATAACGAATTATAATTTTGTCATTTATTGAACTTAAATGCATCCTGAAACAAGCACAAATTTCATTAAATTTACATTCATGAAGAGAGTGAACGTTTATGTTACATTTTATATCGTACACTTTTGTACTAATCGTATATTTTTAACAACTGAAAAATCTATTTTGACTTTTAAACTTTCTGTCATCTGCTTGTAGCTTTATAATTTGCAATAATTTTAGTATAGGACGAATAACTGCCACTTCGGTTAAAGAAAAATATTCTGATATAAAGACATTGAATTAACAAAAGTCTTTTTGTACTTCAAAACATTACGTGAAATGCAATTCTTAACTGGAATCACCGCTCTATTGTGCAGTTAACTAAATAATATATACTCTCCAATTACATCATTAGGTACTGGTAAAATAGTAAAAATGTAAGTGTATTTTTTTTTTATTATAAATACATACGGGGAAATTTGGTTTTCCACGTTCAGTGGTCTACAAACATTCCTAAAAATTAAAGGAAATGTTTTCGCAGCAGTTACACACCACTGCTGATGTCATACACGAAAACCTTATTAAAATCTATAACCAATAGTTCGTTACATTTCTTACATACTAAACGACTCCATTCTGAGTGGAGAGCGACACCAATAATATGGGCTAACGGCAAACGTCTTGGGAAGCTAAACGCAATATAAAATTGTATATCTAAGATCTTCTTATCCTTTAAAACTAGTATTAGGTGTTCGCCTGCTGTGTCATTAAATTTTCAACCATCGTATATTCGTCATCTCTTGAAGATCTTGAGCATTTTGGAAACGCTCCTGTTACAGGAACATACCATCTTGCATCCAGGTAAGATACTTGGAAAACTATAAATTTACGGCTTGGTGAGTAGATATTTTCTAGATGATTTTTTTTTCCTAAAAAAGATACTACTTCCATTGTAGCTTTGGGCGTGCATCTCCCCTCTCTCCCATTGGTATCCTTAAGAAACGTAATGCGATTTGTCTCACTGCGTAGTCCTTCTCTTACTCCTACTCTTGGAACCAAAGGACACCCCGAGCTTCTTTTCTTGTTCCACTCTTCAAGGATGCCGTTTGCGTTGGCAGATGGGGACTCCTTATCGCGGCCAGGATACAGTGAGTCACAACGTATCGAACAGTTTCCGTCCACACGCGATTGCATTATTCAAACCTTACAAGCACAAAATATTATTGTACATATACATTTAATTCGTATATGGACTGGAATGTTAAGGAATAGTTATCTGTCACATGTAGGGCACTTGCGACGTAAGTGAAACACACGAGCAGTTACGTAACAATTCAAAAGTGCTGCTACCGAACGTCAACTGAACTGTCGTGACCAAAATAGCGGGTATAGGCCTGTTTCTTCATAATTATACCTACGGTATGTAGAAATGTATATTTGTATGACGACCCTGTAACTTATTTTTATAATGGCAAAACCAACCTTGACGATGTGTGTGCTTGTCTTGTTTTGCTTCGAGTGTTGACAGATGAATAATTTATGTACTTGTGGGCTTATTTCGATAGACATTTTCATTCCGAACGCCTATTCGTCGAGTTGTCGAAGTTGAACGCGACGATAAAATCGTGCAATTCGTGTACACGGAGCTTGTGACTGACAGACTGTTGTCTTGCTGCATTGTTGGTTCTCGTCCCCTCTGACTTTGTTTCATATTAGTTGTTTAATTGGCCTAAGCGTACTTAAGCTGTGCCAGTTTGATCCGGCCTCATCTACTGACTTTGGTTATGAGACTGACGTCTTGTCATTCGTTAGGCCTAAGCTTATTTTTTTTTTTTTACTATTGCCTTCTGAATTCAAGATGTTTTCTCTGCAGAAGACAACTAGTTTTATTTGTGTATTTCTAGGATCCTGATTGGCAACGCAAAAGAACCGTATACTGTTTGCCAAGCAGTGTCCGCGCACACTTTTTCGAAACCGGTATTGTCGGAAGTAGGCCTATGCGATATAACATTCATTACAGTAAAAGAAACTTAAATTACGTATCTTTCTGCAACTTTAAAATTTCTATCGTATACTTTAATTATTGGGTATCATTGGCAATATGGCAATCAGTTCCTATTATTACAACAAATTGTTAACTCTACTTGGAAATTAACTAAGGAAAAAGGTCATTATAATTTAATCTGTAACTCTCTTTTTCGCCTTTGTTGGTCACAACAGGTGGTCGAGGGCTATCTATCTTTATAATAAATTAATTTAATAAATTAATTTATCTATCTTTAGTTTGCTCTTAGAACTACGGTAACTTCTTTTTTATGAATTGGGAGGTTGCTCGTTGCTGATCGTCCAAGCTGGAGGGCCAGGTGTTTTGCTACCTTATTAATAGAGAGGCGGTTTCGCTAAGTGCAAACAGCTCATTTTGAGGTAACATTATCAACTAAGGCAAGACGGCCTGCCTTAGCTATTTTGTTAACAGATCCTGCTTGATGTAATAATAGACCCTGCATAAGATCATAGTATGACTAGTACGCCGGTAGACTTGGGACCTTACACCACAAAAAATACTGTCTGAAAAGTTAGTTCTCTAGTCGCAGCGTCGTTTCAACATTTTTAAAGACCACGATCGAACGCTACTTCCAAGAGTATAAATGTCCATTTTCCATTTCGAAAACGACATTGTATTGGAGATATCTCTCACCAACGGTAAAAATTAGGACTTCACATAATCTTCCTAATAAAGTACAATCCTTTTGGTTTTTTGAAGTCAGCTTAAACTAAAAATTAATTTGGGGTGGCATAGAAACCCCACCTCACTGCTTTCTCGACTGACCTTGTATGGCTGATATGTAATGTAGAATGTCCCTTTACATTAACAGTTTTACAAAAATAGCTTCAGTATAAATGCACAGGCTATTTAAAGTAAAGTAGTCCGTTTGTCATAATAGGGTTAAGAGAACCTGTCAGCAATGAGAACACAATAATTGAAACGTAAACTTTAAGTTTTGATAGAAATGAAGAAAAATTTATGAACCCATTACACTACTTCAGCTTGAGAAGTATATGATGATACTTTCCCCTTCAGGAAGGTAGATCAGATACGTCTACTGCCACTCCGTCCAGTATGTCTGAGTAAAACAAAATAAAAACTGTAGAGACAAAATAAAAACAAATAATTTACTGAAACTTTAGAATTACATATATTCTGTTTATATATTTCATTTACAGTAATTAATAATAATTATTTACTATATGTTCCATATTCGTCTCCTTAAAATTTTATTATTATTTAGTTGTAAGATGCTAGTTTATTTAATTTCTAGCTTTTATTAATACCCTGAATATATTTATATTTTTTTATATTTTTATTATAATCTTAGTTCAAACATTTTATTTTTTACGCCCCTTATCACAAGGAATTTTTAGGAAAAAGTGTAGTTGACACCATTTTCGTGATTATGTGTGTGTAGGTATGCCCCTTCTTCCTTCCATTCATTCTTTCTATTTCTCTATTCATGTCTCTCTCTCTGTCCCTCTCTTTTTCTTTCTCTCTATTTCTGTCTCTCTACCCTCTTTGTCTTTTACTTTATACGCCCTCCCCCCTTCTCTCTCAACACACACACACACACACTCTCTCTCTCCCCTCAAATTCTGACTCACGATTGCTACCTTTCATTTCAAAAAACACACGCATAAAACTAATCTCAAATAAATAAACGTTTTGTCTAAGCCTTTGTGAGACCAGAACCTTTCTTATACACTATTTTTTTATTATGTTAAGAAACATAACTCTCATAATTTTAACGCTAATTTTGCTGTTTCACATTATTAAATTATGTTAAACAATTATTAAATTGTATTATCTAAATTATGTAATTTTGTAATTACAAACAATTAAGCAGATTATGCATTAAAATTATTCTTTAATTTATTCCATTAAGCTAACTTCATAGTGACACAGCACGCTTTCGGATACGCGCGCACATTCACTTACAAACACGCGCACAGGGTATTATATATATATATATATATATATATATATATATGGCCTAAAGAAACCACTAACACGACGATGTGAGTATATTTGTTTAAGTATAGTGGTAAGTCTACAGGTAAGAGGCCCCCCCCATCCGGTAGCCACCCTTGTCACAGCAGAATTATGTCGAGACCTTCCTAATGAAAGCCATAAAGTAGCGTTAAGGTAGGAACTTCCGTGTCTAATCTCACGTGACGATCTACGGTAGTTCAGGTGCGTCTTGACAGGATTAGTTCCTCGCTCAACGGCCATTTAGCACCGACGATTCAGCTAATCAATTTGTAATTTTTCACTTGGTGATTTTTATTCAAAAACGTTTAGTTTCACCAAGAATGTATAGGAGCTTATAATACTGAAATGCGCTTATTACATAAAAAAAACCTTACGAATCGGTAATATTGTATTTTTTGTTGGTTAAAAAACATCTTGATTCCATTACCAGTTTACATAGAGGCATGTCCAAAAATTCTTATCTCGCAGAGAAGACACATCTGATATAGACCAGTGATTATAGACAAAAGCGGCAAAACCTTGTAAAAAATTTAGCACGGATGAAAATTTGAAATTATGACCTTTAAGTATGTAACTTTTATTTTAAAAAATCTTTACATCTCTAAGGCCGGGACTATTTTTCCACCCCTTTGAAAGGGGTGAAAAATAAGTTTTTCCGCATTTTCACCAATTTCCCTTCATTTTCCGTTAAATGTTTAAAATAAAAATTGTACCTGTTAAATTCTACGTTTTTTTTTTTTAATTTTTGTACGGCCAACATTCGCCGAGTTATGAAGATTTAAAGGTGTCATATTTTTAGGACATTTGCTCGTCCGGAAAATTAGGGCATAGTTTTTTGAAATTTTCAGTGATTTCCCGTGTTTTTTTTTCAGAAAAACGTTGTGAAAAAAGTTGTAGCTTATTTAATTCACTACAAAATGAGCTATTAACAATGCCAATATGTTTATTAATTAATTAAAAAAATTAAAACTATTCCATTAATTGTCTTTTTGCTCTGAACAAATTTTATATTTTTGTATGCTGAATATATAAATTACATGGTTTTTTAATTAATATTAAGTTTTAATTGAAAATGGTATATTAGCTCACTTAAGTAATTTATTTATAATTAATTATTACTTTTCAGAATTATTTACAATTATTGAAAATGTTTTTAAAGTGAGTTTTAGAAAATATATTATAAATTTCATTCATGTTATATAATTTTTAATTTTTGTAACGTAAAATAATAAGTCGCCAATAAAAGATGTTAACTGTTGCAAATTATTTAATAAAAACTCTTGAGATTACTAAGGCGCATCGCCACGTTAAAATTGATATTTATTTTTACCGTACGATTTATTACCATACAATATTTATGTTTACTGCTTTGAAATACTTTAGTTATCAACACTTACAAAAGGTTTAAAATTGGCGATAGTTGCTAATGAAATGCTGGATCCAAAAAAATAGAAATTCAGGGAACGGTAACAGAGAAAGTCATAGCCGGCTCTAGTAGAAGGCCGGAACATTAAACGTGGCAACGTTGCGTCTGAGGCATATAAGCATAGTGCAATAAAATAGCTAAAGTGAACATGTTATATTACCACTGATTTAACTTTATAGCATTAATAAAATCATAAGTAGGCCTATTTATAGCTAAATCTAAATTATAGACCTGTGCGCACTTAGTACTATACGTTTAAGTTGAAGAAATTAGTGAATTAGTATAGGCTAGTTGAATTAATTTTGTTCGAATTATTGAATTCGTATGATATAAATGAGTTAATTAGTACATTTCTTAAATAACATAACGGTATTTTACATAATAAACTTTTAATATCGAAAAAAATGAAGAATTACAAAACAGCTGTTGACCGGCAATTGAAAATGACGCGATTTGATTATTGAAATACATAAATTAAGAGATCGTCTAGTCGGCCTCAAATATCGGCTTGTTCCAGTGTTGCCACGTTTATTATTCCGGCCTTCTACTAGTGCCGGTCATGAGTAAGTGAATAATACGTCGTCGTCTATCATCATTTCGTTACCATTTCACTACCACCGTTTACGAGTGAAACTGCTTTTACACTGTTTGGATGGTGTCAAACACCCGAAAAACGCATTGGTAGGCGGAAGGTAGTTTTTTTGTCTTTTTGAGTAATTTTCATTAAAACTATCTTTTTTTTAGTACAGGTTAAACAAGACATGAAATCAGTAATGTTTCCCCCCAAATTCCAGGCATTTTCCTATTATTTTATCTTCGGATCAGGAATATGTGTCTAATGGCGGTTGTGTGTATTACTACCGTAACTCGAGAACGAAGCGCATTCGAGCCATTGTTTATGTGACACTTTTTTATTGTTTTCAGTTCTAGAATCGTTTCGTAAAATCATGCTCTTTGGTCCTTTTGCGATACCTACTGGCGAACACAAAAAATGCGTCTTTAGACTCCTTCATATACAAAATGACAGGATCGTGTACTATGTTGTTTTCAAAAATTATATAACACCTACCTGCTTAGCTGTTTAAGTAAGCCTCCGATTTAGTGGTTGCGAATTAATTAGGATTAGAATATTAGACAACGTATGATGTCATCCTCTGCCGACGAAAATGGACCTGTTACGAAAGACAGACTCGATCGCTTTGAACACAACGGAACTAGTGCAACGATCATTGACCTCGGTCAAATCGTCTAATTTATTGTTATAAAGACAAATGATATTTAATATTAACAACAGGTATACTATAATATTTGTTTCTTGTGTAACAGATTTGATAAATATTGTACCGACCGTCCCATGAATCCCTGTAAACCGCCCAGACGTTTTGTAGAACAAACTAGTAGATGTATCTACAATAATGTCGAATATTAAAAAAAACACACACACACAAGTATTTCTATAGTTATGGTATCCTTCCTTCACGCTATTCATTTCTGTTCTACCAGCTTGCGATTGTGTTCTCATCTGTCACTTACTTGTATCTCTAAGATAGTCTTCTTCTTCTTCTTCTTCTTCTTCTTCTTCTTCTTCTTCTTCTTCTTCTTCTTCTTCTTCTTCTTCTTCTTCTTCTTCTACCCATGTTTCATGTGGAGTTTGGCTTTCCACAGGACTGAGTCTTCTCTTTCTACATGTCTATGCCCGTGCCATATTAGTCGACTTTCGTATAGTTAATGTGGCGTGTTTTCTCTTTGATTTCTTCATTAAATTATGCCCCCCTCCTATCCGTAATTATTCTGTCTACAACGTTTTCTCAGACAGTACTTTTCTGTGGACCTCACTTTGGCGACGCCTTTTCTACTGATGCCCAAAAGTTTTTCTCCAAGTGCTACGTATCACAGCGGTGTACATTTTGACGGTTCAATGTTTCCTATAATCTGTGAGACTTGTTCTCCAAATCCTTTACCGAAACCCAACATTAACATCGCACACTTATCGTTGTTTTCATGGATGTACACGGTTACGTTTTGACGGTCCAATGTTTCCTATAATCTGTGAGACTTGTTCTCCAAATCCTTTACCGAAACCCAACATTAACATCGCACACTTATCGTTGTTTTCATGGGTGTACACGGTTACATTTTTTCAAAAGATTCAAGTTGTTGGCCACAATGTGATGGCATTAACACGATGGCCGCGTGACTGGGGGACTAAGTCCGCATACGGTCCATGTCCCGTGGGTCGGACATCACTAGTCTACGCCTCTTAAAAGCATAAGATGGCTTAATCGGCAATGTTGCTTAACGGCATGACACTATGCTGTTATGGTCGGCACCAACTATGCTCCACACTACGAACTGCGTCTTATAAAGAGAAATATGAATTAAGCCCACCCATCCTCCAATTGATAGGGGTGAAGGAGGTGTCTCAGTGGCATTGCTAGTTAAGAGCCTGAGCTGCAGAACTCGATCGTTATTTGAACATTTACTATGAATTTTAGTTTTTAAACGGTGGGTAAAATTCTCCGTACATGTCATAGTGTTAGCTTAGAAACACCACACATCATTTATCATGCTTTACGTTCCTAAAGTTTTCACTGCCGTTGTCCACATAGTTGGAAATATTATTAGCCGGACTTTTAGACCGTGCTGTATAGTTTATGCTGACAAACATATCGGCTTCACCATCGGAGGCCATCATTAGTGTCGGAGAGTGCCCACTACCCTCGGCTGCACATGGAGTCCGTGGAGATCTTTAAACTTGACACCGTCGCGATGAATAGAAGAGGAGAAAGCTTCCTATTAAATAGGATTTGAGACGCTGTGCTCCCAAGCCAATCAGATAGCACTTGATACTGTTTTCCAGCTTAAATCGTACTGGTATGTACGTTATATTATATCTTAACGGGTCTCCACGTTAAGCCTCACTGTTGTGAGTGCCAATATATTATTTCTTATCTCAATATGTGAGGTATAACAATGTTTAAATATATCCCAGTTTCTCCCTATTTAATATAATTGTGTTATTGTGATTGAAAATTATCTATAGAGTGTGTAATTCTAATTTTTCGTTCAAGCCTATCCCGCGTTGAAGAGAAGGAAAGGAATTTTTATTGTTTTCTCATTCTCTTTAATACCCAAGCTGTCTGTGGTTCCCAGACAGCTGAAAATTGTAGGTTAGTCCACCGCGTACAATAATTCTCAGTTACACTCTCTACTTATATTATACCTTGTTCACACTACACTAAATATTATATAAATGAGAAGATATCGTTAAATTCTGAAAGGATTCTTTATTATTATTTTAATATTTCTTGCCAACAAGGTTATTTCTTTACGGAGATACAAAAGTTTATATGTTAGAAGTAATCGATTATCGATCGGATTCAGGGTTTTATATTATTTAAGTTATGATTTTATATTTCTTTAAACACAGGGCGTGAAGGTTCTTTCAACTGTTAGTAAGGTCAGAAAATGCATAAATAGGATTACAAGGTATTAACATAAAAAAATTAAATTCTTATTAAATATTATTTAAAATAATTGTAGTTTACCATCCGCTCGGCATCGTGACTCGATAAGGCTGTGTACAGCTAACCTCTTGTAGTGTTTGGTCAATAGCGAATGCAGATGAATTTATCCTCGTCAGTCTTCTCTCCAAAGTTGAAATAAAAGTTGAATTCTTGGTCCTGGGATGATGCAGAAATACCGCTCCTTTTGTTCACCAATGTCCGAGTTTTGTGGTTACGTGCTTCAACGAATTTCGTGTCCAACTACGTTTTTTCTATTGAATTGTGGAAACTGAAGTTCAGATATAATTTTGTGTTTTATTTTCGTTTTTTATGTTATTGGATTATATCACTTTGTTCAGGTAGTTATTTTTCTGTTTTGGCTGATTAATTAAGTTAACATTTGTTCATTATATTGAGTTTTACTATTAGAGTTCTTCCTTTATATTTTTCGTTAATTTTCATGTACCGGTTTAAGATTGTTCAGTTATATAAGATGGTTGAATGACAGTGGACCATACTATGGTGATTTATTATTCAATTTGCTTCCCAATTGTATTATTTTTATTTAAATTAATCAAATCTTTCTGAGTGTCTTCAAACTAAACCGTCTTCGTCCATGTAAAATTATTCAATAATCGAATGAACAAATTCTACTCTCTCGTCGTCCCTGACAACCATTTTTTCTACTCTTATAATTATATTATATTTAATATATATTATATTATAATACAATATTATATTATAATTATTATATATTATATTATATTATACTATAACCATTATCATACAATGTTCTTCCACTCATCAAAATAATCCTTTACTAAATTTCCATTATATCCTATTATACTTTCACCTATTGTTTGTTACTAAATTTTATATATTTTGCTATCGTTTCCTCTTAATTTACTTACTTTAACAAGTATTATTTTTCTGTTACAAAACATTATCTATCGGTATCATTGCACTATTGCATTATGAGAATTTATTTAAATTGAATTTATTTATTTGTTATTAGCAATTATTATTAACTTCTCCTAACTCATTAGATTTTATTTAGTATTTGTTACAAATTTCTTTACCTAACCTTTCTGATCTGACTCACTATATAATGTTACTGGTTGTTAGGCCTATTATTATACTTTTATCTACTTCTGAGTTTAACTTGTTACTATCTGCATTATTATAGAACCCTTCACTTGTTTATGACATGATTACACTAAACCCTTTTGTATCTTGTTAACAATTATAATCAGCCTACTATCTAAGTACATTTATACAAACATTTAACTCTATAAAGTCTAACAAAAGCTTTATAATGACATATGGATAACACACAAAATGAAATTGATTGGTAATTAATTAATGATTTTAACAACAGCTCTATAATGATATATTGATAACATATAATAATTAGTTAATTGGTATTCTATTAAAAGAATTATTCCACTTGCTACACACGAAAAATAACATAACTATCATGATAATAGTACAACATGATACAACGTAATAACAGGTACATTTTTATGAACTAAGTCATGTAACAATTACTCATTCTCCTTTCCTTTAAAACATCAATTATTATGAAACAGTCTAAATTAGTTTTTACATTATTTGTCAATGTCTGTTGTTTACACCTTTCACTGAACTTTGAGGCTTGTATTTATTAACATTATTAATTTTTTTCCTTCTACCTTGTATTCTTATTTCATTTATTCAATTATGGGTTGGGTTTCTGACCTTTTACAATTGTGGATAATTAGTATTTTTATTTTATTTTAAAGCTAATAAATTGATTTATGTAACGTAGGGGACCATATTTTCGTTACGTTACAACGTCTATATAAGTGAGACTCCTTGACAAAATACATAGTCTCTACCTCATCGCTGGACACCGTGCCAGTTGTTATCGAGACTGACGATGGCCTCCGGTGGTGAGGCCGAAACGTTTGTCAGTATAAACTCTAATAATGTTTCCAAACACTTTATGTTGTTTTCACTTTTCATGTGTTTATATATGTATATATATATATGCCTACAAGTGAACAGGTTACAAATGATGTGCTACTTACCAGAGTTATTACGAGAGCTACTATCATTTTGCACAGGTTGTACAAAAGTCAGTTATAAAAACATTTACCGCTGCTTCAGCAGCCATGATAATGTAGCACAATATTTCAGTCACTATTATGGATTCAGATATTGTTTGTAACTTAGTAATATGGAATAATTTGTTAATATGTTTATGATTAAGACTTGAGGTATACTAGTAAGCTACCTGAACTGCAGTACTCGCTCACTATTTTGAAAGAAATACATTTACTATTAGGTGAATTTCAGTATTAGATAATTTTTCGGTTATCAGAAAACTCAGAATATCAGAATTTCCGATTACTCTAATACATTTTCAGTAAAACAATAATTTTAAAGCTGACAATCGTACAACGTACACTAAACGTTCTTAACTATTGCATTGTTTTTTAATTAAGTGTGAATTAAACAAAATATCGGTATTGAGAACCATACATGACTTCCATGTTCTAAGATTTACAGTATACATAAAATCATTTCCGAAGTGAAATATTTCCATAGAAACTACTTCTTTCTACTTCTTGCTTCAGACTTAACAACAGTACTGTGGTCACTAACGTATACCACCTCACGTTAGCACACTCGATTTTCCCTGACGTCGATAGCACTGCCGAAACGTCTGGTTTTGTAGAAAACATTGGACCACGGAAGGAATTTTAACAACAAACTACTTCTTTGTTGCCGATAACGTAGTACACATGACATATAAATAAAAATTATCCCCTCCCCCTTCAACTATCATTTTCTTTTATAGAAAATTACCCCCACCCCCTTCAAATAGCCTTTTTATTTATAGATATTTCATCTTCGTTTCTACAGTGGATTATTATGACCTTCTTTTCAAGATACTTTATCAAAATTAAGTACTTTACTCATGTTAAAACATAAAACGTTGCAGGTAAACTACCCTTTCCCCTTAACCGATCTTCACCAAAATCAATAGACCTTGAGTCCTACTCTACAACTCAGGCAACTCCTATATACAAAAAATTATTTGATTCTGTTTGAATTTACGGCATTTATCGTTAGTCAGAAAAAATTACTCTTGTTAAAAAAAACATAAAACGTTGGAGATAAACTACCCCTTCCACTTAACCGATCTTCACCAAAATCAATAAGCCTTGAGTCCTCTACAATTCAGGTATGTATGCAAAAATTATTTGATTCTGTTTGAATTTGCGGCAGTTATCGTTTGCCATAGAAACAATTCTACACACAGACACTTTTCAAAAATGACTTTTATTCATGTTTTGAGGGTAGTAGTCTCAGAATCAACCCTAATCTCGAACACGATTTTTTTCGCCATCACCATACTTTCATTTCCTTATGAAACATGGAAGTAAAAAAACAACTAGGCCTATGCATTGGTTTATAACCGTAATGCCTAAAAGACAAACAATTTAGTTTTAACTTTAAAGGTTATGTGTTTCTGTGGATATCTATAAAACTTTGTCGAATATTTTTCACAAAGCCTAATTGATAAAAATATATTATCCACATTGTAATTACATCCACAATTACATTGTAATTGTAAACATAGATTACAAACGTTTTGAAGCCAATCCAAAATTCGCAAGAAGTGTGGAGAGATATTAATTCTGTCAAATTATTAAAGATATCTAGTCTGTATTTTGCATCAAACGACTCACAACCTGATCACACGCATAGACTTTTATCATTTTCTTAAAATTCCGCATTCCATTTTTGGTTCATGGTAGGCTTACCCCTAACGTAAACTGTAAAATCTACATTCGGATTTGGGGTAAAATTCCATGTCTGACTTTCGACAGGATTCTTCAAATTTGTGATATATTTTTTGAGTCCTGGTGCCCGAAATTTTGAAATTTTATAAACTATATTTAGATTTTGTTTAAAATTTTTATAATTTGATAACTCAAATGAATTTTTGCGATATGATCAAATTTTTGGACCTCCGCGTCTTAGAATCATAACAAAACGCTATATTCAGATTTTTGTTAAAATTTATACCCCACACGGATTTTTGCATTTCTTTGAGCCCTCACATACCTCCCACCCCTTATGTTAGGTCGTGATCAATCTAAAAAACAATAAGGCTCTGTAGGGTAAAATTGTGGATATGTGTTCCACGTTTTACGAAAGTCGGTTGATAAATTCAGAAGTCATCGTGAGACGTGTGCCAAGTAGATAGATAGACAGACAAATGTCAAACGGTCTAGTTAAAACGAGAATTCGCTTCGCTCGTTGAACGGCGCATTAGAGTGATATAAAAAAAAAATTTGGCAAAATGAGTAACAATGAGGCTGGTTTTCTGAGCTTAAACAAGTCTCTCTTCTTGAGTCGTCAGCCTTTTGACTGGGTTTTTACTCGCTCCGCACATCCCCGTGGTGCGTGTGTTACCGATTCTCTCACAGGTATATGGAACCTACAATTTAACGCCGGATACGAACGGCATAGCTGCGGAGAGCTTGTACTAGGCAGGATACCTCTCGCTGTTTTGCCTCCACCTTGCGAGGGGGAGACGGTCGTATTTAAACAACTGTGTGAGCAAAATTTTACTTGTGCCTCGTAGGCCTGGGTATAGTCCCCCCCCCGCACTGCTATGCGCCCGGGACACCAAGTTCTTCGTAACTATAGTCTTACGGACTATAGTCTTACGTAAAGAACGAGGAAAAATGGTTTTTGTGCCGCCCACTGTTTCCGTACATTAGCCCGTGGTCTCGTCGAGCGTCCGCATTATACAAGGCATTACTGAAGATGCGAAATGCGTATTTAAACGTACCAGCAGCATTGTTAGTGGTAAACGATACAGAAACGGCGAGCCCGGTGCTGTTACACGCGCGTACTCTTGCTGATGCAGAAATGATGGCACAATTAACCGCGACGTACGTGATAGCAACGAACTCAAACGCCATCAAAAGTGTTTTTAATGACAAAAATCTTTGACGAGTGTTTTTAAACTTGGCAATCAAACTGCATTCAGGATACCACCTCCTGTATCATTTCTGACCGTAATCAAAATGTAGTCACGGATAGACGCGGGTGTGTGTGTGTGTGTGTGTGTTTTAGATGGAAAGACCATGTCGTTAGTCTATTATTATAGTTTTCTTTATAATTTTCTAAGAATTCGTAGCGCGTTAGTCGTTGCGAAAAAATAAATAACAAAAAAAACGAAAAGCAGGTTAGATAAACACACGCGTCTACAGAGACTTATTTACGTACCGGCAGGACAGTAAGAAGTCTTACAGCAAATAAGAATACTTTAACCTTTCTTGAGGAATAGTAAAGGGTGAAGAGAATCGGGAACGAGAGGGGCAGAGAAAACGGATAGGCTACAAAGGAGAAAGAAAGGGAGGCAAACAGAGCAGAGAGAGAGGGAGAGATAGAGAGAGAGAGAGAGAGAGAGAGAGAGAGAGAGAGACGAACATACACTCAAAGAATAAAGGAGACATATAAAAACCAGTTTAAGATTATATAGCTCGTTGCGTCAAGTGTAAATCGCTGGAGCTTCGCGCATTGTGAGTAGTTGAACTAATTCTATCGCAGCGCGTATAAAGACACACACACACACACACACACACACACAGGCAAGGGAGGGGGCATTCAGTAAAGAGGTTCTCCCACCCCGAAAATTATCATCAACAACGACCATTATGCAAACCAATCACGTTTGCTATAAGACAATGGACTGTGTACGTATGGGTTTATGGCTGCATATAACATAACGCGGGCCAGGGACATACTGGTACCTGCATAAACATGGCGGAAATCTAAGTAAATTGCTAACTATAATTACGCGCGCGCGCACGTGCGCAACAGCCGTTCACAATTACGCGCGTACGTTACTGACGCCGTCATGTTTTAAATTAAATTAATTTACAAGTGCGTTTAGCGAAATGTAAGTTGAAGAAGAAGACGGAGAAGAAGTGGAAGCAGTGTAACGCGAACGCAGAACACAAATTAGTTTTTTGTGCCCGTTGTCTGCACTTTGCGATGGTCTTAATTTCCATTTCCTTATTAGGATTTGTTGTATTAAGTGAACGCCACAGCCTCGCATCCGAGAAACACAATAATAAAACGCTTGAAAGCCTTAACAGCCATTTCACTGCATACATAAAAGTTGATTGAATGCTTTTGTGAGAATATGTATGTGTGTGTGTGTGTGTGTGTGTGTTGTTATACTCAATGTGTGGCTAATAAAGCTTTCGTCGTTTCTTTCTGAACCTGGAATAATTGTAAAACCCAACTGCCTTCGCAAACGCGTACACGAAGTGTGTTCTTAATGCCTTTTTGTTCGTCTGTAAAGTCAACAGAACAGATCGTGCAACAAGTCAGACAGATCCAACCCATACGTGGCAAATAAAAGAGCAGTTTAGTGTAAGATGAACAACAGGAGACTGTGTGATACTCCATGTGAACACAGTACTGAGATCGATATGAAAATGAGGTGGTCCCGCGAAAATTAAGAGGCTCCAGGTGTATGGTCTCAGGAACAGCTATGTAGGGCCTTCACAGATGTACCTTAAAAAAAACTCTTCGTCACAAAAAAATCGTTTCATACAAATAAGTTTATAGACCAGAAACCTTTTCTCAGAACGGTTTAAGAAAAAACTTGCAGGCAAAGAAATCTTAATTTTATTCACTAAAGAAATCCATTACAAACAAGTGAAATGAAGTTCTTGAGAAAAACCAAAGGTTGCACCCTTAGAGACCAAATACGAAATGAAGATACAAGAACTGAGATAAATGTACATTCTCTGGCCAGCACAATAAGGGAAGCAACAATAGAATGGAGGCAACATATCGAGAGAATGGGAGATATGAGACTACCTAAAAAAGTAATAAGATACAGACCTCAAGGAAGAGGTTGGTACCGTAACAGGCAAATTGTACCTAATACTTGAGTGCTGGAAAAGAAGAAGAAGAAGAAGAAGAAGAAGAAGAAGAAGAAGAAGAAGAAGAAGAAGAAGGGGGTTTTAAAATAGGCCTATTTTATATTATTTAATTCGAATATTAAATAAATCGAAGAGTTGTGCTTGAAATTATTGTTATCTATATTATTAAGTAATCAATTATAGGGGCGTATTTACGGGGGGGGGAGAACGAACGGGACCGAATCCCCCCCCCAGAGGATGTAAAAAAGTTGACAAGGAATTTCGTTAATTTCTTAATTCTGAGATTGTTTTATTTTTTTTTTATCTGTGTACGCTACTATAGTAGTAATTTTTTTTAAATACTCAAACAGGTTTAATTACACACAATCTGCGAAACTTATACTTTGAAATATGAAACATAGGGAAATCAATTCATAATTCAAGGTTTCAACAAGTTTTCAGTAACGTGTGTTTTATTGAGATTTTTAATGGGAGTAATTTCAGAATGTTATCACACGTTTTCAGCCATTTTAAAGTAGTAATATTGATTAGTCTTAACTTGTTTTTTTCTTTTTTAGGAAGCCGACTCGATCGGACCCCCACCAGGTCAAATTCTAGATACGCTACAGATCATTTATTTGGATTATGCTAATTACCATTTGTCAATTACAATTAGAAAATTTCATATAATAAAAAATATACAAGATACTAGTATTTTACAATCACATATTGTTTTTAAACTGTTAAATAAATAATTATAATTATTCCTTTGCTTACCACGAAAGAAGTTAATGTCACTTCGTAAGGTTTGCTACGCACAACTAATAGCTTTAAAACATTTGGTTGTGACTTGGCTCTACTGGGCGATGAAGAACTGCCACTTGTCAGTGGTTCCCCTAATCAGAAAGGATGACTGCACTCGGGTTGGAGTCACCCCTTTTTCTGACATTGGGCAGTACATTTACCGTACTTCGCATACTTTTACGTTTAATTGTGTGCAGTTATCTTGTTAATTCAACAACAATGATTCAGTCAAGACAATATAAATTTAAACAAACCTGTTTGTAATTCTATGTCCGTCAGATAGGCCAGATAAATTAACCATTTTTATGGCTAAGTAAAACAATAGAATAGAAGGTTTTTATTAATGGAATACGTTTAAAATAAAGTACTCTAACAGATACTAAAAGCTGCTAAAAGTTTTTGGACAACACTCTCATGGCAATTCACAACAATCCCCTTTGGGTGTGAAGGGGAGAAATTCTATTTTCTGAAACAAAGCATGAACTTTTACCAAATTTATGAAGAATATGAATTTAACACTGAGGTAATTTACAACAGGTGAAAGGGATTGTCGATCAATTTAAATAAGTAGTCAAATTGAACGAGTTCGAATTTTTTGAAAATAGCCCTTTTTCTCGTTTTTCCAACCCTTATATTTAACGTTGATTTACAAAAAACTGAGACAAGTATAAAAAATTAATTTATGTGTCAAACGACTCTATTTAATTTCTTCAAATCGATATCTCTCGCGTCTTAGTAAAAAAAAAAAGGCCAAAGTAAGCAATGTACTGAAACAGTTAATTATTTTGTAATACGTCAATTGTGTCGGAACACGCTATTTGTGGTTTGCAGTGCAAATCATATTACAAAAACAATACAATATAAGTTAGTGTTTAATATTTTATTATTAGTACACAGGTAATTATACATAATGATAGAACGGCAATATAAAATAAATACCATATACTTGACATTTCACTGCGAATATGAAAGTGGTTAGCAAATTTTTGTTGAAGCCCCTCAAATCTATTATACAGTATATAATATAATAATGTATAAAATGATAATACATAATATATAATACAATAACAGGCCTACATGTTTTTATAACGGATCGTCGTTGTCAATTTCTTTTTCATAAGCAGAACCCTTCTTTACTCATTTAATTTCCGAATTCAGGCAAGAAACTCAATACAAATAGTCGCATATTGCAATTCTGCTTTCCGGTAACTACACATTCCTACACGATCTTTTTTACAATTGCATGAAATAAGGTTCAATATTTTTTCTGATATTGGTGGTTTCGAAGTTATTGATGGACTCAGAACTCCTCTAAATATTTTCCATTCCCACAAAGCAGACGTGTTGTATAACATAACCAATACACTCGGTAACTCTGATGAACAGCTGCATCACTGCTGCTGCTTCGCTGTATAGGTTTATAACCTAACCAAATCTGCACTTGAGGATAGGATACACTCGGTAACCGTGTTGAGCAACTGCATCAGCAGATAGGAGTAAGGTTGCCAAGTGTGGCTTACTTCGTTTTACTGTTTTTAAAAATAATTTGTATGTTTCTTACAAAGAAAAGAAATTCCTTTTGCTGCCCCCATAAATTTCTCAAAGTATTTTTCCGGTTTCTTTTGTTTGTTCATGAGTGAATTAATTGCCACTACGGATTGTAAATCGACATTGTCTTTAATAATTGAAACATATTTATTTTACGTTTTGAGAATAAATGTACTGAAACCTGTATTACAAATGTGCACACAGACGAGCATACACTCGCCCTCGCACAAATATACTTTACATAGGCCTACATTATACATACATCTTATTATATTTATTATTACTACATATATGTTTAGTCAAAATATTTCATACACACGATGTAACGTAAAAGGTCCTTCCTATACACATTCGGATTTTAGGCATCAAATAGGAAAAAAGTTCTTATAACCTAAAGGTGGGAAATCTATCGTTATCCGTCCGGCCGCCATTTTGTAGTTTTTTAATGAAAACTCTCTACATCTCGAGAAGGGTCAAGACATCTTAACAAAATTTGGTAAACAAGTTTACATGAATGTTTTTTAATAGTTAAAATCTCACGGTTATTTTGTATTCGCAAATTTCAAAATGGCGGCTATTTTATTTTTTGGATCACTAGCAGCCCTGTAAATTGTAATTTTATCAAATTATGGTGTCTATCGTGGTTTTAAACATGATACCTTGCTTGTTCAAATCGATTAACAAATAACCGAGTTATAGCGGAAAACAGCCTGCCCAAAAATCTGACTACTTCTTTTCTTGTGGCGAGTTTCGATTCATCCAGTATAAGAAACATTTTTTAAAGTTATTACCTTTTTTTTCAGATAAATTCAGTAACATAAATAATTTATAACAAAGGGAAGGGTCGATTTTCAATTAAATTAATAGATTTTTACAAATTTAACTAGAAGTATTTACACATCATAATCTGAGTCATAACAATTAAAATTATTTGAGTTCAGTAGTAACACGTGTAGTTTAACTAAATAATACTGTCACTTACTTTCCTTAAATTTGTTTGCTTGTGTTTCTTTACTCATTGTTTATTACGTAATTGTCAGGAATGGCTAATAGTTTTGCTGAAATGTCAAGTATACATCTCGTTTTTCGATTTTCAGACTGCAATCGTAAGGATATACGGCGAGTTTATGCTGAACGCTTTCACAGCCGAAACTTAACCGAATGAGAAAATGCGTGTTAGCCGGCTTAGAGAAACCTGATCTCTTCTTCTCCGAACTGTTGATCGAAGTAGACCTTACATAAGACGAACGTTGGTTTTGAAGGACAGATTGTTGAACAGAATTGGGAGAAATCCTGAAGTGAGTACAAAGGGGACTGTTATGGCTGAAGGTACGAATCACACGACTGTATTCAGGATTTTACAAAGCTAACAACTAGAACCGTACCATCTACAAACCGTTGAAGACGTTGACTATGAAAAGAGAGGGATATTTTGTTTACTTTTCTACACAAAATTGCAGCTGAACCGTACTTACTTGGTCTCTGTCATGTTCACTGACAAGGTTTACACGAATAGAATTTCTAATATACATAGTAGGCTAATCATAACTGGGCAGAAGAAAGCCCTCACCACACATTCCTGTCAAGATTCCAGAACTTCTTTTCTGTCAATGCATGGGCGGAATAATCTTGAATTTCGTCAGAACATTTTACCGAACTACATTGAAAAGGCTCCACTAACCACAAGAAACAAACGGTTTGTATGCATATGGTGGTCGAGCACACTTTAGTCACATTGTACGTCGCTTTTTTAGATGAACGTCGTGGTGAAAGATGGACTGTGGCGAAACATAGTGTGGGCTGCTAAATTAAATTTTTATCTATGAGGAAACCTTAAAACCACAGTGTGCTTAACTATAGTTGAAAATATTGAGATTTTACAGCAAAAAATTATTTAATGTTGCCAGAAAATCCGAAATACGCCGAGTTTTCGAGCAACTGAGAAGATCCTTGCATAGTAGAATAAAAACCTGCGTTGAAAACAACGGAGGGGGCTTTAAACATTTATTATAAATTCTTATTGTAAAACCAGTTTTACTTCCATGTTCTGTAAGGAAATGGAAGCATGGTGATGGCGAAAAAATCGTATTTGAGATAAGGGCGGATTCTGATTGTACTAGCCTCAAAACACGAAGAAAAGTCATTCTCCGAAAAGTGTAACGATAACTGCCGCAAATTCAAACAGTATCAAATACTTTTTTGCATATGAGCCCGAGTTGTAGAGGACTCAAGACCTATTGATTTTGGTGAAGCTCGGTTAAGGGGAAGGGGTAGTTTTCCTGCAATGTTTTACATTTTAACAAGAGTTACACTTAATTTTGATAAAGTATCCTGAAAAGAAGGTCATAATAATCCACTGTAGAAACGCAGATGAAATATCTATAAATGAAAAGGTTAGTTGAAGGGGGTGGGGGTAATTTTCTATAAATGAAAATGATAGTTGAAGGGGGAGGGGATAATTTTGTACAGGCTATGTGTATTTATTCTATGTGTTCAAATACAGTGCGCTGTTTTCCGCAATAACTCGGTTATTTGTTATTGAACTTGAATAAACAAGATGTCGTTGCCTTCAAAATAAACTGTTAAATAATTTAACTCATAAGTCATAATATTATAAAATTAAAATGGACAAAGCTTTTATTAATAAAATTTAAAGTGCTGTCATATTGAAATTTGAGTTCACCAAATAACGGCGATTTTTATTAATTAAAGAACACTAATGTAAACATGTGTACCAGATTTTGTTAAGTTGTCTTAAACACTTCATGAGATATAAATTTTTCCTTAAAAATCACAAGGTGGTAACCAGACGGAAAACGAGATGTTTATAGACCTATGTTTATTATACTGATGCATAGAATCCGGTACCTTTTACATTACACTCAATACTAAAGATTAGGCTAATGAATTGAGAAATGGGGTTTTCACCCCTTCATCTCGAATGTTTTGAGCGTGTTTTCCCAAGAATATTTTACGCAACTATTGGTACATGCTAAAATACACAATTTTCATGTATACCAACAATAAAATCGTCTATTCTGTTGTTCCCGAATCAAATCCTATTTAAGTTGTCAAAGTCCAGTAATTGTCCATTGGGTATTTCCATGTTTATTTTCAAAACATGGCCAGTCTCTGTATATGTCAGACTTATAACGATTCAGAATTTTTGGTTGTCTATCGATAATTTAATTTTCTCATTCTGATTGAATATTTAAATCTCTTCCCTAATTACGTGAGGCTATTTCTTGCCAGGTTATTTTGATTTCCCTATTTAAGTATTCGATGAAGCATCGTATCTTATTCTAGGTTTTCTTACACTTCTGTTAACACACGTTTCACAGCCATATACGGATGTCACTGTTGCCAATGTCTTATCGAATTTAGTCTGTTCTGTCATCAGAATCGTTCAGATTTGTTGTTGACCACCGCAGTCGAACTTTATTACTTTACTCCACGGCGCTACAGCTCATGAAGAGCCCTGGCCTCCAGAACGATGTCCCTCCGCTCCTCTCTATCCTGTGTGACTCTTTGCCACATTCTGACCTCCAGTCTTGTAAAGTCTTCATCTACATCATCCACCCATCTTCTTCTTGGCCTTCCTCTCGTTCTTCTTCCTCCTGGTCCTCTAATGAATACTTTTTTCACTCCCCTTTCCTCCGTCATTCTTTGTACGTGACCTGCTTATCTAATTCTTCCTTGTTTTATTACTGTGACGATGTCCGGTTCCGAGTATAGTTCGTTCAAATTCGGCATTTGTCCTCATACGGCACATTCCTCCTCCTCATACTCCATTTATCCTCCTCAGAATCTTTCTTTCCCATCTTCTTATTATATCTTCTTGAGCTGAGGTCATGGTCCAGGCTTCTGAAGCATACAATACTGATGGCCGCAATACGGTTTTGTAAATCTGGACCATGAAGGTTCTAGAAATCTTTCTGGACTTTAGGATAGACAGCAACGAAAAGTAGCGCCTATTTCCCATGGTTAGTTAGTCTTGAATTTCCATTCCCATCTGATTTTTTGACGTCAAGAAGGGCCCAAGATATCTAGAACTATCTACCCTCTCAAATTCACTGCCATTAACTTTAATTTTTGGGATTCTTTCTTCTCAGACATTCTTCTTCATCATATATTTTGTATTTTGGCTGTTTGCTTTCAGCCCTAGGTTGGTGAAAGCAAACTGGAGCTGGAGAGATGTACGCCTCTTCCAGTGCCTGTTTGTTTCTTGCCACGAGAACAATATCGTCAGCTCATGCAATGCATTGCGACCTGGTATTGATAACTGTGCTACCAGGGTTTAGTCGAACTTTATACAATATGGGAAAAGAAAGAAAAATTTACATATTTCTTCAAGGAAGTTTCTCATCTTCCAAAGTTTTGTTAACCAGAGAAGGTGCACCAAGAGTGATTGTATGGGCGAACGTACATACTGAGAGAAAAGCAAGAGTCCTGTACTTGCGTAGAAGAGATGGTTGTCGACGAGCACGAAATACGTATATTTATCCTTCTTAAAAATTGCTTCGGCGAAATTAAATTTTCCAGTGCTGTTAAAAATAAAAGGCCTGTTTAAGGCCTTTTATACTTCATTAAATATATTAAAATTAAAGAGTGCAGTTGTTCTGTGTCCAAACTGGTATCTCCTCCTTATCGGAGTGCAGTCGTATTAAACAGTTACCGGGGAAATGTCACTCCGGCCCGAGTGAAGCTGTCCTGGGCCCTGGTCCATCTCAGATAACGTCATAAGTGAGTCATAAAACAATCTCAAAGTCGCCAAGAACTACTCAGTAAGTGTAGAAGGATATTTGTTGTTGTCTTCTTCTTCTTTTTGTTCATGTTCTTGTTCATCTTATTCATTGTTCGTTTCCCAACGTCGTTATCTAATGACTCTACAGAGCAGCTAATCTTCTCCACCCAACTCTGTTGTTAGATCTTCTCAATCCGTTCGAAACATCGGATCCGTGATCGACCTTCAGTTCTCTTCTCGTCTACTTTGTCTTGAACGTCCAGTCTTTCAATTCTGTCCCGCCTTAAAGATGCGGCCGAACAGAATTTGTCTTTTTTAGTTAGTAGCAGCAGGTCTTTATCATCTATGTCTACTTCGAATTCAGACGGAACTGAGGCATTCATACATCTACAGGCTGTCACTGGGATTCGGAAGGCGGTCACAAAAGCTTCAGTTCTATGTCGGCACGCAACATCCATACGTGGGAAATGGAAACCTGAGTGCTTTGAGCAGCCTCACTTTCCTTTAGCAATCATCTCTCCATACTTTGATTAATTTGATTATTGCTGACTTCTCCATTCTAATCCGTTGATGGAGACATTTTTCCAGTTTTCATGAGAATCTCTGTAACAGAACTCTTGCTCTGACAATGCTCATCAGATGGTATTTACTTTTATTAAGTTTAAGGCCTGCATCTGAAGTGTAATATTCAGCCAGGTGAAGAAACAACAGAATTTCTTGTTTGGAACTTCCCAGCTGAGTTGTATTGTCGCTATAGCGAAAGTTGGATATTTTTCTTATCTTCTAGTGATATTCATCCTTTCCGTTGTTGTCCGTTACAAGGACCATATTGTGCAGTGTGAAGTACCAGCGTTTAGTGAAGCCACAGTAACATCTGTTTATGTTCAACGGAGCTATTGCCAGTGAAGTGATTGTTACACTGCGCGGAAGTCCCGTCTGTCAATAAAAACGAACTTGTTATGTAAATCTAAAATTATGCTCATACAGACAGAGTAGATAGACAGACAGCCAGACAGACAGACGAATGTACAACGGTCGAGTTTACACTGAGAGGTCGTTAGCTTTTTCAAAAAAACCTACGTTGAAGGTCGGTAAGATATTGTCATTATCTACATTCATAAGTGGTGGATGCAAAACTTGGGTTATCTTAAATTTAAGAAAAAAGTGACACGAGGATAAAATATGATTTTTCTACAATACTTAAAAGTTTTGTAGAAAATATATATTCTTTTACAACAATATATATTCTTGTAAAAAGTTTTGTTATTAGTAATAATAATATAAAATACTTAAAAGGAAACAACAACAAAAACATGTCAAGAAATAAAGTAGTGAGGTAAGAGCTTAAAATATTCAGTCTGAATGAGAAAATTAAATTTTACCATGAAACGGAGTCAACATCTGGACAGGATGTTAGAAATTAGGTCACCACAAAAAGCAAGTAGATATAGGCGTAAGATAGAATAAAGGGAAGGACTGAGTATGCTGAGGAATAGACGAATCCTAACGGGGGAGGGTATTAATGAATGAAACTGTGATACTGATGATGATAGTAATACTAATATATTAGTAAACGAAACGTTACAGACGGTATTTCTTTATTCGGATAGGATACAGAAGTTGTTGGCAACTTGGGACCGGTTCGGGCAAATAACACAGAGATCGCGCAGCGCATTTATAAAATATAAAGCGTCTGTCGGCGCTGCGTGAAACTTTCTTTGCGATTCTCAGAAACGAGTGCAATGCCGACTTGTCGGCTGTACCCATCATTCACACACAACACTCGTATTTCACAAGAAAGACTAATCGTAAATATTCTTTGAATAAGAGTAAACAAATAAGAGTAACAAATTCAATCGTACACAGTTAAATATGAATTCGTGTTACAATATCAATTTTATCGTCTTCGCTATATGTTTCACGCATCTGCTCGTTACGTCTTCAACTGTATGACAATCAATTCAATCTTTTCTACGATCGATCATTACATTCATCCGGCCGGTCGTTTACTCGAGAACTGTTAGTATTTTGAAAATATCCCTAGTACAGAATGCCACCCGTTTGCTAGGCAAGAGACTTGCCACCTTATAGCGCAGTGACAAACTAGATTTTTTCGGTTTTCTCTCCTACACGTATTGGTTTCAGCATAGTTTTTGTAGCTCCATTCCTTAGTGTGGTTCTTCCGCCTTCTGGAGTATTTTTAGTTTGTGGTACCCCATATGCTCCATCGATCTTTGGTATTTTTTAAATTATTTGTAGTCAATAAATGAATATTTAAATTAATGCCTGAATAAGCGAATCTTATGGATAATTGATCAGTCATCTTAAGAATGTTATTGTATGGAAGATTTTAATAAACAATTCATACATAAAACAAAAAATGGAAAATTTATTTTATACATAAATGTAATCGGCTTCTGCGCTTCCAGCGAAAAAGTTGTGACCTCCAGACAATTCTGAATCCACTAGGTCAGTAGTTCTCAAGAAGTGTGCCGCAAAACTTTCGAGTCTTGTCGTGATATCGATTGGTAAAAGTAATTAAAACAATTTTATTCAATATTTATTTTGAAAAGGAACAAAAGAAAAATATTCAAGATCTTAAGAGCATATTTATTTTACAGGGGATTTATTGGCTTACGCCGTACAGCAAAAGATTATAGTCATTAATGAGAAACTTCAGCTTGTCGTTTCTTATTCTGTATTGTTCACAATTCGTACATTAGTGTGCCACGAACAAAAAACTATTGAGAACCACTGCCATTGGCACTACAACGGTTCCACGGAACTCATTACTTGATTTTCTGCGCCAAGTACATCAGAAACTGACGTTCAGAATAAAATATTTCGATTTAATCGACGATATATAATCACTAAATGCAGAAAGATCTCATGCCAACTTTTTCAGAGATTAATATTTTAACAGGGACACACTATGCTGATGAAAATACACCGATCTGTGCACAAAAGATGTATATCCAATAACATACAACATACATAGATACAACATTCAGCTACTGAAGTATTCACTTTGTGCAGAAAGACCACAAGTCCCGGACATGTGATTCTTCTGCACTTAACAACAGAACTGCTCTGAAATTAGCTGATTGGTATATTTAGAGGTTGCTTAATTTTTAACGATTATAACCCGTAATTTTTGTTGAGTCGGCGTTTTGATAATGAATTCTGAATTCTGAAGATGAAATAGATTGGAATTAATGACATGAAAACTGCAAATAAGACTTACTACGTTTACAATGAAGGAACTGCTCACAAAACGTTTGATGGTGTTTGTTTATTTTTACACCATTATTTGAACAATTTTGTTGAGGATGGCACTGTCGAATTACATTTGACCTGCTACAACTAAGCAAGGGAAACAAGAATCATGCAGTTATAAGAATTTTAATGGTTTTAGTCAAAACACAACAACTCAAAGTTATCAAATTCTTCTTCCCTCTCGTGGTCACTCGTTATTGCCTTGTGACTGCGATTTTTGGGATAATAAAGAGGAATCGCTGCCAGCATAACAGACTGCACTATTGAAAAGTATGCGGAAGAGGCAATTTTGAAGGCTTCAATTAATCCTGATGAGTTCTGAGTTTTCTTGGTGAATACAGAAATGGATTTGGATTTCCAAAATTGTTACAAAAAAATTCTACAGTAGATCAGCTGTTGACCTGGAGTATGGAAGTTCCAGCTGACCTTCCAGGACTGGACCAAAAGAAAAATGTTTAATCCCTGAATATCATTATTTTGAACATACATCAACGAATGTAAGATTTGTTAAAATAAAAGAATTCACTCATGGATTTGTTGATTACACTTTTACATTAAGAAAAATAAATTTGTTTCCTTTAACTCTATCATTTGAAACTGCTTATCATGATAAAACACCATTATTATAAAAAATGTTTCTAAGCATATACCTCCAGAAGCAACATATTTTTGGAACAAAAATTTACGCCTGGACCACTGAAATCGTACAAGGTCGCAGACAACGCATTTACAACATTAATTAAAGAATATTAATAATGTGACTTATATGTGTGTTTACATTACACAAATAAAACAAAGATAGTGTTTTATAATCAAAGCATGGATACTTTATCTTTACGTATACTAATAATTGCAGGAAGGGCACATATCCGCGACTTAAAAATGGGTCTGTACCTTAAATAAAGATAGAATTTTTAGATTATTTTTATGCCAACCAAAAAATAGTAATACCGCGCATATCTAATAATTTTTTGAGATTTTTATGACACTTTAAAATTTGCTTCAGGGTTAAAAATTGCATCTTGGTATTGAGGCAGACGTCAAATCCCGGGAATCGATCATAGCACCTCTAGTTAGGTAACGAAGCGACTTGACTACCGAACTTCTCGAAATGTTCAACATGTCGAATTTCTGAGAGTCAGAACGTGTCGATTCAGTGAACTCTGTAATCCTCTTGTTAAACGGAAATGCGAGTGTCACCGAGGAAAGAGTTTGACCGGCGTCAATTAAACAAAATATAGCAGTCTTGCCTCCGGCCTCCGTTACAAATGAAGTGACTTTGCTCCATAATAAGGGATTGTATGTCGTCGGTTTCCATCTGCCGTACCACGCGCGCGCGGTCGTTCCGAGCTGTCGCTACCGTAATAATACACCAGATAAAAACGGTGATAAGAACTATTCGATGACTGATAATAATTAATAAAGTCTGTTTAACGAGAGGGTATTATTGTTATTATTACAATTATTACGGTAGCGAATTAATTATACGTGAGCGGTAGCGAAGGCAGGTGTATTAGTGTGTGTACGTGCGCACGCGCACACGCATGTAAACATAGTGGCGTAAAAACACGACCACCCACATGTAATGCTACGTTTACTGACTAACCGATTCATTTCGATTTCTACTTTCCTGGCAGCTCTCGAACGCTCGGCAAAAAAAAACACACACGCCCATAATTCCTTTTTAATGTGACCGCTCGTTAAGTGAATTTCTTAAAAATGCAAATAATATTTTAAATATTAATCTGAAACTATGTCTAATCATTTATAAATCGACCAACTGTTCAGTGGTATGTCTGTAATACTCCTTAAAGTTTCCACAGAAGTTTGGTAACCAGTTACTCAAGTACAAATATTGAATTATTAGACTACCACATAAAATACACGTCAATTAATTAAATTTGAAATCGAGATCATACTTTTCGCACTGGCAATGTTATTTTGACGAAAGTTCACGTCCCTTGTTCTCGAGAACTGTAAAAACAGAAGTATGAAATTTTTACAGTTTACAGATTTTTTTTAATACCTTATGTAACTATTGAAGTGAAATTAAAGTAGAGAAATAATCATTTGTACTAAACATAAACAACCAAACATGTGTATTTAGAGGAAAACTATCTTGCTGCTTTGACTTATATCTCTGAGTAAATAGACTTAACAGACGTGTGTTGGAAATTGACAGTTTACAATTGGGGTAACACAAACTTGAAATTTGCCTCATAAAGCTGTTATCAGTTTCTTTACTGCTATTGTTCGCGAAAGACTATAATCTAAAAGCCATAAAATTATTTAAAATTCCTTGTGAATTGCATTTACACTTATTTCGGAGTTACCGAGTGTGCCAGAAACCGTACATAACCTGAGTTGTAGAGGACTCAAGGCCTATTGATTTTGGTGAAGTTCGGTTAAGGGGGAAGAGTAGTTTACCTGCAACGTTTTATGTTTTAACAAGAGTAAAGTACTTAAGTTTGATAAATAAAGTATCCTGAAAAGAAGGTCATAATAATCCACTGTAGAAACGCAGATGAAATATCTATAAATGAAAAGGTTAGTTGAAGGGGGTGGGGGTAATTTTCTATAAATGAAAATGATAATTGAAGGGGGAGGGAATATTTTTTATTAATATGTCATGTGTACTACGTTATCGGCAACAAAGAAGTAGTTTGTTGTTAAAATTCCTTCCCGGGCTGTTTGGCCGTGGTCCAATGTTTTCTACAAAACCAGACGTTTCGGCAGTGCTATAGACTGCCATAATCAGTGAAAATCGAGTGTGCTAACGTGAGGTGGTATACGTTAGTGACCACAGTACTGTGGTTAAGGCTGAAGAAAGAGGTAGTTTCTATGGAAATATTTCATTTCGAAAATGATTTTAAATATAAATCTTAGAACATGGAAGTCATGTATGGTTCTACATACCGATATTGCTCATTCTACGATGGAGCATGTCAATGGTTAGAGTGAGCACAAAATCAATATTATTCTTAATAATGAAAATTTAATAGACATTTACGAGAATGTTTTGACATGATTCGTCCAAACCAATACGAGAATATGATAATGATATTTATTACTGATAAACAGAGATAAAAATAAATCTTAGCAGGAACAAATCGTTGTTCGCGCAGATTTATCCGTACTTGGCGCGACGGCAACAAACAGGCTACCGTTTCTTGTTGTGTGTGAAAGCGTTTAAAAATTAAAAACACATTAACTTTACAAAATATGAATGTTCAAAACCTTAACATCATACCTTGAAACAAATTATTATGTTTTCATTTAAATTGATACCCGACATTATAAAGAATAATGTGTGCAACACGCAAACCAGAACACGCACAAATTTCGTATTCTTATAAATTAAAACTTACTTACAGACTCTGTCGTTATTAAAGCCCCCGCTTAATTCATTTTTATGTTCGTATTAATTAATACGTACGGACTGAATTTATTATCGGTTTAGTCTTAAGTGCTATGTGCTATGCGTTTACGTAAATAAAACTGGTTTTGTTTTGCTCGAAGATGGAGGAAAATTTATATGGAAGTTAAACCGGATACGAATGTGAATGGTGTTAATGTAACGTTTAGAGTTTAGTTATTGCAGACGTAAATCATCCCTTTCGAATATGAACAGACGTTTTCTTGACAAAGTACAGATAGCGAACAAAATTTACTCAGACTCGGTGTCGGCTCCTACCTCTTTGGTGTAACATCGGCCATCGGTCACGGGTCCGTGCCAACACCATCCAATTTCGAACACTCGCCTTCCTCAGATCGTCTTCCACCCAATCTGTGCACGGCCTGCCTTTCACGCCTGGGTACCCGATCATGATTTTCCTTTCCGGTTCGTTCTCCATCCTATGTCCAGCCCACTTAAGCTGCATTGATTTTATAAACCGAGTTGTCGGTTTATACACAGCGTCTACGACAAAATAAATATTTTCCAAGATATTTCATGACAAGATATTTCATGGCATGAAAAAAAAACATTTTTTTACAACTATTGAAACTGACTCTTCACCATCATCATCTTCACTTCACGTTGTAGGAATTATTGCGTTTCTCAGTCGACCTACGTTTCTTATTCATTTTTTTTCCTCTTCCAACGATTCTTA
Source organism: Magicicada septendecula (assembly GCA_034769895.1). Lineage (NCBI taxonomy): Eukaryota > Metazoa > Arthropoda > Insecta > Hemiptera > Cicadidae > Magicicada > Magicicada septendecula. Next base: position 170,411,826 of record CM068372.1, read on the forward strand.
CTGGTTAGCTTCTTTTTACCTTGGATTGTCGATAATAAATATAATCTTCGTATTCTCGTAGCTAAGTACGATTAAAAAGGTAAGCTTCTTTTTATCTTGGATTGTCGATAATAAATATAATTTTCGTATTCTTATAGCTAAGTACGATTATACAGTCTTGATTACAGTTATCAATTCCTTATGACCAGTATTCCTTATGACCTAAAAAGTAACAGAAAAGCAAAATCAACTGATAACTATCAACTTATAATTGAAACAAACACACGTAAATAACAAATACTGATGACGTTAAAGATATTTTATGGGACAGAAGAAATATTTTGCCGGGGGGGGGGGGGGCTCAGAAATATGAAAAACGCAAATCACAGATGTGTTACTGTATGCAGGAATTACAAACGTGGAAGTGCCAAAACATGTGAGCTCATATGCGAACGTAGGGCAAAAAATCGTTTCACTTCTACCCTTAAAACAAACGTTATTTACTCAGCATTCACCACAGTTATATAATATTAACGAGTCTATTTTGATATAAAATGAGCTCTATTGTTTTTCACGTGAACACGGCAAGCCTGTCATGAGCAGAAATTGATGCAATATGTATAGCAGTTACTTCATTTCCTTTTTTATTATTAAAATTTTATTTTCCTTACTTTTTAATACAATTTACATGGACGCCCACGGTGTTTCCCCTTTTGAGATTTTTAAAATATTCTATTTCATCTGAATCGACAAACGACTATGTAATTTGTTATGCATTAAATGGCCTACCACCTTGGTTCTTTTTCAGATTATTTATTCCTTACAAATATTAGCATACGCGCAATAGGTGGAGAGAGAGAAAGAGAGAGAGAGAGAGAGAGAGAGAGAGAGACGTCAAAATAGGTGGGAATTAAAAACGTTTTTGATCAATGGCTCAAAGTCTATTTATCCACATAGAATTATTACGCCATATGCAGAATTATAATATTCAAATCAGACAGTAAAATATATACAACAAAAGATTTTCGAAACGAGCTGCGGAGGGAACCGCGGAATTAAACAAAAAAAAAAAGTATCGAGCAAAACGAACCAACATGTTTCCTTTTTGACGACGTGAAGGGTTAGATCGTTTTTGAAGGGTGTGGCCGTATAAAAGAGGGGATATTTTATGGTTATGCTAATTTCGAGTGGTGAGAAATTCACCCGTTCACTGAATATCTGATTAGACTCGATTAGGTAACGAACCCGCGGCCTGTGACTGACTGATGGCAGGCGAAATACTGTGTGTACCGGAATGCCGGCTGTTTAGTTCGCGTTTATTATTATTTATCTGGCACTGACAGGCTCGAGGTAGATTATGTTAATCCGGCCGCGTTTGTTTTTCCCTAAATATGATTTTTTGTGTGTATAAATTCGGATGTGTATTCGCTGTCGCTTCAAAAGCGACTTGGTTATTAATGGCTGAAAATATTAACAATATATCAAGCTCCTAAACAAAAAAATTTACATTGTATATTTCTTCAATATACATAGGTTTATTTCCTCTGTGTGTGTGTGTGTGTGTGTGTGTGTGTGTGTGGGCGCGCGTCAGAGAGAGAGAGAGAGAGAGAGAGAGAGAGAGAGAGAGAGAGAGAGAGAGAGAGAGAGAGAGAGAGAGAGAGAGAGCTTGCAAGAGTAGGGCCTAAATTTAGCCTAAAATTTTTTAATGTAAATATGTAAGATAATTATTTTTCAATAATGATTATAATCAATCTTTCAGCGTAAAAATTTTACTTTTATGTGCACTTTTTTTTAGTCTATACAAAAATAATGGTTAATAACCATTAATTAGTAGATGATATGGAACCACTCTACCAACCAATGAATAACGTGTAATCCAATAAGTTTTAGACGGGGTAGTTTAGAAACTACTACTGCTACTGCTACTGCTTACTGTTCGGCGCATGTAATTTTCCGGAAAGCATAAAAACATTGGATTTTACAAGCAAAGAGAATTTTAATTTGATAATAACACAGTGTCTCGATGCAAAACGCAGTTTTTAAATCTTTCTCGCGTCCGTTCTCCACGAGGGCAGCGGTCAGTTGCGACCCAATCGTATTAAAACAAGGTCCGTTGCGACCAAGGTAGAAATTTTAACCTGGTCAATGGCGACCCGGCCAATTGCGATCGAAAATATCTTCCGGTAAGCTACAGACAAGAGACTGCATCTGTTAAAGACGTGTGAAGAGATGAAGACTCACGTCTAGAATGGTAACCCGCTAGACAAGTTTCCAGTGTCTATGTCTATATACTGTTACGACCAATCAACTTTGTCTGTGCTATTGTAAAGTGAACATTACGCTGTCTAAGATAATCTCGATCGTTACTAACATTTTCGTGTTATTATTATTATTATAATACAGAAATTGCCATTATAATTCTATTAATTTCTACTCTAAACTAACCTAACCCAACCTAACCTAACCTAAACTAACGTAACAAAAATATTGGAAGAAAGAGGTTACTCGCACAAATGAGAAAGTAACAGAATTGATACCCCATCGAAGTTCGGGACAGGAACGTTTCTCCGCGAATTCGGCAAGCTGCAACCAAGTGAAAGCGCGGGGCGCAATTGACCGGGTAAGAACAGATAAAAACGTCGTTTCGTCGCAACTGACCGAGACCACTCCAACGATTCCTAACCATAAGTCGTTCCGAACTGTAACGAAGTTTGTCACTCTATATAGTAGGCTACTGGTTATCTTTTTTAGAGGCAACCCACACTGATCACATCCGACTGACTTTTCCAACAACGCAACTAGAGTTTGTATTACAATTTTACCCAGAAACATTGTCACACTTTACACACGCAGAACATATGTTTTTACCTACTTAGCTAGTGGAATCTTGAAAACATTGTTTCCTTAATGTTTTAAAATTATACGTCAGATTTTTACAATTTTTACAGTTTCCTGATTTATGTCATCAATGTGTTGTGAGTACTGTATTTCGTTTTATCATCTGATCATATAAATCAGCTGTCGTTCACCTCTAACCAGCCCTAAGATATAGTTTGCGCTGAAATAACAAATAACAAGTTAGAAGGAGTTATAAACTGTATTGAATAAATTGGTTGTTAAAATGTAGACTATATATTATACAATTATGAGTTTTATTCCTGATACAATTAAAATTAAATTATGAAGCCTTAAGGGTGATTTTCAGAACGATACTGAAATACAGAGACTCTAAATCGGAAAACGCCGGAGAACGCTGTAACCAATTGTGTGTGTGTGTGTGTGTGTGTGTGTGTGATTTAATGGTCTGGTGTTATATGGAATTAATTTTATGTGTATCCAATCAAAACAAGTTTAGTAATATTCTAGCTTGTAGCAGGCCTATTTGTAAAATATGCATAAAATGAATTCGTTGTTATTAATTTTATTATAATTCTGTCGAACATAAATCGTCCTTTAAAGCTTATTGCAAGTCATCGCTTCTACTGTTTCTGCTGACATTAAACAAGGGTACAATCAAACAATGTTCACATTTTATAAATTTCGATTGTTGATCTTGCTTTGTGACCACCTGGTGGTTCGTTAATGTTCGGACAAGGCGAAAACTAACCCCTGAGACAAGTCGCAAGACACTGAAATGTATTCACGTTACACAGACGTAGTACAGATACACATTACTGCAGCAGTAGTTTGAGGATAGCAATCGATAGTTGTGCTGGTGTCATGGTACTGGTGACCACACACAGGTTAATTAACGACCCCGTTGACAGAAACCACTGGAGTTTGATTAATTAACCGTGATTGTGACCGGATCGTGTGATGCATTCCAAGTTGGCTGGCATTTGTTACGTGGTTTTGCCAATAAACCAGTGCTAATACTGGTGCTGCAGCTGCTTCCAGTCCACGCCGGCTGCACCTTACCATCCGTATACACACAGATTACGCAGAATTAAATCAACGTTTGCGAAAACGGACGAAAAGCTAGTAGAAAACAATAAAAAGAGGAATTTTTCAGCCACAAGTAATGTATAGAAATATATTTTGGTCACTTTATGAAACGTAATAAGTTTATATCAGCACTGTGTTTTTATGGAAAAAAATGACTAAGAAAAAAAATGGAAGAGGTCAAAGAAGATAAGAGAAGAAACGTAGTAAAGATATTGACTGACACAGTTATTACCATTTAAGGCATTCTGCTTACTTATTTACTAGATTTTCATTTCAAATTACTGATCTACCGATAGGCCTACCTGAATACAATAATTTTTAATATAACAAATACACAAAATACTAGTTAGCGAACATTCACATATGTTTTATATATATTTATAAATATTAATCCATCATTTAAGATTTGCTACAAAACTTCTTAAGTAAAAAAATTAACTGAATACTGCTATCGAAATGGTGCAGCGTATATCGCACTGCAGGATGTCAAGTCTATATACAGAATTAGGAGAAATTAATCAATAAGAAGAAGTTTATAAAGAACAACAAAATACAGTAACATTAAAACGTTATACGAAAATCTGTCTTATCCCGGTTTTAAGTCCAGCGCGGAACTTATCCTCCTTCACAACTTGTTTCCCATTTCCCATTCTTCTCGCCAGCACCCTCCAGGCATCTACTCTCATGAAGTGTTCACCACATCATACGGCAAATGTGTTTCTCCCTCCTCTTTATCTTTCTCTCCCTCTCCCCTTCTCCCTCTCATTTTTGGAACATCTGTCAACACTCTTACAGTATATTTGCTGTCATTGTTTCCTGGTTCCCCAATCAGGGTGTCATTCTTTCTATTATGACGTTCATATTCTTCCTTAAACCTTAAACCTCTCTTCTATGTCACACTAAACGCGCTGTAGGCTGTATGAACAATATTGTAAATTTGTTTACGATGCAATCCCAATTGTTTGCGTCCTAACACGTTTTCCAAGCCGTTTCCTTCCTACTAGACAGCTGTTAATTACCAAATCTATTTCAAAAAACCTGTGTATCCGTACGGTGCAAGACCACTTCTCACATTTTACGTAGACTACGATTGGTGGTTGGTTTTCCTAGTAGGACTAGGATTGTGGCGTATTTCTACGCAGAGGATTGGCAATCTGCAAACCACAAAAAGAGTCCACAAATGTAGCGTTATTATCTAATAGACGACAATTGGATTGATGAAGATTCACGCTTCCTCTATGACTTACAATTTAATCCCTCCTGAAACGGTTAGAAGACATAACCGCACACGAGGACAACAAACGTTCGCCGCCACACAAATTATTAGCGCATGGCAGCAGGTCTAAACAGACCTGTAAAAAAAATCGTTTCCAAGTATCTGAACTGTCGGCGTAAGTCGGTAATTCCCCACTGGAATATCAACCGTATAAGCATCTTACACCCGAGGCTATAACTGTGATATGCGTATTCCCAGACTGTCTCGTACCTACAGTTTAACGCTGGGTCCGAAGAATTAAACAGGGTTTTACTGGTCAGGAAACTCACAATCCGGTCTGCTATTGCCTTGCAAGAAGTAAATGACCGGCCAAAAGCCAGAGTACGTGTTTTCCCGCGGAAATGTGCCGTAGGAATGCGAAACCCAATCCATTGCACCGCGGACACTCTCCCTTAGCAGTCCAAGTGTACAGTTGCGCAGACATGTGCCGTAGGAATTTGAAACCCAATCCATTGCACCGCGGACACTCTCCCTTAGCAGTCCAAGTGTACAGTTGCGCAGACATGTGCCGTAGGAATTTGAAACCCAATCCATTGCACCGCGGACACTCTCCCTTAGCAGTCCAAGTGTACAGTTGGGCGGACATGTGCCGTAGGAATGCGAAACCCAATCCATTGCACCGCGGACACTCTCCCTTAGCAGTCCAAGTGTACAGTTGCGCGGACATGTGCAGTAGGAATGCGAAACCCAATCCATTGCACCGCGGACACTCTCCCTTAGCAGTCCAAGTGTACAGTTGGGCGGACATGTGCCGTAGGAATGCGAAACCCAATCCATTGCACCGCGGACACTCTCCCTTAGCAGTCCAAGTGTACAGTTGCGCAGACATGTGCCGTAGGAATTTGAAACCCAATCCATTGCACCGCGGACACTCTCCCTTAGCAGTCCAAGTGTACAGTTGGGCGGACATGTGCCGTAGGAATGCGAAACCCAATCCATTGCACCGCGGACACTCTCCCTTAGCAGTCCAAGTGTACAGTTGCGCAGACATGTGCCGTAGGAATGCGAAACCCAATCCATTGCACCGCGGACACTCTCCCTTAGCAGTCCAAGTGTACAGTTGGGCGGACATGTGCCGTAGGAATGCGAAACCCAATCCATTGCACCGCGGACACTCTCCCTTAGCAGTCCAAGTGTACAGTTGCGCGGACATGTGCAGTAGGAATGCGAAACCCAATCCATTGCACCGCGGACACTCTCCCTTAGCAGTCCAAGTGTACAGTTGCGAGCGGCTACCTGTGACGTAACATTATTAGCACTGTGAAAACAATGAAGTACGGTATACAAACGAGTTTATCCGCTTGAGCGACGTCTGCCTCTACTGATCTTCTAATAATCTGTCACATGATCTGCCTCACTGTTCTACGACACATGCGATCCCGCGCACTCTCCCAACCTGCCATATGAAATTTGTTTCTTGTCCGTTGTAAGACAGCTTGTGTTCTTTGTTTCTGACAATAAAGAATCTTTAATAGAATGTTTACCAATGGTGAAAAAATATTGAACAAATAGTTTCCTAGCTGGGTGTAATATGAGGGAATGGGAGAAGAACCGCGACAAGTAACAAAGGCGAGAGAGAGAGAGTGTGTGTATGTGTTGTAATGTTTCGTTTTACCGGTATGGTTAATTATTATTGATGTTAAATTATTTAATAGTGTGTAGCGAGCCGGTTTATACTTTGTCTCAATACTTACTAGTCGACCGTATTTCTCGTCGCTCCGTTCAAATTTTTCCGCCTCGCCGTCTGATTGGCTCACGCTGTCTGGTCGAGTCGAGTTCGTCAACTGTCGTATGTTTATTGTTTGTGTCCCAAATTCTTATATTACCCTTTTTATATGAATCAAACATACAGCAATTGAGAAATATTAAAATTTATTGAACCCTTCTTTATATTAACTGGTCAATTACAGTTGATAAATGGTACATATATTTTTTATAATTCCGGCGTTTACAAATTGCTCGGTTGGCAGCGTCCGGCTTCGTTCAGTATTCATACGTAAAATGCCATCAGTTCTTGTAGATGATCTTCTTCTTCAGGTTGAGTTAAATCCCCTCAGTTCTTCCTCCAGAATTGGTCGGGTATTAAATTAATTTACTTCCTTCCAGGTTTTGGCCATGACATTTGTTGTATAAATGTTTTAATTACTGGTCATCTCGTCAATGGTTCAGTTAAATCTTCTTCTTACACTTCTTCTTTCAAGATTTGGAAAATTTTAAAGCTTTTAAAATTAATTTGGATTCGAGGGCTTCATACATCCACCCTCTATGCTGGTCAATAATGAAGTAATTAGATTTCAACGGTCACTCTATGTAACAACCACGAGTTGCCATAGTTACCCTTCAAATTATACTAGTTCTCATTGGTCAACATCTTATAACATTGTTATAATCTAACGTTTTATTTATGTTCAAATATGTAAAAATCCTTTAAATTATGATTACTTCCTTATGCTGGTATTAATATTACTTATACTAACACCATTGTTCTGCTTTTTTACTAAAGATTATTTTGATATCCCTCATGGTTATTTTTGATTAGTTAATAACATTTTTCTTATTTTCTTATTTATATTTCTTTTGTAATTATTTTTAAACTGAATAATATTTATACATTTTTATATCTGATACACTTACTTACTTACTTAAACATTTTATATACTCTAATTAACCCTTGGTTATTGTTTTCTTTTTAAACTTATAAAATTCTCTCCTTCATGCTAGGCCTAAAACATAGGTTTCACAATACTCCTATTCAACCTTCTTTATAATTCATAAACTTTATTTATTGATTCATTGAACATTTTTTTTATAGAAACAGATAAACAAAAAAACATTGGTGCTTTTAACAACACACCTTTTATTATTAAAATATTTCTTACCAGGTTCAAGCCTGAAATTAAACTTCTAACTGTTATTGGTTTCTTACTTCTGTCTCACCTATCTTCTAAGTTAATTAATTCTATGGTTTTTTACAATAATGAAACTCTTCTAGTAATAATTTTTAACAGTAGCTTACACAATATAACTCACTTACAAATTCCTTCACTAAAATATAGTGTCTGCTTCTCCTATCTTCCACTCTAATAATTTAACTTTTACCTTATTCTTTGTAATTCTTACTTACTATCACTTAAATTAATAATGGTACAATTAGTTTCATACTTTTTAGATAATATTCTATTAAAGACTGTTTTGCTATATTACTATAGTCTGCATCTTATAGTATTTTATACCGTATATTCCTACACTGCACTTTTCCTTTCATATGAGGTTTTTTATTTATCGTCACTTCACTTGATATTTCACATATTGTTTGTTTATTTAGTTTAGTATCACTGTGTGGTTATTGGTAATTAATATTTGTTTCATTTTCATTTCACATTGGTCACTTTTGGTTTTGAATGATTGTCTTTATTCTGCTCAATTATAACTTACTTGTTTTCTGACTAGTTTATATTTTATAGGGTATTTTTTATTTCTAACTTCCTATCTTATATTTATAAATTCATGTTTCTTTGCTTTTCATTTAACATACATAATATCTCTAGTTTATTTTTTATAGTTTATATTTGACATCTTATTTATGCCCTATCTGTTTTAGTGCATTTACTTTACATATTATTTGTCAGTTATATCTTGGGGTTACATTGATCGTGGTCATACTTTGGGTTACATTTTGTTTCTCGTTCCTTCCTTTTTGTCTCTATTTTCTTGTTTTCTTCAATCTTCTTGTTTTCTCCAATCTATTGGGTCAAGTCATAGTCAGTTTCTTAGTCAATTGTTATTTCGTAGTTGGGTCATTAATCTTCAAATTATAAGTTTTTTAACATTTCTTCCTACCTTCAGCTTTCTCTTTTATTAATCATTAGTGATATTTTCCGCTATCTTATGTCATGTTACAGTGTGTGTAGGAGAGTTTGCCCGCGACTGCCTTGTAACAAGATGGGAAACACCGTTTAAAGCCTTTTTTCGGTATGGACCGCGTCGAAAATGTCTTGTAAGACAACGTTTTATCCATATTACAGTTGGTATTCTCAGTTCTGTGTGACCTCTACATGTTGACTATATTCTCACGTAAGCTACCGCGGCCGGTGTCCGTTCTGTACTTGAAGTGTGTGTCTGTGTTTTGATACCTGAGGATACTCACTGTAATATGGGTGAAAAGTTATCTTACGAGACATTTTCAATCCGTTCCATACAGGAAAAGACTTCAAATACATAATGGACACCGGCCGCGGAAGCCTACGTGAGAATAAAATGGAAGAAGTTTAAAAATAGGCGGTTAGTATTATGGTACTGTATAAGTAGACTATTGTTGAAAGTAAACCCACATTGTTATTGTAAAACAATTATTATCTGAAACTTAACAGAATACATCTGGTGTTGTATTAGTGAAAAAACTTCTCTTGTGCAAACCATTTTATAACCCTCATCACAACGTAACAGTGTAAATTTTAGTTCATAGATTCTTTTTAAAATATCTAGTCAAATTTATTTAGTTTACATTTTCAAGAAGTTTTTGTTTTTTCCTTCGTTATATCTTTTCTCTGTTTTTTTTTAATACCTAACTTTTTCTTTGTTTCTTTTTTTGTTGATGTCTTCCTTAGATTACTACCTACACCTATACTTTTTCTGTCTCTTGTATTCGTTTCCTGACGGAGATTACCAATGAGACTTTTCTCGGAAGGGTCACCTTTTAACTCTTCGAGTGTCTTTTAGGATTTCGTTTTCGAGGTTCTCTGGATTCGGTTTTCATGAAATCTTACTTCAATTACGATTCACATGTTCTTGAAGAACCTCTACTGCTCGTGATACGCCACAATCACGCCTTCTGTCATTCTTATTTAATGAGTATTCCTTATGTGAATACTATAACTGGTTTATTTTTTAGATAACTTCACTGTCCAAGTATCCCCTTCTACTCGTGACACATCGTAGAACATATATATTTTATGCGATTTTGTTCTTGAGATCTTCTTCGTTTATCACACGGTGCTGGACACAAAAATCTGCCTCAATGAATCGGTGATTTTCTCCTTTAAAGATTATTACAGATTGTACATATTGTAGTTATTAATGTTTTTACACATGTAGGGATTACCAGCTCTCCACAGTCATGATCTGAAATTTTCGTAACTAATAGAGGCTTGGTATACCAGTGGATGTGGCGCTCGACCACCTACCACAGGATCGTGGTTTTCATTCATGGGCGTACTGTAATCTATAAGGTGCGTTTTTCAACTCCCAAATCGATTTTGCCTGTCTAGTTCGGTTGCTGAGATCAGGGGCATATAGCAGGGCGGGGTCCGGGATCGGGTCGGTTTCACACAAAAGAAAAAATAAGTCAGGGCTAATTAATCAACATAAGGCCTACTATCTACTATTTTTAAAGTGGCTGAAAAAAGCATGATAACATCCTGAAATCAGTTCCATTGAAGTAAAAGGTAATAACACAATAAAAATACGCGTTACTGAAACACTGTAAAAAGATACTTATTGACTGACTTGATTTTCCTGTATTTCGTATTCCAAACGTATAACTTACCCTAATGCTGTGTAATAAACCTGCTTTTATATTTAAAAGAAAAACCAATACTACATTAGCATACACAGATGAAAAAAAATAAATAAAAAAGGCACCGAAAAATTAATTATGTGTATTGTCAACATTTTCGACCCTCTGGGGGCCGAGCGGTCCGGTTCGTCCGCCCCCCCCTAAATACGCCTCTGTCTGAGATAACGACTTGAGGTGATAATGAGCTGGTGAAAAGTAGTGCTGGCCACAATACCTTCCCTGAGTGCATTCCCAGCTTTTCCTACACTACTGTAGTGGTACAATAAGAAGCTATCATTATTATTTATGGTTTACTTGTGAACGCCAGAAATTCTATTCTAGACAGTGCTACTTACTAGGACAAACAGAAATTACCTGCACGATCTCTAACATCTTGAACTGTGTCCCATGAAAATTAAGTACTGTACACTAAAGAATTGCTACGTACTAGGCCTAATTCTACAGTCTCTGTGGTTAACCTGTAAGAGTTCATTACGTTTTTTTTGTTTTTGTAAAGGCTTATAGTTTGAACAAGACCTCCTCCAGAAATTTTATCTAGCGTTTCCATTATTGTAAATGTACCATACTATACACCTTCCACCTTTAACTGATAGCCGTGTATATTTTATGAATCTTCATCTCCCTTTCATGACCGGCAATTTTCTTGAAAAATTTCAAACTAAACTCAATCTTAGTGGGTAGGCTAAATATTTTAGTAAAATAGTTTACCTTTTTCTTGTCCGTCTGGTGGCCTTTTCTCTATATTTAATTCTATGCGTTTCGGGACATATGCCCCATCATCATATATAATTTATATTATATTTATTGTTATGTGTAAAATTGTATATAAAGTGTTTTTAATATTTTAATGATCGACGAACTTCACCAAGGGATATTCCTGATGATGGGGCATATGTCCCGAAACGCGTAGAATTAAATATAGAGAAAAGGCCACCAGACGGACAAGAAAAAGGTAAACTATTTTACTAATTATATATAAGTGGCCTGGATACCGAAAAACATGGATCTAAATATTTTATTTTCCCCATTACTTTCCCATTTACTGTTCTCCTAAACAACGCTGTTTGAAACTTCAAGCGTGCTAAATTTTCATATCAGCTTGTCTTTTTCAAACAGCACCTATATCGCCCAACCTATTTAACGTCTCCACCGTGGGGTTTTCTTTCTCCATTAAATCCGGTCCATAAAGGGTAATGCAATCCAAATAAACATTTCAGAACAGCCACAGCAGCTAGTTAACATTAATCTTCTTCTTTTTCTTGTTCTTGTTCTTGTTCTTGTTCTTCTTCCTTCTCCTCATCCGCTTCAGTTCATAAATTCAGTGCCTTCACCCGTTCCAACTTCACCATACTTTAGCGATATTGGACAGTATATTTAAAAATATTTACTTACATTTTCGGCGACAGTGGTACATGAAAAGCTGATTTGTGGGGAATGCTGAGCACACGCCCATCGGTAAATACCATCACTAGGACTCAGTCTTTCGTGATTTATAAATACAATAATATAAGTAAATATACAATCAAGTGGAAAAATCATAACCATGCGGGTAAAACCTTTCCGAAAACGATAAGTATCGCAAGAGCGTTGGTTTCTGCGGCAAACATTGAAGGCATTATTTTTCTTTTGTTTATTTTATACAGCTGAAACAAATACAGATACATACGAACGAGATAATTATCGTAGATATCCGACATACCGGTTTACAATACCCGTAAACGTACGCCAGGTTTTCTCGCGAATCAGAATTTACGCGTCGTGTTTCTTGAGAGAAAAAAACTGAATATTTCGTGATATTTTATCGGGTAAACCGGTCGCCAGTATTGCGCGTGCGTATCTTACTGTCAGTAAGCACCGACGTGACCGCTTCGCTCAAATATATTGGAATAATTAACTTTAATTATGCAAGGGTTTCTTGTACGGAACTGAATCGGCCTCTATACAAATTCTGTAGAAAATTTATTATTTTCATAAAAAACAACAAACGCGTTTACTTTACAAGTCGACTCTCTCTCTCTCTCTCTCTCTCTCTCTCTCTCTCTCTCTCTCTCTCTCTCTCTCTCTCTCTCTCTCTCTCTCTCTCTCTCTCTCTCTCTCTCTCTCTCTCGCACACACACACACACACACACACACACACACACACACAAATGAAACCTGTTGTGCTGCTTGAGAAAAGCATACATTCGTGCCTGCTTCCTAATAATTTTTTATAATTTTATTTTCGCCTTCAACACAAGTACACGATCAGAAATTTATCCCAACATATTTTTAATTGTTTTTTCTTTTTTAAACACACGTTGTATTAAATTTTATCCACTGTCCTCAAACGGAAATTTACTTTGTGGTTTGTAAGCGTAAGCGTATATAAATTTATTAAACATTCATTGTACATTGAAAACAATCTAGAGTATGTAAACTTTTTCAAAAGCGCAATTGAAACGAAGAAGGACGAATTCTTGATATATTAGATACGGATCGTGTGAGAGAATGAACAAATGTCAGGGCAGGTCGAGAACGAGAATGTGAAGGCCTTCTGCAACTGCATGTTTCAACGAATGGAACATTGGGTGGCAGGGCTGCGAGGCAGTGCCCTTCGATTCAAAAATAACATTTTTAGTGCAGCTACGTACCTAAATTGGATAGATTATATTGTTTCTGGAATAAACGAAGTTCGCTTACTTTTGGCCAGTCCACATTCTTACTAAACGAAGTTCACATTCTGCAGGCCAGTTGGAAGCGAACCGATGTTTTCAGTTTGAGGGGTACCGTGGTCTCAGAAGATCTGTGGGCCCCTTATACACTGTGTTGTCTAATGTCTGGAGGGAAGGGGTTAGCCTTGCTATGTGACCGAACTGTATCCATAGAGTTGTAACACGTGCTCATAATACATTTATTGTATAAGTATATTGAACTATTTATAGTTATTTATTTATTGTACTGTTAAGGTTTCTGGTGAAACACTGGATCTAAGTCAAAAATAGGTTTTCCCAAGGTTCGCCTATAGAGTGATGTCTCTGGCTTGCTTCGCTCGCTTTACTTCAAGACCTGAGAGGCCTTTCCCGTCGTCTTCTTCTCAAGTCAGTGACTCTCGCATCCATCTACTATTTTTGACTCTTCTAACACGTCAATACTATGTTAATTTTTTCTAGTTGATAAAACTCGGATATCTTCTTAGACTTTATTCTTTCATTTACCCCATCTTCCGTAATTCTGTCCAAACTAGCAAGAATGCACATTCATCGCCAGCGGTTCGACTCTCTTTCAGTGACCTCTCATTTTTGGGTTGGTTTCCCAATTTTCTGATTCCTATGTCAGACCTACAATCTGCATTCCACGGGCATACGATACATCTGCCGAACCTGGGAATTAGATGTCACGAGTGGTCTGATACCAGAAAATAGCATCTCCCATGTCTGAGATTTGGTTTGAGGGGGGGGGCAACTTTGACAGCAACTTCTCATCTTTAAAATGCAGCCTCATAAACTGGATACCACGACGTTTCATTAAACGGTGTTTGTAAGGAAAAATTAACTTACTATTATAAAGTAATCCAATGCAAATGTAAACTTTCTTCTGGTATTTAGTTTAAAACAGGGTTTAATTAAGTTTTTTTACCTTTTTTGGGAAACCTTCTCTTCTTCCTCAAATTTCTAAAACTCTGGAAAATTAGTCAAAGAAATAGGTCACGTATTAGAGCGATAGAAATGAATTTATAGAGACGATATGGAAATACCAGATTAGATAGAGTAAGAAACATAGAGAATTGGGCATCGGCGGTTGATATTATAGAGGCAGTACATGTAAAACGTTTGCAATGGTTTGGACATGTTCCAAACCAGATTAGATAGAGTAAGAAACATAGAGAATTGGGCATCGGCGGTTGATATTATAGAGGCAGTACATGTAAAACGTTTGCAATGGTTTGGACATGTTCCAAACCAGATTAGATAGAGTAAGAAACATAGAGAATTGGGCATCGGCGGTTGATATTATAGAGGCAGTACATGTAAAACGTTTGCAATGGTTTGGACATGTTCCAAACCAGATTAGATAGAGTAAGAAACATAGAGAATTGGGCATCGGCGGTTGATATTATAGAGGCAATACATGTATAACGTTTGCAATGGTTTGGACATGTTAAAAACCAGATTAGATAGAGTAAGAAACATAGAGAATTGGGCATCGGCGGTTGATATTATAGAGGCAATACATGTAAAACGTTTGCAATGGTTTGGACATGTTCAAAACCAGATTAGGTAGAGTAAGAAACATAGAGAATTGGGCATCGGCGGTTGATATTGTAGAGACAAGACATGTAAAACGTTTGCAATGGTTTAGACATGTTCAAAGAATGCCTGCCAATAGATGGCCAAAGAAGGTATTAGATTGGACATCACCAAATAGAAGAAGGAAGGGAAGACGAAAACAAAGTTGCAAAACATAGGTGAAAGAGGCAGTGGATAGAAAGGAATTAAACAAAACAATGTACCAGGATAAAAAAGGGAATGGCAACTAGGATCTGATGGAATATATGATCAATATGTCATTATAATACTCATCACTTTTATAACAATATTCGGTGTGATGTTGCCTGTAATCCTGTCTGTTTTCCTAGTCTCAGTCATTACGAATACTGAACATTTAACTTCTCTTGTTCCCAATGTCTCTAGTCCATCGTCTGGTTCATATACTTCATTTCTACCTATAGTATCAAGTATTCTGTCTAAATGTCTAAATAATAATTCACTATTATTTTTTTACGTTCTGAATTATAATGATGAGATCGTCTTCGCAACTATGATTAGTTGCTCATCCGTTACGCTCAGAGCGTGAAAAAGAGCGTCTCCAAAAGTACCTTCCATCCCCTCGGATTGTGGTCTTCACGGTTTAAACGTGTGCTTAATAATCGTTTAGAAAACGAATTCGGAAAATTTTTAACGGAGATTGAAGTAGAAGACAATATCATACATTCACATTATAAGACGTCAAAGTCCCAGTCCGCAAAATTTCTTCCGATGCCTTAAGGATGGCGATAAAATATGAAATGAACGGTTTCAGAAATTTCTTTTCTTTTAAATTCCGTTGCACCTTATGTTTCTACGATATTGTAACAATTCGTTTTCGGGAGCGGTTGGTGTTATTGAAAAAAATTAAATTACACAGTTACACAGGTTGCCATGTTATCTACTCAAATTGGGACTTTTAAAAAGTTATCTTATATTTATTGGTTTTTGTAAACAAAATAATGAAATATAGAAACCTCAACCATTTTAGGTAATCTCACAAAACAACAGTTTTCCAGGATTTACGAATGTTGGTGCTGTTGTTGAAATTTTTATTTTACGAACGCCAAATACTGTTTATTAAAACATTTACACCAGAGAAATACCACTGAATACCATTGAAAATCCTTTTTTAAAACTTATAACACGTATAAAACCATTAACCAGGTGTTCAGCCCGCCGTAATGGTTTCTAAATAATTCAAAATAATCGTATTTGATTAATCAGCGCTGTCTACCTTAAGACATTTTCATGAACAAATATATATCTTCCACAGTAGATTCTTAACTAAACAAGAAGAAAAAGTAATAGGTAAAAAAGTGGAGATAATTATACGTTTTGTATGCAGTGAGAGCGGAGAGCTGTTTTCGTGAAAGAATTTTTATGGATTTATCCCGTCTTTATAAGGCACGAATGCCTGCGCGGCCGTCCATTAAGCTGTTATACAATACTGTCCGTAAGTGATTTTTAGTGATTTCTTTTTCGATACCATTACGACGGCGGTGATTCAACGCAATACCTACGTGTATTATTACCCATTCCGAACACACACAGATGCAAAGCCCCGCGCACAAATTGCTATGTCAAAACCGATATTATTTTAACAAAACTATGATCATGTTGAATAATGTTTTTGTTAAAAATTATATGAATGAATACAACTCCTAAGCAGCAAATGAAGTGGTTTAATTGTTCCAGTTTCTGGTTACCAATAAAATTATATTTGTGGCGACAGCCGCCCAGCCATGGGGCCAATGGCTCCCGAAAGGCCAATGACGCAGTCGCCCCCCCCAAAATTTGTCACCATCCTCCTAAGTTTCATAGTCAGCCTATGCCTCAAATGTAATCCGGGGACGGGGATGGAGACGTATTCCCAACCCCTCGTCTCCCTCATCATTGTATAGCCGGCATCATTTAATTAAGTTTTCATCATCGTTATTTGCTCTGCAATGATTACCATGTAATTATTTTGCTGAATACTTCGCAAAAATGAATTATAATTTATTTTTAAAATATATGACATTTCGAACAGTTTTCATCTTACGCTGTGGAGTGGATAGAATCACAGGTGTTGGAGAAGATGAGGAAATTTTACCCGAGAGTATAGGAAATGACACCAGATACATGCACAGAATCCCACATAAATAGATACATATATAGGTGTGGGTATATAGTGCGCGTATATTATAGTATAATCATATAGCGGATCAATAATAGACACAGGCCTACAATGGATTCACTTGCCATCAGTTTGTCAATATCAAGACTGACAACTGGCAGACATTAGATGTTAAGTCATAATATCGAATCGAATCAAACACACAGACATAAAAAATGGGTACAGACAGGGGAAGATGGAAAAATTGTGGATGTTTTGTTTAAAGAACCAGGAATTTTGTCAGGTATACAAAGTCATATGACAGTTATAAAGTTTTCTAAAATTAAAAAAAAAACAACAAAAAAACAGATGACATATTCCCAAACAGGTCAATTTATAGTCCGCTAATGATCCAGGCGAGAGCCGCAAACAGCTACACGATCCTGTATTGAATTTACGAAGTACATCATACACAATTTTATTTTACTCTTTCATAGGAAACGTATGTAACTGATTAGTCAAATAATTATGTTCGCGTCAACTCTATATCTGTGACAAAATTATGTCACGTAAAGAAAGATTATTGCAAACGACTCACACAAGCGTCGCACATGTTTACGCGTGGCATGCAATATGCGTGGCATGTTCATTATAGGTCTGGCAGTGATGTTCACAAGGTCCAGTAATGACACAATTCCGAAAACTATTCCTACACTTTTCTACAGGAGGATCCTCAGGCAAATGTTTGGTCCAGTGGAAGAAGGGGGAGCCTAGAGGAAAAGATATAATTTAGAGCTCTATAAGTTGTATGATGAACCTAATGTGGTCACCTTTCTTAATTTAAAAAGATAAAATGGAATTAAAAATATTAAAGATGCAGAGTTATTGAGAAGAGATTTAATGCAAAGCCAGAAGGTAAAAGGACAGTTGGAAGGCGAAAACTGAGATGGAGGGACGGGGTGAATCAGGACATCAGTACTCTTGGAATTAGATATTGGAAGAATATGGCTACGAATAGAGAAGAATGGCGAAATCTTCTGAAGAAGGCCAGGGCCCACAAAGGCCTGTCGATCCAATTATGATGGTGATGATGATGATGATGACAGACTTTTCTACGCCTTCCAGAGGCTGGTCGATTATTTCTCTATGTGTTGACAAGTTGCCGTGGAACAATCTCGCAACTTTCCTTATCGTAAGTAGCAGTGTTTCGGAAGTAGCTAGTCAGTTTGAATTTGCGATTCGGTGAGCGTTATTGCAGAATTGTTGTTATGACTTCCGATTCGGCACTTGTATAGACAACAGCTTAATTCAAAGTGATTTCTGTGAAACATTGTCGGAATTCTGTAATTGGTAACTTGCATTATTTATTAAGACTCTGTTAATTAGGCGATATTTTATTGTTACGTTAGCGCGTGTTGAACGATCGCGAACGTGAAGAATTGTCGTAGACGAGTGTTTATTTTTGTTTTGTTTATAGAAGCTGTAATTAAAGTTGTAATTAACCATTCATAAGGTGTTTATTTATTTCTTTAGTGTTGCATTGTTTAAATACAACTACCCATGTGACCGTCGTAACATTATGAGGAACTGTCATAGTTTTATGCTAAGTCCACACTTGTGCGCTTTCAACTCCGAGTAGTTCTTGCGCATGCCTTAGACCGAAAGTACTGAACGCATGCCACAAAGTGTCTATACCTGTGCGTCACAGTTGTCAATGTTTCTCTAGTGTAAACGTGAAAATGGACGTGACTGATACAATGTTATTCTAGTGGGTATAAGTGGTGCATTTTTAGTGCTGAATAGAGTTAGAAAAAGGCGTGAAAAATATCAACGCTCGATATGGTTGAAAGATTATTTAAGAACGCGGAATTTTGGAATTATGAGACACCTGGATGATAACGTTCTGTTGAAGAACTTTACGCGAATGTCTAGAACGAACTTTTACATGCTCTTACATGTAGGTGAAGCCTAAGACCGCAAAACAAAATACTCGCTTTAGAGCAGCAATACCAGCTGAAGTGAAATTAATAATCACAATTAGGTATTCGGCTACCGGTGATTCATTTACTTCTTTGATGTACTTATTTAAAGTATCCAAGCAATTCATTTCATCAATGCTTCCCGGGGTTCTTTCACGTCAGTTCATACTGTACTTCGTAGCCAGAACAGCGTAAGCATCATTTCTTTTCATTTTGTTTGTATAATTTTTGTCCGTAATGTCCCATAAGGCACAATGTGACCTATAATCTTCAATAAAGGCCAACGTTTGTTCTGCCGACATGGTAAACAATAAACAAAGTTACAGTAATCACGAAAACGGAACAAAACCTTTCTGTAAAACTATGAAGTTGCACGGACTGTTGAAAGAAGATCCAGATCCACTGGTGGCGGAAGCACGTGCGTTACTGAATGCGTCACTAAAACGGTGACCTTCAACTGATTTAGCGGCATGCTTTGTGCAATCGTTTCGCTAGAGAAAGGTCCTACTGCGCATGCCTCAAATGCCCGAAAAGCGCACTAGTATGGACATAGCTATAAGTCACAGTTGGATGCAATTCTTAGTCTTAGTCTTAGTCGCATCCTGGGGTGTCGAGGAGTTGCGAAGAGGTCGCCACTGTTGCATCCGGCGATCAAGCGCCCTTGCTTGATTCCAAGGGATGCCTCTGTCCTCCAAAAAGCCTTGCACATTGCCTTACCTCTCTGGTTTCTGTGTGATCACGAGTGTGCAGGTTATTGGCCTACAGCACCCATAGCTCCTGGGCATCCAAGCCTACATAGAGTTGCTTCAGCTGCCTAGGCCTAATATCATGGCTCAGCCTACTCCCTGGGACGTGCACTTGCACCAATCAGGTTGAAACTCCGGAAAGAGAACGTCATTTCCTTCAATTCTCTACTATGAGCTATGGTTATACCGCCAATACTCGGTCGTCAGAGCTTCGTCAGTGGTAACAGGGTGCACCGGATGTAAAGGCATCGCTCGGGAAGGTGAGGTTGACAGTTGTATGGGAGAGGCTATTTGAGACCCATAATATACCTTAAACCCCTGGATGCAGTTTCGATGTTAGTTTACAGTTAACCCCTCTTTGCTATTCAATACGAGTTTTGTCTGACAATAGCTTAAGAAGGATCCCCATTTCAAACGCCGTTAATAATATAACCAAGAAGAAAACTATTGATTAATTAATGTTTTTTGCAAGTACGTTGCAGCAGTTCGTAGATGTTGGCTTAAGTTTCTCACCATAACTATCAAGCTATTCGTCTACATATAATTAAAAATAGCGTAAAAAAGTATTTTTTCTCGCATTTTATAAATGGGGATAATTTTACTAAATTATTGAAGTTATGAGAAAATAAGAAAATTTCAAAACCGCGTCTATCAGAATACAAAATTTATATGTATTAAAAAACATTCCCAGATTCTACTGTTACGACGGATTCCATTTCAGGTAATGATTGAGTTTTTTCAAATATGCATTAAAGATACTTTTTTGCAATAACTATAAACTTTTACTATTTATTTTGGCAAATTTCTATTTCGATCAAATAGCTTTATCATCAGTAGGGTATATCCATAACGGAAAGTAGCACTCGAAAGATAATTTAATAACAAGTAAAAACCGATTATGTTTCTAGCCATTCCACTTATTTCTTAAAACAAGATTTGGATGACTTCGCAAAAAAGCCAAGAAAAATTAATCTTGTTATTTACACAAAAATAGGTGTATAATAATACTGTAGTTTATTTTATATTATAATTATCGCATTAAATGAAACCTTCTTGAATAAGAAGTTTTATTTTCTTTCACCTTATAGAATGTATGAGGATTATGTATCCCCCCCCCGGGGCCAACCATCAAGTTAGTCTCATCCCCCCCCTGAGGAGCAACCCTTAGTAACCCCACTGCATCGCATTACCCAGGTTTTCACGTTTCCCGTAAAAGTATAATTGCTGCGGGTGTCAAAATTCCTGTCAGTGAAGGTCTCATTCACACATAAAAATAAAACTTGCGCACACACATTCACACGCACAGACACACACACACACACACACACACACACACACACACACACACACACACACACACACACACACACACACACACACACACACACACACACACACACACACACACACACACACACACACACACACACACACACACACACACACACACACACACACACACAAACACTCACACAGTTCTTAACCCTCATAAAGTTAAACCAGGTGAAGGACACATCCGCCCGACGCGATGTTCAAATTACGTTAATGAATATCTGTTAAACATTTTAGACTTTTGTTTGACATAAATTTACATGCCTATTTTCTACAGTGTATACGCAAAAGTTTTATACATATGCATTAAGTACCTCGTCCAATTAAAACAAAATAATTATAATCAATTCAGCAAACTAAATCTGTAAGGAATAGAAATATAGGATTCACCATATCAGTAATGTGGTAAGAATCTGGAACTAACGTTTAGATTTTACCGGATTATAAATTCTTTTGAGATACTTTCACAATGAGTATTAAATTAAATAAAAGTTCCCTTAAAACATCTGAAACGAGAGTAAATAGTTTTACTTTCTTTAACTGAGCATTTTTTTACGTTCACACCAAACAACACAGTCGTAACAAAACTGAACGTGTTTCTATGTTTTAGCTGTACGGCAGAAACAATTTATAAGTCAGACAATAAATAGTTACTGTCTATCGTAGACAGACGGTATACTATTAACTAGGATGATGTGCCTGAAACTGGAATTGGTATTTCATACACACACACTCACACACAATACGTATGTAAATGCGTGCGCCTACTTAAATCTGCATACAATGTGGACAATAAAAACAGTTCCTTCTTAATGGTATAATCACTGACAGGTAAGAGAAAAAGGCAGTAATCAGAAACGAGAAAAATCTCAGTGAAAAAGAAGACGGAAACAATAGAAGCGGTCTACATTAGCGGCAATTTAGAAGATACAAAAAAAATTGTTGATATGAATTCCACTTAAAGAGGGCGTGTGCTCATACACGCTACAAGATAGTAGTACATACCAAACTGCGCGGGGAAATTTTGATATTAACACATAATTATTTAGAACTGAAGCGAAATATAACGATCAATACAAATAGTTATAATAGTTCACTGACTGGAACTATACTAGAATTCTCACAAAAATGCAATCTGTACCAGTACATATGCTCTTCTAGACTTAGGAAGGCCCGGACCGAGAAGATAAATGAATGACGAAATCGGCGATCCTGACCCGATGGCGTGAGAGAGGGTTCACAACCTTGAAGATGTTCTTGCCTCGGACATGGAGATTTGTCTGACGGCAAACATTATGAACTGCCAACAAGTTCCGATCACACACACACACACACACACACACACACACACACACACACACACACACACACACACACACACACACACACACACACACACACACACACACACACACACACACACACACACACACACACACACACACACACACACACACACACACACACACACACACACACACACACACACACACACACACACACACACACACACACACACACACACACACACACACACACACACTTCTTCTTCTTCTTCTTCTTCTTCTTCTTCTTCTTCTTCTTCTTCTTCTTCTTCTTCTTCTTCTTTTTCCTATTCCTCTTCCTCCTTCTCCTCCTCCTCTACTTCTTCTTCTTCTTGTAGTGAGCGGCGTTCAGTTTTCCTAGCGGCTCTTGTTCTCATTAGTACTAGGTAAACTTTCCTAAAGCTGCCATCCGCTGGAATCAGAGTCAGGTGTCTACCCAAGTTCCACTTCTGCTTCACCAATCTGCGTAAATCTGCCTCTCTTTAACGGTTAAGGTCTGCAATCGAGGAAACAGTATTCAGTCATAAATGATAGGCTCTCCACCCATATGTTTACGTTGTTCTCATGTTTCTGCGTCATAAGAACAAAGAAAGGCATACGCCAACAGCACAATGACAGCGACTTGACATGACTGTATAATTAAGGTGCTACGCTAATCCAGGCAACGTCGTTTCTAAGACGACCGAACATTACGATGCTATTCGATGATTACGAAGATTTTATCACAACTTCTAAGCAATGTATGATTTATATAAAAGTAAACCATCTTCTCAGATTTCCTCAATTCTAATACTTTTTTCACTTGGCGCTTCGATTCCTAAAATCTGGGATAGTCGTCAGAAGCTGTGAGTCAGGTTGAACAACGTTTGGTAGGTCTTTCAAAAGGGTCATGTAATCGCCATTCACAGCTTCTGAAGACTCAGAATCCCCAGACTTTAGGGATCGAAGCGTCCAGTGGAAAAAGTATTAGGAAAGAGGGAATCCGAGTAAATGGTTTACGTGATGTCATTTTACTAACGAGACAAGTGACTGGTGTAGAGAGACAGTGCCACACTTCTAAAAACACATTATACATTAAGAACACCTTTGGACTGTTAAGCTTTCGACCGTGGAAATAAAAAAACATAACAGTCGAGGTTTTCCGTCCCCAGACGTTTGGTCATCTATCCTTGAAAAGATCCCCAGAAGGCGTCTGTCCATAACTCGTCGTGCAGTGGCGACCATCTTCACTGTGTTGTTTATCACTCTTATAGCTGTGGTATATAAACTAATACCGACACCGTAATTCTATCAGTCTTTTAATACGAAATACATTATGTAGTATTTCTCGTATATTAAATTTAATAATAAAAAATCAGGCAACTTATGATTTTCAACTGACACATCGTCATGAGATTCTCTCGTCCGAATGACAACGCCTCTGTCTGACTATGTATCTCTCTACGTATTTACTTATGTAAGATATGCATTAAGTCTATAATTGCAGACCAGTTTGATGTACTGTCTTAAAACTTCAAATAGCCTATTAATGTCTTTGGTGGCCAACAAATTCCATTTTAAATTCCGCCAAGAAAAACCGACATTTTACATTTTTGTTTATTTTGTTCGAATAGTAATTGACTAGAATATAATTGTTTTTACAATTTTCTTACTTCAGTTAATCAAATAAAAATCCATTTATTCTTGACAAGAGCCATTTAATACATATCTGTTCTACATATATTTTGCGTATCCATTTATTACAGAATATGGATGAACTCTTCAAGTTAAAACCTAAGATTTGTTATATTAAATAATACTTCCGACTGTCATAATTAAAAAGCTGTTTGTTAAAAAAATCAGTCCTGTCACTAAGGAACAAAGAGTGACAAATGTATTAACTATGTAGTTGACATTGAAATGGTAAGCATCGTTGTAAAACCACGTGTAAATGTAAGAAGATAAATAAAACTACCCCAAAGGGAGTATGGTGGATTTCGCTCGCTCCCTCCTAAATGGAAACTACTAGCACTTTAGTTTTAAAAACACAAACATAGAACCTAATAACGTCATTTTTTCAGTGATAACAATTTCAGAAGGATTTTTCTTCACATATCTCAGCGGCTAAATTCCTCGTCGTCGCCTTCGACAGGTCAAGGATCCGACCTATTTTGGCTCCATCTCTTCCCATCCCATCTCTTCCTAGGACTGCCGACACTGCTGCGTCTTCCATAAGATTTAAACTGGAAAGCTAGCTTTGGCTGCCAGTCTCAACACCATGCCGTCGCTTACGATAAGCATAAACTCTTTCAACTAAGAGGGAAATGTCGAGCTCCTCCCGCACATCGCTCCTAAGTTAATATCGTTTAATGCAACCCTTAACTGATCGGCGGAACTTCATTTCTGCTGGGCTGGATACTGGTTTCATCACTCTGCCCAATCAACCATGTCGCACATCCATACAATAATGTGGCACTGCCATCAACTTATAAAATTTCAATTACGTCTCCTTTCTACAACGGTAACTCAGAACTTCACTAATCACCAGCTTTAATTTATCACAAATAACAGTTTGTAATCAACAAGTTATTCAACAAGATTATACTCGTACAATAATTCAAGTTAATCTGTCCACACAAATAATAATGTCAACTATTAATAATTCCGCACTATAATCACTTTTCACTAATACACCACTTGAGACGCAGTGTGTAAATAGCCCGACATAAACTAAACTGACCGCCGCTGGATGCTTATATTTATACCCCGCTAGAATGAAGATGCCAGAATAAGATGTCACTTTCGAATGACGTGTTAAACAATTGCCTCTGACGGAAACAGTGTCGAATCCACTAAAAACAGTGTCGTGTCTGGGCTTGAACACTGTGTGCGCGGACCGGTGAAGTCTGGAACAACCTCGATTGTTGACGCGTGATAAGTGTCTTTCATCTCAAAGTCGCGCAATATGTACGCACACACACATTACAGCCGGGGTCTGCTGGGCTAGCCGTGATACTTGGAGAGCGTTCCGTATTACGCAACAATATAATATAGCTGACTTGTTTACAGTATCCGTATCAATCCCATGAGTGATATCACACAACCCAAGTATTTGAAGTGATTCATTTGTTCCAGGCAGATTCAGTCCAAACAAATCGTGGGCTTTTACCCAAAATTAATTTCTATATTACAAATAATACAGTTAGTCTGTCACTACAAAAAAAAAAAAAAAAAAAAAAAAAATTAATGCTTTTAATATTACCATTTCGCTTTGTTATATCGTGCATCGCATGATAACATATGTGTGCAAGTAGTCAAATTAGTCAGCACCTTAATGCTATTTCCGTATTTCGTAAGAAATTGTAAAAACATACAGTGTTAATTGAAATATTCAGTTTAGATGGTAGGCCGACTACTACGGTGTAAGTTAGTTAAAAAAAGTAAGAGGATTTACAAAATATTTCTCTTTTCATTGGAGATTATTCACTGTTTATTCATTCTGTAATTGATTTTAGCCCAGTAAATCAAAATATGTACAAAATATGTACATTGGAATGTTACGTGTACTATACGTGCACACGCTGTGACCGACATTAGGTGTTTCCCATATGAGAAAGTAACTGACATCATAAAGATGTTAGAGCAGCCAACGCGAGGTAAACGAGTCTGGGAGTACTCGATGTTAGAGCAGCCAAAGCGAGGTAAACGAGTCTGGGAGTACTCGATGTTAGAGCAGCCAAAGCGAGGTAAACGAGTCTGGGAGTACTCGATGTTAGAGCAGCCAAAACGAGGTAAACGAGTCTGGGAGTACTCGATGTTAGAGCAGCCAAAGCGAGGTAAACGAGTCTGGGAGTACTCGATGTTAGAGCAGCCAAAGCGAGGTAAACGAGTCTGGGAGTACTCGATGTTAGAGCAGCCAAAGCGAGGTAAACGAGTCTGGGAGTACTCGATGTTAGAGCAGCCAACGCGAGGTAAACGAGTCTGGGAGTACTCGATGTTAGAGCAGCCAAAGCGAGGTAAACGAGTCTGGGAGTACTCGATGTTAGAGCAGCCAAAGCGAGGTAAACGAGTCTGGGAGTACTCGATGTTAGAGCAGCCAAAGCGAGGTAAACGAGTCTGGGAGTACTCGATGTTAGAGCAGCCAACGCGAGGTAAACGAGTCTGGGAGTACTCGATGTTAGAGCAGCCAAAGCGAGGTAAACGAGTCTGGGAGTACTCGATGTTAGAGCAGCCAACGCGAGGTAAACGAGTCTGGGAGTACTCGATGTTAGAGCAGCCAACGCGAGGTAAACGAGTCTGGGAGTACTCGGGTTAGAGCAGCCAAGCGAGGTAAACGAGTCTGGGAGTACACGGGTTAGAGCAGCCAACGCGAGGTAAACGAGCCTGGGAGTACTCGGGTTAGAGCAGCCAAGCGAGGTAAACGAGTCTGGGAGTACTCGATGTTAGAGCAGCCAAAGCGAGGTAAACGAGTCTGGGAGTACTCGATGTTAGAGCAGCCAACGCGAGGTAAACGAGTCTGGGAGTACTCGATGTTAGAGCAGCCAAAGCGAGGTAAACGAGTCTGGGAGTACTCGATGTTAGAGCAGCCAACGCGAGGTAAACGAGTCTGGGAGTACTCGATGTTAGAGCAGCCAACGCGAGGTAAACGAGTCTGGGAGTACTCGGGTTAGAGCAGCCAACGCGAGGTAAACGAGTCTGGGAGTACACGGGTTAGAGCAGCCAACGCGAGGTAAACGAGCCTGGGAGTACTCGGGTTAGAGCAGCCAAGCGAGGTAAACGAGTCTGGGAGTACTCGGGTTAGAGCAGCCAAAGCGAGGTAAACGAGTCTGGGAGTACTCGTTTATGGAACACATCAAAACACACGTACAATCAAATATTGCAATCAAAACAGTGTTGAGTAACTTGATTCTCGTACGAATTTGTTGCTTAGGACGTTTCGGTATTGCTTTCACATCATACTTCAAGTTGACGCTGCAGTTCGTTCAAACTCTATCACACCGACTTTTGGAATTAGTTTTCCGGAATTCGTGGCTGACGTTTAACGCTGCTTTGTACTTTAATAGTTGTGTGTACCTACTTTCGTGTTGCTTTCCATCAGACGTTTTAATTTAAATTTGTTGAATGTGAATTTCGTGTTGTCCAATCTCCTGTACAGTCTAACGCAGTGGTTCCCAAACTTTTCAGTCTGGGAAACCTTTTGTTGTTCTGTGAACATCAGGAGAAGTGTAAACAGGAAGGTTAGAATCGTTAGGACAGTTCTGGACACAGTTGCGCTTTAATGTGACAAGTATTGAACTCATATTTCATGCAACCATATGACGTGTAGACCTATGTATGTGTTTTCTGAAAATAAATATTACGCGCACGATTATTTTGAAATTTTCTTGGAAGAGAAGCACGGTAAAGAAGCTATAAATGAATTATGGAAGATTCAACATTATCAAAACTATTAACTTTATGATCGCAGTAGTTGCGATTGGTGAAGAAGATAAAGGCTATTTTACAAGACATATTTGTGTGAGTGACAACAAATTAATGTTTTTTTTTGTTTTAATATTGGTACGTGGACGACTGTGGATTTGGACGTCGATTTTCAATATGAAATTAAATCGACACCAGGGAGGGTAAAACAATCGCAAACTTTCAGGGGCGTGTTTACGGGGGGGGGAAACGAACCCCCCAGAGCAGTGGTTTGTCAGACTTTTACTCCGCGGACCCCCCTAAATAATTAAAAAATTCACGGACCGCGTCTGAGTTCTGAAATACAACAAACAGTAAATATGATAGAAACTCTTACATTTAATTAAAATCCGTTAAAATCAAAATTCTCTTAACTTGGAAAATTATAATATTAATAATATCAAAAATAGTTTAATGTGTACAATGAAGCTGCTTTTGAACAATCAGCTCTCCAATATTGGTTTAATGTCAGATAATTTCAGTATTAAGTCACTCTCGACATCAAGTTTATTTCTTATCTTTGACTTCAAGTACGTGAGCGGGGAGAATGCGGTTTCATGCAAATAAGTGGAGGGAAACACAGTTAAACGCTTCAAAGCTTTTTTTGCGAGTTCAGGATAGTCAGTCATTACATATAACCAGAAGTGAACTAGCTGTAATTGCGAAAATTGTAATTTTAATGAACTGTCAGTTGAAAGTTCTGCCAATGAATCTTCTTTTTGTAGTGTAAGAGAGAGATCTAGTCAGTTCGGCTGACAAACAGATCTGCTACACGGCATGATTTAAAGACATTATTAAACCCAATAGTTTGAAATTTCTTTTACAATTACAATTAGTTTGATACTCTGGGTAATTAAAATTACCCAAAAAATACTGGAATCTTCTACTAATTATTTTAAGATTCTAAAATTCAGATTTTAGAGCAAAAAAAAAAAAATCGGAGAAAATTACGGTATATTCTAATTTTTCTTAAAAGCGTCTGCGGACCCCCTGAAACATTTTCGCGGACCCCACTTTGGGAACCACTGGTCTAATGGGTATCGTCCTCGTAAAGGTTGCCTATCCCCGTGGTTGTCTATACGGTGTCCGCTCATCATTATGTGCCCACCTGTGATCTGTAGCGCCTCGTGGTCGGAAATACGGCTGGAAAACAGCAATCTTCCAACTACTCACCGAAAAAGTCTGGCAAGTCAGGTCTACTAGGTAGAGGATATGGCAAGTTACCTCGCGTACAGGTGATGAATTTGGGGTTGTGGACTACTCGTCACGCCTGCAGGGTTGTATAGCGCTACATTTGTATTTTAGTGGACTTTGCAATTTAACCTTACAAACATGCTCTGCTTTTTACTTTTCTCACTGACGTGAATACGCTGAACATCTGTTATCCATTTTCTGAGGATAGTCTGCCACCCTCCCGCCAAGTACGTTGAGATTTTTAGTTTTTATACTAACTGAAATACGACACAGTAGGCGCACACAATCGATAGCCACTGTCTTCTTACGTGAAAAACATGTAGATTTAAATTATAATTGTCCAAAACCGGTAAACACATGCGAATCAATGTTGTATGAATCAGACTGCTAAATCTAACTCTTATTCACGATAAAGTCACTATAAGATTACATAGTGTACTTGAAACGTTACGAATTTCACAGACAAGCAGATAAACACACACACAAACATGTTTTTCGAGCAAAATTTCTAATGGGGAATTAGGTTTTCTGCTCAGTGTCTTTCGAACGATCCGTATCATTGAAGGATCAAAATGGATAGAATAGTTCATCACAATTTCAGCGATCTTTCTACGACTGACACAGCTTCCAGTGCCGACGGTCTGTCCAATCGCCTTCCTGCAGGACTCTGCCTTCCAGAGCAAAAATTACTGCTTTTTTCCACGTCGTCTGTGTCTTCACCTCTTCCTGAGACAACAAGGGATCCACTCTAGCTCGATTTTTTCCCATTTCCTGCATCTTCATAACACAAGGGCTCAACTCTAGCTACTTCCGCGGACACCAATGTCTTCCCATTTCCTGTAGGCCTACATGTCGATGTCTCCATAATCTGTTGCACACTTTACTGTGTCTTCCACACAATACTAGATCTGTCTCCTCCTTACTTCGACATACCTTACCATACTTTTTCTTATAAGTTGGCATTTCATGTGCTAGCAATTTAATTTAATAGCTCTTAGTTTTCTGAAATCCAGAGATCCGATTCATAAGTCGTAATGCTATCTATAACGCGCTTATAAATCTGTATCTTCAGATTTTTTAATGCAAGTGTTCTAGAATGCACTACGTAGTTGCCGAATAGCCACACTGTGCCATGTCGAGTCCTACTCGGAGTTTGTTGAGACTGTCCAATCTATACCATCTGTAGGCGTACGCCAAGATATTTATAGCTGGTAGTAGTCTTAACATCCGCATCGCTTGCATTCGGGCTCTCGCCATCAATCCCTTCCATTAATACCCTGTATTACACGGATTAATCATCAACCTCTATCTAGCGTACTATATAGTGAGCTTCGAGAGAGAAGGACGAAGACTAACAGTGGTGAAGACAGAGAATATATCTTCTGTACGGTGGATCTGGCGGACGCGGAGAAGTCCTTGCAGCAATCTTCCTTGGTAAGTGGTGTGCCGATGGGGTTGCTCGTCATCACACGGAAAGATACTCCTGCAAAAAGTCCTAGGAATACTGTAAACACTGTAAACGTCACCTCCTAGCAGCGGACCTCAGCCTGACTCGAAGTCATTTCCTTAGCTTATATACTGGATTGTACTTTGATTGCTGAGTTATGGACGTGACAATAAACATTGAACAGTCGCTTAGAGAAGCTCAGCGGACAAACACCTCGTTGCGAGGCTAACAAATTTTCAGTCATTTCACACATGCGCATAGCAGTCGTTTACGGTGTGAACATCGGTTCCAACGAAGCTGACGAGATCATCAGAAGCATGTGTGTGACAGAGACAGAAATAGTGTGTAAGTGAGACAGCGAACCGTTAACGCGTTTCTCCCCTTTCTCCTCTCTAAACACTTTACACTATAAACTACTTGTGAGTGGGGGTAATTCTTTGGAGGTTTCGGAGTAGGCAACAGCTCTAGAAAGGATGTCACACGTAAATTAAAAAATTATGTTGTTCTATAATATCAATAACAATAATAATAATAATAATAATAATAATAATAATAATAATAATAATAAAGTTATTAGTGTTGTTGTTGTTGTTGTTGTTATTATTGTTGCTGTCCAGTAGGAATTGCCGTATTATTGTTATTATTATTATTATTATTATTATTATTTTACCATTGTCATTATGTATAACTGTAAGAAACACAAGTATAGAGTCCTATTCACTCCGATCCTAAGTATGTTCACATGATTGGCACCAGCAAAAGAAAACATCGAAAATAGTATTGTTACGTAATACGGAACGTTCTACAAGTTTATCGAATGTTCCAGTGAAATCCGGCTGTAATGTGTGTGCGCGCGCGCGCGTACATAATGCTGCTACTTTGCGGTGAAAGACAATTATGCGTCAACTAACGGGTCTATACCAGACCATACCGGTCCGCGCAAGCTGTTTCAAGGCCGAAATGAATTACGTTATAGTGTTTTCTAGTAGACGCCTATTAGCGAATATTCTGGAACCTCAGCGGGGTATAAAAATATAAGTACACAGCGATGTTCAGTCAGTTATTGTTGCGATTTACACCAGTGCGGTCCGAAGTATTGTGGCGAAATGTTATGTGTTTTTATAATTGTGTGTGACGATTGTAATAAGATTGTGTTTTATATTAGTTGACATTTTATTTGCGTGTGAACAATTTTTATTTGATTTGTTGTAACAGACTATCTTTTTGATTACAAACTGTTTAATTGTGATAATTAAAGATGGTGATTAGTGACTTAATTGGTGTCTTGTATTTTGTTTTCCACTGTACCATACGACGATCAGTAGACCGTCGTAACAGTATATTGGATTGACGGGCTGAAAAATCTAACAGACCGACGAATGTCGAATTTTTACAATTTTTACAGCTGGTTGAAGCTTGATTTCGTTCATCGACGCTTTGTTGCGAAGATCCAGAATGCCGTACTATATACTATACTATATAATAATATAATATAATATAATATAATATAATATAATATAATATAATATAATATAATATAATATAATACTATCTATACTATATAATACAACACTATAATATATACTATATAATACAACATTCTTAGTAGTGTAATGCATTAATGTCACGCCGACTGCTCCTAAATGTAATATTCATAAAGAAAGTATATGAATGTATAGTCATATAAAGTATTAAGCAACAGAGCAGAAATATTATTTTCCGAGTCCGATCAAATTCATGGACAGAACTGTACAGAAATTATTACCCAGTTTCGAGACAAGACATTTCGCAATTACACAGATACTTAATTTCTTGCTGTGTTGATGTTATCTTGTATTTTTTCATCGCGGTTTTCATTTTTAAGGAAAACAAGTTCGCGCGCGCGCGCGCGCGTGTGTGTGTGTTTAAAGTGGAATTTATGGCAGCGCTCGGTTCGAGTAATACTTTTAAAAAGAACTTTTCACGATTTCGCAATATATTCCTAAGTTCAAGAACATATTTTTTGCCCGAGTAAGACGTGGTGCGCCCTCGTGCATGTGCGTGCGTCGGTCGGATATGCTGCTGAGTTTATTAGTTGAAAAACCTGTTGTTTTATAACGTATCGGTCACCGGGTGTCCGAGACGTCGGACAACAAGTGTCCCCTTTGTGTCCTTGCGAACCACGCTGTCGACGGGAACGTTGCCAAAACACAACGGTACGTGATGTGAGTGTCTGTATAAATAATTAGCAAACGAAATCAGAGCAAAGACGATGGGTCAATAATTAACCAAATAATGTCGTGTTCAATCTATGTTCTCGTTCTGTGTCGTTTACGTCAAACCAAAATGTGGGCGTCATTTATATAGGCTAGTTGTTTGTTTGTGTATAACGTTGATTTGTTACGTGGATTGGGACACACAAAACTTTAATATACGTTTCAATTTTTAAGTATACGAACATTATTTTCGTATGTTAATTCTTTCTGAGAGAAAGTAGTTCCTTGATTTGTCGACATTATTATTATTAAGGGGAAGCGGTGCAAGTTCTGAAACTCGCTTTAAATCTTAAACGATTCAAACTAAAGGAATGTGTGTTGAAACTGACTCTCTTATTATACCTATTCATAAATAGGTATTTATTTCTAATGCCGAATGACAGTTTAGAAAAATGATATTTAAATCTAATAAATAAGCACTTGATTTAATTTCTTCAAATGAGCGTTAGTTTTGACGTTTATTTCAGCTGTTACGGCACCTTCAGACGTTATTAACGATTCGTAAACATGAAGATAATCAGATTCCAAACTAGAGGTCCTGACGACAGATCAGGTAGAAAATAAACTAGTACACTTCCTGAGCTGCAGAACTCGCTCACCATTTTGAACGATGTACACTTATTATTACATAAATTTCGATGTTACATCTTATTTCAAATATGGAAAAATTACAAAATCACGATTTCTCTGCTATTGATTTAGTAATATAGTAACTGAAGAGCACACAATCGTACAGTAAACACTAAACATTAGAAATATTCGGATTCGAGTTACAATTCCTTTTAGACTGACAGCCTGCTGTATTTTTACAATTTTTTTATTTCTTTTTTTGGCCCCTGGAGTCCCATAATTTAAAAAAATTGTTTAAACTTAACACTACATATAGATATTAGTTTAAAATTCTCATTAATTTGATTGTCCACATGAAATTTTGAAATTTTATCAAATTTTCACTCATTTTTTGCCCCTGACGTCAAGAAGTTTTGAAATTAAAAAAAAAATTTAAACCTGGTAGTCGTGGGACTACCGGTAGACATGGAATCATGGGCAGACTTGTGCTTTGGGAAGGAATGAAGGGTTGGTTAAATAAACAGCTACATAATGTTCTCATCGTCTGTTTTCTTGCTAGCTAGCCGTACGCTCGATCTGGCTTTGGGGGCACGCCGGATGACCCAGGTATCGGAGATGCGGGCCGCTTGGGCGCTGACGGGTTTCGTCAATCTTCAAATGGTTGCCATTGTCTAAGTTCTCGGCCGATTTCTTTGATTTTAGTCTCAAACGATAGGCCTGTTGACTCTCTGCATAGGATTTGCCGGTTTTCGGTTTGGAATTTTTGGTTCGAGTTTTATCGCGATTTTTAGGTCGAGGCATTTCAAATTTTTTAGTTCAAATGTTGTTATTATTTTCTGTGAGTGCTTCTGGTACTCGGAATCGGTGTTATTGGAGAGATTTAGTTCTGAGGATCACAACGCACTTTGTATTTTCGCGATCGGACTTGTAGTTCCCGAGATATTTAAGTTTTAGTGGAGCAATTTAGAAATTTTCGGCGCAAAAACACCCTCACGCAGACAAAGCCTAGAGGCGACTGAAGTCAGTTGTCAAAATTCTCAGTACTATTGGTGGAAGGGGGCCGAGTGACTCGATCACCTGACACCTGGTTTGCTGGGATTGGTTGAGCGGTTCGTGAGATAGTGGTATGCCAAAAGTACATTTGAAACATAACGGTCGATTTTCGCGAAACGTCGAGTAAGACATTACATACCTATGGATTCCATGTCAAAAAAGATCACTATATTCATATTGTGGTTTAAATTGTCCTTAATCTGATGCCCCACATGAATTTTTGCCATTTTTTTACAATACTGACCCACCACAATTTTTCCTATTATTATTATTGTTATTCCGGCTGTACAATGTTTACACATTTTCCGGAACCAAAGATTACAGAAGTGATTGAATTCTCATCTTCCACTGCTGCTTATCCATCCAAAGGTCTTCAATTTCTCGTTCCCTCAATATAGTCTGTGTCGTTCTTCTATTCAGGTGACAGGTGGCCTTCCTCTTTTCCTTCTTCCTGGTGGGGTCCTCGGCAATCTTTCCTGTGCCATTATTTTTGTGTGTACATACCATTGTAATTTTTTTGTTTGGATAAAATCAACAGTTGAATTTTTCACATTCATTCTGTCCCTAATGACTTCATTAAATGACAATTTTTCCTGTCCGCCTATATTTAGAGGGCTCAATCTCAAGATCAAGAGCGTTCTGTGGGATAAAAGTTTGGTCATGCGCGCCACGTTTTCCAAAAATCAGTTGATGCGTTCAAACGTTAACGTGAAACATACCCCAAAGAGATAGACAGGTAGACAGACAGACAAATGCCAAACGTTCGAATCAAAACGGATCGAGTGTAAGCATCCTTCAAGATCTCTAAGAGATTGAGATAAGATTGCAGCATGCCATCATCACTTTCATTCGATTATTACGTGCAAGCAGGATTACGAAAATGGAAAAGAAACTGTGGTGGAATGAGTTGGAGATGTGACACTGTTTTCCTTCAGTTTATCGATTGAAGCATAGGAGTCTTACGGTTTTACACATAGAATCACATGAGATAGAATTCTTTAGAAAAAGATTATTCCGAGAATACGAGGAATGCAGTTTTAAAATATCCTTATTAAGCACTAAATATACCTAGTCGCTAATTCAAGGTTCTTATGAAAGTTGATCTCTGAGGTGAAGCATGTCGGCAATGAAGCAACAAGGACCGCTGCCCCAGCGAATTACTAAGTCGCATTTACACCACCTGCATCCGTCCGATTATCACCTATGCTCATCCTCATCCTATTCTCCTAACCGCTGACCATGCCTACTTCGATCCCCACCGACTCACAGAACGACGAGCTTTACGACTGATCTATCGCAGACCACGCCAACCAAAAATCTCCGACAGAGTTCTGTATGCATTAAACACCTTATTCCCTCACCTGGACATTTTCCTAACTAAACTTAATTGAAAATATTCCAGAACGACCTCACAACGCACTTCCCTCACAATCAATAGTCCCATCCATCAACAGAACTACCCGCAATACTAGAAGACCTTCCTTCCTAATAAAACGTCTGCTAACCATAGCCGATGGACCTCCACCCATAATTCCTCGCCGACAGTGTCAGAGAAATAGAACCAACTAGCAGCTCATAAATCCCAAAATACACAAATTTAAAATTTAACACCTATCAACCTTCTTGATCTTAATATAATGTAATTACCCACCACCCACTACCCAGCTCTTTAACCCACTACTATGTGTCCCCCGCCTACCTTGACGCCACCCTGTCGCCACCCTTCAGCATTTCGTCCCTGTCTTGGCCGCCCTGAAAATGCATAAACAAACACTTATTATTGGCGCCTCCATCTGCCTCTTCCTTCACACACCTGGCTACCAACCACATAGACACACAAATACTCCTACATGCACTACTCTTCCTTCACACACCTGGCTACCAACCACATAGACACACAAATACTCCTACATGCACTACTCTTCCTTCTACGTGCCTCCCCCCTTCTCAGCGGCCCGCCTGCAGTGGCGTACGACTCTCTACAAACTCCTTACCATTTGGCTGAAGGGGGCTTGGTGGAGTCCTAACAAGGACCAGTCTCAACCCCCCCCCCCAAATTAAGGTTCGTTGTGTAACAATAACAAGGAATGTTTCAAATTGACAAGTATTTAAGGAGGGATCACTGACAAACATGGTGTGGAAGAGACCGAAATACGACAAAGAATATAATCAGAGTCGTAAGATAACAGGACGCCTTAATTCCTTATGGTGGGATCGTATTAGCCCAATTCTTGGGAGAATAAGAATAGAATTGAGAAAAATTATGATGGAATAAGTGCTAACCAATAGTTAATGTGTATGGACGTTAATTGTTGATTTGAAAATATTGACCACAGCAGAAACTGATTACATAGACAGATTACTACAGTGCCTAGACTAACACGAAGGACCAACGGAGATGTAACAACCATACCCAATAAATACTACAGTAAAACGAATCGAGAGTCAAGGCTTAAAATTGAGTGGACACGTATGAGAATACCAGAAGATCGATAGCAAAAAAAAAAAAATATTTCAGTGGAAACCTTCACGATGAAGAGAAATAGAGGCGATTACGGTATTCGTGGAATGAGTGAATCAGGAATGGTATGAAAATTCGGAACCTGGAATAGGAATATGCCTTTGATAAAGGGATTTGGAATGTTATAGGCCTACTTCTATAACGTCTCTTCAGTTATGAGCCCTAATATATAGGCCTATTATCTTTATAATGCTGAAATCTGGTCCCTACACTTTGACCTATTAACCTACTGTTTCCTGTGTTGAGATGTTTCGGGTGTCCTTCGCGAAATGGATTAAGTGCAATATACACATCGCCTCCTAAAAGAAAAAGTTAGTGGGCCTGTATGGATTGTCGTGCTGGTGCTGGAAGTTCATTCAAGAGTTTAACTACTATCAAAATTATGGGAATAAAAATAATTAATACACTACACACCTCGCAATTTGGGCTTTATCCATTGGTCCTCCTTTTTCGAAACCGTTGTCTTAGTACGACAAGAACGATGAACTAAAGTTTTTTACGCGAATATGATAACAGATAAAACATAGTGTAACTTGTGTTCGCTGCCGTCGTGTGTTTAGGCTTCAGCGTATGTCAGGCGCTGGAAGGATTTGTCCCGATCCGGGAAGAAGTTACCGTCTCGCTCGGTAGGACACTCCTAGTATGCGAGTTAGGCCTAATGTTCAGCGTTGCCATGTCTCTTTTTACCAGATAGCTTGATGTATGATGTATTCTGTTTTAGTAATAATAATATTAACAAATACAAGAAACGATTTTAATCTCATTTACTAGAATTAAAGTAAACTTGGTTTACATTTGTTCAAATTAACAAAATTGTTAACAAGTACACATTTATTACCCTGGTACGTAAAGGAAAAGAGAGTTACACACTTATGATTTAAACAGGGCCACAACGGAAAACGTGTTTCAGATATTGGAGGTTGGAAGATGACAGAATTGCGTGCAACGCGAGAAACGGTGTTAAAAAACTGGAAAAGAAAAGTGAAATCTGTATAATAAGACGATAAATCAAACACGTTACATTGTATGCAAGTTGTATTCATATCGGAATAACGGTTACGATTTATGGCCGCGGTACGATACCCGGTGCCGCGTTCGCAGTGGAAACGATATTCAGTGTTCGCGACAAAAAATGTTGTGCCGCGGCGGTGTAGGTGATGTAAATGGTATTACTGCTCGGTACAGTTGAATAACTCAACTCTGTAACATAATACGTAAGAGAAATGTGCATTGAAAAAAAGCTCTAAAGCAGGAAATTTGAATAACAAAGTGACACTGAACCAACGTGTGTATGTTTGCGCCTACGTCATCCGTTTGGTCGTTTAAACAATCGTGTAAGCGTTTAAGGAAAACATTGAAGTAGGAGTTGCTCTAGAAAACAGGAGAACGAAAGAAACGTTTCAGTTTCTGGTTTTGTCGGTCAGGCTTTGGACCGGATAGAATTCTTTGCTTCGGACCAGCTTGAGTTGCCTCCCTGTGTCTGATAATGATCACAAGAGAATTGTACTCTGTGAAAAATAGGAATTTTAGGTTTAGAAACAAATTTACTATTCGTCGCTTCAGATGGATTTGAGTTGTTATCGTTGGTGTTATTATTATAATTGTTGTTGTTGTTGTTTTCAAATGCTGCAGATTCACAAGAGTTATGGATGACAATGGAGATGGACTTCAGGGAGTTCACGCCCGACAACGCAGTTGAGAATATGCTTCGAGGCAAGGAGGAATGGGACCGCATTTCTGCATTTATTCAGTGGGTCCTACTAGAAAAGAAAAGACAGGTCCAATTTGTACCCAACGGGCATTAGAAGATAAGGGACAACTAGAAAGAGCTCGATAAAGCCGCAGTATGCTCCATCCTGAACTAATACGCTAAGTGGTTCCAGAATGGATATGAATGCCTGAATTAAAGGTAGTTTTTTTTTAGTGGGTGAGAGTCCCACACACCAGGGGACACACGGTTTCCTCTGACGGTGCATAAAGCATTTTTCTCCTTCTAAAAAAACGTTATTATTATTATTATAAAATTAAAATCTGCTTAATTCACATGTCGAAGTAGCATTGATACCCTACACTTGACGAATTTTTAAACTGCATACGTAGCCTATAACTTATGGAATTATATTAATTTTAACATTAACTTTTTTATAAAATCTAAGATAATTGTTTTTATTTAAACTGTAAAATTAAAATAGAGAAGTATTAAGGAGCAATTTTACTCCTTCAAGTGGTGCTAAAATCCATAACATCTAAATTCCAATATACGAGGTCTGACCGAAAACTGTCCTACCGTTTTGAATATTTCGGGAACACACTTAGCAACTGCATTGTAACTTGGCAGCCAATCAGACAGGACCTTTTGACGGATGCGTCAATTAACGTATTGGACTATTTAAACAGCTGTGATACTCTATTGTGTAAACACGTGTTGTCTGTGACTGTTGTATTCATAATCTTCTTCCACATTGAGAAGACTGGCTTTTGTTTAGGGGTCGTAGCCAAAAACTCACTACTCATTCCAGTTATATCCTTTTTGCGTAAGTCTGGGTCACTGTTAGTGATATCGAATAGATCTTCTGGAACTTCAGCACGGAATTCTTTTTGCTCTTCCGACAGCAGCCGTGGCACGAATATTGCTGCCACACTTTTCATTTGAAGAGTTTTCGTCGAAATCTCCAAAACATATATCCGCAGATCTTCTTTAAATCTTGAACTGTCAGCTGTTAATCTTCGTTTTTTTGCAGCCTGCACGCATTACCATTTTCTGGTGCTCTGCTTGTTCAAGGCCTTCCAGAACGTGGAACGCATTCAACGTTATTTTCGGCCGTCTTTAAAGCGTTTGTACCGTAATTGTATCTGTGTATCCTCTCCGAAATTGTGTCGTTGCGTCCTCTCCGAAAGCCTTGGCGGAGTTTTCGCAGAAAATGTTCACGTCTTACGCAAAGTCTAACACACATTTGCTGCTCTAGTCGTTTACATATTATAAATACGACAGTCGCTTACGACACGTGTTTTCACAACAGAATCTCACAACTAACTGAATACTCCAATATACTCCAATATACATTAAATCACAGATGCGTCAGCAGGTCCTGTCTGATTGGCCACCATGTGACAATGCAGTTGCACAACAGATTCCCGTAACATCTACAACGGCCGGATACTTTTCGGTCAGACCTCGGAGTTTTCACCGCCAATTCATCTACACCTCAGTACTGGGGTGAATTGACGAACACCTTGCCAATCACTCGATCGTTCTTTTACACTGAAGATGACCTCCAGTAGTGGAGGCGACACGCCTCTGTAAAGCAACGTGAGTGGTAGACCACAGCCTAATAGCCTGGCTGAAAATAATATCAACAATGCAGAGGATTGCCTGAAATACGTAATATCAGGGACTACCTACTGTAAAGACTGTCTTTGTTCAACTAAAATAAACACAGTAGATCCACTGACCGCAGTTTCTGGCCTGGTCGCTAAACGCCAGTTACTGAATTGATTGGCCTACACTGAAATTGTGGGTATTCGCTGCACGATACGGCGGATGGAGCTCATTTTGAACAGGCATAATTTGGAGTTCTTTGGCCTGCTGTGCGCTAACTCTTCTTAAACAATGAAGAACTAAGAAAAGTCAACGCGTCCAGTAATCCAACTAACATAATCTGGATGTGGATTCTCGTCTCCCATAATCTGGATACTTCATAACTTTCAGAAGACTTAATACGCAACTTACGGTTTAAATTTTATCACATGTATCTAGCAGAGCATATTTTAAGTAATAAACTAGGCGGCACTAGTGCCGCCTAGTGGTAGGTATTAGTGCCGGTGCTGAAAAGTGAGAAAAAAGGGGAGAAATCAGCAAATCAAGAAGGCGCGTTTGCATTTGCGTATATTAGCTTTCAGCATTGACTGTATAGTGTGCGAATTGTGGCAATGTTCTTATAAGCTAAAGAACAAAGGCGATGACTTCCTGATGAAGAACTATATAAACCTCATGATTACATCAAGAAATTTTTTCAAAAGACTCTATTTGTAAAGTTTGTACCTTTGATGTGAATTAAGAAATATTCTGTTCCTGGCATACTTTTCCTTTTTCTTTCTTAACTAACTTATTTAGTTGTAAAGCAATTTAATGTGAAATGTTTACGCATTTTTCATTTTTTTAAAATTACTTAAAATTAAACAAACTTATAGTGTTTGAGCTTTTGCCAATCTCATTCTGTACATATAGCCTATATATCTAATTACAGTACCGGTACCAGTGATAAAGGCTTTGAATTTGTAACAAACCTCCATGTAGTAGTAATGTGCACATCACACTGTAATGTACTTATTGAATATTACATAATTAATTATAATGAATCCATTTAAGTGTTTGTGGTGTTTTTTTTTTAATTTTCCTAATGTCTAAAATATTTGTGTCTATTTTTACAGCTAATTTCACGAGTAAAGAATGAACATGATCATGGTCAAGTTACATTCAAATTAAATAATTTTCAATATTATAATAAAATCACACACATACACACACACACATTGGTTGGTTTAGTGCCGCCGAGTGCAAATTCCTTAAAATATTCTTTGGTATGTAGCCTTATGTCCAAGAACTGAGCTACGAGTCTATTGATTGAGGCATTCCTTTCCAGCACATATTATTGAATAATGTAGACATCACAGTAACAAGAATTCGATTGTATTTATAGCGGCGCCCTCTGTCGGGGTGTTATTTGTCGACAGCAACAGGGGCTGAGCGAACCGTGACTGGCCTTTCATTACGGCAGAGTACATCGCCTCAGCGTCTCTGAAAAAAAAACCATAAAATTACTCAAATTAAATGAAACAGTGTACATGGTTGCGCTGTACAGGGGAATTTCACCTAAAGCGCCGACTAACAGTTTAAATCTCTTGGTTTTTGCACAAATAAATTTAATTCTTTTTGTAAACGCTAAGAAGTTTGCACCGATGATGGAGTGACTGACTACTTGCGTTAGGCACGGCACTAAAACAACCCGTGGTTTCTTCACCACGTCTCTGAAGCTCTGCCAATAATGCCGTGGCGAATCTTCGCGTTCGCGAGTCCGACAAAACGTGAAATTCGTGCACATTTGCCATAAATATTAACAGCCCGTCTGAAGAAGACGGACGGACGGCTGTCCGTTACTAGGAATTCATATTCAATCACAACCGTGCACAGCAATCAACAGTAATAAGTTATTTGAACTTTTAACACGGTTTACGAGCGCCAGCAATCTGTTACGAGCCAATGGAAACGGCGTTCCTTGCGTTAACGTTGAAACGTTGTTCTTCTGCGCCATTGCGTTACCCTGTTCCGTTCCTATCGTTCTTGTGTTTACACAAAACAGGGTAGTCGACGTGGGTTCCTATGCGGGAGGCGAGAGCGTTACGTCACTATATAGCTGCTCAATGCCAGCGAATCGGAATCATTAAAGGCATCTAGATGTAATGCTGGCCAGTTGACTTTACTTTTTCATTTTAGGTCTATACCCAGAACTGCGTTCACTACATTCACCCTAATTATGCGAACAGAAAAATGAAGCGAAACTTTAAATCTGTTGGATATAACAAAAGAATCTTTTTTCCAGGTTTGTAGATAATGATTTTCTGAAGTAGTATATAATCTAACGTTTGGCTAGAATGATATGTGTTGTCAGAGTCTAAGTTTATACCAAAGTGAGCGGGTTAATTTTCCTGACCGCCTGCTAGACCAAAAAAAAACTAAAAATTGCAATTAGAAATTATAATACAGGGGTCGAGGGAATTTTGATAGGTAGAACCTTTATACAAGGTTGATTGGGCACCGGTCCTCACGAAGTAATGTTAGCTCCCAAAGGAGCCCTGAAGACCTCTCAAGGAAAGACCGTATTGTGAAGTGCAGTGGAACGTCCTACAAGAGGTAATCCTGTTGCTGCATAACAGTACGAATCTAGATCGGAAGGTAAAAAAATATTTCTGATGGAGAGCAGCAGTAGCCACCAGTACCGAGTTAGGGCGTAAGGAAAATGATCATGCATCACTGGAATTGTCTTTGGAATTTGACAGGCGTGAATATAGTTGGATTTAGCTGGCTGTAATACTGGGTCTTATTGTTATAGGTTTATATTTACTGCTGCCTTGCAGTTGGGTGTTGGAGCATCAAAGGCTAGGGCAAGACAATACTGAATAATTGGTGGAAATTA
This sequence comes from Magicicada septendecula, assembly GCA_034769895.1. Taxonomy (NCBI): domain Eukaryota; kingdom Metazoa; phylum Arthropoda; class Insecta; order Hemiptera; family Cicadidae; genus Magicicada; species Magicicada septendecula. The sequence goes on from CM068372.1 coordinate 170,455,037, forward strand.
TGGCCCGTAAGGTACCAGTCCCTTCTCATCAGGAAATTAAAAGAAAGAAATATTAATATAGTCACAATAATGCGAAAATAAGACATTACAGTACAGTAGTGAAGCCAGAATGCCTATATGCAAGTGAATGTCTAGTCTAGCATTGAAAATTATAATTTAGACAAATTAGAAATTTTGGAAAGACGAATTATTAGGAAAATATTAGGCCCACGAAAAACTTCAGAAGGTTGGAAATTAAGAAGTAATGATGAAATATATCAAAGTATAGAAAGTATAACGGAAACAATTGAGAAAAAGAAGACTATTATTTTTTGTACATTTATATAGAATGGACGACAATAGGTTGACAAAGCAAATCTTCAAATATCTGTGGGGAAGAAGTCAACATCAAGTTGGATTAAAGAAGTCCAAAAGGATTTAGAAAAAATAATATACACGCAGAAGAAGCAATTGAAGGAGAAGTTTTTCGGGAAAAAGTGTTAAAAATGGAGGGAGTCCAGGGTAGGAGAGAAAGAAACAAGAAACCCAGTTTCAAAGCGGACTGAAGACAGGAAGAGGGGACACAGTGAGAGGATGAAAGAGTATTGGAAAAAAGGAAAGAACAAAAAGTAAAGAATTGAAATTGGCATGTGGTCCCTAGATGGCCTATAACAAAAAATATAGTCACAATTTCAGAAACTAGGAAGAAATTAATAGTAACTAAAGACCTCAATGGATTCAAAATGATCTATAGTGAAGTTGACCAAGCGAGCAAGCAGTGGAGTAGCACTACTGATAGAAGTCGAGAGTTGAAAGCTACGTACGGTTGAAGACTTGCCGCAAACAACAATTAGGGATTGCCGTCACACGATAATTTACACCCGATAACGCACAGTAAATGACAAATCCAAAGTGACTAATTTCGTTTCTGAAAGCAAAGCCTTACCAAGGCACGAATGTAATCTATCATGTTAGCGTAGCAAAATAGCCTAAATGCGTTCCGTTTGCCACATCCGTTTTCAAATAGTAATACTGATATTCCACCGCTGTTAACGTTTAAATGTGACGATATTTTTGGACACAAAAATTTTATACAATAATTTGTTTGTTCAGAATTTATTGAACAATTATCATATACATTTGGCGATTATTAAAAAGAAATTTGTTTTAATTTGTTCAAAATTCAACATAATCTCATATCAGGTTCTAAATAATTACGACAGCCATTTAATTGTAGGCCTATTTCTCGGTTTGCGAGGTGGCAAGACGTTGTTTACTACTTCTTGTTCACCCAGATGTTTCGGCTCGTCCTCTATCGCTGATAATCTCAGAAGAAATACTGACTGCCTCCGAAGTATCCGAAACTCCGGCTCAATAAGACAATGGACCGCACCTGGAAATCCAAAACACACGAAGTCTACAGTATATTTTATTTTACCATTTTCATAATCAATCTTACACGCTCCCTGTCAGCTAACGATAAAACTTCTCAGGGATAAGAGTGGATCGCTGATACATAAAAAGTAGAAAATATTTCCGCTGAGTGCTGATGCGGCCACGGTATGACCAAAAGCGGCAGTCACGTCCGCGACCGGTGCGACGCCAGGTGACGAGTGAAATTAAATGAAAAATCGTTTTCAGGAAACGCGCGCTTCTTGAGCGAGTACGTGTCTCAGTTAGCGGCTTCTGCGAAACAAATTACACATACCTAAGCCGGCGATGTGTCTTCATTTACTGTTGGTCGCACAGTTCTTACAGCGATGGTAAGAAAAACTGCCAACTTGCAATTCTCTGTCTGAAATGGTATCTTTTCTAGTCTTTTTTCAGCATTTCAAGGCTTATGTAATAGTGTTACTAGTCGCTAACTTAAACTGTATAAATACAGAATTTATATATACGATTCAAAGTCCCGAATCAACCGCAGTGTTGATTTTAAAATGGAGCATGTGGGTGCAAATCGTTTTCTGACTACTGTGGACGTCTTGTAGACAGATAGACTCGGACATTTCTCACTACAAGAAACGGGGTTGGAACACTTGCTCGGAGTGACATTTGCTCGAAGAGACGCTTGCTCGTAATTTACGAGTGTTATCAACGAGATGATAAAACGCGCTCCCTACATAGGTATTATACCAAATAAACAACAACGTTGTCAACTTCATTCTTCCAATCGTATTTAATTAATGTATAGACAAAGTTCGAATCTTACTGCCCGATCGAGAGGATTCTGATTTTTCCAAAAAAGTGTACGTTATAAGCCTCTAATACTAAATTCTATTCTAGGCTTGCGTGCTTCTTTATCTGCGATATTCTGATATGAAGGCCTCTGTTATCATATACTTAATAACAACAAAATAATAGCAGCAATGTAATAATAATAATAATAATAATAATAATAATAATAAATAATATTGTACGTTTAATACAATAGTAATAGTTATAATAAATTAATGCATATAATTAACTAAATTATACAATGCTAATGTAATATGATATAATAATTATAATTAATTACATTTAATTTAAATTAATTTAATTAATAATGCCAATAAAAATATAAGAATGTCAGGAAGACAGAATGGAATATAAGAATGCAAGAATTGTCGCAGAGAATTTGATCAGGCTAACTAAAAAACTGCAAAAATAAGTTGTTTTCAAATGATCAGTTGAATTTCGTCAATATAAACGTTACTTTTTTTAATTAAATGTTAGGTGAAATAAAGGACTTAGTGTTGGGCTTAAGTAGACAGGGTGCTCATATAACAGTTTTTAAAACTCATCGTTGGCTTCTGTGCAAATGTGACTGCTTAATACCGTACAGCATACTTCCTGGAATCATTATGAATTTCCTAGAACCATTTTTCTCCGAGCAAATGCTACTCCGAACAAGTCTCACAACATCTCAAGAAATACTACTCATTCACTTATCCCTTTGATGCTTGAATTTATCGTAAATTGTATATGATTTGAACAAAGAAATTGTAATTTTATTTGTGAATATGTTGTGTGTCGGAATCGTTAACAGCAAACTTTACGGAATACAGTGTCCGTGAAAGCGAACGGAAACAAAACAAAAGTAGTGGTAAGGGAAAAAGAAACGGGTACAATGAATATTCAACAAGGACGCGTAAAACAGAGGCAGGTAAAAACGTCTTTTTTTAATACCACTTTCATGTAATAAGTAATTAAGCGATTTTTGTGTAAACCGTCGTCCTACAGAGAGTAAAGAGGGAAATTAATTAAAGAAAATAAATAAGCGCCATTCATTGCATAACATGTGTTAGCGTAATTATTGTATAATAGTTACGTTGTCAGTAGCAGGGTCGGATTAGAAGCGCGTGGGCCCTATGCTGCCATTAGACTGGTGCCCCTTCCGATTCAAAATTCAACCTTTTATCCATTATTTATACTGATAAATGGCATACACAATTTCGAAAGTTAAAAAAAAAATTATTTTATTAAAGTCTCAAATTACAACAAATATTTATATAAATAGTGATTACAATGAGCATAGTAGTTCTTAAGCTTAGAAAATACATACTAATCGATCCATTTTTTCTTGATTTTGCCTTAACGGAGTCTTGTATAATTTCTTCTAAATCGAGCGATTCAAGTATCTCGCTTTCAATACTCAACCTTGCTAACGAAGTTAATCTCTCATCTCCCTTACTTGAACTCAAAATATCTTTAATAGTTTTAATGCAGAAAATGTTCTTTCAGATTCTCTGTTAGCTATTGGAATCGTGAAAAGCAGGCGATAAGCAATGTATAAATTCGAAAATACATCAGTCATTTTACAATCAAGTACAATCCAGTTTAATACCTTAAGTGGTCAAACTGTAGTATCATTGAATCTATCGTCTTCATTAGAACGATTTGAAAAAAAAAACTGTCTTGCAATTTTACTCGTGGCACAAAATGCTCAATTCTATTAGAAGATCGTCGAAAAGTGTGCACACATCTTTTTATGATATTGGATTGAGGACATTTTTTTTCACATTTATTATCTTCAAAAAGATTTTTTGATTTAGGGCTGGATGGTGCCCGCTTTGATAGCTGAGGTCCTGGTGCCCTGTGCTGCAGCATACCCTAGCGTTATGGCTAATCCGCCACTGGGATATAGATCTGAGTGTGTCAGCTGTCTGCAAGATCGGCAGAAGAAATTAGGCCTACATGTAGCACACTACAAGCTAGAGACTAAATTTTGCAAGGTAACGGATAGCCAGCGTTATTGTATGGTTCTGAAATTTAAGTTATGACGAAAAAATATCTGATTAGGATACAAGCGTCGCGGATGAGATTCTTGCGATCTGTTAAAGCCTGCACACGAGGAGATAAGCCTACAATGAAGACATTCGCAAACGTTTGAACATTTTTAATACCCAAGATCGAATTGCAGAAAACAAAGAGAGATGCATTGCTCATCTGGACAGCATGCCAGACGGCAGGTTGGCTAAAGAAGTCTGTCAATACAAACGTATTGGATAAAGAAGTATAGGAAACGTTAGTGAAGCCACAGAATAGAAAGTATAGGAAGTATAGAAGCTAGGAAGCGTTGGTGAAGCTATAGAATAGAAAGTATAGGAAGTATAGAAGCTAGGATACGTTAGTGAAGCTATAGAATAGAAAGTATAAGAAGTATAGAACTAGGAAGCGTTGGTGAAGTGGATGTATTCCTTTGGGACCAGAACAGATGTTTCGCCTAGTCGCTGATAGAAGAAGACGAAGACGGAGACACTACAGGCTATAAAAATAACTTATTTACCTGCCTAATTAAAAAATATTGGACTCAAAACAATGAAAAAACCACTTAATGACTTGTGTTTGTTGCGCGGCCCTGTAGGCCTATGTCGCTGAGCCTTGGACCTTTTCGAACAAAGACAAGAATGAGTAGATGACATAGGAAATGGTGCAAATGAAAGGATTTCATTGAAGGAGTGAGTGAGGAATGATGAAGCGTGAGAAATCGTGAGAAAACGTTGGAGGAAAACACTGTTCAGGACGAAGCGTAGATAGCTGCGACATTTAACTTGACAAAATAATGAATATTAATTACTACACTTTCACATGTGAAACTTACTTTGTTTATTTTCCAAATAAAAGTTTCACATGTGAAAGTGTAGTAATTAATATTCATTAAGTGCTGTGAAAGAAGAGGATGAACATTCAAAATAACATTGACAAAATAGCCTCGTTCTTACGGTATCAGAGAGAAAAGTTGATGGAAGGAGTGGTACGGAAAGGAAAAGAAAGAGGTTCTTGGATATAGTGGGTCTGAATGGTTACTGAAGTTGTGAACAGAGTGGAAGCTACAGATTGACCGACAACTTCGGAACATGACCATTAAACTGGTTAATTTTGCAAGATAAAAGAACGTTCAAGGGACCCGAATATTTTAAGATTAGACTTTACCTGCATGTTGCTGATACACATACAATTCAATTTACATACGATCGTGCAGATTCAACATGAACTTTCCAAGGATTTCTCAGGTCATACGATCGCCCTTCTTTAAATTAAATTGATCGAACAATGAAGCAGAGTTTGTCACTTTGAATGTAACCTCTCACATGCACGCATAACTAGCTTTTATAACTTATAGTTGGTACTTGAAAGTCTAAAATTTGAATTTCGTTAAATGACAATTTTATAATCACACACACACACACACACACACACACACACACACACACACACACACACACACACACACACACACACACACACACACACACACACACACACACACACACACACACACACACACACACACACACACACACACACACACACACACACACACACACACACACACACACACACACACACACACACACACACACACACACACACACACACACACACACACACACACACACACACACACACACACACACACACACACACACACACACACACACACACACACACACAAATATCAGTCAGCAGCATCCTTATAATGTATATCAATTTATCTGAATTTGTTAAATATTTATTATTAGTCTTAGCTTTCATGTTGCATTCTATCAAGATCCACTGATTTATTGTTTTTATTTTTATACCTTGGCCATACCTCAATTACTGTATGGTAGTGAGACTTGGATGAGAAAGGCCAAAAATATAAAGATATATCTAGTACATAAGGAGAGGAAATAAGATTCTTGAACTCTGTAAAGTGTTGTACCAGAAAGATCTTATTGGAAATGATCATATTAGAATGGAGCTAGGCATAGCTGAAAGTTTTTAAACATTTTTGTTTGTTAACGGTCCAAGTCACGAGTTTTAATTTCTTAATTTCTTAGAATCGATCGGCGATCGGTAAACGCGTGGTGCACCACGACAACAGTGTTATTCAAGTTTTTGATCATTTAATTATTTACAATGATTTTACGTACCGGTATATGTGTTTTTATTTTAATTGAATTTTAATATATGACGACCTCTTTTCGAGCAAGTGTCTGAGGATGGGTCAGATGACCTGAAACGCGTCACACTAATTTTGTTCTAAAGATAAAAGTCACAAGACGGACCTAACAAAGGTAAGAAAATAAGAAAAAAAAAATAGCTGAAAGCTTAAATGAGAAAATCTCTTCGGTACAAAACGGAGTGGCGGTTACACGTAGAGAGAACGGATCCAACTAGATTTTCAATAAGAGCCCTTGACTGTCATCCAAGGAGGAAGAGAAGTGTGGGAAGACCCCGTAAGCGATGGTTGAGTGACTTCCATTGAGACTGGAAATGGCTACTAGCCTAAGCCGCGAAGGACGACGACGACGATTCTTATACTTGTTACTAAGAATTATAACGTTTTAGATTTTGCGAATTTTTTAACGAATGTTTCTGTAATTAATAGTCTAAACACTTCAATTATATTCACTCGACATATAAAACACGTATACAAATATTCCCATTGAAGAAACTATAAATATTATAATAAATAAACTAAAAACAAATAACGAAAGTAACACATACATTAAACAGTTAACTAATACTTTAAAAATAATTTTAAATCAAAATTATTTTCAATACAACAACAAACTGTACTATCAAACAGATGACCTTGCTATGGAAGCACCAACCTCCGCTATCATATCAGAAATCTTCCTACAAAAACTAGATGAACATATAATAAATATAATAAAATTAAACGACCCATTCGGATGTTACTTTAGATACGTTGATGATACTCTGTACATTTCCCAAAACAATGGTATTTTTAAACATAAATAAAATATTTAACTCAATAAATAATTTACATTCCAAAATAAAATTCACATTAGAAGAAGAATCTAATAATAAATTAAATTATTTAGACTTAACAATAAAGAAAAATGAAACAGATTTTGAATAGGCCTATTTAATATACAGGAAACCTTCTCAAACTGATTTAATAATACCAAAAAATTCTAACCATCCTCCCCAACATAAAATGGCAGTATTTGATTCTATGATTTACCGAATGCTTAGAATCCCATTAAATAACAAAGAAAGAAATATTATCCAACAAATAGCAGGTACAAATGGATACAAAATAAAAACTATTAATAAATTAGAAAATAAAATTAAACATAAAATCACTAATAAAATTCCCAAGAACACTACATTTAAAAATTCACCTATTAATAATAATATAAAATATACAACCTTCACGTATTACGGAAATATAACTCAAAAACTAAATAAAATATTTAAAGATACTAATTTAAAAATATCTTATAATACAGATAAATAAAACCTAAAACTAAATCCAATATTCACAATTAAAATGGAATATATAAAGTAGAATGTCCAGATTGCAATAAATTTTACGTGGGCCAGACAAAGAAAAGACTAGTAGATAGATTCCTTCAACACCGCAATGCATATTTAAAACCAAATGTTTATAAATCTAATTTAGCCACAAATTGTCTAAATAATAACCACCAATTTCCAAACATTGAAAATATAAAATTAATTAAAAACATACAAAAAGTTCAAAAAATGAATATTTGGGAAACCTTAATATTTACAAACACAATAACAATAATTTATTAATTAAAGAACAAACTCAAATAAAAACAAAACAAGACGATCTATTTAAAATTATAAATTTACTAAAAAATAAAAAAAATAAAATATAAACAATAAATATTTCAAATATAACCGAGAAAACAACTCCTGAAGAAAATAAACATTAAAACAATCGTTAACTAATCGACCTAAATCGATTATCAGTTATTTTACATTAAAATCGATACAAATTCGATTATTCGTATTACGTTTTACCCTGATTTAGGGGGTTCCCCGCCCATTATCAACTTATCAAAAGCTGTCTTCGATATCTGTAATGCGCGAGGGCACACATGCGCGTGTTTATAGCAGCGTTTGTCAATTCGCCACTTGCAATCTAGCATTTGCAAACAATGATATGCAATCGGACGCCGCCGGTAGGCATTGTGCCGTGAATGAATCTCTGGCGGGCTGTGACTTATCACCGAATGGCCGAAACCGGTTCTAACTTACGTAACCGATTAAAAAAAAGTACAGTAAAAATGAGAAAGCCTTTTCAGGTTGTAAAACACAAAGGAACAAAGCGAGGAAGCGAAGTTAAACGTAATCTCGCGTAAAGTAATTTAAATTAATATTTTTAATTTTCTGTTTGGTTTGTGATTTGCAGCTCGCCCACGCGACCCTCACGTGTTCGCAGTTAATCCACGTTATAATTGGCCGGCAGTACCGTGTCTTGATTGCATTGCTTCTCTCCACGACCACACAGCCACTCGCTCACTCTCTCTCTCTCTCTCTCTCTCTCTCTGTGTCGGTAATTTGCTGCAACATGAGATACAAACGTTCTTATACGCTGAACTTAGTTTTATTGCTATTTCTGTTTCTTTTCTAAATTTATTGTTTATGAGAGTATTTACTAATACAGTTTCTTCTTGGTTGTTTTTTAATATTTTTTTTTCGACCAAACACGGCGGTATGTTGGTTTTCATCCACGCGCCTCGTGGGCTCTATTGAATTGAACTAATTGCCTAATAGCGAGCAGTTAGTCACCAATGACATCATTCTGTGTCTAACCTCAGTGGCTGTTCCATATGAGGGGCCAAGACGGATTCAGACTAAGTGAGAAACGAAATCTACCTTTTCAAGAATAGGTTCCGTAGTCGAAGAAATGCTTTTAAACACGAGCGGCCTTACTCTTAGGTGTGATAAAATGCTCGAACATTTAACACAGCTGAATTTTGCCGTTTAGGCTACATGGCTAATGACTTCAAAATTAATTCCTTCCCTAAATCGTGTTCTGTACCTGGCACTGAAGATCGGTATGATTGTTTTATAGCTGTTGGGTGAATAACTTATCTGATAAAACGCGGGATGACCGAACATCCTATGTTTTAATAATTTTATGCCTAATATGATGCTCCCTAAAAGTACATAACTGACAGTACATCTAATTATTTGTAAACACTCCCTGTACACAACTTACAAATAATTATCTCTCGTTTTTTCTCTCCGACTTCTTACATATTGGAAAGACATTTCGTATAATCAGGACAACCATCAGCAACTAGTAGAGCGCCTCCTATGTTAGTCAATTGAAATCATTAGATGATAAAATCAACTTTGAGGAGCAGCAGATCAGCGTACTCTATATACCAATAGCATCGTGCATCTCTTATAATGCGCATAACCACACACAGGTTCTGAACATTAGGAGGTTTGGTTCCATGCTGACGCATTTACCAAAACGTTTTGTTTGAATTTAATATCTCGATTTGAAAGGCCATAAAAATATATCAGAATCTTTTGTCACAATTCATCTTAACTGATAATGACAAAAGTTGTCTGTTTTCCCCCAAAGTATGTTTCCTAATTCCTAGTTATTCGAACCGTATTTCGGATACCACGTCGTTCGGATCTTCTCGATTCGTGTCCAAAAGATTTTTATTTATTCGAAAGAAATAGATAAAACAAAATATAAATTCAAGATATCAGCGTGTCCCGTACTGCTTCAAGTGATATCTTCTTCTATTAAAAAAATTCATATGAATTCTGTGACGTAATTCATGCACGTGAAGTCATGTTATCCTCACTGTGCACGAGGCAACTCAGATTTTCAGATCGTGAAACTCCTGTCAAAATATACAAAAATATAAACAATCAAATTTTCTTGACACGAAAGTAATTGGACAAAGGACATAAGAACTGCATATAACAAATGCGGTGGTTATTTTTATAATAATTTTGTATTCCCACTGAGTATCTTCATGAAGTGTTGAACTCTTCGTGTTCCATATGAATCACAGTTTCTTTCGCAATAAATGAATTCCGGTCTACGAGTACAGTGTTTAGACCTACCGTGCACTGAGACAAACAGTTTCGGAACTGTTTCTCCTGTTTTAAAGACTCAAGTATTTATATGAGGGGGCATGCACTACGGAATCAGTTGATAAACGGAACAAAACTGTTTCAAACAGTGGAAACAGCAAGGGGACCCGACAGTAGCCAAACAAGTGCGAGTTCTACTATTTTCTTATGGAAGTCCGTGCATTACAACTAAAATGCCTCTCGCAACTGTTTCGTGGATACGTGTTTGGTGTTTTCTCCAAATTAATGTACTTAAGTTATAGAAAACAAATGACACTTTATTCGTAAAATTAAAATTTAATTGTTTATAGTTCAGGTTTTAATTACCTAAACTTAAAGGTGCAACCATTACGTTAAGGAACAAATTACATAAGTAAATAAATTATTACTAATATATGAACCAAGTACCGTGTTTATAATCATGACTGTAAACATATTTTACAGTTAAAAAAGATACTTTAAAAGTCCTTTGTCGGATATTTCCGTGTATCCGACTTTCTGCCCGATCGAAACAACTGTACCACGCCTTTTTTGATGGAAATGCGTTTAAAGGTATCGATTTTTCCTTAACGGGCTCTTTTGTTTCGGCGAAACAATATTGCAGGCACGCTAGAAAAACTTTAAACCCTGCTTTAACAGCGAACTACTATTTAAGTGGAAGTTCTGCTATTTCTTAAGGAAATCCGCGTTACATGCATTCCTCATACGTTTAAGTATCTTCTAAGTGTTTTCAGAATCAGATAAACGTATCTGATTTATTTTATGCATTTTTTTCTGAAAGGTTTTGTTTAACTTTCTTATGTTATATAATCAATAACAACTTGTTATATATTATAATCAATTTGTTGATAATCTATTTTTGTTAACAACCGTACAGAACAATGTACCATGAGAGTTCACTAAAAGCAGATCTGCTGAAATAACTTCATGAATTATTCGTAAATTAAAATATAATTGTTTATAGTTCAGGTTTTCGTTACGTAAACTTAAAGATGGAACCATTACGTGAAGGCACAATTTACATAAATAAATAAATTAATACTACTATAGGAACTATGTATCGTGTTTATTATCATGACTGTAAACACACTTTACAGTTAAGAAAGATATTTTAAAATGAAAATATCGGATAATCTGCAATATAAATATGAAGAGCGAAAAATAAATAATTTCCGATTACCATTCGGTGTGCATTCAACGAAGGAATAAGTGTAAGAGCAACTCTTTCGCTGCAGTGCGCGCAAGCGTAGAAACAAAACAGTTTTGTTGCTTAATGTTTCTGAGGCCGGGAAACAGAGACCAAACAGTTTTGTTTTCCAGCCCGCGGCCGCTCTACGGGAAACGGATGCCGGTTTCCAGAAAGACGAAACATTACCCAAAATATATAATATAATATAATATAAAAACATTACCCAAATTACACAAAATGTGATCGAATCAACGAGGAGAGTTTTAATTTCACTTGACGTTTTTGAGCGGAAAATATCTACTTTCTTTAAAATTTAATTGCACATAGTTGTTGGGTTCTGATCCACTTGTTATATAATCAAGGGACTATTAAATAAATCCCTTCAAGTAAAGTATTACATTTTACAAAAAACTTAAAACAAATTTCAATAAGTATTATCCATTCAAAGACTCACGGCAAGAAATTTACTGAACAGTGCTAAAAAACGAGATAGCAAAATGTTCTGGAACCCGCAGAATCAATATTGATGCTTTTACCTTGTCCACGTTTGGGATTACGCCCTGACAACGTCACTCGACTTTGTACATTGAAGTCCAGTGTTTGGTTTTAAAATGCAAATTTTATTACGTTATCAAAGCATACGATATAAATATACAACACCTTTACGCGTTTCTGTAACAGTGAATGAAGGAAATAAATAATTTAGAGCGAACGCTAAATTCTCAATAATTAGAGAACATATCCGAACTCAAATGACATCTACCTTATAGTTTTCCTTCTTTTTCGCTTTCCGTTACAGGATTTTGAATTTCACTTGTTCACTTGTAGTAAAAATACATTAATAATCAATTTTTGTAAATTATTTATGTTATCTACGGTTCTTCTGACGTGGAAGGGCTCGTTCTGTAGTCAGCCGTGAAATCTACGAATACGTCTGCTAATCGAAAGCCTCGGTTCTTTTGCGATAGCTTGCTTCAACTCCACGCTTCAGACGTTTTTAGGAATGCCAGAAGAATGTAGCCAGAATTATTTCGGCGTACGAGAGATCAGAACAAAAAGGTTCGATCCTTATAGTTTCGTTCATTTTGTTGTATTTTATGTACGTATGGTATCGAAAAAAATGAAATCTTCCACTGTTGCAACAATGTCACTGAAAATTTAAATAGCTCTGGGGGGAGGGGAATTGATGCACTTGATCCCGTAGTTACGCCACTGACTCCTGCTCGGCTTCTACTACCACTACCACTACTACTACTACTACTACTACTACTACTACTACTACTAATACCACTACTACTACTACTACTACTACTACTACTACCACTACTACTACTACTAGGCCTACTACTACTAGTACGCGTGAGATTTCGCATCACATCCCTTTCTTTTTCGTCCTCTCCTACCTTCTACCTTTCCCTTAATTAGTACTTCCGTAGACAGTTCCTTCTCAAAATATGACGAACTCCGTTTGCTTTTTTCTTTCTTATGGCTCTCATAATAGTTCTCTCCCAATTCGTTCTCCTAAGCACTTCGTCAATTGTTACCATTTCTATCCACCTATTTTTTTTTTCATTTTTAGCCACAATCACATGAGGTTTCGTGCACGTAATTATAAGTTCCCATGTATATACTCCGTTCCACTCCACTCCGTCCTCTGTCACTTCTATACGGTATTGTACCATTAATCTTCCCGCGTTAGGTGCCACCTGGCCTTCCTCTAGGTCTGCCTCTCAAACGTGTCAATGCAGTTATTTCACTAAACATCGTGTCTGGTGTTTTTTGTTGCATCTGTTCAAACCACTCTAGTCGCTGTGCTTTTACTGTTTCTCCAGGGAGTATTTACGGGGGGGGGGACCTGCCTCAAGAGGGTCGAAAAAGTTGAATTTTGTTACTCTCTTAATTTTTTGCCCGTTTTATTACTTTCCAGCTGTGTGCACTAATATAGTAGTCACTATTTTTAAATATACAAACAGGTTTATTACACATAATTAGGCTACACGTTTGAAATATGAAATATAGGAAAATCAATTCAGTCAATAAGTAGCTTGTAAACAATGTTTTCAATAACGGGTATTTTTATTGTGCTATTACCGTTTACTTTAATGGGACTGATTTCAACCAATTTAAACAAAGTAGTGTTGATTAAAGTCAAATTGTTTTTTCTTCTTTATGAAGCTGACCCGACCGCGGACCCCCCCCCCCCCCCCCGAATGCCAAATTCTGGATACGTCAATGTGTTTCTCATTATATTCCCTGCATTCAACCATTCAACATCTTTACTTCTCGAATTTTCAGCTTTGGATTTCCTACAAGGTGTTTTCTCCTTATTAACTGTCTTTTGAAATCCTCGTGTACCTTTGCCATTCATTGTAAAGCATAGCCATATGGTTTCCGACATATTTTGCTGCAAATATTATTACTATTCTATTCACTATTGTTTCTTTGTTTCTCAGAATATCTGCACTTCTCTTGTTATTCTCAATTATCATCGCGCCCACATAGTTTCCAACTTACTGATACACTTGCTGTCCTGTTTTCATTCCGTCCTACATTTTTTGTACCTTATCTTCAGCGTATAAAATAATATATATTTTATTATTGTTAGTTACATATATATATATATATATATATATATATATATATTGCAACGATACAGCCATATGCTGTATTAGGCATTGATTTGAATAAATATAAAATTTGTAGAATTATTATAAGTTAAGAGTAAATGGACAGGTCTGAGATTGTAAAAATATTTCATTGTTAGATTAGGGGAGAATTAACCAATTCCGACAGGCAAGGAACACCTGCTCAATTGTATGTGTGTTACGCGTGTATCTTGTGTGTGTTAGTGATGCATGTACAGACAGGAATCTCAGCTACCCGCCCCAAGTAATTAATAAAATAATTATTTAATTTCACTGTGTGAAAACTAATTAGTTTATAAACAAACAAAAGGCACCAAAGTGTGTGTAAATTTTATAGTTATCCCCAGTGAGAAAATGACGTTAATGGGACACGCTACGCAAAGTCAATGCGAAATAAACGTGCCAAAAAATACGCAAATTACCATAAGACGCTCAAATTAATATAGTGAGTGCTTAATCAAATTAGCTATGATTTGTGCTATCTCGATTCCGTGCAAAACATTGCTATTTGCTAATAATTGCAAATATATGAAAAGGTTCGGGAGTGGGGGATATCATGAGATCTGCAGGTCCCGACAGGACGATTTCGGAGCCAACAGGCGCGGAATCTCGAGAGGTATAAATTAAGGGTTCTGCTGAAAACCCTTCTCTTCATTTCAAGACACAGTGGCAGTCGGACATGCTGTCCGTCGGGTGAACAGTTTTATTTTTTTTCAAGTCTCATTAACGAACTAATAAGACGTTCAACATTTAGGTTGACAATATTTCGGAAAGCATAAAGTACCGGGACCGTGTAAGCCTACAAAGATTATCTACGGAGAAGCTACCAGAGCGACGAGGGATGCTAGACGTTAGACGATGTTTTTTGACGCCTAACCGACGTTTAAGATCCACCTTGCAGCAGATAGCAATTCTCTGAGACGGACCACACACTGCTGGAGAACGACGCTGGACTCTGGACATATCCGGGACCACGCCAAGCCAGGAGAAATGGAAAACCAACTCTGGACAACGCTGGACCCCGTCAATAAGTCGTAAGATCATCAAAACTCGAGGTGACATGCATAATGCATTTTATAAATGAATTTTTTTTTAAACAGCTCATAAAGACTATATCAAAAGACAATAAATTAAAACAAAGAAAAAAGATATAATTAGAAATAATATTTTAGAAATGTAGATAAATGTTTAGTCGTAAGAATGAGCAATCGCATATAAAGAAATAAGAAAAAAAAGAATTTAAAGTTGAGAGAGTAGATTTAGTTTATCAAAGTAAATAGTTAAATTGATTTGATATTTGCATTATAGAAAAGAATAATTTAAATTTGAATATAAAACAAATGCCAGTCTAAAAGTAATTAATATAAATTTAAATTTAATTGTTAAACATTGGTATAGACTGAGCGAGTTGAGGTCAGATCTGAATTAAAAGAATTCAATTCAAATTACATTTTAATTTTATTTGTTTTAGTAAATCAAATGGAATAAATGTCTAGATTAAGACTATTAACATGTCTAGATGTAAGAGGGTTTTAAATGTGTGTAACACCGTATAGTATAAGAGATAAACATTTAATAATGAGTGATATCGTGACCGAAGATTATTAACGATGTTTATTATTTATAAGATTGAGTAAACAATAAATATGAATTTTAAATACTCATAAATCTAATACTCTTATTATAATTACACCTGATATGGTTATACAACCTCCATAAATTACAGTATCTTAAACAGTCATCTGTAAAGTTGGATAACTTTGGCGTCCCAAAGAACGTGGGGCTCCTCAAACACAAATACATATATATTTGCAACTTGTGTCGTTGTATACATATATCAAAAGATTAACAAAAGCTTTTTAAAATTCGATTATCGTGCTGCATGTAGTCCAATATTTAAAAAAATTAAGTCATTTTGTTTTGCGTTTTTTACGAGCAGGAATATTAATATTCTCCAGACTGTGTGTTCGCGCAATAATTGTCGCGGCTGTTGTGTATCCCAGGTGTGAGAACTGTCAATGTGTATGACCGGGTAATTTACGCGGCTCGCATTTGCGTGAGTCAGAGTTGTACATAATTTATGCCGCCGCTCCGCGTGTCCTTCCACAACGCACCTGAGTAGGATCACTTTAATTTACGACTTCCGAAGTTTTCAACTTTAAAGGACGCGCACCAGTTAAACAAATAACGCAAAGCGTTTTCGTACATTAAGCCGCCCGTTTTGTAACAAACACTTCGTCGTTTCTATAAGTGGAACGTCTGAATGTACTGGTGTTTGTTCGAGTGAATATAAATAATTCTAATGTCGTGCTTTCAATCATTATCTCAGAGTGGAGCGTTGTTCTGTGGTTTCATTATAATTACAACAAACGTACTTCCTTGCAGGTGGAGAGCCTACAGGATACACGAAGCGCCGATTGCTATAGTTAATAGTAGCCTATACAGACGATACTTATAAATATATGTCTCTCATTTACTCACATTATGTGCTGGGTCTTCGTGTGTGCACTTTAATAAAGTTTACGTTAACTGGGGCGAGACGAGGCCCCAAAAGAAATCTGACCACACTACCTATAGCTGGTCAAACTAAATTTAAAATTTACCAAGACGTCTTATAAAGTTTGTGAAGATAATTTTGTTTATGTTCGGAGAATATTCCTAGAATATAGGTATATTTTTGATAAAAATAATAGACATTATCTGACGAATTATATTGAACGATTTGAAATTCGGCAAGTGTAAATCCAATCGCCAGCTCATGCTTTATTGTCACTTAGTTTTCGTTCACGGAAGAAGGAAAGGCTACCAGGAATACGGAGGTGAAATATTAAGTATAATGGCGATACCCACTCTGTTGTACGCGTCCGAATGCTGACCACTACAACGTTGAAAACGACTGCGAAGAACAAACTTTTTTTGGGGCGGGGGGGGGGGGGTGTTTGAGTCTGGCCCGAATTGGGCCAGAGTCGGGCTGGTCTGGGGCAAGCCCCCTTCAGCCAGATGGTATGGGAATTGTGGGGAGTCGTGGCGAGACAAATACTTTTGACTCGCTTGGGACATTTATAGGAGGAAGTCACATGACGCAAGGCAATTGTGGAATGGGTCATTCACTCGCCGAACACCGTATGTCAACTACACAGCGTGCCGTTGATTAGGAAGAGAAGGGGGTAGTAAGACAGAGAAAGTTGGAGAGGGAGGAGCCTTACTTCTCCACTCTGTGTGTACTGAAATCGGTAATGGAATTTCTCAAAGTTGTCAGGCTATAACAGTAAAATGAGGCAGATAGGAATATTGATCGTGAAATTTCTGTGTTCTTTCGAGGGTAGATGGAGTCGGAAATGAGACTACGAGAGGACTGGGCATACAACCAGTGATCCGAATTGCGAATGGCTACAAGGAAAAGTGGAAAGGATGGTTCCCGAATGAATTCCGAAGGAAGTTGTACAAAATATCCCCCAGAGAGAAATGAAGTATCGAGTACTAGATGTTGACATCGGAGCCAAAAGTCTAGAAGGACCTAATAAGAACATGTATTTTTCCTTTTTCTTACAAGCTTGTACTAGACAGGCAGTATAGAAGTCAGGACCTCTTTTCTACCCCGCTAGTAGTTACGCCCCGTCACTTTTCCGTGGAAGAGTAGGAAAATGTCTTCTTTTTCTGCAAAATGGTGGGGTCTACAAGCGGGGCCGGAAACCTAGTCCCCATTTGCGGCAATGTGAGGCATTTCGTTGGCATGTAAGTTGAAATACATATAGGCAATAGTAATAATGTTGCCCGCGTGATCTCGTGACGCTGGAGTTAATACTGCGCCGACCAAAAGGATGACGGTCGAAAGCCTTTGATGAAAGTGTCTTCTTAAAAGTGCGACACTTCCTAACGCTGTCTCTCTACACACGTCAGAATACACAGTTCACCAATCAGATCGCATCGTTTGTAAGATAAGAATACCTTTATGAGCCCACGTTGCCGCCGCCGCGTTGCACAAATAGTATTCATCAACGCCTGCTTATCACCTTCAATGGAGCCGACCTTCGTGTCGTTGTCACACTGCTGTTGGTATAGCCGTTATTTACTGATGTGCAGAAACATGTCAACAACGTAACAACACTGATTACGACTGATAACAGTTGGTTTGATGCCGACTATCATCCTATTGGCCGAGGCAGTATTACCGCCCAGGACAAACACAAGCCTTCACTATCTGCCGCACGATTCCACGACGCAGGCTTCCGCAGGGTGTGGTAATTTTGTACACACCCCTAGCGGCCTCCAGCATCTCAAGACTCCCTGCTTTCATCTGCCGGACATCGGAGATCCACAGTTGCATGCACGCTTTGGCCCGACATAGCCTATAATCTCCGACACAACCGAGGTTTCTGTTCACTACCGTGACCCGATAAGTCGGTGTGCGCCAGGTTAGGCAGACAGAGGACCATCCGAACTTTCTTCTTACTTTCAGATTTCGAAATACATTCCCGTAACTACTAGCGGGATAGAAAAGAGGTCCTGAATTCCGTACATGCCGTACAAGTGTGTAAAAAAAGGAAAAATATATCTTTTTCTCATTAGGTCCTTCCAGACTTATGGCTCCGGTTTCAACATCTCGTTCTCGATAAGTTCTCGCGTACGGAACTCTCATAGCGGGGGAACATCGAGGACAGATTAGTTATAAAACCACTTTTCGCGGTTTTAGTTATAAATTTCGACGTGTTTTAGTTATAGAAATAATAGATTTCGAATGTAGGGTATAGTTACGTTGGAACGTTGTTTTGATGCTGTGATCGTTTTATGGAACACAAAAATAAAACACATGTTACGCCATAAAATAATGACACCGCATGACCGCACCACGTAGGCCTATATGTTAAGCGTATGTCAATAATAATTTATTTTGATGCCAACTTAAGACTCACGTAGGTAATAAGAAGTAAATTATATAACTGGCACAAACGCTGAGAGTACATGCAGCTCCAAAACCACATTAAAGGTACCCTTGCCTTTTCATAGTATTATTTATTCATTTGGAGATTAAAGTCCCGTACACATTTATATGCTGATGTTACGCATTTAGAATTTATTACTTTTTGCTTATACGAGTACGTACTCGCTACGTAAATTTGCATCCTCATAAGAAGGGTTGCATAAAATTTTAATGTGGACACGTTCGAAGGTCGATTCTTATCAGAACGGTCTCCAAAATGTTTCCAAAATGTCAGTGTATAATATATATTTATACTAGCTGTTACCCGCCGCTTCGCACGCGAATATTTGACTTTTAATAATTATTTTAATATAATTTTTATTGTCTATGTCCATATGGCGTTCTGTCAGCTCGTATAACAATTTTGTACTCATTAGTCAAATTCTCTCCAAAGCTGTTTAAAAACTTGCACTAAATTATTATGTTGGTGCAACAGCCTTTGGAGATTTAAAAGTACCCGTTTATAAACCCTTTGGAGATATTTATAAAGTACCTGTTAAATCAAAAACGCTAAATTCTTTATTCTCAGTATTACTGTGTTAGAAGCATTGTATAACATACTAAACGTTGTGTTTTCCTCAACCATGGCTTTTATTTATTTCAGCAGTAAACTAAAAACCAAAAACCGTTGTCACCTAACCTCACAAATGAAAACAACACGTATTTTCGCTTTGCATTAAGTAATAGGACAATTTACAATTAGTACACTTCTTCTTTTCCACATCGTAACATATCGATAGAATCGCATAATATATAAAACATCGAAAATGTACTGCAGGAATGGATAAATTTACAGTTCTGATGCTGCTAAATATCATTTGTTTATTTACTTGTCACTATGGTAATTAATTCTAGTCTCCATGGTGTTTTTATTTTTCCTTTTATTTATATTTCTGTATAATATAACGCGCTAGGTAGTGTGTCAATCATCGGTATGTTACCGTAGTAACAAGTAAATAAACAAATGATATTTACCGGCATCGAATGTATACATTTATCCGTTCCTATAGTTTTTAATGTTTTTACTATGCGATTGTGTTGATATGTTTTGTAATTTTGTAGACGTATCTGTATACAAAATTACAAAATATGTCGATACAATCGCATATTAAAAATATTAAAAACTGCAGGAACGGATAAAGGTACAGTCCGATGCCCTAAATATCATTTGTTTATTTACTTGGCAAATAAATAGTATGGTAATTAATTGTGGTGTCCATGGTGTTGTTGACATCTTTACACGCGTCAACGAAAAGGCATAATTAAAAGGCCTAAATCGTCCGAACGGGGTAAAATATCAAATTCCAAGTTAGACAGTGTTTTTCGCCTTGTGTCAAAGGTTAAGTCCTCAGACTTTGAGTTTTATACATATAGATAATAAATTATAAGACTAGAGTTTGGATATAGGCTATCTCACGGTACATACACACAAGCTTACATGTATACAGCATATCATTTCGGAGGGGATAAACATTATGTTCATCCATCTCCTAACACTATTTCTGTAGATACAGAGGATTAGTTAGTTTTGATGAATATAAATATATTATATTATAACTGCCTGACAATAAAACTACACAATATTATGTTTTTTTAGATTTCGGACAAATTTTTGAGGATTTCAATTTTCCAAACCCGTTACATGTACTTCTTGTAATGTATGATGCATATAAATACTTTGTTCAGATCGTCTTAATAAATTAAGACGTGTGCCTGTGTGTGTCTTGTTCATGTATATACTATTTTCTATGTATTTCTTTACAATGTTGCAACTTAATGCTTTTATAAAGTTACAAGAAACGGCACACAGCCAACGCGTGAAAACGAGTCCATGGACGAAAAGTTGTTGATATATACAACCGAAAAACTCGAAACTAAAAATAAAGAATGTCCATATTACACACACATACGAGCAAACACAATTTCCATATTTTTAGTGATGTGGTAAATATGAAAATGGTCTACCCTACGGTATATCTAATGTATGGTTCATCCTGTTTAAGTGTCCGTGCCATGTTGTATACAGTGTACAATATGTATATGCCCTTCTTGAACATTTTAAATAACACTATTATTGTTTATATTACCTTGGTGTTTATAATTTATTTTCTTCTAATTTTAGTCAAATCTATTAGTTCTTCTATTAAGAACTAATAGATTCTTCTATTACAACTTCATTCTATTAATTCCAACATTCTCTCCATTTCTTTACTTGCGAGCCATGTTTTCAGCCGCACATCTCCTGTTGGTTTCTAAGACAGTCACGCATACTTATTTTTGTCCTTTCTGTTATGTTATTATTCCGACGTGTAAGTTCGGTCCTCTCTTGTAACTTTATTCAATGGACCCTTATATTTCTTCCAACCTATTATTATCAACACGACCTACAAGCCTTTAAACAGCTACAATAGAGTCTCGGTAGTTCGAGGTAATTGGGATCAAACCAACCTCGAACTACCGAAAACTCGAACTACGCGAAATGCCAGTACTATCTGCCGTTAGTGGGTCTGCCGCGCTCTGAGCACCCCGCGCTGTTCCGCTTAGCCCTAATGCACTTTGTTTTCTACTGTGGAGCGTCTCTTCGTGATAATGTAAAGTGTATGCTGGAAATTTATCTAAAAGAAATGTTATACAAAATCTGTAAACTGGTGTGCTGTGTATGTGGGTTTTGTTTACTAATTTGCGCGGGCTTTCGAGAACATTCGCGAGCGAAAGGAAAAGGAAAAATCGACGACGAATCGTCATTCGTTTAATTAGGTTACATTCATGAGGATTAAATAAAAATTCAAAACGTTTTTCGTTAACAATAACAAATTTATTTATAATATTTATAATACAATTTATTTGTACTATATGTAGGCCTATATTTGAAAACAAAATACTTTGCACGATAATCACAGGGGCACCTCGAACTATACGGAATCTCGAACTATCGAACCTCGAACTATCGAGATTCTACTGTACTACCGTGTCTCACACACTGCCACACCGGAGGTTTCCGTTGTTCCAATCGCAACATTTCAACCTTCTTTTCTCCACCTAATCACCCATTCATCTTTTCTCCACCTTCTTTTCATTCGGTCTCGTGAATTTACCCCATTTCCGTCGTATAGTTGGAACTTTCTAGGCCAACGAACACCAGCCATTCATTCCACGTGGTATTTATGGTAGCGGTATCTAAAGTCGTTTTGTCCATACCAGTTCGCCTCATGATATCTTCATTTCTAGTGCACTGCATCCCAGACACCCTACACGACCTCCAGAAATCCATGCCTACTGCTTGAGGCCTTCGGCAGTTTCATTCATTTAAATCCCTATGGTTTCTGCCTATGTCGGTTTCAGAGCCGTAGGCGATAGCGTAAATTTCTAAATTTAACTGTTTAAGTAGACAAAATAGTTGAATTGAATGAGTGAGAAGAAGAAGGAAAACATTCCACAGATAATCATTTTTAGAAAACGATAAAAAACTTTTGTGGCTAAATGAGTGACTGTACGGAAAAACTTACAATTATAAAGTTACTCAATAAAACCACGACTAAAGGTCCCAAGTTACAATATTAGTATAATTTTAACAAATAAACAATTATATGATAGTAAAGTCTGTGGAATCTTTTCCTTTTGATCTCAGTTCCAACCGATATAAGATAACATTTTTACGTCTTCGGTTTCCTCCTTGGCAGTTGCCCTGTTAAGCCGATCTATTTATCCCAAGAAGGTAGACACTAATTTCTGAGGCAGAATAGACCAATGAGCTGAAAAAAGCAAGGGGATCCTGCTTTCCCAGATTATAGCTTCCGGCGTACCAAGATATGTTACCTATTGTAGTGGCCGAAGGCTACCGGCAGTGGAGAGAGAGTCTTTAATAGTCGTAGATAAGGCAGCTGTATAGGTAATGTCAGTCTTAAATCGAAGCGTCTAGCCTTCGTCGCTGGAAATCGTATGATGAACCTCTGTATAATACTTTACCGCGTAGGCCGTATTACAAACATAGCTACAAAGTCAGTATGAACCTTTACTGCAACTGCGGAGCAGGTCAAGGATGATTACATTCTACCATCATATAGTTTCTTAATTATGTTTCACGTTAAATATTTGATCTGTACGTGTGACTCTGGCGCTACTATGACCGTGTTTCTAAACGTCAAATTATATTTTGGATCCCGTGACAATATATTTTCACAACTAAGTTAAATCGGTTCTTTCGCAATATACGGATGAGAAACCCAAAAACAGAAAATCGACACTTACTGGTGCTGCTATTACTGTTGCTGTTTCTACTGATGATGATGACGATGACGACGACGACGACGACGGTGATGATGATTGTGGTAGTGACGACGATGACAATGACGATGACGACAATGTAAGGATTGACTAACTTCGTATCGACATAAAATGTTAAAACAACCTGTAGATCAGAGTACCGCAAGCATTTAAGTGCCGTTTAAAAGTAAAAACATCAATCTCATTTAAAGCGAGGAAATCTGGTATTAAATATAGATATATGTTGATAATGATTACGAGATGACAACGATGATTGTGATGATGTGCTGCTGCTGCTACTGATGATGACGATGATGATGACAACGACGACGACGACGACGACGACGATCGTGGTGGTCAGTTGAAGTGTTTATTTTAATTTCCCAGTTGACTTATCGTTTTCCAAATTCAGTCTAATCTAACTTCATGCTAGTCTGTAAATACGTTTCTCAATGACCGTATTTATTATATTCTCCCGTTTAAAAGTGAAAAACCAATCTCATTTGAAGCGAGAAAACCTAGTATTAAATGTGGTGATAAAGGGGGAAATTACTTAAATTTCAGGTACAGCACACATTTTTAATCGAAATAAACGAAAAGAGAATTAGCTCTACAGGAATATCAGCAAATTGTTTTGAATGTTTGAAACTCATTTAGCAACTTTTATTTTCTTAAGCATGCTTAACAAATTACTATGTTTATTCTCCGCTAACGGTGAGATTGTTTTCACGTTGATAATGATCACGAGATGACAACATTGATTGTGATGACATGATGATGATGAGCACAGTCAGCACTTTTCTGGTTTACCCCGGATATAATTAGAGCGTATGTGTTACTCGCTTGTTAACAAAGAAAAAGAAACAAAAAACTTGAGTGGGTGACGAATTACAGAGGGAGACGATTTAATGGGAGACGAATTAGTGACGTTCCACTGTACATGCCACTGACATGAAGATGTTGAGACGTATGAAAGGTTGTTCCCTCCGTGATCAAATTACGGATGAAGATATAAAGACTCAGTTGGGGATATACGGTATAAACGATAGGATTAGAGTGATCATTTCAATGGAAACAGCATATAGAGAGAATGAGCTATGGCTGTTTAATAAAACAGGTAGTCAGTTCTAGACCCCAAGGAAGAAAAGATGTTAGTAGACCTAGAAGAAGATGGCAGGACTGAAGACGGAACAGGCTGTAAGCCTAGACCCTGAGGTGAACAAGAAGCATCGATATTCGACTTCTCCTTCTAGCTCTACGCACTTCTTTCTCCGGTATTACAACCTAAAGTGCCCAATGAAAAGCATTTACGTATTTTTGTGCAGCAACTACATGCTTTCTTGCTTTGTTTTTCATTTCTACTTTGAATAAAGCGTTCAGCTAGAAACCGTTACGATTTTATAAGAACATTCTGTATTTGTCACCAGCCCCAATTTTGTCTTCGTATTTTTATTTCAAAGAGTCTTAATTTTTCTTCGCCTTCGTTGGTATTTAGTGTATCGCTCTCTCAAATTGTGGTCGGTCTGATAGGCTGTAAATATCAAACTTCAAATAGTAACTTGTATTTTATAAAAATCTTTATTTCATCACGATATAACAAAAACACACTAGAGTGATGGTACAAAATACGGGCCCCCTAGAAATGATTGTTTTGGGGCTTCCCTCGCATACATAAACATAAACATAACTAGGACCGCTTGCTGCTTCACAAAAAAATTAATGTCTCGATTTACAAAAAAAGATCATTAAAATAAAAAGTAAAAAAATCCAGCAATCTGCACTAAAGAACAATATAATATAATACAATAATATAAAAAATACAAAATAATATAAAAGAAATAATACAATTCCACAGTTTAAGAAAATTACAATGTGATTTTTTCTTAATTGTTTAATTAATTTTTTTATTCAATAATTTTTAATATTTCTTCAGTATTTAAAACTGAAAGCAACCATGTTTTTAGAGATTTCAGAAATTCGTCTAGAGTACAGCCAAGAGTGACAAATGGCATTAGCAAATTAAGGAAGCGTGGAGCACTACCACTAAAAAACTGCTGATATATAGTTACTTTGACCGCGGAACAACAATATGGCTTTTTCATGAATCATAGTCTGTATCTTTATGTTTGTATTTATTACCACTTCTAATATAAAACTACCTAAGAACTTTAAAAACATACATATGCCTTAAGGGAAGAATTCCAAACTTTTAAAAAAGTGCCCAAGAGTGTTCATACTTAACGTTTCTAAAAAATAATTCTAATGATTGCCTTTAGTGATATAACAACTGGATTTACCGATGTAATATACGTTCGTCCCTAACAAGTAGTTCCGTAATTTATTTTATATTCAACCAATGCATGATATACTGTGATCAGCAAGTTTTATAGGCAAGAATCTCGTAAGAAGTAGAATTTTCGGAAGAATGTATACAACTCTTTCTTCAGTTTATTAATTGATCTTCCCATGAGAGATTACTGTCTATTATTAAACCAAGATATTTCATTCGTTCAGTTTGTTCAATCACCAGACCTACAGTAAAATAATTTTACTCGACAGTATGTTCAGTAAAGGGAATGATAAGCTTTACTTTCCATATTCAGGGAAACGCTACAAAACGGAATGCGTAATTTTGTTTCCACAAACCTGAGCAGGAGAACTCTTTCTATTCAGTAGGTAGCACGTATGTCTCCAAAACTGAGCAGTTTGTTATTTTGTTTGATCCTTTGTTTACATTTCGATCGCGATAGTAACATGATTTAGGTTTTCTATTCGTTAATCATTAGCCCTATGTTTGTTTCTCGTACAAACGTTTGAAATCTCTTCAAAATCGATACGCTTCAATAGACGCTAAACCACTAGCAGCTGATTGAATATTTTAATCTGAATATGAATACCGTTTACCGGTGGATGCTGCGAATGAACCCTTATTAAATTCACACGGACGCGCGTGCTAGTTAACA
Organism: Magicicada septendecula; assembly: GCA_034769895.1. Taxonomy (NCBI): domain Eukaryota; kingdom Metazoa; phylum Arthropoda; class Insecta; order Hemiptera; family Cicadidae; genus Magicicada; species Magicicada septendecula. Next base: position 170,481,407 of record CM068372.1, read on the forward strand.
GCGGATAGGATTTGTGTCGGGGCCAGACAATTTGCATTCGTCTCTAATTTAAATAACAAAAAACAGTGATAAAAATAAATATGTCGCCGGTGTGAAGCGAAAGAAGCTGTCGCTATTTGTTACTCACGGATCATAAATTGGTTATAATAGTCTCTACAATAAGCTAAGCGAGTGAGCACGCTTGTGCGTGTAGCTGTATAACTACATGTTGCTGTACTGTGTGACGTACAGTTTCATCGTAGTTATGCAACAGTTGGTAGACGTGCCCATATTATAGACGAAGAATCAGTAAAGAATCACTCTAAATCTAGGACAAAAATTCTCCTTTTTATGTTTTCTGCAGACATCATTGTTTACAGCCACGGACACCTAGTACTCTGAAACACGATAGATAGGCCCAATTGTAGGAATATGAATTAAACGGAACAGACGATACGTTTAATCACACTTTGTTATCATGCTTTCGAAACTGCACCTGCACCAGCCGGCGGCCTTCGTAAACTAGGAAGTCAGAGCGCAAGCTTTTCTTCAAGTAGTATGGTGTCTATAAACCCAGAATAATAGTCGCAGACAACCGGCTCTCTAAGGTTGCCTCGATGTGATCAAGCTTTCCGTAAGGCATGCGGCGTTCACCTGTCGAAACAATTTGGTCATGATAATGACATCTCACTGAAAGTAGCGGCTGAAGCCTCGAACGATTGCATCCTGCCTGGAATAGACAGAAACAGCCTTCTGCTGCGGCATACCGACGCTGGGATTGCAAACAGGGTCTGCTATGACACCACAGTGTTCTGAACACCCAGTCAAGTCAGCACCTGCTTTGCCGTCTCGGCTGGGCTGAAACTCAGAGCATGGCAAACCGCGAGGTGTCCAAGTGTCTAATACCTGGAGCCATTCGCCCTGTGGGGGCAACCCATCGTTACGGACGACTCGTCTCCGGGCGGTCAAGCCTATCGACCACACGAGCGCCCCTCCAAGCTCCTGCAGGCGATGCCTTAAGGGGGACACGGAGATGCGCCTCAGGGCTGGCGATTGGCTGGAGCAGTCACTCAAGAGATGTCCCCATGCTATACTTGCCACATCGTGTATTCGTGGACTGCACCCTAAGACCATGTGCCGAGCGAACGACTTAGCTATACTGTAAGAACCTGGCGTTCATCGGGCTCCGGCCTGGACAATGCAAACAAAGCAGGGCCCGAGATGCCCCGCGCATCTTCTGCCTGTGTGTCTATCAGTCCTCGAACGTTCATGCGACTCGTACAACGTAGTTTACGAGATCATTGAAGAAACTTTGTGGTTCTGGTCCCCGAACAGTTAGAATTCCGTTTGGGGCATTTCACCACTCATCAGCTGATGAGACTGGTGAAATACATCACGCACTCCGGGTGCTGAAAACAGCAGACCGTAGGTTGTTTCTTAGATGTAGGGAATGCCTTTGACAGCGGATGGCACGATGGGGCTTTATACAAACTCCGGACTGCTAATTTCATCGGCTTGCTAACTTTCTCACGGAGAGGACCTCTTGCGTGAAACTAGATGATTCTGTCTCTTGCAAGACACGAATCACTGCCGGTGTCCCTCAAGGAAGTGCTTTCGGCCCCCTCCTGTTCTCAGCCTACGTCAACGACGTACCGAGACAGCTTGGAGTCCAGATTGCCTTGTTTGGTGACGACACGGCAGTATTTACCGCCGATCGTCATGCTGACCTGGCCGCTTTACCCCTGCAGCGGCAGCTCGATTCGCTCGAGGACTAGACTTGTTAGCTGGAACGTTGCCTAGAATTTAGCCGTCCTATTCTCTAAGCGCTGGAAAGGTCCGCGGAGACAACATCGCATCGCCAGAACGTACTTGCGCTGGCCCAAAGAAGTGAAGTACTTAGGTGTACACCTTGATCGTCGGCTCCTCTAGTGTACCTACACTCTGACAGTTCATAAGCGAACGTCCGCTCGTCCGAGCCTCCCGTCTCCACTCCCGGTCAGCTCGGCTATGACAAGGAAATTGGGCAAAATGATAGTCAGCGCATATCTGCTGCCAGTCTTTACTTACGCCACCCCGGTCTGGGGATACCTGTCCGCAATGCACGAAAGGAAGTTGCAAAGCGTCCTCCACAGGTGTCTTACGGCTTGCGGCTAAAATCCCCGTCGATTTCCTTCTCACTTGCTGAGAAGTAGACCCGGTGTGCGCTCCTTGGATAACATCGTGGGACGTCTTGAAGGCAAGTTTTATGTACATGCGGTAAGGAACTCAGAGAATCCTCTTATAACCGGGCTAGGCCAGAACCGTCTACGTGGGAACGACCTCGGTTATACTGTGCTAGTGCAGGCGAGCACAAACAGCCGTTGAAGGCCCGCTAAAGAGCAAACCACCTTACTTGGGCAGGGTCATGAAACAGGAGCTCCGGAAGGAAGAATTTTGGGAAGATTACAGTGTGTGTTTGTGTGTTCTAAGTGGGCTGGCGATTTGCCTTGTTTTCCTGCTCTAAAAAGAGCTCGAGGTCTGGAAGCAGATGTAGACATCAATATTTCAAAGCTTTCCCAAATATACTACAGAAGTGTACGCCGTAGCAGATTTACCTAATATCAGAGTGCTTTTTCAACCCAAACTACCAGTTACAACAGGCATGGGCAGAATCTTCAGTTTCAGCCCTACGTCGACAAGAAATATAATGTCGACAAGAAATACAAGTAAGTTATACAATGAATAAAGAGAGATTAAATTCGCGATCCTCCACATCTATCAATCTATCAGGATATTGTTTTTTTTTTTTTTTTGAAAAAGACAAGTAAAAATGTTTGACTCTATGTGTACATCATGACCTGAAGTTGTATTTACGGTCATATCGTTTACGTGTTATCCCTCACTTACCCCTTATCAATGGTGTACTTACATTCATATCTGGTGTAATATTCTATTTATTACAGCCAAGAAAATTAAGTCAGAGTTATCAACATCCCATGTAAATTACGTATGTCAATAAACATATGTTACATTGTTATATTTTAAATTATTTTCCAAATTTTGTAACAGAATACAGAAATGGCTGAAAGTTTTTATTTTATTAAACATACATAAACCATAGTGTTTAATTTAAGTATACAACTGAAACTGATTTTGTATCTGCGCATTTAGGTTTGGGGATACTACAAAAGCCTTGAAGATACCAGAGCGTATTGCTCTGAGACTGTTTCTATCCTTGATCCTATGGGAGCAGAAACATTGGACTACTGTCAGCGAGCCAGGAGGGGACAGGAGTGTGGAACAGAAGAGTGATCGTGAGTCTTGAATAACTGAAGACAATGGTGTTTCCGTAGAATTTATTTGAAATACTCTGTTTTTATCAAACCAATATCTCAGAAAGTTAAACTCAGTTGTCTTTAACTGGTACTTTAGGTTGAGGTCGACCTCAACTCTGTTAATATTACTTTGATTGTTCACCGGGCTATTAGGCCGTGGTCTAATGCTGCCGCATAAAATAAGTTGTTTCGGTCCCACCATTGGAGGCCACCTTCTGTGACACGACTTGAGACAAGCTCTTCACTAGTTTCCACAGGACTGTGGTAAGCGTACCAGTTGGACCGAAACGTCTATTTTATGCGGCAGCATTAGACCACGGCCTAATAGCCCGGTTAATAATAAAAATAATATTAACTCAGTTGTCTTTAATCAGTTGGTCTTAGTAGTTTCGTAATGAAGGCCATTTCCTGAACAAAATGTGAGCACTTCAGTAATTTCTCACAGAGAATAATGCTTGTATCTGCTTTGACACAAACGAATATTTCTGAATTTGAATATGAATAAAAGCTTACTATTGATTTTTAAGGATAGGTTTCCGACGTCCGTGCAGTACCTACTGATATATTGATATCATTGACTATTCCTATAGTCATTCTATACAATAATTCATTCTATGTAAATAAAATTATTACGTACTTTTTAACGTGAGCTAGAAATCGTATTTTAATATATATTGTATTTGTACAGTTACAGTCGAACCTACCTAATGTTCTGCGACAATTTGTTGTCGCCGTGAGATTTGAATAACAAAAGCGGAACGGAAATATAAAGTGTCAGACCCGCGATCGCTGGTAATACATCTCTATCCCGGCTGATCACAATGGCCGTTGTAGAATAAATCTGCATACCGCTTAATGTGTGTGTGTGTTACAAAAAGGGAATGCCTCCTTGATTTATACGGCTAACAATCAGCTACACAGCGAGTTGATACGCTTCACAATTTGCAGTGCATTTTACCAACCGACCTTCTTCTTCGGTAATGCGAATTGCAATCAAGACTTCATAAATTATGTGCGAACGCTGTGGCAGAAAAATGGAAATAATATATCGCGCTCGTATATATTAAAAATGATTTGCTACGTCAACGGGCGTAACCGAGAGCTGAATCTGATCTGATATATATATATATTTTTAAAAATTATTGTCATTACTACTGACAATTACTCTTGTGTGAGCCTCTGTGTGTGTGTGTGAGTGTTGCTAATATTTTAGTTGTACGTACAACGGTGATAGCAGAATTACTGCGGACTGTGTTCATCTGTAATTACATATATACGCGTTTATTTTATGAGCGTAATGAATCAAAGAGAACTAATTTGCTGAGCGGTGATGCTGCCGTACCAATTATTATTGTATTCCAGTGTAACTATTCTTTATACTAGAGTAATAGTCTTTATACTCCAACAGATAGTAAAGATGAAGATCACAGTCATACAGTAGTGTTTACTGACGATCAGTTCGTACTTGCAGAGGTTTAACACGTTACTTGTATGGGTAGAAATTTAGGCTAATTCACGTTACAAAATAAAAGTCCGTATTGCCTCTGACGATTGAAATACAAAGAAAAAAAGCGGCAGGGTAAAGAAAACTGCAGTTTCGTCACTTTCGTACGGCAGCGAAACTTGAGTTACAATAGAAAAAATCAAGAAAAAGGACGGAAGTGTAAGAGACGACGTTCGTAAGAGTTATAAGCGTAATCGAGGAAGCGTGATAAGAAATGAAACAGAAAGAAGAAAGCTTCAAATATTCAATCTGACCGGGAAAATAAAACAGCATCGTACAAAGTGCCATGAACGTCCAAGAAGATAGGTTGCCAACAAAAGCAAAAAAATCTAAAGCTGGAAGGAAGAGAAACTCATGCAATCCGAAAAAAGATAAAAACCCTGACACGAGAGGTACCTAATATACGATGCAGAGACGATAATTATGTTGAGGAGGAGGAGGAGGCGGAGGAGGAGGAAAGTAAGAGGATGTCGGTGAATGTTCTGTTTAAACCGTTACGGGTAAACAGTGGTTCTGATTTAGTACAGTGGTACTGATGAAAGTTGGATTCACACAATGCTTTTGCAGATGATCAATGCTACTTGCAGAAGACGTGACTTATCGTAGACACCCAGAAATTAGTGTCTACCTTCTTACCTTCTTGGGATAAACAGACCGGCTTAACAGGGCAACTGCCAAGCAGGAAACAGAAGAGTTGGGACACCAAGACAAAGTGCTTTCTCTTTAGTGAGCACGTGGACATAACGGGAGTATTGGCTTTCCTTTCTGTCAGGCCCCTTAAGAACACCGTCCAAAATCTAGGCTTAAGAAATAAGGGAAACTTAGATTTAGGAATATTTACACATATTTAAGTTAGAAGTTAGGATTTCAGCAATACCACTGGGTTTTTGTAGCGAAAATAAATACATTTTTTTTTAACTTTAACCGAAAATATTTCAACTCTTGCACAGTATCAGTAAAGCTGCAGATTCGACTAAAGCTTCATTTTCGATTAGTGACTAAGAGGAAGTGTTTTACTCGTCCGCATGGCCGTTTTGTTAAGTCTGAAACGAACGGATCTAAGTAAAAAAATGACCAGTGATGACAACACGGCCATGCTAAAATTCTCTAAATGCCTCTCAGAAAGTCTATTTTCAAGTAAAAATCATTTACATTAAAATATATAGTATTTAATGTTTTGAATTCTTTCACCACGATTCGTTACCGTATTTTTCAAAACGTCTGGCACTAATAAATTTTAACTTTTCAACAACTTAAACATTTTACACATTATGAACTCAACACGTAGGCCTACACGATGTGATGGACATTTTCCTACGATATTTTAACTCTTTCGTATTAAGAACATATAAATAGATTTGTACAACTTTTATTTGAATCGTGACCCTATTATAGGTCTTACATATTACAAAATATAGAAACATGAAACTTCTCCTTGCGATGCTAATAAATTTATTATTCATGTCGCACATGCACAGAAATCTTGCACGGGGTTTCCCAATATATACGTCGGTCGTGAATGAGTGTGAGTTATCCATGTAATCTCTCTTTACTCGCATCGCATACACCACTGATTAAGTGCGAGTAATTCTTTCATTGGCTCTCCAAAGACTTAGCGTACAGAACGAGTCCGGGTTTAACTAAACTAGTATTCAAAGCTAGTCAGGTTTCTAAACTAGTATACGGTAGAATCACCCACATTTTCTTTTAAAATGCCTGAACTGAGCTCAGAAAAGTCGCTAATCCTAAATAAAAATTTTTATCTAATAGGATCTTCTAACTTGTAGATTTACTGAGTTTTCTACCAAATTGGCATCACTGCCAATGAGACAGATTTTAATGTATGAATAACTGCAAGATACAGTTATGTAGCAAAACCGAAAGGCAATCGGATAAGTAGGTAGCCTAAGACATAATGATAACGGTGCGGTCGTACACGCACACACGCACGAGCGAGCGGACACGGACATAAAATCAGCGTACTTATACGAGAAGTGGATAAGTAAAATTCACTCAGTAACAACTGCGGTGATAACTGTGAATAGCTTGTTATTTTTATTTTGTTACATATTGCTGCAGAATCACCTAGTCGCTGGCCTTCAGCTGTTCCCGTACACTGCTGCTGACACGACCCCATGCCGCGATGAAATTTGCACCGCCAGTATTTCGCGTCTGACCCGGTATGCATACGTTCCCACAGTTTTCGGTTTTAATTAAATTCGAAGCGGAAAACAACTTGTGCTGGTGACGGAATGGAAGTCACTCTGCACGTAAACTGCTGATTCTGAGATATCGCTGACGACGATATTCTAATCTCTGAGAATGTGTCGCTGCTTGTTTAATCTGTAATTTCCATTGTAATTTCTAATGCATGCGTATGTATTCGATGACCTCCAACTTACAGATTAAAACTTTGCTTCATTTCCGAAGGTTTTTGCAGAAAAATCGAAAAGAACAGATTGCAATGGAAAGCTTGATTAAGTATGAGAAAGAGGCGAGTCGAGTGCATGATTACAAATTGTAAGGTTTCGGATAATATCCACCGTGAGTAAAAACTAAGGACGTTTAGACCTCTATAGAATCAGAGGTTGTCTTCAGACGAACAAAAAGTTAATACAAAGATAAATCTATCACTAACAAATAGATATCGTCAAAACTCCAAATCTTAGTTAAACAAATATACTGTTAAATTAATTATATTTTTTTTTAGAGGGGAAAAATGCTTTATACACCGTCGGAGGAGGCCGTGCTTCCTCTGGTGTGTGGGACTCTCATCCACTAAAAAACCCACCTCTAATTCAGGTATTCATATGCATCGTGGAACCACTTAGTGCATTACTTCAGGATGGAGCCTATTGCGGCCTTATCGGGCTCTAATGTTCCTCATCTTCTACTGCCCGTTGGGTGCTAAAATAATAATAATAATAATAAACAGTACTCACCATTCCAGCAAGGAAGGACTCCTCCTGTGGTTGAGTACATGATACTTTGAAGAAAAAGCTTTTAAGTTTCACGATCAAATGAAACAGCATGGTAACCTGATTCCTGACTAGATTTGGTTGAATGGTGTGTCGGTAGCACTAAAGTACCTTGTTCATCTTCTGTGGAGACGAATAAGGCTTCGTTTATCCTTGCGTTCTGTACCGTTCTGTTGTCGACGACCAATATTTATCATCCGTGTTTGATGACTGTTTATGCACTGCAGCCGTGTCTTCCGTAGGTGCAGCACTGGCCACCTCAGCCATTTGCTGGTTGTACCATAGTGATGAGGATAAACAGTGTGTGGTAAAAGGACAGGTTGGTAAATTTAACACCGTAGCCGTCGTCCGATTGCATAAGTACGTCACACACTGCAATGCGCTTTAGAAACGTCCAACGATAAATTATCGATGTGTTTTCTAGCGTACGACGGTAATACGGAAATTTTTGGTAGATATTGCATAATTGGTGTCATTTCATTAAAGACTGCGACGAACATCAAGAAACGCGTCGACCTAAGTTACAAGTGTCTGATAGTGAAGTCAATATTATGGTGTTAGTGATAAATTATCGTCAACAACCAGACGATACAAAACGTATGTACAAATGAGGACTTAAACCAACCGCTATTCACAAGGACTAAGGGTACGGTTACACGAGCGTTTTTCCGGCCGTGCACGCGCGTGGAGTTTGAAAAACGCACAGTGGTCACACGTCCGTTTTTTTCTCGTACGTGCACGGACGAAAGTGTAGTCACACAGATGGTACATAATCGGGGGGCAGCGTTGGGACGTCTCGGACGCGCATTCCTACAGCTCTCAGTATCTCATATCTATGTACACATTTGCCATTGCGCTATAAAGGTTAAATGTGTATATAAAGATTAAAACCCAACTGTACAGAAACGTCCGTGTTTAGATCAAAGAAAACATTGGTTATCAGTAGTAAATGAATCTTTATTAAGAAAATGTTTTACATTAGATTTTTTATAAAGATGTCAACAACACCATGGGGACCAAAATTAATTACCATAGTAATAAGTAAATAAACAAATGCTATTTTAGCGGCAACTTTGAACAGTCCGTGTAACCGACCACCCTCGTGCGAGTTAAAAAGGGACTAAAAACGCAGCAGGTTGCGTTTCGATGCGGAAGACCTTGAAAACGCAGCAGAGTAGACGACCCGCGCGTTTTTTTCCAAGTCAGTGTGACCAATTTCATTGCCGCCTGAGTGTTAAGTTCAATACGTTTCCCAATCGCACGCAAACGGCCGGGAATAAAACGCTCGTGTAACCGTACCTGAAATCACAGAATCATCTGTTACCGGGTAGGTAGCCAACGTGGATGTCAGTTCAGCCTACTTATGAACCGCCTGGAACCAAACCTTCTGATCTCTTAAGTTTTAGGATCGATCAGTTTAGTTTGTATGCAGCCTCTTTACATGTGAAATTGTCTCAGGAATACTTCGAGAGGTTGGGCACTGGCGTAGCTGAGGATTGTGGATAATGTATACCCACGAAGTCCGAGTGACCTCAGAAGGGCGACTGACCAAAATTATAAATTATACCGATATAATAAGTAACTGAAAAAATGTATTTAAAGTGAGATCCGATGAGACAATTTTTTAACGAAACACTGATTACATTGGATTGTAAACAGTCTGAATTACAAACAGCTGTATGAAGATAATTCTCGAATAGGAGTGGCCACGCTTCCTCCTCTACCTCCACCCCAAAATTATGTCAGCGAGCTTGGGGTAGGGATGAAAGTTTTGGGAACCCTAACAGTTTAACACATGCCTACTATATGATGAAATGTATAAAAAGAAGTAGGCTATATTACACGTTTATAAGAACTTTTTATAGCGTCTAAAAAAATACTAGAATGAGAGCAATATTAATTTTTGGAAAAGATTTTTATGAAATATTTCAAATAGTATACAACTGTTACAATACTTGGAATTGTATTAGCTTAAGTAATGCGAGTTGCAACCTGATGACAAATAACGACATGAGCTGCGTGTGTATGCTACAAACTATTGGACACGGGAAACTATTGTTACGACGGTCTACTTGATCGTCGTAGGTACAGTGGAAACGAAATAAATACAAGACACCAGTTAAGTCACTAATCACCAGCTTTAATTTTTACAGTTAAACAGTTCGTAATTAACAATAAATCAAATAAAAATTGTTCACACGCAATAAAATGTCACTAATATTAAACACAATTGTATTACAATTATACCGCCCTATTATAAAACGCAACACTTCACTAATAACCACTTGAACGTACACAGTTATCTCGCCCGATAATAACTCGAATCGCACAGAAAATATATCGCTGCTATACTGAATTGAACGTCGTTGCGTACTGGTATTTATAGCCGCCGAAAATCTAGACGATTCCACATACTACGTATTACTGCCTCTAAACTATGACGTAATTGCTTGCGCCCTTGACAAAGTGAGAGCGGCCGCGTGAATTCTCGCTACGTCTATCAAATGCGTCAACAAGCACGTACGCCACACGCTTACATTCTGGATCTCTCTGGAACGCTCGATAAACACGTAGATTGTTCTGTGATGTCGTAACACCTCCCCCTCCTTAAGCCTGTTCGTCCTGAACTGGCAAACCGTCTCTGAAGTAGTACTTAGCTAGGCGATCTAGGTGGACGACCTTGAACTTTCGCTGTCCTTCCTGTTGAATCCGATAAACAACATCGTTGATTCTTTTTTTTCACTGTGTAGGGTCCTTCCCAGTTATGTTTAAAAGGAATAAATCCCAAATTTTTAGTACCAAGCCACGTGTTGTTCAATCAAATATATTGCAACTTACCGTCTGCGGCTTTTTGAAACAACGTCTTCACTATAAAGTTAACATGTTTCGGGACACTTGTCCCATCCTCAGAACTTAAAATGTTCGTGTATCATTTAACGTTGATACAGTTGTCAAATAATTAAAATATTAAAATCCAATATGAAATAAAATCACAATACTTAAATGTTTAAAACGAGCGCGACGGTTAAACGATGTACATCGTACGGTGACTGACCGCGCACTGAATTACGTCTGGCTCCCACCACGACAATAACGCAAGGCAGCGTCGTACAATACATTTGACTTGAAAAGCAGTTGATCATTTAAAACACGCGGCTTGTTATCAGTATTATTATAGGCTTTATAAATTTCGTACTCTTCAAGGGCGTTCGTATATCGCCCTTTCTTACATATGTGAAGAGGTATCAAATTAGTTTTAAAATTAGTGTAATTATAATTCTCGGAAATGAGGTGTTCTGCAAATTTTGACTTGATATTGTCCAAGCTGTGAAGGTGTGTAGGCGGCCTATGTTCTGTAAATCTTTTTAAAAACCCACGACCTGTCTGGCCCACATAAAAGGCGTCACAATCGTCACATATCAATTTGTAAACACCAGTTTTGTGTCCAAGGCTGGTAGTTCTGCGGACACGAAGATTATTCATAATATTATTAGTGGTTTTGTAAATGACCTTTATATTGTTGTTTTTATTAAAAATTGACCCAAAAATCTTAGGCATAAGGTGTGTGTACGGTGTTGCAATGTATTTGCGTGTTATATTCTCGCGAGTTTTATGTCCGTTAATGTTTCTATGCTTTTTCTTATGTTTTCGAAGGATGTTGTTCACCATATCGACATCATAATGTTGTCCCAGTCTGTTTGGTTTTCGTCAACAACATTCGAAAGATGCTGCTCAAGTGTCCTATTGAATCTCTCAAACATCCCGTCCGATTGAGGATGCAGAGGCGTTGTCCTGGTTTTTCGAATTCCTAGTAGACGGCATAATGCTTTAAACACTCCTGATTCGAAATTTCTCCTCTTGATCCGTATGGATTTCCATAGGGGCTCCATAACGGCAACAGAAGTTGTGAACTAACTGCTTTGCCACAGTGGTAACCTCCTGATTTGGAATTGCGTAGGCTTCCACCCACTTAGTAAAGTAGTCACCTACAACCATGATGTACCGGTTTCCATCGTCAGTAACTGGGAATGGTCCAGCAATGTCTATGACAATTCTCTCGAAAGGCAGTCCAACGTTATACTGTCTCATTTTACCCCTGCTTCAGGTTTGTGGGCCCTTGCTTGCAGCACATATTTCACACGTCCAAACCCATTCCTCTACGTCGGGGCGAAGATGAGGCCAATAAAATCGCTTCCGTATTTTGTCAAGGGTTTTGTAAACGCCAAGATGGCCTCCAGATGTTCCATCATGCATCTCCTTCAAAACAGACTGCACTTTACTTCGGGGAACTATCAACTGCATGACAACGTCTCGTCCATCTGCACTTTCCCAAGCCCTTTTCAGCAATCCATTTTCTAAGGTGAGAGATTCCCGTTGTCTCCAGTAGCCCTTCAGCACTTCAGAACCATGGCAGATATCTTGCCAATCCGGGCGGCGACCTTCTTCTTTTGCTGTCAAGTTCGGTCCAATGTCTTCATCAATCATCTGTTCTTGTCGACAGTCTTATGTTGTCCAGCCGTCTGCCAGGAAATCTACAGTGATGGCTTGAACATGTTCGCTTGAGTTTTGTTTTTCCTTTCTGTGGCAATGTCGGCAGTCTTCCGGGCACGGTCTTCGTGATAAGCCATCTGCATTACCATGCAGGCGCCTCCGTCGATGTTGTATCTTGAAGTTGTACTCTTGCAGACGTTCAAGCCACCTTGCCAACTGTCCTTCCGGATTTTTAAATCTCAAAAGCCATGCAAGAGCGGCATGGTCGGTACGTAGTGAAAACTCTCTTCCATAGAGGTATTTATGGAAGTGCTCCAACCCTCGGACGATTGCTAGCAACTCTCTCGTTGTATCGCAATAATTTCTCTCCGGCTTAGAAAGTGTCTTGCTGTAACGTATTACTCGTTCTTCACCGTATTTCACTTGAGACAAAACTGCTCTTAGGCCAGTATTGCTTGCGTCTGTATCCACAATGTACTTCCCTTCAGAAGCTGGGAAAGCGAGAATTGGCTGCGAACATAATGCAATTTTCAAAGTCCTAAATGCTTGATCACACTCCCTCGACCACTGGAAGTTTCGTTTATTTTCCGTTACCTCACATAGTGGTTTAGCAATAGTAGCGAAGCCTTTCTCAAAACGTCTGTTATATGAGCATAACCCCAGGAAAATCCGAACTTCGTGTTTACTCTTCGGCACTGGCCAGTCTCTTACGGTATCTACTTTATTAGGATCCATGCTAATACCCGCTGCCGAAACCAGATGGCCCAGATACTGTACTTCCTTCTGGAATATAGAACACTTCTTCGGGCTCAGCTTCAGTTGGGCACCGTGAATTCTAGTTAGAACCTCCTTAAGGTTTTCAAATGTCTTTGCCGATCCGATTCCCGATCACTATGCCATCGTCTAAATAAACAAGGCAAGTTTTCCATGTCAGGCCTCGGAGTACCAGGTCCATCAATCTTTCAAATGTTGCCGGTGCATTACAGAGTCCAAATGGCATGACGTTAAATTGGAATAAGCCACTTGAGGTCGAGAAAGCGGTCTTTTCCTTCTCTTCTTGATGAAGACCCACTTGCCGATATCCACTCTTCAGGTCCAATGTGGAAAACCACTGTGCTCCAGACAGCGTATCGAGTGTATCGTCAACGCGAGGTAACGGATAGCAGTCTTTCTTTGTAACGTCATTTAATCTCCGGTAGTCTACGCTGAAACGCAATCCACCATCCTTCTTTGCTACCAGCACTACAGGAGAAGACCAAGCACTTGAAGAAGGTTCGATTACTCCCTCTGTCAACATGTCCTGTAAGTAGTGTGGGGGGGGGCTCCTAGGCCACTGACGTCACGATCAACTGTTTGTGACGTCACAAACAGCTGATCGTGACGTCAGTGGCCTAGGAGCCCCCCCAACACACTACCCTGTACTAACCGAGACATTTCCTCTTGTTTAGATAATGGAGGCCTTCGAGGAGGTTTGCGTGTCGGTGTTGTGTCGCCGGTATTGATGCGACGTTGCACAAGAGAGGTTCTTCCCAGTGACTGTCCCCGAACTCCAAAACAATTTTTGAATTCGTGTTAAAACTGTCCGAGTTCTTTTACCTCACCACTTGAGAGGTCGTTAGAAGATCTGTTCAATAATTCTTGCAGTTCCTCTGGTAATTTGGAAGTATCCGAAGAACTGGATCTTCGTTGCGTTATTCCAGCTACCCAGGCCACAGGAGTCAATTTGCCTAGAAGCGTATTGCTTTGTAAAGTGATAGCTTGATCCAAAATATTCGCCACTCTAATAGGTACATTTCCGGTTTCGTCAGGTTTTACTAAACTTCTGGCAATTAGTATGCCCGGTGTGCTGACTACCTGGGGTTCGAATGTAGAGCACTGGTTGCCCCTAGTATCTACATCGGTTCTAACCATGATGATGTTTTCGGAGTTTGGTGGAACCGTTACGGCCACTTGGTTTATGACGTCCATCGATTTTTCTGCTGTCGTCATTGTTGATAGCATTACCTCTTCGCCTCCGATTCTCGAGACATTTTTTTTTTTTTTTTTTTTTTTTTTAATTTATTGGAGATCTGTAAGCTGTTCGACTGAGCGAACATTTAACAAATTGGCTGACAACACACACAGGATTATGAAGAGCTGACCATTGACAGCTCTTCTTGTTTTGATAATAGATTAAAGAGGTAACAAAATACAAAACTAAATTGTTTTTGAAGTCGACTATAAATCCGTATGCGTTTATAACGTCACCACCAAGAATTGCTTCATCCACAATGTCTGCAACAAATACTTTATGATTAAACTCAAGTCGACCGGGGCGTAGGTGTATCTCCCCTTTTCCAAACACTTTTACAGGCCGTCCAGTAGCTGTTCGCAAGCTGCAAGAGCACCAGTTTGGTTTGAGATCTTTCACCACGTCGGGGCGCACAACAGAAATTGTTGCGCCTGTGTCAACTGTAATCGAGGTTGGCCCTTATTGAACAAATCCGGTAACTACCAATCTCCCGCTGTTTTTCTGAAGTGTAGAAATGTAGTATTCTCTAGGGGCTTCGTTCCTCCAGTTAGTCAGCACACGCCCCGTTGTACCGACTATTTCTCGTTTCCCTGCTGCTGAATTCTAACCCGACAATCTCGTTGTAGATGTCCAGGTTTCCCACATCTATAACACTTCGGTCTTCCATCCTTTCTTATTTTATTCTGTGGCGCCGACCACAGTCTCTGTTCCTTGTTCTTCTTCCTCATCGTCTGTGCCGTCGCGATCTTTTAGCGCGCACTTTATGACTTGTCCAACCAGACGCTGATTTGCCGACCTCAAATTGCAAAGCATGTACCAGGGCGTTCGTATTGTTCTGGTGTCTTACCATTCGTAACACTTGCTGTAGTTCGTTATCTCGGACACCGGCAGTAAATGTCTCCATCGCAAAACTCGTTCGAAAATCTTCTGGCGCTTCAGGATAGGCCAGTCTAATTAGTCTGTCAATACTTGCTTCAAACTCTTGAAGGCTCTCTCCGGAATGCTGTCGCCTTGCTCTCAACTGGGTGCAGTACACATCTCGCAAATGTTTATCACCATACCGTAATTCCAGAGCTTTTATCAATTCGGCATAGGTGTTTTGGCTGTCAGGTGGCACTTTCTGTAGTAATTCTCCCGCAGGTCCTTTTAATGCAAGAACGAGTGAAACAGCGTTGTCTTTCTCTGTCCAATTATTTGCGCATGCAGCAGCTTCAAATTGGCGGAGGTACGTTGCCCAGTGACTGCTTTCGTTAAAGGTTGGAGCTTTTACATGAACTGTCCCTAATGCAGGCAAAGTGACTTTCTCTATTAACTTATTTTCTGCGTCTTTTTCTATCTTTATCATTGGTACAGTCTGGTCACAAACTTGTTTGATTGTAACTTCAGGCACTGGTCGACTTAATTTTTAATCTGCTCTTTTATATTTGTAATCGAGTCTTCTATTTTTGTTGACATAGCTTTTTCCACACTCTTGACTGAGTTTTTAACTTCAGTTATTTTATTAGACATCGATTCTTCAACACTCGAGACAGATTTTTCTACTTCAGCTATTTTTAATGTCATTGATTCTTGTACCTTCGATATTTTAGTAACTTGCTTATTAAGCTCACCTCGTAGGAGACCCAACTCTGCAGCGGTTTGTTCTTGTGTCTGCTTTTCCTGCTGTATTAACTCCATGATGTCTTCTGTTTCACGTTTACGTCGTTCCTCTGTTTCTTCCCTTTAGTGCCTGCGTTTTCATCTTGTCGTTTTTCTGCTTCTTCCGCCTCTTGTCTGCGTCTTTCCTCTGCTTCCAGCAGGAGGATTTTCTGTCTCTCTTCCGCTTTCTCTGCATCCTGTCGTCGTCGTTCTTCTGTCTGCAGCGCCTGGAAATTTTCCATCATCTGACTGGCATCCATTGTTTTCCGATTAATTACGCATTACACTCGTCTTGTAATTCAAGACGAGTGTAATTAGATTTACACTAATTCAATCTAATTGAATAGATTTGATTCTAATTCAATGGTTTCTGTGCAGGCTCTTGAAAATAGCTTACTTGAGGATTCAGACATGGAAAACTTATGCTCGTTTCAGTCTAACGATTCTCAGAATGCTGACCAAGTAAACTTCTCTATCAATTTATCTCAGCCATCAACCAGTGCAGTTCCTGATCATCCGATTCCAAACCTCCAACTTGAAAACCTGCCAGCTGGTACTCCACAAAACCTAAACCTGAGAGAAGTTCAGATGAAAACCGACTTGATAGCTCACTGAATATAGAAGTTGGATGTTAAGTTGAAGTTAGCACTGAAAGACAGAAAACTTCAACTGCTGGAATAATTTCTCATACATTTGAAGATATAGTCATAGGAATGATAAGAGAGAAAAAAAGTGCTAGCTCAGAAGTAAAAAAAGAAGAGAACAAGAATCTGGCCAGGAGCTGAACTGATAACTTCTAAGGAATATTTAGAAAAGAAAAAGACAGAGGACGAAGAAAAGGAGATTATGAGACTGGAAAAAGAGTTAAAAAAAACAAAAGAGGATTCAGGAAAGACTTGAAAAGAAGAATGCCAAGGCTCAAAAAAAGAACACTAAGAAACAAAGAAGAAAAAGAAACCGTTCAGATTCGTCTAGTTCAAGCTCTTTGGATGATGAGCGCTTCAGCATTCACGATGAAAGCGATGTTGAAAATGTCGAAGATATGCGAGCCGTTTTAGAACCAATTACAGTAGTGCCAGATGACTATGTACTGGTTTTATATAAGGGTGAGAAATATCCTGGGAAAGTTCTTGGAGTTGTAGAGGATAAAGTAAAAGTTAGTTGCATGGTTATGGGCAAGAAATGTTGGAAGTGGCCAGCTATCATTTGAGTCAAGTTTATATTCTATTTTTAACGTTATAAAACGTAGTTTTACTGAGAACTGAACATTGTTTTTGATATAAATTAATATGTACTTTAAATGTTTTAGTGTTTCAGTTAAAGATTTTGTTAGTAAGTTTAATTTTGATTTCACAAAGTTATCTAGATTAAGCTACTTTAAAATTTGCAATTGTCAGCGATTTCTGGGAGTAACTGAATATAACGTAAGTTACTATGTTAAGTTATGAGTTTGTAACACAGTTTTTGATAAATACAGTTATTTTATTAAGTTATAAAAATCAAACAAAAGTTATTACATTTCCTGTTGTTTTTCTCTCTTTCTCCCTCACACTCACATACACACGTAGTCATTATTTATTTTAAAATGTTATTAAAGATTAAATATCTGCTTCATTACAAGTCAGTTGAGAGAATCTGAGTGGCTCTCAGGCTGCTGCAGGGTAGACGTGAGTGTAACTCTCATGTACAACTACTGTTAAAATATTGAAAACTTCATTTTCTAACAATGAAACCAGTACTGAAATATTGTTAAATAACAGAAGAACGCCCAAGATTCCAAAGAAAATTTTTATCTTTACAATTTCTAAATTTTAGGGAAAGGGTACCCACTTACCCCAACGACACGGGGAACTGGGTACCTATGACTAAAAGCATATGACCTTTTTTTACACTTGAACAGGTAATTACTTTCAAAAAGTGTTGTATGTCAGTTTAAAGGGTAAAATCTACTGAGCACTTTGATATATTACAGTAATACAAAAGAAGAAAATTATAGCAGGCAAAAATGTCCAAACTTAAAATTCATTTGTAATGTTGTAAAATCGGTACCCAGTTACCCCACCTTACCTTGCTTTTAAATCTCTAAAGGCTGTTGCACCAACATAATAATTTAGTACAAGTTAAAATAGTATAAGTGTTGACAACAGCTTTGGAGAGAATCTGACTAATGAGTACAAAATTGTTATAGGAGCTGACAGAACGCCATATAAACATAGACAATAAAAATTATATTAAAATACTTATTAAAAGCCCAATATTAGCGTGCGAAGCCGCGGGTAACAGCTAGTTTCCTATATAACTGACATCCCTAGACGGCGGTAATGCTGCTCGCCTTTACAGAATACTTAACATGTACCGTAACTGGCGTGCTTACATGGGCGTTCTACTAACATTTACGAACCACGAGTTTTGATAATGTGTAATTGAGAATACGCCTGCGGCCATGTCAAACACATTAATCAAACGCATTACAAAATATTAAAACAGACATTTGTATTCCGGCGTCTCTATAATCAGATAATTCTCATTCAGTTCGGTTTCCGTTTATGGCTAACCGGGAGTACACGTTTTTAAAAATCGTGTAAATACCTTTTCCGAATCGGACAATGGCCGACATTAAGGCAGCAAACGATTCTTTATAGGAAAGCAGTCAAATACGTGAAGAATGTTAATACGTATTTTAAGATAACTGCCGTGTAAAATCAACAAAAGACACAAAGAATTCAGGTATGAGATGTGTGGTTGTGTTTGTGTGTGTACGTGCGAGTGTGCGAGTGCAAGTGTTCTTGTTTCTTTTTTCTGAAGTTACGGATTTCAACAATAAATGCTCCGGTAATTTGGAAGATTTGGTAACTTAATTAAGGAGCGTTTACAGCAAATTGTGTTAGATATTATCTATACAGAAACTAAAGGAACACCTCAAAAAATACAAATAAACTACATTTAAAATAAACTGTAGTGAATACAACTATTACATTAACGACTCGGAACATAAAGTTTTTTATGAGTAAAAACATAAAGTTTTACCTTACAACCTGAACCGGTTTTCACTTTTAAAAAGCTTCTTCAGAAGTTGCTGCTGGTAGTGCTGTCCGTCCTGTTGTGGGCGACGGAATCGAATTTCGAAAGATCGATGTTGTGTGTGTGAGGTGAGATATGTTCGAATAATGCGTGCGATTTGAATTGTGTCTGTTCGTTTAGGATGTGGTTTTTATTTGTTTTCGTGTGTCTGTATATTTCCAATTGTTCTAGAGTGTCTAGTTTTCGGCCGTTTGTGTGTAGGTGTAGAATGTTCATGTTATTGTCGATGTTTTTGTATGTGTGGTTTGCTTCAATGAGGTGGTTTGCAAAGGTGGATTCCGTAGTGGAGTGGAGTGGAGTGCCTGTGTGTGTTCAATGTATCTCTGTTTGAAGCTACGTCCTGTCTGGCCTATGTAGAATTTGTTGCAATTTGATGACTTTGATGCAACTGTAATGACTTTGCTATACTTTCTGAACATCCGACATCTGCAGTAACACAAGTTAATTTTTTAGAGGACATAGCCAGTAGAACAGGCTTAAGAATTTCTTCAGAAAAAAAAACAAATTTCTCATGAACATTAAAAATGCGCCAAAATTCCTGGTAACAGATATTGGTCGAATAGAGAGGGTTCGAAAATTTAAGTATCTAGGGGAAATAATTCAAAAGAATGGTTTACAAAAATCTGCTATAGAAGCAAGGATTTATAAGATGTAAAGGTCATATGGTATAACTAAAGATATTTACAATAAGAAGTGCATATCTAAAAATGCGAAAGTAAGACATTACAGTACAGTAGTGAAGCCAGAATGCCTATATGCAAGTGAATGTCTAGCATTAAATTATAATTTAGACAAACTAGAAATATTGGAAAGACGAATTATTAGGAAAATATTAGGCCCACGAAAAACTTCAGAAGGTTGGAAATTAAGAAGTAATGATGAAATATATCAAAGTAATGAAAATATAACAGAAACAATGAGACAAATAAAACTATTATTTTTTGGACACTTATATAGAATGGTCGACAATAGATTAACAAAGCAGATCTTCAAATATCTATGGGTGAAGAAGTCAACAACAAGTTGGATTAAAGAAGTCCAGAAGGATTTAGAAAAAAATAATATACACGCAGAAGAAGCAATTGAAAGAGAATTTTTTCGGGCAAAAGTGTTAAAAATGGAAGAAGTCCAGGGTAGGAGAGAGAAAAACGCAGGTTCAAAGTGGACTGAAGACAGGAAGAAGAGACACAGTGAAAAGAGGAAAGACTATTGGAGAAAAAGAAAAGAACAGAGAGTAAAGAATTGAAATTGGCATGTGGTCCTTAGATGGCCGATAAAAAAAAACTGTATTGATAAAGTTAGCGGTGAACAATATTAATTTTCGTAGCTGTTATCAATTTAATGATAAGCCTTTTATCAAGCGGCTATAAACGTCAGTAAAATCTAACTGACAGGAAAAGCAACGATCTTCTTGACGGATTGGGGAGGGACCTAGCAACCTAATTTTGTGCAAAAATATTTATGTCTGTTCTAGCAATACACAGATATCAAAATAACTGCTATTATCACGAATTTGGTACAGAGTGTTTTATTTTAATAAAGGGAGTTTCCAGTTTAAAAGCGGACAATGAATTTCTCTGTCCTACGCAAGAGCGAACAGAATTAACGATAAGCGTAATTATGTGATTTTTCGAGATAAACAACAAACTAGCAAAACGCTTAAAGATTTTTGAATCAGGAAGCCCAACTATAACAACATTGCTTTTAAACTTATTCTGTGACGATTTCATTAATTAAAAAAATAAATAAATAATAAAATAGGAAATGTTAAAAGCTGAGAAATTTAAATTTTAATAAATCGCACATTTAAACTAATGTTTATCACTATCATAAATCATAATAATATTTAATAAAGAGTTTTAAATAAAAAAAAAAAGGAATACGAGTGTACAGATAGGGAAAACCTTATTAATTAACCCTGCATAGACATGCGCTAACCGGAATTAACTTGAATACCGACCCATAAACAAACTAATAATCCTTGTAAATTGATATTAAATAAATAAATAAACAAGACCACAGTAGTGTACTATAATAAAGTCTGTAATAAAGAATATATTTCGATAATTAAAAGGTCAAACCTTAACCACTTAAATAGAGAATAAATGTGGAACTATTTTATTGCGACGCGTAAACTCCGCGCGATTAACTGACCCGTCCTAACATAGTAATTCAATCGAGATGAAGCGCTCGCGTAGAAAACACGCGCTTGAAACATGTCCCGGAGAACGACAAAATGTTTTTGATTTAGAAGACAGATATAACAATGTGTAGCGAAAAGTAGTGGCAAATTAGTGCGCTAGTACGTTTAAATGTTAAAAACCGAAAGGAATAAATAACTGGGTAAGGGATGACATCTCATTTGTATAATTTGTAAGATGTCTATGTTGTTTTAAAATAATATGGTACGAGCTACCTAAAGTGAGAACTTTTATAAACAATAATGTAACGTGCGATTCTACAACAAACAAGAACATTTACGGCACTCATACTACTGACGATGTTTAACTACTAGACTTCTGAGGACCTCAACGCTACTTCATCATGAACTAATCACTTCAGGAACTTCAACAAGAAAGTTAACTCCTCTAAAGATCAACCGCTGACGAACACCACAAGGACCAAGGACCCGGACATCGAGTAAACTTCTGCATATCACAGGTGACACGGAGACTTGTCCTCCGTGATTAATTAAAATTCTAACAAATGAATTGTTAAAGACAGTTTAAAGAAATCTATAAAGACTTTAATGATAATCACTTTATAAGATGTAGTATGTCTTAGGATTCAAAATATTAGTAGTACCAAGTAATGCTCATGTATATTGTAGCGTGACAGATGTATGCATAATATTGAATGGCAATTGATCATTAGAATAATGAAGTTATAATATTTAAATTTGGAAGAAAGCATTAAGTTTAATATAAATAGATTAATTCATAGCAACTGTGGAAAGAAATCATTATTATAAAGAAAATACAAGTTCAAATAAAAGGAGTTACTAGTGATGAGTCATCCAAGACCAGTCTCATAACCAAAGGTTTTCAAGGTATAACCCAGGAAGGTAAAAAAAAAAGTAAATAACCAAGCAGTACAGAATATGACCAAACCCACAACGAGGGAGAATAAATAGAATAGAAACCCTAAAATAAGCCAAGATCAACCAATACAGGTTGTGTATTTCTAAAATAAAGAAGAAGATGGAGAAAATCCCAAGAAACCTGATGGCATCATCAAGAAGATGGAGAAGATACCAATCCCAGAAGGCAGGAGAAAAGAAGACTGATGAAAGAAGAAGAAGGCAGCATCCTGAAGAAGATGTCATGCTCTTATAAAAGACACCCAAATCCCTATATCCCCAAAATAGATATTTAAAAATAAAAGTATAACGAATTGAAAACCACATGTATACAAATTTAAGAGAGAGAAGTGTATAAAGTAAAAGTTGCCTGTGAACTAAGATGAAACAATAATATAGTACCCATGGAACAAATATCCATTGAAAAAACGCTAACCAATTTATTATGTTAATAAGACTATACGACCATTTAGCATTAACATAATATATAAGTGCAAAGTGAACCAGTGATAGTTTTGGGTATTATAAAAAATGAACCTTGTGTTTCATTCTTGGCAATCACAAACATTGAATGCAATGAAATATGCATTTTTCAATGACTTGAAATGTGTACTGTGACAATATGTTGTTCATAAGACATGAATCTGTTTAAAATAACATTTTTGTTTTACATGAAACAAGAAAAAACAGATTTCTTAATACTTTTTGAACAATTCATACTATTTATTTATTAATGACAGGGTACAATTCCCCAAAGACAATGTATAAAAGACGGTATAAAAACTGTAGAATCCTACTTATAATAATAGTTAGAAATAAGAATATAAATATAAGGTTTTTATGTATATAGTACAAGACTGTTTAAAAATGTTTTAGATATAAGGCCATTTGTTTGGGTCTGATACAACTAACATCAGAACTATAAAAATAGTTACTACTTGTAAATAGTCGAGAGTAATTAAGATGTTAGTTAGTAAAAACCTTTTTTGTAAACCATATTTCCATGTTAGAAATAAGGATTTTGTTGTAAAATGTCTGACTTGAAGACAACCATTTATTTAAAAAAATATTCTTTATTTGTTTTAACTATTATTTGTATTGTAACCAATACTAATTGTTTTTGTGTAATTTGAAAACATGTTTAATTTATAATACTATGTGTAAAAGTCAGAGAGGGTATCACACATCATATATTGTTTGTAAAATATTTTGTAAGAAAAATTGTTAAAAAAAATCATAGGCCAAAAGAATGGAAACCAAACTTCATCAAAACAGAGAAATTGCTCATTTAAATGCAAATAAACAAAAGGGGTTTAGACAAAATAAACTTGAGATCAAGCCATATAATTGCACATACCATTTAGGAAGATTTTAATAAATTATATTCAGAATTATAAATAAAAATGAAAATGACTAAACTCAGAAATTTAGACATGGGAGTCATATATTCCAGAATAATGTTTTAGAATACAACTAATTCAATTAATTACCAGAAAATCAGGGAAGATGAACCTTTTAATACAATATAGGATTATTAATATTAAATATAACTGATAAAATGGCTGAATTTATATAATGACAGGAAGTAAATTTTGATGTTTTGACTTTTCAGAGTATACCAAACTGAAAGTAAAATTACTATTTTTTGGACAGAAAACACTATAAAACGGCATTATTTAATCTGAAAATAACCAGAATGAACTGAAAGATTAATTTAAATAACATCTAGTGAATAAAATTGATAAATAACCCAAGTTTAGGCAATAATATAGTGAACTTTAAAGTATGCACAGGATATGAAAATATATTTGAACAATGTTAAGAATAATATTATATTGGCTAAGAGTTTAATTGAAACTGGAGGAAACGGTTATTTGATTATTGGTATTCGAACGGTTAACATAAACGAGAGTTTTGTGACGATCTAACCTATCTTACAACGGTAAAGTTAAGCGGCGAAGAGTACGTTTTTGTGAAATCGAGAGTGTCTTATAAAATCCTTCCAGAACATATACATTGTGGCAAAAACAATCAAGAAACACTAATTAACACTAAACAATACATTTCTACTCCGAAAAACACCACAAAACACCAGAAAACTGTATAATACATTAACCCAAATTAGTGACGGAATCGGGGAAAGTGTTTGAACTAATAATTACACGGATACACTAAATACAACTCAGAAACAGTACACCAGTCACTACACAACATTTAACAAGAGATTTGCAGACACAAGAACAGGAATACTGCCAGAAAATACATTATTTGGAACGCAGCAGGAACGAGCAACATTTTGATCAACTTGATGGCCGCCATTTGCTTTTGACGATCCCAGTGCCTTCTCCTAGTTCAACCCAGCTGTTCGGTGAAAACAATTATTTTATTTTCAAATTATTATTCAATGTTTGTGTTTAGTAATAATTATTCATTTGATGTAACGTTATACTTTTTAAATATTGGCCCGATTTCTCTGACTTTGATAATAATTGGCTGTTTAAAGAACCCTGTATAATTTTTATATAATATACTTTGTAACTTTTTCGATATCCTGAGAGTCGATAATAATCGATAAGAGTCAAATTGCTATTAATTAATAAAACATTAATATTCTTCAACACTAAATAGTTCTTCATTTCATAAATATTACTAGTTATCATTAAGATAATTATAATTAATAATCTATCAGGACTTTACCACCCATAAGTGAAGATAACCTAAAAAAATAAAAAGGTAAACAAGTATCGATTGGTTTGAAGACAATCTTATGAGTGGTGATAGTTTATTTAAAATATACCAAAACTTTAATAAAAATTTTCAGAAGAGCATTACACTTTTTAAAACTTCACAGCCCTATATTAATTAATTGATTATAATTAATTAATTAATAAAATTAAAAAAAAAAATTTTTTAATTATTTTTTTTTATAAACATAATTTTTTTTTAATTTTCTTCAAAACAATAATTTTTGTTTTGAAACTTTCGGTGAAGCTGGACATATATTACTTCATCGACATTACGCTACTCGACCGGTCTTGCTACCATTGAGACTCGACCAGCTGGGAAACTTAAGGAAGTGTTTCAGGCCAGTAAGACGTCGAGAGCCACACCAATTTAAACACACCAATTTAAGAACACACACATCAATCAATTATCTTAATTTATTTTACTACAAATTGGCGCACAACTTTAGGGGCTTTAATTAGCGATTGGAAGGCCAATACATTCTGCCCAATCACTAGTTGGAGTTAGGCAACAGCTACAAAGCCAGAGAATTTCAAGGGAAAATGCAACGACGTGCAACATCTAAGAAACGGGCGGCGGAGGCCGAGAAAGAAATAGAAGTTGACATGGACAACAAGGAGGCGACGCCAGTAGAGGCGGAAGAGGTATTACCACCGGTGTTGTCCAAACAAACTGAACAACCGGAGATACCTACACAAACAGTGGAAACCAATGCGCCGGAGAAGAAAACAGAGGACATGACAACACAACAAATGTTCAGGATGATGATGGAAATGAATAAGAGAATGGAGGAGAGTAACAAGAAAATGGAGGAGGACAGGAAGAAGGAAATGGAAGGAATGAGTAAGAAAATGGACGAAAGTAATAAGGAAAGGAAAGAAGATAGCCAGTCTTTGAAAGAAGATATCAAATCCGGTAAGGAAGAAACAAATAAGAAGTTAGAAGATTTAAAGGAAGACAACCAGTCCCTGAATAAGAAGATAGAAGAAAACAGCAAGAAGATGGAAGAGAAGATGGAAGAAAATAGCAAGAAGATGGAAGAGAGGATGGGAGGAAAGTTAGAAGAATTGAAGAAGGATAATCAATCCACAAAAGAAGAGTTGACTGGGATGAACAAGAACATAGAAGATTTGAAGGAAGACAACCAAGCGTTCAAGGAAGAATTCAAATCAACTAAAGAAGAATTGATTAATAAAATTGAGAACACCAATCAGAAAATCGATGAAACCAGGAGGAAGATAGAGAAGAACAACCGGCAATTGAAGGAAGAGTTGAAAGAAGATAACAAGAAGTTGGAAGAGAAGATGGGGGAGAAATTGGAAGAATTGAGAGAGGATAATCAAATTTTAAGAGAAGAATTAAGGGAGGTAAATCAGGAGAATTTGGACAAACTGGACGAAAGAATGGAATTGTTGCGAGAAGAAATGAATAAGGAAATTAAGGTTAACAAAAAAGCGATGGATAAGAAGATGGAAGAAGAAAATATAATGGTCAATCGACAGATTCGAGAGATTGATGGAAAGTGCAACCAGACCGAAAAGGAGGTGAATGAGTTTAAAGAAGTGGTGAACATCAAGTTCACAAATATCGAAGAACATAGTCGTAGGAAGGTAGAAGAACAGAGGAAGGAAAATCAAGAAGAATTCGGAAAAGTACGCAACCAGGTCACAGAACGATGTAATGATATACAAGAGACCATGGCCAATATCACCGGTCAGGTGCGACAAAGCCGAGAGGAGATGGAAGCGATTAGAAACAGACCGACTCATTTCACCGGATTGCCCGTCAACGAAAGCCGAGAGTGGCTCAACTTCCGGCAATACAAACGCAAGCCGATGGAGTTCCTGGCTAGGGTAGAAGAATATTTGACCAAGCATAAAATTACTCAATGGAGCCATAGTAGGGAGATATTCGACGAGTCTTTCCGAGACATAACAGATAATTGGTGGATGGCCAACCGGAGTGAAATTTCCGACTACCAACAGTTCCGGAAAATGTTTAAGACAAAATACTGGTCTGAGACCACCCAGAACTTGATCCGTGACAATATTTGTAATGGAAGATACAGGTCACAATTAGGTAGCAGTATGACGGCATATTTCTTGGGGAAGGTGTGTATGGCAAAACGCCTTGAGCCAGCAATCCCAGAAGAATGTTTAGTGAACAAGATATCGTATCACTATGATGAGGACATTATCAGGGCCCGGAGAGGTAGCCAGATCAAGACGATCCAGGGAATGACCGAGTTATTGGAGGGATACGAGAACGAAGAGTATTATCGGCAGAGCAGAAAGAGAAATGAGAGACCAGAAGCAAGGCCGACTACCTACCCCAATAACGGCAATAACCATACAAGTAACCGGAACCAGCCCAATAATTACGACGGCCCTAACAACCAGCCGCGTAATAACCAGTTTAACGGTAATTTTAACGGCGTAAGGAATAACAACCCCTACCCAAATAATAGAAACAATTTTTATCAACAAAATAATAATGTCCCATACAGTCAGAGAAATCCATATCCCAACAATAATGGTGACAGACCTTACCCACCTAACCGAAATTACTATAATAATAATTTTAGCAATAACAATAATAGCAATAGTAATAACCGAGTGTCGCGCCCTAGGGTAAATTTTATAAGAGCAGAAGATCGCGGACCCAGGAGATATTATCAACCGAGGAGGAGCAGCTTCCACGGCGCCGACCGAAGATGGAGGAGTGCGGAACGAGACGGCCCAAGACACGAAGAAGGAAGACGAAGTACCAGCCTGGAAGATCTTGGCAGACAACCGAACAGGGCGTTAAACATCAACCAGGGTACAGAACGTCAGGAGACAAACCAGAGTTTCCCGAACGATGCCTCGGTCAATAATAACATAAACACTGACCAAAATACTTTAAACTAGAGGAGGCAGCAATCAACAACGATGACCCGTTACTGCTTATACTTCCTGGGTTAGAAAAGGATGATTTGCAACAAGCAAACAATAATAAGAATATCACTATCATAAGTAACCATTATCTGAAAGACATACGAACAGAACTTTTGGAAGAGAACGAGAAGAGTCTCAGCAACAGTAATAATGAGATAATTTATATAACAGCGGAGGTGGAAGGAGTTCCCGCTAAAATAATGATAGACACAGGAGCTAATATTTCAATAATAAACTCCAATGAGTTGGAGAGAATACAATGTACATGTGGAAAAACTTTGCCAATGTTACCAGTCAACAACATTGTGTTAGTAGGTGCAACTGGCCGCCAGAATAAAACCATTAGGAAGCAAGTTTCCTTAAGTGTCGTTAGCCGTGATATAGCTTTAGACATGGAATTTTTAATCGCCACCGGATTACCATTTGACATCTTAGTCGGTTGCGATATTCTTCGTAGATATTCGGCAGTAATCGATCTTAATTTAAATAAAGTATCACTTTTCCCAGACGGAGTAACATGGACCGCAAATCTGGTAGGAGGCACAACTATACTTCCCAGCCATATACATCAACAACTTCGTAAAATAAATGTTATTAGAAACAGCCCTCTTTGTAAACCCATAATATACAATCATGGAGGAGAGGATTTATGGTCAGCTAAGATCCAAGAAATACGGAATTTCCAGTGCGGAAGCGATAACAAGAAAATACCAACTCATCTGGCTGATCGTCTAATCGCTATATATGAGAAATACAAGGCGGTGTTTTCTGATGAACCAGGGAAGGTAAAAAACTACCAGTGCCAACTTCGTTTTAAAGAAAACGTAGAGTTTAACCGGAGGTCATATCCAATAGCGCAGTCGCTCAAAGAAGCCGTGAGAACAGAGATAAACAAGATGATAGAAAACGACATAATTGAGATTAGTCAATCACCTTACACTAGTCCAATTATTGCTGTTCCGAAGAAAGACGGACAAGTCCGGCTCTGTTTAGATGCGCGTGAGTTGAACAAAACAATTGTGAATGACAGAACATCTCCCGGTGAAATAGAAGAGATTTTAAAACGTTTTCATGGTACTAGATTTATTAGCACCTGGGATACGGTCTGTGGTTATTGGCAGGTAGAGCTGCATCCACAAAGCCGCCAGTATGTAGCGTTCATTTTCGAAGGGCGCAATTACCAGTTCAAGAGACTGCCCTTCGGACTTGTCAATTCTGTCGCCATATTTGTGGCATGCATGGACCAGATTTTGGGACCAGAAGCGCTCCAATTTACCACCGTCTATGTTGACGATTTACTAATCACATCCGGAACCTGGGAGGAACACTGTTACAGAGTGGAATTTGTACTAAACAAACTAGCGCAGAACAACATAACACTGAAGTTGGAGAAATCCAAGTTCATAGCGCGCGAGGTACAATTCTTAGGCTTCAACCTAGACGACCGAGGTATTACCCCATCAGCAGAGAAAGTGGAGGCAATTCAGAGGTTCCCGCAACCAAGAAACAGGAAACAATTGCAATCTTTCCTCGGACTCTGTAACTATTACAGGAAGTTTCAGAGCCGATATTCCGAGTTGACCGCCAAGTTTCAACCACAGTTATCTGCCAAAAACAAATGGACTTGGGGTGAAGATCAAGACCTTACTTTCCGCTTGATAAAAGAGAAGTTTCTGGAGAGTGTCATACTTCGTCACCCAGATTTTAAGAAACCGTTCTTTCTAAACTGTGACGCTAGCGACTTAAGCTTAGGAACGACATTATACCAGGAAGACGAGGAGGGACAACATCTGGTAATAAGCTTCGCTAGTCGCACACTGAACCAGTGCGAAAAGAACTACAGTATGACAGAAAAGGAATTGTTGAGCGTGGTGTTCGCATGCAGCAAGTTCCGGACGTACATTCTCGGATATCAAGTCACGGTACGAACTGATCATAAATCCATCTCGTTCCTTCGTAGGTGCAAGTTAAGTCACGGCCGATTGGCTAGGAGGGTACTCGCCCTACAAGAATATGACCTGAAATGGGAATACATTCCAGGAAAGAAGAACGTGGTAGCGGATGTGTTGTCACGTATAAATCTAGAAGATCAGACTTTCGAGGGGGAGAAGGAGAGCTTGGTAAAAATTTATAACATATTCACGACCAGAGCCGATTTACAAGCTTTGTTAATAAATATCCGAATCCATCAGCAGTCTGATCCTAAGCTGAAAAACATTGTGAGTCGTTTGGAAGCCAATGATGAAACCATTTCTAAATATTACCACCTTAACAAGGGAATTTTATTCATAAAAACCGCCTTGGACGATGAGACATGGAAGGTGATAATCCCACACCAAATCGAAAAGGAGGTCATCATCGATTACCATGTCAGGTATGGTCACATGGGAGCGTTAAAAGTGATACAGGCTCTAGAGGAAAATTGTAAGATCAAGAATATCAACCGCAAGGTGAGAATGTACATCAAATCCTGTAAGATCTGCCAATGTGCCAAAATAAACAATGAAAAGACAGAGGGTATCATGATACCAATAACTTCCAACGCAAAACTAGAAAAAGTGTTTTTGGATATCTGCGGGCCATTTCCCCGTAGCGGTGGTCGGCACAGATATAAATACTTGGTAATCATAATGGATCACTACACCAAGTATATAAAGCTATATCCGGTTAATCGGGCAACAACAGCAAAGGTTTTGGCGGTGATTATCGATTTGTATATCCCAGAGATCGGTAGACCATCTTCTATTATTACCGACCATGGTACACAATTTAAGGGGAGGAGATGGCGAGACACTTTATTAGCACTTGGGGTCAAAACGTATAAGACATCAGTCTACCACCCAAGTAGTAATCCGGCTGAGAGAGTACTGAGAGGAGTGGGTAGGATATTGCGCACGTACTGTCACAACCAACAGAAAAAGTGGCAAGAGTACCTAGCAGCGACAGAAACATTCCTAAATTACGCCCACCATCCAGCTATAGGAATTCCACCATACTCAGCCATGTATGAGAAGCCGACTCCCCGAGACATTGAACAAATCATTGAATTTCCAACGAACAATAATAGGAAATTCAACCAGTTGAAGTTTTACAATAAGGTAGCAGAAGATCAGGAAAAACGGCAAGCCAAATACCAGAAGGCAATAGGGCGAATTGTAACATATAAAGAGGGTGAAAAAGTCCTCCTAAAAAATAGAGAGCTGCCTAGCACCTTAGAAGGCATAACCAAGAAACTACTATTACTATACACTGGCCCATATGTTGTGGTAAATGATAAGCATAACAATACATATGAGTTGAGGGAAATCGTTTCAGGAAAAATCAAAGGAGTGTACAATCAAGCTTCTATGAAGAAATATTCTGAAGAATGAGTTTTGAGTTTTAGAATTTTGAATTTATTTTGAAAAATCCTAAAATAATGTAAGTACATCTTACAACCTAATATTTTGAGAAGAACATTCTGGAGAATTAAAAGAAAAAGAATTTTTAATAATTTTAAAAAAATTCTAAAATAATGTAAGTACATCTTACAACCTAATATTTTGAGAAAAACATTCTGGAGAATTAACAGAAAAAGAATTTTTAATAATCTTTTAAAAAAAAAATTCTAAAATAATGTAAGTACATCTTACAACCTAATATTTTGAGAAAAACATTCTGGAGAATTAAAAGAAAAAGAATTTTTAATAATTTTTTAATAAATCCTAAAATAATGTAAGTACATCTTACTACAACCTAATAATTTTGGAACAAACTTTATGGAAGAAAGAAAAAGAAAGACTTTTGAATTGAAATATAATTATAAAAATTTAAAATTGAGTAAGTACATCTTACTACAACCTGATAATTTAGAACAAAACTTTATGGAAGAATGAGAAAAAGAGAGAATTTTGAACTTATTATTTATAAAAATTTAAAATTGAGTAAGTACATCTTACTACAACCTGATAATTTGAACAAACTTTATGGAAGAAAAAGAAAGAATTTTTGAATTTAAATAAAATAAATTTAAATTTATGTAAGAACAACTTACAACAAATATTTTGAGAAAAACTTTATGGAAGAATTAAGAAGAAAGGAATTTTGAATTTAATGTACAAAAAATTTAAAAATGAAGTAAGACCAACTTACTATAACTAAGTTTGTGAGAAAACTTTATGGTAAATAATTAAGAAGAATTTGAATTTGGAGAAATACCAAAACATTCAGAAATAATAGTAAGATCACAGTACTATAAACAATTCTGGGAATAAATGAATTAAACAGAATTTGAATGTTGATAGAACGTCAGAACTTTGAAACAAGATAAGATCAACATATTACAAGGATTTATGAGAAATATTTTCCAATTAAATAAAAAGAATAGTTTGAACTTTACATTAAAACTAACCAAGTTCCAAAAAATAATTATGTGTCAATTATGATTGAATTGAGAAGAAAATAAAGTGGTTAATTCAGAAAAGAGAATTAACGTTAATCCAGAATAAATGCTAGACATTCACAATAGAATTTGAAGGAGTAGAGAAGAATAACAAAAAAGAGTGTAATATGCAAGAGAAGAAAAAATTTGGAAGCAAAGAGACTAATTACCTATGAAACGATAATGAAAACAGTTAATTAAGAGCAAAGAAGAACAACTCATACCAAACAGATGGAGAAGATGATTTTGAACAAATGATAATAATAAGACCTATATGAAATGCAAAGAGAAGAAATACCACATGAAATATGATATAAATGAATTAATGTTAATGAATGCGAAGGTGGATTAATAACTTTCTAAGAAAAAGGAAAGAACCAAAATGTTTAAATAAAATGATCAATATAACAACCAGTATATCTAATGTAAAGATACAATGTTAAAAAATTAAATATAATATATTAAGACCATTCAAATAATGAATACGAAAGACTATTTATAAAGACCATGCAAATACTATGAGTAACCAGAAGAAAGTATAAAGAGAATTCAGATGGAGAAGAAAGAGAGTTACATTGTAAACAGTAACCAGAATTATTAACAGAAAGGTTTTCAACCATAATTAAATTAAATATATCAGACAAGTTAAGAGTTTTGAAAAAATATATATGTAATGAGTATAATAATGATTAAAAGATTTATTAAGATAGAAAATGTGAGATAATCTGAGAGACTACGAAGTGGAGAATCCAAAGATATTTTTATTAGTCGAAAATGAGACTACTTTTTATTTATTTATTCGATGACTGACTGAAGATAATTCCAGCAGCATTTTGTTTTTGAGCAGGGATGGATATGCCTCTGTACTCAATTTATAGAAGTGGTGTATGGCCAGCAGAGAAGTAGCGTACAGTGCCCCTCTGATCTGCCCCAGCCCACGTGATAGGGAATGTTAGGGAATTAATATCCCAAGGATACAACACGAAGTTGATAAAGGAAGAAAATGTATTACAATAATAATATATCTCAGAAGACACTAACTATCCGAAAAGGATCAGTAGTAAAACAAATAATTATATATATAAAATTAATTAAACTCTAATTATAAAAAAGTCGATATAAAAATGGAGAAGAAAATGAATTATAAGAAATGATGAAATTATCATAAGAAATTATTTCATCCATAAACATGTCTGAAATAATTACTTCTGGAGGAGAGCAATCTGTAGCGTGACAGATGTATGCATAATATTGAATGGCAATTGATCATTAGAATAATGAAGTTATAACATTTAAATTTGGAAGAAAGCATTAAGTTTAATATAAATAGATTAATTCATAGCAACTGTGGAAAGAAATCATTATTATAAAGAAAATACAAGTTCAAATAAAAGGAGTTACTAGTGATGAGTCATCCAAGACCAGTCTCATAACCAAAGGTTTTCAAGGTATAACCCAGGAAGGTAAAAAAAAAAGTAAATAACCAAGCAGTACAGAATATGACCAAACCCACAACGAGGGAGAATAAATAGAATAGAAACCCTAAAATAAGCCAAGATCAACCAATACAGGTTGTGTATTTCTAAAATAAAGAAGAAGATGGAGAAAATCCCAAGAAACCTGATGGCATCATCAAGAAGATGGAGAAGATACCAATCCCAGAAGGCAGGAGAAAAGAAGACTGATGAAAGAAGAAGAAGGCAGCATCCTGAAGAAGATGTCATGCTCTTATAAAAGACACCCAAATCCCTATATCCCCAAAATAGATATTTAAAAATAAAAGTATAACGAATTGAAAACCACATGTATACAAATTTAAGAGAGAGAAGTGTATAAAGTAAAAGTTGCCTGTGAACTAAGATGAAACAATAATATAGTACCCATGGAACAAATATCCATTGAAAAAACGCTAACCAATTTATTATGTTAATAAGACTATACGACCATTTAGCATTAACATAATATATAAGTGCAAAGTGAACCAGTGATAGTTTTGGGTATTATAAAAAATGAACCTTGTGTTTCATTCTTGGCAATCACAAACATTGAATGCAATGAAATATGCATTTTTCAATGACTTGAAATGTGTACTGTGACAATATGTTGTTCATAAGACATGAATCTGTTTAAAATAACATTTTTGTTTTACATGAAACAAGAAAAAACAGATTTCTTAATACTTTTTGAACAATTCATACTATTTATTTATTAATGACAGGGTACAATTCCCCAAAGACAATGTATAAAAGACGGTATAAAAACTGTAGAATCCTACTTATAATAATAGTTAGAAATAAGAATATAAATATAAGGTTTTTATGTATATAGTACAAGAATGTTTAAAAATGTTTTAGATATAAGGCCATTTGTTTGGGTCTGATACAACTAACATCAGAACTATAAAAATAGTTACTACTTGTAAATAGTCGAGAGTAATTAAGATGTTAGTTAGTAAAAAACCTTTTTTGTAAACCATATTTCCATGTTAGAAATAAGGATTTTGTTGTAAAATGTCTGACTTGAAGACAACCATTTATTTAAAAAAATATTCTTTATTTGTTTTAACTATTATTTGTATTGTAACCAATACTAATTGTTTTTGTGTAATTTGAAAACATGTTTAATTTATAATACTATGTGTAAAAGTCAGAGAGGGTATCACACATCATATATTGTTTGTAAAATATTTTGTAAGAAAAATTGTTAAAAAAAATCATAGGCCAAAAGAATGGAAACCAAACTTCATCAAAACAGAGAAATTGCTCATTTAAATGCAAATAAACAAAAGGGGTTTAGACAAAATAAACTTGAGATCAAGCCATATAATTGCACATACCATTTAGGAAGATTTTAATAAATTATATTCAGAATTATAAATAAAAATGAAAATGACTAAACTCAGAAATTTAGACATGGGAGTCATATATTCCAGAATAATGTTTTAGAATACAACTAATTCAATTAATTACCAGAAAATCAGGGAAGATGAACCTTTTAATACAATATAGGATTATTAATATTAAATATAACTGATAAAATGGCTGAATTTATATAATGACAGGAAGTAAATTTTGATGTTTTGACTTTTCAGAGTATACCAAACTGAAAGTAAAATTACTATTTTTTGGACAGAAAACACTATAAAACGGCATTATTTAATCTGAAAATAACCAGAATGAACTGAAAGATTAATTTAAATAACATCTAGTGAATAAAATTGATAAATAACCCAAGTTTAGGCAATAATATAGTGAACTTTAAAGTATGCACAGGATATGAAAATATATTTGAACAATGTTAAGAATAATATTATATTGGCTAAGAGTTTAATTGAAACTGGAGGAAACAGTTATTTGATTATTGGTATTCGAACGGTTAACATAAACGAGAGTTTTGTGACGATCTAACCTATCTTACAACGGTAAAGTTAAGCGGCGAAGAGTACGTTTTTGTGAAATCGAGAGTGTCTTATAAAATCCTTCCAGAACATATACATTGTGGCAAAAACAATCAAGAAACACTAATTAACACTAAACAATACATTTCTACTCCGAAAAACACCACAAAACACCAGAAAACTGTATAATACATTAACCCAAATTAGTGACGGAATCGGGGAAAGTGTTTGAACTAATAATTACACGGATACACTAAATACAACTCAGAAACAGTACACCAGTCACTACACAACATTTAACAAGAGATTTGCAGACACAAGAACAGGAATACTGCCAGAAAATACATTATTTGGAACGCAGCAGGAACGAGCAACATTTTGATCAACTTGATGGCCGCCATTTGCTTTTGACGATCCCAGTGCCTTCTCCTAGTTCAACCCAGCTGTTCGGTGAAAACAATTATTTTATTTTCAAATTATTATTCAATGTTTGTGTTTAGTAATAATTATTCATTTGATGTAACGTTATACTTTTTAAATATTTTTAAAAAAGTTATAACTTTAATTAATTTATTAATTTCTCTGACTTTGATAATAATTGGCTGTTTAAAGAACCCTGTATAATTTTTATATAATATACTTTGTAACTTTTTCGATATCCTGAGAGTCGATAATAATCGATAAGAGTCAAATTGCTATTAATTAATAAAACATTAATATTCTTCAACACTAAATAGTTCTTCATTTCATAAATATTACTAGTTATCATTAAGATAATTATAATTAATAATCTATCAGGACTTTACCACCCATAAGTGAAGATAACCTAAAAAAATAAAAAGGTAAACAAGTATCGATTGGTTTGAAGACAATCTTATGAGTGGTGATAGTTTATTTAA
Organism: Magicicada septendecula; assembly: GCA_034769895.1. Lineage (NCBI taxonomy): Eukaryota > Metazoa > Arthropoda > Insecta > Hemiptera > Cicadidae > Magicicada > Magicicada septendecula. Next base: position 170,517,879 of record CM068372.1, read on the forward strand.
AATATACCAAAACTTTAATACAAATTTTCAGAAGAGCATTACACTTTTTAAAACTTCACAGCCCTATATTAATTAATTGATTATAATTAATTAATTAATTAAATTAAAAAAAAAATTTTTTTAATTATTTTTTTTTATAAACATAATTTTTTTTTAATTTTCTTCAAAACAATAATTTTTGTTTTGAAACTTTCGGTGAAGCTGGACATATATTACTTCATCGACATTACGCTACTCGACCGGTCTTGCTACCATTGAGACTCGACCAGCTGGGAAGCTTAAGGAAGTGTTTCAGGCCAGTAAGACGTCGAGAGCCACACCAATTTAAACACACCAATTTAAGAACACACACATCAATCAATTATCTTAATTTATTTTACTACAATATATATAAAGCTTCACTAATACAACATTTTTTAGATTAAGTCCATTCTTCAAATCCCCCCCCCCCCCAAATAGTAAGATAGAATATGAATAAGTGAGCTTAACTCACAAACAAGTTTAAGGTCCCGGATCCGTGGATAATGCTAGCACTTATAAATCCATATGTTTTGGCCCCCGTTATTTACAAAATCTTTTATAAATTGTAATCTTTTATTTAGAAGACCTTATGTGGGAATATTTATGTAGAGCTGTTGTAGTAATGGTTTAATAAAGAGATGTCGTTACTTTACACTAAAACATTGAGTGAATAAATCATCAGACCCCCATGTAAAAGTTCCTTTAGTTATAACTACAGCTGGTTTAATTAGTATTAAAAGTTAATTACGAGTATGGCAGCCCGTGCAAGTGTTCTGAGGTAAGTATGCACAGGTTCCCGATGTTATAACGTAGGTGAGACGTTATAATTCCCAATCTACATACTCGCTTTAGCTGGTAACAATTTCTCTGTAGCTTCACCTTCATGCAACCGGAGACTTTTCATGTATTCTGTCATTCGTGTCATTATGTTGACTGCCCTGTGTTTAAAATTCTTGTATCCTTCACATGTATTTCTGCAGCTATTTGAGTCGAGAACCTTATAATCGGCCTTTCCTTAGCATTCCTGCCATTATCCTCCTCTTTAACAACGAAGTAACTACACGTAATTAAGTTTCCCAATCGTCAAGAATAACTCTTCTTCCGGTTTAACGCACTTTTACCTCAGTAAAACGTTTGTCTCAGTACCAAACGTTTCGCCCATTTTGTGATATGGCATCCTCATCGTAAGAATGAACACAATGTCTGATCCCACCCCTATGTACGTAAAGAAAAAGAGATTGAATTTTTCCATGCTAGACAACAATGGGAGTATATATATCTCATTGATATCAATAGACACTAATTTTTTTAGTTTATGAATTAATTTCTGTTTTATTGCGACATTTATTACATACATATATTACTATTTAATAATATTTAGTGTACTATTTAGTATTATTTTAGATGTTAATTATATTTACCTAGTAAAGACTAAAATGTCATTTTTTTATATACGTTAAGTCGTACCTTTAGGAGTGATCATTTGTAATTCATGTTTCAATTACCAGTTAAACCAACGCATTCCACTTCGGTTAGTGATTCCGAAGTAGGTCTATATCGTTAGTAGTAGCAACGACAGTACCATTTAGACTACATTCCTGACAGTAGACCCTGCTTTCACAAAATTGATGGCAAGTAGCTCACCCTTTAAGTGCGGAGTGGCGCATACAGGACTGTTACCAAGAGTAGTCGCAAATGCGACTGGACGGATCTGGGACGATATCTTACCCCACCGCAATAAAGGTTAATGGAAAGAAGTGTTATGGACAATGAGGTGTCCTTATTTCTATTAGCTCATGAAATAACTGGATGGTCGTCGTTGAACATTCCGTGTATAGTCTAACTGAATTGTTCCTATTACGTTATGGATGATGTCTAAAGGTCTTTGGCTTTTGATTTTTTTCTAGGAACGTATTCACAACATTTTTCAAAACAGTCAATATTTTTTTCTTCAGCTTCGATTGAATGTAGGAAGATTTCACCAGCTTTGTTTGTTAATAGGTGCGAGGGAATTTTCTACTCCTTGTAAAGCTATTTTCGTTGAAATATTAGTCGCTAAAGGCGTTGTTAAATGGATGGTTTAAGTTTAACAACTTTTTTAGGCAACATTATACAACGTTTTTAGAATTTTAGAGGCTAATGGAAATGGTAACGGGCGCCAGCGTTATTTTTGGTGGTAAATTAATATTTAATCGTATTATTTTTGGTGGTATTTTGTCCGATCTGGTAATAAAGTAATACTCGGCTTATCGGAAGATATTTCATGTATTGGATTGCAAATTTTCTTTTACTTTTTGATATTATAAAACTGACTGCTAAATTATTGAATGTTACTAACAAAAACTCTTGAAATACATATGTTAATATAAATAACGCCATACCGTGTGTAACTATAGGTATGCCTACAATGTATGCGACTTCTAAACTAATTTTGTAAAAAAAGTGTTTTTTTTATGTTGTTTTTAGTGTGATTTTCTTAATTTGTAACTGAAAGTACTTTAAAAACGGTGTGACTTCAAAGAAAATTTCGATTGCAGTCCTGTAGTAAATTTGGTTACATCGTGCGTTTAGATTTAAAAAAATATTTGATTGTTTCTAGAATCTGATTTCTCACAAAATAAGCTTGTATCCGTTGAAAACTGACATGGAGATTAGTGTTTAATTTTTCCTACGACTGTTGTTACATCCCTCGTTTTTAATAATGTGTCGTTTGACTAACGATCAAAAGGTAAATCGAATGAAGACGAAAACGTGATTTTCAATCTTTTTCTTTATCGTTCAAGAATTTATAGCAAAAATTTCGGATATAAGTATTACTGGCCGTTTCAGGTATTTATCTTAACGGAATATTTATTTTTTTCTTTAACTTCGGATACCTGAAGACTTAATAAGCCGTGGGGCATTAGACATAACGCGTAGCTCGTTGGTCTAAAAGATTTAAAGGATATGAGGTGTTGGAGCTGGACGCCACTCGCCCAAGAAATCTGGACATAGATCCACATCGAAATTAATTTGAAATTGTGATAATTCATTCTGGGATTTTGGGATTCATTTTCAGTTCATTGGAGATCATCTCCCAACCCAGCAGTTATGATCTCCAACGCAGAAGCCAACAGAGTTTGCGGAATTCGGTGTCGAGTGATTTCGTCTTCGCTTGTAGGCTATATGTGGGCACCTCGTCAGCTGTTTATCAGCATGAGTACCCAGGTTCTTTACGCAATTAGTTGTTTTGACGGAGGTCGTAATGTTACATCAGTTTTGTAAGCTGTGTGTTCCTGCCAAAAGTTATCCGGCCTTTTCGTGACCGAAACATTTGCGTAGCGATTAGATCTGACTAATTATGACTAATTGTCATAAAAGAGAGTAACGATCTATTAGCGGAACGACGATTAGGCTTGGGACGTTATCAGGACTAGCATACAACGGTATTGCACGGCGATTGTTTGTTTGACGGCCATTTGTGTGTGTATGTTTGTGTTTATCGTTGTTATTAATCCGTGCTCGGGTTTTGTGAAACTGGTTTGTAGCCGCGGGTACCTTTTGCGACATTACCGCTCCGCTCCCAAATGGAAACGCCATTACCGAGTAACCAACACCCGTATTTAGAGTTATACGTATGACATTGACAGTACAATGGCACTACTCTCGGCTACTGTACCACACACGCTCCGTCTGGTCCGTGCGTGCCCGTCCCGCCACCGTCGGGCTGTACAAGACTAAATAGCTGCGAGTAAATTAGGAAACATTGTGTTTAAGAAATAATTATATGGGGGTCACGGCCCTAAAAACAGATTTCCAGAGCAGATTGCTTGGTACACGTTTTGCATACTGCACTAATTCAGTAGGCGCCCGTCTGTTAAATGGGTGTGCGTGCGAGCAAGCGAGTGCGCACCGCCTGCTTCTGCATTGATATACAATGTATTTAGCTTGCCTTTTCAAACCGTGTTTACAAAATGATCCAACGTTTAAAAGTTGGTGACGTTTTCCTTCTTCTTCTTTTTCATCCTCAAGGTTTAAAAAAAAATGGTTTGTTCCGGTATCAAATAGGCAAATATTACAGCTGGTCACTGCAGCGCTTCCTCGGACGTCCCACACCTCTCCGTCCCCTCGGCTTATAGTTCATTAGTTGTTTGGGGATGTGGCAGTCATCCATTCGGTAAAGATGTTCCCACCAATTTAGCCGATACTGGGCGATCCTGTCGACTATACTCATAATATTCAGTTCCTGCCGTATATCTGTGTTTCTTCTATGATCATGGAGAGTATACCCTGCCACGTGCCTGAGAAATCTCATTTCAGCCGCTTGGATGCAACTGGCCTGGCCTTTCGTTAAAGTCCAATTCTCAGACCCATAAAGAAGTATGGGAAGAGCCATTATGACCTTGTAGAATTTTAGGCGTGTTCCTTTACTTGCTGACTTAAGGGTTGGCCTGATGGTCCCGCACATAAGGTTGAACTTATGCAACTTATGCACCACGTCGTTGCTTGCATTATAAGACACACTGTAGCTCAGGTATTCAAAACTGCTAACTTGTTCCAGCACAGTTCCATCTATAACAATTTTTGGCCGTTCGGGATCAATTCCACAAAAAGCCATCACCTTGGTTTTAATTGTGGAGATCTGCAATCCAGAGTCTTTGCAGATTCCATTTAACAAATGTATACCCACCTGAAATCTGTTTTCAGAGTCCGACAGAATAGCCTGATCGTCCGCAAACAACAATGTGTCAATTGTCTGACATTTTTCTCTAACATAAATTAATCTGAGATTCTTTTCATCCTTCTTTCATAATAATCCTTCTCATCCTTATGTTATTCTTAAGAATTGGTAACTGTCTGTCCTTCGTATTCTCTAAACGTCCTGTTTCCTACAAGTTTACAACAACACTGTTTTTCGGTTAAACACATGTCGTTTTCTTTCTCTATAAACCAAACGTTTCACCCGTATTACGACGAGACATCCTCACTGACTTAACCGAGACTAAGAGTCACTCAGGCTCTCTCATCATAGTATATGGGAAACGTTTGGTTTATAGAGACATAAAATGACTTATGTTATACCAAAAAACATCTTGTTATTAACGAAAAACCACGGAAGTTTACGAGCTCTTATAAGTTTCTTCATGTTTAGATACCTAGATCTAAACAAATCTGTATCTTGGTATATCTGTTTCTTGGGGCGCAGCCAAGAATTCTTTTGCGGAGGAGGAACTCTGGCGGGTGCTGGGGGAATGTTTAGATTTTTGTAAATCAAACCACAAAAATGAAAAGAAAAACTAGCTGTTTGCTATACATTTTGTTGCAATCATGAAAATACGTGTAGAAATATAAAGGTAACATTAATAGATATCTAGAATTTATGAAAGTCATGAAACATGAAAGATGGCGTATTTTATTGTAATATAAATAAAATAAACAATACCTGAAAATTGGCTAAAATTTTCTCACATCTTCTGCAGACGCTGTTAGTGTTAAATGTTTTGTACGAATACTTTTAAAATCCATCTTAATAACCACAATAATATTTGTCTGGAAATATGTGCATCAAATATAATTAAATCAGTCTTCTAGTTTTAAAATCCATGATATTCGTATCCAAGTCACACTTTGAATAAATGAATATTTTAATATTTTACCTTATTATCCGTCTTGTGACTTCCTTTTTTAAAACAACACTACGCGTTTCGGAACGTATGTTCCATCATCAGGTGTAATTACTCTTGCGAGGTCGTCGAAACATTAAGAGATATCATAAACACATAAAACACAAAACATAAGTTCGTATTCAGTACTTAACGCGCGCGATACGTTTTCGGTGCGAACCTTGACGACACTGAACTGACGCTATCAATTCACCGCTATCGCTGCTCGCGCATGATGTGTGACGTGGACCTTAGTTGTTCTGAGATTTGCATCGCAGTGTCATACAAAGAGTTAGAGTGAAAACTTAACTGATCATTTAATAAATAATCTGGACTGGTTTTAAAGGCCTTATATATTTCAAATTCTTCATTAGCATTCATATTCCTACCTTTATTGCATATGTGTGTCGGTTTAAAGTTTGTACTAAAATCTGTATAATTATGATTATTGTCAATCAAATGTCGTCCAAAATTGGATTTAGTTTTTTCAAAATCTTTTTTGGGAAGATGTGCTTTGAATCTCTTTATGAAAGGTCTCCCTGTCTCGCCTATATAAAAACATTTACAGTCATCACATATTATCTTGTAGACACCTGTTTTTACTTCTAAAGGTCTGGCCGTTTTTGGACCAAGTATTTTATATATGTTATTGCTTGTTTGAAAAGCCGTCGCTATATTCATTTTCTTAAAGATATTTGTTAGAATTTTCGGAGGGACATTACCATACTCAGTTGATATGTGTGTTGCTCCTGCCTTGTTCTTCGGTTGCTCCTGCCTCATTTGTCTGTTTTGCTGTTTCTTGAGTAGTCTATCTATCATTGAACTTTGATATCCGTTAGCTCTGGCTATGTATTTTATTGTATTTAACTCTTTTTGAAAATCAATTGTCTCAAGTGGTATTGTAATTAGCCTATGGATAAAACTGTTGTATGCAGCCATTTTTGAGATGTAGGGTGGTGGGAGTCTGCGTGTATAGTGATATCTGTTGTGGTTGGTTTTCGATAGATTTGGTATTGGAATCTACTTTTTGTTTTTATGACTGTTAAGTCAAGAAAATTCAGCTTATTGTCGGTTTCAGTTTCGAGGGTGAATTGTATGCGTTTATGTATGCTATTCATATAATGTCTCAATGTATCTACCTGTCGTAGTGAACCGTCAAAAACTATAAAAGTATCATCGACACATCGCGTGTAAAAGACTATTTTGCTGTGAAGTTTATTTTTATTGGACAGTAAATGTGTATTTTCGTAATGATTCAGGTAGATATCTGATAATAAGCCAGAAAGTGGTGAGCCCGTGGCGAGGCCCTCCTCTTGAATAAAAATAACTATTATTGAACGTGAAATAGTTCTGCAATATCTGATAATTACAGATATTGTAATTATGATTTGCTATACGTTGGTTGCCATTTACTACAATAATAATAAAGGTAATCCTTTATTGTTTACAATAAAGGTGTATAATTAAATTTTGTCTGTTACTTTAATTATCTATGCCCCGTGATTTGGAGCGCCATTTACTACAATGTTAATTATGCTAATATGAGATTCAATAATTCTCAAGTGTGTTCACTCAATACACAGTAAATTTATTCAATTAGAATAGTTAATTAATTTGCAGATTCTACATTAGGGTTTCCAATAATAATGAACGCCTTATTTGATTTGCTTGAACGCTAATTTATTATACGTTTAGATAATTGTATTCAATAACACATATATATATATATTCATGGTACCTGTAAATACATCCAAAACGTCAAACATATACATATCAAAATTAAGTTTCATCTTAATCACTAGCTGAAAGACATACAAACATATATGAAATATTACATACAACAAAACCAAATAATATTTACTTTATTTAATGCGTTCATTACACCCCAGATGGATTAGCTTTAATTGATCATGATTATACTTTAAACTCAATCTTCTTTTAACAATATTTTACTATAATTTCCCTGGGTATAGATCCTTTGAAAGAGACAGGACAGTAGTTATAACTATACGAATAAAATTATAAAGTGTTACTTGACAATTGTTTATCCATTTTAATCCATGGGGGCTAAATTTCCTTGTGTTGGTGGATTTTGATGACGGCGTTCCATTGGATAATTTTGAGATCACATTCACTGGTTATTCACTGGTATACACGCGTCGTCGACAGAATAGTGTGGGTGTGATATGATTATTAACGACAATCTGTACAACTCAGTTCGTTCCCGAATACAACCATTATTAGATAGTTGCGTGTTCATGTGTTCGTGAAGTAAATGTTTATTCGCACTAAGGTTTGGTACGATGTCAATTGTTCAACGTGATTCTTTATATGTGCAATATATATATAATAGTGTATAGTGGTAGAATAGTTCTTTTAATTAGTTTGATTATTTATCCGAGAGTATTGAAGATTATTAACACATTAATGAGTCTATTCACGCATATCGTGTATTGGTATTTGTTATATTGTTTCACTATATCTCGAAACAGTTTTAATTTTTCCAAGTTCAACAAAGTTCAATTAGATAACTTTACTAAGTCCGTTAGAGTTCTCCATACCGCGCACTTTAAGATTACACGACTGATCGATTTACTGATTCACTGCCCGCAAAAATGATGTGACTGCTCTAAAAATTCATGAAAAACTGCCCTCGTTGACTGATCGCGAGAATTATGTGACTACTCTAAATTTTTATGAAAAACTCCCTTCGTCCCGTGGTGGACAATCAGTTTTTATCAACATCTCCCTACTAAAATTTGGCTTCAAGCTTGTCCACGCGTATGGTCACCATGATAGGCTAAACAACTACCCTCTCTCGAAATCTTTTCCCACTATTTCGAAGTTCTCTAGTCTTCTACCCTCTGATTTGTTCTTCGTCTGGTTACCATGGAAACTTGCCTCTCCTTCGGTCTCTTCGTAAAATACTCTACTCTGATAGGTGGTTGGACATGTCTTTAGACTCGCCTGTTCGGACGTTGCTCTCGTTCGGAGAAATGTAAGTCGTAGAACGCCTGTCAATCAATGTATTGTCTTGAGTCTTAAGCAAGGGTTGTCCTAACATCCTGGAGTATTGTTCATATTTGTAACCCCTCGTTCTGGCAATTAACAATTTTCCGTCAAGCGTCAGTTGGTGCAGCCACCTCGCTTTCTTGTCGTAAATTTCAGTATGTCACGTAAATGTTACATCACGCTGCGCAACGTCGTCGCTTCTATTCACCGGTTATTTCTTATATTGTTTCTGTAGGTCGCCTCGCTCTCCAACCTTTTGTGACTTATCCTTCGTTTTTGTCGTGATCTCGCATCCTGGCTGAACCCCCAAACGGATCCTCGCTTCAATTCTGTGTAAACGTGTGAGTGAACTCAAGCCCATTGTCTAGTTTGTTGTGGAGTCATAATTTTCAGTCGAGTTTCTCCTGTCAACTCAAGTCGTCATCCCTTTTGTTGCATCGAGCTGAACACATCTCTATTGTCTGATATTGGCGTTGGGTTGTCGTCTTTTCCAATTAACTTTGTTTATTGCCCTTTACTCGGAGTCGTTGACACAGCTGCGTGTGAACAAACTGCTCGAGAAGGAAAATTAAAATTTTTAAATTTTTCGATCGCTATAAAGCTAACAGACAGTCGCGTCTAGAAGACCACCTTGTTGGACACAGCTTTTTTAAAGTTAGATTTTTGGTAGAGCTGTCTTCTTTAACGGCAGTGTTAAGTTCTTGCCATCTATGTAAGCTTTCACTGAAAAACACATAAGTTTTCTGAACTATGTAATAAAATTGTCTTATTTCAGAAATATTTGATACTGAATCATTGATCACCAAGTTCAGGTTATGTGCAGCACAGTGTACGTAATCCGCGTTTGGGACTATATCCATAATTCTTTTCTGTAACCCAGAGTATTCCCGCTCATTGTTGCTGCACCGTCATAACCTTGACCTCTACACTTACTAATATCAATTTCATTTGTTTTCAAAAAGTCTAAAATCTTACTTTGAAACCCCTCACTATTGGGATCCTTTATTTCTTGAAATCCCAAAAAGGACTCACTAATCACAGTTTTATAATTACCAGGAGATTCTTCTACTATGTTAATGTATCTGATTACAACACTCATTTGGTCAATCTTAGAAATGTCTTGTGTGCTATCAACAATTATAGAAAAAAAAAGGAGACGAGTGAATCTGTTTTAGTAAGGCAGTCAATACTGATTTTCCTAGCAAGTTAATGATTTTATTTTGAATGTCATGGTGGAGGTATTTTGATCTGGTTTTTTTCATTTTCTAAATGTGCACTAAGGAGAGAATCGTAGCGAGAAACTAATGATAGTATGTTCAAAAAATTTCCACTTTCAGGATTTATTTCATGTAATGATTCTCTATGGCCACGAAACGGCAATGAACACAGTGCCATGGTTCGAATGACATCCACAATCCGTATGAAAATATCTTTCCTTTTTTTCCGGTCATCGGAAATTTGATCAGCTACCGTTTTACTCTTTTTCCAAGTGGCATACGTGAGACAAGATTGTAAATGAGTATTGCTACTTTCATGAACTTTAATTTTTTACTGAGACCTTTCCAATCTCTAATATCGCCTTCATGCCAGCTTTAGGCATCAGCACTTTGGCTGAAAAGCCAACATGGTAAACAATAGACTCCATCTAGATTACGAGAGTAACAAAGCCAAAACCTGTGAACAATTTGGCCTGCTGCAGTTTTGAAAGAATAATATGCTGTACTGAAAGACCGCTTAGAAACGGAATACTTCGGGAAAAGACCCTTTGGTTGACAAGGTTCACTTAACGTTATTAGCTTTTTCACCTCGTCTGTCATTGTAGCTTGATTTTTATAGAATGCAATATCTGTCTCAAAACTTTGACAGTTTGGATCGGAAGGGCCTGCTAAACTAGTTTTATTTCCGTGATTACTTACAACTTCAGTTGGTTCAAACTGATTTTCTGGTCCAGGTATGTCTTCGGACTGGCGAACAGTGAACACATTCAATGCCTAGCAGTTGTTCTTCTTGTTCATGTTGCAGTTGCTTATTTGTTTCCGTAGTTGTATCACTTCTATCCGACGGACTAATGTTTAAATCAAGTTTATTGTCACTGTCACAATCAACTTCAAGTCCGATTTTTGTTTCTTTTTCATTACTTGCACTTGGCCCGGGTTTGGGTAGTTCAACTTCACATTTTGATGATTTTTTTAAAAACTGGTCGAGTTTTGAAAGTTTACTTTTAGATTCTTCTCGTTGTTTTTGCAGTTTCCTTTTCTTAGCACCACTTAAATATTCACGCTTACTTCCATTTTATAAACTCTGTCTCTAACACTCTAACTCTACACAAAATACAAAAACTAAAATCAAATGTTAAGTCATTAAACTTAAACGGCACTAAATTACGAAATGAATGCAATACAGTACTATCGCGCAGGAGATGCGACGCACTACTGAGTACTGAACTACATTGTGTTGTGTTTGTTTACGTCTCCTCAGTGCCGAGTGACTCATCGCACCGGACGTACGGGGACCACAAGAGATAAGATAAGCTTCGCTTACAAACTACAAACAGTAATGTCATTTCGGAAAACGTAGTTTTTTTGCATGTCTATACACTTAAATAAAAAGTATATTTCGTATTTTAAATACAAATTTGCCGGTAGTCGGATCCCATTAAAACTTTTTTCCTATTATAGCTCGTTTCATATTTTTTTCTAGGGGCCAGGGGGCGGGCCCCCCCCGAGCCGCGGGGTCTGCGGGGGCCTTATCGCCGCCACTGTTTAAGTCACTTAATACAACAGTGTGTATTCGGCCTGACGATGGCCGTATGTGAATGCTGTATCATAACGACGATTGTAAGGGACACATGCCATACGGACATCATTCTCATGAGTTACTTAGTAATTAATTAATAATCAAACGGGCGCTTTTACATTCTCGCGCACTACACATGGTATTTAATAAAATGTCCGAACCCGTGTTTTATGAGCGCAGGAATTCATCTATATGTTAATTCAGTACAGTTAATGCAGAAATGCAGAGAATGAATCAGCGTTTATACGCGACGTATTTACAATTAAAATATCTCTTCCCTTTCTGTAGTTGAAAGAATTCTACTATACTCGTCATCGTTAATCGATTTCTTTCTCAGTTTGTTATCAAACGTTCGTACCTCTTACAAGTTGTACGCGGTTATCTGACCATCGCAATTATATCCGACTTGACACCTTCTTGTATGTTTTCCGTCCTTTTCTTCTAAGTATTTGCATCACTCTTCATTTACCTCTCTGTTCCTCCCCCTCCTCCTTCTATGGCGCTACAGCCCGAAGCTGAGCCTTGGCCTCCTCTATCCTGACCCTCCACCTCTCTCTATCCGTAGCAAAGGACTTCCATTCTCGCAGCCCCCAACACATCTCTTCCACAGCGTCAGCATCTTCCCGTCTTTTCCTTGGACGACCTTTTGGTCTCTTGCCATCCATACTCCCCATAAGGACTCTTTTAGGTGTTCGTTTGTCGTCCATTCTTACGACACGTCCAGACCAATGCAGCCTCTTCAGTTTTACGTACACGTCTGCCGTTGGTTCGTTGAAGTGACAATATTTCTCATCATTATGCCGTACCCTCCATTCCCCATTTATATATATATATATATATATATAGGATCCGTCTCAGGAGCATCCTTTCAAATATCTATTTACCTCTCTGTTACCTACTTTATATGGTAACGGTAACCCGTTCTACATGCGTTTATTATGTTTACGTCAAATCGATATAAACTGTAAACCAGAAGTTATGTTTCAATAGTTAACAACGTCCTCGTGAGCCACATTCTTCTGCTTAAACCAGTGGTTCTCAAAGTAGGGGCCGCGGACCCCTGGGGTCCGCGACAATGTTTCAGGTGGTCCGCGGACACTTTTAAGAAAAAATAGAATATATCATATTTTTCTCAAATTTTTGCAGTCTAAAATCTAAATTTTAGAATCTTAAAACAATTATTAGAAGATTCCAGGAGATTTTTGGTGCAAACTAATTGTAATTGTAAAGTAATTTCAAACTAATAACTTTAATGTCTTTAAATCATGTCGTGTAGGAGATCTGTTTGTCAGCCGAACTGACTAGAGCGTCGCATCAACGCAGAACTTCTCGCGCTATTTTAGTCCACATATAAGCACTGTATCTAAGCAAAACGTTTTTCCGTGTAGCTGGTTTTCCGTCTAAGCAGCTGGATCTCGACACGTATGGCGCTGGAAAGATAGAGCCGAGGTTGGCGAAGTTAAGAGATAAACTTGATATTGACAGTGACTTAATATTGAAATTATCAGACATTAAACCTAATATTGCAGAGGTAATTGTTCAAAAGCAGCTTCATTGTTCACATTAAACTATGTTTGATATCATTAATATTATAATTTTCAAGTTAAGAGAATTTTGATTTTAATACGTTTTAATTAAAATATAAGAGTTTGTATCATATTTACGGTTCGTTTTATTTCATAATTCAGACGGGGTCCGTGAAATTTTTAATTTTTTGAGGGCGGTCCGCAGACTGAAAAGTCTGGGAACCAATGGCTTAAACGGTTCTCTATGAATGCAATTTTTTCCAAAATAAAATTGAAACATTTAGCAATTCCTCAAAGAATCTCAACCCATGTAAGTCCTTTCTTTCTCCTCCTTTTCTCGGGTTATTAAACGTTTGGTTTGACCTCTGTCAACCTTCAGTGGGTTACCGTGATCTGTCTATAATAGGCTACTGCCGTCACACCGTCTGTTCAACAATAGTTTTGTCTACTTTCGTATCTCCTTGTCTGCAGATCAGAACGGAGTGTTATAGAGGCTTTCAGAGCACTAAAAAACGCAGCTAGTTTAGTTGGATTGGTAATAAAGACCAATAAACACAAAATACATGCTGGTAACTCCAACCAGAAGACCAGTCTTGCATAGGCAGCGAGTTGTTAACATTGATGAAGAGATGGTGGAGTCTGTTATTTATGTTCGCTTGTCTCGGAGTGACAACAACCCATCAGTAGAGATAAAGCGTAGAATCATATTTGCGAACAGATGCTACTTTGTCCTACTGCCTTTGTCCTAAGATCAATAATTATGTCCAGAACAAAGAAACGCAAACTGTATAAAACACTAATAAGGTCCAATGTTGAAATGGATAATGGTTATGAGATGTAGACGCTCATAAAAAGACACGAATCAGTTTTGGGATGTTTCGAAAGAAATGTTTCAAGGAAAATTTATTGTGCTTGTTATGAAGTGGCTCATGGAGGCAAAGGTCAACTTGGAACTCAATAGGATTTTCCAAAGGCCAGATATTATGAAAAACATTACAGTAAGTAGACTAGACACAGATTTGTTGCCCATGTTGTGAGAGAACGCACGAAGGCGATCCCACTAGGAAACATTGTTAGGGAGGTATTTTGGTCAGCGCAAGGGAGGAAGACCAACATCAAGATTCCTGGATAATATAGAACCATGACCTACGAACTGTTGGGGTGAGAGAGTGGCGGGGGCGAGAACGGATGGAGAAGATTGGAGGAATGTACTGAAGAAGGCTACGACGCCATAATGATGATGATGGTATCTCCCTACAAGTCGATAATTTTTTCCCTACTACAGAGATCTAAACTAGTCAAAGAGTATTTCGTGAAATCCATTCACACACTCTCTCTCTCTCTCTTTTTGTCGTTTTTCACATAATTTTTAATAGAATTTCTTAATCATTCTTTCGTTAATTATACTTCCTATATGGTAGTAATTATCTTAAAATATATTACGACTTACAATGTTATGGATAAATTATTTTATTAAAAATAAAGATTATAGCTGTAAGCCGGAGTGAAACCATTAAGAGCCTTAGAAGCCAGACATTCGAACGTATAAGCACATTTTAAATACAGTATTTTATACTAGGTTGTTTTTGCTTTTACTACAGGCCTATTTTTAAATTTATGTAAACATGAAGGATCCGAAATTTATTGTAAATACAGTAAACATTTTACAAGAAGTCACAAGATTCGAGTAAAGTAATTGGTTTTTCTCGTCTTACAGTAGTTGGCCAGCACTGGCTTATGACGCTGTTTTCATCTCGTCTCAAATTCTAACTATGGCTGGGTTTCAAATTCATCAAAGAGCTCTTACCATTTATCCGGTTACTGTCTGTAAGAATATGCGCTTTTACTTCTTGGTAACCATTATGAAAAAAAGTCAAACACAAGTCTAATGTGTATGCACAATAATACATTTACAACGTATACTGAAAGGTATTGGGGCTTACGCCTTTTGTTAGACCTTAATCCATGAACAAGCCCGCGATAAAATGCTCGTTATAACCAAGTCTCTAATGCGTTCCTACTCGTTAAAAGCAAGTTTAATTATCATTACTAAGATACAAAACAAAAAAATCTCGTACTTTTGCTCGTTACATCCGAGTTCTCGTTATAAGCGAGCTCGTTATTAGCTATTTTCCTCTGTATATGGGTTACAGTAGCTCCTTCAATTGTAACTCACCCTTAAAAACAGAAAATTTAAACCTCTAATAACGCAAGTATCACTGTCAGGCCATTTTTAAAAATAAAATAAGGGCTCAGACAGTGTTAGAATTGTATACGGCGGTCCAGTAGTCGTCACACTCCTGTACAGCAGTGAACGCCAAGTTACCAGAAAGTACAAGAAAGAATAATCCGAGCACAAGTGAGATTTATATAAAAAGTCGAAGGATCCTATTAAAGGGGTATGCTAGAAAATTAAAACGACATTTGAAATGGTATGAACGTCTGGAGGGGACGCAAGAAATTAGGTTGCAAATAAAGGCAAAAAGATGTATACCTGCAGAAGAATGGGAATGGGGCTGGCTAAAAAGGAAGAAAATACGAAATTTATACCAGGCAAGGCGAATAGTATACAGGACGGAAATGATGATGATGTCGATGATAATAATGATGAACTATCTCCTGAGAATTCTTTCTTTCTTGTCCCCATGTTTACAAAATACCATTACCAAGATTTTTCTGTGAACGAAATATAAACATTCTTGTGAATGATAAAAACTAACAAGGCTATGCGGCAACAAACGAGGAATATTATTTAACTGTAACGTTGTACATTGACTCGATTTCAATTCAGTATAGATTTTGTACTCGATTTCAATTCGCTTTCTTTTATGATACGAAAATAATTTCCTGCCTACTGAGAAAACCGCGGAGGACAGCATTAGCCCCTCTGGCTTGAAATTTGAAATCGCCTTTTAAAGAAATATGAAAAAAATAATTTGAAACTCAACAGTGTTGCTTGTGTAACAATGTACAGTATTGCGGAACTGGGGCGTCACAGATCTGATGTTGAATGTATTTACAAGGTTACAATGTCCGTCCGTCCGTTGACCCAATATGTTTAAAACTTATATAATGTAAACAAGTTTTGACATGACATGTTATTAAGGTCGGTTCATTGGCATTTCGCACGTCTGTATATTGTGCTGACTGCGCAGTGCGCGCGCGCGCGCGCGGGTCTGGTTATTATAATAATGTTTCTAATGTATACAAACTTCATGTACGCAAAAATTTTGATTGATTACTTCTGCAGTTTACTTTATAATTTATGTAAACGTTTTTGTTATGTAACGCATTTAATTAAATAACGGGCTAACGCGAGAGACCGCGCTTAAATCCAAGGTTACGGAACACGGAAGGTCTAACAAACGTAGGAGGACCGTGATAAATGACTGTGGTCAGTGCAGGATCCGGAGGTTGATTAAATGGAGGGGAGACGTTTTTCAAAAAAAAACTTGAACCTGATCGTGAAAAAACAGTGATTTATTTATGGTTTTCATTTTATTTTTCATCACCGCTTGGCTGTGATTTTCATGGCCACAAATGTTAAAGAGTTTATTCGATACTCGGAAATAATATTAAATAAAAAGAAAAATCAAAAAGTCTAAACTTGATAAAGGTTATGAAGTGAAAAGGTCAGAAGTGGATTAGATAATCAAAGAATTGAACAAATGAAGAAATTTGGCCATATAGCGATGTGTGATTAAAAAAATATGAGGTGTAGGCGTATATCGGAATTCAAAGAAGAGATGCGTTTATAGCAAGTGTTTCACAATAAAAGTAATTCGTTCACAAATAATCACCTGGATGTACAAGCTATATGCAAAAGCTTTTGTTTGGAATATCTTGCTTTTGCAAAGTAAATCTTGAAGGCCTTGCTGGGAGTAGACGAAATGTCTACAAATAAAGACGATAAAAACAGTTTTATAAAGACAAAAAGAATTTCAGAGTTTTAAAAGAAGCTGAAAAAGAGAACATTACACATACAAGTCAATCAGGACACTAGCTGAGTTATAATTGATTTAACCTAAATCTCTTTGAAGGAAAACTGTTGGGAAGACGCGAAGAACTCGAGCGAGGAGCGAATATTATGCAGGTGACGAAGAAACGCCTCAGTGTCGAGAGATATTCAAAAATTAACCTCCGATTAATCTATATGTTCCATTATATACACAAATTACGTACATATACACATACATACTAGTTGCTTTTCACATAATCACCATCCACATACGTGCACTTGTTATATATAGTTGTTGCAGATTTGCAGTCCCTGCAGCCCGTGTTGACGCCATTGGCTTGAAAGCTCTGACTAGCCAACCGAACCTGGGCACTACAGCACTCTTGCCCGGACGGCGCACCACTGACTACCGTGTATGTAAGAGACAATTCAATGGATTTCTGAGTGCCACATACAAGAAATCTATTTGAGCAAGGAATCGAAAGGCTATAGACGATGAACAGGCATTAGACGATAAAGACCAAGGCAGGTGATGGAATCATTCTGCTTCGATCTTTTCGTATTCAGTAGCCTTCTGCAAAACACGTTGTACTTTGGGGGGGGGGGGGGTTTGAGTCTGGTCCTAATCGGCCAGTTGGTAATGGAATTGTGGGGAGTCGTAGGCCTACGCCATAGCAGACCGGCCGTTAAGAAGGTGGAGGCGCATAGGTGGAAGAGTAGTGCATGTTGGGGTATTTGTGTGCATTATGTAGTTGGTAGCCAGGTGTGAGAAGGAAGAGGCAGATGGAGGCGCCATTAATAGGTGTTTATTTATTTTATTTTTTTTATTTTTCAAGGCGGCCAAGACAGGAACGAGTAACGCAGGTCGCCAAAGCTGGAGGGTGGCGTCAAGGTAGGCGGGGGACACATAGTAGTGGGTTAAACACCTGGGAAGTGGGTGATAGGAAATTTCATTATAGTGAGGTCAAGAAGGTTGATCGGTGATAGATTTTAGATTTGAAGTTTTTGTATTTTTGGTTTATGAGTTGCTAGTGAGTTCTGTGTCTCTGGCGCTGGTGTGAAAGCATTATAAACAGAGATGTATGAGCTGCTAATTGTCCTATTTCTCAGACGCTGTCGGCGAAGAAGTCTTGGAGGAGGACCATCGGCTGTTGCGAGGAAACGATTTATTAGGAAGGAAGGTCTACTCGTGTTGCGGGTAGTTCTGTTGTTGGATGGGACTATTGATTGCAGGGAAGTGCGGCGCGAGGCCGTTCGCAAATATTTCCAATTGAGTTTGTTGAGAAAGGTGTCCAGGTGAAGGGATAGGGTGTTTAACGCATACAGAGCTATGTTTGAGATTTTCGTTCGGCGTGGTCTACGATAGATGGGTATACGTTGTACCTTTTGTCAGATTCATATTGTAGGCCTAGTCTATCGTACCTCTCGCACTTCAAGAAAGTCTACCTACGCTCAAATCTGCAAACAACCATTTACATTGAATCCCAATTACACTAGGTAAGTGTCAAGTAGCCTAAATAGTAGACATCTCCAAGGTTGTTTTTACACAAGTATCCATTTATATCCAGTATTAGACGCTCTTTGCTCCACTGCTTCCCGTTATCATTCATACGCCATCCAGCTGTGTCTTTACTTATACTTACTCAGCCTTGGCGCTACACGTAGCTTTAACTTTCTTCTTCCTGGTTTTAGTTGGCACAGTGGAACACTAATAATTTTTAATTTCGTTATTCTGCGTGTCTGTGTTGAAGGGAATGTGATGCCAATGCAAGACTTTACCAAGAGACGTTTCGTAGCGTCTCCGCCTCTCACAACCACGGCTAATTTTATACAGATCGATGTACAATCACCTTAAACGCTATCAGAATTGCAAAAGAAGATACGTTTAACAGATTTAAGAGGAATTCGTAAACGCTCTTCAAGAACGGAGAACTAAGAACTCCTAATGGTGAAAAGGGAATTTTTCTCTCAGACTGAGAAGAATTCTCTTCTTAGTTACTGCAGACTGAGCGTTGAAAACACTTCATCATTACCTGCCTGCGGTAAAGTCAACGCACATTCAGAGTTCCGTTAGTAAGAACAGTGGCACTCAAAAAAAAAACCATAAGCGTGTCCCAGATTCACTAGGAAAGGTACAATCCTGAATCTGACTTCGAGAAAATGCGTTATGTCTTAAAATAAGGATTGTTTTAAACAACACACACACACACACATGACATATCCGTACTATTATAATGCTTCTAAAAGTAGATACAATTGACAAAACTGAATTAAAATAGACGTACACATTTACGATTTCCACTCAACCGACTTGACGTGTTTTTGAAACTAGTCCCCCGGAGTTTCTCAGGTTTCACTATCGCCTGGTTTCCATCGATGTCTTCCATTAATACTCTTGAGCCGCCGATTAGTTTGATATATCAAGTGCAAATGTCAAACATAATCTCCAATCGCATCTTCTATGATAGCAGTTATCAGATATACAGTATTGGATTTGAACAAGTTAGTTGAAACTGTTTAAAACTTTTGGTTTTTACATCCCATCACCTTCATGATTTACTGAAAAAAAGAGACTTTAAATGAAATTGTGAGCACAAAACTGGACGTTTTTTAGGAAATTCTATGCTGACAGCATAAAAATTAAGTGTTGAAATTTCTGTATTATTATTATTATTATTATTGTTGTTGGAGGTGGTATTATTATTATTATTATTATTATTATTATTATTATTATTTATTACTATTAATAATAATAACATTTTTATTTTTATTTTTTACAAGAACATATTTTTAATTTTTGTTTCAGTAATAATGTGTTGATAGTTTTATATCGTGAAGTTGTTTATAAAGTTACCCAAGTCCACTTTATCCTTGGTTCCAGAGTCGGATGAGACAATGGGTGAGATAGGGAAATACATTGCTCTTATAGGTTTTACTTTCGCTACTATTACGCGACTTGAAAACCACGACCGATAACAATGAACCAGTAGATAAGTCTAAAAATGTACAGAGTAGTAACGGTATTTTAATTCTTCATATTTTGGTATATTTAAAAAAAAATGTCGCCCAAAAACTGAGTCGGTAAAAATAAAAATGTAATAAAACCGTCGTACACACGATTTAGTACGTATTAAATTATAAACTGACCATACGCAAGACGTTCTTGCTTCTAAACAATAAAGTTCTTTGTACACGTAGTCCAGATCACGTACATGATGTACATGCCAATAAAATTTAACAATATCCTTGTAATAACAAAATAAAAAATAAAATTTCATATCAAATTACAAATTTTTTCAGCCGTGAAGCATAAAATGTAGCCTGCGAGAAACTTTCTTCCTCTTCAAGATAGACGAATACATTAAGTGAGTGAATTGTACAGAGAGATTCAAGTTTAATTTTGATCTGACTCCCAACGTTCTATTTTTATTGGTTTCCAAATTGTAGAGCGAATCTATGTGAATTTACGGAAAACTAAAATTAAAGGTTTTCAAGTCCATTAATAAATCATGAAATTATAAAAATTATATCCAAGGTAAATTTTTATTAGTAATAGAATTATTGATTGATTGCATAGCTTCTTGAAAATGAAAAGCAAAATAGAAATTAAAGAAAAGAATTTATTAACAACACAACATTGGACTTGGATAGTTTTAGGCCTACTACTAACCCCTCGATATACTGTCATCTTATACGTGTATACCAAGATTACAGTACACAAAACTGTCGTTACACTGAATGACAAATGCAAAAATCCTTCTAAAAATAAAAATATAATTTATTATTAATGTTAATTTATAAAAATAGTGGGTAATTGTGGATATATTATTATTATGGTAATAACCACAACAATTATAGTAGTACAGTAGTAGTAGTAGTAGTAGTAGTAGCAGCAGCAACAGTAGCTAGTAGTAGTAGTAGTAGTAGTAGTAGTAGTAGTAGTAGTAGTAGTAGTAGTAGTAGTGGTAGTAGTAGCAGTAATTGTTGTATGGGGGAATAATAATAATAACACAAACAAATCTGTGAAGATACAGAATAATTTCTGTGAAACGTGGGTCAGGTGAAAATAAACCTACTTGCAGCGTATTTATTTGAAGATATTAAATAATAATAATAATCGTCATTGTCATCAATACAGGGCAGAGGATAGGCTCCTTATGTAGCCTGCGAGAAAGACAGTGTACCCAGCGGTTTACTTCGGATGTCTGTTCTACACAATGAATTACTGTTTTCATTTTCACGCAATGAGTAGGCTTATATAATATAGCCTCTCATATACAAATGCCAACCTCACCTTCTCGAAGTACAGCCTCGGTTGTATGGTGCACCCTGTTTTAACTGACGAGGAAATGGCGACCGAGTGACTACCGGAATAAGTAGTCTCCCGCAGACACAGTGAAGATAAGAAACCTTCAGTATCTGGGACATCTCATGAGAAATTAACAAAGGTTTTTTTCTTATTCCAGTCCGTACTACAGGGAAAAGTACTTGGAAAGAGAGGAGTTGGGCGACCAAGAATATAGTGGCTGAGAAATTTAAGGACCTGGTTTTGCATGAATACAACTCACTTATTCCGTGCAGCAGACCAGAAAGTTTAAAATAGCCTGTATGATATCCAACATCCGAAACAGAAAGGAACTATCAGAAGAAGAAGAAAAAGAGTAGACTTAGGGGGTAAAAAAGAGTGAGTTAACCCCCCCTCCCGTGGCAGTCCTAGAATTTGAGTAAAGGGACTACTTTGCTTTGTTTTGTTTGAGAAGGGTGTCTTTGCATCTGTGGCTGGAGTGCAGCATCTGGGTCTCAATGACTGTCAGAAGATATCTTAGCACTAATACAGTAGGAGGTGCCTAATACTACAAGGGGAAACCGCAGACGCGATTATTCGGTAGAACGCGTGGGATAAAGACTTGGCACAGCTGGTGGGAACGGTCTGGCTCAAGTACAGCAAGCTGATCCGTGGAGGCGTCTAGCAGAGTCTCCGTGCCGGCGACAAGAGGTAACACCAGCAAGCATCGTGAGCGACGTGCTAGGAAGGAGCAGTCTGAAGAAACAGGGAAAGGACAGTGTTCAAACGGTCAACACCGGGGCTGGTAACAGAAGTTAGGCACTAGATCGTCTTTATGGCGGGTCATCAAGAATCGCCCGACGGCGTTTGACCCGGATCGGGGGGTGAAGGAAGGCCCTTGTATTGTGCACTTCCATTATGGCCAAATTGAAGAAAATGGTTTTGAAACAACCTTTAATTATATAATTGAATAACACGGTATTGACAATAGCGGCGGTCGGAGGGGAGCACGGTCGTATATACATGTACCAGGGTATAGGTCGTATATATAACAATAGTTCCTAGGGACGGCAGGACACCTAAATCCGGGCCTGGGTGGAGGTTCTGTGGTGCTGATGGTCCTCAGGTAGGGGGGAAGGAGAAAGCCTCTGCTGCAACAGAAAGAGTTACACCCAACGACCGGTCAAAGTGAACTACTTAAAATATTACGAAATCTTCCAAGTCAAAAGGTGTACAATTACGGCCGCTGTTTAGTTTTATTATTTGTTACGAATCACACACAATGTCATGTTTTGTAATCATTACTTAACGGTTTGAAAGGATTTTTAATGTGCCTCTAGATGCCTTAGACCGCTTTCTGTAGGGGGATTCTGTACGGAATCTCCAAATCGGTAGGCAATCGCCACACCGCTGGTCTGTCAGGCGCCTTATAATTTCTTCTTCTTCTGGTAGTTCCTATCCGTTTCGGATGTTGGATATCATACAGGCTATTTTAAATTTTTGCACTGCTGTACGGAATAAGTCAGTTGCATTCATGCCAAACCAGGTCCTTAAATTTCTCAGCCATGATATTCTCCGTCGCCCAACTCCTCTCTTTCCAAGTACTTTTCCCTGTAGTATGGGCTGCAATAAGTAAAATCTCTGTTCCATTCTCATGAGATGTCCCAGATACTGAAGATTTCTTATCTTCACTGTGTTAATAACATCCCTATCCTTCTTCATCTTTCTAAGAACTTCAATATTAGTTATATGCCCATGCTGCTCATGAAATGTCGTGCTGTCCATGAAATGGTCAGTATTCTACGGTAGAGTCACATTTCGAAAGATTCCAATTTCTTAGTTGTGGTTTCAGTGAAAGTCCAAGATTCTGCATCGTAGAAGAGGACCGAGAATACGTAGCAGCGTAGAAATCTCATCTTTGTGTTTAATGTTAAATAGTGACTTTTGAATAAACTTCTCATTTTAGTGTACACTGCTCTTGCCTTTCCAATTCTGTTATTTATTTCTTGAAATTGGTCCTATTGTTCATTGACTATAGAGCCAAGATATGTTAATTGGCTTAGACGTTCAACTGGCTTTTGGCTTATATTAAGGGTACAGTTTGTGAACTTGTTCTTAGATACAATCATTAGCTTTGTTTTATTAACCATATCGACGGCTGCTTTCTGTCACTCTACCATATTATTTACACGTCCATTATTACAAAATGGAAAGTCAATATTATTCATCTAATGTTCTGTCGGATAACGGGAACATTTCGCCAGTTAAAAATAAGGCACCTAAACACGTTACTATAACGGTTATTTATGTCAGACAAGTTTGCGAACCGAAGAAAAAATCCGTACAAGTACGTGAGGCGCACACACGCGCACTCTTCATAATTAACATTCATTTTACGCTAAATTATCGGCGTTAATAGCTTTACGTGTGTGGCGATGTTGTTTTGTTTGCGTCCGAGCGAAAAACGAAACCGATGTTGCTTTTTCATGTCACTTGCTAAACAAGGAAAAAATTTGTGAATGAAAACAAAAAATACGTGAACCGTTGAACCCTGAAGAGGGAATTACTTAATCAGCGAATCGATAAAGGTCAAAGTGTTTCATAACGAAAGCGTGTCGGGCGCAAGTATTTTGGTGTTTGTTTAGCGAGTCCGCATTAATTTCACACAACATTGTGGAATGTTTACAACCGTGTTGCGGATGTTCCGCCATTTATATTGCTAAATAATCCAAATAATTTCATCTCAAATTACGTTCCTCCTACCGTGTTGCAGTGTTTCTCTGTCTGTCGCCAAATTTCATTGCTCGGCGTTTGTTTAATGTGGGACCACTAATGCTCTGTAATTTCTTTTGCGACCCGTATAAAACATGTTCAGTAAACTCTTCAAATGAACATAGATTGTTGATTTATAATTTAGTGGTTATAAAATAAAGACATAAAACTATTTGAGTCCAATACAATTTTTTACTTGAAGAAGAACAGATCTTAACTAATAACGATAATCTTTTCTTATCAAGATAATATTTTTTGTGCTATGAGCATAACTTAAAATGTTAATGTTACATTTTTTTAACGATTCAGGCTCCAACAGAGATGTCTACTTTGCGGAGATTTAAAGGTTGTGTTCTGTTGAGTGGATTAAGAAATGTGGATATACGAGAAGACTCGAGAGTATCGTGGATGATATAGCGACATATTGGAGAAAATGGAGACAATGTGTAGAGAGAATGACTATGGGAAAAATTCCGAAACCGGTATTGGAATACACAAGCCTGTAGCGCGAAGAAGCGTTGAAGTCCTCGAAAGAGACAGAAAGATAGCCTTTGAAGTCTGGACAGGCCAAGCGCCTAACCCTTATAGTGTAGAAGAATAAATATTAACGAAAAATCACGGAGGATTTTCTTACCGCGCTTTAATGAAAGTAGAGTAGCGTCATTGAACAATGATCTTAGTGAGAAGTTTCATGAATCTGATATTCTCCTTAGCTTGTTATCATAAACACAATTTTAAAACCTCACCTACGAAAAGATTTTTGGTTAATTGTTTTCCCTCGTCAATTAAGGTGAAAATAGTCCATCCTTGTGACTAGAAGCAGAGTCTCGTAAATGCTTTTTAATAATGACTAAAATTTTCGCATCTGTTCTTATTTCACATTAAGGGTAAATGGAGATTAAGTTAATATCTTTTTTTTTTAGTTACTGGCTCTATTTTGTCCCTCCCCCAAATATTTTGTTGGCTCTCATTTTAGGAAACTGGTTCGTAATGTTGTTGTTTATAATAATTATTAGCGTCAATATAATTCAACTATCTTCGTTTGTATGTTTTTTTTTCAAATTGTGTCCATTATTTTTTTGGACCGTAGGGGAACCGTAGGTAACAAATCTGTCGAATTGAAATTAGTCCAAGACCACCACATTCCGCTGAAGGCAAATCCAGTCATTGTGGGAAGTCTTTTTTCTGAAATCCCGTCTCCCTTCTTCTGTAATCTCACGTAGACATTGGACATTATTGCAGTGGTGTAGCTAGATGCATTGGTGTAGCCTGGCAAAGTGATAATTTGGCGCCCCCCCCCCCACTATAGCGCTTAGCCTCTCTTCTGAAGAAATGGTACGAGGGCAATTTTTTTTCAACCTCCGGTGAGTTGGCAAACCTGGTTCTGTTGTCATAGCAACAATCTGATTGTTGATTAATGTTTTTGAGGCTTTGTTCTAACCTATAACCACTGGTTGTACAGTTATTTTATATATTACTGTGGTGACGACAGTTTAATTATGGCAACTACAATTGAAATTGCCTCCAAGTGTGAGATTCGGTCTGTTATTAGATTTCTTCAAGCTGAAGGTCATAGTGCTGCAGAAATTCATCGAAGGTTGTGTAATGTGTATGGAGAAATGTGATGAGTGATGGTTCAGTTCGGGAATGGTGTCGAAAACTTAAGGAAGGGCGAATTGATGTTCATGATGAAGGAGGGCAAGGAAGAAAGTCCGTGGCTACTGAGAATGTTGTTGAAAGGGTAGACAGGATGGTTCGAGAGCGCCGCCGTTTCACAATTACTGAACTTTCTGCTGATTTTTCTGAAATTTCTAGGTCCGCTCTTTATGGTATTCTTACTCAGAAGCTTGGGTATAGGAAATTCTGTGCTCGGTGGGTTCCCAAACAACTCACAGATGTCCACAGAAAACCTGCTTCATGAATTTGGTTGGGAAGTCCTTAATCACCCACCTTATAGCACATACTTGGTACCAAGTGACTACTATTTGTTCACTGACTTGAAAAAGTGGTTAGGTGAGCAGCGGTTTGACTCCAATGATGAGTTAAAGTCCAGTGTGGCAGATTGGGTGACTACTCAGGAGCAAACATCCTAAGACATGGGCATAGAAAAGTTGGTGCCTCGCTATGACAAGTGCCTCAACAATGGTGGTGACTATGTAGAAAAGTAGTTTATATATATGAAACTTTTGTATATAATAAAATTATTGATTTCATTCATGTGTCTGTTTATTGGTCTATCGGAGGCTGAAAAAAAAATAGCACTCGTATTTCGTGAGTATGGCTTATGAAAATCATAAATTACCGGTAATGTAATTATGAAATAAGATAATCATTTCTAAACAATTATAATTTATTTTCATTCGTTGAATATATTAAGGTTATTTACGTAACTTATGAACTAACTAATTTAAATTTATGAAAATCAGTAAATAATATAACCAAAACAATTATTCTTTCCTTGAACAAATCTGAAAACTTGTACGCTCTAGTTGACATATTTGATTTTATACATAACAAAAGTTAACACTATTAATAAGAATGACTATTTACTTTCATTTTTTAGATAAGCTAAATTCATTTACGTAACTTACGTAGTTGTATTTAAACTAGATGAATTAAAAAAAAATCATAAAAAGTAATAAAATCAAAACAATTATTGTTTCCTTAAACAAAATGTCAGTTTCATAGATTTTGATTTGTAGGATACATAAAAGCTAACAAAATTCTATCTTCTTCTTCTTACTTACCACTACAGCCCAACATAAGCCCTGGTTTCCAACACCAATATTCTCCAATGTCTCCTGTCCGTTGTCATCTGAGCGTAACCCCTCACATCAGTGGTCAGTGCGGTATGGAGGGTCAATTATCTAAGCGATATGAAGGTGACATTAGAAGAGCGCGATAAGGATACGTTGTAATTTCGCACGCAGTCCCGCATCATCAACCAGAGTGTCGTAGTCTGAAGTCTACGGTATGCAGTTTCGTCGCACTGATAACGCGTTAGTTATCGAAAGTAAATTCTATAGGTTTTGTATGCATAATTGTTTGTTGGACGAAAAGTTTATGTTTTAACAAAAACAATACTAGAAATCACCTGAATACCCAGCATAACTGGAAATAAAGAATTACGGGGGCCAGTTGAAAAGTTCGCGGAGCGACACCTACCTGCGGTAGTATTACAATTTTTTGTAGGTTCTCAGATTCTTATTTCGTATAAACACCTGTCAGTTTCCAACTCTGTAAGTTTATTAACTACTTACCAGCTGTTCGAAATTTACGTGTCACACGAGTTTTAACAAAGTGGACAAAATCAAGAGTCTTTGTTAAAAAAGATCTAGAGTCAATGGAAATACAGAACGAAAAGATAAATGTGTTAGATTCTGAGGCTTCAGAAACAATGGCTTGTTAATGGGTACTGTAGTTTAAAAGTGACCATACTAACATTCAATGTAATCCGCGCAGTGGACGCTCAAAAGTGCAACAACTCCAAATGCTGCACCCACCTTGCACATAGATTTTGCATATAAAGTTTTTGTTAAAATATGATACAATGATCTCAGAAATGTAATCCACTCACCGTCGCTGGTCTTCCAGCACCGTGTATGGAATTTGTTTTATTAATATCTGGAGTTGTTGCTCTTTTTTGGCGTCCACTGAGAGAATCATCATCGTCAATGCCCGCACAACCACGTTTAAACTCGTGTACCCACTTACAGACCATTGTTTTTGAAGGCGTAGTAACATCTCATGACCATTTACCATTTCGTTGTGAATTTCCATTAGCGCTATATCTTCTTCAACAAACACTTCGAACACATCACGATGTTTAATTTTGTCCATTTTTCAAAACATGCGTGACACGTAAATTTCGAACAGCTGGTAAACATCAAAGGCATTGACAGGACAGATTTAGGAATTAATAGCTGTTTACACGAAATATGAATCTTCAAACACACGAAAAATTTCAGTTCTACGACTAACCTACAGACGTCGCTCAGCGAACTTTTCAACTGACCCTCGTATATAGTTTAACGGAATAAATAATTTGATTTTGATAAGGAGGAAGTTTAATTTGAAATGCTATTAAAATGATGTGTGTCTCGCATGAAAGAAGAAATGTTGGTTGCTGAATTTATTATGTTGAAATCTGGAAGGATAAAGATGCCAAAACAGTGAAGGTAGAAGACGATATTGACCACTGTTATTGTCATCATCACTGACATCACCGCTACGAATTGTTATCATTTCTTCGAACTTGCCGTTGATTAACTATAAAACGTCAAAAATTGGTACTTTAAAAAGTATTTAAATCTATTTTTTGCAAAAACTGTTATTCAACTTGATTCGTAACTCTTCAGATTAAAATAAAATAATCGCGTTTTACAGACGCAATAAGATGACTGTTTTAACAAATATCCCAGCAGCAGACTCCAACCTGTTTAAAAAAATAAGCTGTTTAGGACAGTGGTTCCCAAAGTGGGGTCCGCGGACACTTCTAAGAAAAAATAGAATATAGAGTAATTTTCTCAGATTTTTATGCTGTAAAATCTAAATTTTAGAATCTTAAAACAATTAGTACAAGATTCCAGTACTTTGTTTTTGTTCAAACTAATTGTAGGCCTAATTGTATAAGTAGTTTCAAACTAATGGCTTTAATAATGTTTTTAAATCATGTCGTGTAGCAGATCTGTTTGTCAGCCGAACTGACTAGAGCGCCGCATCAACGCAGAACTGATAGCGCTGTTTTAGTCCACGTATAAGTACTGTATCTCGCGTATAAGCACTGTATCTAAGCAATACGTTTTCCCGTGTAGCTGGTTTTATGCCTAAGTAGCTGGATTTCGACACGTGTGACTGGAAAGATAGAGCCGAGGTTGGCAAAGTTAAGAAATAAACTTGATGTCGAGAGTGACTTAATATTGAAATTATCAGACATTAAACCTAATATTGCAGCTTCATTGTTCACAACTATGTTTGATGTAATTAATATTATAATTTTGCAAGTTAAGAGAATTTTGATTTTAATACATTTTAATTAAAATATAAGAGTGTATAATATTTACTGTTTGTTTTATTTCATAACTCAGACGGGGTTCGTGAAATTTTTAACTTTTTGGGGGGTCCGCGGCTGAAAAGTTTGGGAACCACTGGTTTAGGAGGTTAGCAAAGGATATCAATACTTACTTAAAAAAAGTAAGTAGGCCTATATCATAGGACATCAAAGGAAATCAAAAGTCCGGGTTCTTACTTAATCATGTTATGGGGATCACAATTTTCATAAACACTTAGCCTGTATCATTCTTATCAAAATTATTATTATTATTTTTACTATTCTTACCATTATGATAACGTTCTCAAAATCACGTATGGTGCCTTACAGAAACGAACGACATAACCGGATCTTATCAGCGTCCCCTGTCATTTCATTGTCCAGTCGAAAGGATAAAATAAAGCCACAGAAGTGTATAGAAATAAGCAAACAAGAGGGCATTTAGTATGGTTAGAGATAATGACGTACAACGTTTTATTTTGTTTTTATGTAAATGACATATCAAGTCAACACTGTTTACGTTGGTCATTAAATACTGACGTGAACTGTATGGAAATGTACGCGCACGTAGTATTAGTGTTTAATGCTAGTGTTTACAAAAACGGAGATATTATCCAGTTTTCAAGGCTACCAAACGAATAAATTACCTCGTCCCGTTCGACGGAGTCGTTGCGTATTAGCGGATAGTAAATCGGCTATAAGTTGTTGCTATACAACACTATCCAACTGACCTGAAACAGTTACACGGTCCATGGGTCCGACACTTGTGTGCAAAGTGTACGGACATATAACAGCATTCGACACCGTTACTAACTGTACATATTTATCAAGAACAGACGCAAACGCGTACGTTTTCTTCCTTGCACATCCTCATTATGTCGAATGCCAATACGTTTTGTGACATAAGTGTAGTCCTATTCGCATTAAGTGTATCACATACGTGTAGCGTAAATGAAAACAAACCTTTACCTTGTTTTGTCAAAGAAATAGATTTTCAAAAGGCTAAATTGATATAAACCTTCCCTTCTTTATGATCGCATCAGGCAGTGTCAACTATATTCGATGTAAATTATGGGCCGTTTAAAATACAGTATTAACTAGGAAAAGTTCTCTCGCTCACTACAAGCTACATCTTCCAACAATGGATACACTCATAATAGTATTTCGTTCTAGAATTAGAATTAGAATTACTTTATTAACTTTTAGTTTTTATTACAAAGAATTTGCTTTCGTCAGGTTTATATTTTGCTAAAATTACTTAAATTTAAAACAACAGTTAAGAAACCCGTTTACTAAAAAAAATATTCTTCTTGTAAAAATAACTTATTTCTACTACAAAATGGTTCTAATGCTCTCATTTCGACCGATAACGTTCTGTACAACCTTATAGTTAATCCATTTTTCAGGTGTTAGGATATAATGCTTGGCAAATTTTAAAATATTATGTCTTGTGCTGTAGACATTATGGGAATTGTTTAGTTTGTAAATATGCAAATTGTGTTTAACAAATTGTATTAATTCAAATACGCACAATGAAAGTAAGGACAAAATTCCGAGTCCTTTAAACAAAGGTCTACACTTTGTTAGTCTTTACACATTTTCAATTAACCATAAGGAATACGTTTGCGTTACAAGTACATTAACTGAGTGCTGGGAGTTTCCCTTTTGTAAAATTTGAAAACTAAACAGTGACTGAAAAAAAATAAGGTTACTAAAGAAACTGTTTAACAGTTTCTTTAATAATGCAGATTATGAAACAGGCCGAAACATGTCTAGTGTTGTCTATTGTCAGGCCCCTGTTCACGTAACTGCGAATCAAAACGAAATGCCTCTTGTACCGTAGCCATCTGGCGCTGCGCACGACAGTCACCATCTATCTTTTATTCCTTAGGCCTGTATTGACCTGCTTGGTGGTCACTTATATCCGCCACCAACAGGCGTAGACTGGAAAGTTTCCAATCCAAAACCCTCCGTTCCTTGTCGGGATCTCTTTGGTTTGTAAGGAATAGTGTTATTCGAGGAAGTCTTCGAGCTCCTACTCTTTCTGCCTTTGTCTGGTCGTTCGCTGCAACTGAGACCTCTTCCTTCTCTTACCTACGGACCATCAGCATCACGCAACCGCCTCCCCCTGTCCGGGTCAAACGCCCTCGGGCGATTCTTGATGACCCTCCATAAATGTAAAATACAATAAATAAAAGGAGTATGGAAGAAAATAATCTGAAGAATGGAGATACACAGAATAAGTTGATATGGAAACTGAGATGCGGGATGCGGCAGTAGCTGTATATAGGCCTATAACAATTATTGTTGTGAGAGCTGTGTTTTGTCCATCGTGTTCTGTTTGTTCGCAGACGGTATAACTGCATTGTTGAAATCGTAATAAGTTCTGACTTGCTCTGCTACAGTTATATTTTTGTGCTTTCTGATTCTGGAAAAAATGGCAAAACAGAATTAATTAATTAAAGTCGTTTAAAATGTGAAAAATTAAATTACCTAAGTCTTACTGAATTATAAACACACAGAAGTATCACAAGGGAACACTCAACAGACAAAACGCATTCAAGTAATTGTTCATGAAACCTTTTTTTATTTTTTTACCGATTTATGGTTTAAAAATTATTTTTAATTTCCGATAAGAGCATTAGAAACATAAGGTCAATAAGTCAGTACTTCATGTTTCTTTACATATCCAGAAGCTACAGCCCTTAGCCTATTCCACTACTTATATCCAATGGTCCTCCCCGATGGTAATATGTTATATATTATAAAATGTAAATAAAAAAGTATCTGAAATGTAAATGAATTTTTACAAGCTGTTTTTTAGATGCTCTAAATTTAATCCATAAATGTGAATTAGGCCTAATTGTTGAAAAGATTGGAAAATTCTTCTTCTTCCTTCCAGGGATTAGACCAAAATTCTATTCAAGTTACACAAGATAATGTTCACGTCTTCGATGGTCGTTCAACATCTCTTTTACATTTCAGTAAATAGTCACACACACACACACACACACACACACACACACACTTTGTGTGCCTACTACTGGCTATTCTGTACACAAATAGTACCAGCAATACAATTGTATCTGTACTTCGAATCAATTGTAACCAAGTTTTACGATATCATATTGTTAGTAATGACTATCATTTTGAAGAATAATCCTGGAGATATTAAATAACCGGCAGTAATGAAATACGTATCAAGGATTACGATAAACTAAATGCTTGACTACTAAATAAAATACTTAATGCTAATAGTAAATAAAGCAATATTACAGCAATATTGCAATATTACAGCAGCGGTATTATTTGAAGAATAAAACAGAGAGACGGGGGAGACAGACAGAAAGACAGAAAGCAAGTAACTTATTAGTTAATAAGTGTCTTTCCAGGAAGGAGGTAACGGGTGATCGTACAGATTCTAAAAGTTCGTAAATTCATTAACATGTTTAGTCTAAGGCATTATCGCGGGTTCCAATATCCCATCTACCTGTTGGGACAAATTCCATAATTTGGTTTGGAAATCTTGTTCTTAACCTACTCTGATATTTTCACAGAGTTTCAACATTGATCTGTACATATTGATTTCACCATGGACAAAGAATACTCTATTTCTGATGATACCTTTTCAATTCATACACTGTTCACTCACCTGAGGCTTTTCAGATACTTCTCAAAGTTTATTTTAGAGACTTTAAACTAACCCAGGTCGCGTCTTTGAAATAGGCCTACCACCACAGGTTCTTGCTCCATAAAAATACAATAAAACTTCCCTGACATTACAAAAGTTTAACCGTGGTGAGATTAAGATGGTTGTTACACACCGTATCGAAACGTTACACTGGTGGCACTACAACATTTCCTTAACCATCGTCTTTACGGCATTGTTCAAGTATCGGAACAATAATATACGTTGGTGTAACACAGGATACATGGCATCAGCTAAAGTAAGTTTGTGCGTTTCGTAGTTCCTGTAAAAATAAGAGGGAATCTATACGTTTTAGGCAGCTAATTAAACACACACAATATCGGCGAGTGCTCATGACCATTGTTAACGCTCAACAAGCGTTTTTCTCCGAGAAATCGAGTGGAATACAGTATAATGTGTCTGTGTGTATGTTATGTTACCGAAACAGACGGAGTAAACAAATGACTATTGTCTGGATTCTGGCAATGTGGCGCTGCGTTCTCGGAACACCGCGGACAGCTGTCGGACACAATTACGCATACACGCACGCACGCACGCACGCGCGCGTATGGAGAGCGTAGGGAATTTTCGCGCCCGGTTACTGGTTTCACCGATTTATTATGATTCCGTGAATCGGTTACGCAACCTCAATTAGTCGGGCAACAAATTGACAGCTCTCAGCGATGTAATTTCTTGCCTTCATTAATTACCCTAATTAGAGCGGTAACAAATTAGTTGAAACACACACACACACACACACCCACGCAGGTCGGCTATAATTTAGGCGTTCAGTAACCAGTGTGTGTGTAACTACGCGACCACGTGCAGGGGCTTACGGTAACAGATGTACTAGTCTTATTCAGGCATATGTGAGGTCTGCAGTAACATTGAAGGTGCCTGAGAAGCGTACATGAGTGTTTCAGTTTCTTGAAAAGTGAAACTAAAGTTTTAGTGCGAGTCCTACATACACCAAAGGAACTGGTTTCCTGAACGCAGTTTCCTGCAGTACTTTTTATGAACTCATTTTCCTACTCTAGTGCACACCGGAGACACTATTTATTTGAAAACCATAATTCAAAATGTCAGACGTTGAAGACGAGTTTGTTTTTTGGTGGTGAACCAAAATAATAATTTTTGTCTCTGTTACAGGTATTGTGAACGATGGCAGGGAATTTTGATAAAGAACAACAAATTTTGAAGCAGCATTGGAAAACTGAAAATTCCGAGATTGTGCTCACAGGGTAAGTAACACCGTTTACTATCCCCTCCACCAACACGTCTGATAATTTATCGCATCAGAGACAAGTTTGATGGAACAGGTTCAGTGACTAACGCACAAAATCTGGACACCCTAGGACGTCTTTGTCGGAGGGAATTGGGACGAGAGTAGCTGTGATGTTTGTTAACAGTCCAAAAAAGTCTACACGACGTGCGGCTCAGGAATTATCCTTGCCACGCTTAATGCATAAACTTAATTTAAACCCGTACCATCCAAGACTGTTACATGGTCGTCTCGAGGTGGTTGTAATTTTGTGAAATCATGCTTAAGCAAATCTCTGACCAACGAGACCAGATAAGATCATCTGGTCAGACGAGGCCTGTCTCAATCTGTCAAGGCACGCAGTGCTTGTTTAACTAAGAGTTGTTTATCGGGTGTGGGAAGGGGGGGTATGAGACTAGCTTAAAGGATGGACTCCCCATTTTCCTCAGCAAAAAATGAGAATTTCAGGATTCTCTCCATACAATTGTATAAACTACACGTAACACTACGGGATACGTTGTTTACAAATGTTGAGTGACTGTCATAACTGCCATAACTTTAATTTTATTTTGTGAATTTACAAGTACTGTAATTCCTTTTATTTCTACAACTATTTTAACACAACCAACTGACTTAGAAATAGATCTACGTTAAGCGATTATGGAATTTCGCTGACATTTGTAATATATCTGGGGAGAGATTGATCCCCCTGATCCCCCTAGTTTCGCCACTGAGGCCACATAATAGGTATAACAGTGTTTATTGCCCAGATACAAATCCTCATTTCACTATTGGATCTCAATTAAACCAGCCAGATGTCACAGTATGGGCTGCACTCTCCAGTGAAGGTGTTCTAGGACCAGTTTTACTTGATGGGTCTGTTGATGGTAACAGTTATTACCTCAACATGTTGTGCGACTTGGTAGTGCTACACCTCGGAACCAGGGGCTAACTTCTCTGAGGAAGATGGGTAACTCCTCATTATGTGATGACAGCAACGAAGTATCTTGACAACGTATTCCCATAGCATTGACTGGCCGCCACATTCACCCGACCTTACACCAAGAGACTTCTTTCTGGGGGCATAGTGAAAAATAAAGTTTACGAGAGAAAACACCAAAAATCAATCAAAATGTTATAAATAATAATAATAAAGGAAAAATGATTTAATAAGTTATTATCAATATTTATTACCATTAGCCCATCAAAAATATAGGCGTACTGTATACCTACTTCTGGCCCACCTTCTATAAAAAATTGCAGACATACTCTGTAAACATACTGTGCAAATATAGAGGGCACTGTTGAATCAAATCATGTGTACAGAGAGCCGTTTGTACAGATACGAAACGTGAATATTAGAAGGAAAAGGAAAACGGTGTGGTGGTGTAGGAAGTCGTCAGACCAATAGACAGACAACGTTAAACGTTAGACAATGATGGGCAGGAACAGACAGAGACAGATAGTTAGAGAAGGGATACAGTCTGAGTGCAGCAGACGAGCAGTGAGAGAGAGAGCAGAGAGAGAGAGAGAGAGAGAGAGAGAGAGAGAGAGAGAGAGAGAGAGAGAGAGAGAGAGAGAGAGAGAGAGAGAGACAGGTAGACAGACAGACAGGTAAAGAGATAGGCAGATAGGCAGGCACCCAGACAGATATAGAAACACAAGGACATAACGAAAACAGATGTCAATCAGAATGATCACTGTTGCACACCACTATATAAAAATTATCCCGATTAGCGCTTTCAAACTTCACAGCCCATCGTCAGATCGGAATAGCTATTCCGATTCCGATCGGAATAGCTATATCCTATTCCGATCTGACGACGGGCTGTGAAGCTTGAAAGCGCTAATCGGGATAATTTTTATATAGTGGTGTGCAACAGTGATCATTCTGATTGTGATTTCAAGCACTAACACAAATTTCTTCAGAAAACAGATGTGGCAGATACAAAGAAAAGATAGACTGGAAAATCAAAATCTGATAGTTTCCGCAGTACAGCGGCAAAGAATAGAGGGTAACTTTGTCAATATTTGCCACAGTACTGTAGAAAGTGGTGAACACCGTGCCAGTTACCTTTTGAGTCGTCACACTGAAGATGGCCTCCAATGATGAGGCCGAAACGTCTGTTCTAATCGACAGCTTTAGACTACGGCCTAATAGCCCGGCAATGACTCAGAACTTTAACAAAGTTGACGCCGGCCGTGAGAGCCAAAGGCCGGCCGCACACTGGAGCGACATTTTGCTTCGCAAACAGAATTGTTTCGATGCCTCGTGTTGCAAAGCGTCGCTCCGGTGGAGAGAGGCTTGAGACATTGTCTTACGATAGAACGACTTCTCGTCAGCTGTTTTTGACCTATGAAAGTGTGTGGTTCATGGTTTGTGACAGGGATTAAACTAGAAGGCATGGACTAGGTAACATAAACTTCCCGCTTTGTGTGGTTAGAATCCAGAGCATGCGCAGTTCAGAAAGTTGCAAGCTGTTTTGTTGCGAGACATAAATTGAAGGAGCTTCGTCTTGGGTCGCGAGGAGCCTCGCGACGTCTCTAGACAATGTCGCAACTAGTGTGTGGCGCTTTATAGATCCTGATGGCAACAGAGTCGTCTGCAACGCTTAGCAACACAATGCACCAAAACGGTTCTGTAGCGAAACAAATTGTCGCTCCAGTGTGCGGCCGGTCCAAGACATCAGTGACCTGATTTTGATTTTATTTATTCCGAAATTGTCTGTACGGTGGATGGTCCATGATACTTTAAACATCCTTATATGTGTATATTGAAACCCATCAATTATTATTATTATTATTAATAGACTGTTTGTACTAAACGTTCTGTAGCCGATTGATAGCTTTCGAGTCGCTGTAAAACGTTCAGACTAAATACGAAAACAGTACTGCGTCTTTCAATATTGATGAACTTTTCACTGTTGAGTTTAAAATTCAGTTTATTACATTAGCTGTACGGAGATTTCTGATTTAGTTTCTTTCAAAACACTTGTTTTTGCCAAACACGTGCAAGCCAGACGATAATTGCAGTTAAATAAAAACATCTAAAAATAACCAACGCCAAACAATTTCAGATTTCACAGAGTGACATTTTGTTTTATATTATTTTAATGAATAAATCTATAAAACTTTTTTATGTCTGTTTTATGACTTTTTTATAACACCCTTTTCCTTACAGAGTTATAGTCTGTATAAATAAAGAGCTTTTATATGTTTCAGTTTTTCATTGTTATGGTGTTTTTTTTTTATTATCGCGACTTGTCTTACTTGCAAATTATAAAATATCAGGGACTCGGCTGCAGAAAAGGTAAAAAATAAAACGCATTTTCAGACTTTG
Source organism: Magicicada septendecula (assembly GCA_034769895.1). Lineage (NCBI taxonomy): Eukaryota > Metazoa > Arthropoda > Insecta > Hemiptera > Cicadidae > Magicicada > Magicicada septendecula. Next base: position 170,555,230 of record CM068372.1, read on the forward strand.
CTTTGTAAATTGTTTTATAAAGTACATAAATTCGACATCACGTTTTATTGTTCATAGAAACAAGGTAACTCCTTGCTGTAGGTGATCCGCCACTTTCTATTAGAAAGTATCTGGTATAAGCTGGAGGAGAGTGCAGAGGATTTCGTAAAGAGATGGACTGAACAATGACGAAGTGTTCAGGAAGGTTGAGAGAAAACAAAGCTTATGGAAGGCCTCAACATAATACTTTAATGACAGGGTACTTAATTAGAAAATATAACTATATATTAACGCTTTATCGTTGGAAAAATACGTTTAGATTATTATTATTATTATCAGGTTACCGAAGCTAGCTTTCCAGTATACATCTTTAGGAAGACGCAATTTCGGCCGTTCTAGGAAGACTTGGATTGTGCGGGGGCAACAGGTACCAAGGCCTAATCCTTGAAATTAACGACTTCGATTATTATATCATCATTATCGTCCGTGCCTCCACAACCCTTTAAGGGTCCCTGCCTGTTCCAGAAGTCGATTCCATTCGTCCCCATTCTTTGTTCTGGCCTTCAAGTTTCTAAAGGTGGAGCCTTCTCAGTTCTTCCTCCGCCTGACCCTTCAGATCTTCGGGTCTTCCTGTGGTCGTTTTTTGGACACTCATGAACCTCTAGTCAAGAATTGCTTTACCGGCTGTGTTTCCTCCATTCTTTCTATGTGCCCAATCCACCTGACGCTATTCGCTTTAGTAAATCGTATAACATCATAGTGTCCGTAGAAATGATAAAGCTCAGCATAATGGCGTCGCGACTCTCAAACAACCTCTTATGGATGTGTCTTAACACCCTTTTCTCAAAGCCCTGCTAATAATTGTTAATTAATGCATTAATTTGTGTTAATGAGCACGTTGTGATCTAGTTGCTATGCAGTATCTACTAATTTTTTTGCGTAATCGTTAATGCCATTTATTTAAGATCCCTGGTACTAGTACAGAAATACATTTACTTGCTCTATGCTGTGCATACCGATGGTTAGGCTCCGGACTGCCTGATTAGGTTGCAACCTATTTTCCGCCACCATGATGAGGCCTTTTTAGTGGTAAAGCTGAAACCTAAATCTCAACGCTCTCTGCTTTCTGGAGGAAGGGGGGTAACTATTCCTCTGTCCCCGCGCCTTAAGCCGTCAGACTATTCGGTTGCGAATTCAGCAGAGTCCGGGTTTATAGTCCGCAACTCTTCAAGGTTCCCGATTGGTACATAAATACGCGGGCGGTGAAGTGTTCGGTTGCTTCCACAAGACCCGGGACGAACCGACTTCTCGTCCATAGACGCCTTGGATTTTAACTTCCATGGGAATCGAACGATTTTCGCGCGGTTAGGACAAATTTTCTGCCTCCTTTTTTTATTGAAGTCGGTATGGTACTCCATCAGCCTAAAATCTGACAGACGTATTCGTTTCTTTAACCTCTTCACTTTATATCTCGTTTCGCATAATTTTTTCCGCTACATAATGCTTCTACGTTAGTAAAAGCAGTATATTGTCTGAGATCCCTGAATCAGATCTCAGTGTTTAATTCGATTTTTCGCTTCATTAAACTTTGTTTCTTATGACATTATTATATATATGTGAGTTTCATTTTTTTACCTCAAAGATGTGTCTACGCACGTAAATATGAGAGATAACTTTGTTTTACAAACTTGATATCTCGCACAGCAAAAATTATTTAATTTTTCTAGATAAGAGACAAAACAACAATCCCAATAAATCGACAAGAATTTGAAAATAGCAATAAAGAAAAAAGAAAGCGAAAATATCGATTTAAAAAGGAGCGAAAACAATGGCATTGAAATCAAAGACATAATAAAAAGGAGGAATGAAATAAAAACTGATGAGGAAGAAATAAGTGAGTAAGTAGCGGTTGGCAGCCAGTTATTGCAAGGCAGGCTGGACTGAAACAAAGGCCATCAAATGAAAGAGGTTTTATGTAATAACAGTAGTAATCTTTTAAAGAACAATAACAGTTTCTTCTAGTTGTTGTCTTTGCTCTGCTCTGTTCTGGCCAACAATAAAAATGTATGTAAGCTTTAACAGCCAGTAAACGCAGACACTTTGCCGCACGCTCACACACACACACACACACACACACCGCTTTATTATTTTTCCCAACGTCCGACACTTCGAGCCGGTAATCACTGTGATTACAACTTCTCTCCGCCGGTCGGTTAATTGAAAACTATTTAACGTTTTGTACATATATACTGGACACGCATCGCGTTCATTGTAAACACAATGAGCGACGACGGTTTCCCTAACCGGACGGCGTTCCCCCGTGACTCTAATTACCCCCCCCACACACACACTCTCGCTTTTACCCTTGAAATAATTGCGTACGATTTTATTAACTAATAAGTTAAATGTCAGCATACCGCGAAGTCGGAAAAAAGTGTTTTACTTTCGGTTTATAACTTTAGATCTTTTCCCGTACAACTCTGTAATGGTAATTTAGTTGATCTTTAAAACAATATACTATTGACGTCACCATCTTGTTATTTGAATTAGCAATCTTTGTAATTCCAACTTTGTCGTGCTTACTTGCTGAACTGCTATCTGTCATGCTCCGAACGAAGCCTTTCAGTGTCTCCACCATTATCAAGTCCTAAACCACGACAATCCACTAGGACTTGGAGTCCTAGTGGATTGTCGTGGTTTAGGACTTGATAACGATGGAGACACTGAAAGGCTTCGTCCGGAGCATGACAGGTAGCAGTTCGGCAAGTAAGTACGACAAAGTTGGAGTTTGTGGATTCCACAGTGAAAATTATGTATATGTAACACACACAACTTAATATGAATCGCATCACCATAGTATAGTATACGAAAACATGCTGTACGAAGGGCCAGACGTTGGATACCCGGCGAAGGGGAAGGAGAAAGCCCCTATTAGCAGGACAATGTTCGGTGTGACGTTGTAACTCTTTCTGGGGGTGAGAAACTGGGGGGTCAGAAAGCGGCCGCAGGGAAAGAGACTGTTCGACGAAACATTGCGCCAGAAACGTGATCAGCGAAAAGGGTTAACAAAATTCTTTAATTCCACGTAGAAGAACTGGTCACTTGGCAGGATTAAATTTCGGTCTTGAGGGGTTCTTCAGGGTTCTGGCGCAACTAAGGTTTTTGAGTTACCTACCTGAGTTAAGTAGATTGGCGCAACTGGTAGCGTGACGGAAAGGAACGAAGAAAGCATATAAAAAACAAATACCAAATACAATCACTAAAATAACTGGTTCACTAAATTAGTCATTTAAGGCATTCAGATCACTTAGTGCTGAGTGTGGGAGGGAGTTGAATATCTGGAGAGTGGAAACACAATTCTTTAGAGTTTCTGTCGTCACCCGTTCAACTAATTGTTCTTCACCTATCTCACAGGACCACTGGTCACGTTCCTTACGACTGGCGGATTGCAAAGGTAATTACCATATTCAAGAAAGGTGATCGTAATGACTGCAGGAACTACAGAGGAGTCAGCCTTCTTAATAGTTCATATAAATTATATGCATCTATATTAAGAACACGGCTGAATGTAATAACGGAGACCATGCTTTAAGAGGCCCAGAACGGTTTCAGGAAGGGCTGATCATGTTCAGATTGTATATTTATAATAGCCCAGCTCATTGAAAAGCGTATTAACTGCCCACATACAAAGCTTTAGTCGACTTTGAGAAGGCGTTTGACAGAGTGAATCGGAGCAAACTATGGGCAGTAATGGCAAGGAAAGCGATCCCACAACATCTAATTAGAGCAACACAGAGTCTTTATGTGAAGAACAAAATCTTAATAGAAGCTGGGAAACCGAGAACAGCTCCTAGAGTTGGAATGATCAATTGTGGAGTACGACAAAGGTGTCCATTATCACCTTCTCTTTTTAATTTATATATTGACGATGTCACACAAAACTGCCAGATATGTCTTCCAGAACATTTTATGATTGGTCACTCTACAATTGACACTTTGTTGATTGCGGACGATCAGGTGATTTCATACATCTTCACCCATCTCACACGCACCACTCTAAATTTCGTTTTTAGAACGAGAACGTACGCTTCCACCCTAGTTTCCCTACTCTGCGTCTGTTTAGGTCTCCTTAAGTCTATTTCCAGCTATTCTACAGTTACAGTTTGTCTTTAAAAAATCTACCGTCTTCCATCCTTAGAAGAGTTCAAACAATCTTAGTTCTTCCATTTTAAGTATGATGCCATTATCCTTAAGCCAACTCTTCTCCGTATTTCATCATTTCTGATACGGTCTCTCCACTCTGCCCTCCTAACCTAGTGATTTCCCTGCTTTGTAATCTGGATATCGACTGGTTTTACAACACTTACCAGTCGCTGCTGTGGTTGAGGACTGGGACTGAAACAGTTGATTACACTTTAATCTTTCTTTTGTTATCGATTTTTATTTATTGTGTATTTACATTTATTTACTGCGTATTTAATTATTTATTTACATTTGTTTACTTTGTATTTATTTATAGTGCATTTATTTATATTTATTTATGTACTGTGTGTTTATTCTATTTATACATTGTTTCTATTCTATTTATCTCTTTGCACAGTGCGTACCTCCCTTATTTCTAATCCTGCTGCTACCGTGCCATGGCAGCCGTTTGTTAGGCGTCAGTTGCGCAGTGGCCCACAGCTTCCGAAAGAATCCCTCTCGGATTAGGCTTCGGTGGTCTAGAAGTCCGAAGCACCCTAGAACCGCGACCGAAGTCCCTAGTTAACGGTTAGTTCCATTAAGTGCAATAAGGTGCCACTTTCCATTCTGACGAATCGGTTTTTCAAGCGTGTGAGCAAAATCTACACACTTTAATTGACTTGTATCACTCTAAGACTTTGATGATCGCGCACTAAGATATCCTGCTCATATTCAGTGGAGCAATGCGAGCGCCTTTCGAACGACGAAATAAAATAGGATCGTGGAACTCGTAAGGAAATTCTGATTAGATTCCGTTAATCGTGGCTCGACTCTTGTTTTTGCGACTAATCGATGGGTCTATTTATAAACGGGCTCATTCCACCATATAAATCAGATCAATAACATGTTTTGGCCTGCTAAAACCTATACAGTCTCTTTCAGGTTGTCTAAATACGATTATCGCTAGATAGGGTTAAGTTAGATGATGGACTTAGAATAAATGAAGGTAAGACGAAAATGATGGTGTCAAGATGGAAGAGGAACGTACAACACCAGTAGCATTATGTGTTTGGTGATTATTGTTATGAAGCAGTCTGGTATTATTACTGGTATGACAGCAATTTCAATAACTTGGTTCTACTGTCAGAGAAGACATGGGCGAAAAGTAGGAAATAAGGAGAAGAATTGCAGGTGCGTACAGAGCATACTTTGCCTTGAATAAATCTTGAAGAGTAGGCTACTAAGCCATTCAACGAAGTTGAGATTGTATAAGACCTTAATTAGACCAGTCGTAGCGTACGGCTGTGAAACCCTGGCCAGTAATAGGTCGGCAACATATTTGCTGGACAGATTTGGAACAAAATTGCTTAGGAGGATTATAGACCCAACATACAAAAATGGGATACAACAGCGAATGGAAAATAGGGAGTTCAATGTAGCATATGATTGTAACAACCAAAAATTAAAATTTTTTTAGTATGATCGAAAAGACGTTACATACAGCAAGACACCCCTACACGAGCCACGAGCAATAAATAAAGAACAGTGTAACGAAGTGTCAAGTGAACGTTTGCTTCGGACAATACGAATACGCTTCACATAACTTTACAATGGGGAATAAGGTTGGCCGTGACAGACTCGACTCAACCGAGATTTACAGCCTGCAACATGCAAGATAAAAAGAAACTATGTCAAGTACCAATTTAGAGAGAAACTGTGACGGACACACTGCCGGGTTAATTTGAAGTGTACCAGTAGTAAGAAAAGGGCGTAAATACACAATGGTATTTACCCTGTATGAGAACTGACATCGATATCTAAAGAATAGAATCGAACTTGTGCACAGCGGGGGAACGTCTTACTGGCGACAACTGATATTTACGACAGGGAGAAGGAGTGCCGTTTTGGAAACGACGACACGCTGCGTCAGGATGGCTATCGGAAAAAGGGTCAAGGATAGTGAAACAATAACGAAATACGACACATTGTTCGCGTGAGAACTGCAGCAGGGTCCGGAGTACGCTTAGACAAAGACCTGATCGACAACCGAGAAATTGCTCCTGTTCCAGGAAAAGAGTACGGAGGCTTTCGACGCGAACTTGTGGGGAGACACGATACCCAATCACAACCCAGCGTCTACCCAGAGAACAGGTGGAGAGGACCGTCGTCATCATGGCAACGGGAACGTCGAATGAGAAGTGAAGAACGATAGTCTGGCATAAGGGTAGGAGATCTTCTGTCCTACCATGTCCGACCTGAGGCGTGTCTTCCGGAAGATTGCATTGTGGTAAACGATGCTTGATAAAAACTGTTTGCAGAGCACGCGGGAGAACAGTCTTCATACATTTTTCGTCAGTCTTATATATTTCAATCGTATACTGTAACAGTCTTCACGGAACTAAATCTTCTAAGTCTTGATACAGTTCGATTAACATACGGACAGCAGTGGGACTTTGAACTCTGCTACGCGGGATATAATTAAGTGACTTAGACATTTCGATATTGGCGAGTATCCGGTAATAGTGTACCTACAGCGACTAAATCATGCGACATACGCCAGTGGTTAATAACTCTAGAGTTCTTTATAATACTCAAATTCAGAACTGAACTAACCAATCGCAGTTTCATCAATAACCGACGCGCAGAACTATTGTTAATGTATTACCGGACAACGAAATCGTAACGTTGTATAGTGCGGCGAAGCGATACAATATAATTTGGAACAATTACACCACGGTATCAAAGACACTATACATTAATGTACACACAAGAAGTTCAACAATAGACAGACAGATATATACACCATAGTTAATGATGAACTTACCCACACGACACATGATTTCATAAACTCGAACAGTAACAGCCGAATCAACAGAAAACACACACAGCGCGAGTGAATCTGTTCCGCGTGTGTTGAGTGTTAGTGACATCACAGCTACGCAGCTTCCCACATATGGACCACCAACGAGAAGGAGTTACTCCGATGGAAATATCGGATAAATCGCTTTACAAGTAATCTTTATGCTATTCTTATCATAAGAACTCTACTGACCCGTCTCTTTTCGAGAAACACCCCTTGAGTATTTAAGTTAAATATGATAAACATAATTAACGGTATTCATCTGAGGCAGCAATGAACGCATTAGTATAAGATTTATTGTTTGACTATTTGTGTTTTTCTATATATCGATTGTATTATATATGTATGTGTATGTTTTCCAGCAAACAACGTATTGGATTCGCATTGTAATTTGATATATATACATGTGTTCTTTTTATGAATGTATTTACAGGGAATCATCCATATTTTATATATTGAAGTCTCTTTATTTAATGATATGATGTTAATAAATAAATGTTTATTTAATCCAGAATATATGCGTTCATTATTGTCAAAGTTACCTCAGAACAAGAAAGTAATGGCACTTGAATGATTTATAGTAGTTTTATTAATTTATACAATAATTAGAGTCTCCATGCAGTAATTACGCAAACATAAAAGAACTAACGTGTCACTTAGCTTCAATCAGTTGATATGAGTAACCTAATTGAGTGATTACACGATTCCATTTTGCAAATTAGTACAATTAAATAATTAATCATTGTTGGCATAATTAATCCCCAAGCATTAGTCTTTGTATTTGGCTGCCCAACGCGTGGCATATCTTTGTATTTGGCTGCCCAACGCGTGGCATATCTTTGTATGATGATCTTAGCATTATCTCCTTTATTAAGATACAAAGAATGAAGTGGATAGGTCATGTCCTGAGAATAGAAGGTAGCAGGACAGTCGAAAAGCTGTACAAGTGTTCTCCTGGTGGAGTGCGACCTAGAGGACAGCTGGTAGAGAGATAAATATCCTGAGTAATCTCATCCAGCTTAAGATGAACCTCTCGGTTGCTCAGGACCGATACGGATGAACTACAGTGGCTGAGCAGGCTAAGAACAGCTACACGCGTCTGTTGAAAAGAAGTAATACGGTTATGACAAAAATAGTTGTTTTTTTAACTATGAAAGTTACCAGCGACTATTTCCATGACTGTATTCAGTTTTCACCGTCCGACACTAACAATTTTCTCTTGAAAATGTGTTTTGTATATTTGCAAGGCAATAATACAAAGACCCACGAGTACGGTAAAACCAAAGCGATCAATAAGACCGCGTTAGATTAAATACAGTACAGTGTAACGTTCAAAAACAAAACCAATGAAAATTAATACAAAAGGTCACAAGGTACAGAAGGTGCAAGAAGAAAACATAGAAGAAATAGTAGAGTTTACTTACCTTGGTAGTGTGATTACAAAAGAAGGAGGAGCAGTTGCAGATGCTAAAACAATTCGCAAGGCTAACGCAATCTTTATACAATTCTACCTACTTTGGAAATCAAGAGAAATATCAACTGCAACAAAGCTACGCATCTTCAAGACCAATGTTAAAGCTGTTTTGTTGGATGGGAGCGAGACCCGGAAAGTCACAGTGGAAATTACCAAGCGTCTGCAGGTCTTCATCAATAGGTGGCTGAGGTCAAACTTAAATTTTTCTGGTCAAACATTGTTTCAAATGAAGATCTCTGGAGGAGGATAAACTAGGAACCCACTGCCATTAAGATCAAACGGAGAAAATGGAGGTGGATCGGGCATACCTTGCGGAAGAACCAAAATGCAATTGAGCAACAAGCCCTCTTTTGGAACCCTCAGGGAAGGAGAAGTCGAGGAAGACCAAGAATCTCATGGAGGAGAACTGTCGAGATGAAATCAGAAAAGAAAAGGAAGTCCTTTGGAAAGCTCAGAGTCCTCGCCCAAAATAGAGTACGTTGGCGTAGCTCCGTGTCCAGGCCCTATGCAAAGAGCGACAGGAATTAGTAGTAGTAGTAGTAGTAGTAGTAGTAGTAGTAGTAGTAGTAGTAGTAGTAGTAGTAGTAGTAGTAGTAGTAGTAGTAGTAGCAGTGGTAGTAGTAGTAGTTGTAGTAGTAGTAGTATAGTCTAACGTGTCGTTTGAGTAACGAGAGCGTTCTTTCGTTAGCCTCCGGGCTCAAAATGAAAGATTTTAAATAAACAAGCCAGACACGTCGTTTCTATCACGCGGGACACTGTTAGCATCTGGATCACCGTTGTCATGACAACTTTCATACCTTTCATAATAACGGTGTCTCTATGTATCGGGGTTCCCTACGATTCAACATTACCCTATTTTGCACTGCTTGTTAATTACATCGTTTTCAATATCCTTCAACGCTGTTAATTCTAAAAGTGAATTATATTTTCAAAATATATTTGTCTTTGATCTGTTTGTTAACGTTAAAAATTAGAAAAAACTGTAAGCGTAATAAATACCTTGAGACACTTGAGTTTTGTTTGTGAAATTTATGCACGTACGTCTGGTTTGATGACCGGGGTTGCTATAAAGTTCGTTTGACATTTTTGTCTTATTTTAAATGACGAAACTTTTTGTGACTCTGCTCAATAAACGGATTAACTCAGTTTGTGTCTACTTTGTGTCTACTCGTCAACAGAAAATCGCAAAACTTTCGACATTAACCGACTGACGGTCACTAATAAATTAAGGAGTCGTGTTCTGATTTTACTTTCTGTGTACTTTTCTGGAGAAAAGCTGTCCACATATACGCGCATATGTTCAGTCTCTCGATTAAACTTTTGTATTGCCTTACACGTGTGAATACAATAATTTATACACTACTTTTGTATACTCGCAGATAACAAATTCATGTCGGGTGAAACGAAGTAGAAAATTTACTTTCTAGAGTTGTTAAGGCTTTCACGGCCGGCGGGGCGTCCGCATAGTTGGAGACATTGTTTGCCAGGCTGTTAGGCCGTGGTACATCGTTTGTGCTGACAGAAGTTTCGCCCTCACCATCGCAGGCCATCGTCAGTGTCGGAAACAATTATCACGGTGTCTCTACCTCATCACTGGGGTGAACTGGCGGACACCGTGCCAATTGTTTCCGACACTGACGATGGCCTGCGATGGTGAGGCCGAACGTCTGTCAACACAAACAACGGACCACGGCCTGACAGCAAGGCAAATTATGTTTTCAACTAAATGTACTTTCTGCCTGTTAATATCCTGAAACCTGTTTAAAAGATACTTTGTCAAAACAGAAATTAAGGTTACACATTTTAAAGTATTTACTTAGCCGTGGTCAGATTAAATCTGACGTGAATTAAACAACTGACCATCACAATTTATGTTTCATTTCCAACGCCTTCATTGGTTGAAAATTACTGCAGACGAGTAGACGGCAAGAACCGTTGGGCCTGCGGTCCTCTAGTTGTCTCAGCGATTGCTGATAGTATTAAGAAATGTGAACTAGAAGACAGTAATTTGCTGTGCCATTATCAATTCGTATGGCGTACACGGTTGCAATTTCCTATGCATTTCTATCTCGATCCTGTTTCTTTCATTACGACTATTCCTGGATCATCGTCGCCGTCTCCTTGTCTTCACTAGCTATTATGGAAATTTATGAAGATTATACACATTCGCTTATATGCAGCCGCGCGCTTACACACACTCGCACACAACAATGGGCGTGCATGCGCTAATTATGTATGCAATTATGTTTTAAATTAACTATAGAGTTTCTAGTTAGCGTCTAGCCTGGGCTGAGTTGAGTTTGTTTACCCTACCTGCTTATGTACGCGGACATTACTACATATACTTACTTAAGTTGGTTCATTGTTTGTAAATTAAACATATTTACATGTGTCAAACTATAAATTATCGGTTGTACAAGTACAGAACGACTGTACATTATATAAAAGACAGATCTAAATCATAACAAAATATAGATAATGTTGGCGTAACGCGGTAACCTGGTTTGGTTTTTGCTTTCTGTAACAGGCTTAGTTCTGGTTCTGTTACCGATCCTATACGGATAGTACGTGTTGTTTATGCTGTTGATTATACGGCAGGATAGTGGAAATTTACATAACGTTGCCTTTCACTATCGTTAGATGTCTCGTGTGTGTTGGCCGTTTCTTATCCACAAGACTCGGATACTTTGGTGAGAATTTAATTTAATATTTTGATAGTTTATTCAGTTTATTATCGTTGTATGCAGGGACGGATGCAGGGAACCCCCCCCCCCCCACAATGATCACATCAGACGAAATGTTTCCGTTGTTTTGTGACTGTAGAACGGATTTGTGATCGTCAAAAATATGGTACAACATTCATATCACGTTATGTAGGTTCGTACATAGTTTTTCTCCAAAATTACTTTTAAATGTAACTGTACCTTATCACCATGTTGATTTTTGTTTGATACATAACTTAAATGAGTAGTGCGTACTTTAAACTGTAAGTGAATGTTATTAAAGAACGATGAACGAACAAACATAGATACGATTTTATACTGGTATGTTAATAAATTTACTGTGTTGATAATAACGCACTGTATTTTTACCTGCACTGATTCTTATCGTTCATACTGTAGACCATTAAAGAATGGTCCAACTTTTCATATCCCTTGCAGAGGGTTCATTCCCTAAAGACGAAAAGTCTGTCTATGAACCGTTCCTCTGTAAACACGTGCTGTTACACTGGGGAGCGATCCACAGGAAGCAAATCGCTGTCCACGCTGGACACCTTTTCGGCTTGCACGCGTTGTGTTGGTGTGGGTTTCGGCACTTTCCATTTAAAAAGCGTGCCAACGTAAGAAAATAAACATGAGTGAGACCACAAATAACGCGAATTGTGTGTGTGTGTGTGTGTGCGTGCGCGCGCGCGCTGCCTGCCAGCCTGCCTGCCTGCCTTTTTATTGCGGTAATCACAATAATAAAACTTTGGAAACGTAAACATTACATAATTGAGATATGCTTCCTGCCAGGAACGATATATTTTCACTCATACATGATTTAAATTAAAATGAAAAAATTATAGTTTTATTGACTGGCAACAAAATTATTTTATTTTTAACAATCGCCGTTGTTTGAAAAAGTTTAAATGAATTTTCAAGTACTTTACTCTTGTTAAAACGTAAAACGTTCCAGGTAAACTATCCCTTCCCCTTAACCGATCTTTACCAAAATCAATAGGCCTTGAGTCCTCTACAACTTGGGCAGGTATGCAAAAAATTATTTGATTCTGTTTGAACTTGCGGCAGTTATCGTTTGCCATAGAAACAATTCTACACACAGTCACACACTCATACACTTTTCGAAAAATGACTTTTCTTCATATTTTGAGGGTAGTACAATCAGAATCAGCCCTTATCTTGACCATGATTTGTTACGCCATCACCATACTTCCATTTCCTTATGGAACATGGAAGTAAAAATCGGTAATGGAGAACCATACATGACTTACATGTTCTAAGATTTATGTTTAAAATCGTTTACTTTAATTCGGTTCAATAATTTCTAAAAAAAATATCGTCCACCCTCGAACTATTTTCACTATTTATAGATATTTTTGTTATTATAGGGTAGTCGCTTAATGTAATGCTATTTTCGAGTCACTTTATCTATAAAAATTATGTACTTTATTCTTATAATGAAACTGAACTACGCAGATAATCACCCCTCCTCCTCAGCTGATCCCCACCATTTATACAAACTAAACTAAACTTATTTACACTTTCTTAGAGTAATAGTTTTATCATATGTAATTTCTAAGGTATCATATCCTTCAAAATTAAATATTCGTACTTTACTTGATTTCAGCACAGCAATTTAAAAAAATCGGTATGGAGAACCATACATGACTTCCATGTCCTAAAAGTTATATTTAAAATCATTTAAATATTAACTAAATGGATGCTTGAGTTCTGAAGAAATGACGTATCAGCTAAAATGTACGGTGACGTATCACCCTATGTCAGGTGGGTGAAGACTATCATCAACCTTCGTGAGGAAGGACTGTACTTTTGAATAAAATGTTTGTAGGTCGAACGAAGAGCTGGCCAAAGGGAGCTGCGATCTGATTCCTATAATGAACGTAGGCTCTCGCTGCGAGTTATCGGCCGAGGGTGAATGATGACTATAGTGTTATCAAAGTCTTTCCTGTTAATACAAACTAGTCATTTTTCTTTCTTAAAATCGAGTCTTTCTTTCTTGCCATTCGTCTTCTGAATTCCAGAACGACGATTCTGTTTACCCGTATAATTATAAAATTCTCAGCAAAGCATTTCTTCCTTAATACGTTCGTGTCTTCTGTTTAACACCCACCATTCTGATCCATGTCATAACGCTATATTCCACACAGGCTAGTAAATAACTAGTCATCCGTGAGGTCAAAATATTTTCCAGGAGGGGTAAACAATTTTCCAGAGGAGAAAATTTTTATATATTTTTCATACATACACACATGCACATATTAGTTTGTAATTCTTATATTATAACAGAAATAAGTACACAGATTGTATTCATTTATTAAAACATTTATTGCTTCAAAATATGCATAAAATTAATGGCTTGTAAAAGTTAATGTTTGATCTCCATTAAGTAGTGCTCAAGTTTCCAAAGTTTTAATATTATTATGTCCGTAATCTAAACATCAGAGCAGGTTTTAGTGTGTATGAGGGTACACCGTGAGAAAAAAATTCAACATTCCCTATGGAGCGTTGCTCAGAGTAAAGCTGCGAATCTACAGTGTACGTTTCACAGAACAAACACGCGGAAAAGAAGGATCGCTCCGAAGTCTCTCATGGACCCTGAGCATCTTGCAGAGGGTTCACTTCCTAAAGACGAAAAGTCTGTCTATGAACCGTTCCTCTGTAAAAACGTGCAGTTACACTGATGCTGATGAGCGATCCACAGGAAGCAAATCGCTGTCCACGCTGGATACTTTTTCGGCTTGCACACGTGTTGATGTGGGTTTCGACACTTTCCATTTAAAAAGCGTGCAAACGTGAGAAAATAAAAATGAGTGAGGCCAGAAATAACGCGAGTTGTGTGTGTGTGTGTGTCCTGCCTGCCTTTTTATTGCAGTAATCATAATAATAAAACTTTGGGAACGTAAACATTACATAATTGAGATATGCTTGCTTGCAAGGAACGATGTTTTCACTCATATAAGATTTAAATTAAAATGAAAAAAATATAATTTTATTAAAGTGAAATGAAATGTTTCCATAGAAACTACTTCTTTGTTGTCATTAACGTATTACACATATAAAACTTATAACATTAACTTCCTCCATCATCAAATACCATTTTAATTTATTAAAAAAATACTCCCTCCCAACTTCAACTACCCTTTTCATTTATAGATATTTCGTCTACCTTTCTACAGTGGATTATTATGACCTTCTTTTCAGGATACTTTATTTATCAAAATTAAGCAATTTACTCTTGTTAAAACGTAAAACGTTGTAGGTAAACTACCCCTTTCCCTTAACCGATCTTCACCAAAAACAATAGACCTTGCCTCCTCTACAATTCAGAGCTGTATGCAAACAATTATTTGATTCTGTTTGAATTTGCGGCTGTTATCGTTTGCCATAGAAAAAATTCTACACACAGATAGACAGACACACATACAGACACTTTTTGAAAAATGATTTTTTTCATGTTTTGATGGTAGTACAATCAGAATCTGCCATTATCTCGAACACGATTTTTTTCGCCATGACCATACTTCCATTTCCTTATGGAACATGGAAGTAAAAAAATCACCTCCTCCCCCTTCAACAACCCACTCCATTTATAATTATCTCATTTACCATTTTTCAGTGGATTAATATGACTTTATTTTCGGGGCACTTATTTATCAAGTAAAATCAAGTACTTATTTATTTATTAAAATCAAGTACCGTACTGTACTTTACTCTTGTTAAAACACAAAACAATGCAGATAAGATACCCCTCCCTCCTAACCGAACAATCTGGTTGCCTGGCAACAAACTTATTTTATTTTCAACAATTACCATTGTTTGAAAAAGTTTAAATGAATTTAAACTTTACTTTAAAGTAAATACTTTACTCTTGTTAAAACGTAAAACGTTGCAGGTAAACTACCCCTCCACCTTAACCGATCTTCACCAGATTCAATAGGCCTTGAGTCCTCTGCAACTCGGGCACATATGCAAAATATTATTTGATTCTGTTTGAATTTGCGGCAGTTATCGTTCTCCATAGAAAACATTCTACATATAGACACACACACACACACACACACACACACACACATTTCGGAAAATGACTTTTCTTCGTGTTTTGAGGGTAGTATAATAAGAATCAGCCCGTATATCGAACAAGATTTTTTTCGCCATCACCATACTTCCCTTTCCTTATGGAACATGGAAGTAAAACAATAAAAATTGTAAACATTGTAATTCTTACTTGTTTATTCTGAGTGATACTGTTTATTCCATCGATGAATATGTAAAAACAAATGGGTTGGTTTCAACAAGCTATGCTTCATACAGGCCTCTGAAACAAAACCAGGTTGGTTTCATGTTTCAACAGGACTATACTTCAGAAAGTGAGCAGTCTTTTCTACTGTAGAGACACTTACCTTCGACTCATAGAGGTTTACGTGATTAAATATAGGTTATAAGTTATATAGGTTTTTTATCGAGTTGTATATATACGCACATACATTTCTTTGAGTTATAGAGTTTAGTGGGTTATAGAGCCAGAAAGGTAAAAAATATCGAGATATCACGGTCTCTTTTAAAACATATTCGAGTTACATAGGTAAAATAAGTCGAATAAGGAAAGTGAAGGGAAATGAAAAAAAATCGAGGTATAAATGAATTCGAGTTGACTAGATTCGATTCTGATTATCTGAATAAAGTTCTGCACGTGAATTAAAAACACACAGTTTTGGCTACACAATTGCACTGAAACACATGCTAAGATGCACCATTTACTATTTCGGACTGAATTTTGACTTATTCAAGCGCTTACCATTACTCTTATGTCTTCTATATTGCATTGCCCCCGATGCCTATTATATAATAATGTGATCTCTTATAATAACTGCGCTGGAACTTATCAAGTAAGAAACGTTATGTGAGTGATGTAATATACATTAAGTGCAGCATTTAATAGTAACTATAGAAACACAGTGTTAACAGCAGTCTTAGAAAGTAGTTTAGTAGTAATATAAGCACCTAAATTTATGCAGTTAATTTTACACATGCCGAAGTAACACAAACACATCTGTCATTACGCTTTGTGCGTTTTTGCAAACGTAGCTTACACATTTTTTGAAAGCGGTTCAAAATTAATCATTTGACAGGTATTCATTTTATCACATTATTAAAGATACCATACTTATGTTCTGAATAAAGTTCTTGCCCCACATAGTGTTTTGCAATTTTTCATAATTTTGATTTTAAATTTTAGCCTGTGGTGCCCCTAAACTTTACATTTTCAGAATAAAGACCACCTTCCGATTCAGATTTTATTTTCTCTGATACTCGTTATGTATTTTTACCATTAAAAAAAAAAAATGTGTAATTTTCAAAACTGAACACTATGTGCAGGTTTTCATTAAATTCTATTTATTTTTATAAACCACATGTATTTTGCAAATTTTTTGAAAATGTTGATCCTTACATTTTTGCTCTCGTCCGTACTTTCTTTTGAGGTGGGGGGGGGGAATCAATCAACAAATAATAGTGGTGTGGGTAAGAGTCTGGATACGCACGCAAAGTTTTTCGAAAATCGGTTGATCCGTTCAAATGTTACTGTGAACATTCTTCAAGCAGGTAGAAAGACAGGCAGACAAATGCTAAACGTTCGAGTTAAAACGAACGCAGATACACAAGCATTGAAAAACTCTGAGGATGTTGTATTCCATCATAAAATTAATGTTCACGAAAGTTTTAGTTACTACCATTAAGTAAATAATTAATCTTACTATGATATTTAATTAAGTAAATAAAGCATTGAAGAAAATATGAAAACTACAGAAACGATTTTTTTTAAAGAAAAACTTCAAATATAATAAAAATGGATAAAATTATTTACAGAAAATAATTTAGACCTACTTTTAATATTGTTTATAATAGGACTAATTGTGAAAGGATGCACACAAAAAATCAGAAGGTCAATTTAATTGTGGAGAAGAAGTAAGAAGTATAGAGAAACGAATTTGACCAGCAGGGCGTACGAAGTAAGAAATGTGAAAAGAGATCACGAGATAGGCCGACAGTTATGTGCCTATGGAAGATGAGAATAGAGTAAGAGAGAAGAAGAGTGAAGTTGTAGGATGTGGGAAGTTCTGAGCAAGAAAGAAAGGAACGAAGAGAGTAGAATAAGTGGCGTACAGGAAGAATGAATGGAACCGATTTTGTATCAGCCCATATTTGTGAATAATGTCGGTAAAACACGAAATAGACTGTAGGGCAAGAAAATTTAGCTGCGTGGAGAGAAATTTATTTTTTCTCCATTTTCCGAAGCTATTTCAAATTGCTAAACTGAAGGGAAACCTGACAATTCAGGCCTCAAACAACAGAAAAGTGGTGCACGTTTTTCTCCTCGTAGGACAGCAATGGGCAATATTGTTTTCAAACAGTTCCCGGCCTCACGAAGATAATCAAAACTGTACAAGGTACACCTCCCAGCAATGCGCTTCATCGAGACGATTTTAAGCACTGCGAAAAGTCTGTGGACTCACAAAAGCCGCTGTGTTGAACTGATGAACGGATAGGAAATGTTAAGACTATCAAGGGATTCAAAGCTTTAAGACTTAGTTCCAGCTTAAAATACAAGTCCCGTATACAAATTCCAGCTTCTTCATAATTTGAAAAATTAAAATTACGAGTACACTGTCAACGTCTTTCTAATAGTTTGTATTTGTTTCTGTAGAATTGTAGTTTTAATTTTGTATGTGTTTCTACGTTATTTTCTATACTTTACAATTAAACATTTTTGAGTGGAAAAGTTTTTAAATTTTATTCACATTTTAAAATTATGACAATGATTAACATGTCAGCAGAAATTGTGTAGAAAGAATGTAATTCTTAATCGTAAGGCTATGCGGAGTAGAGTTTTGTAAATGTAGATAACTTACAAAAAACCCAGGCACATCTCGCCCCAGTCGTCATCCTATCGTTAGCTGGAACAGGTATATTTTATTAACTATATGTAACACTACCTACTCGCATCACAAATTATTATCGATAAAAACGATAAATTTTCACCTGATGGCCTAAACTAGTTTACTCTAGTTTTCCGCAAGCTAAACTCTGATGAAGCCTCTGACGAAGCGAAAACTAGTTTAGGCCATCAGGTCTGGTAGTCGGTAGTGTTACATATAGTTAATAAATAACAACGAACACGTCATGAAGAACAAAATCCAGGTATATTTTGTACTTCAATTTAAGGTAAGCTTCCCTTACACCCGTAGGAAAGTTTAAGTAACGGTAAGCAATGGGGTAATTTTATCACTGAATGTTTCTTCGAACACCTTTGTCCTTACGCCAACGTCTACTTTTAATGCATGTTCGTGGGCGGCACCGTTAACCGACGATCGAACAAAACAATTTTTATAATCTACAGAACGCATCTTCAAAGAGCGGAAACAGGCAGCGACGAGGAGCGCGCGCGACACATCCCATCAATTTGCGCGCCGTAACACGACAGTTTACTTAGGACAGAAATCTGACGAGGACGCGACTTCCTCGATCTTAATTACTATCCTTTGTCAGCGGCCGCTGCGATGCTCGGAAGACGAACGGAAGCCACGCTACAGACAATAGCAGTAATTTGCATACGGGCAACACGACCGCTAAATGGAGTCCGATGTAATAACACCACGGGATAATGTGGTAATGCGTTTTCCTAAAATGAATGTTGATGTCTTTCGTAGGAACAGTTAACCGTATTAACGTCACCTTTCTCCTTGTTATGGCTGCGAATCCGTGCAACGAATACATTCGCGTACGTACAAACACCACTTACAGTTTGTATTCCCGGTCGTTATTCACTGCATGCAGTTAATTAGATTTTATGTACCGTCGTAAGGTGCTTCAGTAATGCGTTATCCGATCTCCGGTGAAAGGTAGAGCGCGTTACCAAATATGGGGAAAGCGTCTTCAGTTCCTCATCTAATAAATAAATTTCATTGGTAATTTTTTAGGTTTATGTAACCGAGAGCTAAAACGGTTCGCGAGAAATGGTTCAGTTTTTGGAGCAGATGTTCCGCGACGTGGTCGGCAACGCAATTATTTGTCATTTAACGCTGTAAATGCATACGCGAATGGTTTTATTACTCACAGTGTTTACTCGCGGATGCTCTCTGAGTAAAATGCTAATTTGGTAACGATGTTACTTTAATAATTATCCGTGTAGTTAACAACATTTCTCGCTTAGACGACGAGTCAGATGTTAAGAGTTTGCATCAAGAGAGCGCATGTTTTGAATTATACATACCATAATACCTGTACTTGCATAATATTCTTCTTTAAAAGAACAAAATTGAACATCTGCTGCAGGCCTTAATATCTGTTCACCGCATACACTTTTTAGGAAAAACATATACGTTAAAAAAACATTATTACCATAATCATCATTAATCTGAAAAGACTGTAAGCTAACGTCTGCTTCGTGTCACAAATCTCGGCCGTCTTCTTTGTGGTCTTCCAACGTCCTGCGTCCATGGTAGATCATAATACATATTTTGTTTAACTGTTTTGCGCACAGCTTCTACGTGGGCCTGCAAATTGCGACTGATTTAATTTGATTCAGACTTAACTTCGAGATTGAGTTCGTATCCTCGGATCGATTGAGACTCGACGATTTTTCACTTCAAATACGTTTCACTCAAAAAAATGATTTCAGAGCCCTGAATCTCATTCACATCTAGCTTTTCAATTATCCAAGTTTCTGATCCATATACGACTGCCATTCAATACGATAACAGACAAATGCATGTAGTTAAAACAAAATGTAAGTGAGAAATGTGTATTTCTAAGTTTATAAACTAGCGTAGCTGTTGTTAATTTAACCTACACCCGATTAACACTATTTTAAAGTTCATAACCCAGATCAGTCATTCAACAATGACAAGCAGTGGCGTACCTAGACCACTGGAGGCACGGGGGCGGATTTCTTTGTGAGGCCCCCCCTCCTATAAGACTGGTGTTTATAATACAATTTATCTTTAAGTAATACATAGCAAAAACAATTACTGTTACATAATTTTTGTCCAATTACTGTCTTGATACATCTAATTAGAAACTTTATAACTTTATAAGATGTAGTTATACATCTTTGTAGTAATGTTTGAAATTAAATTCCACTTTCATATTGTGAATACAAAGTTTAATGAAATGATAGAAGTTGTCTTATTTATAGACTACATTAAGTCTATTACAGTACTTTATAATATACAGTAAACTTATATACCGCAAAAACCAATTTATCATTACTGCAAACAATACTTGGCAATTTTTTTTCAAGTCAGCAGTTTTAGTTCAAATAAGTTGAACTTTTCTAAAATGGTCGTTTTCTAGTTTTGGCCTCAGAAAATTCGAGTTACTGACCCGATTTCCGCACTCCGAATTATCCACTGTTCGGTAAAATTTCTGATGACTGATTTTAAATGAATTGTTCGTGTCCTCAAATGTTAAATATTGTTCACTAGTGTAATCTCTTTTAGTGTAGGCCTACATGTTATCGTCCGGTATTTCACTCCGCCGTTTACGTTTTCGTACCGAGACACGGCCTTCTTGAGTCGCTGCCGCTGCCGTTGCCGTCCGTGCTGTTTGCGGTTCAATTTGCAACTTTCGACTGGGTGGTGAGGCATTGACGCCAGGTACAACTGAAGCTTTTTCTTTTTTAGTATGGATATATTTCTAATAATAAACTTAACTTTATACTTTTTTTTTAAATACCTGTAAACACTTTATGAGGTAGGGTTGTAAGGTAGATTTCAAATTAATATGAAACAATTTTTGGAATCGCTCGTTTAAATCCTGGACCTCTCCTAGTGTTGCGTTTCAGGACGTGACAATAGAGCAGTTGGAAATAAATAAATTAAAAAATTTACCGGTAAAACTTAATTTTCAAAGTCTGGAGGCCCCCTAGGATGTGAGGCCCGAGGCGGTCCGCCCCCCCGTTAGACCGTTACTGATAACGAGTCCACTTTTGTAAAATAAGGTTAAGTAATAAGATTTACAATTCCACAGAGTGTAGAAAAACAGTATTTTTCTATAGAACTATTTCTGGAATTAACAGTGACGTGTGAAAAAATATGAATTCCTTCTTAACAGCAAGAATGCGATGAGCAAAACATGGAATGGAAGCGTTCTCGTTTCCCAGACGGTAAAAATATTTCAAAACCCGACCTACACTACTATCCGAAATTTATCACATACTATCGTGTGAACTTTCAGCCAGTAACGCTACCGAACTTTTAGTATCCGTACAATTTTCTGTGATTTTTTGGAGTATTATCTGCAGTTGGTATCATGGATGCGCCGAGACAAAGAATGCTTCAGCTTCAAGATAATCCATATTCAATGAACTTCTGAGACGCTTAAAAATATTGTTCTGGGATTTTCTGTTTCATTCACTTTATCAAAAAGTAGGTAACATGTTTTTAAGTACCCTTAAGACGTCGCATTAAAAAAACTCATTTGTCAATTTATGGCCATAACAGAATTTCGGCTGCGCTTCTTCAGATCTTCCTCCGACATTAGCGAATCTAGAATTTGGTGTCTGGGAGGGGGGGGGTCCAGTCGATTCGGCTTCATGCAAAACAGAAAACAAGTTAATGCTAATCAATATTACAATCTTTAAAGCGGCTGAAAAACGTGTAATAATATACTGAAATCAATCCAGTTTAATTAATAACACAATAAAAATAAGCGCTATTGAAACATTGTTTATAAAATACTTATTTACCGAACTGATTTTCCTATATTTCACATTTCAAACGTACACGCAAATACTGTGTAATAAACTTGTTTGTAGACCTATTTTTTACAAAAAGGTTACTACTGTATTAGTGTAAACAGCTGAGAAATTAATAAAACAGCTTAAAATTAAGAGACTAACAACATTTTCTTGTCAACTATTGACCCACTGGCGAGGCGGTCCCATTCGTCCCCCCTCCTCCTCGTACGCCCCTGTCATCCTCGTTGTTCTTCTCGAGACGTCACAGTTTTTGTTGTAACCGTTTCCCTCTGTCTAGCCTTGTGAGTGTAAAGGTTTCCGGACACCGTGGCTGTGCGGTCATCCATCCAGGGTTTCTGTACACGTTCGAGTGACGCTTGACTTTACAAGTGGAGCCATGACGCTTTAACCACACGTCCATAACGCCGAGGCTGTGACGTCACATACTATCTGAAACTGAGCAAGTTTCCTGTTCACAGTGTCCTCATATTAAACTAAAACAACCCGTGCGATCCAGGATCGTAATTTACAATCATCTGTTAATTGGTTCACCCGAATCATGTTGGAACGAATCACGTTAAATCTGTTGAAAAAATTGTGTATTAAATACTAATTTATAAAAGTGAATAAAGAAAATGGTTATTCGTTATTATTATCATACGGCGTCCTCTACATAACCTAAACTTATTCGGAGGTTTAATTTTAGATATAGCCCATTGCTCGACTTCTGCCAGGCCAGTTCAACTCTGCATACAGTACAAGGATGCATCATTATAGCTAATACTACAGTACATTATTTATTGGTCGTAGTTTTCGAATATGTTTCTTTTCTTTTGCCGCCAGTATCAGATTTTAGAAGACCGCAGGGAGTTGGCAGATGGGAGTTTATTTAGTATCTTACTGCCACAGACTTATGGTCACAATAATTCTGTACTGAATTCTTTCATTATCAACTAACATTCGGTAGAATGGATGCTAATTAGAAACGTAGCTCCATTGTCTTAAAAACTAGGATTTCTAAAGAAGGCACTTATCAAGAATAAACAAATATTTCTAAATGGAAAGAAGAATATAAATCAAATACAAGCAAAGTTTAGTCATCCGTCACATGCCATTGTCTAGTTTAATATAGTACGAGGATTGTTCAATAGGAACATGTTTAGAGGCTGTAAAGCATTTTTTATTCAACGATTTTAAAAGAAGTCTCCATTAAAATTAAGGCTTGAGTCACACTGTTGCACTAATCTGTAGATTCCCTGCTGTTAAAATTCTTGCTGCTGTTTGCGGAACCATTCGCTAAAAGCAAACTCTACCTCATCGTCCGATTTGAACCGCCGTCCTTCTAGTGATTTCTTTAATTGGCCAAAAACATGGTAATCGCACGGGGACAAGTCGGGACAGTAAGGCGGATGTTGTAAGACTTCCCACTTCATAAGACCAAACAAATCTTGAATCGTCTGGGATACATGGGGTCGAGCATTATCATGCAGAAGAATGAGACTGTTTGTGACCTTCCCGGGACGTTTATTCTTGATTCTGACCCATAAGGTTTTTAAGCTGTCTACATATTGCTCAGCTATTGATGTTGACACCAGGTTCTTTAAAATCTAAGGGCAGCACACCCTGATAATAAAAAAAATACGGTCACCATTACTTTCCCTGCCGAAGGTTGGGACCAACACTGAAATAACTGAATAGATGCCATTTTTCAACCAAGTCACAACACTTAGGAAAGAGCACACTGCAAATGTTTTTGACAGACGCGTCACTAGTCAGTTACTTAAACAGACAATATAAACAAATGAATATTTTTGACATGGCGACGAAGTCACGGCTGCGCAGATCAAACGTGTTTCTATTGAACAATCCTCGTAATTTATTGGCTTATGATTATATGTTTTACTTCCTTGATTTACACACAGATTTAATTTTCTGGCTGAATTCGTGAAAGAAGTTAAATCATGTTTAGATGAAAGTAATGTGCAGATGAAAATCACCGTAGCAGGTTTTACAAGATGGAAGCTTGAAGAATGAAGACTCAGTGACGCATGACAGACCTACAAGTGAAAAATCAGAAACGGCACAATCAGTATCAACAAGAGGATTAGAAGAACAGTAAAGAACAAGGAGACCTCAATACACGCCTAAGAAACTGATCACGAGAGGGCTGCTTCTAGACGTAAGAATGAAACGGAGAGACAGGCCAAAATTGATCGACACTTTTGTTACAGAACGATGTCTCTTTTATACAAATATTTTCCTGCGCTTACAAACTGTTTGTACACATTACAAACTGTAATTTCCTCCGCTTTTATTTAAATATTGAAAAACCCTTTTTTCCTATGAGAACTTGGGCTTGGCGGGCTGTAGGCCGCAACGTTTGCACAAAACACAAAACAACCATGGACCACGGGCTTACAGGCCGCCAAGCCGAAGTTCTCATAACATTGAAGCCGGTCGTCAAAGCCTCAGAGAGAATTTATTTTTTTTTAATTTGACAGTCTAAAGGTAAGTTTAGGTATGAACCAGCAAACTGTTCAACCAGCAAAGTATTTCGATTCGTAAAAGAAAACATAATTATTTAAAAAATATTTGTAAATAGTTTCCTTAATTATTGAAGAGAATGTTATAATAAATAGGATAATAAATTAAATATTAAAATAGGGTACAAAGCAAGCAAAACAATATACAAATACTAAATATTTCATACAACAAAGATGGTACGCTAAACAATCAGTTAATACAAAAGAGAATCCAAAGACTGAAACAAAATTTTCATAGGCCAGACTAAAATACATTAAAAAAATCTTTACTTTGAACGCCTAAATGCACAAAAAAACAAAAATTTATAAATCCAAGTATAAGTACAGTTTTCCGGGCTGTTTGGCCGTGGTCTATGGTTTTTTGGCAAACCAAACGTTTCAACAGCTCCATTGGCTGCCATCATCAGTGGAATTTAAAAGAAATCCAAAGCCTCTATTGGATTCCAACAGCCAATGGAGCTGTTGAAACGTTTGGTTTGCCAAAGAAATCATAGACCATGGCCAAACAGCCCGGAAAACTGTATTTATACAACTGACACCGGCCTTGAAAGCCTTAGGACAATTTATAAATCAAATTTAGCCTCACAAGCAGTAAATACAGTGCATGAACTCCCAGACATCAACAAAATGACACAAATAAAACATAGGCCTATACCACGCAATGGCACTATAACGAATATTTGAAAAACTACACATATATAAACATTCAACGCAAAACAAACTAATACAAATCAATAAAAAATACGATACATTGGAAATAATCGAAGAACAAATTTATAGGCTTGAACCAATAATACACAATAATGCAATAACTCACAATGACACCAATAAGCTTCAATCAACAAAAACCAACCCAACCAACCCAAAGCCAACAGTAGCAACCAGCGAGGACACTGATACTTCACCAGTTTGAAAACCAACATGGCTAATGATGAGCATACTGCTTAATGCTCGAAACACGTTCGATGCAAGGGAAAAACGTTTTGGTTGTATACTAGTAGAGTATTAAGTAATTTACATATCAAGAAAAAAGTGTAGTAACAACTGTTTAAAATAAATAATAAAACACACAAAATCTGGGGACGACATCTCCTTGCGATACGATCTGGAACTGGTGTTGAAACGATACTGTATAACAGTATCATAATTTAATATGTATGTAAAGACCTATAATAAGTAAGCAAAATTTAATGATAAATTAAAGTATTGAAATGTACGTAGTTTTAAGTAAAGTTATAATTGAATAGTGAATCTAAAGAGGCTCGGCTGTGCGACAGACCGGCGCCGGCAAAAATATGTATAATAGACCTAAGACACCCTACATGTCGTAAACACATAAATTGTTTTGTAGTGTAAAACTAGCAAAAAACGCCTAGATACCGTTAGGTTAACGGTACGGTGTCCTTCAACAGACAAAGAGGCCACGCCAGTAAATATGACGATTTTAGAAAGTCGCGTCACTTTTTAGGGAGTATAACGAACACCCGCGTAAAATTATCGCCCGCACTTTGGGAACCAATCACCAATAGCGTCAGTAGTGAGCGCGAAAGAGATACGACACCAGACTGGATACATTCAAAAATACCGGCAAAAATTTGAATGTAAGACCAATAAGGAACGATCAACAGAAGATGTAGTGAGGGTAGAATTGAAGAAACTATAAAAATAACACGCGGAGCCCACAACGGGGAGTCTAAGTTAAAAATTCACGCAAAACACGTGAAACCTGCGTCACTCGATGTGAGCAAATTAAATTAATCAAAGTTCAAATCAATATTCTCTCGGTTTAATAGTGTCAGTCAGCAAGAAGTTTTATTTAGATATGTGCGCGAAAGTACGTGTGGACAAGAAGCTATTTAAATTGTGCGCGTAATTTGCAACAAAAGTATATTATTTATTTGTGCGTGACGTATAGTAATAACGCGAGCGTGTGATGTGGTTAAAGAAAGTTAATAAAGCGTGATCAGTGAAAGTGTCGTGTGATAGTTAACGCAAGGATACAATTCGTCATTCGCCTATCAGGAATCCTGCAAGTAACAATGCCTCATTTATAAATTACAATATAATTGATTAACATAAATTTCATATCTCAATAAACTCATCTCATTTTAAAAAGACCCACGATGTTCAGATACTAAACATTCAATTTATGCTAGACGACATGTTTGGGTGACTTATGATATAGCAAAGTAAGAAACCAATACTAATAATTATTGAAACGATAAATGAATTAAATAATTAAATATAGATTGAATAGTATAGAAGTCGTAGCAGTTAAGAATTGAGGATAGATATACTTATATACACATATATGTTTGTTTGATTAATAGCGATGATTTAAGTTTGTTAATGGAGTAAATTGAATCTACTAATTACCCCTTTGAATATACTTGATTAATCTGATTTCGAAGAAGCTGTAAACTAGAAATATTAATAAATTCTTTTGTTGTTATTAACTATAAAGATGATAGTAATGATTAAGTCTAAGATGTATTCAGTAACAAGAATCTAACAATACAAATATTAGTATCTGAACAGTTTGTTATTATTTCATAAACAAACCTGAGATCTCCTGCTCTGGCGCCCAGGTAATAATTAATAATATAAATTTGAGTGGTGCAGTTCTCAATAAATCTTAATAGTTATTAAAATATTATAATATTTGTCGCCATCATTGTGGAGCTTTAAAATAAAAAGTTATAGTGTCAGCCGGCTGGGTCAATCAGTCTATAAATTACTGACAATTTTCATTGTTCAAATTCATTACAGAAATCATTACTATGCCGTAATTGCTAGATTAGAAAACGAGTGGAAATTCACAAGGAGAAAGTTAACCAACAAGACGTTTATGCCTTGCATCCAACAATGTGTAGAGACAAAGTTAAAAAAAAAGACAGAAAGAAAAAAATCGGCGCCATATCTTTCTCAACACTAACATGGGGCAAAGTTAGCGAGCGACAAGAGCCAAGCCTGCATATTTCTCTCTCTTGTAACGTCATATCAAAAAATACATAAAAGGTATTAAATCAGATAAGATAGACAGATATTTTAAAAAACCATAATAAATATAAATAATAAATACAAGAAAACAATGTACACAGTTATGAAACTGACCCCGCGGGCATGAGCGCTGCCTTTTGAATATATTTTCCTGCCAACCCTCCCTGCCACCGCCGCGCCGACCGACTGTAACATGTCTATAAACAGTAAATGGGTCATTGCTGTTTCGTGTGTTCATTGCTAGAGAATGCAATGCAAACACAATAATATTGTTCAACAAGTACGTCGGCTACGTAATTATTTATTAAACTAGTATTACAGTAAAACGCTACGGACGAGCGGTCGCAGTTTTGTTACTGATAACCATAATCACACAAGCGGAGTGCCTTCTAGATTTCACTTAACTCGGCATGCATAAATGCTGTCATGGGTGTAGTTCCAAGTATAAAAATTACGCAGTTGGTTTATAGGTTATAAAGATAAACGTATCAGTTGTTTTAAAACATCGCTTACAAATTTGCTGTTAGTTACGTAATTATTGTAAAAGCTTTGTATAATTATCCACCGAGTCAAGAAATTTTAACCGAACTATGGTGGAAATTACCAGCGTAATTTTAAATCCAACGTTTAAATCACGTGCCATTTATCGAAACCAGACTGGTTTAGACCGTCTACTGGATTCTTGAATTGCATTTAATGAACATGTAAGCTCACACTCACATCAGAGCGCGCGCCCATACACACTTAACGTAACTGAGTTGTAACAGCGGTTCCAAAAACGCGGCCTTCCAATATCCTTCTGTTCTTTCCTACCTAAAAACGTAAACAAAAACGGGAACGAAACACGATGTTACACCAGAGTTTAACTCTCATACAACTATGGTTGTGTGTGTGTGTGTGTATGTGTGTGTGTGTGTCACTCAAATCGGAGTGACCTGCTCAGAGTTTGCTATTAGAATTAGCCTAACCGATTCAAGACCAGTACTTCGTTTTTTTATTTTCTGTTTTTATTTGTCTTCTCTACACCATCAATTTTGTTTCGATTTATATAAAATTATATACATATTGGTTTGAAAAAACCTTTTTTTTTGTAACATCAATGAAATTACCTATTTCTAATTACCTTCGCACTGGAAAATTAAAAAATAATGCAAAAAGCTGTAATGCATATGGTTTTGTTTATTATAAGCAACATTGTACATGTCCCTTTCCCTTTAATAGGGAACCAAATAATAATTAATAGGAACATTAATAATTAAACAAAGGGAAACAATAATAATTAATAGGAACATTCCTTTTATTAAGTATCTCTGTTATTTATCACGAAATAACATTTCATTCAACTACTTAAGCAATATGTTAGTCAACATAAAAAGAAAGTAACAAAATAATGTTAACATTCTCTAAGTACGATATAATTTTCTTCTTATTATTTTTTTTTAATTTGAAGTCAAATCCTCTTATTTACAAACCAGCAGTAGTCACCCATCACTGCTGGGGATCCCAGCGGCCTTGGTATCCTGTCTCCATGGTCCTAATGTCACGGTAGACTGTCTATGCTTGTTAATCGCTAACCTTGCCAAAATTTTCAGAAAAGAAATTATTTCGAACGTAGAAAATGTATTTTTTGGCGACAATAGACATTCCATGACTTGTTAGGTCTTAAGAAGCTCTTCTACTATGATTTTGTAGTTTTATTCCTTTTTGTTACCTAGAAATACTACTTTTACAAACTATTTCCATGTTCCTAATTCCTTTTGGTTGACTTTTCCTTTAAAAGGAGAGTTGAAAGTCACTTTTATAATATCAGGCCCAGTAAATATTCCCTCTTTTATTTTGGCTTCATTTAATTGTACAGTACATGTCTTAAATGTTTGTAGCCTTCCCCTTCCTTATCTATGGCCTTTAAAAATTTTTCATCAATCCCAACTTTATATGAAGGGGAGGAAGAAGAATCTTTTCGAGTTCAACAAGGGGGTCGTACGAGACACTTTGATTACATGGTCTAAAAGAAGTTCTCTTTGGCCAGTCTTGTTTTACAAAATGCTGTTGTGTTGCCCTGCTATCCCATAAAAAACTGAAATATTTTGTGAACCCACCTTTTGAAGGCCTATTAATATAGCTATGGCCTTCAAATCTTCACGAGTTTACCCAAAAACTGTTGTACTTAATTGCATTCAAAACGGCCACGATGTTATCATATGTTTCTTTCGTGAATCCCTATAAGCAACTGGTATAGGTGGCTTCTTCTTTCGATTGTGGAGTAAAACTGCTTTTAACCTATGTTTAGATGATCCAATATAAAGGCGGCATTCTGTAGTTTGTGGTCTATTCCTAGCTGTTATTCATGGATGTCAAAACATATCCAAAAAGGCCCTTCATTTTATAAAACACTGAAAAATCAGTATTTGTTTCTCTAAAAGATATAATGCCAATAGATTTCACTTTTGAAATGAAGTATTAATATCATCCCACTTCAGTGGTGGAGTTGGTGTTGGTAAGCCTTTTCCATGAGGAACCGGTCTAAGAGCAGATGACACATTTCGGTGTTCAATTTTATGTTTTCGCTTTTTAGAATCCCCTTTTGTGTTTGTAAAACAAAAAATAGCAATCGTCAAAACGATTGCTAGGCTCACGCCACACCACAGGGGCAGCAAATGGCATAGAGCTTCTCCTGCCTTTCATCCACTGAACTAGAGTCACTTTAGAGCTCAATAAGAAACACGAGGAGCCCAATTTTTTCTTTATCATCAATTTTACAACCAAAATACAAAAAATGGGTTTTTTTCATTTCTTCTGTTATATATCTACCTTGTGACTTTAATACAAAACGTTCACAAACATAACAAAACTTATCTGGTGATTTTTTATAAGACCTGCGGTGAAAACTTGACATTTTAAAAGTAAACTATACTTAAGAAACACACACGACTACACTGAACACTGAAGGCTGTCTCTGTACTGGCAGTGAACACAAAGTCAACAATCGAATATTCCCACCACTAACCTGCAGAGTTTCCAACTTTGACTAGTGACAATTCTATGTTACGTTGGAGGGGATGGGAATTAATGATAAGGTATCATAATAATGTGACGTGCTGGCCATGATAATTTTATCCGTGTTACGGATAGACTATTGATCAGCTTCCAGACGAATCTTCTCCCTTTCCACTAAACCCCAGACGTGATTTCGATAGAAAAAAAGCTTTTCCATTTAGAGTCTTTCTAAGATCGCGTATCTTTACTTGTGATCAGATTATATTAGATTAGCCTGCTTAAATAATTATACTTTCTCAACTGATTTCTCAAGCTTTCACTGCCGCCGTCGTTATTATTGTAACTACTTCCCCGGCTATCAGGTCGTGGCCCTACGTTGTTACTGACGGAGACCGTGTCAGTAGTTTTAGTCCTTCAGGCACTGAAGATGGCCACCAATGGAGCGGTTGAAACGTTTGTTTTTAACAACTTTGGACCACGGCTCGATAGCTCGGAAAGTAGTTATAATAATTATACTTTCTCTTCAGATTGGTAATGTACCTTTTGTCATCCGTAACCATAAGCCCTAAATATTACAGTTTCTTCAATTATAATATTTCGTTATTACCTTTCCTGGGTAACAATTTTCTCAATAATTAGTTAATTTCCTACTTCTATGAGCAACGAACATTTCTCGTGCAAATTATCCTCGTATCTATTAGTGTTGCATTTGTACAAAGACCCAGTTGTGGTTAGGTTGCACACGTTGTGTGTGTGTGTGTGTGTGTGTGTGTGTGTCTGTCCAACACCGTTACTAGGTACAGATAAATAGGTGAACAGGTTGTTAACGGAGGTACGGAATAATAACCGGACAGTTGCCATATGGTGGGGTGCGTTGTTTTCGAATCTGCCGCGAACAGACGGGACTAATTGGCTTGTACACGTTTCGACACAATAAATTATGCTCACCACTCGGTGTTGGAGCGCACAAATAATTTAAATAAATACCACTAATTTCCAAAAAGTACATACTGAAATACGTTCACTTAAATTATATATCAGTAGGTGATAACTTGTTAATTAAGCTGCTAAATTCGTTTTTCCATTTGGCCCTGTACGAGGGAAACCTGTAGCACTCGTCACGCTCCGATTGGTGGCGGAGCTTTATATGTCCATCGCTAGTAGGGGTGTATTTACGGGGGGGGGGGGAACGGGATTCGTTAAAAAGTTAACGAATTTTGTTATCTCTTAATTTTTAGGCTGTTAGACCTATAGGCTATTATTTTTTCGGCCGTGTACGCTAATATAGGCTAGGAGTAACTCTTTTAAACATACATACAGGTTTATTGCACAGCATTAGCGTATACGCTTGAAATATGTAATATAGGAAAATCAATTCAGTCAATAAGTGTTTGTAAACAATGTATTAGTAACGCGTATTTTTATTGTGTTATAATCCTTTACTTTAATGGGGCTGATTTCAGCCACTTTAAAGATAGTAATGTTGATTAGTCTTAACTTTTTATATCATCTGTATGAAGCCCCCCCAAGCCAAATTCTAGATACGCCACTTATCGCTAGCACTAACGAACCACTTTTCCCACTGTAGCGTAGAAGCAGAACTCAAGTCACGCAACCCTAAAGCTTTACTCAACATACAACTATTAGAACAGAGTGAATATTTTTATGATACTAGACAACTGTAACACAGTTCAGTATTAAATATGTATTGCATATTACGTAACGAGAATAATTTGTAGTTGTTACAGCTGTCTACTGTGAAACCAGCACATCGCAGAGAAAATGATATTACATTGACATGCGAACAACACAATGTGATATAGTAATGTGAATGACGTAATGAATTCACGTCATTGTGGTACCCGGTACTGTGGCGCGGACCGGCACATTGGTATCCTTGGAGACTCATAATCTAAACGTCTGTGCTGTGGTCATGGAATCGAATCAAGGTCACAACTCTATCTCCCTGCGCACCCCTATCGCTGTACACACCCTAATACAGCGATCGTATCCAGCATACATGGGCCAGATAAGTAACAAAGACAAATTTACACACACACACACACACACACACACACACACACACACACACACACACACACACACACACACACACACACACACACACACACACACACACACACACAACTCTCTCCACCATGCGGCTTCCCACAGCATCTTATTAATATCTGGTTGATTTTGTTGCTGGTACAACGGCCAGAGGGCCATTGGCCGTAGGCCTGATGCTTGAAGGGAAAGTAGAAGAAAAAGAAGGATTTTGTGTTGTAAATAACTGTTTGTTAGGCTACATTGATTTTTCTTACTTGTAAAAGTTAAAGTGTTTATGTTTATGCTTTCTTAACTTTCTGTAGATGAATGCCCATTCTCAAAAATATTGTAGGGCAGTTCTCCTCAGTAAAATTGAAGAATTTTTACTTCGAGCTTTTTTGTGAATGTGTGTGTGTGTGCGCGCGCGCGCGCGCGCGCATTGAATGTGTGCATAGTAGACCTATGGTCGGTTTGTCTCTGATCACTTCTCCTGTAAGGAAAAGGATTGTACTTCAGTTAGACGTAAAGGTAAGATATTACTTTCTTTATACTGGCACATGGTGTCGAAGCCTGAACTTCAAAACAGACCGACGTGAAGAGTCGAATCTCTTGAAGGGCGGTGTTATCGAAGCATTTTAAACTTGAGATGAGCTCTTTATGCTTAGAAGAAGAAATAGTATTGTTCGTAAAAAAAAAAATTGAAGCACCTGGACAACGTGCGAAAGGGGAATGGCGCTTCATATTAAGATGGATCACGAAGAAAAAATAGAAGGAATAAAATGTGGAAGGACCGTAAGAGATCTGTCGGTTCAGAAACTCGAGGCATTAGTTTCTGAACCGACAGATCTGGACCCAGCATCTGGGTCCAACCCAATGGCTGCCAGAAGATAATCGAGCTGGTTCTTTGACTGGTTCCTAAAACGGGAAAGGGTGACCGCTAACGCGATTTTTCGCTAGATGGTAGGGGAAGAATGCTTTATGTAGTGGCACTGCGACTGTGTTGATCCAGGCGACGGGTGTCACCTGTCTCGAACACAGTACGCAGACGCGTTGAGGCGTCAGTAGCTCTCCGCGAGTCAGAGACCCCACGTGCCGGTGGCAAAGGTAACAGCGGCAAGCAGCGAGGTCAGCGTGCTAGGAGGGGTCCCTGAGGACAGTTAAGGAAACGGGGTGAGGGAAGTAAGCTGTTAAGGGGGGTGGTAACAGAAGTTAAGCCCGGGGGGTTTCTTTACGAAGTGTCATCAAGAATCGCCCGAGGCGTTTGGCTCGGATAGGGGAGTGTTGGTTCTGAGGCGCTAATGGTCCTTAGTTCCAGAAGTCGCCTATTCGTGGGTGAAATACTTACCACCGTCGACTCTCAGCCCAAGCAATGTTGCAGAAGCCGTGAATTATGTCACGCTCGCCGAACCGCCAGGGCGTTTTATTATGCATGATTACGTAATATACAAGGCTCTACAATCTATTCGTTCAGTGCATAAGCTCCCACTCAACCGCTAACGTTGAAGCACGTGCTCCTCTCAGATGTTTCATACATTCCCTTAAGTTCCGGCCTATACCTGACTATAGAAACCTTTCCACATTCTAGCCGCAAGTGAGCAGAAGGAAAGGGTAGTCCTGAAAACAACCAATGACCCATGTTTGTCAACGGTGTCCCTAATGTGACGAAATCTTTGTGATCACGCTGCATTTACCTCGTACGCCTGGATCGTATCGATTATCTTTGTTATGCGCATTCAAAGCACTAAGCTTTCCACATTGTTTATTCTAGTGTGTTGTTGTTCTTGAAACGTGACAGTCAAGTGGTCTGAAGTTAAAATATTTAATCATTGTTCTCACAGCCTAATTAAAAATTTTCGTTCTTAAAACCGTCTTAAGTCACTGCGCGAAGAAGTGATTGAAAAGCGTCCCTATGCCTACTTCTGTCCTCCCCCCTCTCTCTCTGTCTATCAGTATATATAAAACTCAAAGTCTGAGGATTTATGGGTACTGAATATAAATCCACACCGTTACACCGATTGGCACCAAATTTTGCATAGGTAACCTTTGACACGAGGCGAAAATACTGCTAACTTGGAATTTGATATTTTGCCACGTTCGCAAGATTTAGGCCCTTTTAATTATGCCTTTTCGTTGATGCGTATAAAGTTGTCAACAGCACCATGGAGACCAGAATTAATTACCATAGCAACAAGTAAATAAACAAATGATATTTAGCTGTATCGGAACTGTACCTTTATCCGTTCCTGCAGTTTTTAATGTTTTTAATATGCGATTGTATCGATATATTTTGTAATTTTGTATACAGATGCGTCTATACCTTTTGTAATTGTCTTAAACAATTATAAAATTTATACGTAGCCTATTTCTGATGATGCAATGAATAAGTAATGAAATATATTAAATACTACTACTAAAGATGTCAACAACACCATGGAGACCAGAATTAATTGCAATAGTAACAAATAAATAAACAAAAGCTATTTAGCGGCATCGGAACTGTACACTTATCTATTCCTGCAGTACATGTTCGTTGTTTTATATAATATGCGATTGTATCGATATATTACGATGTGGAAAAGAAGAAGTGTACTAACTGTAAATTGTCCTATTACTTAATGCAAAGCGAAAATACAATACGTGTTGTTTTCGTTTGTGAGGTTAGATGACAACTGTTTTTGGTTTTTAGTTTACTGCTCAAAAAAATAAAAGCCATAGTTGAGGAAAACATAACGTTTAATGTGTTATACAATGCTTCTAACACAGTAACACTTAAAATAAAGAATTAGCGTTTCTGATTTATCAGGTACTTTATAAATATCTCCAAAGGCTTTATAAACGGGTACTTTTAAATCTCCAAAGGCTGTTGCACCAACATAATAATTTAGTACAAGTTAAAATAGTACAAGTGTTGAAAACAGCTTTGGAGAGAATTTGACTAATGAGTACAAAATTGTTATACGAGCTGACAGAACACCAAATAGACATAGACAATAAAAATTATATTTTAATACTTGTTAAAAGTCAAATATTCGCGTGGGAAGCCGCGGGTAGCAGCTAGTATGTCTATATCTCTCTTTCATTCACAAACACACACATTTGCTTTCAAAAAAAGTGCCTAAGCCTCCCTTGCAGTCACAATGCCTGAAGAAAAAGCCATACTCACTTTTCTCTATAACACGGAGTCACAGGCGTATAATTTGTTCAATATTCTCCTCTGTCCATTACGTCCACAGGGATCACCTGCTACTTGTTATTGTTCATCTCTATTCCTCCTACTGTCAACTGCTACCATTTCCTTCAACATTCCCCGTTCTCTATTTGTCTTTATTTGTCAAAATGTTTTCCGTTGCAATCGTGGTTCTACAGTTTTCGTCAGAACACTTGCAGTACTCATTCAGCTTTAAGTACGTTTCTGTATACGGCCCTCAAAGACACACACCCAAAACCACCTCAAACACTTATGTCTGGAAGGTATAAGACTTTTTAAAAACGATTAGAATGACATATTGTATTAGGAAGGTAACTGTTAATATAAAAACCAGATTATTACGGATACAAAATAATTTTGATTTAAAGATTTTTTGTTTCTTCTTAAATAAGTAACAAGTCAGTGTTACCAAATTGCACGTATAAAAATTACCTCGGTGCCATATGAAAAGCGTTGGCTATCTGGCGTCGACATGAACAAATGCATCGCACACGAGAACGCGCGCGCGCGCGCGCGCGCGCGCGCGTGTGTGTGTGTGTGTGTAGCACAGCTGGCATGACAAACGAGAGTGGCATCAAATTGAGACAGCCAGTCCTGACAAAATGTCACACAAACCACCGAGAGGCAATTACCGCTTCATTCACCATTACTTGTGTCTGTCCGCGCGTCTTTCCTAGAAATTTTCACTGTAATATTTATATTTATTGCGTTGTCTGGCTGCGTTACTCGTTTTTACTGTAATATAAATGAAAAGCTTCTAAAAGCGAATTATGATTTTCTTAATATTAGTGTGATACAAAAAAATAAACATATTCATTGCTACATTTACTGCCTCGATTTTTCTTGAAGCTTCGCTTACAGATCACTTATAAAATAGTGTAAATATTAAAAAATGTATTTTTATTGTTGAATAACTCCAAAAGCACACGGCTCATGCACACACGTGACGTAATAATTTATAAAGCTCGTTCTGGCACAATGTAGGCTTTACCCACGTAGCCTACTTATTTACTGATTTCTACTTATGTATATTTCATAAAGACTATTAGTCGTCTAGCACTCTCGGGCGAGGTAAATTCATGAAATATTTGAATTTTTGAATTTTTGAATAATAATGTTTTATGTATTGTCAGATATAGTCTGAACTATTACATAAGTAGGCATACAGGCCTATAAGCATGAAGCTGTAAATAAGTACTTACATAAAAATAATAAAGGTCTATGTAAATGTAATAACTGAAAGAATGAGAGAGAGAGAGAGAGAGAGAGAGAGAGAGAGAGAGAGAGAGAGAGAGAGAGAGAGAGAGAGAGAGAGAGTCAGAGACAGAGTGACGAATAAAAATGGTCGACAATGAGTAAGCCGGATTACCAGTCAAAATATGTCTAAGTAACTTAAAGACTCTAAACTTGTACATTGTAAGAACATTAATTTGTTTGTATGTGATGTTAATAGAGTCCTATAAAAGTCTGTGTGTGTCCATATAAAAATCGTTTGTTTAAAGTTACGATGCAAGAATTTGTTTTATTTTATTTCTTGTTTTGATAAAGTTCATTTCGTTGGACTATTTTGTTGAACGTCAGTTTTTTATTTTTTACAAAAAAGTTTTATTTATAACAAAGACACACACGTGTAAATATACATATTTTTGAAAGGTAGCCTATATATTATAAATAAATATTTCTACATTTAATATTAGATTTATATATCTAAACTGACGAAACTGAGGCAGTATATGGACAGAACGTCCAGTGTACGAATTTCGAAAGCCACCGTATTGAAATATAAGCCTGCACAGTGAAGAGGTGTTGGCAAACGACAGAATAGGTGGTAAGATATTCTTTGAAGTTGGAACATGCAAAGTGTCTAATCCCTGGCAGTTTAGAAGAAGAAAAACAAAAAGTAGAAAGCGATTAAAAGAAGAAAGTAGAAAAAACTATTTACTGATTACTTACTGTAAACTATATCCTGATTTGGCTTAAAATTCAACTCAATCTGATAGCCTATATTTAACATGGAATTTGTGTGTTTATAAAGATTTTCTTCTTCGTTTTAGGTCCTAGCGTTCCAAAGTTTTGAAATCTTCAAAAATTAAAATTAAATTCATATAGCGGTTAAAATTCCCTTTAATCTGATACCCCGCTTGAATTTTTACGATATTTTCACAATTTTGACCCATCACATTTTCGTCTATCGCTCCCCTACTTTTGAGAGGATCAATTTCAGAAACGAGAGGTTCTCTAGTTAAGAGTCTGGATACGGATGCGCAGTTTTACGAAAATAGATTAATAAGTACGAATATTGTAAGGCATACTCCAAACGCACAGATTGACAGACAGACAATTTATTGGTCGAGTTGAAAATTGAGAACTCGGTTCACTCGTTCCATAAGGCACTACTTACCTATAGCTGCGATACTTAGACTCTGACATAAAAGTCTGAAGAATATGCTTTAGGTACACGAAAGGAAGATTCTATGAAATATATATTTCGGCGAGTTAAATAAACGATGCTTAGCTGTTTAACCGTGGGACTGAAGGATTTATACAAGATTGGTGAATTTTGTAAGGTTCAAGAGACTTAAAATGGCATAGCGTGTATAAAGGATGGGAGATATCACAGAGGACGACAAAC
Organism: Magicicada septendecula; assembly: GCA_034769895.1. NCBI lineage: Eukaryota > Metazoa > Arthropoda > Insecta > Hemiptera > Cicadidae > Magicicada > Magicicada septendecula. The sequence goes on from CM068372.1 coordinate 170,593,633, forward strand.
GGACAATTTCTGAAAGGACAAATAAGGGACACGTTGACGGGACAACATCAGAAAGAATGAAAAAGACTTATTGGGTGTCGCTGAATGGCAATCGGTTCTTCAAAATCGAGACGTTTGGAGCGGAAATTGAAGAAATTGAGGCTAGGATGTGGTAGAAGTTCGTTGACTAAGGAGAATTTTTTGGACGAAAAGTTCATTGCGAGAATGAGTCCATTGCACATCAACAGACTTGTTCACGACGACTCTGTCGGAGGTCCGAGGATTGTCAACGTCCACCGGAGTATGGCACCATAGAAACAAGAGGCTAATAAAGTTCTATCACGCGCAGAAAGAAGAAATCATCTTTAGTGATCAAGATTGAAGGTACTGATCACTAAAGTCTTAATTAACCTTATTTCAGATTGCCTCGCTTGTTTCCATTACACAAACCCAACGCATTAGTAACCGTTCTGATGCGCCTAAAGCTGTTAAATACGAAGGGTCGTATCCATCAGAAACAGAACGTTATCTGTAATAATACATTTCTTTTACGATACCAACTCCAGACCGGTATGAAACCAGCCAGCGCTCGTTGTTTTTGGAAAAAGCAAGACTCGTAAAAAACCAGTAAAACATGAAAACGAATTACTGCTGCTTGAGCTCATTAAATTATAAAAGCAGATAATGTATTTTTTATGACTGCAGCGCTGTACTTGGGTGAAATGTTATTTTTATAGTTGAAAAAAAAGAAACAAAAGGAAAGTACTTACGTGGCCGGCCAGCAGACGGGCGTTTCTCCGTAGCTTACTTTATTATCGGCATAACGCGGACAAATATTGGCAATACAACACGTGACGCGACGCGTCTAACTTCGTCGTAATGAAATATTATTACCGTTTTCCACCGTTTCACTAACGCATTACATGCATAGAGCACCACGCAAACTCTCTCTCTCTCTCTCTCTCTCTCTCTCTCTCTCTCTCTCTCTCTCTCTCTCCTCTTCGACTCTTCCCCCTCAGACTCCTCACGTTTCTTTACTTTTCGCTCAAAAATTAAAACATTTTTTCCGTTACTTATTTACATCTGTTAATTGGTTAGAATTTCTTATACAGTCCAGCACTTCGATGCGCGTACCCTATGCCATAATCAAAATCTTCTTCTTCTTCTTCTTCTTCTTCTTCTTCTTCTTCGTCACGGCTTAGACTGTTTAGTCTGATCCGGCTCCAAACTGATCGGACCATCTCTTCTTGGGTCTTCCCAGGCTTGCCTTCACTTTTGGCTGATAGATGTTCCGAATGCCTTCTTCTTCCCCTTTTTCTTTGCCTGGTCATTATCATTAATATCCGTCCGGCTATTAATTCCTTTCGAGCTTGCGAGTAATATATGTGTCCCTTGGATACGCTACCAACGTTTCACAAGGCAAGTTGAGTGAGGGGCTGTCAAAGCTTCTTAACAGAGCTCCTGCCTGTACTAACTCCAGGTAGAGGGCAGCCTCTTCCGCTATTATTCAAATACAAACCGTTAAGGACTTCATCCTTGTTACCCCGGACATGGGGTTACTATTTTAATCCCCTAGTGACAAAGGGATCAACAGTCGCCCAATATGTGTCAGTCAGTGCCGCCTTTAGGAACGGTTCCCCATTCCGAGGACACGAGAGTGCCTCTGTACCTCTACCCGCTCATCCACCCTCAAAAGAGGCCGTTGGCACTTGGTAGCGGGTGACACTCGGTCTCCAGTGCCGCGTTAGCCACCATAAGGTGCCCATCCCCCACCACATAATCCAAATTCGGTGTTTAATTTTTAAAACTTGTATTTCGTCCGTAATTGCCTTTATAATTGAATAAAAGTAAATCGAAAGCTTTTTACGATATACTAGCAGCCAAAAGTGAAGTCAAGCTTTTATGTACAGGTACACGAAAATATCCCGTTCCACAAAAAATAATATAAACGGAGATGAACAGAGACGTGAAGTTAACATGAGTTACCTGTCTCATGTAGACGGAGATGGCGAACCCCGTCTGTGGATTTAACAAGCGATTGTTTCCGATTGTTTTTTGTCACTAGTCATTTCAAATCGAACATTTTCTATTGGGTGAAAGTAACTGATAGGTAATGTGCAGTACTTTTATTAAAATATGTTAAGACGTGTGTTAAACCTTAATATTTGATCGTATTCCTAATAGGGAAAACCACGAAAGTCAACAAATGAGCTTATGGACAAAATAGACTGTAGCCAGGACAGCAACGCGTACTTCCTGGTGGAAAACGAATTAAACAGCGATGAAGAAACTGTGAACCCCAAAATGTTGTAACTTTTACAAGACCGGTTGGTTCTGCACGCCTTGTCACAGTTTGATTGGGCGGGGAACCGATGGGCGCAGTGACAAAAGAGCGCACCCCCCTTCACACCACAGTGACGAAAGTGCTTATTTCTCCCTTCACTTGCTGGTCGTTGGCTCAAAAAAATAAAACATGTGACAATTGTCACCTACCCTACACAATCTGCATTCTCCATTCGTTTATGTTATCGAGTGATTTGATTTCTTCTAGAAACTAGAAGAAAGGGGATCTTTCCGTGACCCACAACATTCTGCATCAGAATCAATCGTGTAAATGAAGACGTTATTTTCAAAACTGGGCACACCATTTAGATTTTGGTTAAAATAACCTTTAATTTGGTTTAAATAGCAGTTGGATTTTTGTGATTTTTACAATTTTTGTGTTCCGCGCATTTTGAGGGGTATCAAACTCAAAAATAATAGGGTTCTATAGGGTTAAACAACGAATACGTCTGACACGTTTTACGAAAATCGGTTGATGTGAGACACACCTTAAATAGACAGATATAGGCCTATGGATAAACAGAGAGGCCAAAGTGTCGAGTAATATTATTATTGTTAAAACGGTCACACAGATCGTCGTGGGTACAGTGGAAACAGAATAAATGACACCAACGAATTCAATAATTACAAAATTTAATTAAGACACTAAGAATAGTTAGAAAACAACAAAGGCACTCTTATACAATAATTCAAGTTAAATTCGTACAAACAACTACAATAAATGTCACCTTATTACGGTTTCGAACTAATTAATACAATGATAACTTCCACTAAACAGCCACAATAACTTCGAACCGCACTTCTAAAATCGCCAGGTGTAACTGAACTACTAATCCGACCGCTGATGCTTATTATATACTCCGCACATTACGGAGCAGTTAATATAATATAATATAACTTTACTGTTAGCAGTTCACCTATGCTACCAAACAAGGAATGTAGTGACGTATGACATTCCACTGCAAACGTCACTGTAATACTACTCATTTAAAATACGTTTAACAGTTTCGGTGTGACTTGACTGTCTCTCACAAGATATTTCTTGTAGCGAACAAAAAAAAAACACTTTAACAAAATATTCAATAAATTACACTTACATATAATGTACGAACATCCAATCTAATACGCACACAAAATTAGAACTAAATACGTCTTCTGAACGTCTGAAGAATGTTTTCAGAACCAGTAATACCCCCACCAACACAAGCACGCACTATCATACAGTAGACCCCCGCAGCAAAACTTGTGTGCGTATAGTAGAATAATCTTCCATTTTCTGTGCGGTGCGGTGAGCGTAATTTGCATAGTTACAGGCGCTACAACAATCTGGAACGCTACGTGCCGGTACAGCGGGAGACTAGTCGAGAAATGTGTGAAAATGTAATCTCGAATTATCAAGAGTGTTACATAATTGTCTTTCATAAAAATAAACTGTAGCATTGTTATGATTATTATTGTTAGTTTTTAAGCTATCACGGTCGGCGTTAACATTGTTAAAATTACTATTACTAGCCAGGCTGTGAGGCCGTCGTCTACAGTTGGGTGCCGAAACGTTTGGCAGCAACAACTGTAGTCTAGGGCCTAACAGCCCGGTTAGTAGTAGTAATTTTAACATTCTTATTGTTATTCAACATTATGACTGGCTTACAGTCCTCGCTAAGTTACAGCTGTATCTGATCACAAAGACAAGTAAAGCCGGCCACACATTAACCATCTCCGCTGGACGCATGACGGACAGCAAGTTAAAAACGACAGTGTGTAGCTTTGACATCCATCCGCACGTCGTGTATTTTTTGAAGGATGTGCACGACGAAAAATGAGTCCAGCAAGACCGCACGACGTGCGGATGGATCGTGTGTAGTGTTGACGGACGTCAAGGAATCGTGCATCGTCCATGTTTGATTATGCGTACGCTTGCTGTCTATCAAATCGTCATTTTCGAGCAAGTACAATACATGTTTTTAGGGCACATTCGTTTAATAAATGTTTACTGTTTAATTTTGCGTTACATTCATTCTTTAGTTTATATTTAATAAGTAACTATTCAGATAAAATTTCAGTTTAATTTTTAGGTTAGTTTATTCTTCGTTTACATAACGAAGAATAAATTATCAGTTATTATTTTAAATATTGTTACTATTAACTTGTTTTAATTATAATTCATAATGGACCGTGAAATAACATCAAAATTTATCGAAAAATATAAATTAAATAAATGTCAGTGGGAAGTATCCTCGGCAGATTACATGAATAAAAATAACTAAAAAACTAAAGAATGTCTGGCACGCTGGACGAGTTGCACGACAGTGTGGTGCGCACATCCATTACCGACGTCGGGCATGCTGGACTGCGGCGATGATTTGTGCGTGGCCGGCTTAAAAGTGAAGAGAGTAACTTCACACCACTCATCCGTTTTCTCCACAGGTTCACCTGTTTTCTATCTCTTCAGTCGATTTCCTCAATTTTGTCTTGTTTCTCACTTTTTATTCGGCTTTGTCTTACTATTATAATATTCAAGTATCCAAGTTTCTTATTACTGGCATTCCTTTGCTCCTTGAGCTTTCCCGCTGTATAACATTCTTAAACTGAGATCTTGTCTGTATCTAAAATTGTCGAATATTGTTATTCTTTTGCTTTAATGATCCTCACAAAGTCTCCTTTAACTATTGTTTTATCCAGTCTCCTGCTTTGTGAGCGTTTTACGTACTCCATACTCCATACATACTTACATACCTTCCTCAGCCCATATATCGCTGTTCTACTCTTATCTCGAAAATTCACAGTTTATCACATGAGATACTCATACACTGTATATAGGCCTACTGCCACTGGACGAATTGATGATGACCAGGGTTGCGAGTTGCCAGCTATTACAACGCGTTCCGAGCTTCAGCTGCGGGGACAAGGATAATATGATGGTGTTTAGGTATGGCCTGCTAACGGACGAGGGGTTTAAATTAGACAGTGTTTAATTCAGGGTGAATGTTCGTCGAGGATGTGTCCAGTACTCACCTGGCACAGTTGACCGAGAGTTGACGGCGGTTGTTCTGGAAACGGGAACAGAGGCGGCAGTACTTACGGGAAAGTGCCGTACGATGGCTTTAGGGAATACGGACGGTCTGGCTCCAAGTCAGGTAATGGGCTTTACAGGCTCAGCGCAAACCTTGGTCCATTAGAGAGTGAAACTTTCGCTTATTAGTCTTTTCCAAGTATCTCCGATTCTGGGAGCGCGTAGGTTAACGTCGATATCACGCACGTGGTAACGATGAGTTCAGTTAGGCGACGGGATATGACGTTGCTGAAGAGCAGGGGACGGAGTTGATAGAGACGATGGGCTGTTCTGCGAGAGCTACTTGCTCGGAATGCGTTCGCCACGTGAGACGGCTGTCGAAGTGAAGGTCTAGATATTTCACACCTAGAGACCAAGATAGGTTCGTTTGCCTATGTCGAGTCTCGAAGGGAGCTTTCTGCGACTAGAGAAGACTGTAGCTGTACTCTTGCTGCTGGAGATCCTGCATTTGTCCGACCACCCAATGTATGCGTCCAGCTGTTCCTGGAGACAGATAACGGCCATTTCGGCACTACGATCGACAGCATACACTGCCGTGTCGTCGACTAACATGTCCCAACCGGACTTCAGACAACTTGGGGACGTTGTTGATGTGCACAGAGAAAAGCAGGGGACCTAAGACGCTGCCCTGAGGTGCTTCAGTGGTAATACCTCTTTCTGAAGCTAGAGCGATGTCTACTCTCACGGAGAACATCCTTTCCGAAGAAAGTTAGCGATGTAAGCAAAATATCCCTCAGTTTATGAAGACTTTCAGAACGCCAGGCATAATCTAAAGTTATCACGACATCAAGAAACAGTCTGTTCCCGTGAGCAGGCGGCTTCGGCAACTGTCTCCACGAAACGAGTCCGCTGAAGCGTTGAGGAGAGCCCCGAATTGCTCGGGGACCAGACTGGGGGAATGTTTTATAGAGTCTCATTTTCGTATTAACTCAGTTTCCTACAGCTTATCAATTTTTTTCACCTGGAAAAGGCATTTCATTCAGATATTCTGTGCATAGTTTCAAAACACACTACATTCCATTTCGTAATGTTCCCAACTGTTTACTCATATTGATTAACAAGTTACATAACGCGTTAGTTATATAATATGCATGTGCGCGCGCGCGCGTGTTCCACGCTACTACATAAATACATAAATAGACTACATAAATACTACATAGACTATCGAGCCATTCTCGCAATTACAGTTTTGCAGTATACGTTATAAATTATACTGTGACTTAGAAAAAGCCACTCGTTCCGGTTTATCGGTGTTCAATGTAATTCAACACTGGTACACAATTAAAACGACATTTCCTAGAATCGTGGAAACAGAGAAACACAACGCGGTGACAACAATTTGCCACCTGCTCTCCACTACACACCACACACCGCCTGCAGTATTGAACATTTCCTGTTTTACCAACATCGTGTGTAACCGACCCGTATCGTGTGGAATACGCCAATAAACACGTACACGTACGCCTACTATAATTCAATTAACGTGGTGAAACCTAACAGGAAACAATTGTTCGTTATCGGAGTCTCTCCTGTGTATTTATTTAAATTTACTACTTTCTTCTTCTTGTATGTCTTTTTTTCCTTTTAGCACTTTAACACTTTGTTTTTTTTTAAGTCCCTTCATTCTGTCGTTCTCCCCTGGTATTTGACTGATCTGAAGGCAAAGTACCATCAATCTAACTAATTCGGGACTTGCTTAACTTTCTTCTTTTAGTCGGTTTCTGATTCTAGTATTTCTTGTTTGTATTCAAATTTGTTAGGGTGTATAAAAGTTCGAGTAGTGGGGGAGTTTTTGTTTCCAGTGACGTCCCGTGCTTGGGTTGCACGGTTGCACAATCCCCATTAAATCCCAACTTGTATTTCAAATTACAGAATTATGAATAAAACAATAACTATTAGTGTGTTTTCAAGCTAAATAATCGTAATTAATCATTTGCCGATTGAAAAGTGCAGAGAAATAGGGTACTAAAAAACCGTACACGCTCTTGCCGCGGTGTATGCACCAACTGCGACGCGCTTTGTATATTTGGGAAATACAATGAAGTAGTGCTCTGGCTGGCTGGACTCGGGTGTTCCTGTTGCAATGATATAGGCTCACTTGGCGTGATTAGGGACTGCAAACCCCGCTTGTACGTCACGGCGCCACCAGTTTGTTTGTTGGTAGATAACAGGTGGTGCGCCAGGTTGGAGTTTGTAAATATTTTGTGAAGTTCGTTGTTAGTGTCACTTAAGTGTCAGTCCAAATCATCATTAAATGTAAATAATAGTGCATATAAAGGATTAAGGTGTCACAGTGTAAGATATTTATTATATTTAACTGGTAGGACGTAACGAATTCTGTCGTAAACTTAACGAAAACACTGTTCAGTTTACGTCCTATTGGAGGAAAAATTGAAATTAAGAGAGTAGGTAGGCCTTTCATATTTTAATCAAAGTGTAAAATCAGGTAACAGAATATTTAATCGTAAATTAAAAAAAAAAAGATTTATACAATAAATATTTGTGGTTATGTGGGTGTGACATTAAAATTGCATTATTTTGCTTTCCTTGTGTATTTTTTGGAGGGGAGGAGACTTGGACATTTTCTAATTTCAGAGAATAAAACAATTTAATACCATCCAACCCAACTGCAACCCCCCAATTTTTCAACCACCAGCCGCCACTGTTTGTTTCAAAGAATCAGCAAGATTCCTTTGCTTGATAACGTGTAATGGGCAATGGAAGTGTATGATGGAGTCAGGATCCCAGTCTCGAAGGAATATGGATGACCAGTTCATCAGTTTTGGTGATTACAACTTTGAAGCAATGAAAACAGTTTAATCATTTCAAATTAGTTGCAACTAAGGAAAATTTTATGTAAGAAGCATTGTGAAGAAAACGTCTCGTTGCGAAGAAAAATTGCTACAATTTACTATCCTTCCTTCTCTGGGGTGGTACAGTCTGTACTGATCGTTGACCTTCTTCAAACTTTTCTTCCAACAGCACCTATTTTCTGCAGCCGCAGGAGTCTCAGTCGAATATTGTTCTGCCCGCAGCTTCTTTCTCTTCCTTCATTATTTTGTTGAGTATTCCGGTGTCACCCATTCGATCTATATGTCCTATCTATCTCAGGCTCTGCAGCCTGAAGAAGTCTACAATACAGTTCATGCAGTTTATGACAAAATCAGACGACCCGTCCGTCATTATTCCTAAGTGGTTGACAATTTTTCCTTACTATTCTGCCTATTCTGCGCTCAAATATGCTCAGAAGAAGAAGAAGGAGAAGATGAAGAAGAAGAAAAAGTAGAAGAAGAAGAACAACAACAACAACAACAGAAGAAGAAGAAACATACTAAACGTGCTGTGTATGTATTTATCGTTGTTGCCATCTTCACTGCATAGTACACATTGACAGTCTGCTCTGTCTTCACTCCAGCCACCTCTGCAAGGATCTTCCCACTCATCCAGTGGCGTATCTAGAATTTGGTCTTGCGGCGGTCCGGGGTCGAGTCGGCTTCTTAGGAAAGAAATACAAGATAAGACTAATCAATATTACTATCTTTAAAGTGGCTGAAAAACGTGTGATAACATCCTGAAATCAGTCCTTTAAAGTAAACGGTAATAACACACCTCTTATTATAATAAATAATATAATAAATAATTATAATAAAAATACGAGTTATTGATTCATTGTTTACAAGATACTTATTCAATGAATTGATTTTCCTATATATCATATTTCAAACGTATACGCTAATGCGTTGTAATAAACATGTTTATATATTTAAAAAGTAGTTAGTACTATATTAGCGTACACAGCTGAAAAAATAATAAAACAGCCTAAAAATTAAGAGATTAACAATCTTCGTCAACTGTTTTCGACTCTCTGGAGGCGGTCCGGTCCCGTTCGTTCCCCCCCCCCCGTAAATTCGCCCCTTGCACTGACCTTCTCCCAACAATCGTTTGTAGTCCACCCTACTATCTTCCAGTCTGTAAATGTGTACCATCCACTGTTGTTCGAAGAAAATATATTTAGTCCGTCCCTTATATCGTCATTACGTTACTGATATCCTTTTTACCAGTCCAACTATTGCACCTATATGTGACGACAGGTTTTACTATAGACTTGTACATCATAAGTGTAGATTTTCGTTAATCCGAATAGGATCCTACGGAGAATTTCAGCCAACGGACGGGGAGCGCATTTCATAGAATATATCTTGAGAATATACGGCACATAAACTGCTTTGAACTACAGTTTCTGCGTTCGCGTTCTCCAAAACAGAGCTGTAAAATGAGAAAAGTTGGTTGCTCGAATAATTTAGACGTCGATAGATGTAACGTAAGCCGTTAATATAATAGGCTAAATATCACTATAATATTGACGACTCGGAACACAAAGTTTTTTATAAGTAAAAACGTAAAGTTTTACCTTACAGCCTAAACCGGCTTTCACCTATAGAAGGCTTCATCAGAGGCTGTCGTTAGTAGCGCTGCTCGTCTTGTTGTTGGCGACGAGAAAGTGTTTCGAAAGATTTAAGCTGTGTGTGTGTGTGTGTGTGTGGTGAGATGTGTTCGAATAATGCGTGCGATTTGAATTGTGTCTGTTCGTTTAGGATGTCGTTTTTATTTGTTTTTGTGTGTTTGTCAATTTCTAATTGTTCTAGAGTGTCTAGTTTTCGGCCTTTTGTGTGTACGTGTAGTATGTTCATGTTATTGTCGATGTTTTTATATGTGTGGTTTGCTTCAATGAGGTGGTTTGCGAAGGTAGATTCTGTAGTGGTGTGGAGTGCTTTTGTGTGTTCAATGTATCTCTGTTTGAAGCTACGTCCTGTCTGGCCTATGTAGAATTTACTGCAATTTGAACAATTTAGTTTATATACACCGGGTAGATCGAATTTGTTTTGTGCTTTGGGCATGCGTTTTGATAGTGTGTGTTCTGTTTTGTTAGTAGTTTTGTAAGCGATTCTGTATCCTGCTTTTTTGAATTTGTGGGCAATTTTTCATCCACACAAATGAATGGACAAAAAACAAATACATATCATACAGACAAAACACGACAGAAAAATAAAAAACCTGACACCAATCAAAACAGATATAATTCCCTCGCACAAATTCTACCCACGTACAGTAAACCTCACGAACGTCACACTCACAAAAAACGAACAAACACTCCTTGATAAAGGCCTAAAACATAACATACATTACAAACATAACAACCAAACATTAACAAAGCTCATAATTGACACAGAAACAAATATACAAAACACAGCACCAGAACATCAAGACACATTAAGACATAATATAAACAACACAATAGGAGTACATAAGACACCAGACAACAACAACCACAACTCAGAAATACACACAGCCATCAAACTGAGGGAAAAGGCACACAAACACAACATCACATTTGTAAAAGCTGACAAAGGCAACACGACTGTAATTATCCCCACAGACAACCTACACAAAAAAGTACAAGACTTCATAGAACAGAACAACATCACAGAACTAAAACACGACCCCACCGACAGATACCAAAACTCAGTAAAACAAATAGTCAACAAAGCCAAACACATTATGACACATAAACAAAAGCCCTACATGAAACAAATCCGACCATCAGCACCTACACTCCAAGCGCTTCCCAAAATCCATAAAGAAGACATTCCGATCCGCCCCATTATCAACTACCGTAATGCCCCTGCACACAAACTGGCAAAATATCTAGACAAAATTATTAGACAACACACACAAATAGACAACAACATTGCAGTAAAAAACAACACTGACCTAGTAACAAAAATAAAAGACATACACATCCCCCATAATGCCACATTAGCCTCCTTTGACATTAAAAACCTGTACACAAACATCCCCATCTCTGAAACAATCACCATCCTACAAAACAAACTCAAACAGAACAACACACCAGACGAACTTATCAATGAAATAACAGAAACTCTGAACATTATCACAAAACAAAACTACTTTACTTATAACAATAAATACTACACACAGAACGATGGCCTACCCATGGGCTCCCCCATATCCAGCATTCTAGCAGAAGTCTTCCTCCAACACTTAGAAAAAACAAAAATACTCACAAACAATGACAGACACTCACATAAAATACTATATTGGCACAGATACGTTGATGACATTCTAATACTATACAGGGGAAACAAAAGACAATGTGAACAGTTACTAACGCACATAAACAAAATACATAAAAACATAACCTTCACTGCCGAATACGAACACAACAATACCATAAACTTCTTAGACCTCTCCATCACAAAACTAGAACACAGGCACAAATTCAGTATATACAGAAAACCAACTACAACTGACACACTAATACACAACACCTCCAATCACCCAATACAACACAAACTAGCTGCTTTTAGAACCATGATACATAGACTTAACAACATCCCCTTAGATGAAATAGACTACAAAGACGAACTAAACACGATAAAATATCTAGCAGAATCTAACGGTTATGACAGAACAATAGTCAGTAAACTCCTACACAAAACACAAAACAAACAACAGACAAAGACAGAAAACAACAAATTCATAACACTAACATACATCAACAAACAAACAGAAAAAATTGCCCACAAATTCAAAAAAGCAGGATACAGAATCGCTTACAAAACTACTAACAAAACAGAACACACACTATCAAAACGCATGCCCAAAGCACAAAACAAATTCGATCTACCCGGTGTATATAAACTAAATTGTTCAAATTGCAGTAAATTCTACATAGGCCAGACAGGACGTAGCTTCAAACAGAGATACATTGAACACACAAAAGCACTCCACACCACTACAGAATCTACCTTCGCAAACCACCTCATTGAAGCAAACCACACATATAAAAACATCGACAATAACATGAACATACTACACGTACACACAAAAGGCCGAAAACTAGACACTCTAGAACAATTAGAAATATACAAACACACAAAAACAAATAAAAACGACATCCTAAACGAACAGACACAATTCAAATCGCACCCATTATTCGAACACATCTCACCACACACACACACACACAGCTTCAATCTTTCGAAACACTTTCTCGTCGCCAACAACAAGACGAGCAGCGCTACTAACGACAGCCTCTGATGAAGCCTTCTATAGGTGAAAGCCGGTTTAGGCTGTAAGGTAAAACTTTACGTTTTTACTTATAAAAAACTTTGTGTTCCGAGTCGTCAATATTATAGTGATATTTAGTTAAGTAACGGACACGTCATGGACAACGAAATCCAAGAAATAATAGGCTACTTATCTTAAGAAAAGTACATACCGAAGTAGAGAAGACAGATATTCAGAAGCAAAGAGCAAATTGAGAACTATACACTTTAGTGCAGGATATCACCACAGATAAACGAGGACGAGAAAGGTCGGTAATGTTATACAGCTCCTCTGACCCTCTAAGGCTAGACCTACATTGTACACAGAAGTCTTCCGATACGATCAGGTACGGTTACCTGACCAGATTTTTCCCGGGAGGTGTGCCTACATTGATGACAGACGTTTCCCGGGAGTTTGCTGCCACCACTTAAAAGTGATTTAACAGAGTTCTCTTTCGTACGTCATGAGTGACTCGGAAAAAGATTTTGAATTTTTTCTCCTACTAGACTTTAATAACTTGTTGAATGAGTATAACACAAGAACAAGTATATTCATGATTTCAACAAAGACAGAGGTGACAGTGAGTTTTTCAAAACTAGTTGGACAAGGAGAAATTTATCCAGATAAATATAATGATTACCAAAGGTTGAGGACTGAAACTTTTGATTACATTCTTGAAGCCATAAAATGTGATAATTAAAACTCAAGCTTAAAATTTTAATAATATGGAAAATTAACGTAAAATTCCTTCACTTTTTCCTTTTGATGTAAACAATTTTGAAGTAGTATGTCTATGAATATTTTTATTTTACATTTCGTTAAAAGATGTACTGTATTTTTCGGACTGTAAGACGTACTTTATTCTTTAAATTATAGCTGCATCTTATGGTCCACTGGTCTGTCAAATCATACCGATGAGGCAGCTACCGAACTCCAGTTCTCACCTCACGACAAACGGAACAAACTGCCGGATTGGAAACAAACCAAGTTGATCTGGCCAGACGGCGGCCCGGCGTCGGACGTAATCGGCAGTTGCCGGATCGGACCGACGCGTCCGGTGTAGGCACATGCTATGGAAAAAAGCAATTTGTTTTGTTGAAAGCCTGGTCAGCCAACCTTGCCTGATCGGACAATGACGGTTCTGTGTCCAATGTAGGTGCAGCCTAATGCGTCTCTTACTGCAGAACTCCAATGGCAAAAAGGCAGTGGAAGACGGAAGTAGAGGGACGAGGTACAAGGAGAGGAATACAAAAATATAAATAGCTGTAACGGGCAGAGGTCGTTGGCTAGCTCTACGTTAGCGCCCTGACGATGTGTACTATGTGATTTCCTCGTGATTTACGTCTGATACTCTTCTGTTGTTTGCCTAGATGTCACCCAAACGAAGGCATCTTCGAAGGAACGTGCGGCGCAGCAGGAAGGAAAATCGTACTACAGGTCAGTCTACCAAAAGGGGTTGGAATTACCCACGTTCAGGCTAATTTAATTTCGACATTATAAATGACACTTAATTCAGGAAAATCTATTCCATCTCTTTAAAAAATTCCATAATTGCATATTTTTTCACTTGGCCAATATCTGTTACAAATTTGACCTCGAAAATAAGAGCTGAGCTATACCATACTCACTCAAATGGCTGAGTCTTAATGTAGAGAGGAGTTGTCTGTCTGTCGTTGACTTGCTGATCCTGGAATGCCTAAAAAAAATTATTCATTTTTAACGTTTAAACTTAGCGCAAACGATGATCATGTTCTAATGCGATTTGTTAAGAAACTCGCGCGAAATCAAAGCTAGTTTATATGAAGGACGAATTATTTATCGCAGCCAAACGAAACGTTACGCGCCGAATACTGTGTTTAGGCCTACATTTTAATATCATCGATAAACTTGTTATTCTGTTCTATGAATTTGAATCTGGAAATAAGGATTAGAAGACTGAAGTAATGAAACAAATTGAAGTAATTTAAATTACACACATTATTTGAATTCATTATGCACATTATTACGAAACGTGTACTTTCGTATTAAGAGTGTTAATATGTAATAAAAACTGGGTTGTTTAATAAATACTTTTGCTCTATGTGTATTTGTTTTTGTCAGTTGATACTAATGGTTGCGTGTTTATTCCTCGTATATATGTTAATTCTATTTAATTATAATTTTATTTTATGGATGAATCTTCTTTATCGGTTAATTCTAGAATTAACTGAAGAGAATTCTTCAGTTCGTCTGCTTCAAATGTTTGAATATAGCGGTTGTATCGTCCCAAAACAATTTCTTAATGAATACGTCCGATTTCCATCTCAAACGTATTCGTTGAGGTTAATTTCGGTTTCGTAATTTTTGTTATTTTTACAACTCGCAGACGTCTTGATCTTCGTGCGTATAGATCTAATCCTATTTATACTTTACCTTCGAGAAATAAAACACATGGAAATGATGTTGGTAATAATAAACTTTAATCTTTAAAATTTTTATTCAGTTTTAGTAAAAAATTGTTATTTCGATATTAACGTTAGCAATGATCGATTCTTATCTCAGGGTCATTTGTCAAATGAATTAAGTATATAAAAGTGAAGTTCTTTTGGCTGCTACGCAAGGTTCAATTACTTAATAAAAAACAAATAAAGAGTACATTACAATGGAAATAGATTAATACTTATTATCTAACATAATATTATAAATAACTATTAATGTTTGAACAGTATGGCCTGTAATATTTCATTTCGTTATGTGCGCAAGGCATGCTGGTTGGTTAGTGACGTCATTATCATGGCCGATGAGTGACCAGCTGTAGTTAGGGTAAA
This sequence comes from Magicicada septendecula, assembly GCA_034769895.1. Taxonomy (NCBI): domain Eukaryota; kingdom Metazoa; phylum Arthropoda; class Insecta; order Hemiptera; family Cicadidae; genus Magicicada; species Magicicada septendecula. The sequence goes on from CM068372.1 coordinate 170,608,963, forward strand.
TTAGTTCCCAATGTATATTAATAAAATATTGTCACTTCGTGTTCACTATTTCTTATATTCTGTTCTTTTTTCTTTTACAAAATGTTTTATCAGTTACTAATGTGGTGTGAGTTGTTGGTGTTGCTGGTGATTATTCGTATTTGGATTACAAGAATTGGTTGGTTAAATTTTGTAGAATACATACAGTTCTTTGGTTAATTTTAATTTACGCTTCCTTCTTGTTCATCTCTTTATATTTTCGTTAACTTCACTGGTAGTCGTTCATTTGGGTTAGATGACTTATTGTAATGACTTCATGATTTTTCTTTTTTTTGGTAATTCGTCCTTCTGAGTTTGGTTCCTTTCTTGAAAATTTTTTACATAATTTTTTTATCAGCACTCCTCAACCGTATTCTATCGTGGTTAACAATCAAGTGTCCCAAATTCTTCTTTTTTTTCACAGAAGCTGACCAAAATTTCTTGGATTCTTATTGGCCCATTATGCAAAGTTCAAGTGTTACATTACCATGATCATTAAAATACATTACATTTTATGTTTTGCCTTCAAATTACCTTTTTATCATAACACAATAATATTTAATACAATTTATATGTGGTTATTCCAAATAAAATTATAAATCATTTCATACCAAACATGGCTTGGTTTGGTCATGTAAAAACTAGTATCTTGTGGATTTTACATTTATCTTACTAAACAATTTAGAATGATGGATGACAGTTGACTATGACCCTTTGATACAATATTAATTTAACTTGATCTGCTAGTAACAAGAACTTTTTTTAATATAACACAAAACTCTTAACTATACTCCTTATCTTAATAATTATAATTTCCTACATTTAACTGGTTACACACTGCTAAACAATTGTCTGTGTGTTATTTTCTAAATCACTAGTTTCAAATTCTGTTTGATTGAACATAACTTCTTAATACTAAATAACACCCCACTTTTTAACTATAGTCTGTGTGATTATTATTATCCCATCTTTTATATGCTTGTTCTCACTTTTGTCACTATAGGGTTTTGTGCCCTTTTGTCACCTTATTTTACTAAAAGAAAGATTTTTATTGGTCTATTTAGTTCTATAGGTAATACACATTTTATGTTATGAAGTGGCTGTACTCTTTATTATTTTGGTTATTGTTTCTTTACTTGATGCTCGTTTACAGCTTTACTTTTTTACTGATTACTGCCCTATCTAACTGGGTAATGTTTGGTTATTATTGGTTAGTCATAGTCATGTCAATGTTTGGTGTTGTTGAGTTAATTTTGTCCATTCATTATCTTTAATTTTGGGGTTTTCGGTTTATTAGCTGGTTATCATAATGCTTGGTTGTATTCCTGAATGAGTTTTCTCAGTTTATTATTTATAATTAGTCATACTGTTTTCTGTTTCGTTACAACATTCATACACACAACAACATTTCAAACAATGGCACCATGTCCAAAGATAGAACTGATAGCAGCTGCCGCTGACGAAGCTTACAACGAATGAGAGCTGGCGCAGGCAATAAGCTAACAAATTTTTACAATTGTTATCTAAAATACTTGTGTCCAGTGTTGGAACAGTGTTTACAAATCATTACCAAAAGTAAACTTTAAATTTAATAACTAACTTAAAATTATCTTACGAGTCTTGTGTTTAAGGATATATAAAGATTAGGAATATAACACAGTTAACAGTTTATTTATAAATTAAAGTTTCATTATTTTTTTCTTATTTTATTTTGTCTCTTCTTCTGATAGTTCCTATCCGTTTCGGATGTTGGATATCATACAGGCTATTTTAACTTTATGCACTGTTATACGGAATAAGTCAGTTGTATTCATGCCAAACCAGGTCTTTAAATTTCTCAGCCATGATACTCTCGGTCGGCCAACTCCTCTCTTTCCAAATACTTTTCCTTGTAGTATGGACTGCAATAAGTAAAATCTCTGTTTATTTCTCATGAGATATCCCAGATACTGAAGTTTTCTTACCTTCACTGTGTTAATAACTTCCCTATCTTTCTTCATCTTTCTAAGAACTTCAACATTAGTAATATGTGCTGTCCATGAAATGCTCAGTATTCTACGGTAGAGCCACATTTCGAAAGATTCCAATTTCTTAGTTGTGGCTCCAGTCAAAGTCCAAGATTCTACACCCTAGAAGAGGACCGAGAATACGTAGCAGCGTAGAAGTCTCGTCTTTGTGTTTATTGTTAAATCGTGATTTTTTAATAAACTGTTTATTCTAGTATACACTGCTCTTGCCTTTTCAATTATTCTGTCTATGCTACATAAATTTATTACATGAAGGTGCACATTATTCGAGAAAATATAAAAAATACTAACGTACATACTAAATATTGTATAGATACTCATGATTAATTCATATTTACAAAAATATGCACAATTTATAATTAGAAAAGTAGGCCTATATTTGAAACGTTTCCCTGCTAGACAAGATTTGAAATATCCAATGCTCTACCCACTCATTTGTGTCAGACAACTAACATTACAGTATTTCAAATAAGTGTTTTTCTTAAGTGTATGTGTTAAATAAATTTGCTATGTTCACCAGCATTTTGTACATTAATTTTAACTAATTGTAACTGATCTCACCCTATTAATACAATCATTATTGAAATTATAATTTTATTTATAACACCAATACAGGGAAACGTTACAGACACTATCAGCACATCCTTTCTGGTAAACATTTACCATGTTTTCTTAAAGAATTCCAATAAGTCTGTTTTTCTATTTCTCTTCCAATGCTTTACTTTTCTCGTGATTTTCCCACCGTCTGAAAATATTTACTACTTTCAGACGGTGGGATCAGAAATGCTATAACAGAGGCTGCTGAAAATGCTATCAGGACCTGTATTGGTTTCTGGGTTGCAGGAAAATTTTACTGAAGTAAACTGAAAGATATAAGGTAAGTGCTTAAAATAAGCAACGGAGAAACGCTAAAAAATCTGAGGAATGTGAAAAGTTCTACGGATTTTAAATAGAATGCGGGGAAACTGAATTGGAGATATGCTGAGGAAAAATGAACTACAGGTCAACGGATTTTAGGGAACAGTGGAAGAAGAGGTATTTATAGAGGCGAAACATTGATACTGATAACAAAGAAACACTAAGAAGGTTTAAAAGGAAGATCATAAGACTTGTTTATGGCCCGGTTAAAGAAGGTGACGAATGGAGAATAAGAAATAACCAGGATGTAGATGAGGTATTGAATCATGAGGACATTGTAAGATTTGTAAAGGTTCAACGAATACAACGGCTTGGTCACCATGATCAGCGTATTCAAAAGAAAGCCTGAGGTTTCAAGTCTATAAAAACAGAAAGAGAGTCCGACCTAGGATAAGATGGTTGGATGATGTGCTAGAAGATCTCAAAAGAATAGATGTGAGGAGTTACGCTAAGATGGCAAAGGACAGGAGACATTGGAGAAGATTGGTGTTGGAAGCCAGGGCTCACGTTGGGCTGTAGTGCTGAAGAAGAAGGAGAAGAAGAAGAAGAAGAAGAAGAAGAAGAAGAAGAAGAAGAAGAAGAAGAAGAAGAAGAAGAAGAAGAAGAAGAAGAAGAAGAAGAAGAGGTGGAGGAGAAGAAAGAGAGGAAAAAACTGAAGCTCTAGGGTACGTACAATTTGAAGGGAGAGGGATGTCGTATGAGGAGATACGGCCAAGTTCAAGGCTTGAACAGATACGAACGGGGACTGCATTGTTTACTGGGACTCACACGCCAGACATCATATGACGATAACGACGACGACGACGATGATGATGATTATCCATTATCACGTCGTGAAGAATTACACTGCTTAAGTTTTATAATTTAATCGCGATATTACATCAGAATTACAAAATTAAAAAAGTAACAGTTTTCATATTTATTTACAAATTTCGTTTATAATTTAACGTTAAAAAATTGTAATATAAATGAGAAAAAAATTTTGCTTACTCAGCTTTTTATAATTTTGTTATATTGATGACGGGTTTTAACCATCGAATCACATACTAATAAAATTGAACCTTTCTCTCTCTCACTCTCTCTCTCTCTAATATATATATATTTAGTAAGTAAATTGCAACGTTGATGCAAGTGGGATAGTATCAAACGGTTAAACGTTACGTAACGGCCGATACGCAGTGGAAAAAATAACGGAGAATTTTGTCCACAGCGTGTAAACTGTCGGATAATTGACTTGTAAAATGAGCGGCCAATTAAGAAACTAGTCATACGAGTCGTGCGGCTGGACTTAATAAATTCCGCTAATTATGGCAACAGGTTGACTGATGTAGGTCTCTATAATGACGACCAATATACGGGTATTCAATTAACAGTCCTCGGGGACACCACTCTCATTACCTTAATTCAATCGTTTAATCCTGTTTAAAACTCTGTCTTTATTTATTTAACCTTACAATAAAAACACTCTTATCTGTTTCTGTTTCCTATATAAAACTTAATGAATGGTGGTAATAAACAACGTATTTAGAATACTTGCACGTCTACTAGATGGCTGCTAGGTATTTGCAGGAAGTGCATTATACGATTTACGAATTCTTCTTCTTCAGGTTTCCCTTTTAATAGCTGTTTTAAACTTCCACGGACTGCCAGATTGCTAGATTGCAGCTGCCTATTTGACGACTTTTATTTCATCATCAAGTCACGTTGTTCTTTCAGAAGCATACATTTTAATATTGTTTTCAAAAGTTCCTACAAATATTCAGACGTTCATTTCAATATATTTTTCTCAATGTCCATGTTCCTTTCTCTTGTAAGCATGTCGGGAACGGTGTCGCTGTTAATTCTTTAGAAAATCCCAGTTTGAAGCAATATTCTCCGTGACTCCAGCAAACATACCCAGAGTGTGTCCATTTCATTCTCAGTTTGTTATCTTCAGCTCCAGCTCAGCTTCTTCTACGGTTATTATTAATAAGCTGGTATTATCAAGCATTATCAGCCGTATGCACCTAGAGTACAAAGCGAGCCTCGCAAGGATAATAATCAAACAACGAACATAGAAAGCATAATTAGGCAAGCATAGGCTCATTTCGGTACGCTGAACACAAAGTGTCTTCATTATGTGCGAATAAGTACAGAGGCTCGTATTAATTTACTCCAGCGAACAGCGGAAAAGCTCAGAATACCTTAGAGGAAAATGGAACGGATTGTGTTGGGGATAACAACAAAACACCGAAGAAACAACAACAAAAAGTCAAGGAACAGACGAAAACGTAACCTAATCTAACCGCCGTTGTCGTCGTTTGAAGCAAACTGTCATCCATCGTTGAAGCAAACTGCACAGGACACACTGCGCGAATAGGAAACGATAAACAGGCGAAGAATAGGCGTTAAAAGAATTGATACTAAGAACAGAAAAAAAAGACTGAAAGACGAACGCCTGCAAGATGTGTTGATGATGTCAGACTGTGTTCCGATTGCCACAGGATCGGTACCGTTTACCGTGCTCACCACATGAAACAGAAACATCATTTTAATGAGGAATATGTATTGTTGCAGACAAATATTTATACAAGTATCTGGGTTAATGCAGGGCGGCCCATGCTTAGGTTCCACGGTTGCACAACCCCCATTAAATCCCGAATTGTATTTTAAATTTAGAATTATGAATAAAACAATAACTAATAATAGTGTTTTTAAGCTAAATCATCGTAATTAATCATTTGCCGATTGAAAAGCCCAGAGCAATATTAAAAACCGTACACGCTCTTGCCCCGGTGTATGCACCAACTGTGACGCGCTTTGTATATATATGGTAAAATACAATGAAGTAGTACTCTGACTGGCTAGACTCGAGTTTTTCCTATTACAACGATAATATAGCTTCACTTGGTGTATTAGAGACTGCAAACCCCGCTTGTACATCACTGCACCACCAGTCTGTTGGTAAATAATACGCTGTGCGCCAGGTTGGAATTTGTAAGATTAGGCCTATGTTATGTTAGTTGAGTTAATGTCGGTCGAATTTTTTGTGAAGTTCGTTGTTAGTGTCAGTCCAAGTCATCTTTGAATGTAAATAATAGTACATATAAAGAATTAAGGTGTCATAGTGTAAGATATCTAATATATAAAAATGAATATTTGTTTGTTTGTTCGTCTTCTATGCGTTCCTATACCATTCATCCGATTACGATGAAACTTTGGTGAGTTGTTGTAGAAATGAATATTTGTTTGTTTGTTTGTTTGTTCGTCTTCTATGCGTTCCTATACCATTCATCCGATTACGATGAAACTTTGGTGAGTTGTTGTGCGCGCGCCCGCGAAGGTTTCTGGCAAAAAAAAAAAAATGTTCTAAATTGACATTGGTAGAATCATCCAGTTCACGATGGAGCCATTATATTAAAAAAAAAATATATATATATATCCTTTAAAGTGGCGCGCTACCGGATTCCGGCAGGTATCAAATTACCGGCTCCCAGTCGACTTTAAGCTATTCTTACACTCAGTGAAACAGGTCGAGTCTTACTTTGGCCCATCGTAATATTTTAACCATATCGAGAATATCAGTGAGGCATAATTTGTGCCAGATATTAAAAAAGTTTAGTTTTGTCTTTGCGGCCCGCGCCATTGACGGCCATTCATTAGTTTAAAGCGTATAAACATTGTGTTTTAACGTGGTTAAGTGACGTTGTTTGTTTAAAAACTGTTAAAAGGTACGTAATTTATTTGTACGTAGATTGTAAACTGTGTTCCATTTATTTGATACAGAGGTTTTTATAGCGAAAATCCCAAGTTTTCAACATTTTTATTATTGTTACCAATTAGCAGCATATATATCCTACAGGTAGTAAATTAAATACGGATTCCAGAAAGGTATGGTTATTAGGTAGTTACATGAAAAATTTAAGTGTTTTACCTCAGTATAGCGAAAATTTGCTAACTTTGCAAATTTTGGCGCCATTGGCAGAATCATCGAGTTCACGATGGAGCCATTATATTAAAAAAAAATATATATATACTCTAAATTAATTAACAATATTGTTGCTTTGCTTGCAGTTGTTGTTGCTTTCTCCGTCAAAATAATCATGCCTCCTAAACGCGCATCAATTGGTAGTACCAGCGGAGCACGAAACAAAAAGCGATTACGAGCTTCTCAAACAAGCGAGGAACGACAAGCAAGCAACGAAGCAGATCGTTTACGAGTTGCTCAATCGCGTGCATCAGAATCAGAAGAGCAACGAACAGTAAGAGCCGAATCAGAACGTTTACGAGCTACTCGATCGCGTGCATTGGAATCAGAAGAGCAACGGACAGTAAGAGTCGAAGCAGAACGTTTACGAGCTACTCGATCTCGACGAACCGTGCATGTTGACTTGAATCTTGGTGCATTCCAGTACAATGTCAATTACGACTACAGTCTGCATCCAAGTGTAGACATCGGCAAAATGGATAAGGTGTGTGGGCATTGCGGTGCACGAAAGTTCAACAATGAAACACTAGGAATGTTCTGCGCAAATGGCAAAGTTAGACTTCCGACTTTGCATCCACCACCTGAACCTCTGTTGTCATTGCTGTCGGGCAACTCAGCCGATTCGAAGCACTTTTTACGAAACATTCGCAAATACAATTCGGCGTTTCAAATGATATCCTTTGGAGCCGATAAAGTATTCCAAGACCAATATATGCCAACTTTCAAAATTCAAGGGCAAATATATCATCGCGTAGGATCACTTCTACCAGTTCCCGACGCTGAACATAAATTTTTACAAATCTACTTCATGGGCGACGATGATGTGCAAGTTGATCAGCGATGCAATGCGATTCCAGGCACCAAACGTCATATTATATCAACTTTGCAAACTTTTTTGCACCAACACAACGCCCTGATAAAATTTTTCAAAACATCAATTGATAACTTGCCGGCGGATAATTACGCAATCCATATAAGAGCCGACAAACACCAGTCGGACAGCATGCCAGACGCTACAACGCACCTACCATCAATGAAGTAGCGATTGTTATAGTTGGAGAAGAACGTGATACGCGTGATATAATTCTTCAGCGACGGAATAACACAATTGTACGTGTCGCTGAAACACATCGATCTTACGATGCGTGCAGTATCCCATAATTTTTTGGGAGGGGGAGGACGGATATCACTTCAATATTATGCAAAACTAATCCAGCTACAGGTAATTGTATTTATTCTTATTTCCACACATTGTATCATATGAAAAAAAATCACCCTTCCCTTCATACATTCGTAAATCAGATTTACATTTATCTTATCGCTTCTTTCATTTTATTTCTTCTTACAGGTGAACAACTCAATAAAAAAGTATCAGCAATGAATTATTATTCAAACCGCATAATGATACCTCAAAACGGAACAAATTATATTCTGCAATGCCGTCAACTGTTTCACCAATACGTGGTAGACATGTATGCGAAAATTGAATCTGAACGTCTCCTCTCCTTTCGATTAAATCAAAAATCGTTGCGCTCAGAGGAGTACATTCATTTACGAGATGCGATTGCGAACGATGGAAACATCAGCGACATTGGCAAAATGGTCATATTTCCAGCAACGTTTACTGGCAGTCCGCGACACATGCATGAATACGCACAAGCGCCATAACATGTGCGTTCATACGGACGTCCCGACTTTTTCATCACATTCACATGCAATCCAGCATGGGACGTGATAAAAGAGCTTCTATTGCCCGGTCAAGCTCCATCCGATCGACACGATTTGACTGCACAAATTTTCAAGCAAAAACTCACGAAATTGATGGATTTGATTGTCAAGCATCACATTTATGGTGAAACTCGATGCTGGATGTATTCCATTGAATGGCAAAAGAGAGGCCTTCCTCATGCACACATTCTCATATGGCTCAAAACGAAAATACACTCAGCTCAAATTGATGATGTAATTTGTGCAGAAATACCAGATCCTGAAGAAGATCGTTTGCTGTTCGATATTGTCACCAAAAATATGGTGCATGGACCATGCGGTGCTATGAACCCACAATCACCATGCATGGCAGACAACAAATGCACGAAAAAGTATTCCAGAGAATTCATTCATGAAACTCGCACTGGTGATAACGGCTATCCTCAATACAGACGCCGTAAACCAGATGATGGAGGTCGCTCAGCTACAATCAGAATGAGAAATGCCGATATTGAAATCGACAACAGATGGATTGTACCATATTCGCCTTTGTTATCAAAAACATTTAAAGCGCATATCAACCTGGAATATTGCAATTCCGTCAAATCAATAAAGTACATATGCAAATACGTCAACAAGGGCAGCGATATGGCAGTATTCAGTGTTAATAATCCCGAAGCGCGCACGGATGAAGTTATTCAATTTCAGACAGGTCGATATATCAGCAGCAATGAGGCTGTGTGGCGCATTTTCAGTTTCCCAATTCACAGTCGGCATCCCAATGTTGTTCGTCTTAGTGTTCACCTTGAAAATGGACAAAGAGTCTATTTCACGGAAGAGAACGCACGAAATGTTGCTGCTGCACCAGCGCACACAACACTGACAGCATTTTTGGCGCTGTGCGAAGAAGATGAATTTGCCAAAACATTATTGTACGCAGAAGTACCAAAGTACTATACATGGAATGCCACATCGAAAAAATTCCAACGACGTAAACAAGGCACGCGAGTTGAAGGCTATCAGAATCTGTATTCGTCTGACGCATTGGGCCGTATTTACACAGTACATCCAAATAATGCCGAATGCTACTATTTGAGAATGCTGCTGATTAATGTCAAAGGTCCAACTTCATTTGCAAATTTGAGAACGATCGATGGCGTAGAATGCCAGACATACAGAGAGGCTTGCCAAAAACTTCATTTACTCGAAAATGACCAACATTGGGAAATTACATTGATGGACGCCTCTGTCAGCAGTCATCCGCGACAAATACGAACATTATTCGCTATCATTTTGACCACATGTTCGCCATCCAGCCCTAACGATCTGTGGGGAAAATTCAGAGAGGACTTGAGCGAAGACATTTTGCACCGTATTCGTACCGTTAGCAACGATAATACCATTCCATTTTCGGACAACATTTTCAATGAAGCTCTGATAGAAATCGAATACATATGCTTAACCATCAACAACAAAACACTCATTCAACTTGGCATGGTTGCACCACAACGTTCTGCGTATGACCTTTATGATCGAGATTTATTGAGAGAACAACAATTCAATGCTGATGACTTGTGTGCATTTGTCGAAGCAAATAAACAACTCTTAATTGCAGATCAAAAATTGGCCTACGACACAATTACAAATGCGGTGGCCAATGGTAGAGGCGGTCTGTTTTTCCTTGATGCGCCCGGCGGCACAGGAAAAACGTTCCTCATCAGTTTGCTATTAGCTCAAATTCGCTCTCAAAATGGAATTACTTTGGCCCTTGCGTCATCAGGTATTGCGGCTACATTATTGGTTGGTGGACGAATATATGCCATTGAATAAACAATTTGGCGAAGCTCAAACATGTAGTATTTCCAAAGGTTCTGGCATGGCGAAAGTGCTGCAAACTTGCAAACTGATTGTCTGGGATGAATGCACCATGGCACATAAGAAATCGCTTGGAGCGCTTGATCGAACTCTTCAAGATTTACGAGCAAATGCAAACCCATTCGGTGGAGCTCTCATTTTATTAGCAGGTGACTTCCGACAGACTCTACCAGTCATACCAAAATCAACACCAGCTGATGAACTCAACGCTTGCCTCAAAGCATCGCATCTTTGGAGACATGTACAGAAACTCACATTAAAGACCAATATGCGCGTACATCTGCAGCGCAATGCGTCAACCATATTTTCAAAACAGCTATTGGACATTGGTAATGGAAAAGTACCAGTTGATGCCGACACAAAATGTATTTCATTTCCATTGAACTTTTGTGTCATTGTTCCAGCGATCGAACAATTAATTCAGAAAGTTTTCCCACAAATTGCCACCAATTACAAAAATCACCAATGGCTTTGCGAACGTTCTATTTTGGCAGCAAAAAACACCGACGTCAATGCTATCAACTACGCAATCCACGAACAAATTGCGGGCGAATCTGTCACCTACAAATCGCTTGACAGCGTCATGAATGCGGACGAGATTTTAATTATCCGATTGAGTTTTTAAATTCGTTGGATCTTTCTGGTGTGCCACCGCACAGATTGTCACTCAAAATCGGCGCACCAATAATTCTTTTGCGCAACATTAATCCACCACGATTGTGCAATGGAACCAGGCTCGCTGTCAAAAAACTGATGCCAAACATCATCGAAGCGACAATTCTGAATGACAAGTCAAAAGGAGAAGATGTACTGATTCCACGTATTCCCATCATTCCCACCGACATGCCATTTGATTTAAAACGACTGCAGTTCCCCGTTCGCCTTGCATTCTCAATGACCATCAACAAGGCACAAGGTCAATCGCTTCAAGTGTGCGGATTAAATCTGGAAAATCCATGCTTTTCACATGGTCAATTATATGTTGCATGCTCACGAGTGGGACAGCCGAAAAATTTATTTGTTTTTGCAGAAGACGGAAAGACCAAAAATATTGTATATCCCAAAGGACTTGAATAAACTTTTTCAAATTTAATTTAATGCACAAAAAATCATTGTCTTTCATTTATTTTGTACATGTAAATGTGTCTGCTTTGTATATGTGTACCTACTTAGAAAGAAAAAGAGGCACTGCAACGCATGCCGAGCACAGCTATTTATTATATTTAACTAGTAGCACGCAATTAATTCTGTCGTAAACTTAACGAAAACGCTCTTCAGTTTACGTCCTATTGAGGAAAAAATTGAAATTAAGAGAGTAGGTAGGCCTACACCAGACCTTTCAAATTTTAACCAAAGTAAAATCAGGCAACAGAATATTTAATCGTAAATTTAAAAAAGGTTTATAGAATTTATTTCGTGGTTATGTGGGTGTGACACTAAAATTGCATTATTTTGCTTTCCTTGTGTATTGTTTGGAGGAGACGGGTCTTGGACCTTTTCTATTCAGAGAATAAAACAATTTAATACCATCCACCTAAACTGCAACCGCCAAATGTTTCAACCACCAGTCGCCACTGTGTTAACGTGATGATGATGAGCTGCAAATACTGAATAATAATTTGATTTTTAACAAGTCTAAAAAGTAAAATTTAAGGAACTGTTCAAAGAGCGCTACCGATAATGGACATTAAACGTACGTTAAGATAAAAAGAAATGTAACTCTGTAATGATTACATAAGATACGTTAAACTAAAGGAATGTGCCCCGTGGACATTGAATGTAAGTAAACGCTGTAACCGAGCAGTTTGCCACCCTAATGACTCGATCTAAACGAGAAAAAAAGGAATCCGCCGGTCGCGGAGACGACGCCCGACAAGCCCGATAACGCACGGTGAAATTACGCAGGCCGCGGCGCAGCGTGGTATCACGTGTTCTACAGAAATTGTTATTTACTGTCAGAATTCAAGGTTCCATAAAATGTAATTACTACAAGCGCAGCGACGTTAAGTAAAAGTGAAACGTGAATATCAAACGTCACATTACTGGACAAGTGCGCATTAGGTATTTAATTTAATTTACTAATTGTGCGCGTATTTAAGACACAAACGCGGGGAGAATTAGCGGCAGCGCGCGTGTTCCTCGCGAGTTACGACCAGCATTAGTCCGTCTGGACAGCGCTGAAGTGAATTACAATTTTTACCACCGTTAACAGTCCGGAATAATGTTTTTATATTTGTCGTCGTACGAACGCGCGTACACGATATGACATGTTACATGCTGTAAAGTCTTTTGCAAATGTCGCAGTGCTTAAAACATTGAAATTATTTACTAATGTACGTTAACATCGACATAACAGCCTGTAACAGTCGGCTCACTTAAATTAGAATTAAAATATTTTTGCAAAACCACTCTAGCTGACTGGGAATTCGCGCGCGGTGGCGACTCGCCGGTTCTCTGACAACCGTTAACGAGTTATTCAAAATTACGTTGTTTTACGTTATCTTACAACTTACGCGCGTTAAATAAACTAGACAGTTTATCGTATTATGTAACATCACGGAATGTACGAGTAATGTTTCTGTAACTATAACATTTATGGAAAACAGAATATTATCCGGACGATTTGTTGACAATATAAATGTTTCTAAACCGTAATGTTCGTGGAATAGACTTTTCCATTACCTACATTATGTGATACACGTGCGCGCACGCGCCCGTGTAGCCTACATATCATAACAAATGATCACTGTCTATATTATCATACATATTATATGTCATTATACAGGAGGAAACGACATTTCAGGACATGATTCTGGATTTTTAAAAATAAGAAAAATATGACATATATGCGCAGGCCAGAAAATGCTTTGTTCACGAGTCAGGAAAGGTAAATCTTCTGCTTACATTTTGAGGAAACATTAATGGATCCGTACGTTGCCTGTGCTGAAATATATAAAGGAAAAGCGTTCTAGAGCAGTTCTTTAGTAGTTTAAGACAATAATTACAGGGTGTCAAAATTGAAAATCAAATAACATAATTTGTTTTTCAGGAAATCGATGTAAATAACGTCAGTAAAAAATTATAAATTTAAGAAATTCAACTTTTATGGAAAAAAAATTGACAGAATATGCTGCTATTCTAAATGAAACAAAAATATCAGCTGTTTCATTAAGAAAAGTAGACTATAAACAATTTTGTTTAAACTTTATTACTTGGAACATTTGGCATTAGACTAAATTAACTGAAACCTAATTTTAATATGAAAAAAAAACGATCAGAATGAATTACATTCGTATGGACAGAGGTTAAATCCAATTTTTAAACACATAAAGATGATTCAAACAGCCAAGCGACTGCGCGTGTAGGTATAATATTATCTATGAACAACGATGCGACACAATGCGATTCAATTTAAATTCATTTACTTTAGTCACTGCTCTAAGAAAAGCTTTTCCATATGTCTCAGAAAAACCAAGTATAAGACCACCGATTTATCTCATAATTTATGTTTCGTCTCACATTATTCTTGCTTCGATCAAGGAAAATTTCACCTGGACGTAACTCGTGAACCAATACGTGTTATGATAATTATATCCGGACCTATGATACGACACGACATTCTTTCATATTTGTAGCTTTAGAATCACCTTCTGAACTAGTGTCCTTTCCTCCCGAGACACCTTGTATATGAGATTATATAATTACAATATAAGGGTCAGAAACAATACTGAGGGTCTGGAAAAGTGGATGGAAATTATAAGATATGCAACGAAGAATCGAGGAGGGCAGAACGGCTCTGAGAGATATAAAGAGGATAAAGGGAAACTGGTCACATCCTGAGTAGAATGAACTGCTAACAACACTGTAGAACACTGCAAGGAAAGAAGAATGCAGGACGGGGAAGATTGAAGCTCCTTGACGACCCACAATCTGGAGGTGTCGTACGAAGAGATAAAGGCATGGAATAGACAGGATTGAAAACGGTGTAAATGTATAGGAGAAAACCATATGATGACGATGGTAATAAGATTTCGTTTTACAATTGGATAGATCATTCATGCGTTCATACCATAGGATAAATATACTGCTAACAACGGTTTCTGAGATAACAGTGGGTGGAGAGAAGAAGAGACGTACGAGAAGACGTGGGCTGTCGAATGAGGCCTTAATACTGGAACATGCGGTATTTGTCACTCGGCAGAATACCATACGATGATGATGATAATGATTATAATATATGTGTGTGTGTGTGTGGGGCGCGATATTCAACTGAGGTTATAACGTGTCGGCTACGTTATAACCTAGGGAACCCGTGATAATTGACTCTGGCCAATTATACAGGCTGCCTTCGTTGTAACAAACTGAAAATTAATCAAATCAATATCAATAATCATAAGTAATCTAATAAAAGGAAAGTGGGGAGGGAGGTTTGCTGATTTATGCACTCAATTTAGTATGTAACAAAGATGACATCTCTTTATTTACGTGTGATTAATAATACATTACAAATAAAAATTTTTAGCTTACACTGAAATGGTAAGGGGGTTTTCAATATTTAAAATGATGATACAGTTAGTGTATTTACCTCGGATCCGAGTCTCTTTAAACTAGTTAGGAATTTTCAGATTTACTCTACTTCTTTAGTCAATTACATTATTACTTAAAATACCATTAGAAGAATGGTTTCATTTGGTTGTGCGATGTTCCAAAGTTACATCACAAGAGTTATGTTACAAAGTATGATTTCTGAAATTTCTTGTTACAACATTGTTATTCTTAACGCTTAGAGATTGTCATTTAAAGTCTTTTTCTTTTAAAGTTACTTATATTTAAAAGATACATTATTCACGGAAGACGAGCTTCCGCGCCACCTCTGGTTAATCGTTTCAGTCCATGTCCTGCCGCGTGATTCTTCTGTACTCTCTTAATAGTGGGTCGTCATCGTGGTAGTCTCTCCGCCGGAGGTCCTCGGAGTCAACTAATGATGAAGTGGATGTTACGGTGTCATCTAGAATGAAGTCGTCCTGTTTCTCAGTGGTAGTGTAAATACAGTTGAGGTCTTAGTCTTCACTTTTCACAGTTATTCCCATCACATTTGTAATAGCACAGTAGTATTTGAGTTTATATATTCGTTACACATTATGACGGAACCCCAAAATAAGTTGAACTATATTTTTAATAGGAGATGTCACCTTACACACTTATTTCATTCATTCACATCTTTGTGTTAAAACACACTACATTTTAGTTACATAGATCTCCACACTGTTAGTTGAAGCTAATAACAAAATAAAAAAAACATTTTGTGCAGCGCTCCGCTTGGAGCTGTTTACAGATTGAACGTCGCATCTCAAGTCCTACATTGTTACAACAGGAAAATTGTAACGACGCGGAGTGAATACTCCGCCATAACATAGTTCCAACTTTTAATTAGTAATACAGTCTTACAGTTCGACATAATAAACAATCAAGACTTTGCTTGTCTACAGAATTTATTACAATTACTACTAGTGACTTTGACTTATTTATTATTTACATTATAGTTTACAGGTATTTTATTTAATGCCGGGTAGGTATGCAAGTTGGATCCGGTATACACAGGTCATAGCATGATAATTTAATAAAGGGTTAACAGTTTTTTTACTCTTTCTTTCTCAGTTTTAGTTAAATTCCCTTTTTAATACTCATTACTATTATGAGTTAGTTCAGGGGTATTCTTCGGTTTAATAGTGCGATTTAATAGTTTTAACTAACTTCCCATTTTATTTATTTTTTATTATTTATTTATTTTTTTTTTTTAATTTAAATCGTCACATACTCCGCCGCTTAAAGAAGACATGGAGGGGGGACTTCGAATAAGGTGAATCCGAAAGTAAGGTACTGGGGCACATTTGTCGTTACTGTGTGGAGTTTCTCTCCTTCTTCTCCCTTTTTTTTTATTTATTTAGTTGCATGAGTTATACACAACTTACTTCTTCTGATTATCAAACAATATATATATATATATATATATATATATATATATTGTAGTAGACCCTGTATGCCGGTCGTTACAAAAGAATAAAAATAAAATGGAAAATTCAATAATAATAGAATTTTCAAACAATAAAATAATTTTGTTTATGTTTATAGAGGTATGTATACAAGATAAATCTGTTTTTTAAAAGGTTCGGGTAAAATTTTAATAACAGGTAGGTATTTATTGACCGTCGAGCACTTCTTGAAGATTTGCACCAAGTCTGGAGTTAAATAGATTAACTCCAGGTAATAATCGATTGGTGACTTTTCTGACTGGTCCAATATCTTGTTCAAAATAGGATATATTCTTCTCACTTAATTCCTTCTGCCTTATAAATACCCTTAAATTACCCTGTGAAATAAGTACAGATACAAAATAATGGAAATATAAAGATTTATTGACAATTTTAAATAAATAATCGATATTTTATCGATGGAGAGCAATTATCGACTCTGTCTCAGGAATTATCGATTGTGTCATACAGAACAAAATTTTATGTTATATTATATTAAAAGACAGGTTCTTTGAGCGATTAGGATTAATAGTCAGAGAAGGGTGACGAGAAAGTATAACATTAACAATTAAAGATATAAATACAATAATTACTATTCAATAGTATTTAAATAATTCCACTATGTAATGTAAATGAATGCTGTCAAACCATACGCAGACGATGACGTCACTGTGATATCGTGAAGGCGGTCTCTGTAGAATTAAAAGATGGCCGCTACTATTTCTTGCGTAGTTACTGTGAACTCGGCATGTCCCAAAATCACGATAAAATTACCTTTGTGAATGTCTAAAATCTTCCCGCACTGGTGTAATATGTCTGTTAAGTTAGTTGGTGTATTCTGGTGAAGTGTTCCGTGTAAACTTGTGTTAATTTGGTTATTTTGTCTGTTTTCCCTTCTGGGGTTAAGTTTTTCAAGTTACGGTTAGGTTTGTAAAGTGAATCAGTTGAAATATAATGTTTTACTGTTTACTGTCACTCGTATAGTGAAGTTAGAGGTTTGTTTTCACTATTGTCGTGAATGTTTTTATAGTATTGGCTTCAAAAAGTGTCTAATTTGTCTAACTCTCGTTCACTGATTTCAATGACTAAACGCTAGCATCATGTTCGACTCGATTTTAAGAACGTTTTTGTCACACACCTATTCAGCTTGATATTCAACAAAAGACTAATTAACTTGGTCATAAATCTTGCCCAGTTAATCCTTGAAAAAGTATTGTTAACATTTTTCGACTTCCATACACATTAGAAAATATTACATTATATATGGAATTTTTCTATTTTATTCCTTACTTTTATGAATTACTAACCTTATTATTGGTTTAATCATCTCATTCCCTTTAAATTGATGTATTATAGTCCATATCTGTAGACATTTTGTGGAAATTAACAAATTTTGTTCACACTTTGGAAATATAGGCTCAAAATTGGATTTCCGTCTTTATACAAAATTCCTTCCATTTTAAATATTATTAATACTATTATAATAAATTTTAATTAGTCATATTACTCTCCCTTTCCTTAAATACATATAAATTACACCTTTGAACTGGTTTTTTGTGTTAATTTGTAAATTTGACATTGCTCTTTAAAATTAATTAATTTATATATTTTGACAATTTACAAAATGTTAAGGTATATTTCCTTATTGTCATTTTAATTCATAGGATCATTCCTAGTAGTGGTTAATTGTGTTATCTTATATAAATCTGGGTAGTTTACAGGATTTATAAGTGAATTATACTATTTTATATTGGTTCTCTGATTTCACCAAATGGCCTAGATTTTAGAATTTTATATTTCTTTCTTTCTCAAATAATTTAAACTTAATTCCTCCTCTGACTTTACATAATTACAATTATATCAAAATAACATGATTTATAACTTATTGTATTGTGTAGTAGTTAATTAACACTACATATTTAAAATAAATAATTATGAACATGGTTCAGCAATCTGCACAATTGAACACATTGCAGATATGGTTTGAACATATATCTTTCAACTATTTTTGAGCTAACATACCATACCTTTTAGAACATTATTACTGGTATGTAGGTTATTATTTATCAAACATAATTCTTTTTAAAACACATAACATAAATCTTATTTTCTAATAAACCTTACAAATACATTTATTTAACACTTGATTTTAGGACTGTGAAATAACAGTCTATTTAAACATGTTACACTTATTCATACTATATTAGTACCAGTCCTTTCTGGTTCAAACCATTACTACTGTGATCCCCCACATCAGCAAACATTAATTCCCATACTCTATTTATTATCATTTTTTACAAATGTCTTGTAAATAAAGATTTACATTAAGATAATAAAATACTGGAAACCTTCCATTTTATTATTTTATTATGCTGTTCATTATTTAGATTTTAAAGTTGTGATATAGCATACTACTAAGTCATAGTATCACCAACTTTAAGTTTATAGTAAAAAATAAAACCATAAAATAGTTTTTGTGATTTCCACTCGTCAATTTATTAAAAATTATAAAACCATGACAGCTGTTTCGGCAACACAGTGCCTTCATCAGATGGTATAAGCTGACTAATTTTCGTACAAACGATACAGAATATAAAATATAATACAAGTGCTGTTGTATAGAGAGCGATAGTAATCTCGTGTCAATAAGATTTATACACATTACACAAACATATAACATAACATATACCAAGTCTATTTATACAAATTAAGCAGAGGCGAGCTATTTAGATCTAACTGATCATTTAATAATACATTTAAATATTTGTGTTTATTAATTTCAAGGGTTTCTAATAAATCAAGCTTTGGACCTTTATCAGATAAATGTAAAATTTCAAAATTGTCATTATAACTATGGTCTTTTTCTAACAAGTGATTTGCATAATTTGATTTGCCATCATTATATCTAAAACTATAATTGTGACCATACATTCTTTTTTCGAAAGATCTACCTGTCTGTCCGATATACACTTTATTACAAGACCCACAGGATAATTTGTAAACACCAGACTTTTGCAGTTTATCTGTTTTACTCTTATTATTTTTAATATATTTTCCCAAAGAAGACTGCGTCTTAAAAGCTATATTTACATTCCTTTGTGCGAAATATTTACCAATATTATCAGAAGCAGAACCTATGTAGGTGAGAGTGTGATATCTTTTAATCTGTGTTGAGGGAGGGTAAACTAGTTTTAAAGCTTGTGAATAAAATTTTTTGTTTAACAAGTGATCTATGAGGCTAGGTTGGTAACCATTGTTGACAGCTATTTGTTTAATAATGTTAAGTTCTGATTGGAAATTTGAGTCTGATAACGGAATACTAACTAGTCTGTGGATAAAACTGTGAAAAGCAGCCAATTTATGTGAGTATGGATGTGTGGAAGTAATGTGTATTGTCATATCTGTATGTGTAGGCTTATGAAAAATACCAAAGTCTAATTTATTATTGCATTTTGTTATTGTAAGGTCTAAAAAATTGATACTATTGTTATCTTCTAATTCTAAGGTAAAGCTAATATTCTTGTGTAAATTGTTAATAAAATTAAGAAAGATCTGTAATTGTCTACGTGTACCTAGAAAAATTGCTAAAATATCGTCCACATATCTATACCAAAAAATAAACAATCTGAAATAAGGGTGTGCTCTAATTTTAGTTTCTATGTAGTCCATAAAGATTTCAGCTGCCAAAGGGCTAAGTGGATTTCCCATTGCAAGCCCTTCTTTGCCAATATAGATCTTTCCATTAAATTCAAAGTAGTTTTGATTAAGGCAAACCTTCAGTAAATTCAAGATATCCTCTCTCATAAAGGGGTTATTACAATTTTCAATTAATAATTTTTCTACAATATCTATTACATCAGTCGGTGGAATACTCGGAAACAAATTCTTCACATCAAATGATAATAAAACAGCTTTGTCTGGGATATGTGAATCTTTAATTCTGTTAATTAAGTCTAGTGAATTTTTAATACTATGTGTTGATTGAAATTTGCATTGTGTTTGTATAATCTTAATTAGTCTTTTAGATAATTTAACAGAAGGAGCAGTTACATATGATACCACTGGTCTAATTGGATGGTTATCCTTATGCAATTTAATTAAAGAGTAAAGCTTTGGTGGCTGAGGATTCATTACCGATAAAAAATTTGAATGTTTGAACTCTTTTGAACCCATTGATATTAACCCGACTTTTAAATTTCAAATAGATGTTAAACAGGCTATAAAGAATTGTTCTTTCTTTGATAATCGAGATTTGGATTTTTTATCGGTAATGAATCCTCAGCCACCAAAGCTTTACTCTTTAATTAAATTGCATAAGGATAACCATCCAATTAGACCAGTGGTATCATATGTAACTGCTCCTTCTGTTAAATTATCTAAAAGACTAATTAAGATTATACAAACACAATGCAAATTTCAATCAACACATAGTATTAAAAATTCACTAGACTTAATTAACAGAATTAAAGATTCACATATCCCAGACAAAGCTGTTTTATTATCATTTGATGTGAAGAATTTGTTTCCGAGTATTCCACCGACTGATGTAATAGATATTGTAGAAAAATTATTAATTGAAAATTGTAATAACCCCTTTATGAGAGAGGATATCTTGAATTTACTGAAGGTTTGCCTTAATCAAAACTACTTTGAATTTAATGGAAAGATCTATATTGGCAAAGAAGGGCTTGCAATGGGAAATCCACTTAGCCCTTTGGCAGCTGAAATCTTTATGGACTACATAGAAACTAAAATTAGAGCACACCCTTATTTCAGATTGTTTATTTTTTGGTATAGATATGTGGACGATATTTTAGCAATTTTTCTAGGTACACGTAGACAATTACAGATCTTTCTTAATTTTATTAACAATTTACACAAGAATATTAGCTTTACCTTAGAATTAGAAGATAACAATAGTATCAATTTTTTAGACCTTACAATAACAAAATGCAATAATAAATTAGACTTTGGTATTTTTCATAAGCCTACACATACAGATATGACAATACACATTACTTCCACACATCCATACTCACATAAATTGGCTGCTTTTCACAGTTTTATCCACAGACTAGTTAGTATTCCGTTATCAGACTCAAATTTCCAATCAGAACTTAACATTATTAAACAAATAGCTGTCAACAATGGTTACCAACCTAGCCTCATAGATCACTTGTTAAACAAAAAATTTTATTCACAAGCTTTAAAACTAGTTTACCCTCCCTCAACACAGATTAAAAGATATCACACTCTCACCTACATAGGTTCTGCTTCTGATAATATTGGTAAATATTTCGCACAAAGGAATGTAAATATAGCTTTTAAGACGCAGTCTTCTTTGGGAAAATATATTAAAAATAATAAGAGTAAAACAGATAAACTGCAAAAGTCTGGTGTTTACAAATTATCCTGTGGGTCTTGTAATAAAGTGTATATCGGACAGACAGGTAGATCTTTCGAAAAAAGAATGTATGGTCACAATTATAGTTTTAGATATAATGATGGCAAATCAAATTATGCAAATCACTTGTTAGAAAAAGACCATAGTTATAATGACAATTTTGAAATTTTACATTTATCTGATAAAGGTCCAAAGCTTGATTTATTAGAAACCCTTGAAATTAATAAACACAAATATTTAAATGTATTATTAAATGATCAGTTAGATCTAAATAGCTCGCCTCTGCTTAATTTGTATAAATAGACTTGGTATATGTTATGTTATATGTTTGTGTAATGTGTATAAATCTTATTGACACGAGATTACTATCGCTCTCTATACAACAGCACTTGTATTATATTTTATATTCTGTATCGTTTGTACGAAAATTAGTCAGCTTATACCATCTGATGAAGGCACTGTGTTGCCGAAACAGCTGTCATGGTTTTATAATTTTTAATAAATTGACGAGTGGAAATCACAAAAACTATTTTATGGTTTTATTTTTTACTATAATTTACAATGGATTTTCACCAAGTAAAGGCATCAAGCATTAATTAACTTTAAGTTTATTGCTTTTTTTTAAAAAACACTTACACAAATTCACTTTCACTGTTGGTTCTGATATTTTGAGTCTTATTATCTCAGACCAGACCTTTAGTAATCATGGACCGTTAAGACTAGTTTATTTCTTTATTACACAATAGCTTTAGCCGGTGCACTTCTTATAACGCTATACAGCACTTTAGTTTTCTCAATAATTACATTTTATAAGATTTTGGGTATGTTATACTTTCTTTTGCATAGTTTTTGTGGGTTTGGGATTGATAGTAGTTTATATAATAATAGGTTTTACTACGGTGTTTCTTTCATACTATTTCTTCCTCTCCTCCTGTCTTCCTTCTTGTCCTTCTTCATATCTTCCTTCTGGTATTCATTCTTGTCCCTCTTCTAGTCTTCATTCTTGTCCCTCGTCTAGTCTTCACTCTTCTGTTCTTCCTTCCTCATTCTTGGGTAAGCCAAGGTACTTGGTGTTATCACGACTGAGGTTTAGTTTGGAGTATTTAATTTATTCACTGAACTGACTTTATTCTTCTATACAGGTTTCAGGGTATTGTTTTCTTCCTGTTCACAAACTTTATTCTTCCCTCTTCTTGTTTTTTGGGGTATTTTGGTCTTCACCACCCTTTAATTGAGTCTCTTTTTCTTTGATATAGTCTTATATAACTGGTTTACTGCTCTGAGCTTCCTGGGTAACTTACTGGTATTATACTATGATTTGATGAGTTGCTTCGATACTTTCTTTGGTTTTTAAAACAGTGGTTTTTATATATTATGTAGTGAGGATTTTTATCTTATTGTGGTTCATTCCTCTGATTTATTTAAATGTCATTCAATATTATTATAACATTTTTTGGTGTAATTAAACTTTATGATTTCACATGACTTAAAATGTAGTGGATTTTCTGTCACGCTACAGAATGCCCTTCTCCAGAAGTAATTTTTTCAGACTATACTTGCTTTGTCTGAAACAATTGCTTATGATAATTATTCAAAGTTTGTTATTATTTTGGACTTCCTTCCATTTTAAAATTCTCTTATTTATATCTGAGTTTATATCACTCTCACTTGATCTTCCTTGATAGTAATAGTCTTCTGAGTTTCATATTTATTATTTCATTTTTATATTTCTTCTTAGTATTTTCTCCTTGGGATATTTTCTCCCTATCGTTCCCTACTTTGTGAGCTGGTTCAGTTCAGAGAGGCACTGTACGCTACTTTCCTCTGCTGTCCAATAATTCACACATATTTGAGTACAGAGGCAAATCATCTCTGCTCAAAAAATATATTAATCCTGCTGGAATTATCATCAGACAGATTAAAAAATTATTCAGAATAGTACACATTTGTTACTATTTAAAAAATATCTTTGGGATACTTCACTTATTACTTATTATACTTCTCAGAGATTTTAATATTTCTATCTCAGTTGTTCATCTGACTTATAATCTGGATGTTTCTTTCATTTGATATTATGGTAGAAAGCTCTTCTATTATGACATTTTTTCAACTTTTCTTATCATATAAATCTTTTGGTTATAAATTCTTTATTACCTTCTGTTTTTTTTTTTTTTTTTTCATTATAATCTGCATTATTTATAGTAGCATATCTTTGTGACATTTTTAGACTGTTTCATCGTTCTTAAAATTTCCACTTGTTCTATTTTCTAGAATTTGTATAACTGTCATTATCATAATTGTCATTTAATTCATAAATCATTTTATATTAATTCATTTAATTACATAAATTTTTGACATTATTTTCACATTATTCCGGTCATTGTTATTATACTTGTGAATGATGGTTTTTTATTAATTTCATAATGAGGTCATAATTTCTCCTCATACCACTTCAAAGTTTCATTCTCTCATAATTCCAAAGAAGTTTTTGTACTTTATTATTCTATTCAATCACTCCAATCGTATTAAAGAAATTTTTTTCTTTTTTATTTCCTTCATCACCATTTTACAGAAAGGTTTTTACTCTTCAAATTGAACTTAGACATTATCATATTGTTCAGAATTATTTGTTTTAATTCTAAATCTGTTTCCTTTCTTCATCCCATTATGATTCTTTGTTACCATGGTAATTATCTTCTATGCTTACCATAAATATGGTATGAAATCCCTTCAGTTTATCTCATCATAGTGGTTTATTCATAATTGGTTGGTAAGTTGTACTTATACTTGGTTTGGGAAACTTGATTTATTCATAATTCAAAATTCACTCTTCTTATGTTATTCTATAAAGTTTTCTCAAATAAATTGTATGTAATTGGCTTACATTGTGTTTAGAATTTAGTGGTTTTTAAATTCTATCTTATATATTCTTCTAGCCATAAAAAATTCTAATAATTGCAGATAATATGTGCTTATATTTCTTTTTAGAATTTGGCTGGATTACATTCAAAATTCTGTTTGTATTATTGCCACATAGTTTTTCACAAACATCTGGTATGTAAGGTGAGCTTACATGTATTTTAGAATTTTGGGGATTTTAAATTCTAATTCTTCTTCTATTCTATTCTAGCCATAAAGTTTTTCACATTTTCTTGGTATGTAAGGTGAACTTACATTTTTTTTTAGAATTTAGTGGATTTTAAATTCTAATTCTTCTTCTATCATTGCCATAAAGTTTTTCTTAAATAATTGGTATGTAAGGTGATCTTACGTATGTTTAGAATTTTGTTGGATTTAAATTCTATCTTATATCTTCTAAATGGTTTTCCTTTAAATAAACTTTATGTAAGGTGGGCTTACATGTATTTTAGAATTTTGGAAGTTATAAATTCTAATTCTTCTTCTATTCTATTCTAGCCATAAAGTTTTTCACATTTTCTTGGTATGTAAGGTGAACTTACATTTTTTTAAGAATTTAGTGGATTTTAAATTCTAATTCTTCTTCTATTCTATTCTAGCCATAAAGTTTTTCACATTTTCTTGGTATGTAAGGTGAACTTACATTTTTTTAGAATTTAGAGGATTTTAAATTCTAATTCTTCTTCTATTCTTGCCATAAAGTTATTCTTCAATAATTGGTATGTAAGGTGATCTTACGTATGTTTAGAATTTTGTTGGATTTTAAATTCTAATTCTTCTTCTATCATTGCCATAAAGTTTTTCTTAAATATCTGGTATGTAAGGTGAGCTTACATGTATTTTAGAATTTTGGAAGTTATAAATTCTAATTCTTCTTCTATTCTATTCTAGCCATAAAGTTTTTCACATTTTCTTGGTATGTAAGGTGAACTTACATTTTTTTTAGAATTTAGTGGATTTTAAATTCTAATTCTTCTTCTATTCTTGCCATAAAGTTTTTCTTAAATAATTGGTATGTAAGGTGATCTTACGTATGTTTAGAATTTTGTTGGTTTAAATTCTAATTCTTCTTCTTCTATCATTGCCATAAAGTTTTTCTTAAATAATTGGTAAGTAAGGTGATCTTACTTATGTTTAGAATTTTGTGGTTTAAATTCTAATTCTTCTTCTATCATTGCCATAAAGTTTTTCTTAAATAATTGGTAAGTAAGGTGATCTTACTTATGTTTAGAATTTTGTGGTTTTAATCATAATATTTCTTCATGGATGTCTGGTTAAAGACACCCTTGACTTTACTTGAACTTATTTCTTTGATTTCGTAGGTGTTGTTGTTATTGATTTTTGAGACGATATAGGGACCAGTGTACAGGAGCAATAACTTTTTTGTTATCCCCTCTAAGGAACTGGGTAATTCCCTATTCTTCAAACAACACCTTCTCTCCAACGGTATAATGAATAACCTTACCCATGCATTTAGTGTATTTATTCCGCCGTTTCTCCTGATCTTCGGCCACCTTATTACAAAATTGAATTTTATCAAATTTATATTTATGTTCTCTGGGGAACTCTAAGATATCTTCAATCTCTCTAGGGGGTTGTCTCTCGTACATTGCGGAGTATGGGGTTATTCCTATGGCAGGATGGTAGGCCAGGTTGAGGAATTCTTCAGTGGCCTCCAAGTATTCTTGCCACCTTCTCTGCTGATCATGGCAATATGTTCTTAATAGGCGCCCCACCTCTCGCAAGACTCTTTCGGCCGGGTTACTGCTTGGGTGGTATACTGATGTCTTGTATGTGTGAACCCCCATGGACAGCAGTGTATCCCGCCATCTCCTCCCCTTGAATTGCGTTCCGTGGTCGGTTATGATCGATACCGGTTTTCCGACGTTTGGGAAGTACTGGTCGACCAGGATATTAAGAACTTTCTTCGTAGTCGCCCGATTTGCTGGGTATAGCTTTACGAACTTAGTGTAATGGTCCATAATGATGACGATATATCTGTATCGGTGGCGGCCTCCACTGCGGGGAAATGGCCCGCAGATATCCAGGAATACCTTCTCAAGTTTAAACTGCGATGTTATTGGAATCATCTGCCCTTCTCTTTTCTCGTTATTAGTTTTTACGAGTTGGCAGATGCGACAGTTTCTAATATACCTCCGTACCTTCCGATTGATGTCTTTTATATAGCAGCTTTCTTCCAGGGCCTTTACCACCTTTAAAGCGCCCATATGCCCATATCGAACATGATAACTGATCACTACCTCTTTCTCGATATGGGTTGGAATTATTACCTTCCATTCCTCCTTAAATAATGATGGTTTGGAAAACAGGATTCCCTTATGTATAGTATAATATCGGGAGATGGTCTCATCTCCTGCTTCCAATCTTGAGATAATAGTAATTAATTTCGGGTCAGCTTGTTGGTGTGTGCTTAGTTGTTCTAGAACTGATTGTAGACCGGCGCTGCTGCTGAGAATATGGTACACCTTCAGAATACTCTCCTTCTCCCCCTCGAACGTCTGCTTGTCAATGTCAACTCTAGACAATACGTCCGCGACGACATTCTTCCTTCCGGGGATATACTCCCACTTAAGGTCGTATTCTTGCAGCAATAGTATCCACCGCGTTAATCTTCCATGGCTCAGCTTACATCTCTTAAGGAACGAGATAGATTTATGGTCTGTCCGGACGGTGACGGGATACCCAAGAATATATGTACGGAACTTTCCGCACGCGAACACGACACTCAATAACTCCTTCTCTGTCACATGATAGTTTTTCTCACTCTGGTTCAGAGCTCTGCTGGCAAAACAGATTACAAGATGCTCGCCCTCCTCATCCTCTTGATATAAAGTAGTGCCAAGGCTGATGTCACTGGCATCGCAATTAAGAAAGAAAGGCTTGTTAAAATCTGGATGACGGAGTATAATGTGTTTAAGGAATTTTTGTTTTATGAGAGTCAATATGTTTTGTTGTTCATTACCCCAGATCCATTTATTTTTAGATGACAGTTGCGGCTGGAATCTGGCAGTCAGTTCGGAGTACTTTTCCTGGAACTTGCGGTAATAGTTACAGAGTCCCAGGAACGACTGTAACTGCCTTCGATTCTTTGGTGTAGGAAAGTTCTGAATTGCTTCGACCTTTTCAGCCGACGGTGAGATTCCCTTATCATTTAATATGAAGCCCAAGAATTGTATCTCTTTAGCAAATAAAATGAGACTTTGCTAACTTCAGAGTAATATTGTTTGCTGCTAGCTTCTGTAAGACATGTTCCACACGGTAGCAGTGTTCCTCCCAAGTTTCTGAGGACACTAGCAAGTCATCGACGTATACGGTGGTGAATTTTAGTGCTTCTTGGCCAAGTATTTGATCCATGCAGTGCACAAAGACTGCGACTGAGTTTACCAGTCCGAAGGGCAACCTCTTAAACTGGTAGTTCCGCCCTTCGAATATAAAGGCCAGATACTGGCGACTCTGTGGATGTAATTCCACCTGCCAGTATCCGCACACCGTATCCCAGGTAGTGAAGTATTTGGTACCGTGGAATCGTTTTAAGATCTCCTCAATCTCACCGGGCGAAGTCCTGTCATTTATGATCATCTTATTTATTTCGCGCGCATCTAAACATAAACGGACTTGTCCGTTTTTCTTAGGAATAGCCACGATAGGACTTGTGTAAGGGGAATGGCTACTCTCTATAATGTCACGGTTAATCATTTGCTCTATTTCAGCTCTTACTGCTTGCTTTCGTGATTGCGCAATGGGGTAAGACTTCCGGTTAAAGTCTACAGTGTCTCGGAATTGTAGAGTACACTGGAAATTCTTCACTTTACCGGGCTCATCAGAAAAGACTGATTTATATTTATTGTAGATGTCTATTAATTTGTTCGCTTGGTTTGTTGTTAAACCTTCGCCAGTTGTACCGCTCCGGAAATCCCTGATCTCCTGGATTTTTTGCGACCATAACTCTTCATTGGATGTGTCGTCTATTCTCTGTTCAATTATGGATGTTGGTTGTATGTAATTAATTTTTCGGATTTGCTGATGGATACTATCGGGAACGACTTGGTCACTACCCACCAAGTTCGCCGTCCAAGTATGTCCGCTAGAAAACAGTGATAATGTTTCAGTTCTTAAATCAATGATGGCGGAATTCCTCCTAAGCACATCACACCCGACCAGTATATTAAACGGCAGACCGCTCGCCACCAAGAATTCCATGTCAATCGCTATACCACAGCTCATCACACTGGCGGAGACTTGTCTACGTATAGTTTTGTTCTGTCGGACGGTTGCTCCCAACAAAACAATATTATTCAACGGCAATGTTGGTAAAGTTCTCCCGCACTCTTGCTGTATCCTCTCCAGTTCCGTCGTACTTATTATTGATACGTTTGACCCAGTATCGATCATTAACTTGGCTGGGATGCCTTCTACCTTGGCGTCAACATGTATAATTTCATTATTGAAGTTATTGGTGGGACTCCTGTTATCCTCTTCCAATAACTCCTGTCTTATGTCTTTCAGGTAGTTGCACCCGATGATTGTAATACGATTGTGATTATTTACGAACTTGCACTCATTCTCATTATCATACCCAGTAGTCAGAAGCAGTAATGGGTTCTGGTTATTTCTTACTGCCTGTGCCCGTTTAAAGGCTCGGCATCATTGTTTCTTTGAGCCATATTATTCGATGCCTCATTCGGGATGCTCAGAGTGGTTACTTGCCGATCTGTTCTATGGTCTTCCGGTCGTTCATGGTGCGACCTCTGTTCAGTGTTGTCCAAACTATTACTCCTACGCGCCGGATAGTACCTCGGTTGGTCCCGTTCTAGGCTCCTCCGCCTTTCTTCGTATCTTCGGTAACTGCTTCGTCGATTGTGGTTGAATCCTCGCTGTCTTCCTTCTGTGGCTTGTATGAAGTTCACTCTAGGGCGAGAATACCTATTATTATTAAAATTACTATTATTGGGACCCGCACGATTAGCATTATTAGGGTAAGGACTGTTACCATAATTGGGGCTTCTCTGACTATTTACGTTATCAGGGTAGGGATTGCGGTTACCCTGATAACCATTAGAGGGTCGGTTCGGGTTTTGCTGGTTGGGACCCGTATTATTATTGTCATTGTAATTGGTATTATTTACATTACTTCCATTATTATAATTGTTATTTCGCGGGTATGCCCGACCTCCTTGGTACCCAGTATTTATGTGGCTCGCACCCTGATTATTGTTCAGGTACGTCCTTGGTTCGGGCCCATCACTTCTTCTTCGACTCTGCCTGTAGTAATCTTCGTTTTCATAATTCTCTAGGAGTTCTGTCATTGCCTGGATGGTTTTTATCTGGCTGCCCCTCCTAGCACGAATCACCTCCTCATCATAATGGTAAGACAGCTTGATTATTAGGCATTCCTCCGGTATGGCTGGTTCTAAGTGCTTGGCCATACACACTTTGCCGAGGAAATAAGCTGTCATTGAGCTGCCGACTTGTGGTTTGTAGCGGCCGTGGCATATATTATCCCTGATGAGATTCTGCGTGGTCTCTGACCAGTACTTGGCTTTGAACAGGCTTTTGAATTGTTCATAATTGTCGATGTCGCTTCGGTTGGCCATCCACCAATGGTCATTCACCTCCCGAAACGACTCGTCAAGGATCTCTCTGTTCTGGACCCATCTGTTCCCTCGGTGTTTCTCGAGGTACTCCTCTATTCGTGCCAAGAACTCCATAGGTTTCCGTTTGTATTGCCGGAAATTGAGCCATTCTCTGTTCTCTGACATGGGGAAACTTTGATATGCCGATGGTCTGTTTCTTATTAACTCCATCTCCTCCTGGCTCTGACGCACCTGTCCGGTTATGTTCACCATAGCGGCTTCCACGCCGTCGCATCTTTCTATTACTTGGGTCCTCACTTTATTTACTTCGTCTAAGGCGAATTTCTTAGTCTCCTCCATTTTAGTTTTCTGTTGTTCTTGGACCTGAGTAATCTCCTTGGTTATTACTTCCCGGACTTCCAGCACTTCGTTTTCTGTTTGACGACATCTTTCGTCTACTTCTCGAATCTGCTGGTTAACAACCACAACTTCCTGTTCTAATTTCTTTACAATGGACTTCTTCGTATCGGTTATCTTTTTATTTATCTCCTCCTTGGCTAACTCAATCCTCTCGTCTAACTTATTCATGTTCTCTTGGTTAACCTCCCTTAATTCTTCTCTCAGCAATTGATTGTCCCCTCTCAATTCTTCCAATCTTTCCCCCATCGTCTCTTCCATTTTCCTATTATTTTCCTTTAATTCTTCCTTTAATTGTTGGTTGTCACTCTCTATCTTCTTACTGGTTTCTTCCATCTTCTCTTCCAAATTCTTGTTATTTTCCCTTAATTCTTCCTTTATATTCTTATTATTTTCTTCCATCTTCCTTTCCATCTTCCTACTGGTTTCTTCAATCTTCTTATTAGTATTTTCTATTTTGCGGCCCAATTCTTCCTTCGTGGATCGGTTGTCTTCCTTCAAATCTTCCTTCAATTCCTGATTCATTGATTTGTTATCCTCCTTTGTGGACTCCATCTGCTTATTCATGTCTTCTCTCAATTTCTTACTATTTTCTTCATTGTCCTTGCTCATTTTTAGGAACATTTCCATTAATCTGTCCAACTTACTATTTTCTGTGGTCTTATCTTTTTCTATTTCCTTGTCTTGGACATGAACTTCCCCTGTTTGAGTAGGTACTTCTGGTTGTTCCTCTGGTGCTGGTTGTTTTGGTTCCACTTGGGCCACTAACACTTCCGGATCCTCCACGGGTGTTGCCTCCTTATCCCCCATGTCAACCTCCTTCTCGGCCTCTGCCGCCCTCTTTTTCGATGTAGCTCGTCTTTGCATCTTTCTCTGTCTCTATTTAATAATCGCTGCCAAGCTTAGATTGTTAAGCCCTCTAAGTTGGACGCCACTTTGTAGTAGAGCCTCTTGTGGTGTAATCAAGCCCCACGTTGGGCGCCACTTTGTAGTAGACCCTGTATGCCGGTCGTTACAAAAGAATAAAAATAAAATGGAAAATTCAATAATAATAGCATTTTCAAACAATAAAATAATTTTGTTTATGTTTATAGAGGTATGTATACAAGATAAATCTGTTTTTTAAAAGGTTCGGGTAAAATTTTAATAACAGGTAAGTATTTATTGACCGTCGAGCACTTCTTGAAGATTTGCACCAAGTCTGGAGTTAAATAGATTAACTCCAGGTAATAATCGATTGGTGACTTTTCTGACTGGTCCAATATCTTGTTCAAAATAGGATATATTCTTCTCACTTAATTCCTTCTGCCTTATAAATACCCTTAAATTACCCTGTGAAATAAGTACAGATACAAAATAATGGAAATATAAAGATTTATTGACAATTTTAAATAAATAATCGATATTTTATCGATGGAGAGCAATTATCGACTCTGTCTCAGGAATTATCGATTGTGTCATACAGAACAAAATTTTATGTTATATTATATTAAAAGACAGGTTCTTTGAGCGATTAGGATTAATAGTCAGAGAAGGG
This sequence comes from Magicicada septendecula, assembly GCA_034769895.1. Taxonomy (NCBI): domain Eukaryota; kingdom Metazoa; phylum Arthropoda; class Insecta; order Hemiptera; family Cicadidae; genus Magicicada; species Magicicada septendecula. Next base: position 170,641,378 of record CM068372.1, read on the forward strand.
TGACGAGAAAGTATAACATTAACAATTAAAGATATAAATACAATAATTACTATTCAATAGTATTTAAATAATTCCACTATGTAATGTAAATGAATGCTGTCAAACCTGTAAAGCAATTACGGCAGAGAATTTTTTTTGCGTAAACGGCACTGTAGCGGGCGTCAACTGTCAAGAGTGATGCATGGTATAGCCAAACGGCCGCCGTTAGACAATGATTTAAGAAGGACAACGCCTTGGCACATAACAGATGTTGGACATGGATGAACGACATAAGCGCAAGTGGCGACAATAACAAAGAAACAAAAGACGGTGTCAGTTCATCACAACTACCGACAAGGAGTGTACTAAGGGGACGCCAACATTTTCGACATACACGTGTGAGTTAGCGGCTGCACATGGACATAACATTTTCCACAAAAGCAGTCTAAGAGCGGATGCAGTTAGGTACAAAGGAACTTATATAGCTGCACAGCGGGAAACTTGCTTACTGGCACGACATACGGAGCATCTTGTAAGGCTGCAGAACAGATGTTAGTTCCTGGAAGATGACCACCATCAGCGTGTGAACGTAACAAGGGAAGTCGAGGACAATACGGCAATTCGACACACCCGGGTTATGGTACACACATGTGCGGAAAGGAAATCGCTTAGAAAGGACACTTGGGAACGTAAGAACAATCACATAACAGACAACCGTGTAATTAGGTCCGTCGTCATACGGGGAGATGGCGTGGACAGCAAGACTTTTAGAGAGGGGTCTTGGCTGACCTATCAGGAGCAAGGAATTCGGCAAAGGCGGGTGTAAAGAAGACGTCAACATGGAGACAAGGGTGAAGAGCGAATGGGAAGTAGACTAGAGACCCCAGCCGGAGTATCCAGGAGGAGCCTTCGCAGAATCTGATGCGAGAAACCAATCATGACAGTGATTGTGGTAAGGGTATGACATCCGTGGAGGGAGTCGTGTTGCTGAAGTAATAAAATAAGGTGTTCGCAGAGAAGAAGAGTTCAGTCGATTTCCAATTTTCAAACAATTTAAGTCAGTCTATAAAAATCAGTCAGTCAGTCTATTTTAATCTCAGTTCGGTCGATTTGGAGAGTTCAGTCTCAGTTCGGTCGTACTCTAATTTTTGTCAGTCAATTCTATTTCGGTATAAACCAGCCAAAGTCTTTCAGATGGACGGTAGTAAAGTGTATTGATACTAGCAAAGAGATCGTTCGGGAGTGTATCAGAGACTATGTAAAACTGTAGAACTAACCCGTGACCAAATACTATGACAATGTCGAGTTAAGTACGATCAGACTTTGTGATCATAAAAATCTCGTTTTTATGAATCTAATGCGAGTGATAAGGTATTGACAATATCACATTACCGTGACATAAGTGACATGAAACAATATAGTAAGATTGTGCCACGTTCTTAACTCACTAAAATGCAATTAAAACCAATTATATTTGCATTGTGAATACAGTATAAATGGTACAATCGCTCTAGTTAAACGCAGCATAAACTATTGCACGCGTACATCAAAAGTGACAAAGAACCTACACGCAAAGTGTTTTAGACGATGAAGTCATATTCGAGTTAACGCAATTAGTCATTATCGTTCATGCGAGTATCCGGATAAAATGTGGGACAAATAGTGTCGTGACGAAGTGTCAAGTGTAATTTAATTGGCGTATCTTCAGCCTGGATTTCTTCGTAGGATGAGAGGTACGACGCAGTTAATCACCGCAATTTGGATACAAACAACAAGTAAATTATTATCATTCATGTAACATTAGATTAGGTCGCCACTGTCCTGCCACTCAAAAAGAACTCGCCACTGAGTAGAATATACATTTATTTAATCGTAGAATATACATTTATTTAATTGTTGAATATACATATATTTAATTGCTCAAAAGTAACGCAAATTGAGAAACATGAATCCATAGAGTAGGATATATTGAAATTTATATGGTCATTAATTAATTAGTCTTTATTGATTTTGTAGATGTTCATAACGTAGAGATAATATAACAGCATTGTGTATTTGATATGTTGTCTAGAAACGCTAACTTTATTCAGTATTTAAATGATATTGAAAACATAGAATAAATTTGTATCGTTTATAAAAATTAAATTTGTATTGTTTACGAAAATTAATAGTGTCTGAGTCGGATGATTGTTATTCACCCAAAACACCTGTTTACATATGGTGCTCCAGCACGCGGGGCGTATTATGGCTCAGTGATATCAGAGTGTATCATCAGATATGGCATGCCCGTCCTGGAGCAGTAAACAAGATCTGTAATAAAAACTTACATTTATGAAAACTCCTTTGAATAATTTTAACTAATCTATGCAAGTAGAGACAAACATAAAATATATTACAGTTGCATATGGTGTCCCAACACGTGACACGAGGAAGCAAATTCTAGTAGATAATTGTAACCAAGAGTAAATTTTATACAATTAAAAATTCAATTAGATTATGCAATTAATAAATTTGCATAATACATGTATATTTGTACATGCCGCCCAAACGCGGGACAATAAGCAAAATTTATTAATTAATTAATTTATGCAATTATTAAATCTGCATAAATATTACATTCGTATATGGCTCCCAAAGAACGTGGGGCATAACAAACTACATATACAGCCGTATATGGCGTCCAACTACAGGGCTAAATACACATAAGTACGACAAAGTTCGTACCGACAGCACTATCATAAATACAGATAAAAATTTATATAAATAATGGAATAATTAATTTATGCAAATAAATCTGCATGAGAAATACATTTGTATATAGCGCCCAACGTGGGGCACGAAGCGATTGCTCGAATAATTAATAATAAATATTATAAGTGAGTAGGCTGAGGACAGGCAGTGGCTATAAACAATTGTTAGACAGTAAGTCAGTAGTAGAAATAGTCTTAGTTAAGCATACTTGAATGATTACGCGTAGTCGCGCGAAAATGACAAACAATAATTCAGATAGTATGGAGTTCGACGTGAACAACCAGCTAGGCGTCGAAGGACGTGAGGAAGATACGACGCAGAGTGAAAACACCAGCGCCGACGAGACTACAAGGGCGGGGGGACAATCGTTAGTACCTCGCGAGATGAACTTCCAGTTATTGCTCGAGTTCATTAAACAACAGAATGAAAAAATGAGTGAAAAAATGAGCGAAAAAATGAGACAACAGAACGAAGAACAGATTGGAAAAATAAAAGTAGAATTGCAAGAACACACCAAGAAATGGGAAGAGAAAATTAGCGAGCTACAGAAAAAGAATGAACGTGGAATGAAAGAGTTGAAGAATGAATTAACAAGACATACCAAAGAAAGTAAAGAATTGAGAGAGAAGGACCGACAAGAATGGCAAGAAGCAATTAATAATACACAGAAGTCAGTAGACCAAATAAATAACAAACTAGACACACATATTCAAGAAACCAACAGCAGGAATGAAGAATTGAAAGGAGTTGTCTGGAACAACGTAGAACGACTACGGACAGAACAAGGAGAAGCAGTAAACTCGTTAAAACAGAAGATCGTAGAAGTAGATGACAGACAACGGTCGGCTGTACAGAAAATCAGTGAGACAGATAAAGAGAAGGAGACACGGCTAGAAGAATTAAGAAACCACATCGCCAAAGTTAAAGAAGGCCAAGAACGACTACAGCGTCAATTAGCCAACGCAGAAGTCGGATCGACCGCAAGAACAGGTGGGCCGCATAACAACGAATTAAAATACAACGGCACAGACCGATATCCCATCGAATTTCTCAAAGAACTGACCGAAATCCAGAACACATTCTACCCAAGTGACGATGTCAAATGGATCGGTCGACATCTAGAAGCAGACGCCGCGATTTGGTGGAGGGTGATACGAGACCAAATCCGCAACTTTGATGAATTTAAAGACCTCTTCACACAAAAGTATTGGGGAGAAGAGAGACAGGACGCAGTCAGGGACAACCTAGAATTTGGTCGATTTAATTGGAAGGGCAATCTGAGCGCAATTCAATATATGGAGCGCAAGGTTCTTGAAAGTCGCCAATTAACGCCAGCTATCACTGATCGTCAGCTAATCAAAAAGATAGCGCGCCATTTTGGTAAGAATATTGAAATTGCTGTGGTGACAAGGGGTATTAATTCAATCCAAAACCTTGAATCATTGATTGCAGAATACGCCACGATTAATCAGCGAACAACTAGAGATAATGACTTTGTAGGGAGTCACGAGAAGGTGAATACCCGAGGTGTGGGGGAAGCAACAAACGCACCCCAACCATTTCACAATAAGGGTGTCAGCTGGAAGCAAAAACAACATTTGCCGAACAAAGAAAGTGAAAACGATCGCAACGTTAAGGGGTTTGGACGACACACTAACCGACAGCCCATAAATTCCTTAGAATTCGTAAACAACGGTGCGTCGACCTCGACTGGTAAGGGGAACGACGTAGATAGAGAAAAAAAAAAAAATTAACCCTACCATACAATGAGATAGCCGATATACTAACCAAGAACCGACTTCACGAAACCAACATACTATTACCAGATCTTAGAAATGAATTAACTTATGAAGATGAATTAAGATTCGAACAACGGATTTCTAAGTGTCCAGAAATATTAATTAAGTTCAATAATAATATTACGGTCCTTGCCTTATTGGATACTGGGAGCGCGATAAATGCGTTGTCAGAAGAATGGTTCAACCAAAATAAACATTATTTAGAACCATATGAGGAATTAAGCATGACTAATACACTGATTATTAGTGCAGTAGGTAGTAAGTCTAAGCTAGTACGGAAACAAATCTTATGTGACATTTACATTAGTGATATCAAGATAGACTGCGTATTTTTAATTATTCCAAATTTAATTAGAAATTGTATATTAGGTATTAGCTTTATGAAAGATGAAAAATGTTTGATTGACGTGGAAAAGGGAGTCGTCGAATTTAGAGGAAGAGAGGAAGAACAAAATGTCAGCATACCCATTATACACATGGAAGTAGTAGAAGCAGAAGAAGAGGATGAAATCGAGAAGAAAATAAACGCGAAAGTGGACAACATAACAGGTGTGGATGAGGAAACGTTAGAAGATCTGAGAGAAGTCTTAATGAATAATAAAAGTTTATTTCGGGAGAGTCCAGGGAGAATGGAATGCTATCAGCATGAATTTAAAGTAACGGACAACACGCCTTATTTCCAACGCGGGTGGCCAATTCCACTTGCATACAAGCAAAGAGTTGATGCCGAAATCAACAAAATGTTGAAACACGGTGTAATTGAGAGGGGAAATAGCCCATTTATTAATCCAATGGTCGCCGTAATAAAGAAAGACGGAAACGTCAGGCTGTGTTTGGACGCACGAAAAATCAATAGTGTTACCATTCCCGACTATGAAGGACCAACTCCTATCCAACAGATTTTAGCAAGGTGTGGTAGAATGAAGTACCTGTCCACAGTGGATTTAACCAGCAGTTTTTGGCAGGTGCCACTAAAGGAATGTTGTCGCGATTACACTGCTTTCATGTATGAGGGGAAATGTTATAGATATACAGTAACACCATTCGGATTAAGCACCAGTTCTGCCGCTCTGACGAGAGGACTAGACATGGCACTTGAAGATCCGGTGAAGGAAAACACAATCATCTATGTTGACGACTGTCTTTGTTACTCGAACGACGTCAAGACGCATCTGGTACATTTGAATTTATTATTAAGCAATCTACGCAGAGCAAACCTAACGATTAACCTCGATAAATCGCAATTCTTTCGTCAAGAAATCGCCTACCTAGGGTATCGCTTAACTACAGAAGGAGTTCAAGCAACAGAAGAAAAGGTTGCTGCGATCAGAAATTTCCCAGTTCCGAGAAACCAGAAGCAATTGAAAGGATTCTTAGGATTGACTAACTTTTATAATAGATTTACTGCTAAGTATGCAGAAACGATTCAACCATTACTGGATTTATTGAAAAAAAATAAAAAGTTTATATGGACATCAGAACTAGATCGATGCTTCAAGGAAGTAAAGGATTTATTTATTGAAACGGTTATATTAAAATTTCCGAAAGTCAACCAACGATATTTTCTTCAATGCGATGCGAGTAAATACGCCTACGGTGGACAACTGTATCAGTTGGATGAAGAGGGGAATGTGGGTGTAATTGCCTACACGAGTAAAACTTTTAAGGGTGCGGAAAAGAACTATTTCACGACTGAAAAGGAACTCTTAAGCATTGTCAGATGTTTAGAGAAGTTTCGAATATATATCTTGGGTCAACCATTAACGATTATAACTGATAATAAAGCACTCACTTTCATGCATAAATGCCATCTAAACAACTCCAGGATAACTAGGTGGATCCTATCCATACAAGAATATAACTTTAACATCCTTCACTGTAAAGGTAAAGAGAATGTAGTGGCCGACATACTCAGCCGATATCCAGAAGATGCAACGGAAGAGGACCAAGTTGATGAGAACTTTGAATACCAGATAAATCAGGTAACTATAAAAATGAAGAAAGACGTATGTAGTATGATAAGAGACATAGGAAAATTCCAGAAGGAGGATACGAAGTTAGGATCTATTATAGGTAATCTAGATAATGGTAATGAAAATGATATGTGTAAGTTTTATAAGTATGTTGATAACAAATTGTATAGAAAGTGTAAGAACAAATGGAAATTATACGTGCCAGAGAGTATTACGGACATAATCATCTCCGAAATACACCAGATGTACGGCCATTTAGGAGGTAAGAAATGTACCAAACTGTTACAGGAGAGTTTCACATTTGACAAAATGTCAAGGAAAATTAAAGAGTACGTAAAAACTTGTGACAAATGTCAACGTTGCAAGGATAGCCAAAATAGGAATCTGTTTGGCGGAACGATACCAATTTTACCATCAGAGAAAGGAGAACTCATTAGCGGGGATTATTACGGACCGTTACCAGTATCGATGGGTGGCGTAAAATACATCTTCGTCATGGTTGATAACTTTACAAAATACGTGAAGTTATACACGTTGAGAAGGGCAACAACGGCCGCAACTATCAGGAGAGTCCGACAATACATCGAAGAAGTTGTAAAACCGAAAGCAATATTAACGGACAATGCGACGCAGTTCACATCGAAACAATGGGTGGAAGGATTGAGTGAACTTCAAATACAACCGAAGTACACTGCCATTCGCAACCCGTGCGCCAACCTTGCCGAACGTATTAATCGACAATTAGGAAACATGTTCCGTATATTCGTCGGCGAACAACACACTAAGTGGTCACGTTTCATTACAACAATCGAAAGCTGCATTAATGAAACGTATCACGACACCATTGAAGTAACACCATACGAAGCGCAGTTTGGTAGGAGACCAGCACGCGTTTGGGAAAAGTACTTAAACCAAGAAATACATGAACATAGCATAACGGACAACCGCCAAATCTTCGTGAAGATGAAGCTGAAGAGAGAGAAACACGCAAAGAAAATGAACGAGGATAACAAAATTACCAAATTTAAATTGGGAGATCTAGTATTGGTAAGGACATATTGCCAATCGGATGCCATGCAGAAGAAAATTGACAAATTTTGTGAATTATATTGTGGACCCTATAAGGTGAAACAGGTCTTAGGGGAAGCTACATATATCTTGGTTGAATGCAGCGATGAACAGAAAATACGCGGCAAATTTAACATAAGACAGTTGAAAGCATATCATTCCCGAAAGGAAAGAGATTAAAGAAAGAAATCAACGTGATAAATAATACATCAAATTATTTAAGGACAAGACGTGCGTTTATGTTACGTAAAGAAGGGAAAAGGCAAACTACTCAACGGCTAAGTGGGGAGAAGTTAGAGGAAAGCGTAACGCCTCTAACGGTAATAAAAAAAAAAACCATTCAAGTTTGCTTAGCTAAGAGATAGAATTGTCTTTGTAAATAAATCAAGAACTATGTCATTGTGTTATAGTTAGTAGTGAAATCATAGACTAATTTGTAAAAATTTAAATTGTCTTGTTTCATGGTAAAATTTTGAATAATGTACGTGATAAGATAGTAATCGATAAGAGAAAGTAAACAAAGGTTTGTTACTTAATCATTTGAAATAATTAGCTATAAATTATTGGAATGTACAACAAGCAGTAATAAATTACAAGAATGTAAAATAGAAAAAAAAAATCATTTATTATAGATTGTGTAATCGTAAAAACTTTAATGAGAATTATAGTGTGATAGTTGTTAAGTTCAAACAAAAGGGGAATGTAAATAAAGTTTTGTTCAATTGAAATGAGATTTTGTTGAGAAATTGTAGAATTTTAGGGGAAGAAAATTTTCTTTGATACGTATAAGAAGTACAGTATTAATGTTTATATGTGTAAAATTTAGCGTAAATCAAATTGTAATATAATCTTTGGAAAATCTAACCAAGGATAATTAGAGTGAATAGGTTATCATTAATACTTAAGCTTATTGTGTTTTCTTTTGTTGTAACCAAGTTGGTCGAGCGCTTGTCAACAAAATGTAAATTTTAGCCAATAGATTATTTAGAAGTAATGCATATAAAAAAAATTAATTAACGAAAAAAATGTGATAACTAGTTAGCAACAAAAGAATATTCTTTTACTTTATTTTCCTAAAAGGAAGGAATTTTGTAGATATAGAACATGTAAATGAATATTAACTTAACCATATAATTACTAGAAAATCTGTAAATGGATTCATAATCTTAAACAAGCGAGCAATAAATTCAGTATCAAGGTTATGAACGACAGTGGGGTAATAATGACAGACAGTGTTGAAAAAGGGGGAAGGAAAGGGTAAGTGACACTACACTCTTTCATGTGGAAGATGATCTTTAGTGACTACACTCTTTTCAATGAAGAATGACCATTGATGAAACTTCAGCAAGGGCATTAATTTGCGATTCCTTGATTCGGGACTCATCAATGAACCCAAATTGGGGACTCTGTAAAGCAATTACGGCAGAGAATTTTTTTTGCGTAAACGGCACTGTAGCGGGCGTCAACTGTCAAGAGTGATGCATGGTATAGCCAAACGGCCGCCGTTAGACAATGATTTAAGAAGGACAACGCCTTGGCACATAACAGATGTTGGACATGGATGAACGATATAAGCGCAAGTGGCGACAATAACAAAGAAACAAAAGACGGTGTCAGTTCATCACAACTATCGACAAGGAGTGTACTAAGGGGACGCCAACATTTTCGACATACACGTGTGAGTTAGCGGCTGCACATGGACATAACATTTTCCACAAAAGCAGTCTAAGAGCGGATGCAGTTAGGTACAAAGGAACTTATATAGCTGCACAGCGGGAAACTTGCTTACTGGCACGACATACGGAGCATCTTGTAAGGCTGCAGAACAGATGTTAGTTCCTGGAAGATGACCACCATCAGCGTGTGAACGTAACAAGGGAAGTCGAGGACAATACGGCAATTCGACACACCCGGGTTATGGTACACACATGTGCGGAAAGGAAATCGCTTAGAAAGGACACTTGGGAACGTAAGAACAATCACATAACAGACAACCGTGTAATTAGGTCCGTCGTCATACGGGGAGATGGCGTGGACAGCAAGACTTTTAGAGAGGGGTCTTGGCTGACCTATCAGGAGCAAGGAATTCGGCAAAGGCGGGTGTAAAGAAGACGTCAACATGGAGACAAGGGTGAAGAGCGAATGGGAAGTAGACTAGAGACCCCAGCCGGAGTATCCAGGAGGAGCCTTCGCAGAATCTGATGCGAGAAACCAATCATGACAGTGATTGTGGTAAGGGTATGACATCCGTGGAGGGAGTCGTGTTGCTGAAGTAATAAAATAAGGTGTTCGCAGAGAAGAAGAGTTCAGTCGATTTCCAATTTTCAAACAATTTAAGTCAGTCTATAAAAATCAGTCAGTCAGTCTATTTTAATCTCAGTTCGGTCGATTTGGAGAGTTCAGTCTCAGTTCGGTCGTACTCTAATTTTTGTCAGTCAATTCTATTTCGGTATAAACCAGCCAAAGTCTTTCAGATGGACGGTAGTAAAGTGTATTGATACTAGCAAAGAGATCGTTCGGGAGTGTATCAGAGACTATGTAAAACTGTAGAACTAACCCGTGACCAAATACTATGACAATGTCGAGTTAAGTACGATCAGACTTTGTGATCATAAAAATCTCGTTTTTATGAATCTAATGCGAGTGATAAGGTATTGACAATATCACATTACCGTGACATAAGTGACATGAAACAATATAGTAAGATTGTGCCACGTTCTTAACTCACTAAAATGCAATTAAAACCAATTATATTTGCATTGTGAATACAGTATAAATGGTACAATCGCTCTAGTTAAACGCAGCATAAACTATTGCACGCGTACATCAAAAGTGACAAAGAACCTACACGCAAAGTGTTTTAGACGATGAAGTCATATTCGAGTTAACGCAATTAGTCATTATCGTTCATGCGAGTATCCGGATAAAATGTGGGACAAATAGTGTCGTGACGAAGTGTCAAGTGTAATTTAATTGGCGTATCTTCAGCCTGGATTTCTTCGTAGGATGAGAGGTACGACGCAGTTAATCACCGCAATTTGGATACAAACAACAAGTAAATTATTATCATTCATGTAACATTAGATTAGGTCGCCACTGTCCTGCCACTCAAAAAGAACTCGCCACTGAGTAGAATATACATTTATTTAATCGTAGAATATACATTTATTTAATTGTTGAATATACATATATTTAATTGCTCAAAAGTAACGCAAATTGAGAAACATGAATCCATAGAGTAGGATATATTGAAATTTATATGGTCATTAATTAATTAGTCTTTATTGATTTTGTAGATGTTCATAACGTAGAGATAATATAACAGCATTGTGTATTTGATATGTTGTCTAGAAACGCTAACTTTATTCAGTATTTAAATGATATTGAAAACATAGAATAAATTTGTATCGTTTATAAAAATTAAATTTGTATTGTTTACGAAAATTAATAGTGTCTGAGTCGGATGATTGTTATTCACCCAAAACACCTGTTTACATATGGTGCTCCAGCACGCGGGGCGTATTATGGCTCAGTGATATCAGAGTGTATCATCAGATATGGCATGCCCGTCCTGGAGCAGTAAACAAGATCTGTAATAAAAACTTACATTTATGAAAACTCCTTTGAATAATTTTAACTAATCTATGCAAGTAGAGACAAACATAAAATATATTACAGTTGCATATGGTGTCCCAACACGTGACACGAGGAAGCAAATTCTAGTAGATAATTGTAACCAAGAGTAAATTTTATACAATTAAAAATTCAATTAGATTATGCAATTAATAAATTTGCATAATACATGTATATTTGTACATGCCGCCCAAACGCGGGACAATAAGCAAAATTTATTAATTAATTAATTTATGCAATTATTAAATCTGCATAAATATTACATTCGTATATGGCTCCCAAAGAACGTGGGGCATAACAAACTACATATACAGCCGTATATGGCGTCCAACTACAGGGCTAAATACACATAAGTACGACAAAGTTCGTACCGACAGCACTATCATAAATACAGATAAAAATTTATATAAATAATGGAATAATTAATTTATGCAAATAAATCTGCATGAGAAATACATTTGTAAACCATACGCAGACGATGACGTCACTGTGATATCGTGAAGGCGGTCTCTGTAGAATTAAAAGATGGCCGCTACTATTTCTTGCGTAGTTACTGTGAACTCGGCATGTCCCAAAATCACGATAAAATTACCTTTGTGAATGTCTAAAATCTTCCCGCACTGGTGTAATATGTCTGTTAAGTTAGTTGGTGTATTCTGGTGAAGTGTTCCGTGTAAACTTGTGTTAATTTGGTTATTTTGTCTGTTTTCCCTTCTGGGGTTAAGTTTTTCAAGTTACGGTTAGGTTTGTAAAGTGAATCAGTTGAAATATAATGTTTTACTGTTTACTGTCACTCGTATAGTGAAGTTAGAGGTTTGTTTTCACTATTGTCGTGAATGTTTTTATAGTATTGGCTTCAAAAAGTGTCTAATTTGTCTAACTCTCGTTCACTGATTTCAATGGCTAAACGCTAGCATCATGTTCGACTCGATTTTAAGAACGTTTTTGTCACACACCTATTCAGCTTGATATTCAACAAAAGACTAATTAACTTGGTCATAAATCTTGCCCAGTTAATCCTTGAAAAAGTATTGTTAACATTTTTCGACTTCCATACACATTAGAAAATATTACATTATATATGGAATTTTTCTATTTTATTCCTTACTTTTATGAATTACTAACCTTATTATTGGTTTAATCATCTCATTCCCTTTAAATTGATGTATTATAGTCCATATCTGTAGACATTTTGTGGAAATTAACAAATTTTGTTCACACTTTGGAAATATAGGCTCAAAATTGGATTTCCGTCTTTATACAAAATTCCTTCCATTTTAAATATTATTAATACTATTATAATAAATTTTAATTAGTCATATTACTCTCCCTTTCCTTAAATACATATAAATTACACCTTTGAACTGGTTTTTTGTGTTAATTTGTAAATTTGACATTGCTCTTTAAAATTAATTAATTTATATATTTTGACAATTTACAAAATGTTAAGGTATATTTCCTTATTGTCATTTTAATTCATAGGATCATTCCTAGTAGTGGTTAATTGTGTTATCTTATATAAATCTGGGTAGTTTACAGGATTTATAAGTGAATTATACTATTTTATATTGGTTCTCTGATTTCACCAAATGGCCTAGATTTTAGAATTTTATATTTCTTTCTTTCTCAAATAATTTAAACTTAATTCCTCCTCTGACTTTACATAATTACAATTATATCAAAATAACATGATTTATAACTTATTGTATTGTGTAGTAGTTAATTAACACTACATATTTAAAATAAATAATTATGAACATGGTTCAGCAATCTGCACAATTGAACACATTGCAGATATGGTTTGAACATATATCTTTCAACTATTTTTGAGCTAACATACCATACCTTTTAGAACATTATTACTGGTATGTAGGTTATTATTTATCAAACATAATTCTTTTTAAAACACATAACATAAATCTTATTTTCTAATAAACCTTACAAATACATTTATTTAACACTTGATTTTAGGACTGTGAAATAACAGTCTATTTAAACATGTTACACTTATTCATACTATATTAGTACCAGTCCTTTCTGGTTCAAACCATTACTACTGTGATCCCCCACATCAGCAAACATTAATTCCCATACTCTATTTATTATCATTTTTTACAAATGTCTTGTAAATAAAGATTTACATTAAGATAATAAAATACTGGAAACCTTCCATTTTATTATTTTATTATGCTGTTCATTATTTAGATTTTAAAGTTGTGATATAGCATACTACTAAGTCATAGTATCACCAACTTTAAGTTTATTGCTTTTTTTTAAAAAACACTTACACAAATTCACTTTCACTGTTGGTTCTGATATTTTGAGTCTTATTATCTCAGACCAGACCTTTAGTAATCATGGACCGTTAAGACTAGTTTATTTCTTTATTACACAATAGCTTTAGCCGGTGCACTTCTTATAACGCTATACAGCACTTTAGTTTTCTCAATAATTACATTTTATAAGATTTTGGGTATGTTATACTTTCTTTTGCATAGTTTTTGTGGGTTTGGGATTGATAGTAGTTTATATAATAATAGGTTTTACTACGGTGTTTCTTTCATACTATTTCTTCCTCTCCTCCTGTCTTCCTTCTTGTCCTTCTTCATATCTTCCTTCTGGTATTCATTCTTGTCCCTCTTCTAGTCTTCATTCTTGTCCCTCGTCTAGTCTTCACTCTTCTGTTCTTCCTTCCTCATTCTTGGGTAAGCCAAGGTACTTGGTGTTATCACGACTGAGGTTTAGTTTGGAGTATTTAATTTATTCACTGAACTGACTTTATTCTTCTATACAGGTTTCAGGGTATTGTTTTCTTCCTGTTCACAAACTTTGTTCTTCCCTCTTCTTGTTTTTTGGGGTATTTTGGTCTTCACCACCCTTTAATTGAGTCTCTTTTTCTTTGATATAGTCTTATATAACTGGTTTACTGCTCTGAGCTTCCTGGGTAACTTACTGGTATTATACTATGATTTGATGAGTTGCTTCGATACTTTCTTTGGTTTTTAAAACAGTGGTTTTTATATATTATGTAGTGAGGATTTTTATCTTATTGTGGTTCATTCCTCTGATTTATTTAAATGTCATTCAATATTATTTTAACATTTTTTGGTGTAATTAAACTTTATGATTTCACATGACTTAAAATGTAGTGGATTTTCTGTCACGCTACAGAATATATATATATATTGTAACATTACATTTGGAACAACATAATATCTTACCTGATTTAATGAAGACTTTGGTTAAGAAGCTAACAAGAAGAACAATATCTTCAAAGATGATAGTGAAGAAGAACGACTAACAATTTCAGACTGACTAGTAAGACAACTGACCGTACCCAAATTAATGATTTAGGCTAAGTGATGCAGATATCTTCAAACCCCAACTATGACATGAATTTTCAGTATTGACCAAACAAAGAATTGTAAAGACAAACAGCTTATGAACCAGGACTGTAAAGAAACAAATGGTTTCAGTTAATGTATCATTATATCCAGATAATCAAAATACAAAGTGAGGGATAATAGGCCCAAACATGTAATATTATGTAAGAGAAATATTAGTAAATAATTAAGTTAATTGATGTAACAAAAATATAGATACACATGATTATAGATACATGAACCATACAAATAATTGTCACATATAGAGTTCATAGGGTTGTCCAGTAAGCAACAAATTATAACACGGTCACAATAACATTTATAACAAGAGTGAAACCCATATAAACAGTAAATGTAACAAGATTATTAGAACTGTGTGGTGAGGTGGAGCAACAGTGTTCAATTTATTGTAATTTTTGTAAGTCAGACATCAGTAAGTATACGGATGTTGAAACCCATATAAATAGTAAATATGACATAGACAGTGTCAGAATAATGAATAAATTAGCTGACAAAGGACTAACCAATTAGTATAGAATTTGTTTTGTAAAATGTGCATGTTTTATGTTTTAGGCACAGTGTTATATCATAGTATTTGTGTTGTGTTTTTTGTATGTAACAGATGATACAGTTAGTTTAAAGGAATGCCAATTTTATGATATTAATTCCATTTTTTTATGTTGTGTTAACAAATATAACAATAGAACTGATATTAAACCATGGTAAATTGATTAATTGACAAAGCAGAATGGACTATATAAAGATGTTTTGTTAAGTGTCAAACACTTATACAGTCTGAGTAGAAAACAATTATTTGTGCAAGGATTTGGTATAATCATAGCCATGTGGGCATGAATTTAACTATTGGAGTAATATATTTTTTGTGTTGTTAAAATAACGTTATATGTTAAACCATTTAATATAATTGTTAAAGATGTTAAAACATGGTGATGAAAGTAATACTATTACATAGGCCAGGTGAAACCAACTTTAGTAAATTTTGAACAATTATATTAGAAATTTTGTAAAGCAAATGTGGAAGGGTAGATGTATTTATAGGTAATAACGTATACAAGGAATATAGAAACAAAATAACACATATCAAGTTATTTAAGAAAATTCCAAATAATAAAATTGTAACATCCATAGTTTTTAAATAAAAATAGGCATGTTTGGTGTCTAAATATAAGAAATGTGAAGATCAAAATAATGCTGATAATGGTTTTAAATTCCCATTCAGTATAGAAAAGTTATGTTAATTTAAAGATTTTGAACAAATTTTAGACTTTGAAATAACGAAAGTATGTGACAATGTAGATCCGAATTAACCAACCAGATTCCAAGTTTACCCTTAGCAACCAGAAATTTCGGATAAATAAAATGAGACTTCTTTGACAACGATCTTAGCAGATAGACGCGTTCTTAAATCGTCTTACATTATATGTTATAAGGTGTGAAAAAACTATACAACCAGATAAATACAGTTAGAGGTACACTACACGAACTCTTTGCAATAACAGAAGACTACCCATTATATGGATTAGAAGAAATAACAACCAGGAAGAAGATTTGAAGTGGACGAGGGACGAGAAGAAGATCTGACGTGTACGTGGGCCCCATCTTCAACCAAGAAGAGTACAAGAAGAGGATTTGGTGATTCTGACATCTCATTATATCGTACTACAACACACACATTTGTATACACTACTGTTAAGCAATAATCAACTAAACTACAGACACCATATAACACGAACACTAGAAACAACCACTAATAACACCATATAAGATTAACACCTTTTTAAACACAACAAGAACTTTTAATTCACATAATAACTATCAAAGCCTGAACTGGACATAACCTTTTAAAACTGGTAACCACTATACAATTTCTGTATGCACGTAACACTCTAACGTTGTAATATCCTGTAATTGTAAACTTGTATTTTGATTAATAGTGTAATATTTTGTTTAATTTATTATCCCCGAACCATATACGCCCTGAGATAATTAATATTTTTATTTAAAAACGTTAACAAAAGCATTGTTTTGGTCTCGTAGAAATACTGAACGGCTACTGCTGCCAACTGGTAAAGGAAGACTTATAGTTGTCGCTACAATTGCGATTATCCTGTTTAAATTTGTTAAAACAGTCAACCAGTGTTTTTCCGAATAAAGGATTCCACAAGGATATATGTTTGATAGTATTTGTGTGTCGTTATTATTGCTGTTACATTTAGTAAATAGAATTCACAGATTGCAGCGGACCCGACAGTTGGCATCGTTGAGTGACGTCACGGTAAAGAAGCAGCATAGTGGGAGTAAGCGGCAATTTACAAAATCATTCGCAGTTCAACATAACACATTTATAATTACACATCGACGACTCCAGTGCGAGTTTGTCGATACATTATTTATCCATATTACAAGTTGACATTTCTAACGGATGGTGTAATCCAAGTGCACACGACATATATACAAGTAACTGATTCACAATAACATTGTACGTAACGAAAAATCTGGTTACAAATAGACGAACCTGAAGTGAGGCTACGTTACGTTCCGATAAGATTCAATCACGAGGTAAATTTTACCGTATCGTTACAATATATATATCCTTACAAACTAATTCTTAAATTACGTAAAATTCACACTTTATGACTACATATTAAGACACATAAACTTCTTCTTATTTCTACTACTTAAAACTACTACCGGTTTTTCTTTGGGGGTTTTAGTTACTCTATTCACAGAGTTACTCTCTAAATAATTTATTACTTAGTGGTCATGGTAATGGTCAGCTGACTACTCACTTCGCTCATCTTTCGCTGAACAGGATCTAAGGTTGATCAGGCCTCATTCCTAATTCTACGATTAGCACCTTGCATGGTTACTCAGGTACAAGATAACTTGTCTACCTTGTATTTCCTTTTTCTAGTTTTCGCTCTGCCATTTCTTTTTTTTTTATACAGTTTTATCTGCGAAATATGTGTTCTTCGTACATATTCTTGAGTCGCAGGTTCGTACAGGGCTACTGTTACTGGGGTTAAGTACTTCTGGATTTGGTAAGGACCACACCATTGGTATGATAGTTTAGAGGTGGTCTTATCAATTGCACTACTAGTCGGGTGTGTTTTATACATTACCAAGTCCCCGACTTGGTACTTAACTAAATTGTTATTATTACTTCTCTCGTGATATTTTCGCGATTTCTCTAAGTTCGCTCTTAAATTTGCGCGAGCTTCATTCCAGATTTTTTTTATATGCTTATCCTTAATTTGCTGGGGTAGCAAGTCATGTATTTTCCATTTTGTGGACAAGGGGTGGTTTGGTTTGTACTTATACAGTAACTCAAACGGGGCCGATTTATGTCCTTCGTGATAAGCTGAATTGAAGGCGTGTTGTATCCAGGATAGGTTCTGGTCCCAAGACGTATGGTCGTTCGCATGGTAGGCTATTAAAGCAGATTTGAGGTTTCGCAAATACCTTTCAGCAATATTGCCTTGCGGACGATACTCCGTAGTGGTAATATGGTCTATCCCTAACTTGAAACACATATTCTTAAATTCCTTTGCCTTAAACTGGGGTCCGTTATCTGACACTAGATGTACAGGTGTACCAAAATCTTTAAACAATATCTCCTGTAATATCTTTACAGTGGTCGACGCTAACGCTCGCCGCATGGGATACATCCAAACAAATTTGGTGAACGAATCTACACATATGAGTAGCATCGTATTACCTGATTTAGATCGAGGGTAGGGACCTGAAACCTCTAAATAAAGTTTAGAGAACGGGGTAGTAGGGATTTCTGAAATTAATTGGCTTATTTGACTGTTTCTTGCTGGTTTGCTGAGTGCGCATAACTTACACTTTTTTACGAAGCTAGCTATTTCGCTGTTCATATTGTTCCAATGATATTCCTTACGAATGCGATGTATTGTTTTATTTATTCCCATATGTGCTCCAACGGTGGATGAATGGTAGTATTCCATCAGCATAGGCTTAATTACATCAGGGGCAATTATTCTTAATTCCTTTCCATTTGCTATTCTGTGGCATAGTATTCTTTTACTCAATACGTATTTATCTGATTTCATTCCTTCCTCGAGTTGTTCTATAATTGGCTTCAAAAGAGGGTCTTGTTGTTGATACTGAGCGATGTTGGTAAACGCAAGGGGGGATTCGGTAATTACGGTGTTAACAATGGGTGTTTCTAGACTCTCAATGCTTTCGGGAGTATTAGTGGGCGACTGGAACATACGGGACAGGGTATCCGCGACTACATTTTGTGTACCTCTAATATGTTGTACTTTGAATTTGTAACAGTTTAACCTCAATACCCATCTTCCAATACGTCCTAACTGTTTAGGGTGATTCAGTAAGCAAGATAATGCTTGATTATCAGTTTCCAACAGGAACTCTTTATGTTCTAAAAAAGGTTTAAACTTCTCAAAAGCAAATACAATAGCTAAACATTCTAATTCATATGCGGAGTATTTCTTTTCTTGGTCAGTCAAAGTGCGTGAAGCGTAACTAATCGGTAGTCTACAGTTTTCTATTTCCTGATATATTACTGCACCTAAGGCTACACTTGAACTGTCGGCCTGAACTACGAAAGGTTTCGTAAAATCTGCTAATTGTAATACTGGGGGCGATATGATGCTTTCTTTTAGTTTTTCGAACGCAGTTTGGTGTTGTGGAGTCCATTCAAATTTCGCTCCCTTCTTTCTTAAGGCATTCAGAGGTGCGGCTATTTCGGCTAGATGAGGAATATACTTGTGGAAATAATTTATCATTCCCAAAAATCGGGCTATTCCTTTAGCATCCCGCGGTGGTAAAAATTCTCTGATCGCACGGGTTCGTTCGAGGTCTATGCTTACCTTTCCGTTGGCCTTTACGATGTGACCTAAAAATGAAAATTGTGGGACAGCAAAATTTACCTTTTTGGGATTAACTGTTAATCTGGCTTTCTGTAATCGAGATAACACTTCACGTAGATGTTTAAGATGTTGGTCCATCGATTCGCTGTAGATTACAATGTCATCCAGGTAGTGATACACATATTTAAATTTTATATCATGAAATAATTCTCTAATAGTCTACTACATACGGAACTTCCTTGTGATATTCCAAAGGGTACTCTCGTAAATTGGTACAGGTTGAAAGGAACAGCAAAAGCGGTTAGACGTTTGGATTCTTCCGAAAGGGTATTTGGTGAAATGCCTGATTTAGATCCATTATAGTAAAGACTTCCGCTTTGGTGAAATAATGAAAAGCACTGTGGATGTCGGGAAGCGGGATAGATTCAAATTCTATTCGTTTATTTAATTGCCGGTAGTCCATAACTAGTCTGTGTTTGTCGTGACTTTTTGGTACTAAAAATGAGGGTGATGAATACGGTGAAGTAGAGGGTTCGATGACTCCTTGTTCTAATAACTTGTTGATATGGTTCCTCATTACTTCCATTTTGGGCGGCGATAACTTGTATGGGGGAAGGCGTATTACTTTGCGGTCGCTCAGATTGATCTTGTATTCTATTAGGTTCGTTAGTCCTAGCTTAGGGGTAAGAACGGTGGAAAACTCTTTTATTAGTTTCTGCATTCTCAGCCTATCTCTACTTCCTAGATGAGATAATTCAGACTCATGGTGTACTATACGTGTAGTAGGTGATCCAGTACTTTCTTGTTCTTCTGTTTCACAATCAAAATTGTACTTTCGTGTACGGTCGAATCGAAAATAATATTTCTTCTCGTGGATGTCAAAAATTATTCCCGTTTTACTGATGAAGTCAGCTCCCAATATTAAGTCGGGTCCTAAATCATCACATACTAACATTGAAAAAAACCACGTTAGATTCTTAATTTTTACCTTAATGGTGATGCTGAGTTTTATCACTAAATTTTGTTTATTGGCAGTAGCACATCTTATATTCACAGCTTGGCTGCGTTTCACTAGGTTGTGTTCGAATAATTTATCTGCTAACCTCTGACTGATTAAGGTTCTAGTCGATCTAGAATCGATTAATCCGAGGGTGGATATAACACCTAGGTCAACTTGTATTAAGGGCAATAGAGATTTAGTCCAATCACATTTAGTTATCGCGTTACATTTCTCAATAAACCTTCTAGCATAGGGATCTATTTTTCTAGTGTTCGTTTCTTTTTTTTTTTTATTCTCGTTGATTTCTTTGGGTTTACCGGTTCTCAAGATGCTGCGAAGACAGGATTTCGGGTCTCCCTGCCTTACATGTTTTTTGGATTAGGTTGTTTCCGATCGTACTGCTTCCTATTACAGTTTCTACTTATATGTCCATACTTTCCGCAGTTATAACATATATTTTTTTTTACGAGGGGTATAGCTTGCTTCCGTTTTAGGTTGCGTGTCAGTTGATTTACCAGGGCTGTGCAAGTTGTTCGGTCTATTAAATGGTCGCCTATCACGCTGGGTTTGCACATCGGTCACCAGGGCTTGCACTTCATTTCTACTAGGCTCGGTTGATTTCAAAGCATGTCTGTTCTGATCTGAGTACCATACGTTCGACGAGTGAATACTGCATTGTTCGAGATCCGCAAAGGTGTTGGGTCTATTTATTAACGCTAAACGAGATCTTTCCTCTGGAGACAATCCTACTAAAATGGTATCGACCATCTGTCTCTCACTCCAATCTACTTGTAGTAGTTGAGAAGACTCCCTGATGTCAGAGATGTAATGGGCCAGTCTCTCATGAGTTCCTTGTACTCGAAGTACGGTCTTTCTTTTAAGTTCCTCATAAATTCCGGTGGGAATAAAATATTTTAAGATAGTAGTATGCAGTTCTTCTACTGGAAGTGTAGAGCTTAATGATTCCAGCACACGATTCTTTAATTGTGGTTTGCATTTCGGTAGGAGGACTTGCAAAATTTGCCAGTCATTTAGTTGCTGTAAATCCTTTATCAGCAGGAGGTATTTGATGAAGTTTAGTAGTTTAGTAACATTCAAACCATCCGTGTATGGAATTTCAGCTAAGAGTTTTTCTACGGGATGAGTGATTTTTCCGTAGAGGTCAACATTATAATTTACGAGTGATATAGGTTTAGGAGGACCAGATGCTGCATTAGGGGTAGTCAATTCGTACACCCCGGAGCGATTGTGGGAACCACTGGGAGGTGGGGCTTCAGATATTGTCTGGGTATTCACGTCTCTATTTGGGTTTTGCTCTCGACTCGGTTGTATTTTCGATACGGTGGGTGATTCCTGATCCGTGTTGGGGGGAGGTTGTTCTAAGGTAGGAGATTGAACTGGGGAGATGTATAGTTTCTTCAAGGATTTTTCAATTTCATCCATTCTGAATGAGTCGGACCTTCTTCGCAATTCATTGATAATAGTGGGTAACTGGCGTAAAGGCTCATCCGCAAAACTTTGGACGTCAGGAGGGATTACCGTGATGTTGGGCCAGTTTAACAAATTTTTCATTCGCCGGGTTAAATGTTCTATCATTTGAGTTGTCCGCAATATTACCGCAGGAGAGTTCTCGTCTTGAATGGTTTGGGACAATAAAGTCAACTCACTATACTTGGCATAACAAGATTCTCTCTCGCTCTCATAATCGAGTCCGCTTAAGTTACTTAACTGCTAGGGTGTATCAGATCCACTTTCGCGTATAGACTTGCGCAATTCCGGCGACTGTTACAATCGCATGAGGTAAACCGCGTAAAAGAGCTTCATAGCACAGTTCGTCTTTTAATAGTAAGTCTGGATTAAATAGGGCCATGTTTACCTTATATCTAGCACACTAAAACTTATTCTACTACACTATACACAATTATTGCATACACACTTTAGTTCATGGTAAAACATTTGCATGAGTTGTAAGAGAATTACTTAGCATCTCAGAGAAAGAGAAAAAATTCACACAGACGTCACTTTACTTTCAACGATCAGCTGTTACGCTGGAATGTGGGTCAAACTAGTTTTCTTTAAACAATGGCATAGTATTATGCGTAAGAAGGGGGGAATCAAGCTCGAGGGTGAAGAGAATGTTATTGTTCCACTCAACAACAGCTGACGGCTTCCTTTACAGACTTGTACCGGCTTGCTTCAACGAGGGTGGTATGTGCGATGCAGAACGATATGCGTTTTAAACAAGTTACAGCCCATTACTAAGCTGAGTTTTAGTTATTATTTGGTTTTACGTGCTAATTTTAATTTATCTAATTCTGCTACTAGAAAGGAGTAGAATTTCACTTACAATTTATTTACACGTAATTGAACTTGTTTTATTTAATCTGTTGTTTATATGACTCACCGTGGCAATAGAAAGACGAATTACATATTTATGCAGGCTTATACAGGAAAACTACAGGTCTTGAATTGTCGCAAAATAGACGTGTTAGAGACTGAACATTTTGACAAGTACATACATGAATTGGTGTAATACTAGCTAATATTTTCACGTATATTAAGTAAATCATATACGAGTATGTGCGTAATCTCACACAAAATTTACAATTGTGAATTTAGTATTGTCACTATTATTCTTTTATGCTACTTAGCCTTTTTGTTTTACATACAATACATCAAATGAGTGCATAGATCTGCAAAGTACCGCATCTTATATGCGTCACGATGCTTACAAACCTTTTATATATAAAGCAGAGTGGCGCATCTTATAACGTGTCGGCTACGTTATAACCTAGGGAACCCGTGATAATTGACTCTGGCCAATTATACAGGCTGCCTTCGTTGTAACAAACTGAAAATTAATCAAATCACTATCAATAATCATAAGTAATCTAATAAAAGGAAACTGGGGAGGGAGGTTTGCTGATTTATGCACTCAATTTAGTATGTAACAAAGATGACATCTCTTTATTTACGTGTGATTAATAATACATTACAAATAAAAATTTTTAGCTTACACTGAAATGGTAAGGGGGTTTTCAATATTTAAAATGATGATACGGTTAGTGTATTTACCTCGGATCAGAGTCTCTTTAAACTAGTTAGGAATTTTCAGATTTACTCTACTTCTTTAGTCAATTACATTATTACTTAAAATACCATTAGAAGAATGGTTTCATTTGGTTGTGCGATGTTCCAAAGTTACATCACAAGAGTTATGTTACAAAGTATGATTTCTGAAATTTCTTGTTACAACACTGTTATTCTTAACGCTTAGAGATTGTCATTTAAAGTCTTTTTCTTTTAAAGTTACTTATATTTAAAAGATACATTATTCACGGAAGACGAGCTTCCGCGTCACCTCTAGTTAATCGTTTCAGTCCATGTCCTGCCGCGTGATTCTTCTGTACTCTCTTAATAGTGGGTCGTCATCGTGGTAGTCTTTCCGGCGGAGGTCCTCGGAGTCAACTAATGATGAAGTGGATGTTACGGTGTCATCTAGAATGAAGTCGTCCTGTTTCTCAGTGGTAGTGTAAATGCAGTTGAGGTCTTAGTCTTCACTTTTCACAGTTATTCCCATCACATTTGTAATAGCACAGTAGTATTTGAGTTTATATATTCGTTACACATTATGACGGAACCCCAAAATAACTTGAACTATATTTTTAATAGGAGATGTCACCTTACACACTTATTTCATTCATTCACATCTTTGTGTTAAAACACACTACATTTTAGTTACATAGATCTCCACACTGTTAGTTGAAGCTAATAACAAAATAAAAAAAACATTTTGTGCAGCGCTCCGCTTGGAGCTGTTTACAGATTGAACGTCGCATCTCAAGTCCTACATTGTTACAACAGGAAAATTGTAACGACGCGGAGTGAATACTCCGCCATAACATAGTTCCAACTTTTAATTAGTAATACAGTCTTACAGTTCGACATAATAAACAATCAAGACTTTGCTTGTCTACAGAATTTATTACAATTACTACTAGTGACTTTGACTTATTTATTATTTACATTATAGTTTACAGGTATTTTATTTAATGCCGGGTAGGTATGCAAGTTGGATCCGGTATACACAGGTCATAGCATGATAATTTAATAAAGGGTTAACAGTTTTTTTACTCTTTCTTTCTCAGTTTTAGTTAAATTCCCTTTTTAATACTCATTACTATTATGAGTTAGTTCAGGGGTATTCTTCGGTTTAATAGTGCGATTTAATGGTTTTAACTAACTTCCCATTTTATTTATTTTTTATTATTTATTTATTTTTTTTTTTAATTTAAATCGTCACAAGGTAAAAACGCTTTACGCACGATAAGGTAGGAAATTGAGGGTCGCCATTAACGCGGTCAAGACCACACCTGTAAGTTTTCTCCAAACACAGAAGGCTCCCTCCCAGACTGTACATAGGCGACGCTCCCGGTGTGAAGTACCTCGGGTTTCACTTCGACCGACGTCCTACGAGTCGGACACATTCCGAGCAAACTCACCGTTACAACGCCGATGTTACCTACGCTAACCCAGCGTGGGGCTACTTGGCAAAGATCCGTAAGCTAAACCTACGGTCTCTCCTGGACCGGGGATTGCGCTGGGCCTGCAAAGCGCATTTCCTCATTTGGAACCTACCATCCGAGACCTGGTCTTGTTCCCTGGACGCCACTGTACGAACACTTTCTTGAAAGTTCTGCCGCCGCTGTGCTCGCTCCCCTAATGCTTAGCGCCCGCGCTCAACACCCATCTGCGTCAGATGAATCTTGGGCCCGGTCTCAACCTGAATCAGCCTATGTCTAATTGAAACTTTACGGCCGGTAGCAGGTCACTTCTAGGAACCCCTATTTATCGTGGTTCCCGCGGTGGAAACTCTACAGAAGCTCGGAACGCGGTATCAAAGCGGGCTTGTAAAGCCCTCGATCTGCTGCTTCATACACAGAATGTCCGTGCTTCTTTGCGACGTAAGATTCCAGGGACATAGGTCTACCCACTTCCTCTTTAATCACAGATCCAAATTATGCTAAGCCACGGAGGACAAGTACTAAGCATTATTTCGCGACGGGGAAGGTCTCAGCCGAAGGATTTACTCTGGTTCAATGACGTGTAGCCATGTCGCTGTCATGCCACTGGTTCTACCAGTTTCCCCACGCCGGAGTTCCTTAATCACAGTTTCAAAACAAAGTCACAAGCTGTACTCCATGCGTCTTTTGTTGTCAACATACTTCCCACAACAGTCGCGGGACACAACGGTTGCAGTATGAACTCTTCCTCCTGCTTCATTAAAGCAGGAGCAGTTGAAGAACACGCGTTCCACATCCCTAATCACATCTTGACTGTCTGTCTGGGGATATTGAATTCTCTTCATGCCCGTTCAGCTGCATCTATGCCCCGACAAAAGCTGTGTATTGTAAAAGTTAACCTTTCGAAGGTACTTACTAACCCGTATTTTTATATTTGGTACCAGGCGATAAGTCAACCTAACCTAATGCAGGTTGTTTCACAGTGTTTGTAACTGTTTAAGGCTATTTCCTCTTCTGAAGAGACACGGCATTCATAAGTGTCTCTATATAGCCGAGCCTGCCCGTATATGTTTTGCCGCTCTGTTTTCAAGATGTCAAAGGGCATGTAACGTTTGACTTGGATAATAACAATAACAACATATAACAATATGTTGACTTGGATAATAGTAAGTAAATATAATTAGTAAAATAGTTTTACCTTTTTCTTGTCCGTCTGGTGGCCTTTTCTCTATATTTAATTCTACGCGTTTCGGGACATATGCCCCATCATCAGGAATATCCCTTGGTGAAGTTCGTCGATCATTAAAAAATTAAAAACACTTTATATACAATTTTACACACATAACAATAAATATAATATAAACATAAAAAATATACATAAAATCCCCAAACTTGAGACACACGCGATATCGGTGGTGCGCACCACGACATGCGTTCCCACGTACGCCCTTACGTTTGGACATCTGTTATTACTGAGGTATTGTCTTTCCAAGTTGAGCGCCTTCCTGTCGCCAAACGGTCGCCCAAACTGAAACAAGTCAACCGAAGTCCATGTAATGGGAAAATTTGGAAGTGATTTGATGGACGGAAAACCTCCATTGACTGACGGACCGATAAGAAATGCTGTGTAGTCTTCAGGATGACTTGGCCACCCGTTTACACCTCTTATCCTCCTTGCCATCTCCGGAACATGTTTTGTGTTGTGAGAAAGATTCCAACGTGAGTCAAGAATGGCTTTCAAATTGTGTAAAGTTAAATGACTATGAATGGGATTTGCTTTATTGGGAAGTGTGACAGATTTGAATGACAATCTGTCAGATGCCAGAAGTTTAAAAACGTACATACGTAGACAGTTCCAAATTCCCGATTGTTTAGTTAGTTCCCGCCTCGTTAGTAGAGCTGCGTCCATGTCAGGGTCGGTAGCCTTCCTACGTGGTTTCTGTTGGCAAAGAATGTTTCTCCAACGGTGTTTTACTCACTTCATGATTTTTCATATATCGAGAGATTGACACTTGGCAGGTCTGATGGGAGACCGATCTCTTCCTCTTTTTTCATGTCCCTTCCCTTGGACAGAAAAGACGAGACATTTGCTCTGTAGGAGGAGGTCAAGTGACGTATTTTCGACAGGTCGTATTGAGACTCAGAGGTTCAAATCCGAAACATGTAGTGGGAAAGATTAAGAAATGTATGAACTTTGTTTTGTGTATTAGGTTTTATGACAACGTTCCAGATATTGACATTTTACTGTAGGTATACTATTGCCGTCCATATCCTAACGTAAATTAATTATTCATAATTACCGATAATTCTGAGAAAGGCCCAACAGATGAAATAAATGTGATATATTGTGGCATATTTCACAATTTTTTATTTACTTAACGTATCTATAACTGATAATTTTTCATCATTATAGTAAATGTTCTGTTTGTTGTGTTTAGTTTTTTCTTTGTACTGCATTTATAAGGAATTAACCTGACCTGTCTTCATACCTGACTGTATTAAACACAATTACATTATAGTAACAGTTTTTAATGATGTACTTGTTTAATGGTATAAGGAGTTTAAGGCTACAAATTTGATCGAATAAATATTACTAGTGAGCTACCTGAGCTGCAGAAGACGCTTGCTGTTTTGAACAAATACATCTATTATTAAATATATTTCAGTATTAGAGTGTAAGTTTTCAATTATCAGAAAAATTATGAAAACCTCGATTATTCTTATCCTCGATATTTACTGTAATAACAACTGTCAAACCGACATTCATATAATAAACATTACAACTTTCAAATTACTGCATTTTTAGTTATACTTATAACCACAATGCTTAAATAACAAATAATTTAGTCCTGTCTTTTCAGTTTATGAATGCATCAATAACTATAGGCATATGCATCTATAGGCATATGTAATACTTTTCACAAATACGCATAACCGATAAAAATATCGGTAAACATAGCTTGCAATGTTTTTAAGGCGTTTGTATTTTAAATAAAATTCCTCACACCTTCCTCAAGACTTGTACAATTCTTAAAATTTTGAGTTTAATTTTTGTTCACATCTGTATTCCACATTTGCTCCAAATTTCACAGTGAACATTACATTTGGATTTGGGTGAAGATCCCCTTCAGTGAGAAATCCGGTTGAATTTTTATAATTTAGAAATTTTAATTCCTTTTTCGAGTCCTGGTGTTCTAAAACGTGGAATTTCCAAAACTGTACAATATATTCATAGTTGTTAATGCATTCTCCATAATTTGATACCGCACATGAATTTTGTGATTTTATAAAACCTTTGACCCACTTTTTAGGGCCTTGTGTAAAAAAATTTTGAAATTTTCAAAAATAAACAATACATTTATATTTTGGTTATGATTATCTTTAATTTGGTACCCCACACACGTGTTTTAAATTTTATCACAATTTTTACTCTCTCAAAGTTTTGTCTTTCGCCCCGTATTTTTGGAGGTATCAATCTCAAAAACAACAAAGTTCTGTAGGTAAAAGTATGGAGACTCATACCATCTTTTTCGAAAAAAAAAATTCCGGTGCATTTCGGTTGGTGCATTCAAGAACTAATGTGAAACGTACCATAAACATACAGACAGATGGGGCTAAACTAGACAGATGCGAAACGGTCGAACTCGCCAATTCAGAACTCGCTTCGCTAGTTAAATTCTTATTTATTAATAGCAATCAAACTTGGATGAGATTTAGAATTACAAAGGATATTTTGTGTGTTTTTTTGTCTTCTGTTTAAATTTAGAAGACTGTACTGTCCCATTGTACAGCTAAATCTGACTGTGTGCAAGCACTTCAATACACGTTTCCTCTGCACTTTCCTAGTGATACATATCTATATGTGTAAGTTATTCACAGAAATGAACCGTTCCAAGCTCCACACAAATTATAAAAGACGTTTCTAGTATATTTAACAGTTCCTTGTTCCTAGCCAATAGAAGACACAATTTTTTATTATTATAAATTACTACCATGTTTTTGGTATTATCCCTTGATAGGGTTACCATATGACCTAGGTGAAAAAAGAGGACAACATGAAAATTTAACAGCATGATCGTTACTTTACGGATAAAAAAAAATTTGACAGTAAAAGCATTACACGTTATGGATACGAAAGTATTCATGATTAAGTTACCTTTATTTGCAACTGATATATACGTTCCAGGTGGACAGACTAAGCATTCTGTTTCATTAATGTTCGGCCTTTCTTAAAGCTAGTATGCTCTTTTAATAAATTTTCGGTTAACACACACTTTCGTTTTGCCATATTAATAATAATAAATCCTACTTGTCTGCAATTTATAACTACCACTAACAATACTCAGAACGTCCACGAAAATAAGCAACTCAATTCAGAACTATCAATAACCTTAAAAACTCACGAACGTAGACGCCTCTTAGAATTGTAGAATACGCGGAAAAGAGCTGTAAGCTAGCAACATATATTATGACGGTAATGGTACATTTCTGAGCGGCGCCGCTGGGAGCGCTCTTGCGCGTGACTACATTTTTCAGTTTTACCAAAAAAGAGGAAATTTCCCTGTTTTTTTAAAAATCCTCCCGGACAGGTTTTTAACACCAAAAAAGAGGACGTGTCCGGAGAAAAGAGGACGTATGGAAACCCTGATGCTTTTCTTCAGCGTTACCTACTTATGGAAACCAAGTGTTTCCGATTAACGTGTGACATCTTTAAGCTTGGTTATCATGCAAAGGGTTACGAACTGGAAATGGTGCATAGTGTTGGTATAATATGAACGTTAAATGAAATTTACTACTTCATTGAAATTGGTAAATACACATAAGTGCCAGTAGTTATTCACAGTTACAGAATGCATTGCTGTTATGGTAGGTAAACACAGCGCGCGCTAAAACACACACACACACACACACACACACACACACGCACACACATACACACAAAGGTATTAATTGCATTGATATAATAGAAAACCGTATGTTACAAACCATTCAACCATACTCGACCGCACCGGGTCAGTGTATATACGCGGAACAAAAGCACGGAGCGAGCTACAGTTAGTTATAAATGGTCGCCTTAATGTGCGAGTGTTTTAGAGCGATTAGAAAGCCCGGCCGTTACATTTATCACGCATAACTGCTGTTGGGTATGTAAATTAGGCGGGCATTACTTCTGGGAAAGTTCAATTAATCACCGGTTCCCAAGACATAACAAAGTCTGACTTCGTATGACGTCACCATCCGCCGTGTCTGCGTGCGTATTGTTTTGAGAACGTTTTGTTCGTGTTTACTTAACGGCCGGGCCGGGGCCGTGCCGTGAGCAGTTTCCCAAAGCGACACCCTCAACGACCGCATTCCTCTTCCTCAGTCGCTTCTAGCGTTGCAGTAATTACTGTTGGTTTAACGTGTTATTTGTGAATTTGAATTCTTTGCGGAAGCCCTTAAATTACAGCACATCTCGGCTACCCGAGCAACAGTTGGATCGATGACTAATGGAAAGTTTAAAATAAATGTGAAACAAATAAACAGAAGTATAAAACTTCTTCTTCACTTCAAGAATTAGGCACTGAATACTTTTGCGGTACCCATCTCTTCCTTGCCTTCCAAGACTGCTTCTTCCCGATGGTATATAATGCCAGAATTGAACTGGAAGTCTGGCTGGGTCCATTCTGTTCATGCGATCCACCTGTCTTCTTCTATATTCTGTTATTTTATTCTGCAAACTGTAGGCCTATATTTGCATTTCTGTTCTTATGTCCGCGTTTCTTATCCGGTTTCCACTTCTACGTACCTTCACAGTTCTGAGGAATTTTACCTCTACTGCCTATATTTGGTTTTCCTGTCTCTTAATCCATGACTCACTTCTATAGAGCAATTTCGGCACTGTAATCGTTTTATACAAATCAATTCTTATCTCTTCGTGTTTTGTATTAGTGTCGGTTTATTACATCAGAAATATGACCAAACTTAATTGATTTCGTTTTCAAGATCCCTGTCGAATCGATACGATATTTCCTACCCAAGGTAGTTAAAACGCTAAACCTGTTCGGTGACTGTAACTTACGTAACCGATTTCATCTTAATGGGCTCGTTTCCAGAAAATCTATAGTTTTTGCTTTTTCCTTGAGATTTTAATTCATTAATCTTCACAGACCTCGCTTAGTGAATATAGAAGGTCACTTTCCGTTTCTGCTATTAGGGCTACATCGTCTGCATAACGCAAGCGATTTACTCCATTGAATAGATTAATTATTCAATTACTCCATTGAATGTCATATTCCATTAATTTAAATATCGACAATACACTATTATAAAGTGATCGCGATACCTTTATATGACTCCTCTGTTTTTAGAACGCGTTTCCTTCCCATTAATCACAATCAGTTTTGTGTCTTTGTATAAAATGCGTATTGCTCGAATGAGGTGCACACTTGTGTAAATGTACATACAAAAAAAAAACAAATACTATGAAAAAAATTTTCAAAACGTTTGGATCGAAAACTTGTAGGCCTAAGCAAGTCAAAACCAATCAGATAGTGTATGCTACATTGTTTAACTTATACAGTGATGATTTAATTCGGAGTTGGAGAATGGTAAGCCCATGAGTACTGGTAATGTTAGGGCAAGGAACATACAAAACGACATATTTGTGGGCTAAACGTAAATTGCAATACACAGTATACAAATTGGATAAACCTTGAGACGAATACAGGCCTAGCATAAAATTATCTACAAATAAAATTAAGAACATATCTGCCAAGAGGGTGTTCGATCCTTAATAACGACACAATTTTTGACCAATACAGAAATATATGATTTCTGATTAGAGAGGAATATAGATAGTAAAATACCTAAATATCGACTGATATATGGAACCATCAACAGAACGTTTGAGAACCAAGTGGGCCCAGATACTAAAATCAAAACGTACAGAACTATGTATGCCCCTGATTTATTAATAGTAGTGAGACTTGAGTTAGGACCGCAAAAATTGAAAACGAAATACAGTTAGTTTTCCGAGGTGCAGTGTGAAAATTCTGCACAGGGCTGCCAGAATTTGAAACCAAGACATTGAATGAATGTACAGTAAAACGTAAAAGATCGTAGACAAAAATTGGAAAAGAGTAATATAATGGACTGGTAATTAAAAACCGGCTGATAAGCTTTCAAATCCAAAGGCAAAGTAGGAGGAAGAAGGAACGTGGGCGACCAAAGAACTTGAAGAAGAAGAAAACAAACTATGCTTCAACTATGGTGGTGAAATAAATATGAAAATCTACGTCACACGTCTACAGCATCTGCTGTAATTCTTCAGTAGCTGTCTTGGTGATATTGATTCTCAGCTTGTGATGAGTTTTGTTTTTTATTGGCAGGTGCCTTGAACAACCATGTGGCCGGCGTATGCATTGCCACCAAAGAAACGGATTTTGCTGGTCTCTCTTCACCGTACCGCCCTCCGTGACGACGCATCTTCTCCTCTTCTGCTATAACCTTGACGTCAAATACCACTTGCTCAGCATCTGAAAAATTAAAGAAACAAAAGATTTGTTAGAAGTAGATTCTTTACGATACTACCTTCGTAAAGAGACGTAGAAGGTTTGTTTACGGAAATGTTTAAACGAATGTGGGTCTTATCTTATATCCTCTTAAGGTAGTGTTCCTCACACTGTGGTCCCCTTGTTTTACTGTTGTACCACACAAGCTAACTTTGTAGCCATTAATCTTACTCTCCTGTAATTTTATTAACAAATGATTTGTTTCTATTGACAGTTAAATTTTGTCCGCCTGACGTAGATTTCATTTTTAAAATTCAAAGTTCAAATATGTTGTCTGTGAAACTCAGTTCTCTGATGACACTGGACAAGCTCTTATGAAAGTTTAAGAACCAGTTTTAAGACATACTTGACATATTCAATAATTATCGTATTATACGTGCAAGAAATTTAAGCTTGTTAATAAGCGAAACACGCGCGCACACACATACACATAAAACTATAGGTACATAAATAAATGTTAAAATAATATTTTTGTAAGTATTCTATTATATATCTTGACGTATATATATTTATCGTGACGTATTTATACCCGTGATTTTATATTTCACGAGACGTTGTCTTTTACCAAATATGTAGGTATAAGGTACTCTGATACCTAGGATATGGATTTCCAGACTCTAACACTTTTTGGTAACTTATAGCAGTGGTGGCTGGTGGTGTCAAGAAGAGATACTAAAATACTAAGAAGAGGTACTAAGAAGAGATGAACGTGGGGTAACTGTCTCTTTATATATTCCTCATTATGTTAACATAATTATGAGCGTCAAACTTGAGGTGTTGGTTAAAACAAAATATACTAAGCATACACAATTATTATAAACATTTCCAAATTTATCGGTTAAATAAATTTATAAATTAAAATAAAATTTAAAAATTTAAATACATTTTAAAAATTCTTAAATGTTAAATGTTGTTATAGGCCTACCTAAATTTTGTATTTCTAGTATTTCTTGCCTAGAGACCATAAGCTAAACGGGTTTTCCAAATAACTATTAAATTCGTTTTTAAGTAGTAATCAATTATCACATATAATGAAAAAACTATCGCTTATAAACAAAACGTAATACTTATAAACATTTATACACTATTAACACTAAAGATTCACAGAATTTACAGTCGTACAAAGAACACAGTAAGCGTGGAACAAAGTAAGATGACAGGAGTTCGAACATGCTGCACGTGTCATACACAGTGCACCTACCGGAATGTTGCAGAACTACAGTAAACCAGGCAAAGGTTTACGTTCCACGTTATTGTCCTATTCTGTTGACAGTTAAAAGCACACAAGGATTAGTCAATGAAAAATTTCCGTTCCTCTTACAGACAAGTGAAGTCACGAACGCCGGTTTGTCTGAGTCGTGCAAACCTCGCCAGCTTAAGGCGGCCGTACACGTTGCGGTATACCTGGCAGGTTTACCTGTACCGGTAAACCGGAGCGTGTGTGCTATCTAAACTGCACAGGCAATCTGACCTGTACGGGTGACCTCCGAAGTATCAAAATTTGATTCTTTTTACCTGCGTCAGAGTGCAGACAGGAGCGTGTGTGTGTCAATCGCCTGCGCAGGTCTCAGTTGTCCCGCATCTGGAGGCGAGAAAGATGTGCAAGTTTTTTCCGTTTTTTTCCCGCTATTTCAGTTAGTTAGTTAGTTAATGTAATTTATTTATTTTTTGATCGCCATAGTACGATTACGTAATACGATTAGTAATCGTAAATGAAATGCGGTCATAGAAGAATGTATTGAAATTTACAAATCAGAACCATGTCTTTGAGGGATAAAAATTGCTTTCTTATCAAAAGCCACTCCTTACACCATTTTCCGCGTTTTTTACTTCCATGTTCCATAAGGAAATGAAAGTATGCTCATGGCGAAAAAAATAGTGTTAGAGATAATGGCAGATTCTGATTGTACTACCCTCAAAACATGAAAAAAAGTAATTTTTCAAAAAGTGTCTGTGTGTGTCTGTCTGTAGAATTTTTTCGATGGTAAACGATAACTGCCGCAAATTCAAACAGAATCAAATAATATTTTGCATACAGTTCTGAATTGTAGAGTACTCGAGGCCTGTAGAATTTGGTGAAGATCGGTTAAGGGGAAGTGGTAGTTTACCTGCAACCTTTTACGTTTTAACAAGAGTAAAGTGCTTAATTTTGATAAATAAAGTATCCTTAAAAGAAGGTCATAATAATCCACTGTAGAAAGGTAGATGAAATATCTATAAATGAAAAGAGTAGTTGAAGGGAAAGGGGGTAATTTTCTATAAATTAAAATGGTAGTTGATGAGGGAGGAGATAATTTTTTATAAGTTTATATGTGTACTACGTTATTGACAACAAAGAAGTAGTTTCTATGGAAACATTTTATTTCAATTTGACAAAATTCTATATTTTTTTAGGAATTATCGAACCGAATTCAAGTAAATGATAGGAACTGTATGAGTACCCGCAATACATTTCGATGTTTTTAATATGCGATTGTATCGATATAATACGGTGTGGAAAAGAAGATGTGTACTAATTGTAAATTGCCCTATTTCTTAATATAAAGCAAAAATACGTGTTGTTTTCATTTGGTAGTTAGGTAATAATGGTTTTGGTTTTTTAGTTTACTGCTAAAATAAATAAAAGCTGTGGTTGAGAAAACATAACATTAAACGTGTAATACAATGCGTATAACAGAGTAACACTTAAAATAAAGAACCTAACGTTTTTAAGTTTACAAATTGGAAAAAACAACAGCAAATACAAAATGAAAAATACAAATATTTATGGTTAATTTTAAAAAAACAAAAAACACTGTATTAAGGAATGACGACATATGCTCTACAAATTGTACATAATGGATGTTTGTTTTTTGTTAGTCACAAAACGAGTACATGTCGGAAAACGAATTTTACCAAAAAAACGATTTCTGCCACAAAAAAGTGACTTGTAGGCCTATAATAATAGGCAAGAGGTGACCCTTGGGCCACTCCCGCCTTACTTCGAGTTGGGTTTTTCGTGGTTTTAGAAAAAAAATAGTTTTACATTACTCACGTATTGGTTTCTATGTATAATTTCAGTTTTCATGTTAACCTAACATAATCAATTTTTGGTGTCACAGCCACGACCCGGTGACAAATTACTACTACAGTCATTTTCCATTAAAAAATGACAAACGAAATCAATTGCAATCACCAGCCAACTATTTTGCAACATACAAAATTAAAATTTGTATAATTCTTTCGCTACATAAAATTATGTGCGATATTCACTACATATCGAAGCCCAAAAATCGCATTATCGAAATAACTGCGGGTACGCATAAAGGCAGTACCAAATGATTTTATATATAATCTGAGAACCTGGAAGTCATGTATGGTTCTCCATATCGATTTTTTATTTTCTGCTTACGGCATTCTACCGCCAGCAAAACGCCTATCACCGCCAGCGAGTCGTCCTGTTTCGATAACACGGTCAACTGAATACCTCGACGGTTTACCGCAGCGTGTGTGTGCACCACACCTGTGCAGGTAAACCTGACAGGTATGCCGCAACGTGTATGGCCGCCTTTACTGTGAACAACTGGGTTAGTTACAACGTTTTACAAAACCTGTAGGCCTATAATATTTTTTGCTCAAAGCACAGTGGTTTGATAAGTTTTAAACGTTTATAAATAATACATATCGTTAAGAAACAACTTTTTCTGGGGGTTGTGCAACCCTATCACCAGTCGCCACTGACTTACAGTAGGATAAGGTAAGTCGTTAACAAACAGTCGAAGGGGAATAAAATGCGACTTGTATAAAATATAACTTACGCGAATATGTTACAACTTTACAATAACATTAACTAAGAGAGTATGTGAAAATTCAGTACGAAATCCTTATGTATAATGTATTGCTCATATCTGTGACTTAGGATTTTTTGGTACAATTCGTTAATTACGCTGGAATCTATAATGCATTTTTCATTTCTTTTAACTATATTCAGAACATAAATTCACATTAATGTTCAAGTTGAATGTAGAAATTTGACTTCTAGAGTGTGTGTACATGTTACAAACTCATAAAATCGGTCACGAACAGATTTTTTTTCAAAACGAAATTGCACTATGGTTGAGAATTCTCAGCATTCCCTAGCAACGTCAACATTTCAAAAGAGTAGAAACACTCCAATTGACCTGAGACTGGGAAGAAAAACAAGTTTAAATTGGTTGTCGTTATACAAATTTAAACAGTAATTACATTAAAGTTACCGGAAAGTCAAGAATTCAGGACTTGAGTTGTTAGTGCAGGTAAACAAGACAAGATCTCGTGGTGATAATTCATTCCCTTCTGTCCGTTGCACAAGGTGACAGAGGCCAATTATCCGCGCAAAGGGAATCGTATTCAGCTTCAAGCCACGGAAGTCTCAGAAATTAACCCAATTCAATTAACTATAAAATCAATTACCCATTGAGAAAATTTAAACTTCAGCTCTTAAATAAACATTTACGACCTTGATTTAAAAACATAATGCCTCTGGAAAACCGTTATTTGGTAAATTATTCATTTTTAAAGACTAACGCTTGGAATTTGTTGGGAGATAAAATTTATTAATTTTTGCACACATTTTATTAAAATAAATTGCCGTATTTTTAATGGATTTCACGTTTAATAAAATAAACGGGTCTATCGTATTAAAAATATTCACTGGCTCCTGAGGCGATACTTCAGGAAACATGTCTACTTCAGAGATTACAAACAAGGGCATTTTTTCGGGACATAGGCTGCTCTGAGGAGTGTCACAGTTGTGTTTGACGCATTCTAAGGACTCGGTTTGATTTGAAACTCTTTAAAAGTTTTATAATTCAGTAATTATTATGATAAATACATTGTCTTATCTTATTTTTAATGAGATAAAATATAACAACAGACAATCCGAAAAGTAATTAGAACAGTCAAGCTAGAGATTTGGGATAAAAAGCGGCAGAAAATAAACCATGTACGCAGGAAGCAGAAAATGTACAGAGACTTGGAGGTTTATAAATAGAGTGCGGTCATCAGGGCACTGCAGGTTACAACTGGTACAAACGCAGACATGGAAAAAGATTACGAGAAGCTATTTACAGAAACTGAACCTGAATATCTTAATGAAACACCTTGAAAAGTAAGAATGGATGCAGAAGATATAGATGTTGACAATGTAAGTTTAAGAAAAGCCATTATGGAATTGAAGAATTCACGAGTTCCCGGACCAGGAGGAATTAGTGCGGAACTTCCTAAGTGTGGTACTGATAAAATTTACAATATATTGACTTGGATAATACATAAATATCTGAATGGACACCCAACGATTGGAAAGCGGATTATATCTCATCTATTCATAAGAAAGAAGATAAAAAGATCTGTTCAAATTGTAGAGGGATATCAGTGACCAGTACATTAAGTCGGGTGTGTGGAAGATTTCCTAAAGGATTTAATGGCAGAGCAATACGGGGAAAATGAGAAAGAAAGGCAAAGCAGATTTCGAGTTGGGAGGATGTGCACTGACAACGTGTTCTGTTTAAAGCAACTGATTGAGAAGAATGTGAACACAAATCAAGAAACTCATCTGATGTTTATAGATCTTCACAAAACTTACGACACCGTACCGGCCTCCAAGTTATGGACAGTGCTCGAAGAAACAAATATAAATCAAACCTTCATTAATGCGTTAAGAAAATTGTGTGATGAGTCTATATCTCAAATAAAGTTAGGAAATTAACGTTGCAAAGAATTTGCTGTCTGCAAGAATCGTCGTCAAGGATGTTGCATCTCTGCGACCTTTTTTAAAATATAGGCTATGTCAAAAAAGCATTCCAAAGGTGGAAAAATGAAGTGTAAAGAATTGTGAGTAAACCTTGGAGGAGTGTGTTTGTACGGAGTCTGCAGTTTACGGATGACCATTGATTATTGCGAATGACAAGGAAGATCTACAGTAAGCGTATATGACTCGGAAATTACGAGAGGAGTATACCGTAGGGCTTAGAGATGAACACACAAGAAAACAAAATACTTGTCTATTGATGCGTTGATATGTGTAATATGAGCTTGGATAATGAAGAAATACAGGCATATGGGGCATAAACGTATTTAGGAGCCATTTTTATGTGACTGGTAATGACGATAGGGAGATTACAAGAAGGATACATCAGACCAGGAAAACGGTTGGTTGCCTCAGTGGAATTGGTAGAGTAAGGACTTTAGTAAAAAGATAAAATATAAAATTTATGATCCATTAGTTAAGAGTAGCTCACTGTATGGAGCAGAATCACGTCTGGTATTAATCAGAGTCTGAATGTAGTGTTCAGTTTTGGAAACTAAAACATTTTTGGACACCAGGGCCCAAAGAGGGGATGGAAAATTTCGAGAAGACTATAAAAATCCTATCTGACCAAAGAGAATTTTAATCCAAACCCGAATGTAGAGCTTACTTTTAAATTTCTTATCTTTATCTGCAAAAATGGAATTCAAAATTCTGAAAAAATTATAAGAGGTCTTGTGCGGACATTACAGTCCATTATAACACCGTTACATTTTTGTATTCTATACAGAACAACTAACTTTGATACTTAGCATATTATTTGAAACTTCTTGATTTGTATAAGCACGCAAAAAAATACAAAAAGTAAAAAATAAAAATAAAATAAAAAATACAAAGTATGAGAAACCTTCACTTTTAGAATGGAGACCTCCTGTGATGCTCTGGGTTAACGTTGAGAATCACGTATACGAAAAATTTACTCTCACAACTTTAAGAATATTAACATTCATTAATTTGATTTTATGTAGAAATAAGCGAATTTCTGTCAAAACAGTGACCGAATTTTGTAGTGCTCATGTAGCTTATTACTACGCAGAATTGTATAAATCTATAAGCATATACACAAATTCAGACTGAAAATTTAGATTTAAATATAAAATAACCATACGTTAAAAATTTTCATCTTTAATGCTAATGATAATATTACAAATTAAACGGTAAAAATATTACAAATTAAAAAAGGTAAAAACCATGTACCTCTAACATGTAAAAAAACGATACATCTACCTCTAAGAATTATTATTAGTTTCTACATTCACTAAATACTGACCGCTACATTTTTTCTGGTTCGCTTATGATTCTAGTTGGCAGTAAAACACTCTAGAGCCGCACGTAATCTGTTTCCTGATTTTTATATATTCTCGCTGAGTCGGTTCCACTCTTGGTCTGCCTCTCAGTTTAATAGTTTATCGGCTGTTGATTAACAGGAATCGAAGTTTATCAATAAAAAAGCTAAATAGAATAGTATGAGGTTTGATCAAAACCTTCGAGCTGTATTTGGAATGTCCGATTCAAAAACTGATTTTTTATGATGCTGGTACACCTGTCTGTAAGAATTATTTACGTTTGTAGCCATTTTGGATTTGACAGCTGATTTGGTAAGTTGTTTTGGTGTATTTGGCGATTTTCAACATTCTACACTACAAGACTGAAGGGGTGCATTACATTTTGTCTACAGAATGAAATAAAATAATAGCGATCGAAAAATTTAAAAATTTTAAATTTTCCTTCTCGACCAGTTTGTTCACACGCAGTTGTATCAACGACTCCGAGTTAGGGCAATAAATAAAGTTTAATTGGAAAGACGACAACCCAACGCCAATATTAGACAATACAGATATGTTCAACTCGACGCAACAAAATGGACGACGGTTTAAGTTGACAGGAGTAACTCGACTGAAAATTATGACACCACAACAAACCAGACAATGCACGAGGGTTCACTCACACGATTACGTAGAACTGAAGCGAGTATCCGCTTGGGGTTCAGCCAGGATGCGAGATTACGGCAAAAACGAGAAGAAGTCACAAAAAGAGTTGAGAATGATGTACTCTACAGGAACAATATGAGAAATAACCAGTGAATAGAATCGACGATGTTGCACAGCGGGAAGTAACGTTTACGTGACGTGCTGAAATTTACGACGAGAAAGCGAGGTGACTGCACCAACTGACACTTGACAGAAAATTATTTATAGCCAGAAAAAGGGGTTGCGAGTAAGAACAATACTCCAGGAGGTACGAGGCGACAGATAAGGATGTTCGCGTTGTAGAGACTCAAGACGAAAGGGCGCGGGGACCGACGCCTAGACTCCAAGAAGTGAGCCTACACATGTTAATGGAATTAATTAACGAAAAATTTGACAAACAAAACGAAGATAATAGAGTAAGTCGTGAAGAAATAAAGACACAAATGGGCGAAAATAATAGATTAATTATCGAAGAAACTAACAAAAAACTAGTAGAGACTAATAAGATAATTAGCGAGAAGCTCGACCAACACAAAAAAGAAATGAAGCAACAGGTATCTGAGCAAATCGCGCAGATGCGTTCGGAATTACGCGAGTACCAACAGACCTGGGAGGAGAAGATTAACGA
Organism: Magicicada septendecula; assembly: GCA_034769895.1. Lineage (NCBI taxonomy): Eukaryota > Metazoa > Arthropoda > Insecta > Hemiptera > Cicadidae > Magicicada > Magicicada septendecula. Next base: position 170,682,342 of record CM068372.1, read on the forward strand.
AATACAGAAGAAACAAGATGAGTCAGTAAAAGAATTGAAAGAAGACGCAAGTAAGAAGTATGAAGAAATGCGGGAGGCACGTGAAACAGATCGCCAGGAATGGAAAGGGGCAATCCAGAGCAACCAAACAAGCATCAGAAAGATTAATAACAAAATAGAAGCACACATCAAAGACAGTAACAAGAAACAGGAAGAGCTGAAGGCCGAACTACACGAAACTATACGGCAGAAGCAGCAGGAACAGGGCAACACAAATAACGTCATAAAACAAAGACTAGAAGAAGTTGATGATAGACAACGTTCGACAGAACAGAAGTTAGACGAAACATCCAAAGAAAAACAACACCTATAGAAGAACTAAAGTGCCACCTAGCGAAGATGAAGGAAACTCAGGAGCGACTTCAAAGAGAATTAATTGAAGGTGAGTGTGGAACGGTAAGTAGAATCAATGGGCCGAACCACAACAACCTTAAGTATAATGGACAGATAGGTATCCCATGGAATTCCTGAAGGAATTGTCAGAACTACAAGAGATGTACTACCCCACTGACAATATTAAGTGGATTGGTAGGCATCTGGAGATGGTCGCCGGTATTTGGTGGCGGGTCATCAGAAACCAAATATCTACTTTTGATGAATTCAAAGAAGCTTTCACACAAAAATACTGGGGGCAGGAACGTCAGGACAACATTCATGACCACCTCGAATATGGAAGGTTCGATTGGCGTGGCCAGATTAGCGCTACACAATACATTGAACGCATTTTATTAGAAAGCAGACAGTTGGCGCCCACATTAACGGACCGCCAACTAATTAAAAAGATAGCCCGTCATTTCGGTAGAGATATTCAACTTGCGGTTATTAGGAGAGGAATCACCACAATTCCTAATTTTGAATCGTTAATTATTGAATACACGCAGATTCAACCACGTAACAGCCGAGAATTGCAGTACGAAGTGACAGACGAGAGGAGAATTTTCAACGCTGAGAGTGAAAGTTATCCGAACAAAGGCAATGGTATGCCGAAACGAGTTTGGGGTGAGAAAGCGACCGCTCGGACTCAATACAACCGGCACGAGGGGAGGCAGCCAGTAAACACCATTAACTTTACTAACAAGGGTGCATCCACATCGGCCGACGTACCTAAAACGGGACGTCAAGAAGAGAAAAAAAAATCCCCCGACCCAGTGAGTGAGATAGCCGTAGTATCGGACGACGGCACGACTAATAATGTAAATATTATTCTACCTGATTAAAGAAGTGACCTACTATACGATGACGAAGAGGAAATAGTTCAGCGTGTGCTAAAATGTCCTGAAATAATTGTAAAATTTAATAATGGTATTACAGTACCGGCACTAATTGACACCGGGAGTGTAATCAATGGTTTGTCAGAATCTTGGTTTAGTCAAAATAAGAAGAGCATAGAACCCTACGAAATTTTACCCATGACTAACACTCTAGTAATTAGCGCAGTAGGAAACAAGTCGAAATTAATTAGGAAACAAATATTATGCGACATAGATATTGTAATGCGACATAATAGTAACCCTGTCCCAAAGCTAGAACTGCTCAATTCAGTAGGAATGATAGTAGGCAGAGTCGCCTATGCTATCAACATAGACCAATAAAAAAACTTTAGTTATAGAAAAGAAAGACTGTCTAATATAAATAATGAAAGTAAAAATACAATGCAGATAGTAAATAAACCAATCAAAATGTATTATAAATATAAAATAACATACAAACCTTTTGTAGTTAAGTTAATGTGGAAGAGTGTGGGATAAAGGTAGTTTACTAAGCAAACAGAAACAGACTGTGAAAGCTAATGATCCCTGATATTAGATAGTGCAAACAAACAAACACCCAATTAATAAAGTGTCAGTGAAGTACCACTGATATTCCCAAACACAAAAAGGGTCAGTGAGGGGGTAATGGCAGAAGTGTGGGTTAAATACTTTTATATAAAGAAAACCCATGGACCACTTTAATAGTGAGTTGTGATGGGGGTTTAAATTATGTTAAGATATTTACAAAGGTTTTGGCATGACTATTAATGTTTGTTTCATGCCAAAGCTTATGGGTAACATTCATGAACCATGTTGTTAGAAATAGTTGGAGCCTATGAGCAGAATCAGAAGGTGATGCGTTAGGAACCAAAAACCCATGAACAATAATCTAATCACTGATTAGCAGTACTGGTTAAGATTAGTGGTATGGCTGAATAGTATGCCAGTTAACTAATGATTATGGTTAATTGTAAAATACAAGGTTTAACCATGTAGGCCATGCTTGAAACATAGCATGCCGAATGATTCTGTTCTTATCAAGTTATTGTATTAATACTAATTATATTATTTGTCAATTGATAATTGTAGACTAGGCCATAGAGGCAATATATTGAATGATATGTTAAAGGATTTTATTGTAACCATTTGTTAAATAATGTTAAGGATCCAGACTCGTTTAGTAAATAGTAAAAGCAGAGAAAAAGGGTTCAGAATCAGAGCTTAAGCAATAATAAATGTAAATTATAAAATAGTATTGAAAAACCACTAATGGCCTAAGCCACAAATTCAGTATAAAAGGAATATTGTCAGAAACAAATAGATTAGTAAATAAATGTAAGGAAACCATAAGTATAGGCCCAAAGTTAGAAATTTTGTAAGGTGGGAAATCACCCTTTATAATAACCAACTTATGTAAATAAGGTATCAAAATGCTCATAATTATATAAAGAAAAACACGATGTAATTTAAATTTAAGGAAACTTAAAGCTAAAAAAGGAGTATTTTTCTTATAGGCAAATGAAAATTTGATTTTTGTAAACTGACCCTGTGACCTTATGAACTCTCAGTTTTGACCAATCACAGGCCAGTATTGTAAGGTCAGGAGACCGTTGATGAAGAAGCAAGAAAATGGAATTGTATTGTTAACCATTGCAGAGGGCAGATGGGCTCTGATGAAGCAAATTCTAAATAAATTCAAGTAATGTTTTTTGGACCGTTGGCAGTCAATAATAATTACCAACAGAAGCGGTAAACACTGGGGAAGACCAGAAAACAGAAATAATTGAATTAAAACTAAAACTAAATGCAGAACCTCAGAAAATCCTGGCTACCTAAAGCGAACGCACATTTTGTGGGTGAGACCGAAAAAATTCATAGCCACACTACACATACGATTACACAACACTATCGTAGACACTATCTACACTAACAGAACAGACACCAGTGATCATTGATTAAAAGAAAAGCTTAAAAACTATAACTGTGAACACTAAAACATTTATTTTAAAATAATTCGGGTGAGTTCAAAATGAACAGCTCAAGGTTAGACGTGTGAGCGGCCATTTTGTGGAATTACCGCTGTCAGCTATATATACGAAACGACAGTCGTTGCTTAGCAACGATTAATAGAATATAGTATTAAGGTTTAAATTTTACTTACCTTTTGTGATGTATCGTATTTTTGTCTGCATTCTCTGAATTCAATAACAGTCTCAAAGAACCCTTAAACCCTGAGATTTAATATAATTATTATAATTAATTTGTTTATTGAAGGTTATTAGTGTCATAGTCGAATTGAGCAGTAGAGTCGACCCGACCATTATTTTGTTTCGACACAAGTCGACTGTTCCTTTTCTGAACAATTTAAATAAAAATAAATATTGTTATTTTGACTGGAAAGAGTTGTCATTGTAGAAAATTAGAGAATTTACAGGACAATTACAGGCAAGTCACCAGGAGAGTGAGCAGCGAACCGACCAGATTATTTAAAAGAAGAACAGGGCGCTTGAAGACACAATCGATTGCGGCAACAAATCCGTTTTTACACAAATGGAATCAAATTACACTAAATAACTCTTCACGATAAACGAATTAAAAGCAACACGTTAAAACTAAATAAACGCGTAATATCACCGGTAAGTTACAATATAGATGGGGTTAGGTGTGAATGTGTGTTTTTAATTATACCGGATCTTATTAAGCCATGTATTTTAGCGATAAGTTTTCTACAGGAAACAGGATGCCGTATTGATATAGGAAGAAGAATAATCGAACTGAAAGGAAAGGCTGACGAAGCAGAGTACGCAATACCAATCATGCATATGGCGGTGATGGGCAGAGAAGAGGATGAAGAAATTATGCGGAGTATCGACGAAAATGTGGAAAGCGTTGACTGTGGAGATGGAAATATATTGATGCGATTAAAGGAGATTTTAGTAAAGAACAAGAGTTTATTCAGGGAGTGCCCCGGAAGAATCGACGGATACGCACATGAATTCCAAGTAACAGACAGGACACCGTACTTCCAGAGAGGATGGCCAGTGCCACTTGTATACAAGGGGAAAGTAGATGAAGAAATAAGCCGTATGTTACGATATGGGGTGATTGAACGTTGCAACAGCCCATACGTTAACCCGCTTGTAACGGTGATAAAGAAAGATGGAAGGGTCCGATTATGTCTGGATGCGAGGAAGGTAAACAGTGTGACGACCCCGGACTACGAGGGAGTTTCTCCAATAAATGATATATGAGCAAGATGCAGCAAGATGAAATACTTGTCCACAGTCGATCTGACCAGTAGCTTCTGGCAGGTACCATTAAAGCCAGAATGCCGAAATTTCACAGCCTTTATGTACGAGGGCAAGTGCTACCGCTTTACAATCACGCCATTTGGGTTGAGTACCAGTTCTGCGGCACTAACAAGAGGATTAGACATGGTATTGGAAGAAGAAGTCAAGAAAAATACTATAATTTATGTAGATGACTGTCTATGTTATTCTAACAGTTTAGAAACCCACTTATCACACTTAGAGTTATTATTAAACAATTTGAGAAAGGCAAACTTAACTATTAATCTAGAAAAATCGCAATTCTTCAGACAAGAGATTTCTTACCTAGGATACCGCCTGACAACGCAGGGAATCCAGGCGACAGAGGACAAGAACAATGCTATTATGAGGTTTCCTACTCCTAAAAATCAAAAACAACTAAAGGGATTCTTGGGACTCACCAACTTTTATAACCGTTTCACGGATAAATATGCTGAAACAACTCAACCACTACTTGAGTTATTGAAAAAAGGACGTAAATTCACTTGGAAACCGGAGCTGAATAATTGTTTCCAACAAGTCAAGGAGTTGTTTATTGAAACTGTAATTTTAAAATTGCCTCGAGTCAATCAAAGGTATTATATGCAATGCGACGCCAGTAATTTCGCATACGGTGGTCAGTTGTACCAATTGGATGAAGAAGGGAAATCGGTGTTATTTCATTTACAAGTAAAACGTTCAAAGGCGCTGAGAAGAACTACTACACAACAAAAAAAGAACTAAGTATCGTACGGTGTTTAGAAAAATTTCGCATCTATATTTTAGGCCAACCTTTGATCGTTATTACTGACAACAAGGCGTTGACCTTCATGCACAAATGTCACTTAAACAATTCACGTATAACATGATGGATCTTAAGCATCCAAGAATATAAATTTGACAGTGTACATTGCAAGGACAATGTTGTTGCCGACATTTTAAGTAGGAATCCAGCAGACGCCACACCAGAAGAGGTCAACGATGATGTATACGAATACTTGATCAACCATATAATGATTAAAATGGATAAGGATGTGAGCAGAATCATCAAAGATATCGGAAAGTACCAACTTGATGATATTAAACTTAAGTCTATTATTAATAAAGTAAATGAAGGAAGCTTAGGTAAGGAATTAAGTGAATTTTATAAATATGTTAACGGTAAGTTGTATAGACGACGCAAGAACGAATGGAAACTGTATATACCTGATAGCGTATCCGGAAAATTAATTGCCGAAATACACAAAATGTACGGACACTTGGAATCAAAAAAATGCATGAAAATGTTACAAGAACATTTCACGTTTGACAAGATGTTAAAAAAAGTGAAAATTCATATAAAAACATGTGATGTATGTCAAAAGTGTAAAGACACCGGTAACAGAGCTTTATTCGGTGGAACAAGAGCTGTTGTACCGTTACGGAGGGGAGAGCTTGTTAGTGCTGACTATTTTCGGCCCCTGCCCGCATCAACGGCCGGAGTTAAATACCTGTTTGTGATCGTCGACAATTTTACGAAATATGTAAGATTGTTCACACTTCGAAGGGCGACGACCGCTACAACATTGAGGAGAGTGAGACAATACGGTGAGGAATTTGGGTCACCAAAAGCGATCCTTACCGACAATGGAACGCAGTTTACTTCAAAGAAATGGGTGAATGGGCTGAATGAGTTGAACACTCAACCGAAATACACCGCTATAAGGAACCCGTGTGCCAATTTAGCTGAGAGAATCAACAGACAACTCGGTAATTTATTTAGGATCTTTGTGCATGACCAGCATACCAAATGGTCACGATATGTAAATATAACTGAAAGCTGCATCAACGAGGTATATCATGAAACCATTGAGGTAACACCTTATAAAGCGCAGCTCGGCAGAAAACCAACCACAGTATGGAAGAAATACTTGGATAAAGATATTGTTGGAGTTGAAGAAACGGATCACAGCAAAATATTCGTAAGGATAAAAGAGAAAAGAGAAAAACAAGCGAAGTTGAGTAATGAAAAGAAGGTAATCACTAAATGTAAGATTGGGGAGAAAGTTTTGATAAGAACGTATTATCAATCTGATACAATTCAAAAAAGAATTGACAAATTTTATGAACTATATAGTGGACCTTATAAAATACATCGGATCCTTGGGGACGCTACTTACCAGCTCGTCGACTGCGAGGACGAAAACAAGGTCCGATGAAAGTTTAGTGTAAGGCAGATTAAGAAATATCACGAACGGAAGGATGGAATGTAAACTACGGAGAGAAAGTAGAAAAGATACCTCGTTAAGTTAGCCGTCTGAGATGGGTCACATACGGTAGAGTTGTTGACGCGCGAATCTCATTCAAGCTAGCCAGCCATTAAAACATGTAATGTATTGTTACGACGGTCTACTCGATCGTCGTAGGTACAGTGGAAACAAAATAAATACAAGACACCAATTAAATCACTAATCACACCTTTAATTTTTACAGTTAAACAGTTCGTATTTAATAACACAGTCTCACAACAAATCAAATGAAATTGTTCACACGCAAATAAATGTCACTAATATTAAAGACAATTGTATTACAATTATACCGTCCGATTATAAAACACCACTCTTAACTAATAACCACTTGAACGCCCACAGTAATATCGCTACTATAACTCTCGAACCGCACTATCCAAAATCGGAACTGATACTAAGGCCGCTACCCCATGTATTTATAGTCACGCTCACACACCAGAAGCTTCCAAACTGCGTCTTATCTCTCGTGAACTACGTAATTACTACGGCCTTGACACAGGCCGAGCGCCCGAGCGAAGCCCGGCACAGTCGAGAAGATCCTCGCAAAATGTGTATAGTAGCATGTACGCCACACGCGTTACATCGAAATCCTTCTGGCACATTCGATAAACGCGTAGACTGTTCTGTGCTGTCGTAGCACTGTCCCCTCCTTAAGCCTGTTCGTCCCGAACTGGCAAAGCGTCTCTAAATTTGTACTTAGCCAGGTGATCTAGGTGGACGACCTTGAACTTTCGCTGTCCTTCCTGTTGAATCCGATAAACAACATCGTTAATTCATTTTTTTCACAGTGTAGGGTCCTTCCCAGTTAGACTGAAGCTTAGGTGAACAACCAGACCTGATCTCCTTCTTGGAAACCCACACTATTGCTGCGAATGTCATACCGAGTTTTCATTTTATTACTGGCAATCTTCAGCCGTCCTCTTACCAAGCGATTCATTACTCGCAGTTGGTTTTCTAATTCCGAGGAATAGTTCTGCGGCTCTTGGGACTGAGTCTCAGGTGATCCGAACATCACGTTCCCAGGAATGCGAGTCTTCCGCTCAACCACTGGTTTTGCTGGAATCAATCCCGTTGCGTCGTGTACTGATGACCTAAACACCATTGGCTGATCCAGTTTGTTTGGTTCTCGTCAACAACCTCTTGCGTAACCTCATCTTCAGCCACTTTGCCCTCGGGTGCTTCTATCAGCCCAGGAACAAGCAAGAGTTTTGTCTCGACACCCATAGTTGGCTTTCCAATCACTTCTTTTGTCGTTACACTTATTTGTATTTCCTCTGCTAGTTCTTCCTCCATTTCCGCTTGCAATAGGGAGGATTCCTCTTGACCAGACTTGTTGACTTTTTCTTCGACTAATGCCACTCGCTTAATCGAAAGGTTGGTAGACCCTGTCATTTCAGCCATGCAAAGCTTTATCTTCTCTTGGCCAACCTTCAGGACATTCTCTCTTAAGTCCACAACGAATCCGTAGGCATTCATAATGTCCGTGCCAAGAATCACTTCATCGACAATGTCTGCAACGAGCATTTGGTGGCTAAACTCGAGAAGACCCAGGCGTACACGTACGTCTACCTTTCCTAGCACCTTGACGGGGCTTCCAGTCACAGTCTGTATTGTACAAGAGCTAATTAGAGGCTGGCGGTTGCTGACTAAGTCAGGGGGCACAATGGACACTGTTGCGCCCGTGTCAACTGTAAATGATGTTGGTTTATCTTCCGCAAATCCATTAACGATCAAGTTTCCACTGGTCTTTGTGTAGCGTGGAAACTGTGTGCTGTTCTGGGGCTTTACTTCTCCAATTGGTGCGATCACTCTCTTCTCTCGGTATTTTCTTCTCCCAACAGTCTACCTGTAGATGACCACGTTTCCCACAGTTGTAACACTTCGGTCTTCTGTCTTTGTGCTTTGGTTTGAAAGATCGTTGTGGTGCTGCTGACTTCTTAAACTGTTGTTTTTGAATCGTCTCTTTATGCAGTCCGCTATGACGATACTGTGGTATTGGATCCGTTTGGCTACAACGTGATGGCATACTTTGATTAATGTAGGTCGCCGACTTGGCAGCGTCAAAACGGAGAGCATGAACAAGAGCGTCTGATTTATTATCATGCCGTGCCATTCTCAACACTTGTTGTAACTAACTATCTCTGATACCGTCAATAAACATAATGAGAGGAATCCACTTTCGGAAGTCCTCCGATTTTTCAGGATAAGCCAATCTCGTCAGTCGGTCGACATTCGCTTCAAACTCTTGAAGGCTCTCCCCTGAACGGTGTCGCCTCGTTTTAAGTTGTTCACGGTACACTTCGCACAAATGCTGGTCACCGTACAGTAATTCCAGAGCTTTAGTTAATTCGGCATAGACGTTCTGACTGTCAGATGGCACTTTGTGTATTACCTCTGCGGCAGGTCCTTTTAACGCAAGAATGAATGAAAGGCCTTTCTCTTCTTCCGTCCAGTTATTTAAGCGAGCGGCAGCTTCAAATTGGCGATGATAAGTTGCCCAGTGGGTGCTTCCATTAAACGATGGGGCCTTTGCAAAAACTGACACTACTTCAGTTAATAGCGTTCTTTGAGTTCTCTGGAGTTCTCTGATATTTTGAATCTTCTAAGCTTGACATACTTGTTTTCATAGTTGACACAGATTTTTCTATTTCAGATATTCTGTCAACTTGTTTATTCAGCTCACTTCCTAACAGGACGAATTTTGCAGTAGGCCTACTATGTTCTTGCATGTGTTTCTGCTCCCGTATTAATGCTTTGATGTGTTCTGCTTCCTGCTTACGTTTTTCATCCTGTCGTTTTTCCGTCTGCAACAGCAGCGCCTGTAAATTTTCCATCATTTGACTGGCATCCATTGTTTATCGATTAACTACGAATCACACTCGTCTTGTACAAAGTGTCCACTGTTTCCACTGTTAACCGTTCTATCCCAGTTCTGACACCACTGTTACGACGGTCTACTCGATCGTCGTAGGTACAGTGGAAACAAAATAAATACAAGACACCAATTAAATCACTAATCACACCTTTAATTTTTACAGTTAAACAGTTCGTAATTAATAACACAGTCTCTACAACAAATCGAAAGAAAATTGTTCACACCCAAATAAATGTCACTAATATTAAAGACAATTGTATTACAATTATACCGTCCGATTATAAAACACCACTCTTAACTAATAATCACTTGAAAGTGCACAATAGTATCGCTACTATAACTCTCGAACCGCACTACCCAAAATCGGAACTGATACTAAGGCCGCTACCCCATGTATTTATAGTCACGCTCACACACCAGAAGCTTCCAAACTGCGTCTTATCTCTCGTGAACTACGTAATTACTACGGCCTTGACACAGGCCGAGCGCCCGAGCGAAGCCCGGCACAGTCGAGAAGATTCTCGCAAAATGTGTATAGTAGCACGTACGCCACACGCGTTACATCGATATCCTTCTGGCACATTCGATAAACGCGTAGACTGTTCTGTGCTGTCGTAGCAGTATTGTAAAATACTACTTAAGGATTTATGTAATTCTTTAATTATAATATGTGTGAATAGAACACTAACGATGCGTTAAGTGATACACGTAAGTGAACACTTTAATTAACATTCTTTATAGAGAGTGCAGTGAGTGAAAAGACATTCTAATTACAAAATCTCTAATTAAATGAATGGCAATAAATTGTCACAGACAAAATAAATAAAAAGAAGGAAACCTACAAGTGAATGATTTGTGTAGATCAATAATTCTAGTGCAAATTAAACCGTATTGAAAGAATTGTGTATGGTGACTAGGTTGAACTGATGTTAGGATAAAATAAATTAATGATTACTCAAAGACTATGTGTATATGTATAGTTAATGGGATCAATAGTAGTATGAATCAAAGATAATCTCGCAACAATTATGATGGTTACTAACCAAATTATAAATGTATTTTATGTGACAAATGTAATTAGAGGAACCCTTAGATCATATAAGATTCCTTAGTAAAGGATTTTCTTTATCTTTATACGTTGAGCGTAATGTTCAAATAATTGAATTTAACGTTAACTCATTTATTATTACATTACATATGTATTCTTTAAGAGGTAATAACAAATTGTTTAGTAACTAGATGAAAACATTTATTGAATGTCTATAACTTGTTTAAAATAAGATATAAAACACATTTACGTAATTAACATAGACATGCGTTAATGTTAAATACGTTCAATCAATCCAGATGGATAGCAATAAATTAAAATACTTAATCTAAACCAAAGGGGGGGTATACCAGATGCAATACACACCACGGGGAGTAGGTCATCAAGCTATACTCCTCACAAACGAAGACGGACACGGCGAAACACAGGGCGCAGAATTTGGATTCCATGATTCCCTGAGGTCACGTCATCAAATCCAAATTGGGGACGCTATTGCGATCGAAAAATTAGAAAATTTTAAATTTTACTTCTCGACCAGTTTGTTCACACGCAGTTGTGTCAACGACTCCGAGTTAGGGCAATAAATAAAGTTTAATTGGAAAGACGACAACCCAACGCCAATATTAGACAATAGAGATATGTTTAACTCGACGCAACAAAAGGGACAACGGTTTGAGTTGACAGGAGAAACTCGACTGAAAATTATGACACCACAACAAACCAGACAATGCACGAGGGTTCACTCACACGATTACGTAGAACTGAAGCGAGTATCCGCTTGGGGTTCAGCCAGGATGCGAGATTACGGCAAAAACGAGAAGAAGTCACAAAAAGAGTTGAGAATGATGTACTCTACAGAAACAATATGAGAAATAACCAGTGAATAGAATCGACGATGTTGCACAGCGGGAAGTAACGTTTACGTGACGTGCTGAAATTTACGACGAGAAAACGAGGTGGCTGCACCAACTGACACTTGACAGAAAATTATTTATAGCCAGAAAAAGAGGTTGCGAGTAAGAACAATACTCCAGGAGGTACGAGGCGACAGATGAGGATTTTAGGACAGCCTTGCGTAAAGTTCAAGACAATACATTGATTGACAGGCGCTTTACGACCTGCATTTCTTCGAACGAGATCAACGTCCAGACAGGAGACTCTGGGGTATGTCCAACCACCTATCAGAGTAAAGCATCTTACGGAGAGACCGATGGAGAGGCAAGTTCCCATGGTAACCAGACGAAGAGCAAATCAGAGGGTAGAAACTAGAGGACTTTGAAGTAGTGGGACAAGATTTTCGAGAGAGGGTAGTTGTTTGGCCTATCATGTGTAACCAAAGGCGTGGACAGGCTTTAGACCAAATTTTAGTAGGGAGAGAAGTTAATAAAACTGATTGTCCAACACAGGACGGAGGTCAGTCTCATAATTTTTGAAGTCAAGCAGTCTTATAAATTTTGTGCGCAGTCGTATAGTTTTTCAAACGTATATTTTGCTTACTGCGGACTCAGTCTTATTATAAATTTTGAACTTCTAGTTTAAACAATATTATAGTGCGTGGTATGGAGAACTCTATCGGACTTAGTAAATTTGTCTATTGAACTTTATTGAACTTAGTAAAAATACAAACTGTCTCGAGTCATAGTGAAAACGATATAAACGAACACCACTATACGATATGCGTGAATAGATTTAATAATGTGTTAACAATCTTCAGTAATCTTGAATGAATTATCACAACAATTTAAAAGAACTATTATGCAATCGTACACTATTACATGGTATTGCACACATAAAAGAATCACGTTGAACATTTGATATGATATAACGAACCAAACATTAGTACGAATAAACATTTACTTTACGATCACAAAGAACACACAACTAACTAATAATGGTTGTATTCGAGAATGAACTGAACTGTACAAATTGTCTTTAATAACCAATCACACCCACACTATTCTGCAGACGACGCGAGTGCACAAGTGTAATGACCGGTGAAAGTGATTTCAACATTATCCAACGGAATGCCGTCATCAAAACTCACCACCACAAGGAAATTTAGCACCACTGGATTATAAGGGATAATCAAATTCCAAGTAAAACTTTATGATTCTATTAGTATAATTATAACTACTGGCCTGGCTCTTTCAAAGGATCTATACCCTGGGAAATTATAGTAAATTTTGTTAAAAGATTAAATTCAAAGTATTATAATGATTAAATAAAGCTAAACCATCTGGAGTGTAATGAACGCATTAAATAAATTAATTATTATTTGATTTTGTTGGATGTGATATTTTATGTATGTTTGTATGACTTTTCAGCTATTAAATAAGATGGATCTCATCTTATGATATGTATATGTTTTTATGTTTTTTGGATGTATTTTACAGGTGCTATGAATTTATATATGTTATGAATACAATTTATCTAAATTCATAATAAATTAGCATTTAAGCACATTCAATAATGCGTTCATTATTACTGAAAACCCTAATGTTAGAGTGTAACGTAATATGCAAATTAATTAAACAATTCTCATTGAATAAATTTTATATGTATTGATTGAATACACTTATGTATCAGTGAGTCTCATGTCAATTATGCTAATGAGTATTTAAAAATTTGATAACGAATTTAATTAATTAATCAAACTCATTATTAGCATAATTATTACTAAAAACTTCTCTAAGGAGGAAAAACATCGTAGAAGGGTTTTAGTAATTCTGGTATGCACGAGCGAGAAGTTTACAGGTGCTACAAAAGCTTCACAACAGTTGCGAACGAGTTGAAGATCATGACAGTAAGATGGAGATTATCGTATCGAATATCACGAATTTTTTTAGTAGTTGTTATGTCCAATAAAGAGTATACTGTTTTTACATTTTGCTTCACTTGCATGAAGGTACTGACAGGAAACATCTAGATTTATGGACGGGTAATTTACGGAAATCCCTTCACAATAATGCGCCAGCTTGGCTACAAATAACACCGTAGATACGGCAACCTCGTGTTAGGCCCCGTGCGACTCTTTCTCTTCCCCAAAACTAATGAAACGTTTCGTAACAGTTGAGGATGTAAAACAAAAATCGCTAAGCGAGCTCAAGGATTTACGACAAAGGGCGTTCCAGAAATGTTCTGATGGATGGAAAACCGCCGGCATAAATATTTTACCTGATGGTGATTACTTTGAATGGGACAATACAAATATAGAAGGCATATAGGCCTAGAGTTGCTAAGGCTTTCACAGCCGGTGTCCACATAGTTGGAAACAAAGCATATAGGCCTAGAGTTGCTAAGGCTTTCACAGCCGGTGTCCACATAGTTGGAAACAAAGCATATAGGCCTAGAGTTGCTAAGGCTTTCACAGCCGGTGTCCACATAGTTGGAAACAAGGCATATAGGCCTAGAGTTGCTAAGGCTTTCACAGCCGGTGTCCACATAGTTGGAAACAAGGCATAAAGGCCTAGAGTTGCTAAGGCTTTCACAGCCGGTGTCCACATAGTTGGAAACACTATTAGCAGGGCTGTTAGGCCGTGGTCCGTAGTTTGTGTTGACAGACGTTTCGGCCTCACCATCGGAGGGTATCATCAGTGTCGAGAACAATTGCGGTGTCCGCCAGAGACTATGGGGTAGCTCATCACTCATCACTGTGGTGAATTAGCGCACACCGTGCCAATTGTTTCCAACACTGATGATACCTTCCGATGGTGAGGCCGAAATGTCTGACAACACAAACTATGGACCACGGCCTAACAGCCCTGCTAATAATGTTTCCAACTTTATAGAAGGAATAACTTATTAAATAAACAAAAAGTGCATGAACTATTTAATTAAACCTCTTACTTAGACTGTAACAACGTTATAGCTAGTCAGCCGTCACTGATTGGTCGCCAACCAATGAAAGACGTATAAAAAAAGAATGTAACGCGTCCTTACTTGATAACAGTATGGACTATTAATACTGCAGAATATTCCATCATTAATTTTTACTGTAATATAAAGAAGGAAGGACATTAATACTTTTCGTTGTTATGGGCAACATTCGTATACGAATATACTGGATGAATATAAGTTTATGGCCCCCGTCATTTCCATGCGTGTACTTAATGAGTCTGTATGTTATCTTATTTACGTGAACAGGCTAAAGAATCATCAGTCATATGGTAAAAGAATTGGGAACGTTAATATAATGAGCGTGTGTGTGTGAACATGTCTTTAAACAAACATAAAATTTATGTCCGTACGGAAATTGTACACATTTCTATGATCTAAAGCCATCAACATCGAATACATATTGATGTAAAGGCATCGTTACATATAACCTTCCCAAAGAAGTTTGCATTTTATCACAACCTACCTAGGAAAACACTGGCTTAATTACATAAAATTATAGCTGTATATGTTCGTTGCGTGTGTGCTTGTGAGTTTTTACAATCGACAGATTTACTGCACCCACGTGGGCCAGGTCGCCTTACTGCAATGCCTACACAGATAGGGTAATGAAAGCAGCATTGCTCCATGTAACCGCAGTGCGTGTGTACGGAGTCTAACTCGAACCCACGGCCACAAAATATATACCACTCACTGGCCCCAGACCGTGTGCGAGTGCGTTTGCGCGTGGTAACACAGATGAAGTTTAGAAACGTTTATTTTATTTTTGAACTTGCAAGTATTTCTACTTAATACTGTCGAAGCTTGAAAGAATTAGAAAATCTGAAGGGATTCGCGGATATAAAAACCAACAAAAGTGACGACGAAACATCTGCAGCGTCACGCTAAAGTGGATTACTGACAGACAAACGGCAAAAGCTCCTTTCTCCTTCTTAAGCAAATACAAAATAACTAGGGTCTGTGCAATTGTTAAAATTAACCTTTAACGGTAAGCCTTATGGTTTAAGGCACAGCTTATATTATTATTATTATTATTACCTGTTGGCTTTAGAGCGGAAGCGTTTCTTCAAAACAAGATATGTAATTGGAACGGATGCAGCAAAGCATGAAGCCAACATCAGTTCACGCCCAAGAGCGTAGTTAAACTTACCTTGAGCCTTCCGAGACAAGGCGGAATGAGACCGCATTTCTTCACTTATTCACTTATTCAGTGGGTCTTCCTAGAAAAGAAAAGACAGGCCCAGCTTGCACCCAACGGGCAGTAGAAGACAAGGGAAGGAGCCTGGTAAGGGCGCAATACGCTCCATCCTGAAGTAATGCACTAAGTGGTTTCAGGATGGATATCAGTGCCTGAATTAGAGGTAGGTTTTTAGTGGATGAGAGTCCCAAACCCCAGGGGAAACAAAGTTTCCTCTGACAGTGCATAAAGGATTTTCCCCTTCTACAAAAATAATTATTATTATTCTTATCATTATTAGTCTACTAGTAGTAGTAGTAGTAGTAGTAGTAGTAGTAGTATTTATACATCCAAGTTAGCAGAGTGTGGATATCAAGGGATTCATACTGTTACGACATTACAGAACAGTCTACGTGTTTATCGAATGTTCCAGAGGAATCCGGCTGTAATGTGTGTGGCTGGTTAATTGTGATAATTAAAGCTGGTGATTAGTGACTTCATTGGTGTCTTGCATTTTGTTTTCCACTGTACCATACGACGATCAGTAGACCGTCGTAACAATAATGTCCTATGGACTCTCTTCACTTCAGTACAATTGTCACTCTGCTCTCTGTCAGGTAGAATGTTCAAGAAGGTTGGGATGGCTAGAAGTGAATAATATTAGTGTAGAGACCATCACTAATTAAACAAATTATTATTAGAGCTATTATTAATACAAAATTTTATACTTTTTTAATTAATAACGAATTACATTTCGTCGCGTTTGAGGTTTGACATAAACGAGCGTATTTTATATCATTATTTTCAAGAGTTCTTGGACTTAACGAATCGGCAAGAACCGTCTTTACGACGCGAGGGCTGTCGAATTTGACAGCTGAACATCACGTTTGCAGATTTCTCATTCACAAAGCTAAAACCTTAACAGTCTCACCGACTAAAAATTTCTTAACAAATCGGTAAAATAGCCATTTTAAGTTTAGTGATCGTGTCTTATAGAACTTAACTTACTTGTCTAAATAAAGTAAAACTCGATAACGAAAAACAAACTAAAACTTAGTAACTTAAGTAAATTACCATTCGTTATCGTTTTGCGTGAAAACTCGATTACTTATTTTGAAAGATAACATGGCTGGATAACACAGTTGACATAATGACTGTAAAACATAATAGACTTAATAATCCAGTCAAATTGTGTTTTTACCAGGAAAGTTGTGGAGTAGTTTTGATTTCTTCCATTCTATATGTTTTTTGGGGTGCTGAATCCGAATCTGAAGTTTGCTAACAGAATTTCGTGACGCAACATTGAAAAAAATGCAAAAACAGGTAAAAAATATAAAGAATGTCCAGCTCATTATACCATTCAGTGTAGGTAGCCTTTGCCTTGCATGCAATGCCCAATAACGTTAATCTATTATCACATTATCGACATAGATTGCTTCCAACCTATGGGAACTTTATAGACGACATCAGTTTGGTTTATTAGTATGTTAACAGTGTACAAGAATTTTGATCGTTTACTTAATTATAAGTATCCGGTGAACGTGTAGAAAATTATAACAGGTTTTGACTGTTTGACTATCGACAGAAAATACGTTACTGTCGAATATTGGTAAATATTGTTAAAACGTCGCAAAATGTTAGTTTGAGTAAAATTATGTTATTTTGCTGAAATGTAAAGTGTACTCTAATTATAACTAATCTTTGAAAACAAGCATAGAAAAACAAACACTATAACTGATCTTTGATAACAGATTTTTTGTCTCTCTCATTTAAAGTAATAAAAAAATTTCTTTCTCGTGTTTATTGATTTAATGTTTTATAACTTTCAAATATCGTTCATAAATACTTAATTGCATCCAGAGGCGTAAGTACGCGGGGGTTCAAGATGCCAAGCCCCCCTCCGCCCGAGAGTTTCGGTTAACCACCTCAGTACGAAATAAACATTTCACGAGTTTTATTATTCAATCCGCAATCTTGCCTAATCGGTTTTCGAAATGTACCAACTAGATTTTTTTGCATATCTGTAGGTGCCACAGAGAATTCGGTTCTGTAAATTGAACATTATGATAAATCTAACGGCAAAACTTTCCTCTTATAATCTCCATTGACAACTGTTTACATCCTGCGTTTTACCGGGCTGACATCGTGTTCAAGTTAATTAGACCATCAAACGTCTGTTAAAATTCAAACGTAATTGACGCGTTTCATGTTTTCAGAAATCCAGAAAAAACTCGTTTTTCGAATACATTATAGGTTATTATCGCATAATAGAGTGGTTTACACTTCACTTGATATGTTGACTCACACCGAACGAGATAATATCTTCTCATTATTCTGGTGGCTGGGCAACGCCGCCGTCATACCAAACGCCTCTAGTGTTCGGTGTTCACACGTCCGATTCCTGTTCTCACTTCCTCGACTAGGCATATTTTTTAACCTCGAATATGCGACATCATACGTATTTGTATCTAGACTTTGCGCTCGTTACTAACTTCCATTTTCAGTAATAATAATTACATAGCATTTACATAAATTCAAATTTATAGTAATTTTTACAACAAGATTCCACATGCATGTAATGTAATTTATCCTTCAAGAAATGTAAGTAACCTTTTTAGGAAAGGATCCAGTCAGATCGACAATTATGATAAAGTACAAGATAGCTGAAGACGCGAATCATTTAAATTGTTTTGGGTGAGATATTTAAATTGTTTTGGGTGAGATATTTGATGTAATTATGATGTAGGTCTAATGTCATTAATACGTAATTACGATAATTTAGTAACATAATTACGATCATCTGTGTGAGATAATGAATTTGAACCAAGATTCGCGCACTATAGAGATTTAGGTTGACCTGAGATAGTTATGGGTGTACTAACTTCTTAGTGTTGGATACAATGGAGTTACACTAACACGGATTTTAATTCTTAGGAAGGAATTTGCTTAGTCTTTATGTACATGGCACCAAGGGTTAATATAGGCTATTCACTATCTGAGAAAGTTAACAGAATATATGATAGCTGCAGGTGTCTCCAAGCAGCTCTGTGAGCCTGGTTCACAAGGCGCAAACTATCGCTTGCTTGCATAAGCAGAAACGGTAAATGCATACAGTTTGTATCGAAAACACTTCAGAAGCACAACTGAATTATCAGAAATATTCATAAATTCGGAGAAAATGTCAGTAAATCCGATTTCTGCGTGGACTGTATGAACGTGTAGGTGCTAAAACCGATTCTGAAAATATACCATACTTTTGCACCCGTGAGTCCAGAGTGTCTCACGCTCATCACTGATCAGCTGTAAGTTCTTTGACTTTAGTTTTATATTTAGTTTCATATACGATGGTCAGTTGAAAAGTTCGCCCGTGCGATTTGTTTCCGCTAACTTTCGGAACAGGCGGTGAGTCCAAGCCTTGAGGTAAACGTGTAGGTAATGAATGATAGCAGTCAATGGTTTGCCATCGCCTTGCGTGGGGAGTGCGAACGCGTAACAGCTTAACGGAAACCAAAACGCGTAATGTATTAACATTCTGCACCAGGACAATTACCAGTAAAAGGTAAACCATGAAGTTACAGTAGAGCGTCATTTATTCGAACTAATTGGGGTCGTGAGGATAATTCGTATATACAAAAATTTGGAATTCGAACACAAAGAAATTGTGATACAGTATTCGGCAATATGACTTGGGCTGTATATAGCGTTTAAAATCTATTACAATTGTGTAAATATTGTAGAGGAAGTGCGCCAAATCCGACATACGTATGTTTCTCAATTGTTTGGTGCAGCAATGTCGCAGAAACACCTGGAATATATTCTTGCTATCCGCACGATTCTGGGCAAACAATAGTATTCGTATTTCCTAACGTGTACTTGATGCGGTGGGAATCTATTTCAGATCATAAATTTCAAAGCTTCAGACAGTTCCCGAATTTACTTTGTTGTATTTACTGAATCGGTGGGTAGGCCTAATTTTTATATTTTATATAAAAACATATTCTACGTAAAATGACTATTTGGAATATATTTGTTTTGTGTTTATCTTAATTGGAGACGGTGATGACGCAGAAACAGAATCTATTGCCCGCTGATGTTGTAGACGCCGAATTTATTTTTTGTGAAAGACTGATTCTGTATTCCATAGCGGGGAGCTTTGGACTCAAGTGTTTGCATGCCAAACGATTTATGTGCAAGTGAATAAATTAAGGTTTACACTTTTTTTTTGGTAATGAGAATCAGAAACATATATCAGAACTTTAGTTTAAATTTTATGCTAAAATTTATTATTAGCTCTGTAAATAAAATTGATAATATCTTGATATTACTTTGAATTTTGCTTTTCCTTTCATTTTTTCAATCAAGAATGATTTTGAGATTCACTTTCCACGTACTTACAGATTTTTAATTGACTTTTACAAAATCTCCTTTTTAGAACGTATAAGGGTTTAAACAAACTTTTAATATCATATAACTAGTAGACATGAAATTTGGCACCTATTCCAGTAAAGACAATATTATATTTCCACTTCACCATTTAAAAATCGCTCATAAACAAAACGATTTGTCGATTTGATTCACTTCAGTTACTTACGATGTCTTTAGTGTTGACTTCAAGTTTGTACACTGACACTACGCTACATTATTACATATTAAACATCACACTGTATATAAAAGATAAAGATTACAATAAGACGTTCAGTACAGTAACAAATATTAAGATATTTATTTTTATTATTTTTTTATTACACAAAGAGGCCAGCCGTGGACCACGCGAATATCATTTCCTTTTCTTCTCCTGCCATTCGCACACTATGCAATGCAGCCTTCTTTTCCACTGTCCACCACCTTCTCGTCTTTTTCTCACCGCAGAGAACCTCAAGTTTTTGAATTTTGTTTCTGTATTTATTTGTATCCACACAGTCGTTCAAAGAGATACCTAGTTTCATCATTTCCTCCTTGAGTTGTTTGGCGTATCCGTTCGGACTGAAAAGTTGCTAAATATATTTCAAAATTTGTTTATTTAATCTGAACCGATCCATCAGAACCATATGTCTAAGATATCTCATAGTCTTTTCCTTCGGAAAGCCGTTTTTCCAGATCTTCCAGATCCCTGTACAGCTCTTCTTTGAGTCTATGCCTGTACCCATCTTTAGTTTTCTATGGGCCGTAAATTTCCCGAAGAATTCTTCGTTCAATTTTAAGAAGAGGTTCAAAATTTTGAAAGCACATTTGTTTCCACTCCATACATGATCACCGGCCTGATCACAGTGCTATAATGACGGACTTTTGTACTTCTGGAAAGGGTTTTCTTTACGTACAGTTCCCGGGTTAGAGTAAAGGTCTTTGCTAATTTGAGTTTCCTTATCTTAAAGGATTCTCTGTCTGAGACGTTTCGGGGTATGTTTCCCAAGAGATTTAAAATTGTTAGTATATTTTATTTCTCCATACATAGTGTCTAGCCACGTTTTCGGGAATTTAAATAGGATGGTCATAATTTCCGTTTTAGCAAAGGAGATTTGGAGGCCAGTCTTCTCCGCTATATCTTTGAGGTCTTCTACTTCCTTTCTTGCTTTTTCTACATCCGAGTGGGCGAATATGGAAAGATCATCCGCGAAAGCTAAACAGCTTAATTATACGCCTTTGGATTTGTTACATATTCTAACCCTTCTAATAAATAAATATTGTAACCCTCTTCTAATAAATAAATATTAAGATATTTATTTATTTATAAGTTTTAATGTTTTTTAGTCATAATAGGCCTATAAGTAATTTAGGCCTCATGAAAAAAATGACATATGTTTGGGGATAATTTTCAAACACCCTTCGGCTAGATATTTTATCTGTTGTACCAAGGTAAGTTCCTTGTTAAAAACCACGAAAGGGTGAGCATTACTTACTTATTACGATGATGGTATAACCCCTCATTCCGTATTCTCGGAGATCCACATTACACCTTCTTCATTTTCTAACCATAGGCCTACGTAATAATAATGATTGCTGTATTAAAACATCAAACATCAGCTACTTTGTTTTTCATTTTTGATTGTTTGAAGTAGGTCTAGTAGTACATTAAATAATTAGCGTGAAATTGAATTGATTAACAGAAAAGAAAGCGCCGTGCATATTGAATTTTCTAAGAATAGAATTGAATTTCCTAATTTGGATAGCGAGTTCTGATATATTTGCTGTTTCCCATATTTGCTGTTTTGATGATTTACGCTTAATTGTATTGGAGAAATCTCTTTCGAAGTGACTTTTGAAGAATGTAAGGAAACTGAAGTCAAATTGTATACCGGTATAACAAATAGTAAGTTTCATACCAAAGTAAAAATGTGACAAACACGGTGTTAAAATATTGAAATGAAATTACAGCGAAACGAGAATTCAATTATCGTTAGCAGAGGGAATGCGAGACAGTAACTGAACTAAAGCTGTTGTTTTAGAAATTACGTAAAGAAGGAGGAATGAAAAAAGGTAAAAGAAGAAGAAAACAAGGCGAATTAAGAAGAAAAAGAAAAAGAACAAGTAAAAGAAAAAATGTGGTCGTTTTATTTTAATACAATACACTTTTTATTAAATTTTGATCGTTTGAAACAAAGTTAAGTGAAACTGGTTTAAAAACAGGAACACTCGATTTTACGCGAATTGAATCCAAACAAAAAAAAATCCAGAATCATTTATTCAGGAGACACTGGCTGAATTAATACCATATTAGACCGTTATACGGTTGTTTTCTCGAAATTAGCAATAAATTTGTCACCGTCCTATAGAGACGTGGACACACACACGCACGCGCGCACGCACACACGAGCAAGCCTGCAGGCAGTCTGGTTAATTGACACAGCTGTCCTTCCGCACTTGTTTAGCGCGATCGTTTTTTTGTTGTTTAATAGACATAATTACAATACATTTATTAAATAATAACTGAATAGAATCGGGCCGCATGGCAGCTGTTCTAGTTGTCGTGACGCAGCGCACTCGTACCACAGTCAGCTTTCCGTGTTTTGTGAAAAATTATGAACGATTCCGTCGAACGAACGAGGCGTTCTGTCTGCATTAATTTAATTCGCGTCGGACGATGTTCGTGCAAGTACAAGCGTACACATTTTACACTGCCACAAACAAGGAAGTGGAAAACGTGTCCGACTAGTCGTCGAACTACATTCGAATGTGTGTATCGACGACTCGGTTGATAGAAAAACGGTCGCGGGCACGCGTGTGTATGCACATCGCGCAGAGCAGTATCAAAACCCGGCAACGCCGCCCGCCCAATGCGATACGGTTTCTTTTTTTGCCGTTTTCAAGTTAAGTAAGTAATTCTCGGAATTAATTAGAAAAGATTTAATGGTTTTTTATTCTCCGCGTCAGTCAGAAAGTTGCTTCGTTTTCGTTTTAATTTAATTACATGTTTTCAGTGTTCAACACGTTTCTAAGCGTTAATTATTTGTACGGTTTAAAAATACGTCTGTACAATAATTAGCTGCTGATATTTTTTACCGCACTTTGGTTGAAGTCTTTCAGCGATTACTTTCGTTGTTGTTTAACCTGCGCGCGCGCGCACACACACACACACCACAGAGAAGGTGGAGAAGATATATATATATATATATATATATAGAGAGAGAGAGAGAGAGAGAGAGAGAGACAGTGACGGGGAGGAATGATATGTTCTTTAAAATGCGAAACAGACTCGTACAGTGTTTGTTATACGTTAAATGAATTCTTACGTGTAATTGCTTTCCTTGGCTCTTTTAGAACAACACACTTAACGTAAGTAACATTGTGTACATTGTTTGGCGTAACAGGCGCTTAGCCTCTGCCCCAAGATGCCAAGAAAAACATATTCCCACGAACGAATACGCGAACCAACCGCGTATTTCTTCTCAGATTAGTAAATCTCCCCCGAGACTGAATTTGATGGTTTACGTTTGACATTGCGAATATATTTGCAATACGTTGTTCCCTGTTTCAGTTTTTATGCGGATTAGCTTGGGTTTGAATTTGTTTTTCGATCTGGTGATTTTTGATTGAACAGGAAGATAAACACAGCAAATGATTCGCTCAACGTTAAAAGGGCTCAATTTATGTTTATTTGAATTTTATGGTATGGCAGAAATGAATGAGATGTAGGTAGGTGCATCATTCTATTTCCAAACTGTATGTATTAAAGGATTCGATATGTACAGGCGTTAATATAGTCGAGTAATAATATATGTATTATACAATTTTTGCACTTTACAAAAATCCAAAATTTGTTTCAACGTAACATAAATGGGGCTTTTTAATCTTTAGCGACTCAAATACGTATGTTAACAAAACTCTTGTCAAAAACATTATTTCTTTTGTTATTTCAATTATTTTGTTATTTAATACACAACATATTTAAAACATGGCTTTGGCGAGCCCTACCCTTTCATTTTCAATTGTCATATGACCGTCCGACCATCTTTTTCAAATATTTACAATATTGTGTATCTTCATAGTAGGTTACGGTTGAACATTCTGGTAATGTAGTTTAGTTGTGATATTTATGATAAAACGAAATTAACCAAGTTATGACAACAAATACTGAAAAATGAGAGTGCAGTGAGGTTAATTTAATAGGTAAATACTAAATTAAATCTCGTTATCAACTAGCCTCATATTGTCAGTGTTAAAAAAATTAGGAAATACTGGATTCATTAAAAAAAAGTGTTTTGTACTTTGAGTTTACTTTAATTACACTTTGACAATGTAATTAATTAACTGTTTTGTTGTTTCTAAATAAAATGGTATGTATGTTGTTTCTAAATAAAATGGTATGTATGTTGTTTCTAAATACACGTAGGCCTATTTGCAAATAATTCGCGTGTGAGTGTACACGAGCGTCATGAGTGTCAGGAAGCGCCATACAAAAGGAGAATCGTCATTTTGAAAATTAATTAATATCCTGTCTGAAAATATTCATCACATTTAATTTTTTATAAAGTGCATAAAAATAGGTAGGCCTATTGAATAATTTACTAGGAAATGGTAAAATTTTGTATGAAACCCATTAAAGAAAAAAATAATTTTGTAAGTTAAAATTGAAGGACTGTGTGGTTTTCCACAGAAATTTAATTTTTATAAATTCTGATTTTACTTCGTTTTAACAGCTATGTTACAAAAAAAATCATCGCTAATAAGTACAACAAGTTGTAAAAGAAATACTGGAATGTTTTCAACAAAAATAAGAAACGCATAAAATCTAGTAACATATAGATAACGCTTTAAGCTATACACAGACAGTATATGCAAAGAAATTGGCAGACGGGCCAAACTGTAAAATGTTAGCAAATCTGCACGCATTCATATTCAAGCTGCAGAAAGTTTAAAGTGAGCTAGCGCAGTGTAGATCTAGTAGCATACTTTGGGCCCAACAACGACGTATATGTTAATCTCCGTACTTGACATGCACGTTACTCGCAGTGTTAAGATATTACTCTTTAAATAACCAATACTAAATAATAGCTTAATAAAATAGAAAGGAGAATTGAAACTTGATGTACTGATTGTAAAACCATGTACTTTAGGCAATCCGAGTTAAGTTAAGAATTTATGAACATAAAACAGATGTAATAAAAGCGTATTTCAATCTTTACGTTTGAAGATACTTATGACTTTATCTTCTAGGTAGCGGCAGTAGACGAAACGCTTAGTTTTACTGAAGATATTGGAAACTAAGAGTGCTGAAGTAATACAAAAACTAACAAACAATTGATAATATTTATTATCTTTAACACAGCAATACTTACCGCTGCAAAAACAAAAATATTAATCCCAATAACAATAAAGTCTTTTTCTTCATCTTTCTTTACCTCCTTCCAGGATCTGGTTATAAGACTGTTCCCGGTTTCACAGGTTTCTCCGGTCTGTCACTGTCACTGTCTTTAGGGCATATCAAAGACTCTCGTACTTCGAAGGCGATAATGTAATTCTCCCCTCTGTAATCTTCCTCTTTCCATTCTGTCTACTTAATACTTCCATTTATTTTTATTTTTTTCTATTACCCTTATCACCAAACTCGTTTCCAATTCGTCTTTTCTGTCTTGCTATCTTATTGCGTTCTCTCTGGTGATCTGCGTCAAACTCTCAGGAAAACACATCTCAGCTGTCACTATCGTACTCGAGTCTCACATTTAAACTATACACATTTTGCTGAATCGTGGTGGTACATCATTTCTTGTATTCCTTAGGAGAATTTTCGTAACCGTTCCTTAATCGCTTGGAATTTCGCAGGGATTGAGAAGCGAGGTTGTACCAACCAATTCAAAAGGTTTCACGAAAACAAGATAAAGTCTACATCATGTGAAGACGTTGAAATCATCCATCCAGCTACAAAACAATGAGGGCTGGCGCTAAAAAGTTAAAAACTCTTCGAGATCAGTGTTAACTGTCAATGTTAAAGCGTAGTAATGCTGTGAAGATTAAATAAATGTTCCCAAAATATTTTAAGTTAACAAATAGAAATTACACTGTTGCACATCACTATAGAAAAATTCCCGATTAGGGCTTTCAAGTATCACAGCTCATCATCGGATCAATTTCTTCTATAGTGGTGTGCAACAGTGTAACTTCTGTTTGTGATTATAAACACTAACACAACTTTGTTAATTAAAAATGTTGAGTTAAGCTAAGGCATACCAATGGGAAATTCTTTAGTGGAAATACACAATTAGTGCTTTGAATTATAGCCTATAACCAATGCTTTTTATAAGATGGCAAGCCTAGATGACATTTTTTTATTTGCGTATTGTTGAAGCGCTTCATTAGAAAATAATAACAGTGCTACATTGGATATATTGTTTAAAAAATCTTCAATAATTTTCCTACAGCTTTACAAAGCTGTTACCTGCAAGACGAATAAGCCAGACAGTAAGTCGTCTCGGAATTCACGTTTACGACAATGCGCTGTCATTTGTTTGGCTAGGCAGGGGAATGGGGGAATGTGGAACGCGACAAAAGTCGTAACTGCACAGCGAATAAATAAATAAATATATAAATAACCGGTTTCGCAATGAAAACCAACAAGGTCAAGCGTTAAAAATGAGATCAAAACGTTCCCTCGGGGAGAGATAATGATCTAAGGAGGGGAGAATGCATTAGGGGACAATATAGTTCCGTTTTGTGTAAGTTTCAGGAAACAAGATTATGTGTTCGTTTCCACAGGTGTCCCTGCCTGATGGATTCCACAGGTGGTCTTTATCTCTACTTCTCACGCCAATCCACATACAAGCGCGCGCGCGTCTTTCTAAAATTATAGACGTGTGTTCTCACAAATGCAGTAATTAAATAAACTTATTATTTAACAACATGTGAAACACTTACGCCGTATTAATTCGACTAAATATCCTGCACACTACATTTCTTTGTACTTTATTAGTATTACGAACAGTTCTTCAAATATTAACTATTTCTGCAAGTAATATTATATTATCACCTTACTCACGTTTCACTGATTAAATCAGAATCATCAGAGGTTTATAAATAAACAATTGAATTGATTCGATTTCAATATGATTGTATTGTATTGTAATGAAGTTCAATATAATACAATTAACTCGAATGTTTGAAGAACTATTAATAATATAAAACCTGGAAGAAATACTTAAGAATTACTTACAAAATAAAAATTAATTAGTATTGTAGATATGATACTTTGTGTACTAACTGCTTTAATGTCATCAGACTGTTTAGTAATAATATTAAGGAAATATTCTGAAATTACATTTTTTATTTATTCTTTCATACATTGTCACTACGTGTTTTACATTGTCGTTGACGCAGCCTAAATTACTACATTAATTTAAAAATGGAATCGATTTTCAAAAACTTAATTTTTTTCGCATAGCACTTTGAATAACTGCCTGTAACTCGATCACGAAGGAGACTTATCAGCGTCACATAGGAGTCCTCGAAAGCACTATGAAAAAAGCAAATTAAATTCTTGTAAAACATTTATGTTTCTTTTAAAATAATATATATATATATATATATATATATTCTTCCTGTTATAATTTTCAGGTGCTACAACTGGAAAACGAGAAAAAACGAGAGAAAAAACGTGCGGTCAGTTTCAACTTACTTTGTCTGTCTGTAGACCTGTCTGTCCCTGTCCCTCTGCCTCTTTGTCTCCCTCTCTCTCTCTCTCTCTCTCTCTCTCTCTCTCTCTCTCTCTCTCTCTCTCTCTCTCTCTCTCTCTCTCTCTCTATGTCTATCTCTCCACCCTCCTCTCTCTGTAAGTTTGCGTAAATGGCAAAACCTACAAACATATAGGCCTACATTTTTTCGAAACGATGGCTTATAAATGACTTTGTTACTACCCAGAGCCTGAAACGATTTGTACACCACAATTATATGTTTTCAGCGTTTTAAATTAAGCGTGGAATTTCTGTAAATTAATTTAAAATAGGACTATTTTTAAATTACTACCAACTATTCACTAAATTTATTTCGTCACCCAGAAAACTACAAAAATGACGTTTGCATATGCACTGATGGAAGCGCACGCGTGTAGAATGCGTATTTTTTCGCGTTGAGTACCGCGTTGAATTTCGCACATTTCTCCTACGGGGTTCGGCAGAACCATCTTAGCATCTGCAGGAACATTGACAGAGTTATGTCGACGATGATGATGACATATTTATATGTATACGAATATATGCCCTGTGTGTGTGTGTGCCACATGTATACTCAGTGGTTTAGTGTGATACGTGTGTCGCACTTAAACATACCCAGAGAGTCGGAAGATGTCATATAGGAGTCTAACGCAGTCATACAACCTACGGGGACTTGTGTGCAACAACTGAAAACGAAACAACGTAATATGCCCCTACAACATTTTAATTTACCAATATATTTCATTAGGGGGATAGTGACACCTTTCCTATTTCGAAAATCCGCCGCCTTATTATGGCGTTTCATGGCCTGCTGGAAGGTAATCCACAATTTGTTTTGTCATATTTGAACCGTGTTTCCTACACTGAATTGTCAAAATGTTAACAGAAATGGAAGTATTCATGTCCGTATACTTTCATTTCCAGTACGACTTTCTCGCTTGTGTCCCGTAAGCATATGGCCACTTAATCATCTCACTGTCTGAACGATAAAAAAAAACTTATAAAACGTCAATTTCGTTTCTCGCAAGATACACAATATATTGGACGGTTCTGCTTACATAAAGCCTACATCAGAGCTATTGTGTTTGTGAAATCTTCTTCCGTTATGGACCGCGTCAAAAATGTCTTGTACGACAACGTTTCACTTATATTACGGTGAGTATCCTCAGGCTGGCAAGCGAACTCAGTTATATAGTGTACAAGTGGCGGTGGGTGAATCCTGCCCTGTAAGTGTTACACCGCTTGCATTATTTTGCTTGCCAACTGAGTTTGCTTGCCAGCCTCGTCCTCACATAGACCTGAGGATACTGATTGTAATATGGGCGAAACGTTGTCGTACATGACATTTTTTACGCTCTCCATACCGGAAGAAGACATCAAAAACAAAGTGAACACCGCTCGCGGAAGCCTACGTGGAGAATATTCACCTCAGCTAGTTTACTGTCCAGATCCAGTGTCCCTCTCTTAGCAGAATTGGATATCTCAGCCCAGGTATCGCAAATTACTAATTTGTTCCAAGGTACAGTTACTTTGTGAATCTCAATGGCCATTATCCTTTGAAAGTTATTGATTAATTGCAATTTCTCAATAGAAATGTTCGTGTTGGCATTGAGTTTAACACTTTCGTCTTTCCGAACATGAAACAAAAGAGTACTATCTGCTCTTTAAACAAAGAGATTCGATTTCTTTATTCTCGATTTGGACAATGCGGACCGAAAGTAAATGGTTTGGTTTTTCGTAACAAACGTTTTGTCCACTCTATAATGAGCATCGGTCGAGCCAATGGTGACGGCTCGCCGTAGAATGAACAACAAATAAAACGATAAACCTTAAATCGGTTCTGTTCTAACCAATGAAAACCACGAAATTTTTATGAGGAAGATTCTGCGCTTTTCTATGTTTTCGCACTCAGTCCATGTGACGTAACGAATCTGTCTTGCGTCATCTTTGGCCTTCGAGTTGAAAAACCACAGACAATAAACCACACACAGTCGTAACCGTTTCTCTTTTTTTCTACGGAGTATCTGAGAACAGTCGGTATAGACTTCTTAAGTAAACTGCTTCCCATCCCTGTAGAGACGCAGTATGTTTCAGCAACAAATTACTACTCCAGGACGTTTTTTCGAGTGCACATTACTAGAAGCTGAGTCGACCATACACCGTACACCAGTAACCCAAATGGTCGGAGCCTTCAGGAAATAACCCATGATGCGCCATATTCTTTACAGAAATAACAGTACAGCCTCAATTACCCGAAGTAACTGGGTAATTCGGATATACGAAAATTAGTATACACCAAAAATATAATACCAGACAATGTTGTACAAGCTATATATTGTATATAAAAGTATATTAAAATGGTATACATATTAAATTAATAAATATATTTTTAGATTATTCAGCGACCATTAAATAAAATTTCTCCTTGAATTCGTGTGTCATGATATGAAGTCCCTTAACCACTCTGAGCTCGGTTTAAAATCAGAGGGACCGCTTAATTTTTAATTAAAATCCAATGATTTTCGCATTAAATGCCTTCATGAACATCTGAATTTTGCTTGTGATTGAATTACAAGTAAACAGATTTTTATAGACACTAGCTTTAGCCTTCTTTTCTTTTCTTTCTTTAGAATCTTAATTATTATGTCTTTACACGTATGTATCAGACAAATTCTTCATAGTTTTCATATCATTCTTTATAGCTAACTTCCCAATGTTATATGATTTAACCAACTGTCTTATTTGAAAGTCTGCCAAAAATTTAATTTTTAGTTTCTGTCGTTTACCATTTCTTATAAGTACTGTACAAAGTAAACCAAAGTACAGTATCTTAAAAATTTTGAAAATATGGACTGATGGAAATTTTTAATTTTACAAAAACCAGCACTTACGACAAAAATTGATCTTAAAGCAAAAACTTATTTCTTTTATTCGTAATCCAATGGTACCTTGTTTATTGAATTCGGATAACAAATAATGGAGACATTATATTTATTTCCTAACAAAACATTTGGCCTACTTTTCTCAGAGGAACCATGTTTTGATACTTTTACACTTAACATTGTTTTTTCAAATTCACAATGTTAAATTAAATATACTTAAATAAATATTTAATTATTCATTAACATCACATTTTAAAAATATTAAAATATTTATATAGGGTATACTGTGCATATTTATGCTCTACTACTAAATATGAGTGAGCGTCCGTTTGAGACATGTTTTGTCATGTGGGTTAAATACAGTAGAATTAAAAATTGTTAAATCATGATGAAAAAACTAAAGCAGCTTCAAACAGCTACTCATGCAACTAATCATGGTTAAAAAAATATAAATGAAAATATGCGGATCTTATGAGGAAATTAGGTTAGATGTTTTCGTATGAAAGAAATGTAATGTCTCCGTTATTTTTTGTCCGAATTCCATAAACAAGGTTACCATCGTATTACGAACGAAAGGGCTAATTTTATATGTAGCAAGACATTTAATGTATTTTTTTTTTCAACTTTTAGATACATACAGGCAGAAAAGAAATATTTTTCGGAATATTATCGGACATGTTTCCTTTAGTTTAATGAGACGAACCATTTCTCGAAGTTTGAAACCATCGTTTGAGAATAATCTGTATATATATATATGTAATATAATAAATGTGTGTGTGTGTGTGTGTGTGTGTGTTCCTTTATATACCTTCAGATGCTGGCTGGTAGAGTAGCAAAGGTGGGATAACAATAAATAAAAGTCAAGAAACAAAAAACAAGAGAAGCTCACATGTTACAAACAGTAAATCAGACCGTTGGTATGTGTACAGTGCTAATGACATTATTTTACTATAAAATGTCTCATGTGTAACATTGAGTTAGAAACACCAAGCTTCCATATATGTCCTACCAATACGTATCGCCTTGCCGTTCCCTATTTATACAATCGACTATTCATTTTCTGTCTACACGCTTCAGTATTATTGTTGTAATTAAAAAAAAAAAATTAAAATAAAATAAATATTCTGTTTCCCTGTTTGGCAATAAAACGGAAAATTTAGTAACAAAAACAACAACATTGAATCGATTAATGGGGATAGAGGATCAATATTCATCGTGTATATGACGGCCAACAATAATTATTATATCGTATTTGCTAATTTTTGTTTTTCAGTGCGTTCGGTTATTTGATGACGGTTTCGATATTTTACGTTCGGATGACTGACGGCTCTAGTGTACCGATTTAGACAGAACCCACTGCGCGTACGGTTCTTTGACACAAATTAGCTGCAGTGCTACGAATCGATTCCTTACGTTGAGAAATAAAATGTACGGATAATTAACTATAGCCTATAGGCGATCATTAGACCCGGCCCTGCGCTTCTCTCCAGAAACAAAAAACACCGTGCAAACTCCAGCTGCGCGACTGTCGAAAGTTTGTTGAGCGACGATAGATAAAAATCATATAATTCATCATCATTATCATTACCATTATCATTCCAAAGTGTGGGGCAGCTTCCTTATGTATCACCCAACAGCTGGCTTTGTCTCTCTCATTACAAAGCAATCCAATTTACCGGTTATTTTTACTTTTCGCCAACACCTTGTCGTGTCACCGACTCCAATTTACTTCCAATTTTGACTTTCAGCGGTCTTTGTTTGACACGTCATTAATTTTCTTTGTGTTACATCCTGGTCGCTGTGACCCGATTATCTCCTGGTTGTTGTCGAATTGTGATTATTACCTTTACTTGCAATTATCTAATGAAATTTAATTATAAACCACAGTGTTCCCGCTGAAATATGAAAACGTAAGGATTTACAGGCCAGGTACGTATTTACAGGAGAGGACTAACGGGACCGGACCCCCCCCTCCGCAGAGGGTCGAAAAATTTACGAATTTTGTTAATCTCTTAATTTTTAGGAACTTTTTTACTTTTTCAGCTGTGTTTCACACGCAATAACTCCTTTTTTAATGTTCAAACAGGTTTACTACACAGCATTTTCGTATATGTTTGAAACATGAAATATTGAAAAATCAATTCGCTCACTAAGAACCGTGTAAACAGTGTTTCAGTAACGCGTATTTTTGTTGTGTTATTGCCGTTTATTCTAATGGGTTTGATTTGATGATGTTATCACGCGTTTTTCAGCCACTTTGAAAACAGTAATATTGATTAGTCTTAACTTGTTTTTACTTCCACGTTCCATAAGGAAATGGAAGTATGGTGATGGCGAAAAAATCGTGTTCGGGATAAGGGCTGATTCTGATTGTACTACCCTCAAAAGTCATTTTCTGAAAAGTGTCTGTTTGTTTGTCTATGTGTAGAATTTTTTCTTTGGCGCAACTATAACTGCCGCAAATTCAAACAGAATCAAATACTTTTTGCCATATGTGGCCGAGTTGTAGAGGAGTCAAGGGCTATTGATTTTCGTGAAGATCGGTTAACGGGAAGAGCTATGTTTTCTGCAACGTTTTATGTTTTAACAAGAGTAAAGTACTTAAATTTGGTAAATAAAGTATCCTGAAAAGAAGGTCATATTAATCCACTGTAGAAAGGTAGATGAAATATCTATAAATAAAAAGGGTAGTTGAAGAGGAAGGGGTAATTTTCTATAAATGAAAATGATAGTTGAAGGGGGAGGGTATAATTTTTTATATGTGTACTACGTTGTCAGCAACAAAGAAGTAGTGTGTTGTTAAAATTCCTACCCGCGCTGTTTGGCCGTGGTCCAATGTTTCCTTCAAAACCAGACGTTTCGGCAGTGCCACCGACTGCCATCATCAGTGAAAATCGAGTGGGCTAACGTGAGGATAAACCTTACAACATGGAAGTCATGTATGGTTCTCCATACCGATATTTTGTTTTTGTATGAAGCCGACCGGACCTCGGACCCCCCCACCCAGACCAAATTCTATATACGCCACTGTTACAGGCAACCAACCAGTCCTTTAAAACTAAATGAAAATCGTTTCAACATTATTTCTAAATACAGGGCTGTTAAGCCATGTTCAGTTGCTATAAATCGACATCTTGTCGGTAACGTTTCGATTCCCCCCTCGGGGATCAGTTTGTTTCAGGTTTCAGGTTGTTGCTTCTACTGAAATAAGTATCGGCTATCGTTCGCCGAAGATCTTCCGCTACTGTTCTCGCATACTCTGTCGCTTTTTGGCGACCTGAAGAAGATCGCCGAGGGGGGGGAATTGAAACGTTGCCGACAAGATGTCGATTTATAGCAACCGGCCACGGCCTAACCGCCCGGCGTTTAGAAATAATTATGAAAATATTGACACCGGCCGTGCGACATTGACACCGGCCGTGCGACACTGACACCGGCCGTGCGACACTGACACCGGCCGTGCGACATTGACACCGGCCGTGCGACACTGACACCGGCCGTGCGACACTGACACCGGCCGTGCGACACTGACACCGGCCGTGCGACATTTACACAAACGTTAAATGGAAATCTTTTAAGTTTAAATGATAATAGGCCTATGTTTTCTTTCGGTTCACGTCAACTATCAGTATGACTGTTGTAGCGGATCAGTCCCAATTATTCCGCTTACATAAGCAGCTACGAAGTCTTATTACACTGGAAAGACTAAGTACGCTCCTACTTGAAGTGCCGACCGGACAACACTTGTTTATTGGCATTCATTAATAATAATTATATTCGTGTTACAGTTGAGATATAAATTGTGCAAAACACCATAAGTTATTGCAAAACAGCTGACTCTGTACGTGTCACGTGACAAGCAGCGTATCCACCGTGTGTAATGCTTATAAATACAAATAATAAATACATCGTGTGAGCGTAACAGATCATTCTTCAGTGTAATGTTTCTTCTCTTTATTCAAATTCTGGAAAGCTGACAAACACGCGACTAGGGTCAACTCACACCGACCAGCCAAATTTGCATTCACGAGCAGATGTTATTAAACAGAACGATTTGTCTTGTGTGTCCTTGTATATCTTAATTTCTTAATTCTCATCTTTTGGAATCCGACTTGTCCGACCGATTATTACAGAAGCATAGGCTTGTGTCAATTATTGTGACTGACCACAATATTCCACTTTTCTTACCCACACAATGCGATGATTATGTGGTTTATATTGTGTAGCAAAAATCGAACGATCGAAATGTGTCAGTTTTAACTCGCCCTACGGCATTTGTCTGTCTATATGTCTGTCTGTCACTCTATTTGGGATATCTCTCACGGTAACTTTTGAATGCAATAACCGATTTTCGTAAAACTTGGCATACATGTGTGGACACTTTTACCCTACAAAGCCCTACTGTATTTTTAAATTGACCCCCACCTCAAAAAAATAGGGGGTGCAAAAGTAACAATGTGACAGGTCAAAATTGTGAAAACTTCCACAAATCAAATCGGATATCAATCGAAAGAGAATTGTAATCAAAATCTGAACATAATGTTGATTTTTGAAGATTTTCGACCCCAAGACGCAAAGAATGGGTCAAAATTTTGATTAAATTCCAAAACTTCATATAGGGTATTCAATTAAAGGTAATTTCATTCAGAATCAGAATACAGTGTTAAGGTTTCGCAGCTTCAAAAGTTTGGGACGCTGGGGCCTAAAACGTGGCTCAAAAGTTTGATAAAATCGCGAAATGCATAAGGATATCAAACTAAAGGAAATTGTAACAAAAATTTGAATATAGTGCAAGTTTGTAAAATTTCATAATTTTACGGCCACAAGAAAGGTATCAAAAAATTGAAAAAATTCAGCCGGATGTCAGACAACATGAATTCTAAACCAAACCCGAAACATTTCTCTATGGAAACGTTTTAATTTTGAGGCAGCATGGGCCAAAAATTAAAACGTGTATCTTACAGATTCTTACACCATTAAGAAATGTGACAATTCTTATTTTTATTAAGAAAATTGTAACATCTACAATATGTGGAAGATCAAGACGGGAGGAATTTTATTCAAAATACAACCTCTGTAACTTTAATACCATAGTTTAAACATAACATCACTTAACACTCCTTGCAACTTTTGCACCACGTTCCAAAACGTTGTAAGCTGTTTTGAAAAAATAATCAGATAGTCTATAGGCCTATAGATATCAATGGAAAAATACATGAGGTTAAAAGTAGGACTATATTATTTGTCATTTAGGCATTGTGGTTATAAATTTAACTAAAAAACCGAATGCAGTAGTTTGGAATTTTGTTTGTTTATTGTATGATTGTACGCTATACAATTATTATTTTAACAAAAGAGATACACCTAATACATTAATCCACGTTTTCGCAATTTTTCTGATGACTTAAAAAAATTATCTAATATTGCTGTTTAGCTAATAATAAATATAGCTTATTTTGTTCAAAATAGTGGGCGAGTTCTGCAGCTCAGTGAGCTTCCTAGATAAGATCAATTATTTTGTTTATTTGATGTTAAGTGTTTTTTTTTTTTTTGTTAAGAATGTTGTGTTAGTGGTTATAATCACAAACAGAATTATCACTGTTGCACACCACTATAGAAAATTAGTCCGATTTGCGCTTTCAAGCTTCACATCTCATCGTCAGATAGGCTGACGATTTCCGATCTGACGATGAGCTGTGAAGCTTGGAAGCGCTAATCGGAATAATTTTCTATAGCGGTGTGCAACAGTGATAATTCTGTTTGTTTATTTATTTTATCAAAGAGTTCTTTAATTCTGTTTAAATTTATAGCTTGTGTACATTATACAGGATGATATTATACCGTATAAAACGTACAAAATATACGTATAAAACGTACATTATACCGTTTTCATTGAACATTAAACGCTGAACATTACACAGTTATAAAAACACTGCTTTACAATGTCAATAAATTCTATGAGACGCTTTAAAGCAAACATTGGAAGTACCATCTTTCATTATCTAAACATAACTGGTTCCGTCTTTCTTGTTTCGGGATGTTCTGAGAAGCGAGATGCTCAAAGTTGTTAATTTCTCTCATGATCTTGTCTCGAATATGTGGAAATGTTGTCGGACAATATTATTTTTAAAAGGCCATAAAGCCACTGAGACTGTGCCATAAACTCATCAGAACTGAGACTGTGATCTATACGGGTGGCACCAGGTCCTTTGAAAAATTTGGTTATGAGAATCATCCAAGTTTTTGATGATGATGTGTTGCAAGTTGACTCACGTCAACTAGATATCATCGAGGAGTTCGAAAAAATTCTATATAAATTCACCCGAACTTCACTGTTAATAGCGTCAAAGGAAACCGAATCTCAGCAAAGTCTCCTAGCAGATACTGCCCCCCCTCAACTTCAGCCTTGATACGGAGGATGTTCCTGGATTCCATCGGCCGCCGAGAGACTAGAGTTTTGTGAGTCCACGTAGCAAAATAATTGAAACCTTTTCTCATCCGTAAACCACGTAAAGGAAAGAAAGGATGCCGACCTTAGATTTTGAAGGGCCTGGAACCGTTGATGGTACCGGACTCTGAATTATTTATCTAACTCCTTCATTTGTACGGAATGAACTCTGTGTTCCAATACATTTCCTTTCAAATCTGCTGTTTGCATGATCTATATGAACTGATAGTCTCTCGACTAATCTGCGCAGCGATTTCCGTGGAGATCGCTATAGACTATTTATATATAAAATGGCTCTCAACCATTTTACCTCAGGGACCCACCTTGAAGGACATTACAATTCAGTGGACCCATAAGCATGAGTGCTGGCAGAATTACTTGTAGGGGTGTGCACCCAGTTTATAATCATATTTTTCCTAACAACGAGTACCTTAAGCCATTTCTTACACTTAAGCAAATTATACACATACTTAATTCTATAGACTAGTGGTTCCCAAACTTTTAGTCCACGGACCCCCTCCCAAATAATTTAAAAATTCACGGACCCCTTCTGAGTAGTTCTGAAATAAAACAAACAGTAAATATGATAGAAACTGTTATATTTCACTTAAAATGTATTAAATCAAAATTCTCTTAACTTGAAAAATTATAATGTTAATGGTATCAAACATAGTTTAATGCGAAAAATGAAGCTGCTTTTAAACAATTAGCTCTGTAGTATTGGGTTTATGTCTCATAATTTCATTATTAGGTCACTCTCGACATAAAATTTATTTCTTAACTTCGATTTCAAGTACGTGAGCAGGGAGAATGCGGTTTCACACAAATAAGTAGAGGGAAACACGGTTAAACGCTTCAAAGCTTTATTTGAGAGTTCAGGATAGTCAGTCATTACATATAACCATACGTCAGCTAGATGTAATTGCGAAAACTGTAATTTTAATGAACTGTCAATTGAATCTTCTTTTTGTAGTGTAAAAGAGTGGTTTAGTCAATTCGGCTGAGAAACAGATCTGCTAAACGATATGATTTAAAGACAATATTTAAGACATTAGATTGAAATTACTTTTACAATTACAATTAATTTGAACCCCCAAAAAATACTGGAATCTTCTACTAATTGGTTTAAGATTCTAAAATTTAAAATTTGTTTTAAGAGCTTAAAAATTGTAGAAAATTACGGTATATTCTAATTTTCCTTAAAAGTGTCTGCGGACCCCATTTTGGGAACCACTGGTATAGACTATTTCGAACATCAAAGTGAACTTTTGGCACGTGACATTTTTAATTCCTCTACTTTTACTAAGGACTTTTCCATTGGCTTCAGATTTCCATATAATCGATAAAAATTTGTTGGTTTGCTTGAAACTGTTGCAACACCAGACACATTACGAAAGGCTACGATTCTGGGTAGCAACTAACGTCTTCGTAATCCACCAGGTTTTCACAGGAACATAGTATATAAATACGATGTTCAAGAGATTAGTACATGCGTGCTAACTAACCACCAGTACATTCAAAATGTAAACAAAAAGAAAAGACAAATCACCATGGCAACCATAAGTAGTAATCTCCTTGAGCTGCAGAACTCGATCGTTATTTTGAGCAAAATACATTAATTATTAGGTAGTATCTAATTATAAAATTTTACTTTTTTAAAGTTGTAAATAAAGTTCTTCTTATGTATGATTCTTAGCGTCAGCCGAGAAACATCATGAGGAGAACTATGAACCATTAACACGGTTAATGGAGGTCTTGCTTTATCTTAAATAGTAAAAGAAAATTGCGAAACCCATAAACTCTAATATTATTTTAGTAAAATAACAAACGTAAAGCAGCCAATAATTTTTTTTTTATTATTACGAATAAAATAAACACTAAAAGTACCGAAAACATCTTTTTTTAAGTTAAATTTATGACCATAATGCCTAAATCTATATATACAAAACTCAGTCTGAGGATTTATAGGTACTGAATACAAATCCACACCGTTACACCGATTCCCACCAAATTTAGCACAGGTAACCTTTGACACAAGGCGAAAACACTGTCTAACTTGGAATTTGATATTTTGCCCCGTTCGCACGATTTAGGCTCTTTTAATTATGCCATTTCGTTGACGCATATAAAGATGCCAACAACACCATGGAGACCAGAATTAATTGCCATAGTAACAAGTAAATAAACAAAAGCTATTTAGCGGCATCAGAACTGTACATTTATCCATTCCTGCAGTACATTTTCGATGTTTTATATAATATGCGATTGTATGAATATATTACGATGTGGAAAAGAAGAAGTATACTACACTAATTGTAAATTGTCCTATTACTTAATGCAAAGGGAAAATACGTGTTGTTTTCATTTGTGAGGTTAGGTGACAACGGTTTTTGGTTTTTAGTTTACTGCTGAAATAAATAAAAGCCATGGTTGAGGAAAACATAACGTTTATTGTGTTATACAATGCTTCTAACACAGTAACACTTAAAATAAAGAATTTAGCGTTTTTGATTTAACAGGTACTTTATAAATATCTCCAAAGGCTTTATAAACGGATACTTTTAAATCTCTAAAGGCTGTTGCACCAACATAATAATTTAGTACAAGTTTAAATAGTACAAGTGTTGAAAACAGATTTAGAGAGAATTTGACTAAGTGCAAAATTGTTATACGAGCTGACAGAACGCCATATAGACATAGACAACACAAATTATATTAAAATACTTATTAAAAGTCAAATATTCGCGTGCAAAGCCGCGGGTAACAGCTAGTGACAAATAATTTAGTTCTACCTTTTAAGTTTACGTACGTTTCCATAGATAGACCTATATATAGGCCTATACGAAATACTTTTCAGAAATTTATGTAACTGATACGTGACGTTGTTCTGCAAATATAGCTTACAAACTTTTTAAGGCAGATGTTTTGAAGGGTTGTTGACAGATAATTAATTTTGTTAAATTATAAAAGCTACCGAGTTCGTATTTTCAATGTAGGCCTAACTGATGCCCCATATAGACTTTTACAGTTTTTCAGACTTTTATTTTTGTTCCATAGTGTCACAAAGTTGAAACCCGTTTAGCGTAAACACTGCATTCGAAAAGAGTTCCTATAAGGCTTTCACGGCTGGCGTCAAGAAAATTGGAAACGTTGTTTGTCAGGTTGTCAGGCCGTGGTCAGCCACTGGGACGATGGGGTGAACTGGCGGACACCGTACCGATTGTTTCCAACACTGAAGATGGCCTCCGATGGTGGGAACGAAACGAACACAAATGTCAACGATAGACCGGCCTAACAGACCGACAACTAATGTTTCTAACTGCATTAGGAGTTCGCTTAAATTCTCTTTAATTTTATACCCCTCATAAATGTTTGCAAAAGTTTAGTAGACTTTGTTGGGTCTGATGTCCAAAAATCTTAGAATTTTCAAATCTGAGCGCTATATTGAAATTATACTTAAAATTGTGTTTTGACACACAGCAAGCGTTCTTACGTTTTTTTTTCAAAATTTTTACCCTCACATTTTTGCCCCGTTCCACCTCTTTTGGGTTTTTGGGCCAATCACTAAAACAATAGGTGTATGTGGGCTCTGTAGGGTAAAGGTACGCATGCCACGTTTTACGAAAATCGGTTGATGTATTCAAAGGGTATCGTGGAATGTACACCAAATAAACAGATCGAGTTAAAACATCCATCGCTATCAATCTGTATTATGCTAGAGTGTCTACAGTTTTGACGCAGACTTCTATAATTTCTGTGATTCGTAAAGGTTTAATGTTAATTGAATATGCTTGTCGTTCAAACGGTATCAAAATACTTGTACACTGACGTTATTAATTTTACAAAAAGTGTAATTAAACTTTCACGTTAGACGTAATAGACAATTCCGTCTGATGAGTAGTATTCTTACACCGTTTGTCATAACACAACATTTAATTTGCCAATTTTGTCGTGCTTACTTGCTGAACTGGTACCTGTCATACTCCGGACGAGGTCTTTCAGTGTCTCCACCATTATCAAGTCCTAAACCAAGACAAACAAAGATACCGCTTGATCCGTAACACGGGTACGGGTATGTACGTACGGGTTCCAATGGTAGGCCTATATTTGTTTGTAGTGGTTTAAGACTTGATAATGGTGGAGACACTGAAAGACCTCGTTCTGAGCAGTTAAACAAGTACGCGCAATTAAATTGGAATTACAGTAACTCCAATTACAATAACAAGATGAATATTTAGTTTGTATCGCACAGCATCCAATGCGTATGATCACGTAGCCTCTCTCAGCGTTTTACTTTGTGGTCGATACTTTGTTCTAAATTGAAACATTTAAATAATTTCAGACCTGGTTGGATACATAAAGCAAGGTGCATTGTAGTAGCATTTTCTGAGCAGCAAATTCTAAAATCGCTCTAAGTTTATAAATGTTATTTATTAGCTGTGATCTACAAACGAATCCTCTATGCCCATAGGGGTCACAGTTTAGTTCAATTAAATTGTACTTCATTCTCTAAAGGAATATAAACAGAATTATCACTGTTCCACAACACAATAGAAAAATTATTCCGAATAGCGCTTTCAAGCTTCTCAGCTCATCGTCAGAAGCTTTTCCCGATCTGACGATTAGCTGTGAAGCTTGAAAGCGCTAATCGGATTAATTTTTCTATAGTGTTGTGCAACAGTGATAATTCTGTTTGTGATTACAACCTCTAACACAACTTTCTTAATTAAAGGAATATACGGTTGCCCATTGTATGTCCTAAATTACACTCTTACCTTTGTTTTTTTTATTATTTTGTATTTACAAAATACTAAAATCTGTCAACGTGCACGTCCAGACGCAAAAATTGGTAGGCAGATTCCTTTCTTCATTACAAAATAACAAAGACATGATACAAAGTTTCCTTGACTCGATAAACTAATTACAGACCGCATGATTTACATGCCTCGAGGCAGAGAATTCAACTTAAATGTAATGCTCATAAATACAAATATATATAACTGTGTAAGAGCGCTGTGACTAGCACGCGAACATGTCTTCACGCAGTTTCTCTCCCCCCCCCTCACTCGAACCGACCAAATTTACATAGAGCAGCAGATGCTGATAAACAGATCAGTTCTTTCTTGTATCCGATATACAGTATTTCTCAATTTTCCGACTGTCATCTTTCCGAATCCACATCGATACGGATTCTTTAAATGTTACCGCTTGTGGTCGCGCACGTAATATGACCGGCGCACCTTTATACCATAGCACGCGACGATTCCTTTGATTCCATTGTTCACTGTAACTGTTTATGTTCCTGTGTACAGCGTAAATCATCGGAAATTATATAATTCGAATTCAACCAACGGAAGCACAGCTGCTGATGGAATCAGCCCTTTTACGTCGCGCTGACTTATCAAGGGAGTGATGTTACAATAGTTATTGCATACTGTGCTATCAATGATTATTTGCACTCCAAAACCTTCAAATGCTATGTCACAAGTTTACAGTTTTCGCTCTCGAAATGATTTCTTATCGACCACCATCCTCATCACCACCATATTTTATTATATCAGGCGGCAGGTGCCAGTATAGCCCCCACCTCCGTTCGCATCTATTTCATGCTTTTTAGAAGCTTCATCTCTTTATACGGCACCGCACATTGCATATCACTCATGGATATCCTCCTTCTCCCGGATGACCTACAATTTTCTTCTAGAAAATTTCACGACAATCGTCACGCCATCTCTCCTTCTCTTTTGCCACTGATCCCTCAAACCGTTGTCAGAAGTTAATTCGCCCTCAAAATACGTCTAATCCAGTTTATCTTTCTCTTTCCTATAAATCGTAGACGTTTTGTAAAATCCTTGATTCTTTTGAGCATCTTTTCTCTGCTTATTTTCTAACCCTCCTTTTGATCAGCTCTTCACTGCTTATTTTCCACCCATCTTTTGAGCAGCTCTCCATTGCTTACTGTTCTATCCTTCTTTTGAGCATATTTTCTCTGCTTATTTTCCAGGCTACCTATGAGCAGATCTTCACTGCTTATTTTTCCACCCTTATTTTGAGCATTTTCTCTCTGATTATTTTTCCACCTTTCTTTTGAGCGGCTAATTATTGCTTATGACCACCCTTCTTTTGACCTGTTCTTCATTGCTTATTTTTCACCCTTTTTTCCAGCAGTTCTTTCATCGCTTATTTTATCCACCTACCTATCCTTCTACCCGCCTCCGAATCCCGACATCCCGACAATCCACTAATCTATCTCTGTTTCTTTTCTCATTTTCCTGTGTTTCTGATCCATAAATAAAGCGCTCCATATAAACCCTTCACCAGTCTTTTTCTCAGGACCAAGTTCATTCTGCTACACATCATTCTTTTTTTTATTGTATGCTTCCTTCGCTTTTACTGTGCTACTCCTAACCACTTGTCTGAAAGCGAAGCAGTGTTAAGGCCTTTACGGTAAGAACGGAGGCTATTATGGAAAATAAATACAATATCAGGAATGAAAAACGGAAATCTAAGATAATTGTTTGTGAAAAAGAACAGGACTTTACAGTGCAGTTAATAATGAACGGTAACAGTCCATTAGAATTCAAGTACCTAGGATGCAGAATCACCAAAGATGGAAGAAGCAAGAGGGTAATGAAATGCAGGCTCGCTCAAGCGAAAACAGCATTCAGCAATGAGGTAAGGTTGTTTAAAGTATCAGCTGGAGAACAAAGAAGAGGTTACTGCAAACTTTTGTTTGGACGCTAGGAAACCAGAGAAAAGAAAGTTAATGTCATTTGAACAATGATGCTAGAGAAGAACGATGAGGACTTGGTGGAGAGGGAGAGTGACAAACGAATAAATCTTTCAAAAAGTGTGAGAGAATAATGCCTTGCGAAAGGAGAACGAATAAGAGGACTAAGGCACGACGTTCAGTTAAAACTATACTGGAGGAAACTCTAAAAGGAGAGAGGTAGAGAGGAAGACCCCGTTTACGACGTGTCCAGGAAATCGTGAAAGATGTTGGTTGCGGAAGCTACGTTGATATGAATTGGAGGGCAGAGAGTGGAGCCGATTGGAGGACTTCAGTAGAGCAATCTACGGACTGAGTACCACAGAAGAAGAAGAATCACTAGTTTATTGATCTGCTACTTAGTAAACATACTCCCTAAGTGTCTGTATACATCTACCTACTCTGTTCTCTGTTCAATATTTCTACTCTGATATTTGCATCTACGTTTAATCTCATCACTCTTGTTTCTCCTACATACATTCTGACTCCACGCTTCTTATCAATATGAAAGTAAAGACTCCTGAGGCTGTCAGCTTCAGGCCATTACGTAGAGCACAACGAAGGGAATGTGACCAGCGCTACGCCTTAGCCAACTAATATGATTACACCTATGTTGACGTGTGTAAGGAAAATTTATACTGGGTGACTCGACCTGTGGAAAACCGAAC
The DNA here is from genome assembly GCA_034769895.1 of Magicicada septendecula. Classification (NCBI taxonomy): domain Eukaryota; kingdom Metazoa; phylum Arthropoda; class Insecta; order Hemiptera; family Cicadidae; genus Magicicada; species Magicicada septendecula. Next base: position 170,727,125 of record CM068372.1, read on the forward strand.
GAAGGATAGAAACAAACTCAACCACTGGAGCTCTCCTAAGGTGTAAAACAGGGCGACGACCTAGCTACTCTTCTGTATATCTTGCGCTCCGTAACTCTTTAATCTTAAGTTTCTTGCGCGAAACGCAAAATGACTGCTAGAAATACTGTTTTAAATCGCCTACAATGCGTTTCAGCAAAGTAGTGTTGTATTCTGTACTTGATAATGTACGTGTGCCACACTCCTCTAAATGCATGTGTATCAAATTTCAAATTGTAACTCTGAAGTATCATACAGATTTAACACAATGAAAAACAGTCAGTTTTAGTTACAAGTATTGTTTTAAAATCAGCTGAATATACGTTTCATTAGAGTATAGCTAAAATAATTAGACATGAAACGGGTGTCTGAATGCGCAGTGCTCTACAGCTTTTGGAGAGCCTTGGCCTCAATAATGTAGCTAACCAACATAACGGTTGTCTGAGTGCGCAGTGCTCTACAGCTTTTGGAGAGCCTTGGTTTCTATAATGCAGCTGACCAACATAACGGGTGGCTGAATGCGCAGTGCTCTACAGCTTTTGGAGAGCCTTAGCCTCAATAATGCAGTTGACCAACATAACGGGTGTCTGATTGCGCAGTGCTCTACAGCTTTTGGAAAGCCTTGGCTTCAATGATGCAGCTGACCAACATAACGGGTGGCTGAATGCGCAGTGCTCTACAGCTTTTTGAGAGTCTTGGCCTCAATAATGCAGCTGACCAACATAACGGGTGTCTGATTGCGCAGTGCTCTACAGCTTTTGGAGAGCCTTGGCCTCAATAATGCAGCTGACCAACATAACGGGTGTCTGATTGCGCAGTGCTCTACAGCTTTTGGAGAGCCTTGGCCTCAATAATGCAGCTGACCAACATAACGGGTGTCTGATTGCGCAGTGCTCTACAGCTTTTGGAGAGCCTTGGCCTCAATAATGCAGCTGACCAACATAACGGGTGTCTGATTGCGCAGTGCTCTACAGCTTTTGGAGAGTCTTGGCCTCAATAATGCAGCTGACCAACATAACGGGTGTCTGATTGCGCAGTGCTCTACAGCTTTTGGAGAGCCTTGGCCTCAATAATGCAGCTGACCAACATAACGGGTGTCTGATTGCGCAGTGCTCTACAGCTTTTGGAGAGTCTTGGCCTCAATAATGCAGCTGACCAACATAACGGGTGTCTGATTGCGCAGTGCTCTACAGCTTTTGGAGAGCCTTGGCCTCAATAATGCAGCTGACCAACATAACGGGTGTCTGAATGCGCAGTGCTCTACAGCTTTTTGAGAGTCTTGGCCTCAATAATGCAGCTGACCAACATAACGGGTGTCTGATTGCGCAGTGCTCTACAGCTTTTTGAGAGTCTTGGCCTCAATAATGCAGCTGACCAACATAACGGGTGTCTGATTGTGCAGTGTTCTACAGCTTTTGGAGAGCCTTGGCCTCGATAATACAGCTAACCAACATAAACCCCAATTCCTGTCAACAGGAATTCTTGGATTTTAATTCTTGGATTTTGTTGTCCACGACGTATTCGAGTAGGCTACTGAATAATACGCGATCGGCTACCGACTGTGGATCTTTAATTTTTAAACAACATTTTAAGTAAATTTAACTTTCGCCTGAACTATGTTTCACTTTTTGTAATCTGGCTTTTGCGAGCTCAAACAAATTTAAAATTGTATTTAAAATTTTATCGAAAGTTAGGTGCTCTGTGGTGTTATAGGAACCAGTGCTATTTATAGTATTATATGAATACGTGATATATGACGATTTCTAAAAACATTTGTTACGCTGTTTCTTTGAAACATTTTTCGTCTCCGCTCTGGTCGTTTTTCCCTAAATCGACCTCTACACATCTTTTTCGGGACTCCGTTCTCAGGGATTCGCAGTGCATAAGCATAGAGTCAATTTTGGTTTTTATATGGTCTGAGAGTTGTTGTTCTTTCTGTAGCTCCTACGTAAGTTGCCACTCTTTTACATAACTGCAGTTTATCCGTGTTTATAAGTGCAATATTATTGTATAACAGTTGTTACATTAATACGTTACATTTGTAAGTCGTATGTGGACTATAAAGTAAGCGTTTCTTTCCTGTATTTTAAAACCCGTTACCACAGCCGCCTGAGAATCTCAGGACAGATAAAGATATTGTAAAACATATGTATAATTTTTTTATGAATTTATTTTACAAGTACTGTTTTACAGTCTTGTTTGTTGAGCTGTCAAATTTATGTTAACTTAAACACATCGATTAAATTTTTATTGAACATATCAAATAATAACAAATTTATTTTCGTTAATAACAAAGCAGCTGGACGGGACACGAAGTGAAGGCGTCGCATTGTCAGAGAATTTGTGCGATTATGAAGACGGCGATGAAGGCGGCTATCATGTTAGCGCGCGCGCGTGTCATTAATGTCATTAATGGCACTCTATCTTCGTTAAACGAGCAACAACACGGAGAGAGAAGAAGAAACACGCGGTGAGACGTGTGTTTGTCAACGTCTGCGGCAGATGGCGCTCAAGTCCACCCATTCCGTGTTGCCAAACGGCCGTTTGCGCTGAATTAATTCGCAATGAAGTCGCGACAGCAACTACAACGGCGCTTAAACTTTTCGTCAGGTCGTCGGATGCGACAGTAAATTCCGACATTACGCTAACTGCCAATTACGCCGGTGTCATATTTAAGCGTCGCGGAGTCTGTTGGCTGCTTAATACTCGTCAGGCCTCACATAAAGTTTACCACTCTGCTGCTGATCCGTGTTGTACACACGCAGGGTGTAACTCACAAACACTGCCGCCGTCAAATAAATTCGCCCGGTAACGACTGAAAGACGAAGGGGTTAAGCAAAAACCGACGCCGTTAAACACACGGACAATCGTGGCTGGTGGTTGTAAAATCCAGCAACACGCTTCCTTACAGCTTTAGCAGTCATTTTACATCTGAAAATCGGCGTTAAAATCGGTAAAGTTCTCGACTGTGCAAATTGTTTAGAACGTGATTCTCAACGCGTTAGCTAGGCTTTTCAGAATTAGCGCGGCCGCGCGCTGTGTTCGCAAGGCCACAGTCAATTACGTTCTGGCGTTTTCTAGTAGCGTTCTTAACGTGCAGTATGGAATATTCTGGATTTTCGGCGGGGTGTAAATACAAATACTCAGCGACGCTCAGTCAGTTTGAGTAACGATTTATTTGGAGTGCGATTCGTAATATTGTGGCGAAGTGTTACGTGTTTTATAATCGTGCGGGACAATTGTATTACAATTGTGTTTTATACTATTAGTTGACATTTTATTGCGTGTGAACAATTTTTACTTGATTTGTTGTAAGAGACGATCTTGTTGATTACAAACCCCTTTAATTGTGATTGTGAGCTACTTTTTAATTGTGATAATTAAAGCTGGTGATTAGCGACTTAATTATAGTCTTGGGCCACTCTACCTACCATAAGACGATCAGTAGACCGTCGTAACAATACTTACGACTATACTTCAAAACTTGAGAATGTCATCAGTTCTTATCCGTAAAACAAGAAAGCACAGACATTTTATAACTGCCACGGCCAATAGGTTAACATTCGGAAGGCTTTGATATACAGTAATAATGTGTTCTTGGAACAGTAGCTATGTCTGACTCAGCTAACAGATTGTCGCATTAGTAAAGTGACGCCACTTGGACTCGTAACGTTGTTGTCACTATTTGTATAAAATACTTCATCACCGCAGCTTATCACCTTCAGGTGAAGCCGGCCCGACTTGTCATTCGGCTGTTAGAGTAGCCTGTTGTGCCGATACTTATGTGACAAACAGAAACATGGCAACAACGTAACTACATGGATGGAACTTAAAAATCATTTGCGATTGACAGAATTTCTGTATTTGAGGGTGTTAACCTTTTGACTGATACGAAATTAATACCTTGCACAAGAAAACATGAAGTCGTAGATTCATCGGACGGAAACCCGTGATCAGTGTTACCACGTGACAAGCAACCTCTGGCCGATTTCGAATGAATTACATACGTTTGAAATTAATTTCAATAATTTTTTTTCCTTCGTGTGTTCTACAAACTGGGGAAGCGGTCTGTAAATAAATATTTTGATACAAAAAGTTCACAGCTTAATTAAACCGCAGTTAGAGTGAAACAATTAACAATGATTCTAGAATATGAAATAATATCGCTACATTTTGTACATGTCATTTCTCTTAGAAATAACGATGTTTAAACGTATGCATTTTTTTCTTACCGCGAACAGCTGTTCTCGACAGATTCGTTGCATAAAATTAAAAAGAATTACATGCTTGTAAATCTCTCGATTAATTTTTAGTCAAATTTAACTTCGAACATTCACAAAAAATGTTTTAATTTTTGATTATATCGTTTTATGTATTCGGCAGCTTACGTTTTTCATTTTACCTCTTGTGCTGGCATTTTTTTTTTACGAGGAAGCAAAGTAATAACGGACTTGCAATATCATTTCGTGTATTGAGACGCAGGGCTATAGTAAACCCACTGTGGAGCTTGGATGGAACAGAGACTTTGCAAAAGACAAAGATAAAAATAAACTGCTGAAGCAAGGAAACGATTGGCCCTGGGAAGCAGGGGAGTTTTACGGGGGGGGGATTGAACCCGACCCTCCCCCCTGAGGGTCGAAAAATGTTTAAAATGTTAACGAACTTTGTTAATCTCTTAATTTTTAGAATGTTTTATTATTTTTTCGGCTTTGTACGCCAATATAGTGGTAACACTTTTTTAAATATACAAACAGGTTTATTACACATCATTTACATTGTAACGTCACAGAACATTCCATAAAGGAAATCATTTACATAGCAATTTATCATAAGAGGAAAGTGAGGTGAACAGTATCGAACCCAAGTAGTCCCAAAAAATTGTGTAATATTGTCTAATAATTAATACTACTAACATGAAAAACGACCAGACTATGACTAAGACTCAAACCCCATATATATTATTCAAGTGAAGAACAGTGTAAAACCCATAATATACTATAATTGAGACAGATAATATCAGAAACAACCAAAATGAAGTCATTAATTATTAAGTTTTGTAACTCTGAATAGGGTATAAAGAACTAATTATTGTGAATTAATGGACATGATCCATTATTATATTATGTAATGTAAATAAAATAAATGTATTAAATGATTTAAATACATTATTAGAAAGAATCTAAGTTAAAATAAAAAAATATATAATTGTTATGACAAAAAATATTAAGGTGTTGGATTTGAGACCAATCACTCAGATTTCATGAAAAAATTAATTATTATCAAATTAAGATAAAAACTATATGCAATTGTCAAGTAGACAAAGATGAACAATTTATCTTAAATAAATAAAGCTGTCAAATGAATAAAAGTCAGTTAAAATAGCCAAAAACAGTATTAACTAAAAACATGTAGTAGCCATATAATATTGTGATATTTATGGATTTAATGTTGACAAAATGCAACCAAATTGCATTAGAAAGTTGAAATATAATATAAAGCGACTATACTAATATATTTGACTAACTTAAACATTGTAATAGTCGAGTTAGCAAACTATTTACCTATACCATGTATGGCTAAGGCCAAGCAACCATTACAAGAAATAGTCATATTTGACTAAATGTTTACAAAATATTAACAAAAATAAAAGGGAAGGGTACAATACTTTAGTGTACCATGAAAACAAACAGACTCAGTTGAAAATAAGATCAATTATTAAAGAATTTGACTTATAAGAGTGAGATTTGTCACACTAAGAAAAAGGACAACTCAGGCAAACCAATATGATGCTATGTTATCCTACAATAAAAATAATATGTATCAGGATAAACCAGGTATCACAAAAGACAGACAATATAATAAACTCTCAGTGTATACTAGTAAAATCCCATATATATTAAAGAAAAAAGATTAATTATTGTATTTTAACAGTGACAACAACGTAGGCCATAGGCATGGACCACATAAAATTGAATTTATTTGTATATTATATATGTTAAACTGTATTTATTTTGTTATAGAAGAATGGTAATATTATGTGTTAATGTTGTAAAAGAAACCAAACAGCTTCACAACAATTTTTTATTCTAAAAATTGAATTTTAATGAAAACATTCCAAGGTAAGGGTTGTATGTTGTGTTATTTATTATAGTTCATTTATTTAAAAACCAATCGTAATTAGTATCATTAGATTCAGTTGAAAGCAGAGAATCCAAATGTAGTAATGGCATGCAAATTGTGAGTACTGATGTCAAATTGTTTGACAAATACCAGAATAATTTTTGTAATATCCTTAGTGTGAAGAATAAGAAATTTTGTTCTAAAAGCTTCGACGGAAGTTAAATTTGTTCCATGGTGTTCCATTTCATTATTCTCGAACATTCTAGAAGGAATTTTTACACAAATACACCGGAAGTTCATGTCGAAAAGCTAAAACAATGAGCCTGACACAGTATAAAAAGGAGACCAAATTCGACCCAAAAACACTTCATGCTTGGAATCCAGAACAGACGCATCACCCACGACACTGATCACCGCAACCGAGGCGAAACCGAAGGCGAGAAATCGACACAAGAACGAAGAAAGGCTTTTCCCGTACATTGACAAATAGACTGACTTAACCTCTACAAGAGTCTACGCCAATGTGTTGCTGAAATAGAGCAGCAACACGGCACATTTAATTGAACACACGCAGCCAGAATATCAGCGGCCCAGGAGGGACCAAAATTTTAATAAAGAATCAATTCTGCTGTATTCGCTAAGACAAACTGACTTGACAAAAGCTCCCATAACGTAAACATACACAAAGCCTTTCTCTCGACTGCAAGGGAATCAGCGCTGTGGCGGCCAATTTGAGAACCAACGCGAGCAGCTGATCGTTAGCGGCGGGATTCGAGCGAAAATCTACTGCCAAACTGTTTTACGAAAGTGCGGAAGTTGTAAAAAAATCGCATTTTTGACTTAAAATAAATTCAGTGCACACACGAAGAGGCGAGATTGAAAACTACCCGAGAGAAGTGTCCAGTGCGAGAATAATTACCCATCGGAACGTGAGTTGTCAAAGTTAAAGTCATTTTTTACCTGGTTACATTTGTCACACAGCTGTACTACACATGCCACACACACCTTCAAATCACTTAATTTTTTGTAAAGCATCTTATTGATATGTCTTGGTAGTTCAAAGGAGTCACGTCCTGAGAGTAAAGAATTTTCACATATTAAACTCATGCTTTTCAAGTGAGTAAAAAATAAAAAGATTTGTTAGCCGATACTTGATTGGAGAAAAAACTTGTCAATAATAATAAGAACTTATAATTTTTTTGTAACTCTGCAATTTTATATTTTTTCACGAATGTTAGTCCTTCAGACGATTTTTTAAGAATCATTAAACATACTTATTTTTTCAAACCCAAACTGTCTTGTTCACATTTTTTTATAGAATTAAACTAACTGATAAGAATTCAAAATTTTAATTTTAACAACATTTTTCTTGGAACAAAAGATTCCAAGTGGCGCCCACAAACACATAGTAGATTAAATTGTTTCACAGGACTACATCACCGCAGAGGATCCAGTCATCAGTAAGTAACAAAAAGTGCGCGGAGGTAACGCCCGACATATTACAACACAAAACACACGACATCTTCTAATTTGTTATAACATATACATTTGAAACATGAAATATACGAAATCAATTCAGTCAATAAGTATCTTCTAACCAGTGTTTCAGTAACTCATATTTTAATGTGCTGTTACCGTTTACTTTAATCGGATTAATTTCAGGAAGTTATACACGTTTTCAGCCACTGTAAAGATAGTAATGTTGGTTAGTCTTAACTTGTTTTTTTCTTTTGTATGAAGCCAACTCGACCGGACCCCCTCCCCCAAGACCAAATTCTAGATACGCCACTAGGGGAAAAACCCGTCTCCTAGATGCTGATGAGGGTAAGTTAAAATTTCTTAATGCGATAAACACACCACTCAGTTTAAACTGTACAAACACTGATAGTGTAAACTGACAATTTATAATGTTATTTTTCATACACTTCGAATCATACAGTAATAATTTGTTTCGTTTCGGCACAAAATATCTACAACGAACCAAAAATTTAGAATTTTAATTATTTACTTATTTTTTATATAATAATGTTATCAACCTCATTCTTGTTCTTCTTCTTCCTCTCCGTCTTCCTCTCCTTCTTCTTCTTCTTCTTCTGCCTAGATTCTACAAGTTTCTATTCTGCGATTGCAATCGTGTTTCTATTGCTTTCCGTTCTGTAACCATATCTTATCAATTAATTCTCTGCGTGTTATTAAACAGTACTAGATCGTTACTATTTTGCAATGTATAAATGTCAAAATTCATTTGAATCACCCAGGTACCATACTGTTCCCCTACTGACCGAAAAATGTTTCTCAATATTATCGCACTCCTACACTATCGAAACATCTTCTCGTCTGTTTCATTCTATTCGTTCTCGACCCCTGTGACTCATATATTTTTTCGACATACTTTATATAAATATTATAGCAGGGGTTTCTATTAAGGACGCTTTAACTCTAAATAAAACAAGCTATCGTTATATGTAAAATTTTCTTTTAAAGTAGATTTGGTATCATTACGCAAGTAAAATAATGTCTGCCCAGCAGCCGCCATGACTGCACATAGTACTGGTCGTCTTTGTGGGCCAATTTTCCATGTCATTTTCGTGTAAACAGTGGCTGTAACTGTCGGCCCCGCAGGGTCAGCGATGCGGGGGACCTGAGGACAAGAGGGGCCCGCGGAAACACTTCCTTTAATTCTTTACGAATGGGTATAAACCTTTGAAGTTTAGTAAAACCAAATTTCCCCGTATGTATTTAACACCAAAAACAAATACACTTATATTTTTACTGTTACTTTACCAGTACCTAATGAAGAATTTGCAGAGTATAAATTATTTGGTTAACTGTACGATAGAACGGTGATTCCAGTTAATAATGCACCAAGCCCAGTGAAGAATTGCATTTCAAATAATGATTGTAAATAAAAAAATTCCTCTGTAAAATAAAATGTTTTTTATTAGAATATTTTTCTTTAATTCCGGTGCCAATATTAGTCCTACACTACAGGCACAAATACGTGCTGGCAGACAAACGGACGTCCTTCAAAGAGAATTTGAGAACGAATGTCATTAACCATTTAAACTCTAGTAAAAACAGGTATTAATTTAAAGCATCTGAAACTTTTTGTTAAGAAAACATACCTTTTATTTATACATTAACACCGATTATATTAACAACGATTTCTGTATTTATATCGATCAGTTTTTCAGTTTTTAGCAGTTTGAGTTATACTTTGATAGTTTTTCAAGGCACAAATACGTGCATGTTTAAGCCATACAAATCCTAGTGATAGTTGTCAGGCTGTCCGGACCACGATCTGAAATCCTTCACTCGACCGCTCTGTACCCGTTTAGACTCGTTTCTGCAGCCGCGTGACCCCAGATTCTTTCAACAACCTTGCCCGCTACTATCGTAGTCAACTCACTGTTGTCCCCAACTATTACCGCAACCATGGTGCAATTATCACCTTCTGGTATGTTTTTCTCGAAGTTCGTTCTTAAAATTTGCTCACACTATTTTGTCATTAAAGTCATAAGTAGGTCACTAGATATTATAAGAAGCCAATTCGGACTGAGGTCCCACTAGACCAGTGATAGCCAAATGGCTACCAGTAGCTCGTAACGACTTTTTCGTGACTCGCAAAACATTGAACAATCGTCACAGCCAGAGAACTTATCAAGGCGGTTGAAGGTTTTTTCAAGGTCACTGTTCAGTTCTAGCTACCCTTGAGTCTTCTTTCTCGAATAGGAGTGTGGTAAAAGGGAAGCACATAAACAGTTTTACAAACGAACACTATATTCAAACTATTTAACTAACATTAAAAAAAGCTTACGAAAATGAGTGCCTTTTTATATAAAAAGTAATCTTGCCGATATTTTTTAAGGCTGTAATTTTTTGTTGCCTTATTTTGTAAAGTATATTTAATATTTATAATCACTGTACCTCAAGATGTTTTCTCCTTATTTGGAACATGTTTCGGGAAGCCTTGTGGTCCCATCTTCAGCCTTCCTGATTTTGAGTCTTGTGAAGTACTTCTGTGTTGGTTGGTTGTTGGTGTGGTTTCCTGTTGGCCTCTGATACTTTAAATTGGTATTATTGTGTGTGATTGTGGTGTATATATTAGTATTTTGAGCATTTTCTATGTTGAGTTCTTTGAAAATTGTGTCATGTTTTGTATTGATTTGTATTTGTTCAGGTATTAGTTTGTTTTATAAAGGAATATTTTATAAAGGGATGTTTTATATGTATTTTGTAAAGGAATACATTTTTCCCAGCCATGTGATTCCATGTCACCATCTATTGCAAACATATATTTATAAACAGCTCCCATCATCTTTGTAAATAGCGAGCAGAAGGTTGCATTTTTAAAAATTCAAAAGTAAAAAATAACAGACCATAACAAAAAATTGTGTGCACTTTCATAAAGTCAAAAGGTTGGTAAAAAAAGAGTAAATTTCTACATTAATTGTTCCTAAACATGTACTTGGAGTAAAAAACGTTTTTAGTTGAGTATAGTGTTTCTCGTTTGTTTTCCTCGAACACATAACATTTAAGGTTTAATGAGGTATATATCACTTAAGTACCTCATATATATTTTCATGCCGGGTAAATAACTCAGTCACTTGGGGATCACTGCGCTAGAAGACGTGTTTGTTGTCCTTGATTTCAAAACGATTGCCCAAGTTCTGGCACTTTCACAAAAATTGACGCCTTCCACGAAAAATCCTGACAATACGAAGTACATCGGGAGCGTGTTTGAAGTAGTGCGTAGCATACGTCAATGCGTGCGCGCACACTCTCGTGGCGTGTTGTGTAATTAAAACTATAAAAGATTGATAATAAGAAACGAATGCTTATAGTAGTCTATTGTGAGCTAGTCGTTTGACTAAATATCATTTATATTAGAATGGAGAGTGTCTCGGGGCCGGCTGCGAGGTAGTTAACGATTGTTTGAGAGCTGCGCGCGATAATTATCCGACGGGTAATCTATTGAAGGCGCAAAACAATGGGCCGAATCGTATAATAAAAGTAAAATATATATTAAGCGGGGCTCTACATAATTGCGCATATGTTGTCGTTGTTACAGGTGTGTGTCTGCGCATACCTTGTCAGGTCATGTGCTGCCTCGTCTCGGCCAGGAAACTACAAATATGTCAAGGATTCCTCAGTAATTTATCCACTCTACGGATCTAAGTTAATCTTACGTTTGAATTTTATAGACCTTGTTGAAAATGTGAACACTTGCTCGCATAAAATTAAATACTCTAAGACCTGTTCGCGCGCGTGTGTATGTCAGTGATGAACGGTGGACGAGTAGGATACGACGGTTAAGTCGTATCCAAAAGGCTTTATACAGGCAGAAGAGGCTTTGTTTATATAGAGATAAAGTTTGTAAACTACATAGTTTATAGTAATAAAGCTCACATAGGGTTACATGGGTTCGGTTTTACTCCCGACCAGTCCGGTATGCTGACCTGTTTCCGAGAAAATATCCGGTACTTGAATGTGTCTCGTTTTTCGGACATCTTCGTCTTCTTCTTTTTACTCACTTTGCACCACTGCCAGTAAACAGCCATTGAGTAACCAGTGCCGTGGTAACCCGCACGGTGTAGAGACAGGCGTGTCTGTGGGTGCGCGCGCGTATCTAGCCAAGGAATGTCAGACAAGACCGCTGTATTATTCCCAGCGATAGGTTTGGGCTTGCAGACCGAGTCGTGACCTTGGTTCGATTCCACGACCTCAGCACAGCCGTTTAATTTGAATCCCCAACGTCATCACTGTGCCGGCCCGCGTCATTTTTTGGATGTTTTTTTATAATGCAGAATTTGTTACACGCACGATTTCCTGATCCAGTAATCTATACAAAATACTATCAGAAATACGGTATGAGAACTTTTAATTTAATGAATAAATAAATTTAATTAACCGATTGAAATGTGTTGACATTTATTAGCTGATTAAATCAAACAAACATTTATTGAGCAAAGTAGGTCCCAGTTCGAAATGTAGATCAAACGAATTTGGCGAAAAGTAATGAAAGTTACTCTACTATGTTCCTGGTCCTAGTAGTAGTAAATTCAAAATAATTTCAAATAAATTGCTGCAGGTGTGTTAAAAATGGTGGAAATTAATGCCGAAGTGACTAACTGAAAGTATGATTATTATTAAAGGGTAATTCGTACACAATTTGAATAACTAAATTTAAATTTTATATTAAAGTAAAATAATTAAATAATTTAATTAGAATTTTCAAGTTGTTTTTATTAATTATATCTTTTGTATTATGAAGGATATTCAACATACGCGATAAATTATATTAATTAAAAGTTTAGATTTTTCTTTCATAGGTATTCATCGCTTTTCCAGATAAAAAGCAGTTAGTGCCCATTTTTATGAATTGACACTGACGACAAAGAAATAAGTATCTCAAAAATACTAATAGGGTCAGAAAATTAGGATGCTTAAGACGGTGTCCTCAGTCACAGACATCTTCCCTTCCTGTGCTCTGTTTTATAAGACTGTGTCCGCTGTTTTCAAAATAAATGTCCTCAGTTTAGATGAAAAAACATAATAGCCCTACTGAAACCTGTAGGTGCTGAGAACACCACATCACCTTCAATTAAAGTCAACATCCAAGATCAACGATTTTAATTTTACGATGGATGGCGTGGTTGATTATAAAATAATAACTGTCAACAATTACAGTGTACATCTTCTTATTATCAACTCTTTTTCCAGAATTTTCTTGATTTATGTAGGCATAATTGCCCATGTCAGCATTCACGGGATAATTTAGTGTATTGGGTTTTTCTATCTTTTAAACACCGTAGCATCTTCGTCTCTTCTTCTCCTCAAACCAGAGGGTGGTGGGCTTCGAATTTCATCCCTTCCGAAGAGAGTCTCTTAATCTGTACATATTTTAGTCCTTCTTTTATTTCATCAGTACCCCTGTCTGAGCCTTCCTCTTCCACTACTCCCATCAATTATTTCCTCGATCAGGATGGATAACCAATTTGAATGGCATAGTAGGAGACCGAGCCATACTGTTTCTCATTTCCGCAATGGTTATAACAGAATCTATCATTAAAAAATCTTTCTATCCACGGTATTCTTAAAGCTTATTCTTATCCCCCAGCACCAAACCTCAAAAGCTTCAAAGTAACTGTTTTCCATTTTCCTCTGAAATCTTTCTATCCACACCAAATCTCAAAAGCTTCAAAGTAACTGTTTTCAATTTTCCTCTGAAATCTTTCTATCCACGGTATTCTTAAAGCTTATTCTTATCCCCCAGCACCAAATCACAAAAGCTTCAAAGTAACTGTTTTCCATTTTCCTCTGCATCCAGGTTTCTAAGCCATATGTGCATACGATTGTAAGAAGTGTTTATGGCCTGGTTAAAGAAGATGACAAATGGAGAATAAGAAGTAACCAGGAGATAGATGAGCTATTGAAGCATGAGGACATTGTAAGATTCGTAAAGGCTCAACGAATACAGTGGCTAGGTCACCTAGGTCTCGCGGATGGATGATCAGCGTATGCCAAAGAAAATCCTGAGGGCGCAACTCTATAAGGCAGAAAGAGGGGCCTACCTAGGATAAGATGGTTGGACGACGTGCTGGAAGGCCTAAGAAGAATGGATGTCAGGGATTACACTGAGATGGCAATAAATAGGAGACATCGGAGAAGACTGGTGTTGGAAGCCAGGGCTCACGTTCGGCTGTATTGCCAAAGAGGAAGAAGATATGCTCCAAACGAAACTTTTTATGAATTGCTTCCTTTCTCCTTTGTCTGAAGGCACACGTTTCTGGACGCCAGAACAGATCTTTTCTTGAAAAATGCCCATTTTTCTTGTGCAGTCCTACTTGTTACATTTTTGGTGCATCTCTCAAATAATGTAATGACGAACGATAACTGCCGCACATTCAAACAGAGTCAAATAATTTTTTGCATACGCCCCTCAATTGTAGAGGGCTCAAGGCTTATTGATTTTTGTAAAGATCAGTTAAGGGGAAGGGGTAGTTTACCTGTAACGTTTTATGTTTTAACAAGAGTAATATTTTTATGACGAATGATAACTGCCGTAATTTCAAACAGAATCGAATAATTTTTTGCATATACGCCAGAGTTGTAGAGGACTCAAGGCCTATTGATTTTGGTGAAGATCGGGTACGGGGAAAGGGTAGTTTACCTGCAACATTTTATGTTGTAACAAGAGTAAAGTACTTAATTTTGATAAATAAAGTATCCTGAAAAGAAGATCATAATAATCCACTATGGAAACGTAGATGAAATATCTATAAATGTAGAGGCTAGTTGAAGGGGGAGGGGTAATTTTTATTTATACGTCATGTGTGCTACTTTATCGGCAACAAAGAAGTAGTTTGTTGTTAGTTTCGGTAGTGCTATCGACTGCTATCATCAGTGAAAATCGAGTGCGCTAACGTGCGCTATACGCAGAAGAAAGAAGTAGTTTTTATGGAAATATTTCATTTCAAAAATGATTTTAAATATAAATCTTAGAACATGGAAGTCATGTATGGTTCACCATACCGATATTTTACTGTGAATAGTAGGACTATCATTTAATTAGTTGTAATGTCATATAGGACAGGAAACAGATGTAAATAAAAAATTTAAAAAACCGGAAAAATAAATTTTTTTTAAAGTGACAGTCAATATTTTTCTTGTATATCAAAACCAAAGAAGATATTTTTGAGCTTCCCATTCAAGTTTTCCTGTTTTGAAAGTGGACCTTTTGATGCATCAATAAAGAAGCACTTAAACGCTAAAAACAAAACAGTCGCCCATTTTAATTTAAATGCAGAATCGTAGCATAATAATAACTATAAACTCTCATCAACATCCCCAAGGGATCACGCGTTGTTAAGTACGGACGTAGCAAGCCCGAGTTGCCTAGCTGTACTCTTACTTTGCTTCAACTTGTCTTGGGTAAGGTCCATCTATCCTGTCGGTCTCTCTTGGTCTAATCCTTTCTTTTTCCGATCCCGACGCTATCAGAGTATTCGAGGGCTAGGTGTATTTATTTTCCTCTCTTATCCATGTTGTTGTTCGGCCAACGGTTTCCAAGATGGATGACGATTATCCCAACAGCGGAGAAAGGTGAACAACCTACGGCAGAGTTAACCCCGAATGAAAATCATTCAAGCTTAGAGGCATTAAGGTGACAGCCCTCACTACTGAGCTATCCCTGCACGGCGCCCGTAACGCAGCCTGAGCAGACTGTTACTGGTAGAAATCAGAATAGCCGCGAAACT
Organism: Magicicada septendecula; assembly: GCA_034769895.1. NCBI lineage: Eukaryota > Metazoa > Arthropoda > Insecta > Hemiptera > Cicadidae > Magicicada > Magicicada septendecula. The sequence continues at coordinate 170,742,523 of CM068372.1, forward strand.
GAAAGAAAAACTACGTTCGCTGAAATGAAATTTCTCAGAGCAGTCGCACGCTAACAAAAAGAATAAGTAACGAAAATATAAGAGGAACTGCAGATTTTCAATGAACGAATACTTAATCAATTCTCCGAATCGCTCTGAATTACAAGCCCAGAAACCGGCGAAGTGTTGGACGTCGGAGGACAACAGAAAAAGAAGAAGAAGAAGAACTCTTTATTAACTAACCAAGTACGTGCAGTTTATGCCTAACCGAGGTAATACGCTTCTTGAAGTTACCAATGCTACTGTCTTTTTAGGTTTGGTGATATCCCGAACTTGGAGAAAATTCCCCTGAAAATTTCCCTTTTGCATGTAAAAGAGGACACGTCAAGGAAACCCCGGACGATTGGCAACCCTAGATAAGAGTGCCGTATTAGGTTGTTCAGTCAACTCGTTTGGTGAGCACGGACGTGTGTAAACATTGGTTTTGAAAACCAACGAGATAAGGTACCGGAAACCGCCAGATCCGTGCGTGATCGCGCGAATCATGTTACGATTATCAGTAAATTACTTGTGTACATTCATTACAGTACCCATAAACTCGCTGCGATTAATGGTGTTTATGTTTATTACTCTATCGATATTGTACGTTAATGTTTACGAGTAGTAACTCGGATCCGGAGAGCGATGTGGAGGTGTTTGGAACAGGTGTCCGGGTTCCAGGAAGAAAGGCGAGCGGCCCAACGATTGCGGACGCTAATAAAGACTGTTAAGCTCATTGCGAAACGCGTAACATACGATAATTAACTGGAAAATATTGTCGCTAAAATTAAATAGTGGTGTGTATCGATGTCGGAGTAACGCGAACGACCTCGTTAGTCGGGCTCGGCAGCAGGTGATCCGATTCCCAGTGTTATAAAAAACGGAAAGAATTGCAACGCTGCTTATCGTTTTTTGTTTCATCTGGCGGAAGATCCGAGTGCAGACTGCTACTCTGTACCCAACGGTAACACATATGCCGAAAGAACTTACGACCGGCTTATCGTGTTATTTATAAAAACAACATTCAGTTAAATAAATTTTTAGTACGTCTTACATTCGGTGGCGTATGCACGTTTGTATTTAATTTCTACTAAAATTGCCAATTATTTATGCGTAACGAGCGTACGTGTACACGTAAGTTTAGATAAGAACCCGTTTCCTCAAAATAAATCGCAAACATTTGTTACCTACAGATATGAGTAACACCATTCACACACTGCCCGTCTTGTACACTCGTGTAAGACTATTATAGCCGGCTTGTACACTCGGCTTCAGTACCATATTGCGGCATTCAAATACTTGCATCGCCACATTGAGCGAGTCACTCACGGTGTAAGGAGTCTCCTTTCTACTTTCTACCAAGTGTCACGGCCTCCTACAAGGACAGATGAAGGGGTTGAGGGTCAGGCCATTCTTTTGTTCTTATGGTGGGATATAGGGTTCCAAAGCGGACGAACCACAAGTTGGCCTACTGTATAGAAACCCGTACATATACTTGTATCCGGTCGGATGGCATCCTGCCATGGCAACCTTGTGAAATGTGGATCTTTGTGTGTATCTTGGCTTGGTAGGAAAATGGTCGTAGGCAGCAGGCCTGCCTTTGGTGTGAAGGAGCTTCACATTAAATGCTTACATTAGGCAGTCTTCTGCGATCGTCGTCCCGGCGGAAGGCAACCATATAGGCCGTAATTAAGGCCATAAAGATCCTGGTCTGCCAAGCTTTAAAGACTGATAGTGATACTAACAACCTCACTTTAAAAAACATTTTTGTAAGAGACAGATTAAGAAAGAAGATGGAAGGAGAGCAGAACTGAAGAGTAGGTACTGTTGAAAATCCAAACACCACAAAGTGACGTAAATGTCATTCGAAGCGAAGAGCACTGCTGAAAAAAGCAAATGCCCACAAAAGATTGTAAATGTTATTCGCAAAAGAAGAAGTATTGCCATCTGATAATACCCACGGGCAAAGAAATATTGTATCCAAAGTTGCAAAGCGTGTAGTTATCGTGTTTGTGTCACATTACACAGGAGATCACATTTACTGAAGTACGTGTATGCCTTTGCCACCACTGGAAGTAACTTCTCTTCTAACGGAATGGTCCTTCTACACACCTTATCCCACAACCGTATATGCTAAACAAATCGATTGTTCCAATACATGGCCATTGTCAGGTGGGAGATGTCTTACGAAGTGGTTAGTTTAAATTATTACTCACTTTAATGTTATTTCGCATTCTCCGGCGAAAACCGCCGCAGATAGCTGCTCTATTCTATTTAACACCTTTCAGTATTCGAGTTACAATGATAATTAGATCTGAGTTGCAACTATGAAAAAAATCAATGGAATTCTGTCTTGTTTGTCTCTAGTATGCAAATATATCGTCAAGAAATTTCATTAATTTATATTCGCGATTTCATTAAGAGACAAGTCAGAATTATTAAAAACAGAAGAAAACAAAGAAAAACCTTGAGTATGAGAAAAGCCGTTTTATTACATATTCGAAATTCCTACATTACTACAGAAAGGAAAAAATGTTATGGATAACTGGAACCTAGTAACTGTTTGCACGATGTTATACAAACATTTTCTTCAACTTAGCTTTTAACAGTGGCGGCTGGTGGTATCAAATTTTGGTGGTTGCAGTAGTTGGTTGAGTGGATGGGAGATCTGTTAAAAGACCTATCATAAACACAGTTATACAAAATTATTACTATAATTTTATAACCTCAAACAACGGATAACGTTTACCTTGAACCAACGTAAACACTAAACCCGACATAACTTATAGGCCTAAATCAAGAAGGCTGTGCTGATTTCATCGCACAAAGTTGCGCTACAGCGCTACTAGTGGAGCGTTGCAGAAACTTTGCAACCGCTTAGCTAACATTGGGAACATATTGCAGTTGTGAAGAGTAGCGCACGTCCTCCCATATGCTTGTGTAGTAAGCTGTACCATACTGTGTACTGTTGAAGTTGCAAACGGCCTACAACCACCAGCCTGCGCACCACATTTGAATTGTACGCGAATATTACCGAGTAGAATCTAATACGCTCTCCTTTGAATTTTATGATACTTTTAGCTGCTGAATGTTTTCGTATATTATTTTGTGGTTTAGTTATTCTATATTGGTGGGTGTGCAACGCTGCAACCTTAACAACAACCGCCACCGGCTTTTAAAGAACAAAAAAAAGTCTCAGCAATTCTGTTTCCACGTCAGCTGTAACCAAATAGACATCTCACCTATCTTAAGGCCGTATTCCTTGTGAAGCGGGTGGTAATTTAATATACTTATTTTGTTGTTGTAATCATATTTTATGCGCTCTTTGTTATTTAGTATAATATTAAACTATATAGGTTTGGCCACGTTTTACATAATACGGTGTGTAAGTCTGCCGTTTTGTTTATCTAAAATTGTATATCATCAGAGTTAACTGATGTAGTCATCAGTTCCAATTTGTTTTGGTTGTAGTGGTTGGTTGGTTGGGAGTCAAAGAACACATTTAAACAGTAGGCAGACCTACAGATCTGCATAGTACGTAGTGCTGACATATGGAAAAAATAGAAAGTTACTGTTTCCCCCCAAAAAGAGAGCTGCCATTGATAATGAAATCACCTCGCTTTTATAGGTACGTTTACCTATGTCAGTTTCAATGTTTTCACGCACTCATGAATAGTTGATAAAAGCATCACTAACTAACTTTGCAGTAACCAAATACTAAATATACAGCGAAAGGGGAAAGATAAACGGTATCGTGCTTTTTACAAACTACACGTGGTTTAAAAGCACACATAATCCTTTTAACTCCAAAAATCACGCATCAGCACTAAACAGAAGAAAAAAACAATAAAAATGATACTTAACACACATTAATAATACACAGTTGCTTGACACTCTACTACCTCAGTCACAGTTACACAAAATTATTCCTATTTTATGACCTCAACCAACGGATAACGTTTACCTTCAAGTAACGTAAACACTAAGCCGGAGACAGCTGATTTCATGACACAACTAAGCATGTGCTACAACGGTCCTCTACTAGAGCGTTGCGAAAACTTTTCAACCACCGAGCTCACATATTATGAAGCACTGGAGAATTATGAAGAGTATCGGACGTCCTCCCATATCTTTGTGTAGAAGCTCTGCCATTTACTCTTCAATAGTGGTGGGCGTTTTTGTTGTTTTTGCAAAACGAAAACGAACTGTTCGTTTAAAAAAAACAACTGTTTAAAAAACAGGTTGAATTAATGAACTGTTGCTATTTACATTTACTGATTTCACCATTATATTGTTAAAACGTTTTGTTTTGAGTATTTCAAATAACTGTTCATTTTAGTATTTTTCTTAAATTGATGGTTATGTAACTTAAACAATGGCATTAAGTCAATATTTCTCTTATTTACAAGCATCTTAAAAGGCATTGTCTGTTTTTAATTGTTTCATCAAAACTCATGGGGAATATCTGGATAATATTTTTATAGTAACTGAAATAAAACTGAATATAGCCTAATTCTACGCTAAACAGAACGAGGGCAGTACAATAATCGAACGCACGTCAACGAACGTTGCAGTAAAAACGAACAGTTTACTCGTAACAGTTCAACAAACGTTGCAATGAAAACGAACAGTTTACTCGTAACAGTTCAACAAACGTTGCAATGAAAACGAACAGTTTACTCGTAACAGTTCAACAAACGTTGCAATGAAAACGAACAGTTTACTCGTAACAGCTCAACAACGTTGCAATGAAAACGAACAGTTTACTCGTAACAGTTCAACAAACGTTGCAATGAAAACGAACAGTTTACTCGTAACAGCTCAACAACGTTGCAATGAAAACGAACAGTTTACTCGTAACAGTTCAACAAACGTTGCAATGAAAACGAACAGTTTACTCGTAACAGTTCAACAACGTTGCAATGAAAACGAACAGTTTACTAGTAACAGCTCAACAACGTTGCAATGAAAACGAACAGTTTACTCCTAACAGTCCAATAAAAACAGTTTACGCCAAACAGCTCAACGAAAGTTCCAAAGAAAACGAATGGTTTACTCCGAACAGAGAACAGTTGTCAAAGCTTTGTCAGCGCCACGTTCGTTTTTAAAACGGAGAACAGTTTGTCTCCGCGGAAAAGAACAGTTCGTTCGTTTTTTCAGAAAATTGTTTTTTTCAAACAGTTGTGCGTTTTTGTTCCCAGCTGTACTCTTCAAGTTGGAAACAGCCTACAACCACCAGTCTGCGCGCTACATTTAAATTTTACGTGAACACTGCCGCGTAGAAACTAATATACGTTTACCGTTGAAATTAATTATGACACTTTTAACTGCTTAACGTAAATCGTATATGTATGTGTATCGTATTTTCGTACATTATTTTACAGTCTAGTGATTATATATTAGTGGTGTTGCAACGCTGCAACCATAACACCAGCCACCCCACTGCATCACACTTGCCAAAATTTATCAAGCCGCCTTGAAGTTAGAAAGAACGAACCAGCGAACGATCATACCACCTGAACACAATACAGATTTTTAGCAACTTCATTTGCACCAACTTACTTCGAATTTCTTACATTGATCTTATGTAACCCGTCGACACACCTGAGCGGAGAAATAATATCGAAAGCGGACGGCAAAATTAACTCCCGGGAAACTAAGACACATATCGAAAAGATTACACATCTCAGCCTGCAAAATGTTGACCTATTACATTACATATCATGTTTATTTTATATCTGCGGTGTACCTGTAGTTTATTAAAAAAAACAACGGAAATTTTAACCGGAATTAACTCGGTTAAAACTATGACTCATTTCCGGAATATTAGTCCGTGGTCTAATGCTGGTAATTTGAACAGACGTTTCGGTCCCACCACTGGATGCCATCTTCAGTGTAACGATTGAAAAGGTTACTGGTACGGCCCACAACTTAATGTTAACCACAGTACTGTGGGAACTGGTGCACACCGTACTAGTAACCTTTTCAATCGTTATACTGAAGATGGCCTCCAATGGTGAGGCCGAAACGTCTGTTCAAATTAACAGCATTAGCAGCACCACGGCCTGACGGGCAGGTAATAACCTTATTTAAAAATAAACAAATAATGTTACGCTAGCGCAAAACAAAACAAGTTTTACGCCGTAACAACAAATTGATCGTGAAACTAACTTAGCGTTATTTGTAAGTCAAAAAGTTTAAAAGTGATATTAAACGTTGGTGGGAAATGACCATGTAAACGCACATAGACGCAAGACGCATCTCAAGGAGCTTCGTTCTGAATGTTCCAACGCTTTATTTAACACAAAGACGGTCTTGCTTTTATTTGTTTATTTAAAGACGATGCGTGCAGTATGGAATATATAAACCGGCATTGCAGCCGCGATCATCAGATTAAGTTGGCAAAAATCTCTGGTCGTATTCGTTACATGACATCATGCTGCGTTTGGAATTTGCTATGAATGACAGACGGATAGAAAGCGGGCGAGGTTTATACATTATAACCTACTTACCGGTATGAAATTTACGGTGACGAAAGCCTTTTGTTGTGTGTTAACTTATAGCGCACACAAAACGACCTGTCTGTAAGTGTGCGTTTGCATGCGGTTGCCGTGTATGACTGACTATTTGTACAACAAACTGATAAAGTTAGAAATTACAGCCGAGGCGTAAAGCTAATGGTTTATTATTTGGTTTTCTGCCGTAAGGCAGGTCTTCAAATGGTAAAATCTCTCCAAAGCTGTCCTATCTCATGCCAGTCTGTTAGTTTCTTCGTAACACCCTCTGATTTTAATACTATCTATTAACTTTATTCTTCTACGCCCTCTTCTTTTATCTCCTTCTTTGACACCCTCCATGGTAATTGTAAGCAAGCAGGCTCTTCTTAAACAATGACCTAACCAATGCATTTTCCTATTTTCTATTACCTTAAGGATTTTTCTCTCTTCCCCTATTCTTCTTAAAACTTCATCATTCCTTACTTTATCAACCTCAATTTTTCCATTGCTCGCCAAACCCACATCTCAAATGCTTCTAATCTTTTCTCACCCTTTTCCTCAGTGTCTATGTCTGCACCATATAGGAAAGCAACTCTCCACACATAACATTAGCCAACCTTTTTCTTAAATTCTTATTAATTTTGCCACAGCAGTCTTTTCTTCCCAATAAATGCCTCTTTCGCTATAGCCATTCTTGCACTAATTTCACGAGTGCAGGACATATCTTCACTTATCAAGCTTCCAAGATATTTAAACAACTCCATCTGTTGTATTTTGTCTTGTCCTATCTTTAAGCTAATGGTAAAACACTGAAAATAAACATCCAAATGAGGAAATAAAACCGACCTGTAAATATTTTACAGATATTCATTGTTTGAAAACTTTTCGGCTACAACTGTTAGTAGTAAACATTGAAAATTTTGAAGCTGTTAGCACGAAGAAACATACTTCACCAGTTTTAGTAATACAATAGGCCTAAACTCCCGATTATCCCCGGAATTGGGGGGCGCGACCGCCGCGGATAACCACAATATGTAAAAAATGGACAGAAAGCGATGAAAATACTTTACTAAAATTAGCTGTTTATTTAAAGTAAAGTAATACAGTAAAAGCCCGTTAAAACGCTCACCAAGGGATCTCGTGAAAACCGCGTATTAAGCGGGATATTACCAAGTGGCAGTGTACGGTATACATACTGAAACTGTGTAACTAATAAACCCATTTTCTATGCAGTTATAACACTAATTCACACGAACTGACACTTGGTCAGAAGAATTCGTACTGATAAATTGTCTTATGTGTATCATCTACATTGAGTATTTCTGAAGTTACTACCTACATATAAAGTATAAAGTTATATACGCCTATACAAAATCCAAGTGAGCTCTCTCCAAGTTTCCATGTGCAGTAGGGATTACATTCAGGAATAAATTACCGGAAACGTATTAAATTAAAAAAATGTCAGAAAAATACATGTCTCTGAAGTCACAGGTAGCGTTCAACGTCAATATCTAATATTATCTCATCCGTTAACTAAGCTAGTACAGTACAACGGTTTTACTTCCATGTTCCATAAGGAAATGGAAGTATGGTGATGGCGAAAAAAATCGTGTTCGAGATAAGGGCCGATTCTCATTGTACTACCCTAAAAACAAGAAGGAAAGTCATTTTACGAAAAGTGTCTGCGTGTAGAAATTTTTGTATGGCGAACGATAACTGTCGCAAATTAAAACAGAATCAAATAATTTTTGCATGTGTACCTGAGTTGTAGAGTACTCAAGGCCTATTGATTTTGGTGAAGATGGGTTAAGGGGGAGGGGTAGTTTACCTGCAACAGTATTCTGTGAAGAAGATCATAATAATCCACTGTAGAAAGTTAGATGAAATATCTATTAATGAAAAGAGTAGTTCAAGGGGGGAGGGGGTAATTTTCTATAGGTAAATGAAAATTATAGTTGAAGGGGGAGGGGATAATTTTTTATGTGTACTACGTTATCGGCAACAAAGTTGTTGTTGAAGTTCCTTCCCGGACTGTTTGGCCGTGGTCCAATGTTTTCTGCAAAACCAGACGTTTCGGCAGTGTCATCGACTGCCATCATCAGTGAAAATCGAGTGCGCTAATGTGAGGTAGTAGGCCTATACGTTACTGACCACAGTACTATGGTTAAGGCTAAAGAAAGAAGTAGTTTCTATGGAAATATTTCATATCGAAAATAATTTTAAATATAAATCTTAAAACATTGAAGTCATGTATAGTTCTCCATACCGATTTTTCAATCATACACCGTTAACATACAGGCAAACATAACTTAATGAGAAAATTAAATGTTGCCAGTAAATGTTCCCACAGTCTCGGTAAATAAATTGCCCGGATGACTCACGGCAGCGATGACACAATCCGTCACTCGGACAGACCTTCACATAACTTACATAATTTAAAATCTATATTGTTTACGGTAGTTAATGAAATAATGTATTAAAATTAGTGGAACAGAAGCTTTATTATTCAGCTAAAATTTATTTCCGCTTATAAAAAAATCCGCGTGTTGCTGCGGTTAATCCGCAAAGCGGATAGTTGGAAGTTAACTGTAGTTCATTCTGATCAACGACAAGAAATTGACAATTTTACATTTACATTTTTACAGTTCTGAGGCCCTGAAACCTGCAACAGACGCCCAGAGCTTTATGAGCCCCACAGCCTAACGATCGATCTCATAGGCTGTAACTACAACAAAGTATAGCTCCCTCGCTCAAAAGGATAACAGCCGGCATCAAATCAACCGTTATCTGTGGTAATTAATTTATTTTTTAAGCTCAAATCGGTGAAGACACGTTGTTGACATGTTTCTACATATGAATGTGTCGGTACCATTTAAGGTGATAAGCTGCGGTTGATGAATGAGAATTGAGGAAACGTAGTGGCAACGTGGACTCAAAACGCTAATCTCATCTTACTGACGGTGCAATCATCACTGTTGGTACACAGGGACAATGTCGGGAAGTGGCGTACAATTAGGAACATCAGACGCTTCCGACTATTATCTTTGTAACCGAAGTCGCTACACGACAGGTACTTCTCCTATCCCTGAAGAGAGGTATTATTTCTCAGTCCATAGAGGTAATCGCCTTTGTGAATACTAGAGCATATTCGGTTGACCTTACTAGAAATCAGTTGATTTAGTTGTAAACAGATTTAATATCGGTATGGAGAACCATACATGACTTCAATGTTCTAAGATTTACCTATATTTAAAATCATTTTCGAAATGAAATATTTCCATAGAAACTACTTATTTCTACTTCTTTCTTCAGCCTTAACCACAGTACTGTGGTCACTACCGTATACCACCTCACGTTAGCGTACTCGATTTTCACTGATGATGGCAGTCGGTAGCACTGCCGAAACGTCTGGTTTTACAGAAAACATTGGACCACAGCCAAACAGCCCGGGAAGGAATTTTAACAACAAACTACTTCTTTGTTGCCGATAACCTAGTACACATAAAAAATTACCCCTCCCCATTCAACTACCCTTTTCATTTATAAATATTTCATCTACCTTTCTACAGTGCATTATTATGACCTCCTTTTCAGGATACATTATTTATCAAGATTAAGTATTTTACTCTTGTTAAAACATAAAATGTTGCAGGTAAGCTACCCCTTCCCCGTAACCGATCTTCACCAAAATCAAACAGGCACAAGGACAAACAGGACTTGAGTCCTCCACAATTCAGGCAGGTATGCAAATAATTATTTCATTCTGTTTGAATTTACGGTAGTTATCGTTCGCCATAGAAAAAAAATACTACAGACACTTTTCTAAAAATGACTTTTCTTCATGTTTTTAGGGTAGTACAGTCAGAATCAGCCCTTATCTCGAACACGATTTTTTCGCTATCACCATACTTCAATTTCCTTATGGAACATGGAAGTAAAAAAATCAATTTTTAATTACGGTTTCATTGCTAGGTTTTTACACCATCGCTCGATAGTTACTATCATAAAACTCGATGGTTAAACAGTAATTACACAAATTATTTTCTATTTAGTTAGATATAATTATTAAACAGAGAACAGTGACGTGTTGTAAAATATACAGGTCACGTAGACATCTACAGCGTTCGTCGGTGTTAGCTACCGTTGGCTACCAACCCAAACGCCTCGGGGTTCCGAGCAGCGGTATTCCTGGCAGCAGTATATCTTATTAGTAATTTCTTTCTTATACAGTCTCGCTTGTAAGGGAGTATTTACGGGGGGGGGAACGGGACCGGACTCCCTCCGGAGGGTCGAAAAAAGTTCTCGAAGAGTTTTGTTAATCTCTTAATTTTTAGGCCGTTTATCATTTTTTTCAGCTGTGCACGCTAATATAGTAGTAAATCTTTTTTTTTTAATAATACACAAACAGGCTTATTACACGGCCTGTTCTGAAATATGAAATATAGGAAAATCAATTCTGTCAATAAGTATTTTGTAGACAGTGTTTCAATAATGCGTATTTTTATTTTGTTATTACCTGATCGTTTATTTTAATGGGTTTGATATCAGGATGTTATCCCACGTTTTTCACCCACTTTAAAGATAGTAACATTGATTAGTCTTAAGTTGTTTTTTCCAAATATAATTAAATCATAAATCACTACCGACTCAGAACACAAAGTTTTTTATGGGTAAAAACGTAAACTTTTACCTTATAGCCTGAACCAGTTTTCGCTTATTATAAGCTTCGTCAGAGGCTGCCGCTGGGAGCGCTGTCCGTCTTGTTCTTGGTGACGGTGTCGACTTTTGAAGGATCGATGTTGTGTGTGTGGGGTGTGATATGTTCAAATAATGCGTGTGATTTGAATTGTGTCTGTTCGTTTAGGTACGTTTTTATTCATAAAAACTTTGTGTTCCGTGTCGGTAGTGATTTAATCCATGAATTGTTTTTTCTTATCAATGAAGGCAAGTCGACCCCCCCCCCCCCGGACCAATTACAAATACGCTACTGCTCGCTTGTCCACTGTTGGACAGAGACTTCCTGTGTGTTTTTCCAGTTTTTCCGATGTCGTGTCTCGGGTATCCAGAGAATGGGACATCCTTTTCAGATGATCCTTATCTTTTGTACTCTCTCGGTCACACACCATGGTACATTAGCCTCCAGCCTGCGGAAATGAGTACCCTGGAAACGATAGATATCCTGCGGTGATAATGAGCAAACAGCGTAGCACTAGCCCCGTTGCCTTCCTTGTTTGCCGAATGGTTCTCACAGGTGTCCATCCGTATCCGACCCTTCCTAAGCTACATCGCTGTCGGGAAAAGAAGTAAATACGTAAAAAATATGGCTATTTGTTTTTCAACCTCCAATAGACCAATAAACAGACACATGAATGACATCAATAATTTTATTATATACAAAAGTTTCATATATATGTAAACTACTTTTCTACATAGTCACCACCATTGTTGAGGCACTTATCATAGCGAGGCACCAACTTTTCTATGCCCATGTTGTAGAATGTTCGCTCCTGAGTAGTCAGCCAATCTGCCACACTGGACCTTAACTCATCATTGGAGTCAAACTACTGCCCACCTAACCACTTTTTCAAGTCAGTGAACAAACGGTAATCACTTGGTGGCAAGTCTGGGCTATGAAGTGGGTGATCAAGGACTTGATAACGAAGCACCCATTCTTCGAGTCTTGTGGACATCTGTGAGTTGTTTGGGAACCCACCGAGCACAGAGTTTCCTATACCCAAGCTTCTGAGTAAGAATATCATAAAGAGCAGACCTAGAAATTTCAGAAAATCAGCAGAAAGTTCAATAATTGTGAAAGACGGCGCTCTTGAACCATCCTGTGTACCCTTTCAACAACATCATCAGTAGCCACGGACTTTCTTCCTTGCCCTACTTCATCATGAACACCAATTCGCCCTTCTGTAAATTTTCGACACCATTCCCGAACTGAACCATCACTCATCACATTTTCTGCATACACATTACACAACCTTCGATGAATTTCTGCAGCACTATGACCTTCAGCTTGAAGAAATCTAATAACAGACCGAATCTCACACTTGGAGGCAACTTCAATTGTAGTTGCCATTATTAAACTGTCGTCACCACAGTAATAGACAAAATAGCTATAAAAACCGGTGGTTATAGGTTATAACAAAGCCTCAAAAACATTAATCAACAATCAGATTGTTGCTATGACAACAGAACCAGGTTTGCCAACTCACCGGAGGTTGAAAAAAATAGCCCGTACGTAGCTTTACGAAGCTCGGTGGTCTCAAGAATGTTACCTACATCCTACGTCCAGAAGCAAAATGGTAAATATTACGAAGCGAATCCAAAATTAATTCTCGAGTGACTTGTAGACCCGCTGTCTTCAGTTCTCAATTGTTCGATCGTTTGGCGTCGGTTTCGTTTACAACAGAGACGGTGAGAACAATCGTGTATCTCGCTTGACGTTGCGGTCGGTTCTATATCAATTTATTCCTGTCAAGAAATATCTCGGACTACAGTAAGCGTCGTTACATGCATAAAACGTTGTACGTTCCTGTGCTTTATTCTCAGTGGCTTTGTTTCGTTTCGTCGTTGACACGTAATAAGCCGAACGTCTCTACGCTGCGCAATAAAGTGTTTCCTGCTTGATATTGCCAACATTCCGCTTTGCGATAATATTCTAATTGAAAATATTTCTCGCGCCCGTGTGTGAGTGTGTGCGTGTATGTGTGTGTGTGTGAGAGTGTGTACAAAATGATTGATTTATAGGACGTACAAAGTGGTCGGTGCCGCAGGGGAGTCTAGACGTCGATTTCACGGCCCGCCACGATATGTCTCTCGCGGACACACATCTGCGCACTGTCGTGCGTACACAGCCTCCTTGAGTACAATTAACATGAAAACAAGCAAATACGTAAACAACAAAATATAGACCTATACATACTTATACCCCACATTCACCGTGGATTTTATTTTTGTGGACTTTGTGTGTTAAGACTTATAGTGTAAAACTTGAATGAACGCGTTGAAAGGACCAATTGAAACAATAATAGACTGTAATGGAAACGAATCGCTTTGTTTTCAAATTTCATTGTAGTAGGGCCTGGTTTAGAATGACAATAATCAGTTCAAACATTTGAGATAACCGAAAAGGCTATACATTTCTCTTTTTTAACTCGGACTATAAAATTAGATATATCTTAAAAAATAATAATTCGATTATAATAATTAATGGTAAACGCGTAATTTTTTGCGAGGATACTTTGTGATCGTCCGAATATAAGCAGAGATGTGTCAAGATCTCTATAAGTTGGCACATTAACATGGTGAACCTGAAGTTTATATCTATAAGTTATATACATTTGCAATTTGGAAGAACATTTAAAGTCGTTTTTCGCAGTCTAGCTTTCAAACTTTACGATCTTTCCAATCATCATTATTCAGGTTTCTCTGTACCATTGCATTCCTTATGCCTTCCATCCAAGTCTTTCGCGGCTTCTCACTTTTTCTTCTTTCAGAAGGAGTCCATTCTCGTAATTTTTTTGGATATCTATCATTACCCATATTACACACATACCCGAAATCGTCAATTGTGTCATTTATACTGGTGCACAGTCATTCTTTCCATTATTTCTTCATTTTTAATCCTATCTTGCAATGTAAGGTTATTCTCCAGTATCTCGTTTCCATGTATCCTTCTTTCTTTCGTATTATCTGTATATATGTTCGGAAGTTTTTAAATTTAATAATAATTATTGAGTGATTTTCATGAAGGCTATCCACTGAAATTACTCGGACCGTCAACTTCATTGTGTAATCACAACAGTAACTTAGGCTATTGTTAAACCACATGTTCAGCAGTTACTTGAAAATGGGTAGTATAGAATTTTTGATAAATCTTAGAGGAACCTCTAACAACTAATATCAGAGTAAAAAAACTGATTAACAGCACGATAAAAGAAGTATGTTTAAAAATATCCTCCTACTTTTAAGCACAAAAATCTTTTTCCAAGTCTTTCAACGAATGTAGATCTGCTATTTACTTTGTGGTTAAGCTGATGGACTTGGTAACTGCAACAGACAAATGTTGACACCTACAAGGCAAAATGGTGGAATTGCAAAATAATGCATTTCAAGCAGAGTGACAAAAAATAACAGCAATAAACCAGTATATTTGTACTTTTATAATGTTACTAAACGGACTCAAAGTTAAATTATTGTGAAATTATTTTCTTTATACAGTTCAGATTTCTTTACGTTACTGGAATTATAGTGAAAATGATAAAAAAGCGCAGATTAAAATATTAAAAGAGTCACACAATAATTTTATCATTTTATCGGCCACAACTTGAAGATATTAAGATTGATTTTTTTCCAGTCTATTGTAAATGAATTACACTAGTTTTTACAGCGGAAAAAATTAGAAGATTTTATCATTTTTGCAAGTCAAAAATGTTTATTAAATATTAAAGGTTGCTATTACCAGTTTGTAAAGTAATATTTCAAATACATTTAACATCTATAAGAATATAAGAAAATCCAGTATTAAAATAAAATATATTCAGTTCCATTACTAGTAGAACCAAGACATAATTAATATGATTTAATAATTTAGTTTACATGTTTATTAGTATTTTGACACTTTTTTGGTATAAACTATCTGAAAAAAGGAATAAAGGTTATAACGGGTACGATCTTTACTTTCATACAACTTTATTCAGTCTAAAGGTGTACGAGTAATGTATAAGTTTTATTCTTTCACTCCGTCCTTTTAAAATTTAATGAAAGTTAACAATACATTTTTTAGACATCTGGACGTCAAAATTATTAATACGTTACATGTGTAAAATAATGAATGACACAGAAAACTGTTTCTCATTGTATTCAAATTTAGCACCTAGAAGGATCAACTATGAATTTTATAATTTGATAAAACTCAATAGATGGTAATTAAATTTTTTTTAATTTTAATTTTATCCTGTTGTCACTGATTCGTCTCAATCTAAGTAAACTAAGAATCTAATAACAAAGGATCAAAATTCACACATTACCAAAATCGAAATATTTGCCCTATATTTTGTCAGTTCATGTTATTAATAGGACTTGTATTTCATTAAAATACTTTTATACGTCGCTGGTTTGGCTCTTTGCCTCTTAGAGATGAGTATTTATTTTCTGTAATAAATCTCGGTCCGTCTAATCCAATAGTTTCCCTACCAGTGGTCCGCAAGAAAGTCAAAAGCGTTCCGTAATGTTACCAATACATGAGTATAAATGGATTGTAGTTACATAGTCTAGCTTATAATGTACGATAAATCGGCTGGACGCGAGTGACGAAATACACATTGAATGATATTGTCAGTACAAAAGTTCTACACCTGTGAACAGAAAGAAGTCCATGTCTAATTATTGACTTTTATTGATATTATTTATTTCAAACGTAATTTCAGTTAAAAAATTAATTTAATTAAATTAGATAAAATTCCTTTTAATTAATAAATACGTTGACGAAATGAACTGTAGATTTCCTTAGCAGCCTGAAGTGCTTTTAGTTTAAGGTAGAGGTCTATGCTCTATCTACCTTTCGACTCAATGGTCCGAGGTCATGAGTTGGGAACCACTGGTAGAATAGACCTCTAGTAAACTTCACGTTTGCATTGTTTTGATCATCATTTAATCCCCGTGATCTCTGTTTAGTCCTTCTCGGGGACCACTCTAAATATCCTCAAACTTAATTTACTGTACTCTTCTATTGATCTAAATCTGAACTTGATACGTCCAGCCTTAACCATATTTCGTTGATCCTCACGAGTAACCAGTAGACCTTCTGTAATATAGCAAAGTAACGCATAAGGAATGTGCGTAAGAGGTCATATTTCTCCTCCATACGTCATTTCGTTACCAACTACAGTATGGCGTATCCTTTTCTTTGTATCTTACTAATGCATATGTCCAGGATCAGTTCAGGGAGAAGTCGAGAGGTATAACTCGGAAAATATTTTTATACGAATTTTATAATCGATTTTATGAAGTTCTAATTTATTGTGAATTTTTTCCCTCACTTGTGGACAGCATACATGCCTCACTTATACCACTACGACGCCGATGAAACTGAATAGCTGAAATATTTTTCTTTTTTGTCTCATACACTCTCATTATTCTCTCTCTCTCTCTCTCTCTCTCTCTCTCTCTCTCTCTCTCTCTCTCTCTCTCTCTCTCTCTCTCTCTCTCTCTCTCTCTCTCTCTGTCTTTCTGTTAGGCAAAGTGAACAACGTACCCTAGGCACATCACTGTTCATAGTGCATGACTGGTGCACGAGTGAAGTAAAAAGTAGAACTGCACAAGCAAGAGGGGGCAGTTCAAGAAAAGATCTCTTCTGGCGTGCAGAAATGTGTCCCTGGAAAGCAGGTAGACATTTATAAAGATTATGGCTCGGAAACCTGGACTTTCAGGAAAGCGGAGAGGAGCTACCTTCAAGCTTCTGAGGTGTGGTGGTGGAGGAATACTTCTTAATAATACTGTGGACAGCAAATGCGATAGTGAAAAAAAAAATTAATGATGATGTTATGAATAGAGTGGGTGAAAGAAGGGCGTTGATTGGATCCAATGTGGAAAGGAAAGTAATACGGTTGGTCACCTGCTACGCTATTCAAACTGGTCCACGACTCTGATCTGGGGGCATAGTGGAAGTGGAAGGTCCAGACAGGAGTACATGGATGGGGTTAAAGAAGGAAGAAGGTGTGTGGTGATCAAGAGGCTGTCTACGGAAAGGAAGAAATTGCAAGCCCACCAACCTCTGGGTTGAAGAGAAGAAGAAGAAGAAGAAGAAGAAGAAGAAGAAGAAGAAGAAGAAGAGAGCTTATTCCCTAGGCCTACTAGTGCCTACAGGCATTGTATAGGCTTACTGGAAGCCTGTCGTTAGAAATATCAATATTAAAATGTAAATTTTATATAGTATACGATTCCAGAATATGAATAATAACTATTATCATTATTATTATTATTAACGTGAAATTAAAATTTTCAGTTGATTAAAACGTGGGAGTCGCCCGACAGATTCCAGCTGATCCATAAGTTTTTATTAACCATACACTGATTCCAGTTAATGAGTACAATCTGTCTACAGAACAATATATAGTCACAAAAAAACGAAAACCTAAACCGATGGAAGAAAAGATAAGAGTCACATGAAAATATATACTGAAATAGACAAAAATACAGTACAATAAAAAAAGAAATCAAAAAGTAAAAACACAACTTTTCTGTTGCAATAAAAAAATAACAGAAAAAAGGAAATTAACTTAGGGTTTACAGAAAATCCCGAGTTCATCGCATACATTCATAGTGTAAATGCAATATATTAAACACTGAATGAATTTAAAGTGGTGTGGTGTTCAAGTACAATGTACATACTTGTATATGCAGTGAAATGTGACAAGGTTCCGATTACCTTATGTGGTAACTGTAAAGAGTTAACAAACAGTCCCAAAATCGTTCATCGTGGGAGGGCCGGACTTTTCCAGGTCTCTTCAGGGACACACAGTTTGACGGTCTTCAACTTGGCATAAACAACCTACCCAATCTATAAAACAAAACAACATACAAGTTCGCTCATAAAACGCAACCTTTTCAATCTTTCTAACCTTTTATTTTTGAAAAATAACTTTAATAACGGGGAACTTCATTCATGGAACAGAAAATTACAATGGAATTTTAATGTGAATTTTGGTGGAATTACTCAGTTCAATCAATATTTCACTCCACAGAGGACCGAAAGTGATTTGCTTAAACTACTTCAGACGAAAACATATATACTTTGCCTTAAGGACTCGACTATTAAAATATTTAATTTCCCTATCGATTGACATTGGCAGGGAACAGTTTTTCATTTCAGACACAAAGAGAGTGTGGTCAAAACTTTTTGTCATTTACTTGTGCAGCCAAAATATCCGACAGAAATGAGTTCTTTACACAAAATTCTCAACTTTAAGTGATGTATACAAAAAGTCATACAGTATTATATGTGTATCGCAAAGGGGGAACAGGGTCAACGATTAAGAGGGGCCTGGCACCCAGAGACTGTAAATCCCCTGTCTAATATAAAATTGAGATAAACAGGTGTAATCGAAATTACAATTACAGATTATTCTCAAGAATACAAACTAAATTCTAATCCGACAAAGTATGTAGAAAGAAAGGTTGTAATATTGTTGAAATTGCTATCTGCCGGGCTGTTAGGCCTTCGTCTACTGCTTCTGTTGAAAACAGACGTTTCCGCCCTATCATCGGAGGCCAATTCCACTGTAAAACGATCAACAAATTGTCACGGTGTTCACCAATTCGTGCCAGCTTAAATCGTGCTGGTTTGGAAAGTTTACTCAAGTGAGCCTGCCCAAGACTAACACATAGTCTGTCTGTACCTCAGTAGTGAGGTGAAAGGCCATGAAAGTCTTAGAAAGGCTATAATAATCTGTAACTTCTATAAGTATTGTTACAGGAACCTAATTTAACCTCCCTGCTTGGTGAACAACGTGATCTGAAGTGAACATTTACTAGTCAAAACAGTTCGTATATATGGTGAAATCTAATTCGAATGTTTCGAAATATTTACAAATGTTTAATCTATGGACATCTGTAAAATAAGTTCTTGTTGTTTATTATTATCATTAATTTTTGAAATAATGGTGTCGCCTATACTACTTTTTTTATTTAAAGTGTTCGATATATTTAAGAACTTTAAATACTTCAATTTTTACAACTATAGTAGGGTTAACTACTTGACTAGCCTGTCTAGTCTGGTCTTCACCGTTCCGGTATTAAGTGCGTTCACGTATTATTGGTTTTGTGTTTGTAACCTACTATTTTCAAATATTTGTGTTATAGTAACATTAAAAATACGAGTTTGTGAACTATCGTTTAGGATTAGTGTACTTTTAGTTACTTTCAGTTAGTGAGTAAATTATCCTGTTATTTGTTTATTTGTAGCTGTCTATTCACAATGTCTCTTCAAGGGTCATCGAAACAAAGAAAAAGAAGTTTCGTTATTCATAGTAAAGGTCGCGAAATAATTAGCAATGTAATTGAAAAATGTTATGAAGGGAAACAACAAAACCCACTGACATATACACGGAATCAAGCAACAAAACGAGCTGTAGTAAATTACTGTAGTAAATCGGAAGGCTTCGTTGAATACTTGAGAAAGCAAATGAAATGCAGTCCAGAAGGAAAACTCTCCGCACCGAGGAGAAAACGTAAAATATGTGAGAAAAGGGAATTTTTTTTGATGATTTCGAGTGTGTGGTGTGGTAAGTGTGTAGTAAGAAACATTGTTCAGGATTTTTATAAAAATCAAAACGTTGTGGCTACTGTTAAAAACTCCTACCTATCGTGAAAGAAAAAATGCATTTCCCATGGGGCGCTAAATCATTAACTTCAGTGCTTATAAGTGTGAGATTCAAGTGGAAGAAATGTAAAAGAACAAATGTAGAACAGTGTTAATCTAAAAACCAGAAATTGTTACAAGTACCTTGTGGAAATTAATAGTTTCGGGAACCTGGGGGAATCATATATTTTTTAGACGTGAGGAAAGAGCGTTGAGTGAGTTTCAATAACGTAATTTGAATCGGTATATCTCAGTAGTAGATGTTTGTTTAACATCACTGCATGTGCGCGTGTCTACGCTCTCTTTACTTCACATTCCCCTCAGGGCACAGAGTTCAGTCTAAAGCAGTTAAGTATGGTTATTATGCCACACGTTGGTTCCGTCAAATATCACTTACGGTTCTACGTTAAGGCGCCAACTATAACTACTCGTGAAGCGCGCGTAATCTTCGAATGTTGAATAAATAATTTATTCAAGGCAGTATTGCATGTAATCGGTAATTACATTGATTTATTGGGTTACAAATTATATTTAGATATATGTATTACTGAATACTTCCACTCAGTTTTGTATTATTAATTAATTTTCTTGGGCGCCAGAGCAGAGTATCTCAGGATTGTTATGAAATAATAACACTTCGTTCAGATACTAAGATTTATATTATTATCTTCTTATTACATAAGACATCTGAGAATTAATCATTAATATCATCTTTCAAATCTATACTCATTAATATTCTTTATAACTAATAACAAAATTATTAATATCGCTAGCTTACGGATTCTTCAAAATCATATTAATCAAGTATTATTCAAATGAGTAATCAGTAGATTCAAATTTACTGCCTTAACACATTTAAATCTTCAATATATTAATCAAAACATATATGTATCATAAATTCTTAACTACTATGAACTTCTATAATCTTCAATAGATTCAATTATTCAACTTCGTTACCATTTCTAGACTTAATATAATTTGTTTCCTTACTTTACTATACAATAACTCTCCTAGCATATCATATAGTATAAATTGTAATAGTTAGTATCTGAACTCGTGGGTCTTTTGAGAATGAGATGAGTTATTTTTTAGATACAAATTCTATGTTAAGTTATTGAGTTGTGAATCATAAATTATATATTGTTACTTGTTGCTGGATTCCAAGTAAAAGAATGATGAACTGTAATCCTGCGTTGAACATCGCACTACACTTTGCACTAATCACGCTTGATTAAACCTTCTTTATTTACTTCACTCGCTCGCGTTAGTACTAAACGTCGCGCACATATAAATAAGTATACTTCTTGTTGCAATCTATGCGCACAAGTTAAACATCTTCTGGTCCGTACGTACTATCGCGCACACATATAAAATAAACTTCTTGATGACTGTAATTATTTCTCAACTATTTAACCGAATTAATCTATTGATTTTAACTTAGAATTATAGTATTAAAATGCTCACATCGAGTGACGCAGGTTTCCCGTGTTTTGCATGAAAATTAAACTTAGACTTCCCCTTTTCGTTTACTTCACTTGTTTTTTATAGTTTTCCGATTCCTTCCCTCACTACAGCTCTTGTTGATCATACTTCCATTGGCCTGAATTTGAAATATTTGCCGTTAAATTCGAATGTACCCATTCCGGTGCTGTATCTTTTTCGCGCTCACTACCGACGCTATCGTGATTGGTTGCCAGAGAGCGGGCGATAGACTTACGCGGACGTTCGTTAGATTCCTAAAAAGTGACGCTACTTTCTAAAATAGTCATACTTATTGGCGTGTCATCTATTGTGTCTTGAAGGACACAGTACCGTTGACCTAACGGTACATGGGCGTTTTTTGCTGTATTTACTCTACAAAACATTTTATCCTTTAATGACATGTAAGGGTGTTTTGGGTCTATTGTAACTTATTTTGTCAGCGCCTGACTGTCGCATAGTCGAGCATCTTTTGATTCAAATTTTCATTTATATATTACTTACATCTAATATCTTAGGAGAGTAGTGGGAGTAACAAGGAAGAACAGAGTTAGGAATACACAAATAAGAGAGGATCTGGAAGTGATATCGATTCTGGATTTTATTGAACAGAGACAACTATGCTGGTGGGGATACATGCAGAGAATGGATAGTGATAGAATGGTAAAACAGGTTTGGGAGGCAAAATCAGGGGGG
Source organism: Magicicada septendecula (assembly GCA_034769895.1). Classification (NCBI taxonomy): domain Eukaryota; kingdom Metazoa; phylum Arthropoda; class Insecta; order Hemiptera; family Cicadidae; genus Magicicada; species Magicicada septendecula. The sequence goes on from CM068372.1 coordinate 170,764,582, forward strand.
AGAAAGAAGAGAGGAAGACCGCGACTGACTTGGGATGGAATAATGGGAAACATTTTGAGAGAAAGAGGCTTGGGCTGGAGGGAAGCGAAGACATTGTCAATGGATAGAATAAGATGGAAAAAATATGTATATAGAGTGTAGTTGATGTACTTATCATATATTGATGTAACCCGACACCAATATGGTATAAGGGTATTTTGATAATAAATAAATATTACTTACATCTATGTACATTACAATGCTTTATATTATTATATATTGTTATAGTTACCATTAATAGTTGATTTATTATCATATGTGTTTATATACATATGAAATTAATACACAGGTTCACAGTAACGTTTCAGCAGTACATTAAATAGACACAAACGTTGAGCAGACGCTAGATGTTGACAAATCATCGATGGAGAAATCGTGCAAATGAGAATACAAAATTGCACTATGTTGTATTCGCTAACGAATGTAATCGTCGCTAACGCTAGAATCATATTTGGAGTCATTTGACGTTAATCCAAAGGAAGATAGCGAACGTTCAGAATAAACATACTATCAAAAGGTACGAAAGAATGCTTCGTCGAGTGACCTGACGCCATAAATGTGACAGGTACGCGAGCGTCGTGTACCCGTGATTAGCATCGCTTTCCATACTAGTCAATAACTAGGCACGCTCGCGACGCGGAACATGAAATGTCGATTTCTCGGCTCGCGTGGTCACGAAACAAAATATTTATACAATTATCTACGTTGCCTGGAATAAACATTAATAACGAAGAACCACGTCAACGTAAATATCCGTATTAACACTTCCTCGTTACATTACCAAAGCCTTCGGCGACTCCAGTACAGTCCCGGCATAACATTTGTCGGAAAACGTTACAGAGAAGCAGCAGTTACAAACAAATTCAACATACAACAGGAAAACAATGATTTTTTAAATGTTTATTTAACTGGTGTTTTGATGAAAAGTGGTCTTGTTAAGAACAAATTTAGTAAATTTAGATTAATTCAAAAAGTACTGTCGTACAACAGTACTGTGCAGTGTATCGTCTTGTTTCAGTCCTTCTAGGTTCCAGATTACTGGTGCATATTGACATTTTCTTACCGTCCTCTTCTTCTTCACCTCAACCCAGAGGTTCGTGGCAGTCGCGTATCTCGAGTGTAGCCTGGGGGCCGAGGTCCGGTCGAGTCGGCTTCATACAAAAGAAAAACAAATTAAGATTAATGTACACTACTATCTTTAAATTGGTTGACAAATATGTGATAACATCCTGAAATCAATCACATTAAAGTAAACTGTAATAATACAATAAAGATACGCGTTATTGAAATATTGTTTGGAAGATACATATTGAGTAAATTGATGTCCAAATTGACGTCATATTTCAAACGTATACGCTAATGCTGTGTAATAAAACTGTTTATATATTTAAAAATAATTAAGATTATATTAGCGTACAAAACTGGAAAAAATAATAACATAGCCTAACTTAATAATTAAGAGATTAACAATATTGTCACCTTTTTCGACCGTCGAGGGGGGGTTTGCACCCCCGTAAATACGCCCCTGATTGGTGGGGTTGCAACAATTTCTTCCTTTCTGTGTACAGCCTTTTGAACACCATAACCCCATCCATGTACTCCTGCCCTCCCACTACGCACGTCGATCGTATTCTCGTTCAGAGTGGTGATCCAGTTTGAAGGCTTGGCAGGGCACCAACCAAAACTTCTCCTTTCCTAAACTCTCTTACCGACGCAGTGCTATGCTTAGGTTGTTATTATTCTTTTCCTTGCAAATTTACAGCTTACGCAGAGTCAAGTTTTACAAGATTTATATTCTTTCAGACACTTTCTTGTTTTTCGTCCTTCTTGCTTCATTAATGCCATATTTATTATATTATTCTAAAATGTATAAAAATGGCCAAGCTTTTGCCACAGGGAGCTAGATTGTGCTGAAGTCCTACTATACATTGTGAACGTAAATTTTAACTATAAGTTTCTTGCAGTTATATGAAAATACTTGCCCAAAGACAGTGGTTGTTCTGCTAACCAACATAAGACTTGACGAATTTCAATGTAACGATCATTGTCAAATGATAAAGAGTGTACACAACAAATGACAATGTCAATCGTTGTAAAATGCCTGACTCTGGGCAGGCACTGTAGAAAGGAGACACAACTGACATTTTATAAGACGATGGCGGTACCAGCGTCAATATGTGGGGGTGAGACATGAGTGATTAGACAGAGTGATGATACCAGTCGCAGAAGTGAATTTCCTCCGATCTGTTAGGCGTTGTTCTCGACGAGATAGACTTCAGAATGATGTTCTACGGGAGGAGCGCTGTATTTTCTCCTTAGTCGAACGAGTTTATGTTTATCCGAGCGACGATGGTGTGTTAAGAATGCCGCATTAACAGGATTGCCAAAGCACAGGTTGCCATAACTTTTCAATATACATCTTCTGTCACCCGTTTTAGGAAGACGCGGGTTGTGGATTGCAAGGGCTAACGACGACGGCGATGTCTAGAACCGTTTACTGAACTTCAGTAGTGACCTGAGGCAATATAATATTCACTGTCCACTTTCGGAAGGTGGTTGCGGTTGAGGGATTTGTCTGCAGCTTGTTAGCGACGTTGCATTCCTTAAGCAGCCTAGACAAGAAAAGAAGATTGTAGACCTATATCTCGTTACAGGGAAAGAGACCGATGATTAACGTTGGTTACTCAATTACACACAGTAATCATAGGAACTCAGTGGTGGCGGTGAGCGGTGTATCTACTGATGTGTATACCCAGTGCAAATGCTATTGGAATTTTAACCGATGACGACCTCCTACGAGGGATATTTTAAGACCTGACGATGGAGTAGCCTATATGCTTTGAAACGTGACATCAATATATAAAAATTAAATCTCAAGACGGATTGAAAACAAAAAGGTTAGTTTGTCTATTCATTACAAGTAACTTGGATACCATTCTTAATTAATACCGTACATGTTTAATCTCATTAAAGAAAAGTGTAGCAGATGGTTGAAACAGAATGACGGCCATTGGGTAGTAGGAAGAGGAAAAGACACAAACGTCATATAAAAGTGAAGTGGATCAGCCATGAGTTGGTACCGGAACTGGAAATGGAGAGAACGTCTACGGCGAGAACTCTGTACAATATACGCTTGTAACCTTCTAGTGTCTGTACAAACTATCAAGAGACGGAGAATCTTATACGTAATAAAGGTTGAAAACTCTTTAGTTTATTTCTTCCAGGAATGTCTTGAGACGTTTTATCGCGGATCGTAAATTGGACACCTCTTCCTTCTTCCTTCTTCAGGGGCCCATCTCCGGTTAACAGCTCGACATATCATAAAGCCAGTTCTCTTGGTTACGGGAATTTTTGTTAGTTTCATTCTTTCACTACGTCCACATTCCATGTTTAAATATCTTTCCAGGTAATCTAAATCTACTGCTCTTCTTATCCTACCACGTTTTCCTTTATAAACTCCTCGAAAAGATGGATTCAACATGTCTGGCTCTTACAGTTTAGTTTACGGTTGACCGAAGAAGTGGATCAACTCCTGGATCGCTGTCACTCTACCTTGTATCATTCTATGTAATGTATTTCCAGCCGTACATTCCGCCTATTGATACGGAGCTTGGCTAAGTGGAATAGATTAAAACTTGTTCGTGTAAGTATCTTATAATCACAAAGTATGGTCTCTATTTTTATTAGGCTATTGGGTATGCACTGTGCGTAAATGTATGAATATATTTTTTTTTGCCTCTTGTTTTCGAGCTGTCAATATCACATCCCGGTTTAACCAGATGAGAGGTTGTGTGCTTTAGGAACAAAAAAAAAAAAAACAAAAAACAACTGGATAAATAAGACATTAAGTAAGGCGTCATAAGATAAAAATTTCCTGACAAGTAGGGGTGTGACTTCCTGTCAGCTTCTAATTCTGAAACAGTGAATTCTCATACTGCAGTAGTACGTCATCTCTGCCGAATCTCTCTCCCGCTCTCACTCTCTATCTCACAGAGAACAAACGTCTTTCTCTGTCTTCTAACAACCGCACGGCTGGGCATGTACTTCGCATGTGGGTGTGTGAAATACATAACCTTGAAAACACAGACACGATTGCGAATTCGTTTGAAACGATTTTCATGTTGGTTCCATCTTGACATTACACCATATTAGTACTATATTGCTGATGTCTTTCAATGAATTGTTAAATACAAAATTAACAGAAAATTAAATCCAAAATTTAGTAGAGATGAGTCTCTACGAACGGTTGTTCATATGTTTACAATACGTTTTTCGTAATAACGTAATTTTCTGACATTCGTAAACTAAATTAATTGTAATAAAATCTTATTATAATATGAGAAACAGCGAATACACGAAAATATTTATGTATATGCGTAATATCCTAAAGCCGTAATATCCGGTCTATAAGAAATTATTATCATACCGGTGGTAGTGATAATGTGACATGATCGTATTGTTAAGTGTGATAAGGATTCAGTACTATTAAATTTGTTTCAGGATTCCTTCATGTGTCGGAGACTGATCGTTTGTATACTTCTATTTCCAGGTATTGTCCTCGTATGTCTCCGGTATTTCCTAACTCGTGCTAATTGACCCGATGAATCCTTTAAATTATGTCAGTTCCTTCTTCTGTAGGCTTCCGCTTTGGTAAATATAATTCTTTTTGTAATTTTTTTATTCTTCTGTTTCGAACACATCCGAAGACACATGATTTTATTTATTTGCTGGGAAGTGTAAGGTGATAAGAACATGTACAGAAAAAGAAGACAAAGTAATCAATAAACTAAAAATAAAAAAAGATACTTCACAAAAGTTAACTTAAACATCGTTCAAAATTATATTTTATGTATATTTTATTATATATAATAAATATATTTTATTATATTTTATTTTATGTATACAGTGTCAGGTTACACCACACAAAGAAAATTAACTCAAAGGTAACACTTACAGTACTTTTCCGCACTTTTTACTAGTTTCCCTTGTGTACTATGTTTCCAAACTCACGTATCTCTTGCTTTACGTTACGCTTTCCACTGTACATTCCCCTTCACTCGTTTCTCCTTTATACCATGGATTCAACGTTTTCTCGGTCTTGACATTTTTCCTTGGAGTCTGAATTCACAAAATCTCCTCGTAAGCCTATCCTCTTCCATCATACACACAATACAAGCCATTTTAACTGCTTGGCTCCTATTTTGTCTAGGAGAGATGTGATCCAAAACTTTGTCGAAGTATTTTATTACGTATGCGATCCCGTTTTGTCTTATCCAAAATCTTTCTAAGAAGTCTCAAACCCATCCCGTTCAATTTATTGTAGATGCATCCTTTTACCGTAAAATCCAATATGTATGATACGAACACGAAAAAAAGTTGTATAATACTTATGCATGCATGATCAATGTGGAATATTTTTGAATGGTAACAATTAGTGTCAAAAGTTCCAAACATCTTCGGTTTTGAGTTTTCCAGCAGCACAAACCAAAACACAGCATTAGAAGAGGAATCATCGATAAGCATTACACATAATTTTACGATGTGACATCCTCAGTGGCTTGAAGCGCTAGGATTTGCCATCAGGATCCCGATGACTTTGAATGGTAACAATTAGTGTCAAAAGTTCAAAAGATCTTCGGTTTTGTGTTTTCCAGCAACACAACATTAGAAGAGGCATTAGACATAATTTTACGATGAGACCTCCTCAGTGGCTTGAAGCGCTAGGATTTGCCATCAGGATGCCGATGAGACCTCCTCAGTGGCTTGAAGCGCTAGGATTTGCCATCAGGATGCCGATGAGACATCCTCAGTGGCTTGAAGCGCTAGGATTTGCCATCAGGATGCCGATGAGACCTCCTCAGTGGCTTGAAGCGGTAGGATTTGCCATCAGGATGCCGATGACTTTGAATGGGCGAAACGTTTAACGTTAAGTTTTGTCTTATTTTATGATCTGACACCTTATTGCAATGTCACCTGTTTACAATCAATAAAAACAACGTTATTAATAGGGACAATACTTTTTTTATTGTAACATAATCAGACGTTTCTAGTAATATTGTTCAGAATAACAGGAAAACTGTACCTAGTTGTTTTTGCTGATGTAGTCCTACACACTGCGTAACTATATTGTAGCATGACAGATAATCCACACAAATACATTACTCAATGATCATTAATAAAGCTCTAATATATGGAATATCCAGATGAGAATTAATTAAAATGCACTGTTTAATAATATATTCACAAGAAAGGTTGAATAAAGAAAATTTCTGCAAATAATATAATATAATACAAATTTAAAAACCCAGGAAACTAAAAATGTTAATAACAAAATTACCCAGGTAAGATAGAAGCAGGCAATTAATATACCCCGTCAAAGAAACCAGACCAGAAAAAACAAAGCTACAGAAGACAGAAGAAAGAAGAACAAACTAAATCTAATGAAGAAAGAAGAACAATCCTAATTAAAACAGAAGAAACAAAACTAATTAAAACTCAAAGAAGAAAGAAGAACAATCAAAACTCAAAGAAGAAAGAAGAATAATCCCAAGCTAATTCTACTGAAGAAAGAAGAAGGAAGACTAATTAAAACTACTACTACTGAAGAAAGAAGAAAGAAGAACAATCAAAGCAACTGAAGACAGAAGAAAGAAGACTAATAAAAACTACTATTACTGAAGAGAGAAGAAAGAAGAATAATTAAGATCAAGGAAGAAAGAAGACTAATTAAAACTCAAAGAAGAAAGAAGAACAATCAAAACTCCAAGAAGAAAGAAGAATAATCCCAAACTAAATCTACTGAAGAAAGAAGAAGGAAGACTAATTAAAACTACTACTACAGAAGAAAGAAGAAAGAAGACTAATTAAAACTACCAATACTGAAGAAGGAAGAAGGAAGAATAATTAAAACTACTATTAATGAAGAAAGAAGAAAGAAGACTAACAAAACTAAATCTACTGAAGAAGGAAGAATAAAGAATAACCAAACTCAAAGAAGAAAGAAGAATAATTAAAACTACTATTACTGAAGAAAGAAGAAAGAAGAACAATCAAAGCTACTGAAGAAGGAAGACTAAAGAATAACCAAACTCAAAGAAGAAAGAAGAATAATTAAAACTACTATTACTGAAGAAAGAAGAAAGAAGAACAATCAAAGCTACTGAAGAATGAAGAAAGAAGAACAATCAAAGATACAGAAGACAGAAGAAGGAAGAATAATTAAAACTAGAGAAGAAAGAAGAATAACCAAAACTACCACTACTGAAGAAAGAAGAAAGAAGACTAATTAAAACTACCAATACTGAAGAAGGAAGAAAGAAGAACAATCAAAGCTACTGAAGACAGAAGAAAGAAGAATAAATAAGACGATACATATAAAACAAAAACCCCATAGGGAAAGAAACCCCAAAAAACCCCAAAATCAATGAATGCCCAAAGAGAAAGTATAACACCCTAAAAAACCATATCACTGTAAAACTGACAAAAACTAAAAGTGTTAGTAGTATTAAATATTAGTGCATTCAAAAAGTTATTATTTAGTTTGTATAGACAAGTCTTCACAGTTCCCCCATGGTTGAATATTTCATATTAAAAGCTAGAAAAAGACTAGTAAATATATTGATAATTCACCATAGACAAGTGCAAGTGATCAAATTATAAATAATAAACTTTAAAAGGGTGCATGAGTTGCAGTACATAGTAACAAACTTTAAGTTTTGTGAACAGTGCCTACTTTGATAATGAAGTAGTAATATTACTAAATAAAAGCTACTAAAGCGATATGAACATTCCATAGAATGGAATATAACTTAGGTAGCTAGGGTTATACTTTAAGAGGGGGTATAAATTTTATAAATGGGGAATTACAGAACAAACTGTTTATGATGAAGTTTATAGAAGGTGTTAACAATTATATATGGAACCCGGATGTTAGGTTCCTATTACATATAACATTTAGATAAATAAGGGTTAGTCATAAGAAATATTAGTATTATAATTGTTATTTTATTGTTCAGTTTAATTTAGGAATGCACTGTCTAAAAATAGATATCATTCCAATGTTGTAGAAATACTCTTTATTATGTTATTAGGTAATATACTAAGCAATGTTATTCAGAACACTAGTTGTGATATAGAGAGATGTTATATGTTAATTATATAATCAATAATTTATGTTATACCAGTCAGAGAAGGATATAAAATAGCTACATTAATAAAACATTTGGAAATTAGCCACACGTCAGATCTAGGCCAAAGAATAAATTTAAACTGCAGAATAATTAACAAACCTAGTCTTATAAACCATATAAAATGACAATATTCAGGCAAAATAAACTCAACATATCAAATACTATGTAAATAAGGCTTTCTAAAGATATGGTCATTATATGAGTAAAATTATTTAATTGTCTAATAAAATACCATTAAAACTGAAATAGATTAACTGACACTATCCTAGGGGAAGTCATATACAATTGAATTATATTAAAAAACCATCATTAGTATACTAAATTGCAATAAAATAAGTGAGAATTGATAATTATACAAATTTCAGATTTCATAGAATAATAATTATATTAGGGAAAATGGCTATTATTTACATAGAAGACAGGAAGTATAATTTTAGGCCTACCTCCCAAAAAATTATAAGAAATATAATTTTCAGATAAAACTTTGTAATACTAACTTAATTTCTATCAAAATAAGTAGAATAGAATAGTGAAAACGAATATGTATTTTATATTTCAAACAGTTAACTAATAACGAATTTATTTTATGAACATAAAGTACATTTTTAAAGTGTATCGGAAGTTATGGCAAATTTAAACAATGTATGAGATATATTATATAGGCTAAGACTTTCATGAGACGAAGGAAATACAGACAGTTCATTATTATGCGTTGACGAGTGCACTTAATGTAACCTTTCGCCAGAAATAACCTTTAATGGCGTTTATGTTATAAACCGTATTTCAGTGAAAATTTTGAAAATAATTATTTTAAACTATTATATAGATTGTGAAGTGGTGAAAGTGACCTATGAACACAGTAACACTAATAAATTGAACCACACATAACTAGATAAGCAGAATAACACTGATATTACACCAAATACAGACCGAAATTTCGAGGTTAAAAACGACACACATAAACACAACGAGATATATCCAGTGACAACATTTTACACCAAGTGAACTATTCCATCATACACCAGTGACATTTAAATATATCCAGGACGATCGTATACAATTGCTGAGAGCATTTACTCGAAGAAAGGACATCTTTATTACAACAAAAACTTCATCAACGCTGGAGGCTTCCTTGCGCATGCGTCAGTCAACCATTTTGGTCCGGTCCGCTGCAGTATAGAAACGACATGGCTACTATTGGTTCGAAATCAAATCATATATAAACTTTTAATATTTTTAATCATTATTGTATTGTTAAAATTTAAGGCATTTGATAAGTGTAAGTGTTATACTTTCCTTCCCATAACCTTCTCTGGCTATATATTTTAATAACCGTTTAAAGAACCCTATTTTATAATACCAATATAAATTGTTTATATCGACCGGCCCTGAGCGAGTCGATACTGCATTGTGATATCAATTTTAATCAAACAATTTCATTATTTTTTGTTAATAAACATATTGTTTCGGTAAATTGGAGTTGGTTTTTTATTATAAAGAAGACTTAACAATTAATAAATGAAGAAACCCAACTAACTGAAGGGCGGTACATACGAAACGACAACGTTTCAAAAAGAAGAAGAAGAGAGCCGTCTTTCGTTCAAACTTGGAGTTAACAAGATTATCTTTTCAACAAAATTACTGAAAGTGACACTATTACTAGAATAACCACGATACCATTTCATTTATAATTACAACCGACTAACTCGATTTGTTCCTAAATTTTAAGAACAAGTTACCCAAAAAACATTTTTCAGAAAATTAAAATTTTTTTTTTATAAAATTTTAAATTTTATTTTTATTTTTTCAAATTGCTACAACAGCAATATACACAGATTTTATTTGTAACTACGAAGACTAGGAACATTACCAAATTGACGTTTCCGGAGCGGAACGTCAGAAAACTATACACATACATACATAGAATATTTTGTTACACGAATCATTTAAGAGTATTATTACAATATTAATGAAAAACGTAAACGATATCAGTAGACTGAAAAGGTAAGGTCAACTTTTCAAATGATTTTTCTCAGAATTATTTGCTGGCCTTAGAATTGTCTGTGTCATTTGGCCTTATTCACAATATGCTTTCAACGCAAGGTGTAGTAGACCTACGTGTTCATGGTCTGTGCTCAAACAGCAACCGTATGCACTTTTTGAGAGAAACAAATAAAGGTACTGTCCCAATAGCTGTACCCGCACTCATTTCGATTATGCGATTATTGGCATCGATATGTAGTGAATATCGCATATAATTTTAGTTAGGTGAAAGAATTCATTAAAATTTATGTGTGTATGTTACAAAATAGTTTTTTTACGATTGCAATAGTTTTCCTTTGTCATATGTTTTATGAACAATTTTTCAAGCACTAATAGAACACCGATGTGTGCCTGTGACGCCAAAAGTTGATGTTGTTAGGTAAATTGAAATTACACATGAAAACCAATATGCCTTTAACGTAATAATCGCTTTTTTTTGAAAACCATGTAAAAAAAACTCGAAGGAAGGCAACTTGCCTCTTGCTATACATGTCTCCATTTTTGTGGGAGAACTCGTTTTCCACTAATACTCGTTCCTTCACTATTACTCGGTTTTTGTGCGGGTTACTGGAAAAGGAACCAACTCGAAGTAAGCGGGGTGCTATACATGTCTTCCATTTTTTTTTTCGCACAAAATTCGCTTTAAGTGAAGTTTTCAAGATATTACTGAGTAATATAAAAGAATATTGGCCACCTAACGAATAAAAAATCCTGTTTTTAATTTGGTTTTAATCTTACTTTCAGAAGTAACTGTATTTTTTACTTTACATTTTGGTGTTCTCATTTTTGTTAAAAAACGTTACGTTCTTTATTTCAAATGCTAATCTGTTATAAGCACTATATATACACATTAAACGTCATGTTTTTTCCAAACGTGGCTTTTATTTCTTTGAACAGTAAACTAAAAACAAAAAAAACTATTACCTAACCTCACAATCCAAAACATTACGTATTTTCGGTTTACATTAAGAAATAGAATAGTTTACAATTAATACATTTCTTCTTCTTTACATCATGGTATACCGATACAATCGCATAATCAAAATACCGAAAATGTAGTACAAGTACTGATATTGGGAGAGTATGCCCGACTAGCGCGGGCAGAAAGAAGGAGTGATGGAGTGATTCAAGAATAGCCTGAATCCTATAATTGTGAGATTTTTGTCCTTTGTGTCTCATATTTCATGATAGAGCTCCTATTGTATCTTCGTCAGTTAGCCTTAGCTTAACAGTTAATTTCTAGAGCCCACCCCTCATTCAACACACGATACGACGACTTTAAAAGCAAACGGATTCACAAAGCCACCATTTCACACAAAAAAACTCAATCTAAGACTCGTAACCTTGGTAACTAAGATAAAATGGAAAGCATCCGGTCATGTCACAAGATTAGTGGACGATGGGGGTACAAACAGAAGTTAAACAGAAACTTAGACAGGACGCCCGCGTAAAAAAACCAGCAGACTTCCAACGAGATGCATCAGATATATCAAAGAAACTTAAAACATTTGATCCAGACTAAATCAATCGGAACTAGTGGACAGAATTGAAGGTTGAAGGAAGCTCATGTCCAGCAGTAGTCGAGTCAAGACAGAGGTGATGAAAGGTTAAAACAAGTACAAAAGGTCATCGGTTCCGTGACGGATAAGCGTATTACATAACTCAAAGAGAGGACTCTCCGTTCTTCAATGGAAACAGAAATGAATCGTAGCTGTCCCTGAACAGGACAGAGATCCGCTGTGTCCACTTCACGTCTTGAACGAGAAAGGTTAAGTTACAACCTTGAAGAGACCTTTCGTAACTATAGTAATGTAGATGGACGGTCCTGTACGCGCTGCTGTGGTAACGATATTTCGTTGTCCTACAAACTACCTGAAAACGTATAATAAAGTGAAATCACTTTATTATAGGACTATTTCTGTCCTTCTCGCTCACTCAATCTACGTTTTTCTCTTTGAAAACACACACACACACACACACACGTATAAGTTCAAACGAAACGGGAATAAAGAAACAATCAATGGAACTGAATTGAATCGTGCCGAATCTAAACTAAAAAGTTCTCAACCTATGCCTATATAATATTGTGGTTGGTAGAAATAAGGAACTGGCTGCTGACGACGTTGTCTCCTCACATGATTAAAGCAAGAAGAAGAAGAAGAAGAACAGATATTGTCGCTGGCTGGTCAAAGGGAACAGTGAACAGTGTGGTGGAGCCAGTCAAACAATTGAGTCTGTCAATTGAAAGATATCCCGTTTTCTTCGCGTCGGACGGTTTTGGCGCCATCATTAGCCATGGTGCTGGCTCTGTAAATGGAAAGCGCCGCCGGCCACTACCATTGTCAACTCTAATTACTATTACAATCTCTGTTTTTTCCTTTCTCTCCGCTACTCCTCCTCCTCCTCCTCATCCTTGTTGATTTCTTCGGCCAGTTTCTTGTTCTTTTTTAAATAATTAATTGATGATGGTCGTTTTGAAAAAAATATTAATATTTCCATTGTCCCCGAGATTCTCCTCGCCCTGTGGGAACCGTATATTCTTTGATCTGGCGTATTAAGAAAAAGGTAATCAAAGGTCTGCTTAATGAACATTAATTTCATAACGTTTTCCATTTCGGTGTGTGTGTGTGTGTGTGTGTGTGTGTGTGTGTGTGTGTGTGTGTGTGTGTGTGTGTGTGTGTGTGTGTGTGTGTGTGTGTGTGTGTGTGTGTGTGTGTGTGTGTGTGTGTGTGTCCGTCTAACTATCTGTCCAAGTAACAGAAGAAACAATTGTTAGGAAAACTTAATGTGTACTTATATTCATACATGCCTGTATCATTACCACCATTAGCACTTGTGTTACTACGAGCATACGCTTTCCAGTCGCCCTTAATTGCTTTATGTTAACAGTAAACGATGTATACTTTATCTTCGTCAGAAATAACGTACCTCACACTTGTATACCAAAGGCACTCATCGTGGTCCTTTGATAAATATTATCAACATCGTAGCGTCATCGTCGTCGTCGTCGTCGTCGTCGTCATCATCATCATCGCCGTCTCGTCATCGTCGTCATCATCATCATCAACACGAGCAGCAGCATTGATCAAACGCCTTCCCAGTCACGTTTGTACAGTTCTCCGCTGTCTCTCTGTGTCGCAGTATTTAACTCTCGAAAAATGGAGTCAGGTACAGTCAAGAATCATAAAAACTTCCATCTTCTGGATCTCTTTTGACGTCTCTTGGCTCCAATCCTGTGACTTTAGTGATCACCTGCCATTTTCTCTTCTAGCCAAAAGTCCTGCCAATTTTTTTCTTAATTACGTAAACGTTATCGGTCATTCTAGATTGGGTGCAAGTCCGTTTAATTAATTAATCACCTCTCCTTGATATTCTAACCATACTTAGCCATTCCCATGCTTGTTTACCTGCAGCTTATTATATTTTTCTTGTATTCATAGACCGTGTTATCTCGTTCGTAACCTAATGCTGGTTGAAACGTTTTCTTTTTAAATATAGTGAAAGGGATTTATTATTAACAACACTGATCATGTTTTTACAGACACGTTTCTACCTTGGTCGATTGCTGGTAATCGATTAAGAAAGTCTGGCACTGCGACTCTAATGTCTGATACACTTATAGCCAAACATTTCACTTCGTTCCTTGCTGTCAAACCTTTTTCATTAACGTTGCTGGTCCAACCTAGTAAAACATCAGGTTTTAAAAATAATTTTTCTTACACCAAACACATTGCTTTCCTGGATGTGCTCATTGATTGGTTATGATGATTTCCATTTCGTCTCCTCTCCATTTTCGTGTTACTACAATGTTATCCAGTATCAGTTCGAGAGAAATATTCCATGTACTTTAATTCCTCTTTTTCCTATCCTAGTCGTCTCAACACACCTTTCAACAGCGCTGAAACCGCTTTCCTTGACGTCCGCCCCTTACCATTGGTACTTTATTTTCTAACGAGTGTAGTACACCTCTCTCCCTCTCACTCTCACTCACTCCTTCTCTCTCCCTCTCACTCACTTACTCCTTCTCTCTCTCTCGCACACACACACGCGCGTACGCGCGCGCACAAGGTTTGATCAGAGCGTTCGTCTAATTTTTAAATTTCTCTCTTTAAAACTGTCCGATTCAAGAAAAAACTTTGTAAACCAGTCTGTAACAACTGTCAAAATGTTGAGTCATACTGGATGAGGGTCTGAGATCTGATTAAGTGAGTTGTGTTTTGATTTGTTGACGATTTTCTTAACATTTTACAATGCAAAACCAAAGAACTTCCATCGCGCTTGGTGCAAACAGTGAGGCAAAGTCCTGTGACGTAATACAAATGTTGATTCATTGTTAAGTCTGGTGCGCTTGATGAACGTTTACAGTTATAAATGGTACAAAATCTTCTAAGAGAGTCGTGAGTTAATTAAAGATCGTGATGGTAAAACAAATATTGTAGTTCTGTGTTCAACGGGTTTCTACCGTTACATGCTACTGAATAATAGTATTATTCAGGAATTTCACGCCACTGGTAAAGCTATTGTAGAAAAAAGCCAGCTTTACGGAAAGATAATTAATGGGAATTACAGCCCGATAATTCATCAGTGCATACGTCATTACTTGTTCAACAGTATTAGGAAAAAACATCGTAATGATACCGGCAGCGGCACCTCCCGTATTCACTTGATCTGGCCCCATTTGATTTTTCCTCTTCCCGAGATTAAAATTATGAAAGGACAACTTTAGCGACAGTCGAAGATATAAAAGAAAATCGCAAAGCGAACTGAAGGTTATAGGTTATACCAGAAATTGTTTTTTTAAATATACAAGCATGTTAATTACACAGCTTTAACGTATACGTTTGAAATATGAAATACAGAAAAAAATCAATCCAGTCAACAATTGATCTTGTAATCAATGTTTCAATAACGCCAATATTTATTGCGTTATTACCGTTTACTTTAACGGGATGGTCTCAGCTATTTTAGAGTTAGTTAGTAATGTTGATTAGTCTTAACTTGTTTTTTCGTTTGTATGAAGCTGAAACCGACCCCGGACCACCAATGCCAAATTCTAGATACGCCACTGCTTCTGTATGACGGAGATTACTTTGAAGGGGACATATAAATTAGAAGAATAAGCGCATAATATTTCAAACAGACAAAAATTGCAGGAATTTTTGTTATAAAACCTCGTAAGTATATACAAACGTACAGAATAACTTATAAGGTTTCACCCTCTCGGGGTTCTCATCAGGTCCCTTTAAATCGCTTTTCTTCAATCGTTGCACTAAACCACTACATTACATGTTGTCTGATTGTCTGTACCTAATATAAATAAATACAGTATATAAGTGTTTGAAGCAAGTAAATATATATATCCTATATGTAGGCTATGTGCATGTGGAGGAATTTATATGTGCGGCCTTCGGTCATACAGACACCACAGCATTGACCCTCCAGCTGTAAATATTGTAATGTACTTAATCCAGTCTAAACCATAAAATACAATGAAAGTCTGCAGTCTAAACCTTCAGCCTTTGCCACAGTACTGACACACGTCTTGTCAGTCGTTTCAGAAACCGTTCACTGAAGATGGCCTCCACAGGTGAGGTCGAAACACCGAGGTGAGGTCTGATTATAACACCGAGCAGCATGAGAATTGTAGTAGACCACAGCCTTACAGACCGGATGATAATTTCAATAAGAACTGACGTTTTCTTTGTTTGAGAAGATCTTGCCCGCGATGAAGAAACTACGAATGGCTTTCTGTGGACATCTAAAAAGAATGGAGCCGTGAGGATAGTAAACAACATCCTCACCTTCTAGGAAAGTAGAAACACATAAGTATCGTGGGTGAAGTAAGTCCATCACGATCTAGAAAATGTGAAGTCATGGAGGAATCTATAGGAAGCCGGGAAGTGTTCAGAAGGGCAAGGTGGAAGGATCATTCCGAGGGAAACCAAGGAGCACCAAAATGGTGTTCCCGGACGAGCCAGAGCGAGGTAGACAGTGAAGGAATAACCTACTGGCGAAGATGAAAAAAATTCCACAAAGTGAAGGAACTTATGCAATTACGGCACATAGATGGCTGAAAGGAAAACGAAAGAAAGCAGTGAATATAATAACTATTATTTCGCCTTTAACGTTTTATTGTTTAGATGTGTTTACTTTCCTTCATGCCTACAAGTTGGCCTACTTAATTTTCTTTACAAGAAATTATATCTCTAGAGCTTTATATGTTGCTAGCAGACCTTAAACTATTGGTTAAGTTATTACTCTAAAATGTTGTGAAAACTATTAAAATTTTAAACCATTAAACATTTTTTAAATAGACTCTGAATTTGGAGAAATGTGTATATAAACTAAATCTGTTTACTGGAATAAATCAACGGGTAGACCTAATTAAATAGCCCAAGCATACACATTGTTGTGAACAAGTACCGCTGTTTACAAACACTCCCGCCTACTACTGAGGAGAGAGGCACAGCTGAGTGGAAAACCTGAGGTATTTTATTTTTAATAATATCGTTAAAAGGTTGAACAAAAAAAAATTGTGGCATGGGAAAATTTCACTTTAGCTTATTGTGTTACAGTAAGTGCCTATAAATAATAATTAAAAGGACAATGCAACGCTCCTAACTGGGAACAAAAGCCATTATTATTTTGCTTTCAGACACAAACATTATTACGAAAACGAGAAAATACCGTTTCCAGAAACACCTGTACCGTACGCTTTCCATTTATTGTTCATGAATCAACAATAAACTTGTATTTATTGGCAGAGTAGACTGTACCTCCAGGCTACACACTACGATAGAAATTCTAAACCTAATCGACGTCAAAACAATGTGCAAATAAATGTTTATTTTCCCAAATTGGTTCCACCTAAATGGATAATATAAAATTTGACGAAACAAAATAATTTCAGGATGTAAATAGAATATCTATTGTCATCTCGCATTGTTATTTGTGAAACACCCACTGTAACAGTAATGAAAACAAATGCAACCAAAACAAGGTAAACGTTTACGGTAATTCTTCTTCTTTACCCTACGACAGGTTTAACCTGAATGCTCTCCAGTTTTCTAAGTCCTGTGCATTTGTCTTCATCTGCCTACAGCTCCTTCCGTTTGTGAGTCATCAAACACTTCAGCCTTTCTTCTTCCCCAATTTCTCTTTCCTTCCATCTTTCCCTGTATGATCCTTAGCTACAAACCGTTTCTACGCAATTTACGCCCCCAAACAAGATGATTTCTCTTTCTTATTACATTCAGCAGTTTTTTCCTGTACTATTCCCGTCAGTACTTCATCGTTTCTCACTGTATGAGTCCGTTTCATTTTAACTATTTTTTTCACCTCAATTAGAATCCTTCTTGCTGTCTGTAATGCTTTTACCGTTTCAAGAGCTCTCTTACTCACAGGTAAACAACTTCTGATTTCTTGTATACAGCTTCCAGTCCATGTCACCGTACTCCCCAAATACTTTAAAGAGTTCCTTCAAAGTATATGTGAAAGAAACCTTCATTCTTGGCAATTCTCATCACGATCTTTATACTCTTCGAAAACGATATAACTGATTAAAATAATAACAAAAAATTAAACCGAACTCACAATGTAATGTCTTTTGCGATTCAATTCTATATTACAACCATTCTCGTAAGTCGTAGTTAATGCATTTAATAACGACAGGAACATTATAAAAAGGGTTTTTGATAAAACGTGATCATCACTTCAAACTATAAAACAGTGTCTAAAATGTAGTGACACTCCTCGGCTACTTCTATAAAGTTAAAGACGAGACGGGTCGTAATAAGCTACTTTCTACTTCGCCCACAAATAGATTGATATCTGTTACATTGCTGTGTTTTTATTTATAACAAAAGAATCGGCTGATATATATTATTCTTTCTTTCGTCGTCACCCTGTAAACTGATTTGAAGTGACTTGCAAACATCCAGTACCCTCTGGTGCACGACCCATTAACAATCTGCGTGACCTGCATCTTCCTCAATGGTGAATCCAGTCTGTATCCTTTGATGATTTCACGCAACTCAAGATACGCAACTCCTAGAGATCTGTGACTTTTCTTAGCTGTGTTTCGTTTGTCAACAAATATGCTTTTACTTTTTTAGAACTTTTAATTTCTCACTTTGTAGGTCCATTTCAATTCTTCCAACATTTTAAGTACCACATAGCATCACGTTTAAAATGTATCAGTTCTCTTCCTTCTTGTTCCTTTTTTCCACCTTACTATACTATGAAGTGCTGTTTCCTATTTATATTTATGTATTCTTATGTTACGTTCTTGTGGGTGCGTGTGCATTGAACGCACAATACAACTTCTGTAGTAAAACTGTCTACAAGTTTCTTCTGGATGCTCTCCATTTTCCTTGGCCCTGTTCATTTGTCTTCATTTGACTACAGCTCCTTCTGGTTTAAAGTCATCAAACATTCCAACCTTTCTTCACCCACGTCCTCTCTTTCCTTTCATCTTTCCCTCTTTGATCTCTCTACGTAGGCCAACATTGACGTGGCCAACTAGGCGTGGGATCTGAACTTACCTGAGGTACGTCCAAGCCCTACCTCTCGTATGAAATTGAATGTTTCAGGGAGAGAGAGTTTGGTGAAATTAGATAATTATTATAAGTTTTACAGTAATAAAAACTGTTTAAAAAACTAAATAATGTCTTTTATTTAACAACTAAAACATTGAATATATACGCCACTTCTTGTAATCGTGCAAGTACATCACATACGAATGGAAGTAATCGTTATGTTAAGAAATTAAATTTACAGTTATAAACTTTATACTATTATATAACAAATATAAGAATTACTTTTGGCTGACTGACAAACATTATAAATCGCATAATTTAAAAATACAAAGAATATAACATGTTAAAGTAAAAACCAGTTTAGCGGAAAGAACATGCGTTCAAAGAATTAATTATTATATTATATCGTTTTTTACGTTCAATTAAATCTTCTGATAACATTTCTCAGTTTCTATCCTGTTTTAAAAATTGTTACGTCAACTATAGTATTTACAGTTTACGTGAAATATAATCAGATTTAAATTGTAAAATTCTTCTTTCTCCAAATGTTTTCTGTTTTCATTATTATGATTTTATTTTAAATAATTCAGTCATCGTTACCCGATTCTGTCGATCCTCTTTACCACAGCGTGCGTGTTCTCTGTGTTGCTCCTCCTGAATGTTAATGTGAGTGTGTGCGTGCGCGCGTGCGCGCGCGCGCGCTTATGTTATCCAGCCTCTCAGACGTCCCGTGAAACGCATTACTCGACCTCGATTAACCGCTACATGACTTGATGCAAGGGAGAGAATGGTCTACCACACTCTTTAGCTTCCATTCCTGTCAAATCGATTAAACAGTTCCAATCCTATCCCGGATTGTCATAACACGTTTGGTGCCACTTTCAACAATATGAAATGTATTTACATATTTCGGCGAGTTTCATCGTCTGCAGAACACTCGCGTCAAATCCAGTAGTTTGGTCTCGATTCACAATGTGTTGCACTACATCAGAATATTCTTTATTGCTTTGTAATTATTTTATTAACGGAGTAATTAACAATAATTATTTTGTCAATGTATGCGCGCAAGCACGAGTCTACAGGCGCGTAAAATTGTGCTCTACCCGCTGGTACGTTTTGGCGTCGCGTAGCCAGTTTTGCATATTTTGCGAACAGCGTACTGTTTTTTAAGGCCGCCATATTTCCAGTCAGTACAGGTTTCTCAAGCACAAACGATTACACTAGCACAGATTTTACCCCCCTCCCAACGTCACTCAGGTGACGCACACACGCACGCGATTATCAGTCTAAATCGTAATATACAGTTTAATAAACATTGTTAAATTTTCTGGTCGTTATAAAATTAGTAATCATCTTTGTACTTTTGTCAGTTTGATGGTCAGAGTGACTGCTGTTTCGCACTGACGATGTGACGAATATATGAAATGGGTCTGTGCGTAAGTTTCTACTTGTTAAGATATTATAAAAGTGACATGAAAAAGTAGATTTAAGACTACACATGGCAACAACACTAAATTTATCTAGCTGTTTTTATCAAAAGACTTAAACCAAAACATAATTTTAATTAATTAATTTCTTCTTCTTCTTCTTCTTCTTCTTCTTCTTCTTCTTCTTCTTCTTCTTCTTCTTCTTCTTCCTCCTCCTCCTCCTCCTCCTCCTCCTCCTCCTCCTCCTCCTCCTCCTCCTCCTCCTGACTATTTGTATATTTTCGTATCTTCAAACGATTATGTGTCTTTTAGTTTCAAAGTGCCATAGAATTCATGAATTCATAGAAGTTAAGGTAAACGTTGTCTGCGTTCGATTATGAAATACATAAATACAACAAATCAGCTGTTAACTTAATGTTTAAGCAATCGCATTAATACGATTGTACGTTTAATAGTGTATTTATCACATTAACACCGCTTTCTATATAATGCATTTGGACTGAATATTTATCGGGTACTTTAAAAACTTGCAGCTGAACAAATTATGCTGTTAATAATTATTCTTTCATGCAAATGCGGTGTAATTTATTTTCTTGTACGAGTAAATTCTATCCCGCTGAACACTTCGACATCCTCTTCAAATTCTCCGGTTGGAGTGTTGCCAAACAACAAACTATGTGGAGTGTTAAGACAATCCACATACTGTAATCGTATCCGCGGGAAACATTAAAAGAGTAATAGAATGCAGGGATATCTTAAAAATTATTCTTCTCCTTAATTGTTTTCAGAGTTTAACCCCATTTTCCTTAAGGAGACTTGTTAGGAATTACGCAAAAATGATTTTGTTTACAATTGCAGTAGCGTGGCGTCCATGTAACCGCTGTTACTGGCGGCAACAGTACTGGAAATAAGAGAAAATAATATTAATTATATCACAGAATAAATACTTTAGTTATTGAATAATTTGAAATCCGAACAATTTTAGTAGGGAAACTTGAAGAAAAGCGTAGCATTGCTTTCGAACTGCTGGGCACTTGCACCGTCTTGTGTTGCCGGCTCAGACATAGGCAATGTTTTACTGCGTACGGTCATTGACCTCTTAGTAGTTGTCACTGTACAAACTGTGGACAGGGGGAACATTCGTCCACCCAATGTGTTGCCGCTGTATAAACCGGCAAAACGCTCAGTTAGCAGCTAGGTACTAATACGTACCTATTTCTATTTTGTTCGTTTAGTCATGTGTTTCTCTGTTTGTCTTTATTACTTTTAATTTGATTATTTATGTTTGACTTATTCAGTGTAAGTATAATGAGAGTCAGATCCCGTTGAACCGGGAACCTCTTCTTCTCCCAGCGAATGATATAAAATGCTCTAAAAAGAACACTTGGTACAAGAAAAAATTCGAATTAATTTTTAGGTTAAGTTTTAGGCCTATCATAAGGAGCAACAGGTGTTATGTACCCACGCCACGCCACTGAAAAACAATTGTTACTAACTCATTCACTGTTTGTTTATAACGTGGCAGTCAAATTCTCTGTTAAGAGTTCCCTTACGAGAGAAATTTATCTAATTATGATTTGGTAAGAACGTTTTGTTCAACAGCAGGCAAAATTCTCTGTTCAATACCACGTTTAAAGCTATCTGTGTCGTATCACTGCTCCCGTGTGTCTAAAGACATAGCTTACTGCTCCCGTGTGTCTAAAGACATAGCTTACAAGCCCTAAAAGTGTCTTTCTCTTAGCGATGTTCCTCAATATTTGATTTTTTCATTCTACGATAATATGTCTTCAGTTCTCATTTTACTAGTCCATAATGCCGCAATTCAAAATCTTCAAGCCTTCTTCTCTGTGTTGTCTAGTGCCGGTTTGATATCGTGCTATAGACATGCAGATAGCATTAAACATCATCTAACTCCATAATGTATGATATTAATACTTCTTCCTTACGGAAAAATATTTCCCTGTTAAAATTCTCTTTGAATTGACCATGTTTGATAGTCACATCGTTCATTTACGTAATATGATCTAGCCGTGTATTACCTTTCTCTGTTTGGTAGTATAAACGTCAGGGGCGAACCTAGGGGGGATATGGGGGATATATCCCCCCCGAAATCCGAAAAATTTTAAAAATGTTGGAGCAAACGATTTGAAACTGGTTGTGTGTTTTTTGAAATGTAATTGACTTATAAGTTTTGTCAAGTTTACACTATTACTGTTTACGTCAATGATAAGTTTAAATAATCTACAATAATAGGTCTTATACTCAATAATAAATGTAACAGGTGTTGAAAGAAATGGTGAAAAATGGAAGAAGTCGACCTGAAAGATAGTAGGAGAACATGATTTTCTGCTTGTTACAGGCAATTTAAAACATATGATTCATGTGACGACGTGCTTTACACTGTGCTTGAGCCATGTTAGTTGATTTATTTAATGCTGCACTGAAGGAACTGTTTGCTTTTACCCCTCTAGTTGGCTGTAAACCGAGGCCTACAAAAAAGGCAGGGCATGGAGCTTACGGCGATTTTTGGAGTTACGTGACATTAAAAGTCGACAGTTCCAGTGTTATCCTATGTACTCGCGTAATTAACGCGCTTTATTTGACCAAAATAACTCAAAAATTTCGGACTTTTTTAAAATGAAACATGCAATAAATATATATCCGATCCGAAACCTATCTGATGTATGTTTTTAATTGATTTTAATGATATTAGTGAATTACAGCTATTATTTGTCCATTAGTTTTAATTTGTTGGTATGATTTTCATTATATTATGAGAAAAAACAATACTCTAAGGAAAGGATATGTGGCTGAAAAAAATCCCTCCCCCCCCCAAATGAAATCCTAGGTTCGCCCCTGATAAACGTAGCTGTATAGACCTAATTTCTGCATAAACATTGGTATCAAAAATAAATAAATAAATAAAACCCAATGAAAATCAAAATACTTCGTACAAACTGTGCAAGCGCCAATTGTGGGTTTCAGCGAGTCACTAGGCCTCAACCAAATATACGGTACTACATTTTAACCCGAATTTTTTGTGGCACACTGTTAAGAAACGAAAATCATAAAAATAAAAAAGCAATAGCTGGATTGCCAACAAGTTAGACGTTTTGACAACTGTGATTTTTATATTTAGGTTAAGCTGTTTGAACTGTTAAACTGCTGGTTTATAGAAACCTTCAAGACAGAGCATATTTTAAGCAATAAATTAGGACGGCACTAGTGGCAGGTATTAGTGCCGGTGAGATAAAAGGGGAGAAGGAAGGAAATAAAGGAAATATTTTGTTACTAGCATACTTTTCCTTTTTCTTTCTTAACTAACTTATTTAGTTGTAAAGCAATTTAATATGAAATGTTTATTCATTTTTCATTTTAAAAGAATTACTTAAACAAATTTTATATACTTTTAAGTAGACCAGTGATAAAGGCTTTGAATTTTTAACAGGCCTCCACGTAGTAGTAATGTGCACATCACACTGTAATGTACTTATTGAATATTACATAATTAATTATAATTAATCCATTTGAGTGATTGTGGTATATATTTTTTTTAATTTTCCTAATGTCTAAAGCATTTGTGTTTATTTTTACAGTCACGAGTAAAGAATGAAAGTGATCATGGTCAAGTTAAATTCAAATTACATAATTTTCAATATTATATAAAAATCACACACACACACACACACACATTGGTTGGTTTGGTACCGCCTAGTGCAAATTCCTTAAAATATGCTCTGCTTTAAGACATCTGGATACCTACAGCATGGGGGGTTTTGGCATTTATAGAGTCACCACTAAGCAGACTGCGTCAAGTAATCGGGCAGATAAGTGTAAAAAGTTCTAAACACAAACAAATATAAGTGTAAAAAAGTTTGTACACGAATCAAACATATCTCTCGTGCTTCGAGAATGACACCGAACAATATGGGATAACAGAGTAATGTGTCTACAGTGGTGATCAGACACCATATACTGCATTAGTCTTTTGGTGGCTTTCACATAATTTTGAATAACGAACACAACTAAAATGGTTTGACCGTTATGGACGAATAGAAAAATATATTTAAAAATATGATTTCTCCCAGAAACCATTTTATATTCGGGGCGAAAAGTAATCGCTACCATATAATTACATTTCGCTGAAGGTCGGGTCTATATATGATGTTGAGGCTTAAGATAAAATTACAACGGTGTGCCGGGACTTTGAATTTTCCCGGCGCGTGTAGATTTGTTCAGGGCTACCAACACGGTTGGCAGCACTGCCTGCCAGTGCCATTGTCGAAGCTACGGCGACGGTCGCTGTGGTCAGCTGTTTGCTGTGTTTTGGGATTTCAGAGTGGCTGTCTAGTTAGGTTAGCCAAATGCCTTTTGACAAACTGGGACAGGTTTGTTTTATGCAGGCAGGTACGACCTACACACCATTATTTCCCTCTCATTTCTCAGCAAGCCTTCAACCAGGCCATTCCCTTTGGTCTGACGGCCCAGGTTATGTGTGTCGGTATTCTTTTCATGCGTCTGTAGTTTCCTCAAGACGTTCAGGTGTGTATAATTAATTAATTTTATTTCATTTTTATTTAATTATGTGTGTTACAATTGTGTAAGCGTGTGTTTGGCCCGGTTTATTCGTTATTGTAGAACCTTATGATTTGTAAAATTTTAATGTACTAGTTACTTCCTGTCTAAGGACGAAATTATTTCTTGTTAACTCTTATTTAGTTAAAACTTATTGCAATTAATTATTATTATTTAATGAAATTAAACGATTTGAATTTAATTTAATTGAATACAATAAAAAAACTGTACATTGTAACTTAGTTAATGTGAATAATGTGTTAATAAGATTAGTGTCAAAGTGATTGCGGTGGTTGTGTTCCGAGGCGAGAGAGGGTAATGTCTGGGTGTATTAACTGGCGGCTAATCCCCAAATAAAATTTTATAGGGTCCCTGCCTCAGCCAGGAAAAAGGGGGAAGATCGGTGGTCATGCGAACATCTGTGACCACCAGCAGAGCAGTTCTACATTAAGGCGCTCCCCGAAGCCGGCAGACCAAGAAATGCGGAAGAACCAAAATACATCGAAAGATCCAGAAAGACCAGGAACGACTTCCAGTAAGCATTCACCATAGTCCATGGACAATTTTTGGAACCTCTGCTCGTCCACAATTCATCCTGTTTCAACCTGAGTTCGTCGCTACATACTTACAGATGGGAGCGTTTCATTTATGCCTCGTCTAACTATATCAACTCCATAGACTGGCTACCCTTGTTTTCTACATTAAGTATCTGTCAACTCAATCCGTGTAACAAACTTATTAAGAACTGAAAATACCTCAAGGCCATAGGAACTCAAGTTTGTAAAAGTTGTAACTGGTTCCATTGTAACTTGTCTAACATACACCATAAGGGGGTGGTTAAACTGTTCTACTATGGTTGCCTTGCTTAAGCTGTGTGGAGTCAGATTATCTTTATTACCATTATTTTTATTATAATCATTCTTCAAAGGTTATTAGTGTTTTCTTTAATTAAGTGGTTGGGTTAACTTTGGTATAGTCCGTCATTTCTACTGGATTAATGTTCGCGTTGTTCTCCCTCATGGGGTATGCTAGTCTGGAAATATATATATGTATATCTTTTATGTCTATTTTCTAAATACTATAAATTAATGACTATATGTAAAGAACGATGTGAAACTGGAACATTGTGTCACCAACGTAAAATCTAATAAATCTTGTTATTTTATTAAAATGTGTTGATTGTAAATCCTGTCACTCTGTTAAGCTCCAGCACACTTTTCGCTTCCTCTAGGTTCATTAGCCTAGTCTTAAATATTACGTACGGTCCTGTGACCGCTATAACGGTAGACTTGTTGTGGAATACCGTCACTACGAACATGTCTGTAGGCCGCAGAAAGAGCCAGAGTATCACGAATTGATATAAAGTACAGAAATCATATATTCAACGTCAAAACCTTCTAACCGCTCTTCAACGACCAAGTCACATACTCCACTAACCGGGAATTTGGCTAACTGGTTTACCAATAGGAGACTCTACGAAGAACTTGAGTGTCCGAGACGGGAATCGAACGTACGGAAACATCGACTGACCTCGTACGTCTGTCTCCACATTTCGCGCGCTCGTTTGTAAATACGTAGCCTATCAAATAACCATTTATATGCTCACAGACACAGGCATACTGACTGAACACATTGTATATCAGATAAAACATTCCAATAAACATGGTAAGGTAATCGTCGACAGATGTTTGAGAGAGTGGATCGAGGAAGCCGTGAGCGATACGTATCAGATTGATTGACACAGCTCTACACGTGTCTGTCTGTCTGCGCGCGTTTTATCTTCAGAGATTCTGAAATATTGCCAACAGTCGACCAGCTGTGGCGAATAGCCTAAATGGTGAACGAACTATTTTCGATAAGTCCTACGTTAATTTCTTTTATTTCGATTATTAAAATTGCGCTCGCCGTTCATAAGCGTTATTCAAATTCAGTTTTTAATTGCTCATTTTTGTCATGCCCACATGATCTGTGGTCTGTCGTTTAAACGATTTGAACGCGATTACTGCATGGTCGCAAACTTGTTACACTTCTCAGCGATGGCAGCCGGAGGTATATAGACAGCACGAAAAACTAATTGCACATCTTTTATTTTAATCAAAAATAAATTATATTTCTAATGGGTATTCTATTTTTAACAAATTTCTTTATCAAACTTATCTCCTCCTCCTCCTCCTTCTTGTTCTTGTTCTTGTTCTTGTTCTTG
The DNA here is from genome assembly GCA_034769895.1 of Magicicada septendecula. Classification (NCBI taxonomy): domain Eukaryota; kingdom Metazoa; phylum Arthropoda; class Insecta; order Hemiptera; family Cicadidae; genus Magicicada; species Magicicada septendecula. Next base: position 170,791,595 of record CM068372.1, read on the forward strand.
TTCTTGTTCTTTTTCTTTTTCTTTTTCTTTTTCTTTTTCTTTTTCTTTTTCTTTTTCTTTTTCTTTTTCTTTTTCTTTTTCTTTTTCTTTTTCTTTTTCTTGTTCTTCTTCCTAATCTGCTTTCCGTAATTCTTCTTCTCTTACATATAAAATTCTAAAAAAAAAATTAGCACTATTTTGAGTTCAATTCAGCTACCCTTCAAATCTGTATAACAAATGTATTATAAGTAGAACGGAATAATCTTCCAATGTCACCAACTGAGGCTTTACAATTTCCTTACTTGTCAGGATAAGTATTTGAAATTCGGATCTAAATTCATAAGGCGAAGATGTCCCAACGACTGCCAAAGAAGAGGAGGCAAAGAAAATGAAAGAACTCGTGTAGAAAGTTCGATAAACCTACTCTCAGAGAAAATGTCAAGATTAAGGTACCAGATATTGATCGAGCGAAGATGGATCGAAAATCAATAATAGCTGTTGCCACAGACATTAAAGACGACACATTTTACGAGGTTGGTACTACGTTTGGCAAACTGAAGTCGTTGTAAAAAAAAAAACAATTTACGTGCATTGTGCAAAGACTTTTTATGAGCGTTGAAGGAGTCAAGTGTTCACGAGGCGGTCAAAATCTCTCTTTAGTTAGTGGATAGGAATTTTAAAACTGTAACTGTTCAAAGAAGTGTTTGTGCAGATCAGTCAACCTGCTTTATAACTTGAAGTGTCACAACAGTCAGCCAAGTTGTAACAAGTTATTTTGATTGTGATCTTTAACTGTGAAAGTTATTAATTACAATTATAACTTACAACTGATTTTTTATTACAGGGATATTTTGTCGTTAACCAATTATTACGTCCTTGATTTATAAAAAAATATTTTTAATTTCAATGGAAAACAAAATTTAAGTTTATAGGCCTTAGTTTGTTTTCCTATTAAATTTAAATGCTTAAAGTTTCTTGATAAAATGTATTAATTTAGTGGGGAAAAATATAACATTTTGAGTGTAACTCAGTTTACTGAAATTTCTATTTTCTATCTGGAAACTTTGCATTAAAAAATGTTAATTAACTTTTAATACAATAAAATATCAGTAAAATTGAAATCGAATTTCGAAAAATTGAGCACACTAATTATAATGATTTTATAAATCATAGATGTTTCAGTTATGTTTAAAAAATTATAGCCTACATTTGACCAAGTAGGTCTTGAAAAGGAAAAGTATCATTCATATGAAACAATCATGCTTTTTTCGGGGTTTTAAAAATTGAGGTCGGTAAAACCTGACACTTACCGATTTAGTTTGGCAAAAGTTAGAAAAAGAAATGATAATAACAGTATTTCGGACTTTTACCTTCTGACTGTACTAAATGCTATGATTTACCGGTAAAATCTACGATATGCCAGGTTTCGCGGTTTTACAGTAAGAGGGTGGCCGAACTCGATCGGAAGTGTGCTGGAATTGCTGAATTGTGTTTTAGGGAATATGGTAGGGAAATATTAGCCTCCTGTTTATCCAAATATTTATGGCAAAGGCAACTTACACAAATACCGACTTATTAGATCAACTCATACAAAACATAAAGGCATTTTGGCATATTAGTGGAGATTTCAAAAACACTGTTGGTTAGAAATTGTTGTCCTGGACCAAATGACTTTGGTCCTCATTACTCACGATGAAAACAAAAATTGTTTCATTCCAACCAAACACAAACTAAAACAAACAAGCTTTTGGATAAATGGTGTTGAAGATTATGTAAAGAAGTTGTGTGTTCTGAATTGGATGATGTTAGCAAGGAACCGTCATTAATGGTGATAAGTTGTAAAGGAGGTCTGTATACCAGAAGAGGACGTGGAATAATAATCTGTTTTTATTTACCTGCTGATACAATTAATTATCCTTTACTTAACACGATTTTAGAATGGGACGTGTTCAGAAAATACACCCCCTACTTTCTACAGATTTTCAGATTCTCCACTAAATGATGTTTACACCTAATACGTCAAACAAACATAGCTTAAGTCCTTTGTACACGACAGAATCTATGTATTAAGTTTAAGTCTGTGTGTCCAAAATTAAGAATCTACGTACCAATCCCCGAAAAGATTAGAGGGACTCCATCTACAAATCAGTTTTGTAAATCGATTTTACTTCATTTCGCAGCATACGTTTTGTTCTTGCACACGTGCACGATATGATTGAGTGACCTCGCGTCCCTCATTAAAACGCATCTTCAGTTTAAGCCCCCAGGTCATGTCTGGGACTTCATCCGCTCCATGCCGTCCGCGCGTATGAATTATCATTTCATATTCATCTTTCGATCTGTCGCTGGGACGTTCTCTCTCTCATTGGATCGGTCAGTTTTTGCGCGCGTTTTCTAGGGGAAGTGTGTGCTCTAGCTGCCTGAATTCTAATTTGCGCCACCGGACGTTAATGGTTCATTGGGCGTGCGCAGTGCGCATGTACGCGGGTACGCGTGCGCGCGTCCGTCAGACGTAAGTTCAGCGTATCAGGACTTACGGCTTCCGTGTACACCTGTGCTTCCGCAGGCGGGTGGACTCGTAAACACTGCAAGATGAGCATACCAACGGAAGAGAAGCCAGTGAACACAAACGGACAGGCCGACACAAATTGTAATTAAAATTATAATAATTTAATTAAAAATCACATATATTAACAACATAAAATAAGAAAAGTGTCAATTTAAATATTTAATACTTTGCTAGATATTATATACGGTATCCTTATTAAATTATGATAAAGTAATAATTAATTAACTTACGGTTACAACAAATAATTATGCATAACAATTTATACACATAAATTGATAACAAAAAATGAATTAATATTTAAATATATCTTAAACACAACTGACCATAATAAATAACTGTAAAAATCTAACACGTTAATAAAATTTTAAGTTACGAAATATTAAATAAAATAATTCGATTATGGTTATGTTAATTATTTTTACAAAGATCCGGTGTAGGGCATTTATTTTAGGCAGTAACAAAAAATTTAAAACATTAAATACAAATACATTTTACACTAAAGTGTAACTAATTAGATATACTATTACACTGTGCGAATATTATGCGTTTTTGCGTTTTTCGAAATATTCTTTCACGTTCCGAACTGTACCAGTATGTCACAAGACAGTGATCATAAAAATTTGGCTTGTACAGTGTAAATAACCATTGTTTTGGTCTCTATGTAAGAAATGCCAGTCTCCGTTTTAATTATCTACATTCATATCGATGTTTATTTGTTACGTTATATAGGGTGATTCAGAATTGCACGACAATCTCTCGGGACCTGATACTACCGCTAAAAATAAGAAAAAAAGTTCATATAAACATAAGTACGAAAACGGTTCGTTAGCGAGTTACGGCTCGCGAGCCAGTTCGCCCTGATTTCTGCTCCCACTGTAAAATGACGCCATACTGAAATTCGTGAGGTATAAAGTGAAGGGTAAGTTTAGTGGTTTCTTATGATTTTTGATCTGAAAAATTGAATAAAAGTTACTTTTTAAATGACGGTGCATCTGCTCACTACTGTCGTGATTTTGATGAACCATTTAAATAATACATTCGGTAAGCGATGGATTGGTCGAAACGGACTAGTAAAATGGCTAATCCATCGCTTACCGATGGATTATTTAAATGATTCATCAAATCACGACAGTAGTGAGCAGATGCACCATCATTCAAAACCACATTTGCACTCTATCTACAAGTGGAATATCTTCCAACAGTTCCATCAGATTCTTTTGTAAAAAATGTAAGTATTGTCTCCCATTAAGTCTTGGTGATAAAAAAATGGCCTAAGAGATCACCATCAAGAAACTGCACCACACATTAAATGAAACAGTATGTTGGTCATGTCTTGTAGCAGTCTCATGTGGGTTTTAGTCTGCCCAAGTGTAGGTGTTTCGAAAGTTTACAATGCCATTTCTTGTAAATTGTAACACTCTTCTGGCGCATTTTGGACTGTTTTGTTTTTAATTAAAGTCAAATTTCTAAAATTTTTACTTATTTTTAATAAACATTATACACATCAGTTTTCTCATAATTAAATTCTCTACAAAGTTAGTTAGAAATTTGTATTTGTGTATCGGCAAATTAACGAAGTTATTTTATCTAAAAATTGTTTTTCGACTCAAATGTTTTGTGTTTTACACAGTTTTTCTTAAAAACTAATTGAGATAGAGCTCTGCGACCTCTTTTATTCAATTTTCCAGATCAAAAACCATAAGAAACCACTAAACTTACCCTTCACTTTATACCCCACGAATTTCAGTATGGCGTCATTTTACAGTGGGAGCAGAAATCAGAGCGAACTGTATCACGAGCCGTAACTCGCTAACGAACCGTTTTCGGACCTATGTTTACACGAACTTTTTTCCTATTTTTAGCTTATAATTCAAGAATCCGCTTGGGAAGCTACACCGGAAATTCCTCAAAAAAAGAAGAAATCAGAGCTGTCCAGTAGCAGTCAGGGAAAAAATAGCAATCAAAAGACAGCTAAGAAGGATTTGGCATAATTCCAGATACCCCTCAGACAAAAGACGTTACGACAAGGCCTCCAGAGAACCAAAAACTCTAATTAAAAAGTTAAAAAACGAATTACTAAAGCACTTTCTAGAAAACCTTACAAATACAGCTGAAACAGACTACTCTATTTGGCAAGCAACGAGAAACCTGAAACATCCCAAAAACCCTATTCCACCAATCCGGAAAGAGGATGGATCCTGGGCTCGTACAGATCATGAAAACGCTACCACCTTCGGACTTCACCTGGAAAAAGTGTTCCAACCGCTGCCATCTCAAAATTCTTCAGTAGATGACGCTGAAATTGAAAACTTTTTACAGGCACCGTATCAAATGTCACCACTACCAAAATTTCTTACAGTTAAAGAAGTGACGTTTATGGTAAAAAATGATCTGAATTCCAAAAAATCACCTGGTTATGACCTTATCACCGGGCGTCTTATTAAAGAGTTACCGAGAAAAGGAATAGTACTACTTACAGCGATATACAATGCAATTCTACGACTTGGATACTTTCCACCTCAGTGGAAAGTGGCAGATATCATCCTTATTCAAAAGCCAGGCAAATGATGTAACATCCTACAGACCTATTAGCCTGTTACCGATACTCGGTAAACTTCTAGAAAAACTTATTCTCCGAAGACTAACAACTGTGATTGAAGAAAAAACTTGATACCAGTTTGGCTTCAAAAAAGGACACAGCCCTACAGAACAAGTTCACCGGGTAGTTGAACTCATCAATCAAACTTTTGAAACAAAGGGTTACTGTACCGCAGCCTTCCTTGACGTAAGCCAGGCCTTCGATAGGGTTTGGCACGTGGGGCTCCTTTACAAACTTAAAAATGTTGTCCCTCACACGCTATAACTTATTCTGAAGTCGTACCTGCATGACAGGTACTTTAGGGTTAAATATGGCCTAGAAGTAACACAGTTGTACCCTGTCGGAGCTGGTGTTCCACAAGGAAGCGTCCTTGGACCAACGTTATAGGCTATCTACTTTTCACGTCAGATCTTCCTACTTGTCCCTACACCCGAACAGCAACGTTTGCCGACGACAAAGCAATACTGGCTAGTCATGCAGACCCTGGCATTGCTGCGAGAATGCTTCAACAACACTTGTATCAAATTCAACGTTGGACGAAATCATGGCGCATCCTGATCAATGAAACAAAATCTGTCCATGTCACTTTCACTAAGTGCAGAGGAGCGTCACCTCAAGTCTCTTTTAATGGCCATTACCTACCACAAGCGGACAATGTTAAATATCTGGGCATTCATTTGGATAAAGGCTTGACGTGGAAGACGCATATTTTCAACAAAAGAAAACAACTTGGCCATAAACTCAGCAAATACTATTGGCTGATTGGGCGTAAATCAACTCTGTCCCTTAGCAATAAATTACTACTTTACAAAGTGGCATTCAAACCAATCTGGACCTACGGCATACATCTTTGGGGGTCGGCATAAACGTCTAATATAGAGATACTAGAACGATTCCAGACAAAAGTCCTAAGGATTATAACAAATGCACCCTGGTTTATACCAAATAGAGAAATCCTCTGTGACTTAAAAGTGTCATCTGTTAAAGATGAAGTGAGTAAGTGCAGTGAAAAGTATATAAGTAAACTAGAACTACACCCTAATACTCTAAATTTGCTAGACAATAGTGAAGACACTCATAGACTAAAGAGATAAAAAATACTAGACCTACCATCTAGATTTAAGCAACCATAATCTTTGTGACTGTTGTTTCTTTTTGTAACTTACTTTTAAGGAATAACTGAGTTTGTTATCACAGGATAACAGCTCCACATGGTCAACACCTATTTTTTTCATACAAACAATTTGCTAATAGTATGTTATTTTTATGTTATACTGATTGCAAATAGTTAAATAAAAAAATATATATATTTAGCTATAGAATCAGCTTGCGAGAGATTCCCGTGCAATTTTGAATCATCCTGTATATAGAATTTTGTCTTCCAATATGTTAGACTTGCCTTCTATACTGGCTTTAAACGTTCAGTATGTCAAGTGGTGTTACGAAAACAATACGGATAGTAATTGGGTTTATCCTTTACAAACCAACACTGTTCGCTCGTTTACAACACAATATTCTTTGTTACATGATCTTCATTATTTGTGGTGCCTTAAGCCAAATCACTCATTACCGGAAACTAGCAGACGAAAGGCACTTCTTTCCGAACGTCAAGAATTTGATATCCTTTGTCTCCGACTTGGGTACTTTCCTCCTCCCCCAAGTACAGAATTCTAATTTTTTATTACCTCCTGCCTTCCTTTCCAAAGGAATCAGTCACAGTCACTTCCATATAATAAGACAAAAATATTTATAAAAATCTTATCTAAAAATTATAAACTCTACTAGCGGTACCCGTGCGCTTCTCTGCGCGTGCCAATCACAGCGACTTTTATAGAAAGACCTCAATCTATACTGCTATTATAAAGATTAAAATACTATTATCCGTCTAAGAATAAACAGTTAACAAATAGATTAACTATAGAAGAAGTAGAATAGATTAAACATTATTTAGGGAATGGCAACATTATCTCTAAATTAGGCAATGGAAATTCAAGACAAACTGGTGGCAGATTTACAAAACTGTATTGCAGCCAGTAGTATTGTATGATTCAGAAGCCTGGACCAAGAAGATATGATCACAAGATGGGAAAGAAAGATTCTGAGGAGGATATATGGACGTGTACTAGATATTGGAATGTGGCGTATGATGACAAACACCGTATTGTACGATGTATACAAGGAACCGGACATCATCGCAGCAATAAAACAAGGTAGAATTAGGTGGGCAGGTCACACACAAAGAATGACAGAGGAAAGGGCAGTGATAAAGTATTCACTGGAGGACCAGGAGGAAGAAGAGCAAGAGGAAGGCCAAGAAGAAGATGGGTGGACGATGTGGATGAAGTTTTGAGGGGGTCAGCTGTAGCGCCGTGGAGTATAGTAGTAGTAGTAGTAGTAGAATAGATTAAGCAGAATTCGATAATTGTCAGATACAAATTTTATGAAATCTGTAAAAATAGTAGCGAGAAAATGAAATGCTGCGGTACCAATAGCAATGAAAATTGATGTTTAAGAAAATTAGAAACATCACTAACACCATTGTACACATACAAACATTTTTAAAAACCCCCAGTATCTCGAAATCGAAAAGGAGGATTTCATTGAAACAAAATCCAAAATAAAATTAGAGTTACACTTAATATTAGGCCTACATTATTTAGTTGAATGTAGCTAAGTACAAAATTCCAAACGGGATAGAAAATTTTTAAGCTGAAGTAGAAGAACAAAGGTAGTACAAAAACAGGGAAAGAATGAGACTCAAGCAATATACTAGTCCAGGACAGCAGTTTCTAAACTTCAATAACCAACAGTGTTTTTGAAATCTCCACTAATATACCAAAATGCTTAACGTTCACTAGAGATATGAATGTAGCATGTACGTCTTACATGTCGTACTGCTCGTACCATTGTCCTGTCTTTAACAAGATTTTACAAATTAGTCAGCATTGTGAGAAACAAATAAAATAAAATACATGCAAGTTCGTTCATTTCTTTTTTACCAAACCAAAATACCACGTCCCAGCAACACCTCCAGGGTGAGACGTTTTCCGCCAAAAACCTCAGCGGTAGTGACGCTGACACTACCTACATCTTTTTTGTATACTATAACAGACACTATATATACTATAATGTCGTAATATACATATGCGGCATGCTTGTGAAAGTAATATCGTATAAAATAACAATGAAAAATGCAATATCGGTGTAATGTTTCTTCGAGCAGCGTTAGAAACACAGAAGCGTGAAACTTGGCCGTACAAACTTGTGTTACTGCGAGCGGTCGTTAAGGCAAAAATGGAAACAATACAGTAAAGCAGCAGATGGTTTATATGTGCCGCGTAATAAATTATCCAACTTTACTGTCGGTGGGAAATTAATTTCCTCACTTTCTCCACACAATTCTCCTCCTCTTCTTCTTCTTCTTCTTCTTCTTCTTCTTACTAAGGAAACTGCGGCAAATAATTGTTCGTCTCATAAATTTTCGTTTATTGCCAGACATAAGTCACAGAATCTTATAAAATGTTGTAATATATCGCAAAAACTTACAAAACACGCCCGCGCGGATACACTCAAAGTGAACGGGATAAGATATATGAAGAAAATTAATGAAGGTTAAAGGTAAATAGTTTTTAATAGACAGTACTTGTTCGGTACTTAATACGAAGTTTCTACACTCCAAGCTGTATCTTACTACCCTTGCGCCATATTGTCCCATTATAGTAACCTTTGTCCTCTGTCAGCAGGGGCATATTTACGGAGGAGGCGAACGGGACCGACCCCCCCAGAGGGTCGTAAAATTTGAGAAATTTTGTTAATCTCTTAATTTTTAGGCTCTTTTAATATTTTTTCATCTGTGTACGCTACTATAGTAGTAGGCCCCTAACTCTTTTTTAAATATACAAACAGGTATATTACACAGCATTAGCGTATATGTTTGAAAGATGAAATATAGGAAAATCGATTCTGCTAATAAATATCTTGTAAGCAATGTTTCAATAATGGGTATTTTTATTGTGTTATTATCGTTTACTTTAATGGGACTGATTTAAGCCACTTTAAAGATAATACTGTTGATTAGTCTTAACTTTTTTTTTTTTTTGAAGCCGAACCAACCCCGGCTCACCCCCCAGGCCAAATTTTCTAGGTACGCCACTGTCTGCATGTATTTTTCATTGTCCAATAATACAATGTATATTCCACAGAATGTTAAATTGTTAATAAAAGTTAACTTTTGCCATTTGTTGTTAAATTGTTTGTTCAATTTTCTCTTTTTTAAAATTATTTTCCACCTTAAATGAATAGTCATTCAGTAAATTATTGATGACAGTATCACAATATATTTGCACAGAATTACTAACTTGTTAAAAAAAGGTAACATTTTGCCATTTGATGTTAAAGTGTTTGTTCAGTTTTTTTTTAATTCGTTTTTACCTAAAACGAATAATCGTTTAGTAAATTAATGACACCACCTTGTTCTCTGGTTCTCAAAATTGTTATCCCTGTGTCTTCGCCGCAATACAGTCTCCATTAGTACAACACAGGGAAGTCGCCGAATCAATGTTATTGGTCAGCGCATCCCTGGTCTCAAAAAGCATAACTACCGATATGAGACAATCTTTCCAACTCTGTTGTGTCTAACTGCTACATGTAATGCTGCCGACGAGGTCTTTCAATGTCTCCACCTTTATCAAGTCCTAAACCACGACTTGATAATGGTGGAGACACTGAAAGGCCAAGGCCTCGTCCGGAGCATGGCAGGTAGCAGTTTGGCAAGTAAGCACGAGAAAGTTAGAATTACAGAGACTGGTAAATCAAATAATATGACGAATAAGACAACCCGCTTAACCTGCATTAGTTCTCCTACTTCTTTGTTTGGTCGATGTTCGGTTCTCAAATTTCAGCCGTTTTTGTTCAGCAGTGCAAGACCATAAGTAATCCTTTTTATAAATCGAATCTAAACTGATGAAAGCTGAGCGATTTGGACTAACTTAAAAAATAATATGTAAATGTTTTATTATGTACATTTAATAATCAAGTATGTACGTATGATTAAGTAATCATCCAAAACAATAAATGCGAGCTCGAGACATCGATGTTCCAGTTACAGCAAGTCTGTTCAAATTACAACAGAAGACAAAACTATGGCATTTTTGGGCAAATGCCGCTTGCGAAGTAACATTGTATAGAGTATAGAGCAGGTGCCACTGTGACGTCACTTACGATGTGGGTTATGATACCGATCAAAAGTTGGCTAAATTTCAGCTAATACGTGACACAATTCGCCGAGTATTATCGAGGAAAACAGTAAAGAGATTCGACTAAAATTTGATAAGATACTGGCTGAGCCAGTGTTATTGTATGGTTGGGTTCCGGCGAAAAACGTCTGAGTAGGATACACATAGCGTAGATGAGATTCAAACGCTGCGCACGAAGAGGTAGACTCTACAATGGAGACACTTGTAAAGAGTTGAACTTTTTATAATATCCAAGATCATACTGCAGAAAACAAAGAGAGACGGATTGATCACCTGAATAGGATGCCGGATGGCAGGTTGCCTAAGGAAGTTTGGGAATACAAGCCTACTGGACAGATAATATGGAACGACCTAGGAAACATTGACGAAGTGGGTATATTCCTTCGGGACCGGAACAGGTGATTCGCCTAGTCCCTGATAAAAGAAGAAGAAGAAGAGAAGACGTTTAATAAAATATTTATCACATTGATGGGTATCTTAGCCTTCCACGGTCGGCGTCAACTCTGTTAGGCCTAATACTCGTTTGACAACTCTCCGGGCCAAAAGGGCGTGGTCCACTACTGCCGCATAAAACAGGCGTTTCGCCCCACCGTTGAATCCCATCTTCAGTGTAACGACTTGAGTAACTGGTACGATCTTCACCAGTTACTCAAGCAGTGGCGACCCGTGCTTAGGTTGCACGATTGTACAACCCCCAATAAATCCCGAATTGTATTTTAAATTATAGAATTATGAATAAAACCATAATTAATAATAGCGTTTTGAAGCTAAATCATCGTAATTAAGCATTTGCCGATTGAAAAGCGCAAAGCAATTACTAAAAACCGTACACGCTCTTGCCGCGGTGTATCACGGGTGTATGCACCAGCTGTGACGCGGTTGGTATATGGAGAAACACAATGGAGTAGTGCTCTGGCTGGTCAGACTCGGTTGTTCCTATTACAGCGGTATAGGCACGCTTGGTGTGATTGGGGACTGCAAACCCCGTTTGTATTTCACGGCGCTACCAGTCTGTTTGTTGGTAAATAACACTCGGTGCGCCAGGTTGGAATTTGTAAGTTCGTTGTTAGTGTCAATCCAGTTCATCGTCAAATGTAAATAATAGTACATATAAAGGATTAAGGTGTCATAGTATAAGATATTTTTTATATTTAACTGCTAGGACGCAATGAATTCTGTCGAAAAACTTACCGAATACGCCGTTCAGTTTACGTCATATTGAGAAAAAAATTGAAATTTAGAGAGTAGGTAGGCCTACACCAGAGCTTTCAAATTTTAATCAAAGTGTAAAATCACGTAACAGAATATTTAATCGTTAATTTAGAAAAGATTCACACAATAAATATTCGTGGTTACGTAGGTGTGACACTAAAATTACAGTATTTTGCTTTCCTTGTGTATTATTTTGAGGGGAGGAGACTTGGACATTTTCTGTTCAGAGAATAAAACAATTTTATTCCATCCAACCCATCTGCAACCCCCAAATTTTTCAACCACCAGCCGCCATTGTACTCAAGTCGTGGCATTCAACGGTGGGCCGAAACGTCTATTTTATGCGGCCACGGCCTAATAGCCCGGAAGTTGTCAAACGAATATTAACAGAGTTATCACATTGATGTTAGATCTATCTTCTCTGTGGCGGAAATTGACTGTTTTCGAAACGCAACATGAAGTTAGGTATTGGAATTTATTATGTACGGAACGTTTATCGGATTCTGACATTATTACTAGTTTCTTTGAAATGAGACAAAATTAACTTGGTGATTTGAATTAACTATAAGAACGCTAATGCAGTTTGGATATACGTAGGAGCCCCGTCAATAACAATTTGTGATCCTTGCCTTTTTAATAATTATTTGCTTAACTATTACTAGAAATAATTGTAGGATCGATTAGTTGTCTTGAAAGCAAATATGACAGTATGGCGTATACACCATACACTAGCCTATATGGAGAGACAATTGTTTCGATTTAAAGATAAAAAACTGTTTAACTGAATAAACTGAGGGAAAGCCCCACAGTGTATTTTGTAAGCAACGTGGATGTCTAAGAGTCTGAACCATGGACCAAATTGAACGAGACAACGACAGAGGATTAACCTCTTGACTGATACGCAGGTACGTGGCGTGTGTCGTCGTTTATTGACGGTGAACGAATGCAACCAAACGTAGCGTAATTAGAATTTGATGATAACTTTTAATTACTAATCTATATATTCACAATAATATTATTAGCAGATCTAAATTTAAATATTTCATTCTTGTAATCTACAGGTTGAAGAGTTCCAATTTTGTATCAGCATATACTTTGAAGCAGAATCGTAATTAGTTTCCGCGCTTAATGTCGGATATAGAGAGTCACGCTGTAAGATGCAAACATTATGGCCAGTTGTATATTTCAATGTTTTTACTACAACCTGGTATTCGCAGGCCGACTAATACTTAGTGGTTGGTTGGCTGCTGACAATTTACTTATTACTTTCATGTTCCATAACGAAATGGAAGTATGGTCATGGCGAAAAAAATCGTGTTCGAGATAACGGCTGATTTTGATTGTACTACCCTCAAAACATGAAGAAAAGTCATTTTTCGAAATGTGTGTGTGTGTGTGTAGAATTTTTCTATGGCAAACGATAACTGCCCCAAATTTAAACAGAATTAAATTATTTTTTCTATACGTCAGTGAATTGTAGTGGACCCAAGGACTATTGTTTTTGGTGAAGATCAGTTAAGGAAAAGGGGTAGTTTACCTGCAACGTTTTATGTTTAACAAGGGTAATTTAAAATATTAAAATATAAATCTTAGAACATGGAAGTCATGTATGGTTCTCCATACCGATATTTTTATTTAATTCTCATGCATGCGCAGATAAAGGAAGGGGGTGTGCTGTAATTGTCACTCTACTCACTATTTGTGTTGCGTACAACAGAAACAAAAACACCTACGTTTGCAGAGTTATAAAATCAGATTCACTTGATGAAAAACAAATTGAGGTTTACACACATGGAAGGTTGTTCTTTTCTGTATTGTATGATGTGATTATATCACATTTGATGTACGTCTGCTGGACTTACGAAAGATAACGCCTAAAACCGACCCCTTTTCCGACCAGGTTATCCACTATTGCAAATTCAACCTTTTTTAACGTTGTAAAACAGTATATAAAAATAGGGATTGAAATCTGTCATTTCTGTATGATTTAAACTTAAAAAAAATTCGGATAACCAGTTTCAAAATTGCAACAGTTTGAAAACTTTTCAGCGTGTTCGATAGACAACATCATCATCTCCACTTCCCGTTTTAGGCATTTTTGCCCGTTACGGTTCCCATCTTTTCTCGGTCGACCTATTTTTCTTCTTCCTTCTGCTGTATATATTCTTGTTTTTAAAGGTAATCTACTTTCTTCCATCGTTTCCGTATGTTCGTTCCACTTGATTGTTTTCCTTTATTTTTGCATTTAAATTAAATGTTTGAAGTTCTTCTCTGGTGATTTCATTCCCTATCTCTCCGGTTACTTCATTGACAGGGTCGTCAATCATGTGTCCGTCCTATTTCCGAGGCTTCTATAAAGCGGCCTACTCATGTGGCCTACACCGAAATGATCGTGTGTAGGGACAAAATGATCTGAGTTCACACCAAAAGTGTTAACTTACGGAATGATGAAATCGTATCAAGCGGTGTGTCACATCGGCATGATATCAGACAGAAGTGAGAGCGTGTAAGTGTCAGCTCAGTTCAGTCCTTCATACTTAGAAACTACTGACAGCAGTTTTAAATAAGTTTCTTCATCCATCCTTAAATAATTATGCCAATCTTAAGATATAGTTTTAACTCCGTCAAAACAATTATATTTTGCTCATTTCGAAAGCGAATCTTAAACCCACAGTGATCGTTTATTCTTCTTTCATTCTACAAGCGCATGGCCTACAACACCCCATAATAACAATTCCTCTTCCGTTGACATAATAAACTACAAAACGTTGTAATGTTTGGCAGAACACACAATTGCTACTACAAGGGGGGAGGGGGGACGCGTCCCAAGAGAAGACGGCTCACATACCGATGTGACCGTGTATAGGTAACTCATCACTTCAGTCCGACGTGGCACGTGATAATGAAGACACTGATGTGACACACCGAAATTGTCGTCTGTAGGCACCATAAGAACTGAGAGTAAGTGATATATTCCTCTGTACAGGTTGTGCAAGAGCGCTTTATACAAGATACCCTATATAATCTTGTATCAGCGTAGACAAGTAATGGAGTTACCATTTTTAGGCCTGTCTTCCTGCCTGTTTTTTCGGAGTTATCTCCTTTAGCCAGAGTGTTCTGGTTTTTCGGTGCCAGAAACTCATCGTACACCCTCTCCTATCTGCTACATGATGTTCGCCCATCGTACGCCACGTATTGCCCAGAGGTCACGCGACTCATGTCTTCGTGGACTTAGGAGTAAGATTTGCTGTTAAAGCTGTTAATAATAGAAGGGTTTCTCAGTGTTTTCTCAGGATTACTCAGAATCGGGCCATCTACACAACCTACAAGTCCCGTTAAGACCCGTTACAACGCTTTCAACTCCTTCGTAATCGTATGAAAATATATATATATTTTTTTTATAAAGCATAAGCTAATGACACTAATACGGAACGAACAGGTTTCCTTAGCTTGAAATAAGAACAGAATGGAAAAGGGGCTGACAAAGAAACTTATTTTTACACAAGACAATCTTTTTGACGAAGACAATAAATTTATGATACACCAATCATGCAGCTGTTCTGAACTCAAAACAATTGGTCCGAAACAACGCGTCAAAGTAACGCACGCGCAATGAAATCTTTTTAACACAGCGTAATCAAACACATGTTCCATATCTAATTATTTTAGCTGTACTAAGTATGCTCTTGGGGAAAAAGGCGAGCAATGATAAAGCGATCAATAGGAGATATTATGCAAAATCCCGTCAAAAGAAAACCGGTCAATTTAGACACCTCAGTACAGTTGGAGGAAAAGGTTGTTGGGGTACAGGAAGACCAAGAAATAGGGGTTTGAAGTAAGTGAATGCAAAAAGAGGCTTCAAAGAACAAAGTGTCTTTGAGCAGACTATGATCGAGAGGTCAACCTGACGACGTTAATACGGTCGCCTGGACTGAGGTTGCACGAGAAGTACGCTCCGGCAACCGGCCAGCAGCAGCGCAGTTCTATTGAAGTTAACGTCACAATTAGTACGCACTCGTGCGCGTGCCGCCGCTTTACCAATTCACCGAGCGAGCGCATTACTGGATTCCGCGCGGCCGACGTCGTCCACTTTGACACCGTCAAAGAATTTAACTTACATACTTGTTACCGCAAAAACGGTCGTGCTTTGAATTAGGTTATAAATAAGAAAAAAAAACTAGCGAGTTTACATTAAGCAATGGAAACGCGTCCGACGACTGTGTGTTTGTGTGAGTGAGTGTGTGTGTGTGTGTGTGTGTGTGTGTGTGTGTGTGTGTGCGTGCGGCGTACGTGAGTGCGTATAATCAGTTATTGACACGGCGCGCGCGCGCGTGCAGGAATGCGTGCTACTGCAAAACCAGTGGCCACTAACGATCCGATCCGGACTTGCAACTCGCTACCGCCGCCACCGCGCCAATGTTTTTTCTTTCTCTTTTTTTTAACATTCACTACCACACTTACCGCTTCCTTACATTACCTCACACGTCACCACGTTGTCTTTCTTTTCCTTAAAAAAAAAACATACATTTTCGAGAAGTGTACAGGAGCGTATTTACGGGGCACGGATGGGACCGGACTCCCCCCTTCCTCCAATGCAGAGAGTCGAAAAACTTAACGAGGAATTTTGTTCATTTCTTAATTATTGGTATATTTTATTACTCTTTCAGCTGTGTACGCTAATATAGCAGTAGGCCCGACTCGTTTTTAAATATACAAAGAGATATGCGTAGGCATTATGCAGGGTTATTACACAGGATTTGCGTACATGTTTGAAATATGAAATATAGGAAAATCGATGCAGCTAACAAGTATTTTGTAAAACATTTTCAATAACGCGTATTTTTATTGTGTTATTACCGTATACTTTAATGGGACTCATTTCAAGATGTTATCACACTTTTTTAGCTATTCTAAAGTTAGCAATATCAATTAGTCTTTTTCCTTTAGTATGAAGCCAACTTGTACGGACCCCCCCTCCCATTCGAGTTATGCTACTGTAAGCGTGCAACGGTTATCTGTAATTCTTACCTACTTCTATAGCTATAATTCTATAAGTCCATTGCCTACTGTTTCACCTATTAACAATAATTATTAAATGACTAAGTTCACTCGCAGTATCTATGGGTAGAATGTTATGATGAATTTTCAAAACTCGCACATGTATTTGAATGTCCTAGTTCCTAAAATTAACCAAGACGTTTAAATAATAACTTATAAAATTAGCCAACACATTTTTTATTTTAAATGAATTTTTCAGTGAAGGGTTTGTGAGGATCGGTAAAAAATATAACACAAATTTTAACTTATTTGTGTTGTATTTTTGACCGATCCTCACAAACCCTTCACTGAAAAATTCATTGATTGACGGTCACTACGAATTTAAGGATCATTTTCAATAATAACATTGAAATCGCAGACAACTTTATGTATATCTGGGAGCCAGTATTGTAAGGGACAGGACAACAGAAGAACCGGACACATATGATCGCGTCCAACTTAGCGCGGACAAATGTCATCGAACAACGGAGCTTATTTTCCCGTGATGCAAAATTTTAAATATAAATATGTGCACCAGAAAACCATAATAAGAAGATATAAAACTATTATAACACCGATCCGTTGCTACGACTGTGGAATATAGATACCCAGTATAAAGAAAAAACAAATATCTATGACGTGAAAATCTGGCGAACGATAATGGACTCAGGGCAATCAAATTCATCAATGAATTAACCTATAAGAATTAATTAATTAAGAATTAATTAACCTTATAAGAGTATAAGAACATGCCTGAATGAGAATTTGTTAAACAACAAAAGTTCAGATCGTTTGATCATATAATAGGGTTGGAAGAGTATTGAAAATCAACGACGGTATTGCAGGGCAAACGAATGGGAACACGATCAAGAGGCCGACCAAGAAAGACATGGGAGGACGGTGTCGCAGATGTAAGAAGGGAGGATTAAGGAATAAGGTGGACAGAGATGAGTGGACAGAGACCAGTGCAGGAGAAATTACGCGAGGCCAGGCTCACCGTTGCCTGTAGTGACATGGCAGAGTAGTAGTTGTGATTAGAACCGTAGTACATGTTAAATATACCTATTGTTTTCACGTAGCCGCCTTTTGTCTCTGCTAATCTCTAGTGTATAAAGGTATAGATAGAAACGGGGTGAACTGATATTTTCAGACAAGGGTAACATATCGCATAATACAGGCCTAGGCCTACTATCGGCCGCAGCATCTTTTATGCCTAGATTATGTACCTAGGTTATGCTAGGTAGAGAAATGAAGTTAGTATATTGAAACAATAAACACTTTTTTGTCGAATGTGAGATTGATGGTGAACGTATTTGTGCAGGGAATAATTCAAAGCAGAGCATATTTTAAGGAATTTGCACTAGGCTGCACTAAACCAACCAATGTGTGTGCATGTGTGTGCGCGCGCGCGCGTGTATATATGAATTTTATATAATATTGAAAATTATATAATTTGAATTTAACTTGACCATGATCATGTCCATTATTTACTCGTGAAATTAACTGTACTAAAATATGTCTAAAATTATGTCGTGAAATTAAATGTGTCTAAAAATATAAAAATATACACAAATGCTTTAGACATTAGGAAAATTAAAAAAAAAAAACAGATGGATTCATTATAATTAATCATGTAATATTCAATAAGTACATTACAGTGCGATGTGCACATTACTACTACATGGAGGCCTGTTACAAATTCAAAGTCTTTATCACTGGTATACTTAAAAATATATAAAGTACTGTAATTAGATATATACACATACATACAGACTGAGATTGGCAAAAGCTCACTGTTTTTGGTGAAAACAATGGACCACGGCTAAACAGCCCGGGAATGAATTTTTTACCAAAGGTGTGTTTTTGTTTCAGAAGAAAGTTTCACTTCATCCGGTCAATAAAACGACCAGTTGTCTTCATTGTTTTAGTTCCAATGTTCACCAAAGAATGGAAAGTGAGAGTTACCTCCAAATGAAGAGAGGAACAGAAATCAGACGGGAGCGGTAGCAACGAAAGGTAATAATCAACGTCTAGTACATCACAATGGCGCTGGTATAGACCTATACACACTAAAGACGCCCCAGCGAATTGTGCAGTCAGAAATCGATTTGGAACTCGATAGGCCTATAATTCTCATTCATACAAAATCAAATTGTGGTATTTTTAAATTCTTCTTCTCCTCCTCTTCCTCCTCCTCCTCCTCCTCCTCCTCCTTCTTCTTCTTCTTCTCCTTCTCCTTCTTCACTTTAAGGATTAGATTATATAAACCTGTTCCGGCACCCATCTCATCCTCGGACGACCCACGTCTCTTCCAATCCTTATTCCGAGGCTGCTTTGGGTACTATAAGTATTGTAAAGTTTTACATGAACAGGTTACTGACCTGCTGCACAATCCCCTACCAGGAGGACCAGAGACTCTTCTGTCAGGGTTACCATAGCTTAGCCGAAAGGCCTCTGTTTTGGGGCGCAGGAGATTCGCCCTCACCCTTCTCTTTCTGAGATAGGATTTGGTGGCTTTGTATCAGTTATTCTGATACTGAACGTTTCTTTGTATTTCCAGTACTCACCTGTCAGCGTCAGTAACACCCTAAGCCACTTAAAATTAAGAAATTAGAGTGAAAAAGAAAGACAGCCTAGTCCTCGAGTACTCTGATAGCGTTGGGGTCAGAAAAAAAAGTCAGTCAAGAGAGACTAGACAGGAAAGATTAAAGGAAGGGATCTCACCCAAGAAAAGTTGAAACGAAGTGAGAATCCAGCTAGAGCACATCGGCATTGCCAAACCCGTATTCACAAGATGTGGATCCCTGACTTTTAAATTACTGTATATATGAAAATTAACATCTGAAGAAGAAGAAGAAGAAGAAGAAGAAGAAGAAGAAGAAGAAGAAGAAGAAGAAGAAGAAGAAGAAGAAGAAGAAGAAGAAGAAGAAGAAGAAGAAGAAGAAGAAGAAGGAATAAAATCACATGGGCACTCAAATGTTAAGTATCGACCACACTTTAGAAAGACGTCAAAATATTAAAATCGAATACGTCATCGATGAAACACTCACGATTACAAAGACTTCTCTTGTTGACATAAATATGAAGTTCCATTGCTTTGACATGTTTGTTTTCCAAGTTTGAAATAATTTAATACATGTATTTATTACGTTCTGGAAATACAGGCAGCTGAAATGAAAATTTTCGGAAACGTAAAAGTCTGTATCGTACGAGATCGAATTAGTAATTAAGTTGTAAGGACCGACGTGTACGTAACACGAATGACAGGATTCGACAGAGTTCACAGACATGGAAACACCATGTCGGAAGAATGAGCTAAAACAATTTAGCAAATTTAATCCCCGGGGGAAACGGTAAGCCCAGAAGCAACAGGTTATAAGCCTAGTCCTTCACATGCAGGTGATAATGATGGTGTTTTTACATGTTTTTAAAATATGCCTGTGTCACAAAAAGGCGAGTAAGCAAAATTATTATAAAACGTGGAGAAACCCCATTTAAATGGGTGTATTTAACACGACCATTAAACATCAATAGGATAATCGATTTCCTTGGTCCGGAGAACAGATAAAGCATTATCCCCGTGTCATTTCATTACCTGAAGCTAATATGTACGTCTGTGGACGCAGACACTGTTACAGGAAAACGATATCAACTGTGTGCCTCCAGCTCCAAATAGGCAGTAGAGCGTGTTATCTACATAAAAACGACGAAAACAAGATAATTTTTTCAGAGGCTGTAGTTGTTTCAAACACAACTTATTCTACTACAGGCGCTCTAAATTGTTGTGCGAATTTTTCTCTCTGTTTACCAACACATGAAACAGGGGCGTCTATTCCCACCAGGACAATGGCGCAAGTTCCCCCCCTCCAAATTCCTTATCCCCAAAGTTTCTTCTTTGGCTTCCACCTCATTACATTTCCTTCCGATATTATTTTTTTATTATACTTATATGTAGTTAATATCGTGTTTTTTTAATTGTAAAAACGAATAGATATTTTATTACGAACAATTTTTAATTGTAAAATATAATAGAAGTACTTTTGATCGCATACAAAATTCTGTTAATTAACTAAATTTAGGAAATGACCCAATTAAACTGATAATTACGCTCAATTTTTAAGTTTCCATCTTTTTGAAACTGAAGAAAACATTATTTTGCAAAACCTTCCTATTTTTCGAAACTATTATTCTAAAAATTAAAAAAATTAAAATTAGCCAAACATTCCCCCCTAAAAATTCTAATGGGACAACTTGCGCCGTATTCCTCCCCCACCCTTGGGCATGCATCCCTGACAAGCAACTTAAACAAACCACTGGTTTCACTTGAAACAACCCATTTTCACAAATTACAATCGATTTTAAGCATTTCTTGTCCTTCAGTCCTTCACTTCTTGTTCTTCACTACTTTAGTTCTTTTTCATTACATTCCAGAAAGTTTATCAAGCTAAACTTTTCATCCATCTTCTTCTTCCTCTTACTCTAATATTTCATTATCGATGTGTATCTTACATCGGACAGGTTCGGACTAGACTTTCTCTACAGAAGACCTTCCCTTCCTCTTTGAACTTTCTCGTACAAAACTTACAAGACGCAGTACGGAGTTTCATTCTAAATTCCTAACACTCTGAATTTCCTGACTGTTCCTAATTTCTTCAACCAATAGTCATATTGCACTTTAACTAGATTATAATTATGACACTGATATGCGTGCTACCTTTATAGCTGCTTTATACACATCATTACAGTGCATAGTGTCACCATTCTTTATCCATATTTATGGTACTACTAACATTCGTCCGCAGCGGATGACCATCATTTGTCTCTAGTATAGTATCTAGTCAATCCTCGACTGTTCCATATGACAGGTTCGGACTAGCCCTTCCCTACTGATAAGACTTTGAACTTTCTTGCAGAAAACGTACAAAATTTAGTACTTAGATTCAGTCTACGGATTCATTCTAACTCGAGTTGCTTGTATTATAGATTATCCATGTCAAATATTTTCTCGGCACCTTAAATTCACTGAACGCCATAACAAGTTATAAAGTTTCGAATTTTCGTGAGATTTTCGTTCAAAATTTCGTGTTTCGAAAGTAACAGTCAAGTAACAATAACTTTGTTGTTGACACTTAATCCACTCCCTCCTCATCGAGCTCAACGATAATATTTCCGTAACTTAGAAGATTTATAAAGAAATTCGTTGCCAAAGGCTGTTAAGGTTTGACGCCGATATTGGCATTTACTCTCATCTGCTAGTTTTACTGACCTTAATGTTCAGACAATGTGATTTGCCTGCTCCTTCACATATTTTACTTATTATTTCTTTCAGTTTTAAAACGATCAACAAAATCGATCCCAAGTAGTTTCTGTCAGGAGTCACATTAACAGAATTAGAACCCGCAATCTTTACATTAATTAAGCATAGGCCTAATTAAAGCCATTAATTGATTAGACATACCATGTATATAATGTTTAAACAATAAGAAGGTTTTAAAGAAACATCGTAAGGTGTGTTTATGGGCCAGTTAAAGAAGATTACGAATGGAGAATAAGAAATAACAAGGAGATATATGAACTATTGAACATGAGGACATTGTAAGGTTCAGAAAGGCTCAACGAATACAATGGCTAGGTCACGTAGAGCGGATGGATGATCAGCGTATGCCAACAAAAATTCTGAGAGCGCAGGTCTATAAAAGCAGAAAAAGGGGCTGATCTAGGGAAAGATGGTTGGATTATGTGCTAGAAGAGAAGGATTACACTGAGATGGCAATGGATAGGAGACAGATTGATGGCAAGATTGGTGTTGGAAGCCAGGGCTCACGTTGGGCTGTAGTACTAAAGAAGAAGAAGAAGAAGAAGAAGAAGAAGAAGAAGAAGAAGAAGAAGAAGAAGAAGAAGAAGAAGAAGAAGAAGAAGAAGAAGAAGAAATGCCTACATATAATGTTCACTTACGTGTCTGGTAGGTAAGGTATGAATAAAGAATAATTGTGCAATTAATACGTTTGCAAAAGATTTAAAACTTTTATTCTCATTCCTTAATTGTTTTAATAAAACGTGAGAGACAAGTTAGAGAAAAGAGATCGATGTGAACTTTGGAAGAGCCGATAAATCAGTCAGTGAAGCGCAACGAGGTTCCAACGTTGCTGTTGTTATAAAGAACACACACACACACACACACACACACACACCGGCGGTGTATTTGCATATATAGTATTTAATGCGAGGTTTGCATTGTGTGTGTGTGTGTGTGTGTGTGTGTGTGTGTGTGTGTGTGAACGTTACCCAATTAGTTACAGGTAGGCTGCAGTGTGTGTAGGCTGCGTTCTGACGATTCCGTGAACAATAAAACGCTCCGTCATTGCGCCGCAATGATTCAATACACGTTCGCTTTGTGTGTTATTACAGAAATACCAACCATACCGCTGGCTGGCTTTAACTGGCCCGTTTTACGACTTCTTCGATTCCTATCTCATACATTAATCTTCGTGTATTAATCTCATACATTAATATACAATATCACAAAAAAAGTAAAAAACACTTGATGATTATTTGTAGGGATATGGCAAGGGTTACTCCGAGGATGCATCCGCGAATGAAAAATGTCGTCACATGCTTATGAAGCGCCTGACTCGGTCATGCGCGTATGGGAATGTGAGAGAAAGAGGGAGACAGGGAGAGAGACATCTGGTATTCTTATGCTTCGTAAGGCCGGCCTCTATACAGTAGTCGTTGCGTGAATGCGTCTATGATACGTGTTTTTAAACGTCGCACTTTCTATCGTTGAGTTAATGACCACAGAGTCGCCTTTACGAGTGTGCGGCAAGTGCGATCGCACAGATCCCGGGCTCACTCAGTAAGAAGAAAGCGGAAAAGAAAGAGCACGACTGAAAGAAAAGAAGGAAATGTCTTATTTTCAGTTTTTTTCAACATTATTTTTAATCTCCTTCATGTTTTATTTTGTTTGTAATATCTGGTGCTAAATTTTTGTCCCCCCCCCCACAAAATATCGGCAAGATACAACAAAGTTATAAATAGTAACTTTATAAAGTTATAAACAAAGTCATAAATTAATTAGTTTGGAAGTCTTAGACTAATTAGTATTAGTTTTTAATCGTGCACTCGTACAAATTACAAGAGATTAGTGCGAGAGAGCTGGCAGTGCGAGGCGTGAAAATAACCGTTGTTCAGGAAACTGATTTTGGGGTTAAAGAGGCCCCGCGGCCATTCATGACCAAGCGGTTCTATCGGTAATACAATTATCATAAATAGTTGTGAAGAAGATTGTTATAGTCATGAATTGTTATCATTAACTTAAGCGTACAGATGTTCAACAAACTTTGCAGTGGCGTATCTAGAATTTGGCATGGGGGGGGTGTCGGCCGAGTCGGCTTCATACAAAGCAAGTGAAGACTAATCAACATTACTATATTTAAACTGCCTGAAAAACGTGTGATAACATCCTGAAATCAATCCCATTAAAGTAAACGCAATAACCAATCCGTCCCAGTAAAGTAGTTAAGTACAACACAATAAAAATACGCGTTACTGAAACATCGTTTACTAACTGAATTGATTTTCCTCAATGTCATATTTCAAACGGATACGTAAATGCTGTGTAATAAATCTGTTTCTGTATATTAAAAACAGCCGATAAAATAATAAAAGACCCTACAAATTAATAGGTTAACAAAATTCGTCAACTTTCTTCAATCCTCTGGGGTAGTGGTTCCCAACGTGGGGTCCGCGACAATGTTTCAGGGCGTCCGCAGACACTTTTAAGAAAAATTAGAATATACCGTAATTTTCTCTAATTTTTATGCTCTAAAATCTAAATCTAAATTTTATAATCTTAAAACAATTAGTAGAAGATTCCAGTATTTCTTTTGTCCAAACTAATTGTAAGTGTAAAAGTAATTTCTTCAATTTAATGGCTTTAATAATGTCTTTAAATCATGTCGTGTAGCAGATCTGTTTATCAGCCGAATTGACTAGACCTCTCTCTTAGGCAGCTTGCACACACACCAGTTTTGGACGGCCGGTAAAAAGTCGGCCGATATTTTACCGGAGCATCGAGACTTTCACACAGACCGATTTTTTCCGGTGGTGCTCATCAGTTCTCTTGTTGACACCTGTAGGTAAACACTGGGTTGTAATGGATCGCGGAAAAATTGCTGCAGTGTGGTTGTACTATCGCCGTAAAAAAAGAAGACGTGATCGCCTTCATTGGGTTCATCCTATCAACGAAAGAAGAGAGCAAGTTGGATTATTCTACACCTTGTTTGAAGATCTGAGAAATGATGAAAATAAATTCTTCAACTATTTTCGCATGTCCATTGCTTCATTTGATGAGCTACACAAAAGACTCAAGGATGTTCTTCAACGTCAAAATACGAAGATGAGAAACTGCATCCAGCCTGTTGAAATGTTAACTGTGACATTAAGGTCAGTAACAAAAAACTTCATTTTTCAAAGTTTAATAAATGTTTCAGTTACAACGTGAATTTATGAATTAAGGTCTAAAACAGAAAATCTTAATAACCTTTTATCATTATCCACACCTAATGGAATAACAGCTATATAGGTTATAAGCACTTTACTACTACTTTACTATTGCCACTGAAATGACAACAATTAGAGAAAAAATGAACTAAATAGGATTTAAATTCTTTATTTGTGACACAGTAATTATCCTTGACATAAACACTGAGCAGTAATTACTGCACGTTATTATAAATTATAAATTAACAAAGTCCATGTCGTCATAAGTGGACGATTGTGGAGATTCTAAATAAGTTGAGTTTGAACAACTATCACTTGCTGGAGAATGGTGTAAATCTTGGGGTGTTGATGCTGATGAAAGGCGCCGTTTTCTGTCAATTTCCCCAAGGGGAGTAAAAAATGAAGTTTGAAACTTTGAAGTGCTAGGGTTTGTTGTGGACTGCTGTATAGGGGATGGCATTGAAGTAGTCTGATGGCAATTGTTAGTGTTAGGCTGAGATATTGTATAAGACGGTTGAACCATTTCAGGGTTTGTCTGGGGCATTGAAGTAGCCTTGTGGAAAAGGTTTGGGTTTGTCTGAGGCAATGAAGTAGCGTGAGGGAATACGTTTGGATTTGTTTGAGGCATTGAAGTAGTCTGATGGAAAAAATTAGCGTTTGTCTGAGGCACTGAAGTATTGTGATGAAACATCGCGAGATTAGGCTGTGGGAAAATTAGGGAAGGCTGAGATATCATTTTTTTCCGATCCTTGATATTGGCAATAACCTGCAGTACTCCCATTTCAAATTGAAGCATGTCACTCTCGTCAAATTGTTCCAGTTGAGGGAGCATACTCTCAAAAAAGGACATTTTACTATTTGATTTTGGGGGTTCAAGGGCTTTCATTATTTTCAATCAACCTCATCTAATTTCCTATGCTTCCGTGGTCGTCGTATGGATGTGTTTTTTTCTGCTGCGTTTGTAGTCATGAGGCGTTCACCTACCTCCTTTTCTTCTGCAGGCTGAAGAGAATTCTCATTTTCTGTACTTTCTGGTTCAGGTCCATTTAAACTGTCCATAGTTTCCCTTGAGTTGTACAATTTTTCTAAAAAGTTTAACTGGTCATTGAAAACGTATTTTTTTGGTTTCTTCCCTCCTGCTCCACTCTTCTTACTATCTTGAATTTTCTTTTTAGATTTCGCATATGCGTCACGAAGATTCCCCCATCTTCTTATTATTTCTTTGCCTAAAACAAAAGAATGTTATTGAAAACGTTGTAGAACTCACATTTTTTTTTATAACATAAATATTTTCATTGGTCAGTTACAACTAAATAGTTACTTGGTTTCAGATACTTGGCGAGTGGATGTACATTCACCGACCTACACTATACCTACCGCATTGGAATTTCTACTGCTAGGAAGATAGTCCGAGATGTATGCAAAGCGATATGGTCAGTTATGAGATCAGAATGTATCCCTCCACCTACAAAAGAGCTTTGGGAATTTATAGCTTGTGATTTTGAAACCATCGCCAACTTCCCGCATTGCTTAGGAGCAGTTGACGGTAAGCATATACGCATTACATGTCCTTTCGACAGTGGGTCAATGTATTTTAACTACAAGGATTATTACTCCGTGGTGCTAATGGCGGTCGCAGATTCAAAATACAGATTTGTATTTGTTGACGTTGGGAGCTATGGCAAGGACTGCGACTCTTCTATATTCAAGAAATCCAGTCTGTGGAAATCAATTGAAACAGATCCCCAACAACTTCCTGAAGAGAAATGTCTCGCAGGTACAGAGAGCCCGAAGGTACCCTATTTCTTTGTAGGGGACGAAGCATTTGGTCTACACAAACATCTATTGAGACCTTTTGGCGGAACTCATCTCACACTGGAGAAAAGAGTGTTCAACTACCGACTGTGTAGAGCTAGACGCTATGTAGAGTGCGCTTTTGGCATTCTGACCAATAAGTGGCGAGTATTTCATCGGGCTCTTAATGTACATCCTGATTTTGCTGTAGATATTGTCAATGCTTGTATTGTATTGCATAACTTTGTACGAGAAAGGGATGGATATTTGGTTGACGATACCACTACAATCACAGGTCTGGAGGATGTGCCACAAGAGAACGTCACACGAGGGGTCTGTCAGCAAACACGTTTAGGAACATACTTAGTAAGTATTTCCTATCAAGTGTTGGAGCTGTGCCTTGGCAAATGTCCAGACTCTAAAAGGGATGGCATCTTATGTGACCGCTTCTAAGCGGTAAATGATGGGGGGATAAAGGCAGGCAGATTTCAAACTGCCTCAGATTTTTTACTTGAATATTATTTGTAACTAGTGTTAAGTATAAGTTAAAATTTAAAAATAATTTTTAATTTCAACCACTCAGTTATGCTTACACGATGTTTTTTATATATATCATTTTGAGCTCTTTGTGCTTTTTTAAGTTAAAGTTTCAGTTAAAGTTTAATAATAATTTTTAATTTCAACCACAAATATCTTTAAAACCATTCGTTTATCCAAACGTTTACCAGAATAACAAATGTATACAATGTTTACAATATCAATATCAATTGAGCCTGTATTTATGTAAATAGGTTAAGGCATTAATGGTAAGGTGTATTTATACTAAATGTACGCTCTAAGGTCGCGTATCACGAAGTATCTTTTGTATAAATGAAAAAAGCAATTTGACTAACCTCTTAGTAGCTACACTTTATTGCACTTCAATGTTAACAGTAGTTTTAAAATGTTCAAATGCTTTGGAAATGTACATGCAATTTGTGAAATTTATTAAAGTTACATTTACTTACCATATGTATTTTTTTCTTTGTCCTCCATCTCTTCAAAACCAGGATTCAGATCTAAAAAAAACCTCACGCCAGGCATTTCTAGTTGCTCCTCTGTCTTTGAATATATCAAGAGTTTTATCCCATAATACAGGTCTGGCCATCACCAAAGAAATCAAAACGTCATTGTCAATCTCTTTTACCATTTTACAACAAAAGTACAAAACACAACGCACGAACACGAACAAACAACTTGACTGCTCCGCGTGCGCTGGGATACTGGACGGCCGACAAAAATCGGTCTGTGTGAAAGCGTGCATAAGGTCACGTACGCCACTGTCTCCTTGGAACGGCCCGGCACCGGAGCATCTGCAGTGGCAATGGCCGGCAGCAAACCGGCGCCGGGTATGCTCTGTGCCGTTGCCGGCCAGTGTGAAAGGAGCCATAAGCTTCTTCACGCCACTAAAGGAAAATGGACGGCCGACTTTTTACCGGCCGTCCAAAACCGGTGTGTGTGCAAGCGGCCTTACAGTACAAGAAGAAGATTCACTGGCAGAACTTTCAACTGACAGTTCATTAAAACTACGGTTTTCGCGATTACATCTAGCTGACATCTGATTATATGTAGATTATATGTAATGACTGGCTATCCTGAACTCGCAAAAAAGCTTTGAAATGTTCAACAGTGTTTCCCTCTACATATGTGTGTGAAACCGCAGTCTCCCAGCTCACGTACTTGTAGTCAAAGTTAAGAAATAAACTTGATGTCGAGAGTGACTTAATATTGAAATTATCAGACATTAAACCCAATATTACAGAGCTAATTGTTCAATAGCAGCTTCCTTGTTCACATTAAACTATGTTTGCTATCATTAATATTATAATTTTGCAAGTTAAGAGAATTTTGATTTTAACAAATTTTAATTAAACAATATAAGAGTTTCTATCATATTTACTGCTTGTAATATTTCAGAACTCAGACGGGGTCCGTGAATTTTTCAATTATTTAGGTGGTCCGCGGCCTAAAAAGTTTGAAAAACCACTGCTCTGGGGGGTTCGGTCCCCCCCCGTAAACACGCCCCTAAAGTTTGGGATTGTTTTACCCTCCCTGGTGTCGATTTAATTTCATATTGAAAATCGGCGTCCACATACCAATATTATAACAAAAAGAAACATAAATTTGTTTGTCACTCACACAAACATGTCTTGTAAAATAGCCTTTATTTTCTTCACCAATCGCAAATACTGCGATCATAAAGTTAATCGTTTTGATAATGTTGAATCTTCCATAATTCATTTATAGCTTCTTTACCGTGCTTCTCTTCCAAGAAAATTTCAAAATAATCGTGCCCGTAATATTTATTTTCAGCAAACACATACATAGGCCTACACGTCATATGGTTGCATGAAATATGAGTTCATGTCGGAAACGTTCAATACTTGTCACATTAAAGCGCAACTGTGTCCAGAACTGTCCTAACGATTCTAACCTTCCTGTTTACACTTCTCCTGATGTTCACAGAACAACAAAAGGTTTGTTGACAACTGCTGTCGGCTGTGTGTTGCTAATGAGTGTGACCAGTCTGTCAACATTTACATATCACTATCAATAAATAAATTATTTTACTGTATTTACTCAATTCAAAGTCGAAAAGAAACTCTTACGAATTCGTATGTGTCCAATGTATCCAATTAGTTACATCTCTCTGGGAGTGTGATTAAACCGCCTGATTATTACGTCATTACTTAATGGCATCTAATTAAACGTTAAAGAAAGCAACCCAAGCCTCCAATTTGGATCGGATTATTCAACGGTATTGTGAACGGGAAAACATTTTTAAAACGGCAGTTCGTGAACAAGGGTTGTACATGTACATGTACCGGTTAGTCTAATCTATTCGGTATCTGAAAATTGTGAATTTCCGAGGCGTTAGGCCTACATATCAGTAGAAACCTCGCTTTTCGAGATTACTAAGAAGTAAGACGCTAGAACTCATATTTATGACCACGGCATTCTGTCCTTAACAGTAGAACTGATTTCCTAATTTGCAGATTTGTTCTTGACAAATCACAATTTTTAGTCTTTGCAACCTACGTAAAACTAAAATAAAAATGAGTAAGGAAAGTGAGTAAACTTATTATAAAACGCGTAAATTGGATAGATATTTAGTGTTTTTTCTACGTAGGCCTATGTTATTTTGACTTATTTTTATTTTTAGCCGAGATTAACTAAATTTAAATAGACGTTTAAAAGTATTTAAAGTAAAATAATTATAATATTTTTGTATCTTTCGCTGTCAGCGCTAATCTTCACCCCTTTCTTTTAAATTATCAAGTGCAAGCTACGATTATTTAGTGGCAGATCGTTAGAATGCACGTTTTAAATTAAATTTATCCTTTTTGTATTTTTTCACATTTTGTAATATTTTTCAGGTGTGCCATATGAGCTCCACACATGCTCTAAATCCTCGACTTAATTCTCTTTCTACATTCGCATCATAAAAAAGAAAGAAGATGATGGAAACTAGAGAGTTTCGCAATGTGGTTGTGGCGAAGGAATAATTAAGGTGAAATGGACTGAGAGAGTTAGAAAGGATTAGCCCTACGTATTGACGAGAAGAGGAGAGGAAAGAAGGCTGTTGAAAGTAACAAGAAAGAGAAAAACATCTTAGCGGTCGAAATTAGATTTCTTATTAACGTGACAGGATGTACTCTTCAAGATCCCAAATGCAATGCCGTTGTACGGCAGCAACTGAATATTATAATACTGACCAGTATCGGCTAAAGTAATTGGAACAGCTTAACCGAATCTATGACTGCCGCATTTCCAAACAACTATTGAATTATAAATCGAAAGGACGGAGAGGTGTGGGGTGTCCGAAGAAGTTAACCGGCTGTAATCTGTCTCTTGGGAACCGAACAAATCGTTTTTGGTCTGAAGCTAAGGATCAAAAGGGAAAGGCTAAAGACAAGAGGTGACGGAGAAGAAGACAGTTTGGAATGTTTGGTGACACCAGAAACGAAAGGAGAACACAGGTGCACAAGACCGAAAAATAGAAACCATTCAGTTGAAACCTGCCATAAGACAGATTTATTAAAGAAGAAATATATTCGCATATTCGTTCTGGATAATTTTATTTTAGGCCATAAAAAATAAGGCCTCTTTTTGTACTCTTATAACTGAATGCTTACCATATCGCACTACATACCGATATAAAAATTAGTTTCAGTTACTAAGATTCTTCTAAAACAAGTCTAATTGCAATGACTGCCTTTAAACATACTGGAGTATTGAAGCTTTACTTATAATATTTTCCAATATTTGTTCTACTTCGTATCTGTTACGGTTTTTCAAAACCCATAATTGTGTTATGTAGGCCTATTAGCCACGTAGTGACACGTTTCACATTGACAGTGGAGTGGAGTGGACCTTAAACTGCAAAATGCTGTAACTTATAACAATTTCGCATTAAAAAATTATTTTCGATCGAGTACTTTCGTTAAAGTGTATCAGAAACGGCTAACAATAGGCATACAAGTATATTATTTGATTTTTTAGTAGCTGAAGTTAAGAAGAAAACGAAAATGTTTTTAGTTTTCTTAAAATTGGCAGTAAGCTCCCTTAGCCGCAGAATTCGGTTCCTATATTCAACGAAGTACATCCATTATTAAGTTAGATATATTTCGATATTGTCTAATTTTTTTAATTATCAGAAAAATTACAGGAAGAAACTTCGACTTCTCTTTTTTTATTTTTTGTTTAGTAAAATAACAATTTTGCAGCAGTCAAATATAAAATAAACACAAACACTAAAATTTCCAAACTACTGCATTGTTTGTTTGTTTGTTAAATTTATAACCGAAGTGCCTAAATGGCAAATAATTTAGTCCTAACTTTTAAGTTTATTATGTTTCCATCGATAATTGTAGGTTCCTACCTGCTTTTCACAAATATATGCTTACATAATGATAATAATATATAAAGATCTTTTTTAAACACAGCTTACAAACATTTTGAAAGTGATTCACAATTTCATGGAGATATAGGCCTATATATTCTGTTAAATTATTAAAGATACTAAGTTTGAATTCTGAATAAAATTCTCAGAACCATTATTATCAGGAATAAAGTGCTCACATGGACTTTTACAATTTTCTTAAAATTTTGAGTCCAATTTTTGACCCGTGGTGCCCTCAAAGTTATAAAATTTCATAGTAAACTCTACATTCGAATTTGAGTTAAAATTCACTTTAGTCTGTCACTCGGATGGATTTTTACAACTTTTTCAAGACTTACCTTTTTATGACCCTGGTTTCCTGCAATAGTTAAACATTGCAAAACCGTACACTATATTCGGATTGTGGTTGAAAGTCGCTGTAATTTGATATAACACATGGATATTTTCGATTTTTTCACATTTTTGACATCTTCACATTTTTCCCTCCCGCTCATCTATTTGGTGGCGGGATCAATCTCAAAAACAATAGGACTCTGTAGGGTAAAAGTATGGACAGGTTTGCTAAGTTTTATAAAAATCGATTGATGGATTCAAAAGTATTCGTAGACAAACCCCAAACAGATTGACGGATAGATAGACTGACAGATGCCAAACGGTCGAGTTAAAACTAAGAATTCGCTTCGCTAGTTCAATAAATAAATAAAAAATCATTAAGTGAAATGAAAATAAAAAACAGCATATCTCATGTACATTACGCACAAAAGAATTTTGTTTAATTTTTAGCGTTTAGTCTATCTAACTTAATATGGGTTTTGAAACTACACGCATTCTATAGTTTTTTGTATGTCTGAATTAACTTGTGAAGTGATACATAAGATTCCAGTTTACCATATCCTACTTCAAATATTACTTTGTTGTATGGTTTCCTAGCGTTTAGTATAGGCCTACTTTAAAATTACTTAAAATGTAAGCGTTCACTTTTTATTATAAATCTAGTAAAAAATTTTACAAAAATTAACAAGATTAAGGAAAAAATTATTTTTTATTTATTACTATTATTATTATTATTATTAGGCCTATTTTTGCTACCGCGTGCCACTTAACGTACCTCTGCGTGCCACTAATTGGCACGTCTGCCGCAGGTTCGTTACCACTGATGTAGGTCATGTTGACCATTAGTTATTTAATTCATTTCTGTCATTCAGTCATGTCTTTTTAAACGATTACGCTTCCTTGTCCTCTGCTTGCTACTGCCGGTTTCATCGAAGAATCTTCGCCCACGTATCAGTTTACGATAGGCCTAAAAAAAATAAGAGAATCACAAAGACTTCAGTTGTGAGTAAATTTCAGAAAAAAAGAAACGCTGTTTAATAAGATAACAGGAATCTTTGGTCAACGAGAATAGTAAGAGAACTTCTTATGGGAACCTACATGTGAGCAACTTTGGATTTACACGTGTGGAAATCTTGGATTTCTTACGTTCCTACCAACCAATTAACAACTGAAATACAATTGAAGGGAAAAGCCAAAAGATGTGGGAAAATAATTAATAAATTAATATGAGTTCCAGAAAGATGAAAGATGAGTTCCTGGATTATAATTCAAATATTAAGGAAGAAGAAGGTGTGTATGTGCGCGCGCGCGTGTGTGCTAAAGTCCGGGGTGCCAACAGCATGGATGCCACAACAAACTGTAAAAAAGACTATTTTAAATATTAAAAAGTTTCCAAAGGGCATTACTCTCTTGTGGAAATATAAAAATATGTTATAAAAAATATAATAAGAAAAATATATTATTAGAAAAAAACATTATTAAAAACTGTCATCTAAGTGTACATTTTATCAAAATTTTTAGTTATAATTAATTAGCTTAACTAAATCTCCTCGATGTGAAAGAAATGTATATTACAATTAAATAAATTTTAGATCAATTTAATAATTTAAAAAATCCTCTCAAATGCCAAGCGAAGTAATTTTGAATCTCCAAACTACAGACAACAATTATTATTGTAGTTAACTAATGAACAGTTCGCGGTTATGATAATTATAACATTATTAGAATTACAATTATTCTAAAATGAAAATCACTCTTTGAGTATTATTAGTGCAAAACGGAAGCGCAAAGTTTCAAAACAGACACTGTGTACTTTGAAAGTCGGTGACTTACATTCATTAGACTAATATATGAATGGTATCCAATTATATTCCGTTGCGCTTGTACTTCTGAAGTAAAGTATGTCGTCAGCAACAGAAACTGTGTCTCTAAGAAACTACTAATTTTAGACAGAATTTTTGTAACGTATATTTGAATTTCCCTTATTGTTTTTTTTTTTTTGCAATGTTTGTTAGATGCTAATTTGCCTGACAGATAGCGAAAACATATTTGAATATTAAACATTGAAGTTCATAAAAGTAGTCTGTTTGCAATTTACTTCACGTCCAATGCATTCTAAATCTGGTCGTGATGATCTATTTATAATATCTGTTACCTTAAATAAATATTTACCGTCTCAATTATCTCCCCATCTCTCTCGCGCTCTGTCTCTCTCGCTCCCTCTATCTTACTATCTTTCTTTCTAACAGCTTTAAGTGTATACAAATGATATGTTAAGAGAAGGATGTGTGATAATAAACAATAATTTAGAAATTACTTGTGGGAAAAAACGGTCGTCACAACTGGCCATCCGATATTCGTGTTTACATTAGTGGCTTGTATATAATTATTGTAACATTAGTTACGACATTTTTAACAATTTGTTCGTATAACTGTACAGACTGAGGAGTTTCCTGCATAGAACGAAACACTAATGACCTTGTCGTTTTCGTTTATACGTAGACCACCAGGGCGAAGAACCCCGAACACTCAGCAGGAAGTTATTAATCGAGTTTGGAGATGGAGCGTCGTGAATAATATGTACTGCGGAACAGATAAAGTTGCCGACGTAGAGAAAATGGCGAGTAGATTTGAACAGGAAGGTACTAGAAGTTGCGCTACACCCGGATGATCGTTTACGTCTTGTGTTCTAGATACGCAGCATCACTTTGTGTCTCCCGGAAGACAGTACTGTTAACTCTCTGTGGATTAAAAAAAATTACACTTTTCGTTTTATTTTCACACTGAATCTAAACAAGTTTTACGAAAAATTACATTTTGCTTATAATAATAAAAGGTACCAGGCCCGTCCCTAGAGATTTCAGCACTCGGTGAAGACACATCTTCGTCCCCCCCCCCCTTTGAAAATCCACTTCCCAACTCCTATCCATTTTCATCTTCCTCTACTCTCTCCACCAACACGCCAAGTATTTCGTATTTATTTACAAGCCTATTACCATGGTAGGCTATAAGTAATTGTGTAGGTGGTAAAGCCATTTCCAATGATTTGGTAAAGCCATTTCTTTTTCATTTTCATTCTTACTTCGTATCCACTGATTTAAAAAAAAGTTTAATCTTTACTTCACCATAATGGTTACAGTATTATAAGTACAGTATTCTAACAGAATATTATGTTGATGAAATAAAATAGCACCCCCCCCCCAGAAATAACCATGTTGGGGCTTTCCTTACGTATCCCTACATGAAAATAAATGATACCGCTTGCTGTTTCTCAAACAATAATAAACTAATTACATTTCTTGATTTCCAAACAAGATGATCAAAATTAAAAACACAGATTTAGTAAGCTGTATAAAAAGAAACATAATGCAATTTTACAGTATAATAATAGGCTACAATAGGCTATATATATGATTTTATACATCTTGAATGACTATGTAACAACAAACAGAAAAAAACTTACTGTATCTCGAAGAGGTGAAAACTGATGTACAAGCAATGTTTAATATAATTAATTTAATTTGTATTGCATTTTTACTTCTGTTTGAACTGCAACCAAAAATTTAAATTATATCAGGTTCTTTCTTACTTCTGTGTTGACAGATCTTGTCAGTACTTCTTCAAAGCTTACTTTCCTGGTCTCACCGTTTTCAAATTGCGGTTATCCAATCTTGGGCCGTAGACGAAGATGAGTAGGTTTTAATTCTTCTGTCCAAATAGTAGGTCTTCAAGTGTCTAAATTCTCTCCACTAAACACAGTCACTGGTATAGTCGATAAATGCGGAGAGAAATCCAAAAACTAAGAAAAAGGCCCTATCCGTCAGTAACTTAGATGAGTTTTAGGACTTCTACTGGAGACACAGTTCTTTTGCACTGAAATTTTATTAAAGTCACTAGTTTACTTCACTGTGCATGTCACTCCCATTTCTATCTGATCACACGAGCACCACTATCTCGTCGACTAGTGAATAATTTGTTTCGTCTACTCTCTTCTCGCAATGTTTAATCTTGTTTAGATGACAGGAGAAAAATATTTTTACAGGAGCTTTTTATGTTTTTCCTTATCTTTCTTTTTAGATACAAGTCCCGTTAAAAAGAAATCACATTTTGTCTATCTTGTCAAAGATTGACATTCAGTTGAATAAAGCACGTCCTTAAAGTTGAATATTTTTACACAAGTAACATGTTTTCATATTGTTATTTTCCGTGATTGTTTATCTTACCGGCTTAATAAATAAATAGCGACTGTATCGCCCTGGTACAGATTTAAGCCAAAACTTAAATTGACGCGCTCTCGTTAACATTCATTCATAAACGTGTGAAAATATTTAAGTTCACAGATCAAAGTAACCGTTTTTAGGCTACTGAGAAAATTTATATATAGGCTAAATATTTATACGCGTCGAATAGAGTATGCCAATGCCACGATAATTTTTAGTTTTAGATCCGTTGCCTCCTCAGGACACATCACCTTAACGTAACAGTGTCTGTGGGGGGGGGGGGGGGAGGTTTGCGTCTTCTGATGAAGTTGACGACTGTGCCGACGGCTACTAGTAGGGTCTCCTTAATTTGATTGCCCTCAGCTGAGGAAACAGACGAAATATGTACCGCAATGACATATCTTGTGATTCCTGTTACCAATCCAGACCAATTCTTACACATATCGTCGCTCTTACCTGCCTTGTAAATTGGGGCAGTGACCTTCAATCGCTAAGAGAGTTAGGAATCAGGCTGGACAGGCAGCTTACGGCGCTTCCACTGCCACATGTTACTGATGTACAAAGTATTGGCTTAGTGAGATTAAGTGTACAAGAGGAAGTGTAGGTCTACATGTCTCCTACTCTTTTATCATTTATTATTTATCTTTTATGTCTCGGAAGTTTTTACCATTGTCTTCACTCTTTTACTACTAATTTTTAAGTTTTGCTCGTGTGCTCGTGCGGAGAACTTTGTTGTGATTATGTGTTTTTGGAACATTGATACTGTCCGTGTAGGCCTATATCAATCAGATTGCCCCGTTAGTAAAATGATGTTTTGTTGTTCAGTCCACGTTGCCCCAACGTTGGCACAAGTCGTATTACGAAACTGCAGCTTATTACATTCGATGAAGTCGACCCGTCGTGTCGTCGTCATTGTTATGTCACTTCAGGCCTTTGTTTAAGTGATACAGGAACGTGTCAACAACGCGACTATGTGGGTGGAACTGAAAAATTAATTACGACTGATAAGAGTTGCTTTGGCATCCGACGTGTAACGCAAATTTTTAAAGAAATTTTTCGATGAAAGGGAAACAGTAGCAAGGGTCAGCTGTCAATCTAACAATGATATACGACGGAGCTGTACCAGCGACAGTTCGAAAAGTAGCGTGTGAAACCCATTAACGACAGGAAGGTATTGTGTCAGAAAAGACAATATATCAGTAATAGCAGCTGTCCGCTTAAGGGACATTGCGTGTGGCGAACTGCACTAACAGAAGAACAGGAGAATATGTATCATAGGGATATTACTAAGAAAGGATAACTGAAGAGACAAAAGAGACAATGCGACGTACAACAGACCACGTGTGTGACTTGGCTCCAGAACACAACTGTACATGGTTCACAATGGGCGAAAGGAATCGTACATGTGTGGAAAGCACAAAGCCCATACTCTGTACGCAATTGAACGAAACAGCGGGAATCATGTTTACCAGGGAGTGTTCCAGTGAAGCATAAAAACTGCAGCGCAGATGTACCCGTTAAATGGGTTACTAAGAAAACGATTTCACCAGCGTGTGAACGGAAAGAGGGTGTAACAAGACAATACTCAAATCGGACACACTTAAGGAAGATGCACATGTTGAACCAGAAGGCCTGCTGTGCGACAAGACGACAATTAAGGGGATAAGTATGAAAGGAATTATGTAGAACAATCAAGTTGATGGGCAAGCGTGAAATTTGGTCCTTCTATCACAGGGTATGGGTGGAGCTAAATGGAAGAAGTAAGAGTAGGAAATTAGAGAGGTCTATGAGAAACTAGAATTTGGTCAAGGCGTTTCTCCAGAGCAGGTTGCGAAGGAGACGAGGAAGAAGAACGAATAAGAATGGTCACAGAAGACAAGCCAGAGTTTAAGGAGGAGTTTTCATAGAAAAATGGGTGAAAACCAATAGAAACGAAGAGGGTGGGAAGGCTAGCATTTTGAGCAGAAGTGTGGGAGAAATCGATTATAAAAATAAGTGTTGACTGCGAACGCGTCTCAGTCTTACACAATAGCTCAGTTTTACTCAATTTTGGCTCAGTTGTACGCAGTTGTACTCAATTTTATATCAGTTTTTAGTGCAGAGTTTCAGTTCAGTTTTCAGCCAGTTTTTTGGCAATAGTCTTAGACAGTCAGTATGAGTCCTATTCTCAGACTTTCTTATTTTTCTTGAGTCAGAACTTCAATATACTAGAGACAGAGTTTTAATATTCATGAGTTTTAACTGAAGTCTGAACGGAATGTTAATCGAAAGTTGTAAGGTAGTGTGGGACTTATCGGAGATCAAAGTATAATTTTGAAAAGAGACATAGTTTTATTCGAGAAGTCGTATAATGACAAGTTAAGGGAAGGGGATCTGAAGTTTGACGGAGTGTTAAATTAAAGACATAGTGTTAAAGTCGAGAGAGGAAGAACAAGTCGGAAATACGAACTAGACATGATGATCGTGTAGAAACTATTGTAACTGTTTACATTTATTAAACGATGTCAGTTGTAGTGACAATAAATTAAGTCCGAGAAGAAGCTATGCCGACGAACAAATGACAAGAATTCGTTAGTGATTACTGAAGTATTAAAGTACCAGTTGTACGCGATGAGACTTAAATAAAATAAATTCGGCGTTAAAGATCTACTATTAATAACTGATGCAAAACCTAAGTTAAATATCGAGAATTTGTAAAAGAATTAGGAATGCCGGAGTGCGGAATACAAAGTGTTTTGAAAAGAGTGTTCATTCGGAAGGTGATGAGTGCGTCAATCAGCGCATCGGGAATCCTGGAGGACGAAAGAGAGGTAGTGAGCGGAGATCATCACAGTTTTACGACGCAGTTGTGGAGTACCTACCAAGAATAACGAATTTATGTATACTTAGTGTTTAGGAAAACCCACTGTCTGTCGCTCTAAAAGAATTCACTGATAGTAATATTTAAAATCATATTTAAACTTGTTCACGTTAAATTAGAATGACCGATTCTTTAAGGATAAACACAAATATCTATATAACACTATGAATCCATTTTGTCAAGATAAATTTTGTATAGAGCATAGAATTATAATTATTAAATTAGTATTTAGATTAAAGACCTTGAGAAGATGCTCAGAGTAAACGAATGATTATGGAATTAACTAATTAAATTGATATTAACATGT
This sequence comes from Magicicada septendecula, assembly GCA_034769895.1. NCBI lineage: Eukaryota > Metazoa > Arthropoda > Insecta > Hemiptera > Cicadidae > Magicicada > Magicicada septendecula. The sequence goes on from CM068372.1 coordinate 170,831,204, forward strand.
ACTGTTTCCAAGATAACGTTATGTTTTGAATAGAAAGAACTATGAATAAATAACTTTAGTATCACAATATCTGGTGTATGCTTTACTTATTTAAATGTCACCTGGGATGAGGTATAACTGATCCTTAATATTACAAAACGAAGCAACATCATAAATTCCAACACATTAAAAGACAACGTTAACCCTGTAGCGTTGTGTATGACGCCCGACAGGTGGGGCCCGCTAGAGTTATTTAACTGTTTTATTGCCTTTATTACATTTATATCTTAATTGTTTTATATGCATTAATCTGCAAAGTTGTATATGGCTCACCAAAGCGGGGCAGTAACAGTGTATATGGCATCCAAACGTGGTGCACGAGAAATATAAAACACAAAAAAAATAAACAACGTAATCCATGAAAGTTGTAGACGTTATCCGTTACAGAGGGACTGCTATATACTGTCGTCTTCTGTCACAAATTCATTGCTTCGCAGCGTGACTGCTGTTCCATTACTATGTCAAATATAATATGGTTCGACTTTTGTATCGTTATATCTGCTTACAATGCATTAAGATACCAGCAAGTGAATCGTATCTCTGCCAAGCAATGCCTCTCTACTTATCCGCTTGGCCCGGGGGCAATCTGGATGTATCACATAGGCCTACTTGTGAGAAAATCTGTCACCGCACATTGCGGATAGATTCAGTTCGTGCTGATTACAAACAGAAATGTACTGTGATCCCAGATGTGCCATGCACACGCATACATGTTTCAGGCTAATGGCGTTTACATTTTTGTGTAATGTTACAGTTACACGATTCTGTGGACAACATTCCACATTTATGAAATTAAAAGAAATGACAGGCATTGAAATTACTTGCTTCCTTATGGTTATAGGTTTTGCTTTACACTTGTGCTGTCAAAGAAATTCTGCCAAGGAAGTTATTATCAAGTGGTCATGTGACGAGGATTCTTTTTATAATTGGTCCGCTTTACATGCAATCTATTCTTATAGATAATAATTACGCTGTTAAACAGGCGAAATAGATTACAGCGAACCAATTTGTACCTTAAGTTTTCCAAAGATAACACACAATTACACCAACACTTGACATTCTTCAGAATCTGTTCGCAAGATCAGAGGACTTGAAACGTTTCCGTCTCCATCTGTACGCTCCATTAAGCTGGGTGACAGCTAGTTTGTATGGATGGGTACGAAAACTTCTCTTGCGATCTCCTCGCAAACCATTGCCACACAGAAGTTTCTTTGGAACATACCACAGAGCAATAAGCGTTGTAGAATTTCCAAATTTGAAATACTGGTAAAACCTCACAGTTGTGTGCCGTAAATCTATTTGTGAACTTAAAAATGGAGTTATAGGGCTGTTTTGTTGTCAATTAATTGTAACTGTGAATTACGGTCAAGCAGGCTGTACAGCTCACTGAGTTTCTCACCAAGTTGATTCCGTTTGATTAAAATACGATTGGCCACGTTTTAGGCTATACTATCTAATTATAGTCCCAGATATTACACACGGTCTGGGAGAACCAGTTGGCGTCCAATTAGTGACTGAAGGTCAGCTGCTTCACTAGTTGGCGTCCATTATGGTAATGGTAATATGAAATGTAACACATTTTTTTATCTAACAGCCTCCATCCCTCCTCGCAGGAAGGCTCCATCCTTATACAGGCACATGGCTACTCATGAATCATCTGAATCTTCAGGCAGTCATCGGGTTTACCCGGCCACTGCAATCACTGGGGTACGACCAGCTTAGCTGCCCCACGATTGGTCTTGGTCTTGGTGTAACGAGGATACAGAATGAAAGGAAGCCAAAATTCGTCACGCTAGGAAGAAAGAAGTAGAAAAACAAGGACAAGATTAGGAAGGGCGGAGTAACCGGAGAAGCTGCTATCATAACGGGAAAGAGTGTACAAAAAATTGAGAGGTTTCAGCCAAGATTGAAAGATTTCAGGAAGTGGATGAAAGACCCTGGCTCTTGATGTAAAAACAGAAAAAGTATAAGAAATTATTATAAAAACATCAATTCAGAAAAAATTATCTTCTTCCGTAATATCGTACTATAGGGTACATCTTCTCCAGACAGAAATAGTGTATCTTCATTATTAGATCTACGTGAGGTTTACAAAATTTAAAAAAATTGTCTTCTCTTTGTGTGCGAACATCTTTATGTCTTATTAACAAAGAAAGTCTGTTTAGTCGTTACTAGTTACAGTCCCTTATTATTTTAAATTACAGTAGTGGTGTCGATTTTTAGCGTGCAGAATCTGTAAACATGATTCTCCCGTATTTTACTATGAGCAAATTTAACTGACCGCAAAAGGGTTGACATTGTGTGCTTCGACAATCTAATATAACATAATTTTTGGAGTTGACGTTCATTTACTTCGTAATTTTCTCTATTCATAAGGGAATTCAAGTCTGTATATAGGCTACATTACACCGCTGAAATCTAGTGCTTGATCGATATGCGTAAAGCGTGAGACGTGCTGACGTCAACTAAATCACGACCAAGCTAACGCAGAATGCTGGAAGTCAATTTCTTTACACCGAAGACGCTATCGTCCAGCGAGGTTATGAACAATGAAACTCGACCGGGGGTCCGTAGCAATACGTGAGGGCGTTGTTAGCACAGCATGGATCGTATAAGATTATATTTAATGCAGCGTGTATGTGTGCGTGTGTGCGTGCTTGCTCCCTCCACATCGTGGCCTCCTCAAACTCTCTCTTTCTCTAGCTGTCTCTTTCTCTTTCGCTATAACGTAGCAGAATAAATCATTAACAGTCGGCGAGCCAATCATATTCCGCGCGCATTGTCACCGTGCACATCGCCTCCTTCAGCGAGAGAGATCAGCTCTTTCCATTGGCCGACCAATAAGACAATATTGTTACACTGTCTAACATCACGTATTATCACGTTGCGTTCGTCAGTTCTGCTCCTGTTTAATATTCCGCGCGCGCACGCGCAATCGTATATCACACACTTCTGTGCAACTACGTTGTGTTGGTTACCTTTTTTGGCTTGTGTCATCATCACACTTGCACGCACACACACATGCAGTTTCATTGTTTATAATTTTAATCACATATCGGGTGTAAAACCGGCATCGATAGGCGGCGATAACGCGCGACACATCCACACAACTGGAACGCTGCCAGAAGAACGACGACGCTGTTTTCGAATTCATCGACATGGGTTTTATTTAATCTAGCAGCAGTGTTTTAGTAAAACGGAATATTAATGCTGGTGCTGTTGGACGTTTCGATAGTAGCGCCGGAAATTATGCCATTCCACCCTGTTTCCGGTGTCGATGACATTTCGTACGGCGAGTCGTCCGTCGGTTGTAATTAAAACCGGTCGTTCGTCGGTAGCACGGAATATGGGTCCGAGGAACGGGCCTGCGACAGTCGCCGAGCCGACGAGACACCGTGTTAACCAGTTGTAAATTGGCGAATAACTCGAAAAATATGTTAAACAAATAGCTCTTCGGTGGAATTAATTACTCTCGAAAACTTGCAGCTTTTGGTGAGAACTGGGACATATGTTTTCATTTCAGATCGAAAAAATGGACAAGAAACTGGGTTTGTAAATATTTTAATGAATCTGGTGTGACATTCCATACCGCCATTAATTATATTTAAAAAAATAACAGCATGGCGCTGTTTTATATTTTTTTTATACGTATAAGCCTGCACGCGCAATTAAACACATAAAATTTTGCACATGTGTGAGACAGAGATAGACGTGCGTGCGCGCGCGTGTGCGTGTAAGAGAGAAAGTGTGCACGTGCAGTATATTCTGCAAGTAAGTCATACTGCATTTGTTTATACAACTAAGAAATATCGTACATAGCAGAGGAGGGAAAAGTTCTTAAACAGGTAGCCTAGACAGTCTAATCGACAGCTAAGAAGGCGAGCCTGATCTATACAAGCCTAGCCTGGAACCATCGCGGTTCGTCGTGTTTTTCAAATCCAGTGGCGTGGCGTGGGTACATAACACCTGTTTCCGGTTGTGATAGACCTAAAACTTAACCAAAAAATTAATTCGAATTTTTTCTTGTACCAAGTGTTCTTTTTAGAGTATTTTCTATCATTCGCTTGGAGAAGAAGAGGGTCTCGACTCAACGGTATCTTTCTCTCATTATACCTACACAGAACAAATCAGAACACAAATAATCGACTTAAAAATAATAAAGACAAACAGAGAAACATATGACTAAACGAACAAAACACAAATAGGTACGTAGTAACTGCTGCACATCAGTTCCGAAAACGAACATAGCTCCTAACTGAGCGTTTTGCCGGTTTATATAGCGGCAACACATTGGGTGGACGAATGTGTCCCCCCTCCATAGATTGTACAGTGACAACTCTAAGAGGTAAATGACCGTACGCAGTAAAACATTGCCGATGTCTGAGCCGGCAACACAAGACGGTGCAAGTGCCCAGCATTTGAAATTCGAAAGCATACTACCCTTTACTTCAAGTTTCACTACTAATATTGCTCTGATATCAAATTGTTTAATAACGAAAGTATTTTTCTGTGAAATAATTAATCTTGTTTCCTCTTATTTCCAGTAGGCTACTGTTGCCGCAGGAAGCAGCTGTTACATGGACGCCACACTACTGCTCAAATCGTAAAATGTGAACCGATTACCAACGTATTTAAATCCTAAGTTTGAATCCTAAATATTTACACTTACAATAACATGGTATGCGCCAAAACTGAACAAACAATATTGAAAGTAAGTTTAATAACGAAGCATTAGCTGACATAAACAGTAGACACATTACATGAATCACGCGATACGAGGTATTTGTTCCCTTCGTTTTAGGGAAAAGGACGTGTTCGATACGCGTTTCAGGCAGAACTCATAACGCTCACGTAGATTATCAAATGTGGTCCTGAAGTGAGCTTGACCAATTCCTTCTACGCATGTCGCCTATTCACGTAATTCACCAACAGTTGCCGACAGATTGTCTCGAAAAATTGCTTTCTTGAACGTGCTCCAAGTGTACGTTTCAGGTAATGTAAAATCGGCGAATGAGAAAGATATGGGAATTCACATCCGTACCGACGGGAAATTACGCGGTTTCGAAAATTCTCATAAAACAAATTGAGTTTCTCGTTCTGTAGTAAGTGGCCTCATCCAGCTGGAACCACTGAGCTGAAACCAGCCGACATTCTCTTCGTAAGATTTTAGAATCAAATTCAGTTTCAAAGACGTTTGCCGGAGACTTCTCTCTGGAGACTGTAACATCTGCGCGAGGAACTTCCCTCGATTCGCATTTGTTGTGAGAGTAAATAGACGGATGGTGCAGCCTTTGCCTCGTGTGAGAGTGTTTGTCGTACACAGAGAAATGTTTTGATAACTGGTAAGGTTATCATTTGAAACAATGTTATCGGGTGATGGTTTTTTAAACTGTTCATGAAATCCGTTTTCAACGTGTAGCAAATTAGTTCCAATTGCACGTTCAATTCCGTATGAACGAAAATAATGTGCAACTCTATAAAAACAGAAAGAGAGGCTGACCTAGGATTAGATGGTTAGATGATGTGCTAGAAGACCTCAGAAGAATGGACGTGAAGGGTTACACTGAGAGGCAATAGATAGGGGATGTTGGAGAAGATTGGTGTTGGAAGGCAGGGCTCACGTTGGGCTGCAGTGCTAAAGAAGAGGAAAAAGAAAGGATGAAAATATTTAGAAAAAGACCTCTGGCAGCGTTTTTGTCAGCTCAGTAGCTTCCAAAACTGATTCGAATCCGCCTCTTAGAAGGTTTTTTACAGTATGTAACGCTATCACTACCAGTGTATAATGTTACGTGCACACAAGAAGAAGCAAAAAAGACATGCATTACCTAATGTTCTTCGTTGCGTATATTGCATGGTACGTGCACATCTGGGTATCTAGGAATGGATATCTTGGGATATCTTGGAATGGGTATCTGTCTTGGGCACAACTTGGTAGGTTCACACTTTGCAGGTTTATTTACCCGTAACGGTGACGCCAACATTGCTTTCTTTTTCGATTCTTGAGAAACTACATTGCCTTGGTATGGTGCTAACATTGACAGTGTAAAGAAAAAATATGAACATTCTGGAACATTCTGTGGTAGTTGTGGTGATGCTAATAGGCAGAAATTATATGAAGAAAATTTTATTTAAGAATGTTGTTAACGAATCAGATCAACGCAATTAATTCAAGGTGTGAAAACTTCAATTTATTGTACAATGTGGAGACAAGAGCACATTCCCCAAGAGTTTCGCATTTTTACTGACATAGGCCTAATGCTATTTATATCAGTATACTTAATTGCTATGAAACATCAATCATAATCAATAAACATCAATTTGGTAATCATAATTTTAAAATTAAAAAATAATGATCTCGTACTTCAGTGAGTTTCCATGTATTAAGACAGATTGTGCAGAGAGAAGAAAGTGAAAAAACTGACGTCGACCGGGTTATAGACCGATATGCAATCAAAAGTTAAAGCTAAGTACAACTGTATTTAATTTTCTAAGGCTCTCACGGCCTGCGTCAACTCTGTTAATATTATTCTCTGCCGGGCTCTTAGGCCGTGGTCTAATACTGACGTTTCGGCCCTACCGTTGGGCCACAGTACTGCGGGAATCGGCGTACATAGCCTACTGCCAGTTACTTTCAATCGTTAGGAACACTGAAGATGGCCGAAACGTCTGTTGAAAACAGTATTAGACAACGGCCTAATATCTCGGCAGAGAACAATATTAATAACTGTACTTGTTGTTGTTTGTTTGTTTTTTAATTGAGTTCCAATAATACATGTAGATCAAATTGCACAAATGTAGTTATATATCCATTCTAACATTAAAACATTTCCTAAAAGATAGTTATATGTTCTTTGAATATGGACACAATTTCAGAGCTTGCAACGGGCGAATTTTCCAGGGTACCCTATGTGTTTAATGCTTTTACTACAGTCATTCAGAACACTGTCCAAAGAGGGGTCCACGAAGGCCTGGGTCCGCAATGGGGATCCATGGACACTTTTTAGAAATATCCACAAAACCTTCTAGCCAGGAACTAAATTTTATATCTAAAACAATTAGTAGGAGATTCTAATACTTTTATTCAAACAAATTATAGTACTAAAGTAACTTCTACTTAATAAATCTATGTTAGTGGTTATAATAACAAACAGAAATATTTCTGTTAAAGTAAATTCAAATAAGTAATTTAATAATGTCTTTAAATCATGTCGTGCAGGATACCCGTTTGTCGGTCGAACTGATTAGCGTTGATGCCGTCGACAACAGGCAAAAAATATTACAGGCAGTTGATTTTACAACAAAGTACCTGAATTTTGACTCGACAATCTTGAACTCGCAACAAAACCTTTGAAGTTATGAACAAAACAGTACTTATTTGTGTCAAAATCGTATTTTTACGCACCAGTTCACGTACTCGAATTCAAAGTTTAGAAATAAACTTGAAGCCGAGAGTTACTTACTGTAATATTAAAATTATAAAATGTTGCACACAACATTCCAGAGATTCGAATCCCGTGTGCGTTTTCTAGCCGTCAGGTCGACTCAGCCAGGGACAACATCCTGGTACACAATGGGCGGCTGAGGCGTAGTGCTGGGCACACAGCCTTCCTTGCAGCTTGACCTATCTAACTCGTAGACAGCTTGGACGGTAAAAGACGAATTAAACACAACATTGCAGAATTAGTTCTTTAAAAGTGGCTTCACTGTTCATACTGAAGTATGTTTGATGTCATTAATATTATAATTATTCAAGTTAAGAACTGTGATATTAATACAGTGTAATTAAAATATAAGAGTTCGAATCATATTTTCTGTTTATTTTATTTCAGAATTTAGAAATGGTGCCCGAAATGTTTAGTTTTTCTGGCTGGTCGGCAACTGAACAGTTTGTGCAAACCTAAATGTACAAACAGGTTCATTACACAGCATTAGCGTAGACCAGTGGTTCCCAAAGTGGGGTCCGCGGACCCCTGGGGGTCCTCGAGAATCTTTCAGGGGGTCCGCAGACACTTTTAAGAAAAATTAAATATAAAGTAATTTTCTCCGATTGTGTAGTCTATGCTCTAAAATCTAAATTTTAGAATCTTAAAACAATTAGTAGAAGATTCCAGTATTTTTGTTTTGGGTTCAAACAAATTGTAATAGTAAAAGTAATTTCAAAATAATGGCTTTAATAATGTCTTTAAACCATGTCGTGTAGCAGATCTGTTGTCCGCCGAACTGACTAGACCTCCCTCTTACACTACAAAAAGAAGATTGATTGCAGAACTTTGAACTGACAGTTCATAAAAATTACAGTTTTCGCAATTACAGCTAGCTGACGTCTGACTATATGTAATCTGACTATTCTGAACTCGCAAAAAAAAACTTTGAAGTGTTTAACTGTGCTTCTCTCTACTTATTTGTGTGAAACCGCATTCTCCCTGCTCACGTACTTGAAGTCAAAGTTAAGAAATAAACTTGATGTCGAGAGTGACTTAATATTGAAATTATCACACATTAAACCCAATATTTCGGAGCTAATTGTTCAAAAGCAGCTTCATTGTTCACATTAAACTATGTTTGATATCATTAATATTATAATTTTACAAGTTAAGAGAATTTTTATTTTAATACATTTTAACTAAAGTACAAGAGTTTCTATCATATTTACTGTTTGTTTTATTTCAGAACTCAGACGGGGTCCGTGAATTTTTAAATTATTTGGGGGGGGGTCCGCGGACTGAAAAGTTTGGGAACCACTGGCGTAGACTATACGTTTGAAATATGAAATACTGTATAGGAAATCAATTCAGTCAATAAGTATCTTGTAAACAATGTTTCAACAACGAGAATTTTTATTGTGCTATTACCGTTTACTTTATTGGGACTGGTTTCAACACATTAAAAATAGTAATGTTGATTAGTCTTAACTTGTTAACTTCTTTTGTATGAAGCCGTTCCGACCCCGGACCCCACCTCCGGAAACCAAATTCTAGATACGCCACTGCACGGCAGACGAGGTTTACCAAAAATTTGAAACTATCGGAAGATGAAAACCGACGCAAAGTTCAAACTGTATAAATCCATGTTAGAAACCGATTCACTGATTTCCACTAAAAATAGCACACACAGGGAAAATACAAACGCGCTATTTCAAAACCAAACAGCTGGCCGTAAATCAGCCGTTTTTTCTCATTTTTATTACATCATAAAAAAGTCTAGTTGTGTTTGCAAACAATATTTGTCTTGAGTAAATCGATTTTATGCCTATTTTGCGTCAGCCACAAAAAGACGTGACCGACGTTTGAATAAGAATCGGCCAAAATCGTACGGCGGCGCTCGTTAAACTGTGTACCGGCGACGGAGACGATTTTGCACGCTTTTTGAGAAAGTAACATTCAAACTAAACTAACATTGGTTACGAGCTGGTTGAATTCAATTGTACTGTTGAGACCATAAAATGCGGCGTTATTATATAATTAAAATCAAACAAAGCAGGGGAAGGAGAGAGAGAGAGAGAGAGAGAGAGAGAGAGAGAGAGAGAGAGTGAGAGGGAGAGAGAACTAGATCCGGCGGCCATCTCCTATCGCGTTACGTTATCGTATTTAAATTTTAAATTGCCCTACGATTAGCTGAGATTATCACTCCGACTCCTCATTGTGGCGCACTCGCTGGAATTTCTTTTCACTTCAGCTAAATGCTAATGTGAGTACTCCGTCGTGAGTAGTTATGATTTACATGACAATGAGGAGGCCCCGTGTGCAGCACCTCTCTCTCTCTCTCTCTCTCTCTCTCTCTCTCTCTCTCTCTCTCTCTCTCTCTCTCTCTCTGGTTTTGTTCTTCCTCGTGAAATACTTTTATTAATGGTCCCCGGTTGGATTTCATAATGATGTCATAACAACAAAGTCAGTTTTGTTCGTCCCGTCAGTAAAATGAAAATTACGTTTGATTTCATTAGTTACGGCCTGAGTTGGCCCGAGGCACGATTCTCCGACGTAAGAGTCAGGAAGCGATGGCCACACAGATCCTTCTTTCCGGCGCAAACAATATATTGTTTATTTTATTGAAATAAAAAAAACCATGAGGGATATTTGGGAAACATTATTTCAGAAGATGGAACAACAAAAAATGACATCAAAACTAGGACACAACAGGAAATAAAGGCTATTCGTTTGTTAAACTCGTTACTTTGGTCGAACAAAATGAAACTTCAAACTAAACTGACAATCTTCACAATTTTTGTGGAGCCCATTTTAACTTATGGCTGCGAATGCTGGCAACTTTCAGATAAAGAGAAAGAGATGATAGAAACTGTGGAAATGGACTTCTTAAGAAGAGGGTGTAATATTTCTAGAATGCAACATGTTAGAAACGAAGATATAAGAAGGAAAACAGGGCGCGTATTTACAATAGCAGAAACAATAGAATCCAGACAGTTGTTATGGTATGGTCACGTAATGGGGATGGAGGAGAATCGATAGCCAAAGAAAGCATTGACTTACACACCACAACACAGGAGAAGAAAAGGAAGACCGACAACACAATGAAGAACAGGAATTAGGAAAAGCATGAGAGATCGAGCTATCGAAGATGATGACTGGAAGGATAGGGAGAAATGGCGATCGAAATGCGGGATGCGGCATAGACTGTAGGACCCCCACTAATAAGAAAAACCTGAGGTTCTGAACTAATTTTGGCTAAACATCCCTGACAGTACGTCTTTTGCCCCAGTATGTTACGTAGTGTATGTTTCAGTCCCCGTCACCCCATAGGGTCGCAGTAACGTCGTCGATTCTCCAGCACTTCAATAAATACTAAACACTGCCTGAGCTGCAGGACTCAGGGGCGGTTTTGTAACTACCCACACTAGGCACGTGCCTAGGGACGGCACCTTTTGGGGGCGGCACAAAGAAAAAATATTTTTGAAAATATCTTAGCGAAATTAATAAAAAAATAGCTCACATGATAGAAATTATTTATGGTACTAAAGTAAAGGCTTTTTTTGTATCGGCCATCTAAGGACCACATGCCAATTTCAATTCTTTATTCTTTGTTCTTTTTGTTTTCTCCAATATTCTTTCATCTTTTCACTGTGCCTCTTCTTCCTGTCTTCGGTCCACTTTGAACCTGCGTGTTTCTCTCTCCTACCCTGCACTCCTTTCGGTTTTAACACTTTGGCCCGAAAAACTTCTCTTTCAATTGCTTCTTCTGCGTGTATATTATTTTTTTCTAAATCCTTTTGGATTTCTTTAATCCAACTTGATGTTGACTTCTTCCCCCACAGATATTTAAAGATCTGCTTTGTTAATCTATTGTCATCCGTTCTATATAAATGTCCAAAAAAAAATAAGTCTTCTTTTCCTCATTGTTTCTGTTATATTTTCTATACTTTGATATATTTCATCTTTACTTCTTAATTTCCAACCTTCTGAAGTTTTTGTGGGCCTAATATTTTTCTAACAATTCGTCTTTCCAATATTTCTAGTTTGTCTAAATTATAATTCAATGCTAGACATTCACTTGCGTATAGGTGGCCTCACTACTGTATTGCAATGCCTTATTTTCGCATTTTTAGATATGCACTTTTTACTGTAAATATCTTTAGTTATATCATAATACTCTTTCCATTTTATGAATCCTTTCTTTTATAGCAGATTTTTCTAAATCATTCTCTTGAATTATTTCCCCTAGATAAATTTTTTAACCCTCTGTATTCGACCAATATCTGTTATCAGGAATTTTGGCGCATTTTAAATGTTCGTGAAAAAAAATTTTTTTTCTGCAGAAATTCGTAAGCCTGTTCTACTGTCAATGTCCTCTAAAAAATTAACTTGTGTTACTGCAGATGTCAGATGTTCAGAAAGTATAGCAGAGTCATCTGCGAATGCCAAACAGTTTATTTCAATACGTTTGTTCCTTCTTCCCAATATGATCGGTGATATTTTGCATTCTTTTAATTTTTTTTTCCAAATTCTTACTACTTTCTCCAGGACACAGTTGAAAAGAATTGGGGATAAACCATCACCCTGCATTACACCTGTGTTAATTTTGAACGGTTGAGATATTTCTCCCAAATATAAAGGCTTTATTATTTAATATATTCTGGGACACATTAACTATAGTACATATTAAAGTTTTGCGTTTATTGCCTGTTCTAATCAGCGAGCACAATAATACGTGTGCGAGCGCGAACCTGCGTGACTAAGACAAGTCTACACAGGCACGGCTGCTTCTCGACCCGCTATTTTACAAAGCTTATTTTAATTTAGTGTCAGCACAACTGTGTTGGTGACTTCAAGTTTCCTTGTTTCCAAGATATCAGCCTTATTGAAGTTTTGTGTCGTGAACAGGCGTGTAAATTGCAAGGTGTTATTAATTCGTCACGTGCACAGTGAGTTAGTTTTTCATAATTGCGGACTCTAAATATTTCTCGTAAATCTGAGGCATTTTCTGTTAAACGACCTTCTATATGTTCGATTCCCCCTGCGATTCATATTATTTTTACAGTAGTGTGGGATAACTAGAGAATTTGCTGCTTTATTTAATTTTGTTAACTCTACACACGCTGTTTGCATTAGGTTAGGTGCGTTAGGTCGGCATGTAGCAACTGTATACAGAAAAGGGCCTTAAATTTATTTCACTAACAGTCAGTGTAGTTTATTTTATGTTTAAACTTGATGGCTTTTGTCGGCATATTAAGTTATTGCAGGAGTGTGTTGGTTTACTAGCAAAATTATTAAGTCGCAGTCATTCCTTTCTGAACTTTCAATAAAATGTTTACTTAGATAGGGTTACCATATGACCTAGGTGAAAAAAGAGGACAACCTGAAAATTTAACAGCGTGATCGTTACTTTACGAATCAAAAAAAAAAATCTGACAGAAAACCGGTATATAGACTATTATGGATAAGAAGGTATTCATGATGAAGTTAATCGTTTTTACAGAGTTTATAAATGTACAATTTAATTTTGTGATATAACAAGAAAATGTTAACAAACAAAACTTAAAACTATTAGTTAGAAATGGAACTTACATAGGAAAAGAATATTTGCTATATTTATTTTTAATCATAACAATAATTAATTCAATACTAATCAGTCTGAATCGGATTCACAGTCTAAATGCTCAATTGTGTCTTTGTGGTGCCATTGGTATTGTTACGACGGTCTACGTGGTCGTCGTAGATACAGTGGAAAACAAATACAAGACACCAATTAAGTCACCAATCACCAGCTTTAATTATCACAATTAAACAGTTTATAATTAACTCGTACAATATTTCCAGTCAGGTCCACACGCAATAACAATGTCTATTAATAGAGTTTCACACAATTATTAGCACAATACTACTTCACTTCGGCAAACACTCAATCCGCACTAGCAAAAATTTCTCACGTAACTGAACTGACAATCCGGCTGGTATGGCTTTATATAGGCCCCGCAGAGGTGCAGTACAGCTTTGCCTCCTTACTGCACGCCAGCGGCTTAATGCGTACCTCAAGTGTTCCTGGAACTCACTAGAACTACCTACGTGAATGACGCAACACAAACCACACTGGACGGGGGGAGTGGAGAATGTTCTGGATTGTTCGGTATGCTTCCCGTAACAGTATTTATCAGACGAACCAATTCCCATCGAAAGCTTTTGATTTTCTAATATAATCATTGAACTGAACACATGAAAGACTTTTAAAGTTGTACTGTACACAAATTATACCTTTAACATTTTCTACCATTAACCTATTTCTCTCTATGGTCCACTGTGAACTGATCAGAGAAAATATCCGTTCTGTAATAGAGTTGTTACTCGGAATGGAATAAAAATACATTTGTCAGTTTTACGAAATAAAGAGAACATTTCCCTGTTTTTTAACAAATCCTCCCGGACAGGTTTTTAACAGTAAAAAAGAGAGGACGTGTCCAGGAAAAAGAGGACGTATGGTAACCCTAACTTAGAGTCATGGAAGCGTGGGGATAACCTCAAATCAAACAACAATATTATCTTTTTACCTACTATATCTGAAAATCTATTAAACTGAATTTATCCTTCAGTCGGACACATGCGACGCGCGACGCGACGGTTCTAGGCCACGTGACTACCGTACCCTTCGTATCAGAAATCTTTTTGAGGGAGGGGACAATGAATATTGTGCCCAGGGGCGGCATATTTCAAAATCCGGCCCTGCACTCACTATTTTGATCGAAATACGAGGAACATTATTACGTTTACTATAAGGTACCGTACCTTTATTACTGGGTAAATATCAATACTAGATAATTTTTCAATTACCAGAAAAATTACGAAAACCTGGATTGCTCTACTATTTTTTTAGTAATAGTAAAATTACAATTGTAAAGCAGGCCATCATACAGAATGGACTAAACATTCCAAACTGCAAACATTGCTTTTTAATCAAATTTATAACTATCATGACTAAATGATAAATAATTTAATATTGTTCTAAGGCTTTCTCGGCCGGCGTCAGTTATATCTGAAGTATTTACCGGGCTGTTTGGCCGTGGTCCAGGGTTTGCAAACAAACCAAACGTTTCAGCAGCACCACTGGCTGCCATCTTCAGCGGAATAAGAGTCTACCCAACGCGGGATGTCAAACGTCAGGCCCACAGTACTGTGGTGAAGGTACTTACTGACGTTTGACATCCCGCGTTGGGTACTCTTATTCCACTGAAGATAGCAGCCAGTGGTGCTGCTGAAACGTTTGGTTTGTTTGTAAACCCTGGACCACGGCCAAACAGCCCGGTAAATACTTCAATGATAAATAATTTAATTCTAGCTTTCAAGTTAATGTATGTTTCCAGAGATACGTATACGCTTATATCTAATACATATTTAGGTAATTGATAAAAATAGAACTTTTTGAAAGCGATCCAGAATTTGTAAGAACTGTTGAGGAATATTAATTCTGACAAAATATTAAAGAGACCTACCGAGTTTGAATTTAGAGCAAAATTTCTCATAACTTCTCCCCTTACATATACTTTTACAATTTCTTTAAAATTCAGATTTATATTTTTGGCCTATGGAACCCCTAAAGTTAAAAATTTTGTGAACGTAAATACCTCAGTCGCATGTGAGTTAAGATTCCCTTTAGTCTGCCGCCCGGATGTTTACAGTTTCTTTAAATTGTGATTTCTTTTTGGGACCTGGAGTCACAGAATTTGAAATTTCCAAAACTACAAACTGTATTTATACTTTAGTTAAAATTCTCTTTAATTTCATACCCCGCATGGATTTTTGTGATTTATCAAAATTTCGAATCGTTTTTGGACCCCGTCGTTACAAAATTTTGAAATTTCCAAAAGTGAACACTGTTTACACTTATTGTTAAAATTCCGTTTAATTTGACAGTCCACATCGATTTGCGATTTTATCAAAATTGTAACGGACTTTTCAGGCCGTGGCGTTGAAAAATTGTACAAAGCATCGTAGCTCCACTTCCAAAGTCAAGCGTCACGACAGCTGACCTCTACACTCTCAAGGCGAAGACGTTTTTAAGTTATTATAAATAATAATTCAGTCATTACATAATGAATACAACTAACATAAATAATTTAGTTTATGTAGTAGAGTAAGTTGTTAATACGCAAACTGACCCGGATTAATAACGAAGTGTGTGTCTACGTTTCGTAGAAATTATCTCAATAACCGAAGATTAAGTACCGCGACGAACCGCTGTGTACTATCCCATATCGAGGAACACCGCACGTCGAGAGTCGATAATGATGTTGTTAAAAATTATCATGTGTGAAGAATGTTAATGATATTCTTCGCACACGGGTAATGCAACAACTGTTCTTAGCACTGTTTGTTTACGTTGAGTTTTATAGGTTAGCACGGGTTTTACGGCTAATTAGAGTTAACGGTCGCGTACTAATTGCCATTTCCATGCAAGAGGACCAGGACACTTACCCGAGGTCAGTGGCCCCAGGTATGCCTGCTGTAAGGTTGAGCCTTCCCCGAAGTCAACCATTTTATAGATGGAAGAAAATATTAGTGAAGGATAGAACGGGAAAGGACAATTTTGGTTTCTTCGTGGTCAGGAGTACGAAGAAAATGCTGCGACGGTAACCAGAAGAAAGAATAAAAAGCTGTAGGTCTAAAAGAAGTCAGAGGGAGGAAATCAACAAACCACCAGCCTTAACCACAGTACTGTGGTCACTAACGTATACCACCTCATGTTAGCGTAACTCGATTTCATACTGATGATGGCAGTCGATGGCACTGGAGAAACGTCTGTTTTTGTAGAAAACAATGGACCACGGGCAAACAGCTCGGGAACGACCCTGACTCCGGCCGTGTAAGCCTACGAAGTACACAAAGACTAAGGATTTTTAGGAACTTCGCTGATGAAAAATACTGACATAGAGAGTGGAGAAGCAATTAAGAAAAACCTCCGAAAATGCAGATTGATATGTTATTAATGAAAATATTGTGATTAATATGTGGTACGAATTAGAATGATCTTCACATTCTGGGTATACCATCAAAATATATAAAATCGACTGAAGTAGCTTAACTTTGGCGGGCTGCAAAGCTGCAATAGGAGTTAACGGAGAACCAGCTGTAACCTTTGATATAAATGCTGGGGTGTGACAAGGAGATGCACTATCCACTATGTTGTTTATTCTGGTTTTGGAAGCAGCCGTTCATAAATTAAATTCACCTTGGCACATAGAAGTTTAAACAACACAGGTGTCCGCCCACGCTTACATAGCTATTATCAGCAGAAACATAAGAAGATTAGAGGAAAACGTAGGTAAACTAGACATTGAGGGGGCGAAAACAAATGAGAATAAAACTATGTAGGCTATACGGAAATCCAAAGAAACGCGACAAACAACAGTGGTAACCTAACCTAACATAACCTAACCTAACCTAATCTAACCTAACAGTTAAAAATTGAACATTTGAACATGCTCAACAATTTTCTTACTTAGGATCACAGATTACCCAGACTAACTCTTGTAGTAATGATACAAAGTCATGTATTGTAAGTGTAAATATGTGGCACTACTCCTACGGAAGGTTTCTCAAATCCAGGATACTAAGCAAACAACTAAAGCTAACCATATATAGAAGTCTTATTCGACCAACAGTGACATGTGAATGCGAAGCCTGGACATAATGCGGATAAACAACAGCTTAGAATATATAAATGTAAAGTCTTGCGAAAATCATTGAGCCTGGGCAAACTGTAGACGGGTTCTGAAGGACTATGGACTGGATCGATTAAAACGCGGTGCTGACAGTGCGCGTTCATAAAACTTGGAAGATTAGAATGACTGGGTCACGTAAGGCGCATGAATGATAGCAGAATTGGAGGCTGGAAACCAACAGAGAGGAGAAATGGAGGAAGACCTAGGAAAAGATGGACAGATGGCGTAGAAGATGATTTGAGGAGTATGAATGTGAGATGCTGGAGAAGGTTGTGTGGTGAGAGTACGGAGTGGAAGAAAACCATCGAACAGGCTAAGACCCACGCTGGATTAACATGGGAGAAGAAGAAGATGAATTGGAATAGAAACGGCTGATAGGTCAATAATGGAATAAAATTTGAACAAATGAATACTGACAACGAAATGATTTAAAAATGTCATTTTCGAGGAGCGGTGTCTCAAACTTACCTGCCGCTGGAATTCACGTATATGTCGCCAAGATTGTGGTTAGGTGGTTCGGGAATAGGATTGCCATAATCCAGGAATAAAAATAGGACACTTCCATGATCCATGAAAACAAAGTTAGTACCCACTAATACAATAACCCAATAGTACGATAATACAAGATTGTATGTGTTGCCAAGAAACGCAATATTATTACATTAGTATAAAGTATTTATATGGGAACGGCAGCTGAGAAGGCAAGTCAGAGACATACGCACTACTGTCGTACGTCGTCCCAAGGGTCAGTTCTACGAGAGTTGTACTGAAAATAACACCCGTTTGTCTGTCAGTCTATAGGCTATATAATATTTGTCGTGTGTCTCTATATCACTGAGAGAGGATACGTTCAAGCGTGACTGGTAAATAATTCTTTGAACTGATAACATCTGCTTTGAAAATAAGAAATGTGTCCAGAACTGTCGTCCACGTTCGAAACCGATGAAGAAAGCTTTTATTAAAATTCTGTAACTGATAATGAGACTTGGGTGTATCAGTAGGCCTACGACCCCGAGACTGAGTGCCGATACAGTGCTTCACGCAAGTCTAAAGTCAGATGTCCGCAGTCAAGATGGCGATTCTAGTACCTGGGATGAGAAAGGAGTTACTTTGTCTGTTTTATTTTTTTTTCTTTTTGTACAGGGTCAACAGTGAACAGTGAGTGTTAAATTGAGTCAATAAAAAAACTCCGAGAAGTCATCAGAAGAAAAATACCTCAGAAAAATCTTCATGCCATTATACGCATCATATAATGCCAGGCCTGATATCTCTGATAACATAGTACTATCAAATTAGTACATCACTGCATAAATTTCAAAAACTATTTTGGGTCTGAATTCTTGTTTATAACTTAGGATAACAAATAAGTTGATGATATGTTTATATCCTTAAATTCGTAGTGACCGTCAATCAATGAATATTTCAGTGAAGGGTTTGTGAGGATCGGTCAAAAATATAACGCAAATTTTAACTTATTTGTGTCGACGTTTCGACAATGTTTATTGTCATCATCAGGGCCTGTGTATGAATAGAAGGGAAATGTTAAACACAACAGAACAATTATTTGGGTGAACGTGTTTGTGTATGTGAGTGTGTGTGCGTGTGCGTGCGTATGTATTTATGTATCATTGTATATGTGAAGGAGTTGAGATAGTTTGTTTACATCTTCAAATGTTTTCTTTACGCCTTTGAAAACCGTGACACTTACCTTATTCGGTAAGCCAAGTAAATTGAGTTGATTAGAGCTCAAAATGGAGAAACAGTCTTAATGCAATGTTTTATTTATTTTTCAGTGAAGGGTTTGTGAGGATCGGTCAAAAATATAACACAAATTTTAACTTATTTGTGTCGACGTTTCGATAAAGTTTATTGTCATCGTCAGGGCAATTGTTGCTTACGCCAAACACACAACTGTGATGATGACAATAAATATTGTCGAAACGTCGACACAAATAAGTTAAAATTTTTGTTATATTTTTGACCGATCCTCACAAAACCTTCACTGAAAAATTCATTGGTCGACGGTCACTACGAATTTAAAGGTTTATTTATCTCACATTCTGACAGCGTCAAAATATTAATTACAGCGTTGAAAAGTAATTTATTACAGTATAAAGTATACTTATTACTTTTCAACAAAGAAACTATTATAATTTTCTTATTGAAAGTGTTTTTACAGTATAATTTATATTCAAGACAATGTTGTTTCCGGCACTTATGGTCAGATTTCACAGCCTGTCTTGTGTCACAAATGACTGTAAGCCATTTTTTATCATTATTAACATAAAAAAATTGACTTTTCAGACTCAGCAACAGGAGCAGGTAATGTTAAATAAGTGTACAAAACAATCGATAAGTTCAGTTAGTTTTAAACGACACTTCTGTTGTTTTGCGGCCTGTATTCTAAATTTCGAACTAGGGAAAATCAGTTATATAAACAAGGCCTCGTCCGTTCTGCCGGCTGTATGCCGTGCACCCGTTGCACCCTCGGTTATTTCCCGGTTGTACATAAGAGCTTACACCAGACGGGGGTTAACGATGGTCTACAGCAGTATTAGAAATGGTATTAGAAACCTGTTGGCACCCGCGTTTCCTAACACTTCTGAAATATTTTAATCACGTGAAAAACAGAAAATTATATGTTATACTATCAACTAATAAATTTGTCTTGCGAGTAGGCTATGGTTTATATCACTATACCTGGGCGGGAAGGGAAGAATATTATCTTCTAAAAGATATGCGGTATTCACCCGTGGGCAGAATGAAATCCGTGACCAGGGGCGTATTTACCGGGGGGGGGGGGGGGGCGAACGAGACTGGAACTCCCCTCCCCCACAGATGGTCGAAAAAAAGTTGACGATTTTTGTTAGTCTCTTAAATTTTAGACTATTTTATTATTTTTTCGGCTGTGTACGCTAATATAGTACTATTTTTTTAAATATACAAACAGGTTTATTACACAGCATTTGTGTAAAAGTTTGAAATATCAAATACAGGGAAATCAGTTCAGTCGATAAGTATCTTCTAAATAATGTTTCAGTAACACGTTTTTATTGAATTATAACCGTTTATATTAACGGGATTAATTTCATCATATTCTCACGCGTTTTTTAACCATTTTAAAGACAGTAATGTTGATTAGTATTCACTTGTCCGCCCCTCCACCCACACAAGACCAAATTCTAGATACGCCATTGTCCATGACACGTGGTCTAGCGAA
Organism: Magicicada septendecula; assembly: GCA_034769895.1. Lineage (NCBI taxonomy): Eukaryota > Metazoa > Arthropoda > Insecta > Hemiptera > Cicadidae > Magicicada > Magicicada septendecula. The sequence continues at coordinate 170,851,624 of CM068372.1, forward strand.
CCAAAAAATACTTTGTGGTATTGTCAGATAAAGACAACATTATAAATTATTCTGGTAGTTACAATTGTAAACTAACTTTCTTTTCTTTTTTCGATCGCGAATAGGCCTACTGTTTAACGATTCATTAGTGTGCACTAACGCATTAAACAAAGTGTGTTTAACTCTTTTCAGTGAGATTGGAGCACTGAAGTTGTTAAATCAACCCTTGTTTATTGCCATTATTCGCCATTCACATCTAATATAAAACAACGACCACATATCTGGAATATTTAGTTTATTGCTCTACAGAATGATAAATCCTCACTTAACAGTTTAACCTTTGTCTTTAACCGTTTTACTTCGACGGGAAATTAATTCGTTTCAAATCTACCTACAATTCTTGAAAGTAAACAAAGTTTTCGTGAAAATTATTTCATAATATTAACTTAACATTACTCACATTGGCTTACTTAAGAAGAATATTAGACCACACCAAGGTTTCCAGTAAAAGTCCAAACTGAAACAGACAAGACGTGGTATGAAGAAAGAAAGGAAGCGAAATAATGCAGGAATACTAAGCGAAAGTTAAGACTCAAGAAGGAAAATAGTTGAATTAACGTGGTCCATAGCTGAACGAAACGAAAAAGTATTATTTACATTATAGAGTAACATAATATACAAAAATATAATAATTTCATAATCTAATATACTTGCAGAAGAAATTTATTATTTGTTAATATACAGCAATCAATTACTGCAAGAAACTAAAAACATCAAGAGTTACAAAAAAAGTGAACTGTTTTCGTATTCTGGCATTCTGAAGGCCAGACTTCTATTTAACTCTAACTTCTGTGCTAAACAAAAAGTATACAATCTCGCTGGTAAATTTTCGTGGGTTTCGTTAATAACAAATGCTTTTTTCGATTTCTCAGTCGAACCACTGAGTCGAACCTCGTCGCAGTGTAAGCGAAACGTTTGGTTTTATGAGAAATTAAACGACCCGTGTAAAACCGAAAAAGAGTGTCGTTAAGAACTATACACATATTTTTAACAATAAAGAATGAAGTGTTAGTATAACAAATGATATAGGCTAAAAATTCAACACGTTAATACCAATGTGACTGAACTTGTGCCAATATTGATTATCATTTTGTGTCACCTACAAGTCACGTAGATTCTATTGTGTAGTGATATGCTTTCAAACAAGAATACTTGCATCCAGTGTTACTCATAGCGGACGCTATAGCACTCTTCAGCTCTAAGTGGCCTACAAGTTGCATAAAATAGCTTGTTCGGCTTTTTTTTTTAAGAATACGTGATATATAGCTTTAATACTTACACTGGGGGGAATCGTTTAAAAAGGTAATTTTTTTTTTGTATCGGCCATCTAAGGACCACATGCCAATTTCAATTCTTTATTCTTTGTTCCTTTATTTCCTCCAATATTCTTTCATCTTTTCACTGTGTCACTTCTTCCTGTCTTCAATCCACTTTGAACCTGCGTTTTTATTTCTCCTACCCTGGACTCCTTCCATTTTTAACACTTTTGCCCGAAAACGTCTCTTTCAATTGCTTCTTCTGCATGTATATTATTATTTTTTTTCTAAATCCTTTTGGATTTTTTTAATCCAACTTGATGTTGATTTCTTTTCCCACAGAAATCTGAAGATCTGCTTTGTTAACCTATTATCATACATTCTACATAAATGTCCAAAAAATGATAGTCTTTTTTTGTCTCATAGTTTCTGTTATATTTTCTATACTTTCATATATATTTCATCATTACTTCTTAATTTCCAATCTTCTGAAGTTTTTCGTGGGCCTAATATTTTCCTAATAATTCGTCTTTCCAATATTTCTAGTTTGTTTAAATTATAATTCAATTCTAGACATTCACTTGCATATAGGCATTCTGGCTGGACTACTGTACTGTAATGCCTTACTTTCGCATTTCTAGATATGCACTTTTTATGTAAAGATCTTTAGTTATACCATATGCTCTTTCCATTTTATGAATCATTTCTTTTATAACAGATTAGATTAGGGTAATTTTTATTATATTGCTAAATGAACACACACACACACACACACACACACACACACACACACACACACACACACACACACACACACACACACACACACACACACACACACACACACACACACACACACACACACACACACACACAATGTAGGCACGCGTCAGACCCACCAAAAAGGTTGAAAATTAACCTTTCCCTTCGGACGATTCTAGATCCGCCTGTGACACCTGGCACTGAAAACGATGGAAACTTTATTTGGTAACAGTAAAACGAGTGACCTTGCTGAAAACCACGTTTTTAATAAATAAAGTTCTACCCCAGAATATCATTTCCTGTAAATTTTTTGGGTTGAACAGACGATATGACTGAGGTGTCAGTAATCTCCGACTCAGCAACACAAACAGTTTAATATACAATAACTCAATAATGGTTTAATTTTACTTCCATGTTCCTTAAGGAAATGGAAATATGGTGATGGCAAAAAAAATCCTGTTCGAGATTATTGCAGATTCTGATTGTACTACACTCAAAACATGAAAAAAAGTCGTTTTTCGAAAAGTGTCTGTGTGTCTATCTGTCTGTGTGTCTGTCTGTGTGTCTGTAGATTTTTTTTCTATGGCAAACGATAACAGCCGCAAATTCAAACAGAATCAAATCATTTTTTGCATACAGCCCTGATTTGTAGAGTACTCGCGACATATTGTTTTTGGTGAAGATCGGTTGAGGGAAAGGGGTAGTTTACCAGCAACGGTTTTTTCTTATCAAGGGTAATTTTGTTTGTTTGGCAAACGATAACAGCCGCAAATTCAAACAGAATCAAATCATTTTTTGCATACAGCCCTGATTTGTAGAGTACTCGCGACATATTGTTTTTGGTGAAGATCGGTTGAGGGAAAGGGGTAGTTTACCAGCAACGGTTTTTTCTTATCAAGGGTAATTTTGTTTGTTTGGCAAACGATAACAGCCGCAAATTCAAACAGAATCAAATAATCTTTCGCATACAGCCCTGAATTGTAGAGTTCTCAAGATCTGTTGATTTTGGTAAAGATCGGTTAAGGTAAAGGGGTAGTTTACCTGCAACGTTTTATGTTTTAACAAGGGTATTTTCTATGGCAAACGATAACAGCCGCAAATTCAAACATAATCAAATAATGTTTTGCATACTGCCCTGAATTGTAGAGTTCTCAAGACCTTTTGGTTTTGGTGAAGATCGGTTAAGGGAAAGGGGTAGTTTACCGGCAACGTTTTATGTTTTAAAAGGGTATTTTCTATGGCAAACGATAGGAGCCGCAAATTCAAACAGAATCAAATACGTTTTTGCATACAGCCCTGATTTCTTAAGTACTAAAGACCTATTGTTTTTGGTGAAGATCGTTTAAGGGAAAGGGGTAGTTTACCAGCCACATTTTTTGTTTTATCAAGGGTATTTTGTATGGCAAACGATAACAGCCGCAAATTCAAACAAAATCATATAATATTTTACATACAGCCCTGAATTGTAGAGTTCTCAAGACCTATCGTTTTTGGTGAAGATCGGTTAAGGGAAAGGGGTAGTTTACCAGCAACGGTTTTTTATCAAGGGTAATTTTTTTTTTGGTAAACGATAACAGCCGCAAATTCAAACAGAATCAAATGATGTTTTGCATACAGCCCTGTATTGTAGAGTTCTCAATACCTATTGGTGTTGGTGAAGATCGGTAAAGGGAAAGGGGTAGTTTACCAGCAACGTTGTATGTTTTAAAAGGGTATTTTCTATCGCAAACGATAAGAGCCGCAAATTCAAACAGAATCAAATACGTTTTTGCATACAGCCCTGTTTTGTAGAGTTCTAAAGACCTATTGTTTTTGGTGAAGATCGGTTAAGGGAAAGGGGTAGTTTACCAGACACGTTTTTTGTTTCATCAAGGGTATTTTATATGGCAAACGATAACAGCCGCAAATTCAAACAGAATCATATAATATTTTGCATACAGCCCTGAAATGTAGAGTTCTCAAGACCTGCTGGTTTTGGTGAAGATCGGTTAAGGGAATAGGGTTGTTTACCAGCAACATTTTATGTTTTATCAAGGGTAATTTTTTTTTTGACGAACGATAACTGCCGTAAATTAAAACAGAATCAAGTACTCTTCTGCATACCTTTTTGAATTATACAGAACTCAAGGTCTGTTGATTTTGTTGAAGATCGGTTAAGGGAAAGGGGTAGTTTACCGGCAACGTTTTATGTTTTAACAAGGGTATTTTTCATATGAGGAACGATAACTGCCGTAAATTCAAAGAGAATCAACTAATGTTTTGCATACAGCCCTGAATTGTAGAGTTCTCAAGATCTATTGTTTTTGGTGAAGATCGGTTAATGGAATAGGGTAGTTTACCAGCAACGTTTTATGTTTTATCAAGGGTGTTTTCTATGGCAAACGATAACAGCCGCAAATTCAAACAGAATCAAATAATTGTTTGCATACAGGCCTGAATTGTAGAGTACCTAAAACCTGTCGTTTTTGGTGAAGATCGGTTAAGGGAAAGGGGTAGTTTACCAGCAACGGTTTTTTATCAAGGGTAATTTTTTTCTATCGTAAACGATAACAGCCGCAAATTCAAACAGAATCAAATGCTGTTTTGCATACAGCCCTGTATTGTAGAGTTCTCAATACGTATTGGTGTTGGTGAAGATCGGTTAAGGGAAAGGGGTAGTTTACCAGCAACATTTTATGTTTTAACAAGGGTTATTTTTTATATGACGAACGATAACTGCCGTAAATTCAAACAGAATCAACTAGGTTTTTGCATACCTTTTTGAACTAAAGAGACCTCAAGGTCTGTTGATTTTGTTGAAGATCGGTTAAGGGAAGGGGTAGTTTATCAGCAACGTTTTATGTTTTAAAAAGGGACATTTTTTATGGCGAACGATAACTGCCGAAAATTCAATGAGAATCAAATAATTTTTTGCACCCCCTGAGTTGCAGAGATCTCAAGGTCTATTGATTTTGGTGAAGATCGGTTAAGGGAAAGGGGTAGTTTACCTGCAACATTTTATGTTGTAACAAGAGAAATGTTTTCATGACGAATGATAACTGCCGCACATTCAAACAGAATCAAATATTTTTTTGCATGCTTCGCTGAATTGTAGAGGACGGAAGGTCTGTTGATTTTGGAGAAGATCGGTTAAGAGAAAGGGGTAGTTTACCTGAAACATTTTATGATTTAACAAGAGTAAAGTACTTAATTTTTATAAATAAAGTATCCTGATAAGAAGCTCATAGTAATCCACTGTAGAAACGTAGATGAAATATCTATAAATGAAGAAGTTAGGTGAACGGGGTGGGGGTAATTTTCTATTATTAAAAATAATAGTTGAAGGTAGAGGGGAGAATTTTTTATATGTGTACTACGTTATCGGCAACAAAGAAGTAGTTTTTTGTTAAAATTGCTTCCCGGGCTCTTTAGCCGTAGTCCAATGTTTTCTGCAAAACCAGACTTTTCGGCAGTGCCATCGACTGCCATCATCGGTGAAAATCGAGTGCGAAAACGTGAGGTGGTATACGTTAGTGACCACAGTACTGTGGTTAATGCTGAAGCAATAAGCAGAAAGACGTAGTTTCTATGGAAATATTTCATTTCGAATATGATTTTAAATATAAATCTTAGAACATGGAAGTCATGTATGGTTCTCCATACCGATATTTTATATGACGAACGATAACTGCCGTAAATTCAAACAGAATCAACTAGGTTTTTGCATACCTTTTTGAATTAAAGAGAACTCAAGGTCTGTTGATTTTGTTGAAGATCGGTTAAGGGAAGGGGTAGTTTATCAGCAACGTTTTATGTTTTAAAAAGAGTAATTTTTTTATGACGAACGATAACTGCCGAAAATTCAATGAGAATCAAATAATTTTTTGCACCCTTTCCTGAGTTGCATAGAGCTCAAGGTCTATTGATTTTAGTGAAGATCAGTTTAGGGAAAGGGGTAGTTTACCAGCAACATTTTATTTACTTCCATGTTCCTTAAGGAAATGGAAGTATGGTGATGGCAAAAAAAATCGTGTTCGAGATTATTGCAGATTCTGATTGTACTACACTGAAAACATGAAAAAAAGTCGTTTTACGGAAAGTGTCTGTGTGTGTGTGTGTGTCTGTGTGTCTGTAGATTTTTTTCTATGGCTACGATAACAGCCGCAAATTCAAACAGAATCAAATAATTTTTTGCATACCGCCCTGATTTGTGGAGTACTCGCGACATATTGTTTTTGGTGAAGATCGGTTAAGGGAAAGGGGTAGTTTACCTGCAACGGTTTTTTTTATCAAGGGTAATTTTGTTTGTTTGGCAAACGATAACAGCCGCAAATTCAAACAGAATCAAATAATGTTTCGCATACAGCCCTGAATTGTAGAGTTCTCAAGATCTGTTGATTTTGGTACAGATCGGTTGAGGGAAAGGGGTAGTTTACCAGCAACGTTTTATGTTTTAACAAGGGTATTTCCTATGGCAAACTGTAACCCCTACTTCATCTTGAGTAGTTAAAACAAAAAGAATATTTCTTTTTGTAAAGAGGGGCCACAAGTTAATTAAAACTAGGCTAAGGCCTAGAGAAGCAAAAAATTGTGCCGGGTCCAGTATGACGGGACTTCCAATGAAAACGCAAGAATTAAATAATTAACAATCCCATTTTATTATTCTATCTCATAACAACAATAACAAAAAAAAAACAACAGTGATTTATAATTCCCCTTTAAATGGTTAAATAAAGAAGTATACCCTCTCAACAAGGCCACCTGAAAAATATTAACGGAATCCAAGAAAATAATTGCTATGTCACCATCAATGAATTGAAATTTTAAAATAATCATTAACCTCAAAATAAAGCTCCCATTAAACTATTTAATAAAATATAAAATTTATATTATGTGTTCCTTTTAAAATGCAGTATATAAATTAATGAAGATAAATGATTTCATTCCCAGTTACTATTAATAATTAAAATAATTACTCAACCAATTAAATGAACTTTAAAGGTGACACTTCCTATACTTGTTATACTGTTAAATAAAATAAATAATTTATTTAAAGAAATGATCAGCCACGATTATTGAGATAGAATACCTCCATTAAAAAAAAACAAACTAAAAAGGATATATCCACATGCCTACATGTGTTAACTTTCTGTTGTAATTCCCTGAATAATAAATCCCTATATCCCAAGTTCCCACCAAAAGTACAGTAATGCATAATATTTATATATATATATATCCCCCAAAATGTACACAGAAATATACAGACATAACATGTTCCACAGGACAAAAATACATTATACAACAGTGTACATAAAATACATAAAGGTCTCTTGCCACGCCCTTTTTTATATTACCCTTATGGTGTATATAAATTCTAACTTTTCCGTTTATAATAATCCGAATTAGGATAAGAAATTTACATTTATAATAGTACCCACATGGTGTGGGTTAATTGCACGTCATGTGTATAAGAGAATGTATCGCATACAAATGTCCCCAGGACCTAATAAAAATTCAAAGGTAAGTGCCTAAGTGGCTAAGTGCTAAAATACTTAATTAGGGTGAGAAATAAAAATTGTTTAAAATAATTAACGCCCCCCAGTTATCAGAATTAGTATAAAGAATTTATATATACTTAAATAGGGCCAGTTAATGAAAAGAGAAAAATTGCACAATATTAGCACCTTATAAAAAAAACTCTTAGGTCAGAGACGGACATGTTCATTCAACTTTCGGCTTGTTTCAACAAACAAGTCTCGACAAAGTCTCGACAAACAAGTTGAAAAGTGTTTCGACATGCATAGCTTGGTTGAAACTAGTTAAAAATCCGCCTACCTCCCCAGTAATCTTTTTATACAAATGAAATAAACTGATTTTAAAAATAAGAGAAAATATATGTTTTTATGCATAGTAAATCAAACTTGAGAAAATTACTAATAACAAAACTGACTTTAAATCTGTAGCGATAGCCCTATAAAGAAATGAGTGGAAATCTATGTTGGATGCTGTCTTGTAACCATGTCAGTCTCTGAACTGACAATTTACTATAAATATATTGAAATTTTACAATTAATTCTTTTTCTTAGTGTACACACTAAACTGTCCCATCAATTGGGGATCCAAATGAATGTTTACTTGAACGGTAGAAACTGATGGTCATGTATAACTGGTGGTGCAATGTTGATTCTACGTGTTAATTATAAATGGTTGTTTTTCACCTGCTTATGGGTCCAGAAGGATGATCTTTTATTGAATATGTGGCGATCTCATGATTGGCATTTGGTGTTGTTGTTGTGGTGATCTGCTTCTCTTCGGTGGCGAGTGTGGAGCTTTTAAGATGGAATTTGTTCAGTCATGTAGTAGGACTCTGTCTCTGATCGGCGAACCCTGATCACACATTATATTTTTAGTGAGAGACCACACACAAATGCCCCCACTGTTTGGACACCCTCCAAAATACTTATATAAAGGCAACACCTAGTTATGGGCTACATAATGAAACTTGGTAAAATTATTTTGGCCAACATGCCTTACTTAAAAAAAACTCTCTAACAATGATTCTTTATAAACTGAACCTCACCGAATGTGAGTTGCTTTTTGCAATATAATAATTTATCTTGGCTCTGTAACATCTTATGAACTTATAACTTAGAGTGAAATTGTGGTTACCACGTGGTGCAGAATTTATTTAAAACACATAGTTTTCTTACTACATATAATTTGAGAACACCATTAATTTGAATATGACATGATTTACATTTAACGTGCCTGAGTAAGTTCCCATATATATCTATAAAGTTTTACTGTCATTGTAGCAAAACTTTATACCACTTAATGACGACGCATTGTGCAATAGGTTAAGTGCACAACACAATCTCGTTACATCGGTGTTAATGAAAGTTCAAACTTAATTATTTTGTTGTTAATGTACTTTAGGTTTTAGGGCCGAGATTCAGACACTCCAATAATCTAGTTTTATCGGTTTATAAAAACTTTACGAACAATTACGTATCTCACAATGCATGATTCGACAAGTGGGTACGCTTACTCAAGCTTACTTAAAAAAACGTTTTCTCCCGTGAAATTTAGTACATAATTAATATAATGTAATCAAGACTCACCGCAGTCGTTTAAGAAACTATCTTTCCATAGTTGTTAGAAGATGTTGGAAATTAATTCCTCTCTCCACCGAAGAGAAAAAGCGTCCGTCAACCCTGAAGTATTTTGTTAGACGAACATTAAGATGGAGTCTGCCACCGTGTTGGTTTACCTACCAAACTTCTCGGCAGAAAGCGGCACTAGGAACGTTCATGCTGTTGAAAGACGGCGGTGTCGACCTCCGACCGCCGTTGTCTAAACTATTAGTTTTTCCTATCCACGGGTAGAGCGCAGCACTAATTACTGCCTTAAATTTCGTACTGCCAATAACGTCAAAACTGCCAATAAAATGACTGAACTAGCGCTGAATCTTTTGACTCAGCACACCCTCACCCCAAAAGGGCAACATAGTTGGCCCAACGTTAAAGGCCAGGAGGGTACCCTGCAGTGTACCTCTCCCCAAAAGATACCGGTGGACGTCGTGGTTGGGTTGGCTCAGCTGAGCTTGCTCTCAGGAGCACAGAATTCAAAAGGAAAACGAAAGAGACGAAAGAAGATATGTATTATGTAAGTGTGCGGGTGCTGCATGCTGACTTGATCAGAGTCCGCATACAGCACAAGAGAGAGAGACAGGAAAAGACAAAAGAAAGATTCCTAGCTAGGTAGATCTTCCGATCTCCTGAGGCTCGCCCCCTTCGCCCGAACACGACTTCCACATTTAACCAGGACCTCCGTCCTATCTTTACGGGGACTATCCCCCTTCGAACGTTTTTGATAGCCCCCGACAACGTTTAAGTTTGGAAATGTGGCTTGTCACCAATTTTTGTTTGTCTCCCGGTACGCCCATCCGGGCCGTCACCGTTGACGTAAATCCTATGATACGGTATGGCCCCGACCAACGGTAGCATAGTTTCGCAGCACGTTTGTCGGCGGCCGAGCTGAGTGGGTGGCTTTGGCAATAGACCCAGTCACCAATCCGGAAGGGGTTTGGAATACGCCCCTGATTATAACGCCGACGGACCCGCTCGTGCGCTCGCAGCAAATTCTTCCGAGCCATTTTCCATCTCTCCGCAGTTCTATGATTGGGCTCCCGCGGCAGAAGATCTTCGATATCCCATAGGTTGGTCAACGGGAGTGCGGGCGAGAATCCAAACAAAATTTCAAAGGGCACGGCCTGATGACTGTCGTGTCTGGCCGTGTTGAATGCTAATTGTAACCACTTCAGATTCTGATCCCAGGTGGTTTGTTGCTCAGCGTGATAAGCAATCAAGGCGGACCGGAGATTCTGATTGAATCTCTCCGCATGGGACGGTTGTGGGTAATAAGGGGAAGTGGTTACGTGTTTGATGCCACTGGCGAAACACATACGCCTGAATTCGTTTGAAATAAATTGCGGGCCATTGTCCGAGACAATGATGGTCGGAAGACCGAAATGCTGAAAAACGTGGTTCTGTAAAGCGTTGATGGTCAAACGAGCGGTTGCCTGTCGTAAGGGCAGTAGCCAGGCAAACTTTGAAAAAGCATCTACACAAACAAGCAGGTAAGCATTACCTGACTTGCTACGGGGGAACGGCCCCACGTAGTCAATAAATAACTTTTCCATTGGTCTGCTCGCCACCTCAGAAGATAACAACCCTAATTTCGTGTTCTGGGCAGGCTTGCTCAAGCCACACAGTTTTTTACTCTCGTCGCGATGTCTCTATCCATGCCCTTCCAGATAAAATGTTTCCTAATACTGGAAATGGTCTTCGAAATTCCCTTGTGGCCTCCGATTGGGGAATCATGGTAATAACTGAAGACCATGGGCACTAATTTGCTAGGCAGCACGATTTTAGGTGCTCGTCCTTTTCTTTCTCGACAACAAAGGACTCCCTTGGACAAGAAATAAGGGGCCTGTACGTTACCCTGCTTAATATTTTGGATGACTTGACCCAGCACTTCGTCGTTTAACTGATGGGGTAACACATCAGTGAAGGCTAATGGAAAATCAAGAAGAACGGAACAGGGTTGCTCAGCTTGGGCATCACTGGGTTGGGAAAACATAAGGGATAAGGCATCTGCAACCACATTCTGGGATCCCCTGATGTGTTGCACGGTGAACTTAAAGGATGAGATTTTCACCACCCATCTACCAATTTTACCCAGTTGCCGGGGATGAGCTAGAAGCCATGAGAGAGCCTGATTGTCGGTCTCGAGCAGGAACTCAGCATGTTCCAGGAAACGCCTGAACTTATCTAGAGCGTACACAACAGCTAAACACTCTAGCTCATAAACGGATGATTTACGTTCTTGCTGGGTCAACGTGCGTGAGATAAAAGCCACAGGCTGCCTAGCGTCGTCAATAACTTGGGAAAGGACCGCTCCGAGCGCAACCGAACTCGCGTCCGTCTGCAAAATGAACGGCTTTGAAAAGTCGGGCATCCGCAACACCGGTGGGGAAATGATGGCTTCCTTTAAGGTAGCGAAAGCCTTCTGTTGGTTTTCCCCCCATGTAAACTTTGCCCCCTTTTTCCTCAGTTCATTCAAGAGAGCGGCAATTTCAGCGATATTCGGTATGAAACGCCGATAAAAATTTATCATACCGACGAATCTCGCTATGCCTTTCGCATCCCTTGGCGGAGGAAAGTCACGGATGCCTTGTGTCCTCTCTGGGTCTACCGTCACGCCCTTGTATGAAATTAAATGGCCCAAGAAAGAAATACTCTCTTGGGCGAAACGAACCTTTTCGGGATTGACAGTGAGGCCAGCCTCTCTTAAACGACCCAACACCTCTCTTAAATGCCTCAGATGATCTTCGAAAGTCTCGCTATATACCAAAAGATCGTCAAGATAATTATAGACGAAACGGAATTTGATGTCGTGAAAGACAGTGTCGAGAAGGCGAGTAAGTGTCTGGGCCCCCACAGCCAAACCCATGGGAACCCTTGTGTACTGGTACAAATTCCAGGGTACACAAAAAGCCGTATATGGTTTACTTTCTTGGGCAAGAGGTATCTGATGATAGGCCGCGTTCAGATCGATAATGGTATAAAATCTGGCCCCACTGAACCAATCAAAGGCCGAATGTAAATCCGGGAGGGGAACAGAATCCACCTCGATATTGGCGTTCAACTTCCTGTAATCAATAACCATTCTTTGTTTGCCACCAGGCTTTGGCACTAAAAATGCTGGACTGGCATAGCTGGAATGAGAAGGTTCAATCACCCCTTGGTCCAACAATTCTTGAACCTTCTCTCGCAGAATGGTCATCTTTAAAGGGGCAAACTTGTAAGGGTGTGACCTCACTATTTTTGAATCTGTAAGGCTGATTTTGTATTCCAGCAGGTGTGTGAGTCCCAAAGTAGGAGTTAACACCTCGGGAAATTCCTCACACAAATGATCTAAGGCCTTCTGCTGGGATGGAGTGAGATGGTCTCGTGCAGAATCGGGACAAGCTACTTCTTGGATACCCGGCTTAGCGCCCTGGTACCCAAGGAACGGAATTAAAACCTCCCGATTAAATTTAAAAAAACATTGGTGCGCTTGGATGTCCAGCACGAGACCACTTTTTGCGATGAAATCGGCACCAATGATACAATCCACTCCCAGAGCAGGAGAAACCAGAAAAGACCACACCAAAGAAAACCCATCGATTTTGATCTTAAAGGAAGTAACCCGGGAGATAGGCAAGATTTCCCGGGATGCCGTCCAGCATATTGCAGATGACTTGTCTGACCTTTTAATTAAACCCTGTCGTTCAAGGTCCGCATGTACCCGAGATGAAATGATGGATCGGGCTGAACCGGAGTCAACTAAGGCTCTGAGCTGACCCCCCTTTACCTCGAGCGACAGAAAGGGGCATACAGAAAGTTGTTGCGAGGTAGCGGACTGGACCTTGATATTAGAAGATTGGTCTTTTAACGACTGCCTGGAGGTCGGCGGAAGTTGAACAGAATTGAAGCGGGGGGAAGACATCCTCCGAAATATCTTCCCCTGTCTACTTAGTTTTTTGGCGCTGGTCTAGACATATGTGGTGCTGGTGGCGCGCGCCCTCGCGTACAATTTCTCGCCACGTGTCCCGGGCGGTTACAATTATAACAAATCACTGAATTTGAATTTGTTTGCTGACGATATCGAGCTGGCTGGGCCTGTCGGGGGAAGGTAGGATCTGTGGTCCCTTCCGATGTCTGAGGTCTTGGTTCGGCTCGTCTACTGTTTCCGCTCGCCTGGTCGGTCATCTGCATGGTTTCCGTCATAACGCAGAGTCGCTCCAGGTCGGTAAACCACTGCGGCCGCTGTGCAAAAACTAGTCGCAGACGGTCGTCGGCAGAGACGCCGTCGAGAATGTGTTGTATTACCTCTTCCTCCGACATTCCCATCCCCAGAATACGAGCTACCTGGCGCATTCGCAGCACGTACTGGGCCAATGTTTCGCCCCGTGCCTGTACTCTATAAAAATGACGATGGCGCAATTGCTCCATCAGTCTACTGGGTACGAACGCCCTCAGCACCACCCGGTGGAACTCATCCACACCTTCCTTGCGTCGCATTACCTCCGCCACCCTGTCAGCCATGGTACCGCGACAGTAGGGGAAGATGAGTTCGAGCACCGTTCGCTCCAGCATACCCGGATAGTCCTTCAATTCAAAGACTATTTTGAAAAAAGGTAATAGTTTGTCTGCTTCCAGTCCGTCCACGACTGGAAGTTGTTGTATTATATGGGCAAGTGGGTTGGGCAGGTGGTTGTACGTTGCCGCCCCCGAACCAGTCAGTACAGGCTCTACTTCTCTGTATGAAGAAGTGTTCACCGCTGAGACCACGGACTCCTCCACAACCGGAATTGGGGTGGATGCTCTTACCGGTGGTGACCCTTGGAGGGTCGAGGTAATCTCCTGTATTATGTCTGTTATATTATATGGTGGCGGTATATTATATGGCGGTTCACTGACTTGTGCCAGTAAATTCTGCAGCCGATGAATCAAGTGCTGCATACGTTGCCGGATCCGCCGGACAACGAGAGAGCATCCCGGTCCCTCCTCCAAACTTTCGATGGATTGAGCCAACTCCTGCAGCTCACCCCATTTATCCGTACACCGTTCCCACTCACTCTCGGGGTCAGTGATAGTGACCCTGGAGAGCGCATCACCCGCGGCCAGCGCTTCACGGAGCAGCCGCCGTAAGGTTTGGACATTGCCTCGGGTTTCTTTACCCCGGGCCCGGAGCTCGAACTAAATTTCCTCCCTTAAAAACAACTCAGGATTCATTGAAGTCATCCTCACTTCGTGGTCGGCACACTTAACATAAACTTTAAAACTTATTTTAAATAACCCAGAATCTGAAAAACCCAAGTACTGTTCTTCCAAAGAGTAGACTGCGGGTCCACCTACCGATGCGAGAACTAGCCCACTACCTGAACTGCTCACACTCGATCACACCAGACAAAAGGAACGCGACACACACACAACACACACAACACACACAACACGAAAACAAAATACCGACCAACGAAAATTTATTTTAACCATTTCTTAGGTTACCTCCGGCTACCATTTATCGGAAGAAACCGACTGCCGATCGGGCCATACCGCATAATCACAAAAAAAAAACACCTCCCCAAACATGGGCAACAAGGGTATTTCCTATGGCAAACTGTAACCCCTACTTCATCTTGAGTAGTTAAAACAAAAAGAATATTTCTTTTTGTAAAGAGGGGCCACAAGTTAATTAAAACTAGGCTAAGGCCTAGAGAAGCAAAAAATTGTGCCGGGTCCAGTATGACGGGACTTCCAATGAAAACGCAAGAATTAAATAATTAACAATCCCATTTTATTATTCTATCTCATAACAACAATAACAAAAAAAAACAACAGTGATTTATAATTCCCCTTTAAATGGTTAAATAAAGAAGTATACCCTCTCAACAAGGCCACCTGAAAAATATTAACGGAATCCAAGAAAATAATTGCTATGTCACCATCAATGGATTGAAATTTTAAAATAATCATTAACCTCAAAATAAAGCTCCCATTAAACTATTTAATAAAATATAAAATTTATATTATGTGTTCCTTTTAAAATGCAGTATATAAATTAATGAAGATAAATGATTTCATTCCCAGTTACTATTAATAATTAAAATAATTACTCAACCAATTAAATGAACTTTAAAGGTGACACTTCCTATACTTGTTATACTGTTAAATAAAATAAATAATTTATTTAAAGAAATGATCAGCCACGATTATTGAGATAGAATACCTCCATTAAAAAAAAACAAACTAAAAAGGATATATCCACATGCCTACATGTGTTAACTTTCTGTTGTAATACCCTGAATAATAAATCCCTATATCCCAAGTTCCCACCAAAAGTACAGTAATGCATAATATTTATATATATATATATATATATATCCCCCAAAATGTACACAGAAATATACAGACATAACATGTTCCACAGGACAAAAATACATTATACAACAGTGTACATAAAATACATAAAGGTCTCTTGCCACGCCCTTTTTTATATTACCCTTCTGGTGTATATAAATTCTAACTTTTCCGTTTATAATAATCCGAATTAGGATAAGAAATTTACATTTATAATAGTACCCACATGGTGTGGGTTAATTGCACGTCATGTGTATAAGAGAATGTATCGCATACAAATGTCCCCAGGACCTAATAAAAATTCAAAGGTAAGTGCCTAAGTGGCTAAGTGCTAAAATACTTAATTAGGGTGAGAAATAAAAATTGTTTAAAATAATTAACGCCCCCCAGTTATCAGAATTAGTATAAAGAATTTATATATACTTAAATAGGGCCAGTTAATGAAAAGAGAAAAATTGCACAATATTAGCACCTTATAAAAAAAACTCTTAGGTCAGAGACGGACATGTTCATTCAACTTTCGGCTTGTTTCAACAAACAAGTCTCGACAAACAAGTTGAAAAGTGTTTCGACATGCATAGCTTGGTTGAAACTAGTTAAAAATCCGCCTACCTCCCCAGTAATCTTTTTATACAAATGAAATAAACTGATTTTAAAAATAAGAGAAAATATATGTTTTTATGCATAGTAAATCAAACTTGAGAAAATTACTAATAACAAAACTGACTTTAAATCTGTAGCGATAGCCCTATAAAGAAATGAGTGGAAATCTATGTTGGATGCTGTCTTGTAACCATGTCAGTCTCTGAACTGACAATTTACTATAAATATATTGAAATTTTACAATTAATTCTTTTTCTTAGTGTACACACTAAACTGTCCCATCAATTGGGGATCCAAATGAATGTTTACTTGAACGGTAGAAACTGATGGTCATGTATAACTGGTGGTGCAATGTTGATTCTACGTGTTAATTATAAATGGTTGTTTTTCACCTGCTTATGGGTCCAGAAGGATGATCTTTTATTGAATATGTGGCGATCTCATGATTGGCATTTGGTGTTGTTGTTGTTGTGGTGATCTGCTTCTCTTCGGTGGCGAGTGTGGAGCTTTTAAGATGGAATTTGTTCAGTCACGTAGTAGGACTCTGTCTCTGATCGGCGAACCCTGATCACACATTATATTTTTAGTGAGAGACCACACACAAATGCCCCCACTGTTTGGACACCCTCCAAAATACTTATATAAAGGCAACACCTAGTTATGGGCTACATAATGAAACTTGGTAAAATTATTTTGGCCAACATGCCTTACTTAAAAAAAACTCTCTAACAATGATTCTTTATAAACTGAACCTCACCGAATGTGAGTTGCTTTTTGCAATATAATAATTTATCTTGGCTCTGTAACATCTTATGAACTTATAACTTAGAGTGAAATTGTGGCTACCACGTGGTGCAGAATTTATTTAAAACACATAGTTTTCTTACTACATATAATTTGAGAACACCATTAATTTGAATATGACATGATTTACATTTAACGTGCCTGAGTAAGTTCCCATATATATCTATAAAGTTTTACTGTCATTGTAGCAAAACTTTATACCACTTAATGACGACGCATTGTGCAATAGGTTAAGTGCACAACACAATCTCGTTACATCGGTGTTAATGAAAGTTCAAACTTAATTATTTTGTTGTTAATGTACTTTAGGTTTTAGGGCCGAGATTCAGACACTCCAATAATCTAGTTTTATCGGTTTATAAAAACTTTACGAACAATTACGTATCTCACAATGCATGATTCGACAAGTGGGTACGCTTACTCAAGCTTACTTAAAAAAACGTTTTCTCCCGTGAAATTTAGTACATAATTAATATAATGTAATCAAGACTCACCGCAGTCGTTTAAGAAACTATCTTTCCATAGTTGTTAGAAGATGTTGGAAATTAATTCCTCTCTCCACCGAAGAGAAAAAGCGTCCGTCAACCCTGAAGTATTTTGTTAGACGAACATTAAGATGGAGTCTGCCACCGTGTTGGTTTACCTACCAAACTTCTCGGCAGAAAGCGGCACTAGGAACGTTCATGCTGTTGAAAGACGGCGGTGTCGACCTCCGACCGCCGTTGTCTAAACTATTAGTTTTTCCTATCCACGGGTAGAGCGCAGCACTAATTACTGCCTTAAATTTCGTACTGCCAATAACGTCAAAACTGCCAATAAAATGACTGAACTAGCGCTGAATCTTTTGACTCAGCACAAAACGATAACAGCCGCAAATTCAAACATAATCAAATAATGTTTTGCACACTGCCCTGAATTGTAGAGTTCTCAAGACCTTTGGTTTTGGTGAAGATCGGTAAAGGAAAAGGGGTAGTTTACCTGCCACATTTTTTGTTTTATCAAGGGTATTTTGTATGGCAAACGATAACAGCCGCAAATTCAAACAGAATCAAATAAGTTTTTGCATGCAGCCCTGAATTCTTGAGTACTAAAGACCTATTGTTTTTGGTGAAGATCGTTTGAGGGAAAGGGGTAGTTTACCGGCCACGTTTTTTGTTTTATCAAGCGTATTTTGTATGGCAAACGATAACAGCCGCAAATTCAAACAAAATCATATAATATTTTACATACAAACCTGAATTCTAGAGTTCTCAAGACCTATCGTTTTTGGTGAAGATCGGTTGAGGGAAAGGGGTAGTGTACCAGCAACGGTTTTTTCTTATCAAGGGTAATTTTGTTTGTTTGGCAAACGATAACAGCCGCAAATTCAAACAGAATCAAATAATGTTTCGCATACAGCCCTGAATTGTAGAGTTCTCAAGATCTGTTGATTTTGGTAAAGATCGGTTAAGGGAAAGGGGTAGTTTACCGGCAACGTTTTATGTTTTAACAAGGGTATTTTCTATGGCAAACGATAACAGCCGCAAATTCAAAGAGAATCAAATGATGTTTTGCATACAGCCCTGTATTGTAGAGTTCTCAATACCTGTTGGTGTTGGTGAAGATCGGTTAAGGGAAAGAGGTAGTTTACCAGACACGTTTTTTGTTTTATCAAGAGTATTTTATATGGCAAACGATAACAGCCGCAAATTCAAACAGAATCATATAATATTTTGCATACAGCCCTGAAATGTAGAGTTCTCAAGTCCTGTTGGTTTTGGTGAAGATCGGTTAAGGGAATACGGTTGTTTACCAGCAACATTTTATGTTTTATCAAGGGTAATTTTTTCTTTGACGAACGCTAACTGCCGTACATTAAAACAGAATCAAGTACTCTTCTGCATACCTTTTTGAATTATACAGAACTCAAGGTCTGTTGTTTTTGTTGAAGATCTGTTAAGGGAAAGGGGTAGTTGACCAGCAACGTTTTATGTTTTAACAAGGGTATTTTTTCTATGACGAACGATAACTGCCGTAAATTCAAAGAGAATCAACTAATGTTTTGCATACAGCCCTGAATTGTAGAGTTCTCAAGACCTATTGTTTTTGGTGAAGATCGGTTAATGGAATAGGGTAGTTTACCAGCAACGTTTTATGTTTTATCAAGTGTGTTTTCTATGGTAAACGATAACAGCCGCAAATTCAAACAGAATCAAATGATGTTTTGCATACAGCCCTGTATTGTAGAGTTCTCAATACGTATTGGTGTTGGTGAAGATCGGTTAAGGGAAAGGGGTAGTTTACCAGCAACATTTTATGTTTTAACAAGGGTAATTTTTTATATGACGAACGATAACTGCCGTAAATTCAAACAGAATCAACTAGGTTTTTGCATACCTTTTTGAACTAAAGAGACCTCAAGGTCTGTTGATTTTGTTGAAGATCGGTTAAGGGAAGGGGTAGTTTATCAGCAACGTTTTATGTTTTAAAAAGGGACATTTTTTATGGCGAACGATAACTGCCGAAAATTCAATGAGAATCAAATAATTTTTTGCACCCCCTGAGTTGCAGAGAGCTCAAGGTCTATTGATTTTGGTGAAGATCGGTTAAGGGAAAGGGGTAGTTTACCTGCAACATTTTATGTTGTAACAAGAGAAATGTTTCCATGACGAACGATAACTGCCGCACATTCAAACAGAATCAAATATTTTTTTGCATGCTTCGCTGAATTGTAGAGGACGGAAGGTCTGTTGATTTTGGAGAAGATCGGTTAAGAGAAAGGGGTAGTTTACCTGAAAATTTTATGATTTAAAAGAGTAAAGTACTTAATTTTTATAAATAAAGTATCCTGATAAGAAGCTCATAGTAATCCACTGTAGAAACGTAGATGAAATATCTATAAATGAAGAAGTTAGGTGAACGGGGTGGGGGTAATTTTCTATTATTAAAAATAATAGTTGAAGGTGGAGGGGAAAATTTTTTATATGTGTACTACGTTATCGGCAACAAAGAAGTAGTTTTTTGTTAAAATTGCTTCCCGGGCTCTTTAGCCGTAGTCCAATGTTTTCTGCAAAACCAGACTTTTCGGCAGTGCCATCGACTGCCATCATCGGTGAAAATCGAGTGCGAAAACGTGAGGTGGTATACGTTAGTGACCACAGTACTGTGGTTAATGCTGAAGCAATAAGTAGAAAGACGTAGTTTCTATGGAAATATTTCATTTCGAATATGATTTCAAATATAAATCTTAGAACATGGAAGTCATGTATGGTTCTCCATACCGATATTTTGAATTCTATTCCGTAAGTTACAGAGTATAAGTTATTGTTGATATTAAAACGTAAGTTATAGTAAACAATATCTTTTACCATCAGTTCTTCGGTGGCTTCGGACCGCCCGCAACCTCGTCTGCAGCTTGCTAATAGCCTGTATTTAGCTGTGCTCATTGTTTACACGTTACGCCAACAGAAATGCGCTCTTATGCCCTTGTCTTTGCCTTTTACGTCAATTTATCAGCTGTATTGCTCTTTCACTCGTGGTATGACAGAATCCCGTGACACTTCATAAATCTTTAACTTCCGGTTATCCTTCAAAATACCCACAAATTATCAAGTTACCAAAAAATTCGTCAATCCTGTTAACCAAATTGTCAAAGGAGTCAAAGCTTAGAAGTGGCGTATCTAGAATTAGGCTGGGCAGGGTGGGGGGGGGATCTCTTATCGGGTCGGCTTCATACGAAACAAAAAACAAGTTAAGACTAATCAAAATTATTATCTTTGAAGTGGCTGAAATCAGTCCCATTAAAGTAAACGGTAATAACAGAATAAAAATACTCGTTATTGAAAAATTGTTTACAAGATACTTATTGACTGAATTGTATTTTCTATATTTCATATCTCAAACATATACGCAAATGGAGTGTAATAAACCTATTTTGTATTTAAAAAGGAATTACTACTATATTAGCGTACTGGAAAAAAATAATAAAACAGCCTAAAAAGTAAGAGAGTAACAAAATTCGTCAACTTTTTCGACCCTCTGGAGGGGTCGGTCCCGTTCGTTCCCCTCCCTCCATAAATTCTCTCTTGAAGCTTAGAAAGGAAGAGAATACTACTGTTATGGGCAGGTTTAAAAATTTCTCAGGCCTCAGTAAATATACTGAATAGACGGAACTTTAGTAAAAGTAATGAACGGAAACGGGAAGAATGAACGGAATTTATTTATTACTGTATTATAAATTCTTACGGAGATTTTAGGATAACCGTGATCTATTGACAAAACCCGTCAGACCTTATTCGTTTATTAGTAACAAATTTCAATAATTCTAAAATGTATTAAACGACGTAGGTATCTAATTAAACAACAGCAATAAACGAAACCCGCTGACACCGTTTTCAAAGCGGTCTTGAACGACCTTGCACGCTTCAATATTCCCATTTAAGGGAAATAAGTCGTTTCGCCCATTTTACTCTTTAAAAATGAAAACTTGATATTCCAGTTTCATAACTGTTTTCGTATGTCAGCAGATTTTATTGCCTCGAACCAGAACGCCCAATTTATGTGCCGCCGCTGTCATCCGTTATGTTCCAACGCAAGCACGCGCACCGGTTAATTCTCTAATTAATTCACATTTCTGCAGTGCCCGCACATTTTTTTCTGTAACCTGAAAACGGATAACCTCTGCTGCAGCAAACAAGAAACATAATTTAGGAATGTGTAATATCTAATTGCTGTAGTAACTTCAGAGATTATATTTTATGATATTAAAGTAAACAAGAATAATACATTTGCAAGCAGCAAGTAAGAATGATAGGAACTCAAGAAAGAGGATGTACTGTTTTCGTAGAAGACTACCTTTATTGTAACAGAAAACACAAGATACCTAAAAGTATATAAATAACTCGGGGGATTGCATAACGGAATATGCAATAAAAATCTAACTTAATGGACGCAACGAAATCTAACTTAACTAGTAGGCTCCCTGAGCTGCAGAACTAGGTGACTATTTTGAACAAAACACATTTTTTGTTAGTTAAATTTTAGTATTAATAATTTTTCAGTTATCATTGGATGACCAGGAGGAAGAAAACAAGAGGGAGGCCAAGAAGACGATGGGTGGACGATGTAAATGAAGACTTCACAAAATGGGGGGGGGGAGTCAAAAGGTGACGAAGGGCTGCACAGGATAGAGAGGAGTGGAGGCACGCCGCTCCACCCAAGAAGACGATGGGTGGACGATGTAAATGAAGACTTCACAAAATGGGGGGGGGGAGTCAAAAGGTGACGAAGGGCTGCACAGGATAGAGACGAGTGGAGGCACGCCGCTCTGAAGGCCAGGGTTCTTCATGAACTGTAAATAAGTAAGTATGCTTGCTAATTTTATGCTCCACATAGGCTTACCATTAAAAAAAAATTTTAACTTCCATTTTTGTTCTAAAAAAATTTTCAGAGTGAACATTCTTTAAGAACATGGGTTAAAATTCCCTTTCATTTGATATCTGGCGTGGATTTGTACTTTTTCGAACACGTAACCGACTTTTATGTCCCTCGTGTCCCAAGATTTTGAAATTTCCAAACCTGAACATCATGTTCAGATTATGGTTGAAATTCTTTTTAATTTAATATCAAATATGGATTTTTTCAAAATGCTGACCTCTCACATTTTTGAAACCTCCGCCTATTTTGGGGGGGGTATCAATGAATAGTGGACTGTGGGGTAAAATTATATGCACATACTCCAAATAATACGAAAATCGATTGATCAGTTCAAAAATGTATCGTGAGACACACCTTAAATAGTCAGATAGACAGAAAGACAAACGCCAAACGGTCGAGTTAAAACTGAGAGTTCTGTTCGCTCGTTCAGTCGTATAGAATAATAACGAACCTGCGAAGCTTAAAATTACTTGAAATAGACTTCAATCAATTGGCTTGGTTTTAGTAACCAATGTACTACGTATATATAAACTATATCCCCCATGTAGCCTATTGTACGTTTATTTGACAGACTTATTAAACAGATTTATATAACCGATGACTAGTTTAAGAAACGCATTGGGACTGCTCTAGACGGAGAGATACAAAGCGATTAATAGAAATACCTATCTTCCTTCCTTACAAAACAATCCGCAGATTGGTTTGTAG
The DNA here is from genome assembly GCA_034769895.1 of Magicicada septendecula. Classification (NCBI taxonomy): domain Eukaryota; kingdom Metazoa; phylum Arthropoda; class Insecta; order Hemiptera; family Cicadidae; genus Magicicada; species Magicicada septendecula. The sequence continues at coordinate 170,874,656 of CM068372.1, forward strand.
CAGTTCTCCATACCGATCTTCTCTGTGCTTTCCGTTTCATCTCCTCATAGAAATTACAACATATATCACCAATAACCTGTTTCATATATTGGAGACTCGGTCTTACTCTTTTCCCTTCAGTGTAACCTTCTATTATTGTTTTTATCAAATTCTCCTGACGCATATTATGGTCAATAAGTTCAACAGTTTGCTTCACAATACTACTACTACTACTCTCCAGCACTACAGCCCATGGTGAGCCTTGGCCTCCGCTACGACCCGTCTCCACTCATCTCTGTCCACTGCCTTCAGTCTCCAGTTCCTAATGCCCATCTTTCTTAGATCTTCTTCCACATCCTGCTGCCATCTTCTTCGAGGCCTTCCTCTTCTTCTTTTGCCCAGTATCGTTCCACTTAATGTAGTTTTGGGCATCCTCGTAACATTCATACGGAATACGTGTCCCAGCCATCTAATTCTAGCTGATTTTATGTGTCTCACCAGGTCTTGTCCACCAATCAACTCATTTATTTCACCGTTATTACGGATCCTATACATATTCCCTTCCTTCACCGGTCCAAATATCTGTCTCAAAATTCTTCTTTCAAAAATTCTTAGTGCACTTATATCCTTATTTACGAGAGTCCATGTCTCGGATGCATAAGTAACAACAGGTCTGATCAGTGTTTTATATAACATCAATTTGGTTCTTGGAGTTAGAAGCTTTGATTTCAGTAATGATTGGTTTGCATAGTAGGCTCTATTGCCGGTTATGATTCTATTTACTATTTCGCTGCTCACTCGGTTTTCATTATTCAGAATAACACCTAGGTACTTAAATTCTGTAACTCCTTGGAAACAGTAATGGCCTGTGTGAAGGTCTAGCAGTTCTCTATTTTCCTTCGCAGACACTTTCATGTATTTTGTTTTAGCCTCATTGACTTCCAAACCAATCCTGCTCACTTCCCTCTCTATTTCAATAAAGGTGTCTTTTAATACATTTTTGTTCCTGGCTACCAGCACAATATCATCCGCATATGCTCCTAGTTGCCTCGTCCTTTTGAAGATGTGTCCTCTGAAGTCTATCTTGTTTATAGCATAGTGTAGTGCCAAGTTAAAGAGGGTCGCAGATAATGCATCACCCTGCTTTACTCCAGTACCAACCGTAAAATCTTGGTTTTTGTTTCTTCCCAGAACTTTTCCCCTGAAATCGTTCGGACTGAGCAGTACCAGTCTCACAATCTTTTGAGGTACTCCCAATTCTTCCAATGCTATTCGCAACATTATTCGATTTACACTATCGAAGGCTTGCCTGAAATCTATAAACAGTATATGGATGTCAATACCATATTCGAAACATCTTTCGAGTGACTGCCTCATGACGAAAATTTGAGCGACTGTGCTCCGGTCGGCTCTAAATCCACTTTGATGTTCACTTAGGATTTCCTCTGCATATACATTTAACCTATCAAGGAGAATCATGGACAATATCTTATAGACACAGCTTAGCAGTGTTATGCCCCTATAATTGCTGCATACAGTTTTATCTCCTTTTTTAAAAACTGGGTATATTACTCCAGTCTTCCAGTCATTTGGCATTGTCTCTTCCTCCCATACACTACATACTATATCATGAATTTGTGCAGTTAGTGCTCCACCGCCTTTTTTGATCAGTTCAGGGCTAAGCTGATCTTCGCCAGGCGCTTTCCCGTTCTTTAGTCGATTAATTGCTCTTCTCACTTCCTCAACTGAGGGAGTTTCTACATATGGTTCTGGACCTATTCTTACATTCTCTTCTACAGTCTCCATTGTGTCAGGCTTATTTAATAGCAACCAATAGCAACTTCCCTCATCTTTCCTGGTTGCAGCATGGTCTGTACGTTCCACGTTCCAATGATCAATTTATGCTTCCATTTGTCATCTTTTTTTCTTATCTTAATCCGATGATTCGTGATGTGTGCTTCTCCTAATACTGTCCCACCCCGGAGATCCGAATGGGGGACTGTTTTACCTCCGGATATATTTTGAGCATTAGGATCATTCATGATGTTTTCCTTCAACTTCTTCTTTCCCACTGACAAGTCGTTGGGTTTCTCTACAGTTATATTTTATGGTGTGGGTCGTAAGCTCCACGACCAACCCCCATCCTGGAGGACCAGGGACACTTCTGTCGGGGTTACCATACCTTAGCTGGTCTGTTCCAGTTAATTATTTCGGGCGCTGGAAACTCGCCCTTCATCCTCTCTCATGTTTGCTACATGGCGCACAAACAGGCACGCCATGCACCCAGGGGTCACGCGACTACAATTAGTCTTCGAGGACGTGAGAGTAGGATTTGTTGGCAGAGCTGAGTTCATCTAGAACCTCTGACTCTTTCGTCAGAAAACAGTGGGCCTTTCTCAGAGTTTTGTTGCTATCTGGGCACCAGCAACCCAGATCGCCTCTGAGACCCTTTACCAACCTTTGACCCCCGTTTGCTTCACAATACTTTGCCAAAAACATCTTGCTTCTTGTTTCTCCTACTCTGGCCAGAATGTCATTATTACTAACTTTTTGGATGTATCTTATGGATGGTTTAATGAAAATTTTTTAAATGAATTTGTTTTTAAAAACCATTTTGTTATGTGTACATTCTGGTTGTACTGAGACATGATCTGAGAGCTGGATTAATAGTCGATTTGATGGAGCCACAAAAACTCTCCGCACTAGAATGAATCGATATGAAACGTTTTGTAATGTCTTCTACGCAATGTGTAGATAAAAGTTAAAAAACAAGTTTTGGGTGCCCTTACATCTAAAGTGTTAAACGAACCCTTAAATGACGCAGAATTTCTTAGCAAACCATTCGGAACAACTTGAATAAACCACTTATATTATATATTTGAGGTCGCTGATTAGCACTGTGAGGTCAGATGTGTTGTACACCAACAGGACAATTTGGAGGGGGTGAAATGTGTAAATTAGACAGTGAAATTTTGTTCTTAGATATTTAGAAACTAATTATCAGTGAAAACATAAGTATACAACAAGGTGGTCAAAATTATATTGGTAAATCACGCAAAAAGGGGTCGAAACCATCCCTACACGCAGGAAATTTCTTTTATAGTAAACTATTTGGAATAAATTGTTAAAAATTGTATAATTTTGTTTATGAGGCTGCTGATTAAGAAAGTGAGGTCAAAAATATGTTAAACACAGAGAAGTAAACATGGCCAGTTTAAGGGGAGGATGTACAAAATATCTGTATTTTTTTAATTCATTTTTCTTATAATAGTCAAATAAAAAAAGCAAGAAAAAGAAATAGAGACAGTGAAATTGAATAAGAAAATAGTTAATTTTATCTTTATTTATATAAGATTGTAATATTTTATAAGTCGCCCAAAAGTAAAACACTCTTCCTCTACTTGTGATGAGTGTAGTTGCAAATTACAAATAGTTACCACCACATTTAAACAATCAATCTCGCAAAGTATTTTTCCTATAAAAATAAAAAGAAATTGTTAATAAGCTTTATTTAGTAGTTCTGCCTTTCTTTGTTAAATTTAATATTTTACGGATATTTAGGGAAAATAAAAATGTTTCAACGACATCACTAGATTAACCTAACATTCAATGTCTAATATTTGAAAAGTAGCTGTTAACAATATGTTAAAAAAAATATCTTAGCATAGTCAAAATAGGCCTAATGTTAAGGCCTAATATCGACACCTGTTAACAATTTTTCTTAATTTTATTATTAGTAAATGTCAGCAGGGAAATTGCCAATTTTCCAAAAAAGTACAAACAACTCAAACGGTTTATTGACCATAACTTCGTTATTTTCCCTAATATTACGACGCTATAGTAGATTTCATTTCAAAGGCAATATTGTTACGACGGCATCAGTGATCGCCGTATGGTACAGTGGAAAACAAAATACAAGACACGAATTAAGTCACTAATCACCAGCTTTAATTATCACAATTAAACAGTTTGTAACCAACAAGATAGTCTCTTACAACAAATCAAATAAAAATTGTTCACACGCAATAAAAATGTCAACTAATATAAAACACAATTGTATTACAATTGTCCTGCACAATTATAAAACATATATCACTTCGCCACAATACTTCGACCTGCACTGTGTAAATCGCCCGACAATAACTGAAAACTAAGCGGCAGGTATGGGCTAATTATAGTCTGCAGGGTTCCATAATATGCGTCCTTACCAAGCCATCGAAAATTCTAGAGGACACTTCAACGCGAACTTCGCAGAAACACCCACCGTTGGGCTAATTGAGAAGCTTCTAGAACGACACCATCGAACGCACGAGACGTTCCGCATTACGTAATACTGCTTCGCATGTCAAGCGTCACGTACGCATTACAGCTGCGGGAATAGCCGAGAAAAGAGTAGAACAACGTTCTCCAATTTACCAGAACGTTCCGTAATGGCGTAACACTTGTTCCGCATTACGTAACAATAAGAGGATATGTATTCTAATTTATGAGTACTGTTTTTATTAGATTATGTTTTTTTTAATTGTTCAAAGTAGAAAATTCATTCTTGGTGGTGAAAAAATTGAAGCGTCATCTTCAAACAGTCGTATCTCGTGAAGTGTTAGTCCTATATAAATAAAAAGTTAAGCAAATTCCTTGGTATAAAATGTGCTTTATTTTGTGTACCTGCTTTATTTTGTTTAATTTAACATTTTGGGGGTTATTTAATAATGTATTTTTTTTACTTGATGAAATCAATAAATTGAGCTAACATTCAAAGTTAATAGTATCGCAACGAAAAGATTAAAAACCATAAAACATTTTAACATATTAGGAATAATGTAAATTAATGATCCGCAGCAGTGATTCTTATAGTTTTCCTTTAATAGCAAATTACAGCAGAAATATAACAAAATTTTTAAGACAAAATAAAAAATACGAACGATTTTTGGGCATACCGTTGTTAATTGTACTGGTATTTTGGTAATGCTAAACTAATTTTAAAGTTACTTTTAAAATTACGTTTAAAGTTACGTTCAATGTAGGTCCTAAGCATTTTGACCTCAAAGTCATACCTTTTGAGTTATCGAGAGTCAAAAATTGTTTTAGGGGGAAAAGAAACTGAAAAATCCATCTCTTGCAAAGTATTAAACTTACAGGCATTAGAAAAATATCAAATGATTTCGAATTAAATGAACTTTAATTCCTCAACATTTTTCTTAAACTTAATATCTTCTGAGTTATGATACGACAATTGCCACGAGGTATCGTTTTAGGAGGAGTGGTGATATCACATTTTAAAGTGCCAATAACAAGAAAGTGATTGGCTTTTATGAAAAAGTGTATACCAACTCATTTTCGTAGTATTTAAAGCTCTATCGATTACAGGCGTTGTTTATCTTTATTTATTTCCCAGTCACTGAGATGGGTGGAAACTATCCCCTGTGGAAGAGCACCTAAACCTTTTTTACAACTTTTATCTAGACACTTCTTCTTCTTTAGTTAGCAATCCGCAGATTGGTATGTATCAGTTCTCTACACCGATCTTCTCTGTGCTTTCCATCTCCTCATAGGAATTACAACTTACATCAGCAATAATCTGCTTCATATACTGGAGTCTCTGTCTCCGTCTTTCTCTTATCCTGTGTTATAACAATATCCTTTGTCTTTGTTTCTATTCTAACTAGCGCAATTCTTTGTTTGAATAGCACATATCCCTTAACTCTTCTTACAACATTCTTGTTCATAATGATTGCTACTCCTGCATGTCCTGATCTATCTTCCACTATTGTTGTATTTATTACTCTGTAATATCTAGACAGTATGTGGAATATATTACGAAAAGTTTCATGTCGGTTTGTTCTATTACAGAGAATGCCAAGGTAAAATGCTTCATTTGTCCCTACTATAAGATAAAACGGAAGAAAGGACGAAAGGTTAAGTGAAAGAGTCAGTTACGGATTCAAATATGAAGTACCCGGTAAAGTGCTATAACAGAGAAAACTACAATGACTTCATTTACTGTCGTATACAGTAAAACAAAATCAGATTAAGACAAGTTATTAGAAAATGGTAACATATTACTTATTACTCTCAATAATTTAGCGTGAGTGGAAGAAAAAATGAAAAAATGTAGAACAAAGAAACTGTTACATGATTAAGACGCTGGAGGATACAAAAATGAATATATCGACAATGAACAAATCAGAGTGGAAACATCATTGTCGCCGAAGATCTGCCTGCGAAAGGCAAATTAATTCTCGTATTTTGATCAACATAAAGAGATAGACAGGCACAGAAATAGCAAGTGCATATTAACTTTGCTTATTAACTGTTATAGGCCTACTTTGGTACATTATGACATTTACTTAAATTTACAACTAACGTAATTTAGAAGTCACAGAAAGGGCACCTCTATATAACGAAGTATTGTTCAATAGAAACACGTTTGATCTGCGCAGCCGTGACTTCGTCGCTATAGCAACGGAATTCATTTGTTTATATTGTTTTTTTAAGTACTAGTGACGCGTCGGTCAAAAATATTTGCAGTTCGTTCTTTTCTAAGCGTTGTGACTGGGTTGAAAAATGTCATCTATGATAGAAAATCCGTCCAAAGTTAATCTGCGTGCCATTGTTTAGTTTTTGGCCGCTGAGGGGCGTCAGCCAGTGGAAATTTATACGAAAATGAAAGCTGTATATGGTGACTATAGTTATTCTCATACAGCAGTGGTTGAATGGTGTAATAAATTTCGACAAGGAAGAGAATCTACTAAAGATTTGGCCTGTGCCGGACCTGCACGTGTTGCAGCGTCAGATGAAAATGTGAAACAGGTGGAAACTGCTTTACGCGCAAATGGGCGCATCAAAGTTAGAGAACTTTCTCAAATGTTGAGCTACAGCGTGGGAACTGTTCATTCCATCATTCATAGTCTTGTAATGTTGTTCATCAACAACAAGGTAATGCCTTTCAACACCAAATTGTTGCCGGTGATGAGTCTTGGTGTTATCACTACGAACCAGAATCTAAACGTCAGAGTATGCAGTGGAAACATACACAACTTCCGAAGCAGAAAAAATGTCGGTCCCAAACTTCGGCAGGAAAAGTAATGGTGACCGTATTTGTTTATTATCAGGGTGCGTCGCTCTTAGATTTTAAAGAACCTAGTGTTAACATCAACGCTGAGAGATATGGAAACAGCTTAAAACGCTTACGGCTCAGCATCAAGAATAAACGTCCCGGGACGCTCACAAATGGTGTCATTCTTCTGTATGATAATGCTCGACCCCATATAGCCCAGACGATTCAAGATCTGCTTGGTCGTATGAAGTAGGAAGTCTTACAACATCCACATTACAGTCCCGACTTGTCCCCGTGCGATTATCATGTTTTTGGCCCATTAACGAAATCACTAAAACGACGGCGGTTCAAATCAGACGCTGAGGTAGAGTTTGCTGTTAGCGAATGGTTCCGCAATCAGCAGCAAGAATTTTCCCAGCAGGGAATCTACAGACTAATGCAACAGTGGGACTCATGCCTTAATGTTAATGGAGACTTCTTTTAAAATCGTTGAATAAAAAATGCTTTACAGCCTCTAAACGTGTTTCTATTGAACAGTCCTCGTAATTTCGTGATCACAATGTCAAAGGCGTTTTGCAACACGAACCAACAAAATTGTCTATTCTTCAAAAGTTTCTTCAGCCCTAAACAGGAATATTAACATTCAACATTTAGTATTTGTATGCTTACAAGGATTTGTAGTAGACAACCGCCCCGTTATAACGTTACATTACCGACTTATAGATACTAAACTGTACAAGCATTAACAGCTCCACACTTTTGGTTTGAGCGTTCCTATTGGTCTGTTCGGAAATCATGACATGGAAGGCTCTCTTACGTTGCGGACTCCAGGACTTTACCAGTTTAGTTCGTTATTTTAGAATTCTTGACTCAGTAAAATCATATTAAAATACAGAGAATGGGGACAATGAGAGAGAGAGAGAGAGAGAGAGAGAGAGAGAGAGAGAGAGAGAGAGAGAGAGAGAGAGAGAGAGAGAGAGAGAGAGAGAGAACCGAGGAATTCAAGAAAGGACAGACGAGACATAAAAACATACGAAGATGTAAAAGAAACATACAGGCGTATGTCATTGAAGTACCAGCTGTTACCCGTGGCTTCGCACGGGAATATTTGACTTTTAATAAGTATTTTAATATAATTTTTATTGTCTATGTCTGTATGGCGTTCTGTCAGCTCGTATAACAATTTTTTACTCATTAGTCAAATTCTCTCTACTATGCTATGTGTTAGAAGCATTGTATAACACATTAAACGTTATGTTTTCCTCAACCATGGCTTTTATTTATTTCAGCAGTAAACTAAAAACCTAAAAACCAAAAACCGTTGTCACCTAACCTCACAAATAAAAACAACACGTATTTTCGATTTCCTTTAAGTAATAGGACAATTTACAAATAGTACCCTTCATCTTTTCCGCATCGTAATATATCGATACAATAGCATATAAAACATCGAAAATGTACTGCAGGAATGGATAAATGTACAGGTCCGATGCCGTTGAATATCATTTGTTTATTTACTTGTTACTATGATAATTAATTCTGGTCTCCATGGTGATGTTGACATCTTTATACGCGTCAACGAAAAGGCATAATTAAAAGGGCCTAAATCGTGCGAACGGGGCAAAATATCAAATTCTAAGTTAGACAGTGTTTTTCCTCTTGTGTCAAAGGTTTCCTGTGCGAAATTTGGTGGCAATCGGTGTAACGGTGTGGTTTTGTATTCGGTAGGCTACCCATAAATCCTCAGACTTTGAGTTTTATATTGTAATAAAACAAATTTTAATGAGTATAATAACTGTTTAAGAAATTTTATGTTTATTTAATTAATTTTTATATTAATTTAATTTATTAATTTAATTTAATTATTTTATTATTATTATTTAATTAATTAAGATAATAAATAGTAATTATGTATGAATTGGAAAAGAAATATTTGTTTCACCGCGTTAAATAGATTATGTCGTAGCCAAATCGATTGAAGGTAGGTGTCAATTCAGCGTCTTTATTTCTTCTTCTGCTCGTCTTTTTCCTTTCTGAAGTCCTCGTTTATAAATTGAGAATTGATGTATTTTAATTTAGTTACTTAACTAATCAATAAAACGCCAATTTAAAACAAATAATTATATTTATTATGATTAATGCGATTATTCGACTTGCGTCGACTATTGCTCTCGGAGTCGAGACTGGATCTCAGGTCGATTAATACATTTGGGTTAAGTTATATCAAATTAAATTATTCGTTAACGTGGATTCTTTTAACTGTTGAATAGTCAGGAAAGGCAAGTTAGAAAATTCAATACTTACAATTAGAAAAAAACTTATTCATTAACACATAATTATTAAAAATATAGTATATATTAGTAAAAAGAAATTCGAACCACAAGCTGACTGTTCTGACGTCACGCAGTCTTCGTCTTGGTCCAGCTGCTTCTCGTTGAAATTAAAAGATGGCTGCCTTCATGCGTTGTACCACGCTGATAATCTGTTTCTAGGATTTTCTTCAATAAAATGCAGTAGTTGATAAATTCCTCTTCTGTGATGTAGTTATTGAAAGACCTTCAAGTTATTGTGTTTAGTTTTCGTCCTCCACTGGATTTCGTTCGGTAATACATGTGTAGTGTTGAGTGGTTTCTTCAAATCAGTTCGCTGTTCATACATTAGGTTTAGATTTATAATTCCATCATGGCCGTTCGTTCTGGTAGTTAGTTTTAGTGTTTTTTAAAATTTGGTTCATTATTCCACTGATTATTTAAATTGGATTCATTGATTTACTGTAGATACTTCATTCCTTCATAATTCCATATGACATCTTGGTTTTAGTTAGTTAAAATTTTTTTTTTCAGATTTCTTCTCGATACTCTGACACGTCCGTTATGCTTGGAGTTTAACAATCAACTAATTTAATTTGTTCCTTCATATAGAAAATCCTGTACGATTTTGGTCTCATTTCCCATTGTTCACAATCAGCTGTTTGCCTTATTCCCGATTCGATTTTATGGAAATAAATGACATTTTATTATATTTTACTGGATATAATTTAGTTATTTAGTATTTCTATGAAATTTTAATTACATAACTATATTCCTGCTTTGATTTTTATACAATTTAATATTAAACATGACCTATTTTGGTTTGAATTAAACTAAAAAATTACATTCCTTGAAATTTACTTCTAGGCCTTATCATGATTCACATAATTACCCATTAAATGGTTTACAGTATGTTTTATGTTACAATTGTCCTCAAATAAGATTACTAATTAAATCATTATAATTTGCCTTTACTACTTTGTTATTATACTAAACATTTACTGATTTATTTACATTTTACTTATACTTGGTTTACTGCGTAGGCATTATCTTGTACAATCACTATTTAAGTCAATGTCATCCTCTGACTTTTTTAATTGCTACTACAGGTTGTTGAGATAATTATACTAAAGTAATTGCATGCTAAAAGGAATAATTTATATTAATTTGGTTCCGGTTTTCACTAATTTATCTCCTCTGATTTGATTACAGGGTCAAAGTTGAATTTGGCTTGATTATCAATTTTCAGTTTTACTATCCGTATTATAATTATTTCACATTATTATTATTATCTTTTCTGAGTTACTATTTATATGACATTTAAATTAATATATTGCCTTTCCTTCCTTAACAAAATTCTGACATAAATTAACATTCTTTAAATACAACAAACACTTATTCTCTACCATTTAGTATATCCTAATATCAACATTGTAGGTAGTGAATACCAATATAATAATTAAACAAATAAATTGCTTCTTATAATTAAACAAATTATGGTCTTAACCTAATTACAGTCTTTTGCTGTCCTTTCAAATCTGGTTTGGGGCGTTCCCCTTAATTACACACTTTTTTATTTATACTTATATTTACATTAAATCAGTGTACTGGTATTGTATTCTCTGACTTTGGCCATATGGTTTTCTAATTTTTATATTATAATTATTGTTATGTTCATTTATTTATTTTGTTTAATTCTGATAGAGTATTCTGGCTTCAAAATAGGTTTTGTCCCTTTGAGATTTTTATTTAATTAATTTGTCCATGGTTGTATTTCCTTACTGCTCCTTATCTTACTGGGTATACTGATGATGTTACTGGGATAATAATCATCCTACATGGTTTAACACATATTGTTTTGAATTGAATGTGTTTAATTTCTTTGGATCGAGAGTTTTTATCGTACTGTTAAGGCATTTTATTTATTATAGTAATTATTTCTGTTATGTTACTTTTATTTAGGTTTATTTTACTCATTCCAGATTGTTTCTTCCTTTCATTTTCTAGGTGGTATTAAATTGTAAATAAGGCAAAATTTCCGTTATGCTACAATATATGTAGGTTTTCTAGTCCCAAGCTAGATTGACTTTACTAGTTAAGTAGAAGGGAGCATCTTACTCCCAACAGCAAGCGTTCCAAAGCCTTCACATTTGACGTGAGCGAAGTGCGGCAACAAGAAGTCGATGATTTTTTACACTTAATTAACGAAATCAATAGGAAAAGTATTACCACAGGCGAAAAGTGTTGTTTACACAAATAGGCCTAAGAAACGGGCACTTAACTAGACAGATAGATTGTGGAAAAGTAGCAATAAAACACACACTTCTTAGAACAACAATATGTCGGGTTTCACATTTGCCTCGGAACGTACAGCGATTTTACGATTTTACGCTTTTAGAGAAATCCGTTTTTTTATTGTTATTATCACGGCCACTTAATGGCATATTTTTCTTTGTGTTAATTGGTTCGCACGCTCTTGGCGCGCTTGTGTTTCTGGGCACGTATGAGTCAGGATAAGACCCCGTGATGTTTAAACGTTTTGCTAACAAGCACACATAAATTGCAAAAATAATAAACGCAATGTCTATTATGGAAAATCTGATTACATCCGCGGTAAAATCTACTTATTACTTTTACTACTGCGCGCGCGCGTGTGTGTGTGTACACGCGCGCGTACTTTACTTTATTATAAAATACTTTCTACGCACATATTATTTTTCTGTAATTCACTTATGCACATTTGGTTTAATCCCTTTCTTGGTCAACACCACGAGAGTCAAGTAAAAGTACATTGAAACATTTTTAATACAGAAAAGTTAACTAACTTAATATAAATAACAATTTAGACGATAGGAGTTATTATCACTTGATTAGCCTGCTCAAATCAAAACGCGTATCCAGTAATACCAAGATAAAAAAGTACATAACGCCAATAGTAGGGCTAGTAATATGGGTGGAAAATGTAGCGTCTGACTGCTAAGAATGAGAGGCTGTTGAGTGCGTGAGGGACAAAGTGTCAATGAAAATACGTGGATATTTCTTTATACTGTGACAGTGTTAGCTTGAGAATAAGGAAAACGTTAAAAGTGCATAGGTGTCTTGATACAATATGCCTAGTAAAGAAGGGAGCCTGCAATAACTGGGAGAAACGGCAGGCAACAGAACGGTGAAGAAAGGTTTTGAAGGCAACCAGGTGGATATATTTTGGTGGGAAGAGCAAAAAAATCTGGCTCGAGGATGTGCAGAAACATGAGGATATGACGATGGTAGGAAAGCAAACGAAGGTCAGTGAAGAGAACAGTCTTCACGAAGCTCAACGCCAAGTACCGTGGCACCAAAAAGTACAGTAAAATAATCAAAGCTGAGACTGCACAGATCTTCGTTATAGAACAAACTGCAGGATTCAGATATGTGCAGGCTGGATATCGAAGTAGATGAAGGAGTCTACCATAGACGGAACTTGATAAACGGGTCGACGATGAAAATCGGATCAGGTAACGATGCCTAAATACAGACGAAGAGGAAACATTATTGAGCGGGCTGTTAGGCCGTGGTCCAGAGTTTATGTTTCGGCCTCACCACCGGAGCTCATCCGCACGGTGTCCGCCAAGTCACCTCAGTGATGAATTCTTAAAGCCTTAGACACTCTATTAGAAAAGGACAAATGTTTGGGGAGGGCTTTCTCCAGTGATAACTCAAGAATGTTAATGATGATGATGGCAATAATAATTGTATATAACTTATTTCTCGTATTATGTTAGGCTTTGGCTTACTTTATGTAACCTATTTTTTTTTTTTTTTTAATTCCTTCAGGACGTTCCTCTTTTTCTAGACGCCTCTATGACGTTACACTTCTCGGTCTACCTCGGGGTTGCTTTCCTTCAAATTCGTCCAGGTGAAACTTTTTTGCGGAATATCTTGTTTTACTCAAAAGTTCTATAAGTATCTCTAATATTCCAGTTGTAATGTGTGTGTGTGTGTGTGTGTGTGTGTGTGTGTGTGTGTGTGTGTGTGTGTGTGTGTGTGTGTGTGTGTGTGTGTGTGTGTGTGTGTGTGTGTGTGTACATAACGCTGCTACTTTACGGTGAAAGACAATTACGCGTCAACTATCGAGTCTATACCGGAACATACCGGTCAGCGCACTCTGTTCAAGGACACTGTTTCTAGTGGATTCTCGAGAGCGCCTGTTTGTTTAACAAAGTTACAGATTATTCTGGAAATCAGCAGGGTATAAATACAGCCATTCAGCGACGGTCAAGTTAGTTATTGTCGCGCGATTACTCTGTGCGTTCAGGTGGTTATTAGTGAAAAGTAATTATTGTGGCGAAGTGTTATGTGTTTTATAATTGTGCGGGACAATTGTAATACAATTGTGTTTTATATTAGTAGACATTTTTATTGCGTGTGAACAATTTTTATTTGATTTGTTGTAAGAGACTATCTTGTTGATTACAAACTGTTTAATTGTGATAATTAAAGCTGGTGATTAGTGACTCCATTGGTGTCTTGTATTTTTTTCCAACTGTACCATGCGACGATCAATAGACCGTCGTAACAGTATTAAACCACATCACTGATACTGTTTATTCCTATGTTTCTGTAAGTGATGCTACTTACAATTCCTTCCGTTCACTCCGATTTCTTATTCTTTTTTTGATTTTCCTGCTTGTTAACTTTAGGATTTTTTTCGGTCACGTCTTGTTTTTGTTTCTATTATACGTCATAAATACTTCATCTCTGGAGCAGTTAGTTTAGATGTGTCAAGAATGGTCCAAGACTCTTCACCGTGTAATAATATTGATGTTTTATACAACAGTGGTGTATACGGGCCCAATTTTGTTTGATTACTTGGTTCTCTTCCCTATTAAGGTGTTGTTATTTAGTTCTTTGGTGTTGGTAGCTTTGCTAATTCTGTATAGCATTTCTTCAGCCATTCTCCCATTCCGGCTTAGTAAAATCCTGAGTGTTCGCATTTATATTTCGTATATATCTTCCGTCTGTCTGTATTTGTACGTGTTTATTTCCTCTTTGACTTTTCTTGTTCATTTGTCATAAGTTTCTTTTGTCTGTATTTATTTGCATTTTTTCTTTTCAGTTCTTCTCCCATGTTGTTCATACGTAGATCAAAACTTTGAACTTTGTTCTACCCTCCCTAGCAACAGTGTTTAGTAATGATTTTTCTGTTAGCACGTACGGGTTTTATGGTATTTCGTGATACGGTGTCTGGAGTCTAAAGCTGTTCCACAGTGCCATCAGGGAAAGAAATATACCTTTCTAGCTGATGTTTAATCATAGCCAGCTGTATGTCTTTCCGCCAACAGACGTTTATGCCAAGAAAAATAGCCCTTGTTCTAGCCGTCGGTTTTGGATCCGTTTCTACGAGTACACACAACAATAGCAATAAGTGTCGTGACCTACCACATCGAGAGGAAGAACAGAATGCAGCTAATCTTTGCTGAGATCACTAGCAGCGTAATGTATGTTTTATGTGAGACCATTACCGAGGCCGGCGTGATTACATAGGCCATTCTCACTCGTCCGTCGCTATCGAAATAAAGTAAAATGAATTAAAATTACGTTTCACAATGAAAACTAGTTAGCATTTACATAAATATACTGGGTGTTACGTACACGTTGTGTGTGTGTGTGTGTGTGTGTGTGTGTGTGTGTGTGTGTGTGTGTGTGTGTGTGTGTGTGTGTGTGTGTGTGTGTGTGTGTGTGTGTGTGTGTGTGTGTGTGTGTGTGTGTGTGTGTGTGTGTGTGTGTGTGTGTGTGTGTGTGTGTGTGTGTGTGTGTGTGTGTGTGTGTGTGTGTGTGTGTGTGTGTGTGTGTGTGAATATCGTGTTACCTACGGCGAGTCCCTGCCTACTTAAAAAGCTTTTTAACTAATTATTAATTAAACCCGGTAGGGCAATAAAGACGGTACACACGTAATTTCCAATTAGAACACCATTATTACGGAACGAGTAATTGCAGTTTCCCTCATTCTACTAATGACTGTTCTCACACACAAGATCCCTCTCGCCAATCGTGACATGTGAAAAGTTAAAAGATTTTATACTCGCGCTTTAAAAAAATAATTTGTTTAAATTATTATAGTTATAATCAAACTATTTATTATAATTATAATCAAATATTTTATTATAATCAAACTTTTACATCATTATCATCGTCGTCGTCGTCATCACCTTAGTCGCCGGCCTCATTGTCGTCACATAGTGGAGTCAAATTAGATTTTTACTTTGGAAAAATTACGAATGGCCATAACTTTTTACTGTACATTTGTGAGGATGTTAGGAACAACATATTAAAAGTTACCGACCGTAGAGTGTACGCTCGATTATTTATTTAACAAATTAGTTGTAAAATTCCATTGTTTATGGAATATCTCAAAAAGTTTAATTTTTTTTTTTAACTGATTGTGCCATTCGAAAGAATGGAGAATTTTACATAAAAAATGTATATAAAGTTTATCTCTAAAATGAAAACTGTAAGCTGCAGAATTTTTTTTCTAACGCACGAAAATGTGAGGCGGCGACACGCAAGTGCAGCGCTTGAGGAGCGCGCTACACTAAATTTGTTATAATTTTGATCTAATTGATCAAATTGAGCTCACAAAAATTTAAATGAAAGACGAATCTTGCAGCTAACAAGATATCATGTTTTCAAACGTGAAAAAAAATATTTATAGGAATAATACGTCTATAAAGTTACGTCATAGTAGAATTTTCTACAAAATTAATTAATGATCTGCCATTTTTTAATTTTTAAGATAAACATCTGAAACTTTCACAGTTTACTCTTGAAATGACATTTAAAAAGGTAAGTGATATAAAAAAATCTTAAGATTTTAGTTCGAAAAATACAGAGCTCAAAATATTCAATAATTTTAATAAATGACAAATTTGAATTTTTAGGTCATGTTTCAAAGACCAACAACTTTAGTTTAAAATGTGATATTGAAACTTTACAGGTGCATTTTTTGAAGCTTGAAAGCTGTACTTTAAAATGGTCTGATTTGTTTTATCTAAAATATTGAATTAATAATAAAATTTTACAAATAACAAAAAAAACTTCGTGAAATCCGTGAAATTTGTTGTTAAATAAACTTTAATAACGTTTATAAAAAAAAATTTAGCTTACCTAACCAACATATTTTTATACTACGACCTTAAAAAAGTATATCCAGCGAAATATAATTTTTTTATTTGTTAATATAAGTGTAAATTGTATAAAATACGAAATAATTATTATTTTTTTTTTTTTTTAAATCGACGTAATATTTATTTTTTAAATGTATTTTCCTGCTGAAAATATGAATATAAGTTTACGTATTGATGTAGTTTATAGTTGTGAGTCGAAAATATTATATTTGAATGTTAGAGAAAGATAGAACATAAGAGAACACCTGCTCGGTGAGTATAGCGCTCACCTGGGCCATGCTACTACGTACGTATACGTGTCTAATAGAGGGAAGGGAGAATTTTGAAAGTAGGTCGTTTACTTTTTCACAGTTTGTCTTATGAAGCCAAGCACATCAACCACGTGTTTGATGTTCCTTGTATTATTTTCAATTTAAAAAGTGTTCTTTTGTAACAATTGCACAAATAGTTATTATTTATAAATGCACGAATTTATATCTTTGAGTGAGTTGTGATTATTACTCAAAAAAGTGTGTATTTCATATATTATGATATAAATAGAATATTTTGACGTGATATTATTGATTAATATTACTAATAATCTTCAGTTTTCATTTGAGGTATTTATTTTCGTTTTCTATATTTTCACGCTAAACCTCAAAGTGTATAAAATTTGCACTACTCGAAAATTTAAATTTTTATATGTTTAAACAATTAACAAACAATTAGCGTACAAATATAAGTTTATAACTTTTTTCTGTAAGACATTTCCAAGTGATTTCAAAAGGTTTTAGGAAAAACTATGCCATTCGTAATTATTCCGAATAATGCATAGTTTTAAGCTATCTTTACTCCACTAACAGTAAGAGTTATTAGAGTCATCAACATAGTCATCTTTGCCACATGGTTTGTTTAGACATCTGCCTCAAATATTACTTGGATATTAAATACTGCCAGGGCCTTTTACTTGAATTTCGTAAGTATTTTAAAAATATTCCTGGTACAAGATACCACCCGGCACCCACTAGCCAATAAGGCACCCAGTGGAGCTGCCACCTTATGACATGTTGACAAGCAGATTTTTTTAGGATATTTAAATCTAATTTTCGACGGAATGTGACTGTCTTCGAAATACGTAGGCTACACTACATTTCAACCATTAATAATCTGTGGTCGCGTTTAGACGAAAGGAGAATTTAATAGTTTAAAGAGAGAATAAATTCTGCATTCATGCATTCTGTTGTTGCATCATGAGATAATCAGTAACATAATATCTCACGCAGATATCCGGAAATCAAATATTGTAAAAAGCAAAACAAAACTATGAAATAAAAATAAAACAAATCTAAAAAGTACGTAAAGCAGAAGAAAATCCGTACTTATTATATTACAGTGAAGAGAGTTCTCAAACCGGAGGGTTAAAGCTGGTGTGACGTAAGCAAACTACTCTCCAACCTGCAAACATTAGTGCTTCGTTTCATCTTGTGCGGCTGCATTCTATAATCACGCAGAATACACTGCATTATTCTATTAATCATGTCAGGTTACCTAATAAACTGATTTAGAGAATCACAGAAAATAAGCGTTTATAAACAACAGTTTTTATCCTACGTGGACTACATACTGAATGTTTTGTTTTTGGAATAACGAGCGGCGCATGCGCAGAACTATGTAAACTTTGCTCCCGCGCGAGGAAACGTAAGCTTCTCTTCGAGGCAATATAGCATCACCGGCGTCCGCTGAAGCACAACGACACACAATGAACTACACCAGAAAACGCTGCGTTGCGTCGTAGGAGCGGGGTGGCTTTGCATCCGTGTCTAGATTGTAGCCGGCCAGAAGATAACCAGTACTGTACCTAAATCTGTACGGGAAGCCGCCAATACGGTTGTAGTCTAGATGGCGGCCGACGTCGTGGCTCCGCTGCTGTTACTGATTCAGAGACGGTAGGCGTCGCCCACAGTTAGCAAACGCCTTGGGCCGTCGGTCGCTTTCCTCCGTGCCGGTGGCATAAGTGGAAAAGCGGCAGACGTGATAGGATGGGCGTGTTACACGAGTCAAATCATCTAGAATCGCCTAAAAGCCTTTGACCCATGTCGAGGGCAACGTGACCAGAAAGCCAACAATAACATTACTTATAATTGGTTGGGAGCGAAATCTCGGTTTTCGATTCGAAGGATGTGAGCAAATGAAACTTGATTGTTAAAAAAAAAATTAAAAGATGACAGAGAATAGAATACGAAGTAAAGATACGAAAACAGGACTGAAAAGAATAGGGTAGAAAGTAAATGACAGCAGAAGAAGGCTTGGGGAACATTCAGTCCTCCTGACTGAATGGAGGAGAGGAGACTGCCAAAGCAAGTTAGGAACAGGCGAGACATATTCCTAAGAAGAAGGTGTAAAGGTAACGCCAAACCGAACGAAAATCTGAAATCAGTTCTCTACATGAAGTCAAGAATGTACCGTGAAATGAATGTACACAGTTAGTAGTAGAAAATGTAGGCCTACATGTGCGTTTGAATGGTTTGCGTTACCTAAGAAAATACCCGACGAAGTTAACTTTAAGGAATCCCTAACGCATTCACGGCCGGCATCAGCATTGTTGAGATTGGTTCCTGCCGGGCTGTTAAGCCGTGGTCTACCACTGAGATTGCTTCCTGCCGGGCTGTTAAGCCGTAGTCTATCACTGAGATTGCTTCCTGCCGGGCTGTTAAGCCGTGGTCTACCACTGAGATTGCTTCCTGCCAGGCTGTTAAGCCGTGGTCTACCACTGAGATTGCTTCCTGCCGGGCTGTTAAGCCGTGGTCTACCACTGAGATTGCTTCCTGCCGGGCTGCTAAGCCGTGGTCTACCACTGTTATTGTTAACAAACGTTTCGGCTCCACCATCGGAGGCCATCTTCAGTGTAAAAAAACGAAGTAGGCCTACTGAGGGTTTTTTTACAAATGCCCAATACTAGATTGGGTTATCCCAATTGCGCGATCGGTTTTTTACACTGAAGGTGACTTCCGATGGTGGGCCCAAAACGTCTGTTAACAGTACAAACAGTAGACCACGTCCTAATAGCCTGGCAGAAAGCAATCTTAACGAAGTTAACTATCTTGGAAGAAAGTCAAACATACTGATATTAGCAATGGTAGTACAGACAATAAGATTATATATTTTTATGTGAACTCAATAGACAACTTCTAGTGATATCCTCCTAGCTCGCTAAAGCTGATAACCGTTACAGTATAATCATTATCCTCATCTACTCTAAACGAAGTTAATGGATCCATGTCAGTCAGTTGTTGGATGTCCTGCAGCTAGGATGTTTATCTTGATTCCGATCCTCTTCATCTCTCGAACTGACCTGGTACGCATGAAATGTCCCAGGCAGTTGATTATTTTTATTTTACTTTGTTGGGGGTAACTATTCGGATGTTCAGTTCTCTCTTTCTGTTCTGCATTCTTCTTCATTTATTTCGAGTCAACTGAATTTAAGCTTCATTTAAAAAGCATTGTACAATTACGTCTGAAAGACAAAGGTGTTTTGTCGTAGCAAGCTGACATTAGCCAGTTCAACTGATTACCACGTTTAACGACTGAATACCACAACTGAAATAATCAACAAGGATCGAATCAAATACAGTTCGGTAGTTAATTTAATAACAGGTTCCTATATGTTTTATAACACACACCATACAATTCATCTGGTCTCTCCACCGTAGATTAGATCGCTCTAATATAGCCTATTTTTTTATTTTATTTTTTTTATAATGCAGTTTTACAATCTACTCATTTCACAGAGTAAAAGTAAAAGTGATGTATAAGTCGTCACTTGAGGTGGGAACCATCCAGCGATGATTACCACGTTCACCGGGTCAGGTCATCTGGCCACTGTCTCTTCAGCCTTCTTACATCCAATGATGGATTGAGGAGTTCGTTGATCAGGTTATTGCTGTGTCCTATGTTGCGGTTCCTATATTTAGCGGCGTGCATCTTGATGACATCAGAAATTTATGGAATGCTGAGGTCTTTGTGAAGAGTATAATTAGAGATGAACCAGGGAGCATTCGTTATGCAACGCAAGATTTTTGACTGAACTGTCTACAGAATCTTTGTGTTGGAAGGTTTAGAGCAGCCCCACAATTCTATACCGTAAGACCAGATGGGTCTGAGCACAGCTATATATATGATGACTTTGTTTGCGAGAGATAGTTGCGATTTTCTACCTATGAGCCAGTACATTTGCCTAGCTTTTAAGTTGAGTTGTTGTTTCTTAGCCTGAATGTGGGCTTTCCATGTTAATTTGTCGTCAAAATGCAGCCCCAGGTATTTAACTTCTGATTTTATAGGTATGGGGGCATCGTTTGTGGTGACTTGTGGACAAGAGCTACGTTTCATGGTGAAGATTATTTGAGTGGATTTTGCAGAATTAACTCGGATCCTCCACCGCTGGAACCAATCTTGCAGGAGGTAAAGATGGGTTTGCAGTTTCTCAGAGGCTCGTTCCGGGTTGGGATCTACTGCGAGGATAGCGGTATCATCAGCGAAGGTGGCGGTGGTAGTGTAGTCTGTCACAGGTAGGTCGGCAGTAAATATAAGATATAAGTATGGCCCCAGAACGCTCCCCTGAGGCACTCCCGACTGTATAGGAGAGATTACTGACACAGTGTCTTCGATTTTGATTTGGAAGTGTCTATCTTGCACATATGATTTCAACAGTAAATATAGTTGATCAGGAAGTTGTTTCTTCAGCTTGTACAGAAGGCCCTCATGCCAGACTTTATCAAAAGCCTGCTGAATATCCAGGAAGACAGCTACGCACATCGTCTTCTTTTCCAGGCTATCCCTAATTTTGTTGACTATTCTGTGGCATTGCTGCACTGTAGAATGTTTTTCTCCGAACCCAAATTGGTGTTCAGGGATCAGGTATCCTAAAGGGCACTATTTGTTTTAGTCTGGTCAGGAGAAGTCGTTCAAATATTTTTGACAAGAGTGGAAGAAGGCTTATTGGCCTGTAAGATGTAGGGTCAGTAGGGGGTTTGCCAGATTTTGCGACCATGATAATTTGGGCAAATTTCCATTGGATTGGAAAGTAGCACAGTCTGAGCATACTGTTGTAAATAGTTGTAAGTAGTACTAACGCTTTTTTGGGAAGATGTTTCAGAACTTCTCCAACTATTAAATCGTACCCGGGGGCTTTATGTGTCTTGGAATGTTTTATCTCCCTGAGAACTTCAGAGAAGGCAAACGCTTTGATTGGAGGAGATAATTGGCAGGGAGCATCAAGGTAAGTTAGAATTTCTGAGTCATCAATTGCTGATGAGGTTGGGGTGAAAATATGGGAAAGGTGATCTGCGAACACATTCACCTTATCTTCATTTGCTCGAGCCCAACTGCCGTCAGGTTTACGAATGGGGGATAGTGGGATTACCGGGCGTTTGATTTTTTTTTGTCGCCTTCCATATTGAATGATCATGGGGTGTTAAACATGTTACGTAGTGTTCAAACGATGCGAGGCCTCTTGCATAGCTGCGCGAATTCTATGGGTGAGCCTATTGAGAATTGTTTTATACTGGGGGTTTCTCGTTCGTTGCCACTTACCGCGAGCTTGTCGTTTTTCTTGAATAAGTTGTTTGATGTGCAGAGGTATATTATGATAGTCAGGTAAAACTTTTCTTCTTTCTGGTGTAGCTTGCCATGCAGCATCCTGTAGTAGTTTAGTAAAGTATTGAACGGCTTCTTCAATGTCTCTGGAATCCGTAATGCGAAAGTTAGAGTTGACATTCTCATTGATAATGTGTTCAAATAAATCCCAGTTAGTCTGCTTAGTGCATAAAACAGGTGGAGGTTCCCTCCAGATTACATTAGTGCTTAATGTAATTATAATGGTGCTATGATCAGAGCTTAAGTCGAGATTTGGTTCGATTTTGGTATATAAGTGCGAGATTCCTTTTGTTATTGCAAAATGAAGAAGATCTGGAATTTTATTTAAGTCTGTGGGCCAATAAGTAGGTTCTCCTGTTGATAAGTAGCTGAGATGAAGATGGTGTATAGCTTCCAGTAGATTTCGACCCTTTGGTGTGATAAGCCTTGAGCCCCAGGCAGTATGCTTCGCATTCCAGTCCCCCGCTACAAGAAAGTGTGGTCCCAGAGTGGTGAAAAACTCTAGATATTCGTCTGTTGATATGGAATGGCGTGGTGGGCTATATGTAGCTGCTAAGGTCAAGGGCCATGGAAGGGCGAGAACTTTAATGATTGCACTTTGGATTTTTGCAGTGACATGTGGCTCCATTACATAATGATGAAGAGTGTTTCGTATGATGACAGCTGAACCTGCGTGAGCTGAACCGTTAGGGTGGTTAGCATAGAATATGTTATAATAAGGTATTTTGAAGACTGTTCGATCCGTTGAGTGGGTTTCTGAAATTAGGAGGATGTCAATTTTATTGATATTCAGGAAGAGGATAATTTCTTGTATGCGGCCGGAAAGCCCATTCGAATTCCAGACAGCTATTCTTAGTGCCGTGGTCATTGCTGAGGTATTCTATTTATGACTGTAGATAACATGTTGAGGATAATGTTGTTTTGATTAATGAGTTGAGCGAACATAGTTTTGAACTCACTTAGGAAAATTGCCAGTTGGTCCATTACTTCCCTGTTAGTGGGGTTTGCGTGGCTGTTGCTAGTCATTTGTGTCCTTCTACTTCCGCCCGTGATTTGAGCATATGTAGAAGTTGTATTTCGCGGTGGTGGTAGAGGGGATGGAGAATTCTGAATCACATTAGATTGTGTCTGTGGAGTAGCACTACTTAGCAGTTGTGGGTTGCCCCTAAGTTTAGATCTTATCATGTCTTGGTAGACAGAACACCCTTTATAATTGGCTAGGTGACTGCCATCGCATAGTGCACAGGTAGCAGGGGTATCCCTAGGTTTCTTGCACGTTTTAGTGTTATGAGATTTTCCACACTTTACGCAGATAAATGATTTTCTGCAGTAAGTTTTGGAGTGGCCATATTCCTGGCATCGTGTGCATTTGATTATTGCGTTTTTGACTCTTGGCGGTTCAACTTTAATTTTTGTATTTTGTAGATATTCCAATTTATATATGTCCTTATTGTTATCTTGGGGCTCAAGGTCTACAAAAAATAGAGGCAGTGGGTCCTTGGATTTCCTGTGTCTCGCGTTTATGATATTCCGAATTTTGTGGCCATATTTAGCTAGCTTGTCTTTAATTTCTTCTAGTGGCACTGAATAGTGAATATCTCTTATGACAACACGGTAGGCTCTCTCATGTTTCAGCTGGTAGGTGTGATGGACTATATTTTTTTCACAGAGTAGTCTAATTAATTTTCTGTAAGTGTCAACGGTGTGGGGGTAAATTTTAACTGTGTTGTTTGAGAGCGCTTTGCTGTGGTATGTTTCGTCTTCTGCAGCCGATGCCAGAAAGTCTGTCATTGCTTTATAGTTCGTAACACCGTATATATAGATTGGCAGAGGCTTTGGTGTTTTCGGTTGATTGTTTTTATTAACGATATTTGAGTTGCCAGAATCGTCATGATTAAGAGACGTATCTATGTTGGACAAGGGATCGAATCTATTTGCTGTTTGAGTTAAGTAAATGCTTTTAGTTGCTGTAGCAGATCGTTTCCTTTTTTTAGAGGGGCGTTTAACTTGCTGCCAAGGCACGTTATGTACTCAAGATTCATTTGCAGTTTCAGTTTCATTAGGTTCAGAGTAGGATAAGTCTTCAATTAATGAATCATAATCTATGTCCTCTTGGGAGTTCTGTGTGATGTTGGTAGGACAGCTGAATGGAGGTATTGCTTGGGGCATATTGGTATTAGTGTTCGTTAATATTTGCGATGACATTTGGTTCGGGAGTTGATTGCAGACATTAGGTGCCGGCATATTTGAGAAAGTACAACCAGTTTGTTATTGATATAGCTGCTGCATTTGTGACTGAAAGTGAGGTTGCGAATTACCTCTAAGATGAATATTTTGTTGTTGATGCTCATAACTAGGGTTATAGTTCTGGCTACTTACATAGAAGTTTGGATTGTACGGAGTCTGAATATGTTGCTGATAAAGTCCATCGCTATTTGTTTGCATATTTACCTTATCTTGTAGCTGAGTGGATGCGATGTAGAACCAGTCCGAACCGGGTCACAAGCCAGTTAACAGTCAAATGCACTTGGCCGATAACCTGAGCCGCCAAGCACGACCGAGATAAATTGTAACCAACAATAATTATTAAAGTTTTAAGTACTCACTGAAAGCCCTTTTAGAACTTTGAACACAATATAATATTATATCTGCACTGATTACTTAGCACAAGTCACAAACAAGAGATAAACTATATTTAAACATAACATAACATAACATAACAATACTCGATAACAGCGCACAACAACCGTCTACACGGTTCCACGGCTAAATCGCGACTAGCCTATTTATACAACTGTTTTCGTACTGCGTTCGGTGTAAAATATCAGTTTGCAGAGAAAATGCAAATACCGTCAGAGATAACGTTTTTCTTGAGACCGTTGCCGATTTCAATTCGATCACGTCATTAATATTTTCGAATCAAAAGCAAATAAAAGACTGTCACTCGTTGGTACGAAGGAGGACATCGACCGAAGTTTCAAAACAATTAAGCGTGAAAATAAAATTTTTTACAGCAAAGAAGGAGATCGAACCGCAAAGTAGACCATAGCCGTTAATTTAAAGTGGTCAATAAACGTCTTTATTGTACTGTACCCGTTTCTGAACTTTTGTTTATTTTATTATAGCACCTTCATAAAATCTCTTTACGAATGAAATACACTGCTCTTTTTTGTTAGAAACGCTGTCCTAAATTTAATAACAGGTAATAATTCGTGTTAACATAAACCAAGGAAAGGTTGCACAAGCAAACAAGGCTCTTAATCCAGAAGCGAAGACAAAGCTGTACTTAATTTTTTCTCCTTCACCTTACTATGAGTGCCTCGATTTCACCAAACATTTCGAAACGATTTAGAAATTTTGGATCACCCGCGAGAAACACAGGACAGAAGACTGCAATAGAAATGTATGCGCTCTGTTCACTAGACTACATTCCAATCTGTACTTTCGTGAAGCAGGATGAATACTCTGAGTAAACGAATGTTATGCACGAAAAGGGGCCGTCAACCACAACAAGACGATGCTTATTTGACAGAACTCCAAGAACAATTTGAAACGTGCCCAGTAAACTCAGCCATACCAAGTTAAAACGTTTGACCAATCTTAAATCTGCTATTCTTTCTAAGTGTTCTTTGTACCGTTGTTTGTAATCTTTTAATTTTTCATTCAAGTTAAAACTTGTAACTCTTCTCTTATGACCTCATTCATTATGAGGCCCTTATGGCCTCATTCTTTATACGATCAAGTTTAGAACACCTTTTAACTCCTCTTAAGAAAGGCATTTCCGAGGCCTATATTTTACTATCTTGTTTCTTAGTTGCTGTCCATAATTCACACTCATAAGACAGCACAGGGACTCCTATAACTTTTTAAAATTTTAATTTTGTATCTCGGCATACCTTGTTTCTACAAAACATTGTTACGAGAACCCTACCGAGCAGCCCAGAACATTCTCCGCTCCCCCCGTCCAGTGTGGCAGCTGTTGCGTCATTCAAGTAGGTGATTCTAGTGAGTTCCAGGAACACTTGAGATACGCATTAAGCCGCTGGCGTGCCGTTAAGGAGGGAAAGCTGTACTGGACCTCAGCGCGGCGTATATAAAGCCATAGAAACCGGGTTGTCAGTTCAGTTACGTGAGCGATTTTTGCTAGTGCGGATTGAGTGTTTGTCGAAGTGATATTGTGTTAATAATTGTGTGAAACTCTGTTAATAGACATTTTTATTACGTGTGGGCAAATCTGATTGGAAATATTGTACGAGTTAGTTATAAACTGTTTAATTGTGATAAATAAAGCTGGTGATTGGTGACGTAATTAGTGTCTTGTATTTTGTTTTCCACTGTACCATACGACGATCAGTAGACTGTCGTAACAATATGGTTGATTGTCCCACAGATCGTATGGAACTTACCTAACTTAACATGAATATCGTAATTCCTATCATAGCCAATACCATTTCAACTAAAAAGTTATAAATTCATTAAGGAACAACTAAGAAAGTTGAAATATTTTTCCACTTTTATAAATTAAGGGTCAAATGATTGTTTTCAACTGAATTTTCAAGAAAGAACACGCTCTGTATCTTTGGTCAGCGGTTATCGTCTCCTAATTTGCATTATTTTGAATTTTTGTTCGTCACTGTATTCTGAGGTACAAAATCTTACTAACGTCCTTGAACAATATCCAGGAGGAATCAGTTTACGTAACGTATCAAGATGTAGTATGATACCAACTTCTATCGCTGTCGCTGTTTGGCTTTTGTCTGTCTGTTTACCTGTCTTCTGTTTAGGGTTAGTCTCGCTATACATTTTGAATGCATCAATCGATTTTCGTAAAATGTGGCACGTGTGTCGATACTTTTACCCCAGTGAACCCTATTATCTTTGATATTGATCGTTTCCAGAAATAGAGGGACGACAGACAATAATATGAGGGGTAAATTTTCTTCTAATCGTATAAATACGAGTGAGATATCAGATTAATGCGAATATTAGGCAGGATCTGAATTTTTGTTCAGTTTTGGAAATTTTAAATTTTTAGAACACCGGAGCCTGAAAATAATATCAATATTTTGGAAAAAATTGTAATAGCCATGGTGGACATTTTAACTGAAAGGAATTTTAACTTAAACCCGACAGTAGTGTTTATTTTGAAATTTTTAATTTTTGGGGGCACCACGAGCTAAAAGTAGAAGTCAAAATTTTGAAAAAATTAAAAGCCTATGTGAAATTATGAAGGATTTTTTTTTTAATATAGCCTAACCCATATTTGGAAAACACTTAAAGTATTCTGATCGGTTAAAAACATCTGAGAAACGACGCTCGGTCACCTCCTCCTGGTACTTCTCGACTAACGCTGAGAATCATTCATACGAAGAATTTGCTCACAAGTTTAAAAATTTGTAATTTATGAATTTGACTTTATCTAACAGTAAATGTATTCCGTTCAAAATATTAAGTGAATTCTGCAACTCAGAAGCTTAATAATTAAGTATCGCCTACCCTACGAAAGCGAACACAGAAAACCATCACAAGAAATAAAATGCCCAATCCTCACATAGTTGATGCTCAGTCCCATGGTGATGTCCAACACTTATCAATATCTCAAATGCCAACCTGAAACATTAAATGTGCACGTACTGCTTCTAACAAAATACCTTCTTCTATAATCAGTAAGACTGGTGACTTTCACTGCCTACTGGGTATTTCTGTTATTAAATCCCGCACTCTACCGGAACACATGTCGTAGCAGTAAAGAGGAACTCATGACTCGAGCGGTTGTACATTCAGGGAACGTTATAAAAACCTTTAAGCAACCTTGTTGAACCTTCAGCAGATCTCATTGTTCTGTAAAAATGTATTTGATCAAATAGAGAAGACAACAATGAACCATTTGGAAGATGTTACGAGTATGACATAAGTAAAAGGTAGGAAGAGTTCAAGAGTGGTGAAGAAGAGTTGACTTACTTAAACAATAGTTGCTTTGACAATGACACAATAAATGTGTTACAGATTAATCGGATAGATCATAAAAGATTTACCTTATGGAGAGGCAACTGGCTCACAGTTGATTTCAACCATGTCGAAATACCGCAACAAACAACTGTCAGATACCTAGGTCTTCATTTAGGCCTTAAACTGACCTGGAAACACCACTTAAAACAGAAAAGAAAACAACTAGATTTAAGGTTCAATGAAACTAACTGGTTGATAGGCAGAAAATCTTATAGACAACAAATTATTTTGTTATAAAACTGACCTCAAACCCATATAGACTTACGGAATCGAGCGTCACCAAATCTAACATAGCAATCATATAGCGATGCCAATCAAAAATCCTACGAGATATCGCGAATACCCCGTTGTATGAAACCAATCACACTTTGCACACAGACTTCCACATTCCATACGCTTATGAAGTCATTCATGAACGTGGCACCAGACATTATCCAACCATCGTAACCCGCTAATCATACTACTTCTACAGCCTGCAATCAACAGAAGAAGACTTTGGACCACGAGGTGATATCGCTGGATAGAACACCCCTTCACTCCATTTACTTGTACGGTATATTTCTTATGTGTGTACAATAATAAGCAGATTAGCTTAAGGAATGTATAAATAAATGAATATAAATAATACATTATAAATAAATAAATAAGACCACAAAAGAAAAACAAACGTTAAAATATACACTGTTTTGAAATAATCGTTCTAAAAATCATTTTCCGAAAGGGAGAAAACTACGAACTATATGGTGACGGAAGATCTTACTTAAATCTATTCGAGTTTATTATTCCCATTGTTCACCCCGTTTTAACAAGGTATATACGTTTTAAGAGTAGTTTAGTGAACCTATTGTGTGTAAGTATATTCTATTCTGACTTAGTCTGATCTGTCAGATTTTTACGAAATCGAAAATAAATAAAACTAAATATATTCTTTAAACCGAATTCTAACATTCAACTCGACGTACTGTACTAGCAAATGTCCACGGAAAAATTTCAGACGAATGTCTAGATATACAATACAGCATCGATTATCCGAACGTCCATTAACCGAACGATCTGTTATCCGAACTCAATAAAAAGTACAATTATGTACTGTACTGTACAGTAATGTATTGCACACGTGTAGGCGCATTGGATATTTATTGAACGTAAAAAATTGTACACTATAAATTATTACAGTACTGTACGGTAATAAATAAACGCTGTAGACCTATACAGCCTTACAGCCTATGAAGACGGCGAGAATGCTACTAATACAAAACCACCGACGGCAGGAAAAGTTTTTGACGCACTTGAGACTGTTCTAAAGTGGGCCGAAACAGAAGACGAGATAGACTGTATACAGATTATGAATGTTAAACGACTTCCGTCTTCCGTCTTTAGCAGCGAGAAACGGGGTATCCCTTTGAAACAGACAGTGACAGACAATTCTTCAAAAAAGTGTAAATCCATGGTACTGTATGTATTGTTTTGTTTTTTAATTTTTAATTAATTTTGTAGTACAGTGTTTGTCGCTAAACTCTAATTTTGTTTAACTTTTAGTTTTTATTAATTACATTCAGTTTTAATTCAATGATTTTTAACCTTAGTAACACATTAAAATACAGTGTACAGGTTGCTGTAATTACATAAAAGTATGTTAGAAATGATTTTGTAATAAAAACCTTTGTTTTTGTAAAGGGAGTTTTTAATTTACGATCAATTATCCGAAATATCGATTATCCGAATATTTAATCGATATTAAGCCCTGGTCCCGAGAGGTTCGGATAATCGATGCTCTACTGTAATTATATAAGCATTGAAACATTCTGCCTAACGCTTGTAAAATCCTCCCCCTTCTCACTCACCCCCCCCTCTCTCTCTCTCTCTCTCTCTCTCTTTGTAGAGTATTATGCTTATGCTGTGGCGCAATGGTTCGGTAGGTCCGTGTAAAAAGGTGATTATTTTCCATTATTTATAGAGATTATTTGCCGTGTACATTAAAATAGACTTCCACTAGTAAGGTGCGAACAGCTGCTGAATCACGGAGTGTTTTTGTTTCACTCCCCCATTACGGGAACAACAGCCGAGAAAAGAAACAAACTGAAAGAACAAAAAAAGCTGTGCAAAGTGCGCATGACCGGATGTCGCAGCAATCACTTCACACTCGGCCTAAAACATAATAATTAACTAAATTGATTCTTCGTACTGTACTTAGCAGTAGTGGCAGCTACCGAGTGGCCGGGAGGAGGGGGAGGCAACAATGAGATTGGCACGATAAAGCAACCAAATCTCTCCGTTATAGAATCGAATCGTGTCTCGTATGTATACAGTACACGTTACGCGTCCGTCTGTCAGAAGCTTTCAAACGCGCGTCGATATTTTGGCGTTGAAGAAATTCCGATGCAAATAAGTACTGGGAATCGTTTGTAGGTCATAAACGTTCCGTGAATCGTTGTGTGTTTGTTTACCTCCGACGGATTACGAGTACGGCCGTTTAACGAGCCACCAACGAAATAATAATTAAAGGACCGTTATAAACAAGTCGTAAACCGCAATAAAACTTACGACCGAGTACGATAATAAATACGCTAATGATCGTCGGGCGTACTACCATCGCTGGAGAAAAATTCCGAGAAAATTCCGTTTGACACAGAAAGAGCGATTGTCTGGTGGTAATTGTATGTCCGTCCGATTGCGTGTCCGACAGCCCTGCAACTTGTCAAAAGTTTTAACGATTTTATTCGTTCTGTGTGTCTGTGTATGCATGCACTTATGTGTGTTTGTACAAATGTGCATGACCGTGCACGTGCATTGTTGGGTTTGTCCATACTCTGCTGGCAGCTTATACAGTACAAATAAATGAAATAAAACTTTGACATCCACAATTTAATCATTATAATTATTTTTATAAACGTTGCAATTGTTAACTATAAAATTTCAAATTATGAACTGATTTATGTAGGCCTATATGCTCTGTTCATAAACTGCGAATGTACGCGTATAAGTCTATAGGCTACGTCTAAGAGGAGAGAGAGAGAGAGAGAGAGAGAGAGAGAGAGAGAGAGAGAGACAGACAGACAGACAGGTAGACAGGTAGACAACAGACAAACTGACACAAGACAGACGGGTTGATAGGTTGATAGGCACACTTCCATTCAGGCTGACAAACGCGAGGAAAACAAAACTTGCGTTTATGTGTACAGATTCACACTGACATGCAGATATTTTTTCTTTCTTCGTGAAAGATGTTTTGTATAACTTTTACCATAATTTGTCTCATAAACATTTAACGTTGACAAATGAATGCACATTTTTAATGCACTGAATAATCAACGTCTAGTTTCAGATTTGTCTTCTTCTTTTTCTGATAGTTCCTATCTGTTTCGGATGTTGGATATCATACAGGCTATTTTAACTTTCTGCACTGCTGTACGGAATAAGTCAGCTGTATTCATACCATACCACGTCCTTAAATTTCTCAGCCATGATATTCTCAGTCGCCCAACTGCTCTCTTCCAAGTACTTTTCCCTGTAGTGTGGACTGCAATAAGTAAAATCTCTGTTCATTTCTCATGAGATCTCCCAGATACTGAAGCTTTCTTATCTACACTGTGTTAAAAACTTCCCTATCTTTCTTCATCTTTCTAAGAATTTCAACATTAGTTATATGTGCTGTCCATGAAATGCTCAGTATTCTACTACGGTAGAGCCACATTTTGCTTTGTTCTTTCTTATGGCTATAATCAGGGGCGGACTGGCCAGGTCGGCGATCGCCGAGGGCCCCGGGCCCGGAGAAGCTCAGGGGACCCCAAAGCCATGAAAATTTTATTTCGAGAAAAAACGAGAAATATATATATATTTTTACTGGTATTATAAATCTTTTCTCGTCTAAATATTGTTGGAAATATATCTTCAGGATTTATTTTGGTCAGATTGGAAGTGATCACTTCTCACCCTTGTTTATATACAGCCTATTTAGTATTTACTAATGGAAGAAAGTTAAGAAGGTTACTGTAGAGGCGCGCCGCGCGGCAACTGAGTAGTAGGCTATTGTCAATTTTGTTTGAATGTCATTGCAGCATTCAGGGCTGGGGGGGAGGGCCGAAGGCCTGGGAGGGCCTCAGGCCCTTATGTCAAGATTCAAAAGTTGCAGGAGGGCCCGGTCAAAAAAGTTGCGCACCTGGGACTATGGATTGATGGGACGGACCGGGAGCCGAGCTCAAGGGGGCTCCACCGCCGTAATACACTGTCGAATATTTTTAATTGAGATTTTACCTAGATTTGTAGGGTATAAATGTTCTTTATACTAAGTAATTATGGTTTTAAAGTTGGTTACGTTAAATTCTAAATAATCAAATAAACTATCGTGTATGTTTTGAATTAAAGCGTCCACTTACGTAAATACTGTACATACCATGTATCTATAAAGAGTAAACAAATAATTTAAAAAAGTATACGCACATAAATACGCGCGTGCGCGTTTGTGTGTTTAGCTTCAGGGGGCCCCTTGACTGCTTCCAGCCGAGGGCCTTCAAGGATGCCAGTCCGCTTCTGTCTATAATACTCCCTCTTCATTTCTTCATTGTTACCTATTTTTACCTTTTAGTGTAAAGTGCAGTGTAGTGAATATTAAAGACATGTTTAATGTAGGCTATTTTAAATCGAATTGCGGTAGGGATGGATAAAAGCTGGAGAAATAACATACAATGCTTAGTTATCGTTAATGCTAAATGTTAATTCATAATGTTATTGCTTAATTTATCGTAGTAAAATTTTTTATACTCAACTTTTAAAATTTCCTCAGCAAAAATAAACAAAGATTAATTCATCTTACAGCGTAGGACTGAAGTAAATAAATAAATCGTTCAATTGCGCAAGCAAGAGTATTACTTCAAGCCTGGTCGTCCTTGTGATTTCCGCTTTAAAAAAAGGATGCCGTTTTTATTTATAGAATTAAGAAAATTGTCGGCTCAGCGTTTGGCTGATTTGTAGTTGAGAGTTCGGAAAGCAATTGCGGACGGCGATGTGATGGTTTTTATATTCAATTTCGAAGAAGGTGAACAACTATATGGTTAACTATCGTAAATAAATGGAAAAATATTTAGTAGATCGTAAGGTACCCTTGAGAGAGAGAACGAACGTCGTTTGCGGTGAAATATAGGGAGTCGAAAGGTTTTTCTTCACTTGGTTTAATATACAGAGGCGGCCGCAGTAGTCACTGTACCGAACAAATCAACAGTTTCTGCTCTGTACAGTGTAGTAGGTATCCGCTTTCGTTCCGGACGTCTCCATAACTTGCAAGAAAACAAGGCTAAAGACTAGCAAAATTCTGCAAATATAAAAAAACCAGTTTCGAGTATTTTCGTACTGTAATCTGGCCAAAATATCAAACGAGTTGGCGAAATATTCGTTTTTACCAAACCGAAACGACTTCATAAATATCAGTACAAAACGGACACTCGTGCGCGCGCACTCTCGCAGATATGTTTTTGTATAACGTTCGTGAAACGAGAGCCTGATTTTTTTTTATACACGACCATTACATTTATTATTCACGTCTTGATTCATCAAATGCTTCCTCCTTCCCCCCTCTCTCACTCTCACTCTTTCTCTCTCTCTCTTTTATACGCTCTTCCCTAGTTTCTACTTAGGCTTGAACAATTATAATATACGTAATTGTTGCGTGAAGAAATATTTTCATTTTGAAAAGGAAAGTTATTAAAACATTTGTCGCGGAAATATACAATTAATTTTAAAAATCACCTAATTTTAAAAACTTCCATCAGATTTATGTCCAACTAAACTAGGAAACAGAAATGTTTAAAATATACCTGCAAACTACCATGCGAACTTAATGACAACACTAATTTCAAGCTCAACGCACGTTTTGCAGGTAACATGTAGATGCATGTGTGTGTGTGTGTGTGTGTGTGTGTGTGTGTGTGTGTGTGTGTGTGTGTGTGTGTGTGTGTGTGTGTGTGTGTGTGTGTGTGTGCGTGTGCGTGCGTGCATATAATCATAATCATCATCGTCAATTAAGCAAAAGCGACTCCCGCAAAAGAGACATTCGGTAGCACCCTCAATGGACTGATCGACGAAGCCTATTTTGTATTCTAAAATAGTATCACACTGACCCAAAGGTATTTCAAACTATGTTCTTCAACTACAAAAGTTCACAACACCTCCTGTCAGTTATTCCATTAACTCCGAAATTAACCCACTTAAAACTCCTGGATTTGATTTAGTTACTTGCCGCGTCTTGCAACAATTATTATCAGTAAAAAGCTTCCAGGCTTCTGAAATTTTTCAATGTATCCATCAGACTAAACCACTATCTAAATGACTTCAAAGTTTCACATATTGTTGTAGAGTCTACTAATACGGGAAAAAGAAAGTTGAAGAGTTAACTTCGGACAAGGTTTGATCGAAAAGTTCGTGCAATTGTTTAATTTACTTCGCCACAAGTGACCTATTAAAAAATCTGTTTGTATATATATATATATATATATATATATATATATAAAAATGAAAATACATTTTTCACATCATATGACATAACAAACATGTACACCAACATCCCAGTAGAAGAAACAATTGACATAATAATAAACAAACTTAAAGAACAAAATGAAAACAAAC
Organism: Magicicada septendecula; assembly: GCA_034769895.1. NCBI lineage: Eukaryota > Metazoa > Arthropoda > Insecta > Hemiptera > Cicadidae > Magicicada > Magicicada septendecula. The sequence goes on from CM068372.1 coordinate 170,909,422, forward strand.
AATATATAACCGAAATAAAAAATAGCCTCCAACTAATACTAAAACAAAATTACTTTGAATTTAATAGCAAAATTTATCAACAGAAAGAAGGTTTAGCAGGGATCACCATTATCAAGCATAATAGCAGAAATATTCCTACAACACATAGACACCAAAATACAAAATATCATAAAATCACATGACCCAGATGGCATATGGATAAGATATGTAGATGATGGGCTATATGTATCAAATAACAAAAACACAAATGCAGAGAACATACTGAAACAAATCAATAACATACATCCCAAAATACAATTCACAGAAGAAAAAGAAAAACATAACAAAATCAACTATTTAGACATTACCATCACAAGATACAACAACCACATACAATATGCAATATATAGAAAACCAACTTCCACTAACATCATTATACCTAACCATTCTGACCACCCACCACAACATAAAATGGCAGCATTTTATTCGCTATTTAACAGAATGTACAAAATTCCCCTAAGCAAACAAGAAACTGACAAAGAAAGAAATATAATATACCAAATTGGTTATGAAAATGGATACAATAAAAATACTATGATCAAAATAGAAAATAAAATCAAATACAAAATAAAAACTGAACAATTAAGAATTAATCAAACTGAACAACACATAAATAATAACAACAACAAAAAATGGGCCACATTCACATATATAAATAATAAAATGACAAAACTAACAAAACTATTTAAAAACACAGATATAAAAATAGCATACAAAACTAATAAAAATAAATTACAAAATCTAAATAGCTCACACAACAAAGATAATACAACAACTAACGGCATATACAAAATTGAATGCCAAGATTGCAATAAATGTTACATAGGACAAACAAAAAAACAGCTGAAAAAACGTTATTTTGAACACCTAAATGCATACAAAAAAACAGTAATATATAAATCCAATTTAGCCACACATGAAATAAACACAGGACATGAATTCCTAGACATAACCAATGTAACACTAATAAAACATATACCACACAAAGGCACCATAATGAACATTTGGGAAAATTTACAAATATACAAACATAAAACAGAAAACAAACTAATACCTGAACAAATACAAATCAATACAAAACATGACACAATATTCAAAGCACTCAACATTGAAAGTACACAAAAAACTAACACATACACCACAATCACACACAATAAAACCAATTTGAAATACCAGAAGCCAACAGGAAGCCACAATAATAATAGTCAACCAACAACACATATGTACTTCACCAGACAAAAAAACCGGAAGGCTGAGGATGGGTACAAGATAGTACCCGAAACATGTTCCAAAAAAGGAAAAAAATAACATCTTGAGGTAAATTTAATTATAAATATTAAATGTATTATATACATCAAGAAACGGACTGTAGCAGAAAGTGACTAAATATATATATATATATATATATATATATATATATATATATATATTGGCACACATCTTAGTAATAATCGTCTAAAACTTTAGACCTTTTGGATACATAGCTTAGATTTGGCAGCTAATTATGTAAGTTGTATTTTAATGTATTACGCAAATTTTGTAACACTCTCTAAATTTGAGAATAATAATTAAAGTTTCGTTAAGAATAAGACAAACTCTTGTAAGTGGTGAAAGTATTATACGGTAGAAGACTGTAGGCGAGTCGGGTGTGCATAAACTGGCGGTTTACAAACGATACAAGGTCTACAAAGGCGGTTTTAAATGAGTTGATGTTCCTGATAATCAAATGAATATTGTGCTTTGTGTTCCAAGAATTTTTATCACTATTAAAAAAGTGACCGCAGAAGCATATTTGTACAATTCGCTCAATAATATGGAAACCAATAAAGGTAGGACATTGGGAGTCAGATCAAAATTAAACTTGTATCTTCTGTACAAGTCACTCGCTTAATGTATTAGTTTATCTTGAATAGGGCAAACGTTTCTCGCAGGCTACTTTTTATGCCTCACTACTGAAAAAAAAATTAAAATTTTATATGAAATTTTATTTTTTATTTTGTTATTACAAGGATAACATTAAATTTAAATTGCATGTACATCATGCACGTGATCTGGATTACATGTACAAAAAAAAAATTATTGCTAAGGAGCAAGAACACCTTGTGTAAGGAAAGTTCATATTTTAATATGAACTAAATTGAGTGTGTGATGGTTTTATGACGTTTTTTATTTTTACCGACTCAGTTTTTGGGATAAATTTGTTTAAAATATATTAAAATATAAAGAATTAAAATACTATTATTACTGTTTACATTTTGTAGACTTATCTAGTCTACCTACCGTTTTTTTCGGTCGAGGTTTTCGAGTCGCGTAACAGTAGCGAACGTAAACCCCATAAGCGCGATGTACCTACCTACCTCGCCCATTGTCTCATCCGACTGTGGAACCAAGAGTAGATAAAACAGTAAATACAGAGTACTATGTGGGCATTTTACACCAAGCGACCAAATTTGTGGAAGAATAATTTATGAAATTATTCCACCAGGACGGGGACGTTATTGTTTGTTCGAGAATTTTAGGCAAAAAAAGAAATCTTAGCAACACGGCACCCGCCGTATTCGCCAGATATGTTCAAACACGATCTTTCCTGTAACGAAAGGTACTACGGAAGAACAATGGTTCGCGGCTCTTGAAGACGTAAAAGAATAACCGCCGAGCGAGCTCAAGGGTGTATCAAAAATTGAATTCTAGACAAGTTTTCAGGACTGAAAGAACGTTGTCACAATCATGTTAGCCGACTGAGACTACTTTGAAGGTGGCAATGTAAATGTAGAATCAACGCATCATTTTTCAAATAAACAAAAATTGCACGAACTTTTTGATCAAACCACGAACACCCATTAATCTAGTACTTATCGAAATTTTTTGAAACAACGGACTCATTAAACCGTGAATTGGTGGAAGAAAACTAATCGAAAAACGTCCATTTGACTTTCAAACTAAATAAGATACAGTTGAGCATATTCACCGGGTGGTCAACATAGTCAATGTTGTGTCTTAAAGACAAGCCAGAAGGCCAAGAGATATTGTGTTGCAGCATTAGTCATAACACAATAATGCGGTAACTGGTATCTTTGGCTTTCACGGCCGGGGCCAACTCTGTTGAAATTCGAATCACAACTCTCCGGGTTATTAGGCCGTGGTCCACTACTGCCGCATAGGACAGACGTTTCGGCCCCACCGTTCGAGGCCACCTTCAGTGTAAACGACTCGAGTATCCGGTGAAGACCATTCCAGTTAGGCCAGCCACACACCGCATCGAACAAAATGCCTTACGACAAAAGGTTTGGTCGGACGACGTCTGATGCGATACGTTTAGCATGGGTTTAAATGGGCCTGTCACACACCGCACCGAACACGACGTCAGACACCTTGAGGCGTTTTTCCTTGTCTGGCGAAGGTACCAAAAGTTTCGTCTTCCGTCGAAACACTATCGAACAACTCGATCTGCGCATGCTCAGCGGAGTGACGTGACCCTTAAGTGTCAGCTGGACCTGCACCAGAGTACAATAAATTGACATACCTTAAAGTTATCAGAAGCCTCTCCTATGGAGTTATACTTTATCTGTAATCCGTATTTTGCTTCTGTATCCTATCCCGTATTAACTCCAGGACATAATCAAAGGTTGCTATACTCATTCAACAATAATTGTAAAATTTAGCTGGGTCAGCTCTCAATTCGGTAATAAACCCAATAATATCCCTATTTTGGTTGATAGGGTGAGCCCAAAGTTTTCTGTCTTTACCTTAGTCTAGTAATTGTAGGAAATTCCACAATAGGATAACAGTCTCTTCTTCCTCACCATCCATAGCTCCTCACATACACTTGGAAATATGTAATTAACACTGAACCTAGGTAAGCACTCAGATTAGATATCACTGACCGTGTGTATGTTTAAACTGAACACTGAATACTGAGCGGCAAAATGAAGGAGTTTCTTCTTCCACGTCGCATCTTGCCGCGTCGTGCTGTGTGCGCCTTCACACCACATCCGACAAGTCAAAACGTTTTGTCTTAAGACGTTTTCGCTTAAGACACATGTTTGATGCGGTGTGTGGCTGGCCTTACTCGAGTCGTTTACACTGAAGATGGTCTCCAACGGTGGGGGCGAAACGTCTGTTCTATGCGGCAGTAGTGGACCACAGCTTAATAGCCCAATAGAATTTCAACAGTATTGCGGGTTAATCGTAGAGGTTACAATAATCTGACATACAGGCGTGTGTTACAATCCCATATTGCGGGTTAGTCGTAGAGGTTACAATAGTCTGACATACAGGCGTGTGTTACAATCCCATATTTCGGGTTAGTCGTAGAGGTTACAATAGTCTGACATACAGGCGTGTGTTACAATCCCATATTGCGGGTTAGTCGTAGAGGTTACAATAGTCTGACATTCAGGCGTGTGTTACAATCCCATATTCCCGGTTAGTCGTAGAGGTTACAATAGTCTGACATACAGGCGTGTGTTACAATCCCATATTGCCGGTTAGTCGTAGAGGTTACAATAGTCTGACATACAGGCGTGTGTTACAATTCCATATTGCGGGTTAGTCGTAGAGGTTACAATAGTCTGACATACAGGCGTGTGTTACAATCCCATATTGCGTCCCATAAAGCTCTTCGTTATCAACTATGTGCACTTACTAAAACGTACTTAACTGATCGACACATTCTGGCCAAGGAACTGATGCACATTCTGACCTCTTTCAAAAAGGATCGGCAGTTCCGTAGGCTAGAACTTAGAGCCAATACTGTGAACTAAAATACAGAATTCCCGACTACGAGCAACGTCTATGGCTGTAACGCACGCTGGCGACACGACTATCATGGCCTCGGATCTGTACTCACTAGTCGCTTCTAGACATTCAAACAAAGTACCTGGTCGTAATACAGAAACGGTTACAAAAGTGAAGAATCAAATCCAGTAAAGACAAATCCGTCCACATTACCGAATGTAACTGTCCTTTCTTCTTAAGTGGAAGCTATCTGCTTCGTTTCAATCGTGTGAAATCCTGGATCTACACTTGGATCGGACACTAATGTGGTAACTCCATATTTTCGCATGGAACTCGGTAAGCTCTATTGACTGAAAAACTGATTATCTCAAATATAGAATACGTACCAGAATCTATCCAAAAAATATTACAGATCAGTTTATTTGGGTTTTCAGATTGATCTCGGAGACTCCAGCTTCAAGTCTTGTAATGTATCGAACAGACTTTGATATGTGTGTGTGTGTGTGTGTGTGTGTGTGTGTGTGTGTGTGTTGTTGTTGTTGTTGTTGTTGTTTTGTAAACTTACGATAGAAGTTAGTTCGCTCTAATCTCCTTCTATTTGTCAACTGTAATCAAATGTCTCACAACATTCTTATTATCCTTACAAATATTGTTTGTACAATGGAGCCATAAAAAATCGTATTTAATTAAAATCATTCTGATTTAACAAATCAAGTTTAAATTCAGATGTTATTGGTTAATGCAGACTATGCTCTGTATGACTATGGTTGGCGTGTGGACCCTTAGCCTACCTGCTGCCTCTTCCCCATTGTAATACTTCCACCCGAGCTCGACAGCAGCTAATTGACGCGTGAGTCACCTCACTGTGCGTCCAGTATGAAACAATTTTTTTTTTTTGCCTTGCCCAATACTGGTAAAATTTTGTTATATTTGAAATCAGAGAAACAATACGATGAAAATGACACCAAACACGACTAAGGAATATAAAAATTGGGCGTTATAAAGCACTATGCACTGAAGATGTGTATTAAAGTATTTGTTGAGCTTTTACCTTGAAACACCTTAAAATTTAATATTTTTTAGTCGTGTTTGGTGTCATTTTCATCGTATTATTTCACTGATTTCAAATATAACAAAATTTTATCAGTATTGGACGAGGCAAAAAAAAATTGTTTCATACTGGACGCACAGTGAGGTGACTCACGCGGCAATTAGCTGCTGTCGAACCCGGGCGGAAGTATTACAATGGGGAAGAGGCAGCAGGTAGGCTAAGGGTCCACACGCTAACCATCGTCATACAGAGCATAGATCTTAATGACCTGCATAGAAGTTAGATTACATTTTTTCTTGTTCCTTGTTTGATAATTCCGTGGACATAATGTTTATTTTTTCAGAATTAAATTAGTTTTGCAATTTTTTTATATTCTTGTGAACAATATTCATTTACGTTTCATTCTTCTGATTGTTTATCCGGTTCATTACTTGCACATTAATTTATGTTATTATTTTCGTGTATACGTGTATTTTCTATCTTTTGTTTACTTATTTTATTTTAAATTTCATCTTTTCTTATTTATTTTTAATTTTAATTAAGACAGGATTCTGGATTCAGCTTAGACTGCTCAACATGTTGTTATGATAGTTGTTATGTATTTAAAAATAACTCCTTCTCCATATCCACATTTCTGCTCACTCAAGTCGTACTTTTAAGTTCCTGCCTAAAGCTGTTGCCCTTATTACATGATCCCTTCTAAAGCATAAGTCTACTTATTACTTTTCCCTAAAGGAAACCTCTTCTGTTATAGAAATTGTTGTCTTCTGTTGTCATACCTAATGCTGCACTTATTCGATTTTCCTGGTTACCTATTTGATATGGATTGAGGACTGACCTACATCTGAAACCAATTTCAGATGACCGATCTCAGTGTGACAGATTGTTCCCATCTGCAGAATGTTTTGAAGACAGCCGGTAGAGGCATAGAAACAGTGCTGGCATGCCACAAACTTACGCTGCTGGGAAATTGTAGCACTGGAGAGTTGCCATGACCATACTCATGGGCGTTTGATTTGGAGGCTACCTTAGGTGTATCTTTGGAGGTACGGGTCCGGAACAATAGATACAGGCAAGGTTTAATAAGGTTTTGTCATTTGTTAGATAACGCTACAAATCTAGTATTAGACAGATTTGTTGGATGTGATCCCTGATTCATCAGTCATGAATGGAGTCTTCGACTTCCGTCTTTGAGACTATGAAGCTCAAAGCTACCGTTGAAATGGGACAGGGAACGGTCGCCGTTAGAGATCTCGTAACGTCCGTCACAGTTTCCGCAAGACTGAGGGAAATGAAGCAACTACGACAGACAGCTAGATGTGAGACGGTCTAGAGGAGTCTTTGTGTCCATCAAGTAGTGCTAGGTCATAGAGAGGAAGAGCATTCGATATGTCGGTAAAAAGAAGAGGCAGTAATAGACGATGGGACAATTAGCAATATGCTCGACTCATAAACTGTACACTGGTCATGTTGAATCCTTACCAAATCAAAAAGTAAAATGTAATTACAGTGAAAATGGACTGCAATCTAGGCAACCTCGTTGTAGACCTGTTCTTTATGGATTTTATAACCCAAATTCAAATGGAAATCTGGTATCACTCCGCCAAAGAAGGCCAGATAGTGAGTCAGTATCAGCAAAGAAAATGCGTGACTTACCTCATAATAGATTACCTCATCTACTTCTTGTAGCATAACACAGAGAACATAAATAATAAAAAGAGTGAAACATTTCTACTTGACAGCGAAGGTAAAGTAGACGTTCATTGCGGCAGGACGATAACTGTTTCGCAAATAAGATTAATTAAGAAAGAAATTAAAATAGTACGCAGAGAACGAAATATATTATTCAGCAATAAAACGAAGAATGTTCAAGTGAAGAAGATAAAGGGAAGTACAGTGAAAGTGATTTAATATAGGAGAGGAGCCTTACAAGAGTTGTGGAGGGGGTAAGAGAGAGAGAGAGAGAGAGAGAGAGAGAGAGAGAGAGAGAGAGAGAGAGAGAGAGAGAGAGAGAGAGCGAGTTAGTGGGGGGAGTGGGGGTTACATACGACCTCGTGCAGACAATGTAACAGAGTTAAGTGAACAAACACTTTATAGGTTATTTATGCTATGCGGGGGCCGGCCCGAGTATTCAGGTCATAAGTTTAATATATTCTGACAATGGAATTTGCTGGCAAATATGGAGAGAAAAGACAATTGACAAACCAAATTCGTCGCCGCGTAGAAATGTGTGTTCATACAAGCTGCCGGAAATACGTGATCAACGCTGGCTGTGGAGAGCGAGCGATTCGCTCGCACGAGCGCGGATTTCTGCACTCGTAATTTTTTTTACTACTTGCTTATGATCAGAGTCAACGATCGGATTACTATCGCGATCGTAACTTACTTATGCAGACGTTGTTCACAGAAGGAATACCCAAGTCTGCTACGATATCGAATTAGTAATGGTTCAGGTATTAACGTTTTAAATACAAATTGAAACATTTAGCAGTCTTCCGTTATGTTGTGACGATTTATTACAGAACTGATATGAAAAAAAAAATATTCTTTGTAAAGAAAAAAGAATATTAACCTGATATCACGAGACAGATATTTGAATTTACTGTCATTTGAGGACGACTTTCAAAATACAGAATGTGCTTTACAAAAATGCGTTTTTAAGCTTCATCAGATTTGCAAACAATACAATACGAAAATCACCACAATAAAAACAAAGGCAATGGCATTTCGAGGTAAGGAACGAATAATAACAAAAATAATGATTAATGGTCAAATTCTAGAACAGGTGAGCCATTTTAATTATTTTGATGATATTGGCGTTAAGTTAGGTAACCCCCAGACGATCTGTGGGACAATTAACCGTATGTTTAGAAACAAGGTACGTCGAGATACAAAATTAAAGTTTTACAAAGTTATGGCAGTCCCTTTTCTGTCCTATGGGTGTGAATTATGGACAACAACAAAGAAACAAGACAGTAAAATACAAGACTCCTAAATGGCGTTCTTAAGAGGAGCTAAAAGGTGTTCTAAACTTGATCACTTGACCATATAAAGAATGAGGCCATAAGAGAAGAGTTACTTGAACGAAAACTTAAAAGATTACAAACAACGTTGCAAAGAACCTTTAGAAAGAATGTCAGATTCCAGACTGGCCAAACAATTCTGGAACTGCAAGCCTAGAGGACAAAGATGTGTGTGTATACCCAGGAAGAGATGGCTGAAGGATCTTTGAAGGCGGAACAGGCAGCACCTTGCCTATGGCGTATTGTGAAGATGATTATGATGAATATTAACTTTAAGAATGTGATACACCTATTAACATAGCACAATGAACATATCAGTTTCAGTAAACACCTTTTGGGTTGGCTTCATATAAAAGAAAAAATAAGTTAAGGCTAACAAACATTACTGTCTTCAATGTGCTGAAATCAGTCCCATTAAAGTAAACCGTAATGACACAATAAACATTTTCGTTGTTGAATCGTTTTTCACAAGATCCGTATGTATACGCTAATGCTGTGTAATAAATTATTTGTATGTTTAAAAAAGAGTTACTACTATATTAGCGTACACAGCTGGAAAATAATAAAACAGTCTAAAAATTAAGAAATTAGCAAAATTCGTCAACTTTTTTTACCGGTCCCCCCCTCCCCGTAAATACTCCACTGTATACAAATAATTATTGATACTCGGATACGACATGGTCAACAAAATCCGAGAATTCAATAATGTCTGTCTTTAAATCTGTTTGACGTACAACCGGAAAATTATATAAACTAATTTAGGAAAAAAAGAAAAGATTATAGTAAAGTACTGATAAAACTGAAATATTACACACTCGTCAGGAGTGGAATAAAAAATCGAGTACTGGATTGATCTAAATTGTACTGCCGATTCTCCTGTTTCCTTTATACCTAGGTGCCAAGGGTTTGTCTTGTGCCACGTAAGGGACAGTACACGTATACCGACAAACATCCTATAAAAATGTGTCAGTTTAAGGTCGACAACCTGTATCCTGAACTACATCGTTTTCTTAAAACATGCACAAATAGTTAGTTCCAAATCATTTTGCAAATAAGTCGGTTATGTCAATTTATCTATTACATAGTAAATAGGCGCCTTCATCGGGTAGGCTGACAGCTCTAACGACGGTCGACAATCAGTTTTTCCTGCTTTTTTTATATTAAAATATGACTTCGCCAAAGGCGACGAATACAATAAAAATATCAGTATGGAAAACCATCCATGACTTCCATGCTCTAAGATTTATATATAAAATCATTTTTGGAATTAAATATTTCCATAGAAACTTCTTCTTTCTTCAGCCTTAACCACAGTACTGTGGTCACTAACGTATACCACCTCACGTTAGCGCACTCGATTTTCACTGATGATGGGAGTCGATGGCACTGCCGAAACGTCTGGTTTTGCAGAAAACATTGGACCACGGCCAAACAGCCCGGGAAGGAATTTTAACAACAAACTACTTCTTTGATGCCGATTACGTAGTACACATATAAAAAATTATCCCCTCCCGCTTAAACTATCATTTTCATTTATAGAAAATTATCCCCTCTCCTTCACAACTTCACTAACAACAGTTAGTTCACAACTTCTGTTGCCGTTATGGAGCCCCTATGGAAATCCATACTGATCAAGGGAGAAATTTCGAATCAGGAGTGTTTAAAGAATTATGCCGTCTACTCGGAATTCGCAAGACCAGGACAACGCCTCTGCATCCTCAGTCGGACGGAATGGTTGAGAGATTCAACAGGACACTTGAGCAGCATCTTTCGAAAGTTGTTGACGAGAACCAAACAGACTGGGACCAACGTATACCACTATTCCTTATGGCGTATAGGGACAGTACACGACACAACCGGCATGACTCCAGCAAAATTGGTATTTGGGCGGGAGATTCGTCTTCCTGGGGACTTGATGTTTGGATCACCTGAGACTCAGTCCCAAGAGCCAAAGAACTATTCCTCGCAATTAGAAAACTAACTGCGAGAAATGAATCGCTTGGTAAGAGGACAGCTGAAGATTGCCAGTGATAAAATGAAAACTCGGTATGACATACGGAGAAATAGCGTGGGTTTCCATGAAGGAGATCAGGTCTGGTTGTTCAATCCAAAGCGCCGTCGTGGTCGCTCACCTAAGCTTCAGTCTAACTGGGAAGGACCCTACACTGTGAAAAAAAGAATTAACGATGTTGTTTATCGGATTCAACAGGAAGGACAGCGAAAGTTCAAGGTCGTCCACCTAGATCGCCTGGCTAAGTACAACTTTAGAGACGGTTTGCCAGTTCGGAACGAACAGGCTTAAGGAGGAGGCAGTGTTACGATGTCACAGAACAATCTACGTGTTTATCAAACGTTCCAGAGAGATCCAGAGTGTAAGCGTGTGGCGTACGTGCTTGTAGACGCATCTACGAGAAAGTTCTCGATGCCGCCAGCCGTGCGGTCTGTGTCAAGGCCGCAGTTAATTACGTAGTTCATACGCACGCTACGACGCAATTAGGAATCGTCTAGATATTCGACTAGCTATAAATACCGGTACTCAACGACGTTCAGTTTAGTATTAGCCGAATTTTTGACTGTGCGGTTCGAGAGTACAGCTGCGATATATTTCCAGAGCGGTTCGAGTTATTACTGTGTACGTTCAAGTAGTAATTAGTGAAGTGTTGCGTTTTATAATCGGACGGTATAATTATAATACAATTGAGTTTTAATATTAGTGGACATTTTATTGCGGGTGAACAATTTTCATTTGATTTGATGTAGAGACTGTGTTGTTAATTACGAACTGTTTTACTCAACAATTAAAGGTGTGATTAGTGACTTAATTGGTGTCTTGTACTTATTTTGTTTTCACTGTACCTACGACGATCGAGTAGACCGTCGTAACAATATTTCATAATATCAATTTACCCGTGGTTACTGCGCGTAAACAAATCCAGACGGCTTGGCGTAATATAGGATTCTGTGTCATAAACAAAAGGAAGGATAGAATATGATAGTAAAATTACTAGCTGATGCAAAGGAAGTCTTCTCAGCCAACCTCTATCATCTACTTTAAAAGGACTTTAAATCTGTGTCAAGCTGTAATAGGTATCTAACCGCGGTAATGCACCAAAAGTGTGATTAAAATGTATTATACAACGCTTTTAAAATTAAATACTAAAAAACCATTGTTGATGTGTCCTGTTACATCAGGAACAACGGGCATCAGACCTCTGGAAACGGGGACTTGACCAACGAAATCTAAAGGTTTGCAAGGAAACGTAAGCCTACTACATAACCATAGAAACATCCAACTTTTAGATAACTCGGACGTTATGCTAAGCACTTCCAGTCAGCATAAAATGTTAATACAGAAGACTAGATAAAGGTACAAAGATAACGGTTAGGATCAATTGCTGAAGGATACTAATTAGACCTCTCAGATGCATTTCAGGGGCGTATTTAGGGGGGGGGGGGGCGAACGGGACTGGACCTCCACCAGAGGGTCGAAAAAATTAACGAATTTTGTTACCCTCTTAACTTTTAGGTTTTTTATTACTCTCTTATTGTATTATTCTTTAGCTGTGTACGCTAATATAGTAGTAACTCTTTCTTAAATATAAAAACCGGTTTATCACACAGCTTCTACGTATAGGCCTACGTTTGAAATACGAAATATAAGAAAATCAATTCAGTCAATAAATGTCTTGTAAACAAGGTTTTTTGTAAACAATGCGCGTATTTTATTGTGTTATTACCATTTTTGTGTAATTTATTTCAAGATGTTATCACACGTTTTTCAGCCACTTTAAAGATAGTAATGTTGATTCATCTTAACATATTTTCTTTTTATTAAGCCGGCTCCACCGGACCCCCCCTCAGGCCAAATTCTAGATACGCCACTGACGCATTTTGTATAGTAGTTCTGTTTAGATGAGTAGTTCATCACTGGTAAGACCAGATTAAAACGGTCTGATTCATTGTCTGACTGTCTGATTGACTAAAAAGAAATATAACATAAAATAACATTGGACCGTAATATTTCTGTTTTCTATATGACCCTACTCCTACAATAAAAGTAATAGGTCTAGCAATTAAATAATCGATGGACAGAGTAAAATCAGACCAGAACATTTCATAGGCTATTAGCTAATTCGCGTCTTGTTTGCAATTCCAGTTGTCTTGTCCAGTTATTATGTACTTACATAAAATATGAGATCAATAATTTTTGCAATACTGCAAAGTACCACACACAACGACGTCATAAACGGTAACGGCCCGTGATTATACTTGCAGAGCGGACAATGTGTAACGATAACGGAGAAAAAGTAGTTTATACTAAAAATGGGCACAGAAGTTAAATCACAAAGCGAACAACATTTTTTTGTAATAAACACAATAAATAAAAATGACTGAATAAAGGAGAAATCGAACGGCAGAGCAATTTACCGGCTCTTACGCCGACGATTGGAGAGACCTAGTAAAGGCCGATTCACACGTGTCCGTGCCGCATTCGTTCGGTACAACGCCATCGATACGGTACAGTTTGTTCATCATGCCGCCAGTCATGTGTAAATAATATACTAAATTTATAAAAAGTATTTACCACCTACTTTCATTTCGTCCTCCATCTTATTCCGAACACTCAGTTTCAAAGAATAATTCCTAACAGATTCATTAAGCCTTTCGGTATTGATTTCTGTGCAGAGAGTCTCGATACTCCTACGCCGAAATGCGCCGTTGAAATTGAAACGATATACGGGCGTCACGATGCTGATTCTAATCGGACAGGGTGAGCAAAAATACGTATTGCGCCGGACAGTGAGCCTATCTAGACAGTCCAATCAACCTGAAAAAAAATTATTCAAACTGGTACTGAGAATATTTCAGGGAACTGAACGAACACGGCCCAGACACGTTACGGATAAGTGTGGATAAACCTTAGAGAGCCGGTAGAGAAATGCACTGTGGACATGTCATGGACGTTTATGTTGATTATGGCTGTTTCGTGTAAGAGCGTCAATTTATTATTTTGCCGCCAGCATGCCCTACTCCTGGTTTTGACATTTTCATTGCGATTTAACCAAACAAATCTACGCAAAATACAATTCTCTGTTTCGTTGTTTTACAAGTTAAATAGAATACATGGACTATTTTTGAGATCTGTGGTTTAATAGTCATCGGGTGACTTGATGGTACGAATCAGGCTCCTCTCCACGAATGGCTTTTAATTCCTGACATCGCCAGATTATTAAAAAGCGTTCATCAGCTTCCACACTGATCTGCGCTGGCTGTACTGAAACCTGGGTGTGGGAACCCGCGAGGTGCCTATTGCGGGAGCCATACGACCTGGCGAGGCAACCCATCGTTACGGCCGACTTCGTCTCCGGCCAGTCGACCCCAACGACCTTACCAGCGTTTCTCTAAGCACCCGCGGGCGATGTCTTAGTCAGTCACGTAGCCGGTCGCCGGCGTGAAGATAGGCTAAAACAAAATTCCGAACTCTCCTCATGAACGCCAGTCTTACATGTATAGGAGATCCGCACCTGGTAACTCCTTCTGCCGAACAAACGACCGTGCTACGCCGTTTGAACCTAGCGTTCGTCGGGCTCCGGCCCTGACAACGCACACAAACCAGCGTTTGTACATCTTACGTCTGTCTGTCTATCTGTCCACACTGACTCAGCTTCTGTAAACGGGTATGTGAGATACATTCTTTGATAATAATATGAGACTGAAGCTCAGTACTGGCCACGCTACTAGCGTGGGGTTATGGAAACCTGACGGGGCCATCTAGTGAGACTGCCTGCTTTGGTCGTAAACGATCCCATTTACGACCTTAAAAGGGTCGCTTAGTGTTACACAATACAATGACTGCAGGTATAACATTAGGATGGCCCCGTGAAATTATTTGAGGTACATTTGAAAATAAAATGAGCGTACTCGGATTGAACAGTAACTATTCTGTTACCGTTTGTCCTAACAAAATAAGACTAATGTCTTCCAGTACTTACCATATATTTTTCTTAACAGCTTCTGTAGAATCCACCTCTAGCCGCTTAAGATAATACGGAAAGATACTGATTATTTTTGGGTTCCACCGACACCCAACGAATCTTACTTAGTCGCCCGCGATTGTATTTCCGTCCACCGTTTCCACTTTCATCAACTTTGACAGTTTGCCCTATACCGCCAATTTTACAAGAATTTTCAATCAGCCAAACAACAAGAATTTCTCTGAAAGAATATATTAATTTTTTTGCCGTTGGTTGTGACAAACCAGTCTCTTTCTCAATGACAGAACAATGGTACTTAAAAATCCGTGCTATTAAAACGGACAACAAGGTGACGGGAAGAACGCGTAAAAGTCCAAAGATAGTACTGTCCCGTACATGATTTTTCACTCGACAGTTTTTTGCACCACATCTGTAAATCAAGTTTCCATTTTGTCCGTAATTAATATGCATTAATTACACACTATATGCATCCACACTTTACACAGTTAGTTGATTGTTTCATAAGCTTCCAGTCTTCAGTACAGTTTTTAAGGCGCCTGTTTAGTATATAATTTTTCAATGAATCTATACTGTTGAAATCCATCCTGCTGTTCAGTTTACCGCTTAAAATATGATGTAACAAAACGCATTGGCACTGGATTACACACTGTAGTTTTAATGCTGTATGGTTGAAGAAAACACGATATTGATAGAACACTGTACACCGTCTAAATGAAATGGCCTTTAAGAAACTAGACGGGACCACGTTGGTTGGGGATTTCCTTAAATATGTATCAATAGACGACTTGCCTAGGTGCAATGAAAATAAACAATAGGCGACCCTTTGGAAGGTTGTTAACATAGTAGGCAGGTAGTCTGATACGATGGCCCCGTCAGGTTTCCAAAACCCCTAGTGTAGTATGTCCAAAGTCCGTCAGTGGACAGCTTATACTGTCTCTCCTTTGGTAGTAAACAGAGGCTAGTATAATGATAATGTAATAAAGCCATTCTCATACCTGGAAACAAACAGCGAATAAATGGTCTGTAAAGCCTGGAGAGACACGCTTGTTATGAAAACGTTTCAGATCAACTTGTCTCAAAAAACGGCAAAACAGGATGCACCAGGATTCCACTGGTGTCACGTGTGCCCCCGATACAGGAAGAGATGCACATTTTGACACATGCTGTTTGTAATTTGCATTCAAGAATTCAGCGTCGTATCATAACCCGTAACCGTTTTACAGACCAATGATTATTTTATAATTATTGTTAGGCCTATTACTTCACTCTGGTCAAACTTATACGAGATCTGGTCAAAAGGTTTGTGAAATTTTTTAATTTCCTGAGCTACACCTGTCCGATTAAAAAACTATTTTTTCTGCAATGTTGGTACACATATTAGTGATAACTGTCTAAAATGTTACCCTAATTGGATTCATGATTTGGATTTTGACAGCTAATTGAGGAAGCTGTGTTTTGGTGGCGATTCTTTTTTTTTACATATTAAAATAGTTGAGAATGCCGATTAAGTATTTTGTGAAGAATGAGATAAACTGCTCTATCGTGATGAAAGTGTTTCGGGAAGCTTCTCTAGAGCCAGAACAAGCGTTTTACAAAGCAATACTAAAGCTTCAAAAACTGTCGTCAATGAGCTGAAGATCGTGATGATCTATGACGAGTATAGTATTCGGTTCCCGAATTTTCATCATTCATTAGTGCAACGATAAATAAAGAGTATTATTCTGACATATTTCGCCACTTGTATGAAGCTATTCGTATAAAACTGCCAGACTTATGGAACTATAATTCATGGAAATTATATCCCGAACTAGAACTAGGACGCACGACATTGCTTGTTCACGAATTTTAGGCAAAAACAAAAAATACCGTAATGACACTACAACCGCCGTATTCGCCAAACACCTCCCAATGCGATCTTCTCTTCCCAGTAATGAAAAGTACCACGAAAGAGACGATGTTCCGCCACTGTCGAAGATGTAAAACAAAAATCGCTGAGCGAGCTCAAGGCTATACCAAAAACTGTATTCCACCAATGTTTTAAAGGCTGATAAAACATTGCCATAATCGTGTTATATCGGACTAAGACTACTTTGAAACGAGCAATACAAAATGTAGATGAATCGAGGCGTACTTTCTCAAATAAACAAAAGTTACTCGAACATTTTGATCATGCCTCATACTGTACTGAACACAGGCATATTTAAGGGATTGCAATTTTTTGCAACTAACTGACCTACTTGATACATTAAACCGTTGTGTCTCGGTTCTGCTCCTAAACAATCCCAAACGTATTCACTACTAAAACGGATGTTAAGTTTCCAGCAGCACCATCCTTTGCTGAAAATAAAGAATAACCTACGGCGCTTGACAAAATTGCATTTTTTGATAACTTCCAATCACCAAAATTGTGCAAGGGTCAGCCATTAACTAGACGCGATTTTAAGCTACTCTCGCACTCTGTAGTCTGTTTGTCGGTGGCTATTAATAAACGACAATTCGAACATTCAAAATCACAAAAGCAACAGTTACGAACTAATCGACGGAAACCATTCTGTTCTATGAGATGCAAATTTTTGGCTCGCCTCTGTTTAGCAGATTTTTAGAAAGACTTTGACAACCGCTCGTCGCCCGGGGTCACCCAAATAACTCTTCATAGAATCTGGGTTATCCACAGGAAGCTTAAAACTTGCGTGCGTTTTTCGATTACCGTTATAAGTTTTTTTTTCTTTCTTAATCTCGTAAGTCAATCTTATTTTCTCTAATTCTGATTCCGCTGTTTATCGTTTTGCGTTTCGTTTCCGACTACAAATTGCAGTGGAACATAACACATAGTTAAATGACACAACCAGTAGCTGCGACACACAATTAAGTACATCCGGACGAGCCGAGCCACAGCCTCTGCCACTACCACTGCCAGCTCAATCTGCGCCAATGAATAACCGGAAAGGAATGTTAACTTTAATAAGCTTGATTTGATTCTTGTTCGTTTTGTATACGGCCACTGAGATATTTTTTGAAACGAAAAGACAATTACCATTTATTGGTCGAATTGGTTTAAGTAAAGTTGAAGAACGTCTGTTTCGGCTGTTAACAGTTCTTTCCTACAACTGACAACTTATTATTATGTGCCTAGTGATTAAAATGACTACTGTATGAGATAAACAATCTACTTGAACGTTATATTCTGAGGCATCTAAGATTATATTTTCAGTTCATAAAAATATAATAGGGAAATGCTTCCCGCCTGGACATACAAAAGCTCAATAGCCTAGTACTTGTTAAGCCAATCAATAAACATTACAAATAACTTTTATATTCCAGGTAAGCCGTTCCACTTTATCTGCATAGTGAGTTCATTTATAAGACTTTTTGATTAAGGTTGACTCCATTTCGACGGTACCGTTCAATCCAGTGAAGACAAAATACGAAAAAATAATTGCAGTCGGAAAAGAAAATATTCGTCACGTTGACCATGCAACGAGATCAGCGTTCTGCCTTTACCTGATCAACGTTTGGGCCATATCTGAAGGTGGAGACACGTCTGCAGAACTTGAATTACTATAGTCTACCAGTGAAAATAAGACTTATTCAGGCAGGAAGTTGGCAGATTCCTGATTAACTGGGCGGGAATTGGACACTGGAACGGGCTACAAAACGATTTGAAAAAGATAAGGATGGCACAGCCACGCGTAAGTTATATTGAAGTGTAGAACAATTAACTTTCTTAATTCTAAGTAAAAAAATTAAATTATGCTAGTCTACCATCCCAACCTTCTTTATTTGTACAACTACAAAGTAGAAAGACATTACACAATGCGGCAGGTAACATGTTCACTTTAGAGGAAATACTTATTGCAAGAAAATTATCAGCACCTGCTTTGATAATTATACTGAACAGAAGAGTAGGCGTTAATGTGAAAACCATGTTGCCACACTATTCTCTCAAATGTTTGTACGTAATGAATGTAAACGATTGAGTAATTGTTTGCATTTAAATAAACTGATATGTGTAAAGGGGTATTATTAGAGTGCCGATAGAAAATAAAATACTGTAAAAGAAGACCATATCCTGTAATTTATTTCTTATTATTTCTTAATGTAGATTATCACATTAGAAACATTCAGTAGAATTATGACAACGGAAACTTTTAAACAAAAACATAATCCGAGGATTAACAATCGTTTTGTCAAATGTTTAAAGTTGAGAATCTGATAACAATTACATATACCACCAATCGGTTTTCTGGCATACAAAAGAGAAATAACCTTTTCATAGCGGGAAATGTCCTCATTCAGGTCAAAGAAATGCTTATGCTATTCGGGTAATCCTCGCCGTTAACCATGATTTGTCCTCTTTAACCTTGTACTGTAGAGATTTCCATGCCGGTCGCCAACGCGTCTCCGTTTTTCTCAACACTCCTTTAAATTCTATCTTCCTTACGCCCATATGCCTCTCTTTTACGTTCCCAAGAATGTTCTCTTCCAAAAATTCTTTTCTAAGATAAATCCCCGCTCTATTTATTGAATGTACCATAAAAAGGATCAGCTGCAGCCTTAGGAATGCAGTTAGCTACGAAAATAGTCACTTAGGGTCAGCACAGTAGAATAATGCAAGAAAACGTGTACTCATGATTTCGGAAAACCGAAGCTGGAATGCAACAGGATAGCGTGTTGGAAGTAATTCTGTAATTCTGAACAACAGTTGTACTCAGAAATCAGATGGAGAGTCCGTACCAATTATAAGTCTAATAATATAATAGTCTAATTTTGTCAGTTGGGGAAAATGCTGAAAAAGCTGCAAGAAAATTGCAACGACACTCAAATGAGACCAATATACGAGTCGAAAAGTGGTTTATTAGATAAAATAAAAGTGATTGCATATAAACAGAGTAGCAAAATAGAATTTTGTTTACATGTGTCACAAGCAAAACAGATTAGCAAGTAGACCTACACTTCAAGCAAATTAAATAGTCATACTACACTCGTATACACAAAAATTTCCCCTTTTTGCTGTACAGAAGTGACGCTGGATATCAGGTTAAAATAAAAAGAGCAAATTAAGAAAAAACTGAAGATCTTAAAATGTAGTGAACTATACCGCTTTACGGATAAAATTAGTTTCGTAAACATATAAGAATCGAGTTCGGTACAGACACATCCTAAAGGCGGTATAAACCACTACCATGCAGACCAGCGTCGAAATGACTTATAAAAATACCAAAGTAGAATAACAGAACACGGTCGATTCACCATGGTTCATCCGGCATTCTGATCTTAATCGGAACTTGCGAACGGGTGCGATAGCCAAGGAACCAGGAAGTTTGCTGACAAACTCAGGTAACTTCAATATGCTCGGGGTTGAATCTCAAAAGATCAGAGTACTTAAAAGGACTAAACAGTTCTGACTCGGTGTAAACCACAGAACTGTTTGAATATCCAATGTAGGGTAATGTAAGTAGTGCCTTAATAAAATGTTAACAAACAGACCACTGTCAACAAATATTGAAATATTAAGTTAGAACAAAACACACTAGGTGAAATTTGAAAATAACTTAAGAAACAATAGTTATAGAAACAAAACAGTGTAGGTAAAAGATTTTTCATAGTTAGCTGATAATCATGTATGTTAGTTGGTAGTCACGTTTCTTTCTAACATTGTAAATGCTCTTTGTATTATGAAATTGTAACATTCTCTTCCGGTGTTGTATTTCTATTCTATGAAGAAACTTTATACTTTTCCTTTCATTCCACTTTACTGACCAACAGTACGTGGCTCGCTACTGCTGCTTATCTTAGTGCTCTTCCAAGGTTGTGGTAACTAAACCTGTTGCGGGAGTTGCATCGTTTAGCTAGCAACAGGTTTGGCGAAAAATCGCAAGGATAGGTCTTTTTTCTTCAAAACGAACGATTTTGTAATTGTTGACGCGTTGTTCGATAAGAAGCAGGCGTGAAGAACGGTCTGGAGTCCCTGATCAATAGCGTGGGGCTCGTTAGAGCGGTTAATAATCCACTCCAAGGTTGTGGTAACTGAGTCCTTCACCAAAGTCGGGCCTTAAACAGACGTCTTGCCAAAAACGGTGAGGAACCTGTAACGTTTGACGTTTCACACACACAGGGTGAGTCAAATATCCTGTTCCGCCTCTTAGTTCACAGACGGTTAATTCATATGAGGCTCTCTCTACAGTAAATAACCCCTGGCTCTTGAGAGTTGTACAGCACCTGGCAACCTGCTCACATGAAACACACTAATATAGGGTTACCATACGTCCTCTTTTTCCCGGAGGCGTCCTCTTTTTTAGTGTTAAAAACATGTCCGGGAGGATTTTTTAAAAAACAGGGAAATGTCTTCTTTTTTTGTAAAACTGAAAAATGTAGTCACGCGCAAGAGCGCTCCCAGTGGCGCCTCTCAGACGTTTTTAAAGAATTACCCTGATTTGTATGATAACCAGTCAGTTATGGTGTAAATATTTTAAGGAAAGTCCATCATCATCTTGTTATTCAGAACTTTAAAAATTGTTGAGTATTTTTATTCCATTCCAAGTAACAACTCTGTTACAGAACGGGTATTTTCTCTGATCAGTCCATAGTGAACTAAAGAGAGAATGAGGTTAATGGTAAAAAATCCTGAAGGTATAATCTGTGTACAGTACAACTTTAAAAGCCTTTCATGTGTTCAGTTCTATTATTATTTATTAGAAAATACAATACTTTTGATGCATCTTAGAATGCATCTGGGAATTGGTTCATCTGATAAATACCAATGGCACCACAAAGACACAATTGAACATTTAGACTGCGAATCCGATTCAAACTGATTAGTATTAAATTAATTATTTCTATGATTAAAACTAAATATAGCAAATATTATTTTCCTATGTAAGTTCCGCTTCTAACTAATAGTTTTAAGTTTTGTTTGTAAACATTTTCTTGTTATAGCACAAAAATTAAATTGTACATTGTATAAACCCTGTAAAAATGCTTAACTTAATCATGAATACCTTCTTATCCATAATGTATAATGTTTATTCCAATTTTTTTTTTGGAGCCGTAAAGTAACGATCATGCTGTTAAATTTTCAGTTTGTCCTCTATTTTCACTTAGGTCGTATGGTAACCCTAACTAATAGCAATAAGCAGGAGTTTAGGGGTAATTCAGCAGGGTGTCCAGAGTAATTTTGATCACATACGTTAACAACTCTAACCTCGTATCATCATCAGCGCATCATCTAACCTCATACGCTCACTTCTGTGAGAGGACTTCCCCAGTCATTCTCCAGCGCCTTCTTTTCAAAAGGATTCTTACCCAGTTCTTCTCTATTTAACTTGTGTAATTCAGGCCACCCTTCCCTCTTGCAAAGGGCAACGTTACGGCCTCTTTAAGACTCTTCGTCTCCAGTTCAACCTACGAGGCCGTTTGCTGCCTTCTCGTTTAAACAAATGACCTCAGCGCCTTGCATAATTAGATCGTTCCTCTGTCTCTCAAATGGCAATCGTTGTGGCCTCTCTTTATGTATTTCTATCTCCGTTGTAGCAACAACGTTGACCATATTTGCTCATCTCTGTTATATTTTTTTAGTTATAGGCCTACATTTATAATGGCCATCCGCCCATTTCTAATTACAGTTTTCATAATTATGTGAATTTTATTATGTCTGCTCTCCATAAATAAGTATGTTCTTCATCAGTGTTGGCAATTGATGGAAAACAGTAAAGGAAGCACCAATGCGCTATTGCGACCAAGACATTATTATTCTTTAACCAAAGCTTGTGGAGAGCGCATTCTATCCAGAACTAAAGTTTCAAAAGGTAAAAACCTTTTAAAGAGGGAAGAAAATAGAAGACGAACTTCGTTCTGGAAGACCAACCTCAGAACTATAACTGTTAAAAGTGGTGCGAGTGGCGAAAGACCACTGATTTACCGTCAGGACGATTTAAGAAAGAACAGACTTGTATAACAATGCAGATCACAAAATTGAAGAGGCCATTTTCATGTGTGGAATATTTGTGATAATAACAGTATTTGAAAATAACAGGTACGAACGAAATTATAAAAAAAAATAGTAATAATAATACGTACAAATACCTGTTATTATATTTGTGAGTAATCGGAACGGGTATTTCGACTTTTCAGTTTTCAGTTATCGTTGAATGGGAACAGGTATTTCAACTTTTCAGTCACTGTTATATCTGCTCCACAAAAATATCGTTCCAAAATACCTGTTATAGGTATATCGGCCCACCTCTAATCAGTGCTTTGTTTTCCTGCGTCGCCTTGTTATTCCACAATATTCCTTTGCCACTACGTTTCTCTGTAAAGTTGTGAAACCGCGTATAGGCTAAATGTTTTGGCGTAGGCGGTAGCCGCGCTGTGCCCGTATTGGTCGGTACCGCCCGTATCCGTGTGTATTCCGTTCCATTTTCTTGCCAACCCGCTAACATGTAACTGTTATTTTAATTAATGTTCGTTTGTTTTGTCCACAGTGTAGTGCGCTGACGCTTTCGCCAATACGGAGCTGTTTTAGTATGCAAACAGCTGTCCCGTCTTTTTTCTTTTTGTAATACATGTAAATGTTCGGCACTGTCTGATTGGCGTGTGTATACAGTAATATAGAGAGTGGTAAGACCGATATGACAAGCGGTCCCCACTTCTGTGTTTAATTTTCATTTGTATTGATACAAGCTTAAAGCTCAGAAATGAAATGTTTACTTTATGTGCTTATTGGATACTTTACCTACTTTACAAAGGAGACTTTCTGGTCCGACTATGCAACTACATAATCATATCTCATTTTAGAGTTTTTAAGATCTTGAACAGAACAACTTAAATTAGGCTAAATATACCTAACTTTTCCAGAATAGGGACTAGAGACGTTTGATTCATCCGTAAAGGTAAAACTTGATTTACAATAGTGGAAAGAGTGTATTTAATTGATTATATTATTGAACGAGCGAAGCGAGCTCTCAGTTTTGTCTCGACCGTTTGGTATTTGTCTGTCCGTCTATCCGTCTGTAACTTTGGCTCGCATCAACTGATTTTCATAAAAATTGGCACTTTTGCCCTACAGGATCCTATTGTTTTTTAGATTGCTCCATTCAAAAACAGGGGGGAGTCAAAATTGTGAAAACATCGTGAAAGCCCATGTGGGGCACCAAACCACAATCTGAATATAGTGTTCCATTTCTGAAAATTTCAAAATTTTTGTACGTCGGGCCAAAAAAGTGGGTGAAAAGTTTGATAAAACTGCAAAAATTTGTGTGGGGTATCAACTTAAAGAGAACTTTTACTAACGTCGCAATGTAGTGATAATTTTTGGAAATTTAAAAATTTTTGGACTCCGGGGCCTATGAAAGAGCTCAAGATTTTGAAAAAATTTTGAAAATCAGGGTCTCAGGCTGAAAGGAATTGTAACCCGAATCCGAATGTTCCGAACTTTTTGTGTTTATTGTTCGACTGTATGCTGTAAAATTGTTATATTACTAAAGAAATTGTAGGGAAATTACTAGCAATTTTTGTAATTTTTCCTATAATTGAAAAATTATATTGAAGTATCTAATATTGAAATGTATGTTAATAGCCAATAAATGTACTGTGTTCAAAACAATGAGCGAGTTCTGTACCTCAGAGGTCATACTAGTACTCTACAAAAACCTGTTTGGGACTTAGGCGTATGCAGAAATTTATGCCGGAGGAAGCTAAACAAATATTAAATAAATATTATGGCCACCCTTCTCCTAACAATATATTTATAGATACACAGAGCATATTATTGCTTATTGTAAATAATATTTAGACTTACCCTAAAAGGACAATAAAATGGCACAGTATTACGATGTCACAGCAGAGTGGAAAATTTCTGAGGGGTTTGAACACTTTACCCACAAAAAACCCTCCGACGATAGGGACACGAAAATTTTTTGTTGATATGTAGTAGGTAGGTATGCAAGGCAATGATGTCAGACGTTTGAAGAAATCGAAATGGGCTGAGAAAACGGTGGATAAAGCAGCAAGAGGTTAGTACAACCGACAACACCTAATAGACGGATACAAAAAGGCCAATAAGGGGAATAAGACAAATATTACTACAGAATAACAAATTAAAACGTGTAACTCTTTATTTTTTTAAGTATTCTACTCCTCGAAGAGTTTTATCTGGTCCATAACAACAAAACATAACATCACTACACATGTCGAGTTCAATTTTGAGGAAATGACACACTAACTGGATGAACGAGATTTCGTTACGTTGAGTTAAATAACGTTTTTTCGATTCGAAGCAGGAAAGAAATAATTTTAATACTATGGAAAAGTGTTTACTTATATGAAAGTTTGATAATTTTTCGTCAGATTTTATTATATCGCGTTTTTTTATGAGGAATGCTTTTTAATTGTTGTTTATAAATAAACTTGAAGTATTAATTTATTTTGCAAACATTCTTACAAACAAGTAACATTTTTAAACGTTTTAAGTACAAATAATACACGAATTACAAATGTCATTAAAATAGGCCGATTATTACACAATGTTCACACGATTGTTATCAAGTGAAGTGAGATCGAAACTTGCGACAGGTTTTGATGTCACGATACACGTCAGTACATTAAATTGTAAACACGAAATCGTTAAATTATATTTGGATAACAGATATGACTCGTTTTAACGGTCTAATCTGTTGGAATGAAGTCGTCTATAAAATGGCACAATTTGTCGTGTACACGGCACTATAAATTAGTGCCAACCAAATGCAGTTTTATGTCCACGGCCAAAGTTATTTGCTAATTGATTTGTGTTTCTGCGTACTGCCGGCAGAGAGCGTTAACGGACAGCCAGGTGTTAGCCGTTTGGTCTTGATCCCGCCACTTTACATTGGTTTATTCGTCATTACAATGACGCTTGGTAATCTCTTTAGTAATAAACAGATATTACTGAGCGCTAAATAACAGATTTGATCAATAAACGACGTATATCTGTTTAACATTCTTCTCCTTTTAACAGCGAATATCGTATTCTTATATAAACCTATAATTAGCTTATTGTTCACATTAGGCAAATAATTATTCCTTAGAGAATGTAAATTACGCTGACACCTTTGAAACCACAAAATCTTTATTCACAGCGTACACAAAAACTGATCGTAAATTGAAAGTTATCCAAGTGTAGTGCTCGCCAATAAAACATTGTTTATTCTTAACTTTTAAACAAATTAAATTCGTAATGAGCATTGAGATGTCACCAAAATTACTGTGAACAACATCACTTATTTTAATTAATTTTTATGGACACATGCAATATTTATGTATTTATATAATTGCACGCAATTGGAAAGAAGAAGGTATTAAACGGTGTGGCCAATGCCTAAACACCTTGAAGCATATCCTGCTCATTAATAGCGCACAGCAAAACTGAATTAAGAGAAATTAGGTAATCGAATTAGTCAACGAGCTACGAAAGTAGGCCTAATGCGTGAAGTACAGTTACAATGTAAATTAATTTTAGAGTAAGACCATGAACCTACACATCGTTACATGAGTTTTTATCGTATTCACAGTCACACTCACAAAACGATGAATAACATTTAAACTAAAGTGACCATTGGTGGGGAGGGGAAGTTCCGCCTCCATAGATCCGCGCCTGTCATTGTCTGCATATTATTTAATTATTTTATTCTCTGCCCGCGTGTCCCTATATTTTCCAGGAATAATCTTTAAAAGGTGTTCACAAAAATCCTTAAACTTCTAATTTTATAACTTTCCATATTTATTTCTAAAACTTCAGACTAAAATATCGAAGTTCTTTTTCTACTTGGACTCCGTGTTATTATCGTCCTTCTTCAAATCCTCTTTTATGCTGACTCCAGCCTGTCATCATCCTTCTTTCCTAGGTCCAACCTTCATTGTCTTAAGATTGTGAAGGGATTTTTCTAGATCCTTTCTAAACTTTTTTTTGTTAGTCGTATTTAATAACTTGTGAATAGAGTTTCCTTCCAAGAAAACCTAGTTAAGGCTTCATTTCTTAGACACACCTACTGTCTTCTTTGACAATTCTCCCGAAGTTTGTAGCAAAACTGTTTTAATTTGTTGAGTTTTATTGCACGCATTAATATTGCTCCTGCATCACTTTTATCTAAAATCGCCAGTTCAGTTACTCATCAACGAGATCACCAACACTGATAATAAATATATTTATACGTCTGATAATAATTAATTTATGTTTTCAAATAAATCGTACCAAAAAATCTTTTGAATAAGAATAAATTAAATTAAAATACTGCAGAAATGTTAAAAGCGAGTTATGAAAAGCATTATGTAAATATCTAAACAATACGTTACTTCACCCAACCCGGCGTTGCAGCACCAATAATTACAACTAATTCTTCTTGTTTGTCCCAATATAAACAATCTTCATCTGCATATACGTGACACATTATCTCCTCCAATCGCCTTTCCAGTTCATTAGTAATTCTGAAAGTACTATTACAATGAATAATTACATCAAAACATTTTAATGATTGTTTATATACGTAATAAAAATAAAATAAAATAATTATAATAGTAATAATAATAATAATAACAACGATAACGACGGTGACTACTTATCAAACTTGTGTTGAAGGAAGAATTGTACTTATAAAACGTTATAGAACGTATTTTATAGATGATGTGTTCTAAAGAACAATGTCGGCTGTCCCGATAAACGGGGCACTTGTCGTTGGGCCAATCACCCACAAAAAATGTCTCCGATTCAGAGAAATACGAATAAAAAAATGAAACGAATGAATTTGCAGTAATCGAATAGTGAGGAGTAGATTAAGATTTGCTGTAGCCCACTGAATATTACTACACTAAATGAAAATGAAGTAGAGATTTTATAGGAAACTGAAAAATAAATTAAACGCATTCCAGGTGTGGCTGCCTGACTCGTAACCAACCGAATCCTTCGCGAGGAACTTGACGTTCCTTACATAAAACAAGAAATTGCCATCAAATATAGAAACTGCAAAACTGGTTAAAGTTGTTTTTAATTTGGTATTCTCCATAGATTTTTGCGACTTTTCACAATTTTGATGCTCTCATATTCTGCCTTTCCGCCCCCCCCATTTCTAGGGGACTTATTTATTGTCAAAAACAATAAGGTTCTGTAAAGTAGAAGTATCGGTTGACGCGTTCAAAAGTTATCGTTAGACATATCACAAACAGATAGACAGCCAGACAGCCAAATGCCAAACGATCGAGTTGATAACCAAGTAGTCAACGACTCATACCCCAACCCTTAGTTAACAGACGATTGAAACGACAATGGTCAGAAGACCTGTGTAGGTGAAGAACTGTGAACCGTCAGCGGATGGAACACACTTCAAGTTATCTACTCTGATTTACTTATTACTCTGTATCTAGAAGGTTGTAAATTTAGAAATTAATTTAGAAAAATTCTGGATCCGACAAGCTATGGCTTGCCAGTTTTTAAGTTGAAGCTTCAGCTCTTAATTTTAACAGGTAATCTAAATCTGACAGTTCCTCACAGTCTCTCCTTTATAACTAATTTTGTTCTTATAGAGAAAATCTCTGAATACCACGTTTGCTTTAGCGTATGAAATACGTTTTGGGTTTTTCTAATCTTGCGATCACACCCTCATCTGTCCTCCTTTTTGTCAACAGTGCTTCCCAGATAACACAGCTTTTCTATATTTTCCAATTTCAGCGTATAATTTTTAACCGGCTGTCTCTGTTAGTGTGTGGAGCAAAACACTGGAAGCTTATAGGAAATATAGAACATAATCTACAAATATTTGTCAAAGAATGACAAATTTTATAAATCTGTTGGCCAGGAAAGATACCAAATAGAGAACGTGGAGGAGAACAAATCATGAATCAGTCAGTAAAATAATTAGAAAAATAAAATGTAGGTGCATTGACCATACACTCCTAACGGTTCTAGACACGAGACAAGCATTTGACTAGAAAAAGAAGAAGAGACCAAAGTATAAGTGACGAAGGGGAGTCTTGCGGGGCAAGTAAAGCAAAGTGGCAGGATAAAGCAGCAGGCCAAGGCTGAGGCTGACAATCGAGTTAGATGGAGGACGTCGTGGAGGCCTATGTACGAACGAAGAGGCTTACATAAGTCTCCTTTATAACCTTGAGTACAGTTTCATCGTACTTCCATACTAACCGATCATGACATACAGACACAACCACATTCCATGTAACTGATCTCTCACAACTAAGAAGTGGACTGAGCTTGTATGAACATTATTTTTCTTAGCTCCGTCTGTCATACCAATTAGTTACCGATGATAAACGTAAGAGATTTTTGTTATATTTGAAGTCTTCGTTCGTTATAAAAGTCGTTATAAAAGTACAATTTTAGTTGTTAAGGTATGATGAAGCACCAAAACAGAAAACAAACCATAAAGATTGAGCCGTGTGCTCGCCTCATATCTGGTTCTCAATACAAACAAAAGTAACCCGAGAAAAGAACACAATGATCAAAAGGAGACGTATAAAAATATACACGAATTGTGCGCATTTCATTTTTATATTTTACGCGAACCAATTACACCGCGATTCCGAGGGACACAATTTATAAGCCCATACATACGTCCATTTTATATTTATTGCCAATTATGTGTGGTGAGCTTTATGCATGGCAGTTATTGTAATAAAACGATCGCAAAGAGGTAGTCTCCTCTCTCTCGCTCTTCGGGATCGGTAACAGTTTCGATACCCCATAGTCGAGGATCAACAACCAGAGTGTACAAAGGCGCATGAGTTTAGAGACCTCAAAACCAATTAAGATAGAACCAAGATAATACAACACTTTACAATTTCAGAAACGATTCATTAACTAACGTCAAGCTAGCGAGTGTATTTGTGTGAGTGTGTGAGTACGTATTGAAAAGAAAGTTATTTTGCGCATTCATTGCTCGTGCGTATTGAACCCGGGTTGTTTTAATCCGCGCGCTGTACTCCCCTCAGTGATTCAATTAAAACAAAACAAAAGCATACCTTCATTTGTTAGAATTCAAGTTTTCATTGTGCTAAATCGTGATAAAAAACACATTAATCACTCAGTACATAACTGTACACACACACACACACACACACACACACACACACACACACACACACACACACACACACACACACACACACACACACACACACACACACACACACACACACACACACACACACACACATACGGCGTATACATGCATGAAAAAATACACTTAGCTATTTCTTCTTAGAAATCGGCTACGTTACGAAATTTCCGAACACAATAGAGCACACCGACTCTCGTGTGATCTGAAACTTTCAAAACGGTTAGTATTCAGTACGATGGGTTTCAGTCTCGTTAACGCTACAGCCTTGAACCCATTTGTATCTGATCCCTTTACAGCGACGACTGCCACTCTTCGCCCAAGTCGTCGAAGTAACGATTCCTGTTCGTTTGTATTTTACGGAAGGTACAGGAATTCCGTCGTTTAATGCCAAGAGATCTGAAGAATTGGGACAAGCTTAAATATTCTGTGAGGTTTACACATAATTTTAAAATCTATTACAGGTATATAAAGTTTAATTAGAAATGTCAATACGGACAGCTCATCATTTGATGTTCCGCCATGTGGCCAATCTCCACTGACGACTTGGGCTTTCATATCTCTTCGCATAGTAGCCTACCCCACATTGATCGTCATTCTGTCTTCTCCTCACTCTCAGCTTCTATTGTTCTTCAAAATCCGCTGTTAATAGTTCACTTACTCTCATAATGTATTCAATCCAGTTACAGTTCCTCCTTTAACTTCCATGTTTCGTAAGGAAATGGAAGTATGGTGATCGCGAAAAAAATCGTATTTGAGATAAGGGCTGATTCTGATTTTACTGCCCTCAAAACATGACGAAAAGTCATTTTCCGAAATGTGTGTGTATGTGTGTGTGTGTGTGTGTGTGTCTATATTTAGATTTTTTTATGGCAAACGTTAACTGCCGCAAATTCAGAGAGTATCAAATACTTTTTTGCATATGTGCTCGAGTTGTAGAGTCCTCTAGGCCTGTTGATTTTGGTGAAGATCGTTTAAAGGGCGAGGGTAGTTTCCCTGCAACATTTTACGTTTTAACGAGAGTAAAGTACTTAATTTTGATAAATAACGTATCCTCAAAAGAGGACCATAATAATCCACTGTAAAAAGGTAGATGAGATATCTGTAAAAGAAAATGATATTTGAAGGGAGAGAGGGTAATTTTTTTAAAAATTACCTTTCTGATGTCAAACTACTTCATTTTGAAGGATAAGTTACTTTAGTAATTACATATAATGTAACTGTTACTCAATAAAAGTGTAAATATCAAAAATGGGGTTGTTCGCTTAAGGGAGAGGGGTAGTTTACCTGCATTGTTTTGTGTTTTAACAAGAGTAAAGTACTTAATTTTGATAATTAAGTCCTCCGAAAATAAAGTCAAATTAATCCACTGTAAAATGGTAAATGAGATATCTATAAGTGGGAGGATAGTTGAAGGGAAGATGGTGATTTTTGGAAATTATACACTCGATATAAAATATCATTGTATTTAATGGAATGTAAAGGATACCAAGGTTTAGTGGCACGAAATCTGAAGAAGTCTACTACCATTTACACTCGTTCAAAATATGTATTGAATAAATGTATTTTATTAAATTCAGTATCATACTTCATCCTCTTGTCCAAGTTCATTCTCCTATACAAAGTTTGGACCGTCTAGTTTTAAATATAATTTTGTTACAGACGTCGAAAGTGCGTCAGTGACAGTTTACAAGCGAAAATCGACTAGAAGTAGCAGACTACACAGAACAAGATAACATTGTCAGAGTACATTGTTAACAGTACACACAAAAAAACTTTACACGTGTTTCAAGAAATGAGCAAAATTTTTTAAAATTATATACCGTACGAAATATCAAGATAAGCTGAAACGTTCAATTGTTATAAAAAAAAAATAATACTATATACTTCATTACGTATGCTCTAACAGTAAATTTTTTCAGCAAATCTATCTACGAATAGTATTGTATTACACCTGAGTGTCCCACGATATCAGCCACATTTCGTGAACGGTGTTGGTCCCATGGCGCAGTTTTAACATTTGATTATATCCTCCAATGAGAGGTATATATCTATGCAGCGCGCGCGCGTGTGTTTGTGTGTTCTTTATTTGTATTATTCTTTGTGCTTAGAGTAAATTATATATTCCAGACAACAGTTTGTAGAATCTACGTCTATATTGTAGGAACGATTTGTTTTTTTCTTCTTCAAGCAAAAACGTTACATCACAGCCACCTGAATAACGCATAAACAAAAAATGTTTTCTTAGTTGATAAAGATTATACAGTTACAGAGTGCGAGTTGTTTCCCACGCCGCAGACGCGCGGCTGGCGGAAATAAGGACGCCGTGGAGGGTAGCACAGGACGCTCCTGCAGGAAGGCCAAGCCTAATTTGTTCAACTCTTTCGTTCGGTTTCACCCCTTTTTCATTTTAAAAAAGACGTGAAGAGGGGTGATTCACCGTTCCGTTCCCGGAAGTGCATTTTTATATTCGTGAGATTAAAATATGTCATTCCGCGTTTGTGTACGGTACATTTCAAGCCGAACCCTTCCGGAGACGAATCCACTCCGCTACGACGCAGTAATGGCTTGTTATCTTTACAGTTTTTAAAAATATTACCCGGCGTTCAACAACT
This sequence comes from Magicicada septendecula, assembly GCA_034769895.1. NCBI lineage: Eukaryota > Metazoa > Arthropoda > Insecta > Hemiptera > Cicadidae > Magicicada > Magicicada septendecula. The sequence goes on from CM068372.1 coordinate 170,941,978, forward strand.
CAACCCGTCCATATGTTGCATTGCGTTTCTTGTTCCAGCACTCAGACTACGTGACGCATACGTCTGTCTGATGATTACATACAAAAAATGGACTGTAGCAACAAGCGTTTGTATAATACGTAGTATAATATAATATTATATTATCATATAATTACTCTATGTGTGTGCGTGTGCGTGTGTGTATACACAGACTTTCTATATCTCACACATCTTCTATACCTATCTCAGTTTCTATCGGCTTCTGGCCTCACCGTCTGTTCTGTTTCCTGGGGTACTCTACTGTTCCTCATTGCACTTACTACAGTCTTATCTTTTCTAAACGAAATTTTACATCGGTCTCTCTTCTGTGTTATGCTGGTTTCTGTCTCTATAATTTCGTGGACCGTCTTATTCGTGGCATTCTGTACAGACGACTAACCTCCGGCATACTCGTTTGTCTTTGGTGATCTTTGTAATACCTGTTGTGACTACTCTTGCTCCTCTTTTTGTTTCCCGTTTCAGACTCCATCCAACGCAGTAAATGCACAAATTCCCCAGTATTCCGTGTCAACGTCTTTAATCTGTTCCTTCTTCATTTAAAATTTTCCGCATACGTCTGACTGATACACAACAGTTCTTTATAACATACTGTTATGTATTAATTGGTTATCAATTAAAGTCACCTAAATTTTAAAGAATCATTAAATCAGTTTAATTAAAGTTACGGTTCTTATGACGTAATAAAAACAAAATATTTTATAAGTATCTTGTGGACGTTTATAAAAATATTATTTGGTTACTCTTATACGGCTAATTTTGTTTTAATAATAGTTTTTAACAGCCTTCTCCGCTCTTCGTGAATCCGCTAGTGTTTCACAACAAGGTTTATTTTGTTCAGTTATTAAAAACTATTCACACACACAATCTTATTGCCCACGCACACGATTCGGATCGAAATTTCATTCGCACCGGTCGCGTACAGTTAAGTGTCGTCAACTCGCACTCCAGGGATATAATATATCATAAATTCAAACTTGGCACACGGCTACCTGCCGTCTAAATGTACTAGCAAATGTTATAAATCGTTGCTATAAATCACGGGTATTTTTAAACCCAGAGAGTGTTGAAGAACTTAGTAGCAAATAGAACCGTGTAATTAGCGTTTTGATCTAGAATTCTATCGTCGGACTGAGAATGATTTACCGTGGCAATGGAAACGTAACTAACAATTATGTTAACAGAATACGGTGCCGCTCAGAGCTGAGAGTGCCTCGTTACCGGGACGCTAATTATGTCTTCACTGCAACGTTACTCAATTTTTGCGTTTACCTATGTTTCGAGCGTACGTGATATGTGATATGTTTTTTGTGTTTAATAAGCTAATTAAGCTTGGTGATGGGTTATCGGCCACCCTCTTTATTATTGAGCTACGTTATGCCGTTCGAGGCATAGCTCAGCGAGGAAAAATGCTAAATAAGACAAGCCAAATATGTGCTTACGCTGACGATGTTGTGATAGTAGCCAGATAAAGACAACGGCTAGCTGAGGTATGCAAAGAGCTGAATCAAAAATCCGCTGGAATGGGACTCAATGTAAATATCAGCAAAACTACATGCATGCTGATTTCTGCATCAGAGAGGAGAAGAAATCTATATAATTTATGCATAGAGGATATTTTGATTCAATTAATAAGTTCAGCCTCTTGGGTAACACGATAGATAATGAAAGGTCCATAAACGTGACAATACATGACAGGATACAAATATTATGCCAACAGGAGACTATTGAGAAGCAGTCATTAGTGATAACACAAAAATAAGAATATATAAGACACTTATTAGACCGGTTGTTACTTATGGAGGTGAGACATGGCCAGTGATATAAAAAGGAACAAGACACACTAAGAAGGCTTGAAAGAAAGATGATAAGACGTGTTTATGGCCAGGTTAAAGAAGATGACGAATGGAGAATAAGAAATAACCAGGAGATAGATGAGCTATTGAATTATCAGGACATTGTAAGATTCACAAAAGCTCAACGAATACAATGGCTAGGTCACCTAGAGCGGATGGATGATCAGCGTATGACAAATAAAATCCTGAGGGCGCAAATCTATAAAAGCAGAAAGAAGGGCCGACCTAGGATAAAATGGTTGGATGATGTTCTAGAAGATCTCAGAAGAATGGATATGTGGGGTTACACTGAGATGGCAATGGTCAGTAGACTTTGGACAAGATTGGTGTTGGAAGTCATGGCTCACGTTGGGCTCTAGTGCTGCACAAGAGATGTGATTTGTGTTTTGAGTATGCAGGTGCAAGCGTTCATTCCGAACGTATCATAACTGATTGTCGAAAAGCATTGCACTTACAGAGGGTGTAACAGTGACAGAGGGTAGACAAATTAGGCCAATAGTAAGTCAGACTTAATAAGACGTAACGGTCCATAACATTTTTCCCTTGATTTGTCAGAATATCAATAATGATATTTGCATACATTTTCCGACGTGGAACAGAAATAAATTTGATAAAATTTTATTGAAAATTGTTACCTCTTCCTTATACGCGTAGACGATGATTTGTTTTTTTTTTTTGCGTCGACATGCAAATAAAAGTTAACGTGTTTTCGACAGTCGAATTTCCTACCTTAAAATATATATGCTTAGGATTGGCGGTCACGAAGCCTTCACATAGTTGACATACCTGGGAGCCTCGGTGACTGCCAGCCCTCATTAGTAACATAGGAATAATTATTTAAGATTTTAAAGCCAACAGCTTCTCATTGTGAATGATATTGATTACAGTGTAAATACGAAGTACGAAAATCGTTAACTGCAGACCTTAAAAACAGTGCGGCACTAAATCACGCGAGGGTCATTCCACGGAGTCGCCCACTCATTCAGTAACACCATCCGCTGCACTGTCGTCCAGGTCGAGTTCCCGTAGGAACTGTTTGTATCGGGACATATCTAAACTTCTACAGGTGAACACGAAGTCGCATGTTAGACATGAGGTCACGCCCGTGCAACCACAAACACTTCGATAGCAAATGGGATACGTACATTAATACCAGTGTGCTGCTGACACATTGACTGACACGTATCAAAAGTAATTAGGCCGGCCGCACACTGGAGCGACATTTTGTTTAGCGACAGAACCATTTGACTCATCATGTTGCAAATCGTCGCTTCGGTGAAGAGAGTCTTGAGACATTGGCTCACGATAAAACAATTTCTCGTCAGCTGTTTTTGAGCTGTAAAAGTGTGTGGTTCGTGGATTCGTGACAGGCATTATTTTGCATCTATTTCAGTTTCAACTACACCTACACTTATTTCCATTTTATTCAATAGCAATTAATAATAGTAATAGTAAGTACACAACAGTATGCGAGAATCAGTACTAAAGACAATGCACGCACATTCCACGTAGGACTAGGTAAGCATAATATAAACTCCCTGCTTTGTGTGGTTAGAATCCGGCGCATGCGCAGTTCAAAATGTCGCAAGCTGTTTTGTTGCGAGACATAAATTGTAGGATCTTCGTCTTTGGTCCTCGCGACACCTCTAGAGAATGTCGCAGCCAGTGTGTCGCGCTTTTTAGATCCTGGTGGCAGTAGAGTCATGTGTAACGCTTTGCGACAAATGTGCCAAAACGGTTCTGTCGCGAAACAAAATATCGCTCCAGTGTGGGACCAGCCTGTCTGCAAAACTGCAAAATAACGCCCGTCACGAACCCACGAATCACACACTTCTATAGCGCAAAAACAACTGACGAGAAATTGTTTTGTAGTAAGCCAATATCTCAAGTCTTTCTCCACCGAAGCGACGCTTTGCAACACGATGGGTCAAAACGGTTCTGTCGTGAAACAAAATGTCGCTCCAGCGTGTGGCCAAGCGTTCACGGGACCGCGACATAGACGATACAAACTCTTCAGAGTGCTAAGAAAACTTCCGCAAACCTGCGTAAACTTTAAAACTTGGTTAAGGGATAGGGTCTCCTAGTTGAGTAGCAGTGAACTGTCATCATTTTGTCGATGTAAATATTACTCTGTTCTTGTTTTTTTGGCGTGAAGTACTCACAAACTGCAAAACAAGATGTACCATAAAAACAGTACCGGTAATGTATGTATTTCTTTCCATTTTCAGCTACATTTTGTTTGTACATTTCTTAAACTTAATGTTTTGGTACTTCTTTCCTTTTCTTCCTATTTTCCTTTTTAGTGTCTTTCCTACTCTTTCTATGTTATTCTTCTTCTTACTCAACGTCTTCTTCTATTAACTTGTCATTAATAAACGGTAAACTCATGAATATAATATATGAGGAAAACCACTCGTATTGGGCTGTACGGTCGAGGCGTAACTTATTTATATGAGAAAAGAGTGATATTGTATCGATCGAAAGTCAGGTGATACAGGACTTTCATTATGCATGCGGGGTCTGGATCCTGCTGCTTCTCGATTTTTCATTTCAGTGGATACAACTTCCATTTTTGCTTGCTGGATAAAAATAAATTTATTTTTATAAGTTTTCAGTGAAGGGTTAGTTAGGGTTTGTGACACAAATAAGTTAAAATTTGTGTTATTTTTGACCGATCCTCACTAACCCTTCACTGAAAAATTCATTGATTGACGATCACTACGAATTTAAGGGTTTATTTTTATAAATCGTATTAATATAACATATTTTAGTTTCTAATATATTTGTATAATAAATGTAGGCGGGATTTCTCCCATATATCACGACACACTAGAAATACAAATAAAATTGATGGCTGACAGATAAGCTGTTTTTAAGGTTTTCATTGTATTTTAAACGCGAATGATAATACGTCTAGTCCTTTTATCCGAGGCGTTTTTAAGTTGTTTAACCTTTGTAATAATTGGCAATCTCAGGCCCCGAGCTTCTGCAAGGTCCAAAGGTTTACAACAAGACAACGTCTAGGATAAGATCATATTTACGTTTGCTACTGCTATGTAACTTACAAGAAAGAACAAAAGTTGGCGAGAAAGATAAATACGTTCCAAGCTACGTAAAGACAGACTGATTGTACAACATGTTTGATTGTGAGATTGTGAAGGCAAGGATTGGGTTCGCTATTTTTTTTTTTTTTTTTTTTTTATCTTAAGGGAAAAGTTTTGAAATGCGGAGATTTCAAAAAACGGGAACAATAACTTACATTCACTGGATACGAAGTATCGTGATCAGAGAAATTGATTATCAGGAAACTGTTGCAGAAACATCACTGAGATTCCAAGGGAAGTGGAAAAAACAGTAGGTGGACTGAATTTATGAATGAATTACGGTATTCTCTCCCTCCCTCTCTCTCTCTCTCTCTCTCTCTCTCTCTCTCTCTCTCTCTCTCTCTCTCTCTCTCTCTCTATCTATCTATCATCTATCTATCTATCTTTCACACACATATCCTGTCCCTCCCTGTTTTTAGCTCTCGTCTTCCGTCAAAAATTTGGTACACTATTCTTAGTGTTTTCCGTGTCTCTTGAGCAAATCGATTCTGGTACCGGTATTTATTGTACGTCGTCACACAGAGCTCTTCCACCCTTTCAGTCCCATATGTAGTTACTTCATTATTTTTTCTGTTGCATCTATCGGTGGTTTTTGTGACATTTAGGACCACATTGATTAAGTTGCTCAATGGGGTAACTTAAGGATGTTTAGGGGCTTGTTCCTTTCCGGCTCTTTGGAGTTTAAAATGCGGAGTATAGACGCCAGGAACAGGCCGTGAGGAAGAAAGGGCGTGAGCTTCAGGCGAGCAGTGTTAAGTATTAATTACCGAATAAGATGGCTTATCAGAGGGAGTATATGAGTCGCGTAATATTGCACTGTTGTAAGTTATGTACTATCGTTTTCGTTTACTTGCTTATTAGATGACTGAGATAGTGCTTATTATCATTAGTGGCATTTTATTATCCCAGTGACATCATTGAGTAAGGCCAAGCAGAGGGAAGAGTCAAGGTGGCCAAATAAACGCTAAATAATGGAAAGTGAACAAAAAGTGTTATGAAATGGAGATTTGTCCAAAAAGAGAGGTTTGATGAAGGTCTGTTCCAGCTTAATTGCTCCGTTTTGATCCCTTATTTAACCCAAATGGGTGCTTGTTTGTGAACTAAATGAGCCAGACTTTCGCCGTTAATAAGTCTAACGTAGCTGTGTTCACATCCTGTAACGTGAGAAAAAACACGGTTTACAATCTAAAACGTAATGCACATGAACTTGTCTCCTGAAGGTCATTTCACACCGCACGTCCACCCATACTGTGGATGGAATGGATGAAGGTTAGAAAAAGATCGCTTGCCGACTTGTCAAATGAGACAGTTCACACCGACATCCAATCATCCAACGGACTTCCAAAACGTCTTGAAATCGCTCGCAGGGCGATTATTTGCTAAGTCCGCATGGACGTCTTGTTCTGTGCATGCGCACGGCAACTCAACAGTTGCAGAGCAGCTAAAATATACTGACGTGAGCAGGGGCTGGCACAATAAAACTCCCGTCCATCCGTCGCGTCGGATGGAAATTGTCGATGTGAAATGGTATTGGATGGAGGTCCATAACCTCCAATCCGTCCAATGGATTGACGCGTACGCGCGGTGTGAAATGACATTAACCTAGGAAATTACAGTATACTAGGCCTATAACATAAACTTTGCATGCGACAAACGCAACAGCGACGACGTGCTCGATTCTGTTCAAAACTCGATGCTGTCGCCCCCAAGCGAGAAACAGTTGAAGGTTGAAGCCAGGTATATTTTGTAAATGAGTTCCGAGCTAATACGCGTATTATACACTGTTTTGTCGTTAATCGCATTTTATTCTCACGTATCTATTTTACGAAGCGTCTTTAGTAACAATTTAGATCACATTGGCGTTACTGACGACGAAACTTGAGGTCGTTTGGGTAACAGAGACAAGTAGGCCACGTTGTGTACACCCTACTTAGCCCTTTTAAACACTATACGTACTTTACGGGTTGTAAGTTATCTTTGTCCGGTCTCACTATGGCACGACATGCTTCTTTAAATTTTGTGCTAATTGGGAAAAGAAGTCTGCTTTTAATCCCAATAAAAGGTAAACAGAAGTGGCAAATTGTTAACGAGTTTTTGCAGAAATTGCCTCCATATGCCACAACATAATCTCTCCAGAGACTGTGTGCAGGCCTTACCTTGAGACATGAGAAAATTAATACTTTGTCCGCTAATAATGTGGGCATAAAACGCATCCAGATACTCAGAGCGCGTGCGTGCGTGTGCGCGTGTGTTGTAATTGCATTGTTGCGACGACCGATGTATTTATGTGTCGGCAGAAACTTGGCTTGGCTTACCTAACATTGTAACTGCCTGTGTGGGTTTATTTGTGCGTTATTGTTCGCTTTTATTTGCTGTTTCGTCTTGTTTTCATTTCTTTGTTCGCCTCGTCGACTTTGTAAGCGCGTATCGAGTTTATAACGTTCGTTCGACCTGGCGCTTTTGTCACAGCGATTTCCTTTTTTCTGAAAAATCACCAACAGCAATGAAGTTCGAACAACCCGAACATAACAGCCAATGAACATAATAATATTATGAGAACACGAGTTTATAATACATTTAACCAAAAAACTAATATTTGTGCACCATTTCTCTTCAATAAAGTTCTCAAGTCCCAGGGGCGAACCTAGGTTATGATTCCGTGGGGGGGGGGGGGGGGTTCCAGCCACATATCGTTTTCTTAGAGTATTATTTTCTCATATTATGGTGAAAAGTCGTGCCAATAAATTAAATCTAATGGGTAAATAATGGCTGTAATTAACTAATTTCATAAAAATCAATTAATAACATACAGTTTGACTTGGAAACCTAATAATAGCGTTCTGTGGAATATAAATACATTAAAGAGAATGTTAAAATTAAGAAAGTAAATTTTGTATGTGTATGTCTTTTATGGTTAACACATGCAAGAACACGAAAAATTGTAAATGAACGTATGTTTAATTTTACAATATTTTGTTTCTTAGAGCTAGGTAGAGTCTAATACAACAACCCATGTCCATTATGAGAAATAATGTTAAGACATTGAAACTCATTCATATTATGTGCTTTGTGATTAAAGTTATCAACATGTAACATTAAGTTAACATATAAAAAGATATGTCCTGTGTTTATCGTAACCAGCGGAAAAACGTATCCTACTCTCTTTCAAGTCGACTTCATTTCACTTTACCATTTCTTTCAACATCTGTTATATTTATTATTGAGTATAAGGCCTATTATTGTAGATTATTTAAACTTGTCATTGACCCAATAGTAATTTTTTTAAATTGACAAAACTTGAAAGTCAATTAATTACATTTCAACAAACAAAACTAGTTTTAAATTTTTTCGGATTTCGGGGGGGATATATCCCCTATATCCCCCCTAGGTTCGCCCCTGTCAAGTTCCTCCCGTAGGATCCGAATAGGGGACACTTCTGATTTAAATAATGAGACTGCAGTTGAAAGTACGATAAGGTACTTTCTCCTTAACTTCACGTCTCCAGCTGACAATCCAACTGTCAGTTAATGAACAACATATTACGGCTCCTCGTGTAACAGGTGTGTGCCAACATCGTTTGAATCTACCTGCACTCAGAATTGCTACAGCTGCTTCACTGTTACAAAAAGTGATTGTGGGCATGAAATGTGATTAAAACTAACTTTACTAGTCCTCAGCGTATCAAGAATTAGCTCACAGAACAGAGTCACTCTACCAAACTCCAGAACTTACAGGAGAGGTCTCCATGGAGCCTACCTCCACAGCTATAGTACCGCTAGTAATGGGGTGGACACTTCCCAGCGTTAAGGAATTTATAGGCTGTTTTTAAAAGACTTGACAAAAACTTCAAACACTGAACAAGCTACAAAAGAGAAGACATTAATGGCTAGTCACATACGTAATAAACGTAATTGAAGGGTGGACATTCAAGTGCTTTGGAGGCGGCAGCAATGAAATTTTGTCCAACTTCCAAGGAGGTTTAAGACAGAACAGGTGGGCAGCAACAATGTACGAGCAGTATTGGGATCTAAAAGCATGAAAGCTCAGCACGTCGTTATTTCAATGAGACTGGAAGTTTCGTGTTATGTTTGTGCCTTCAGACACCGGAATAAATCATGGAAACGTCATTACAGTGACTTACACTGGTGGAGTTAGTAGGATCAGGATGTGATACTGAACTCGAAGCGATGACGATTGACGATGTCAAACAAAGAATATTTATTTATTGCACAAATTCGTGATTGAATACTGTAACAGCGAGTCTTGCTCTGATATGAGATCAGTGTCCATTTCTTAAAATATACAATGTTATACGAAATCAATATTTCGTACAGAAATATTATAGAAGGGTGATGGAGAGTACACATTTCGTGTTCCTAAATTTAAATAAAACTTTTATTTTATATTGTTTAATTTAAATTTAAGTTTCAACTTTAATAAAATTTAAATTTTCTTAATAAACTGGAATTTTGAAAAATATTTAAACATATTTGCATTTGAAGAAAAAAAATCATTCTTTATAGTATCCAAACAGAGATGGAACTAAGGGAACTCACGTTAGGGTCTCACATAATGCGGAATGCCAGTGGGTTTGAAACGTCTCGAGCACCAAACACGTGCTTACATAATTTGATCTCTGGTTGACAGTCAAACGTGATTCGGTTGTCTGAAACAAAGCAGCCAGCACTGAGGGGCGGTCATGTCAACAAAGGCGTTAGGGGTGCTGACCACTTGCTCACATAAATTAGCCGGCTAAACAGTAGGAAGTCTGCGACTTAATCCCATTATGGACAACACACGAATGGGTTTCGTTATTTCAGAGGATGTCGACTGAACGGTTTCCGCAATTTTAGTGTGATCTCTCACTTCCGCTCTCGATGATGTGTTACTCTCTGTCTCAAATAAGTAGCCACTACATCTTGCATTCCGTTTTAAGGAAATAAAATGCAACCATATTTAGACCAAAGTGCCTGGAAAGAACGTTGTGTATTTCGATGGTTCTGAACCGCATGAATTTCACACACTGTTTCCAATGCCATTCGGACTCTTCCTGTCTACCTGTGTCGTGTCTGTCTACCTGTCTTCTGTATCTATGAAATGGAACATGATTTCCGAACACAAACCATACGAATCCACTTACAGAAACTAGCCTTGGGTGATCAGAAAATTTACTTTTAAATAAAACGTTTGTTTATTAATTTTATTGATATGAGTGATGACACACAAGAAAAATATGACTGGAGGAACTAGACTCACAGCTTAGTCCTGATAAATGTAAATTTATTTTTCTTTTCTGTCGAGGGTTAGGCGTCCCGGCGTCCCCGACCTGTGCCAATTTCCGTTTCTGCCAGTAGCGTGGCGTCCATGTAACCGCTGTTGCCGGCGGCTACAGTCCTGAAAACGAAACACTATTAATTATATCACAGAATAAATAGTTTAGTTATTGAATAATTTGAAATCCGAACAATATTAGTAGGCAAACTTGAAGAAAAGCATAGCATTGCTTTCGAACTGATGTGCACTTGCAACGTCTTGTGTTGCCTGCTCAGACATCGGAAACGTTTTACTCTTGTGGTCATTGACCTCGTAGTAGTTGTCACCGTACAAACGGGAGGGGGGGGGGCACATTCGTCCACCAAATGTGTTACCGCTGTATAAACCGGCAAAATTCTCAGTTAGCAGCTATGTTCGTTTCGGAACCGACGTGCAGTAGTCCTACCTATTTGTGTTTTGTTCGATTAGTTACGTGTTTCTCTGTTTGTCTTTATTACTATTAATTCGATTATCTGTGTCCTCATTTATTCTTTGTAAGTATAATGGAGTCAGATCCCATTGACCCGGGACCCTCTTCCACCGCCAGCGAAAGATTTAAAATAGTCTACAAAGATAGTTTAGCTCTGCTCTAAAAAGAATATTTTGGGTTTCGTTGTCCATGACGTGTCCGCTAATTAACTAAATATAATTAAATCACTACCAACTCGGAACACAAAGTTTTTTATGGGTAAAAACGTAAAATTTTTATCTTATAGCCTGAACCAGTTTTCGCTTTTAAAAAGCTTCTTCAGAGGCAAACCACCTCATTGAAGCAAACCACACATACAAAAACATCGACATTCTACACGTGGATCAAAAACATCGACATACAAAAAGATGGCCACACGTACACACAAAAGGCCGAAAACTAGACACTCTTGAACAATTGGAAATATACAAACACACGAAAACACATAAAAACGACATCCTAAACGAACAGACACAATTCAAATCACACGCATTATTCGGACATATCACACCCCACACACACAACATCGATCCTTCAAACGTCGATACCGTCACCAAGAACAATACGGACAGTGCTCCCAGCGGCAGCCTCTTAAAGACCCATAAAAACTTTGTGTTCCGAGTTGGTAGTGATTTAATTATATTTAGAATATTTTTGCTCTAAAGAGAACACTTGGTACTAGGAAAATTCGAATTAATTTTTAAACTGTTTTAGGCCTATCACAGCCGGCAACAGCTATTACGTACCCACGCCACACCACTGGTTTCTGGAAACATTTCGATTTTCTTCGCCTCGTTTGCGCTTTGAAACTGAAACAAACGGTATTGTATTCTTCAACTGTAGTCTTTTGCATTGTGTTACGTTCCCTCCGTAATTTTTCTACTTTTTTAACCTTATCCGTTGTCAACAGATAGTTAATAATTGATCAACCTGATATAATTTAAATGTTATACCTGCTCTAAAAACGCATTCCCGTCTTACTTCTCAATGTTTTCTTTTTTCCAGTTTTGTTAGTTTTATTAGCTGCCATCTTAACACCAACTTTGTCAGTACTTATTGCCACACTGCTAAATACTTAATTCTTGACGATGCCTTTCGGTGTCTCCACCATCTTTAAGTCTTAAAACCAGGTTTTAAGATAAATCTAAAATCAGGTAAGATAAATCTAATATAAAATCAGGTTTTAAGACCTGAAGATGGTGGAGACACCGAAAGGCCTCGTCAAGAACGAAGTATTTAGTAGTGTGGCAATAAGTAGTGACAAAGTTGGTGTTTTCATTTTTCATAGAGTGACAGTGATTTGTTTTTTCTTATACAAAATTTTAATCCGAGCAGATACATTTGACTCATTCTGTACAAGGCAAACAACAACTTGTCTTCTATTCCTTCTATTGGTAATAAATCAGCTAAAAATATTAACAGGCATATATTGTTGTTACCAATTCAACAGTGCCACCGTATAACCAACATAATTAGTAAAGCATTAGAAAACAAACAGTATTGCACAGCCGCATTCCTGGATATCAGCCAGCCGTTTGATGGAGTATCGCACTCAGGACTATTATACGAAATCAGAAGAATCCTTCCCTCAACTTACTTTCATCTGCTGAAATCTTACCTGCACAAAAGTGAATTCGAAAATGAACGGAGAAACGTCTAGTCGTTACTACATACAGTCAGGAGTACCTCAAGACAGTATTCATGGCCCTCTACTGCATGTCCTGTACACTTCCGATACACTAACCACCAGAGAAACAACAATCGGTATATTTGCTGACAACGACACAGCCATCTTTTCAACAGCCATGATAATCCTACAGTCGCCTCATTCAGTTTTCAAGAGCACCTCAATCTCACTGGAGAATGGCTAAGAAAATGCAAAATAAAGGCCAACGAGTCCAAGTCATCATACATTATATTCACCTTACGGAGAGGCAACTGTCCCACAATCCATCTCAACCACGTCGAAATACCGCAAGAAACAGTAGTCAGGTACCTAGCCTTTCATTTAGAGGCTAAACTGAACACACCATACAAAACAGAAAAGAAAACAACTAGATTTATGATTTGAGAGAATTAACTGGCTGGTAGGCAGAAAATCTAATCTATCTTCAGACAACAAACCTTTTCTCCAAAAATCTGTCCTTAAACCCATATGGACATACGGAATCGAGTTTGGGGGGCTGCGCCACCAATTCTAACGTAGTAATCATACAGCGATATCAATCAAAGATCCTACGACCTACAGCGGATGCTCCGTGGTATGTGTCCAACCACACATTGCGCAGAGACTTCCATGTTCCATACGTCAGTGAAGTCGCTCATGGACGGGGCACTAGACAGGATACAAGACTTTACGACCATCGTAACGCGCTTCTATAGCCTGCAATTGACAGAAGATTTAGAAGACTTTAGCCATCCGACTGAATGGAAACCTCTTCACTAATGTGTACACTAATCAGAAGATTAGCTTAAAGAATGTGTTTTTGTGATTGCTATTCAAAAAAATAAAAATAAATAAATAAAACATATTGTTACCAATGTAGTTTTATAACATTAGATTTACATTGAAAATTGTTTTCTACTGTTTTATTACGTCATCAATGTTTGTGTCGTCACAAGCTTGACTGACAAGCTTCAGTCCTGACAAACACCTTAGCTCACAATTTGAAAGCAGACTACTTAATTATTACGTATTTGTGTATGATCGTACAGGCTCCTGTTACATTAAATGAAATCTGTTTGATTTTCACTATTGGCTATCCAGAGCATTCTCGAAAACCAGAAAATTTGATTATTTAATTAACTTTTATAATTCATTGCACATATTGTTCAGTTAGTCACGATTTTACCAAGCAAATCCCAATCGTTCGCAAACCTGAAGTTTCCTTTATGGGCTGATTCTATGCAAGCTATGAGTCTAAAATCTGAATGGTAAATTGATAACGAACCTTCCATTAATTGATTTTTTTCGGTATTCATAATGGAAATAAACGTGTCTGACTCCGGAGCTGACAGTACCACGATGTACTGTAGTAGGCTATTTCTCCGGACGTTTTGAGAGTGGGTAAAGGAATCACAGTTTACGAATGCTGTACAACCGTCACTTTGGGAATCAAACCCGAGGCGCGGTTGTTCAATGTCTGCAATAAATAAAAGAATAAAAACAGCTCTAATGAATGAGAAAAATTGTCTAAAACAGAAGGCAGTGTACGACAGAGAAGGAAGGGGTTAAAAGACATGTGCACCGCCGGAAACGCATGTGCTGTGGGACTGAAAAAGGGTTAAAAAATGTGTTTCTGGCGCGTATTTCTGTCACTCGTTCAGCGTTAAATAACAAATTATAATTTCTCAAATTCTTTTCTCTAACACCTTGAGCTCTCTGCCGTTAAAAATATGCCATAGTTATACAGGGAATGCTAAAGTTTTATAATATCATTACACACACACACACACACACACACACACACACACACACACACACACACACACACACACACACACACACACACACACACACACACACACACACACACACACACACACACACACACACACACACACACACATCAATTATTACATAGGGTAATAATATAATAATAATAAAGCTGGATATTTTTTAACGCCCAAGCAATCTAGGAGTTAGGCGGGTTAGGTTTGTCTCATGTAGCCGAATATAGTGTGGCCAGCATTACTCTTCAGCCCCATTATTATCCCACGATATTGTCTCAGGTACTCATTTCTGTAGGCTGAGTCGACCTGAGGCTAGAAATCGCACCTTGATTTTATGGCAAGACTGGGAATCGAACTCGGGACGTTGGATTCGTAGCCAGACGCCGATCTAATCCCCGTATAGAGTAATAACGAAGTCTCTATTATTCGTAAGCTTCTTCCAATCCATCATATTTTACGCACGTTTCTTTGCGTCCAGTCGTGTTAGTTCTTTCAAGTAAGTTCGTCTTTGGTCTTCCTCTTTTTCCCTTGCGTTCAAAAACCTCTTACCGGTATTGTACTCCAACACCCATGTTGTCTTGGGTAAATTATTCTTAATTTCTGATTACACTCCTTCTTTAATTCGCTGATTTCTAATCCTACCCTTACTACTCCCATTGACGCCCTTTTCAGATAGTTCACTTCTGCTACGCTAACATTCTTTATCTAATTTAGCCATCTTACTCCTAGTTAATTCCCACGAGTTGTAACCACATGTGGATTTAGGTCTGTAAATCGCTTTTTAGACTCACAATTTTGTTTGTCTCATTCCTTTTTCTTGTTCATAAGGCCCTACAAATTGCAGTACAGGACA
Organism: Magicicada septendecula; assembly: GCA_034769895.1. Lineage (NCBI taxonomy): Eukaryota > Metazoa > Arthropoda > Insecta > Hemiptera > Cicadidae > Magicicada > Magicicada septendecula. Next base: position 170,957,062 of record CM068372.1, read on the forward strand.
ATCCGTAGTCATTGATAGTCCTCAACCGCCCGGTAATAAGCGTTGGACTCGGACTATTCGGGCATCCGTCATAACTACATAGGCTTACTGAAGCAATCATTACAACATGACATAAGTGACGAATCTTCACATTCTTCGCAAAGACTTTTATGAAAAAGGAGAGCCGAGACTAAGGAGTAGGCTGTATTGGCACGAAAACATGTTGTTACAAATGCGACAGTCGTTCTTAATCGGTAAACTCCGCGGAGAAAGGAGAATTTACGTCCCACTTGATGTAATAGAGAATAAGGTGACGAGGGACGAGAGAACGCGATAGCAGTTGTCTGTCTCACTCACACACTATTTCTCCGTAATCACACATTGTCACTTCTCAACAAGACTTACATACTTGTAATGTTCTCGCCACCCTTCTTGCTTCCGACCTACACAACTACGAAACACTGAACAAGACTGATCTTAGCGTGTGCGAAATGAATGCAAATTTTGTTTGTCAATGAATGAAAGACAAACGAGGTGTTCGTCCACTGCGCACCTCAAATTCCAGGAACACCTGGATACGCCACTGTCTGTGATCCAAGTCTCGTTTGCGCATTAATCGAAAATTGCGTTTAATGACTAACATGGCACGTTTTAACATTTTGTTAATTTGTTTTATGCACGGGTGTGATTTGCAATTCAACTGAAAGATTTTTCTGTTCACAAATTTATTTAAGGTTTATTATTTTATTAGCGTCTCTCTCTCTCTCTCTCTCTCTCTCTCTCTCTCTCTCTCTCTCTCTCTGTGCTCATATAAATTTGAATAGTTCCTTCCTTGACATATTAAAAAGTTAATATTGTATAACTATACAATCAAGATGTCTGTGCTTAATTACCCCGTGTTTCGACTACAACGCACTATGTTCACCGTTAGCCAAGCTGAAATGTTATGTTTAAAGCAGAGGTTTTTTTATTGTTTTCTATGTCCTGTTAAACTGTATCAACACACACACATGGGGGGGGGGGGAGCAATCATTGATGAAAGCGGCAAGATGGGTACGATAAGCAATATAGCTATCAGAATGTAATAGGAGTAATGGGGTCACGACTGTGGAGAAGATAGAACAAAAAGGAAAGATAAATGTGGTGTGGCCACCACAGAAGAATGAAGTAAGACAGAAACACAAAAGTAGTGGTTGCATAGGAACAACGTAGATAAGAAGAGTAAAGGAGAATCCAAAATTAACGTGATTAATTGTGTACAAGATGATATCAGAATGTGTAGTCTTTAACAAGAGACTGTTGAAATCATGTATCAAAACGGAATGTCTGGACATATTTTATATTTTACACATTCTTTGCATATATGTTTAAAAACTTTTAAAGTATTGTATATTTAAAATGTGTATATAATTATTTTTTTGTGTCTTGGTATGAGAAAATCCTTAGCATTGAGGGAAATTCACACTTAAAACGCACGAGCACACACACACACACGTGCGTGTGTGTGTGTGTGTAAGTAGGTATATACTCACTAATAAATGCGCGCGCATGAGTGTACGTGTCGGTTTATCACGGGCAGATAGTGAACAGCATTCACATATAAACGGAAACAAACCCTTAACTGGTTTTTTGCCGCGCGTACAGAATAACATGAGCACACTTAACAGTCAGACTCCTTCCTCGGTTACCATTAAAAATGGTCTAATAAAGGACGTGTCTTACTCCTCCATGACCGCCCCCGTCTTCACACATGTTCATATCTGTCATACAGAATAATCTAACATTTTCCATATGCGTCTTCCTCTCTCTCTCTGTCTCTCGAGTTCATTCCCCCCGTAGAGACTACGTCTGCCTGCATAGTCATTCTCTTGTCAAATACGCAACACTTTGTTCTAAAAATAACGCACGCACACACACACACACACACACACACACACACACACACACACACATTTTTCTGTCTCTAAGAAGATGAATTCCGTCTGCATATGTGCCGACTTTCGTATTTTTACGGACTGATGCAATTTATAACACTTGTACTTCCATTGAAAGTAAAAATGATAACACATATGGTGTCTTAATGACAATAATAAAAATGTATTTATAATAGTACTGTAAGCTGTCTGAGGTGCAGATCTCGCTCACAATTTTGTACGATATATTATTGGATAAAATCAAATAAATACATTTCAACTTTTTAACCCTGTGAGTAACGTTCTTAGAGTTTCGCCAAGAAACGCCAGGACGTGGTGACCATACAAATGTATACCATACATTTTTCATATCTAGTTTTCCGTTTATAATTTCTGTACTTGTTATGTGTTTTTGAATGTGTTCACAAATGAAAAGCTTACAAACAACAGACTAAGTATACCACAGCTAAGTATTGTATATAACCAATAAAACTTTTACGGGATGCAGTTTACTTCCTCCATATCCCTAAAATTACAAAAATTCCGAAATAACATACAATTTAGTCCCAGCTTTTAAGTTTATATGTGTTTTGATAGATATCTATAGCCTTACATCTAATATTTTTCACAGATGTAAATAACTGATAAAAATATACAGTTTTCTTTGCAAACTGTTACAAATTTTGTAAAGGACTGTAAACTATGTTGTGGTCAAAAATTTGAAAGCGGTATTGGCAGACATTTTATTTTTGTCAAGTCATTAAAAATGCCGAATTCTTTTTAACTTGATGCTCCACATAGAATTTTTCATTCTTACAAAATTTTGATTGTTTTTGTGGGCCGTGGTGTCATAAAATTTTGAAATTTCCGAAACTGAACTATTCACATTTTGGTAAAAATTCTCTTTTGTTTGATGTCCCAACATAACTGTTTACTATTTTTAATCAAAATTATTTTCTGGCCCTCACATTTTTTCCTCTGTGGTTGAGCCGTGAGGGCTGTGCGAGACGAAGGGTATGCCCGTCGCCCGCTCTTGTGCTGCGTCCCGAGCTTCAAATGTCGCAGGGATCACAAATGATGCTGGATATTTAGGGTGTGGCCTGACCAGCCGTGGAAGGTTGACCCGTACCGTGACTGAATCGAACAGTTAAATTATGGGGCCTATCTGTTTATAATTAAACATACTGTAAATTGTGTCTATCTCATTAGAAAATAAACCCCCACACAAAGCCGTAATTAGCTCTACCTGGACATATGGCATAGAATTATGGGGTTGCGCCAGTAAATCTAGCATTGCCATAATTCAACGTGCACAATCGATAATCCTTCGTGCAATAACCGGTGCGTCATTGTATATGTCACTAACTGGATGCTACATCTAGATCTCAGGATATCAATTGTACAAGAAGTTATCCATGAACGAAATGAGAAACATCGTGGAAGGTAAGAAACGCACGGTAGTCCTCTCATACAACCACTTGTACAAGAGCATCGCACAAGAAGATTGAAAAGAATTTGACCAATCGAGATGACATATGGCAATGGAGGTCTTCTTCTTGGAGAAGTCTCATCACGCCAATTTGAACTTGACTCACTCAGTCCCTATAATCTGCGACATAATTCCTACTACGAAAGTTTGATAAAGCATGTCGCAATATTAAATCACTATTGTCTTTTAAATCAAAAAAGGTAAAACAACCTTGTGTTTCTAAATTGTATGCCTTGAAAACAAAGCTTGCTTAATTGCATCCTGTAAGCCTATCCTGAAATAACAGTAAAAAGTGTACATAATGTAAGTGTGATCATCCTCAATCCCATCTTTTTATGAACGATACTAACTCTTTAACCCAGTATACATCTTAAAGATAAAATAGTTTTCGCCATTTTTCAGTATTATGGAGAGGGGGTATGGACATCTCAGACCTCCCCTGTCCTTTAGTTGTGCCCGTGTGTCCAAAATAGCTTAGGTATGCTTTACCAACCTGTCTGTTATCCGCGTTACACAACCTTTCGTTCTGGGCTCCATCCGTGACACTCTATGCCTATAGACCCACAATTCGAAAGCTTCGTTTGTGTTACGGTCCGCTTGTTTCAGTCTACAAGTTGCAAACACAAAATTGGCTAAACTTTTACCAGTCATACTTTTAGTATTACTAAAATAAATAAACAAAAAAAATTAAAATAAAATAAATGAACAAAAGACCAAAGTTCTAGTCTGTAGTTGGAAGGAATAAGATCCAGTCAGAATAACTCGTGGAAGTAATGTTCTCCAGGCAGTAAAAAAAAAAAAAAAAAAAAAAAAACTTCAAATCTAATAAAGACATACGTGTGGAGTGTTGCCCTATACGGGAGTGAATCTTGGACAATTGGAGAAAGTGACATGAAAAGACTCCAAGCATTTGAGACCTGGTGGTACAGAAGAATATTCAATATAAGCTGGAGGGAGAAGATAACGAATGAGGAAGTCTTTAGAAGAGCTTTCTGCAAAATTTAAAAGGCAGAAGAGTTGAGTTTATAGGGCATTTACTACGACACAATGGGTTGGTTAAGAGAATAATAGAAGGAACAATTGAAGGGAAGAATCACAGAGGTCGACCCCGTTTAGACTACGTGAAACAGCTTATGGTCGGTATGAACTGCACATCATATTGTGAGTTGAAAAGAAAAGTTGAGAAGCTTGAAAAATGGCGAGCTGCTGCCAACCACCCTATGGGCTGCTAACCTAGAAGAAGAGACTTTTAGGTGTACTACCTTTGAAATAGTTTGGTATTTCCGTATTTAAAAGAAAAATTCGTTGCTGTTCTAGCTAAAGGTAATCTTTTTTTAATGTCCTCAGTACACCATCTGTAGTCAGATATCACTTCATACTTATCCCTAAAGGCAAAACCTTGTCGCTGCACTCACATGCAGTTTTCTTAATGTCCACACACAATAACCGCACTCCATCTCGCTCATCACACTTCCCAATATGACAGTCCCCGCAATTTCTTTCCGAATACCTTCCTTCAAGAACGTCTGCACGAAGGTGTCAAGCCACAAAAACTTTGCTCTCCCTCTCGATATCTCTAACGGTTTACCAAAACTCAAGTCAATTCAAAACTTTCTCGTTACGCCTCCTCTCCAGCCAATTTGTGTCGATGACTCAAAAACCACGTTTCCACAGTTTCAACTCTTATTTTCACTCCTGTCCCCCTCCTCACCAAATCTAATTCTTACAACTCCTACACATTAGAACACTCCAAACAAATTATTTAATAAAGAATTTTGCTGGTTTCAATAGTAATATGCTTATTGTGTAACAAGGTCCTTTTATCCTGAAAGTATTGTTTACCAATGCTATTCTGGAAGTAATTTGCTTAAGCTCTGGAAGGTTATAAGCCGCAATCACAATGTTCGGGTAACCCATAACATTCTCCAGACCCGCATTATATTATTGCTCCTACACTGTCCTTGAGTTTATAACCGTGATTTTTTTTCTGCAACAACTTTAAGCTCAACGTTGTGAAGGGTTTCGCCAAGAACCCCTACCATCCTGTTCAATTCCCATTATGAATTCACTAGAGTAGCTATATCGCCTGCAAAGTGGACCCGTGAAACTGCTTACCAGTAATTTCGGCACCTTATGTTTTACTCCTTAATCAGTTAGATATCAGTGAATCTAAATAAATATATTACCGTACTTCAGCATTTCATAATTTTCCAGCCGATTGATATCGACAGAATTATTACAGCAACGACCGACTAACACAATAACGTTAATATAATTAACACAACTACAGCTAATATGAACATCGCATCGTGTATTCTCCATAAGAGATTATTTTATTATTTATTCTCCATTAATAATACTTAAGTTTTCAAAGTTTCATTATTATGATCGCCACAATTAAAACATCTGAGTAAATGTGTGTGTGTGTGTGTGTGTGGTGTGTGTGAGTGTTAACTTGGATAGATGCTGTGCAGCGATGAACAGTAGCAAAACGATTTCTTGACGAAGACTGAAGGCGGCGTTGAAAAATATTCAGGCTGCGTTGAACCACAATCGATGCAAATGCAGAGCTTCTGTGAAAGAACCACCTGTGCCGAGAGTCAGAACCGCAAGGCCACTGATTACCCGTTATCTTCTTGACAGTTTCACATCCAGGGAGGCCAAGAGAAAATCCGCGTCGAAGACCAAAATCGCCCCAAAATCTAATGCCTCTTCTCTAAATCTTCATCGTCTGATTGCCTTCCATGCCTAACACGACGAAGACGTGTGTGTGTGTGTGTGTGTGTGTGTGTGTGTGTGTGTGTGTGTGTGTGTGTGTGTGTGTGTGTGTGTGTGTGTGTGTGTGTGTGTGTGTGAACTTACCCGTGTCTTAACTGTAGCAATAATAATGAACGAAACTTTGAAAACTTGAGTGTTATGTAACGGAGAAAACGTCTACATGACTGGAATTATGCGTCTAGAAATAAGCGTCCGTTTAAGTCGACGATTTAATTTAAAAATATCGGTATGGAGAACCATACATGACTTCCATATTCTAAGATTTATATTTAAAATCATTTTCAGCCAAACAGCCAGGGAAGGAATTTTAACAAAAAAATACTTCTTTCTTGCCAATAACGTAGTACACATATAAAAAATATTATCCCCTCCCCCTTCAACTATAATTTTGATTTATAGAAAATTACCCCCAGCCCGTTCAACTAGCCTCTTCATTTATAGATATTTCATCTACGTTTCTACAGTGGATTATTAAGATTTTATCAGGATACTTAATCAAAATTAAGTACTTTACTCATGTTACAACAAAAAATGTTTCAGGTAAACTGCCCTTTCCCCGTAACCGATCTTCACCAAAATCAACAGACATTGAGTTCTCTATAGCTCAGGCACATATGTAAAAAATTATTTGATTCTGTTTGAATTTACGGCAGTTATGGTTCGTCATATAAAAAATTACCCATGTTAAAACATAAAACATGAGATTTATAAAACATATCTAAGATTTATATTTAAAATCATTTTTGAAATAAAATATTTTCATAGAACCTACTAACGCTGGGGAAATCTGAGGAGCCAATCAGAGTTGGGCCTACCTGTCACTCTGCTGAATTTGGTGGAAAGCCCTGTCACTGTCGTCAAAGTATCAGCCTTGACAGGGTCCTCTTTTTCTGCAAAATGGGAGAGGAGGCTTGAGATGGAGTGAGTGACATGGTCCCCACCTCAATGAAGAACCCATTGTTTTATAAAAATATATTTAAATTTTGAAAACTGAAAATTCTTTTCTTGTTGTAAATATTTATATTTTATAACCAAATGACTTTATCAAAAAACAAACATTATTTTTTTATAATAAGTACTTACATATGTTTCTTAATATGCTTACTTTTTCTTCAATGTTGATGATCATTTCCAAACATTCTGACAAAATTGTATCTACAGAACAGTTAACATTCCCCAGGTTTCCATTTCTGCTAATTTCTCATTACACCTTCCACTGACGTATTATTAACCATTTCATAAACTATCGTATAATCTTTTCAGATTTTGTGGTACAAAATCTGAAATTTTCAGACTGCCTGGCAACAAAATTATTTTATTTTCAACAATTACCATTGTTTGAAAAAGTTTAAAAGAATTTTCAAGTACTTTACTCTTGTTAAAACGTAAAAGGTTGCAGGTAAACTACCCCTTCCCCTTAACTGATCTTCACCAAAATCTAAAGACCTTGAGTCCTCTACAATTCACTGACGTATGCAAAAAATTATTTGATTCTGTTTGAATTTGCGGCTGTTATCGTTTGCCATAGAAAATACCCTTGTTAAAAAAACGTTGTAGGTAAACTACCCCTTTCCCTTAACCGATCTTCACAAAAAACAAAAGGTCTTGAGAACTCTACAATTCAGGGCTGTATGCGAAACATTATTTGATTCTATTTGAATTTGCGGCTGTTATCGTTTGCAAAAAAAAAAAAATTTCCCTTGATAAAAAAAACCGTTGCAGGTAAACTACCCCTTCCCCTCAACCGATCTTCACCAAAAACAATAGGTCGCGAGTACTCTACAAATCAGGGCTGTATGCAAACAATTATTTGATTCTGTTTGAATTTGCGGCAGTTATCGTTTGCCATAGAAAATACGCTTGATAAAAAACGTCGCAGGTAAACTACCCCTTCCCCTCAACCGATTTTCACCACAAACAATAGGTCTTGAGTAATATACAAATCAGGGCTGTATGCAGAAAATTATTTGATTCTGTTTGAATTTGCGGCTGTTATCGTTTGCCATAGAAAATACCCTTGTTAAAAAAACGTTGCAGGTAAACTACCCCTTTCCCTTAACCGATCATCACCAAAAACAACAGGTCTTCAGAACTCTACAATTTAGGGCTGTATGCAAATAATCGTTTGATTCTGTTTGAATTTGCGGCTGTTATCGTTTGCCATAGGAAATACCCTTGTTAAAAAACATAAAACGTTACAGGTAAACTACCCCTTTCCCTTAACTGATCTTCACCAAAAACAACAGGTCTTGAGAACTCAACAAATCAGGGCTGTATGCGAAATATTATTTGATTCTATTTGAATTTGCGGCTGTTATCGTTTGCAAAAAAAAAAAATTTCCCTTGATAAAAAAACCGTTGCTGGTAAACTACCCCTTCCCCTCAACCGATCTTCACCAAAAACAATAGGTCGCGAGTACTCTACAAATCAGGACTGTATGCAAACAATTATTTGATTCTGTTTGAATTTGCGGCAGTTATCGTTTGCCATAGAAAATACGCTTGATAAAAAACGTTGCAGGTAAACTACCCCTTCCCCTCAACCGATTTTCACCACAAACAACAGGTCTTGAGTACTATACAAATCAGGGCTGTATGCTGAAAATTATTTGATTCTGTTTGAATTTGCGGCTGTTATCGTTTGCCATAGAAAATACCCTTGTTAAAAAAACGTTGTAGGTAAACTACCCCTTTCCCTTAACCGATCTTCACCAAAAACAACAGGTCTTGAGAACTCTACAATTTAGGGCTGTATGCAAATAATCGTTTGATTCTGTTTGAATTTGCGGCTGTTATCGTTTCCCATAGGAAATACCCTTGTTAAAAAACATAAAACGTTACAGGTAAACTACCCCTTTCCCTTAACTGATCTTCACCAAAAACAACAGATCTTGAGAACTCAACAAATCAGGGCTGTATGCGAAACATTATTTGATTCTGTTTGAATTTGCGGCTGTTATCGTTTGCCAAAAAAAAAAATTCCCTTGATAAAAAAAAACCGTTGCTGGTAAACTACCCCTTTACCTCAACCGATCTTCACCAAAAACAATAGGTCGCAAGTCCTCTACAAAAAAGGGCTGTATGCAGAAAATTATTTGATTCTGTTTGAATTAGCGGCTGTTATCGTTTGCCATAGAAAATACCCTTGTTAAAAAAACGTTGTAGGTAAACTACCCCTTTCCCTTAACCGATCTTCACCAAAAACAACAGGTCTTGAGAACTCTACAATTTAGGGCTGTATGCAAATAATCGTTTGATTCTGTTTGAATTTGCGGCTGTTATCGTTTGCCATAGGAAATACCCTTGTTAAAAAACATAAAACGTTACAGGTAAACTACCCCTTTCCCATAACTGATCTTCACCAAAAACAACAGGTCTTGAGAACTCAATAAATCAGGGCTGTATGCGATACATTATTTGATTCTGTTTGAATTTGCGGCTGTTATCGTTTGCCAAAAAAAAAATTTCCCTTGATAAAAAAAAACCGTTGCTGGTAAACTACCCCTTTACCTCAACCGATCTTCACCAAAAACAATAGGTCGCGAGTCCTCTACAAAAAAGGGCTGTATGCAAAAAATTATTTGATTCTTTTTGAATTTGCGGCAGTTATCGTTTGCCATAGAAAAAAAATCTACAGACACAGACAGACACACAGACAGACAGACAGACAGACACACAGACAGACAGACAGACACACACACAGATACTTTTCGGAAAACGACTTTTTTTCATGTTTTGAGTGCAGTAGAATCAGAATCTGCAATAATCTCGAACACGATTTTTTTTGCCATCACCATACTTCCATTCCTTAAGGAATATGGAAGTAATAAATATTGTATCATCCTGTTGCTTAGTAATGAAATTTGAACAATAGTAATTGTTGTGAAATTTAAAAAAGCACACGCTCTTTAAATGAGAATGTATAACTATCACCGACATCAATTATTATCTACAACACAATTAGTAACAGACAAAATGGATGTGGTTATAGGCCTATTGCTATAGGTCGATGTATTTTATATACAAGCCTGTTTAGATAATCCTTAAATATTTGACTTTTGTATTTACGTTTTAATCGGAATAACTGTAATTACGCCACTTATTCAACTTATTCGACACATTTTTATGTCAAAACATTTTTTTTAGTATTATCGTCAAATGCGATAAACCAAAGAGTTTCAGGTATACGTTTACAGACGCCGTTATTATAAGCGGAATCAGTCATAAATACTAAAACAAAAATAAAACTCGACAGTGCACCTCGATCAAATTGCGAAAATGTGGTTTAAACCTATTAAAAAATCGGTATGGAGAACCATACATGCCTTCCATGTTGTAAGATTTATACTCAAAATCATTTACTTGAATTCGGTTCGATAATTTCTATAAAAAAATCCGCCATCTTGTAAATCTAGTTTTATTTTGACAAATTGAACGAAGTATTTCCATAGAAACTACTTTTTTGTTGCCTATAACGTAGTACACATATAAATAAAAAATATCGGTATAAAAAATACCATACATGACTTCCATGTTCTCAAATTTATATTTAAAACCATCTTCGAAATGAAATGTTTCCAGCCTTAACCACGGTACTGTAACCACTAACGTATACCACCTCACGTTATCGCACTCGATTTTCACTGATGATGGAAGTCGATGGCACTGCCGAAACGTCTGGTTTTGCAGAAAACTTTGGTCTACGGCCAAACAGGACGGGAAGGAATTTTAACAACAAACTACTTCTTTGTTACCGATAACGTAGTACATATATAAAAAATTATCCCCTCCCCCTTCAACTATAATTTTCTTTTATAGAAAATTACTCCCATCCCGATCAACTAGCCTCTTCATTTATAGATATTTCATCTACGTTTCTACAGTGCATTATTAAGATCTTCTTATCAGGATACTTTATTTATCAAAATTAAGTACTTTACTCTTGTTACAACAAAAAATGTTTCAGGTAAACTACCCTTTCCCTCAACCGATCTTCACCAAAATCAACAGGCCTTCATTTCTTTACAATTCAAGAACGCATGCAAAAAAGTATTTGATTCTCTTTGAATCTACGGCATTTATCGTTCGTCATAGAAAAAATTACCCTTGTTAAAACATAAAACGTTGCTGGTGAACTACCCCTTTCCCTTAACCGATCTTCGACCAAATCAACAAACCTTGAGTTCTGTATAATTTAAAAAGGTATGCAAAAATTTAGTTGATTCTGTTTGAATTTACGACAGTTATCGTTTGCCATAGAAAAAAATTACCCTTGATAAAAAAAAAAGTTGCCGGTAAACTACCCCTTTCCCTTAACCGATCTTCATCAAAAACAACAAATCTTTAGAACTCTATAATTCAGAGCTGTATGCGAAACATTATTTGATTCTGTTTGAATTTGCGGCTGTTATCGTTTGCCATAGACAAAAATTACCCTTGATAAAAAAAACGTTGCAGGTAAACTATCCCTTTCCTTTAACCGATCTTCACCACAAACAGTAGCTCTTGAGTTCTCTACTAATCAGGGCGGTATGCAAATACTTATTTGATTCTGTTTGAATTTGCGGCTGTTATCGTTTGCCATAGAAAATACCCGTTTAAAACATAAAACGTTGCCGGTAAACTACCCCTTTCCCTTAACCAATCTTCACCAAAAACAATAGGTCCTGAGAACTCTGCAATTCAGGGCGGCATGCAAAAATATATTTGATTCTGTTTGAATTTGTGGCTTTTATCGTTTGCCATAGGAAATACCCTTTTTAAACATAAAACGTTGCCGGTAAACTACCCCTTTCCCTTAACCAATCTTCACCAAAAACAATAGGTCCTGAGAACTCTGCAATTCAGGGCTGCATGCAAAAATATATTTGATTCTGTTTGAATTTGTGGCTTTTATCCTTTGCCATAAAAAATACCCTTGTTAAAACATAAAACGTTGCTGGTAAACTACCCATTTCCCTTAACCGATCTTCACCAAAAACAATAAACCTTGAAAACTCTACTACTGAGAGCTGTATGCAAAAAATTATTTTATTCTGTTTGAATTTGCGGCTGTTATCGTTTGCCATAGACAAAAATTACCCTTGATTTAAAAAAAACCGTTGCCGGTATACTACCCCTTTCCCTTAACCGATCTTCACCATAAACAATAGGTCTTGCGTACTCTACAAATCAGAGCTGCATGCAAAAAATTATTTGATTCTGTTTGAATTTGCGACTGTTATCGTTTGCCATAGAAAAAATCTACAGACACACAGATAGACAGACAGACAGACACATAGACAGAGAGACACACAGACACACACACAGACACTTTTCGAAAAATGACTATTTTTCATGTTTTGAGTGTAGTACAATCAGAATCTGCAATAATCTCGAACACGATTTTTTTTGCCATCACCATACTTCCATTTCCTTAAGGAACATGGAAGTAAAATTGGTTAAAAACGTAAGAAGTATAGATTAACAGAGAAAAATTATGCATAAAAATACGTTATACGTAAAATGTAAAACAGTATAGAAATAATAAGAATTAAATTCAAAAATTTGTAGCATTAAAAAACAATATTAAAATTAATGACAACGACATCTTAGTTTGCATTCTGAACCACCAATGTGTTATGATATGCGAGTTTGTAAATTCACGAAGTACGCTGAGTCTCAAGTCTGACGGGGGAGTTGCAGTTTTTACTTGTATTTGCACTATAAACGTAATAAAAAAGCACATTAATTAAACAACAAACACTAATAAAAACTAAACAGCACGATTCATAAAATCGTATTGATAATAATCCTAATAATTCAAAACATACTGAACAAAGTTTCAAACTTCAAAACAGCTGATTTTGTATACAAACATTACAACAAACCAACTGATTTAAAGTGGGGATACTTTAAAGTTATCTGAACCTGCATTTATGAGTCCGTATCGATATAATATATTAATATCGTTTCCTCCTCCTCCTCCTCCTATGGCGCTACAGCCCAAGTCGGGCCCTGGCCTCCACCAATCTCCGCCTCCAATCCACTCTACCCACTGCAACCCTCCTCCGATTTCTTATCCCCATGTCCCTCGCGTCCTCTGCAACATAATTTTCCCACCTCTTCCTCGGTCTGCCTCTAGGTCTCGTTCCCTCCCATGTACCCAGCAAAGCCCTCTTGGGGTTCCTGCCATCCTCCATTCTCATAACATGTCCGGCCCAACGTAATCTTTATATTCTTATAAATTTTGAGACTGGTATCTCTTTATATATTTGATACAGTTCATTGTTGTGTCTCAGTCTCCATGATCCATGTTCTTCTATTGGGCCTATAATGCGTCTTAGGGGTTTCCTTTCAGAAGTGTCTACTATGTCGTCTGTTTTTTGTGTGATTGTCCATGCCTCACACCCGTAGCATAGCACCGGTCTGATGACAGTCTATATATTTTCATTTTTGTTTCCCTGTGCACATCCCCAGACCTAAATGATGGCAGCAATGCAAAGTATGCCTTGTTAGCCATGGTGGTCCATCTTTGGATCTCCGGCTCCTCTGATCCAGTCTTTGCTAGGTATTAATATCGTTTAGTAAAAACAATCCAAAGATGTTTGTAATTCAATAGTTTGTTTTGTTTTGAACGTAGTCGCTTTTTACTTTTACTTAATTACTGTGCGAAGCTTTTCTAGCAATATTATTGGTTAAACCCGCGGTGTTGATAAAACATGGAATTTTATGTTAACACGGAAAATGAATTAATCACACTAAAATCAATGCAATTTTTTAATTTTATTTTTTTAAATAATACTGACTTTTTTTATAACTTGCATAAATAACCAACACGTAGTAAGGCGAATTATGGATGTAACCAATTAATTGGGTTTAATATTATTTATCCTCTTACTGCATTTCCATTGTTTTAGGTATTTTGGTTATTTCATACATAATTTTTATCAAAATAAGAAAACATGTATTTTTATTTTTCACATGGTAGACCCTACGTGTACATAAAAATGTGTAACGTTTTCGTGCAGAATGTTTTTCTAGTAGGGTCGTCTCCACGCATTTTCAAACATGGACAACCCACCTAAGTCTACTTATTTTAATTGTTTTCAAAATATATGGCCCCCTGGAACACGCTGTAGAGTTCCGAGTTGTACCTTTACTTCGAAGACCCGTTTTCATAATAAGCCCAACAAATTTTCCTTAAAGCTTTCCTCTCAAAGCATCTCAAAACTCAAAACTGATAGATCTCTTTTCGTGAGCATCCGTGATAATAAATTGCCCTATACAGGACTGATCTTCTGGTTGGGTTGCCAGCATATACTTTGTATTATTTATATTTATAACCAATCCAACTGCATTAGCTGCGTTTTTTAATGCTTTAAAATCCGTTATAACAGCCCGTTCTGATTTACTAATAAGTCTATGTCGTCAGCACAGGCAAGAATTGACACAGACTTGAAGTATACGGTTCCTGTTGTACTGATAGCCTACCTGAGAGTCTAATAACTTTCTCCAGTGCCAGGTTGAAGAGCATACACGACATCGCATCGCCCTGTCGGAGACCGTTATAAGCTTCAAACACCTCGGGAAGATCACCGTTTTGACTCTTACGCTACATGTCACTTTCGCATTGCTAGCTATACCAGAGGCGGATTTACCACTTTGCCACCCGTAGGCAGTATAAATTTGCCGCCGGGGGGGGGGGGGGGGCGTTTACGGGTTTAATTCAATCCTTCATATTTTCAGTTACTCTGAAATTTGTCCTTTATATAATATTTTCTTCCCAGTTTTTCTTAATATATTTCTATAGAACAATTTACATAACGTACTAGGAAGAGTACAATAAGACATTAAATTACTGTAGCCGTGTTTATTCTAAAACATTTTAACTGCACTTAAGTTAAGACATAGCAATTTAATACAGTTTTCTATGCAAGTTGATACAAAATTAAGAAGATAAAGAGAGTTGTAATAATAGTCCTTGAAATAATTTTAAACTTACGTCGTGATTTTTGATGGGCAAAATTATTAATATCTGTCAGAGACATCTTCTTTAATAACTCTCCTTCAATGGACAATACAGCCAATGAATACAAACGATCTTCCCCCATGTTCGCGCGTAGATAATTCTTTACTCTTCTGAGCCACGAAAGCTCGTTCAGCTGAGGAGTTTGAGGCCGCTGTAAACACCCAGAAAGTAATGTCCACGTTGGGATAGATAGACTGGAGCCCATCCTTTCGAATTAGACGGCAGAGCTTCACAGATGTAGACCTCTTATTTCCTGCCTCGGCAGGTCGAAACTCAATAGGCACTAGAGTTGGGTACGAAATTATGCTACGCTCACAGTCTATGACTGTTAGCAGCTAGTGGTATCTATTGACATTCGTTCACGTCAAATTACAGAGTCGGTAAAGGATGTTCGAAATTTGAATGTAAACAAATTAATAGTTAAATAATTAATTAATATAATGGAAGTATCACATATGTAATGTATGTTAATGTAATTATAAAAAAACGATGTAAGGCCTATTTCATATTATACAGATCAAAAGTAAATGACGAACTATTCTCTTTATGTAATAAGCCTAGTTACTAAACAATATATAATAAGTTTCTTATCATATTGAGACGAAATGGAGCGGTATTTGAATCATCTCTTAGGTATAAAAACAGCATAACGATCTTTACAAAATTTGCCGCCCCTCAAATTTTGCCGCCCGTAGGCAGTTCGCCTATTCATAAATCTGCCTCTGTCTGTACCAAACCTTTTTTTTTACTACAAGGTTAAATTTTTCATCACTTTTTTTAATCTGTAACTATTTTTTTGGGTTTCATATTATCTATCCCCATACTACGGCATTTCCTGTTATATGTTTATACCTTATTTTAATATAATATAATATTATATTATATTACAACATTTATAGTTTGTTTTAATATAATATGTAAAAAGATATACTTTATATTCTTCACGCGATATGTCTTCATAAACAAGGTTAGGGACAATAGTTTAAGTTTTAATACAGTTTTAGTTGTTAATTTCTGTAAAAAATTTTTCGTTGTATTTCTGGACATTATTGCCTTATAAACATTGTGTATATTTAATTATTAAACTTACATTTATTAATCTATTGAGACCGTTGTGTTCTACGTTCGCTAAATGTTACTGTATTACAATCTTTATATTTAGTTAACACACGCTTAATTTGTTACAGCGAGAGTTTTGTTTTCTTTACAAAAAAATGTAATGGTGCCAGCAAAACAAGCTTTCCTAACCTTACAATCTGAATACTTTATGTACTTTCGCATGCACTTAACCAGTACAATCTTATACAATTTGTACACTTCTTCTCCTTCTTCTTCACCCCGCAAAGTCGACAGTACGGTATCGATACTACCGCGCAGTTAAAATGTAGTGCTGTTATAGATAATACAAAGTTAGGAAAATAGTTATATGATACGCTTATATTTGCAATTTATTTTAATTATAAACATGCCTTTTAAGCCTTTAAGTAAATATAGCAATCTAACCACAGCCTGAATGCACGCAAACTGTGGTTTGCATAAAGACCAACGAAAATCGAGGGAACGTAATCAAGAAAGCACAAGCTTATGGAACAGAAGAAGCATTTTAACTAAATTTAAAGATAATGTTTTCAAAATAACTGTGTTATTTTCATTCTGAATGAAACATTTGTCTATTGTTTAGTTCTTCGCTAAATAATTATCTAGATTATTATGTCCGATGAACAGAGTATAGAGGTATTTATCAAGAATCTTAATCATATTATTTTGTAACCTAATTATAACAATAGAACAATATTATGTAAATGGAAAACATGCGTTGTTTAGCAAGCCATAAGCGAAATAAGAAACTTTTAATGAATAACAAATTACAGCTGATCTTGATAAGAGATCTTGTTTAATTTTAATTTAGCTTTATTAATTGTTACAAATTAAGTTTTCGTTATGCTTAAAGAAATAATTTTTTTCCAACGTTCATACAGGATTAACCGTAAAATAATAGGCGTCTCTACTGCAGACATTTATTAATTGTTTTCCTACTTAGGTAAACGACTCGCCAAAATGTTTCGCATTTATCCAAAGAAAAATTGGTAATAGCTCGTGTGACGTTCGTCGCGACTCTCACCGGCCGCTAAATGCGCTCTATAAATTAGCTACCCTTTTTTTTTTTTGTATTTTGCTAACGTACTTCTGATCTAATGAAACTATTCTGGACAAAACTTCATTATTTTTTGTATTTATACGTTGCAAAAACAACTGTGTTATCACATGAAGCAAAACACGTTTACGTAAACTATATTACAAAGTACAGTCAATTAGGTTATCCGAATTCAATATGGGCAGAAATAACAACTAATTTATAGATACTTGTGCATTCACCATTCATCCACAGGCATCGATGTCGGTTACTATCAATGTCCATATGCTGAACGTTTGTTTTTAATGATTTCAGGTTCAACCAGATAGAGGGTTCGCTAGCCGGAATGATATAAACAAAAAAAAAAAATAAATAAATAAATGCCATTAAACAATACGATATTAAGATTTTAGAAAATATGTTGTGTTGTTTAATGTATTTACGCATGAGTGGCGTTGCTTTCAGTCATTTGTACTCATGGGTTATGTAAGCTGGTTCTGGTTTTATTTATTTATTTTTTGGTCGATTTTTAAACAGAACCAAAACAACTTATTCCAACCTGTTGTAATTTTGACATATATTTTAATTCGTGGTGTTCCATCTATTAAACACACTCCCTTCGTTCATCTTGCAAGCTCTTTCGTTCGATCGCGCTGTCGTTTGATCGAATTATTCCAATTATAGGAAAACTCTTGAATAAATGAATAATTGTTGCAGTTTGTTGAGTTGAATGTTTCCGCCTATATGATGGTAGGCAACAAAACAGAACGTGTATTTTCGCGCGAGGTTAAGAGAAGTTTTGGTTCGTTCCATTCGTTCGTATCCATGTGTCTGAATCCGGTACGTATCGTTTTGTGCGTGGCAAATACCAGTACAGGCCGGTATTTTCATGCACGAAGTTAGGTAAGACTTTGTTTTTATTTTGTCGGGAAAAACCAGCCAATTAAATGGCCAGTCCATCGACATGAACGTATCGATGATTGATTGTGGCAGTGCAGGAGAGGTTTTGTATCTAGTAAGTACATTTCTACGCTAATACAGTAACTCATTTTTCCCTAAAGCTGCAAAGTGCGCGAAACGATAAAATAAAATAACGACGACGACGACGACGATGACGATGATGATGACGACGACGACGGTGGTGGTGATGATGGCGACTACGATGACGACGACGACGACGATGTTGATGATGATGATGATGATGATGATGATGATGATGATGATGATGATGATGATGATGATGATGATGATGATCAGGAGGAGGAGGAGGAGGAGGAGGAGGAGGAGGAGGAGGAGGAGGAGGAGGAGGAGGAGGAGGAGGAGGAGGAGGAGGATGCTTAGTTCATTTACAGACTAAGAAACATAGTAATGTTTCTTAGTCTGTAAATGAATTATTTGCTGTATTGTGTTTGGGTAAATGTGTAGCGTGTTTCTTGTCTTTGGATGGAAAAGGCCAACTGCAACTTGTCAATGTAATATGCCGGGGAAATTTAGTAGGTTAAAGATCAATTGGATATACCTGTTATAAAGTAGTGTTAGTGGGGTGTTAAAGCGTCTGAATGTGCCGCTGAATAAAATACTCTTGTTTATACAATTGTCTGAAGAGATAAGATATTTTTAAAACATGATTATACCACGAATCGCCTAAACTGTACGTCGCTATACTTCCTTCGATTTCTGACTAATAAATGCGACTTTGAAGAATAATTAAGTTTGTCATTGGCTACAGAGGCCCCTCTTCACACTAGCATGTGAGTCTGTGTGTAAGGTAGGTCCTACTGTATCCTCAACACGGTATCTCGCATTTCGGTGTCTCTCAGTAATTATGTTTTTTCTCGCACGTGTGAGTCAGTGAGTGAGCGGTAGGGAAGGGACAGAGGTCGGCAGTCAACACTTGTTTCCGTTCTACCACAGTGTGGCCGCTGACATTCAGACAGACAATCAACCCTCTCCCCTCACCATGTACAGCAACTACAAACGATCCACAAAGACAGTAGACTTCGAAAAATAATTCTAATTCGGCACGTTTATAATTATGTTCTCTATGTAATTGTATAGACTTTATATTTTTAAATGGTAAAGAATGCCTTTTGGGATAAAACGTGATGCAATTATAGAAGACAAACTTCCAACCAGAAATGCTTTACTATAATTAATACCAACTTTCTTTTAATATTTCAGCCTATACGAGTCTCGGTACTGCATAATATGAAAAACATAGGCCTACTAATATATATCTTTACAAATACAATATACGTGAACTAAAATAAAAAGAAATGGACAGACATATATATATATATATATATATTGTTACGATACAATTAAGCCAAATCCCGTACCATTGATAAAAAAGATAATTCTTGAGATAAAAATACTTCATACAAAATAAAATGTATAAAAAATGATTAAAATGTAAATATTTTGACACGACGTACAACGATATTACCCAACCCAAGTGATTGAGCCAACAACATAAACATAAAGAAGGGAACCACGTAACATACTCAAGAAAAAATATGATGAACACAGAACTAAAGAAGAACCAGAAGAAGAGAACAGATCCCTACAATCAAACAGAATTTAAACCAGAAGAGAAAAAGAGGAGAACCGAACCAAGATGAAGACTATTGAAGATGAAGACTATTGACGATGAAGAAGATGAAGAAGAGGAAGAATGAAGAGGAGACAGGTTAAACCCAAGGGGAAACTAACACACATATAAAGGGGAAAGATAGTATACTCAAGGATAGAATACGGTCAATAAACCTCGAATAATTATGTATTGATGAAACCAATATTATTGTTATCATTAAATTAACCTATGTACCCATTTTTAAGACAATACAATTGTAAAGTAATGTAATATAGAAAAAGTACACTAACACAGTCAGAAAGGTTAGATTTAACAAAAAACAACTAACCTCATATTGTTAATAATAAATATCATACTAGAAAGAAATAGTGAGAAATGGTAGGAGAAAGTATAGGGATTACCCATTAAATAACACTCAATACAAAACAGTGAACCAAAGTGAAATGCTTTAGTGAAGTGTAAGTACCCTAAAAATAGTGAAAGTGTATGTGAAACATTAAAAATATAATGATAGGTAAGGAGACACTTTATAAAACATTGATGAACAATCAATGATTGGAGTGACATTGTACACATTAATATATCTAGAAATAATTAGCAATAGTATTCCAAATTAATATAAAGGAAGCTTGTGATGTTATTCAGGGAGAAAGCCCAGACAAAAGTAACTTGTGTTAACATGGTATGGTAGAATAGAATTAAAGTTTTGTTATTAAAATTAAGACTGCAAAGAATACAACACCCCATGTTGAAAGGGGAATTAACTTTCATAATTTTATGAGAAGTGACAATGTTTATCACTCTAGATTGTAACAAAAGAAAGAAATCAATATTAGAACTAATAATAACTAATGACTTGTAAAGAATAGTTGGTTCAATGTTAAAAGAGGAATATGGCTGAAGGGAACCTACAGTCCATAAACCTAATTATTATATTTTAAAAGAAGAGTAATGAAAATGTATGTTGAATAGTAGTTAAAACACAAACAAATAAGTGAAGCCCATCAGGCTGAATTCAAAATGTAATTTAAAAGGAAATACACCAAACAAAAAACAATCATGGCTAATCTTGACTATGAATACATCTAACTGCCAAAGACATTTAAATGTAAATTGTATCAATTTCACAAGAAATCTTACTAATCTAAGACCAGTAAAGGGCCAGTAATTATATGTCAATTATTTTAAAACAGAAATGTTATTGTAATAGTTTAATATAAGAAAGATATGTTATTTATTAAATGTCAAATAATTAGACTATAGGTAATGTATAACAGAATATGACTTTATGAGGTATCGTTGTAAACTTTGAAAGGAAAGAAAGATAATAGTGATGTCATTTATTATCCCAAAGGAATTATAAAGGAATAAAATCATTAGGAAAATAATTAATAAATTTGAATAAAAATTCAAATATTTTAACAATGTCTTTAAAGGAGTAATTAACCAATCACCGAAATATGGTTACTATGACAACGAGACGTTGAGGGCTTATTTTCCGTTAAATTATATAGACTCTGAAAAACGACGCGTGGGTAAGCGGCACGCAAAATTGGAACGATTGAAATTTTAATTTAAACAGTTACAAAAAGTCGAATCAGTGAACCAAGATGACCAAAGACGAATAGATGTCGATCTACAAAGAATTCACGATGTCCAGGAACCAAATTAAATAAATTAATTTGAGAAAAACCCAAGACCAGATTGAAAAAGATGTTAGAAGTTTAAAACCAGCCCAAATTTGAAGAATATCCAACTACACTGATGACTACACTTCAACGTGATATGAACTGATAAGTATCGAATAAATTCCTTAATCCCAAAACCCCAACTTACTTAAATTATTTTTCAAATGATAAAATTTCTCACTATTTAACAAGTAGTATTTTCTTTCAAAGGTGTAAATGCATAATTTACTTACTTAAAAACATTTTATTAATCAAAATATAACCTTATTTGGGAGCACAATTTTTGTAACAGAAATACGACACTACCGAACAAATTGTAAAAACACATTATAATTTCTAAGTACGTATAAGGTATGGTAGTGTACTTTTTTAATGTAACCAACGTTTATGTCTTATTTCATGATGCAAAGAACTCCAGATTTTAAACATAATAATTTATTAAAAGTAACTGATGCCGTCTCGGCAACGATAGTGTTATAAAATCAATTTTGCCAACTCTGAGATATTTTTGTGTTTCAAGCTCTAAGCCGGAGCCGAATGTTATCAAATTATTTATAATTCATTTGTCATATTTATTGATGACCAAATTTGTATTAAAAACACAGTACCGAATATTACTATCTTGTTATTTCATAGGATTTTGTAGAATATATGTGTGTTAGCGAGGTTTAAGCAACAGCCAACTAGCGCTCATCACGAGTGGACGAGTCGACAACCTGTATAGCAGCGGGAACAATTCGAACGCCACAGCTGTCCATGCTAATACCACGTATTATCTTAGAAATTAACTATTTTAATTGTTTTAACAGAAACAATTTGGCGCCACCCGGGAATCGCAATCCCTATGAATTAACAGGTAGGTTGTACTGGTAACATTGACAACGCTACGGACTCCAGTAGTGACGTCGATTTATGTAACGACCAGTGTGAGGCAAACACACTACATTCACACTAATACACAAAATAAACAAGTGTGATACATTTTAACAGGTACGACCTCGATAGATTGTTACATATTGACGAACCCAACGAGGGGCTTTAAGAATAAAGGAAGTACAACCAATTTTTCTCGTTACTATATATATATATATATATATATATATATATATATATATAGCAGTCATTAGAGCATTTAGAAATAGGCTTATATTTACAGTAAACGAAATGTACCCAAAATTTCTCTTTCTCGTCAATATCTCCCGCACATGGGATTCACCTTAAATATCTCAAAACTAACGTTATTATTACAAAATAATATTATTGACATAGTTTTTTTTTAAATGACATTACTTTCCGTCATGCCACTACAAATATAGCACACGTCAGGTTGGAGATTACATGATTCAATTACGCCAGAGTTTGTTAGAATCAGATCAGGAAGTCCGTCGTGGGAAAACAAAAGGGAATGAAATCTTTAACTAACATTCAAAAATTTGTATGCGAGTATGTGATACACAAGCCTATAACGTTTGTCTAAGAAGGCTAAGGAAATTACCTCACTAAGGAAAGACTAAAGAAATGAGTATTTCTTTAGATTGGCTAATGGTGGTAACACATTCGTGGTACTTTTACGTTAGTTAGTTACGTACGGTACATCATTTTACGCTGTTCATAAAAATCTGCCAAACACCAACAACTAAAGATAATAAAAGTTACATAATCATAATGAAATTGCAAAATCACAAGCATGTGTGTGTGTGTGTGTGTGTGCGTGTGCGTGTGTGCGTGTGTGTGTGTGCAATCCAGTTGTAGTTGTTTCAGTGGAATGTATGTGAGCCCAAAATAAGCCATATGACGGTAATAAGAGAATACCGGTACATTAAATATGAAGACTTGTATGTGGAACTATGTATTTTACCTTCTAAATACTACGTTATTTAACGTATTTACTATAATTAATACCAACTTTCTTTTAATATTTCAGCCTATACGAGTCTCGGTACTGCATAATATCAAAAACATAGGCCTACTAATATATATCTTTACAAATACAATATACGTGAACTAAAATAAAAAGAAATGCACAGACATATATATAGCAGTCATTAGAGCATTTAGAAATAGGTTATACTACCTTTTAAAGGAAAGAAATTACACACTCGAAGGAAAAAAATATTTTTATCATCCAGATTCAGTGTTCGTTTTCAAATGTACACAACAACAAAAGTATTACATAAACAATTTTTTTTTAATTATAGGATAAAAAGAAAATTGTCGATCTCTCGACACAACTACAAAGTAAAATATATGCGATTTACATAAACTTTCTCATCATCGACGATTAGGATTACGCCTCTGGCCTATTCCTACTGGACGATCCACCGACTATATGCCTACCTATGACGTCCTATTTGGTTTCTCTTGTGGGGTTGTACTGGTCAGTTAGGTTTGGTTATCGGTGCAAGTATGCCAACAAAGTCACCGGTATGTCTTTATTCTCTCTCCCACAGCAATTAGTCTCATTTCCTGTCTCGCATCTTCTTTTTGAAAAATGGTCTGGTCGAGTGAATTTTTTTTATCGCCCCTAGACATCTAATCTCTGCTGTATTCTTTGTTGGCTTACGTTTTTGATGATAAACTCGTACATGGTTCACCTTCTTGGTTTTCGAAAATTTTAGTTTCGTCTCTCTTCTACAAATCTGATTTTGTGTTCTTCGAATCGTACTTCAAATTCTAGTGAAACTTGATCAGTTTCGTATCTACTACATGACCGATTCCTAAAGTAACTTCGCACTCCAAATACTTAAGAGACATTATTTGATCTAGAGATTTTTCTCTTATACAAATATTTCCTCCAACTAGCGTGTTTGTTCCCTTTAAATGTCATTATTTTTATTTTGCGATTGATACCTCATACTGTATTCCTCTCCTGTGTTAGTGAGGGGATGAAAGGCTTTTCGTCTGCTGAGGAGCTCTCTGGGTATTAGCGAAAACGTCTCTTTATTCTGGTATTTTAACTAAGTATAAAAGTAATAGCTTTAATGGTCATCCTTTAATTTTTTACTTACTTTACTTTACTTTTAAAAGAAAAATTCGTATAAATTCTGCGTTAAATATTCTTTAAATTTTTATTCTTTACTCTTTTTTATCTCAAAATCATTCAGCTATGTATTATTTCAAGTACCACGGATCCGGGTCTCAACTTTGGAATATTCTAATATATCACAACATCATCCAAACTATTTGAAGAATAGTCCGATGTAATTTTCAGAATTGCTTTACCTTTAAACATCATCAGGTTATTACTATATCATTACAGAAATTACAAACATTTATATGCTAATCTTTAAGTTATCTAAAAGTCTTTACAATAAACTTTACTGTTCTTTTTGCTTCGGTTTAAAAAAAAAAACAAGTTATGCACAAATGTTATGATTTAATATGACCTGAATAGAACGTGAGTTTGCTGTGGGTGTTCGTGACGGTCTTCTTCAGTAGGTCTTCTTGGGTGTAGTTCGTTGTTCCTCTGGATCCTCCATTTAGTTGATTGTTTCCGAATTGTAGTCTAGGTCATGACGATTGGATTCTGCTACTTGAAGTACATACGGTTGTTGTTGTAACTTTCTTCTTCTGGAGTTGGTTGTTCACATTTTACATTTTAATTGTTCTTACTTAATCAGCACTGATGTTTACTTTAATATGGTAAGGAACATATCTTACCACTTACTGTTTGTAAAGAGATGTGTCGGCTAAGTTTTTTTTTAATATATTACCAATATTTGCTCCACGCACTACATTACTAGTGTTTTTGAGTTTATCCCAACGCTACATTGGATTAAATCAAATATAACAACTAACGTCTGGTTGTATCGTTGTTTAGCGGTATACACCTAAGCGTAACTTTACAACACATTTTTGACCTGCTTACATGTCGAAGTTTCTCCGGCGACTGGGGGTTGTTCAGCGGCAGGGAGTCTGTAAGCTGGCGCGGTTTACGGGCTGAGAAAAGTAGTTCGTTCCTTTAGTATTAATTATTGTTCATTAATTAACTAGTAATAAATTATGCTACCTTTTTGTTATGAGTTAGATATTTCCTTTATTATTAATACGTCTTTTATTTAATTAAAAGGATTATTATTTTTCGCTTAATAACATTGTACTTTGTGTGTTCGTACTGGACAATTTGCACGTTGATACAGGAATCTAGGTACAGATAAGGGGCGGATAATACTCTCACTTGTTATAAGAACAAAAATTTAATTTTGTGCTATTTAAATAATTTTTAAATCGTCACACGTCTTCAGAAATAAAAAATCACTGAAAGTGAGGTCGTTAAATATTAAAATTGCAAATATTGAAAACAATTCTGCACATAACCGCATTACATGAGTGGGCACTCGAGTCGGACCGATCGGACACTGTCTGTTATTAGTTATTGTGTAAACAGGTTTATTGCGTACTAATAATAATATGATGTATTTTTATATACTTACACTTATTGTTTTACTAACGGTACCTATAATTCAATTTTCTATTGTATTCTTTTTTATAGCCTAAAGGTACCATATGATGTGTAATAAAATTTTTTATTCGCATTCTTAAAACGATCGATTTCGGTCATAGACCATCGTCAGGTTATATACAGCACATTTGTGGTCACAATATTGTAAAACACTACTGTAAAATATGGGCTCGACGGTTTAGCAATGGGCTCGCCGCTGTCTGGTTTGCTAGCTGATATTTATTTGAATTTCTATGAAAACACATTTATGTTTTCTAACAACATTTACAAAAATAACATCATATTTTATACACGTTATGTTGATGACACATTTATAATATACAGAGGTACTTTGCGACCGATTGAAAATTTTAAAAACTTTATGAATAATATAAATAAAAACATTCAGTTCACTCTTGAGACAAAAACAAATAATAAATTTAACTTTTTAGACTTAACAGTTACTAAACACATTGATAAACTGAAATTCAATATCTACAGAAAACCAACCACCATCGACTCACATCGCCCCTTTTCGCAAAAAATGGCAGCCTTTAATTGCTTTATACACAGACTTTTAACAGTACTTCTTGACGACGAGGATTTTAATGACGAACTAAACACAATAAAATACATAGCTCAAGCCAACGGCTACAATAGTTCTTTGATCGACAACCTCCTCAGAAAACATAAGTACTGTAATATAATTAATATTTCATATATTTTTTTTTTTAATTTTTTGGGTTATTGCGAGGGAAGTACACCAGCAATTAGAGCCCGTCAAAAGTGACACATGTTAGCGTTGTTCGAGGGTGGGCGACGAAAAGGAACAAACCTTTCCTTTCCATTAAGACGTCGTAAAAACTATTCACGGACAATGAGCTGTACGGCACATGTTGCAGCCAACTGGACCATGCGTGGGAATGCCCGACTCCACAATTAGGACAAAAGGAGACTACCCTTACATCTGTCCAGTAGCGAGAAAAACACAGAACCAACGGCGAGAGTATTATTCATAACCATGTGTGCGACTTCTCAAAGACAATGGTTTATGCAAGGACAATAGGACAGGCGACTAAGTAACGCTAGGGTAGAGCACAGATGTTACGCCACCCGTAAGTTGACGAAGGAAGTCGTCAGCGTACCAACAATGAGAGAATTCGACACACTACATTAAAAGTAGCAAATGTGATTTTGAAACGAAGCCTTAACACTGATTCCAGGAACGGGGCAACGTACGTAAGACAGCGACTCATCCAGTCCACGTGGACTACGTCAAATTCAAGTCGAGAAAGCTAACCAGCCAATGAGGAACGAGAATTCCGGAGAGAACTTCTGTAGGGGATGGTTCAGAGAGAAGCTTGAGACCAGAGAGCGAATCTCGTGTATGAACGTCCTTCTCCAAACGGCACAGGGTGGAGAATTCGTTGGAAATACTGACTGGAGACGAAGGGACACAGGGAGGTCCATGGAATGAACCTATCAAAGATGATTTGGTAGGAAGTTTGAGCGTTCATCAGAATCCCAAGAGTGGGAACATCAGAAGAAATAAAAACCGTTTACACAGGGAGACGCGCTCTCAGTTTTACTCCAAATTTTGCTCAGTTTTACTTCATTTATCTCAGTTCATTCTAATTTTTCGCTCAGTTAATTCAAATTGTGTCTCAGTGTACTACAATCATTGGCTCAGTTCATTAAGATCTTTGCCTCAGTTTATTATAATTCTTAACTCGGTTTACTCAGAGTTTCGAACAGTCTATTGAACTTGTATTTCATTTTCATAATAGTTCAATTACAAGAACTTAAGGCAGTGCGTAAGTTAAAATGTATTTCGGTAGAGACGATTAAGATATTATTACGAATAAATGGTAGTGCGCGAATAAGACTCAGAGCGTAAAACGGAACAGTAGTTTTCGTGATGAAGCGCGAATAACAATCTTTATAAACTCTATGCAATTCACCGTCATAAAGATACTGACATTGTGAAGTGACATTCTTGAACAATTACAGAAAAGTAGTGATACTACAATGATTAGTAATTAACTCGAGTAAATAGAATTGTGAACAAGTGCCTAATGAACTCGAAAACGATCTAGGCGCCGAAAAGAGTGGTCGTGCGGTATGGACAACTATTAGAAGCATACGGTATCGAACCGTGAACCGCGAAATAGACACATACGCGCGTAAAACTTAGCCGACTGATTACGAGTACAATGCCACGACTTGTATTATAATAAACTCAAAAGCTCGACGTGACTGTCGCGGTGTGCGGAAGTGTTTGCGATCGAGTGTTATATGGATTAACCACACTCATCTACGCAGGGATACATCATGGGAGCAACACATCACGGCAGAACGAGTAAAGTACAAAACTAATCTCTTCTTATAATTAGTAATTTATCAAATACCACTGACCTGACACTTAGAACCAAACCACCTGAGAAAGTTACATAAATATGAGTCAGATAGATACGAATCCATAAGTAGGGAATATTATGTTCTAGAATATTATACATGTCTTCTTGTTAATATATCTTGTACTATGTATGCATTTTGATGTGTCTGTTTCAGGAACAGGATTTTAGCTATGTATATGATTGATATGTGTATTGTTAATTATGATTATTTCATGCATATAAATGTTTAATGTGTTCTAACATAAAATACTTAATACGAATTATGAGCACACCACATTTTAGTTAGTAACGTCATTGCAGACGAAGAAGCGTCTACATTTGATCGCTCACTTAATTATTTAAATTCGTTCATTGAATTATTAAATGTGGCATAGAATTTTATTGTTTTGTTGAAGATTTGTAAGTGCTCTTAAATTAATGTTATGACATGAATAAGAATGAAAAATGATTTTAATAAACGTAAGTTAGAATGGATTCGCTAGTATTCTATTGATTTATGTAAAAACCTGACTCACAGCTTAACCTTTCATTAAACAGTATCTATATTTATAATTCAAGTTAACGATTATCAATTAAATTACTCAGAAAGATGCACAGAATAGAAGTTTCGAAGACAGTTAAAGTCAGAAGAAATTTCATATGTAGCAAGTTTGAGTGTGAATAATTAATTAACTCGAACTCAATTCATACAATTATTTATTATTTAAAGAAATGAATTTGTTAACATTGTATATGGGAGCTCAACACATGACATTAACTATATCGTATATGCTAACCCAAGCTCAGAGTTAGATACATCTTGATCACAACTTTATTAAAGAGATAATTGAATAATCTATGCATATAATTAACACAGATAAATATTGTTGTATGTGGTGCTCCAACACCACGGGGCAATATTAAGTAAAGATATACGTACCTATAAAAGTAATCAATCAATTTTTATATAACTAATAATTAATTAATTAATGCAAATAAATTTGCATAAAGATTAACATCGTAGTACAAACTATCTAAACCTCGTATAGAAAAAGACACAAATACCATTTTTATTTCAATGACGTACACCAACATAATGCCAAGAATTTTAACTAGTGTATTAAATAACAACAACACAACCGTAATATTTAAAATCAACAATAATCTTATGAACATACTCCGTAATAAAATACCTACGCCTTTAGAAAAGAAAACAGGGGTTTATAAATTATCATGCGACGATTGTGAATGCTTTTACATCGGGCAAACGGGAAGGGGTTTCCAAAAACGTTTCATTGAACACACACCAAAGCACAATTTGAAGGGTCAGACTACACTATCTAACATAAAATCGAACTACGCACGTCACTTGATAAATGAAGATCATAAATATACGAGCTTTAATTCCAACTTGAAACCCATACCGTACATTTTTGTAATAAAGGCGCTTACATGAACGCCTTAGAAGAATTCGAGATATATAGAGCATACAATGACGTACACAGTCGTGACTTCGTGCTAAACGATCATTTAAATTTCAAATCAAACCCGCTCTACGATACCGCAATAAACCTGTTTACACAATAACTATTAACAGATATTGTCCGATCGGTCCGACTCGAGTGCCCCACTCATGTAATGCGGTTATGTGCAGAATTGTTTTCAATATTTGCAATTATAATATTTAACGACCTCACTTTGAGTGATTTTTTATTTCTGAAGACGGAACATATGTTTCGAAACGCGTAAACCAATCGAACGCAACACGAAGTCACACGACGGATAAAATACGGTAAATATTATACAGATTTTGTCAATAAGTGACTTGGATACCAATTCAAACATGTTTTTCAAATAGCCATTGATCGGCCCTCTCACCCGAATGAAAGCTTTTGCAAAATCTGTGAAGACGATGTAAATTTTCCTGTCGGCGTTGCCTATGAATTGTAAAAACAATCTATTCTGAAACATATTTTCGTAAAGCCACTGAAAACGTTTATACCATAGCTACCAATATTGTCCCCAGTCGTAAGTTCGGATAAGAAATAAAATTAAACCAAACATTTGAATGACATACATTAATAACATTTCTTATCATTAATAACAACAAAAACAACAACTGTTCTTCTTCTTCTTCTTCTTCTTCTTCTTCTTCTTCTTCTTCTTCTTCTTATTATTATTATTATTATTATTATTATTATTATTATTATTATTATTACGTATCAATCTGGAGAAGCATGTTGTTTAAACATTCAAAGTCAGCTGTCGTAGAAAGGTGTAACTACTGTATATGAATTTACCGTCACAAGACTTGAAAACGTCTTGGTTCACTAACCTTAAGATGTAGCCTAACATTACGCCCTAATATCGACATTAAGGCAAAAATAACAGTAACAGTTCTAAAGAGCAGTAAGAAAACTGAATAATACTGGTGGCCACGTTTGATTAATTTAAATTTTTCCTGACAGGCTTCTCCAGATTGTACAAAATTTCCGATTCGTTATATTTATAGAATACACAGTCGTTTACAAAGGTTTTGTAAATTATATATAAATACTTGGTGAGTTTCACAAATTTTTTAATTAACTCTGACAGCTGTTTCGACTAACTAAGCCATTGTCAAAGAGGCGAGTGAATGAATATTACTGAACACAGGATGTTAGTGCAGTGTAGGTGGTGAACATCTGTTTAGGGCGTATCTGGAACATCTGTGTTGCGATGGTGAGGGGGGTGCAAGAGACAAGGGAAGGTCAGGTGTCTTTAAAAACTAAATACAATCATGAATGCAAAATATAAAATTAACTGAACTAAATATAAACTGAATGCAAAATTTAAAATAATGATGAACATTCAAAATAATATAAAATAAACTAAACTAAATAACAGATTTTATTAAAGGGGATACACAAAATTCAGTCTGTTCATTGGTTAAATTTTTGTTATTTTTTATCGCCTTTTTAATTTCTAAAATTTCTAACAAATCCATTTTTTACCTTTTTGTATGTTGTGGAGTAGTGTTATGTTTTTTGTGTCTATGAAGTGATTGTGTTGTAATCAATGATCTGCAAAACCTGTATTAGATGTATTTGTTAAAATCGCCTTCTTATGTTCAGAAATGCGATGTTTCAGAGCACGGCCACATTGTCCGATATAAATAGCATCGCATTCTGCACAATGTATTTCATAAACTCCATTTTCCTCCAGTGTGTTAGATTTTTCTTTATTATTGACTAGAAGTGAAAAAAGATTACGTTTGTTTACTGATACCATGGTTTTTTAACCTATTATTAATCTTATCTGTTATACACGGAATGTAATTTGTTAAGTGACATTTTTTGTTACCCTGATCTGGCTCTATGGAATAAAATTCTTTTAAAGTAATTTTCTTCTGTTTTTTTTTTTTAAATTAAAGAGTCAATTATTCTTTCATCATAACCGTTATTTTCTGCTATGGCTTTTATAATATCTACCTCTTTATTGAAATTTTCTTTGGATAAAGGAAATTTTCCTACTTTTTAATGTAGTGCTTCGTTGCCATTTCAAAACCAAATTAACAATTACAATCTTGAAACGTGTCCATCATTCCGTAACGGGTAATTCCGTTTTAACGGTGAACCACGATTTGTATGCTAATTTCAATAAAATTTGAGACAGCCACGTATTTCCATACACTGCAACACGATTTTGAAATGTTTGTTTTTGAGGACCCGCAGTGTCCATGTTACGAAAGTCGTTTCCATTTTTATCATGATCTTCACAACACGGCATAGGCAACGTACTGCCTGTCCCACCTTTCAAAGATCCTCCAGCCATCTCTTCCTAGGTCCTATGGGTTTGTATTTCCTGACTTGTTTGGCTAGTCTGGAATCTGTCATTCTTTTTAAGTATTCTTTCCACCGTTGTTTGTAATCTTTTTTTAATTTTTCATTAAAGTTAGAATCTTGAAAACTATTCTCTTGTGGCCTCATTCTTTAGGCTATACGATCAAGTTTAGAACACCTTTTAAGTCCCCTTAAGAACGCCATTTCCGATTTTACAGTTTTGTCTCTTCGTTGTTGTCCATAATTCACACCCGTAGGACAGTGCAGCGACTGTCATAACTTTGAAAAACTTCAGTTTTGTATCTCGATGTACCTTGTTTCTAAAAATACGGTTGATTATCACACAGATCGACTGGAAGTTACCTTACCTTTTATTCTTTTCTGTGATAAAACGAGTAGCTCGATATACAGTACTTTACCTTGCTGGAACTATATACAGATAAGTATTAAGGCGAAATTTTAAAAACTTTGTACAAAATATTGTTACGACGTTCTCACTGATCGTCGTAGGGTACAGTGGAAACAAAATACAAGACATCAATTAAGTCACTAATCACCAGCTCTAATTAGTCTCAATTAACAGTTTGAAATCAATAAGTTATTCAACAATATTATACTCGTACTATAATTCGAGCAAATCTGTCCACACAAATTATAATGTCAACTATAAAGAATTCCGCACTATGATCACTTTTCACTAATACACCACATGAGACGTACTGTGTAAATCGCCCTACAATAACTTAAAATTAAGCGGCAGGTGTGGGCTATTTATAGTCCGCAGGGATCCATAATATGCGTCCTTAACAAGCAATCGAAAATTCCAGAGGCTACTTCAGCACGGCCTTGGCAGAAACACCCACCGTTGGGCTAGCTGAGAAGCTTGTCGAACAACACTATCGAATGTACGAGAATGTTCCGTATTACGTAACACTGCCTCGATTGTTGACCATGTTAATTGTCACGTATGCACACAAACATTACAGCTGGGCTCTGCTGGGATAGCCGAGAAACATGTAGAACGTTCTGTAATTCTGTAAAAGTATTTAACACATCAGCGTCTGCAGGAGATGCACAAAATTCTGCCAGTTTTCTGTGTCGTTTATCTTACATCTTTTCTTAATGTGTGATGTTACCTTCATTGTTTCATGACGTTGTTAAATTCTAGATATTTACAGTATTAATGTAACCCTTATGTTTCCGTACTTACCTTCTTGATTAAAACAAAACAAATATCAAATAACGAGTTATTTTTCTCTTAATTTCTGTAACTTTATTCATAAAGAGTAACCCCCCAGAACGCGTCAAAAGCTTGTGAAAATCTTGTGAAATGTGCACGGAAGCAAACGATGAGTTCAAAGAGTGAAAGAGTGTTACGTGGACAACCTGTCTACATAAACCCAACAGCAAGTCATCTAGTATTCATCTAATAGTTATTAAAAAAAATAACGTTCATATAGACGACATTCAACTAATCATTGGAAAACAACTTATACGTATATGTAATTCTCGCCTGACCATATTCTCTCCTCCTAAGTCCCGCGTATTTTATATTTTTACTGATATTATTAATTATATTAATTACAAGTAAATATAATTAATTATAATTATTACATCATATTAGCCTACATTGTAATTATATAATTTAGTTAATTATATCCATTATTTTATTAGAATTATTACTGTTAACTTAAACCCATCATTATTATTTGTTAGGTATTATTATTATAATTCCATTGCTGCTATTATTTTGTTGTTATTAAATATATTACGCACTCTCTCTTTCGCGCGTACACACACACGCGCGCTCACTCACAATATCAGTCTAAGTTTGATGCTTCTGATATTGAAGTTTATCAGGTGTACCAGGTTCTTTTTAGAATTTGCTTCTTTTCAGAAACATTCATATAACGTACGCCTAATATCAATCAATTTGAAAACTGAAAACTTGAAGAATACTAATCCTGTAAACTTCTAGCCTTCTTCTGTCGTCACACCATTTAATTTACAAAACAATATTCTTTCCATGTTGTGGTATCATAAAATCGTTGCTTATTGATGTACCTTCCATCAATTCTCTTTCAGTTTACTTACTGATCAACGTCCTCCGAAAAGACACTGGCTACTACGGTTACACATCCCTCAGCCTTAAAGAAAAGAAGAGAAAAAAGTCTGTTCTGGAGACAATCGATTCATTTCTAAAGCTTCTAAAAAATTAGGAAGGTTTTGGGAAATTCAGAACTTAGCTTTCATCCAAAAATTGCTATGGGTTATTTGGTATATACTTGTGTCGTGTGTGTGTGTGTGTGTGTGTGTGTGTGTGCGCGCGCGCGCGCGGACGTGCGTTTTATCGTGTCGTTGATGCCACTCGTACATTCCGAGCATGTGTCACTGCGAGCAAATGTCACTCTCAGCAAGTTTTACAACCGCGTGACCCAGCAGAACCCGTCAAATCCCCCCAGAAGTAAATTCTGACTGTGCCGCTAACAGAGTTCGATATACTCTGCTATGTATTCCATAATGATAAACTGTGTACAACTGTAGCCTACATTACTCGACTTTACGTGTCTGTCCCTGATGGCACATAGCGTAGTAACGTGTTCGACGTGCTAATTAGCCTATTCACGTCTTACAGCGTTTTACTCTCATTATGCGGCAAAATATATGTTAACAACGCATTGTAATTTAGGTTATTAATATTCTCCTCCGATGTTAATATTCTTCTAATAGAGATGCCTGCAAGATAGGTAGACATTTTACATTTTAATTAAACGACGGAATCATGCATTATTCTTCGTTCCTTATGATGGTCACCGCTGATTAGCGTGGGTATCGAGCAGAATTTTAAGGAAACCTGTAAGTAAAAAAAAAAATTAACGAGTGGTACACTAACATAATATTAATAAGTAAAATATAGCCTACATTAAGTGAAGAAACATTTTGTTCGCCTAATAGTAATTAGCGCATGGGCGACGAGTTGTAAAGCGCGCGCGCGCGCGTGTGTGTGTGAGGTTCTTTTGACCAGGTGTTCTGATTTCTTCTTGTTAACCCCAAGTCGTTGTTTGCCCCCCCCCCTCTTGAAAGGACAAAGGCGACGTGTAGACATCATCCTCATTATCCTCCTCAGGCAATCTCATGCTCCGTTACATCAGATTTAAAAAGGACAAATATCAATTACGACCGTGTTTACTTCAGAACGTAACTTTATGCAAAGTAGTTGCTGAATGGCTTGATTTCTCGATTTTTTGCAGGAGGATATCGGCGAGGAAGCAGAAGAAGAACCAGAACAAGAAGAAGAAGAAAAAGAAGGAGGAACAGCCGGTGAA
The DNA here is from genome assembly GCA_034769895.1 of Magicicada septendecula. Classification (NCBI taxonomy): domain Eukaryota; kingdom Metazoa; phylum Arthropoda; class Insecta; order Hemiptera; family Cicadidae; genus Magicicada; species Magicicada septendecula. Next base: position 170,992,630 of record CM068372.1, read on the forward strand.
GAACTTGAGAAGTTGGAAGAAGAACATGAAGGTGACGGAAAGAAAAGAGACATGGTAAAGTCGAGCAATAAATTTCTAGTATACACTAATATGTACATTTAACATTCATAATAACTGTATTCACAAATTGAGATATAGGCGCTTAATAATAATAGAAAATATTTTTGGAGGAGGAAAACGCTTTACGTACCGTCAGAGGTAACCATGTGTCCCATGGTGTGTGCGACCCTCACCCAATAAAAACCTACCTCTAATTCAGGCATTCATATTGTTACGACGGTCTAACTGATCGTCGTATAGTACAGTGGAAAACAAAATACAAGACAACAATTAAGTCACTTGTCACCAGCTTTAATTATCACAATTAAACAGTTTGTAATTAACAAGATAGTCTCTTACAACAAATCCAATAAAAATTGTTCACACGCAATTATAATGTCAACTAGTATAAAACACAATTCTATTACAATTGTCCCGCACAAATATAAAACACATAACACTTCGCCACAATACCTCGAACCGCACTCGAATATATCCCAACTCAAACTGAAACTGAGCGTCGTTGAGTATTTGTATTTATACCCCGCCGAAAATCCAGAAACATCCATAATACGCATCAACAATAAAGAGAAACATTAGAGCGTAATTCATTGCGGCCTTGACATAGCGCGTGCGGCCGAGCGACTTCTGGGACAGTCTAACTAACGCGTTGAGAATCACGTACGCACACACATTACATCCGGACTCCACTGGAACATTCGAGAAACACGTAGATTGTTCTGTAATGTCCATCCTGGATCCACATAGCGTATTACTTCGCGGTGAAGCCTATTGGGCCCTTCTCGGGCTCTTTCTAGATGCCCCTTACGTGCTACCTCCCAATGGGCGTTTTCACACTTACCGACACGACACCGACACGGCACCGACACGGCACCGACCCGACACCGACCCGACACCGACACGATATCGGTGGGAACAAAAAGTAAAGAAATGTTATGGAACCGTTTCACACTCACCGACATGTCGGTATCGGGTCTATGTCGGCGGGCAGCAGCTCTCCCATCTAGGTCGGCGTTGTGTCGTCACCGATAGTTCACTCTGCCTAGCGCATTATTATAGGTTAGTAGTTGAATAGTTTGTGAAGTGACTAACAAACTATTTAAGTATGACATAGTCACATTGATTGAACTTATTGAGACGAAGCCTTGTTTGTGGGACAAGACAGATGAAGCAAATAAAAATAAAATTCTTCGCCAGAAGAGTTGGCAAGAAATATATGAATACCTGGAAGACGGCTATGACACATTTACTTTTGAAGAGAAGAAAAAAACAGGTGAGTAAACAATCATTTTAATTGTTAAAACATTTTTATTGTCTGTTTAAAAATACTTCAACTACATTGATTCAAGTATCAAGTATCTTGATAATGTAAATTTAACACACATTTTCAGTACAAGTGTACTCCAGTTCTCAAATAAATTTTAAAAAAATGATGTTTTAAATTTTTGATAACTGCCAAGGTAATTTCCCTTAATCACTAATGAAATAGTTTGAAAAACTGCTGCGAACGCCTTTTCCTGTTTTTCCTGTGCGCTTTGTTTTGGCGGGTAATTCTCGAAATTGCGATCCTGGAGATATCATGTCGTCGTGTTCTCTTCCGCCATCTCTCGAGCGTACTATATTGTGCAAAACAACGCACGCCTTTACAATATTTATTGAAAATGTTTTCGATACATTTAAAGGCCTATGGAATATTCTCCATTTATTGCTCAGTATGCCGAAGGCACACTCCACATATCTACGGGCTCTATGTAGTCTGTAGTTGAAAACACGTTGTTTCACACTCATATTATGATTTGAGAATTCTTTCAAAATATGTTCATGAATTGCAAATGCACTATCGGCAACAAACACATAAGGCACTTTTAAACCTTTTGGTGGTAAAGGTTGTGCCTGCGGAATACTTAATTCACCGAGAGTCAGTCTGTTCCAAAATTCTGTACTTCGTAGAACGGAAGAATCACAATCCTTGCCGTAGGCTCCGATATCAACCAACACAAATTTGTAATGAGACTCAACGACTGCTAAGAGAACTATACAGTAAAATTTCTTATAATTGAAATACATTGAGCTTGCATGGGGGAAATTCTGGATCCGAATGTGCTTACCGTCAATGGCACCAAGGCACATGGGAAAATTAGCTCTGCTTTTAAATTCAGCAGCAATTTCTTCCCAATCTTGCTGTGCCATTTCTTTGAGGTAAGTTGAACGAAACGTGTCCCATATTTTACTGCATACGTACTGTATGATATTACTCAACGTAGATATCCCAATTCGATATGAGTAGTGCATATCTGTCAATGTGTTTCCCGAAGCCAAGTATCTAAAACAAAAACACAACTGTGTGACATTTTGTAAGGGCAAGTACAATTTTTAAAATACAACTTGTAACGCTAAAAAATATAACAACAGTTTGTAAATAGTCTTTTTTTTGTAATTTTCTACAAAGAGAAAATTATGTTTCTCTGCCTAAACTTCAATGTTTTTCTGCCTAAATATGTTACAACAATCTTTTCCTTTTTTGTTTCAGGTGACGCTATCAGGACCAAGTGGGACAACATACGAGACGCATTTCTGCGATCTCTACGAACAAAAAGTGGGCAAGCAGCAAAGAAGAGCTACATGTATGCAGAACATTTGCAGTTCTTACTGAAAGCCGCAAAGAAGGGTATCACCACTAGCAATTTAACGCAGGACAACTCTGAAGATGAAATTGAAAACTCTTCACGGGTTCCATCACCAGCTCAGTCCGTATCTGATTTAAATCATAATTTAGATACAACAACAGAAAGCTCCATCCGTTCGACCGAACCAGCCTCAAACACTAGCACGCAGAAGAAAACAAATAGAAATAAGAAAAAGAGACAATTAGACCCAGTGGAACAAGAAATTTTATCTGAAATAAAAAAATCAAAGCCTTCCCACAATGAGCATGAATTGATGATGTTGTCCTTCGTTCCATACATTCGCGATATGAATGAAACGGAGCTTATGGACCTGCATATAAACATTCTAATGTCCATAAAATCAATCAAAGAAAAACGAAGTTCAAATTCGCGTTTTCATGGATCGACTTCCCTTCCATTGACTTCACCTACTACCTCCAGTTGCAATTCTTGCCAAAGTCATGAACATGACTTTTCATTTGTAGGACATTCAGCCGCAGGAGCTTACAAACAACAACCAAATACGTCTCAACCTCCATCGGATTCCAATTTGAACGAGTCTACAATGGTTTATTGTCTTCAACCTCTCAAAATTGCTCCGAGCTCAATGGTGACTAACGAAGTTCGCAAAAGTTCCAACATATTCCAAGATTTTCTTGACAATCAATGTGGAACTGAAGAAGATTTGTGAACATTTTATAAATTTTCCTAATTGTTTTAGCTTCTTAACTAATCTTTTAGCTTTAAAAAATCATTTCAAAACTCTGTTTCCTTTTTTTTAGACAAAACATTGTCGTTTAATGTATAATAAAACACATACGTTTTATTTTTGAATTGTTAGTATTATTTATAAAAAATTTACCTTGTTGCAACTGATAGCATTTCTTCTGGTGGGATTGCCATTCTGAATCGAGTATCTTCTTTCTTGATAATATCTGACAAGTTAACTAAAATATAATCAAATGCTTCTTTACTCATTCGAAAAAAATTGAAAAACTTGTTATCATCTAAAACCAACTTATCAAATAAGGTGTAGTATGCGCCTTCTACATAGCGAACTTTAATAATCGGGAGAACCCAATACTTCCTATCTACTTTTCGTCTTCTCCGTCTTAAATATAACAAATATAGTAAATACAATCTTCTGTTGAATTCAGCCATTTGTATAAACTACACTCACCACGGCCGATATATCGAGATCTGTCGTCTTGAGTGTGAAAGTACCTTCCCGATATCGTGTCGGTGTCGGCTCGGTGTCGTTGTAGGGTCGATGTCGGGTCGGTGTCGTGTCGGTAAGTGTGAAAACGCCCATTGGGTGCAGTTGATAATAATAATAATACTATTATAATAATGGCTTCATTTGTGCCACCGAAAATCCAGACAACTGCTAGCTTTTACAGTACAGCACACAAGAAAGTTATTGCGACAAATACTACGCTTCAGTCGAGCACCATTATGCCAAACAGGATGTGTCGGCCTGGGGGCTGGAAAATGCACCTTGAATTTAATGGTGCTCTCCAGGAATCTAATCAGGTATCTCTATATATTACTGGTTTGCTAATATACCTTATTATATTAGTGCCTCACATCCTTGAGACATTTAGCATTCCCGTTGTGTAGTTAAACGACATCAATGGATTTCACAAGTAACTGACTTCGCCAAACGTTAATAGCGTTAATTAGCGGACTTGTTCAATGTAGTTTTTATCCGAATGTCAACGGCGGGTCAATTTTCCATCGACTTTCCCCTCCTTACGCAGGCTCCGCGGCAGTCCTCACGATCTGTAGGATCTTTACAAGGACCAAAGCGTGTGCGCAGTAATTTGAATGACAAAAAAGTTTCTTCTTACTTTATTCTTCCACTTTTCTTTTTAAAGGCTAATTGCTCTTTCCCACCATAAAACAATGTTGCCCAACAGCCTTCTAACATTCCTCAATTGCTTGTACAGTGTACGAAACCTACGATAGAGAGGATCGCTCAGTCAACTCTTCTTGGAGCCCACTCTTCTATCTTCTGTCATTTGTCTAACGTGATCATAGCACTTCAAACTTCTCTCCTACAATTTGCTTGTCATTGGCAGCCCTATTTCCATCCTTCATATTTCTGCTATCACGTGCTATTTTCACAATTAACCTGAAGGAATTTTTATGAAAAATTAAGCCATTTTTATAAATGGCAATTCAGTTTTAAAAATTTAGGGAAAGAAATAAATTTTTTGTAAAATCAATAAATTTACAAGTTTATTAAGTTCGCACAAGAAGTAATGAACTTTACTGATTACTGATTAAGATGTCTTACGCTAAAATCATCTGATCATCCGTAGAAAGCAAAACATATAGAATTTTTTTCCAGCGGTGTTCCCACTTTCTGCTCCAAGTCAGAATGCTTGTTCTATGAAAGAGTACTTTTTTATTCTTTCAAGACACTATTTGCTGAAGGGATTAGACCTGTAAAGGCTCATTACGGTTGAAAGCTTGTGATTGTAAATTTTAATTAAATACATTACTGGGCATTTTTTTATGTGATTTCCTGTTTTAAACGAAGTATAGAACATCAAGAGATCCACGGATACTAGAATATACGGTAGGGATCACGCGCAGCCTGGCTCGGCGCGAGGCTGAGCGGTGACGTCACATGGGACCCACCCATTGCCGCTCTTCATTAACAGCCAAGCGGGTCGCATGTACTTCGCATCCTTCAATACGATTTTTATTTAAATTAGGTACAGATATTCCTGTTCAGTCCTCGTATTAATTTTGTCTACTATCTTAGCTTTCAAAATCTTTAGTTTTATATAGTCTTACGGTGAATATAAATTACAAAAGGAGCTTTTGTTTCCGTTTATAAATTACATTGATTTTTCCTTGTCATTAAATCCTATAACGTGATTTATAAAAGAATTAATAAAATTGCAAATAACATTATTATTATTTTTATTATTATTTGTTTAGAGGGGTCAACTTCCATTGGTCTTTTTCCCCTGGCAAATAACATTATTAAGCTGATGGCCGGTGGAATGCCGGTGAAAAGCCTCCGAAGGACGTCAACCTCTTCCACCATCTCGGAGGGCACTTTTTTTTAAGGATAAAAAGGCTCCCACAGGCTTAGGCCATCATAGACCTGTGGTACGGACGGTCTTCTGTTTTTCTTTCCAGATACAGAAGTTCTTTTCATTTGGAAATATTCGTCATTAGTTTCCCCGTCTTCCATTTCTTTGTCCTCCTTGCCTCTGTCTCTTTTTGCTATTACTTTCATGGAATGTATCAGTTTGTATAACTTGTCAAGGGCATCGTCCTGTTCTTTTAAACTAGTTCCATACGCACTTTTCAAGTTGTAAATGGCGTCAATTGGTATACGAGAATTCAAAACATCAAACCCATTGTTGACAATAATAGCAGCTTCTCCAACATGACTGAATTCGGGAAAATTGTGAATGAGGGCCTTACCGACAGTCAAAGACAGTAACTCGGCTGCTTTCCTTACATTCTGTCTCTCGGTCCCAGCCACAAGAAGGTGGTTCATTGTTAATTTATGGGCGTACTGCAGGTCTTGTCCGGTACTTTGAAGTTCAACAAGTTTAACAAATGGTTCTTTCGTGAAAAGCTTGCCTGATTCAAGCTCGTACCCTTCATCAAGCAAGTGGTTGCGTATCAACTTCAGTGCATGTGGCACATCACAAAAAACCCAAACTTTTCTGTTTTCTTCTGCTGGATTTTCTATAAATGACCTAGTCCATGATACTTGTAAATCAGACAACAGTTTTCTGTTAGAAGACCCCATGTCACTTACAAAACCTCTGACTTTAAAATCTGTCTCCTCTATAACTTTAATAGTTTCAGTTAACAATTCTACAGAAACGACCGTGTCAAAATTGTAGTATATAGGTTGCATCCACTTTCCAAGTAAAGGTCTAATCACCATGACCTGGACATTGTTGTGTGGTCCTCTAATTATTTCTTCCATGTGATCAAAACATAGATCGCTGTTGACTTTCATTTCATCGAAGCTGAGAATGACATCTGTTTCCAAGTTTGATAGAAGTGTTGCCTGTGTCTTTAAAATGGTAATGCTTAAATCAATGAATCCGGGGGGAACTGAAAACTGTTTTAGACGTCTTTTAATTGTCATTTCGCTGGGTAGGGGGTATTTCAATACATCCCTCACGAAACCCAAAGCTTTGTGGGAAATGCAACGTAATGTCGCGGCTTTAGCGATGTCATTTGGTGACCAGTTAGAACACCTTCCTTTTATTACAGCTTGCTGCTGACATTGTGAAAATGTGCCCTCTACTACTTTCTCTATTCTCTTTATTTTCAAAAGTTCTCCGTGAGCTGCAGATAGGCGCTCTTGTAAATCAGTTATTTGCTTTTTAAGTTTCTCGTTTTCTTCTTCAATACTTCTTAGCTTTTCCGTCAAGCCAATGACATCACATTTACATTTTCGGAAGTTCTCTACCTCCATTTCATTCACAATTGTTGGGTTCTCCCCCGCTTCGGTTTCTTTTGATGAGTCCTCTCCTATTTTGTTTCCGTCTGTCATGTCCGAGGAAGCCTCATTGTTTTTCGTTGATTGTTGTACAATTTCTAATACTTCTTTATGTTTGTTCCGTTTTTTTACTCTTACCTGAAATAATACAGTACAGCAATAACACAATTGTTTTCTTTGGCACTAGTCATTATTTAAATTTGCACAAGAACTGTGTACGTGTTATGTATATATAAGTAAAAAATGAAATGTGCCACCGCGTAGGCCTTTACAGGCCCATAGCTGCCAAGACGACTGCTGCTCGGCTCAAGGCCTGCAGATGATGGGAGGTCATGTGGTCTGCACCAATTTTCCTCACGACGCTGGGTCAACGCCGTTCCAGACCTCCTGGCGTTTCTAAATTATTTACCAGTACCGGGAATCGAACCCAGGCCGCACGTGCGAGGAGCAGGAATGCTACCTCGAGACCACGGTCTAAATATAAGTAAGTAGTGCTTAGATGTTATGGTAAAATGATAACATTTTATAGCATTAAATATTACTGAAAGCATGGTTTAATTGAATGTTAGGCCTAAATAGTTCAGTTAAGTATTTTTCTTAAAACATTACAAAATTTAAAAAGAATGCAATATTGTAGGATTGTAACATACCTCACGGACTTTGTCGTTGATTTTTTCCTTACAAGCAACAACGTTGCTAACAGGTAAATTTAAATGTGGAACAGCATCTGGTTTCAGAACACGTTTAGCAGGAAGATTCAACAATTCACTTTTCAAATCTCGTAAGTAATCAGAGTCATCAAAATGCTCTGAACACACACGGGCTTCATTAACAGAAAACGAATCTGCACGCTTACAAGCATGTATCCACTTCAATCTTAACTCCTTGTTTTTGGGAAACCTGTGGAATGTGAAACCTAACTCTTTTTGATGTCTGGTATGGTGCGTACAGCCGGCTATAGCACAACAAACCATTCTTGGTTCAGTGAACCAGACAACTCAAAATAAATATTATCCACCTGATTAACAACACGCACTACAATACACAGAAATGGAGAAACAGCATGCCTGAACACAGCGGTGGGTCCCGCGCTACGTCAGTGGGCGGAGCTTGCTACTGCGCACCTCGCTGATGATCCCTACCGTATATTCTAGTATCCGTGAAGAGATCCAGCTAGTACTTCAGCTGGCGAAAGTTGTGGTGGTAGAAAAGGGTGGATGGTAGTTCGCAAATATTAAAACACAATTAAACGTGTGAAAGAAAGAGAATGGGAGGAGGCAAAAATAACGTTTAATAAATCTAGGCTCTCGTAGGGATTTAAAATTAATGATCCGACCTAATCGTCTGGTTATTGGAAATCAAACGTCTGTGTAAAGTGCCGACAGACAATGAGTTGTGGTCTGACGACAGATATTATTGATAATTCGTTACCAAATTATCTTGTGTATTATGGTTTAACATATACAAAATGCACTAAAATGTATTAAAGAAAAGAGTCTAGAGGAAAGAAAGCGAGAGCGAGAGAAAGAGAGTGAGATTAAGTGAGTGAGTGAGTGAGTGAGTGAGAGAGAGAGAGAGAGAGAGAGAGAGAGAGAGAGAGAGAGAGAGAGAGAGAGAGAGAGAGAGAGAGAGAGAGAGAGAGAGAGAGAGAGAGAGAGAGAGAGACTTAGCCTACATGTCTAAACACATTATTCATTTCTAAAACGGACCTTCGCCTGCAAGCCTTAAACTGTTTTAAATGTATGCCTATCTAAATTAAACATCTCACTAAATTAGACGTGAATCGCACTTAGATGTAGTCTAAAACAGTGCTAAAACTGACATTATTTATAAAACACCAAGTGTATTGTGTTTTGGTCTTCGTCTGCAACATTCTCTTTATGATCCCACAAACTGTCTGGAACTGAGCAATAGTCTTACTCACATCCTTATTAAATCTAAAAGAGGTATTCCAGCCTAAGTTTAGTAAGATACCAATTGATTCAAGACGTGATCATTAATTACTTCCCTGTAATGTTACTCTTCTTTTGTCAAAGACTTATCATATAGACAAAGCAGGGTGCACCTCTCAAAAAGTTCCTCGGGGAACTTTCTGAGAGGAAACTACAAATTTTTCGTTTAAAAAATTGAACTACAGTAACACGAGGAAATAGACTATTCTTAGACAGGCAGATAGACAAACAGAAAGATGGACAAACAGGATGGGAGAGAGACAGACAGACAGGACAGAGTCAAAAGTGGGAGGCTTTTGATAAGTAGGCGAAACGAAAGACAAAAGTCAGCACAACGACATCCGTGTTAATACTTTTACACACATGGACAGACAATGGGGAATTTTACGTAATAATTCATGAAGGTAAGAATGAATTAAGTTCAGAATAATAATGACGCCCACGAGGCGTTAACAGAAAACAATATTTTTAACTCCATATCTGAGACGCGAGTTTGTCTGTTTTGTAGGGCGAAAGGGAACGAAAAAAGGTGACAATCGTGGAGGACCAAGAGAAGGCTCTGACGTGGGACGAAGCGTGCGACGGTCTGAACACGGTCGGGAAAACGCACGACGGAGTCAGCCACGCCTATATCAACCTGGACGTGAGCGGGAAGTAAGTTGTCATACACTATAATTACTGTATTCTGCACTCTACTGTATTTCCTGGTAACGTACACAGCATACAATTAATAGCTCTAATTAAGACCCATTAATGATTTTAATAAAATTCCAAAGTCATTCAAGGAAGAACTCGCACTCGCGCGCAGATGTACCGAGTTCAGTGTAATGCAAATTTACAAACCAGGGCGTGGATAATTTATATGACAATAATACGAAAATAATGGAAACCACTTTGAATATTCCGCAATATTTTAATTAATTTTTATTAAAATACTCTTACATGGCGTATGTAAATATGCAATTAAGGCCGAGAACAGTATCACTTCGCTAGTTTGAGTGTAACAAACGAAACGCGTTTTTTACGTTTTACGGGCCAACGAAGATATATTGTGGTGCGGCTTATGATAAGTTATTGCGTCGTCAATGTTGGCCGCGCCAAACGGTCATCGACAGCAGAGAAGATCTGAACTGATTACGTTGTAAATCGCGTAATGGATTGTGTGTGTGTCATTATTTAATCCTTCGCCGGTTTACGCATATCTTAATATCCGTTCGAGTGCAAGAATCGTTCCTGGCAGGCAAGAATATCTCCATTATGTAATGTTATGTAATGTTTACGTTTCCAAAGTTTTGTTATTGTGATTACCGCAATAAAAAGGCAGGCAGGACACACACACACATACACACACAATTCTCGTTTATTTCTGGCCTCACTCATGTTTATTTCCTTACGTTTGCACGCTTTTTAAAATGGAAAGTGCCGAAACCCACACCAACACAACGCGTGCAAGCCGAAAAGGTGTCCAGCGTGGACAGAGATTTGCTTCCTGTAGATCGCTGGCCAGTGTAACTGCACGTGTTTATAGTGGAACGGTTCATAGACAGACTTTTACGTATTTAGGGAGTGAACCCTCTGGAAGATGGTCAGGGTTCATGAGCGTCTCCGGAGCGCTCCTTCTTTTCCGCGTGTTTGTTCTGTGAAACGTACACTGTAGATTCGCAGTTTTACTCTGAGCAACGCTTCATAGGAAATGTTGAAAATTTTTGTCCACGGTGTGCCCTTATGCACACTAAAACCTGCTCTGATGTTTTGATTACGGACATCATAATATTAAAAATTTGGGAACTTGAGCACTACTTAATGGACGTCAAACATTAAATTTTACAAGCTATTAATTTTATGCATATTTTGAAGCAATAGGCCTAAGTGTTTTAATAAATTAATATAATCTGTGTACTTATTGCTATTATTGTTGTAACCTATCGAGTGACTGCTAGGCTACAACTGTAAGTTTTTGTGGCTTCGGAGGTGAATTTAAATCATTGATATGAACCGTTCTTCTCTGAAGACAGTTCATTGTTGATTCACAAATACAAAACTTTTACAATTTCCTTTATAACAATAATTCTTGAAATTAACGTAATTCAGTTACTTTTACTCAACTCTAAGTACCTTCAGTTACTAGTATTTAGTTCCAACAAATAATAAACAGAATTAACACTGTTGCACACCACTATAGAAAATTATTCCGATTAGCGCTTTCAAGCTTCACAGCTCATCATCAGATCGGAAATTCGTGTTTGTGATTATAACCACTAACACAACTTTCTTAATTAAATTACAACAAATAATGTAGCTACTTTAGTTACTCTTTAAGTAAGAGTAACTTACTCTTAAAGTATGACTGACTATCACTGCCTAGAGAGGCTCTCTTAGAACACCTTCTAACTCAGATTAAAGAACAAGTCAAGTGAGACAGACTCTAAGCTCTCTAAGAACACTTATTTTCAAATCTGTTTTCTTTAGCATTTGATTGGCTTTGTATACACAATTCGTGGGTGTAACCCTTATTTACAGTGGTCGAAATGTTCCCTTCTCTTATTTCTGAAACCTTAATTATTATTGGGTAAAACTAGTTGAAGTGAGAGTAATTTCTTACAATTTTTATAAGACTTCCTATTATTCGTCAAAGACTGTATCATGTGATCCAACGTCACGATTTGGTGGGGTTTTATTATTTTTATTATTTTAGATTACAGATATTACGGACTAAAACACCTGCTTTCACCAAGTTCTCATGGAGTACACCTGCCTTTACACGTGTGACCCATTACTTGACTCGCCCCAAAAGGATATCAACTTTGTGGCGACATATATGTGTTCTGTCTGGACCCTGTCACCATTAATTCTTATTTGATGTGTCTCGCCTACGATTACTACTACGATTATTACGATTATTTCCTACGATTATTACTTCTTGGACAGTCACGTTTATTGATAAAGAGGGTGAAATCTTTACCAATCGTGGGAAAGCTCCTAAAACTATTTTTATGTTCAAAATATTTGATTACAGTCTGACGTCTGTGTCTATTACATTATGATATAAGAATTACAAACTAATATGCGCATGTATATATGTATGAAAAATATATATTTTTCTCCTCTGGAAAATTGTTTGCCTCTCCTGGAAAATATTTTGACTTCCCTGATAGCTAGTTATTTACCAGCCTGTGTGGAATGTAGCCTTATGACATGGATCAGAATGGTGGGTGTTAAACAAACGGAAGATACAAACGTATTAAGGAACAAATATTTTTCTGAGGCATATGTTATAGGGTGAATTTCAGATGTAATTTTCGTTATCTGTGCTAATCAAAAGACCAATCAGATCACAGCTCCCTTTGGCCAGCTCTTCGTTCGACCTACAAACATTTTATCCAAAAGTACAGTCCTTCCTCACGAAGGTTGAGGAAGATTTTCTGAGAACATACTGAAACAAATGTTTGTCTTTATAATTATATGGATGAACAGGATCGTCGCTCAGGAAAGCAGAGGACGAATAGAAAGAAAGAAAGACTCGATTTAAAAAAGAAAAATGACTAGTATGGTATTGACAGGAAAGACTTTGATAACACTACAGACATCATTCATCCTCGGTCGATAACGCGCAGCGGAGTCCAAATCCATGACAGGAATCAGATCACAGCTCTATTTGGCCAGCTCTTCGTTCGACCTACAATCATTTTGTCCAAAGTACAGTCCTTCCTCACGAAGGTTGGAGATAGTCTTCACCCACCTGACATGGGAGTACCATTTTAGCTCCGTCATTTCTTCAGAACTCAAGCTTCCACTTATTTGATGTTTTGTCACCACATCTAGCTCTGCTTCTTGTCAAATATATATTACAGACACAAACGTAAAATTCTGCACGTGTCATGTTTTGGTTGTAGAGTAAAGAACGTAAGTTTTCGTGGCTCCGTGCTCAGAACCCCCGTATTTTAACTCGAACGTTTGGCATTTACCTGTGTGTCTAACTAATTGGGGTATGTCTCACGATAACTTTAGAACGCATCAATCGATTTTCGTTAAACTACACACATTACACACATGTCCACACGTGTTCGTAAAACTATACACACGACAATTTTAACGCCAAAACTGAAAAAAAAATGTATAAAGGAAAGATGACACAAGAGACAGCTGTTGGTTTGACAATGACGATTGAAAGGACATTACCAGATGCAGTTAGGACAAAAGGAGCGTAAAATCCTTTAGCGACGGCAGAGCTGTTGTTAGCAACGTTGAAGTTGTCTGTGTGTGACACACAACAGGCCGAAAACTAGACACTCTAAAACAATTGGAAATATACAAACAAACGAAAACAAATAAAAACGACATCCTAAACGAACAGACACAATTCAAATCGCACGCATTATTCGAACACATCTCACTCCACACACACAACATCGATCTTTCGAAATTCGATCCCGTCGCCCACAACAGGACGGACAGCGCTACCAGCGGCAACCTCTGAAGGAGCCTTTTAAAGATGAAAACTGGTCCAGGTGTAAGATAAAACTTTATGTTTTTACTTATAAAAAACTTTGTGTTGCGAGTCGTTAATATAATAGTTGTATTTAGTTAAGTAACGGACGTGTCATGGACAATGAAATCCAAGAATTTAACTGAAAACGTCCTAAAATTGTGTGTATAAATGATTGTGAAGCAGTGTCACTTATACGTTATACAACAAAGTTGACAATAACGTATGTAATACGATCGATATTAACAAGTGCGAACTAAGAATATAGTAACACATAACTTATAAAATGAATAACATCGCAATATATGTATATAACAGTCTTGTGAAAACTGTAAATTGAATTACAAAATTTAACGCTATAACTGGTTACCTGTCAGTATTCTATTGCAATATCGGAAGATGCCGGGGTATGATATTCTAAGTGAAATGTGTATATACAAGGATAAATCACGAGATGAGTTACGTACCTTCAATGACAATACCAATCTGAGGAGTGAGCGATGAACTCAACGCAGATCAGACGCCGTAGAATGTGGATAACTTACCAAAAGTAAAATTTTATGTATTACTTAATAGTTAGCAAACACCTGTCTGTCCTATTAAAAGAACTCACGTAAAAATTATGGCATACTAAAAACACTCATGTGTGTCTTAGTAAAGATAATTCTCATATCTTAAAAACATGAATCCATTTTACTTCCATGTTCCTTAAGGAAATGGAAGTATGGTGATGGCAAAAAAATCGTGTTCGAGATAATGCAGATTCTGATTGTACTACACTCAAAACATGAAAAAAAGTCGTTTTTCGAAAAGTGTCTGTGTGTGTGTCTGTGTGTCTGTCTGTCTATCTGTGTGTCTGTCTGTAGATTTTTTTCTATGGCAAACGATAACTGCCGCAAATTCAAGTAGAATCAAATACTTTTTGCGTACAGCCCTGATTTGTAGAGTACTCACGACCTATTGTTTTTGGTGAAGATCGGTTGAGGGAAAGGGGTAGTTTACCTGCAACGGTTTTTTTTATTAAGAGTAATTTTTTTTTGGCAAACGATAACAGCCGCAAATTCAAACAGAATCAAATAATATTTCGCATACAGCCCTAAATTGTAGAGTTCTCAGGACCTATTGTTTTTGGTGAAGATCGGTTAAGGGAAAGGGGTAGTTTACCTGCAACGTTTTATGTTTTAACAAGGGTATTTTCTATGGCAAACGATAACAGCTGCAAATTCAAAGAGAATCAAATAATTTTTTGCATACAGTCCTGATTTGTAGAGTACTCAAGACCTATTGTTTTTAGTAAAGATCGGTTAAGGGAAAGAGGTAGTTTACCTGCAACGGTTTTTTTATCAAGGGTAATTTTTTTTTGGCAAACGATAACAGCCGCAAATTCAAACAGAATCAAATAATGTTTCGCATACAGCCCTAAATTGTAGAGTTCTCAGGATCTATTGTTTTTGGTGAAGATCGGTTAAGGGAAAGGGGTAGTTTACCTGCAACGTTTTATGTTTTAACAAGGGTATTTTCTATGGCAAACGATAACAGCTGCAAATTCAAAGAGAATCAAATAATTTTTTGCATACAGTCCTGATTTGTAGAGTACTCAAGACCTATTGTTTTTAGTGAAGATCGGTTAAGGGGAAGGGGTAGTTTACCTGCAACATTTGTTTATCAAGGGTAATTTTCTATGGCAAATTCAAACAGAATCAAATAATTGTTTGCATACGTCCCTGAATTGTAGAGATCTCAAGAGATCTCAAGGACTTTTGATTTTGGTGAAGATCGGTTAAGGAGAAGGGGTAGTTTACCTGCAACCTTTTACGTTTTAACAACAGTAAAGTACTTGAAAATTCATTTAAACTTTTTCAAACAATGGTAATTGTTAAAAATAAAATAATTTTGTTGTCAGGCAATAAAATTATAATTTTTTTCATTTTAGTGTAAATCATGTATGAGTGAAAATATATCGTTCGTGGCAGGCAAGCATATCTCAATTATGTAATGTTTACGTTTCCATTTTATTATTATGATTACTGCAATAAAAAGGCAGGGAAGACACACACACACACACACACACACACACACACACACACACACGCACACACACAAAATTCGCGTTATTTCTGGCCTCGCTCATGTTTATTTTCTTACATTTGCACGCTTTTTAAATGGAAAAAGCCGAAACCCACACCAATATAACGCGTGCAAGCCGAAAAAGTGTTTACAGAGGAACGATAGACAGACTTTTCGTCTTTAGGGAATGAACCCTCTGCAAGATCCTGAGGGTCCATGAGTGACTTCGGAGCGCTCCTTCTTTTCCGCGTGTTTGTTCTGTGAAACGTACACTGTAGATTCGCAGCTTTACTCTAAGCAACGCTCAATAGGAAATGTTGAAAATTTTTGTCCACGGTGTACCCTCATACACACTAAACCTGCTCTGATGTTTTAATTACGGACATCATAATATTAAAACTTTGGAAACTTGAGCACTACTTAATGGAGATCAAACATTAACTTATACAAGCCATTAATTTTATGCATATTTTTTATATATATGTGTACAACGTTATCGGTAACAAAGAAGTAGTTTTTGTTAAAATTCCTTCCCGGGATGTTTGGCCGTAGTCCAATGTTTTCTACAAAACCAGACGTTTCGGCAATGCCATCGACTTCCATCATCAGTGAAAATCGAGTGCGATAACGTGAGGTGGTATACGTTAGTGACCACAGTACTGTGGTTAAGGCTGAAGCAGTAAGTAGAAAGAAGTAGTTTCTATGGTAATATTTCATTTCGAAAATGATTTTAAATATAAATCTTAGAACATGGAAGTCATGTATGATTCTCCATACCGATATTTTAGATAAATTATGTGTAGTTATTAAAATTAATAAATATTAGCGTTGAAATTCAAATTAAAACCTTGAGATAGAGCTCGTAAGATGAATTGCTATTGAAGTAGAGTGTATTTAATATTGGGAATGAGCATAATATGTTGAATAAGAAGTAGTATGAGAATAATAAATGCCTCAAGTATACTGAAATTTGTGTATGCGTTTATTTATTTAATACTTACCTGAGATAGGGAAAAACTATCATTATTCTACAGAATAACATAGTATGTATAATCATCAAGCATAGGTAAACTAATAAAATTATCTGTAGCTTCAGTAGAATTCATAGTAACTTTAATTACCGTTACTGGATATAAACCATATCATTTATTAAGTAACATTGTCTTAACATTGTATTTTACACACAAACACGTGACTAATTAACACCCAGTAAAGATAACGTTGTATTTAGCGTAGTGCTAATTAATAGTAGCGGTAATTAACGTTGTACAGTTCACCCTATAGAACCGTGTTGTTTTTGAGATGGATCACCAGAAAAATAGGACTGTGAGTCAAAATTGTGAAATATCACAAAATCCCACTTGAGGTATCAAATTAAAGGAACTTAAACCACAATCTGAATATAGTTTTTATTTTTGAAATTTTCAAATTTTTGAACGTCAAAGCCTAAAACGTTGGCAAAAATTCATGTGGCATATTAAGTTACAGCAATTTTGACTAAAATCTGAATGTAATGTTAAGTTTTAAAATTTTAGAATATTTGGACTCTAAGAACCAGTAAAGAGGTCACAATTTTTTTATAAAAATCCAACTGGGTGTCAAATTAAAAGGAATTGTAACCCAAATCAGAATGTTCCTAAGTGCTTGCGTTCATTGTATGATTGTGTGCTCTACAGTTGTTATACTACTAAAGAAATATTAGAGTAGTCGGGATGTATGTAATTTTTCCCGCAACTGAAAAATTGTCTAATAACGAAATGTATATAATAATAAATGTACTCCGTTCAAAATAGTCAGCGAGTTATGTCATTGACACACTCATACTTACTAAAGGGATCAGTCAGGATATGTCGCCACAACCCCCTCTACGGTTTACAAAAAAAAAATATCTAACTTACCCTTGGTCCAGTGACCGTGACCGCACCTGAATGACCTTACTGGACTTCTCTCTCGAGATCCCAACACATGTCAGTGTGCAGCTCACGGAGCATAGGCCTACTAGTTAATCATAATGAGACAAATATATTTAAAGAGTCCGATGTACGAGCACACATGTTATTGTAAGATAGTTGAACATGTAATATATCCTACACTTAAATTTCTGGGCTAACCAAAAGTGAACCTACTTCAGGATTAGACTCTATGAGCACGCTACTAGTTAAATATCTGACGAAGAAGCATATGCTTTGAGGTGCGTCATCAATTGTAAATAAGAAGTCACAAGGCGGATTGGAAAGGTTAGTTTATCTATTCATACAAGTGAATTCGATACCATTGAAAACATGTATGCTACATTGCGTTTCATTACGTAAATAAGTTTATTGTATTTCATAGACAATAAAGTACCAACACGTAAAATCAAAATGTACATATTGTCAAATACAGAAGGGGGTAAGACAGGGAACGACCTAATATATTTCCAATATTACTGGAGGTTAACAGACTTTGGGATAAGAAAGAATGGGCGTGGACTAGCTAGAGTATAACTCTCAAATTGGAAACTTAAAGATTTTGAGTTCAATCTTTGAACCTAACTTTCGGTGGTACGTGAACATTATCAGCAGGGTTAGATCAGACAAGTACCATCGTTAGACTTTACCACACACAAGTCCTACCTACATACCGCTACTTACTCTCTAAGCCCACTGGACAGAACCGAGAAGCAATGTGTTCGTTGTGTAAACTTGCGTCAGTGTGGTGGTGCTTCCTGGATCTGTCCAGCGGATTTAGAAGGTAAGTAACGGTTCTTTTTATATAGTTCTTCTGTAGTTGTATTTAACTTTGTAGAAGATGGTGGTTTTCCCTTTTTTTTCGGTCCACGCTTGTTAGTGAACGAATTTCGAGTAGGCTTAAGTTTGTATTTAATGTACTAGTTTACCTTACACTTGAAGACAATTACAAATTTTTCAGTAGTCGAAATGTTGTGTGATAAGTTCTAACGATAGTAGTTGTTTGACGTACGCCTCCTAATAAGATCTGGAGTTGTTTAGTGAAAATTCAGTCGAGTTCGACGAATTTATTCTGGAAGGCATAAAGGTCTTCAGAATAAATGTAGAAACAATTGTTAATAAGGCTCCACCAAGTGACAGTCGGTATAAGTATGCAAATGAAATTAAACGTTTTGTTACAATAGTAACAGATATAATACGAAGCCTCACTATCCGCAGGAACTTCGAGATGATCCCTGTAATTGATATGATACAAAGCTCACAGTTGAGACGGTTTAGTCTCGTCTGTAGAATAGAAAATCGAAGACACCCTAGAAGAGCATGGGAAGCAAAACCAGAAGGTAAAAGGAGAACAGGCAGACTCAGGTTGAAGTGGGAAGCCAGTATTAAAGTAAGTACAGAAAGGAGACTTCTATGTATTCATGTGCTTACAAAACTAAAAAAAAAATGTTGATTGGATCAACTGTGGAAAGGAAAAGTTGGATGGGCACCTGCTATGCCATTCAAACTGGTTCGCCGCCCCGATCGAGGGCGTAGTGGGAGGGGAAGGCACAGGCCCTTCAGGACTACACGGATCGGGTAAGAAAAAGAAGAAGGTATGTGGTGACCAAGAGGCAGTCTACGTAAAGGAAGAAACTGCAAGCCCACTAACCTCTGGGTTGTGGAGAAGAAGAAGAAGAAGAAGAAGAAGAAGAAGAAGAAGAAGAAGAAGAAGAAGAAGAAGAAGAAGAAGAAGAAGAAGAAGAAGAAGAAGAAGAAGAAGAAGAAGAAGACTAAAAATATGTAATTTAACTTTAACGTAAAGTTAACTTTCAAGTGTTAAACTTAAGCCTTTTACAAAGTACAACCTACATTGTACGACACCACCTGCTACGATAGGAGCAACACCAACAACAGAATAAAACAAATATACCAACGTAATTTTTACAAATTTATTAAGGAATATGGAAACTATTAATTACAGAAATACATTAAATGAAGTAACAAGAAATTTGTAGTTTCTGTTAATATATTTATTATAAGTCCAACATGGTGTACGTGTTAATCCGCCAGAAATGTATATATTTATTTTGTCGAATTGTAGTCCATGACATGTAACGTGTTTTGTATGTTGTCTCTACAATAAATTTAACCCTGGCTGAATTTGCCTATTGCGAACATACTCCAGTTGCAAAATTCTACTACTATGATTGCCACGATTAAAACAACGAAGGATGTGTGTACACCGCGAGCGCACATGCGTGCGACGTACCAGAGTGCGTGCTGGAGTCAATGCAAGGCGCGCGCTTGCACTGACCCCGAACACGCAGTCTGCATCGCAGGACATGTATCGGTTCAGCGGTGCGGTGTGAGTCTGTACGCGCGGACAACACATGCGCGCGCTTACCAGAGTGTGTGTTGAAGTCAATGCAAGGCGCGCGCTTGCACTGAGTCAACACGCAGAAAAATAGAATGGGCAGACTGCAACGCAGGACATGTGTCCGCCAAACAGGTGTGTGTGAGTGTGATGCCTGTATCCTAATCGTGACAATCAGTGTAGCAAAAATTCCATTACCTCGAGTATTTCACAGTGGGTAAAGGAGCCACAAGCTGAATTTATCTGCAGAGACACAGACATGACACATCTGTTATCGTTGCCGATTTGAATTAAATTAATAATTTCATTTAATTTCTATCAATTGCTTAGAAACAAACAACTTATTGTTATTAACAGTTACAACAATGAACAATTTTTAATTTTTTTTTCTAAAAGCTTTAATATTATACAAATAGTGAGAATTAAGTGTTGTAATTTAGGTTTTTAGGAAATATAACATACTACGATGGCCACTATGGTGTAATTCCTTTAAGCATTTGTAAAAAAATAATTTTTAAAATACAGGATCAGTCAATGATACGGGTGACTTTAAAAATTCAGTTGTGTTTTTATTTATGGATTGTAAAGTTAACATTTATACTAAATTTAAAGTATACATAATAGCATTTAACTAGACGCAGAAACTACAAGTTTTGAACACTACGCCACGTATGTGGCGACAATTTCAACTCACACACTTTTGAATTAAGAGTTTTTACGTTTTCCATTACACGGTGTAACATGTGAACAGAAATTACACCAACTTTGAGTGTTTCGATGTTTCATGGGGGTGGATCATTGTACACCTTACTCTTAAAATATCCCCAGTAGAATAAATGGCACGCTGGCAATCTCGCGGGCCACGGAATGTTGCCACTCCTGAAGGTAACTCCTTAAACTGCATCCATTGATCGCCTAGCCCTATTGCTGGTTGCTCCCCATACTGTTTCATGTGATTTCAGACTTTTCTGCGACTTGGGGAGACAAAAATTCGTTAATCATTTGGACGTATTTTTCTGATGTGACAGTACTGGAATGCCCATTCTCATCCTCAAAGAAGTGAGGACTGATTATTCCAAAGGAAGCTATTACACACCATACAGTACGTTTAGCAGTGCGCAATGGTTCTTGAAGCATTTCTCGACGGTTATTTGGCTCTCAGTACCGAAAGGTTTTTTTGTTTACATATCCGCTCAAATGGAAGAAAATGCGTTTCATTACTCACTTGCGTATTGGGAATAACGTCTACGTTGTTATTTATGACATAAGAGAACTGGCGGTTTACTGTATCACTGTCACTTAAGATTTACAATATTTGAATTTTGAACGGATGCATGTTTAAATCATTGTGAAGAATTTTTCGAACACAGGTATTCGACTGGCATGGCGTCAGCAGAATTTTTAGCAAGTTATAACGTAGAATAGCAGCAATCTTGTACGCGCAATGTTTTCGGTCGTACATACAGTTCTGTTACGTAGAGGTTCCTTTTACTTCCATGTTCCGTAAGGAAATGGAAGAATGGTGGTCGCGAAAAAATCGTGTTCGAGATAAGGGCTGATTATGATTGTACTACCCTCAAAACATGAAGAAAAGTTATTTTCTCTCTGTATGTAGAATTTTCAGGGTCCCCTTGTCGAGCGAGGTCCCCTTGGTTTGTGAGGAACGACGTGATTCGAAGGGGTCTCCGCGTTCCTACCTCGTCCGCCTTTGTCCGGCCGCTGGCTGTAACTCTCTCTGCTGTAGCCTCGACCTCAACCTTTCCTTACCTGCGAACTATCAGCGCATCAGAACCACCACCGCCGATTCGGGTCAAGCGCCCTGGGGCGCTTCTTGATGGCCATAAAGCCATCGTCGTAATTACGTCAGCTCACAGTCGTAGAGTTCACTAGTAAAACTGTCCTTCATTCCTTCCTTGTCCGCCTGCTAGCACGCTGAGCCAGCTGCTTGTTGCTGTTATCTTGGTCACCGGCACGGGGGCTATCCGCCTAGCGGGGAGCGACCGACGCCTCAAGGCGTCTGGTGTCTGGGCTTAATACGGACAACATCTGTTGCCCGAATCGGTTCCAGCGGCAGTGTCACAAACATAAAGTTTTCTCTCTCCCCAGCCTTCTGCGTTAACCCGTTGGCGGTTTCCTTTTCCAGATTTAGGCTACCTGTCGACTGATCCAGACTAAAATTTATCTATTGGCAGCCATTGGACACGATCCAGATGCTGCAGTGAAGCCACGGGTGCAAAGACAGCCCGCACACATAATGCAATGGAATGCTAGTCTACCGGTATCCACACCTCCACCGCCTTGTTGTGTAGCGGGCTAGCGGGCGTCGGGATTGTTCCAGACGTTACTCGACTGCTCTGTCGGCATCGATACAGTACCTGCTATAGCCTATCACTACAGTACAATGCTAGGCGGCGAGGTATAAGTACTGCATCTCGAAGCGGTCTAGTTCAGTTTTAGATCAGTGATAGTAGAGTGGGGTTCGGTGTGCTTGTTATTGCGGACTGAAGGAAGTGTTAATTGAGTACTAAGTGATTAGTGTGTCAATGAGTACGAAACTGTAATAAGGTGACACTTATTGTTGTGTGTTGGACACAGTTAGTTTGAATAATTGTATAAGAATGTCTTTGTTGATTTCTGACTGTCGTTGTGTCTAACTACAGTTTGTAATTAATTACTTCATTGATGACAGTCACTCTGTTTCCATTGCACGATACGATGATCCCTGAGACCGTCGTAACAGTATTGTTTGTGTGGATTTATTGACATGTTACGTTGCTTGTTGTCTTCCAGAGATCTGACCGACGTGGAAGTCATCAAACAGTTCAAGTGGCTTCTCTACATAAACGTGTCCAACAACCGACTGACAAGCGGCGCTCTGGAGAAGCTTTCCACTGTTCCCTACATAGTGTACCTGGACTGCAGCGACAACAGGGCCGATACACTCCTGTTTCCCCTCATACGTTCGCTACAGGTACGCCTAAGCCTACAACCATTATAATATCATATTTTATCTTATCTCGTAGCATTTTTCTGTATCTTACGCAACTTTGTACCTTAAGATGTGGTGAGGAGCCTGACAGTAGTGAGTGCATCGTGTCACTCGTCTCCATTCTCCTTTACGTAACTTTGCAGTGAGAGGAAAATATTGAAAACAAATTCCTTTTCTAAATCGTAACTAAAACGCTTGACATAAACAGAGCGTTTAACGTTGAAGGAAAAATAAATTTGAAAAGATTTGCTAGTGGTCGGGTTACTTTAGCAGATAATGTCACAGGCCTTTAGAAAATGAAGGTGAAGAATGGCATAATGTAGCGCGGAATCGATGT
Organism: Magicicada septendecula; assembly: GCA_034769895.1. NCBI lineage: Eukaryota > Metazoa > Arthropoda > Insecta > Hemiptera > Cicadidae > Magicicada > Magicicada septendecula. The sequence continues at coordinate 171,015,978 of CM068372.1, forward strand.
AATTATAACAGACAAACTCTTGAGAACAACAACAAAATTATGATCGCCGTTATGCACAAAATATGGACAGTAAACCGACACAGGTGCTTGGAGGACATGTATAATTCAAAATTGCAAGGCAATCTCTTGGAAACTGATTCTTTAGCTAAAAATAAGAAAACAAGTTCATATAAACATAGGTCCGAAAACGGTTCGTGAGCGAGTTACGGCTCGCGAAACATTTCGCCCTTATTTCTACTCCCACGGTAAAATGAAGCCATACTGAAATTCTCGGCATATAAAGTGAAGGATAAATTTGGTGGTTTCTTATGGTTTTTGATGTGAGTAATTGAGTAAAAGAGGTCCCAGAATTCTATCTTAATTAGTTTCTTAGAAAAACTGTAAAACACAAAACATTGGAATCGAAAAACACACATTTTTAGATTTGGGATAAAATAACTTCGGTAATTTACCAATAAACAAATAAACATTTTTTACTAACTTTGTAAAGAATTTAATTCTGAGAAAATTAATTTATATAATGTTTATTAAAAATAAATACAAATTTTTGAAATTTTACTTTAATTAAAAACAAAACAGACCAAAATGCGCCAGAAAAGTATTACAATTTTAAACAAAACATAGTTTTCGTATGTTTTTCAATTGTAATTGAAAACAATTTGAAAACTTACATTATTGAATTTTTTCTACAAATGATTAAATGTCAAAATTATTAAATTGATAAAGCTGCAAACGTTCGTTCAAAGCAGTTGTTCAATGTAGCCGCCATTTTGTTAAATGCAGACTTCATCTCGGCGAATCCATGCTAGCCGGGCACGTCTCATAGCATCAGGATTATTCTTAACAGTAGCTCCAGCTTCTATTATGGGATGTCTCAATTCTTGTTGTGTGCCAATACGAGCGGAATAAACTAACGACTTCATCCAACCCCAAAGGAAAAAGTCTGCTGGCGTGAAATCAGGAAATCGAGGTGGCCATTTACTGGTCTGTTTCGATAAGTCCATCTCTTACCGAATGTATTATTTAAATGGTTCATCACATCACGACAGTAGTGAGCAGATGCACCGTCATTCAAATACCACATCTGCACTCTATCTGCAAGTGGAATATTTTCCAAGAGTTCCATCAAATTCGTTTGCAAAAAGTATTATCCTCCAAAAAGGGCCTAAGAGATTATCACCAAGAAGACTCCACCACACATTAAATAAAAAATATGTTGGTCATGTCTTGTAGCAGTCTCATGTGGGGTTTCATCTGCCCAAGTGTGCATGTTTTGAAAATTTACAATACCATTTCTTGTAAATTGTAACACTTTTCTGGCGCATTTTGGTCTGTTTTGTTTTTAATTAAAGTCAACTTTCTCAAATTTGTATTTATTTTAATAAACGTTATACACATCAATTTTCTCAGAATTAAATTCTTTACGAAGTTAGTTAAACTTTTTATTTGTTTATTGGTAAATTAACGAAGTAATTTTATCCGAAATCTAAAAAAGTGTGTTTTCGAAAAATGTTTTGTGTTTTACACAGTTTTTCTTAGAAACTAATTGAAATATAGTTCTGGGACCTCTTTTATTCAATTTGACAGATCAAAAACCATAAGAAACCATCAAATTTACCCTTCACTTTATACGCCAAGAATTTCAGTCATTTCACCGTGGGAGCAGAAATCAGGGCGAAATGTTGGCCGAGCAGTAATTCGCTAACGAACCGTTTTCGGACCTGTGTTTGTATGTACTTGTTTTCTTATTTTTAGCTATAGAATCGGCTCCCGAGAGATTACCGTGCAATTTTGAATCACCCTCTGTATGTGTATCTAGAGAACTTTCTTATTAAAAAAAAATAAGAAGAAGAAAACATGAATTAAAATTACTACGGGCTTTATAAAGAAAAATCTGTACAGCTGACTGAACGTAGGTTAACCAGCTTAACTCTTGCTACATTCTAAGATTTGACAAGCACTGTTGGTTACGAGTCTTGAACACGCTTGAGAGTAAAAGATTAAAGATCGGACTTATGAGACTTATGAAATCTGGTACAGCGAAAAGCAAAAAGATTACCACGGACAGATATTTTGAATCACGGACGTGACGGTACTTCGGACATTCCAAATGATTGCTACTTGAAACGATATTTGAGAATTGCTTACGTCATACTTCAGGTGCGTCTTTTAGTTGTGAAAATTTACAAGTATTTTATCAAACTCCTTTACAGTATCAAAGGAATATTCTGTATGTTCCTATATATGGAATGTCCAGTTTCCGCAGTTGGTCTAACCATGGAGTACTATTAGCAAGATGCAAATGAAATGTGTGCCCGGAAGAGCGATGATGGCGACGACGACGATATTGTTGTTGTATATCTGTTAGATAAATCTGGTCATACTTTGCTGATCCAGTCAAGGTGTAAGTTTCTCAGATCTAAAGCTAAATGCAGAAACAACCATGACACAGCCTGACAAACATAATTAACAGTAGCACATTCTTTCTGACAGTTTTACACTTTTACAATTTTAATTATGGCAGTTAATCTCTGAAATTAATCTTTTTGTCTTAATAGGAATGACATTTTGCATGGAAATTAAAAGACGAGTTCATAAATTATAAATGAAGTTAGTATGTTTGCATTCGCACTCACACAAAGCCATAACGTCTGCGCACTGCCTTGAAATTGTAATTATATATTACTCAGATTCAGTTATGCAAAAAACGAATTGACAAATTAGGAACATGTTAACTGATAAAACTACGGCAAAACGCTTAACGGCTAAGCGTATGATGCCCGGCTGGATAACATTATTTGAGAATTTTAAGAAATTTAAAAACCCTTCGCTACTCAAAGTTGGTATATAATACGTAGGGCCTATGCACAGAGTGATCTCACAATTTGGTTTTATAAATACATTGTAACGCCTTTGGAATGTAGACAAGTGGGGACCATTTTGTCGCCAAACTAATTATTTTTACAACAGACAGATGCAAGTTGAAATTAGAAATTAATTGGTATCTGAAGATTTCACGGCCGGTCAACTCTGTTAATATTAATTTGACAATTCTCCGGGCTATTAGGCCTTAGTCCAATGCTGCCGCATAAAACAGAAGTTTCAGCCCCACCATTGGAGACCATCTTCAGTGTCCGACTTCGCCAACGACCAACTGGTACGTTCTTCACCACAAGACTGGTACAGTACTGTGGCCCAAACTTAATACTGCTTAACACTGGTTTTAAGCAAACATAAGTTAAACCTTATATATTATATTTATATTATATTACATATTATATTAATTCTTCATTATTGCTTACATACTGAGGATTGTCTCTTTTATATTTCTTTGTCACAAACCTTGCAGGAATGAGTGCTAACACCTGTTGAAATCCACTAACTTACGCAGTTTTATCGTGGATTTACAATGCTCCTCAGTCTACTAGGACAAATTCCGTATTTTTAAAAATCATATTTCCAAAAAAATGTTTGTACTTTTGTTCGTGCTTGGTGACAATGCCGAATTATGATTTTTGAGGCCCTAGGCCAGGATTTCTAAGCCCCCCTCCCACCGGCTGCGACTTTGAAGTAATGTGTGTACTGCAGAAGTAATTTGATGTCAGATTAATACTATCACATTTAAAACCAGTAGGCTACTATAAAAAAAGTGTGCTTCATTTAGCAAAATTTATCAAAATATTAAGAACTATGCTCAAGAATTGAGCAAATTAATTAATTTTTTAAGTAGAGTAACTTAACTAAGGAATTTAAGGAGCTTATTCAGGAATTTACCACGAAAAATAAATATTTTTTCAACTGTAATAAATATAAACGAAACAACACGCTGCCCACCACACAAAGCTAAAAACCTTCTTTACATCCAAAACAATATAAAAACAACCTCAAATCGCAAACTGTTCAGTCACAACGCAGATAAGCAATGATAACAAACAAGGGTGGTACCACGTTCGTGTAAATTCGAGGACAATATAGCGGACGTTCAAAATTCGCATGCGCAGATTGGTTTTCAAGGATGCCAACGTCTTAAAAATAAGCGCGCAATATTTAAATAAGAACTGTCTTCCATTTGTATTATTAACAAAAATTGATCATTTAATTTCAAAAAAATCTAATATTCATGTTTAATATGGTAACCAAATCACTTGTACAACCTTAAATTATCCGCCGTGTGATTTCTTGTACTCCGTCTATGACGCGTTTCAGAGCTTATGCTCCATCATCAGATATTAAAAAGGTAAAACTATCACTCTTGCGAGATCGTTAAGAAGTAAAAATGTCAAAAATTTGCATGTGAACCGTATCGCGGATTTGGGTGCGCACCCGGTCAAGTTCATTCTGCCACTCAATTTTGAGTGGCAGAATGAAATTCTGTTCACATGCAAATTTTTGACATTTTTACTTCTTAACAATCTCGCAAGAGTGATAGCTTTACCTTTTTAATATCTGATGATGGAGCATAAGCTCTGAAACGCGTCATAGACGGAGTACAAGAAATCACACGGCGGATAATTTAAGGTCAAAAAAATCATACTTAAATAAATCAAAGTGCCTCCTACTTTTATAAAAATACTTCTGTTAAAAGAAAAATATATCTGTAGCTTGCCGCGGCCTGTCGGCCTAGTGGCACTGCTTGGTGATATTGTCACAGACAGAATACGTCCAGTCCCAGTATGTCTAAGCACATTATTTATTTTTCAAACGGTCCTTCCCCTGCAAGTCTTAAACTAAACGTAGGCTTATTTCAATTAGACATGTTACTCAATTAGACGTGAATCGCATATAGGTATAGTTTAAAGCAGTGTAAAACTGACATCTATCTATATCTATAAAAATGAATGTTTATTTCTTTCTTTGTCCCGTATGCGTTCCTATACCATTCATCCGATTGCGATGAAACTTCGGTGAGTTGTTGTGCGCACGCCCGCGAAGGTTTATGAATTTTTTTCAATGGGGCCCTTTGGGGGGTTCTTGGGGTCTTCCACATCTCCTCCTAAACCACTGGACCGATTTCAACCAAACTTGGCACAAATATTTTATGCAACGGGAGAACCAACATAGGGTAGGTGTTTTTTCGATGGGGTCCTTTGGGGTCTTCCACATCTTCTCCTAAACTACTGGACCGATTTCAACCAAACTTGGCACAAATATTTTACGCAACGGGAGAACCAACATAGGATAGGTGTTTTTTCGACGGGGTCCTTTGGGGGGTCCTTAGGGGTCTTCCACATCTCCTCCTAAACCACTGGACCGATTTCAACCAAACTTGGCACAAATATTTTACGCAACGGAAGAACCAACATAGGATATGTGTTTTTTCGATATGATCCTTCGGGGTCCTTTTGGGGGTCCTTTGGGGTCTTTCACATCTCCTCCTAAACCACTGGACCGATTTCAACCAAACTTGGCACAAATATTTTACGCAAAGGGAGAACCAACATAGGATAGGTGTTTTTTCAATGGGGTTCTTTTGGGGGTTCTTTGGGGTCTTCCACATCTCCTCCTAAACCACTGGACCGATTTCAACCAAACTTGGCACAAATATTTTACGCAACGGGAGAACCAACATAAAAAGGATATGTGTTTTTTCGATGGGGTCCTTTGGGGGGTCCTCTGGGGTCTTCCACATCTCCTCCTAAACCACTGGACCGATTTCAACCAAACTTGGCACAAATATTTTACGCAAAGGGAGAACCAACATAGGATAGGTGTTTTTTCGATGGGGTCCTTTGGGGGGTCCTTAGGGGTCTTCCACATCTCCTCCTAAACCACTGGACCGATTTCAACCAAACTTGGCACAAATATTTTACGCAACGGAAGAACCAACATAGGGTATGTGTTTTTTCGATATGATCCTTCGGGGTCCTTTTGGGGGTCCTTTGGGGTCTTTCACATCTCCTCCTAAACCACTGGACCGATTTCAACCAAACTTGGCACAAATATTTTACGCAAAGGGAGAACCAACATAGGATAGGTGTTTTTTCAATGGGGTTCTTTTGGGGGTTCTTTGGGGTCTTCCACATCTCCTCCTAAACCACTGGACCGATTTCAACCAAACTTGGCACAAATATTTTACGCAACGGGAGAACCAACATAAAAAGGATATGTGTTTTTTCGATGGGGTCCTTTGGGGGGTCCTCTGGGGTCTTCCACATCTCCTCCTAAACCACTGGACCGATTTCAACCAAACTTGGCACAAATATTTTACGCAAAGGGAGAACCAACATAGGATAGGTGTTTTTTCGATGGGGTTCTTTTGGGGGTTCTTTGGGGTCTTCCACATCTCCTCCTAAACCACTGGACCGATTTCAACCAAACTTGGCATAAATATTTTACGCAACGGGAGAACCAATATAGGACAGGTGTTTTTTTTCGATACGATCCTCTGGGGGGTCCTTTGGAGTCTTAAAAAACTAACTTATTAGATCTGGTTACTATGGCAACCCAGTGGAATAGATTCTGTTCTAAATATATTATCGCATTAAATTGAAGACCACGCGAACGAAGTCTTTATATATTATATATATACAAACACTTTCTTTCTTTGAGTGGCATTGCAACGCATGCCGGGTACTCGCTAGTTATTTATAAAACACCAACTGTACAGTATTTTGTTTTGGTCTTCGTCCACAACATTCTCTTTATGACCCCACAAACAGTCTGGAACTGAGAAAGAGTCCTACACACATCCCTATCAAAACTAAAAGAAGTATCCCAGAGTAATTACAGTAAAGTAACTATTAATTCAAGACATGACCAATATTATTCTTTTTTTTGTCAGACTTATCATATAGACAAAGCAGGGCTGTATCCAGTGAGAAAATTCCTTCGTGGGGTTTTCTGAGGGGTAACTACAAATTGTTTCTTTGAAAATTGAACTATTAAAAACAGACTAGTATTAAATGCCGTTTTCAGAAATTTTTAAAACTAAAAACTTGTTTTCCAGAAAAATAATTTTCTGTAACAGGATTGTAGAGAATTGTTTTTATAATTTTGGGGTGATTTCCCAGGCCAGAAAAATAATTTTCTGGAACTGGGTTGTAGAGAATTGTTTTTATGATTTTGGGGGGTGATTTCCCAGAGTGGATCCAATCCTGGTCAAAACGAAAGTAATTGGTATGCTCCAGTCGCGTATTAGTATTATGCATTAATTCGACAGTAGTGTTTATTCGGTAGATGCCCACATGAACGGATGATTAGAGTAAAAACCCAAAAGCCAAGTTCAAAACACCTTGTTTGAATACAGCCAACCGACCGGCTGTTGCTATAGTGCAGATACAGTAAGAGGAATGTAGGCCTACAGGTTGCATAATATAAAACAAATGAAATTCAAATTAATCAATTGCCTGTAGAACACGCTGTAGCGAGTAGGAAATTCTTTTGTGCACAAACGCTTATTCTCTAATTGTGCAACTCCACATTAGTCAAGGTGTTCCGCGAACATTTACATATACACGCTATTAATTGGACAGAGCGCGAGCGTGCGCGCGCTCGAACAAAGCAGACGGGTTCGATACGAGTAAAAACAGAAGTTAGAAAATATTTATTTCGTGTTCGCGAGAAAACAATTGAGTAAAATACTGGAGCAGCGGGCCGGACGGGGACGGTGTGGTGCCAAATAAAATAATGAATGTTACCGGCCGGCTCTCAGCTGTTGCATAGCTTATTTGAATACAGACGGACCGCGTACTTAGCTATGCGGCGATAAATATAAGAAAGTGGAACACCCTTAACGTCGGGAAATTTTCTTAATTTGGTTAAATACATTTTATTTGTTGCCTTTTTCTTTCAACTTTTCAAAGAGTTTATCATTGTTTATAATCGTATTCATTATTCATGTGCGAATTTACATAACGTTCTTTCTTACGTACATTACCAGTTTATTTTTAATGGTTACTTGGGTTTAATTATCTCCTCGGGTAGTGAGTATGTAAGGTTCGTATGCGCTGCGCGAGACAATATAACTGCGGTAAACTTTTGTACTGGATTGCGTTTACGGAAACCGTACGCGGTGGAAATAATTAACTCGTATAATTAAGTAGAAGTGAACGGGAACTTTTCTCGAAACGACTCTTGCTAGACGTATATTCTGCCACTTTTTCTTATTAACGATATGACGTCATGTTTTTAAAAATGCACAGAATATAAAAAAGGATATCGTTTGGATCATTGTTGAAGAGGGTAGAAATTTTTACACAAATGCGGGAAGCGAGTTCCTCAAAGACGCAAAAAGTTATAAATGAATTTCCAAAATTGGCGACTACAACAAAAGGAGAAAATTCTTATAAAAGTATTAAGCGTGTGATATATGACCGAAAGGGACCCTAAACACCCAAGACTGGACTAGAACCTTTGTTTGTGTTCTATAATTACATTCAAAGCATAATCATGGAGGATATTATATTTTGAATGGAGTAGATGTTAAGGGTGTTAACGACCTCGACCTCACAGCCCAGAAAGTAGTTTTAATAATTACGACGCCGGCCGTAAGGAACAAACAGAATAAGCGTCTCAATTTCTCCGTTGTCTGTTGTTCTGTATGTATCCCGTTGCAACTTACCATCGAGTTTCGAGACTCTCGCTGTGCTTCTCCACGTCTTCTGTCATCCCGCATTTTTCTTCTCCTCCAACTGTAGGCCTACATGGAATATTCTAATATTCATGTTGAATCTGGTATCCAAGTCACTTAATCGAATTAATAAATTAATTTACCTTTCAATAATCCGCCGTGTGACTTCCTATAGAACTCTTCTATAATGCGTTTCGGAGACTATGCTCCATCTTCAGATAGTAAAATCAAATGAAACTATCTCACTCTTACGAGATCGTTAATTAATAAAGTGTCAGTGTGCGTAAGAACTGTACGCGATGTTGGGTGTGCACCCGTTCGAGTTCAATCTGCTACTGAACGGTTGTTAGACTTTATCGTAGTCTTAGCGAGCAGGCTCGAGGCGGTATCGTACAACCGGTTGGATCCAAAGTTCAGTTGATCATTTAATACGAAATCGCGACTGCTTAGGTTTGCGTATGCACCATAGATTACAAACTCCTCCGGGAACATATATCCAAGAAAATAAGAAATGATAACAGCATCAAATCTAATTACACCCGACACCTGACCTCACACAATCATAATTACATAGACTTTAATTCCAACTTAATACCGTTGCATGTATGCAAGAAGGGCGTTTCATGAATGCCTTGGAGGAGTTCTCTTCCAAATGGAATATTCTCTTCGCATCACCAGCGATACTTCATGCCGTGTCTTGATCCTGATCCACCGCAATCATCCATCTCTGTTTTCTTTGAAATCACCTCCTTTCAGGAACCTTTATATTCATCTGCTTGAAATCTCACATTACCGTTAGGACTTTCTGTAGACATCGTTGCATCTAGTTGTACAGCTTCTTGTCGTTGTCTGTAATTTCCACATCTGATCCAGTCACACCAGTCTTAACGTTAAGGGTAAAGTTAAGACCTGCGTACAATCTGCTTTGTTTTTTCTTTTATATACTTTAGTGTTTGGTCCTTTACTTGATGGCACTATAATCTTTCTACGCTGTTTCGTTTGGAATATTTACCACAGATAGGATAATTAGGATCTCACTAGCTACCTGAGTTGCACAACTCGCTCACTCTTTTGAACGAAATACATTTATTATTAGGTAATTTCCAATTTACATAATTTTTAAGTTATAAGAAAAATTATGATATCCCTGATACTCGACCCTATTCTTAACAGAATAAGATTTGTCAAGCATACATATAATAAACACTAACAATTCCAAACAGCAGCATTGGTTTTTTGATTAACCTTATAATTACAATTCTTAAACGACAAATAAGTTAGGCCTACCTCTTACTTTTACGTACAGTATATCTTATGTTTATATATCTATAGGCCTATACATAACACTATTCGCAATTATACGTCACTGAAAACAATATGTAGCCTAAGTTTTTGTTAATTTACAGCTTACAAACGTTTGAAAGCGGTCCAAAATTTGCAAGGTGTGTTGAGAAGTATTAATTTTGTCAGATTATTATAGATACTGAGTTTGTTATTTTGAATAAAATTCTTCAATTTAACATTTTCACAACTTTCTTAAACCTTTCACTTCCATTTTTAATCTGTTGTGCCTTTAAAGTTGAAAGATTTTCAGAGTAAACAGATTTTTCATTTTCAGATTTGGGTTAAAATTCCCTTCCTGATGACCGTCATGAATTTTTACAGTTTTTCAAAATTTTTATCCTTTTTTGAGCCCTGGTGTCATAAAATTTTGAATCTGCAAAACTGAACACTATATTCAGGTTTTAGCTGAAATTCTTTTAAATAAGATAACTCACAAGGTTTTGGGGGATTTTTCAAACTTTATATCCACGTGTTGGGCCCCGTAGTGCAGAAATTTTAAATTTCCAAAGGTGAACAATATTTTCAGATTTTGATTAAACTAGTCTGTAATTTGATACCCAACATGAATTTTTGCGATTTTACCAGATTTTGGCCCTTTATATTTTTGCCTTCAGTCTCCTACTTTTCTGCGGCAGGATATCAATTTCATAAATCAATTTGAAAACAATAGAATAGGTGCCTGTAGAATAAAGGTATGGACACGCATACTTAATTTTACGAAAATCGGTTGACGCATTCAGAAGTTATTGTGAGACATGCCCCAAATAGCAAGACAGACAAATGCCAAACTATCGAGTTTAAACGGTTACCTCGTTTCGTTCGTCCAATAAATCTTAAAACTTGCCGCAAGGATTATTACTTTACTCGCCCTGATTTTGTTCAATGCAGAGAATGCACCGCTACGTCCGCTCTCGTGCAAATCTTTATGGTTTTGCACGTAATCGCCAGACACATAGACTGCGCCTTCCCTTTTTGTCTAAACTTCGTAAACCAAGTATTTCTATAAAGCGTTCCTCGCCTTCTAATTTGTGGAATACTCTATAACAGTGGTTCCCAAAGTGGGGTCCGCGGACACTTTTAAGAAAAAATAGAGTATACCGTAATTTTCTCCCATTTTTTATAGTCTAAAATCTAAATTTTAGAATCTTAAAACAATTAGTAGAAGATTTCAGTATTTTTTTTTCGATCAAACTAATTGTAATTGTAAAAGTAATTTACAACTAATGCCTTTAATAATATCTTAAAATCATATCGTGTAGCAGATCTGTTTGTCAGCCGAACTGACTAGAGCGCCGCATCAACACAGAACTGATCGCGCTGTTTTAGTCCACGTATAACCACTGTATCTCGCGAATAACCACTGTATCTAAGCAAAACATTTTTCCGTGTAGCTGGTTTTACGCCTAAGTAGCTGACTTCTGACACGTGTGGCTGGAAAGACAGAGGCGATGTTGGCAAAGTTAAGAAATAAACTTGATGTCGAAAGTGACTTAATATTGAAATTATCAGACATTAAACCTAATATTGCAGAGCTAATTGTTCAAAAGCAGCTTCATTGTTCACAATAAACTATGGTTGATATCATTGATATTATAATTTTGCAAGTTAAGAGAATTTTGATTTTAATACATTTTAATTTGTAACCCTCTTTTTATTTGTGTGGGAGTTTTATAAATTTTTTTTTTTTTTTTTCTTAAAGGGTTACTTAATATTTAAGACTAGGCTGAAGGCCTAGAAGGAAGCGCAAAGTGTGCTGGGTCCAATTAGACGGAACTTGCAATTACTACTCTATGTTAACCAGCAAGACAACAACCTTTATTGGGGCCTAAACAATTACACATAACTGAACATACATGATACATATAAATCACAGATACAATTTTATATATATATTTACAGAGCCTTTGGGCACCTGTATAATTTCATCAAAATACAATAACCATCGAAATTACTTAAAAGGCAATTGGCCATAATAATAAGAAAATACAATTTGTAAATTTAAAGAAAATAACCTGGATTGGCCCGACCGCTAACATGTTCCACACGGCATCCGAAAAAGGCAATTAACCATTACAAAATTTTAGGAAACCCCCCCCCAAAGCCAGACAGGGTAGTAGAAAGCTGGACAAGAACCAGACCCGACATAAGGTAACATGTCCGGGAGCTTGCATAGATTTGCACAAACAGGTGACTACCCCAGTCTTTAAAATGTTACCTGACCTAATTGCAGATTAAGGAAACTCCCAACCCTTTTATGAAATACGAAAATGATTATGTGCGAAAAGACCCGAAATTATAATCGATACTAGACCAGCCAGTCCAGATCTACATGTTACATACTGCACCTACTTACTTAACTAACATACCAGCACCCAAACTTCTACAAACCAACCAGTGCCAAGGTAAAAAATAATGTATAGCAAAAAAATTAATGAGCGCTAGTCACATGCCAGCGAACGGGCCTACAATTGCTCTCTAGACCAATTACACATCAAGGCGATGTTACATGAAAGTTTGCATGCAAAATTATGTCCAGCAGGGCACGCGCACAATTAAAATGGTTTTATGCTGTAGTAAGTCAATTAAGTAGAACTTGAGCTTGTGTAGATGGTTAACGCACGATATCTGTAGTTTTATACAGAGGCCAAATTTATTTAAACATTGGATGAATATCACCTGGTTTTAAGCAGATGATTCCCAGGTGGACTTCTGCCTTGCTGTACTGTCAGTCGGTCCTGATGAGGGTGGTTATAGTTGCATCCTTACTGTTTCTTTTTCCTCCGGCAGGCGAGAAACGAGAGTCTGTGTGTGTGTCGTCAGTTCAGGACATGGTAGAAGATGAAATTTCTACCCTGCTAGGATCAAGTCTCAGTCGGTCCGGGAGCCCTAGGCATAATAATTATTAATTCGCTGACAAACTAAATCATTCCCGAGCATAACACACACATGTACAACTGCCCCACCTTGTATTGACAAAATCAAACATGAATCAAACACTTGACACCCTTGACCATTTCCACTAAGTTCTTTATATATAGGAGTAACTTTCTTTCTTAAATTAATAATTCACACACAAGGGCCTCAATGCCTCATTATCTGGTTTAATTTATAACGCACCCCTACATGCGTATGCCAGGTTAACGTTCTTCGACATGTTATAAGTTTATAATGGACACGTGCTCTCACAATCATTTCATCACAGTTCCCCAGAATTACATAACTTTTACACCCCTTTTAACATGGGCAATTACTATTACTAAATACGTATGTATAAGGCTGTTTCAGTGGTTAAATAAATCAAGATATATAACAATGAATATACTTTAGGTCACACACACACGAGTCATGCCTATCAAACATTATCCGTTCACATCTACGCCAATTATTGTTTAAATTTGTACTTTTTACAAGCAAATGAATAATATATATATATATATATATAATTTACTTACCGGAGGTCTGTAAAAGTCTACCTACTCATGATAGGATAGAAAATACAAGAATTGACCAAACTCTGTCTGCCGAAGAAAATAGGCTGTTTACACTGCGGGAGCACGCTGGCCGACTGGTCAAATTTTGCCAACAGGTGCTTGAGTCGGGGAACACAATTACCTGCTTCTGCTTACAGATGGCGCGAGCGTGCAGTAACGCAAAACACTGCACTTGTTGAATATCGTGAAATAATAGAATCGCAATTTACATTTATAAATTATATTTTTATACTGTCGCCCGGTTTCTTTGAGAAACCGCGGCACACCCCCACCCCAAAAAGGCAACATGGTTGCCAACCACTTGAAACTGGGTACCCTGCATAGTACCCCCAATCTTCTAGACCACAGAGCTTCTCCGGGGAATCTCAAGAAAATTCGCACTTAGGAGAACAGAGGCTCAGAAGGAAAATGAAAGAGATGGAAAGAAGAAGTGTAGTGGGTGTACTTGTGTGCATGTAAGTACTTGCGTAAGTGTGCGGGCACTGCATGCTGACTTGATCAGGGTCAGCATACAGCAAGAAGGGACAGAAGAAGAAAAGAAGAAAGAGAAGTTCGGGAGCTCCCTGAGTTCGGGACCTCCTAAGGCCTCCCAACTTACATTTTGAGACACCAAAGAATTACCAACTTTAACAGGGCCTTATACCACATAGTTTTTTTTTCTAACCAAACAACTGAACAACTCCACCCTATCAATCCATCGTACACTCTCAAGACCGAGGGAAAATTATGGTCTCCATGAGACTATAATCTAAGGTAAATGACCCGACGGTGCTGAAATAAATAAAAGTCATGATTGAGAAAACAAACGTTTAATGTGTATATGCAATGCTCATAACACAGTAACACTTAAAATAAAGAACCTAACGCTTTTGAGTTAACGGGTACTTGTTAAATATATTTTTAACGATTTTAAACATGTCGTGACTGTAGTACGTGTACCTGACTATACAATAGTTGCTATCAGAGTGCGGCCAGGGAAGTAGGGACTAAATGAGATCTAGGGAAATATCGTTGATCCCCCTACGATTCTTACTTCACGCAGAACTACGCTTTCCACCAAACTTGGATATTTTTTTTTTACGTAGTTATTGTCTTTTTTAGCCTCCCAAAACCGAAGACTAGAGACATTCGGATCATTAAAAAAAATAATAGTTTTTGACGCTCTACATTCTAATGAAAATTTTCTTGTCTTTTCCTTTGATCCTTTGTCGTTTCTTAGTCAGTAATCTTCTATCAGGCACTGACGCCCAGAAATACACTCAATCACAGAAATCTTTCTTGATACATCTCCTCTGCTTTCTCTAATGTGGATACACAAACCTGAAGAACGAAACTCAGTTTCTTTCAGTCCTGTCCAATCTGTTTCAAAATCAATTTATTGAGCAATCTTTAACAATAAAACGTGAATCATTTACTTATAACATTAAAAAGTCTCAGTTCATAGGTATATCTGTACGCGACTACTTTGTCAGCAGACCTTGGTGTTAGTAATAGTCAGTCGTCTCTCGGCGTTATTGCCGGCGATAAAAACACGACAGAACGTTTCTGTCTGAAGTAGTTAACAATTCCAGTGATTACACGCTGAATCGTATTTCATACCGGTGAAATTTCATTTCGCTGTCGCGCTCCAGCGGAATCCAATTTCTCACAGTCGGTTTTATAGTCACGTCGTAAATCTTTGGCGTACAGAAATATGCAAATACCGAGCACCGGCACCACTCGTTGGAAATGTCAACTACGTAATGTTGCTCTCATCGTTACGGTTACAGTAAACTGCTTGTGACTCGCTGTAATTGACGCGTTGAAGTTCTGTACAGCGCACGTTATCCGAAACAAACAATCTCAGCACTTTTCCGAATAAGCGAATGTTCAGAAGCCCTATATCAGACCATATTTTAAGGAATTTGCACTGGGCGGCACTAAACCAACCAGTGTGTGTGTGTGTGTGTGTGTGTGTGTGTGTGTGTGTGTGTGTGTGTGTGTGTGTGTGTGTGTGTGTGTGTGTGTGTGTGTGTGTGTGTGTGTGTGTGTGTGTGTGTGTGTGTGTGTGTGTGTGTGTGTGTGTGTGTGTGTGTGTGTGTGTGTGTGTGTTTATACAGGATTTTTATATAATATTGAAAATTATGTAATTTGAATTTCACTTGTCCATGATCATTGTTATTCTTTACTCGTGAAATTAATTGTAAAAATAGACACAAATACTTCAGACGTTAGGAAAATTAAAAAAAAACACCACAAATACTCAAATAGACTCATTATAATTAATTATGTAATACTGAATAAGTACATTACAGTGTGATGTGCACATTAATGGCCTGTATCACTGGTCTATATAAAAATAACCTAATTACATACTACTGTAATTACTCAGTACTGTAATATATACAGACTTATAATTATCTTTTAGAGTTGTTAATTATTTATGCCCCGCGTTTGGTATGTCATGTGCAAGTTTGTTTTCTTTACTGATGATAAATTCTTTTCCTTTGTTTGTATAATTAATTAATTTATTTAGATATTGAGTTGTAATTAAGATATAACTAGTCTCACGTTGTGGATGCCATGTGTAAATATCTAAATAAATGCATGTGTTAATGGATAATAACTGTAATAAGAGTAATAAGTTGTAATTACCTTTTATGTTGCTCGAGCCCTTCGTTAGGATGCCATAGATAACTATGGATATTTAACATATATCAACACAAAATTGATATTGATGCAATATCATGCAAATGAGTGTTTAATTTTGTCTTATTTCGAATAGATTGATTAATTAGTCTCACTCTATGTGCGTCATATGTAGATATGCCTGTTAATGACTATATCATATTGAATTAAATGTGTACCGTGTAATAAGTGTGAAGAGTACCATTAATTAATAGTCAGATAACTTTGACTTTACTATGAGTATTACTACGTTATCACTAATTTATTCCACACTTTGGGTGTCATCTGTATCTACGTGTAATTACGTAAGGTAATTGGTATTAACTAGGGTGATTATAAATGATTCGACTCGTACACCAAATTCTGCATTACGAACAATAATTTATTCAGACCTTCTGCAATGGTCATCAATTTCTGAACTTAAATATAACATTATTTAGCAATAATATATGATACATTACATTATTAATTCGTTCCTTACTTCTATGCGGATTCATCTCGTTATGATAACTTGATTATAAGTAGTTAAATCATGACTAATTACATATTACAAAATTCATATTTCAATTTTGCCTTTCGCAATATATCATTCAGCTTTACTCTAAATGAATTTTAATATGACTTCTAACTAGATCAGAGGTGTGTTCTTTGTGAGGAACAGGACAGTGGCTACTAAACATAAGTGATACATAAATGTTTTACTTTTGGTAAGTATCCGCAACTACGGCGTGTGACTACGATGATTTCCTCTCTCCCTCGCTCCTCAGGATGACTGATGACTTGGTGGATACTCTCATCGTCGTCTGTAAGATACACTATTCACTATCGCTGAGATTTTGCACTCCGGCGTCAACACTCTTTTAGTTCCCACTCGTTTAGAAGTTATATGTGTAACATAAGTTAGTTATTACGATCATTTGGCTTTGGATTATTCATTTCACGACTTATTCGCGAGTGATTGTTACTTTTACCACTTTGTTAACAAGCACTGATTGTCTGTAATTTATTGAGTCGCCACAGTTATTTTACTTATGAACCTTTTCATCACGATATCTGACATGGTTAATCGACGTAAATAGTACGTTAGTTCATCACACAATCGCGATATTTAGTTCATATTTCTGAATTATCTTTCACGATTACGCACAATGTCTCTACTTTATTCACACCGTCAGAGTTTTTGAGCGTCTTTACACAACTCGTTATTACACAAACTTTTAATTTGAACTAAGTCTCTTTTAAGTTCTACTTCATTACGTACGATACGATCTTGCGATTCACCATCAACATTTCACTCCGCACTTTACGACTCGTCAGTATATTGAGATAATACAAAGTCTGATTAAGATTAACCCAAAATTACTTTTGAGAAAACTCCATAACTAAGACTCTTATCGTTACTAAGACTTAGAATAAGACTTCCGATTTTGTACTGACGAAATAAACAGACTCCCGACTAATATAATACATAGACGAAATGTATAAGACAAAGTTATACTAAAGCAAAAACGTATGTCTCCCCAGCTCGTCGTCAACACGTATTTTTATATCTTGAGTCCTTCCATTCTTCTGCATCCAATTCACCCCTTCCCAACATCTACGTTCTTATTGGTTTTCGTTTTCATTTTCCACGAAAACTCCTCCCCGATTCTCTAGCTAGACTCCTGGCTTCGTCCTTATTCGCTCTGACCCTTGTCTCCTTGGTAACGTCTTCTAAAGAACCGCCTTTACCAAACTCTAGTTTGTGGTAGGCTCATCTAGATCCCTTCTCTCATATCTTCCTGTTTCGCTCCTCCCTTGCTATAAGACGAAAGACCGAATTTCACGCTTGTCCATCATCCAATTGTTCTTGTATTTCCGTTCAGCTCGTTCCTACTAATTGCTGTCCAGTTACCCATGTGTCTTTTAGTTTAGGTGTGACCAATTGCTGTATTGTCTCCTGAC
Source organism: Magicicada septendecula (assembly GCA_034769895.1). Classification (NCBI taxonomy): domain Eukaryota; kingdom Metazoa; phylum Arthropoda; class Insecta; order Hemiptera; family Cicadidae; genus Magicicada; species Magicicada septendecula. The sequence continues at coordinate 171,033,993 of CM068372.1, forward strand.
TTCCTTCTTTCGTTCACACGCTGACGGAGGTCGCTTTCTCGGTAAGGCACATCTGTTCTGCAGCTCTCCTGCTCAGCCCGTACCCTGGCTGGTAAACAAGTTCCCCGCTGTCTCACCATGCGTGGTCCTTTGTTCATGTAACGTCCGTATGAGTTTTGCCATTGTGGACTCTTTACATCTGTGTGTCGTCGCTAAGCTCCCACACGTGGCTTGACAATACTCGCGTCGCCATCGTATTCGTATTCTTGGTAATTGGCCCGGTAAGACGTATTCCTTTGTTTTTCTGTTACTGCAGCTTGTTCCCACGCCATACTCTTACGCCGAACATCTGCTATAACTGAGGCATTGTCTTCTCTAGCTGTGCCTACTTCGTCGCTAATGTGTCGCACTTGTCGTTGTCCGAACGGCGGCTGGTCGACTCCAACGTATATCATTTCTATACAGCTGACACCTGCTACTGTTCCTTGTATGCAATAAAAAAAAAATTCCTCTACAAAATTGCGTTACAGACTGAGATTGGGAAAAGCTTAAACACTATAAGTTTGTTTAGTTTTAAGTAATTTTTTAAATGAAAATGCATATACATTTCGTATTAAATTGCTTTACAACTAAATAAGTTAGTTAAGAAAGAAAAAGGAAAAATGCAAATGCGCCTTCGTGATTTGCTGATTTCTCCCCTTTTTTCTCACTTTTCGGCACTGGCACTAATACCTCCCACTAGGCGGCACTAGTACCGCCTAGTTTATTGCTTAAAATGTGCTCTGGCCTATATATGAGAAACTAAGTAAAGAAGTAAGCCATGTGTAACACAAAAATTGAACTGTACTGGTACGTTTGTAAAACTTCAGTCGGTTTTTTTATTGAATTTAATTGTACTAATTTGCTGAAATTTAAATTCTCAACAAACGCTGTCATTAAATTTTAAAAGTTTATTAGCATTCTATCATAGCTCCGTCCAAACCTAAAACGAGTGTTTTTGAAAGTTATTTTTATAATTTTCATTTAAAAATACAAATTTTTTATATTCTTCCAATCAAATTATACTCAGAACCATAAAATGTTCCCCAAAATTGTCCTCCACAGAAATGGAGTGTCATGTTAATTAACATTTATAGCTAAAAAATTAGAAATGTTAGACATTAGAAAGGCTAAATTAGAAATTAAATTTAAAAATTAGGAAGGCGAAAGATATGTTTAAAATACAAGGAGCGAAAATGAAGTTCTTGAGGGCTGTAAAGGGTTATACCAGGAGAGCTCTTATCAGAAATGATCATATTAGAATGTAGCTAGACATAGCTGAAAGCTTAAAAGAGAAAATTTTCCGGTACAAAACGGAGTGGCGGATAGAATGGATCCAACTAGATTATCAAGAAGACCCCTTGATATCATCCAAGGGGGAAGAGAAGTGTGGGAAGATCCCGTAAATGATGGTTGGATAACTTCCATTGAGACCGGAACAGGCTGCTAGCCTAAAACGTAAAGGGTGGCGACGACGACGACTTAAAAAATTAGACAAGACACAGAATTTGAAGTACAACGTTTGAAGACAAATGTCACCGGTTGTTTATTTCACCGAATGAGCCAGGAGTATAACATAAGAATTTCTCTTCCGGAAACTGTCCGATAGAAATAAAATACGAAACAGAATTGTATTTTACAACCGGCATGTTGATGATACTTTCATTATTTTCGATTTGACTCTGCGAAAATTAGATGAAACAAAAAATTAGATGAACAATGTAAATAAAAACATACCATTCACGGTTGAAACAGAGAATGAGTCATGAGTCAATTAAACTTTCTAAACTTAATAATCATATAACACAAAATTAATTCCAATATCAGATTTACAGGAAACCCAACAACATTGACATAACCATACATTCAGCTTTTCGTCATTCGATGATTCAAAAAACGGCAGCTTATGACAGATTTGACCACAGGTACCGTTCCTTTAGAAACAAATTCATTTCAAAAGAACTAAATATAATGAAATATAATGCAAAAGCCAATGGAAACAAGATTCTCCGTAGTAGATGATTTAATTAAAAAACAACGTGAGAAACTTAGAAGACCATCGATAGACCAAAGCAAGAGAATATACGGATCGGCTCCGTATGGTAGTATTCTCTGCAAAATTGTAATTAACGACTTAAAAAATTAAACATGAATATAACGTTTCGTACAAATGACAGCATAGCCTATATAAAACATTTAGACCGAAAAATGATAAGCCCTTAAGAGAAAAAACAGGTGTATTGGCTTGCAGATTTACATTCAACGACTGTCAATGTTTTTATATAGGCCAAACAGGAAGGTTTTTAATATGAGGTTTAAAAAATTCTTACCAAAAAATAAAAATAAATCCTAACAACAAATTTCAATTTTGGCGACATTTAATAAATAATAATCATAATTATGAGACTTTTACGCTGCTACGTATTCTCGGTCCTCTTCTACTGTGTAGAATCTTCGACTTTGACTGAAACCACGACTAAAAATTTGGAATCTTTCGAAATGTGGCTTTACCGTAGAATACTGAGCATTTCACGGACAGCACATATAACTAATGTTGAAGTTCTTAGAAGGATGAAGAAAGAGAGGGAGTTATTAACACAGTAAAGATAAGAAAGCTTCAGTATCTGGGACATCTCATGAGAAATGAACAGAGATTTTATTTATTGCAGTCCATACTACAGGGAAAAGTACTTGGAAAGAGAGAAGTTTGGCGACCGAGAATCTCATGGCTGAGAAATTTAAGGACCTGGTTTGGCACGAATACAACTGACTTATTCCGTGCAGCAGTACAGAAAGTTAAAATAGCCTGTATGATATCCAACATCTGAAACGGATAGGAACTATCAGAAGAAGAAGAAGAATTACACTGATTTCGATACAAATCTTGAACCTTTACACATGTGTAATAAAAGTAGATATATAGATGCTATTGAAGTGTCTGAAATATATATATATATATATATATTGTAGCATAACAAAATTATCACGTTAAACATTTAACTTAATGCAACATAAATAAAGAAGAAAAGGTCCATAGTGAGTGAGAAGAATGAATTGTTTAAAGGTTAAGCAAAAGAAACTGTATATGAAGTCAATAAAATGTTAATAAGAATAAAAAATAACAAAGAAAACCATTGATCAAAATAACTTACTATGTAAATACCCAATAAACCAGCAGTATACCCAGTAGATTGGGGAAGCAGTAAAAAGGGAAAGACAAGAAAAAGGAGATAAAAGGGTGAAAACAATATTAATAATGGAAATTTATAAGGTCAAGAAGCAGAGAAACCACAAGACCAGAAATTTACTAATATAATAATGAAGAAAGGACAAAATATGTCAAGATTCCCACAAAGAGCCTAGAAACAAGAAGAGCTATTCCAAAAAATGTTAATAATGGAATACATACCATTCAACAAAATTAAAACCAATATATTTAGACCCAGTAACTCAAGTTACAAGATACAATCCAAAGAAAACCGAATTGTAAACTAGTTATAAGTATAATATGTAAAAAATTATTTAAAAAGACTACCATCAGTGTAGGGAAATACTATATAAAAAATAAAAGAGAGTCTAATGACTAAGGTTAATTTTAATAATACAAGTGTTTTAAAAAATTAAGTAATATAAGATTGTAATAGTTATAAGATGCTTTTGTTTCATTGTGTTACCAAGACAGTTATAGTAATTGAAAGAGACAGTTAATAACTGAAGGTGTCATTAGTTATAAAATGTTTTTATTTCATTGTGTTACCAAAATAGTTATAGTGAACACAAGAGACAGTTAATAACTGAAAGTGTTATTAGGAATAAGATGTTTTAATAGGATTAGGTTGGTGATAAAAGGAAACATAAAATCAAAGGACAGCCAATGACTGATAATATTGCTGATAATAAGATGTTTCCATTATAATTCTATATGTATAAAAAAATAATAGGCATAAGATGTTTTTGTTATGTTTAAGTGATATAAAAAAAAAGTTAGTAGATATAAGATATTCTGTTGTATTTAAAATCATGTTATTTAATTTTCAAGTTTGTAAGGCAGAGAGGCAAGTAGGAAATAGGAATGTAATAATTTTATTTAAAACTGTAAACCATATGAAAGGTACAAAGAAGATTAGCTAAGACACCACTTTAGAAAACACAGACCAGTAATGTAAAACCAAAACTATCTATCAGAGAATCAAACTACATAATAGGGGATAGAATTCAGTACATACAACACAGAAATTGAAAATATAATTAGTACAGATACAATTAATAACGAATGGAATGACAAAGGAAAGGAAATTAACTTCCTTTGGAAACAAATAATACTAGGCCTATAATGGTAATCAAATCAGACTAAACAGTAAATTAATCAATATTGAAGTGTTTTAACAGCAAAATTATTAACAACAAAGATAATCACGGAGTTATTAAGATTATTCCATGGAAATATTATCAGAAAAAACACTTAAAAACCATTTAAACACTAAATTTGTACAAAATATGAGGCCTACAATAATTATAAAATATTGTAATTTTTGGGCTTAAATGAACTTGAAACAAACCCAGCTATATATCCAAATATGTAAAATTAATTAATCAATATTGCTGAGTAGTTAGATTTTTGTAAAATTAAGAAATATTTGAAATACAGTAAAAAATAAGAAAACTTATTATGTATATTTAGATGATGAACCAAATCTGAGACATGTACTTTTATAAATAAACAATAGAAAGAGGAAAAAGACATATCTCAAATTACCCTAAAACGACGACGTTCAGAGTTTAGTCTATTGTTAATCGTGAAGACGACTAGTTGAGAATGTACTAACAGAATACCGAAAAAGTATAATTTTGTGCAAAACCGTGAGTTTTTTTACCGTGGCTATGAAGAGTGTAACAGAGGTTAACTAAAATAAAAATAACATTAACGGTTAATAATTAACACCTCACTAATTCCGAACAACAGTAATAACACCATCTAACACAAGCACAAGAAATCAACGGCCATTTTGAGAAGATTTTGGACCATATTAGCAGAACACGAATACACATATTTGAACACCGGACACTTCACCAGTAACCCATCCCGAAACGACACCAGTTCCAGCCGTGCATAGCAGAGAAAATCGAGGTGACGGCGGCCATACTGGATTTCCGAACGAGCCAAGTACACTGCCAGCTTGAAGTGAGTGACGTCATTTCGACGAATGGTTCGATATTACTTTTCATAATTGACAATTTCAATAATAATATTGTTTTATTTCAGCCATAATAATTTAGTTTAAGAATATCTGTAAGAATGTATCTTGCTCCTTGCCCTCTGACCATTTCGACTCGCTAAAAGAATCCTAATTAATTAACCTTGTAAAAATTATATTTTGTCAATCTTGTTCGCTACCGACTGGAGCAAATATCAGCCAATGCCTTGGCCATGCGCAGCCTGAATGGCGCATAATTTTAAATGTCAATAAATGAACATCATTATTCAGTTACAAGAGTTGTATTTATCTGTATAATGAATGTTAACTATTTTTTTTTTCTAAACAAAAATAATTTACAGTGCTAGAATAAATATCTGAGAGGAAGAAGAAGAGTAAAGTCAGCGGAGAGAGAACCAACCGATCTGACTACACAATTAAATCATTAATAGAAACAAATAGATCTGAACTACAAATTCATACTTATTCAATTGGAAATAATTAAAGCACACACACAATTAATTAATTATTTATTAATTAATTGAATTCATCAATTAAACAAAAAAACTAAATATTAGTAAAATTTCATAACTTACAAAAATTTTTTTTAATATCAATCAATCACACTTTATTATAATACTTTATTTATATTTTATTTATTCTTTGTAATTGGTGAATCCAAAGTGGAGCTGTGTCATCGGCGAGTTCAACACCGAGATTCAGACAACATTTATTAGTATCACAATAATTCTTGCTATCTATCTTATTTATTTATATTTGTAATATTAAAATTATATTACAATATATATATATATATATATATATAGCATTTAAAATCAGCACAAATTACAGATTAAATGACAAAATTAAGTTCCAGTTTAATGTTCTGTGTGCGATGAGAGTTCTCGTAGAACCGGGTCCACGACACATGTTGGGTGGGCACGTTATTGTAAGTTAGTGTCCGTCCAAACACACCATGGGTGTACACCGTCACACCATGGGTGTACACCGTTAGAGTAGCGTGTACGTAAACGCGGGTTTTACTTCCATGTTCCATAAGGAAATTGAAGTATGGTCATGGCGAAAAAAATCGTGTTCGAGATAATTGCAGATTCTGATTGTACTACCTTCAAAACATGAGGAAAAGTCATTTTTCGAAGTCTGTGTGTGTGTGTGTGTGTGTGTGTGTGTGTGTGTGTGTGTGTGTGTGTGTGTGTGTGTGTGTGTGTGTGTGTGTGTGTGTGTGTGTGTGTGTGTGTGTGTGTGTGTGTGTGTGTGTGTGTGGAATTTTTTCTATGGCAAACGATAACAGCTGCAAATTCAAACAGAATCAAATAATTTTTTTGAACTTACCTAAATTTGTAACAATCTAATGGATCGCGTATTATATTTTCCACACGTTGGTAGCGTCAAATCTATAACAATTTAAAAAGGTCCCGTAATGATAATAACTATTACTGTGGAACTCACCTCTTTTCCGCCGTTCATTTCAAAAATTCTGCTGAAATCGGCGTTGCCAACTCTTCTTCGTAACTCGAAATAGGTTATGTTTATTATATCAAAATCCATTCTATTTTCAAAACTATCGGAAACCAAACAAACAGTATTACAGACAATAATGGTTTCATTATCCATTTCTCATACCCTTTAGTTACACAATAATGTTCCAGATTATTTAAGTCAAATTGCCTGGCTTACTTTATTTATTGCCGGTTGGCTATTCTGTTTATCAACCGGTGATAGCAGTAAAACGATGGTCGATTTCGTTTAATCTCAGGGCGTGTAAATGTCCTTTTGGCTACAGAAAAAAGTATTGAAACACACAAATAAAAGTACAAGCTTTACAATAAATATACAAATATTATATATTTGAAAAAATATGGACGACTATGGTCACAAACTACGTTCGAAAGAATTAGTGTTTCTAGGTTAAGTTGGTTAATACAGTATTGAATTAATTTACAGTTTTCGCACAAGAAATAACTAGAATAGTGGTTTTAGTGTTAGTTTTAATTGTTCATTATCAAAATAAGTCCACAATTTTAATTAGTGAGTGTGAAATCAGTGTTATTAGTGTAATTCACTTTGTCTGCTTTCGTTATGTGATAATTCAAAAATAGTTTATACTTAGCGACTGTTTCCTAATCTCAGGTCCAGTTAAAATGTCTTGGGTATAGTTGGTTTTCCATTTAGTGATTTATCCACTTCTGTGGTCCGCTTGGAACTGCTTTTTGGATTATTGTTAATAATCTCTTATGCTATATTCAGATTTTTATTAGTTTGTTCGTTTTCTATTACTTTTTTTTTAATCTCAAGCTCTGTAATTTCTTCAGTCTTTACTCATTAATGGTTACTAAAGAACTCCCAAGATTATTTACCTAAATTTGTTGTTGCTAGGATTAAAATACGAAATTTGATTGGTGGACATGATGAGATACTGTCATTGAAATACATTGTCTTTCTGTACAAAATTGGTCAAATATCTTTAAATTGGTCTAATTTCCTTATACTAACTGTGAATCTAAATCTAATAACATCATTTTCTTGCTTTTAACTTGTACATCAATTTGAAACCAAACAAGGTTACTTTTAGTTAACAAATAATGGTTTTACATTTTTACCACCTAATTTTCTTAATAATTAATTTTAAACTACTTATTTCGAATACATTTTTGTTGTGCAGACTAATATTATTAAACCTATTCATATTACATTCATTATTTCACTAAACCTTGCTGTTCTACCTTAAAATTTACAATTTTCTAGTTTTTTATATAGGCCTAGCAGCTAACATGTCTGAAATCCTATACCTACACTTATTCTAACAAATGATATTTATCTTATTACTTTAAAACATCTTCTACATAAAAAACTAACATAATTACTTAAAATACAACATTTGTTGTTTCTAAACCTTATAAAACAATATAATCATTTACTTATAAACAAAATACATAATTTCCTTGGTCTAACTTTAGTACAACAGATTATGTATTGTCTATTAGTCTTAAAACTTTACACATAACTTCATGAACATAAATAATTAAATATTACAATAAATATCTTAGCAGTTTTAAACAATAATAATGAACCTAATACTCATAGATGAGCTATGATTATTTTAAAATCATCACATAATAATGCAACTTAATATTTTACATTCATCAGTATTCTCCCCTTGACCTACTGATAATAAACATTTTATCTTTATTTATTTGTCACTTTATCACTTCTCACTATTTTAATTCACTTGTAATAATGTTTTTGGGTTCCACATTAATTATACATTTATGATTATTACCATCACTTTAAATCAATTGTAATAGTGTTTTTGGTTTTACAATAAATATACTCTTTATTTTATTATTATTATACTGGTTCATTTACACTTTCTATATCATTTCATTACATGTTTACTTACTACTTATTATATAATTCATACTCATTAGTTTGTACTTTTAGATGGTCATTACAAATTATAATTTACTTGGAATAGGGTATTTGGCCTCTAATATTCCTTCATAGTTCATTTTATGTTGCATTTATCTTTCCCCATCACCTTACCTAAACATTTGGGTACAGTCAGTCATAGTTAGAGTCTGTCAAATATAGTCATTAGTGTTATGCTATCATTCTTTTATTTATTACTTGTTTTTTTTTTTATTGTACAGCTTCTCATTCGTTTACTCTTGCAAATCTTACATGGTTTTATATCATACCATTTGTCATGTTACAAATTGTAGAGGACTCAAGGTCTGTTGTTTTTGGTGAAGATCGGTTACGGGGAAAGGGTAGTTTACCTGCAACATTTTGTTTTAACAAGTGTAAAGTACTTAATTTTGATAAATAAAGTATCCTGATAAGATCATAATAATCCACTACAGAAACGTAGATGAAATATCTATAAATGAAGAGGCTAGTTGAACGGGGTGGGGGTAATTTTCTATAAATGAAAATTATAGTTGAAGGGGGAGGGGATAATTTTTTATGTGTACTACGTTATCGGCAACAAAGAAGTAGTTTGTTGTTAAAATTCCTTCCCGGGCTGTTGGTTGTAGTCCAATATTTTCTGCAAAACCAGACGTTTCGGCAATGCCATCGACTGCCATCATCAGTGAAAATCGAGTGCGATAACGTGAGGTGGTATACGTTAGTGACCACAGTTCTGTGGTTAAGGCTGAAGCAATAAGTAGAAAGAAGTAGTTTCTATGGAAATAGTTAATTTCGAAAAGATTTTAAATATAAATCTTAGAACATGGAAGTCATGTATAGTTCTCCATACCGATATTTTGTTGTTGAAATGTGTCGTGCTTTTACAAAAAATTTTAATGTTTAACTAACTCGCATGAGTGACATAAATGTCTGAAGATAGATCGATCCTTCCAAAACGCGTAACAAAGTTACTACTGTAACATTAATAACACACCTGTACCAGTGAAGACTGAAACTAAATACCTTGGACTTCACTTTGATCAACGTCTCACCTGGCAGAAGCATATCCAAATCAAACGAAGGTAGTTAGATCTCAAGCTCCGACAGATGTCCTGGCTCCTTGGGCAAAAGTCTAAGCTCTCATTAAACAACAAACTACTACTATATTAAACCATGCTGAAACCTACAAGGTCCTACGGACTTCAGATATGGGAATGTGCCAAACCTACAAGAACAAAAACTATCAAAAGATTTCAGTCAAAAGTGCTGCGAGCTTTAGTGGATGCTCCACGGTACCTCAGAAATCAGAAATTTCACTCCGACCTAAAAGTACCTTTCACAACGGACGAAATCAAGAGGATTACAACAAAATATAGCCTACGAGTAGTGGACCATAAAAACCAGGTAATAGAGCAGCTGTACAACAACGGTCCCGACGAGAGAAGACTCCGCAGAACTTGGCCTCAAGATTTGCTACATCCTTAAAAACAATCTTCCATAAGGAGAATCATCAGTGGATGTTGCCCTTTCAAACTTAACTCCTACAACTCATTTACTTAATAGTCTGTTACAGATATAGATTGTACAAAAAAAAAACAAGGTTACTAGAAGAAGTCACACAAGGAGTTGAAGAAAGGTACATATTAAGCTCCAACATTGTTACTTAAATTTCCCAAGAAATCAAAAAATTCCCTTTTTTTCCCATACCCTATATGTAGATACAGTCAACTCAGTAGATAGATAGAGTGAAGTCTATAGGGAACAAAATTTTTAATTTGAGTAAAATTTTAATTAGAATATGGTACGCTAAGACAGTACGTGATAAGAGAATTCGAAGTAAACCTGCGTTTCGGTAAGTTCTACAAGCGGCAGTGTTAGGATGCTACTATACCGATACAGCAAAAGGTGCGGTAAATCACATGGGCGACGTTAGCCACTCCAGTAGACGGACGGAGGAGGAGCGCTTCATTAAGCTAACCGATGCTCGCTCGTTCATCTCGGTACTTGTTTTCTACCGTGTAATTGTCAGCCTGAGGCGATCCTCCGCTATTTATACGCTGCGTGTACAAATTAAACCGATCCACCGACGTTCTCTTGCGATATTTAATATTTATTATAAAAAGCGGCCAGCGATTGTCTTTAGTATTAACGACCTGAAAACAGTGAGCATTACACCGACAATTGCACGCAGTTTCTTCACACAGTACGCGATCTCGTAGCCGCGAGCAGTTTACTTGTCTGCGCGCGGACAAGCCCTCCAGACGATACGTTTTGGATTACAGTAAGATTTCCCGCTAGAAATAATACATGAAACTGTGGAAATTATATGTTATTTACTTATATTAAGGTTAATGGGCAAATCTACCAAGGAAGACGTCGAAAAAGTTATTTCTAGCGAAATGTTTTAGTTTGATTGCCTGATACTATAAAATCTCATGTAAAATACGTCATTAATTTTAACTCCGTTACAAGCTCAGCTAGGTGCGTAACATGTAAATAAACTCCGACTGTGAACAACGAAGTATTATAATTCTTTATTATTTGTTTTTGCTCTTATCACTCCAGAGATTAGACATCGCCTGTTCCGCCCTCGTCACATTTTCCTTGCCTGTACAACATCGCGTTTATATTATTTGTTTATATATTACCAAATATCCCTTTTGACAAAATTATACTGAAATATAATTCACTGCATTTTCTACAAAATAAAAACTTGTAGGATGGAATGTGGCAGAGGTGTCCATCCCCCCAAAGGCCATGGTGCAATTCCCCCACAAGTATCCCAAAATTCCCCTCCAAAATTTTATTTCATGGGTAGGGGGGATCACAATTCGGGAGTATGGAGTAACCCCTCCCCCCCAGTTAGCGGTGAATCTTGAGGCTTTATCCAATAATTTTTGACAAACTAAACCCATTTAACCAATTATTGGAAACAAAAAAACTAATGGTATTCTTTTTATCAATACCAACAGGTTTTCTCGTATGCCTAATCAATAACTAAATTATGAGAAATGTAAAAACCTGGTCAAACCTGACCTAACATAATTAGTAGTATAATAGGCCTTATCAAGATAATCTAACTTGATTTTGTAATTGCATTCTTTTTCTTCACTGATTTGTAATCACTGATTCCAAAAATCGCCTTGAAACCCCCCCCCCAAATCCAGTGGTGCGACTTGCACTATTGTACCATGCTGTGGGCATCCCTGGAATGTGGAAAGTATACATGTTGCTGATATACTCACGTGATAAGAACCACCGAATTAAAAGTCCTGTGTGACAGCTCACATCGAGTTTTCTCTTTTTTTTTGTAATGGTTGGATTTTCCAACTGTAATTACATTCTATTCATTTGGAATATCTTCGCTGTGATGACTGTGCATATCGTAGATGATGTTTAAAATGTATACAGCTAGGTACTATTTTCGTTAGCAGCTATAGGCACAATGTCAGTCACAGTGGACGACATAATGATAGGACTAGGTTCAGGGAGGTTACCTAGGACTCGTATTCGGATTTTTGAGTAAGGGACAAGAGTTTGTGGGGTGGTAGAACGACGCTCGGGGCTTCTAGACTATTAGCATGAAGACACGATAACTCTCTGCTCCTTCGAACAGAGAATCAGGCTACGGTAGTCCCTTCCAAATTCACTTCGGCGATATTTCACCTCCTTGGCTCTCCAGGACTTACCTGTAAACCGCGAGGAAGGAGGTTAGCTCGTACACAAGGCTTCACTAAACGAGATCATAACTGTTTCTTTACGTAGCAAGGCATGCGACCATGCTGCGCGTGTGTACCAACAGTAAGCCTACAAATTATGTATCCCGTAGATACCACGAGTATGTACAGGCCTACAGAAAATAGTACCAGCGACTTACGTTGTACTGCTCATTAACGAATTTAGACCAGACACATTTAGTACTGGCTAAGTTTACTCGCTATTTGGCTAAATTTATATAACCTCCCCAAGAAAATTAAATTTGAATCACGCTTGATTACATAATTTAATTTAATAAATAAAAACTACATTTTGTTAATTTCAAAATACAGGGATTCATAAAAAGCAATATTTTTTTTATACCTTGCACCTTGACCTAACTGGCTGAATTCCTTTGCGAACACCTTGAAGAACTTAGGGCGCCCACGAACATTCTCCAACGTGGAACATCAAGTTCATGGTAAAATTCTTCGCTTTCCTGCGGGTCTTACTCCGTTTCTCCAACTGCCTTCTCTATTGTATACGTCTTCTGCCTTCTTTACCTTCATAGCTCCCTTGATTCCTGCATATTTCAATTTTAATCCCTGATAACTAAGGATCTTCTCTTGTCTTCTCAAGACATTCCCAATCTCTTGAAATTTCTACATTTTACTTGCAGCCTTATTTCTTCTTGATTATATTAGTGCCGTAGACTCCATTAAAAATTGTTTAAAATTTTTCTAAATGGCATTATCCAATCAATTAATTAGTTTCTGTACAACCAACGTTTCAGCTACCACAAATCGGTACCCGTCTTTAGGTGATCTTTCTAACACACACAAAATTTAAAAAAAAACTGATAATAATCACTATTCTATCACGTCCAGTGATAGGGAATTAAGTAAACGAGAGTTACGTGAGCTACCGATAACTGCATAGGCTACGTTAGTAAGCAAAACGACTTACCGTGCAAATTCCAGTTGATAAGCAAGCCCTCAGAAAACAACAGAGAACGATTTCACAAGGCACAACACGCAAAAAAGACGCCTGAACATCTTTAATGGTTACAGATGTAGAAATGTATTCTGGCCAGTTAACTGGTTTTTTAAAATTCATGTAAGTCATCTATCTTGTTTACCTATAATTGCCTACCTTAATAAATCGTAGTATAATTGTACTTTACTTGTCCATGACTTTCTCACTTTCCAGGCAGCTGTAAAACAAAATTTCCTTAACATCAGTCACAATTGCTCTTCATTTAGTTTCCTATGGCTTGAAGTAGTAAGGATTTACTTTGGTCAGCAGTTTTACGAGAGCGGTTCTAAAGATAAGGTACACTATCGCTATCGTACTGATAGAAATGCAATTACGATCCCAATCCTGTTTCGTTCAAAGGACCCATCTAATGTAGGGGGCAATGGCTATCTGGATGTCTATTGTTGTTGTTTATGTTAGTCAGTTTGCAAACCCATCCAGAGTAAAGTGTGAGCAGTTGTTCGATTTCTGAATTCAAAACAAAATAATCCAAAAGAAATCCACAGATAAATTGTTGAAGTGTACGATGACCGTGTAATTTCACGTAAACGTCAGTATGGCGTAGTCAGTTTAAAAATATCGGTATGGAGACCCATACATGACTTCCATGTTCTAACATTTATATTTAAAATCATTTTCGAAATGAAATATTTCCACAGAAGCTACTTCTTTCTTCAGCCTTAACCACAGTACTGTGGTCACTAACGTATACCACCTCACGTTAGCGCACTCGATTTTCACTGATGATGGTAGTCGATAGCACTGCCGAAACGTCTGGTTTTGTAGAAAACATTGGACCACGCCAAGCAGCCCGGGAAGGAATTTTAACAACAAACTACTTCTTTGTTGCCGATAACGTAGCACACATGACATATAAATTAAAATTATCCCCTCTCCCTTCAACTGTCATTTTCATTTATAGAAAATTACCCCCACCCTGTTCAACTAGCCTCTAAATTTATACATATTTCATCTACGTTTCTATAGTTGATTATTATGATGTTCTTTTCAGGATATTTTATTTATCAAAATTAAGTTTAAAACATAAAACGCTGCAGGTAGGGTAAACTACCCTTTCCCCGTAACCGATCTTCACCAAAATCAATAGGCCTTGAGTCCTCTACAATTCAAGGATGTATGGAAAAAAATATTTGTTTTGTTTGAATCTGCGGCTGTTATCGTTTGCCATAGAAAAAATTCTACACATAGACACTTTTCGAAAAATGACTTTTCTTCATGTTTTGATGGTAATACAATCAGAATCAGCCCTTATCTCTAACACGATTTTTTTTCGCCATCACCATACTTCCATTTCCTTACGGAACATGGAAGTAAAAAAGGAAGGATATCACTGACGAAGAACACGACGGGAGACCTCAAGCTGCATGCGATGCTTAAAACGAACGTCATGATTAAGAAATTTTGGTGCCCTATCGACTGCAATAAACTAAAGGGTATTGTATACACATTTAACTGAACTAAAACTTCTGTTTATCGGATTGCCCACGATGCTCTTAGGCTGCCAGAAAGTTTCAGCCCCATGACTGAACAACTGAAAGAACTGACTGAACAAGACAAAGTAAAACGAATGGGTGTGTCGTTTAAGGATCAAAGCTAAACCTGCTGCTTTGTCGGGAAAACCCGTACTTCCTGAACAGTATTGGCACGGGGGGGGGGGAATCTACCAATGAAACCCAGATAGACAATTCCTGATTAGCGCTTTCAAGCCTTTCAGCTCATCATCAGATCGGGAACCCATACTTTTGGAACCATCCCTCATTTAGGCTTATACCCTGTTAATAAGGAATGTTAACAATTATTACAAATATATAAATAATTAATCAAATAAGTACCTGTTACACATTAATACGTAACATACGTAATACACGGTAATAACACATAAATGTTTAATGTGTAAAAATAGACTAATATTTATTTGTGCTGTTGCAGGTATTGAACTTGAGCAGAAATTACATCGAGACGACATTTGGGTTCCAGCACTATAGCTTGGAGTACTTGCAGTTAGACGGTAAGTACCACGGCCTAGTCACGTCCCACGCCGACAGTATTAAACTATCTCTTTGCTTTTAAAGCTTACAGAACATTTGATTTTAAATATTAATAGCAGTCATTTAGAATGCGCATACAGGTTAGCTTTGTACGTGCTCTAAATAGTAAAATTTAATTTGTT
Source organism: Magicicada septendecula (assembly GCA_034769895.1). NCBI lineage: Eukaryota > Metazoa > Arthropoda > Insecta > Hemiptera > Cicadidae > Magicicada > Magicicada septendecula. The sequence goes on from CM068372.1 coordinate 171,049,560, forward strand.
TTAGTTTTCTAATGAACTTCATCAATAATCGATACATTATTAATACCTGTTTAAAATTCCTCCCCTCCTCCAACAACAATTACGGATGTTCGGATCTTCGTCATATTAGTGATTTTTCCGTGTTTTACGAAATACTGCTGTTTCATTTCTCGCAGAAAAAGGTCTTTTTCAAGAGGAAACAAAAATTATAGTTTGGTTTCAGAGGAAAACGGACGAGAGAAAACGGATGTTCGTTGCGTCGTGTGTTTGTTCAATAAATTATATAATGACTGGTTTTAATTCCACTGACGGTCCTCATGAGAGGATAAGAATTATACGACCTGATGATGGTTACTTGTTCCCGAAACAAGTTGTATCAACGAAAATAATAAGTTGCAAGACGGAAACGAGGCAACAAAGGAAATTAAGAAAACTATCGGGTTTTACGGAACCGCAAACGATGTGTCAGTAAATTTCCTTACAGTTTAAGCAATCGTAAGACAGAATTAGCCGAAACTGTATAACCGTGTTTCCCTGTTAGGATCGAGATTCAGTTAATATAGTTGGACTTTCTTTGGACTTACTTTCTCCTTTTCATCAACAAGTAAACAAGACTGTTGCACCCTTAACGTCAATCCTGCGTTCTCTACCACTGTAACAGAAAACCGTTAAGTGGCTGTGGGTGGCTGCTGGCATGCTCGTATTTTTGGGTTCAGTATTTTGTGTTTTTGGATCCTTTACTCAAACAACGTTTACCATTGTTTAGATCCAACTGTGTCGCTTGCGGTGACTGTCCGACTGTGTGTGGAAAGTCCACCGGGGATCGTTAAGTGAAACGGGTAGCTGAGAACATCAGAATTAGATCCGTGGAATAATGGTATTCGCCACAAACCTGACCTCACATGTGACTGTCCACCTAGGAGTAACTAATCGACCTCACGGTGTCTAGATTACTAACGTTTATTGAAAGCACGAGCGCAGTTATATATTCCAGACAGGTAGTTCTAGTTAGTATAGAGTTTCCATATTCCTGTCACAATAAATCGAAATCCAGTTCTAAGGAACACATAAACTAAGCACAACAGTTTCACACTAAACCATTAGCATACGCACGTGTCTAATGTAAAGTTAAACTAGTTAACTGAAAACGTATTTACATAATAATGGCAAACACAGTTAGTAAAGATTATGATAAAAAGTTATATTCCCTGTCGTTGTTCTGTCGTGAAAGTTTAGCTTTACATGTTATTGCCTGTACAGTCAATCAGTATACTGCCAAACAAGAAACAAGATACTTACGAGTGTTTTCTTCCGGCTTCGTTAAAAACAAAGTACTTGGATGTAATTTTGAGACGGTTCGAGGCTGCCAAGATTCAGTCAACTAAAGCGTTATTTGCTGCAGCTATCAGCGTCTTCATGCAGTTACCACTTTAGTCAGCATTTACGTACGTTCGTGGAGAAAATTACTAGGATTCGGTCCAGTTTCCGAATTCAGAGAAAAAGGAAAAATTTCGGCTCCACGCCATATGTATTCTGATTTAGCGCATTTTTTTTTCATTTTTTGTTTTGAGCTCAATTAGCTCAGGATGTGTTCAAAAAAGGCTGTTTGTGTATTCAAAAAGCATAAATATACTATACATATATAAATTCGTGATGTTATTCAATTTGTTTCTTCTGCACGTAGTATAATTCGTATATTCTTTTTAACACCTGACGCAAATTTCACTGAAAAATATAGAATTATTAATAGAATTATTTCGATTGTTATTAATTTACTTAGAAACCTCTGATGATACTGATATTTTTCAGTGAAACGTGCGTCAGGTGTTAAAAAGAATATACGAATTATACTACTTGCAGAAGAAACAAATTGAATAACATCACAAATTTATATAATTACTGCAAGAAACGTCGAGTTACTTATATAGAAAATGGCATATATAAATATATATAATGGTGATTATAGTTTCAACACAGTATAATGAACGTAAACCTTTGACGTTTTCACCGAGGCCATTAAGTTGTAAAGGATCCGGGCCAGAATGTAACAGACCGAAGGACTAAATGACATAGACCTGACTACAGAATGTGAAGCATACCTTGTACCGAGATACTAAAAGATACTATATTAAAACGGTCTCACTGAGCTGGATCCTTTTAAGAGTGGCGTATTTAGAATTTGGCTTGGGGGGGATCCGAGGTCGGGTCGGCTTCAAACAAATGAAAAGACAGTTAAGACTAATTAACATTACTATCTTTAATGTGGTTTAATGTGATTTAAAAACGCGTGATAACATCCTGAAATCAATCCCATTCAATTAAATGGTAATAACACAATAACAATACGCGTTATTGAAACATTATTAAAAGATACTGATTGAATGAATTGATTTTCCTATATTTCTTATTTCAAACCCTAATGCTGCGTAATAAGCCTGTTTGTGTATTTTAAAAAGAGCTACTACTATATTAGCGTAAACAGCTGAAAAAAATGAAATAAAAGGTGCCTGTATTTAGAAGTAATGTAAAAGTCAATACTGTTTTATCTGTTCGTTATCTGTAAATGGTAGCAGAGAAATGTAATTATATGTATTCTTTAAAAAAGATATTGTCGCGAAAAATAGTAACAAATATTAATCCAAGGTAAAGAACAAATCAAATTCGTATAATAAGAAGGAAATAAGATTTCACAAGCTACGTCGTCATAAGTGGGCGCCCATGGGACCGAAAGTGGATGTCTCAGTTACCCGGGAAGGAGATTTTACAAGGGAGTCGTGGACGCCTGTAGGACAAAGAGGGAAGTAGAAGACTACGAACTGGTATACATAGAAAGATAAATCAAAGTGAGCTGAATGAAAGAGAGTGAGGATAGAATTGAAAGAAATAACCAAAGTGGCCGAACATGAGTAAGACCAGAAACGTATCGCTTCATTTGGGAGTACAAGGGGAAGTGTCCAACAGCGAACGATTCAGGTTATACAAGAAGAAAGAGAATAATTTAAATGGGTTCGAAACACAAATGCACAGTTTATATTAAACATAAAAATCACTTATTAACCGAAAGTTGATTGTTAGATCCTGTGTGACCACAGTAATGTCAAAAATAAACACTGTCCACAGTTTAATATTACGCATCAAATATTAACTAGCGTAACTAAAGGTGTTTGAGATTAAGATAGGTGTAAGAAAATACATGTTGTTATATTATGTTCGTTCGGGTCAAATATACCTGCTACTTTGTGTTTTTTCTCTATAACAGACTGATTTAGGCGGGCGAGTATGTATTGGATAAAGTCGTTTCTGTTCAGCATATAATGTCTCTTTATTTCAGATCCTCTCGTGATTTTGTATACAGTATTCTAACTTTCGAAGCACAAGGACAGAAATTGTTATCATAATTCCTGCCTCGTTCTGAATTCTGACTTCTGAAACGTTTACAATTCGTTGTGGACAGTATTATTACTTATCACATATTTCACCGCAAGCAATCTAGTGTCCATACGTATTGAACAACCCATTTTTTTTTGCAATTATCTTAACTCGTACCATTTCGTTTTCAAAGTAAGCCGTTGTGTTATTCTTTTTTGTATTAATTTTTTGAAATTACTCTGCAGAATTATGTAGCTTAAAATTACATATATTCAAAAGCGTATTCAGAATCTCACACTGTTTTAGATAATCGGATGAATAAGCTAGACAAAGAATGCCCTGTAAGTTGTGCAAATTCTATAATATAATCTTTATTTATTTGGTGTTCTGTCCTAAGGCAGGTCTTCAAATGGTAAAAGCTCTCCAAGCTGTCGTACCGCATGCCAGTCTTTTCGTTTCTTCGTAACACCCTCTGATTTTAATACTATATATTAACTTCATTATTTTACGCCCATTTCTTTTTTTGTCCTTCTATGGCACCCTCCATGGCAGTTGTAAGCAAGCAGTCTCTTCTTAAACAATGACCTAACCAATTCTTTTTCCTATTTTCTATTACCTTCAGGATTCTTCTCTTTTCCCCTATACTTCTTAAAACTTCATCATTCCTAACTTTATCAACCCACCTCACTTTTTCCACTGCTCGCCAAACCCACATCTCAAATGCTTCTAATCTTTTCACACCCTCCTTTAATACGCCACTGATATAATTACGAAAGATGAATTTGTTGTAATAGACGTTTTAAATTAATTACATTTATTCATAGAAGTTTAGATAAATTCTTAGGAAGAGAACAATAATTATAACTATTTACGTGCTGTAAAAGCTTTACCTTACTCCTAAACTCAATATTTTCAAATCTTTGCATACTTGTAATGTACCCGTCCTAATCAAGCATGCCAGTCTTATTTCAATCCCTATTTCGCCTTTAGAGACAATTATTTGTAGATGTTACCGGCAAAGTATGTAATCCAGGCATTTTATAGAATACCTAGGCATTTCATACAATGCCTGAGTTTTTTGCCAAAGTGTAGAATAGAATACTTTTCAATTGTTTTTTATACTTTTCTCAGGTATTCTGTACATTGCCTAGGCATTCTATATAATGCCAGTGATTCTTTAGGCAAAGTGTAAAATAAGCTTACTACGTTCAAAATGAAAATATTTAATTACAAATTCACACATAATTGTTTGAACTTACACAGAGTAGGACTTTGTATGACATTTCGAGATTGTCTATTCTCTACTTAAGTATGTTCAAATACTATTTTATTTAAATTATACTGTATAAAAACTATTTTAACCAGAGTGGTTAAAAAAATACATTAGATATTATTGGTGTTTATTAATTCTAAATATATGGAATATACTCTTCTTATTACAAGACGGAGAGCTGTGACATTTGAAGTACACTTCCTTTCATTTTTTACACAATTACTTTTTTTTGACATTTAGTCTTGCACATACATTTTACGAACCCTTGTCCGGATCCTGATGATTGGGCAGTAGCAGCAGAACGAAGTGCTGTTCTTTGTTCAGAAACATCCTCAACCCCCATTAGTGGTCTTGGGCATACAGTGAACTGCAATCTTGTGTATAGCTGCTTCAACAATCCGTTAGTGGTTCCCAGTTTGTACTGTAAGACCTGTCTTGTTTAATTACATAGTGCACACATTGGCTTCTATACATTACCTAGAAGACGTTAGGCATTCTGTACAATGTCTAGGCAATGTATGAAATGTGTTATATTTCATACTTTGCCGGCTGGATTCAGGGATTATATTAAATTCCTAGGCATTCTATAAAATGCCTGATTTTTTACTTTGCCGGTAACATAGACACCCGTTATCCCATCCCGATCATGCAAACAGTTTCATACTTTTCGACACTGCAGTAGCGGCGTTCCAATGCCAACTGTACAGTACACACTGAACAGGCAGCGGTCCGTACTGACACGGTCATTGTAATACCTTCACTACTGTACAACTGTACAGTACACACTGAACAGGCAGCGGCCCGTACTGACACGGTCATTGTAATACCTTCACTACTGTACAACTGTACAGTACACACTGAACAGGCAGCGGTCCGTACTGACACGGTCATTGTAATACCTTCACTACTGTACAACTGTACAGTACACACTGAACAGGCAGCGGTCCGTACTGACACGGTCATTGTAATACCTTCACTACTGTACAACTGTACAGTATACACTGAACAGGCAGCGGTCCGTACTGACACGGTCATTGTAATACCTTCACTACTATGAGTATCATTCATTTATTTAACCAACTATCTACAGTCGAAACAGGTATAATCATATTACAAGTTGGGAGAGTTCATTCAAATGCAGTGAATGAGCGAAACGAGTTGGCAGTTATAACTTGACCGTTTGGCATTTATCTGTCTGTCCGTCTATCCCTTTGGAGAGGAAGTCTCACAATTTTTGAATGCATCAACCGATTTCCGTAAAACTTATAGTGCGTATCCGTACGTTTAGCCCACAGGCTCCTGTTGTTTCTGAGATTTTTTCTCGGAGAGGCAAAAATGTGAGCGGCCAACATTTTGAAAAGAATCGAAAATCAACGCGGGTTTTATCAAATCAAAAAGAATTTCAACTAAAACCATAACATAATGTTTAATTTTGAAAATTTATAAGTTTTAAGACACCAGGGTCCAAACTTTGAGGACCCAAAGTTTGATTAAATTTAAAACTCTGTGCCGTGTATCGGACTAAAGGAATTTTAACCCAACTCCGAATCTAGTGTTTGAAAACGTTTTAAATCTATGGGTATCGAGGCAAAAAATGAAAGTTAAAATTTCGAGTAACTCGTAAAAGTCTACGTGGGACGTTTATTAAGAGACAACTGCTGTTTCTTAAAACACCATAACGTTTTTGTTTTGTATATAGAGAGTAACTAACTTTGGTGCTTACCATATTATTTGTAACCTTTTTATTTTTTTATATGCGTAACTCAACGTTTCTTGCAGCAATTATATAATATTGTAATATCAATCAATATAGTTTCTTCTACAAGTAGTGTATTGCGTTTTTGTCGTTTCAACACCTGACGCACGTTTCACTGAAAAATATCAGCATCATCGGAGGTTTGTAAGTAAATCAATGAGTTAATTATAAAATTATAACCTTTTTATTTTTATACATATGTAGTGTGTACAAAATGCACATTAAAAGTAAACAAAATTAAAACACAAAAAACATAAAAGATGCATAACATTGTATGGTCTTTCAACTAACGCTAAGAATTAACGTTAAGAATTATTAAGAATGAATAAGAAGTCAACTTATTAGTATTAAAATCCAGTTAACACTCAAAATATACGATAGACCTTCTAACGAATTGTAAGTACTGAAGTTTGTCTACCAGCTACGACCTAAACTGAACAGGTCTTCAGGTCAAATCTTCCTTGTAGGGATAATGATTGTTCTTATTTTAAAGTTTATTGTTATTTCTTTCAGTTTATGAACGTAACAAACTTTGAAACGCGTCAAGGAAACAGAAAATAGCAATTACCGAGTTCCCACTGATACGATTCACAGAATATACGTTAAAATCGTTACAAGAAATATCATTAGTGTGTTACAAAAAGGAAATCGATTTTGTACGTGTGACAGGCGGAGTAATGAGTGAGCAAGCTCATTGTGTGAAAAACACATTAACTCGAAACATGAAATTACTGTGGCTGTGCGACAGTAATTCCTCAGCGAGCGAAAGCCCAAAACCCCTCCTCTGTGATCGACTGGTGAAACACCAAAGCTGCTTATTCTTTCATTTTTTCCTTCTCTTTTTTTCAACAAAGCGTCGTAAAGAATAAAAAACGATGCCCTCGGGGACAACACTGTTTCCAAAAGTTTGAGAAAAATGATGTTTTGAATCCTTTAAGTAAAGCCAAGTCTTTGTTAAAAAACGTTTTTGTTTGTCGGGCAAGTAGGGAGGGGGTGCGCCGAATGGGTTAAACTTGTGTGTGTACGCGTATCATTCATCATCTACGCCGCGCTGGCGGGGTGAAAAAAAGCGTAAAGAAAAAAAATTATGGACAAAAGAAGAACGCGTTTAACCTGAGGGGGAAGAAAAAAATGTTTCCCCCTAAGTCGACAAGCTGATAATCATTAAACTACACGTTTTTCACATAAAAACCCATATTCCGAGTTTCTCCCCTCGGCTGGCTTCACGTGTGTAAATAGTGCGAGCGACCCACCCTTCCAAACACTGCGTGAAAAGAATTTCATTATTCTGAGGTAACTGGAGACCACTTACCTGTTTGTTGTGTGCGCGCTTCCTTCCTGGGTCGCGTTCAAGGTCGATAACTCAAGTGCAAAGTTCATGTGACTCTGCCATCAATATTTCTGCTTTCCGTTTTTCTCTTTTCATTACTGACGTGTATAATAAATATATTTACACATTGTGTGCGACTGCCTGCAGTATATGATTTCAGCATTTAAATAATTACCATTGTGAAGTAGTCAGTCGAGGAGATATATTGTATCTGCTTCTCACTTAATATTACAATATTGTCTACGAAATTATTAATTCTGTTCGCAGAAATATTTCAATTAAACGTGTTATGAAATTATATAAACATTCATTAAAAGTGTGGGTGTCAAATACATTCGAGTTGGAATAAATTGGCAATGTAGTTAAAAATAAATATGAGTAATTAAGGGACAATTATAATAACTAAAGTCCGTGTCAAAATAAAAGAAAGGACGAAGGTTGGCTTGGTAAATATGAATGAAGCTTTCGGTTACTTTAAATTTTCTACGTCCATCAGATTGGTAACACTAAAATCTTGTATTTGGTTCCTGTTGTTGTTACATCAGATAACAAAACTTGAACCTGAACTTATAAACTGAACGTGGTAACTTATAACCTTCAAAATGTGGTCATACAGAAGAACGTTGCTAGGTATACAGAAATATACTTTGTCACCAAAGTATGGCAAAAAGCTAGCCACGTGATCGCAGTAATTTTTACGAACAGTGAGCGTCGGTCTCCACTGAAGTGCTCTACAGTTTTATCTGTTAGCCTGTTCCGGTCCCATGAAATCTTACTGCTACTGCCACCTGTATCTGTGACTTAGAAGGCTCCGTTTTTTGGTATAAGTTAGGTTGGTAGCAGTAAGCTTTCTTCGAAATCTTTCTACTGAGCCTCAATTCACGAGGTTACTTACATTTTTTTTGACTTTTAGGATCTTGTCATAAATGGTAAAACTATCAGGACCAGTAACTTGTTTTCTGTTTGCCCACCGTAAAACCTCGTTCCCATTTATTTCTTGTTTTAGTTGTTAGCTATCGCCTCACATTACTTTTATCATTTTCCTACATGTCACATTCTTATACACCTTTTCTTATACTCGGATCGCCGGCTGGTACCGACTACACGAAGGCAAAGTTCTGAAGTTGCCTCTTGGAATGTGTCTCCAAGGCAAAGTAGATGAAAACGACATAAATGTTGTTCAAAACCCATCTATCGACCTAATTCACTAACGGAAAGGATTAATGATGGCGGCTGACTACAGGGAAAGTTAACTGCTCTATGGAAACTGTTCAATAGCGAACAACGGTGACAAAGCAGGACAAGAAAAAAACAATCGGCTTGAGTGCTGCGCTTATCCGCTTTTCTTCGTTCTTGAAATTCTCAACGTTCGTTATCCAAGATGCTTCTTTGTTTTATCTCGTCAACCGCCAGTTGTTTCTTAGAGTACCTGTGTCGGGTCTCATTAAATACCCCGCATATGACTTTTCTTTACAGCGTTCCGTAGTTATACCTACGTCCTTAATTTGTTTATACAGCGTCATTCGTTATCTTTGGTGACGAACATGCATTAGCAGGACCACACCTCTTCTGTAGTATAATTCCTCTTCTGAAGGAACTGTTCTCGATTATTACATCTTTCAAAAGTGTCCACGTTTTATATGTTCGTGTTCAAGTTTTGTTACTTGATGTAACAACAGGTACCAAACACAAGATTTCAGTCAGCACTGTTATAATTATTAACTGGGCTGCCATGAGATCCAGCCAGAAAATGTCACACTTTTCGACCGTCCCTACGGCGGTTGTCATCAGTGGTGCTGGAAGAAATGTGTTTAGGTCACTCCAACAACAGTCCAGCACCTGTCTTTATAACGTCTCACTTGTCGCATTTATAAATGTAGGCCTGGGTGCTTCTAGTTGTTGGACTTAGATCACGCGGGAGTTTAAACGCTGTCGAAAGGTCTGTAAATCTCCATGCTGGAAATTAACGGCCTAACGGCCCGGTTAATAACTGTAACAGTGTTGAGAGCTCCGGCCGTGAGACTGTACGTTTTTGAACAAGATTTCAGTGTTTTCAGTCTGATGGAAGTAGACAATTTTGAATGGGGAAGAGCTTAATACATATTTACGAAGCCAGCCTGCACTTACTGAGTTGTTCAGCTCTTCGTTGATGTGTAAAAGTGGTAATATTATCTGTCAGCTTATCAAATAACCCGTACATATTACTAGCCTACTACGTCTCCTCAGGGGCGTATATAGGGGGGACGATCGGGACCGAACCCTACTCAGAAGGTCGAAAAAAGTTGACGAATTTTGTTAATCTCTATTAAGAGATTATTATTATTCTTAGGCTCTTCTATTATTTTTGCAGCTGTATTTTTCAGGTAGTAATTTTCTTTAAATATACAAACTCTTTTATTATACAGCATTTGCGTATAAGTTTTCATTTGCGTATACATTTGTGTTAAATATGAAATATAGAAAAATCATTCCAGTCAGAAAGTATTATGTAAACGATGATTCGGTAACGCGTATTTTTATTGCTTTATTACCCCTTAATTTAATGGGACCGATTTCAGGACGTTATCACACGTTTTTCAGCCCTTTAAAAAAGTAGTGTCGATTTTTCTTTTGTATGAAGCCGACTCGACCGGACGCCGGACCCCCTCCTCAAGACCAAATACGCCACTGCGTCTTCTGCTGAATACGAGGTTAGCCTATTAGTTTTGCCTGTATTATTAGAGATAGACCTGTTCCCTCACACACTGTTGTCAGTATTACTACTCACTGGAGTTTTGCCACGTTCTGGACAATTGCCATAGAATTATATTGTAAACCAAATATTTTTGTCAGCTGTTTATTTTAACATCCTCAAAACGGTCTCGTAGTATTTTATGACGTTCAGAACACATATTAAAAAATACGGAAGACAAAATACAAAACTGAATTGACGTCGTTGAATCCATCTGTTTGTAGAATCCAAAATTATAATGTTAATGGATGTACAAAATGCGTTAACTAATACAACTAGAGCTAAGACAGTACAACACACTGTGAGATAAAACACACTACTACCCTTATACAGTCCTGTATTTACTAATTTCCACTGTTAGTAATTTATTTATTATTTATTATTCATATCATCGCAGTATCGTGTGAACAGCTCCTCGTGCGCGTGTCTGAGTTAATTATCAGCTGCCGCAAACGTGGAATTTGCTACCCACGTGGTCGCAATAATTTCTACCAACAATGAGTGTCGGTCTCCTATGAGTTAAATATACATCATGTTTTTACAATTTCATCTTGTTTCTGGCTTATCTTCCGTTGTTCCTCGCCCCCGCCCCCCTTCCACCACGGCAAAATATTCCAGGCACGCAGAAACTGCTGCAGAATGTAGAAAAAACAAACATGTTTTACGTAAAGCTTATTTATTTATTTCTCGGTCTGTGGTGACACCTATCCCCACACGTTGTTGACAAGAATCAGTCATTTGGGAAGCAAACAAACGTTCTGGGTACTTAACAGACTGTTCAGACGTTTTCTCCAACTCCCCGCAGACTGATATTTAAAAGCGTTCACTTTTACCCGTCGTGATAAATCGCCATAAATATATTGTGACCGTGTTTTGAACGTCGTTTTTAACTTCATTTTTTTCGAGGAAAAAACGTGTCGCTGGAGACAAGATGTTGTTGCAGTAATGCTTTAAATATGGCAGTTAACCCGCCGTAAACCCCGTCAAACGTAGACTCCGTCTTCACCACTAATTATCGTCTCTCCTCCACGCACATCTGTCCTCGTTTACGACTCACTGGGCGCGTTCGTGTATACGCTGAACTTATTAGCGGGTAAAACTTGGATTTATAGTGAATAGTAAAGCGTCTGCGAAATGTTTCCAACCGCTTAAACACTTATCAAAGGGCGGTTATATGTAAAGCATTGATGATAATGATAATGTCGTCAGGTCCAAATGATAAAACAACTTTATGAGCTTAACGTTCGTTAAATTGAAAACTGTATTAATATTGTTGCACAGTTGTTCACGCCCTCAGTTCAAGGTACATTACCGCCGATTAGCAAAACATCTGACTGTCCCTTCAAATGTCATCAGATCACGGCCTAATGCCCTGAAAACAGTTTCCCCACCAGTAACCAGAAGTAAAAAGATTTACGGGGGAAGACGAACAAGACAGGGCTCCCTCTTAGATGGTCAACAAAAGTTGGCGAATTTTGATTAATATCTTAATTTTTAGACTATTTTATTAGTTTTTTCAGCTGTAATCTCTAATATAGTACTAACTCTTTTTTTAAATATACAAGCACTTTAATTACACAGTATTTTCGTATACATTTGAAATATGAAATATAGGACAATTTCAAATCAATTCAGACAATAAGTACAGTATCTTGTAAACGTTTCAATAACGCGTATTTTTATTGTGTTTTTAGGGTTTACTTTTATGGGATTGATTTCAGGACGTTACCATACGTTTCTCGACCACTTAAAACATAGTAATTTTGATTAGTCCTAACTTCATTTTTACTTCCATGTTCCATAAGGAAATGGAAGTATGGTCATTGCGAAAAAATCGTGTTCGAGATAACGGCAGATTCTGATTGTACTACCATCAAAACATGAAAAAAAGTAATTTTTCGAAAAGTGTGTGTGTGTCTGTCTGTGTGTAGAATTGTTTCTATGGCAAATAATAACAGCCGCAAATTCAAACAGAAAAACAGAATCAAATAATGTTTTACATACAACTCTGAATTGTAGAGACCTCAAGGCCTATTGATTTTGGTGAAGATCGGTTAACGGAAAGGGGTAGTTTACCCGCAACATTTTATGTTTTAACAAGAGTAAAGTGCTTAATTTTGATAATTAAAGTATCCTGAAAAGGTCATAATAATCCACTGTAGAAAGGTAGATGAAATATCTATAAATGAAAAGGGTAGTTGAAGGGGGAGGGGGTAATTTTTTTTATAAATTAACTTGGTAGTTGATGATGGAGGAAGTAAATTTTATAAGTTTTACATGTGTAATACGTTATTGACAACAAAGAAGTAGTTTCTATGGAAACATTTCATTTCACTTTAACAAAATTCTATATTTTTTCATTTTAATTTAAATCATGTATGAGAGGAAATATATCGTTCGTGGTAGGCAAGCATATCTCAATTATGTAATGTTTACGTTTCCATTTTATTATTATGATTACCGCAATAAAAAGGCAGGCAACACACACACACACACACACACACACACACACACACACACACACACACACACACACACACACACAATTCGCGTTATTTCTGGCCTCACTCATGTTTATTTTCTTACATTTGCACGCTTTTTAAATGGAAAGTGCCGAAACCCACACCAACACAACGCGTGCAAGCCGAAAAAGTGTCCAGCGTGGATAGCGATTTGCTTCCTGTGGATCGCTGGGCAGTGGAACTGCACGTGTTAACAGAGGAACGGTTCATAGACAGACTTTTCGTCTTTAGGGAATGAACCCTCTGCAAGATGCTCAGGGTCCATGAGTGACTCCGGAGCGCTTCGGAGGAGGGATGATTATCTGCGTAGTTCGGTTCCTTTATAAGAATAAAGTAAGCCTACCTAATTTTTATGGATAAAGTGACTGAAAATAACATTATATTAAACGACTACCTCATAATAACAAAAATATATATAAATAGTGAAATTAGTTTGAGGGTGGGCGATATTTTTTAGAAATTACTGAACCGAATTCAAGTAAATTATTTTAAACATAAATCTTACAACATGGAAGTCATGTATACCGATTTTTTCTTTTGTATGAAGTCGACTTGACCGGACCCCCCCCCCCCAAGGCCAAATTCTAGAAACGCCACTGCCAGTAAGAGACCGCATGCTAAACCGTAAAGACATTTCAACCCTGTCTCTTGTGGCCGGAGCTTAACTTAAGGCACCAGGGCGAGTGTTCCAGTCATCTCGCACAGACCGCAATTAATAATATTCAAAATTTGATCGCTTCATACTGCTTAATAAAAACATATAGATATAATAAATACAAATTAATCTATCGTTTGTTTACAATGAGAAAATGTTAACTTAGAAGATAGAAAAACAAAGGTAAAATAATGTCAACTGACTTTATGCACTAGAAAACAAAACAATTTTATCTTGTTTGTGTAAAAGAAATTATTCTGTTCAAATCAGCTTAATGTTTTAAATTATTCAAGCAGTCTTGGACAGGTGTCGCGAATTCGTTGCGCGAACCTAACGTTTAATCTCATTATTCACAATTAATTACAACTCCAGTGTAACATTCTGCGAGCATACAAACCGTCGTTAAGTTTTATCGGTTAAACCGTGGGTAAAACAGAACGAACTCAACATGTGAATAATATTAATGTTATTATAATGTGCGCCGGGCTTCCAAATTATACACGTACAATTGAATTTATAGTGACAGCACAATACTCCACTGATAACCTTAATTTCCTTTGCGCGTCTGTGTAACCCAGTTTCTATTGTTTGCTGTAAATATGGAATTGTTTGAATGGAAATTGTTTCCTTTATTTCATGTTCACAAACCTATAATTACGTTGACAAACTCTGTATGCGCGTGCGTGTGCGTTCTGTATTGTTTGGTGTTTGTGCGCGCGCGTGTGTGTGAGCGTGAATTATGGTTTCTGTATTTGAAAAATAAATCTACATAATAACGTTTGTGTATGTGCGCGCGCGCATATTTAAACGCCCCTGAGCGGAACAAGTTTTCTTCGTTACTGATTATAATAATGTTTATCAAGATTAATGCGTAACGTTTTTGGCAGTTCAATACAATACAGACTCAACGACAAATAGGCCTAACTCCATTCTTCTTTTCTGTCTAATTATTTGTTCTTCTCCCCCTTTACGTAATGTTTCTCGCACTATCTCTTTCTTTCCGTCCGTCTGTATATCGACCTATCTGTATGTGTGTGTGCCTGACTCTCTCTCTCTCTCTCCTCTCTCTCTCTCTCTCTCTCTCTCTCTCTCTCTCTCTCTCTCTCTCTCTCTCTCTCACTCTCTTTCTCTTTCTCTCTCTCCCCCTCTCTCTATGGCTTCTGATTTAGTCAGTTTGTGTCTTTCTCTACTTTCTCAGTTATCTTTATGTCACTTTCCAAAAAAAAAGATAATATCTGACCCTTCCATCTCTTCGTCTGTCTGAATCCCCAAGACATATATCCTGTATCCATGTATTCCTATATATGCCTTTTCCTCATCGTTTCTGTATGTCTACCCTGTCTCAAAGCGAATTAACATTTACGAGAAAAATAATATTTATACTCCTACATTCTTTTCTCGTTTTTCTGTTTTTATCGAAACTTCGCTCTTTATCTTTTCCTCCTATCCCTCTCCTGCCTCTCTTTATCTCACCTTGCAGTAAAATATTTGACCCTTTCACCTCCCAGTATGTCCGAATGACCGTGTTTTCCTTTATACGTGTCTCACTTTGTCGTGACGCCTTCTCTTGATTGTACTGTATACGCGAGCGTACCTATCCCATCTCACACCGATTCTACATTTATGAAGTACAAATTTTGCTCGCATATTTTTTCTCATTCCCCAAGTTTCATATAAACTTCTCTCTCTCTCTCTCTCTCTCTCTCTCTCTCTCTCTCTCTCTCTCTCTCTCTCTCTCTCTCTCTCTCTCTCTCTCTGTTTTTGCTTCCCTCATATTTTTCGTTCCTTACGTCAGTTTCTCTCTACATCTCGTTGTAATACAATGTACTTGTGCATACTTTCTACACGTTTCAACCCCGGTTAGTATACAGGTACAATACGCCGAGTGTCTCGTCTTACCGTTTCTCTTAGTTCCACAGAAGAGACTTACCCAACTGTCACAATTTTTCGTATCTTCAGAATGCTCGGAAGAAACATTTTCCAAAGATCTGGGGACAATTGAAAACAGGATTAAATTACTTACGTAATGAAATATGTCAAAGTTACTAACAGCATAGGATTAATTTAAATTAATAAATACAACTCAATCTGTAGAAACGGTTTAAAAAAATTAAATCCTAATGCGAGAGAAATATATGAAATCAAGTTAATTTTGCTTACCAGAGAAATCCGGTAATAACTCGTGATCGGTGATGGCACCGATTGATAGGTTGGGATGTATGGGGCCTAAAACCCACTTCAAGAAAAATACACCCTATTTCAGAATATGTTTGATGATTCTATAAATTAACATTTCTAAATAGTAATAAAAAATCTCCACAATAAATAAATCAGTCGTGACTGCTTCAAACTATGCCTTGTACGAAAATAACGAAAGCTGAAATCGCTTTATCCTGATCGAGTTTATGATTTTGTGGATACAGTCCCTAAATCGAGTTCAGAACTGCCAAACATCGTTGGGAACAAGAAATTAAATATGTAAAAATTAATTATTTCGTCCATAGGTTAAAGGTCGCAAGTTAGAAGTCAGAATGAAGACTAACTCAAGATTTTGGCTGATCACTCAGTAGCCTCAGTCTCGCTCAGTTACATCACCTACTACAACCTTACTAGTACAACAATACTCTTGTACAACGTACACATACAAAATGTGAATCAAAAGTGGATCTGCCTAGTTTCATGTTTGGTTATGACTGGTTTGTGTTTCGTTTAGACACTGTAACGTCCGGTTTTACAGCAACAGGGGCCATCAAAGGTCAATCACGTGTTAAACAACATCGTCAGTGGAGTCTCTCAAGAAAAACAGGAAGTGACGGAAACGTGGAAGGACTGTCCCAGGGTTGCTTGAGTCCATAAAGTATGAGATCCGTGAGATGAATTTAGAGACTCCCTGTACGTTGTTCCAGAGTGGATGGAGTTCCCACGAACGGCAGACTTTGATCATTGTTCACGGTACACGAGGAAACAATGATATTTATACGAGGGACTTATTTGTGTAGAATCTTGCTCAAAAGGAAACCTTCTAATGTGCAGGTCTACGGAAAATTTGTTTTTGGCCGGGAAAGAGAGAAAAAACTGTGACAATAACGTCAAATATTAAAAACAATTTCCCTAGTAGACAATATTTTATCTGATTACCTAGATAATTATATTTTTATATTGAAAACAGAAAACAAAATTTCAAGAATACAGTACTTTCTATAAAAGAAATAGTTTATTACCATAATTAAAATGTCTTCTCTATCTCTCTTCCTTTTATTCTTCCCCTATCTCATCTTCCTCCTTTCCCCCACTTTTCATCCTTATTCTCTTCTTTCTCCTGTCCTTTTCCTTATCCTGTTCCTCTTCCTTTTCCATCTGCTCTCATCTTTATTTTTCCGTCTCCTCTTCCTCGACGACAAATAATTTTAAAAATTATGTAAAACATGAGTTTACAGAAAAATTAAACAGTAGGCCTACCTTTCTTCTGTCGTTTTCGGAACTTGGGGCAAATTTTATTTTGCCAGTATCATCAAGTATGGACACGTGTGATTACAGAATGAAGACTAAATGGCACATAAAGGAAGGACAACGATGAAGTGGGAGGATGAGGGCATAGAAGAGCACCTCAGAGGATAGGCGTTTGGAGACGGATGGGAAAGACGGAGACAAAATGAGTGGTGGAGACTGGTGGAAGTGGCAAAACTGAGTGGAACACTGACGTGCGGTACGGGAGTGACTCTGCACGTGCACGTGGCAACACTGCCGCAGACATTAAGGAGTCAGAACGTAGTTTGATGAACAATGACGTAAGGAACGTAAGGCTTGATGATAACGATAAATCTAGTCAGGTCCAAATGATAACAAAACTTAACACACTTAACGTTCGTTATATCGAAAACTGTATTAATATTGTTAAACGGATTTTCACGCCTGCAGTTCAAAATGGATTACCGCGGTTCTGTGGAAAAAAATCTGGCTTACATTCAAATCTAATGCCCTGAAACAAATAAAGTCAAGATCGTACTAACAATTTCGTCACCGGTTTTCAATCCTATTCTCGTGGCCGGAGTCTAACTTACTGCTTCGGGTCACGGCACAATCGCGAGTATCTCCGTCATCTCGCAAAGGACCCAATTGATAATATTCAACATTATTGTTTAATACTTCATATAACTTAATAAAAATACACTTACAATAAATACCATTTGTATGTACAAATAAATTTTTATGGCCAAACACTTTATAGTATAGCATTATATTATATATGTAGGCCTAATGCTAAATAAGATTGCAGTTTTTACGTATGTAGGAGTTATATGTTAAAATCATTAAATCGGAACTGTGCAAGGGACGCGTTACGCACGTGTGCGTACGCTAGCGTGCGTGAAAGTGTTCGCGGAACGAACGATCGAGATACGGCGGACTGATTGCTTTATGTGTCCGCGAAATACCCCCCGGTCTCCGTTTTGCCGACAAATTCCGACAACGTTGTTTAAAAACTTCATTAACGAAGGTCGGGGGCCGGCGCGCGGATTTGTTTTGTAACGAGTTTCCTGTAATTTTCTCCTCGTTAGGTGCAAACGGTCGGCGATTAGCCGCGCTTTGTGTTAACACGGCCAAACAAGAGTGTTAACCGTAACCAAACGTGTCTATAATCACTTAATTTTTGGCTGTAGAACTGGCCACACATATAACGCAACTAGACTCGTTGAACCGAACGTGTTTTACTAAAGTAACAGAGAGAAATTATTATTGAACCGAAGCGGACGAGACATATACGTTTTACTGTTTCTATCAAAAATTTATTTGCGTTTGATCTAACATTTTATCTAGGATAACATTGGTTGAAATAGATTTTACAAAAAATTTAACTGTTAAACCCCAAAATGTAGATTTGGCTCAAAACAAGGAAACATCTCATATAATCTTTTGTTTGAGGGTGCTTCCATGCAGTGCTGTAGCGTCGACGGAGTCGTTGGAAGCGCCGCTTCCCTTTTCACAAAGCCTCTATTGAAAATAATTTAAAATAATTAAATGTTGGTTTATAAGCGTACAATTATGCAGACTATAATGGGGTGAGAAAGCAAAGAAAACGAATCAGAACATAAGTCGTGTAAGGTTTGGATGGGTGAACGAGAAACCGTACAAGATCAGCGTTCAGAGTTCAGATCAGCGCACTGCTGTGTGCGCTGGCTTTCTGTTTATATGCGCATGCGTAAATCGTTGTCCGCTGACCATGCTGAGTCCGCGAGTGTTGTTACGCTCTATTCTTGTACTTTTAATACTGATGTATTTACGTAATTCGTAAAATTGTGCAAATTGTGAAGTTTGCAAATCAATGAGTATAATGCTTTTTTAATGTTGATCATTAAACAGTCTAATATTAAATACTTAATGCAGTATGAAGCGTAGTGCCATTCAACAGCAGTGGATACGGCCACTCCTCGAGCTTCACTGACTGCTAAGGCTGCACTAGTCCATTCGTTTGGCATTAGAAAAAAATGAAGTTGTATGTAATTGTTCGTGACGAAAACAATCTTTTTATGAGAGCGTGTGTAATTTACAAGTTGCAAACAAAAATCAATTTGTTACCAGCTAACCTATAAATGATAAGAAAAAGTCTTTATACAATTGACATCTATGTAACTTTAAATGTATAATGAATAAACCGGAAGTTATTTTTTAACATAATTAAATATTGTTTGGTACACACTCGTGTCAAAAACATAAGGCAGTGTTCGAGAAGAAAGTCATGTAGTGCTTCCCCTGGTTTCAGAACCACGCTTCACCACTGGATGACTTGAATTTTAGACCACTGAGAAGAAAGATTTTGTACGTGGTGGTGGAGGGGACATCAGAAGTATGAAAAGACTGACGTATAAGATGACTTAGCAGAAAAATATTGTAGTAACTCGATGACCGGGCTGTTTGATTAGCCAGAAAGATACACGATTTTGACAAGGATGCAAAATTTGACGGGAGAAATCATAGTCCTTGACAAACATAATGTTTTTTGTTTGTTTTTTTTTTGCAAGAAAATACTTTTCAGATTTAATCGCTGTACAAGTGAGTTTGAAAGAATACTGACTTTTTAAACAGTGACCGATCAACTCACTTTCCATAGACTCTTTCCTTTAACCTCCAATTCTTCTAGACATATCCCAAATCCGCTCTTGGTCACGAGAAGGTAACTTCAGAATACCATCAACAGTATATGAGATCTCCGATCCTTTAACTTTCTTCCTCCGTATTAGTCTTCAATAAGCTCCAGACGTGTGCTTCAATTAACACGCGAAAACAATGTCTCAGACCGTTAGAACGTGAAAGTAATCAACGCAATGGCGCCACGGATAGACTCTCACCACCGCGTGGGGTACACCTTGAATAACGCAATATATCAACGATCGCAGCTATAAAATGCAAGTTATTTAACCTGAACTCCGTCATGTAAAACACCTGGAAACTTCCACAGCGCTTGGGACAGATGTTACGACACAAACTTATAGCTGTCCACTGTTACCGGGCTGCACTTATATTCTGTATTTGATTTCCATCTATCCAACCTTAGCTTGGGCCGCATTCACGACACCCCGCCGCATTGCCTTGTCCTCTGCCACCCGTCTCCACCTTCAGGCACCAAGGGCCTCCTCGAGATTCTCCAGCCGCGTTTTCTTTGTTTTCCTTTCGTCCTTCTTCCACCTGGTCTGCCATGGAATACTCTTTTGGGTATCCTATCTTCTGTCATCCTTTGTATGTATGTCACCTTAGTCTTGACATTTTTATTTCACCTAATATTCCAGGTTCCCCATAGATTTGCTGCAGCTCATTACTTCTCCTTATTCTCCAGACTCCGTTCACCATAACTGGTCCGTATATTTTCGTTACGGTATATTTGATTTAATTTGTATTTAGTTACTTTGATACAATCTTCATTCATTTTGTTGTTGTTTGCCTTGCACTCAATAATAGAAATCACGTCCATTGGTGCATTAAAATAATGAAAAAGTAATACAAATGATCTCTTTCTTTAAAAGTCTTTTACATTTTACATATTTTTACATAACCATTATGTCTCACATAGTAAACTATTTTAAACAAGATATACTTTTCTAAAATTATAAGCCATGGGTTTATTACAAAATGCGTTGATTCAGTTTCAGTGTATCAAGATTACTCCCTGTACTGTAAAAAAAGAAATTGTTGATATTCTGAATCTTATTTATCATTAGTTAATAATAATAGAATGTGCTGTCCTTCATTGGGACGTAATTGTTTCGTACATACAAAACTATTTAAAATTCCATATAACGTGATATCCTTTTCTATATAATCTACCCCATTAGAAAAAGACGCCAAAACACCTAGCGTCATAGTAATCATAATATGCACTAAGATTAAATACAAACATTTAACAAGAAATCAGATGATTAAACGATCCTAAATAGTAAATACTTTTTCAATCATGAAGAGAAGTGTTTGACGACTGGCGTATACAAACGGGACGGACAAATTGGATCACAAAGATCGATATCTTTCCCCATTGTACATTAACGAGTGGTTTCAAACTGGTTTACGAAGATCGATATCTTCCGTCTAGTAGCGATATAATACAGCTCCGTAGTTCAGAAATATTAATACTAAGGACGCATTCACAGCCAAGGAAGGGTTGAAGAACATAATGGGTACGATTTATTTTCCTCACGTAGTATCTTTGTGCATTCTGTAGCGCAGTGTGCGTGTGTATGTGTGTAAGAGCGTAAATTCGTTTAATGCTATGCTGTACTGGAAAGGAAAGAAAAAATACGAATAAAATATACCACTGGTACAATCAGCCTAATATGTTTTTAATAACCAGTTCCAGTCGCCGGTCATCATAACACAGCTGTGATAAATATGTAATATTTTAAAACAGTAATTTTATAAGAATTTCAATTCAGACGCCACCCAGAGACGGTGGAGTGGCGGTGATACTCGCACTGACATATAACTCAGAACAGGCCGCACAACAATTTCCATATTTGAATTAACTAGTTTCGGCCCGAGAGAGGGTTCCAGCGCCACCATTTCCACCACCGGCCAATCCATTTGTAGCTGTCAAAACTGGCTTCACTTTTTCTATATTTTTTGTTCTTTCTACTGTAAGATAATTATACACATTTTCCACGACTAAAACACATTAACTCTTTGCAAGCGAGCAAGGACCATTCTGGGTTCCATTATGAGCGAGAGGTCGCGGTGTACGTACCACAACACATTACCCGCGTGAAACCGCCGAGTCATCACTGCGCCCCCGTCCGCTATCTATTAGTGTGGATCTAGTTTAAGGAATTCTCGTCTTCTTGGGTAAACCATCAATTTGCTCACCACCTCCGCCGGTTTTTATCCGGCCAAATTATTGTAATTTCACTTACGCACACTGGTCGTGATGTCTTTTTCCCTGCAACACGCGGGCGTGCGCACTCGAACGCGCGCCTAAACAAACACAGCTGCTGTTTCCTGGCCAGCCAGCAGTTCTTTGCTGTTATTATATTTTGTTTCGAAAGCAATTTTGTAATGAATTGAACGCGAATGACCAGTGGCCGGCCGGTCTTGTTATGACCAAACGTCTCCAAACTAGATTGTTTTTTATGATGATTGTTTTTACGTCCAAATTTGTCTAACGTTCGTTTCAGTTGGCGTGCACTGCTCGGATTGTACGCAATTAGACATTTGCCAGCCTATCGAAGTTTAATATGTTAGACTGGAACAGCCTATTCATCGCGATATCTAGTGCATTTCCGGTCGTTCGGGTATGACAGATATTGTTTTATTTGACTAAAAGCCTTTTGTCTACCAAACAATCCTAAAAGTCAGCGAAAAATCTGAGTTTGTATTCTAGTTACTTGGTTGTTCACGCGTAGCATGGATCCGTACAGGCTATTGGTCTAAGAGAAGGCAGGAGGACAAAATTGTCTAATAAAATTGAGCATTGCAGTTGTTTATCCAGTAACGCCGTTACATGTTTACAAGAATATTACACGTTAACAGGCAATACGTCGGAATAGTTGAGACGCTCTGCAAAAATCTGTACACCACTTGGGCCAATTATGCGACATATTAAAGAAAAAGAAGACGAAGATTATAGCTTGTAGAGTGAAATTCCCAGTAGTTGGCAATACAGTTGTAGAACAGATGTCACATAGGTTGAGTTGTAAGTTACGAGTATGATGACGATAAAAATTAATTAATAATCAGATATCAAATGAACGATACAAAGAATTTTCAGTTATAACACGAAATATGATACAAAATGAAATTTTTCAAAGAAATGGTAGTACCTGTTCTCATGTACAGTAGTGGCACCTGAATGTTAACGGGGAAAGGAAAACAGTTCATATAAACTGTTGAAATGAAGTTTACAACACGACTAGAAGGTAAAGGTTACAGAATCACAAGTGCAATAAAAAAATAAGGGTAAAATTAAATATATTTTCTTATGAATAATGGAACAGAACATGTTGGATGTAGCAAATAATGGAACAAACAACAGTGGATGGAGCATTTTTAGATAATGGATGACAGAGGGCCGTTAAGATGGGAGTAAGATGGAACCAAATGGGAGGAAGATCTGTGACAGAAATGGTTGCAGTGTCGACAGAACAGCCTGTAAGCCTAGGCAAGTGCCTTTTCGATATTTAATATGTAGACTTATATTAATAATTAATATAAGTTCTGCCGAGCCAATGGATACAGGATAATGTAAACTAAAGACGTTTTTTTGAAATTATAAATTCTTCTAGGTCTTCTTTTTCTTATTCTTGTTCCGTTTCGTTCTGCGTTCAGGCTTACAGCCTGCTACGCATTAGGTGTTACCCTCTTTTTAACCAGCTGTTCAAAGAATAAATATTTGTATTAAAAACGGTTTATTGAATCGTCTATACGAGGCAACTTTTTATACAAACTCAAGAAATCAAAGTAGCTTTTTGTACTCTCAAAACGCTGTTTTAGGCAAACTGAAATTATGAAAATTTTTATTTTAATTTTTGTTTCAAGTCTTATTTGCTCCGTAAAGTGCAATGTAACTCTCCCGTCACTTCTTTGTCTTGTCCTATGCTTTTTTTTTATTTCTTCTACAATTGTGCCGTTTTTTGCATCGTGACACCAAGGTATTGTATCAATCGTCTCCCTTCACAATATATCCCTTTATGTACTTCTGACGACAATACATTCAGTCATATTTGTATTCATCGTTATACCAAAAATACCATTTTTGGTATTCTTCGTATAATTTCCTGAGCATACAACAGATATCATTCTCGTCTTCAGCACTTGATCGGCTAAGTACACAGTGGAAAGCTTTCCGTATTTAATAGCTCCAGCGTCTAACGTTGAATTTAAATAAACCGAGTGCTGTAGCACAATCGCTTACCTTTATGCTGCTAGTAATATTTGTCCACAGCTCTAAATATTCAACGTTGACACAATTCTTTAATAACACCGGCCATAGCGTATTCAGTGGAACACCGCTTGCCTTCTTGAGGTCCATGAAAAACCTCATATTTCTATGGGTTTCTTGCTTTTATGGTGATCGAAATTTTTAAAAAAATTTAATTTCTCGATCAAGTGGCACGTTCCCACACTCGAGTCGACGGACACAAGCCCAAGTCGTAAATAATGACGAATTAGGGACACGTCAGACCCGACGCCAGTGCGAAGACAAGGAAAAAACTTCTGTGTACAGCACACAATAAGAATTTGAGGGCGTCGTTGACAGCTCGCAGTTTGTTACAATTTACAACACCCAGCAATCGAAAACAAAGACTTCGTCCAGCTGCCGAGTTACGCGGAAACGAAATGGAACGCCTGCTGTGGAGGTGAGTTGTAACGAGCACAAATATGAAAAGCTTCACTCTGCTACAAAGGAGTACAGAGCAATCTCGACAAACAGATAAACAATAGAACGTAAACTCAGTGAATACTGCAAGTGCACCCTGCACAGCGTGAAAACAAATCTTTGACAGCTTACTGGAATTTACGACTAGAAAGCGTGGGATCGACGAGAGACGACTCCAGCGAAGGGTTGATAATCGGCGGAACGAACAACGAATAACTTGAACAATTAACCAGGACTCTGCAGTCTGTTAACAAAAGATAGGTCAGAACCTTGACAAAGTCTAAACAAAGGTTGACAGACAGCCGGGGGAATTGCTCTAGTTTCTCAGAATCCGTACCACGTTCGTCACATGGAATACTCCGGGGATGACGACGACCAACCAGCGTCAAGCATCTTCTAAAAGAGCTCGTGGAGAGAGTAAGAAGGGTTCGGACGACGAATCGGGAAACAGAGGATGAGATCTGCAGAGGAGTAGGAACCAAAACCAATCATGAAGAACCAAGAAAATCATGAGAGGAATTTGAAGAACCAATCATGGATCCGAAAGGGCGTAGAAATCCAGAATTTAGACTTATGGGTAAGATGTTTCAATAAAACTGTTTTGCGAAGACGCGGAGCGGCAGTCTACAGTCTACAGTCTACAAGTCAATCGGTCATAAGTTAATAAGTCAGTACGTACGACAGTCAGACGGTTGGTTATAGTCGGAACGGTAATACATTCAGTGATAGAAACAGTTTGCGCGACCTACCGAACTTCCAACTCGGTGAATTCATAAGTGAACTTAGACATACGATATAGTCTCAATTACACACAAGTCTGTTCGACAATCGTATATGTTCTGATAAACTATAGTGCGCACGGGACTTGAAACTACAACCGACGCGAACATAATAACACAAGTAATTAACATTCCAAAGTATAACAGTGAGTGACATTTCAAACACTCTTACATTACAATGAGTCACTATGTTGAACATTTAAACGGAATGAACTATACCGAACACAATTGAGTACATAGAATACACTACATCCAGATAGACGGAACAGTTAATCATGTACACGAACACGGCAAACTCTCAGAGTAATTCAGCTTAATGACGATATTAACATCTTAATATTCGAACTCCAAACACTCAACATCAGCGGGGTACAACAACACTATACACATAACCAGAGTGAAAATTCAGTGAAGTGAAGTGAAGTGATGTGCTCGTCATAACAGAGATAAGATGCGCGACGAATCCTCCAGCAGACGTCATCTCACACCGGCGGAATATTGGATAAACACTTTCACAAGATAAGCTATTATGTCTATTAAATCTTAGTAATATATACTACTGCACTGTCTCCTCTTTTCAAAGAGCAAACCCCAAGAGATTATATATAAATCATATGAATCATAAATTTTATAAAGCAATATTAACGTAATTCATCATCTGAGAATAATGAACGCATTTAGGTAGGGATAAAATATATTTGTTGATTGTTTATTGTTCGTATATGTTTTGTATATGTATATTATTTACTGCATTTGAATGTAACATATGTTTGTGTTTTCAGGAAACAACGTACAAATTGTATTTTGTTATCATGTGTTTTATTATGTATGTATTTGCAGGATATAGTAACTTACTTAAATAACAAGTATAATAAATAAGTAATTATTTTATATTTAATCTTGCGTTCATTATTGAAATTTAACCTTGATTACTAATTTATTTCATTCTAAGCATTTCACAAAGAGTCTCAAAAGTTATGCTAAGTATCAATGGACACAACAAACTCGACCATTGAAATGTCCGATTAACAGACTCATAAATCATATTTATTTAACAACTGTTTTAGATCCATGTTTTTCGGTATCCAAGCCACTTATAGTGTATAATTAGTAAAATAGTTTACCTTTTTCTTGTCCGTCTGGTGGCCTTTTCTCTATATTTCATTCAACGCGTTTCAGGACATATGCCCCATCATCAGGATATCCCTTGTTGAAGTTCGTCGATTGTTAAAATATTAAAAACACTGTACACACAATTCTACACATAACAATAAATATAATATAAACATAAAAACACATAAAATACCCAGATTTTAGACACACACGATATCGGTGGTGCGCACCACGACATGCTATAGTCGACTGCAGTGTTCATGTTGTTATATGTCGTGCACTATGGACCTTGTTCTGTATTCTTATCGCTGTGTCGTATAATAGATTGGACTGGAAATGCAGCTGCTCGTTAAGGATGACTTCTTCTGTTTTTTTATTTTTGTAAGCTTTATATATTTCGTATTCTTCGATAGCATTCATATAATTTCCTTTTCTGCATATGTGGAGGGGTTGAAAGTTCGTTGTGAAATCTGTATAACTATGGTTGTTGCCTATCAGATGGCGCGCGTAATTTGACACTGTTTTACTAAATTCTTTTCTAGGTAAATGTTCTTTGAATCGTCTTTTAAAAGGTCTACCAGTTTGGCCAATGTAAAAGCTGTCGCAGTCATTGCATATTATCTTATAAACGCCCGTCCTGTCTTCAATTGATTTTGAATGTTTAGGTAAGAGTATCTTATTAATGTTATTATTAGTTCGGTAAGCCATTTTAATATTTATCCCACCGAATACTTTGTTTAAAATTTTGGGTAGGGTGTTACCATATTCTGATGCTATATACCTAATTTTATCTCTATTATTTTCTTTTAATTCTATGTTGTTTTTCTTCTTTCTGTGTTTCTTGACTAAATTATCTACGATTGATCTTTTATAACCATTGGCCTTAGCTATGTATTTGATCGTGTTCAGTTCTTCGTGAAAATCTTTGTCTTCTAATGGTATGGAAAGTACCCTATGTATTAAACTATGATAAGCTGCCATTTTCTGAGAAAAGGGATTATGTGATTCAGCATTTATCGTGAGATCCGTGGTTGTCGGTTTTCGGTATATTTGATATTGGAATTTTTCATCTAGTCTTGTAATTGTCAGGTCGAGGAAGTTAAGTTTATTATTTATCTCCGTCTCAAGTGTGAACTGTATGTTTTTATTGACACTATTCATGTATAATTTCATATTTTCTATTTGTCGTATTGTGCCATTAAAAATTATAAACGTATCATCAACATAGCGTGTATATGATATTATTTCCTTGGAAAGTTTATTTACGTCATTGAGCAAATATGTATTCTCATAGTGGTTTAAGTATATGTCAGCCAATAAACCAGATAAAGGTGACCCCATGGCTAGGCCCTTTTTTTGGATGTAATAATTATTATTAAATGTAAAATAATTTTGGTCAAGTATAACTTCCAGTAAATTAATTAAATCATTGATTTCTTCAGAATTACATATTTTGGCGTTAATAAGATTTTCTTTAAGGATAGTGAGAATTTCTTGAACAGGGACATTCGTATACAAGTCAACAATATCAAAAGATGCTATTTTATAATTAGGTCGTAATTTAATGCTTTTCAATTTGTTAACAAGGTCAATGTTATTTCTTATACTATGGTTATTACTTATCTTTATACTGTTTTTTATTTTCACTGCAAGTTTTTTGCTGACATTGTAGCTCGGCGCAGTTGTGAAATTTATCAATGGCCTAATCGGTATATTGGTCTTATGGATTTTTGGTAGGCCAACAAATTGTGGTGCTTCTGCGTTAATGGGTTTTAGTGCACGGCGTGTGGCGTTATCAAACAGCCGTGTACATAGGTTAATTTTATTATTCAAAACTTTGACGAACTCTGCAGTTGGGTCCGATTGTATCATTACAATATTATTATTTGATATGAAATCATTAACCTTTGAAGTGTATTCGTCTCTGTCTATTACGACTACGGTATTCCCCTTATCAGCCTTTGTAATCAGTGCATTGTTATCTACCAATTTAGTTTTTATATGTTTCAAGGTTTTATTTTCTTTCAAGTATCTCTGATTAACTTTACAGCGCTTTTCATTATTTGTTATAGTTTTTAGGCATTTATTCAAGCTATTATTAATTACGGCACGGGTTTCATTTTGTAAAGTCTGGTTTGGTATTGTTTTTATGGCGGCCTCTGCACTAATAATTTCTCGAATCATGTGGTCTTTACCGATATAAGGAATATTATAATTTAGCCCCTTGTTAAGAATATCTCTTTCATCAGATGTAAATTGTATACTCGTCAAATTAGAGACACGCGTGTAGAACTTGTGTTTACATTCGAAGTCCTCCTCCCTTATCTGCTTATGTTTAAGAGCTTGAAGTTTAATCTTTTGTTTTTGGTAAACACGTTGCAGTACGTCATGAACGTATTTGTTGATAACCTGGATTGTGTTATCTAGTAGGGCCACATGAATGCTATCAAGTAGTTTTAAATGAGTCATATATAAATCTCTGTTTAATTTTGCTTTCTTTTTATACAAATATTTAAGTTCCTCTTTCATCCACATTATTTCAGCATGTCTTTTGATTTTCATTGCAGTCTCTGATTTTCTGTTTATTTTGATGAAGGCATATCTAGGTATTATATTATTTGTAATACACTCTTGATTGAACTTTATGTGTAACCTTGTTTTAAGTAGTTTTATTTTAATATTTTGAAATTTAAATACCGTATGTGCTTGACAAGCTTCTAGTTTTAGATCCATGTTTTTCGGTATCCAAGCCACTTATAGTATATAATTAGTAAAATAGTTTACCTTTTTTCTTGTCCGCCTGGTGGCCTTTTCTCTATATTTCATTCAACGCGTTTCAGGACATATGCCCCATCATCAGGATATCCCTTGTTGAAGTTCGTCGATTGTTAAAATATTAAAAACACTGTACACACAATTCTACACATAACAATAAATATAATATAAACATAAAAACACATAAAATACCCAGATTTTAGACACACACGATATCGGTGGTGCGCACCACGACATGCTATAGTCGACTGCAGTGTTCATGTTGTTATATGTCGTGCACTATGGACCTTGTTCTGTATTCTTATCGCTGTGTCGTATAATAGATTGGACTGGAAATGCAGCTGCTCGTTAAGGATGACTTCTTCTGTTTTTTTATTTTTGTAAGCTTTATATATTTCGTATTCTTCGATAGCATTCATATAATTTCCTTTTCTGCATATGTGGAGGGGTTGAAAGTTCGTTGTGAAATCTGTATAACTATGGTTGTTGCCTATCAGATGGCGCGCGTAATTTGACACTGTTTTACTAAATTCTTTTCTAGGTAAATGTTCTTTGAATCGTCTTTTAAAAGGTCTACCAGTTTGGCCAATGTAAAAGCTGTCGCAGTCATTGCATATTATCTTATAAACGCCCGTCCTGTCTTCAATTGATTTTGAATGTTTAGGTAAGAGTATCTTATTAATGTTATTATTAGTTCGGTAAGCCATTTTAATATTTATCCCACCGAATACTTTGTTTAAAATTTTGGGTAGGGTGTTACCATATTCTGATGCTATATACCTAATTTTATCTCTATTATTTTCTTTTAATTCTATGTTGTTTTTCTTCTTTCTGTGTTTCTTGACTAAATTATCTACGATTGATCTTTTATAACCATTGGCCTTAGCTATGTATTTGATCGTGTTCAGTTCTTCGTGAAAATCTTTGTCTTCTAATGGTATGGAAAGTACCCTATGTATTAAACTATGATAAGCTGCCATTTTCTGAGAAAAGGGATTATGTGATTCAGCATTTATCGTGAGATCCGTGGTTGTCGGTTTTCGGTATATTTGATATTGGAATTTTTCATCTAGTCTTGTAATTGTCAGGTCGAGGAAGTTAAGTTTATTATTTATCTCCGTCTCAAGTGTGAACTGTATGTTTTTATTGACACTATTCATGTATAATTTCATATTTTCTATTTGTCGTATTGTGCCATTAAAAATTATAAACGTATCATCAACATAGCGTGTATATGATATTATTTCCTTGGAAAGTTTATTTACGTCATTGAGCAAATATGTATTCTCATAGTGGTTTAAGTATATGTCAGCCAATAAACCAGATAAAGGTGACCCCATGGCTAGGCCCTTTTTTTGGATGTAATAATTATTATTAAATGTAAAATAATTTTGGTCAAGTATTTGACCAACTAATTTTGATAAGTTTGATCACCTTTATCTTACTTGACCAAAATTATTTTACATTTAATAATAATTATTACATCCAAAAAAAGGGCCTAGCCATGGGGTCACCTTTATCTGGTTTATTGGCTGACATATACTTAAACCACTATGAGAATACATATTTGCTCAATGACGTAAATAAACTTTCCAAGGAAATAATATCATATACACGCTATGTTGATGATACGTTTATAATTTTTAATGGCACCATACGACAAATAGAAAATATGAAATTATACATGAATAGTGTCAATAAAAACATACAGTTCACACTTGAGACGGAGATAAATAATAAACTTAACTTCCTCGACCTGACAATTACAAGACTAGATGAAAAATTCCAATATCAAATATACCGAAAACCGACAACCACGGATCTCACGATAAATGCTGAATCACATCATCCCTTTTCTCAGAAAATGGCAGCTTATCATAGTTTAATACATAGGTTACTTTCCATACCATTAGAAGACAAAGATTTTCACGAAGAACTGAACACGATCAAATACGTAGCTAAGGCCAATGGTTATAAAAGATCAATCGTAGATAATTTAGTCAAGAAACACAGAAAGAAGAAAAACAACATAGAATTACAAGAAAATAATAGAGATAAAATTAGGTATATAGCATCAGAATATGGTAACACCCTACCCAAAATTTTAAACAAAGTATTCGGTGGGATAAATATTAAAATGGCTTACCGAACTAATAATAACATTAATAAGATACTCTTACCTAAACATTCAAAATCAATTGAAGACAGGACGGGCGTTTATAAGATAATATGCAATGACTGCGACAGCTTTTACATTGGCCAAACTGGTAGACCTTTTAAAAGACGATCCAAAGAACATTTACCTAGAAAAGAATTTAGTAAAACAGTGTCAAATTACGCGCGCCACCTGATGGACAACAACCATAGTTATACAGATTTCACAACGAACTTTCAACCCCTCCACATATGCAGAAAAGGAAATTATATGAATGCTATCGAAGAATACGAAATATATAAAGCTTACAAAAATAAAAAAACAGAAGAAGTCATCCTTAACGATCAGCTGCATTTCCAGTCCAATCTATTATACGACACAGCGATAAGAATACAGAACAAGGTCCATAGTGCACGACATATAACAACATGAACACTGCAGTCGACTATAGCATGTCGTGGTGCGCACCACCGATATCGTGTGTGTCTAAAATCTGGGTATTTTATGTGTTTTTATGTTTATATTATATTTATTGTTATGTGTAGAATTGTGTGTACAGTGTTTTTAATATTTTAACAATCGACGAACTTCAACAAGGGATATCCTGATGATGGGGCATATGTCCTGAAACGCGTTGAATGAAATATAGAGAAAAGGCCACCAGACGGACAAGAAAAAGGTAAACTATTTTACTAGTTAACAACTGTGTTGAGTCTAATCTGACGAGTATGAACTACCTTTATATATGTATTAAAGTTAACGTCCATCATAACTCTTTTAATTAATACACGAAGTTAATGAAATCCAATAATACTTACAATTAGCATAATTACGCTCAACATAAATGGTACGGCAACCCTAATTACTTACTTAATTGCCACCCCGTTTATGACACTAAATGTAAATGGCTCCCAAGGAACGTGGGGCATAACAAGGTAAATTAGAGTCAAGTTGTTAAATGTAAATGGCGCCCATCGCATGGCAAAAGAGAGCAGGCAGTAGTATCTAGATTAATAAAAAAAAAATAGTACATAAGATATTAAATAAGTGTAAGGTTAGCTTGACTGGTAAATGATAACGCGAAGCAAGGCTAAAATGGCTAGCGGTAGCTCTGACAGCATGGACTTTGACGGTAACAACCAGTTAGGCGCACCCGACAACAGCGAAGAAAATTCAGCAGTCGAACCAAATATGACTGAGGAGACGTCAGAAGTCAGAGCGCGGGGACAGGAGTCACAACAACCACCGGAGTCCCAGCGATCACATGAAGAGGCATCACTACGTGCACTGTTGATGGACTTCATGCGCACAAATAATGAAAGTTCAAAATAATGAACAAGAAATTCGATCAACAGAAGGAGGAAATCAATCAGAAATTCGATCAACAGAAAGAGGAAATCAATCAGAAATTCGATCAGCAGAAGGAAGACATCGCCTTAATTAGAGAAAATTTAGAAGAAAACCGAAGAGAACAGAACGAGAAATTCGACCAACAGAAAGAAGAAATCAATCAGAAATTCGATAAAATTAACGAAAATTTTAATAATCATAAAGAAGACGTCAAGCGACTGATGGCCGAACAGCTCACGCTTATACGATCGGAAATGCGTGACTATAAGACCAGCTGTGACGACAAGAGTACCTGGAACGTGGACGGAAGCGAAGTCCAGAAGAAGCAGGAAGAAGTGGTGAATGAGAATTACGAAGATATGAAGAAAGTACAAGACACTGATAACGCTGTTGATTTTACAGATGTGTCAGCTACTGAGACAGTATCAACTGTTCGATCTAACGTAAGTATCAATAACAATTCAAGAAACAAGTGGCTTAAGAAGAAAATGACTTTGTTCCTTTGTATATGAGGAAATGGGAAGAGGATTATCCAGACATGGATAAAGATAGTAAAAATTTACTACTACCAAGTAGAATGCATGAAAGGTACAAATTAAATAACACGAGAATAGATACGGCATCAGAGAATCCAAGGATGAAGTATCCAGCTTGTGAAATAAGCATAGATCGGCGAAGTAGTCGAGCTGCATCAATAAGAAGCATGAAGGGAAAGTTTAAAGTTGAAACAAATACCGCATGTTATAAAGCTGAAAGCAAAGTTAAGCAAGCCATGGATGATGTGAAGTGGAAGAACCTACAGGATCCGTATGCATATTCATCATGGACAAGAAATGTTATGAGGAAAAGGAGAAAAAGGAATTTTACTAGACGACTTAAAAATGTTGTAAAGGGTCGTGATAGTACTGAAAGGAGAGTCCAAGCACTCGAGGTAAGACTTCTTAGGAACCTAAGAAACAAAAATTTATTATGTAAGCACACGAGTAGTGAGCTGACTGTCGAACAACGGAGCTGTATACAGGCCTGGAAACGACGACAAAAGCAGAGCGGCGCGTGTTTACTTAGAGAAAGTTATTGGAAAAAACGGCAAAAACTACTCAATGTATACGTAAACAATGGTAGTACTGCTGCGAAAGGTTGTCTAAGGCGAGGGGAGCGGTTTAACGCGTACATGCCTGAGGAAGGTCGACAAAAGGGACGGTGTGACACATTTCTCACTCACTCTCATAGAAAGAGACAGAGAATGGTCATAAATCTTAGAAGCGCAAGAGCAACACGTTGTACCAGAGTAACGGGGACAGCTGACCGACCGTTGGGAAAATACGTGACGCAAACCCCAAGGTCAAATACCTTACTGTTTACAAACAAAAGTGCGTGCGTTAGTAACAGCACAATATTGACAGGACATACAACTATGTCATCACAAATATAACTTAAGAATGAATAAATGAAAACGTATTAAGAAGACGATAAGCTAAAAACAATCATCACTAAAATTAAGGAGGGAAATATGGACCCTAAATTAAATAAATTTTATCAATATGTTAACGACAAGTTATATCGGCGACAGCAGAATGAATGGAAGCTATATGTTCCTAGCAACATATCTGGGGACATAATTTCTGAAATCCATCAAATGTTCGGACATTTAGGAACAAAAAAGTGTATTAAAATGATCCAGGAACATTTCACATTCGACCGGATGTTAAAGAAAGTAAAAACTTATATTAAAACATGTGACGTTTGCCAGAAGTGCAAAGATACCAACAACAAAGAGTTATTTGGTGGTACACGCGCTGTGATACCTACAGCCAAAGGAGATCTGGTAAGCGCAGATTATTATGGACCCCTACCGACAGGAACGGGTGGAGTCAAATATTTATTAGTCATAGTGGATAATTTCACAAAACATGTCAAATTATTCACCCTTCGAAGAGCAACAACCACTACGACGTTGCGGAGAATAAAAACGTATTGCGAACTATTCGGACGTCCAAGGGCCATTTTGACGGACAACGGGACACAGTTCACCTCCAGGAAATGGGTCAACGGTTTAAAGGAGTTGAACATCCAACCAAAGTTTACTGCAATATGTAACCCATGTACCAATCTTGCCGAGCGGATTAAACGGCAACTTGGAAACTTGTTTCGCATTTTCGTAAGTGACCAACACACTAAATGGTCCCAATACATAAAAACAATTGAAGCGTGTCTAAACGAGGTGTACCACGAGACAATCGAAATTACCCCTCATGAAGCACACCTCGGCACGAGACCTACACGAACATGGGAGCAATGCTTGGACAAAGGGATCATTAGCAGTGAAGGGAAACGCGAAAACAACATATTTGTGAAGATCAAGGAGAAGAGGGAGAAGCACGCGAAACGCTGCAATGAGAGAAAGAAAATAACAAAATTTACGATTGGCGACAAGGTATTGGTGAGAGCATACCACCAATCCGACGCTACGTTGAGGAGAATTGACAAGTTCTTCGAACTTTTCGCAGGACCGTATAAGATCAACCGCATAATCGGCGAGGCCACATATGAGCTCGTGGAGTGCGATAGCGGAAAGATGAGAGGGAGATTTAACATACGGCAAATTAAAGCGTATCATGAACCAGCGAAAAGAAGTATGGATAACACGAGTGGGTAGCAACGACTCCGGCGGCTAGCAGAAGACGTAAGTTAGGTAATTTGCTCGCGCGGCCAGTCCAGCTAACCAAATAATGATGTGCATTTTACCATACTGTGTTTAGTTGGTATTTCAGTATTAATCGTGTTTATGATCATCATATATTTGTCATTCATTATGTTAATTAGACATGTAAACATCAATATATACATAAAGTGATTTGTTAACGTATACCGTGTGTCAGAAGGACATTATGACACTATGACACAGGACGCTAAAGACATTAATAATTGTGAATAATAATAACTTGTTAACATGTAGAGATTCGAATAATTTGTTTATGTAATTAATAATTCAAAAATGGACAATTGTTTTATAACTTTAAGAGTAAGCGTTTGGGCATACATCATGAAGTATGATGATTCCTCAATTCTTTAGTGAATATGTATATTTCATTTATCAATGTAATTGTTTATAATATGTCACAAGCTAATCATATGTATATATTTGTTCGTAGCAACTATAGTCTTGAGATAATAATAACAAGTTTAAAAAATATTTTATTGCTATATAAGTCATCGACATATGATCGATTAATCTAATTGATAGCTAATCTGCAGCTTATCTATTACGTTGTATATAGGTAGAACGAAAGAGTGTAAACGATGACAAAACAAACTGTCAAATGGGCAGATGTATATGTCTTAATTCAATTATTTACATAAAATCATATTGTATAGTCCGCAGATAGACGGATAAAATGTAGAAAATGCGTTCATTTCACTCAGATGAGCGGCAATAAATTCATATGACCATATAAAACATCAAGATAGGGAATAACAATTAATTGCTCCCTATGAGAGATATATGTCAGTCAACCATGTCCATTCCGAATCAGACGTCCACGACTGGGACAGAGCGCAGAAATTGGATCAGATGTCTCCTGAAGCCCAACATCCAATCCAATTTGGGGACAATATAGTGATCGAAATTTTTAAAAAATTTTAATTTCTCGATCAAGTGGCACGTTCCCACACTCGAGTCGACGGACACAAGCCCAAGTCGTAAATAATGACGAATTAGGGACACGTCAGACCCGACGCCAGTGCGAAGACAAGGAAAAAACGTCTGTGTACAGCACACAATAAGAATTTGAGGGCGTCGTTGACAGCTCGCAGTTTGTTACAATTTACAACACCCAGCAATCGAAAACAAAGACTTCGTCCAGCTGCCGAGTTACGCGGAAACGAAATGGAACGCCTGCTGTGGAGGTGAGTTGTAACGAGCACAAATATGAAAAGCTTCACTCTGCTACAAAGGAGTACAGAGCAATCTCGACAAACAGATAAACAATAGAACGTAAACTCAGTGAATACTGCAAGTGCACCCTGCACAGCGTGAAAACAAATCTTTGACAGCTTACTGGAATTTACGACTAGAAAGCGTGGGATCGACGAGAGACGACTCCAGCGAAGGGTTGATAATCGGCGGAACGAACAACGAATAACTTGAACAATTAACCAGGACTCTGCAGTCTGTTAACAAAAGATAGGTCAGAACCTTGACAAAGTCTAAACAAAGGTTGACAGACAGCCGGGGGAATTGCTCTAGTTTCTCAGAATCCGTACCACGTTCGTCACATGGAATACTCCGGGGATGACGACGACCAACCAGCGTCAAGCATCTTCTAAAAGAGCTCGTGGAGAGAGTAAGAAGGGTTCGGACGACGAATCGGGAAACAGAGGATGAGATCTGCAGAGGAGTAGGAACCAAAACCAATCATGAAGAACCAAGAAAATCATGAGAGGAATTTGAAGAACCAATCATGGATCCGAAAGGGCGTAGAAATCCAGAATTTAGACTTATGGGTAAGATGTTTCAATAAAACTGTTTTGCGAAGACGAGGAGCGGCAGTCTACAGTCTACAGTCTACAAGTCAATCGGTCATAAGTTAATAAGTCAGTACGTACGACAGTCAGACGGTTGGTTATAGTCGGAACGGTAATACATTCAGTGATAGAAACAGTTTGCGCGACCTACCGAACTTCCAACTCGGTGAATTCATAAGTGAACTTAGACATACGATATAGTCTCAATTACACACAAGTCTGTTCGACAATCGTATATGTTCTGATAAACTATAGTGCGCACGGGACTTGAAACTACAACCGACGCGAACATAATAACACAAGTAATTAACATTCCAAAGTATAACAGTGAGTGACATTTCAAACACTCTTACATTACAATGAGTCACTATGTTGAACATTTAAACGGAATGAACTATACCGAACACAATTGAGTACATAGAATACACTACATCCAGATAGACGGAACAGTTAATCATGTACACGAACACGGCAAACTCTCAGAGTAATTCAGCTTAATGACGATATTAACATCTTAATATTCGAACTCCAAACACTCAACATCAGCGGGGTACAACAACACTATACACATAACCAGAGTGAAAATTCAGTGAAGTGAAGTGAAGTGATGTGCTCGTCATAACAGAGATAAGATGCGCGACGAATCCTCCAGCAGACGTCATCTCACACCGGCGGAATATTGGATAAACACTTTCACAAGATAAGCTATTATGTCTATTAAATCTTAGTAATATATACTACTGCACTGTCTCCTCTTTTCAAAGAGCAAACCCCAAGAGATTATATATAAATCATATGAATCATAAATTTTATAAAGCAATATTAACGTAATTCATCATCTGAGAATAATGAACGCATTTAGGTAGGGATAAAATATATTTGTTGATTGTTTATTGTTCGTATATGTTTTGTATATGTATATTATTTACTGCATTTGAATGTAACATATGTTTGTGTTTTCAGGAAACAACGTACAAATTGTATTTTGTTATCATGTGTTTTATTATGTATGTATTTGCAGGATATAGTAACTTACTTAAATAACAAGTATAATAAATAAGTAATTATTTTATATTTAATCTTGCGTTCATTATTGAAATTTAACCTTGATTACTAATTTATTTCATTCTAAGCATTTCACAAAGAGCCTCAAAAGTTATGCTAAGTATCAATGGACACAACAAACTCGACCATTGAAATGTCCGATTAACAGACTCATAAATCATATTTATTTAACAACTGTGTTGAGTCTAATCTGACGAGTATGAACTACCTTTATATATGTATTAAAGTTAACGTCCATCATAACTCTTTTAATTAATACACGAAGTTAATGAAATCCAATAATACTTACAATTAGCATAATTACGCTCAACATAAAGCGTACGGCAACCCTAATTACTTACTTAATTGCCACCCCGTTTATGACACTAAATGTAAATGACTCCCAAGGAACGTGGGGCATAACAAGGTAAATTAGAGTCAAGTTGTTAAACTTTTTTTCATGAAGTGATTAATTTAATTACTAATTAAATTTAATTTAATCCCCGCCTGTTTAATTAGCTAAGATTGATTACACTGATTTCTTTAGTCCTGGCTACGCGGTTTAACAGAGATAATTTAGGGAAATCAGTTGATAAAAAGTTACGTTAATAAACTAACAATAATAAACTTAATAATAATAAGAACAACGGGAACAAAGACAATAATAATAATTTTTATCAAAAATAAAAAAAATAAATTCTTATTATTTGTCGACTCATATTACGTATAAATTATCTTGCAATAAAAATTGTTTTAAGTATTTAGTCACGGGAGGATAAGGTTGACCACAGATTAAAGCCTCCGAGACATAAAGACTGATTTAACGGTGATGAATGTTAAGTAATGTGATATGTTGACTATGAGACTGTTGACAAAACCAGTCTCCTCTCTTCTTATGGAGGCGTTCTACGGTTGCTTCCAGAGTAACAATCCTAGATTACTAGTCTAACATGAAAAATATGAAAACAATCAATGACACAATTCAACGAAACATGTTGCTTTCCCAGCAAATAAATAAGCTTTTTATTCTGTAGGATTTAGTCATCTTCGGAATAAATCTCTCGAGTTTAACGTTAACAGAATACAGAAAAATTGAAATATAATTACATTATTCAAAGAAGAAGAATCGCTGAAATCGTTTGTGAAGAGAAGAAAACATAAAAAAGACGAGGAAATTTACGATTAGGCTACATTTCACGCGCATTCAGACATGTTTATGTCGTTCGAGTTATTTATGCTTCGTTTTTTACGACGTAATTGCTATTTGAATACGTAGTTTTATAAATAGCTAAATATTTTAAGCTGTAGATGGGTGTAGAATTAAGTGAAATTGATAATTAGCAGTATTGACAGGTAAACAGTGTTAGCCACGATAAGCGAACACGAGAGGTAGAGAGAGAGAGAGAAAGAGAGAGAGAGATCGACAGACAGACAGTCAGACAAAAGGAGAAAGAGAAAGAAAGAAGGGAAAGATTTCATTGTAGGCTACATATTAGTAAACGTAACTAAGGATGAGAAGCAGAAGCAAATAGATAGAAAGACAGAGATAAAGAAACACACACACACAAATACATATCTACCGGTTATAAACAATGTTTCATCTGTAAAAATTTAAATTAGCTCCCACCGATGCGAGAGATAAGGAAACCACCTTCAGGATACGACCGTTTCTCTAACAATTTTCGTTGTTTATTAAAATAAAGGTTTACGCGCGTAAATTATTTTAAACAAAACGAATGGTCATAATTATGTTGGGCCGTTTCCAGTAGAACGAATAAACCCTGTCCCGCCGTCTCATACATCAATACCTCTCTCTACTCACAAAGCGTAGCAGTGTGTGTATACAAATGATAGGCCGGTTAATAATATTTTACCGAGAGAGTGAGTGAGCGGGAGAGAGATAGAGAGAGAGAGAGTTTCACTAACTAGTAAATGACATTCGCTATTCGCCCGAGGCGCAAAGGGTTGTTGTTGATGATGATTGTCATTATTATTATACAGTGCTGGCTCCCTGCGCACCAGGCCAGCCAGCGTTTTCCGGTAAATTATGCTTTCAAGCGGAAGAAATTCGCTTTTTTAACTTTAAAGGCTTTGTCTGTGTGTGACTGCGTCTGTGGTAGTGTGTTGTGTTGTGTTGTGTTGTACACCGTTTTTGATTAATGTAAGAATTATTCCAGAATAAAGAAAGAAACGTTCAATGGCATTCGCTCAAGGGTACGGATAATTAATAACTGTCATAAGTATATACGCGTATATATACACACACACATTTGTATGCCAGCGTTTGTGTCAATGCGCGCTGTTATTATTTTGCTTTTAAGGAGAGAAAACGATAAAAAATAAAACGGAATTAAAGTGGAGAGAGGAAGGTAGGGAGTGAAGGATGAGACAGACAGACGTTGAAACGGTCGGCCAATGAAACGGGAGAATTATCAGTCGGAACCAGATTCTCGAAGAAAGCTTATTAAAACTATTTCCTAAAGAAACAGACGAAAAAGTTGTTTTTTTCTTTTCTAACTATTATAAGAATTTCACGTAATTACAGACTTAGAAATGAAACAAAAAGCGGTGATGACTACTAGCCACCAACACAAATGTGTCCGAAATCAACCCTTTCTGTTGGAAATGATAAATTACTACTATTCATGTCTGACGAGTGCGGGTTAGAATTTTTTTCTAAATTGGGCTTCGTTTGGACAGGAAAGAAAGCTTACGCTTTGCTTTATCCTTAAAAGAAGATAATTAAGTCCTGCTGACACTGACGATGGAATGGAAAGAACGCTTTCGTAATCGGACACAACTATCATTAATTTTGAATTAGTAATTATAACGAATCTCATAACCCGTGGTATTGCCTAAATTTAGAACGATGTATTCATCGTGTTTAGTAAATCTGTTTCATTGCGGGTAATAAATATAGTCTAATATACCATAATTTTATTTAACGGATAAGGTGTAATAATGATTATCTACAAGACTTCTATTTCTTAGGTAGATTCTGTATTAGAGTGAAACAAAGCAGTGGAAAGACCAATTCAATACCTAAACTAAGAAGAAACAACCATACACCAAATGCCCACAGACGTCTTCTTCTTCTTCTTTTTCTTCTTCTTCTTGTTTTCTTCTTATTCTTTAGACTACATCGTGAACACTGGCTTCCAAAACCAATCTTCTCCATGTCTCCTATCCGTTGCCAGATTAGCGTAATGCCTCACATCCATTCTTCTGATATCTTCCGGCACATCATCTAGGTCGACCCCTCTTTCTGCTTTTATACACATGTGCCCTCAGGATTTTCTTTGGCATACGCTGATCATCCATCCGCTCTATATGTATTCGTTGGGCTTTTACGAATTTTACAATATCCTCATGCTTCAATAGCTCATCTATCTCCCGGTTATTTCTTATCCTCCACTCATCATCTTCCTTAACATGGCCGCAAACATGTCGTACAATGTTTCTTTCAAACCTTCTCAGAGTTTCTTGTTCCTTTTTTTGTTAATGTCCATGTCTTACCTAAATAAGCAACAACCGGTCTAACAAATGTCTTGTACATTTTCATTTCTGTGTTGTGACTAATGAATTTGCGTGTCGATAGGATAGTACCATTACTATTAGGCATAGCTTGCCCTATTTTCTATTTGTATCCTGTCATGTATTGTCGTGTTTACGCACCCTTCATTAGGTATCATGTTACCCAGGTATCTG
This sequence comes from Magicicada septendecula, assembly GCA_034769895.1. NCBI lineage: Eukaryota > Metazoa > Arthropoda > Insecta > Hemiptera > Cicadidae > Magicicada > Magicicada septendecula. The sequence goes on from CM068372.1 coordinate 171,091,478, forward strand.
AACTTATTAATTGCGTCAAATGAATTACCCTCTATGTACAAATTGTACAGATTTCTTCTCTTTTCTCGTGCAGATATTAGCATGTATTTAGTTTTGCATTACTTTATTTATTAAGTGAATAACATTACTAAACAAATACCCAATTTTGGCTTCTCTACTTCAAATACATAATGTACATAGAGACGGACCAAAACTAAATAAAGCAGTTAGTTCCACCATTGCATTTGTGACATGTTTGATAGTAAGGTACGGAGGGACACTAAAATGGAATTTTATAAGTAATGGCAGCGAAAGTTTGGTGCTGACTAACCGCAAAAGATCAATAATCTGGTAACTGAATGAGTCGTTTAAGACGGATCAAAGGATGCACACGGGAAGATGAAAAACTGAAGACATTGTTGCTGCTGTCTTTCCTGAGGTCATCCAATCAGGAGATGACAGCATTGCTAACCGTGCAATCCTGACTCCAAAAAACCACGAGTCACTTGAACTTAATGAAAATGTCCTTAGACGAATTCAATCTGAATTGAAATGCTATACCAGCATACATTTTATTCAGCAAGACAGTGCAAATGCCGAGGAGGCAGTAAACTATCCAATGGAGTTTTTGAACAGCTTAACACCTGGAGGTATGCCTCCTCATAGACTTAACGTGAAAGTTGGTGCAGTAGTAATGTTGCTACGAAACCTTGACTCAACAAGAGGTCTTTGCAATGGCACCAGAATGGTCGTCAAGCAAATTATGTCAAAAGTCATTGACTGTGAAATCCTGACCGGATCTTTATTCCAGGGTACTTATTCCAAGAGTTATTCTTGCACCCAGTGACCCTGACCTTCCCTTTACATTAAGACGAAAACAGTTTCCATTTAGACTTGCTTTTTCTATGACCATCAACAAAAGCCAAGGGCAAACACTGGATTCAGTTGGTATTTATTTGCCATCTCCAGTATTCAGTCATGGACAACTTTATGTTGCATTTTCAAGAACAAAATCCTTTCAGCAAGTCAAGGTAAAAGTCTTAGGAACTGACCAACAAGGCAACTTAAAGAAAGACCACAGTGTTTACACCAAAAATGTGGTCTACAAAGACGTTTTCGCCCAATAATTAAATTTCAATATGTAATTAAATTTATATGTAATTAAATGTATTTAATATATGCCAATAAATAATTAAATATGTGCTAATAAAAATGCTCGCCACCCGGTCGTAGAACGGGTACTTCAGCTAGTTACTTATACGCATTTGAGATACGTAAACTGTGTCATTAAAGTAACGTCTCATTATGTTACACAGACGTAATAAACGTTGGTACAATATTTGTGCAATTCTAGGCTTTAAAAACTCATTTCATAATTCTTAGCTTTTTCCGTCTCCATAAGCCTCGACCAGCCCAGCTGGCTGTCTTAAACCCTCATCTTTCGTTCCTAGGGTAATATTTGACCTCCACGATTGAAGTGGTCTTCTACTTTTGATTTTATTTTTGCATCAAATGTAATACATACTTTATTAGTCATACTTACTGCTGTTGTTTTGACATGATTGTAAAGCTGAAAACTTTATCTTCTGATCTACTCGTCATTGACGGAGCCACTTTCATTCTTCTACATATTTCAGCGAATCTTACTTTTATCACGTAGCCTGTTGTTTTCTGCACGTATAGCCTAATCTAGGTCCAGGACTCGAATTGTATACCTTCTCCTACCCGTACAAGTCTCTATTCTTGTTCCACGTCGTTCATTAATAACGTAGAATATGCGTTCCTTTGTCTCTAGACTAGTACGTTTGTCCCTGATGTGTCCATGTAGAGATTTAGTTGCGTCTTTCCTCATCGCTACTGCGGTTTCAACATTCTTTTTCTATTTATCAGTTTGTTCAATTACAGAACGTAAACACGATTAACTCTATCCCGTTGTTAATCATCTTATTTTTTTTATACTTCCATGTTACGTAAGGAAATGGAAGTGTGGTGATCGCGAAAAAATCGTGTTCAAGATAAGGGCTGATTCTGAGTGTTACCCTCAAAACATGAAGAAAAGTCATTTTCCGAAAAGTGTATGTGTGTCTATATGTAGAATTTTTTCAATGGCAAACGATAACTGCCGCAAGTTCAAACAGAATTAAATAATTTTTTGCATATGTGCCCGAATTGTAGAAGACTCAAGGTCTATTGATTTTGGTGAAGATCGGTTAAAGGGAAGGGGTAGTTTACCTGCAACATTTTGCGTTTTAACAGGAGTAAAGTACTTAATTTTGATAAATAAGTGCCTCGAAAATAAAGTCATATTAATCCACTGAAATGGTAAATCAGATGTCTATAAATAAAGAGGGTACTTGAAAGGAAAGGGGTGATTTACAAAAAAAATTAATTTTCTGATATCAAGTAAAGTACGAGTATTTAGTTTTGAAGTTCACGATACCTTAGCTATTACATATGATAAAAGTATTACTCTATGAAATGGTACATATTATTAATGGTGGGGGTTGAGGAGGAGGGATGATTATCTGCGTAGTTTAGTAGTTCGATAATTATCTGCGTAGTTAGATAATTTTTTTAGAAATTATCGAATCGAATACAAGTAAATGATTGTAAATATAAATCTTAGAACATGGAAGTCATGTATGGTTCCCCATACCGATACTTTTATATTTTTGATCATTTATCTCATTTTACCTGTATCCCGTTAATCTTCAATGTTTCCTTTTTTCTAATTCAGACTTTTTTTAAAACAAAATTTAAAAGTCTTTTGTATATTTTGCAGTGATGGATTGTGGATCATCTGCTCCTTGTTCTCTTACTCTTTAAACTATTTTGAACCAAAAAAATTAAAATTTACTCATAACTTACTACTAACTAAAGCAATTAACAAGACCGCGGTAAATTCTGTGTTTCTGTGTGGGCTTAAATCAAAACCAAATAAAATATCCCCAACACACACACACACACACATTTATATTTAATAAAGTTAGTAACATACATTCTTCTGAATAAATAAATGTTTTATACTCTAATATGCCCCCGCGTTCTATATTAGAACGCACAATTTTTTTAGTCCATATTTTGAGCGTTTTAAAATTTTTAACAGATTTACAAAGGCTACCTGCTATATCTTTCTTTTCTGATAACTTTTCAAATGCCAGTTACAAAGTTACTTACGTCGCGTCGGTAGAACGACCATACGCGTCCGACAAACAGACATCACGTTCTGTATTAGAACACAGTGTTCTATCTGTTTTGTAAACGTGTGAATCGATAATTCGCAAGTAATTCGATGGGTCATGCGGGTGTAGTTATGTAGATATATAGCGGACAGCACGTCAGCTGTGAACTGGAGTGATCATAATGTAGCGGTTAGCAGGTCGGATCGATACACAGCGTGTCTTAGGTTCCATTCTATTCGTAGATAATAAAGTAATGTGTTTTTATGCAAGCCATGTGCTCTTATAATCCACAGACCACTGGTGATTTCTGACCCTATAGTAGGGCAAGCATCGACTCTAAGAATAGTATAAGCACATGTAAATAAAATTCTCATGCTAGAAAATCATTAAAATTATACAGGTACGCACTTGTTTTTGTCGCTGTGAGGAAAATACCCGTCAAGTGTAATTAGTATGAGGATTAAAAAAGTGGCGTTTAGCAACTCAAACCCTTCTCGAGAAATCTTCACAGCCTCCAATAACTCTTTTTCACATGATAAGGAACATGTGACCAAGCGAATTTCCACCGAGCCGGGGCAATCCTAGCGCTCCTAACGGCTTAAAGCACTACTAAAGAGTGCTTGCTTTTTGCGTCTCTGAGAGCCATGTGCTGTGCGATTTAGCATTCTACTTAGGTACTAGCAAATCACCGTACCCGTAGGATAGATTGTTATACGTTTAAGTATTTCTAGTATTGCCTAGTTTATCCTAATGTAAAAAAAAAGGCTAGATAATGACAGAGAAGTTATGAAATCCTAAATAAATGCTACGACTTATGAAATTATTGCCAACTTATAATTAATACACCAAAACATTTTTTTATTGCCTTGGCTGGCGGGGCGGTTAGTCAGCTGTTACAACAGCGCACAGAGCTGGAAGCGAGTGATATTGATGACGTTGATCAAATCAAGTCATCAATATCATTTAACTGGAAGATGTGTGACAAACGTGCCACCGATTTTCAAAAGATGAGAGATAAGAAGGTGTAGGAAACAGTTTTCTGTGACAACAATAATGCTGGTAAGCACTGCTTGGATTGCTTCCTCTGAGGATTCGCCTCTGCCACAAACACACCACTGCCTAATAACATTTGTATACTTAGTGGTACACAACTTACATTAAATTGTGGATTCTGTATAATCATGTGAGGCAATCTATGCTCTCCCAAATATACCAGTAGTATACTGTGTTTAAGGACGTACTCGTGTGTGTATCAAGAAGAAAGAGCAGAGTTGTATCGAAGGGCATTCACCTAACTGAAGGAAAAGAATAATAAGAAGAAGAATAAAGTATTTCCAGCAATTACAGTTGAAATGTACTGTAATGTACAACAAAAAAACGGAAATAAATAATTTTAAAGAATCTACTAAAAACGTACCAGAAAAAGCAGAACCGGAAATCTGAATAAGGTGTGCTGACAAGTGCAAATTAATTTTTCAAATTTTATTTCAAGAACACGACAAATTAATAAACGACAATTGGACGTTACACGGTGTAAAAAAAAAAAAAAAAAAAAACAGACGATTGCTCAGCACTTGGTAGCCTACGGCGTAATGTCTCGACTATTACTGGTGATCGGATTTTTTTGTAAGTCAGAAACACGCGGAGTATCCAAATTATTGCAGTTCGCTGCCGACCTAATTATGTTTTCCACATTTAATGCACTGTCGAGATGCACCGGCGCGTAAATATAATTGGCCGTGCAAGTAGATACGATAATTGCGTCGTATGGAAATCAGCCGTGTATTTTAACAGTGATTTAATCGAACTGTTTAGGCGGGGGCTGCAGACGCTTGTTAGCACCGAACGGATGCACAGAGCGCACCCTGCCGTGTGTTTCCGAAAACAACAAATTATTATTTACGACATTTCAGATAGAACGCTACGATTTCTGATTAATAAGTGCTGTATATGCATGAGTGTCGAAACCATGTCGGCTGAAGTTGCGTGCACGTGAAAGTGAAGGTGAGAAGAAGTGTTGGTAAGGTCTTAGAAAAGCACCAGAGATTAGATGATAATGTGAAGGTCATATATGCCGTAAGATAATACATGAGTGGTGGCAACTTAAAGGAAATAAAATAGAATTATATACTACAGAAAAACGGAGAGACAAGAAATAAAGTGAAGGATACAGAAGGGATACAGACTAAGCATACGGATTTAAGAATTTAAAAACTGAGAAATGCGTTAAATACTATCAAAAACTGTAAGTGGGGTAACGGACTCATTTCATAGGTGGGAAGAAACAAGACAAATAATCGTAAACAAAGTGAGTTGTTAGATATAGAGAAATACAGGGAGACAGACAAACGGATTGACAGAAAGGCAGACAGACAAGAGAGAAACGTATAACCAGAATTGGTGATCAGAAGAGATCGTGATGGCAAACGCAATACAGGTAGAACGAGACAACTGTAAAATAAAATTTGCCACAAATGTGGAAGGAAAGAGTAGTCTGAGACTGACGTGTATATTCGATGGGTTAACGGAGAAATTATCATGCAAAAATGTTGTCGAAAGAGGAAGAGTGTACCAGTAAAGTTGCGAGAGCTTTTACCTCATAGAGTGTTCCACGATTAACCGCACTAAGTGCACTTATCAGTAAAATTAAAATGCAGTAAATAATGTTTTATTAAAACATTAAATCTTTCCTTCTTTATAGTACACTCTATAGGCCTACATCTTAATGATAGCCTCATTTTTTTTCATCCCTTTATCAGGCACTATTTAGCAGGGGTAGTCAACGACACAGCTCTGATTCTAGAGTGACAATTTCTGCATGTATGACATGACAGTTTCTTCATCCCAATGACATTGATTCTGTTAGAAAAACCTTCGTCCCCTTTTTGTCTGATCTCCGCTCAACCGCACCCGGTCACTCACTGCGCTTATACTTGAGCATACTCGACACTCACGCCCTCATCGGCGTCAGATGAGGGTAAATGAAGAACAGATATTGATTGCATAAGCTGATAGTGTTGGGAAAGTATGAATGTGTATGTGTGGGGGGGAGGGGATGTCCTAAATGTGCCCAGTCCTTTATGCGTCACATCTGAAAATCTTCTGTGTGCTACTTTGGATTTACAAGATAAAATATGGCTAAAACATTCTTTCGATATTCTCGCGTATGCGGAGAGGAAACTGCGTGTCTTGTGCACTGACATTAAACGAAAGTCAACTACGAACAATGTTGGACACAATTATATTTGTTACTATTTCTACTGTACTGTACATATTATTTGTTAAACAAATGACGCAGCCAGGATTTCCTCCAGGGATTTCTAGAGGTGAGTTTTAGATTTTTATGAATGCAAAATTACATGAAAAAAACTCGTTATTAACTTTTATTTTGTTTTAATCAACAAAGTAATTGTGAAAACATAAAAGTTGCATTAAAAGATATCTAAAATTTATCAAAGACATAAAAACAATAATGATAACACATCATAATACAAATTTTTAAAAAATAACGATTCCAGAAAGCTGGCACAAATTTTCGTCTATCTTCTGCAGATTATGATTATGTTGAATGTTTTGTATGTATTTTTTAAAATTCGCTTTAGTGAGTACGTCTCTGTAAGTATTTGCGCAAATATAATTAAATCGTTTTCCGCGTTTTGCTACGGAAATTAATAAGATTTCCATAAGTTTGGCACTTCAAGTTTCAAAAACAAACGTTTCAAAATCGCGCTGGCAGGGGTGTGCGCGAATAGGTGGCCGGGAATTTTGTTGAAGTTTGCAAACAAATCAGTTGACATGAAGTAGCTCTGGAGCGCCTGTAAAGGTCTTAGGTTTGTGTATGCACGTAACAACGGACGTGTTTCTAGACTCTGATGGTTTGTTTTCCAAGTGGTGATACAGGACTAACTTAAAAAATACAAACATCGAAAAAACATCTTAAATATCTATCAAAAAACCGTGTTCAACAACAGGCATATCTGTATAAGATTCGAGTATCAAGCAAAAAAACTCTTTATTACAGAAATTTTTTAATTTGCTGTGGAATAAATTACTGCACTATGAGTATCGGTTACCCAAGTTGGATACAGCGCACGCCGAGTCCAGGCTACCTCTTCTTGAAGACGGATGGTTATAGCATACCTCGATTGAAAATGTTCATATTAACACAACTACACAATTAGCCTAATTATTTAATTCGATTTATATAACTAATCTTTACCGGTACATTTGTTTAATTTTTGATATTTACTTTTTCTTTATTCTTCTTGGAGAGGGTTAATTCCCAAAACCTCTCCTTCGCTGCGCTACTGGTTAAACCAGTATCAAAAACTAGAAATATCATCAATTATGTATATACAGTCTATGCATTAACAGTATGAAATAGCGTGAAAATATTTTGATATTTCTTTATGCTTCTCTGTGATTATTACAACAAATTTAATCATCCAAAGTGTTTAAGAGCAAACTTTCTCTTTAAAAGGATTAATGAATGTTTTTTAAGAAACCGTTATATTTTCCCAGAGATTTGAAACGCGTGACTAATCTATTTCAGGAAGGGTGTAGAGCGCACCCATGCCGCTGTTGTTGAGCCTCGGGTTAACCCTTTTTTATGGAAACTACAACATCGGGGAGTTTCCGAGTGTTTTGTAATGTAAGTACAAGGGTAACATACAAACGCTGTATGAGCAAAGCGACCGGCGGAGGGGTTATCTTACACCTGAGCGACTCTCAGATGTCACGGCAACCATTAATCATAGACCTCGACACTCGGTTTTTTCATTCTGTAATGTTGGTACGGGTACGGGTACGGGATGCCAGCCGGTGTACAATATTTTTTATTGTTGGAATAAATCAATCCATCAAATTATTTCGACGTTTTCTGCTATTGGAATGAACACCATCAATAATCTTGTACGGAATATAAATACGACATGCACTTCATCGCGACGGCATCTCTCTCTCACCTCTCTCTCTCTCTCTCTCTCTCTCTCTCTCTCTCTCTCTCTCTCTCTCTCTCTCTCTCTCTCTCTCTCGTTCTCGCTCGGCGATGCCTCTTTCATTCTCTCTCTCTCCCTCCCTCTTTGCCGCCTCCTCTCTTTCTCACCCCCTCACTCTCTCTTTTCCTCCGTGTATATTTTCAGTGTAATCCCATACAGTTCTCACTTCCTTTCCAGTTCGTTTTTTATTAAACGTCCCTGTTTTTAGAAAAAAAAACGAGGCGACACTTCCTGTAATATTGTTCACCCCCTTCGGTAACCCGCCCGACGAGCGCGAATGTTAAAAATCGAAGTAGTAAATTTTTCACACTGTCTAGACAAGCGTATCGAAAGAGTTAAATGATCGATGGTTCGGAATCGTGTGTATGTGTTTGTGTAAAAACACCCATTCCACGGTGGATTTGTTCGACGATCGTTCACTTTGTTAGCGTCGCTACACACACAGGCTACAAATTTGTATCAAACCATCATTAGCGTTGTATTAACGTCATGGGAACGCTTTGCGAATGCGCATTTATGAATACTCAATTTTATATTTTTATTACGTTACGCGTCGGTCTGTGAAAGCCGACGCCGTAAAAACCATTTGAAAATATTATAATGAGAAATCAAGAATTATTTAAAAACAATATTCGCTGCTTTTGCTATTTCAATCGCATACCTACTGAATTTTGTGAACAAGTTGTACAAGAACTACAAACTGTCCGCACAGACGCAAATCTAAATCTATGTAAACCCACTAATTCTATGTGAGTTCTAATTCTGCATAAGTAAAGACATTTTGTGCCTACTTTACTTTCTGTTTGCTTGTATAAGGTCGAAAGTGCATCAACCTTTATCGGCACGGCTAGTTGCAGCGGTGGATCCACCAGGGAAGAACGGTGGACAACGCTAATTCTCCTTTTCGAAAACCATCCCAATAACGCTTTAAACGCTTTAAAATGCGAAGTCTGAAGAAGATTAATAAGAAAAGAAACAAACGTAGCGATGAGAAAATGGGCAAAAATTAAACCGTGAATGATAGTGATCCGTTCGCGACCGACATAACAGTTGCTTAACTCTTAGTCGACCGTTTCGGTGTTTTTTAATATTAATCTCACGCGGGGTTGTCAGAGATTTAATAAATCTGTAGAGCTGAAGTCAAAGAAATTAAACTTTTCGTAGCGATCAAAGTTCGTACAAGATTATTAAAATGAGCAATACAAATGTAAGCAAAAGAAGCGAAAAACTGTACTTATTCTGGAAATTAATAAAAAATGAATGACGGAAATCGCATTGCTAAGTTAATAAAATTGTAACCTTGTGACAGACTAAGTTTCGAGTTCATTGAAATTAGAAGATCGGAAACTCTGTGTCTTTGCCGAAAATTACAGCTAAACGCAATCAAGGAAACTTAACTTGAATCGAAAAAAGTATACACTTAGCAAAGTTATACGTAACTGCAATTTAGTAATTCTCAAATATAGTTTTCTGTACGGCTTCTTCAATGCAAACCGTACATCGCTTCCTTAGCTCCATGACAGCCTAATTTAACAGATTCTGAGATAACGATAAATACCAGGGGAACGAAAATATTGACGATTATTTTCTTCTAGCTTTCTGTAGGGGTTGCTTGGACGTCAGGCGGTTTGAACTCTTGTCCAGCTTCTTCTTTCTGGTACCCATCTGCAGAAATCTTTTAGCAATTAAGTCTATAGCTCAAACTCGACTTCAACTGATATTTCACAAACTGTATAACGAATTCTTACGCTGTTCACTGTCTCTCCCTCCGTGCCCAGCTTCCAAACTTCTTTACTTTTACTTTTGTGTGTGCGCAGGTTCCCTTCTCCAATCGCATCTTCAGTTTCATTCCTCCAGCTATATCTCGGTTTTTCTCACTTAGTTTTCTCTTTGGGTTCCTTTCTAAACTCGTTTTGGCTGTCTGCCAATCTTCCTATTAACATGCCAAACTTCGTGAACTGCCTTCTTTCGATATCTTTTGCAAATCAATATCAATCTGCAAATTTACGAGGTTGTCAATATGCAAATCTCTTTACTTTGGTAATACGCTATTATTTACTTTACTTTGGTCATATATTGTAACGAGATATAGGGGGTGTGTGGTACTTCCTTTATACTGAAAGCCCCGCGTTGGGTTCGTCAATATCAAACGAGAAAATGTGGTCGTACCTGTCAAAATGTATCACACTTGTTTATTTTGTGTATTAGTGTGAATGTAGTGTGTTTGCCTCACACTGGTCGTTACATAAATCGACGTCACTACTGGAGTCCGTAGCGTTGTCAATGTTACCAGTACAACCTACCTGTTAATTCATAGGGATTGTTACTCCCGGGTGGCGCCAAATTGTTTCTGTTAAAACAATTAAAATATTTAATTTCTAAGATAATACGTGATATTAGCATGGACAGCTGTGTCGTTCGAATTGTTCCCGCTGCTATACAGGTTGTCGACTCGTCCACTCGTGATGAGCGCTAGTTGGCTGCTGCTTACAACTCGCTAATACACATATATTCTACAAAATCCTATGAAATAACAAGATAGTAATGATCTGTACTGTATTTTTTAATACAAATTGGGTCATCAATAAATATGACAAATGAATTATAAATAATTTTATAACATTCGGCTCCGGCTTAGAGCTTGAAACACAAAATATCTCAGAGTTGGCAAAATTGATTTCAAAACATAATCGTTGCCGAAATGGCATCCGTCACTTTTAATAAATTACAATGTTTAAAATCTGGAGTTCTTTTGATCATGAAATAAGACATAAACGTTGGTTACCTGAAAAAAGTACACTACCATACCTTATACGTACTTAGAAATTATAATGTGTTTATACAATTTGTTCGGTAGTGTCGTATTTCTGTTACAAAAATTGTGCTCTCAAATAAGGTTATATTTAGTTCAATAAAATGTTTTTTAAGTAAGAAAATTATGCATTTACCTTTGAAAGAAAATACTACTTTTTAAATAGTGAGAAATTTTATCGTTTGAAAAATAATTTAAGTAATTTAGGGTTTTGGGATTAAGGAATTTATTCGGTACTTATCGTTTCATCTCACGTTGAAATGTCGTCATCAGGATAGTCGTACATTCTTCGAATTTGGGCTGGTTTTAAACTTCCAACATCTTCTTCAATCTGGTCTTGGGTTTTTCTTTAATTAATTTAGTTAATTTGGTTCCTGGACCTCGTGAATTCTTCGTACATTGACATCTATTCGTCTTTGGTTATTTTGGTTCACTGATTCGACTTTTTATAACTGTTTAAATTAAAATTTCAATCGTTCCAATTTTGCGTGCCGCTTACCCACGCGTCGTTTTTCAGAGTCTATATAATTTAACGGAAAATAAGCCCTCAACGGCTCGTTGTCATAGTAACCATAATTCGATGATTGGTTAATTACTCCTTTAAGACATTGTTAAAATATTTGAATTTTTATTCAAATTTATTAAGTATTTTCCTAATGGTTTTATTACTTTATAATTCCTTTGGGATAATAAATGACATCACTATTATTTTTCTTTCCTTTCAAAGTTTACAATGATACCTCATAAGGTCATATTCTGTTATACATTAACTATAGTCTAATTATTTGACCTTTAATAAATAACATATTTTTCTTAAATTAAACTATTACAATGATATTTCTGTGTTAAAATAACTGATATATAATTACTGTCCATTCACTGGTCTTAGATTAGTAAGATTTCTTGTGAAATTGATACAATTTACATTTGAATGTCTTTGGCAGTTAAATGTTTTCATAGTCAAAATCAGCCATGATTGTTTTTTAGTGTATTTCTTTTTAAATTACATTCTGAATTCAGCCTGATGGGCTTCACTTATTTGTTTGTGTTTTAACTACTATTCAATATATATTTTCATTACTCTTCCTTTAAAATATCATAATTAGGTTTATGGACTGTAGGTTCCTTTCAGCCATATTCCTCCTTTAACATTGAACCAACTATTCTTTACAAGTCATGAGTTATTATTAGTACTAACATTGATTTCTTTCTTGTGTTACAAACTAAAGTGATAAACATTGTCACTTTTTATAAAATTATGAAGGTTAATTCCCCTTTCAACATGGGGTGTTGTATTCTTTGCAATCTTAATTTTAATAACAAAACTTTAATTCTATTCTATCATACCATGTTAACACAAGTTATTTGTCTGGGCTTTCTCCCTGAATAATATCACAAGCTTCCTTTATATTAATTTGGAATACTATTTCTAGTTACTCCTATATATATTACTATTTATAATATCACTCCAATCATTGGTTGTTCATCAATGTTTCACAGAGTGTCTCCTTACTTATCATTCTATTTTTAATGTTTCACATACACTTTCACTATTTTTAGGGTACTTACACTTCACTAAAGCACTTCACTTTGGTTCACCGTTTTGTATTTAGTGTTATTTAATGGGTAATCCCTATATTTTCACCTACCATTTTTCACTATTTTGTTTGAGTATGATATTTACTATTAACAATATTAGGTTAGTTGTGTTTTGTTAAATCTAACCTTTCTGACTGGGTTAGTGTACTTTTTCTATATTATTATATTTTACAATTGTATTGTCTTTAAAATGGGTACATAGGTTAAATTAATGATAATAATAATATTGGTTTCATTAATACATAATTATTCGAGGTTTATTGACCGTATTCTATCTTTAAGTATACTATCTTTCCCTTTTATATGTGTGTTAGTTTCCCCTTGGGTTTAACCTGTCTCCTCTTCATTCTTCCTCTTCTTCATCTTCAATAGTCTTCATCTTCGTTTGGTTCCCCTCTTCTTCTCTTCTGGTTTAAATTCCGTTTAATTGTAGGGATCTGTTCTCTTCTTCTGGTTCTTCTTTAATTCTGTGTTCATTGTTGATTTGTCTATCATATTTTTCTTAAGTATGTTACGTGGTTCCCTTCTTTATGTTTAGGTTGTTGGCTCAATCACTTGGGTTGGGTAATATCGTTGTATGTCGTGTCAAAGTATTTACATTTTAATCATTTTTTAAACATTTTATTTTATATGAAGTATTTTTACATCAAGAATTATCTTTTTTATCACTGGTACGGGATTTGGCTTAATTGTATCGTTACATAATGCCTCTCCTCTAAAATTGATCATTTTAATAAAACACTAGCATAGTTTTTTATGAAATTATCAGTTATAGATAACTTTTTTCCTTCTCTTCCTTGTTTGATTCTCCATTCTTCTTTTCTCTTCTTACTTAATTCATTCCATTTTATTTTGATCTGTTTTTATTTATTTCCATTGGTGCATTTTCCCTCATACACAAATTTTTCCCTAACTTTTATATAGTAGCTGGTTTCTCCCATTACTACTCATTTTTCTGAGACTAGAGGCACATCTTCTCTACTCAGTTCATTTGGATTGCTGGACTTTTCAACAGTCAATCGTAAATACTTTCTTTGTCAACTTGTGACTTAATAATAATAATATAATAATATACTTTGGGATTGTCCACCATGTGGTTTGTTTTTAGATCACTTTGTCATTACTACTCATTCTTCCTTCCGCTATACCTTAACTATACACTATCATCTACTCATACACTTGATTGTTTTTATCTTTATTCATATGTTAATTTCATCATATCATTATTTCTCATTATTTTGTTTTCAATGCTCGTTGTGATCATTTTAATTGTCTTAGACATTTTATTTTTCTTAATCATTTAGCAGAATTCTGCTTTAGCCATATTTGTATATTTGTTTTATATACAATTTCTCTCTCTCCTTGTACCAGTTAAAATTTTATTTTATTTTTTTCTTAGAATATCTTTTATTCAGTATGATTTCAAGTATTTATCTCTGTAATTTGAGCTTGATTTTATTTTTGTTTATTTTATTTTGTATTCAACATCATTTTTGATAATTCTTTGGTAAGTTAATTGTCTTACCTTAAAGGAATGTTTGTAGCGTATTCCTTTTTAGCTATTTTTTGTTTTAATTATAATTGTAAGTTTGTGCTTCTTACATTTTTATTATATAGGAATGTGTGTAACTTATTCCTCATTATCTCACTTTTTACTTCATACTTCATATATCAATCTTTTGTTATATTGTAAACTGATTTAAATTGAAAGGAATTTGTGTAACTGTTTCCTTTATTTTTTTTTCATTATTATATACTTATATTAATTCTTTTTATTGTTCCGCATATATCATCTAAATAAGTTAGTAAGCTGCTCTTACAATCTCTTTTGGAAGTTTGAAATCTGGTTCATTTCACAATGGTTTTATTCTTCCTCGTAAAACTTTTTTATTGAAGTTTGGTTATAAACTCCCTTGATTTTCCTTGTATTGATATTACTGATCTGGTAAGTATTATTACCATTATCTTTTGTGATGATATACGGTCTATTTATTGTGATATACATAATTGTTCTATTCATATTACTATACACCGGACCTTGTTATTTATTTTTGTAAGTTGACTTCTCCTTTTCTTTCCTTTATTATTTCCTTCTCTTGTTCGACTCTTTGTTATTATGCACCTCTACTCCTTCAAGTGCTTGGTAGACACACTTATTCTGGATGATACGTCAGCCACTATATTTTTTCGTCCTGGAATATACTCCCATGTAATGTGGTATTCTTGCAAAGCAAGTATCCATCGAGTAAGTCGGCCATGATTCAACTTACATTGTTTTAGAAACGATATTGATTTATGATCGCTTCGGACCGTGATATTATATCCAAGTATGTACGTCCTAAACTTGCTGCACGCGAATACTATGCTGAGCAACTCCTTTTCTGTAACATTGTAGTTACGCTCACAGCTATTGAGTATTCGGCTGGCGAAGCTAATGACTAGGTGATTACCATCTTCGTCTTCCTAGTATAACTTTGCGCCTAGACTTACATCACTAGCGTCGCAGTTTAGGTAGAACTGTTTTTCAAAATTAGGGTGGTGTAAAATAACAGTGTCAACAAATTTTTGTTTGATTAATTTGAGCACTTCTTCTTGTTCCGCTCCCCACGTCCATTTTTCTTTTGAAGAGAGTTGTTTGGAAAATTTTGCTGTTAGGTGGGTAGTTGGTCTGAAACTTCCTATAGTAATTGCATACTCCTAGGAAGGATTGCAACTGCTTTTTGTTTCTTGGTGATGGGAAATTTTGTATGGCGTCAACCTTCTCTTGGGATGGAGAGATTCCCTCCTCGGTTAGGTTGAATCCTAAGAACTTCACTTCTTTAGCAATGAACTTTGATTTGTCTAACTTAAGTGTGATATTGTTGTTAGATAATTTTTCCAATACATGTCTGACTCTTTCACAGTGTTCGTCCCAGTTTGCTGACGTGATAAGTAGGTCGTCAACGTACACTGTAGTAAATTCCAGTGCCTCTTGACCTAACACTTGGTTCATGCACTTCACGAACACTGCTACTGAATTAATGAGTCCAAATGGTAACCTCTTGAACTGGTAGTTTCTACCGTCAAATATGAAAGCCATGTATGCAGCTCTACCTGCCAATACCCACATACAGTATCCCAGGTGCTAATATACCTGATTCCATGGAATCTCTTCAGAATTTCTTCTATTTCTCCTGGTGAGGTTCTGTCATTGATAATCATCTTATTTATTTCTCGGGCATCCAGGCAAATTCGTACCTTGCCATTTTTCTTGGGTATGGCAACTATGGGGCTGGTATATTGAGATTGACTATACTCAATTATATCTTTAGCAATCATTCTATTTATTTCCATTCTAACTTCGTTTTTTAGAGAATGTGCTATTGGATATGATTTCCTGTGGAAATCCACTGGTTCTCGGAATTGAATTTCACATTGGTATCCTTTAACCTTTCCTGGGGTGTTCGAAAAGACATGCTGATAATCATTATAAATGGCGATTAGTTTTTTAGACTGTTGCTCACTAATCTCCTGCATAGGCCGTTCTCTTTGGAAGGTGATAATCTCTTCCAACTTCTGGTTCCATAAGGTCTTACGCTCCTCCTCCTCTACCATGGTGATAGATGGCTCATGCCTCTGGCAATAATAACTCTTCAGTTCTGTGTTTTGGCTTAAAGCAGTTGGACTTGGTACACAATTTATAATGTTCGCGGACCAGGTTCCTTGTTCTGAATTTAACAACACTACTCCCTTCTGCAGGTTTATTACTGCTGAATACCTTCTTAGTACATCACATCCGATAAGCATATTGAAAGGTAGCCCACTTGCCACGAGAAATATAATAGGGATGGTTGATTCTAGATTATCTAGCTCCAATGACACTTGTTTTCTCACCGTTTTGTTCTGTTTACCAGTTGCGCCAATGATGATTATATTATTTATTGGCAATGTAGGTATTGGTGTTCGAGAGTGAGCTTGAATTCTTTCTAATTCAGGCTGGTTGATGAGAGAGATATTAGACCCCGTGTCTACCATGATAATGGTTATGGTACCGTTTATTATCGCCTTTATATGAACAATTTCACTATTATTCTGTGGTAATTGAGTGGCCTCTTCCTCAAGAAGTTCTTCTCGAATATCTTTTAAATAATTATTATAGATTATCGTGATTACTTTGGTTTTCTTATCTGACATTGTTTGACGTATCAACCCAAGTGATTGGTCATGTGAAGGGCGTTCATACTTTATCACTGACCTTTTTAGTTTAAAGGTGGTTGCTGGCTGATGGCCAGGTTGCTTGGCTGGTTGTTCGTTTCATCGTTCGGCACATTTTGCTGGTTATTTCCATTTTGTAGTGGTTCATGGTTCCTGTTCACTGATGGGCTATTGTTAGTCTCGTCGGACGCGTGGTACCATGGTTCTGGGTGCCAATTTGGGTTGTATCTTCGGTGGTTAGTCTGCCTTCTCCCACTAATAAAATTTACATGACGTCGATTGTCACTTCTATTTGGATTACCCCCGGGTCCCCGGTTGTACTGGTAATTGGGATGATACCGGTTGCCGTAGTAATTATGGTCATTGGGGTGACCGTTGGTACGTTGTTCAGGTTCCACTCCTCGGTAATTCTCATTTGGTCGGTTATTATTATTTGGGCTGTTTCTATTATTGTTTTGATTTCCTGAGTGATGGTTCTGTTGACCTCTGTTACCAGGCTGATTATTCGGAGGGTGATGCTGATTATTTCCATTGAATGTTTGTTCTGCATTATTATCATTGTTATTTCGCCCCCAGTTATTCCGATTATTGCTTTGTGTATGATTGTATGGTCCATGGAAATTAGTTGTATTGTTATGTTCATTCCACTTATTGTATCTTTGGTTTGTGATCCTGTTTTTTTGATACTGGTTATCGTTCTCCAGGTCCTCCAATAGACTAACCATTCCTTGAATTGTTTTAATTTGCCCTTGTCTTCTGGCCTTCTGGATGGCTTCTTCGTAATGATAACCCAGTTGTATTACCAACGACTCCTCGGGTATCTTGGGTTCCAAATTTCTGGCTAAGCATACTTTTCCCAGAAAGTAAGAGGTTAACGTGTGTCCTCCTTGTGTCTCGTACCTTCCGTTACTGATGTCATTGCGGACCACATTCTGTGTTGATTCGGACCAATACTTCACTGAACTATTTCTTGAACTCTTGGGTATCATTGATCTCAGGTCGAGTGGCCGTCCACCAATTGTCATGGGTGTCACGGAACATTTCATCGATCATACTTCTCACACTGGACCACCTGGTTTCTCTGTTCTTCTCTATCAGTTCTTCTACCCGTTTGAGGAATTCTATCGGGTTTCTCCGGTAGCTACGAAAATTGATTATTTCTCGATTTTCACTGGTTATGAACTGCGTGTGATTATATGGTTTTTCTCTTAATGCATCCAATTCTTCCTGCATCTGTTTCTCTCGTATATTGATCCCCTGGATTTTTTCTCTGTTTTCTCGGGTCAGTCCGTCTATTTTATCTATGACGGTGTACACTTTCTCCACCCAATTGTTTACATCCAGTTGTAGCTCTTGGTGCCTCTCCTCCAGTTCCTTGACCACCTCCTGTTTGTTCTTCTGGCACCCTTCAGTAAGGACTTGGTAGAATTCCGTCGCTCCCAATTTACCTTCCTCCTCAACGTTACTAATTTTATTATTTAATTCTTCTCTGATTTGTATCACTGTTTCGTTGGTCTCCGTTATCGTTTGTCTGATCTCTTCTCGACATTCGACTAGTTGTTGCTTCCATTCCTCCTTGGTTTTCTTACTTTCTTCCTCGATTTTCCGTTGGAGAATATCATGATTATTTTCCATCTTTTTATTTACTGTCTCCAGATCCTTCTTGATCTGTTTCTTTAGCTCTTCGCTCTTCTTTTCCAAAGCCTCCTGACTTCCCTGTATCACTTCCATTTGCTTCTTCAACTCTTCACAGTTTTGGTCCAGTTTTTTATTCACTCCTATTTGTAATAATTCCAATTTTTTGTTCAGTTCTTCCTTGTCTTGTCTTCTCTCTTCCTTGTCTTGTCTTCTCTCTTCCTTGTCTGACCTTCTTCCCTCTTGCAATGACTCTAATCTGTTCATTTGTTCCATCATCATTCTCATCAAACTATCTAATTTCGTCTCATCGGTTGGTTTGACTGGTTGGTTATTCACCATGACTCCTGCTTCTATTTCCGGTTCAGGTGGATTGGGATTTTCCATTTGGTCCTCCTGTGGGTCCTCTTCTGACAATTCTCCAGTCGTTTCCTCCACTTCTACTTCCTCAACTTCCTCCATTTCTTCTGGGTTTCCTTCTTGGTTTGGTGCTTCCTTCCCTTTGCGCCTCGTAACCATACCGTGTCTATTCATGACCGCCGCTAGTTAGTCTTTCTAGCCTCACGTTGCTGGTCGCCAATATGTAACGAGATATAGGGGGTGTGTGGTACTTCCTTTATACTGAAAGCCCCGCGTTGGGTTCGTCAATATCAAACGAGAAAATGTGGTCGTACCTGTCAAAATGTATCACACTTGTTTATTTTGTGTATTAGTGTGAATGTAGTGTGTTTGCCTCACACTGGTCGTTACATAAATCGACGTCACTACTGGAGTCCGTAGCGTTGTCAATGTTACCAGTACAACCTACCTGTTAATTCATAGGGATTGTTATTCCCGGGTGGCGCCAAATTGTTTCTGTTAAAACAATTAAAATATTTAATTTCTAAGATAATACGTGATATTAGCATGGACAGCTGTGTCGTTCGAATTGTTCCCGCTGCTATACAGGTTGTCGACTCGTCCACTCGTGATGAGCGCTAGTTGGCTGCTGCTTACAACTCGCTAATACACATATATTCTACAAAATCCTATGAAATAACAAGATAGTAATGATCTGTACTGTATTTTTTAATACAAATTGGGTCATCAATAAATATGACAAATGAATTATAAATAATTTTATAACATTCGGCTCCGGCTTAGAGCTTGAAACACAAAATATCTCAGAGTTGGCAAAATTGATTTCAAAACATAATCGTTGCCGAAATGGCATCCGTCACTTTTAATAAATTACAATGTTTAAAATCTGGAGTTCTTTTGATCATGAAATAAGACATAAACGTTGGTTACCTGAAAAAAGTACACTACCATACCTTATACGTACTTAGAAATTATAATGTGTTTATACAATTTGTTCGGTAGTGTCGTATTTCTGTTACAAAAATTGTGCTCTCAAATAAGGTTATATTTAGTTTAATAAAATGTTTTTTAAGTAAGTAAATTATGCATTTACCTTTGAAAGAAAATACTACTTTTTAAATAGTGAGAAATTTTATCGTTTGAAAAATAATTTAAGTAATTTAGGGTTTTGGGATTAAGGAATTTATTCGGTACTTATCGTTTCATCTCACGTTGAAATGTCGTCATCAGGATAGTCGTATATTCTTCGAATTTGGGCTGGTTTTAAACTTCCAACATCTTCTTCAATCTGGTCTTGGGTTTTTCTTTAATTAATTTAGTTAATTTGGTTCCTGGACCTCGTGAATTCTTCGTACATTGACATCTATTCGTCTTTGGTTATTTTGGTTCACTGATTCGACTTTTTATAACTGTTTAAATTAAAATTTCAATCGTTCCAATTTTGCGTGCCGCTTACCCACGCGTCGTTTTTCAGAGTCTATATAATTTAACGGAAAATAAGCCCTCAACGGCTCGTTGTCATAGTAACCATAATTCGATGATTGGTTAATTACTCCTTTAAGACATTGTTAAAATATTTGAATTTTTATTCAAATTTATTAAGTATTTTCCTAATGGTTTTATTACTTTATAATTCCTTTGGGATAATAAATGACATCACTATTATTTTTCTTTCCTTTCAAAGTTTACAATGATACCTCATAAGGTCATATTCTGTTATACATTAACTATAGTCTAATTATTTGACCTTTAATAAATAACATATTTTTCTTAAATTAAACTATTACAATGATATTTCTGTGTTAAAATAACTGATATATAATTACTGTCCATTCACTGGTCTTAGATTAGTAAGATTTCTTGTGAAATTGATACAATTTACATTTGAATGTCTTTGGCAGTTAAATGTTTTCATAGTCAAAATCAGCCATGATTGTTTTTTAGTGTATTTCTTTTTAAATTACATTCTGAATTCAGCCTGATGGGCTTCACTTATTTGTTTGTGTTTTAACTACTATTCAATATATATTTTCATTACTCTTCCTTTAAAATATCATAATTAGGTTTATGGACTGTAGGTTCCTTTCAGCCATATTCCTCCTTTAACATTGAACCAACTATTCTTTACAAGTCATGAGTTATTATTAGTACTAACATTGATTTCTTTCTTGTGTTACAAACTAAAGTGATAAACATTGTCACTTTTTATAAAATTATGAAGGTTAATTCCCCTTTCAACATGGGGTGTTGTATTCTTTGCAATCTTAATTTTAATAACAAAACTTTAATTCTATTCTATCATGCCATGTTAACACAAGTTATTTGTCTGGGCTTTTTCCCTGAATAATATCACAAGCTTCCTTAATATTAATTTGGAATACTATTTCTAGTTACTCCTATATATATTACTATTTATTATATCACTCCAATCATTGGTTGTTCATCAATGTTTTACAGAGTGTCTCCTTACTTATCATTCTATTTTTAATGTTTCACATACACTTTCACTATTTTTAGGGTACTTACACTTCACTAAAGCACTTCACTTTGGTTCACTGTTTTGTATTTAGTGTTATTTAATGGGTAATCCCTATATTTTCACCTACCATTTTTCACTATTTTGTTTGAGTATGATATTTACTATTAACAATATTAGGTTAGTTGTGTTTTGTTAAATCTAACCTTTCTGACTGGGTTAGTGTACTTTTTCTATATTATTATATTTTACAATTGTATTGTCTTTAAAATGGGTACATAGGTTAAATTAATGATAATAATAATATTGGTTTCATTAATACATAATTATTCGAGGTTTATTGACCGTATTCTATCTTTAAGTATACTATCTTTCCCTTTTATATGTGTGTTAGTTTCCCCTTGGGTTTAACCTGTCTCCTCTTCATTCTTCCTCTTCTTCATCTTCAATAGTCTTCATCTTCGTTCGGTTCCCCTCTTCTTCTCTTCTGGTTTAAATTCCGTTTAATTGTAGGGATCTGTTCTCTTCTTCTGGTTCTTCTTTAATTCTGTGTTCATTGTTGATTTGTCTATCATATTTTTCTTAAGTATGTTACGTGGTTCCCTTCTTTATGTTTAGGTTGTTGGCTCAATCACTTGGGTTGGGTAATATCGTTGTACGTCGTGTCAAAGTATTTACATTTTAATCATTTTTTAAACATTTTATTTTATATGAAGTATTTTTACATCAAGAATTATCTTTTTTATCACTGGTACGGGATTTGGCTTAATTGTATCGTTACAATATATACGTAAAATGTTCGTCGTTTCAGGTAGATAAAGCATACAAGACAAGACTATTCCATGTTCTGTGCCCATAAAACGCCACTCTTCCAACTGTTAATTATGTATTAGTATTAAAAATGTATATATATATATATATATATATCACGTATATTATAATATAATTTATATTTGCTAGTACTAATTGCCTTTTTGGATCTAGTTATTGTTACTTATTCCGAACATTACTCCAATTAACTCACACTTGGTGCATACGTCCTGTCTGACTACTTTGTTAACAAGATGTTTGCTTGCAAACTAGACAGTTTCCAGTGCCACTTGTGTGTCATCGTTACACATTTTGTCCCGTATAGCCTACTACCCGAATGAATATCGATCCTACTGCCTACAAGGCTCTTGTTACCTGTTATCTTCTAAAAACGATGACAGTTGTGTTGTTCTCGTCTGTAACTGCTGATAAACAGCAGTAAAGTTAGTGAAGTTAGTAAGCAACGTCTGTTAAATAATTAAATGGGTGTTACATGTTACCTGTGTCCGATTAAGTGTTATCTGTTAAACTCATACTTCAATTTAAAACAATGTAAAGTTACACATTTCTATTTGACTTAACTTGGGTGCTATATCGTTTGCTTGTAAGACGACATCGTTTCCAACCAACGACAAAATCTTAAAAAAAAACTGCAGTAAAAACAGATCTGAGACCGTAAAGGGAATCGATGGATTATAGTAAATAAGCGCACGGTATAATGAAATTTCAACCATAAGAATAAGAAAACAATTGTTGTAAGTTATGAAATTACATAAAAAGTTAACCAGAATCAAATAGAATAAAATCAGACAACAGAAACTATGTTTACATAAAATGCGGTATTATTATACACTAGCATAGAAGCAAAAATACTATTTTAAAGTTTAGACTAATTTATTGCTTAAAAGTCTGTCATTCAGTTTTGTTTCGATACTCTCCAGGGAGGTGTTGCGCAGGAATGCTGTGAATCTTATGTGGCGGCAATAGGCCTATTTGTGGGAACCTTTGATACCTCCGACCACTTCGACAGCCTAACTTCAGTTTCACTGTAACCTATTGCTTTTTTATTTTTCTTCAGCGGCAGTTTCCTCTTTCCCGGTCCACACAGTCATCCACGGCGGACACAATTTTGCAGCCTAACGGTTCAAAATCCTCTGCGTGGATTTTATTCGTTTTTAACTAATCACTGTCTTCATTTTAAACGATTTCTTTCAAGGCTTACAGTATGATATTTTCGACGGATTGATCATTTAACGTTGTTGAAGTATAAAACAAATGATCTTGCCCTAACTATTCTGTTATGTTTTTAGCAAGCTGTAAATGTATAGCAGTTATTTTATCTCACTGGAAACAAGCCAGCGTCTTTAAACATCGTCACGCTGTGCAGATTTGTGACTATTACAGTATATGTCAGTAAGGCCTATTGTTACCGTTAGGGCTTAGTACACCAGAAAGTATGGCACCTGACTACGATCCCCGAGGGTCTAGGGACGGGTGGAGGATGCTCTCGGCTGTTCGAGAGGGTTCTATCGTTTCAGTATTTATTGAATAATATTTATTAAAAATATAAATTAGAAATGTTCGTTTGAATCTGTTGGTTTAGTGTTCTGTGCTCTTTGTGTGGCTGTGTTCATTACGGCTTTTGCTGTCTCGTGTTTGTACAAACGGTGTACATTTGTAGGTCTATACTAAGATAACGCAGGAAAATGGCTAGATGTATCATAAAAGGGAAGTATATAGCTAGTTCATCTTCTAATGAACTGCCGTAATGTATCCTGGCCTGAGTTATGAAACCACCGTGTCTAATCATGTACACGAATAGATTTCCCTTCATATGCTAACATTTTAAATTCGTTTTCTTTCTCAATACGGTTTGTGTCACCATGAGCGTTCCAATCTAAAACCGTACTCCTACCGGGATTAGATGGCTCTATGCACAATGTCTCCAGTTGTTATTCAGTTCTCATAACATTGATTTCTCAATTCTTAAGACTTTCTGTCCACCTTGTTCTGACGTCAATTCATTAGTTCTCGTCTACATATATTCCCGCTGTATTCGAGGTTTGCTGGTCACGTTTGAAGTTCCCTACAAGAACAATCCTCACGGGTGTTGGTCTGTCACAGTTGGCCCCTTTAAAGATATTAACAGCTTCCGTATACGATTTACCGTATTAAAAAATATATTCTAAACTTTGGCCATTATTGCCTGGTTGTTTGACCGTGGTCCAACATCATTAAAATTATAGTTGCTATTTAGCATATACAACCCGCTGAAATGAATTATAGTTGCTATTTAGCATATACAAACCGCTGAAATGAATTGTAGTTGATATTTTCCATATACAAACCGCTGAAATGAATTATAGTTGCTATTTAGCATATACAAACCGCTGAAATGAATTTTTTAAGGCACGTTAGTGGCTATCGTCTAAGGCAGGGGTCTCCAAACTACGGCCGGTGGCAACCCAGCCGATGCTGCGTGCAGTTTTTAAATAGTTCGTCAAAAAACTTCAAATATTATAACATTTTACTAGATAACTAAACAAGAAATAAGTATAAAATCAACGTACAGGGCTAACTTGTCAGACAAATACCTGAAATTCATTCTATTGATAGGAGCATCAAAATTTGACCCAAAATGAACAGTCATTGTACGTCAGTAGTAAATCCACACATCCCATACGTACATAAGAAAACCAAAAAATAATACATAAGAAATAGCCTATCTTTAAATGTTATTTTTTCCTTACTTTTATTTACATTATTTTAAAAAATGAATTTGTTTTCTTTGGATTAGTCTGCTTAATTCTTATTTAAATACTTATTTTATTAATTTGATTGTTTCATAAACTTAAAAAAAGTTTAAAAGAAATATGTAGGACTATATATATATATTTATTTATTTATCGTTGGCCCGCCTGACTTCCAAGATTTTTCAATTCGGCCCTCAAGTGAAAAAGTTTGGAGACCCCTGGTCTAAGGGATCGAATGCGTAATGAACACATAATGGTCGAACTGGGTATATTCTCCATCAATGATAAGATACAAGAATGAAAGCAGCAGTGGATGGAGCACGTCTGCAGAATGGACCACCAGAGGCTAGTAAAGCGCGCTGTAGACTACAAACCAGTTGTCAGAAGATCTGTGGGTAGGCCCTGGAAGAGACGACTGCAGTGTAGAGGGAACAGGCTATAAGCCTATACCGTGAAGTGACGACGACGACGACGAGATGCTATTTAAAAGCTGGTCCATGACAGCAACCCCGTCAACATAGACTATATAAATTAAAGCCACTCAACAAACTATGTGTAAGCCACTCAACAAACTATATGTAATCCACTCAACAAACTATATGTAAGCCAGTCAACAAACTATATATAATCCACTCAACAAACTATATATAAGCCACTCAACAAACTATATGTAAGCCACTCAACAAACTATGTGTAAGCCACTCAACAAACTATGTGTAAGCCACTCAACAAACTATATGTAAGCCACTCAACAAACTATATATAAGCCACTCAACAAACTATATATAAGCCACTCAACAAACTATGTGTAAGCCACTCAACAAACTATATGTAAGCCACTCAACAAATTCACAGAAATAACAAAGACAGACGTTCCGGCCTTGCCCACGGCGGCCTTCTTCAGTGTGACGGGAAAGAGGTAGTAAGTCCCGCTAGTTGTTTACAGTCAAATACTGCCCGTGAAAGCCTACGTTCATTCGCCATTATAACATTAATTTTCATTCTTACACCGTCCTTTAATAATGACGAATGCCAGAAAATTGTGAAATGTTTGAACGTCAATTATGTAATGCGACATAAATAGAGCCCCACATAACTAAGATTATAATGCAAATAATCAAAGAAATTATTTAAACAAACCCAAAATGAGTAGGAAAATAAACTGATAAAATGATAAAAGAAGTACAACACAGTCAGGTGTTATAAATAAAGCCCTGTACTGTAGTAAGTAAGAATTAAACTTTGTAAAAGTGCTAATTGTAACAAGTGACAAACAGTGCCAGTCATTAAGCGACAGAGAGGACTGTGTGACTTAACGATTTCCCCATACCTAAAACAATAAACCACTATAAATGAATTCCCTATGACATTCACTGATAATGAATGCCATAAACGAAAGTGACAATAAAAGAAATCAGTAGAGTGTGATACCATTAAAAAAAACTAAAGGATAGGCATTGGTGTTAGTATTAAGTAAAAGACTAATGACTGAATTAGTGATAAGACCTATTTTATTGTTCAGTAATAAGCCTAAAGGCAATTCTGTGTTACCACTTAATAATACAGCGGTACACCAAATATTTTGTTATTGTTTGATAGATTGTAAGCATAATCCTAGCCACGAAGGCAATATTATGTGTTAGGATGTTAACATGTTTTATTAGTATTTTTATTAATGTTTAAGGCAATTTAAGATGTCAAAACATTTGTAACAATATTGTAATCAGGCTAAAGGGTTCAAAGGAGGTATTCGATTAATTAATAATATCATTTAAAACATAATGACAATTTAAGGCCAGATAGGTAATATAGAGAATAGTAAAGTCAGAAATGAATATATAACGAGTTAACATTGGCAAACTAATAAAAAAGGACCAAAATTTAAGTGAGACACAAGTTTTAGAATAATTGTGAACCAAATTAAATTAGTCCGACAAAAATTAAATATTGTATAATAAACGTTAGGGCAGTACTATGGTCCAGATTTCGAATACTTGTAAAGGTGTAAAAACGCCTATTATAAAGTCAACACATATAAAATTATGTACCAAAATGTAGATCTTTGTAATAGGAACAAAACTATGTAAATTAATTTTAACTTAAACAAAAGGTAACAAAGGAGTATTTTTTGACATGAAAGGCAAGGATATGATTTTCAGTACTATATGCCGATTGACCTCAAGTTCGTGCAAACTAACCAATCACAAGCCAGAGTTTACTGGTCAAAAAACCGTTACTAAGACGAGAAGAATTATTATTGTATTGTTGAACGCAAGACAGAAAGGGTCAAAACCGTACAGCTGACGCCTAAAGAGTGAAGATAAAAAAATCAAACTTAAATTAAAGTAATGACTTAAAACAAAACCACAGAAGAGGAGAACATACTAAAAAATAATAGATAAAATAAACCAACTACCACTGACCGATGGAAGCTTAAGTCTACACCAATATCAAAAATCCGAGAAAGCTGGCTTGCTGCATTATACGGCAAGTGACGTAAATATATTTCCGGAGTAATTTCGTAACAACACTACACATAGATCAACTTCACTACACTATATAAACTATCTACAGTGATAATTTTGATAACCACTGAATATTAATACGGTGGTTAACAATAATAACATTTTATTTCAACAAAAACGGGGGAAGCACGTGTCTTTTAGTTAACTGACCAGGGCGGCCATCTTGTTGAGCAGCCATTTTCCAGTGCAGACAAAGTCTGTCGTTGACGCAATTAGTTAAAAACATAACTTTTATATTTGTTAACATTAGTAATTAAGATTTCTTATTTTTATATATTTGTAATGTGTTGTACGCCTTTTTAAAAAATTTCTGACTTCCTAAACAGCCCAAAGAACTCAAGCCCTGAGATTATTAATTTGCATTATAATTATTTGAAACTTGTTGAAGGTCGGATTCAAGTAACGAATCGGTACGAATCTGTCAAGGTCGACCAAAGACCGAACAATTTACATTTTTTTTAACCAATAAGCAGAAAATAAAAATCAATAATTACCTATAAAAGAGTTATTATTTAATACTTGCAAATAGGCTAAGTGTTTTTACAGGTATTAGTGGGAGCAGCAGGTACATGGGCGAATATAGCCTTGCCGACGACGAGAAGATAAAATACCCTACAACTGCCAGAGTACGGTTAGAGCTGATCGCTCATTAACCAGAAGTGCGGGAATATTCAAACCGACGATAATCTCTCCTCCTCTCTCTACACTAAAATACCAAAAAGATCAATTACACTAGACGCAGAACAACTACGGTTCAAGAACAAGAAGACTAACACATAATTAATAGTTAATATCATTAATAAACCACGATACAGCACGAATACATTATAGTATTAGTAGCGGTAGATACAAGTATTGGTTACAATATGTAAGAGTTCGTTTCAGATCATAAATAAACATATACAAAAATATGTTTAAAATTCCTTCTGTTATAAACATCTGGAAAACTTCTTCTACTTCTTCATCCTCAAGGTTTAAACCAAGAATGGTTTGTTCCGGTCTCAAATAGGCAAATATTACAGCTGGTCACTCCAGCGCTTCCTCGGACGTCCCACACCTCTCCGTCCCATAGTTGTTTGGGGATGCGGCAGTCATCCATTCGGCAAAGATGTTCCCACCCATTCAGCCGATACTGGGCGATCCTGTCGAGTACACTCATAATATTCAGTTCCTGCCGTATCTGGAAAACTTTAAACCCGAAACAACTGTACAGGATAGTATTTACGTTTACAGTAAAATATTACCTTATATTCGGTCCGCCGTGTGACTTCTCAATATGAATTTACGTAACGCGTTTCAAGGCATATGCCTCATCATCAGACGTAAAATTTAAAAACTTAAAAACACACACATCACACAAGAAACGTGTTTGTCAAAAATAATAAAATTGCCGCTATTAACATATTATGTGCACTTGTTGTTGGGTGCGCACCCGTTCAGGTATTGTCTGCTAATGATCGGAAATCGTCGATCAGTCTCAAAGCAGTATCATACAGGCGGTTAGATTCAAAGTTCAATTGTTCACTCAAAACAAACTCGCGACTGCTATCATTACTATACGCATTATAAATTTCAAGCTCTTCCAAGGCATTCATAAATCGGCCCTTGTTGCATATGTGCAATGGCATCAGATTAGACTTAAAGTCTGTATAATTGTGATTGTGTTGGGTCAGATGTCGAGTGTAATTAGATTTTATATAATTGTAATTATATGTCTTTTTTGGTAAGTGTTCACGGAAGCGTTTATAAAAATCTCTTTCGGTCTGACCTATATAGAAACTGTTGCAATCATTACAGACCAGTTTATAAATGCCTGTTTTTTCTTCAATGGGTAAGGGCATTTTAGGTCTAAGTATATTAATCAGCTTATTATTGGTTCTGAAAGACATAGTATAACCAATATTGTTCATCACTGAAGACAAAATTTTTGGCATAACATTCGTGTATTTCGCAGATATAAACTTTTTCTGTGTTTTATTAAGTGGACGGGGCTTGAGTTGAATGTTATTATGTTTCTTTAATAATTTATCAATGATGGAACTACTGTAACCAATTGGAAACTGCGATAAATCTTATAGTATTTAGCTCAGCCTGGAAATCATTATTGTCAAGGGGGACTGTCAGCAATCTGTGGATTAAACTATTATATGCTGCCATTTTTTGAGAATATGGGTGGTGGGAGTCTGCATGTATTGTATGGCTAGTGGCAGTAGGCTTCCTATAAATATTGGATTTCAATGTGTCCATTCGTCTAGTGACGGTCAGGTCTAGACGTCAGTTCAATTGTTTTGAATGAACAATTGAATTTTGAATCTAACCGCCTGTATGATACTGCTTTGAGACTGCTCAACGATTTCCGATCAGTAGCAGACAATACCTGAACGGGTGCGTACCCAACAACAAGTGCACATAATATGTTAATAGCTGCAATTTTATTATTTTTGACAAACACGTTTCTTGTGTGATGTGTGTGTTTTTAAGTTTTTAAATTTCACGTCTGATGATGAGGCATATGACTTGAAACGCGTTACGTAAATTCAAATTGAGAAGTCACACGGCGGACCGAATATAAGGTAATATTTTACTATAATTGTAAAGTGACTTGGATACCAACACGAACAAAAATGAATGTTATTTACGTTTACGTTTACAAAAATTTATTCTATCGATTGTCTGGCAGAAATCAGTTAGGCCTAAACTAGACGATTCATAATCATCTTATGACTGGCTTTGTATTCTTCTCGCCTTAAGTTACTTTAGTTTATTTCTTAATATTTTTTTACCTGTAACGTGCCTGTTAATAAATCGCAAAGAGAGCTCGAAAGAAGAAACTAAAGGTGAATGATTAGAAGTAATCCCTTAGAAGTAAATACAAAAATATCATCATCATCATCATCTTCAAATCACGGCATAGGCAAGGTGCTGCCTGTTCCGCCTTCTAAGATCCTCCAGCCGTCTCTTCCTGGGTCCACCCACACACCTGTGTCCTATGGGTGTGCACTTCCAAACTTGGTTGGCCATTCTAGAATCTGTTATTCTTTCTAAATGTTCTTCCACCGTTGTTTGTAATCTTTTAATTTTTCATTCAAGTTAAAAACTTGTAACTCTTGTTTCTTGGTTGTCCATAATTTACACCCATATGACAGTACAGGAACTGCCATAACTTTGTAAAACTTTAATTTTGTATCTCGATGACTTTGTATCTGGAATTTATCTTTTTCCTAAAAATTTAATTTTCAGTGCATTGTACATTATTCTCACTTTCCCTATTCTTTCATCCATCTTCCTTGTATTCTCCCCATTTCCCTCAATTAATTCCTTTCTTGCTGCCTGTCCCGCCTTTAAAGATCCTCCAGCCATCTCTTCCTGAGTCTACCCACACTCCTGCGTCCCATACGTTTGTATTTCCAAACTTGTTTGGCCAGTCTAGAGTCTGACATTCTTTCGAAGTGTTCTTTTGTTTGTTTGTAAAACCGTTGTTTGTAACCTTTTCATATTAAATGTAGTTAGAAATTGTAACTCTTCTCTTATGGCCTCATTCTTTAGATAATCAAGTTTAGAACACTTTTCAACTCCTGGTTGTTGGTTGTTGTCTATAATTCACACACATAGTACAGTACAGGGACTACCATAACTTTGTAAAACTTTAATATGTGTCTCGACGTATCTTGTTTCTAAAAATACCGTTGATTGTCCCACAGATCGTCTGGAAGTTACCTAACTGAACATCGATATCATAATTACTATCATAGTCAATGTCACTTCCCAAATAATTAAAATGGTTCACCTGTTCTAGAATTTGATCAATAATCATTATTTTTGTTCTTATTGGTCCCTTGCCTCGGAATGCCATTACCTTTGATTTATAATGGAGATTTTCATATTGCATTGTTTGCAAATCTTATGAAGCTAAAAAACAGATGTTTGTAAAGCAGATACTGTAAAGATACTGTATTTTGAATTAGAGGTAAGTCGTTAGGAAACAACAGTATATCAAATATCTGGCTCGTGATATCTTAATACCAGGCTTCACTAGACGTTTCCATTTCCTTCCATAGAAAAATATTCAACATATTATGGAGTCCGCATGCTCAACTGCCAGCGCACTCGCTTCCATTGAGTCGAACCTACTTTAGGGCGGAACGTTTTGACCTCAGCAGACAGTCTAGAAGGTCACAGTCCTAGCCATTTATGCTCCGTCCGATTAAGAATTAATGTAGTCTGACCTACACTGATGCTAAACCGTGCTAAGAGTATATAATACAGGTATTTTAACATAACTCGGACTTATTGCGAGTTCTTAGGTTACGTGCCTCGTGCCGAAGGCTTTCGAATGTATCAATCCTTCAATTCCGGTTATTAATTTCGTAAGGACCAGGTTAAGTCGATTAAAAAAAAGTCGTTTCCCTGAAATTTCAAATTATTTTAATTTTTTTTTCATGCGCGTTATCAATTTCACTTTACAGACTGTAGTGTTAATCACAGCCTTCTCGAAACGCCGAGAATACAACCCTGTCAGATAGATTTCTTCGAGAATTTTTCTTTACCGACATCCGCAGGGACTGTCCTGTCGTCGAGATCAGACGACGATTACTGCCAGCAAAGTGGCCGTAAGTAACTTGAGTAGAACAGTAACCTCTGCGAAGCACGCGTGAAGGTGGCATAATTACTGTTACACCGCTGCCAAGATAGAGAGAGAGAGAGAGAGAGAGAGAGAGAGAGAGGGTGAGGGAGCAGGCAGGGTTCAGCGAGATCATATTTCTTCTTAGGATGGCTGTAGGCTGTTTATCAGTGCTGCCACCTTGTCTATTACAGAGCTGCTCGTAAATCACGTGACCAGAGTCTGTTGGCTGCCAGCTCTTAAACAAACTGTTTACCGATAATCACCTGTTTGAAACCATCAGTCACACGTTAATTAGTTTGTGCGCGCTCGCTGTTTTTCCTTCGTCTATTTACGTGTATAATATTCTTTTTGCTATAAAAAGGGCGTAAAACAAAAGAAAAAGTAAATGTTTCCCATATGTGTCAGTAAATTGACGTTCTTGAGTACCAACAAATACGAAGTTCACATCGTTAAGGTTAGAATAAATTTTCTTTACATGGACTGTCAAAATACGAGCAAATTCAGTTGATTAGGGGTAAAATTCTTATATAGGCCCCTACGTTCGTAGGGACTTTATCCATAATACGTAGGCATGTTACTCTAAGGTTGTCCAAACATATCCAAATAGACTTACAAACGAGACTGAAGTGTCCCTTTCATTGAACGAGCAACGCCAGTTCTCAGTTTTAACTCGACCGTTTAGCATATGTCTGTCTATCTATCTGTCTGTATGTTTGGGTATCTCACAATAACTTTCGAATGCACCGACCGATTTTCATAAAACTCGGCACGCCTGTTCATTTAACCTACAGTTCCCTATTGTTGTGATTGCGACTTCCTCGGAATCTAAATACATGATGGCGAAGGTAATAGGAGGAAAATGATTTTATTAGAAAATTTGTTGTATTTTATAATTTTAATATTTTCTTAACACCGGGCCCGCACCATAAAATCAAGGTGCGTTTTTTCAGCCCGCAGGTCAACTCAGCCTGTTAAAATTAGTAGCCTACCTGGGATAACACTCTGGGGATAATAATGGGCGGCAGAAGCGTAGTGCTGACCACACTGCCTTCTTGTATGGCGTACGGCTCACATAAGGCAGCCTACCCTGCCTACTCCTAAGCTACTTCGGTGGTATAAATGGGAGCCATTATTATTATTATTTATATTTTCTTAACATTCAAAAGTGCTGTTCAAGAATAATCGAAAACTTTGCGACGAGTAAGAAGAATACTATTTTTTAAGAAGACATTTTAAATACATTTTCTGTTTCTATACCTGTTCCCTCCTCGTTCCTTTGGATCCGACGAGAGGATATACATACTTTTTTACATAGTAATTAAGTCCTTAAATTCGTAGTGGCCGTCAATCAATGAAGTTTTCAGTGAAGGGTTTGTGAGGATCGGTCAAAAGTATAACACAAATTTTAACTTATTTGTGTCGACGTTTCGATAATGTTTATTGCCATCATCAGGACAATTGTTGCTGACAAATAAGTTAAAATTTGTGTTATATTTTTGACCGATCCTCACAAACCCTTCACTGAAAAATTCATAGTTATTAAGATTTTTCGAATTGCTCTTTCTCTCGAATTTCTTATAGGTATAATACAATATAAAAAATATTTAATAAAAAATTATATAACACTGAATTATTGAAAATATAGTTATAAATAATTATAACTCCTCATATATTTTTTTTTCATCATATCCCTCATAACTTGTCCTCATATCGTATATGTATCCCTCATAACGTGGTATGTTCACTTTATTCTTTGTGACGAAATACGTGTTGTTGTTACGAAACGCAAATCAGGCGATATTATTCAATACTTGGAAAAGAAAATAAATGATTTTTATAATCGCTATTATTTATAATTTTATGTATACGTTTGTTATTTAGAGAAGTGAGAAGACCAAACAATTTTTCCAGTTACCAGTTCCGGTATTTTGAGCTAAGGTTTCACTTATTCCGCTCGTACGTCTACCTTCTGCGATAAAACACTGTGCTCAACATCTCACACGAATTCAGTGGCTATTATCTAAGTGACCGTAACGAAAACTCAAGCGCTATAACGAAATCTATATATATAAAACTCAAAGTCTGAGGATTTATGTGTACTGAATACAAATCCACACCGTTACACCGATTGGCATCAAATTTTCCACAGGTAACCTTTGACACAAGACGAAAAACACTGTCTAACTTGGAATTTGATATTTTGCCCCGTTCGCACGATTTAGGCCCTTTTAATTATTCCTTTTCGTTGACGCGTATAAAAATGTCAAAAACACCATGGAGACCAGAATTAATTACCATAGTCACAAGTAAATAAACAAATGATATTTAGCGGCATCGGGACTGTACCTTTATCCGTTCCTGCTGTTTTTAATGTTTTTAGTAGGCTATTGTATCGATATATTTTGCAATTTTGTATACAGATACGTCTATATATTTTGTAATTGTCTTAAACGATTATAAAATTTATGTTTATACGTATTTCTGACGATGCAATGAATAAGTAATGAAATATATTAATAATACTACTAAAGATGTCAACAACACCATGGAGAGCAGAATTAATTACCATAGTAACAAATAAATAAACAAAAGGTATTTAGCAGCATCAGAACTGTAAATTTATCCATTCCTGCAGTACATTTTCGATGTTTTATATAATATGCGATTGTATCGATACATTACGATGTGGAAAACAAGAAGTGTACTAATTGTAAATTGTCCTGTCACTTAATGCAGAGCGAAAATAAGTGTTGTTTTCATTTGTGAGGTTAGGTGACAACGGTTTTTGGTTTTAGTTTACTGCTGAAATAAATAAAAACCATGGTTGAGGAAATCATAACGTTTAATGTGTTATACAATGCTTCTAACACAGTAACACTTAAAATAAAGAATTTAGCGTTTTTGATTTAACAGGTACTATATAAATATCTCCAAAGGCTTTATAAACGAGTACTTTTAAATCTCCAAAGGTTGTTGCACAAACATAATAATTTAGTACAAGTTAAAATAGTACAAGTGTTGAAAACAGCTTTGGAGAGAATTTGACTAATGAGTACAAAATTGTTATACGAACTGACAGAACGCCATATAGACATAGACAATAAAAATTATCCTTAAATTCGTAGTGACCGTCAATCAATGAATTTTTCAGTGAAGGGTTAGTGAGGATCGGTCAAAAATAACACAATTTTTAACTTATTTGTGTCGACGTTTCGACAATGTTTATTGCCATCATCAGGACCTGTGTATGAATACAAAAGAAATGTCAGACACAACAAAACAATTATTTGGGTGAACGTGTTCGTGTATGTGAGTGTGTGTCTGTAATAAATGTCTGACATTTCTTTTGTATTCATACACAGGTCCTGATGATGGTAATATACATTGTCGAAACGTCGACACAAATAAGTTAAAAATTGTGTTTTTTTTACCGA
The DNA here is from genome assembly GCA_034769895.1 of Magicicada septendecula. NCBI lineage: Eukaryota > Metazoa > Arthropoda > Insecta > Hemiptera > Cicadidae > Magicicada > Magicicada septendecula. The sequence continues at coordinate 171,126,858 of CM068372.1, forward strand.
TCCTCACTAACCCTTCACTGAAAAATAAAAATTATATTAAAATACTTATTAAAAGTCAAATATTCGCGTTCGAAGCCACTGGTAACAGCTAGTATCATCGTAAGTCTAGGTCACCCTCCCTTAATATAACTTTATTGATGTTTGTCAAAGGGGTATTGGTACGGTGTACGCCCATCGCACTGAAAATATTCTGGTTAAATAATATAAAACAATGAAAACGTCGCGCAGCGAACGAACGAATGCTAAAACGCGATAATCGTGCGAGCCATTGCTTGAAACTGAAACTCCTTTGTAAGCGAAACAGGTGGCAAAGAGAATTTATTAGGGAACGAAAACGAGTGGAAACAATGGACGAAGTAAAAGCACAAACGTGTTGTAACGATAAACAGCCGTCGAATAAGACAGCGTAAATATTTATGTGCAGTCTAATCAACACCTTTCCGAAAAGCTAACAAATTCTGTGCGATAAAGACGCTGGCTCGTGGGAGAGAAAACATACAATTGTCCGCTTTTAAGTAGGTATTTAAGGGTAGTGTGTAGGCAAAAAATTAGAAATTTTAACCTTTTTTCAAAATATTTCTGAATAAAATAATATATAATTTATGATACAAATAAACTCAGAAACACATTTTATAAATAATCTGAAATACGTCTGCATACAATAATATTGTTCCAATTCTGTACACTATTCATTTCAATAGTAAATATTTTATAAATGGCTTAACTTAAGTGATGTGGTTGTCACTGTGTAACAGGTGATATTTTGTACTTCATGCTGGTAACTCTGAAATCGACAATATGGCTACACGTATGTTTTGTTTTAGTGCCTGCAAAATAGTGTTTGGTCATAAATTCCACTGACATACTTTAAACGCATATTTTTTTTTTTTTTTTTTTTGAAAACCATATTTTTCAAGACTTAGGTAAATATGTCTAAGAAACTATGCTACGTAGGATATTGATGTTTTCCGGGACGATGTATGCTACTCGTCTCTACATACCGAAGCAGAATTGTAGAACTAAAGTGTATACTTTGGGTGCCGTAAAAGTAAATGTTCATTAATTTTCCTTGAAAAAAGCTTGTACAGTATTATTAAAATAAATATAAATCTTGTTGTGGACATGGAAAGTAAATAATTCTGTTTTATGAAGAAAGTTGTGTTAGTGGTTGAAATCACAAGCAGAATGATCACTGTTGCACACCACTATATAAAATTATCCCGATTAGCGCTTTCAAGCTTCACAGCTCATCGTCAGACCGGAATTGTTGTGGTGTGCAACAGTGATCATTCTGCTTGTTAATTATGTTTTAGTAGACACACAACATACACATAAAACGCCTACAAATATTTCAAGACTCTATCTTATCAGGTTACAGGCAAAAATGTACGTAAAATTGCCAGCCGACTCCCTTAATTAACAGACGTGAAATTTACATATAGAGTGCAATTATTGATTGATTTTCAACTATTTAGCTCAACACGAAATCGAAGTAAAACTCACACTCGATGATGGGGTAAATCGTTCGAAAGCGCTTATAGGTAATCATTCAAATAATACTCTGTAGATAGTTACAAATACGTGTATAAGTGTAATTAATTCATTTAAGCATAACTTTTGAGATTTTATAATTTTTACAGTAGAGCAGAACAATATTAGGATCCGTAATTCAATTACGTACTGTGGCGTAAGCATGATGGTAAAGTTAAGCGTCACATGTATGAACAGAAAACGTGGCGGATACCACGTAATACTCGGTAGCAGGGTACTCAGCTCTCGCAAGAGTAGACAAAGAGTAAAGATTCGATCGATTGATTAATTGCATACACCTCGTTCTTCTCCTTCTTCTTTTGTGTCTTCTCCTTCTCCGTCTTCGGGCTGGTTTCAAGCGTTTTTCTTCATCTGCGCGTAGCGTCCACCCCAACTCTAGAACAGTTTCTTACATGTATTCCAGTCTTTTGCCTTCCTCTGCAGTTTTTCTTTCTGCTGTTCAATCATGTACGCCTTCGTGCATGCCATATTAGTCAAGCGTAATAAATGTACAAATAATCTACGTTAATTATTTATGTACGTCAAAGAGCTCCTACCACTCACTGTAGTTAACCAGAGGCGAATCGCCTTTTATTTTACTTTTGTATGTTAACCTTATAAATTTCTTCTTCTTCCAAACAGCTACAGCCTTACCTTCCCCCATTATTCCCCTCCACACAGCTTCTTCCTTCTGCCAGGCGTCTCCAATTCCCGATTCTCATTTTTCACAAATCCGCTTCCACCTCTTGCAGCCATCGTCTTCTCGGTCATTCTACCAGCCTCACTCCTCCCACTTCACCGCACAGGATTCTCTTTGCTTCCTGCCTCGACCCATTCTCTCCACATGCTCTTACCGGCCAAACTTTCTGGCTTTCATAAATCTTTCTCTATCTCCTCTATCGAGTACAGTATCCAACTCATAGTTGTAACTCCAGATTTCTCCTTCTTTTCCAGGGCCTTAAATTCTTATTATTACTTTCCGTTCAAATACTGTTCTGGAGAAATACAATTCTGGTATTGGTAAACACAAATACTTCAAGCGGAGATGTCCAAGTATCTGCCCCATATGTTACTACTGGCCTGATCAGGGTTCTATAGAGCTTCATTTTAGCAGATCAGGAGACTACTCAGATCCGAAGGGGTTCTTACTTGCACGGTAATTACTTCCTCAGTTTCCAGTAATTCCCCCTGTCGGTTTCTTCTGATATCTGGTTGGAATTATTCAGATCCGTTGTCAGATATGTAAAGCTTGCTACCCCTTCCAGTCCATAGTCCCCCTCTTACAGTTTCCAGTAGCTCATCTTGCCTCTGATACGCTCATTTTCATATATCTAATTTTCTGTTCGTTTAGTTTTAGGGCCATTTTTCTCCAGAGCATCCATCTTTTTCATCCATGTTTCTGCACATTTTGAAACATTTCTACAAGAGCTGCCAAAACTTTATAATTTGCGTTATAATGTTATTAATAATAATGTTTTCTGTATAACCGAAGCAGCTTAGAGGTTTCAGACAGGATGGGCGACATGCTAGCTTTAGCCGTACGGCAAACATATGGCCGATACTATGCTTCAGCCACCCATTATTATTCCAGAATATTAATCCTAGGTACTTATTTCCACAGGCTGATAGACCGGAGGGGGGGTGAAAAACGCACCTTGATTTTATGAGCTTGCACGGAATTTGTATCTGTGATCTTTAATTAGTAACCAAACATCATATCAACGTCTTTACAAATCCACTTTTATAACGATATTCGTTTACTTAAATAATTATCGTTTACTGAAAATTTCTAATTCAAACACGGTTTGCGAAAGCATGGTGGCTTCACTGTTAATTTCAAGCGTAAATAACACTCTGGATGGATGGATCTCCGTTGCGGAAACTCTAGAGCTCGCAAGGACAGAATCGACTCGGCCTCCAATTCAGAAAATGATACGATTTCAGTTTACATATTTTACGGAAAACAAGGACTTAAGAGACATTTTCTGTTTTTATTCTGTATGCGAGCTGTCCTTAACCATTAACTTTAGTGCTGCAGAATATAATACTACTTGAAAATTACGGCTAAATGATCAGGATTTTAACTTGGAACAGTACGCTATAGTCAATTTTATGCACTTATTTTCCTCCTTTATTGTTATTTTATAAGTAATCGATGCCCAGATTACAGTATTACACTCTATTGGAAATATTGGAGTTATCTACATGTGTCTATTACAAATAAAGTCCTTGGATTCACTAATTTTTGAAAGTAGTTTGACTTGACCCTCTATGTAATCAAGTCATGGTTCGCCGTCGAGCGATACAGATAGGGTGACAGAGAGAGAGAGGGTTCGAGGGGGAGAAATCACAACAGACGCCTTTAGAATATTGCGACTAGGGCGTGCCATAGAATTCTACTGGCAAAAGAAGCTTCAGATACAAAGATAAAGGCTATTAGCCTATCTTTTTTTTTAATACAAGAAAAGTATACAGCTTGGCATAAACCTTAACCCTTCATACGTGCAATGTGCTATAACGCTTTCGCATACGCCAGGTGGTCGTATAATGGTGGATACGTAAAAAAAAAGGCTGCAAAAAATTGTTGTCTTTTTCTTTGTAACACTGAATAAATAAAGTAGACGGAAAGTTTAAGTTATTGACATTCGTTTCTGTTGTCTGTTTGTGTGTGTGCGTTTGAGCAAAATGCAGTTCTCTCCGTAACTCTTGCTCATAATAAATTGAGATTATGCTTTGCACTAAATCAATTACTCGCTAAAAAGACATCATTACTTAAAAGTTAAGAAAAAAAACATTTTTAGTTACAGGATTCTTGGATTTGTTACGAAGAGTTTAGTTTAATACAGTTAATTTGATTTGAATCATAAAACTGAAAGAGTGCTGCAAATATCACACCACAGTCTTTTAAACTGGAAAACTGTACAGTTTAAAAGTATTATGTTTTAAAAGACAGTGATGACGTTCTGTGTCAAAAAGCCAGTGAGTAACATTCTTCTCATTCTTTAGCACTACAGCCCATTGTGAATCCTGTCTTACAACATCAGTCTTCTCCAATGTCTCCTATCCATTGTCATCTCAGTGTATCCCCTCACATCAATTCTTCTGAAATCTTCTAGCACATCATCAATCGTCTTGCCCTAGGTAGACCCTTCTTTCTGCTTTTATAGACTTGCGCTCTCAGGATTTTCTTTGGCATACGCTGATCATTCATTCGCTCTAGGTGACCTAACCTTTACGAAACTATCCATTCGTTGAACCTTTACGAATCTTACAATATCCTCATGCTTCTAGCTCATCTAATCCTGGTTATTTCTTATTCTCCATTCATCATCTTCTTTAACACGTCGTACAATCTTTATTTCAGAACGTTTTAGTGTTTCATGTTCCTTTTTACTTCCATGTTCCATAATTTGCTATTGCCCATGTCTCACCTCCAAAAGCGTAGGTCTGATAAGTGTGTTATATTTTTTTCATTTGTGTGTTGTGACTAATGAGTTTGCTTCTCAGTAGTCTACTCTTGGCATAATATGTCACATTTCCTATTGTACACTGTCGTGTATTGTAGTGTTTATGGACTCTTCGTTACCTATCATGTTACTCAGGTACCTAAACGTATTAACTGCGTTAAATGAATTACCCTCTACGCATAAATTGTATAGATTTCTTCTCTTTTCTCATGCAGAAATTAGCATGTATTTAGTTTTGCATTATTGAGTGAATAACGTTACTAAACAAATATCCAATTTTAGCTTCTCTAGTTCAAATATATAATGTACAATAGAGATAGACCAAAACTAAATAAACCAGTTAGTTCCTCCATTGCTCCTCCAACACCTCACAAAACGGTAAATTTGAGCAGAATTTCTTTAAAAGCCTCCAGCAATACGACACAAATTTAAGTTTCTGAACATATGGATGTGTTTTCACGAATTAATCTTCTAAACCAAAAAGTGTCTTCAACGAAACAAAACCACTACCATCTGTTAAAAAATTAATACAAACGAAGTAGTAGTTAATAATATTTCAATTGCTTTATTTTGTGTTGTGACTAATGAATCTGCTCCTCAATAATCTACTGTTAGCGTAATATGTCCTATTTTCTATTTGTATCCTGTCAAATATCGTCGTGTTTGTGGACCCTTCATTACCTATCATGTTACCCAGGTATTTGAACTTACTAACTGCATCAAATGAATTACCCTCTATTTATAAATTGTACAGATTCATTCTCCTTTCTGATACAGAAATTAACATGTATTTAGTTTTGCATTATTTTAGTTATTAAGTGAATGACATTACTAAACAAATATCCAAATTTTGCTTCTCGACTTAATATAGCAATTAGTTCCACCATTGCATTTGTGATATGTCTGATAGGTCCGGAGGGACATTAAAATGGAATTTTATAAGTAATGGTAGCAAAAGTTTGGTGCTGAGTAACCGCGATTGATCAATAAGCTGGTAACTGAAATGAGACGTTTAAGAAGGGTCAAAGGGTGCACACGAGAAGATGGAAAACTGAAGAAATTCGGAGAGAATTACCTGCCTATAATATCAGTGTTGGAATACAACAAAACTAATATATCTAGAATGAGAACACAGAACGTTTGAAGGAAGCGAGAATATCCAAAATTGTTAAAAATCATAATCCGAAGAGAAAGAGAGGTGCAAATATACCATAAAAGCGATGGTATTAAAGAGAACAGAAAAGGCTAATTACGTAATCTTTGAATTGAAAAAGAAGTATCTTTGAATTGAAGTTTCGCCTTTTTACCCTTAGAGGATTTAAGGTCAATGTAGGTCTGGTTCTACTGATCGCAAGCACAGCAATAGGAATATTCCTGCCCTATCGTAACTCCTCCACTTGATGATGCCAGGTGACCCACGGAATTTGAGTGGTCTTACAGAAACCGGCTCGACAGGTAAGCTCTCGAAATTCTTACGTCCCACTTTGGAATCCTTTATTCCATACCTCTTCTACAGAAAATACTATCCTTGTACAATAGTATACGCATAAACTCTATAATAACATCTAAAAGATGTTTAGGATAACCTCTGTTACACATAATGTCTCATAGAATAATAGATCTATTACCTCTATCAAACGGTTTCTCGTAGTCAGCGAAGGGAAGGAGCGCCTACAAATTAAATTCCCCTCTTTTCTCAATCCATATTTTCAAACAGTATACGTCATCCATTGCGAGATCGCCCCTTACGAAATCCTGCCTGTTTGTCTAGTAGTAAAATATCAGAGATAGAACGAAACCTTTCATTAAGTTTTCCATGTAACTTGTAAGTTATATTTATCAAGCTTATACCTATATAATTTTAAGGCACACTTCTGTCACCTTTTTTTTTTTGATAACGGAAATAACCTTAGCTACTCTTCATTCATCATGGATCCTGCACTCCTCCAGCACATGTTGAACAAATGTGCTACCTAAGATACGGTATATGTCTGTCTGTGTTTGTGGGGGGAGGAGCAGTATTTCTACAAGACTTGGCTGTTTATCGTAACGTAAACGCCACTCTTCATTTTTCCAAATGTCTTCACTTGATTCTCTTCTACCCATCTCTGTCTTTTTCCATGTGGTATCTAAAACGTTTTTGGAGCAGTTTTTCTTCGATATCATTTTCAATGCCCATATAGGCCTAATGGTAGTCGTTTTCCCCTATCCTAACATAGTGTCCTGTAGCCTTCCTGTAAGAGTATCCGTTTTTAGCACGATCTGAGGGAGTAACATCAAACTTCTTAAATAGTTATTTTCCATCCAAATGAAAAGCTCGCAGCCATAAAATACCATATATAACGATTTAAACAGGCGCAGCTTTGTGCTCGCATTCCACAACACCGCGTGTAGTCTACTAATTAATATTTTCCTGTCGCTACTTTCTGTAGCTATTTTCCGTAGATCATCTCTTCCATCGTTAGTCAGAAATACACTCCCCTCTTGTACTCTTTACGGGCCCTTTGTGAGTAAGCAAATCTTGTCCGTTGTCACAAAGTTCGTGTACCGGGTTTTGTGAATGATTTCTCGCCGTGTAGGTACACTCGTAACCTAAGCAAAAACAATCTGGCCCGTGGCAAATATCAAATATGTAATTGTACGTCACCCTCTGTCTACCCTCCCCTGCCACTGAACCGCCCCGTGGTCGTCTATCCAAGTTTCTGTACTCTTGCCAAACGTGACGATTGACTTACCAAGTGGAGTCTTGCGACCAAGAAACGGCATTTTGTTTTCCGTGAGTACACGGCACTTGATCTACAGCAAACAAATTATTTAAAACTGTTTTATTCTCCAAGTGTATCATTCTACTGTTCTTTCTGCACAACACGAATAATTTTTCAAGATTTGGTAATAATAAAAATATCACAGGCAATAGTTCGAGTAAAAAATAAACGAAGTCTCACTACATTAGTAAAAACAATCATAATAAACTATTTTTGTCCCATAAAAATTGTTTGATATAGACAGAGAGACAAACTTTGTAATTTTAATTTTTATTGCCAAACCATAATCTCACAGTGGAAATTTCTTTATCCCCACTTAGTACTGCAGTTTATATCGTCCATTAAGTTAATAAAACCTCGTTGGCACTTGTTTTGCAAACCCCTGTACACGGCGCACTGTGATGTTTTCATGAGGAACGATTTTTTACTGTTACTCTTTAATTTGTACTTAATTCAACAAATTTGTCCGGAATTAATTTACAATCAGTTTGATTAATACAACCCATAATGGTATTTAATTAATTCCGCAGACCGAATTGAATCCGGAGAAGGCTTAATTGATTAATTAATCAATTAAACGCGGCGCGTATCACGGCCGCGGACGCTATTAACCGAGCATTTTAAATGTGTTATTTTATACTGGAAACAAATGGCCTTGTCAGATGGCGAAAATCAGATGATTTATAACGGCTGGTGCGAACGAGTTCTCGGCGCGCGGAACCAACCATCCTACGTTGTGAAACGAACTCCTTTGTATTTTGGACGGACGGGATCGTGCACGTCCTACTGATTTCGTTATGTTTCATGTGAACATTTTTCGTCTCTATTATTAAATACAGTCATATGCATAGTTGATTTATGTGTTCGAAGACGTTTAGACAATTCTTAGGCTCTTTGTTTCGGGAATCCAGTTCGTGCTCCTCTCTTCTACGTGTTTCCTCAATTTTAGCATGGCGACTGTCTTATGTCAGACCATCTCTATTTTGCGCTTTATACGTACTGCGGTCGTTATATTTATTTTGATATACATATTTAATATCAAATTTTTTCACAAATAAATACACATTTCAGTAATAAAAGTACAAATAAACCGTGAGATTTCGAACACGCCTATAGTAAAGGCTTCATTAATAAGTTTCAGTATTTTAACCTAAAGCAGGAAATGGGAGTTGCAACTTAACTTTTTTTAAAGATGTTTAGTAGGGCTAACAATGGATGTTGTTCAACATCATCTGTGTGTATCGAAGAGTAAGGAAATTAAACTGAGGTTATGATCACGATGTAAAATCAAATGTCTCGATCGTTTGTAACTAATGATAGAAAGCTTACAGACCTCTGCATTCACATTCAAGAAGCATTGGCGTATTTACGGGGAGGAGACAAATGGGACCATATAAGCCCCCCCCCCGAGAGGGTCGAAAAAGTTGACGAGTTCTGTTAATCTCTTAATTTTTAGGGTATTTTATTATTTTTTTTCAGCTGTGTACGCTAATACAGCAGTAACTCCTTTTTTAAATATACAAACAGGTCTATAACACAGGATTATCGTATACGTTTGAAATATAAAATATAGAAAAACCAATTCAGTCATTAAGTAGGCCTATATTGTAAACAGTATTTCAATAACGCGTATGTGTATTGTGTTATTACCGGTTACTGTAATGAAATTGATTTCAACCACATTACATATAGTCTTAACTTGTTTTTTACACGACTGCCAAAAATAAAAAGGAGTGTTATGTTTTCAGTGGTAGGGTATGTATGTATGTATGTTTGTTCCACTATAACTTTTTAACGGCTTTACCGATTTTGATGTTCGATGGCTCGATGGATTCCTTACTTCACCAGAAGTGTCATAGGCTATATATCACCGTGAGTTGACTTCCGGTTTTGACCGGAAGTGAATACAAGTGATCAGTTCTAAGGACTTTTTTTGTTCGTTTATTGGTGCATCAGGTGGTGCTAGTGGAAAGTATTCTGTAAAGTTCACTCCAGATAGCGCTCGCGATTTAAGACCACGCTCACTAATACTATGTTAGCGCGCTATTGTGTGAGAGTATAGATCCATGAGAAACAGAGAACAGCTGATCTGAAAGTATATCTATATATATATATATATATATATTGGTTTGCTATACGGTATATATTTCTCTCTGCCTCCGTTTCTCTGCCCCCCACCACCGATCCATTTTCAATTCCAATATGAGAATGTTTCATGAGCAAGCTGAACCGCTAGGCGGCAGCAGTGTTAAATTAATCTCGCCAGCTATTAATATATCTATATATAAGGATGCGTGCGCAACCATAGATATACATAGATATATTAATAGCCGTCGAGATTAAGTTAACGCTGCTGCCGTCTAGCGGTTCAGCTTGCTCATGAAACATTCTCATACATGTTCGGACCTCATACGGCAGTCGAGCCCAGCCATTACTTGCTGCTTCAGCATCCGTATTTCAATTTCTCCTCGGGTGACAGGTTGTTGAAAAAAAAAAAATTTTTATCGGTTTAAGAGTGGTGCAAGGGTAGTTTGAGACACCCGGTATGTATATTTATTTAATTACATACTCACACACATGCGCACGGGGAAACCCAAACATGACTGCGCTAGTCTATGAAAAGAGAGTCCTTGCGTCGGTATAATTCGATGCTAGGCACCACGGAACACCGTGCTAGCCCCATTCACTGTCGCTTATAAGTACATATACCCACATTGCATATGAATATTTTATCATTTTTTCATGCTTACAGGAATATAGGAATATAATACAAAATTTCTATTGTCAAAAATGGGCTTGTCAAGAAATACAAAAAAAGCAAGACAAATGAAGGAAAAAAGAAAAAAGGAATCTCCATGTTCTCGAGAGATGCGATTAGTACGAATAAGAAATCGTATGTCTCAAATTCGATCTCAAGAAACTTTACCTGCTCGTACTTCAAGACTTAGTAATATGCGAGAACGCGCAGCAGCAGTGCGTAGAAATGAGACACCCATATCACGTGAAGCACTACTTAATGCTATGCGAGAATACGTTACAATAGCACGTGAAAGCGAATCGCCTTCATCTCGTGAAGCACGACTTTCTGCTTTGCGAAAACACGCTACAATGATGCGTGAATGCGAATCGTCCTCATCACGTGAAGCACGACTCTTTGCTTTGCGAGAACACGCTACAAATAAGCGTCAATGCGAATCGCCATCATCACGTGAAGCACGACTCTCTGCTTTGCGAGAACACGCTGCAGTGATGCGCGAATGCGAATCGCCATCATCACGTGAAGCACGACTCTGCTTTGCGAGAACATGCTACAATGGTTCGAGAAATTGAATCGCCCATGTCGCGTGATGCAAGACTTGCAGCTATGAGAGAACACGCTAAAAGGGTGTGTAAAGATGAGTCACCCACGTCACGAGAAGATAGACTCTCTAAAAAGAGAAAATATAACGTGGAAAAAAGGCAACAGTTGATTGAAGATACAAATTTTGAAGTACAAATATCACAAGTAGCCGAAATAGTTTGCTACTCTTGTGACAAACTACTTTATCAAAAGCAGGCACGTAGGATTACTGTCCTTACTAATATTACTCTCTTACCACAAGGCCATCCTGACGAAATTGTTTGCTGTAACAGGTGCGCTAATTATATATCGAAGAACAAAACACCATCTATGGCATTTTGGAACAATATGAGTGTAATACCCATTCCTACTGAGTTGCAATGCCTAAACGAGATGGAGATTAGACTAGTTTCTCGCATAAGACCTTTTATTAAAGTAGTACGTTTAGGTGGAAAATTTGGTCAAGAGGGATTCAAAGGCCAGGCCATTCTGTTTGCGCAGCAGGTGGAAGAAGTATCAGAGCAGCTACCAATATCAGCTGCTTATGCAGGACTCGCTATTGTCGCAGAGTCACTGCAAAACGTGTCCAGCAGCCGGAGGTATTGCGTTGATGTTGGCAAAATAAAGAAGGCGCTCGAATGGCTCAAACATAATAATCACTTATATGCTAATGTACAATTTAATTTCGAGTTGACTAGTGACGATATAAATGAATCTATCTTACAATCAGTTACGACGCAGCAACATGAATGCGTAGAATAAAGTGAACAGTGCCATTTCAAACATATCGGCGATGTTGTTCATATTACGTGGACATTTTGACCAAGGCAATGAATGCTTTGGAGTAGAATCACGTGGCCACCAGCCAATGCATGGCAAATTCTGCAACTGATATTGCATATTCAGTGTTGAAGCCACTGCTACAATGGTCACCTTCAGACTTAGACAGAGTTTTGCTTGCTGGTGACAGATACTTTTTACAGTATCGAGGAGTTGCTACCCTATGTAACCATCAATGAACATACATTTAACTTTCAAATTCTACCAGATGTAGTTGTAGGAGTTATCAATCCTATTGCTCCCGAACGAGTGCTGGAGGGCTACTTTACTAACATACAATCAGGTGTCGAACATTTTTTTTTCCAAAGTCATGAACATGGTATTGTAACGTCTCAAAGCCAATATTCGGTAGCCATATTCAAGAATATTAACCATTTCTATATCTTTGACTCACACTCAAGGGGGCCAAAAGGATTTGTGGCAGGTGAAAAAGGATTATCAATGGTGATGAAGTTTCCTACAGAAGAATTGCTGTGCAGACACTTACTCGTTGTTTTAGAAGTGCGAAAATCAAGGGATCTGCAATTTTCTATCTCTGCTATAACTGCTTCTTTGATTACTACAAGTAATCATACTTCAGTTATTCGGGATACAAACGTAGAAATGATTGCTAATGATGACAGTTGTTCGAATGAATGTGACAATTTACTCAACAATAATGTGTGTGATAGTGAAATAATAACCACAAGTATTATGCCAATTGATACCGAAATACCCGATGTGAACTCTGTTTTATCTGACGTTGTTGTTCACAATCGTTATATACCTATTTATCAGCTAAAGCGTAAAACAGCTCCACCCATAAATGTTATGAATGAACAAAGAGCTGAACAATTAGCCTGGGTAAAACTATTTCCTGATGGTAGAAATGGTTTTGGAGAACATCGACTGGTTCCCATTACTCCACTTGACTATTTTCAGTCACGGGTAATGAGTAAAGACAGGCGATTTCAAATGAACGAATACCTCTTTTACGCTCTCTCTATAGTTGAGTTGTATAAAGCTCAACAGAATGTTTCTGTGTGTGGTCGGTTACGCCAAAATGGAGTTGAGCCCAACACCTTGTGATGCGCAATATTCGAGGAACTCAGTCATTCTGGCATAAAGTCTTCACAGACTTAATGGCAATGATTAAAAATCTCGGACCTCCACACTTTTACATTACGTTGTCTTGCAATGACCTAAACTGGCCGGATATCTTAAAAGCTCTGTTAGTGGTTGACGGTAGACCTGATTTCCCGATATCAGAACTTTCTTTTTCAGAAAAATTGCGTCTTGTGCAGTCGTATCCTGTTATCTTATGAAGACAGTTTATGCTGCGCCTAAATATATAATTATATAATTACCTTATTATCCACTCTAGTGATACAAAGTTTCGTCAGTTATGACGCGTTTCGGGACTAAGTCCCATCCTCAGATAACACTTATTTCAATATAATAAACTAATACAATAAAAATCGCAACCATGATATGGTCATGTCAATCAAATCAAATAAAATAAAACTTCAAATCGCATGTGAAATGTTATACGAACCACGGCTGGAGCTCCCGCATGCGTTCACCCTCAACCGCAACTCAAGTCGCGTGACGATCGCGGTTGAGGGTGAACGCATTCGGGAGCTCCAGGCGTGGTTCGTATAACATTTCACATGCGATTTGAAGTTTTATTTTATTCGATTTGATTGACATGACCATATCATGGTTGCGATTTTTATTGTATTAGTTTATTATATTGAAATAAGTGTTATCAGAGGACGGGACTTAGTCCCGAACGCGTCATAACTGACGAAACTTTGTATCACTAGAGTGGATAATAAGATAATTATATAATAAGTGATACGGTACGCAAAAAAAAGTAATTGCGCCTAAATACTTTTTTCACGTTACTTAAACGACAAAATAATCCGATATTAGGACGTCCTGTTGACGACTTTTGGTGGCGTATCAAATTTCAGCTCAGAGGAAGTCCTCACGTACACATGGTGATGTGGTGCACAGATATGCCACCATTCAACAGTGAAGAAGGGATAGCACTATTAGACAGCGTGATCACCTGCAGACTTCCTGATTCTAACGATGATCACGAATTAAGGGAACTGGTTTTACACTTGCAAACTCACAAACATACACATACGTGTTATAAAAATAACAATTACTGCAGGTTTGGTTTTCGAAGACCATTAACTGACAGAAGCAAAATACTCGATGATGATGAAACAATGAGAAATGGCGGAAGATTCTACATTTTAAAAAGAGAGAAAGGAGAAGAAAATGTGAACAATTACAACGCACGCATTTTAAAAATATGGAAAGCTAATATCGATATTCAGCCTTCTAGCACTGCCACTGGAATCGCTTATTATATTTCTAAATACCGTATGTTTCCAAATCGGAGCCTGCTGAAGTTTCTAAAAATATTCGCGACGCTATTCGACGTGTGCAAGGAAAAGGAGGCAGCATGGCGAAACAAGATTTTGCAATTCAAAATGCTATTTTAACGCACAGAGTGGTGTCAGCATGTGAGTGCGCAGTACGTCTGTGTCACCTTAAAATGCGGGATTCCTCACGAAAAGTGATCTTTGTTAATACTTGCTTTCCTGAGTTAAGGTACCGGATGTTGAGAATTGATGATAATGCAAACGAGCCATACAGAAATATTTTTGACTGCTACGTTGCCAGGCCTCACGCGCTCGAAGAATTAAGTTTGCATGAATTCGCTGTCTGGTATGAGCCTGTGACGCACAATAGATTTTCAGAAGATGATCAGGATGCTGATGCTTACGAACAGGCTCCAGAAGAAAATGCCTCTGAGAGATGTATCACTCTTCTTGATAATCAGGGAAAAATGAAAAAGCGTAAGCGCCCAGCTGTCTTATGAACTAGGTATTACACACCAAACTCAGATCCGGAAGCATATTATTATTCTCTTTTAGTCACGCACATTCCTTTCCGCTCTGAATCTGAATTGATGGAGGGGTATAACAGTGCAAAACAAGCGTTCGTAGCAAAAGAAAGTTTGTTACGACCAATGCAAGGTGGAAACAAAGTGGAGGAAATGGCTAGGTGGGAGGAAGAGATTCAGCAAGCTGTAGCTAGAATTGTAGCAGAAAACCTAGCTAATGAAGTTAATTTAGATGCTGACATGGTCGAAAATAATATGCGTGAAATTTTCGAACAAAACCTTATTGAAGAACATAATGATGAAATTGCTTTAGCTAACGAAGATGGTGAACCTGAAATACATGAAATGACGGATCAACAATATGCCGCAGCAGTAAACTTAATGAATTTTCAGCAGCGCCAATTGTTCAAAATGATTTCAGACAGATTGCTTCCAAGTGAAAATAATACTGAGCGATTACGTGTGTTCGTTTCTGGAGGAGCAGGCACCAGCAAAACCTTTACTCTGAAAATTATTGTAGAACAGATTCGTCGTCTTTCTCATTTACCTGCAAGCAGAGCTGTTACAGTAGCAACACCCACAGGTGTCGCTGCAAAATTGATTGGAGGTAGCACTTTGCACTCTACTTTTGCCCTTCCTATCGAAAAAGGCAAGGTGACAGCTCTTCACCCTCTTACTGGTGAGCGTCTTCAAAGGGAACGGCTAAGGTGGAAGCATATTAATTGGCTAATCATTGACGAAATCTCAATGGTACCCTATACTACCCTAAGAAATATTCACTTAAGGTTGCAACAGCTTAAAATGAATGATGCTGTCTTCAGGGGTGTCAATATTATTTTGTTTGGCGATCTAATGCAGTTGCCACCTGTATCAAAAGCAGTTGGTGGTACCTAATGCTTCAAGCAGCCTCATTACTTATCAGCTGAAATTAATTTGTGGACACTGTTTAGCTTCTGTGAATTACCTCAAAATATGTGGCAAGCTAACGACACTACTTTTATAGACATTCTAAATAATTTACGAGTCGGCCAACTCACCATGCAGCAGCTAGAAATTTTAGATCGTCGAAGAGTTCCTTTGACAGATGAATTTGCTGATGGCGAGTGTCTGCGTATTTTCCCAACCACTAAACAGGTAGAAGAATATAATGCTATGATGACTGAAAAGTTGAAAACATCATCTAAAGTTTACGATATTGCAGCGGTGGATGTGTCTGTCAAAGCTAAGAATTACGGACAAAAGTTAAAGGAAGACTTCATACCAACGGATCCAAACAAAACTGGAGGTATTCCAAACTCTTTAGTAATCGGAGTCGGATTACTAAATATCCGGTAATGTGCGGTAATGTTGCGAAAAAACATTAATGTTAATCATGGTCTGGTCAACGGAGCAATCGGCATCATTAGAAAAATTGAGTGGCCTGCACTACGTCGAGATCAGTTTCAACCTGGTGAGCTTCCACAAGCCATATTTGTAGAATTTGATGACAGATCAATTAGGGGAAATACTGCTGGTATTGGAGTAAAGATAGAGCCCACCACTGTTGAATATGATGCTTTGCGAGGCCAGGGCAAAGTAGAACGACGTATGCTGCCATTAATATTGTGTTGGGCTGTAACAGTACATAAACTCCAAGGCACTACTTTAGACAAAGCAGTCATTGATTTGAGTAGTAATATTTTTGCCAAGGGTCAGGCCTACGTCGCACTAAGTCGTGTGAAAACATTAGAGGGATTAGCAATAAGTTGTCTGGATCCACGAAAATTGTTGCATGAACCGCACGATAAAAACTCACTTGAGGAATTAAATCGACTCAGAAATCTGTAGACCAAAGCTTTTTCTTTATCATTTCTAATAAATGAAATTATTTAGTTAATTATATAATTTATAAAACAATTTATCGAAATGTTTGTATTATACTAGTTATAATTTGTGATGTTTTCAATTTGTTTCTTCTGCAAGTAGATAATATTGTATATTCTTTTTAACACCTGACGCACGTTTCACTGAAAAATATCAGTATCATCAGAGGTTTCTAAGTGAATTAATAACAATCGAAATAGTTCTATTAACAAAAAATTAACGAATAATCGAATTTGTATCGATTTTAATGTAAAATAAAATAACTGATAATCGATTTAGGTCGATTAGTTAACGATTGTTTTAATGTTTATTTTCTTCAGCAGCTGTTTTCTCGGTTATATTTGAAATTTTGTTTATATTTTATTCATTTTTATTTTTATTTTTTAGTAAATTTATAATTTTAAATAGATCGTCTTGATTTGTTTTTATTTGGGTTTGTTCTTTAATTAATAAATTATTGTTATTGTGTTTGTAAATGTTAAGATTTTCCCAAATATTCATTTTTTGACCTTTTTGTATGTTTTTAATTAATTTTATATTTTCAATGTTTGGAAACTGGTGGTTATTATTTAGACAATGTGTGGCTAAATTAGATTTATAAATATTTGGTTTTAAATATGCATTGCGGTGTTGAACGAATCTATCTCATAGTTTTTTCTTCGTCTGGCCCACGTAAAATTTATTGCAATCTGGACATTCTATTTTATATATTCCATTTTTATTGTGAGTATTGGATTTAGTTTTAGGTTTTATTTTATTAAAAATTATATTATCTGTATTATAAGATATTTTTAAATTAGTATCTTTAAATATTTTATTTAGTTTTTGAGTAAAATTCCCGTAATAAGTGAAGGTTGTATATTTTATATTATTAATAGATGAATTTTTAAATGTAGTGTTTTTAGGAATTTTATTAGTGATTTTATGTTTAATTTTATTTTCTAATCTATTAATAGTTTTTATTTTGTATCCATTTTTAACTGCTATTTGTTGGATAATTTTTCTTTCTTTGTTTCTTTCTGTGTTATTTAATGGGATCCTAAGCATTCGGTAAATCATGGAATTAAATACTGCCATTTTGTGTAAGGGAGGATGATTAGAGGTATTTGGTATTACTAAGTCAGTTTGAGAAGGTTTCCTGTATATTGCGTATTCAAAATTTGTTTCATTTTTCTTTATTGTTAAGTCTAAATAATTTAATTTATTATTAGATTCTTCTTCTAACGTGAATTTTATTTTAGAATGTAAATTATTTATGGAGTTGAATATTTTATTTATATTTATACCATTGTTTTGGGAAATGTACAGAGTGTCATCAACGTATCTAAAATAACATCCTAATGGGTCGTTTAATTTTATTATATTTATTATTTGACCGTCGAGTTTTTCTAGGAAGATTTCTGATATGATAGCGGAGGTTGGGGCTCCCATAGCAAGGCCATCTGTTTGATAGTACAATTTGTTGTTGTATTGAAAATAATTTTGATTTAAAATTATTTTTAAAGTATTAGTTAACTATTTAATGTATGTGTTACTTTCGTTATTTGTTTTCAGATTATTTATTATAATATTTATAGTTTCTTCAATGGGAATGTTTGTATACAAGTTTCATATGTCGAATGAATATAATTTTGTATTTCTGCTTACTTCTACGTTTATTAGTTGTTCCGTGAGTTCGATACTATTTTTTATATTGTGTTTTGCTGGAAGTTCAATTTTATGTTTTAAGATTTGAGTTAGTAATTTTGATATTTTATAATTTGGTGAGGTCCTAGCGTTTATTAAAGGTCTGATAGGTTTATTGATTTTGTGTAATTTTATTAAAGAATTTAATTTTGGTGCACAAGGATTATCCATTTTATATGTAAAGGAGTCTTTAGGATTTATGATTTGGTTACTATTCTTTAGTATATTTGTTATTTGTGTTTGATATTTATTTGTGGGATCTTTATTTAATGTTATGCAATTATTATTAACTATAATTCTTCTGTTTTATCGTCTAAATCTTTCTGAGAAATTATTATTGTACTATTACTCTTATCAGCTTTGGTTAAAGTGAGGTTATTAGTCGTTAGTTTCTGTTTTATGTTATTAATGGTTTTATTTTGTTTATTTTTATTTTTAATATGATGATTTTGGTTATTATATTTTTTGATATATTTTATTATTTCCATTGAGGCTTCTGTTCTTATTCTTTGTATGAACCCGACACGTCCCCGGACCCCCAAGGCCAAATTTTAGATACGCCACTGCCAAGAAACTACGTACATCAGCACAAACATATGTGTAAACGACGTTTAAAGAGTAATTTAATTCCCCTCGAAATATTTGGAAACAAAAACACAAATAGTGTGAATCATGTAAAAACACTTTTATCGGTTTTTAACCAATTATTACGATAAACGCAGTGAAAACAATAAACCATTAGTATACGTTTTTAATGTTTTTGGTCGCCATTTTGAAACTGCGAGAGATATTAATACTGTAGCATGACAGATTATCCACATTATTCTAATTTAAAAAATGATCATATATAAAATAAAAATAAAATGACATCAATGAAAACCACTATAAAAATTAGTCAAGGACCATAAAGTAGTGAAATAATAGTTAGGAGAGATAAAATAATTAAAATCAACCATGCAATATATATAAGAAATTATAGAAGAATAATGATAGGCCAATGTATAAAGTAATTATACCCAGGTAGTATAGGAGCAGGTCAGGAAATGCCCAATATAGACAAACATCCAAAATAAATGAACAACTGTTAGAAAAACAACCACAAGTAATAACATTAAAAAACTTCCAAAAAATATGAAAATAAATAGGAAAAGTACAATGCAATAAAATATGAGTAAATATAAAATATGTTTAAGTAAAGGTTCTAGATATAAATGTAAAAATGTACCAACGCAATTTAACTTTATAATGAAAAGTGAATCCTGATGATCTCATATAAGTGAAATTCTTTATAATACAATACCAGACAAAATGACAAAAAATAATATAAGAGTATACAAATAATAGTGGAGTGACCAAGGGTAAATCCTTATAATAAAACAAAAACAGCAAGGACTGCATGAAAATTAATTTTAAGGAATAATTTAAATGATGAAAAAACAGATGTGTTTTGTTTACATTAGTAGTTCATTGAACTCAAGGCTTAAATGTTTGAGAGTGGATATAATTTTTTTTTATTTTTATGAAATATTTATTATGTTTAATGATGTTAATTAATAATAAACCTTACTGTAATTAGATGAGTGTAATTTAGTTAAGATTTTATAAGAATAATGTGCCAGAAAGGGTATTAGCAAGCTGGAATAATAATAAACATTGTAAATGAACTAACATAAAATCTAGGCCAAATGGTAAATCTTACAAACCTTGTAATTAGTAATTAAGTAAAGGAAATTAATTAAATTGAAGAAAATTATATAATGTAAATCAATTACTGTATATTATAACTGTAATAATACTTTGTAAAGGTATTGAAAAAAGGTATAAGATATTATTAGAAAAAATGCAAGGGTAATAACACTGGAATATTAGAGGAAAGCCTAAATTAAAGATAATATGTAAATTAATTAACCCAAATCATAAAATTACAAAGAATTAAATGAAAATAACCATTTTATTTCAATTAGTGATCTTGTTCAATGATAACTAGAACATAATAGAAATTGTAAACCATTTGAGGTGACAGGAAGTACAGTTAAGGCCTACCTTCTAATATACTGTAAATTTGACTTTTCGAGTTAAAAATACTATAAAGTATATCATGTTTGGTATTAAGTAACGCAGAATTAACTAAGGAAAGTAATTATGTAATTAGTATTTAATAAAATTAAATAATAGTAAAAATGTAATTAATCATATAATGTAAAAGTCAATTATTTAGGCGGAAATGCCATGTGTTTAAAACTATGTAGATTTAAGATTAATTCAGCAGAACTGATTGTATAGAGGAAGAAGGAGTTTAGTTGATTGTTGTACGTTGAGATGGACACTTCGAAATGAGATCAGACAAATAAATTCATTAATAAAGAGAGAAGATAATTTTCGGATATAATAAAAAAAAAACCCTCCGCTCAACAGTCCGTTAAGGACCAAGGCGTACCGCGCGGCTTTTTGGATATAATCAAACCTATAAAAAAAAAAACCCAGAGAAATTGAAAAATATGATTAATCTACAGTGAGTTAACCTGGAATCAACCAAATTAATCTAATTGTGAAGATCTGAAGTAGTCTTTCAGATAATTGAACTATATGAACGTGAATTCAAAATAATATCGAGTCAGCTTACACCATCTGATGAAGGCACTGTGCTGCCGAAACAGCTGTCATGGTTTTATAATTTTAATAAATTGACGAGTGGAAATCACTAAAACTATTTTATGGTTTTATTTTTTACTATAATTTACTATAAATAATATCGACACAGAATTGGACATTGTAACGTTTCACCTCCATTGGAACAAGAATATATTTAACACTGATTGCCGTGCCGGACAATTGACCACAACTCCCGAATAATTACACAGTGATGAAGAATTATTAACCACTACTACTTGGAAGAGGAATACACAAATAACCAACATTTATTTGAAAGAATTTTGCAGTGAAGACGTTTACATTCATCACGGAGGCGGCCATTTTGGACTATTCCCATAAGGCTGTGCGGTGTCGGCAGAAAAGCATCACCAGTTTGGGTTCGAGAAATTTATCTTACTAACATTGACTATTCAATAATATTTTGTATTTTAGATATTTAAGCAGGTTTTTTATACGCATTATACTTTTCAGCTTTGCCCTTTTTCTCTGACTATTATAATAACAGTTCAAAGAATCCACAAATTAATATTAATATTTTATATATGGAATTTACTCGCCCTGAGAAACGAGTCTGTAATTTGTCGATTGACTAATCGATTCAAAATCGATCATTTATTAATATGTTAATAAAATCATTGAATTTTATAACTTTGGGTTCTATTTATTTGTAATTATATAAATAGAAGAATATTAAATAATATTTGATACCCGGACTACAAGAAAAGCAGAAATTAACTACGTTAAAAGAATACACACTTAGAATAACGAAGGACCGCTAATCGATTATTACAGGAGACAATCTTATTAACGCTGAAAAACAATTCTGGTCATTCTAAGCGAATAAATTGATTAAATTAATAATTAAAAGAAATAAAAATTACACGAATACAAATAAAATAATTTATTAAAAATTAATAAATAATAAAAAACAAAAATATTGTCTTTTAAAAATAAACAAAATTTTTATTTTGTTATAAAATTGGCGAGCCCAACAGTGGGGCTGAAGATTAAATACTGAGGAGTAAAATTTTGATGTAATTCAATAATAACTGCACATTATTTGTAATAAGGCAATTTTGTGTTTTGTTACAATACAAGTGTTTCATGTAATTGGTTAATTTTCAAAGTAAAGCAAATGTACCATTAAATTTAACCTTGGTAACCGTGTTTCTGGAACACTCTGTAGTTATAAATGGACGATACTACGGAGTAGGCTGAAATGGCCGGGCCTGAATAAGAAAACAACTACTTTTTGGTTAAATTTGCATTTGTTTTTCAATGTAATCTCCATTTTTCTCCATAAACGTTTTTTCAGCGGCGTTCTAGAGCGGCTACTATGGCATATAAGCCGTTTTGTCGAGATCCTCAAACAAACAAAGATTTTGAGGATCTAGCAAAGATAGAAAAAATGTAGCATTGCTGACTTGAGTTCTGTCGCAAATCTTTCTCCAATGAGTTTTTTTTTTTATGTTAGCAAAGAGAAAAGTTGTTTGAGGCTAATTCTGCAAAGTATTATGGTGTAGTATGGTGGCTGAGAAAGCAAATCCATCCTTTAATTCTTTGATTTTAGCCAGCGAAACAATTATTGGCATGACTGCTGCTGCATTGTTTTGACACAGAATCAGTTTATAATAATTGCTACCAAGTGTTTTCAAGAAAACAGATGTCAAAAACAGAAAACAAGAAAACAGAATTGTCGAAAACAGATGTCATAACCATACCATCATTGGAATTTTCTTTTCCTTGTTTTGGTTTTACCTTTCCTGGTCCATTGTTCTGACTTCTGTTTGATCTCAGGAGTGTTGTGGTGAACCCGAGTCTCGTAAACGGTGCTTACAGAATGCCAAACGATCGGTTGACTCATTATTTCGACGTTGTCTTTGTCAGATGCGAACAAACGCGGTACCCATCTATCGCACAGCTTTGTCATCTCCAAATGTTCGTGTACGATGTTCCTCACGCGTCCCGTTGTATGCCAAAAGTCTCTAATGTCTCACTCCATTTCACTTTACTATGTGCCAAACCGCTCTTGTAGACTTCTTCAACTGTTTGTTTCTACAGTAGTCGCTGCATGGTTCATCAGTTTGCCTCCTCCGACCCATTTTAAATTCAGAATTTTAGCACTTAACAGTTGTCTTCAGTGGGTAGAATCCCCAAACGTAAAATCCAGTTCTTTTTATCTATCTTTTACACATGACTATTAAAAAAAATAAAAAGTGTAGATCACACTTTTCGCAAAAGTGTAAATCGCCACGAATTTCCAGACTGTCTACTGTTATACAAAACAATGGTGGACTGTTTAGTTCCAAGTTAGTCTACCAATGTTACAAGGGATTGTGAAAACGCTGTGTGTTACATTTACATTACGCCGTAAGAACATGCAGAAGAGACAGCTGCTATAAATAAATGATGAACAGTGTGAATAAATGATTTAAAATAAACCTTGTGTTCAAAACGTTTATTTTAATTTACTAAAAGTGTAAAGAGTGCGTGTGCGTGCAAGCGCTTAAGCGACCGTAGGCTACGTGTTTACTGAGCTTTGATCGGTAACAATATCGATGTGCAATTTGTACAAGCATGACTCTGTGTGTGTGTGTGTGTGTGTGTGTGTGTGTGTGTGTGTGTGTGTGTGTGTGTGTGTGTGTGTGTGTGTGTGTGTGTGTGTGTGTGTGTGTGT
Source organism: Magicicada septendecula (assembly GCA_034769895.1). NCBI lineage: Eukaryota > Metazoa > Arthropoda > Insecta > Hemiptera > Cicadidae > Magicicada > Magicicada septendecula. Next base: position 171,150,580 of record CM068372.1, read on the forward strand.
GTGTGTGTGTGTGTGTGCGCGCAACATATGACACTGTTATACGTGAGTGAAATACGTAATTCAGAGCAACTGCATCAAGAACAAAAAAAAAAACTCAACAAAAGAGATTAAGCCAGCATTGTGCGTTGTGGCTACCCAGATGACAAGCAAACACATATGGGCCGGGCTTACCCCACCTGTACGCGTAAAACTGTTCTGAACCATACATACGTAGGATGTCTATTACATGGTTTTAATGCAATGATTGACACCGGATTCCACTGAATATATGGTAATTCGCCCGATATACACAGTCAAGGTGTAGGATTTACAAGCTTTTTTGTTACACAGTTATACTGTAATAGTATTTAAACAGAACTAGTGTAAACCAATAAATCAACCGCATTTAAGTTAGCCTGTAAATTATACGTTCTAAAATGTAACACTAGTTAATTAACATTATACAGTGCTGATAAATTGTGTATAACAGAAGAAGGGAAAAAATACAAATAGGCTACAAAAGACAGTTTTATTAGACTCAAAACCTTTAGTGTTTAAAATATTTGCTCTGAGGTTTGATGATTCGTGATAGTCAATGATGCGTAGCGGTATAACTCCGTTGTTATTGCCAGCCTCAATGTGGTCGTTTACTGAATCGATAGAAATCGATAACCGTTCGATATTATGGATTATTTATTATTATTTAGTTACATTGATTATAATTGTATAAAACAAAGAACTTCATCATCATCATCGTCGTCGCCGTCGTCGTCAACAAAAACATCATTATTGTAATCATCATCTTCTGTTCAACATCAGGCCCATGGCCTGCTGCGCTCTTCAGCCGTGGTACAGTTGACGCCAGAGAGAAACCAGTCTGTATTAAACCACGAACCCGAGATAGGTTTTGTGTGTCTACGCTTAGATGCCGCGTTGTTGTTAACTGAGATCCGCTTATACCGTTGTATTGCCTAACAGTAGGTAGACGGGGTTGAAACGACTGTACCTTGATTTGAATGCATAGCACAGCACGATGCAAGGCGAACTCTCTTGTACACATTAACTGACAGCATTTACATGACATGGTCGGGCATGTACTGTACGTTTTGGGATGTGTCGTCAAAGTGATATTTTAGCGCCCTATATAATTTTTGATAAAAGTTTATCGACTATTGTATGACATTGTTACGTTCGCCTGTTGGTTTTTGGTCAATAAAGTAAACGGTAAGTGGGATTCTTGTCCTTGCATTGTGTCTTCTAATCAGGGGCATATTTACAGGGGGGGGGAACCCTAGAGGGTCGAAAAAGTTGTCTAATTTTGTTAAACTCTTTTTTAAATATACAAACAGGTTTATTACACAGCATTAGGCTACTCGTTTGAAACATGAAATATGGGAAAACCAATTCAGTCAATAAGTATCTTTTAACAGTGTTTCAATAACGATTATTCTTATTGTGTTATTATCATTGTTTATGGCACTGATTTCAGGATGTTATCATGCGTTTTTCAGCCATTTTAAAAGTAGTAATATTGATTAGTCTGTTTTTTCTTTTTTATGAAGCCGATCCGACCCCAAAGCCAAATTATAGATACGCCACTGCTTCTAATTGGTTTTGTAGGGATTTTACGGCAGAAATTTGTACAATCGGGGACGGGATTCTACAATAAAATTAAACCCCATTAGCTGAAGCACCAAGTTCCATGTCGGGCGGTTCCGATCAGGAGAATGCATTATATGATGTCTCCTAATCCTGCTTCTGGTCAATCGGTGTATTTTCCTTCGTTTCTTCATGACCACTGCGTAACGTTATAAGAAGTAGACTGTAGAAGAAAGTAGACATAGTACAGGAAGCCAAACGGAATTTGGAGTATGGATACATAGAAAAGAATTATACATCTTAATATATTTTATATATTTACCTAATATATGTTTTATAATTATAATCTATTATAAGTTAATATATTAACGTACTAATGCAAATTACGAGGTTTGATCAATAAATACGCGGAATTTTCGTTTTTCTCAAAACAATCTTTATTTATTCATCAATATTAATTTTGTCTCATTCAAAGTAGTCCCATCAGATATAACACAGTTGTGCCAGTGCTTTTTCCAATCTTCGAAGCACTTCTGGAACGCAATTTTCGGTATGGAGCTCCTTCAGCGACTCTGTCTTTATCTCCTCAATGTTGGTAAACGTCGTCCATTCATGTTTTTTTATCATCTCCGGGAAGAGGAAGAAGTAGCAGGGGGCCATGTCCGGCGAATACGGAGGCTGAGGCATCATAACGGTGTTGTTTTTGGCCAAAAATGCACGAACTATCAGTGAATTATGAGCAGGTGCATTAAAGTTAGGTGCATAACAATTGCCATGAGTTGTTTTGCCACAAATCCGGCCGTTTTCTTCGTATTGCTTCATGCAAACGGCGTAGAACTTCGGACCTGTACGAGCTGGTGGCAAGAACTCATTGTACATTATGCCGTTGAAATCAAAGAAAACAGTGAGCAGAACCTTCACATTCGATCGAACATGGCGAGCTTTTTTCTGTCTTGGCTCTTCAAGAAGCATACATTGGGACGATTGGGCCTTAGTTTTCACGTCATATCCGTAAAATCATGTTTCATCACCAGTAATGACCCGTTTGAACAGTTCTGGATCGTCGTTGACATCATTCAGCATCTCCTGAGGAACGACCATTCGGCACTGCTTTTGGTGGGAATTCAACAGTTCCGGGACAAATTTTGCTGCCACAAATCTCATGCCCAAAAATCCGAAAAAATTGCTTGGCATGAGCCAAATGATACGCAAACATCATCATCTACCTCTCTGATAGTTATTCAGCGGCTGTCCATAATCATTTCTTCACCTTTCAACGTTCTCGTCGATTGTTGATGTGCTGGGGCGTCCAGGGCGCTCGTCATCTTCAACGTCTTCACGGCCCTTTCGGAAACATTTGTACCACTTGTAAACGCTTGTTTTATTCATAAAAGACTCGCCAAAAGCAACATTCAACATTTCAAATACTGTGCTGCACTTTATTAAATTATTATAATAATTCATACGGTATTTGTATGTTAAATTATTATGAGTTGGCTTTTGTTCAAATGCTTAACACTTAATTGTATGAAATATAATAGGCTCTACTTTTCTCCGATCTTGTCTAGACTACGTAAAATTTGTATAATGGTTACGTCACTGAAATTTCCAATAGCCAAAGAAGTTATCTAGTAACGGATCAGCACATGTCATTAGAAATATTTCATGTGTATAATTAACAAGAAAGAAAGCATTAAAATGTTTGCGAAGCACATAGGCTACATTTAAAGTAAGCCCTTGATCTACACTTGTTATACAAGAGATTGTAATCATAATCATGACCATCATCTTCACAACACGGCATAGGCAAGGTGCTGCCTGTTCCACCTTCAAAAATCCTCCAGCCATCTCTTTCTGGGTCTACCCACACATATCTGTCCTGTAGGTTTGTACTTCCAGACTTACTTGACCAGTATGGAATCTGATATTCTTTCTAAGTGTTATTTCCGCCGTTGTTTGTAATCTTTTAATTTTTCATTCAAATTAAAAACTCATAAGTCGTCTCTTATGGCCTCATTCTTTACACGGTGGAATTAAGTAAGAACACATTTTAACTCCTCTTGAGAACGCATTTTCCGAGGCCTGTATTTTACTGTCTTGTTTCTTTGTTGTTGTCTATAATTTACACCCGTAGGACAGTACTTTGTAGAACTTTAAATTTGACCTCGACGTACCTTATTTCTAAAAATATGGTTGATTGTCCCACATATTGTCAGTTATGATTTTTTCTTCTTCGTCTGGCACTACGGTCCTTGTAGAACCCTGGCCTGATCAACGATTCTCCTCCATTCTTCTCTATCCCAGAGCCTTACTCCTCTGTAATGATTGTAATCAAACAATAGAAACCACATAAAATGGTGTAAAAGCGAGTTTTGTAGGCAAAGTCAATAAATTGAAAATTGACGAAAAAGTAAATTTGTCAACAAAGATCGAGTATGTAAAGTGTGTTTTCATTCGGCTTTAAATGAACAACTGTAGTGTAATTTTCATTGTAATAAAAACGCAAGCCAACGCAAAGAGACAGGTAAACATGTTTTCATAATGCAATTTGAGGATTAAATGGCAGCGAGAATCATTACTTCCGCCACGTCGGTGTCCAGTGAAAACGTTATGATTAGCATCTTGCGGTATTGCAGCCTTTTGTAGGCCTTGTGCGTAAATATCACTTAGTACAGCAGGCAATTGACTGCTTTCTACTACTACACCGTTACTACACCGTTTTAGTTAAATCATAACAATAAATAAATTACGACATTCAATGCCGTGCTGAGAGAAGGGAAGCGAAGAGACTGCATCGCGTGCTTCGGCGGAATAATTACACCGGTCAACTGTTTGCAAGCAGATTTTCGATGTCAGGAAACACGACAGTAACAAACGACAAACGGCAAAAAAACGATATCAAACGGTTGGCTGTATTATTTAATTCAATGAGCTGAAAGTGAAGACGTGAGAAAGGCAGAATTTACGAGATAACGACGAGGAGCATACAATACTGTCGGCACGTGACCGCGCATACTGATCAACGCTTAGTCCAGTGCACACACGCCGAGAGGCAGAGACCCACGCCGTCTTCGTAAAATCGGTTATTGCTGTAGATACGGAATTTGGGCTGGGTGTCTCTTTTATTGTTTAAAATATTCATTAATTATTTAATTAGGAGTTTCCAATTACGACTAAACTAAACCACGAATAACAATAGACCGACATAGAAACATACGTTTCACGGACGACCAGCTTTGAAACTCTCACTCTGTAAACTGCATAAAACAGATTATGTTTTTCGAAAAGGGCAGAAACTGGTTAAGTTCAAAAAAATTAGGCGTACCAAATGTATCGAATTGCACTGGAATGTGTACGCATATAAAACATTTATTAAGAACCGTTAGCAACAAAGTTCGGACAGATACTAAAACTAAATTCTACATAAACAATAAAGTTTTAATTTCTCTTATTGAGATATAAGTATACTTCTTCTTCTCGCTTCAAGAATTAGGTGAACCCCCCTGGCCATGGTACAACTCATGTTCCACCACAAGGGGCGTATTTACGGGGGGGATGAACGGGACCCCACCCTTCCCCCAGAGGGCCGAAAAAGTTGACGAATTTTGTTAATCTCTTAATTATTAGGTTATTTTATTATTTTTCAGCTGTGTACGCTAATATAGTAGTAACTGTTTTTTAAAATATACAAACAAGCTTTGTTACACAGCATTAGTGTACACGTTTGAAATATGAAATACAGGAAAATCAATTCAACAATTCAATCAATAAGTATCTTGTAAACCATGTTTAATAACGTGTATTTTTATTGTCTTATTAACGTTTACTTTAATGGGACTGATTTCAGCCACTTTAAAGATAGTAATGTTGAGTAGTCTTAACTTTTTTTTTTGTATGAAGCCGACCCGACACCGGGCCACCCTCCCCTCAAGGCCAAATTCTAGATACGCCACTGTCCACCAATGTCAGAGACAAATCAGCATAGCGGACTTGCGGTGGCAAGCCGCACGGTGGACGGGAGGTTTTGTCTGTGTGATAAGTACACTCTTTGTTACTTACATAGCCCAGGCATGCCAGACAATACAGATGTATTATTATTCTCCAGCGATGGGGGTGGGCAGGCAGACCGAGTCGTGTCCTTGACTCGATTCCACGGTGTAGCACAGCCGTTGCGATTGTGAGCTGCAAACGAAACTACTGTACTGAACTGCGCCACGGTATAAGTTTACAGCCACTAAGAGTTAGAAGAAAATACTGTCTTCGGAGATGAATTTCCTACGATGCATGAAAGAATGCACGAGAACTGACAAAATTAGAAATCAGTCAAGACATTCGCGACTAACTAAATTTATACATCAACGAAAAAATTAAATATATTATGTAAAAATGGAAAGGCGTTTAAATACATCGTAACGAAAAACTGCCTACGGGATCCAGACGGATTTCTAAGTACTTGGCCTCCTTTTCAATACAATTGAATGTTCCGTTCAGTACAATTGAATGGAGGACCTTTGATTCTTATGACAAATGTTGCCCGATTTATAGTTTACTGACCATTATTTCATCCACTATCCGAAATTGTTTAGGTGTCACATGTTACAGCCGGTTCTTTGTTGACGACAGGACGGCGAAGGAGGCAGTACTGATTTATATTGTTTCGGAAATGTCGGGAGTTATGTTAGGTAAAGGAAGGGTTGTAGTACAGTACACTTCCCCCGGATTTTATAGGGTACCAGCTGAAAAGAGTGTCATTTACTTCATGGAGAATTATCGGCCAATTAGGATTTTTCAGAGTAGGTGGTATCTGTGGGGTAATAGGCTTTCTAATTTGTAGAATAATCCAAGATGTAGGTGTAGTGGATCCAAGTAATCCAAGACTTTGTCAAATGCTTGCGAAATGTCTAAGAAAGCTGCTGTGCATAATTCCTTCTCCCCAAGGCTCTCGCGATCTTTTTGACAATTCCGTATAGTTAGGTCTAATAGCTGAATGAGTTGTATCAGCGATGTAATTTCAGCATCCATGTAGATACGGTTCAATAGTATTTTCTCAAAGGTGCTCGTAGAAAGCAGGCTAATTGTATGCATTTCGACAACCCAGAATTTATACCCAGAAGATTATTAATAATTTACGTGAAGTACGAACAGAAACGCAGAGACTGGACTTCACGAATGCGACGCGCAATGCTTATACAGTCAATTGTCAGCCGCCTGTTGGAGAATAATATCATGTGAAAGGCTAATGTAACGTCAAGACAACTTATTTGAGTCGGACGAACTTTGGGCATATAGCTGCAATTTCAAGTAAAATTACGGAAAACAGTAATCGTCTCGTATATGCTAAATTTGATTTAATTTACTAACAATTTTATTTTTATTTTAATGAAGAATAGGCGTATATTTCACTTTCAATAAAAAAAAAAACAAGTGGTAATAATGTTTTCTGTGTTCTGAATGACACATTGTCCCGTTCTTTACTTCAGTATATTCGTCTTGTTCATCAGGGGCGTATTTACGGTGAGGGAACGAACGCAACCCCCCCCCCCCAGAGGGTCGAAAAAAGTAGAAGAGTTTTGCTAATTTCTTAGTTTTTAGGATGGTTTATGTAGGGTAATGCAGTAGAAACAGGTTTATTACGCAGCATTTACGCGTATACGTTTAAAGTATGAAATTCAATTCGGTCAGTATATCTTCTAAACAATGTTTGAAAAATGTGTATTTTTTGTGTTATTACAGATTACTTAAATGGGACTGATTTCAGCCACTTTAAATATAGTAATGTTGATTAGTTTTATTTAGTCTTAACTTGCTTTTACTTTTGTGTGAAGTCGACTCGACCGGACCCCACCCCACCCAAGGATCCTCATACCACGGATTGTCAGTATTTTCAAATCGTCGTGTCATCGTCGCTTGCGTTCACAGCGAGAGACATAAACCCGCCCACTGATTTCATTACCGTGTGGATACATCGTGGAAGTGTCTGTATCCTTCCAAAACTATACCCTGCAATAATTTTATCCAAGATGATTCTTGGCCTTTCCCTAGTGTTTATCTCAACACCATATCCTTCTAATACTTACTGTGCCCATTTAAATTAACTCAATTGAGGTAGTTGGATAGGATTTTAGAGTAGGTAATGTGAGATAATAGGATTTTTAACTTATAGAATAATCCAAGACACAGACTATATCAAAAATGTGTCGGTTATTTTTTTTAAGCAAACTGCTGATCAGAATATCTTCTCGTCCAAGGTTTTCGCGAGCCTATTGACGATTCTATGTTTTTAGATAATAGTTGAATGGCTGTTACGAAATCAGAACTGATGGTCAGCGATGAAAGTTTGACATACTTGTAAAGACGATATAAATAGTAGTTTCTCTGCTAAGGACAGGAGGTAGACTGATAGGTGTGTAAGATTTGTTAATCCAAATGCACTTCGGTATATTCTTATTATGAGCTTTCGTATATACCTAAAACTGTAAATCTGATGTATAGTTTTAACATGATCAGTTTTCTCTTTGTCATTCCAGTTCTTCACCTATGCATCCTCTTCCAAAATCACGTCTCCAAATTCTGTATCCCCTTGATCCTTTTCTCGTGGAAAATAGCCATGTTTCCATACAAAAAAAACTTTGTATGATATTTTTCTGTTCCTATTTTAATATGCCTCGTAACCAGCAACTTAACAGAGGCGTATACAGTGTTTAGCTCTTTCGTAAATGCCATATCCAACTGGGCTATCGTAAACGTGTCGTTAAGCTGTGGACACAATCGAGTACTTCCTTTAGAATGTATAATTCACTGTTGACGTTGGCAATTTTTGTTTTTCTCTGTATAATCGTCTTTTGCTTCATACATAAATGCGCCGTTCCCATTTTCTTCATGTTGGAAGGTTCCCATCCTATCTAAACTAATTTTTTTTAAGGCAGTGTGATCACAAGAGTATTTATCGTCATCTTTACGGTAGGAGAATTCTCACAGTTAACTTAGAGAAACGACTGTAGACATTCATCGTGAGAGACGATCCGATTTAAAATAGTATATGAATGATGGAGCCAGTTCAGACGACCACGAAGTCTCGCAATCCAAATCCAGACACTAGCGAGAAAACAGTGTGGCGATGTCAAATTTCCTTGGACATGTAGCTCTGTTTGAGGAACAACCGTTGACCCTCACAAGCGATAGTAAAGCACACCTCTTCTTCTCCTTAACCCGTAAGTTGGTGGGCATGTGCAGTTTCTTCTCTTCCAAAGCCAGTATTCCTAATATTATTCTCTTCGTGCCTCGGTCTCGTCCATAAACTCTTGTCTTGATCTTCCCCTTATGATACATCCTTCCGTCATCCCCTCGAGCAAGGAGGTGAACCATGCTGAATATCGAAGTAGATGACCTACCACTCCATTTCTCCTTTCCACAATTGTTCTTAGCAGCGTTCTAATTTCGCTACCCTGACTAAAATTTCCTCGTTTGCCAATCTTGCAATCCACGGTATCTTCACAACAGTCTGCTCCAGCGCATCTCGAAAGCTTCAAGTTTTCTCCTTTCAGCTGTTCTTATGGTCAAATTCTTTGAGTCATAAGTTCTCATACTCTAGATGACAGTTTTTCCGAATCGCTTTCTCATAACAGAAGACGAGATACAGCGGGCGATATTTACGTTCAATAGCATCGTACAAGACGGTGGGTTACAGATCTTTGTCACTTCAGGGCAGTTGTAACCTATCGAGTGGATGCTAAGTTACAACTGTTTGTTTGACGTGTTTCCGGAGGTGAAGTTGAATCATTAGAATGAACCGTTCTTCTTGAAGACAATTTATTGTGATTAGCAAAATACAAACGAACTTTTACAAGTTACTTTATACAAACTCCTCTTGACAAACTATAAGTCAGTTAATTCAATTACTCTTTTAAACTCTAAGTACCTTCAGTTACTAGTACTTAGTTCACAAATTAATGTAACTACTTTTAGTTACTTCAAAAATTACAAAAACAAACTATTGACAACATCTGATTTTCCGGCTCTCTAAGAACACCTTCCAACACAGATCAAAGTCAAAGTAAAAATGAGAAAAGATGCGTAAGTTCTCTTGGATCTCTTACAATCAGATCTGCCTTCTCCAGCGAATGATAGAGTTTTTATAGTACATCATCGTGGGTGTAACCCTTAATTTTAGTGGTGGGACTGTTCCCTCCTCTTAATTCTAAATCCTTAATTATGATAGGCTAAATCTATTGGAAGTGAGGGTAAATCTCTTATAATTTTATAGGAACTATCACTATTCGTCTGAGACACTGCATCACGTGACCCTACGTCACGATTTTGGAGTGTTTTACTACTTTAGATTAAAAGTTCTCACGGAATAAAACACCTGCTTTCACCAATGTTCACACGGAGTACACCTGGCTTCAAACTTGTGACACATTACTTGACTCCCCCAAAAGGATATCAACTTTATGTGACATTTTATATTTCCTGTCTGGACCTTGTCACCATTAATTCTTATTTGATGTGTCTCGCCAGATTTCCTACGATTATCACTTCCTGGACAGTCACGCTTATTGAGAAAGAGGGTGAGGTACCATTCACAAACCCTGGGAAAATTCCCTAAAACTAATTTTATGTTCAAAACATATGCTACAGTCTCGTATACACACCTGACACCTGTCTCTGTTTCTCCACACAACTAAGAATTTCTTATATTCTCACTTCTAAGTAACAATTATGCTACAAGTACAGTAAGTACAATTGACAATTACAACACCTTCCCCCTTATTTTAAGCTTTAAGCAACACAATGCTTAATACTAAAACTACTATTACAATTCAAATATCTTGCTTAATTTTATAAGTGATTACACAATTTTTTATAAATTAAAATTCCTACAATGATACATTACTATCACTACTGAACTGATCACACTAATAAAAACACAAACAATTCTATTTACATCTTAATGTACTTTCACCGTATGACTTTACTTGATACTACATCAATTTTTCCATTATTATGTTCTTTTCGACTTTGGTCGTAGTTCTTTTCAAACTCTTTCAGTTCTACAATTTCATCCTCTAGCTGAGTACAACCGTTTGTTGGACTCTCTCCTCTTATTGGAGTCAGATCATGGACTGTCGCTCCATACTGGTACTGCTTTACTACAATTGGTTTGGTACTCAATGTCTGTACCTGTTTAAAAATTCCTCAAACTTCTCTTCTAACCTTTTACTACAACATCTACCAAACAATGGTAACAACCATTTTGGACAAAATCTTTTATATACATAGTATAACATTCCTGTTGTTATTAACCCACAGATTATATACATCATTACTGAACCTTATACTTGTAAATTTCATGCATATTTTCTTCCTCAATAGCTTTTCTAATTTCATTTAATCTGTAACTGGCTGCATCTAAATCGTCAACATGCATTTCCACAGTTTTCAAATACTTTGGTAATTTTAACGTAGGTAGTTTTACATCATCTTTAACTACACTATCCAATTCATCACAACAATCAATTTCTATATCCACAGGTGGGATAATTGGTATTGTACCATTACTTTCATATTTAGTATTTGATAATAACATTATACCTGAGCCATACGCTCTGCACGTTGGTGCTAAATTAAAAATTCCCACATTACTTAATTGTACTGAATGTATAATGGATGGCATACCAGCCAATTTACAACTAATTGTAAATGTCTCATCCTCTGGTAAAACATAAAGCCATGAGTTTGATTTCATCATTCTCTCCCATAAAGGATTATTAATTCTAGTTATTCTCTTATCGCAACTCTTTGGTTCATAATCACATTTAAACAATTTTACTTCACAAGATTCATGTAAATGTACTTGATAAATAGGATTCATTTGTTGACAAATAAATACATCATTTTCTAATTTTTTACAATTATTCAATTCGTCTGATTTTAAATAAATAAAATATTGTTTATTATCGTCTATACCCAAATATTCAGTTTTGGGTTGAATGAATAGGTATTCATTATTTTTTAAATATTTTGATAATGGTGATACCTTATACAATTCAAATAATATATCGTTAATCAAAGGAATAACGAATACATACACTAACTTATTGTCCTTAACATACACACAAATAGAAAATAAGTCTAAGAATGAGTGAATATTGTCATCATTCACCACAAGAGGAAATGACAGTCCTGCAGGTAATTTTCCTCTAATAGATTCTAATTCATATTTTAGAGTTTTTAAATTATTAATAGAGGAGTGAACTTCTCCTTGTCTAGCATCAGTAATAGCTTGTAACAATTCTTAACATCAATTTCTAATTGTATAGCTTCAATGTGGATATATTCCACATATTCAGTCATTGCTGCCTGAAAAGTTATATTATTAAGTTTTTCATTTAATACTTTTCGAGTCAAATTTTGAAAAGCAATAATTTTATCAAAGCTTTCTTTGATTTTACCTTGATTAATATTCGCAACATTAATTGTTTTATTAATAGTCTTAATGGTTGAAATCATGACAGCGGCTTGTTCTTTTTCTAATTTTGATAGCTCATACTGATTGTAGCTAACCTCTTTAATTTTGTCATCATAATACATGGCATCGTCATGATCCATAGTCCCAAATAAAATTTTCGCTGCTTCACGTATAGTGTCAAACATACCTCTTTTAAATCTATGATTCTTTGGTTCGTTATGTCTTAATTGCATTTTTAACTGATTAACATTTTCTTTACTGTCATTCATAGTTTCTTGCATTCCAATACTTACTTTACTAAAATAATCAGAGTACAAAATCTCTTAAGCTTATTATATCTGTTTCTAACATTTTCTAATCGTTGTAAATAATTATTAATATTATAACGTAGACGACTGCTCCGTCTATTTAAATTAATTATATTTATTATTAAGTAGTAGTCTCAGGGTTGTTTTTTACTTAATATGGGTCTTGCACTCGGCTGATTATTATTATTCAATCTCGTATTTTATTATTATATATCTGTTTATTGACTTATTCCCCTCAATTCAACCTATTGTTTAATCCAGGATTGAATAAGTCGGTTACTTACACTCTTTTCGACGTATTAACTGTAGGTTTAATTGGTTTAATTATATGTATTTTATTCACTGCTTAGAATTGTTCCAATCGAAGTTCCGTCGACTCTTCGTTGATCAGCGGTGGTGAGAAGATCAGTAGTTTTCTTCCTATATACTAACATACACATACATAGACATGACATTCATGGTAACTCATACTTTATAATATTATATATATATATATATATATATATATATATATATATAGGTCAGTACGGTTGTAAACAAAATATAAAATCACTCAATTTGAATGATTCGCACTTTAAGCATGGTACCAACCGCCTCGTTCTTCTCCTCTAAGCTGTATTTACTGATACAATAAAGGTCAACTGTTTCAAAGGTAAAAATAATAATGGTTATTTATTCAATTCTAACACAATGAAATTTAGTAAAATAATACGTGTTGCTCTTCTTTCTGGTTAGCAATGAACATTTAAAATTGAACATGGACTCTAAAACGATTGATAAGCTCAAGTTGGCATGACTGCCTTTGGTTAGTTACAAAATGTGTGTTGACAAACATACAGGTTATGTCGTATTATTCGACTTGAAATGTCATTAATAATTATAATAATAATAGTAGTAGGTTCTTTTAGACTGCAAAATACACTTATTTGAGATAATTGCTACGGCTAGAACAAACATATAAGATAAGAATTCATTGATTGTTAATTAAAAAAGACAATATGAACGACTGTTCATGGTTAGACATAGGCTTTAAATATCGTTTAGTGCAACCTTGTTTGGTTAAAAGTGGTTAACTAGTTATTAATAATTGATAATAATTGTTATGATCCAGTGTCAGGGACTAAGATCATCTCTAACATTGGATATGCCTATTTCAGGTAACGGTAATTCATTGATTGTAGTTATCACTCTCTGGTGTAACTCTTACTTAAATTTAGCAACAAAATATTCAATACTCTTATCTGCTAATAGCATAAGAGTACATACACTCTTCATTGATGGTACCATGTCTTTACTTATTCTAAACATTTATAGTATACAAATCGTTGAAATTGTCGTTACTTAAATCGTTCAACTTCGACATTCTTTATTTGTATTCCTTAGATCCCTTCTTTTAAGAATAGGGAATTTAATTGTTTACCATATGTTAATTTAAATCGCTATTAGCGTTCAGTTATCTTTCTTATCATCTAATCATAACATTATAGCTGTGGGTATGAATACTTGCGTATCTTGTCGTTCGAAGGGTTACACTTTTTCTTATTAACACTTTTTAATTAATTAAAATTTCTTTTTTATTAATTAATTAATTAAATTTTATCACTGCACTGCACCCACTCCTATGCGCATTAACTCCGGATAAAGTACACTTAGAAATATACTGCACTGATTCTTCAATGGATGTAACCTATATCTCGGTTTGAGGTTAACGTTGTTTACACCTGGTTGCTGTCAAAAGCACGTTTTTCTGGAGCGGCGACGAGCATGCACTTCGCTTCGTGGATGTTGAAAGACTGTCCTCGCTTCCTCTGTCGGAACGATGAATCTCGGATTTTTTATAAGCTCTGATTGTTCAGTTTATTTTAATTCGTTTATCTCCGGTGGGCTTCGTCAAAACAGACGCTTCCAACGGCGTCACTTTTTGGTGTCAAGATTAAGAAATCGTGGCTGACATACCCACGCGAAAGGGCACAGCATAATACAATTATTCTTAAAAGTCCAATATCTTCCTTATAATTGTACTGAGGACATTGTGATTGGGTAAATCATTGTTCATGATTTTTAAAGACGATTAATTTGAACCCCCTCATCATATATTTCTGATTCGGGATTGCTGAATTCGCACTTAGTATTTATACTTAGTGTCCATTAAGCCATTAATTATTAATATTATATTGTTTTTATTCCATTTTCCATGGTAATAACTTGTTCTTAAACTACTGTACAATTTTCACTTAAAACTATGCCTTAATATTAACACTATGTCCGTTTTCATAGATTCGAACTTAAACCTATGGTTATACATTTTTGTTTTTCTTATTCTCTAGCAATAATAACATTTAATTGAATTCTAACATTGTATAATTAAACATCGATGGGTTAAGTCACTACTGACAGTGTTCTTTTTCCCTACATTATTGGTTTAGTGCCTTAATTATCATTTATTAATTAGGCTTGTCATACCTATATGGAGTTACCTTGTTGTATGTTTGGTATCCTACACATATTATTCGTATTATTCTCTAACTGATAACTAAAATAGTTACAATGGTCTTATTGTTATTGTGATGCAGTTCATTCTGCATTTGATTCTGTTATTATCTAGGTTTAGTGGCTGTCCACTTTACTTGCAGCTAACTGTTACAATGGTTTAGTTGTAATTACATTTATATAGATTATTTAGATAGTTATTTTGGTCGCATTTGTTCATTTGAACAGTATTCAGTCTGACCTCAGGTCATTAGTTGAGTTACTATCTTTGTATAATGTGTTTATAACATGATTTTGGTTGCATAATGTCTCTTTGCCATTACAAGCATATTGTCATATATGTATTACATAAATATAGCTTTTATATTCAGTTATACTATTAGCTACTGTATACAAAACCTTCCTTATATGATCTAGTTACTTCCTAGCTCATTACATTTTGGTTTAATATTGTTTTGATTTAGTTTTCATTAAGTTTTACTGAAAACTGGATACCAGATTAGGTTATGTTATAGGTTCAGTAAGCAGTAATGTGTTGCTGCTGGCTGTGTATTTCTACATTAATCTGGTTGATTGGTTTTCATTCAATGTTTGTACATTGGTTATTGGTTATTATTATTTCACATTTAGTTTACTCTTGTATTGTCTTATTTATTGTTAATTAGTGGGTTTGTATTAACATCATTCCCACTGTACAATTGGTCATTCATTATTTTGGGACTTATTCTTCTGTTTATTTTATAACTACACATCATTTAGCTATCATAAACTTATCTTGTCCTTATTCGGTTTACTTGTGACTCTTTATTTACAATATTTAGTCCTTATTTATAATAATGTGTTTCACATAGACAATGAATGTATTCATTAAATGAGTTGTGGTCAGTGTTGACTTTACCATACAGCTTAGGGATTTATATCATGTAATTAATTAACATTTCTTCTTTCTTCTTAATACAATTATTCTTTCAAAGGTTTATGTTAGTTTGTTATACTTCAATTTCCTTCCCTTGTTCTTGTGTTTGGTCTGGATATCTTCCTTCTTCTTTCTTCACTGATCTCCTTCTCACTATTATTCATTTTTATACATGATGTGGCTTTCACTTGTCTTCTTCACATTGTTTCTTCCTTCTTCTTTCTTGAAGTTGTTATTGTTGTGTTCTTCTCCCTGATTCTTCTTTCTTCTTTTGTTCTCATTTTCTTCTCACTGATTCTTCATTCTTCTGTTGTTGTCTTGTGTCCTTCTCACTGATCTATTGGGTAAAGTATGTCAGTCGTCTCGTCTTTATTCTTCTTTTCTTCTTTATTGGTGCATTTACTAGTGATTTCTTTTCAATGATGCTTCACTTATTTAAACTTATGGTACTTTCTTCTTCTGTATACATGGTGGTATTCTAGACCTTTTAATGTATTTTTACTAGTGGTGGCCTTTAAATTAATTTTCGGTACGTAGGTGGATGTGGTGTTATATTTACTGTTACAATATCTATATACGAATTAATTTCCAATTTTCATTAGTCAATTGAACAGTTCCAATTTTTTCGAAATATACACCAGGATTATTTCTTACTTTTGTTACACTGAATGGATTGTCATCTGCGTCCGTTTTCCTTAATAGAAACCCAAAAATTATCACTGTACACAAGGTCAACAGCTCCATCTGCAACATGCAGTTTCTAATTAGTCTTCATACCTCTTTATTCGGTTTACATGTACTTTAATTAATTTTCTCCCTTTCCGTAAAATGTAATTTACTTCGGAATTTCGTTTTGTTATAACGTACGGTCCGATCCATTGGGTACCAAGTTTCTTTGACCTACCTCTACGTACGGTTTCGTCATGTAACAATACTTTGTCGCCTACTCTAAATTGTTTATCCGCTGTATTTTTGTCGTACTGACTTTTACTAGATTCTTTCTTTTTCTTTAAAATTTCTGTTGCTAACTGGTGAGCACTTTGTAATCTTTTTTTACTTCGTCTTTATATTCGTCGTAATTATACTGAGGTTGAGGAGAATCTCTTATTATACTTGTAGGCAATTCGGTCTCTCTTCCATGAATTAACGAAAAAGGTGTATGTCCCGTAGCTGTGTGCACGGTTGTATTAAACGTAAACATCGCATATGGAACCTATAAGTCCCAATTCAGTTGATATTCGTTAACATAGTGTCTTAAATACTCCGCAAGTGTCTTGTGACTTCGTTCTAAAGACCCGTTAGCTTGTGGATGATAACTAGTGGTCTGTATCTTTTTTATTTTTAATAACTTGCAAATTGATTGCATTACCTCAGATATAAAGTTTGACCCTTGGTCAGTTAACAATCTTTCTGGCGCACCATGGCGGCATATAATTTTCGTAGCGAATTCTCTCGCGATAGTTTCCGCGGTTTGATCCCTAATAGGAAACGCTTCAGCATATTTTGAGAAACAATCTTGGAATGTAAGAAGGTACTTATTCCCTCCTTGACTTACCGGTAATGGACCTACTATATCCATTGCGCATTGCTCAAACGGCTTATTTAATTCATTACTGATTTGCATAGGAACTCTTCGTGTGTCTTTCACGTGACTTTTGATACGTTGGCAACTATCACATCTTTTAATATATTCTTCGATATCATTTTTCATATTAGGCCATTCATATTTTAATTTTATTCTATTATATGTTCTAGATATACCTTGATGTCCTCCTAACGTTGAATCGTGATACTCCTCAATTATTCGTCTCTTTTCTTCTTCAGTTCCTACATCCTCTTTAATTACTTCTGCCATATTAATTTTTATTCTACTAAGCGCGTCTGCGTTCGTATTTCGCTTTCCTGCCTTGTGTATGATATTAAAATCATAATCAGCTAATTTAATAATCCAACGCATCACTCTCGATCCAGGATCTTTAATATTAAACAACCACTGTAAAGGTTTGTGGTCAGTGACTAATGTGAACCTTGTACCGTAAATGTAAGGTCGGAAATGTTTCACTGCCCATACTAATGCAACAAGTTCTTTTTCTGTTGTGCTATAATTCTTTTCAGCTTTATTTAGTGTTCTACTAGCGTACGCGATTGGTTTATCTTCGCCTATCTTACCTTGCGATAATATTGATCCGCAGGCCTCGTTACTGGCATCCGTAGTGATTACAAATTCTTCTTTAAATTTGGATATTGTAATAACGGTGCACTAGTTAATTTGCTTTTTAGCATTTCGAAACTATTATCCTGTTTTTGCGCCCAATCAAATGGTACATCTTTCTTTAATAATTCATTTAGTGGCTGAGCGATTTTACTAAAGTCTTTTACAAATCGCCTATAGTAACCTACTAGCCCTAGAAAACACTTTATGTCTTTCGCGTTCTTAGGTTTTGGATACTTATCTACAGCTTCCGTCTTCTTAGGATCTGGAGCTAACCCTTCGTCTGTAATTACATGACCTAAATAATTTACTTCTTTGCGTAAAAATTCGCATTTATCTGCATTTAATAGCAACTTGTGTTCTCTTAATCTATCAAATATTTCGCGTAACTTTATTTGGGGCTCCTCTAAATTCTGAGCGTAAACCACAATGTCATCTAAATATACAAAACACTTAATACCTTGCAAACCTGTAAGTACTGTGTTCATTAATCGTTGAAAAGTTGGCGGACCCCCTTTTAACCCGAACGGCATCCTAGTAAACTCGTAATGGCAATATGCCGTACTAAATGCGGTTCTTTCTTTATGTTCTTTATGCACTTTAATTTGATGAAATGCCGCTCGATAAATCTAAAGTACTAAAGTATTTACTTCTACCCAATTGGTCTAAAATATCTGTAATGTTAGGTAACGGAAATGAATTACCTATAGTCGCTTCATTTAATTTTCTAAAATCACCATTTAATTTTAATTAAATTTTAATTTAATTTTACCAGACGCGTCCATTTTCTTTGGTACAACCAAAAGTGGCGCGTTCCAAGGACTTTGGCTCTGTTCTATTATTTGTTGTTCTAACATAGAGTCTATTTGCTTTTGCACTTCTTCTTTATGTTGCTCCGGAATACGATACGGTTTTATATTTATTGGGGCTGTATCTTGTTTCAATGGAATCGTATGTTCCAGCGTATCAGTCGCCATTAATTTGTCTCCCGGCAGATAAAATAAATCATTGTACTCTACGCATATATTTATCAAAGCCTTTTTTTCCTCTTTATTTAAGTGATCTACCCTTAATTGTTTAATAACTTCATCTTCGCGATTTCGCGATAACTGTTTACATTCATACTCGTCAATTTTATGTATCTCCACTTCTGGGATCTCTATTTCAACTTTATCATCATTTATATTCGTAACTGGAACTAAACATTTACCTTTAAATGCTTTAGTTAGACTACTACGTAACTGTACGCCTGGCTGTAATTCACACGAATATACGACGCCTTCACCTACACTATGCGTTTTCGTACAAATAACCGTTTCTGATCGCGGTTGTAATACAATTTTATTTATATACGGAACTAATTTCCATTTAGTCTTTCCTACCTGGACAACGCCTTTCTCAAAGCCTATATTCGCTTTGTATTTCGACATAAAATCTCTACCCAAAATACCGTTACTTCTTAATGGAAACTTATCATATACCACCTGAAATGGATGAACAATTTCTCTACCATTCATTTTAATATTTAAATTTACAAAACCGATTGTTGTTACAGGCTCCTCAGAAATACCCGTAATTACTCTTTCGGTATCTGGCATTATTTCAGCATCATCTTCTAATTGTCCTACTTTAATTATCGAAATATCCGCTCCCGTGTCTAAAAGTAAACAAAAGTTTTTGTTTATTGTTTCGGATAATTGCATTTCTATGCATTCATGCTTACGGTCATCTGTAATACGACCTACTTGAATAGTTTTAAAATCACTTGCCTTCGGATGAGCATCCGTACTCTTCGGCTTAAAACTCGGTTTCTTATTATTTTTATTTTCTTCGTCTTTCTGCTTCTTAAAGCACTTAGCAATAACATGCCCTTGTTTACCACAGTAATGACACGTAATTATTTTAACATGTACGTCTCTATCTCTTTTAGCAACATTATTTTTATTAAACCCGGTTTTACTTTGAAACGAGGTTTTCTTAAAATAGCAATTACTAGCTTCATGTCCTCTCTTATTACAATTAAAACATTTAGAGCGAGTATCTTTCTTATACTCCCTATCATCTTTCACTTTTAAACCGAAATACTCTTGAGTTTCCCTATCATTTAATATGTTTATTTCTTTTAAAACAGCTGCTTCAACAGCATCTTCATACGTACGAATATTTTTCGCTTTCATCAAAAATTTAATTGGTTGACGCAACCCTTCAATAAACGCGTTATGTCTCTGTTGCTCTAGCACATCATAAATCGCGCTTTTAACACTTTTATGTTTATTTTCCGTCATCTTAATAGCTAATGAACTCAAAATACTATTTAACCTTTCAGAAAAGGCCCGAACATCTTCATCTTTATTTTGTCTTGCACTTGACATTTCTAACTGCAAATGAGCGATATTTTTCTTTTCACCGTACTTATCGTGTAACGCTTCTTTAAGCTGCTCCCATGACTCAACATCTTTAAATCTAACAATATTGTAAGCATCACCAACTAACTTATTCTTTATAATTTCAAACAGCAAATACTTATATGAATTACTTACATTCTCAATCGCAAAATCACCACAACTAATAAATTTACTTAAATCATCTCTTTTACCATTAAACTCAGGAACAAATTTAGCTGCTTGGTCAAGCTTTAATTTTTTATGATTTTCTTTATACACATCAAAGCTAATCTTTACTTTACTTTTTACTTTACTGCTTTTTCTATCACCACTATCTATCTTACTACTTGTGGCATAATCTTTCAATTCTAATTCAGAGTCAGAATTACTATTAGAGCTTTCAAAATGATTTAACTCTGCAGTAGCCATTTCTCTAGAGTAAATAAAATGGCGCTATTCACTTACTTCTACTTGAAGTCTTCTTTTCCAACGATGATCGCTTCCAACGACGATCTCAACTGCTACAACTGCTTTCAGCGACGATCTCAACTGCTACACTGCTATACTGCTACAACTGCTCCAACTGCTCCTTGGTTCTGCAACACGACTGCTTGGCTCGTCTTAAGACTGCTGCTAGTCCAGTGAATGCCCTGAAGCTGCTTCACGGTGCCGCACTCCAATGTCCACAACTGCTGATCACCTTCGTCCTCTTTGAAGTCCGTTGGTCACCTCTTGAACCCAGCACAACTGACACCAGCTTTTAATGTTTAACCTATCGAGTGGCTGCTAAGTTACAACTGTTTGTTTGATGTGTTTCCGGAGGTGAAGTTGAATCATTAGAATGAACCGTTCTTCTTGAAGACAATTTATTGTGATTAGCAAAATACAAACGAACTTTTACAAGTTACTTTATAAAAACTCCTCTTGACAAACTTGAAAAAATAAAAAGTCAGTTAATTCAATTACTCTTTTAAACTCTAAGTACCTTCAGTTACTAGTACTTAGTTCACAAATTAATGTAACTACTTTTAGTTACTTCAAAAATTACAAAAACAAACTATTGACAACATCTGGTTTTCCGGCTCTCTAAGAACACCTTCCAACACAGATCAAAGTCAAAGTAAAAATGAGAAAAGATGCGTAAGTTCTCTTGGATCTCTTACAATCAGATCTGCCTTCTCCAGCGAATGCTAGAGTTTTTATAGTACATCATCGTGGGTGTAACCCTTAATTTTAGTGGCGGGACTGTTCCCTCCTCTTAATTCTAAATCCTTAATTATGATAGGCTAAATCTATTGGAAGTGAGGGTAAATCTCTTATAATTTTATAGGTACTATCACTATTCGTCTGAGACACTGCATCACGTGACCCTACGTCACGATTTGGGGGTGTTTTACTACTTTAGATTAAAAGTTCTCACGGAATAAAACACCTGCTTTCACCAATGTTCACATGGAGTACACCTGGCTTCACACTTGTGACCCATTACTTGGCTCCCCCAAAAGGGGGGATATTACTTGATATCAACTTTATGTGACATTTTATATTTCCTGTCTGGACCTTGTCACCATTAATTCTTATTTGATGTGTCTCGCCAGATTTCCTACGATTATCACTTCCTGGACAGTCACGCTTATTGAGAAACAGGGTGAGGTACCATACACAAACCCTGGGAAAATTCCCTAAAACTAATTTTATGTTCAAAACGTATGCTACAGTCTCGTATACACACCTGACACCTGTCTCTGTTTCTCCACACAAATAAGAATTTCTTATATTCTCACTTCTAAGTAACAATTATGCTACAAGTACAGTAAGTACAATTGACAATTACAACAGGGCAGGTATCCTATAAGAACTAAGATAGTCGTGAATAATCAGATTTTTGATCAGTTTAGTCATTTTAATCACCTGAGTTGTAATATCTCATATGAAACTGATATTGATTGCGATAGTAAGCTAACAAAATTTAGACACATCTGTGAAACGATTCATATGTACCTGAAAAATAAAACACAGAAGGATAACCGAATGAAATTTTATAAAACTGTGGCTATTTCCACATTTCTGTATGCTAGTGAGGCATGGACTCTTGATAGAAGGGACGTGCAGGGGATCCAGGCAGCCGAAATGAAATTTCTAAGAGGGACGCAAGGTTGTTCTCTCTTGGATCGGTGACGGAACGAGGATATTATCTTTGCACCAGAAGATTGAAGACCACAGAAGAAGATGGTGTGAACACTTGAATCGCATGTCTGATATCTGTCTACCTGCGGCTGCTTTGGGTTATCACCCTTTTGGGAAGAGAGATGTCGGTAGACCGAGGAGGAGTTGGGTTCTGGAACAGGTCTAAGACCTAGTCCTTGGAGTGGTGATGATGATGATGCTTTCTCATTTCGAAAGAGATACTTTTTGATGTTAAAAGGCTTCTCTTTTTGAAAAACGCCTCCTGGTTTGAACGGTTCTACTTCTTATGTCAGCGGTGCATGTCCCATCCCCATGTGCTGTTATAGAGCTCAGTAAATATTTGAATGACCAACGGATAAAACGTGAAAACAGGAGTCGAGGACATAAACAATACGAAGCTCACCAACGTGGTCAGAAGACTAAACGTCTAATTAATGTGCACATCGTTAACCGAAATAAAACAATGTCTACACCGTCTGGAGTAAGCGATACACTAGACGAATCCCGTGTTGCCTTACTTATTGTGAACGCAACACCAACACAAGCTAAAGAAACGGTGTTGATTGACAGGATATGTGCGTGTGCGCGCGCGAAGGTGTTGAAAGGTGAGTGTGTAGTGTACGACCACCGGTGCGCGGCGCGGACATTCCAGTCTCAGACGTGTAAGGCAAAAACAAGCGTGTTCGACTCACACCTCGGCGTACACGTGTGTGTGTGTGTGTGTGTGTGTGTGTGTGTGTGTGTGTGTGTGTGTGTGTGTGTGTGTGTGTGTGTGTGTGTGTGCGTGTGTCATGCTAAATTATAATTGCCGCTGTTGCTGCTGCTACTGCTGTTCCAACCCTTTCAATATATACACACACACACACACATACATATGTACAAACTTATTTAAATAACTACAACAACAACGACAACGACGACGACTACATAAATTAATAAACGCTGTGTTCGGCCCGTGTTCGGTAAATTATATAAATGGAACATATCGAGATACAGCAGCAGCAGCAGCAGCAGCAGCACACGTACGTAACTGGCGTTAATTACTGTCATTCCGTTCGCCATTTAGGCGACTCGTGCGAAATTGTGTCAGACAAAGCGCAAACCATTCTACAATAACCTTTTATAGTTATTCATACCGTGATATCACCGCGCGACGAACAACACCAAGTCTAGAAATAACGGAATTTTACTAGAAAGAAAAGCGATTTCTCTAAACATCTTACCCCGCCTTCAGTGATTCAGCTGAGCGGGTTGTCACAGGAGGAAAGTGTTAAAGAAAAATCCAGAGAGGAAAGGGTACCAAGAGTGCAGGGACACATGTTATATCTGCTTATCTCGGAAAGTTGTACGATATTGTGGGATTAGAGATATGTTATCGATATAACACAGAGACTGCCCTGGAAGACAAAGAGGCGATGGGAAAAAGGGAAATGGGATAATAAGGGTTACGAAGTAAGGGAAATTATATATATTACGAGATTGATAATAACAAGAGATTTAAAGCACCGATGTGGCTTCTCCCTCATGGTTTTTAATAATTATTAGACGATAGTAACGATACGTCATAAGGTGTGAAGAAGAAGAAGAAGAAGAAGAAGAAGAAGAAGAAGAAGAAGAAGAAGAAGAAGAAGAAGAAGAAGAAGAAGAAGAAGAAGAATGAAATTGTAAAAAATGTCATTACTTAATTTCGTGAAAAATAATATATAGGTATCTTTAAACGCGACGTTAAGAATGAATGTTTTCTTCTTCTTCTGCGCTACACCCCAACGTGAGCCCTGGGTTCTCCAACCTTCTCCAAAGTCTCTTGTCCATTGCTATCTCAGTGTAACCCCTCACATCCATTCTTCAAAGATCTCCTACCACATCATCCAACCATCTTATCATAGGTCGTCCCCTCTTTCTGGTTTTATAGACTTGCGTCCTCAGGATTATCTTTGGACTACGCTGACCATCCATCCGCTCTAGGTACCTAGCCATTGTATTCGTTGAGCCTTTATGAATCTTACGGTGTTCTCATGATTCAAAAGCTCATCTATCTCCTAGTTATTTTTTAATCTCCATTCGCCATCTTCTTTAACTGGGCCATAAACACCTCATACAATCTTTCTTTCAAACCTTCTTAGTGTTTCTTGTTCTTTCTTATCCATGTCCATGTCTCGCTTCCGTAATTAACAACTGGTCTGATAAGTGTCCTGTATTTTTTTTTTACGACTAATGAGTTTGCTTCTCAATAGTCTGCTGTTAGCATAATATGTCCTATTTCCTATTGTATCCTGTTGTTTATGGAGCCTTCATTACCTCTCATGTTACCCAGGTATATGAACTGATTAACTGCGTCAAATGAATTATTCTCTGTGGATAAATTGTACAGATTTATTCTTCTTTTTGATACAGAAATTAACATGTACTTAGTTTTGTATTATTTTTTAGTTACTGATTTCAGCTAAAATCAATGGTTTGTAATACATAGGGCCTATATTAATGTGTATTATATAATCATTATGCAGAAAGAGAAAGTGAGAGGGGGAGAGAGAGAGAGAGAGAGAGAGAGAGAGAGAGAGAGAGAGAGAGAGAGAGAGAGAGAGAGAGAGAGAGAGAGAGAGAGAAGGCTGTTTGTTATAAGAAAGAACAGCAGGTACGAGGTAACGTGTTATATCTGCATTCACGACATATTGCAGACGAACAGCTTACTTTTTTGCAGCATGAAGTGTAAATCGAATTCAAAGTTTTTTTCGAGAGTAGGTGAAAATCTCTATAAACACTAGGAACCCCGTAGATCCTAGTAGTGTGAGACTCTAACCCACTAAAAACACCTCCCTTAATGCTACAACTGAGCAAGCTCATCCAACAGCTTCTCCTTCATGTTTCCTTCACGGGTGATGGAGAAAAGCCTAGTGGCTAATCCCAAGATTATTCTGTCTTTTTCTCGCGTAGAATTTTATGGATCTATACATATGAATTGCTTTCTATTGCGATACCAGATCATGTGGCTTCTGTCTTTTGAGTCGCCTCAGGACGTGTGGAGCTTCTTCCACCACGTGTCGCATTATTATCGTGGATCTGAATCCTCTGATCATGTTTGTCTGCATAATTTTTTTATTATTTCGCTGACATATTCTACATTGAAGTCTCTATGCAGGTTGTTGTTCCTTATATACCAAGGGGGATTCACTATGCTTCTGAGTACTTTGTTCTGAAAGGTTTGTATCTTTTCTAAGTTTGTTTTCTTTGTACAGCCCCACAGCTGAATTCTGTAAGTCCACACAGGCTTCTTCAGAACCTGTTTGTAAAACAGCAGTTTGTTTTCAACTGTTAGTTGCGAGTTTCTCCCTAACAGCCAGTACATTTTTCTGTATTTTATGTTGAGCTCCTCCTTCTTCTTTTTACATGCTCTTTCCATTTAAGCTTTGTATCCAGCGTCATACCTAGATACTTTGCTGTGTTAGCATATGGCACTTCCAGCCCATTAATATAAACCCTTACTGGATCTACTTTTCTGTTGGTGAAGTTGATATGAACTGATTTGGATTCATTAAGTTTGATTCTCCACCGCTTGGTCCATGCACATAGCCTACTTCTGCGATAGAGCTTGTTTGCTGCTGCTTCAACCTCGTCACCCACTGTTAAAATCGCAGTATCGTCAGCAAATGTTGCCACGGTAACTTCCTCACGATGAATTCAAAGTGAAGAACATAAAAGATCAATAAATATTAAGGGTCTTAACGTGGTAAGATTAAAATCCAAAAAGTTACATAAGGTGCAAGCCCGGCGAAAGAAAACTGGCATGACAGAGGACTGTGGCGAGAGAAGACAGTAAACTCGCGACGCCAGATAAGCTGAAGAAAAAGGGGATATTTGTGAATTCCAGATATCAAGAATGTTTGTTATTCTCGATGTCTGAAGAAAAACTAAAACTACTGGCCACGAAAACGACTGGAAGTCCGTTCTGGGAATTTACTTCTGTCAACTCCTTACAAACACAGTAACACTCTACTCAAAACCGGTTGTGTGTGTTGTGGAACGGTGTACTATCGATCCGACGTGATATTAAGTGATTATTGTGGTGGTTGTGATTCACTGACGTTAGTGATTTGTTGACTGCTACAGACGATTGTAAACTGTGACAATCAATGCTCGGTCTCTTCAAAGGGCGTACGAACGATTAAAGGACCCTCATACTTTCGGAAAAGAAACTGCTGCTAAAAGCGAACGAGTTACAGCATGCATAAAGCACGGAGTAAACGTCTTCAGCGGACATAGCGTACTCTGTGCTCACATAACGGTGTCTCTAACCGGTAAGTTATGTCAGACAAAGTATAACCTTATCTCAAGGAACGAACAGAGGCTTCTGATACAGGATCCTACAATAGGATGCACAGGATTTAATGGGGTGAAAAACTGTGAAATATTTAACAGGATACATGAGAAAAGAGACCGTGTTGAACCCTAATTAGAAGCTTAATTAGAAGGAAATTCCCGTGGCTAGGACACGTAATTAGCCACAACACCATGCTATTAGGCAGAAATGTTCATGGAAGGGAATGCTACGTTAAGACTAAGAAAGAAAACGTTGGATCAACTGGCTGTAGAAGGGATACAGAGAGTTTTAAATACAGGTCGATCTGACGGTTTCGTTTTCAAGAAACAGGGGCGAAAACGTTTCGCCGTACCGTCGAGAGAGAGAGAGAGAGAGAGAGAGAGAGAGAGAGAGAGAGAGAGAGAGAGAGAGAGAGAGAGAGAGAGAGCATGCGCGAGCAACCTAACCATTGTAGAAACAAAAAGCAGATATGTAACAGTGAAAGGGAGTTATTTAGGCCCTATATACGAATACATTATTGCACATATCTTCTCAGTTTTAGTGAGTAACGCAGAAATAGCCATTACCTTATCTGATGCACGGGTGCTGATGCGTTCTCCCATACACCCGATTATGGGAACTCAGTACTAAGCGTATCCTTGGAACTAGCTCCTCCGGCAATAAATTTCTGATAATTATAATTTTTAACCGACAAACTTAGGGCAACAGCATGACGCATATCGTTACCAAAATACTGACGATTACGAACCGGGGCTGACATATTTATTA
This sequence comes from Magicicada septendecula, assembly GCA_034769895.1. Taxonomy (NCBI): domain Eukaryota; kingdom Metazoa; phylum Arthropoda; class Insecta; order Hemiptera; family Cicadidae; genus Magicicada; species Magicicada septendecula. Next base: position 171,178,209 of record CM068372.1, read on the forward strand.
GCGCCAATTATACCTTTTTTGTAAATTATGTGAAAACACGAGAGGAAAAAAAATTAATTTACAACCGGGGAACGACTGAAGACAACGATGTTGCAATTATAAATAAGAAAATAAATAATCTTAAGGTACGAGAAATTTGTGTTGGTTATTAATTAAAAGGAGCGCAGGCGTGCTGTGGCATAATTAATTATATGTATGTACGAAGAGTGAGCGCGATGCGTATGATCACAGTTATCGCATACGTATACGGCCCTCCTACATAGCCTACGTAAATACTCTGGTTAAGTTTTAATGCAATGCTTATGTTATTTAATTAACTGGTTATATTCTAATAATTACGATGTATACATTAAGTAACAGATATTACTCAAAACATGGGTGTCGTGTATATATGAATATAGACCTACATGTGGAGTTTGTTAGCTAAAGTTATTCTCGTTTAATAATTAACATTTTTTTGGACTTTTTAATTAATCAAAAATAAAATCAGTCTTTACTATATTACCGTTAATTTTATTCCTTGGAGTGTGCTCTTTTCCATGACGAGTATAAGAGGAAAGATACAAGCAGGGAATACAGCCTATTTTGCAAATATTAACATCTTTAAAAACAATCTTGTTACAAGTGGCATAAAATTTAAAGTATATTATTCTCTTGTGCGACCAATTGTTACATATGGATCTGAGGTGTGGACTTTAACAGAACATGACAAAACTGCTTTAAAATCATTTGAGCGCAAAATATTGGGTAAACTTTGTGGCCCAGTAAGAGAAGAAGGCAGTTGGAGAATACGCAATAACAACGAAGTACAGGATCTCATGCATGGAAAAGACATAGAGAAATTAATCAAATCGCAGAGGTTGTGTTGGCTGGGACACGTAGAGAGAATGTCTGAGGAAAGAATTCCTAAAGGAATGCTGAAGAGAGGATTATATACTACTAGACGTAGAGGCACACCAAGGATGAGATGGTTGGATGGCGTAACAGAAGCCCTCACTAGCATCGGAATCAAAGGTGGAGGGGAAGGGCGAAAAACAGGAAAGCATGGAAGAGTATTGTTGAGGAGGCTAAAGCTCACCAAAGATGTAACGCCAGATAAGAAGAAGAAGAAGAAGAAGTGTGCGCTTTTTCCAGTCTTCGAAGACTAATTAATGTCTATCCGAATAGTTGAACGAGGTGACCGTAGATGCCAACATAGAAGAATTTATTTACATAGTAACAGGAATGAATTAGACTTTAGGCCCTTGGAGATGTATGCAACTAGGGACAAAAATAGTGGTTCAGAAAGTCACTGTGCACTTGACGGAACGGAATGATAATAGTACAAATTATTCCTATTGTATGTTTAAATAAAATTTTGATTGATTTATTCATTTAACACCGTTGGTCCGTACCAATACCGATTTCGTGCTCCTGTGCCAGCTTGCATGATCTTTCTAACACAGAGTCCGAAATTTCCAGTAGCTTCTGTTCCTTTAGTTTAGACAGTCTTCCGCTTCGTTCGGCGTCTTCAACGGAAGCTGTTTCACGGAATTTCTCGATAAGCCCGCGAACTGCATTGTGTTGCAGAACAGGAGTTTGTGGAAATTTTTTAAAAAGTTTATCCTTAACTTTCTCAGCGTAGTCGTCACCTTCCTTCGCGAAATGCATGTTCAACAAGAAACAAGCTTTCCTCAGTCGAAAGATGGCGCTTCTGAAACAATTGCACGTATGTCAAGGCGTATATTAGGTGCATGTGGAAACACATACAGTGTTGCCAACCCAAACAGTGCTGCCAACTCGTCAAGTCGAAGCACTGTACAGTACGATGCAGCAACACATGTTTGTAGGACACAGAATATACCGTACTGGAAATGCATAATACGGTTATTGTAGCCTAATTTTACGAGAGCTGGTTGATCAGTCTGAAAAGTTCTGGACCTCAACCATAGGCGGCAGCACTATGCGATTTTTTTATGTTGGAACTACAGCTAGTGTTAGCATGCGTGTACAACTTCTGGTCATTCTACGAAATAATTTGTATTATACAGCCTTTCGCAACAGAAGTATTGACCGTATTTCTTAAAATGGAGAAAACTGCGTACCGTATGGTCATAAAGTCCTTTGTGAAAAAAAGTTTTAACACCAAGCGAAATTTATTCACGGTTCGTTAAAGTGTATAGGGAGTCTTCTCCTTCATTTTCAACAGTTAGAAAATGGGCGGCCGAGTTTAAACGTGGTCGTACCAGCCTGGAAGACGATATATGTAAAGGACGCCCAAAAACGGCAACACCGGAAACCGTCGAAAAAGTGTATGGTATAATTTTGGATGATCGCCGAATTAAAGTGCACGTAATTGCTGAGGTCATAGACACTTCGAAAGAACGCGTCTGACATATTTTACATGAAGAATTGCAAATTAAAAAGGTGGATGCCACGCTTGCTCACAGCAAATCAAAAAAGCATGAAAATGCATAAACGTATCTGAACAGTGCTTGGTGCGTTTTAATAACAACAAAGCAAATTTTGTGCGTCGGTTTATTACAATTGGATCCACCACTACCCACCAGAGTTCAAACAACAGTCAAAGCAATGGACAGTCAACAGCAGTCAATGGCTGGTTGATCAGCGCCAAAGAAGGCAAAGTCCATCAGCAGGATGAGTCATGCCGTCAGTGTTTTGGGATGCTAAAGGTGTTTTGTACATGGATTACCTTGAAAAGGGTGCAACAGTAACCGGGGAATATTATTCCAACCTTTTATCGAAACTAGATGAAAAAATCGTGAAAAAGACCCGGTTTTCAAAAGAAAAATCATTTTTCAACAAGTCAATGCACCTGCCCACATAAGTGTTTCGGCAATGGGAAATTTAAGAGATATCCACTATGAATTGTTGTAACATCCTCCCTATTCCCCAGATTTGGCTCCCTCAGACTTTCGTCTTTTCCCAGAACTCAAACTCTTTCTCTCTGGTCAGCGTTTTTTATCGGATCTAGAGGTGATTTCAACTGTAGAGTGATATTTTGCAGACCTTACTATTACGCGAGAAAACCACTTCAGGGACAGGATACTGGTGGCATTGGAACATCGCTGGGATAAACGTGTTACTCCAAAAGGAGATTGTTGAAAAATTTAAATATTTTTGAAATTCTATTTTTTTCTTTATTGTTAGGCCGAGAACCTTTCAGACAGCCTTCGTAGGGGTTAATGTCGGCAATCAAAGCAACCGTTATCAGTCGTAAAATGATATTTTTATCTCCATTGACATATTGTAGTTGTGCTGTTGACATGTTTCTGTGTACCATTTAAACAAAGACACACGCCAACCGGAGAATAACGACGCCTCCGACGGGTTGGGTTTACTGAAGGTGATAAGCTGCAGTGGATGAATACTTTATGTGGGAACACCGCGTCCACGTGGACGGAAATGCAATTTTACTAACAGTACAATCTGATTTCTGCACAGAGACAGTTTCACGGTTCTAAAAACATACTATTCGTCAAAGCTTACCTTTTTGGCTGAAACAGTACCACCTATATTCACGTTGACGAAGGAAGCGATATGGACACCAGAAATGCACCAGAAGAAGGACACCAGACGACGTAATGGGCAGCTAGATCCTTATACGCGGACGTTATAGGCGGAATCACCTATGTCAGGCAGTGCTGACAGTACTTTTGACATCTGTTGATCTGAGAAATAAAAATTACCAAAAGAATCAAACAGAAAGTGTTTACAATAGATATAGATTTTTTGAGAGCAGTGTATTGAGGCTTCAGCATTGACAAACAAAGGGGGACTAGAGAATGGGGTAATACCAGAGACGTGAAAACATATATAGGCCTACACTTAGTGGACAATCGTACACCCTATAACGAACGAATGTAAAGAGGGAAAAGTATGTTAGTATAGATGGCAACAACTGGATGCATTCGAAAAGAGCGAAAGGGGCAGCTTGGTTAGACCTTGGTTAGAAGCTAGAATGTCTAACCGTCCCATTAGACATTTTGGTAGTTAGAATTTCTGTATTTAGACCTGCTGACCAGAAACGGACAGAATATGTGACACGTTATTGAAAAATGTGTTAATTGGGGCATGTGTTCGCCTACTCGGAAATTCAGCAAACGTTTAGAGCCAACAACTGCTGCTGTTGACGAGAGATATGTGAGGTGGTGGTGAGTCGTGAAATACGAAAACCTACATAACATCGTCATTGTCATCATCATCACCACCTACCACCACCATCACCATCATCAACGCCAGCGTGTACCAGTAACAATCTAGCGTAGGCGGCTAAACAAACGCAACAACAGAAAAATGTAAATGTTAATTCCTGAACTGTCATGTCTCGCTTGTTCGATAACGAAGGTAAGTCACCACAGTAAATAAACGTCAAGTTAGCGTAACACAGTTTGATAAACGGCTCGGTAACACGAAACTACGGAATTCCATCAATAGTCGCCGCAAATACGCGCGCACGCGCCCCTTGTCTGCACATATATCATTGCCTACCATACACATGTACTTATCATTTGCTAGGCACTAAAACTAGGCCTGTAATGAAGTATTTCGATCGCGTTCGCTGATAACCGTGTTTATTGGCGCGAGCGAGCGCGCGCGCAAACACACACAGACACAATCACGACTTATTAGGAATTAATTTCTTTCGTTTTCAAATAGTTTTGCAACCGATCGTACCCGCGCGCATGATCAGATTGAGATCAGTGAATAAATAACTATTTTAATAGAAAACCAGTCGTAGTATTTCGTGCCGCGGCCACTCCTTCTGGTTCTGTGTTAATCACACATCTTCTTCCCTCATCGACAGCAAACGTAAATTGAAAAGTGGAAAACGGCGACTCGGAGACGCTCTAGTACCCACACGCTCTACCTGCGCGCGCGCGCGCCTACAAATAGATTTCTAGAAAGTATCCAGTAGTCTCGCCACAGAATCAATTCCCCTTCCTTTTCCCCCTCATTCTTTTCCTTCTCTTCATCGTCATCTTCTTCTTCATCATCCGTCATCTTCTTCATCACCATTACCTTCTTCTTATTCTTCGTCGTCGTCGTCATCGTCGACGTCATTGTCATCATTGACCTCTTCTTTCACAGCAGAATTACGGCTTTCAATACTTCATGATGAAATTATACTCCAAACTTTTATAATTTTAAAAAATAAACTCTATATTCGGACTGTGGTTTTAACTCCATTTAATTTCGTCTCAACGTGGGTTTTTGCGATGTTTTCACAATTTTGACCGCCCACATTTTTGTCTCCCACCCACTTATTTTCGGAGGAATCGGTCTCAAAAACAGTAGTGCTCTGCAGGGTAAAAAAGTATGGACACCCATGCCACGTTTTACAAAAATCAGTCGATGCGTTCAAAAGGTATCTTGAGATAGAGAGACAACTGACAAACGGCCGAGTTTGTGAGCCAAGAAATTCTTGATCTTAGTACCACTCAGATGTGGTCGAGTTTGTGAGCCAAGAAATCCTTGATCTTAGTACCACTCAGATGTGGTCGAGTTTGTGAGCCAAGAAATCCTTGATCTTAGTACCACTCAGATGTGGTCGAGTTTGTGAGCCAAGAAATCCTCGATCTTAGTACCAATCAGATGTGGGAACTTTCTCTTTAAATACTTGAAAGTTTCTCCTTCACGATTCATTGCCTTCACAAAATTTTTCATCAGCCTGAATCAAAGGTGGGAGTACGATTTTATCACGGGCAAGTAAGGCAGTATACCACTGTACATTCTTGTTTCCAGGTTCCAGCTGTGTCCTTGAAGGCCAGTTTTTGCTTATGCAGTGTGAAGACCTCTCATGACTATCCCAGTTCAAAGAAAGTAGAAACATTTAGTAGGCTATACCGTAACTGCTTTCCGAGTAAGATGGCAATAACCATCAGATCTCCGTATATCTCATATTGATGATCTTCGTATTTAATTTTGTCAAGAAGCAATTTAACATTTTTATACCTCTACTTCACACGTAGGTACAGCGTGGCCTACAGGCAGGGAATTGTCATTGTGAAGGCAATGAAACTTAGACTGCACGTAATAGCACAACAAAGAATCCCAACAATACGTGAGATGTGGAGTGAAGTTAAAATCATCTCCGAAATCGCATTAACAAAAGTACTATATGGCCTATCAGCCACTCTGTAGGTTATAACACAATATAATTCCGTTTTTCAAAATTTACCAAGTTGCTGACTAGTATAATATATAATTTGTTATTATATTCTACATTATATATCTGCATAACACACGAGAATAAATGTAACATCAGTATGAATTTTTTTTGTTTATTAAAAACAGCTTCGTATCTTTGGAATAGTGATTTTCTGAACCTCGCTGGTTTTCCTCGTTTCGTACTTGTGTGGCAATCGGCACATGGGCAGAATGAAGTATTCAGCATCAAAAAGCGGCTTTGTACTCGTGTACTCGTAATACTCCTAATACTCGTAGTACTCGTTTAATAGTTTATTCGTTGTTGCGTAGGGGGGTCCCGCGACTCGGAACCGGCGAGTAATCAGAACGGGTACTTCAACTTTTCAGTTATCATTGAATCGGAACAGGTATTTCAAATTTTCGTCACTGTTATATCCGTCCCACAAAAATATCGCTCCGATATACCTGTTATAGCTATATCGGCCCACCTCTACACCCAACCAGTTCATTCACTCTGAGGAGTCGGTGCAGCGTACCGTCATGAAAAAGGAATAGGTCTAGACTCCGACACCAAAGTCACTTCACAAAAAAAAAGGATAAGTAAACCAATTGAATTTACAAAAATTCGTTAAATTTAACCGGAATGCGATAATTTTTGCTTGTAATGTTGATATCACAAAAGCGATAGTTTTGTCTTGACAGGACGATTCTGTATTAATTGTTTCGACGCAAATGTGAGTATAATTTGACGAACTGAGTTTAAAGAGAGTTTCGCTTTTACCTCGGACGATGTTAGACGAGAAAGAAAGATTATGCTCCTACACTAGCACTACTGCCGTCATTGAGAAGTGTAATAATCATTTTAATTCAAAATCACCGTCCGGATAAACAATGTACTATTTGAGAAAGGAAAGGGATCCATAATGAATGTACCAAGACATAGATGCTCAAGAAGGACCGAACAAAAGAAAATGAAATGCCTTGATTGTTCGTTTAACCGTGACTGGGAGCGCTTGAAAATTATTAACTATAAATTATAAGTAAACGTGAATCAGAACAAGTAAAAAAAAAAAATAATAGTTATGTGTAACTAGTGACTGTAGTGTCAAATGACTTACGCCATTTATTGTAAACGATGGTTGGAATGAGACTTGTAACTTCAAAATTTGTTATACAGTATAGGCTACATTATGTTTACTTTAAGATGGTACTGGGAAAATCTTATTAAATATAGACTAAATAAACTCATATAAATATACATATATAGTGAAGGAAAGAGAGAGAGATAGAGTGAGTGAGTGAGAAAGAATGGAATATTCATTCAAGAAATTAAATTAGTGAAGCTCTGCGGTATCTAGTAGTGAGAATTGGAACTAAGCCAATAACCATCCTGTTTCTAGTAACAGCACACTCGACAAGATGCTCTGCCAAGTTGTTATGCACCATCATCGAGATCAACGATAAAGATGAACCATAGCAGAGTTTGACGCAGAAGGGGATCGGCCTCACTCTCGATCTGCAGCAACAATGAAGAGGCAATCCACGTCGACAGCGGCAAAGAAGGAGAAGAAGAAGCCGCAGACAAAACACGATGAAGTCCAAATAACAATACACACAGATGACCAGCCTGCAGATTGCAAGAAGACATGCGTGACCAGAGCGTCAAGCGTATCACGACTGGGACCTGCCGCACAGTACAGAGAAGTCGGTCCGAGACCAGGGCTCACCAACAGAGACGCCGATTCCGTCGCCGTCACTGTGGCGGTCCCCGGACACCCGTTGAGCAAAAAGCAGAATTAGTCCGCAGTGGTGCAACTTATAAATAACGGTAGAAATGAAAGGAATTGCGATATTTGTATAAATTAATAAAATAAAATAGAGACACCGATTCCGTCGCCGTCACTGTGGCGGTCCCCGGACACCCGTTGAGCAAAAAGCAGAATTAGTCCGCAGTGGTGCAACTTATAAATAACGGTAGAAATGAAAGGAATTGCGATATTTGTATAAATTAATAAAATAAAGTTAGATTTTTCTTAATAATGACAGTCACTCAACATTTGGTAAAAAATGTACGTATTTGAAACATATTTCACGTCGGTTTACTCAAAAACTATCAGACGCAAAAATGTATAAAATTTATTTATAAAATTAAATGGGAAGAATCCGGAATTTCTCATTTGTCATGAGAAAAATAGGTATTTGTCCAACTTTCAACCTCCAAATAGATTTGTCACGTGTCCAACCTTCAAACTAGTCTCATCCTCCCTCCCCAAAAGCAAGTCTCACCCCCCCCCCCCAGGAGAGCAGATCCTAGTCACGCCGCTGGTTGTTGTAACACGATAGAATCAGTTTGCTACTAGTGGAACCAATCTAAGACAAAGATGGATTACAGAAATGGGGAATTCCAGAAAACTGAGTATTCGCTCGTGTAGGAGGAGTGTTCACGATGAATCCTAAATAGACTGTGAGTATTTCAAAACATGCATAACTTTCAAATATCTTGGGGATAAATATAATTAGGTGTGAACAACAAAGGTACAAATGTCGAAAGTCTCGACAACAAATGCAGCGACACCGCCAAAGCACTGTGATGGAAAATGTGGTTTTATGTGGAATGCACGAATCCGAAGAAATGCGAAAATAGATTGTTTCATAGGGATTGTTATACAGTCCCTTGTGGAAGGGAATATAACATTACACGGAACAAATATGTTCCTCTTACAACATGAATCTTATGGCGGGACTACCTGAGTTGTTGTATCGAGCGAACACAAAAGAAGAGTAATGAAAAAGTACGGAATTACATAACGCATCGGCTCGGAATGACTTCGGAAAACAGAACCTTGCATGGAATGATCACGTCTAATGTTGCCAGAGAACGGTTGGCCTAAAACGAATTTTCAAATGGAAACAAACGAGAAAAAAGAACCTAGGCCAACATTTTGATTGGAAGCAAGCATGAATATGAGAAGCAGATATACAGATGAAGGCAGTTTGTATAGAGTATCAGCTAAAGAGAGGAGGAGGAGGGGGTAGGAACTAAAGAAGTAGAAAAAGAAGAAGAAGAAAGAGAAAGAGGAAGAGGAAGAAGAGAAGGAGAAGAAGAAGACGAAGAAATATAAGTATGTACTTAAAAACATATAATTCTCGGTTGAGATCACAGGACGTCACCGCTTACGCAAATACGCGCGTAATAACCGCGACGTCAACACCGGAGGAAGCCAGATTGTCGGCGGCAATAATACGTCTCATTCTACGCGCCAACATAATTTATCGGGAATAAATACAAACGGCGACAACCGGGCTGTTAAATTAATTTAATGTTTACACTGTGAGTCAGCACCTGGTTCCTATAAATTGTCGCGTACGGTGCAAACTAGCGGTTAATAATGTTTTTTAATTTATCTCTCGTTTGACGCAGAATTCTTCTCGTCAGCTGGAACACGTTTACTTTTCAACGCGATTCTTAGAAAAGACAGAGTACATTATGACGCACGCGAGCATGCTCTACTGTCAAGTGACCCTGTCTGTACCTAAAAGAAATAATTTTTTATGTAAAAAAAAATATTTCTTTACGTCAGTATTCTCAAATATTTCAGAAGACATCTGGTTTCACTGTTAACGTTGCGTCGTTTACATTGTCAGACGTTTGAAGAAAACAATAATAAAATATTTGGAATTTTTATACGTAAACTAATTTTTCACACCCGTAACGTGTATACTAATAATCATTGAAGCGAGTTCTCCGTTTGGTATTTGTCTGTCTGTCTATTTGGGATATGGCTTACAACAACCTTCCAGCGAATCAACTAATTTTCGTAAAATTTGGCATGCGTGTCCGTAGTTTCATCCCACATACCTCTATTGCTTTTGAGAGCCCCTCAAAAAAAGGGAAGTGGTAGGAAAAATTTTGAAAGCGTCAAAATTGTGAAAAATTCGCAAAAAATCGTCTGGGATAAAATCAAAGGGAATTTTATTAAAAATCTGAATACGCTGGTTACTTTTAAAAATTTCAAAGTTTTTTGACGCCAGGGCCTAAAAAATGGGACAAATAGTTTACAAAGTATTAAAAAAAATCCATGTGCAGTATAAAATAGTAGGAAGTTTGAATCAAAATCTGAATATAGCGTAAAATTTTAGATATTACAACTTTTAGGGCATCAGAGCCCCAAAAAAGAGATTTTTGTAAAAATCTAGTCGGCTGTCACAGTAAAGGGAATTTTAATGCAATTGCTGTGAAAATTGTTTTACTTTAGGGAGCACCCCAGGCCAAAAATGGAAATAAAAGTTTTAGGAAAATTGTTAATTGTTTATGTGGGGCATCAAGTTATGAAGAACTGTATTCAAAATACAAACATTTGGAAAGGATGAAAAAAATAGAATATGTTTAAAATCAAGAATGTATGAAACAAAAGGAAGAAGAAACACAGATTGATCTAGAAAAGGTGAGAACCGTAACGGGCAACAATTCCTAAAACATGAAGTGGTGATGATGATGGTGAAGACTGTGTTCAATGTTCTTCTACATAAAACTCAGAGTAAGTCATTTGACTTTTTGAAATAATATTATTTAGTGTGTGTGTGTGTGGGGGGGGGGGGATGCCAGAAACGTTTCTTTTCTTTATTTTGTTTGACGAGAATAGTAAACAAAGTTTAATGACTTGTGAATTTTTGTAACAAAACTATAACGTACATAACATTCGTAATAATTTGAGTACATAATATACGTCTCAGTAATAAATTTCTCTGCCGGATTTTGAGTTTCTTTACTCGAAAAATCACTTTCCCTCGAAACCATCTGAAACTACAGGATATCCTTCTATTAATTCTTCAGTCAACTGAAAGTTTGAATTAAACATATCATTCTTGTTGATTTTCTTCCATACTGTTTATAATATGCTCCATTTTAAAACATGATATTTAAACCTTCGCGGTGGGAATCATGTTAAAGTTGTCTGTCTATTAACTTGCCAGACTTTTAACTGCAGACTGGCACGATATATTACTGCTTTCCTAGTTATTAGACCACTGAAAGTTCTGGTTTAGCAATCGACGTACATACCAACTTTCATCACTCTCAACAGTGTATCTAACACAGTATCTAAACGCATACAGGAAAGGCGGGAAAAGCCCTTGAACAAGTGGATGCCTATAAACACGTGGTGCTCTAGTAGAACCAAACTCAGAAATAGAAGGAAAGTCCTCTAACAGGATAAGTAAGCGGAGGAGACAGTTCTTCCACTGGTAGAAGTAATTTTCAACAATTCCACGCCTAAATAGAACTAGATAAAAAGTGTACTAATTAGTATGGTTATCTTTTAGTCCCAATCCTTACCAGAGTTGCGAATTCTGGTGTGTCTATAGAAGAGAGCATGAGGAAGAGACGAAATAACTGAAGACAATAGAGAGGTAAGAATAAAGAAATAGGCCTACATTAGGAGACATAAGTGAGAAAGATAAATTCAGATAGTTCGACCACCTCGTAAGAATATCTTTGTCTGTGGTGTCACACAAATTAGGAAGGGAGAAAACCTTTATGTGTATTCCTTCATGACTAATGAAACTGCCTGCATAGGGCTAGTATAATATGTTTACAAAACACACGCACGCGCGCGCGCGCGCACACACACAAAATACACACATCTAAATCTATAACTGAAATATTTTTAACTCAGAAATCCAAAAATTAAACTGTTTAAAATGACTTTAAATTTCCAACAAAAGTAGACATACTGTACATGCATTCAGTCAATATAATTAATAAAATCCATCGTATATAATTTTATCAAACGATTTTATTAAACTCTACTATTTGGGTCATTCCACTGGAAATTATCCAGAAATAAATAAAGTGGTAGCTTGACAATTTCAAAATAAATTAATTTTGTATGTATTAAATCCTTAAATTTTTAGTGACCGTCAATCAGTGAATGTTTTAGTGGATGGTTAGTGAGGATCGGTCAATAATACAACTTTTAGTTATTTTGCGTCGACGTTTCGACAATATTTATTGTCATCTTCAGGACAATTGTTGCTGACGCCAAACACACAAAAAGGTTTTCAGTTGTGTGTTTGGCGTCAGCAACAATTGTCCTGAAGATGACAATAAATATTGTCGAAACGTCGACGCAAAATAACTAAAAGTTGTATTATTGACCGATCCTCACTAACCATCCACTAAAACATTTGTATGTATTATTCCCATTGTTTGGAAGATACCCCATACATAAATACAAACAAAGATAATGTGGAAATATAAACTAGCCAACCATCACAGTCTTATAAAAATCTCAGAAAATTATGTAACTGGAAATTTTAAAAGAAACTCTACCGATGTAAGAAACGGTAGCCGAAAAATTAAAAATGTTTTTTAATGTCAAATGATGTGCGCTGACCATTCGGTACGAGAAGATGGGCCCGTAGCTAATTTGAAGTCAGATAATTCCTACCCATAACAATGAAATATTATTGCCTATTAATAAGGGTACTGTTGGTTTTTAACGCTTTTTCTTTACGTTTCTGCCGACGCAGTGTTTGAACATATTTACGTATTACGGGCAGTTTCTTTAAGAAGCGACTAAACTGACACACCTTTCATGGTATGTCTGCGTTAGTTACGTTACAAAAACCCTTAAAATCTTTCGGGAAGTCGGTAAAATTTTCATTAGTTTTGTTTTTCTTACTACTATCATAATAGTAATAATTTTTAAAAATGTAATTTTCCTGTGCTGTTGGTGGCGGGACGATAGCGGAACAAAGGTGCAATATGCGCCATCTAGTAGTAACATTTTGTATACGCCATCTAGTGGAGACATGTTTTGTAGTTTGGTGTGTTACCTACAAGGTAGCGCTAGCATCGTAGTAGTATTAAGGGGAGTCGCTACTGAAAATGGCCAAAATTGATAAAAAATGCAAAATTTGTTTGTCCCAAATTGTTCTATGATTAGTTCTTTATATAAAAAAACACACTAAAACATTTTTTCCGAAATATTTTGTAGGCAAAAACAAATTGTTTGGGAAAACCTAGCACCTAAGCGATTTACGTTTCGTTTAGATATTACAGTATAACAAAACACTATTATTTATACTGTATAATATAATTTTACACATCTATATTATATTAGTACTAATTTGGAAATAAATGTTGCAAGTATAAAACATCAGCTATTTTATTTACAAAGAAAAAATCAGACTTGTAAAACAGCTGATTGACGTGTTGTTGATAACTTGCAATGTTTTGTTTCCTGCTGTGTTGAGCTCTGTGGATGTGATTCGGAACAGTTTTGTGTTTGAATTGTTATTATTTTGCAATAATAAATATGGGATGGAAGAAGAAAAGTTTACTGACCATTAGTAAAAGAAATCAACAATTGATCAACAATGTAAAAAAGTGAAATGTGGATTACAGAGACATGGCCGATAAGAATATTGATTATCTTGTTGATCCATCCTCTTCGTTCACTTTATAAAATATTATTATATATATAAACTTTCACATATGAACTTACTTTCTTTATCACTTCCTCTTGCGTTTAGAGGTGATGTGCCTCTTCCTCAGTGGGAGTAAATACAAAGTACATAGTATTTACTCCCACTGAGGAAGAGGCACATCACCTCGAAACGTATGGGGAAGTGATAAAGAAAGTAAGTTCATATGTGAAAGTTTATATATATAATAATAGAATATTGATGTTTCTATAAATTATAAAAAATGTAAAATTAAATATTTTATAGTTTATTGTATTATAATTTATTATTTTAATACCCATACAGTAAAAAAAAATACATACAAAGCCTTTGTACTCCATAAATATTTAATTTTCCAACAGAAAGGAATATTTTTATAAAATCAGCGTTTCCCGCAAATTCAATTTTTCATGTTTTTATACATACTTTTTGATATATCTAAAAAACTATCTTACTTACTGTTCTGACATTTTGCACAGGTCTTTGGGATATAATTACCTAAAAAAACACGTATTTTTATTTAATTTTGGCTTATAGTTCCTTGGTAATAAATTTTTATTTATAAATGTAAAAATAAAAATAAAAATAAAATATTTTTACTATTTTCCCAGCAAAATTTTTTTTTAAAATTACATCCTGATACAAATACATGTTTTTTGTAGATAATTTTATCTCGTTCAAAATGACACCTCCCAAAAGGTAGTAGGACTTCTAGTTTTTCTGGAATATAAATTTGAAAAATATTCCCAAAACGTTGCTAAGAAACGTAAAAAATTCAATTTTTATTACTAAAATAATTTTTTTTCCAGTCACAAAATTTTACCCTTTATTTAGTGCAACAATAAATAATAAAAAAAATCTGAATAAATTAAAAAGTTACAAAATAAACATTTTTGCCATTTTCAGTAGCGACTCCCCTTAACAGAAGTTACGAAAAGGAACAAAAATCTCTCTCACTCTCTCTATCCCCATACACACACTCGCGTGCATGCGCGATTTCTAGACTGTGGGGAATCGAAAGTGTGGAAGCGTTACATTTTCGATGACGCATTTTGTGGAATGATCCCCAGCCTAAAAACATTATCATGTTAAAATGGATTTTAAAATAACTATGAATAGAAAGAAAGAAAGAGAGAGAGAGAGAGAGAGTGTGTGTGTGTGGTTATAAAATAATTGTCAAAATACATAATTAATAATCTCCATAACAATGTACATTTTTAAAGTTGATCACGAAACAGATAAAAATTCATTTTTTTGGAAGTTGCTATCATAAATAACCACAATAAATTTGAAGACAATATATTCAGGAAACCTACTCAGACTTCTTTAATTACTCCTAAAAATTCAATTCATCCTCCTCAGTATAAATCTGCTGCATTTAATTCCGTAATATGTAGAATTAATAATAAAAAGAATTTAAAAAAAAGGAAAATAATTGTATATGTATTGCAACACAAAATGGATGTAACTCAACATTTATTGATAACAAGGAAACAGAATTAATAAAAAAAATACTAAATAATAATGTTAATAAAAATACAGAGGCACTCGGAACATTAAATATTTAAATTTTATATACATAAGCATTATAAATAATAAAATTTCAAAATTAGTCAAAAACAAAAATATATAATTACGTATAATGGTAATAAAAGAGATTTCGACAGAGTCGAACCTAAAACAACTAATTTAAATGGTGTGTATAACTGAATGCCCTGGTCGTAATAATTTTTATGTAGACCTGAAAGAAAGATGTATTCACCACCGAAACGTGTATTTAAAACCAGACATTTACAAGTCAAATTTGCCTTTCCATTCAATTAAAAGTAAATATAAATTCACATATTTAAATAATGTTACTTTATTAAAGCATATCTCCAAAGATCAAAAAATGAATCTATGGGAAAAATTGGAAATATTAAAATGTAAATTAAATTATAAACTAATACCTGAACAAATCTAAATTAATACTAAAAACGATAGCATTTTCAAAATTACTAATTTAATAAAATAATAAATATTTATATTATAATTTGATTTTTTATAACTTATTTTTATATACATATAAAAATATACATTAAATGTAGAGTATATAAAACAGCTGTTATAACGATTGATTTGAAATTTCATTACGGTAATTATTTTTGTACATTTTAGAAGACGACAGTTAAAAATACTGTTGAACATTGTGAAACAAATTATATACAAAAAATATACTCTTGTACAATAAAACAGGAATAACCGTTAGAAAATATGAATATATATTATAAATATTGTAACATTACATTTGGAACAACTTGATATCGTACCAGATTCAATGAAGACTATGGATAAGAAACTAAACAAGAAGAAAAATATCTTTCAAGATGATAGTGAAGATGAACGAATAACTATTTTAGACTGACTAGTACTACAACTGACCGTACCCAAATTAATGATTAGGCAAAGTGATGCAAAATACCCCGATTATGACATGAACTTCAAATAATGATAAAATAATATTTATAAAGACAGACAGCTTATGTACCAATACTATAAGGGAACAAATGGTTTCATTAAAATGTATCAAAATATAAAGATAATCAAAATACAAATTGAGGGATAATAGGCCCAAACATACAATACAATGTAAAAAGAAATATTAGTAAGTTATTAATTTGAATGATATGATGAAATAATATAACCAAACCATTATTATAGATACATGAAACATGCAACTAATTGTAATGAATAGTGGACATAATGTTGTCAAGAGAATAATGAATAATAAACCATGAAGTACACTACAGAAAGTAAATAAAGACTAATGTACCATAGTTTATAAGATAATACTGTAAATAATATTTTATAACAAGAGTGAAGTTTTGAGGGAAAAGTTAGCAATAATTAATCAAACAGAACAGACTGTATAGATTAATTAGTTCTTTTAATGACAATAAAAATGTAAACCAAACACAGAAACAATGAATGTGACAAGTAGAAATACAATACAATGTATTATAGTATTAAATATATTTTAATGAATAAGGAAGTAGCTGCATATTATGTATCAGTGAAACCAAAACAATCAGTGACAAAGTGCATAAACTAAGTGAATTAGTGCCTTTATACAAGTTTAAAGTTTTTTATTGAATACAGAAATAATATTTGGTAGAATATTATTATGAAAACAGAGTATAAAAATGTTTCTAAGTGAGGGCCACTCTTTATCTAATAACATTTATTAAAATGAAAATAATAGCAGGCAATAAATCAGTGAAGTGACAAAGGGTACATCCCCAAAATAAAATAAAAACAGCCAAGACTGCATAAATTTAATTTTAAGAAATACTTTAAATAATGAAGGGACAGATGTGTTGTTTAAATTAAGGTCAATGAACTCTATACTTAAATGTTGGAAATAGAGTATTATGTTTTTTGTTATTCTTAAATATTTATTATGTTTAATAGTATCAATCAAGGCTAAATGTCTGAGATGGAATACAATTCTTTTATTATAAGATATTCATTATATGTTTACTAGTATTAATCAAGACTGAAATGTCTGAGTTAGAGTACAACTCTTTTGTTTTCAAATATTTGTTATGTATTAATAGTAAGGATAAATTAATTATCAAAGCAAAATGGATTGAAAGGAGATGTTCTTACTATGTGTTAAACAGTAGTTTAGGTTTAATGAAAGTTAACTTATTTATTCAATGTCCATTAGAGTCATAGCCACGTGGGCATGACATTAAATTGATTTGATTGTATATTGTTTTGTTATTGTTCATGTAATGATGTTATCAGAATAGCCAGTAAAGCAACAAACCATTCTAAATTAATAAGAAATAGTAAAACTAACAAAGCAGACAGTAGTTCTATAAGGGTGATCACATTTTTTGAACAAATAAATGGATTAGCAAATGTTTTGTGGATGGCAAACTGTATGAAGCCATGTAAAACCAACTTTTGTAAATTTTAGGAAATACTGTTAGAATTTTGTAAAACAAATGTTGAAGGATGAATAGATTTATAGTTAATGGTATACACAACAAATCTAGAATCAAAATAATCCGTTTCAAGTTATTTAAGAAAAATTCAAATAGCAAAAATGTAACATCTGTATTTCTTAAGTAAAAGTAGGCATGTTTAGTGTCTATATGTCACAAATGTAAAGACCAAAATAATGATGCTAGTAGTTTAAAATTCCCAATCAGTACAGAAAAGTTATACTAATTTAAAAGTTTTGACCAAATTCAGACATTGAAATAATGAATTTGTATGACAATGTATAGCCTATCTGAATCAACCAACCAGATTTCAAGTTTTACCTTAGCAACCAAAAATTTCAGATAAATAAAATAGGACTTCTTTAACAACGGTCATAGAATACAGACGCGTTAGTAAAACGTCTTATATAATTATACTTTAAACTGTGAAAACACGAACCAGACTTAGGAAAACCAATCGATGTACATAATACGAACTATTATAATCAAGAGAGGAACCTCCAGCATTTAATATAGGAGAATTGAGATCCAGGGAGAAGAACCGAAGAAGACGTGGACCCTATCTTCGTCCTAGAATCATTTAAAGAAGAGGATCTGGTGAATCTGAACAATTTATTATTTTATGTGTCAAACCAACATTTGTGTACACGACTTTTTAGGAATTAACCAAAATAAAACTACAGACACTATATCACACCAACACTAAAGAACACTCACAAATAACATGAATTGAGCTATACACTTTATTGAACACCATAAGAACCTTTAACGATAACTAATAAACACATAAACTGGTCATAACCTCTAATAACAAGCAACCAACACTCGGCTGCCTGTGTGCACTTTACACACTAAAACTTTGTAATATCCTTGTACTGTGAAATAGTGTATATGTATATGTATGTGAAATAATGTGTATTTTGATTTAAATAATAGTATTATTTGTTTAAACGTAATCCCCGAACCAGATACGCCCTGAGATAATTTATTTTAATAGAAATAATAAACTTCGTCATTATTTTGGCCTGGCTGAATACTGAATAATATTTATAACTACTGTACCAACTGGTAAAGAAGACGCATAATTTTGCCACAATTGTAATTACCATTTTAAGAAAACGAGAAATAATTAACCAATGCTTCACTGAATAAATGGTTTCTATAAAGATATATGTTTGGTGTTATATTTGCGTCATTATTATTGCTGTTTCATTTAAAAAATAAGTTAACATCGCACAGCGGACGGAACAACGGTTGGCAACTGTGGGTGACGTCATTGGAACTGCACGTATAGTGGGAGCGAGCGGCAGAATACAAAATAATCTACCGTTCAACATATCATATTAATGGTTACAGATTGACAACAACGACGGTGTGGTTGAATAATTTTAATACGTATATATTGAATTTGTTAAAATTTGACGCATGCTACGTGGAGCATAAGAACTCGTATCTCAACACAAATTGCTATATTGTTTACTCGCGAGACCTCATCTCATTTATTTATTACTGTTACAAATTGACGACTCCAGTGTGAGGCGAAAGTAGTAGTCTCATTTTTAACTATTTGTAACAAACTGACGCTTCTAATGTGCGGCGTATATAATTTACGTTCCCTCATCTCGTAACATTAATAATTTGTAACAATATGTGTATTTTTTACTTTAATTTTTATAATATTATTTTTTCTAAGTAAACGTTTGTTTTGTTTTGTTTACTTACGTACATCTCGTTGAACTGCTTTTTGTTCCTAATTATTAATTAGGTAATAATGCAAACGTTTCAATTCTCTGAAATTGAAGAACAGAAAAACATTTCAACGAGATGCACACAATTAAGTAAAGCAAAATAAATGCTTTATTGCGAAATAATTTTAATAAATGACGTGACTATACATACGGAAGAAAAGTCAAATGATTACTCTCTCTCTCTCTCTCTCTCTCTCTCTCTCTCTCTCTCTCTCTCTCTCTCTCTCTCTCTCTCTCTCTCTCTCTCTCTCTCTCTCTCTCTCTCTCTCTCTCCCTCTCTCTCTCTCTCCACACGCACACACACACACACACACACACACACACAAAACATTATTATTTATTCCAGGATTGATATTTTGGTTGCATTAAACTACACTGTCATGCGGTTATCCTTGATGTGAATGACTACAATCTGTGATAACAGAATTAATCAAGCGCAGGACCAATACGATCTCTTTGTACACTGATTTCTTCAGTAGATACTACTGACTTAACGATTAATATGAATAACTTACATAATGGTTCGTTCACTTACATACTTTGAAGAATACTGCAAGAATAAAATAACTTTAAAGTAAATTAAATTGAATTAAAATAATTTCAACGTTGTTTTATAATTCTGAGTATGATTTAAAACTTTATATACTGCTGATTTTCTGAATTCCATGTTATCAAAGGTGAATGGCAAGATCATTGTTTTATTCTGTTTCTTCAAATAAGCAGTTAAATATGTTGAAGTTTCAAAACCAGGTGCGCAGGCACGTTCTGCAGGCAGGAATAGCTGTCGCCATTGCTGTGAAAGCTGATCAAATTCTACGTATTAAGCAGAGAAGGAAAGATAAGAATATATTATAAGACTGCGGACCCGAGACCTGGTTACTAACCATCAGATACTAACAACAGCATCGAATATTTGAAGGTAAAATTTTGAGAGAAATTTATGGGCCTGTGCGAAATAACGATGAAGCCTGGAATATACTAATGAATTATGGAACTGGATTCATGGCTCAACAGATACACGATACGATTCATAAAAATTACTGACTGATTGGCTAAGTCATGAAAGAAGAAGGACGGATGGCCAGATAAGAAATGAGAGAGTAACATACTGGAAACCAGTGGAAAAACGAATCAGAGGAAGATCACGAAAAAGAGGGACACAGTTACAGTAGTGAGGGAGCGGAACGGAAGAAAATGATCGGGAAGTTCTGAGTATCAAGAAAATTTTATGATAAATCAATGCCTTTTATGTGATTTCATAAAATGTTTATCGCTTTAAAATACTTAAAGCTGCTAACAGGTGACAATTCGTTTGCTACACACGTAGTAATCTCTGTGGGCTTTTGAGTATGATGATCACGGGCACACGGGCATCTAATCTGAGGTATTTCTAAAAACGCTTTTGTAATTTTGTGATGTACAGATCTGGCTAAACAAATTGGTAAGGTGCCTCAGAGACAAGATACGATACCTACCTACCTATTCTTTAGAAATCTCTCAGTGAATCCCACTGTCACATGACGAGTGAATCAGAGACTGAGTAATCGACATAAGTTACTCAGCAGTTCGGCTGCCGCCCACCAACAGCTACGTAAGTTTGGTGCGTCTAGGAGCTCATATAGGATAAATCAAGCATGATCAGACTTTGTAATACAGCATCAAAAATACTGAAAATTAAGTTCGTTAACGAATTGTATAACTCTATTGTAGAATCTGTGTAGAAACCAGGTCGTAGCTTCCCACTAACTCGGTGACTCCCAATAAGTGCTTTCAGTCCCATTGATAATAAGCTGAATCACTATCAAGCATATCGGAAGTCATTGGACTAGTGGAAAGAACAAGCTGATTTATACACAGAATAATGAGTCCTTTTGGGGGGACGTTATTGGTTTATCTACTCTTCAGTTTCACACAAATACTGACCGCCTTTCCACCGGCCTGAAAAAGTCTACGATTTTTTGAACGAACAAAGCGAGTTCTCAGTCTTAACTCGACCGTTTGCCATTTGCATGTCTGTCTATCTGTCTATCTGATTGGGTTATGTTTCACGACAATCTTTGGTTCAACCAATTTATGTACACGTGCCATACTTTTACCCTACGGAACCCTGTTGTTTTTTAGATGGTTTTCACAAAAATAGTGTGCGGAAGGCAACAATTACGGGGGGGGGGGTCAAAATTGTGAAAAAATATCAAAATCCCATGTGGAGTATCAGATTAAAGGGAATTTTAACAGAAATCTGAATATAATGTTCATTGCTAAAAATTTCAAAATGAACAATACCAGGTTCAAAAATATAGGCCATGTCAGGGCCTACAAAGAGGGTGAAAATTTTCATAAAATTCCAGAAATTCGTCTGACGAATCGGCTTAGAGATAATTTTAACTGACATCTGAATGTAGTGTTAAGTTTTGGAAATTTCACATTTTTGGGACCCTATGGCCCAAAATGGAGATCAAAAATTTGGAAACAGTTGTGAAAATCCAGCAGGGTGTCAGACTAAAAGGAATTGTAATCGAAATCAGAGTGTTGTGAATTTTTAGTGTTTATTGTATGATTATGTGCTCTTCTACAGTTGTTATATTACTAAAGAAATAGTAAAGCAATGAACATTTTGTAATTTTTCCTGTAATTGAAAATTTATCTAATATTGAAATTGATGTAATAATAATTTGTACTACGTTCAACATAGTGAAAGAGTTCTGTACCTCAGGGAGCTTACTAGTTTACACAATAATCACTTCGTACCAGGTTTTACGCTCTCAGAGTGTAATAATATTTTCTTTAAAAGGAAATGCGCTTTGTGCAATAAACGATCGATTTCGAACGACAAGGCGAACATGATCGTGCAGACCTAATAATGATAATATTTACCAACGTAGACTTATAAAGCGATCCGTTCGTTATAAGATTGTCGAGTCCGAGAAAGGAAGCAAGCGGCGTCCACCGAACGTCTTATTCAGAGTTTAACTGGTTTCTGGAATCCGCAGTTGCGTATCTGCGGTAATTTATCTGTAACATATAAACACGTACAAGCACGCTGTTAACTTGATTTAATGTTCACGTAGGCTACATCTCAGGCCGGCGAAAGTTGACACCTGTTTCGAATAATTTATTTAAACCTATATAAATGGGAACAAGCGACTTGTAAGCAATAACTAAAACCAACTACCGCTGTATAGTTGTGTACCTGTTTATTAACCCCCCCCCCCCCCCCAGCGCGTACGGATGTCTTTTAGTGGAGATACGTGTGTTGTTGCGCACGCCTGACAGATGTCAAAGGGCACGAGGACTTGGTCTTGCGAATAAACAAATAATTGTAATTTGTTTGAGTAGATTGTAACATCTTAGATGTGTCGAGTTGAAATCTGCTTAAATCGTTTAGACAAGTAGTTGATTAAGTTTGGCAAAGACCCACCTACAATCTGCTTGACTCTTCGGCAGGAATTAACATATACAGAAGACCATGATTAGGGAGGAGCCAAAATTAACAAAAAAACAATGTCATAACAGATTAGCCAGTAAATGATTAGGGTTGATGTGAACGTGTTTAGTAGAAAACAAAATCAAGGTAGTCGTAGAAAGTCATACGTTTGAAGCTTTATTATTCTGTTTTGCTTATTAAAAAAAATCCTCTCTTTCTTTTTTTTTAACAACACTGATTTTTAACACTCCACTCAGCATTTCGTCACTCCTGTGATGGACCGCCTAGGGCAGTGGTTTCCAACTTAAAAGCGTCTCAGGGCCACAGCTAAACTCAAGGACCTACCGGCAGACCGTATCGTAACCGATCAATTTCTACATGTGCTGAAAATAAAAAAGGTGGTACTTAATAGTAAATAAGTAAAAACGTTTTTGCACATTTAATATACCTCACTACATATCTTTACCGGTACAACCGGTTTAATGAAGGTACAGGGTGGCCGGGAATCGGACAGTTTTTAAATAACCAATACTCAGTCATCTTTAAACTTCAAGTGCTGTAATTGACACAAAATTACAGCTTAATACATGCGATTTGGGTTATGTTAAGGTCTAACTTAATTGTGAAACATAGTGTTGGCGAGGTGACACCCATCTTCTTGAATGCAGTTTTCTAGTCTCCACTGGAAATCCTGCATCACACGGGCCAACATCTCTTGAGGGATGGCATTCTTCAACTCATCCAAAGTGCCGGGTTTGTTAGCGTACACACTGCTTTTGTGATACCCCCATTAGAAAAAGTCACACATTGATAAGTCGGGAGATCTTGAAGGCCACGGAATATCGCCAAAACGTTAAATGAGGCGTTCACGAAACATGCGTCGAAAGACATTCATTGAATCGTTCGCGGTGTGTGCTGTAACGAGACATTTTTTAAGGCAATTCATCGTCTTCGCAGTTCTGGCCTGAAGAACGTTTGAAGCATGTGAATGTAACTAGCCAAATTGACAGTGACTGTGACGCCATTTTCCTAAAAAAAAATGCTGTCCAATAATTCCAAAAGAGAGAACAGCACACCGCACTGTGACTCGTTGAGAATGTAGAGAACGCTGGTGAATAAGACGTGGTTGTTCAGCCGCCCAATAACGCATGTTATGCTTATTTACGGTCCCGTCCAGATGAAAATGAGCTTCATCACTCATTAACAATTGCACATTTTCACTCAATATCGCTTGCATTTCACAGCAAAGTCCCCGCGTTGTCTGTAATCTACCGCCTTTAGTTGATGCACAGTTTGAATTTTGTATGGGTGGAATTTCAAATATTTGTGTAAAATTCGCTTGGCCGTTTCACGGTTGATTGCTATCTCACTTGCATGTTGTCTAGCCGATCGTCTTGGGCTCCTAATCAGTGCTTCTCTAACACTTCCCACGTTCTCCGGTGTCGTTAAACTGCGTCTAGGTGGTGGCTTCTTCTTCATAATGTTCCTAGTTGATGTAAAATTTTCCACCCATCGAAGGATTGTGTTCCGACTCGGAACGGCCCCTCGTCGACCAACACTGAATTACAGTGAAAGAGTCGCTGTGTAGCTGTGATAGACTCACCACTTCGAACAAAACTGTCATACGCGAACAGCCGATGTTGCAAGGCCCACTGCTCCGTTGCTACTAAAATGGCGTCTCGGGAGGAGAACGAGCCCCAACACAACCTTATGCGACCAACGTGCATTCAGTACTACGCAGTTCAAAAACGTCCTATTTCCGTGTGTCACCCTGTATAAGGAAGATATTAAACGTTGTACACTTACGTGAAATCTTCTTTGCGAACTGAGGTCGATCTGCTGTAGCCAGTGGGGGATTAGCAACTCTTGGGCCCCTGGGCCCTATTTTCTCAGCGCCCCCCCTTTCCCCACCCCTCCAACCGCTCACCATAAATTATAAACTACAACCATTACAAAACAGGCCTCATTCAAGGAAATGGAGATATCTGTGATAAGATTTAAATCTTCTATGGGCTAATGTCCGCCCTAATCCTAAATAATTATTATTCGTTAATATTTGCTTTGAGGCATTTTTACAACTTAAAAACTTGTTTACAGCAATTTTTGGGACAGAAAAGATAACCGCTATTTTTTTAAGAATATTTTAAGAATAACCTCTAGGACTATCAACCTGATATTAGTCACTGTTAATTAATTAATGATGGTTGTAAACTGCATGTTTGACTTACAGTTTTTCTCATTAGAAAAAAAATTGGCCCTGCGGCCCCCTTAAGCTCGTCGGGCCCAATTGGTAATCCGCCACTGGTTGTAGCCACTAAAGCAGGAATGTCCATATTTCGAACTGAGTTGTCGCTAAGTTCAGGAGGTGAAGCAGAGAATCTGTGAGGCGACTTCTGCTGTGGTTCTTGATTAACTTCATTGTGGAGAACACTAGTCCACAGATATGTGAACTTCGAAACGTCGACGTCATTTTCCGTCCAATAATTCGCAGATTTGGTCGAATTAGCAGTTTAAATAAATCCGACCCGTTTTCTTACCTTGTCTGGGGGAAAGGCTCAGCTTGTAAATCACACAATTCCAATTGAATGTCGGTTTTACATCAGCAGAGATGCTCCCTCCAAAGGCCATTGTGCAAATTCCCCCCCCCCCAGTATTCCGAAATAGCCTGCAAAATTTGATTTCGTGGGTAATGGGAATCACAATACGGGAGAATGGAATACTTCCCAGTTAACGGTAGATCTTTGGGGGCTTTATCCAAACATTTTAAAAAACTAAAGCCATTTAAGCAATTATTGGAATCAAAAAACTAATGTTATTCCTTTTATCAATACCAAAAGGTTTTCTAGTATGCCTAATCAATAATTAAATTATGAGAAATATAAAAGCATGGTCAAACCTGTCCTAACATAATTAGTAGTACATTAGGCCTTATCGAGATTATCTAACTTGATTTTGTAATTGCATTTTTTCTTCATTGATTTGTTTCATTTACGACGCTTGTAAGGAGGTAATTGAGCCCCTGGTTACGCAACTGGCTTAAATTCATGTGACTTCTATTTCTAACAAGGGATTATGAAAGGAAAAAGATTATTATTAATGGCAGGGAAGGTATACTAATAAAATAAAATATCTACTAAATTATGAAACACAATTTATTTTTGCATATATACAGCGATAACATTATGTACGCTATGAACAAAGATGTGATATATTATTGTACATGGACAATGATTTAGTTTACACTGGTTCTATAGTCAGTTATTCAAAAACAGAAATTGTATATTTTTGGTTGTTTTAGCAAACGAAGTCGTCTTGAAAAATCCTCCCCCCCCCCCCCCCCCAAAAAAAAAAACATTTCAGAGGTGCGACTTTCACCATTGCACCATGCTGGGTGCTGTGGGCACCCGTGTTCTTCAGTGACGGTACCAGCCGTATTATTCAATAGAAAGACACTATTTTTCAGCATTTCAAATTCCTTGAATCTTAGTTAAATTATTGTATGATTTCGTCAACATTTGCTCCAAATTCCTAAAAAAAGCATGTGCTTCATCATTTTAAAACTCTTCCGCTACTTGCCGACAGCTTGCAAAATATGCCAGTTCACTATATTAACAGTATTATACTCTTCTGCTACTTGGCGACAGCTTGCAAAATATGCCAGTTCACTATTAACAGTATTAAACTCTTCTGCTACTTGGCGACAGTTTACAAAATATGCCAGTTCACTGTTAACAGTATTAAACTCTTCTGCTACTTGGCGACAGCTTGCAAAATATGCCAGTTCACTATATTAACAGTATTAAACTCTTCTGCTACTTGCCGACAGCTTGCAAAATATGCCAGTTCACTATTAACAGTATTAAACTCGTCTGCTACTTGCCGGCAGCTTGCAAAATATGCCAGTTCACTATTGACAGTACTATACTCTTCTGCTACTTGGCGACAGCTTGCAAAATATGCCAGTTCACTATTGACAGTATTAAACTCTTCTGCTACTTGGCGACAGCTTGCAAAATATCCCAGTTCACTATATTAACAGTTTTAAACTCTTCTGCTACTTGGCGACAGCTTGCAAAATATGCCAGTTCACTATATAAAAGTATTAAACGCTTCTGCTACTTGGCTACAGCTTGCAAAATATGCCAGTTCACTATATTAACAGTACTAAACTCTTCTGCTACTTGGCGACAGCTTGCAAAATATGCCAGTTCACTATATTAACAGTACTAAACTCTTCTGCTACTTGGCGACAGCTTGCAAAATATGCCAGTTCACTATATAAACGTATTAAACGCTTCTGCTACTTGGCGACAGCTTGCAAAATATGCCAGTTCACTATATTAACAGTATTAAACTCTTCTGCTACTTGGAGACAGCTTGCAAAATATGCCAGTTCACTATTGACAGTATTAAACTCTTCTGCTACTTGGCTACAGCTTGCAAAATATGCCAGTACACTATATTAACAGTATTAAACTCTTCTGCTACTTGGCGACAGATTAAAAATTATGCCAGTTCACTGTTAACAGTATTAAACTCTTCTGCTACTTGGCGACAGCTTGCAAAATATGCCAGTTCACTATTAATAGTATTAAACTCTTCTTCTACTTGGCGACAGCTTGCAAAATATGCCAGTTCACTATATTAACATTATTAAACTCTTCTGCTACTTGCCGACAGCTTGCAAAATATGCCAGTTCACTATTAACAGTATTAAACTCTTCTGCTACTTGCCGGCAGCTTGCAAAATATGCCAGTTCACTATTGACAGTATTAAACTCTTCTGCTACTTGGCGACAGCTTGCAAAATGTGCCAATTCACTATTGACAGTATTAAACTCTTCTGCTACTTGGCGACAGCTTGCAAAATATCCCAGTTCACTATATTAACAGTATTAAACTCTTCTGCTACTTGGCGACAGCTTGCAAAATATGCCAGTTCACTATATTAACAGTACTAAACTCTTCTGCTACTTGGCGACAGCTTGCAAAATATGCCAGTTCACTATATAAAAGTATTAAACTCTTCTGCTACTTGGCTACAGCTTGCAAAATATGCCAGTTCACTATATTAACAGTATTAAACTCTTCTGCTACTTGGCGACAGCTTGCAAAATATGCCAGTTCACTATTAACAGTATTAAACTCTTCTGCTACTTGGCGACAGCTTGCAAAATGTGCCAGTTCACTATTAACAGTATTAAACTCTTCTGCTACTTGGCGACAGCTTGCAAAATATGCCAGTTCACTATATTAACAGTATTAAACTCTTCTGCTACTTGGCGACAGCTTGCAAAATATGCCAGTTCACTATTAAAAGTATTAAACTCTTCTGCTACTTGGCGACAGCTTGCAAAATATGCCAGTTCACTATTAACAGTATTAAACTCTTCTGCTACTTGGCGACAGCTTGCAAAATGTGCCAGTTCACTATTAACAGTATTAAACTCTTCTGCTACTTGGCGACAGCTTGCAAAATGTGCCAGTTCACTATTAACAGTATTAAACTCTTCTGCTACTTGCCGGGAGCTTGCAAAATATGCCAGTTCACTATTAACGGTATTAAACTCTTCTGCTACTTGCCGGCAGCTTGCAAAATATGCCAGTTCACTATTAACAGTATTAAACTCTTCTGCTACTTGGCGACAGCTTGCAAAATATGCCAGTTCACTATTAACAGTATTAAACTCTTCTGCTACTTGGCGACAGTTTAAAAAATATGCCAGTTCACTGTTAACAGTATTAAACTCTTCTGCTACTTGGCGACAGCTTGCAAAATATGCCAGTTCACTATATTAACAGTATTATACTCTTCTGCTACTTGGCGACAGCTTGCAAAATATGCCAGTTCACAATATTAACAGTATTAAACTCTTCTGCTACTTGGCGACAGCTTGCAAAATATACCAGTTCACTATATTAACAGTATTAAACTCTTCTGCTACTTGCCGGCAGCTTGCAAAATATGCCAGTTCACTATTAACAGTATTAAACTCTTCTGCTACTTGCCGACAGCTTGCAAAATATGCCAGTTCACTATTAACAGTATTAAACTCTTCTGCTACTTGCCGACAGCTTGCAAAATGTGCCAGTTCACTATTAACAGTATTAAACTCTTCTGGTACTTGCCGACAGCTTGCAAAAATGCCAGTTCACTATTAACAGTATTAAACTCTTCTGCTACTTGCCGACAGCTTGCAAAATATGCCAGTTCCCTATTAACGTCTAGAGAAGAAAAACTGTAACAACCATCATCAAGCAGTCAACCCAATAACCCGGCTTCTAATTGACTGCGGTCGTAATAACCTCCGGGTTAGATGCCAATTCATTTTTATTCAAAAAACATTAAATACTTTTTAAAATAATTAACGTAATGTAATTTTTAACACATAAGTAGAGTAATAATTATTAAATCGGTTTCCCATGATAAGGTGGCGGGGCGCCAGTTGGAAATCACTAATCCGGAGTGACTCGACTCGCGGAATATTTTGCGCTGCCCGGTCTTTTAAAATTGGGATCGGGTTAGCGTCTGTGACGCTAAGCAGTTCCTGGATGCATGCTATGCGTGTTACGTGTGCAGGAAAGAGTTGACATCGTTAGGCGTAAGCATGCGTGTTACGTGTGCAGGAAAGTGGAAGACGTATGTTCACGGCTACATGACTGCCCTCTCGAAGAGAGCAGACTGTGCTGTATGAAGTGGTGTGGTCCCGTTCTATTAACTGCAGCAGATAATGTAAAGTTCCAGACTAAACGATAAGTTTGCAGAGAAAAATCTAATACGCTTTTACTCAGTAATAACAAAGTTTTGGTTTTGTTAAAATTTATAAGAAATATCTGTGCGCTTCTGAAAACACAAACAAACGTTTTCAAGAAAGGAATCCAGTGGTTGATTTCTAAAATTATAGGTGCCGTAACGCATCAATTCAAAAGTTGTACAGATACAAATATACTTATATTTTGTTAGCGTACAAGTTTACATCAGGTTATTACAAAGGAAGTCTACATTTTTAAACCCTTATAAAATATGCAACGTACTGTTACGACGGTCTACTGATCGTCTTATGGTACAATGGAAAACAAAATACAAGACACCAATTACGTCACTGATCACCAGCTTTAATTATCACAGTTAAACAGTTCGTAATTAACAACACAGTCTCTTACAACAAATCAAATAAAAATTTTTCACGTGCAATAAAATGTCAACTAATATAAAACACAATTGTATTACAATTATACCGCCCGATTATAAAACGCAACACTTCGCCACAATAACCACTTGAACGCACAGAGTAATCACTCGTAATCGCCCGACAATAAACTGAACTGAGCGTCCCTGAGTAATTGTATTTATACCCCGCCGAAAATCTAGATTATTCCACATACTACGTATTAGCTCTACACTATGACGTAATTGATTGCGGCCTTGACACAGTGCGTGCGGCCGCGTGAATTCTTACACAGTCTAGCAAATGCGCTGAGAATCACGTACGCCACAACATTCGGCTGGATTCCTCTGGAACATTCGATAAACACGTATATTGTTCTGTAATGTCGTAACAATACGTATAAACTTGTATCTAAAAAGATAATAAAGTTTACTGATATTTCTAAAGAACTTCATCGTCAGGTTAGCCGCCGCAAAACACTCGAAAACAATTCGGAATGGCGTCATCCCGGAGCCTCAAACTCTAAGTGATGGTTTCGGTGGTTCGGACATTTTAAAAAAGTTTCCATAGTTTCATCGTTGTGTCGTCATATTGTTTGTTTCTTGACCGTTTCTTACTCTTTGTGTCCAACGCTATATTTTTGGAACCAAGAGGTTCCGGAACGCCGTTCCGGCGCATTACCCCTGAAATCAAGCCCTGAAGGAATATATAAAACAAGAGGAATGCCATCTTAAACTAAACGGCCTTGAATATAGACATTTTTCGTCTCAACTATTGCTTTACTTCTTATTCTTTACAACTCCACGTCCTTAAAAGCTTTACTCAGTCTTCTGTTGTATTTTCATTTATTATGGTCTTAGGACCCTGTTCCCTTAGACCCAACATTAACTTTAGGCGAATATGATCCTATTTATAGTGACACATATTCGTGCCCGCAGTCAAATTCTCAACATTAATTTCGGAATTCGTTTTAAACATTGTTTTCCTTGAATATTACAACAGAAAAATATTGAGGCACTTACGTTATTTTTCAACTTGCTTAAATTCGTCGCAGGTTGTATCTTATTATAAAAAAATTTGACAAAAAGATTAAACTATTTGTACGAAATCTATAAAAACTGGGACATTTATACAGCGTAATTCATGATGGAGAATGTGTTCAGATTTTGAATGAGAAAATTTGTCTGTGACAGTTTGCACACTGTATACCAATGGTGTTTGGTTATCGTTTACAAAGAACTTAATCTTTTCTTGCAGGAAACAAAATAACTAGAGCTGATTTTCGATACAGTGAAGACCTGCCGAATCTAATATTCCTTAGTCTGTCTAACAACTTGCTCAAAAACACGTCAGGAGTAAATCTAAGTAAACTGCAGTACCTTTATTTGGTAAGTAAACTCGACGGCTGATAAGCAGTGTCTGTAGATAAGTTATTTAAAACGTTCCATAAACATTCTGCAGCATGCTTTTCTTTTCACAGAAGTTGTCTTTTACAATGAGGCCTTTTTTAACCTACAACATAACTCAAACGAATAAAACACGTACAGAGGGCTCCGACTCGGCACTGGTTTCTGAAATCAGAATGAACATTTCATTCCGGTAAACTGTCTGAGTCAGACTACCTGCGATAGTACGTACGTTCTGTACGTGTTTCATTCGCTTGAGATACGTTTCTTATTTTCCTCATGGATACGAAAACACTGATATCAAACGTTTTAACGAAACCTGAAATTTGGGGCAAGAGACTCATGGAATATTCAAACCGGGTCGTTGAAGATACCTTTTGGCAAGATACGTAAGTCTGTAAAAAGAAATGGGTGTTGCAGGTTGCAGGTAAGTCGTTAGAGGTTAACTTTTAGTGGACATCACTTCTCTCTTGTTCCGGTTTTAAGCTAAACGTTCTGAAGCAATGAGTAAACACATAGCTTCTTCACTGCTTAACTCCTTGACTATTAGTCCGGAATCTACCAGAGAATTAAGCACATGATAAGCAGCAGAAGGTTTGACAATTTTGAACAGTAGACATGACATCCCTGGTGCCAAAAACCATCGAATCAGATGGCTAACAGGAAGAGTTTGGCTGTGGCAGAATTTCAAAATTCGAAAAAAGTCCCAAAAATTACGTGATCAGTAGCATGCAAAAAACTGGGTGGAATCGTCTCAGACCACTTTCTAGGTGAATGAGTTAATGAAGTCTGTCAATTTTTTGGAAGCTTTTCACGAATCTGACGACTTTAAAAATTTCAAAATGTGCCAAAAATTACGTGATGAGCAGCATGGGAAAAATTGGGATCCGTTGATCCAGGTGCCTCCCCTGATGAACATTTCAAGTGAATCTGTCGGTTTTCTGTAAGATTTTGGTCAATCTGAGATACAAATTTGAAAATATGCCAAAAATTACGTGATCAGCAGCATGCAAAAACTGAGTGGACTCGTCTCATACCACTTCTTAGGTGAATGATTTAATGAAATCTGTCAACTTTTTTGAAGCTTTTCATGATCTGACGACTTTAAAAATTTCAAAATGTGCCAAAAATTACGTGATGAGCAGCATGGGAAAAATTGGGATCCGTTGATCCAGGTGCCTCCCCTGATGAACATTTCAAGCGAATCTGTCGGTTTTCTGGAAGATGTTGGTCAATCTGACAGACAAAATTGAAAAATATCCCAAATTAGCGGCATGCAAAAACCGAGTTATATTGACTTAGTTCACTTCCTTGACGAATAATTCAGTAAAATATTTAAATATTTCGGAAGTAGCCCATGAATCTGACATTTTAAATATCTGAAAATGTGCCAAAAATAACCCATGTGATAAGCAAATTTAAAAAATTGGTTTGATAACGCTTAATAAAATACCTGGTATGTATTCCAAAATTGATTGATTTTGCATTCATCTGCAACGGCTAGAGACACTTTCAATGTCTCCAACAACATTGATGGGTTGGTTGAAGGCGTTGCATAATTTTTCATGTACGAAACAGTGTGAATCGGGGTGTTATCGTTCACAGTGAGGGCATTGAATCCTCTCCACATTGGACACTTATTACCACATAATTTCACTGAAAATACCCATAGTGTATTCCTCATTTCTGCCTCAGTAAAGGAGTTCGGTATGAACGTGTGAATAGGGACAGAACCAGTCAAGGATAATTTAGGCTTTTTAAAATATGGTTCCAATTCCTTTTCTCGAAACTCAAATTTTCTCTGTCTTTCAGATTTGGGAGCGGCTATAAGTACTTGATCCTCATTGTTTGGCTGTGTTTCCTCCAAGGTTGTGTAGTTATCCAACTGAGTACAAATTCCCACAGTTTCGTGGATGGATCCATGACCACTTAGTGTTTCACAATTTTCGTCAAAATTGTCAAATGCCAAGTTAGTTGACAAATTTGGGATGGCTTTAATAGAATCTAGCAAATTAGAGGCTTTGGAAGAAATAGAATTTGCAATTTCCGTTTCAATCTCCTCGACCCTGCAGTAGTTAATAACATGTCCCAAACGATTTAATATCTGCACTATCTGTTTACTTCCAGTCATGCTTTTCATTGCAAGGCCTAACGTTACATGTTTTTTAGGCATCACAACACCATTGGTTACGGAAAAAACCGCATCTTGTGAAATAGAGGTTATTCTACTAGCAACCTTGGGTGACCGAATCTTAAATTGTGGACCACCTACTAAGGCATCAAAAAAGTTGGTAACAAGTTCAGGTATATGGTCATCGCTTGTTGCAAGCTTGTCAACATTGAAAGGCTCACCATACTTATTAGTCTTATCCATTTTCAAAATTTCTTGTCTTAGCATATAGCCAACTCGTTGCACCATTAATTTGGGATCGGCAGAAGAGGCTTCATAACGGGTTCTAATAGCGTCATCTACTTCTACATTCTTGCTGAAAACAAGTGTGCCCTTGTGATTTGGTGATTTACTAAATATGACTTGGTCTTTGAAATGAGTAGCCAATTTTTCCTCCAAATGTTGTGGAGTGTACGTACTCAGGTTGTCTATTTCGACACCAAACTCGGCACACAATGCCAAGTACCTTTCGTGTAGTTCCGTCAAAAGAACTATTTGATTTTCCAAAATTACATGTTTTTTAACAAAATCTGCAAGTGATACAAAAGCTGCGCTGTGACCTTCACGAATTGCATGCCAAGATGTGTTACGATTCTTGCCAGTTTCTAACTTTGATATTGCTCTCTGTCTATAATATTTCCTGCAAGAATTGTGGTAACGCACTTCAGCTGCGACAAAATCCTTGTCTCCTACAGATATAAGTAACTGGTCATCTTCTAATATTCTCACGTCATTTCGTATGTTGGTTTCAATTTCCACTGTTTGGCACTGTACTAGGCGTTCATTTTGGTGATTCGAAACTTTAGTCTCTTTCTTACAGAAGATACACTTTTTGGACAGAACACCAGTCCCTGCTTTAGTAAGAATTGTTGATGTACACTACCTGAGGTATTTTCGTTTAACAGGCAAATCAGGAGAAAGTGTATGTTGTGTTGGGGGTAGAGTAGAACTACTGGATTCTTCAAGCTCAGGAGTTTCTTTAATCGCGGTAAAGTACCTGTAACAATTTTGGTGATATCCGTGATGCCCCTTAAGCGACTGAGGAAAGTTGTCAATAACGGTTTTGTACTTTGACGTCTTCATCTTTTTACGCCAAAGCATGCATTGCTTAATTTTTGTGAGAGTATGTTCAGTGAATCGGGACCTTTTACCCTCTCGTGCTCCATCACCAATATGCAAGACACAAACTTCTTCTTCCATTACTACCAGCTTCCAGTAAATTACTCTGTAATCAGAATATACCAAATTTCTAAATATTTCCTAAAACAGATTTTTGGGATAACAATTTTCGTCTGTTCAATCATGCTTTTAAACAAAAGTATGATTGAACAGACGAAAATTGTTATAAAAAAATTGTTTTTTGAAATAAAACTAAAAAATGAGTATCCTGAAAATTATGGTAGGAACAAACATTTAATGGATGATGAAAAATGAAATTAAAAAATTGTGTAGTAAGTGGATCATAACATTTAAGAAGAAAAAAATAACAATACAGTATAGCGTCGATTATCCGGACTAATCCATACCAGCTAGTCCGGATACTGAAATAGTTTGGATAAAAGAAACAATTATTGGAACTAAGAACAAATATTTACACAGGATATAAATGGGGCAATAGCATTTTCTCCTTTTTTTAACCTTTATATAATTTTCACTTTATCTTCAAGGGAAAGGACAGCACGCTTTCTTTTTGGCATTGTTCATAAAAATTAATTCACAACACGCGAAATCACAAAATCTCGTAGGTAACACAAAATCGCTTTTTGATTTAAAAATAGCTGGAATAATAAAACAAAAAGTTTAAACACAGACTGAGAAAATAAAACAGGTGAGGAGAAAGAAAAATTTTTCGAGAACGTCAAAGGATAGCGGGAAACAATTACGCATAGACCCCCCACCTTTTAAATATAAAACAGGAAAACAGAAACAATAAAAATAGAAAAATGAAATTTGTTTTTAAATAAACGTTATTAAAATAAAATAGAAAGGTTTTATAGAAAATTAGAATAAGTTTTTAATAGATTAGATTTTTATTAGGTAATTGTTATTTTGAAAAAAATAAATTAATTTTCAAAAAGTCATGTTGTTTAAATTAAAATTTTTTTTTTAAATTAGTTGCCTGAATAACCATAAAATGGTGATGCTCATCACAATTATTTTCAAATTTCTAAATAAATCTTTTCAAATGTCGATAAAACTACGTTCAATTTCCAAATAAGGTAGGTAGGTACTTACGTGATAAATGCTACGGCTCAAAAGTAGATTTATTCAAGACTTCACTGACACTACAACTGAACTACAAATTTGTCAAACTAACTATTTGAAATATTAGGTATACTTATAAGCTGCAAAACAAGAAACCAACTATCACTGCTTTGAACCAAGCAGTATGTAACCAACATGAACAAAAACCCCTCCCCCAATGCCACTCAATCCCCACTCCTTCTCTACGAAAACGTCTCCAATGCAGTTCCAGGAAGCTCCCATTAATAA
Organism: Magicicada septendecula; assembly: GCA_034769895.1. NCBI lineage: Eukaryota > Metazoa > Arthropoda > Insecta > Hemiptera > Cicadidae > Magicicada > Magicicada septendecula. The sequence continues at coordinate 171,214,228 of CM068372.1, forward strand.
TTATTCGTGTTATTTTGCTAATGTAAACCTAATCAGGACTATTGTGTTTCTTTCTTCAATATTTTATACTTCACCACCAATATAATATGTAGGTTATAGGTATGAGTATATGCGCACAAACTCAGTTTTTTGGATGCTGCTAATCAATTAATTTTGGAATACATACCAGGTATTTTATTAAGCGTTATCAAACCAATTTTTTAAATTTGCTTATCACATGGGTTATTTTTGGCACATTTTCAGATATTTAAAATGTCAGATTCATGGGCTACTTCCGAAATATTTAAATATTTTACTGAATTATTCGTCAAGGAAGTGAACTAAGTCAATATAACTCGGTTTTTGCATGCCGCTAATTAGGGATATTTTTCAATTTTGTCTGTCAGATTGACCAACATCTTCCAGAAAACCGACAGATTCGATTGAAATGTTCATCAGGGGAGGCACCTGGATCAACGGATCCCAATTTTTCCCATGCTGCTCATCACGTAATTTTTGGCACATTTTGACATATTTAAAGTTGTCAGATTCATGAAAAGCTTCAAAAAAATTGACAGATTTCATTAAATCATTCATCTAGGAAGTGGTCTGAGACGATTCCACTCTGTTTTTTGAATGCTGCTGATCACGTAATTTTTGGGATATTTTCAAATTTGTATCTCAGATTGACCAAAATCTTCCAGAAAACCGACAGATTCGCTTGAAATGTTCATCAGGGGAGGCACCTGGATCAACGGATCCCAATTTTTCCCATGCTGCTCATCACGTAATTTTTGGCACATTTTGATATTTTTAAAGTCGTCAGATTCGTGAAAAGCTTCCAAAAAATTGACAGACTTCATTAAATCATTCACCTAGAAAGTGGTCTGAGACGATTCCACCCAGTTTTTTGCATGCTGCTGATCACGTAATTTTTGGGACTTTTTTCGAATTTTGAAATTCTGCCACAGCCAAACTCTTCCTGTTAGCCATCTGACTCGATGGTTTTTGGCACCAGGGATGTCATGTCTACTGTTCAAAATTGTCGAACCTTCTGCTGCTTATCACGTGCTTAATTCTCTGGTAGATCCCGGACTATATGACTGAATCTGTACTGTTTCGGCGCCTACAATCTGCGTTCACTATACGATCGTACCTGCGCTTGTCGGCGTCGGTTATATCGGACCCTGACAACCTGCCTGCACTCTACGCGTAACCCTAAAGCCGGCTCCGGACAGCTGACTGGACGTAGGCAGAGACATCAGATCGAGAGGAGAGTGACCACCTAAACCCGGTTTAATTTACTTCTCTCCATTACGCAGACAGGAAACAGGAACCCGATGAATGAAACATCTGTTAATAACTGGAGACAATTTAAAAGAAACGACTCGACAGATTGTGCCATTCCAATCATCTATACGTAGATTACAATTCGTCATGTGAGCAAAAGATGAAAAAAGATGACAATGCGTTTTTATCAAATGATAATTATAAGAATGCCAATGGCGCAGCGAGGGGTTTTGGAGGGTCAACCCCCACCCGCCCGCCACGAAAGATAAGGAAAAAAGGAAATGTTAAAAAGGTAAAAAAATTGTCAGTAAAAATGCAGTCAGTAAGTCGAATCAAATGATTAACCTAATTAGTTACGCGAGTAGGAACATTTTTAACTGAGACACGCTATAACTGTCTTGCAAGTACGAAATCCCTTCGTATCCGGTGGTTGAGGGATGGTTCAAGTATACTTCGTAGGCTTACACGGCCGGAGTCAATGTTGTTAAAATTCATTCCCGGCCTGTTTGGCCGTGGTCTATTGTTTTCACCAAAAACAGACGTTTCGGCAGTGCCATCGACTGCCATCATTAGCGTAAAATTCAAAGTTTCGCTAATGTAAGGCGGTAGACGTTAGTGACCAAAGCCCACAGTACTGATGATGGAAGTCTATGGCACTGCCGAAACGTCTGTTTTTGGTGAAAACAATGGATCACGGCCATACAGCCCGGAAATGAATTTTAACAACTAGTTTTTAAAGTTATGTCCTCTTAACGAGTAGGAAAGAGGAAGAAGAGCCCTCAGTATGTCCAATTTGGTTTACGGTGCAGTAATGTATTCCACAAAATATCCGTATCAAACTGATTATTGCTTAGGCCTCCTATTCGAATCGTTTACACGTGTCCCTTTTGTTGTACACGATTTTTCGATCCGTTTTTAGGCCTAATAATTTTTTCTTATTTTTTAATTTAATGCTTTATTATTGTTTCGAAAATATAATCGACGGGTACAGTCTTAAAAGTTGTCCGTTATTCTGTACATACATAAGACAAAACTCAGCGTTCGTAACAACTGTAGAGGTGAACTGATTTGAATGCCGGCTTCAATACACTGTGTTTTTATGCACTGTCTAGACCAGTGTTTCCCAAACTGTTTGCCTCAAACCCCCACTGGGTGTGCCGCGAAATTTTGGAAAAATAATAAAAATGTTAAATAAATAAAATGATATCTGTGGGGAAAGAAGTCAACATCAAGTTGGATTAAAGAAGTCAAAAAGGATTTAGAAAAAAATGATATAAACGCAGAAGAATCAATTGAAAAAGACGTTTTTCGGGCAAAAGTGTTAAAAATTGGAAGGAGTCCAGAAAAACGTAGGTTCAAAGTGGACTGAAGACAGGAAGAAGAGACATAGTGAAAATATGAAAGAATATTAGAGAAAAAGAAAAGAACAAGGAATAAAGAATTGAAATTGGCATGTGGTCCTCAGATGGCCGATACAAATAGAAAATGTCTAACTCGACAAAAAAAAAAAAATAATCAATCAAAAACCTGCTTCGCTTTTTCTACATCTTATATTTGTGAGTCAGCGTTTTTCACGATGAACCAAATAAAATCAAAAAATCGATGTCAATTTAAAACATTGGAACTCGACATCTCCACTATTCGATCGCGGAACAAGGACCAATGAAAAAACACCAATCCCATACATCACATTTGGAAGTAGAAAAACTACAAAACCCACTTAATATAGAACAAACTTTAATCTTGTAATATTTTGTGTTTTTTCATTATTTTGTAAATTAAGGAAGTGCAAATAAAAGTTATGTGAGAAAACGTGTTTCAATGGCTTTCTGTAATTTTATGAGACACAAAATTCTAAATTAGTTGATAAATTTGCGTCACAGTTGGAAATGTCCACTACTGACATACCTGGGAAACCACAAGTAGTATTGAGGTAAGTGACATTTATTATTATGGTATATTACGCTGCAGTGTGATTTTAAAAACATCGCGGAAAGGTACTGATGGTGAGGGAGGGATCGGTATGTAGAGGGAGTTAGTGTACCGCGGCTTCCGACTATTTATTTGTAGTCTGCCGTGGGCTAAAAAAGTTTGGGAAATGCTAGTCTAGACCGACTTTGAAATGTTGTTTTAAGGGTGTGTGTTGCGACCATTTTATGAAAATCTTTAATCCATTCATTTGTATGGCAAAACGAGTAGATTGATTTTATTCCATTTGCTGAAAGTAGTTTAAGAACAATGTTCACTAAGGCGAAGTTTTAAGAACAAAACATGTTACAAAACATGTAACACTATCATCATCCAGAGAAGACAATATATATTCATATTTACTCGTATTATACTTAATATTTACACATTAATTATAAATAATATTTTTTTTTACACGAACAGCCCAGTCGTGGACCACGCGAATATCATTTCCTTTTCTTCTCCTGCCAGAAGGCCCTCATTCGCACACTATGAGGGCGAATGAGGGCCTCCTTCCTTTCCACTGTCCACCCCTTACTCGTCTTCTTCTCAGCGCAGAGAACCTCAAGATTTTGAATTGTGTTTCTGTATTTATTTCTATACACAGGGTCGTTCAAAGAGATACCCAGTTTCATCATTTCCTCCTTGAGTTGTTTGGTGTATCCGTTCAGACTGGAAAGTTGCCACATATAGCTGAAAATTTGTTTATTTAATCTGGACCGGTCCATCCGAACCATATGTCCAAGTAGTCTCAGTATTTTCCTTCGGAAAGCCGTTTCCAGATCTTCCAGATCCCCCGTACATGGGTCTTCCAGATTTCTTTGGGCCTATGCTTGTACCCATCTTCGGTTTGCTTGGGGCCATAAATTTTCCGAAGAATTCTTCGTTCAATTTTAAGAAGAGTTCCAAATTTTGAAAACACATTGTTGCCACTCCATACATAATCACCGGCCTGATCACAGTGCTATAATGGCGGACTTTTGCACTTCTGGAAAGGATTTTTCTTTCCGTATAGTTCCCTGGTTAGAGTAAAGGCCTTTGCTAATTTGAGTTTCCTTATCTAAAGGATTCTTTGTCTGAGGCGTTTCGGGATATAATAATATTTCATAAATAAGAATATATTATTTATTTTTTTATTTTTCCAATATTTCCACAGTTTTTACATTTTTTGTCATCTTCAGAAATATAATGTATAAATAAATAGGGTTCTTTCCCAATAACCGTACCCACACCAGTAGGAGCCATTAAAAGAGTTGCATCGCAGCCAAAATATGAATTAATTCTGCTAACCATTTCATTAATTACACAGTTTTTACCAGTTCCAGCTTTTCCCTGAATAACTGCAAGTCTTTGATTGCAATCATCATAGTCATTTAGCTGATATTCTAAGAAAGATAATATCTTATTTTGTTGGTCGTTGAAAATAACATTGTATGATTCATGAGAATCATACTGATTTCCAAATATTTCTCGATTCCTTTCGATGAAAGAAGTTTCATTCTTTATATCTGGATATTTTTATAGGCTGCTTCCCAATTATGAAGTAAATCGATATCACGATTACCTAGACCAACATGAGTTGGTAGTGCATTAGGCATTACTGCTGCTATAGCCATCCAGTCTCTATCGTGAAAAATATCAAACTCGTTATTATTATCCTGATCAATTTGAGTTTCTTCTGTAATTAGAGACATGTGTAATTGTTCGTGAAGCTGTCCAAAATTTTGTGGAGTATAAGCCATGAACCATGTTTCATCTGTACTTTTCAAGTCTTCTTCATTAAGCCAATGCTTATGTAAAATCAAATTTTGTTTACAATATAATTCAGTATTGACTGCATTGTTATTGTTGTTTACTTTAGGGAAAACTTGTACAATTCTTTCTTTTCTGTTTGTGCTAATTGAATTATTTCTTCCCTTAGAAATTTTTTTAGCAAAATCGGATAATGTTATTTCTTTCATGTCTAGTGGTCTACTACTATAAACCGGAATGAGTGAATTACTGTCATTTTCACTATTGGTTCCATTAATTGCAGCATAGTCTTCTATTGTTATGTCAAGTATTCTAAAAGTTCTGGTACAGTGATACAATGGGATTCCATGGAGTAAATGACATATTTCGCAAGCCCAAATGTCTCTTTCTCCGATCACTCTTATCATCAAACTTGTATATGCTCGACGAGATTCTTCATCCGGGGCTCTTGATTCAACGATTTCTTGAAACATTTCCGTCAAATGTTTAGAAGCGGGTTCTGACTTTGAAGCATATTTGGATACATATTCAACCACCTGGTATAAGGAGGTGATTATACTAAAATCAGTATTTGCTCTCCATGTTTGTGCGATGACAGGATTATACTGATTCAGGAGTTCATCATTACAACCCAACCCATGAGTCGTGCCAGATCAGGCCATCAAAGATCAGCTGCACTTAAAGTAAAAAAACTCGTAGGAAGATTATCACACTGCTCAATCATTGATTCAAGTTCACCCCTTCGTTGAAACCAGTAAGATTTTGATCCTCTTATTTTTCCACACCAATAATATAAACTTATTATTATTTGACGATTACTCGACAGCGTGTTTCTCGGTTGCTGTATTGTTCCATTGAAATGAGATTTTCTAGCAAATATTGTCCCTCGTTGAATAGCTTGATGACGCTGAACAAATGCAACAAATCTGAACCTAGGATCTTGTGCAGAAGTCGGTCTTTATATTGCATCAAAAATTGAAAATATCAAGTGCTGTAAGTTTCATACTACTTGCTCGAGTATTATCGTTTAATTCAGCAGATCCGTAAGTTAGTAAAGCGGGAAATGCCATGCTTACATATCCTTCGCACGAGAATTCATTTATGATATCAGTATCTTGTGGCCATGGAATTATATTATTCACTGCAGATTGGAGTCGATCAACTTCTGTGATTCTAATATTCTCCGGGATCATACTTTCATAAATTTCTTCAGAAAAGTTCTCTTCATCTGTATTCACCTCAGGTAAATCAACAGTGGGTATCATTCCATAAATAATATCATTTAATGGAAGTTGAGATATTTGTTCCCCATATCTATGATGATGTCACTATAGAATGGATTATTCATTTTCAACAAATTGAGTGCTTCTAAAATTTTGTCACTTCTCACATGAAAGTCCCGATGTCCATTAACACTTTCCTTCCTTACAACTATAGTGCTCAGTGAAGCGGGTGTAGGGGGCAAGGAACTAACAATCTCCGTTATATTTTGACCAATATTTATAATATTTCCCTTATAAGCATATTTACCGGGAAAGCCTCTCGATTGCACCCTATACACACACATCACTGGTTGTTCTCTTGCTATCAAGAGTTGTTCTACATAAGTGAGATCCATCAGTTCTATAGGTACATCTTTAGGATGCACTATAGGATTAACTGAAGTAAACTTATTTGGGTTTCGCTTACCTGCGGACACATACCAAAAAATGTTTGCTGCATCAACACTCGAGAACAATTTACACTTTCATAGAATTCTAGATATCGTAAATTGTCTTCAAATTCATTCTGAAGATTCCTATACCCTGTGTTGTTTTGATCATATAACACATGATTCATGTTATGTTCTGCAGGGTCTTCAACAGTTGCTGCAGCAACATTTTGTCGCTGTCTCATCCGTCTTTGATTTGTAGTTAAACGACCACTATTTGGACCTTTTCTCCGTTGAGGCATACTGTAAATAATACGTATATATAAATTTATGAATAAGAATGTATAGACTATTTGTTGCTATATGTAATGGAAAGTTGCAGTTGCATCAGTGACTACATAGATTCTCGTCTAAAAATTGACACTTGTTCAACACTTAAGTCCAATCCGTACATCTAGCTACACCATAGAACAATGCTCTACTACTGTTTGAATTAAACATATGTGAGACACGAATACAAGTGTATACAGCAAAATTTTATCTTATCGAGCGACAGCCAGCGCGGGCGGCGGGAGCCGCACACGCACACGCACCGGCATTTCTGTACAGCAAAATCTTATCTTATCGGGCGACAGCCAGCTGGCCATGATATCTCTATCTCTCTTCCTCTCACACGTTTAAGCTAAGATTCTTAAAAAATCGTAATGTCTTTTGAACCAAATAATTTAAAAGAAATAAAAATTACATGTGTGCACTCTACAATACAGTCAGGATATGTATGCAACATTTTGTAACATTCGGTTGAGTAGTTTCGGAGGAGTTTGCGGTCTAAATTGTGCACCGAGTCGTGGATAGAGGACTATGCCTGATTTTGCTACGCTCATCAGGCTCCTCCCAATAACTCCGATGTGTGCCTGTGACGCCAAAGGCAGACGTTGTTAGGTTAGCAAACTGAAATTACACATGGAAGTCAATATGCTTTTAAAATAGTACTCACTTTCTGTAAAACCCACTTTAAAAAACAACTCGAAATAAGGCGGGGTCGAAGTAAGGTCCAAAGGTTAATTTTTGGACCTTTGGGTGTATGTTTTAATAAAGTAATGTTATTTAAACTTGGAAATGTATGACTATTTTTAATTCAGTGTGTAGCTAAATTAAACTTTGTGTTATATAGAATGAATTATATTCCTTTAAATGAATTAAGAAAAAGAAAAGGAAATTGTATATGATATTGCAATACAAAATGGATATAATCAAAAAATTATTGATAACATTAAAAAAACAAAATTAATTTAAAAAATATTAAATAATTCAATTAATGAAAGTACACAAAAGAGTCAATTAATTTTGCATACTTAGGTACAAAAAATCATAAAATTTCAACACTATTCAGAAAAAAATATAAGAATTACATATAATAGTAATAAAATTGATTTTGATAGAATGAAACCTAAAACACCTAATATAATTCATAATTTAAATGATGTATATAAAATTGAATGACCTGACTGTAATAGATTCTATGTAAACCGAAGTAAAAAACATTTAAAAGATGTATTTATCATTATAGATTTATTATTTATTATTTAACACTGGAACTCATTTTTAAAATCAGAAATTTATCGATCAAATTTACGTGCACACTCAATTAAGAACAGTGATACATTCTCAAATTTAGATAATATTATTTTATTAAAATAAAAGTACAAATATCGGTATGGAGAACCATACATAACTTCCATGTTCTAAGATTTATATTTAAAAGCATATTCAAAATGAAATATTTCAATAGAAACTACTTCTTTCTATTGCTTCAGCCTTAACCACAGTACTTTGGTCACTAACGTATACCACCTCACTTTTTTTGCACTCGATTTTCACTGATGATGGAAGTCGATGGCACTGCCGAAACGTCTGGTTTTGCAGAAAACATTGGACTACGGCTAAACAGCCCGGGAAGGAATTTTAACAAAGAACTACTTCTTTGTTGCCGATAACGTAGTACACATAAAAAAATTCTCCCCTCCCCAATCAACTATAATTTTCATTTATAGAAAATTACCCCCACCCCGTTCACTTAACCTCTTCATTTATAAATATTTCATCTACGTTTCTACAGTGGATTATTATGAGCTCCTTATCAAGATACTTTATTTATCAAAATTAAGTACTTTACTCTTGTTAAAACATAAAACGTTGCAGGTAAAATACCCCTTCATCTTCACCGATCTTCACCAAAATCAATAGGCCTTCAGTCCTCTACAATTCAGGGATGCATTCAAAAAAATATTTGATTCTGTTTGAATGTGCGGCAGTTATCGTTCGTCATGTAAATATTTCTCTTGGTTCAACATAAAATGTTGCAGGTAAACTACCCCTTTCCCTTAACCGATCTTCAACAAAATCAACAGTCCTTGAGCACTCTACAACTCAGGAAAGTGTGCAAAAAGTTATTAGATTCTCTTTGAATTTTCGGCAGTTATCGTTCGTCATAAAAAAGTTACCTTTTATAAAACATAAAACGTTGCTGATAAACTACCCTTTCCCTTAACCGATCTTCAACAAAATCAACAAACCTTGAGTTCTCTTTAGTTCAAAAAGGTATGCAAAACGTAGTTGATTCTCTTTGAATTTACGGCAGTTATCGTTCGTCATATAAAAAATTACCCTTGTTAAAACATAAAATGTTGCAGGTAAACTACCCCTTTCCCTTAACCGATCTTCACCAACACCAATAGGTATTGAGAACTCTACAAGACAGGGCTGTATGCAAAACATCATTTGATTCTGTTTGAATTTGCGGCTGTTATCGTTTGCCATAGAAAAAAAAAATTACACTTGATAAAGAACCGTTGCTGGTAAACTACCCCTTTCCCTTAACCGATCTTCTCCAAAAACAATATGTCTTGAGTACTCTACAAATCAGGGCTGTATGCAAAACATTATTTGATTCTGTTTGAATTTGCGGCTGTTATCGTTTGCCATAGAAAACAATTACCCTTGATTAAAAAAAACCGTTTTTGGTAAACTACCCCTTTCCCTCAACCGATCTTCACCAAAAACAATAGGTCGTGAGTACTCTACAAATCAGGACTGTATGCAAAAAATGATTTGATTCAGTTTGAACTTGCGGCTGTTATCGTTTGCCGTAGAAAAAAAATCTACAGACAGACACACACACAGACACTTTTCGAAAATATCGGTATGGAGAACCATACATGACTTCCATGTTCTAAGATTTATATTTCAAATTATATTCGAAATGAAATATTTCCATAGAAACTACGTTTTTCTACTTATGGCTTCAGCATTAACCACAGTACTGTGGCCACTAACGTATACCACCACACGTTTTCGCACTCGATTTTCACCGATGATGGCAGTCGATGGCACTGCCGAAAAGTCTGGTTTTGCAGAAAACATTGGACTACGGCTAAAGAGCCCGGGAAGCAATTTTAACAAAGAACTACTTCTTTGTTGCCGATAACGTAGTACATATATAAAATTTTCACCCCAGCCTCTTCAACTATAATTTTCATTAATAGAAAATTATCCCCACCCCGTTCAACTAGCTCTTCATTTATAGATATATCATCTACGTATCTGCAGTGGATTATTATGAGCTTCTTATCAAGATACTTTGTTTATCAAAATTATGTATTTTACTCTTGTTAAAACATAAAACGTTGCAGGTAAAATACCCCTTTATCTCCACTGATCTTCACCAAAATCAATAGGCCTTCAGACCTCTACAATTCAGGGATGCATGCAAAAAAATATTTGATTCTGTTTGAATGTGCGGCAGTTATCGTTCGTAATGTAAACATTTCTCTTGGTTCAACATAAAATGTTGCAGGTAAACTACCCCTTTCCCTAAACCGATCTTCACCAAAATCAACAGTCCTTGAGAACTCTACAACTCAGGAAAGTGTGCAAAAAATTATTAGATTCTCTTTGAATTTTCGGCAGTTATCGTTCGTCAAAGGAAAATTACCTTTTTTAAAACATAAAACGTTGCTGCTAAACAACCTCTTTCCCTTAACCGATCTTCAACAAAATCAACAAACCTTGAGTTCTCTTTAGTTCAAAAAGTTATGCAAAAACGTAGTTGATTTTGTTTGAATTTACGGCAGTTATCGTTCGTCATATAAAAAATTACCCTTGTTGAAACATAAAATGCTGCTGTTAAACTACCCCTTTCCCTTAACCGATCATTACCAACACCAATAGGTATTGATAACTCTACAATACAGGGCTGTATGCAAAACATCATTTGATTCTGTTTGAATTTGCGGCTGTTATCGTTTGCCATAGAAAAAATATCGGTATGGAGAACCATACATGACTTCCATGTTCTAAGATTTATATTTAAAATCATATTCGAAATGAAATATTTCCATAGAAACTACGTTTTTCTACTTATGGCTTCATCATTTACCACAGTACTGTGGTCACTAACGTATACCACCTCACGTTTTCGCACTCGATTTTCACCGATGATGGCAGTCGATGGCACTGCCGAAAAGTCTGGTTTGCAGAAAACATTGGACTACGGCTAAAGAGCCCGGGAAGCAATTTTAACAAAAAACTACTTCTTTGTACACACACACACACACACACACACACACACACACACATATATATATATATATATAAAATATGCATAAAATTAATGGCTTGTATAAGTTAATGATTGATCTCAATTAAGTAGTTCTCAAGTTTCCAAAGTTTTAATAATATGATGTCCGTAATTAAAACATCAGAGCAGGTTTAGTGTGAATGAGGGTACATTGTGGACAAAAATTTTCAACATTTCCTATTGAGCGTTGCTTAGAGTAAAGCTGCGAATCTACAGTGTATGTTTCACAGAACAAACACGCGAAAAAGAAGGAGCGCTCCGAAGTCACTCATGGACCCTCAGCATCTTGCAGAGGGTTCATTCCCTAAAGACGAAAAGTCTGTCTATGAATAGTTCCTCTGTAAACACGTGCAGTTACACTGCCCAGCGATCCACAGGAAGCAAATCGCTATCCACGCTGGACACTTTTTCGACTTGCAATGGTTATGTTGGTATGGTTTCGGCACTTTCCATTTAAAAAGCGTGCAAATGTAAGAAAATAAACATGAGTGAGGCCAGAAATAACGTGAATTTTGTGTGTGTGTGTGTGTGTGTGTGTGTGTCTTACCTGCCTTTTTATTGCTGTAGGCATAATAATAAAATGGAAACGTAAAGATTACATAACTGAGATATGCTTACCTGCCACGAACGATATATTATTTTATACATGGAGGAATTCAGTGACATACACACGTACAGAAGAATTATATATATAAAGATATTAACCCATACATAATTTACATTAAAATGAAAAAATTATAATTTTATTCCCTGGCAACAAAATTATTTTATTTTTAACAATTACCATTGTTTGAAAAAGTTTAAATGAATTTTCAAGTACTTTACTGTTGTTAAAACGTAAAAGGTTGCCGGTAAACTACCCCTTCCCCTTAACCGATCTTCACCAAAATCGAAAGTCCTTGAGATCTTTACAATTCAGGGGCATATGCAAAAAATTATTTGATTCTGTTTGAATTCGCGGCTGTTATCGTTTGCCATAGAAAATACGCTTGATAAAAAAACGTTGCAGGTAAACTACCCCTTCCCCTCAACCGATCTTCACCAAAAACAACAGGTCTTGAGTACTCTACAAATCAGGGCTGTATGCAAAATATTATTTGATTCTGTTTGAATTTGCGGCTGTTATCGTTTGCCATATAAAATACCCTTGTTAAAAAAACGTTGCTGGTAAACTACCCCTTTCCCTTAACCGATCTTCACCAGAAACAATCGGTCTTGAGAACTCTACAATTTAGGGCTGTATGAAATAATCTTTTGATTGTGTTTGAATTTGTGGCTGTTATCGTTTGCCATAGGAAATACCCTTGTTAAAACATAAAATGTTACAGGTAAACTACCCCTTCCCCTCAACCGATCTTCACCAAAAACAACAGGTCTTGAGTACTCTACAAATCAGGGCTGTATGCAAAAAATTATTTGATTGTGTTTGAATTTGCGGCAGTTATCGTTTGCCATAGAAAACAAATCTACACACAGACACACAGACACACAGACACACAGACACACAGACACACAGATAGACACACAGACAGACACACATACAGACACTTTTCGAAAAACGACTTTTTTTCATGTTTTGAGTGTAGTACAATCAGAATCTGCAATAATCTCGAAAACGATTTTTTTACTTCCATATTCCTTAAGGAATGGAAGTATGGTGATGGCAAAAAAAATCGTGTTCGAGATTATTGCAGATTCTGATTCTACTACACTCAAAACATGAAAAAAAGTCGTTTTCCGAAAAGTGTCTGTGTGTGTGTCTGTCTGTCTGTGTGTGTCTGTAGATTTTGTTTCTATGGCAAACGATAACTGCCGCAAATTCAAACAGAATCAAGTAATTTTTTGCATACAGTCCTGATTTGTAGAGTACTCACGACCTCTTGTTTTTGGTGAAGATCGGTTGAGGGAAAGGGGTAGTTTACCTGCAAAGGTTTTTTTTTATCAAGGGAAATTTTTTTTTTTGGCAAACGATAACAGCCGCAAATTCAAACAGAATCAAATAATGTTTCGCATACAGCCCTGAATTGTAGAGTTCTCAAGACCTATTGTTTTTGGTGAAGATCGGTTAAGGGAAAGGGGTAGTTTACCAGTAACGTTTTATGTTTTAACAAGGGTATTTCCTATGGCAAACGATAACAGCCGCAAATTCAAACAGAATCAAAAATTATTTGCATACAGCCCTAAATTGCAGAGTTCTCAAGACCTATTGTTTTTGGTGAAGATCGGTTAATGGAAAGGGGTAGTTTACCTGCAGCGTTTTTTTATCAAGGGTATTTTCTATGGCAAACGATAACAGCCGCAAATTCAAACAGAATCAAATAATTTTTTGCATACCGCCGTGATTTGTAGAGTACTCACGACCTTTTGTTTTTGGTGAAGATCGGTTAAGGGGAAGGGGTAGTTTACCGGCAACGTTTTTTTTAGCAAGCGTATTTTCTATGACGAAAGGTAACTGCCACATATTCAAACAGAATCAAATAATTTTTTGCATACGTCACTGAATTGTAGAGGACTCAAGGCCTTTTGATTTTGGTGAAGATCGGTTAAGGGGAAGGGGTAGAGTACCTGCAACCTTTTACGTTTTAACAAGAGTAAAGTACTTGAAAATTCATTTAAACTTTTTCAAACAATGGTAATTGTAAAAAATAAAATAATTTTGTTGCCAGGCAATAAAATTAGAATTTTTTCATTTTAATGTAAATCTGTACATAGTATAAAGTAAAGTCGGTCCGTTTTCTCTCTGTGTTTGAAATCGCTAATCTCAGGAAGTACTGAACGGATTTTATTCAAGTTTTCGCCAATAGATAGAGTGTCTATCGAGGAACATTTATGTGTATAATTAATACATATATGTTGTACATTAGCTTAGCTATCACGGTTTATGTCAAGTAAGTGGTATAGTTTACATCTTATATATAAAAATGAATGTTTCTTTGTTTGTCCCGTATGCGTTCCTATACCATTCATCCGATTGCGATGAAACTTCGGTGAGTTGTTGTGCGCACGTCCGCGAAGGTTTCTTCCACATCTCCTCCTAAACCACTGTACCGATTTCAACCAAACTCGGCACAAATATTTTACGCAACGGGAGAACCAACATAGGATAGGTGTTTTTCGATGGGGTCCTTTTGGGGGTTCTTTGGGGTCTTCCACATCGCCTCCTAAACCACTGGACCGATTTCAACCAAATTTGGCACAAATATTTTACGCAAAGGGAGAACCAACATAGGACAAGTGTTTTTTTCTATACGATCCTTTGGGGGGTCATTTGGGGTCTTCCACGTCTCCACCTAAACTATTGGACCGATTTCAACCAAACTTGGCACAAATATTTTACGCAACGGGAGAACCAACATAGGACAGGTGTTTTTTTCGATACGATCCTCTGGGGGGTCCTTTGCGGTCTTAAAACTATTAGATCTGGTTACTATGGCAACCCAATAGAATAGATTCTGTTCTAAATATATTATCGCATTAAATTGAAGACCACGCGAACGACGTTGTGGGCAACAGCTAATTATTATTAAGAAGCCTACTTTAATTAAACTGTATTAATTAAACTAACATTTTCATTACGTACAACGTAAAACTCCGTAGCGAAGCACGGGTATTCTGCTAGTCATGTATAAGAGAAAATATATCGTGCGTGGCAGGCAAGCATATCTCAGTTATGTACTGTTTACGTTTCCATTTTATTATTATCACTACCGCAATAAAAAGGCAGGGAACACACACACACACACACACACACACACACACACACACACACACACACACACACACACACACACACACACACACACACACAATTCGCGTTATTTCTGGCCTCATTCATGTTTTATTTTCTTACATTGGCACGGTTTTTAAATGGAAAGTGCCGAACCCATACCAACATAACCATTGCAAGTCGAAAAAGTGTCCAGCGTGGATAGCGATTTGCTTCCTGTGGATCGCTGGGCAGTGTAACTGCACGTGTTTACAGAGGAACTATTCATAGACAGACTTTTCGTCTTTAGGGAATGAACCCTCTGCAAGATGCTGAGGGTCCATGAGTGACTTCGGAGCGCTCCTTCTTTTTCGCGTGTTTGTTCTGTGAAACGTACACTGTAGATTCGCAGCTTTAATATAAGCAACGCTCAATAGGAAATGTTGAAAATTTTTGTCCACGGTGAACCCTCATACACACTAAACCTGCTCTGATGTTTTAATTACGGACACCATAATATTAAAACTTTGGAAACTTGAGCACTACTTAATTGAGATCACCTTAATTGAGATTAACTTATACAAGCCATTAATTTTATGCATATTTTATATATATATATATATATATATATATGTGTGTACAACGTTATCGGCAACAAAGAAGTAGTTTTTGTTAAAATTCCTTCCCGGGATATTTGGCCGTAGTCCAATGTTTTCTACAAAACCAGACGTTTCGGCAATGCCATTGACTTCCATCATCAGTAAAAATCGAGTGCGATAACGTGAGGTGGTATATGTTAGTGACCACAGTACTGTGGTTAAGGCTGAAGCAGTAAGTAGAAAGAAGTAGTTTGTATGGTAATATTTCATTTCGAAAATGATTTTAAAAATAAATCTTAGAATATGGAAGTCATGTATGGTTCTCCATACCGATTTTTTGCCATCACCATACTTCCATTTCCTTAAGGAATATGGAAGTAAAATTACACTTTATAAAAAATCGTTCCCGGTAAACTACCCCTTTCCCTTAACCGATCTTCACCAAAAACAACAAGTCTTGAGTACTCTACAAATCAGGGCAGTGTGCAAAACATTATTTGATTCTGTTTGAAATTGCGGCTGTTATCGTTTGCCATAGAAAATACCCTTGTTAACACAAAATGTTGCCGGTAAACTACCCCTTTCCCTTAACCGATCTTCACCAAAACCAACAGGTCTCGAGAACTCTAAAATTCAGGGCTGTAGGCAAAATATTATTTGATCGTGTTTGAATTTGCGGCTGTTATCGTTTGCCAAAAAAATACCCTTGTTAAAACAAAAACCGTGGCCGGTAATCTACCCCTTTCCCTTATCCGATCTTCACCAAAAACAAAATGTTTTGAGTACTCTATAAATCAGGCCAGTATGCAAAAACGTATTTGATTCTGTTTGAATTTGTGGCTCTTATCGTTAGCCACAAAAAGTACCCTTTTCAAACATACGTAGCTGGTAAACTACCCCTTTCCCATGACCGATCTTCACCAAAAACAATACGTCTTGAGAACTCTATAATTCAGGGCAGTATGCAAAAAAGTATTTGATTATGTTTGAATTTGCAGCTGTTATCGTTTGCCATAGAAAATACCATTGTTAAAACATAAAATGTTTCCAGTAACCTACCACTTTCCCTTAACCGATCTTTACCAAAATCAATAGGTCTTGAGAACTTTACCATTCAGGGCTGCATGCAAAACATTATTTGATTGTGTTTGAATTTGCGGCTGTTATTGTTTGCCATAGAAACAAATTACCCTTGATTAAAAAAAAAACGTTGCTGGTAAACTACCCCTTCCCCTTAACCCATCTTCACCAAAACCAATAGGTCTTGAGAACTCTATAATTCAGGGCTGTGTGCAAAAGAGTAGTTGATTCTGTTTCAATTTGAGGCTGTTATCGTTTGCCATAGAAAAAATATCGGTGTGGAGAACCATACATGACTTCCATGTTCTATGATTTATATTTAAAATCATATTCGAAATGAAATATTTCCATAGAAACTACGTCTTTCTACTTATTGCTTCAGCATTAACCACAGTACTGTGGTCACTAACGTATACCACCTCACGTTTTCGCACACGATTTTCACCGATGATGGTAGTCGATGGCACTGCCGAAAAGTCTGGTTTTGCAGAAAACATTGGACTACGGCTAAAGAGCACGGGAAGCAATTTTAACAAAAAACTACTTCTATGTTGCCGATAACGTTGTACACATATAAAAAATTCTCCCCTCCACCATCAACTATAATTTTTAATAATAGAAAATTACCCCCACCCCGTTCACTTAACCTCTTCATTTATAGATATTTCATCTACGTTTCTACAGTGGATTACTATGAGCTTCTTATCAGGATACTTTATTTATAAAAATTAAGTACTTTACTCTTGTTGAATCATAAAATGTTTCAGGTAAACTACCCCTTTCTCTTAACCGATCTTCTCCAAAATCAATAGGCCTTCCGTCCTCTACATTTCAGGGAGGCATGCGAAAAAATATTTGATTCTGTTTGAATGTGCGGCAGTTATCGTTCGTCATGAAAAAAATTCTCTTGTTACAACATAAAATGTTGCTGGTAAACTACCCCTTTCCCTTAACCGATCTTCACCAAATTCAACAGTCCTTGAGCACTCTACAACTCAGGAAAGTGTGCAAAAAATTATTAGATTCTCTTTGAATTTTCGGCAGTTATCGTTCGTCATAAAAAAGTTACCTTTTATAAAACATAAAACGTTGCTGATAAACTACCCTTTCCCGTAACCGATCTTCAACAAAATCAACAAACCTTGAGTTCTCTTTAGTTCAAAAAGGTATGCAAAACGTAGTTTATTCTGTTTGAATTTACGGCAGTTATCGTTCGTCATATAGAAAATTACCCTTGTTAAAACATAAAATGTTGCAGGTAAACTACCCCTTTCCCTTAACCGATCTTCACCAACACCAATAGGTATTGAGAACTCTACAAGACAGGGCTGTATGCAAAACATCATTTGATTCTGTTTGAATTTGCGGCTGTTATCGTTTGCCATAGAAAAAAAATTACACTTGATAAAGAACCGCTGCTGGTAAACTACCCCTTTCCCTTAACCGATCTTCTCCAAAAACAATATGTCTTGAGTACTCTACAAATCAGGGCTGTATGCAAAACATTATTTGATTCTGTTTGAATTTGCGGCTGTTATCGTTTGCCATAGAAAACAATTACTCTTGATTAAAAAAAACCGTTTCTGGTAAACTACCCCTTTCCCTCAACCGATCTTCACCAAAAACAGCAGGTCGTGAGTACTCTACAAATCAGGACTGTATGCAAAAAATGATTTGATTCAGCTTGAACTTGCGGCTGTTATCGTTTGCCATAGAAAAAAAAATCTACAGACAGACACACACACAGACACTTTTCGAAAATATCGGTATGGAGAACCATACATGACTTCCATGTTCTAAGATTTATATTTCAAATCATATTCGAAATGAAATATTTCCATAGAAACTACGTTTTTCTACTTATGGCTTCAGCATTAACCACAGTACTGTGGTCACTAACGTATACCACGTCATGTTTTCGCACTCGATTTTCACCGATGATGGCAGTCGATTGCACTGCCGAAAAGTCTGGTTTTGCAGAAAACATTGGACTACGGCTAAAGATCCCGGGAAGCAATTTTAACAAAAAACTACTTCTTTGTTGCCGATAACGTAGTACACATATAAAATTTTCACCCCACCCTCTTCAACTATAATTTTCATTAATAGAAAATTATCCCCACCCCGTTCAACTAGCTCTTCATTTATAGATATATCATCTACGTTTCTGCAGTGGATTATTATGAGCTTCTTATCACGATACTTTGTTTATCAAAATTATGTATTTTACTCTTGTTAAAACATAGAACGTTGCCGGTAAAATACCCCTTTATCTCCACTGATCTTCACCAAAATCAATAGGCCTTCAGATCTCTACAATTCAGGGATGCATGCAAAAAAATATTTGATTCTGTTTGAATGTGCGGCAGTTATCGTTCGTCATGTAAACATTTCTCTTGGTTCAACATAAAATGTTGCAGGTAAACTACCCCTTTCCCAAAGCCGATCTTCACCAAAATCAACAGTCCTTGAGAACTCTACAACTCAGAAAAGTGTGCAAAAAATTATTAGATTCTCTTTGAATTTTCGGCAGTTATCGTTCGTCAAAGGAAAATTACCTTTTTTAAAACATAAAACGTTGCTGATAAACACCACCTTTCCCTTAACCGATCTTCAACAAAATCAACAAACCTTGAGTTCTCTTTATTTCAAAAAGGTATGCAAAAACGTAGTTGATTCTGTTTGAATTTACGGCAGTTATCGTTCGTCATATAATAAATTACCCTTTTTGAAACATAAAATGTTGCTGGTAAACTACCCCTTTCCCTTAACCGATCTGTAATGATCGAAATTTAAAAAATTGTTAATTCCTCGATCAAGTGACACGTTCCCACACTCAAGTCGACGGACACAAGCCCAGGTCGTAAATAATGACGAATCAGGGGCACGTCAAACCCGACGACAGTGCGAAGACAAAGAAAAAACGTCTGAGCACTGCACACAATAAGAATTTCAGGGCGTCGCTGACAGCTAGCAGTTTGTCACAATTTACAGCACCCAACAATCTGAAACAAAGACTTCGTACAGCTGCCGAGTTACACGGAATCGAGACGGAACGCCTGCTGTGGAGGTGAAGCGTACGAACCCAATTACGAAAGGCTTTACTATGTTACAAAAGGAGTACAGAACAATTTAACGAAGAAATAGACAATAGACGTAACTCAGTGAATACTGCCAGTGCATCCTGCACAGCATGAAAACAAACCCTTGACAGTTTACTGAGATTTACGACTGGAAAGTAGAGTTCCACTAGAATGACGCCAACGAAGGGTTGATAATCGGCGGAACGAGCAACGAGTAACTTAAACAATTAACCAAGACTCTGTTTCTGTTAACAAAAGCTCGGTCAGAACCTTAGGGAAAGTCTAAACAAAGGATGACAGAAGGCCATGAAAATTGCCCTAATTTCTAAGAATCCGTACCACGCTCGTCACATGAAACACTCCGGGGATGACGACGACCAACCAGCGTCAAGCATCTTCTAAGAGAGCTCGTGGAGAGAGTAAGAAGGGTTCGGACGGCGAATCGTGAAACAGAGGATGAGATCTGCAGAAGAGTAGGAATTTGTACGACCAATCAAGAATCTGAGAAGGCGTAGAAATCCAAAACTTAGGCTTATGGGTAAGATGTTTCAATAAAACTGTTTTGCGAGGACGCGGAGCGGCAATCAAGGGTATACAGTAGACAGTTGGCAGTTAATAGTCAGTCAGTTAATAGCAGCGGTTGATTATAGTCGGAACAGTAATACGGTCCGTGATAGAAACAGTTTGTGCGACCGACCGAATTCATAATTTAGTAAATTCATAAGTGAACAGAGACATCGATATAGTCACACTTATACACAATTCTGTGCGACAAACACAAACTCTAAGTGCGCACGGGACTTGGAACTTCAACTGACGCGAACATAATAACATACTAATTAACGTTCAAAGTAGAACAGTGAGTGACACTTCAAACATTCTCACATTACAGTGCTTCACTATGCTGAACGATTAATTGAATGAACTGTATCAAACAATAAAAAACACAGTACGCGCTAGATCCAGATAGACGGAACAGTTAACCATATACACAAACACGACAAACTTTCAGAACAATTCAAGTTAATGACAACATTAACACCTCACTATTTGAACTCCGGATACTCGACATCAGCGGGTTACCACAACACCGTACACATGACGGGAGTGGAGATTCTGTGAAGTGAAGTGATTAGTGCTCTTCATAACAGTGATTATGATCTTCGACGAATCATCCAGAAGATGTCTTCTCACAACGGCGGAATAATGGATAAACACTCTCAAAAGATAAGCTTTATGTATATTTAATCTTAGTAGTATATACTACTGTTCTGTTGCCTCTTTTCAAAGAACAAACCCCAAGAGATTATATATATAAATCATATGAATCATAAAATCTATAAAATAACATTAACGTAATGCATCATCTGAGAATAATGAACGCATTTAGGTAGGGATAAGTATATTTGTTGATTGTTTATTGTTTGTATATGTTTTGTATATTTGCATTATTTACTGCATTTGAATGTACCATGTGTTTATGTTTCAGGAAACATCGTATAAATTGTATTTTATATCATGTGTTTTAATATGTATGTAATTGCAGGAAATAGTCACTTACTTAATTAACAAGTGTAATAAATAAGTAGTTAATTTATATTATTCGTGCGTTCATTATTGAAATTTAACCTTTATTGTTGATGTATCTCATTCTAAGCATTACACTAAAAGTCTCACAACGTATACTAAGTATCAATGGACACAACAAACTCGACCATTGAGACGTCCGATTAATAGACTCATAAATCGTATTTAATTAGTCATTGTGTTGAGTCTAATCTGACGACTAGAAACAACTTTTAGATATATCAAATTTAACGTACAACATAAATCTTTAATTAATATGATTCATAATTGATGAGTAATTAATCTAAGCAGATAATTAGCACAGATTAATATTCACTAGATGTAAATGGTTTACATAATTAATTACCACAAATGTAAATTACATTAACATCACTAAATGTAAATGGCGCCCATCGCATGGCAAAAGAGAGCAGACAGTAGTATTTAGATTAGTTAAAATAATATAGTACGTAAGATATTAAATAAGTGTAAGGTTAGCTTGACTGGTAAATGATAACGCGAAGCAAGGCAAAAATGGCTAGCGGTAGTTCTGACAGCATGGCCTTTGACGTTAACAACCAGTTAGGCGCACCCGACACCAACGAAGAAAACTCATCAGTCGTCGAGCCAAATATGACTGAGGAGACGTCAGATGTCA
Organism: Magicicada septendecula; assembly: GCA_034769895.1. Taxonomy (NCBI): domain Eukaryota; kingdom Metazoa; phylum Arthropoda; class Insecta; order Hemiptera; family Cicadidae; genus Magicicada; species Magicicada septendecula. The sequence continues at coordinate 171,236,199 of CM068372.1, forward strand.
GAGCGCGGGGACAGGAGTCACAGAAACCACAGAACCCCCAACAACAAGGAGAAGTCACATTACAATCATTGATGGACTTCATGAGCAAGAAACTTGAAGTAATACAAGAAATAAATCAGAAATTCGATCAACAGAAAGAAGAAATTAAAGAAGAAATCAATCAGAAATTCGATGAAGTTAACAAAAAATTCGATCAACAGAATCAGAAATTCGATCAACAGAAAGAAGAAATTAAAGAAGAAATTAATCGGAAATTCGATCAACAGAAGGAGGAAATCAATCAGAAATTCAATAAAATTAATGAAAATTTTAATAATCATAAGGAGGACGTCAAGCGACAAATGGACGAACAGCTCACGCTTATACGATCAGAAATGCGTGACCATAAGACCAGTTGCGACGATAAGATAAGCGAAGTCTTAAAGAAACAAGAGGACGCTACAAGAGAAATAAAAGATGACACCAATAAGAAGTTTGAAGAAGTGTGGGAAGCCCGAGAGTCGGACCACCAAGAACTTAAAAACCTAGCACAGACCACTCAATCTAGTATAAAGAAAGTCCATAATAAGCTCGAACTACACATCAATAATAATCAGAAGAAGCAGGAAGAACTGAAGACCGAATTATACCACACACTTCGACAGCAGCAACAAGAGATAGGTGAAGCCAACCACAAATTGCAACAGAAAATCGATGAAGTAGACGGCCGACAAAAAACGACCGAACAGAAGCTCGACGAAAACGTCAAAGAGAAAACGACCCACATTCAGGAACTCAGGTGTCAAGTAGAGAGACTGCGGCGACAGATCACCGATGGGGAGTCTGGGCCTCACAGAACAGTCAACGGACAAGTACAGGTGGAGCTGAAGTATGACGGAACCGACAGATTCCGGATGGAGTTCCTAAAGGAGTTGTCGGAGTTTCAAGAATCATATTACCCGAGCAGCGACATCAGGTGGATCGGCAAACACCTAGAGAAGGACGCAAGTATATGGTGGCTGTGATCCGGGACCAGATAAATACCTTCGAAGAATTCAAGGAGGCATTCACATTGAAGTATTGGGGGTTGGAACGACAGGACATTATCCGCGACAACCTTGAATACGGCAGGTTTGAATGGCAGGGACCTGTCACGGCTATACAGTACGTCGAGCGGATTCTTTTAGAGAGTCGACAGTTAACTCCAGCGTTGACCGACCGTCAACTGATAAGAAAAATCTCGAGGCACTTTGGAAGGGACTTGCAGATCGCCGTTATAACACGCGGGATCGTCACCATACCCAATTTCGAAGCCTTGATCACTGAATACACTAGCATTCAATCAAACAATGCAGGAAATAGACGTGCGCAATATAGGATAGCGAACGAAAGGGAAACCGGAACTGTCGATCGACCCAGTAGTAACTTTGTCAACAAAAACGAGGGTGAGAGGAAACCAGTTTGGCAAGGACGGGCGCACGGCGGTAACCGTTACGAGAATAAATCACACGGAGTGGTGAACACTGTCGAATACTTTAACGCCAAACCAAGTACAAGTCATACAACCGACGACAACAATTCAAGGTCGAACAATGACCAGAACAACAAAAAAAAAAAACACCCCTACACAGCGAACGACATAGTTTTTGACAACAAAAACAACCCCACTAATAATGTCAATATCCTGGTACCTGACTTAAGAGATGACCTACTGAATGAATACGACGAGGACATCACTAAACAGATATTAAAATGTCCCGAAATAATCATACAATTTAACAATAACATTAAAGTTTTAGCACTTGTCGACACCGGCTCAGTTATTAATGGGTTATCAGAAGAGTGGTTCAACGCCAACAAAAGGGACATTGAACCATATGAAATTTTACCCATAACGAACTCTCTAATCATTAGTGCTGTTGGGAACAAGTCCAAGTTAATTAGAAAACAAATACTATGCGACATTGAAATTGACGGGATCAAAAATGAGTGTGTCTTTCTAATTATACCTGACCTTATTAAACAATGTATATTAGGGATAAGTTTTTTACAGGAGGTAGGATGTCGTATCGACATCGGCAGTAAGAAAATAGAAATAGTGAATGCGGCTGATAAAGAGGTGCACGCCGTACCCATCATGAACATGGAACTAATGGATAATGGAGAAGAAGAAGAAATCATGAGGAGCATCGACGAGAAGATATCAAGCATGGACTGTCAAGATGAGGAGATATTGGGAAATTTGAGGGAAATACTTGTTAAGAATAGAAGAGTGTTTAGGGAATGCCCAGGGAGAATAGACGGATACGAGCATGAGTTTCAAGTTACGGACAGTACGCCCTACTTTCAACGGGGTTGGCCTGTACCACTTGCTTATCAGAAGAAAGTAAAGGACGAGATTGATAGAATGCTGCGATACGGTGTGATTGAACGATGTACAAGCCCGTTCATAAATCCACTCGTAACAGTCATAAAAAGAGATGGAAGGGTCCGTCTATGCCTGGACGCAAGAAAGATAAACGGCGTTACTATTCCCGACTATGAAGGCGTTTCTCCAATAAACGAAATCTTGGCAAGATGTAGCGAGATGCGATATCTATCTACATAGATAGATATGTCGATTTGTCCAGCAGCTTTTGGCAAGTACCTTTGAAGGAAGAGTGCAGGAAGTATACCGCGTTCATGTATGAGGGAAGGTGCTACCAATTCACCGTCACACCATTCGGCCTTAGTACCAGTTCTGCGGCACTAACACGCGGATTGGATACGGTCTTAAATGAAAATGTTAAGAAAAACACATTAATATACGTAGACGATTGTCTATGTTATTCTGACGATGTTAAAACACACTTAGAACATTTAGAGGCATTATTAAATAATCTAAACGAAAATAACTTGACCGTCAACCTAAATAAGTCGCAGTTTTTCAGAAAAGAAATATCGTATCTTGGATACCAATTAACAACGCGCGGCATCCGAGCTACGGAAGAGAAAGTGAAAGCCATTATGGAGTTCCCTAAGCCCAAGAATCAGAAACAGTTAAAGGGTTTCCTAGGCCTCACTAACTTTTATAACCGCTTTACAAGCAAATATGCGGAGACAACACAACCCCTCCATGAATTATTGAAGAAGGATCACAAATTTGTATGGACGGATGAATTAAACGACTGCTTTGACAGAGTCAAAAACCTATTTATTGACGCTGTAGTTTTGAGATTTCCGCGCCCAGACCAGAGGTATTATATACAATGTGATGCAAGTGATTACGCATACGGAGGACAACTTTACCAGCTCGATGAAGACGGGGAGATTGGCGTAATCGCCTTCACTAGTAAGACATTCAAGGGTGCTGAGCGGAACTACTATACTACGGAAAAAGAGCTTTTAAGTATTGTCCGATGCTTAGAAAAATTCCGAATATACGTTCTCGGACAACCATTAACAATCATCACTGACAACAAGGCGTTGACATTCTTAAACAAATGCCATCTAAATAATTCTCGGATTACACGATGGATTCTTGCAGTGCAAGAGTATAAGTTCGACATAATTCATTGCAAGGGCAAGGAAAACATCGTAGCCGACATCTTAAGTAGATATCCACACGATGCAAATTTCGAAGAGATTCACGACAACACACATTAATATTTAGTTAACCACATAACCATGAAAATGAGACTTGAAGTGCGGAAGTTAATCCAAAATATTGGAAAGCACCAGATGGAAGACGAGAAGCTAAAAGCGATCATCATTAGATTTAAGGAGGGAAATATAGACCCTAAATTAACTAAATTCTATAAATATGTTAACGACAAGTTATATAGGCGACAGCGGAATGAATGGAAGCTGTATGTTCCTAGCAACATATCTGGGGACATAATTGCTGAAATCCATCAAATGTTCGGACATTTAGGAACAAAAAAGTGTATTAAAATGCTCCAAGAACATTTCACATTCGACCGGATGTCAAAGAAAATAAAAACGTATATTAAAACCTGTGACCTATGCCAGAAGTGCAAAGATACCAACAACAGAGAGCTATTTGGTGGCACACGCGCTGTGATACCTACAGCCAAAGGAGATCTGGTAAGCGCAGATTATTATGGACCCCTACCGACAGGAACGGGTGGAGTCAAATATTTATTAGTCATAGTGGATAATTTCACGAAATATGTCAAATTATTCACCCTTCGGAGAGCAACAACCACTACGACGTTGCGGAGAATAAAAACGTATTGCGAGCTATTCGGACGTCCACGGGCCATTTTGACGGACAACGGAACACAGTTCACCTCCAGGAAATGGGCCAACGGTCTAAAGGAGTTGGACATACAACCAAAGTTTACTGCAATACGTAATCCATGTACCAATCTTGCCGAGCGGATTAACCGGCAACTGGGAAACTTGTTTCGCATTTTCATAAGTGACCAACACACTAAATGGTCCCAGTACGTAAAAACGATTGAAGCGTGTCTAAACGAGGTGTACCACGAGACAATCGAAATAACCCCTCATGAAGCACACCTCGGCACGAGACCTACGCGAGCATGGGAGCAATGCTTGGACAAAGGAGTCATTAGCAGCGAAGGGAAACGCGAAAACAATATATTTGTGAAGATAAAGGAGAAGCGGGAGAAGCACGCGAAACGCTGCAATGAGAAGAAGAAAATCACAAAATTTACGATTGGCGACAAGGTACTGGTGAGAGCATACCACCAATCCGACGCTGCGTCAAAGAGAATTGACAAGTTCTTCGAACTTTTCGCAGGACCATATAAGATCAACCGCATCATCGGCGAGGCCACATATGAACTCGTGGAGTGAGATAGCGGGAAGACGAGAGGGAAATTTAACATACGGCAAATTAAGGCGTATCATGAGCCAGCGAAAGGAAGTATAGAGAACATGAGCGGTAGCGACGACTCCCGGCGACCAGCAGAAGACATAGGTTAGGTAATTTGCTCGCGCGGCCAGTCCAGCTAACCAAATAATGATGTGCATTTTACTATATTGTGTTTAGTCTGTATTTCAATGCTAACTGTGTTTATGATCATCACATATTTGTCATTCGTTATGTTAAGTAGACATGTAAACATCAACATATACAGAAAGTGATTTGTGAAGTGTACCATGTGTCAGAAGGACATTGTAATACTATGACACAGGACACCAAAGACGTTAGTAATTATGAATAATAGCTTGTTAAAATGTAGAGATTCGAATAATTTGTTTACGTAATTAATAATCCAAAATGGACGAATGTTTTATAACTTTAAGAGTAAGCGTTTGAGTATGCATCATGAAGTATGCTGATTCCTCGATTGTTTAATTAATATGTATGTTTCATTTATCAATATAATCGTTTATAATATGTTACGAATTGATCATATGTATATATTTGTTAGTATCAACTGTATTCTTGAGACAGTAATAACAAGTTTAAAAGTATTTTATTGCTATATAGGACATCGACATAAGATCGATTAATCTAATGGATAGCTAATCTACAGCTTATCTATTACATTGTATATAAACGATAACTGAACAAACTGTCAAATGGACAAACGCCCATGTCTTAAATTCAATTATTTACTTGAAATCGTATTGTACAGTCCGCATGTGGACAGATAAAGTGTAGAAAATGCGTTCATTTCACTCAGATGAGCGGCAATAAATTCATATGACCATATAAAACATTCAGATGGGGAATAACAATTAATTGCTTCCTATGAGAGATAGATGTCAGTCAACCATGTCCATTCCGAAGCAGACATCCACGACTGGGACAGAGCGCAGAAATTGGATCAGATGTCTCCCGAAGTCCAACATCCAATCCAATTTGGGGACAATGTAATGATCGAAATTTAAAAAATTTTTAATTCCTCGATCAAGTGACACGTTCCCACACTCAAGTCGACGGACACAAGCCCAGGTCGTAAATAATGACGAATCAGGGGCACGTCAAACCCGACGACAGTGCGAAGACAAAGAAAAAACGTCTGAGCACTGCACACAATAAGAATTTCAGGGCGTCGCTGACAGCTAGCAGTTTGTCACAATTTACAGCACCCAACAATCTGAAACAAAGACTTCGTACAGCTGCCGAGTTACACGGAATCGAGACGGAACGCCTGCTGTGGAGGTGAAGCGTACGAACCCAATTACGAAAGGCTTTACTATGTTACAAAAGGAGTACAGAACAATTTAACGAAGAAATAGACAATAATCGTAACTCAGTGAATACTGCCAGTGCATCCTGCACAGCATGAAAACAAACCCTTGACAGTTTACTGAGATTTACGACTGGAAAGTAGAGTTCCACCAGAATGACGCCAACGAAGGGTTGATAATCGGCGGAACGAGCAACGAGTAACTTAAACAATTAACCAAGACTCTGTTTCTGTTAACAAAAGCTCGGTCAGAACCTTAGGAAAAGTCTAAACAAACGATGACAGAAGGCCATGAAAATTGCCCTAATTTCTAAGAATCCGTACCACGCTCGTCACATGAAACACTCCGGGGATGACGACGACCAACCAGCGTCAAGCATCTTCTAAGAGAGCCGTGGAGAGAGTAAGAAGGGTTCGGACGGCGAATCGTGAAACAGAGGATGAGATCTGCAGAAGAGTAGGAATTTGTACGACCAATCAAGAATCTGAGAAGGCGTAGAAATCCAAAACTTAGGCTTATGGGTAAGATGTTTCAATAAAACTGTTTTGCGAGGACGCGGAGCGGCAGTCAAGGGTATACAGTAGACAGTTGGCAGTTAATAGTCAGTCAGTTAATAGCAGCGGTTGATTATAGTCGGAATAGTAATACGGTCCGTGATAGAAACAGTTTGTGCGACCGACCGAATTCATAATTTAGTAAATTCATAAGTGAACAGAGACATCGATATAGTCACACTTATACACAATTCTGTGCGACAAACACAAACTCTAAGTGCGCACGGGACTTGGAACTTCAACTGACGCGAACATAATAACATACTAATTAACGTTCAAAGTAGAACAGTGAGTGACACTTCAAACATTCTCACATTACAATGCTTCACTATGCTGAACGATTAATTGAATGAACTGTATCAAACAATAAAAAACACAGTACGCGCTAGATCCAGATAGACGGAACAGTTAACCATATACACAAACACGACAAACTTTCAGAACAATTCAAGTTAATGACAACATTAACACCTCACTATTTGAACTCCGGATACTCGACATCAGCGGGTTACCACAACACCGTACACATGACGGGAGTGGAGATTCTGTGAAGTGAAGTGATTAGTGCTCTTCATAACAGTGATTATGATCTTCGACGAATCATCCAGAAGATGTCTTCTCACAACGGCGGAATAATGGATAAACACTCTCAAAAGATAAGCTTTATGTATATTTAATCTTAGTAGTATATACTACTGTTCTGTTGCCTCTTTTCAAAGAACAAACCCCAAGAGATTATATATATAAATCATATGAATCATAAAATCTATAAAATAACATTAACGTAATGCATCATCTGAGAATAATGAACGCATTTAGGTAGGGATAAGTATATTTGTTGATTGTTTATTGTTCGTATATGTTTTGTATATTTGCATTATTTACTGCATTTGAATGTACCATGTGTTTATGTTTCAGGAAACATCGTATAAATTGTATTTTATATCATGTGTTTTAATATGTATGTAATTGCAGGAAATAGTCACTTACTTAATTAACAAGTGTAATAAATAAGTAGATAATTTATATTATTCGTGCGTTCATTATTGAAATTTAACCCTTATTGTTGATGTATCTCATTCTAAGCATTACACTAAGTCTCACAACGTATACTAAGTATCAATGGACACAACAAACTCGACCATTGAGACGTCCGATTAATAGACTCATAAATCGTATTTAATTAGTCATTGTGTTGAGTCTAATCTGACGACTAGAAACAACTTTTAGATATATCAAATTTAACGTACAACATAAATCTTTAATTAATATGATTCATAATTGATGAGTAATTAATCTAAGCAGATAATTAGCACAGATTAATATTCACTACATGTAAATGGTTTACATAATTAATTACCACAAATGTAAATTACATTAACATCACTAAAGATCATTACCAACACCAATAGGTATTGATAACTCTACAAAACAGGGCTGTATGCAAAACATCATTTGATTCTGTTTGAATTTGCGGCTGTTATCGTTTGCCATAGAAAAAATATCGGTATGGAGAACCATACATGACTTCCATGTTCTATGATTTATATTTAAAATCATATTCGAAATGAAATATTTCCATAGACACTACGTCTTTCTACTTATTGCTTCAGTATTAACCACAGTACTGTGGTCACTAACGTATACCACCTCACGTTTTCGCACACGATTTTCACCGATGATGGCAGTCGATGGCACTGCCGAAAAGTCTGGTTTTGCAGAAAACATTGGACTACGGCTAAAGAGCACGGGAAGCAATTTTAACAAAAAACTACTTCTTTGTTGCCGATAACGTTGTACACATATAAAAAATTCTCCCCTCCACCATCAACTATAATTTTTAATAATCGAAAATTACCCCCACCCCGTTCACCTAACCTCTTCATTTATAGATATTTCATCTACGTTTCTACAGTGGATTACTATGAGCTTCTTATCAGGATACTTTATTTATAAAAATTAAGTACTTTACTCTTGTTGAATCATAAAATGTTTCAGGTAAACTACCCCTTTCTCTTAACCGATCTTCTCCAAAATCAATAGGACTTCCGTCCTCTACAATTCAGGGAGGCATGCAAAAAAATATTTGATTCTGTTTGAATGTGCGGCAGTTATCGGTCGTCATGAAAACATTTCTCTTGTTACAACATAAAATGTTGCTGGTAAACTACCCCTTTCCCTTAACCGATCTTCACCAAAATCAACAGTCCTTGAGCACTCTACAACTCAGGAAAGTGTGCAAAAAATTATTAGATTCTCTTTGAATTTTCGGCAGTTATCGTTCGTCATAAAAAAGTTACCTTTTATAAAACATAAAACGTTGCTGATAAACTACCCTTTCCCGTAACCGATCTTCAACAAAATCAACAAACCTTGAGTTCTCTTTAGTTCAAAAAGGTATGCAAAACGTATTTTATTCTGTTTGAATTTACGGCAGTTATCGTTCGTCATATAAAAAATTACCCTTGTTAAAACATAAAATGTTGCTGGTAAACTACCCCTTTCCCTTAACCGATCTTCACCAACACCAATAGGTATTGAGAACTCTACAAGACAGGGCTGTATGCAAAACATCATTTGATTCTGTTTGAATTTGCGGCTGTTATCGTTTGCCATAGAAAAAAATTACACTTGATAAAAAACCGTTGCTGGTAAACTACCCCTTTCCCTTAACAGATCTTCACCAAAAACCATATATCTTGAGTACTCTACAAATCAGGGCTGTATGCAAAACATTATTTGATTCTGTTTGAATTTGCGGCTGTTATCGTTTGCCATAGAAAACAATTACTCTTGATTAAAAAAAACCGTTTCTGGTAAACTACCCCTTTCCCTCAACCGATCTTCACCAAAAACAATAGGTCGTGAGTACTCTACAAATCAGGACTGTATGCAAAAAATGATTTGATTCGGTTTGAACTTGCGGCTGTTATCGTTTGCCATAGGAAAAAAATCTACAGACAGACACACACACAGACACTTTTCGAAAATATCGGTATGGAGAACCATACATGACTTCCATGTTCTAAGATTTATATTTAAAATCATATTCGAAATGAAATATTTCCATAGAAACTACGTTTTTCTACTTATGGCTTCATCATTTACCACAGTACTGTGGTCACTAACGTATACCACCTCACGTTTTCGCACTCGATTTTCACCGATGATGGCAGTCGATGGCACTGCCGAAAAGTCTGGTTTGCAGAAAACATTGGACTACGGCTAAAGAGCCCGGGAAGCAATTTTAACAAAAAACTACTTCTTTGTACACACACACACACACACATATATATATATATATATATAAAATATGCATAAAATTAATGGCTTGTATAAGTTAATGATTGATCTCAATTAAGTAGTGCTTAAGTTTCCAAAGTTTTAATAATATGATGTCCGTAATTAAAACATCAGAGCAGGTTTAGTGTGAATGAGGGTACACTGTGGACAAAAATTTTCAACATTTCCTATTGAGCGTTGCTTAGAGTAAAGCTGCGAATCTACAGTGTATGTTTCACAGAACAAACACGCGAAAAAGAAGGAGCGCTCCGAAGTCACTCATGGACCCTCAGCATCTTGCAGAGGGTTCATTCCCTAAAGACGAAAAGTCTGTCTATGAATAGTTCCTCTGTAAACACGTGCAGTTACACTGCCCAGCGATCCACAGGAAGCAAATTGATGTCCATTTTTTCGGCTTGCACGCGTTATGTTGGTGTGGGTTTCGGCACTTTCCATTTAAAAAGCGTGCAAATGTAAGAAAACAAACATGAGTGAGGCCAGAAATAACGTGAATTGTGTGTGCGTGTGTGTGTGTGTGTGTGTGTGTGTGTCTTACCTGCCTTTTTATTGCTGTAGGAATAATAATAAAATGGAAACGTAAAGATTACATAACTGAAATATGCTTACCTGCCACGAACGATATATTATTTTATACATGGAGGAGTTCAGTGACATACACACGTACAGAAGAAATATATATATAAAGATATTAACCCATACATAATTTACATTAAAATGAAAAAATTATAATTTTATTCTTCATATTGTTTAAAGACCTCAAATTCTTCGTATTAGGTTGTTTATAACCTGAAGCTGTCAGTGATGACGAAAAGCTTAGTCGAACAATAAAAATTATAGCAGTTAGCAAATTCATAAAAGAAATAATATAATTTTATTCCCTGGCAACAAAATTATTTTATTTTTAACAATTACCATTGTTTGAAAAAGTTTAAATGAATTTTCAAGTACTTTACTGTTGTTAAAACGTAAAAGGTTGCCGGTAAACTACCCCTTCCCCTTAACCGATCTTCAATAAAAATCGAAAGTCCTTGAGATCTCTACAATTCAGGGGCATATGCAAAATATTATTTGATTCTGTTTGAATTTGCGGCTGTTATCGTTTGCCATAGGAAATACCCTTGTTAAAAAAACGTTGCTGGTAAACTACCCCTTTCCCTTAACCGATCTTCACCAAAAACAATCGATCTTGAGAACTCTGCAATTTAGGGCTGTATGCAAATAATCTTTTGATTGTGTTTAAATTTGCGGCTGTTATCTTTGCCATAGGAAATACCCTTGTTAAAACATAAAACGTTACAGGTAAACTACCCCTTTCCCTTAACCGATCTTCACCAAAAACAACAGGTCGTGAATACTCTACAAATCAAGGCTGTATGCAAAACATTATTTGATTCTGTTTGAATTTTCGAAAAACGACTTTTTTTCATGTTTTGAGTGTAGTACAATCAGAATCTGCAATAATCTCGAACACGATTTTTTTTGCCATCACCATACTTCCATTTCCTTAAGGAATATGGAAGTAAAATTACACTTTATAAAAAATCGTTCCTGGTAAACTACCCCTTTCCCTTAACCGATCTTCACCAAAAACAACAAGTCTTGGGTACTCTACAAATCAGGGCAGTATGCAAAACATTATTTGATTCTGTTTGAATTTGCGGCTGTTATCGTTTGCCATAGAAAATACCCTTGTTAAAAAAACGTGGCCGGTAAACTACCCCTTTCCCTTAACCGATCTTCACCAAAAACAATGGCTCTTGAGAACTCTACAATTTAGGGCTGTATGCAAATAATCTTTTGATTGTGTTTGAATTTGCGGCTGTTATCGTTTGCCATAGGAAATACCCTTGTTAAAACATAAAATGTTGCAGGTAAACTACCCTTTTCCTTTAACCGATCTTCACCAAAATCGGAAGTCCTTGAGACGTCAAAAATTTAGGGGCATATGCAAAAAATTATTTGATTCTGTTTGAATTTGCGGATGTTATCGTTTGACATATAAAATACGCTTGGTAAAAAAACGTTGCTGGTAAACTACACCTTCCCCTTAACCGATCTTCACCAAAAACAAGAAGCCTTCAGTACTCTACAAATCAGGGCTGTATGCAAAATATTATTTGATTCTGTTTGAATTTGCGGCTGTTATCGTTTGCCATAGGAAATACCCTTGTTAAAAAAACGTTGCAGGTAAACTACCCCTTTCCCTTAACCGATCTTCACCAAAAAAAATCGGTCTTGAGAACGCTACAATTTAGGGCTGTATGCAAATATTCCTTTGATTCTGTTTGAATTTGCGGCTGTTATCGTTTGCCATATGAAATACCCTTGTTAAAACATAAAACGTTACTCGTAAACTACCCCTTTCCCTTAACCGATCTTCACCAAAACCAACAGGTCCTGAATACTCTGCACATCAGGGCTGTATGCAAAAAATTATTTGATTCTGTTTGAATTTGCGGCTGTTATCGTTTGCCAAAAAATACCCTTGTTAAAACAAAAAACGTGGCCAGTAATCTACCCCCTTCCCTTATCCGATCTTCACCAAAAACAAAAGGTTTTGAGTACTCTATAAATTAGGCCAGTGTGCAAAAAATTATTTGATTCTGTTTGAATTTGCGGCTGTTATCGTTTGCCATAGAAAAAACGCTTGATAAAAAAAACATTGCTGGTAAACTACCCCTTTCCCTCAACCGAACTTCACCAAAAACGATAGGTCTTGAGAACTCTACAATTCAGGGCTGCATGCGAAACATTATTTGTTTCTGTTTGAATTTGCGGCTGTTATCGTTTGCCATAGAAAACAAATCTACACACAGACACACAGATAGACACACAGACAGACACACACACAGACACTTTTCGAAAAACGACTTTTTTTCATGTTTTGAGTGTAGTACAATCAGAATCTGCAATAATCTCGAACACGATTTTTTTTGCCATCACCATACTTCCATTTCCTTAAGGAATATGGAAGTAAAATTACACTTTATAAAAAATCGTTCCTGGTAAACTACCCCTTCCCCTTAACCGATCTTCACCAAAACCAACAGGTCGTGAATACTCTGCAAATCAGGGCTGTATGCAAAAAATTATTTGATTCTGTTTGAATTTGCGGCTGTTATCGTTTGCCAAAAAAATACCCTTGTTAAAACAAAAAACGTGGCCGGTAATCTGCACCTTCCCCTTAACCGATCTTCACCAAAAACAACAGGCCTTCAGTACTCTACAAATCAGGACTGTATGCAAAATATTATTTGATTCTGTTTGAATTTGCGGCTGTTATCGTTTGCCATAGGAAATACCCTTGTTAAAAAAACGTTGCAGGTAAACTACCCCTTTCCCTTAACCGATCTTCACCAAAAAAAATCGGTCTTGAGAACGCTACAATTTAGAGCAGTATGCAAATATTCCTTTGATTCTGTTTGAATTTGCGGCTGTTATCGTTTGCCATAAGAAATACCCTTGTTAAAACATAAAACGTTACTGGTAAACTACCCCTTTCCCTTAACCGATCTTCACCAAAACCAACAGATCGTGAATACTCTGCAAATCAGGGCTGTATGCAAAAAATTATTTGATTCTGTTTGAATTTGTGGCTCTTATCGTTTGCCACAAAATATACCATTTTCAAACATACGTTGCTGGTAAACTACCCCTTCCCCATGACCGATCTTCACCAAAAACAACACGTCTTGAGAACTCTATAATTCAGGGCAGTATGCAAAAAATTATTTGATTCTGCTTGAATTTGCGGCTGTTATCGTTTGCCACAGAAAAAATCTATAGACAGACAGACACATAGATAGACAGACAGACAAACAGAGACACTTTTCGAAAAATGACTTTTTTTCATGTTTTGAGTGTAGTACAATCAGAATCTGCAATAATCTCGATCACGATTTTTTTTGCCATCACCATACTTCCATTTCCTAAATTAATATGGAAGTAAAATTACACTTTATAAAAAATCGTTCCCGGTAAACTACCCCTTCCCCTTAACCGATCTTCACCAAAAACAAAAAGTCTTGAGTACTCTACAAATCAGGGCAGTATGCAAAACATTATTTGATTCTGTTTGAATTTGCGGCTGTTATCGTTTGCCATAGAAAATACCCTTGTTAACACAAAATGTTGCCGGTAAACTACCCCTTTCCCTTAACCGATCTTCACCAAAACCAACAGGTCTCGAGAACTCTACTATTCAGGGCTGTATGCAAATTATTATTTGATTATGTTTGAATTTGCAGCTGTTATCGTTTGCCATAGAAAATACCCTTGTTAAACATAAAATGTTGCCGGTAAACTACCCCTTTCCCTTAACCGATCTTTACCAAAATCAATAGGTCTTGAGAACTTTACCATTCAGGGCTGCATGCAAAACATTATTTGATTGTGTTTGAATTTGCGGCTGTTATTGTTTGCCATAAGAACAAATTACCCTTGATTAAAAAAAAACGTTGCTGGTAAACTACCCTTTCCCCTTAACCGATCTTCACCAAAACAATAGATCTTGAGTACTCTACAAATCAGGGCTGTATGCAAAAAATTATTTGATTCTGTTTGAATTTGCGGCTGTTATCGTTTGCCACAGAAAAAAATCTAAGACAGACAGACACATAGATAGACAGACAGACACACACAGTCACTTTTCGAAAAATGACTTTTTTTCATGTTTAGAGGGTAGTACAATCAGAATCTGCAATAATCTCGAACACGATTTTTTTTGCCATCAGCATACTTCCATTTCCTTAAGGAACATAGAAATAATATCGGTATGGAGAACCATACATGACTTCCATATTCTAAGATTTATATTTAAATCTTAATATCGCCTGCCAAGCGCGATATATTTTTTCTTATACATGATTTACATTAAAATGAAAAAATTTTAATTTTATTGCTTGGCAATAAACCAACCATTGTTTGAAAAGTTTAAATAAATTTTCAAGTACTTTACTCTTGTTAAAACGTAAAAGGTTGCTGGTAAACTACCCCTTCCCCTTAACCGATCTTCACCAAAATCGAAAGTCCTTGAGACCTCTACAATTGAAGTAAGTATGCAAAAAATTATTTGATTCTGTTTGAATTTGCGGCTGTTATCGTTTGCCATAGAAAATACGCTTGATAAAAAAACGTTGCCGGTAAACTACCCCTTCCCCTTAACCGATCGCCACCAAAAACAATATGTCTTGAGTACTCTACACATCAGGACTGTATGCAAAACATTATTTGATTCTGTTTGAATTTGCGGCTGTTATCGTTTGCCATAGAAAAAACGCTTGATAAAAAAACGTTGCAGGTAAACTACCCCTTTCCCTCAACCGATCTTCACCAAAAACAATAGGTCTTGAGAACTCTAAAATTTAGGGCTGTATGCGAAACATTATTTGTTTCTGTTTGAATTTGCGGCTGTTATCGTTTGCCATGGGAAATACCCTTGTTAAAACATAAAACGTTACCGGTAAACTACCCCTTTCCCTTAACCGATCTTCACCAAAAACAATACGTCTTGAGTACTCTACAAATCAGGGCTGTATGCAAAACATTATTTGATTCTGTTTGAATTTGCGGCTGTTATCGTTTGCCATAGAAAATACCCTAGTTAAAAAAACGCTACAGGTAAACTACCCCTTTCCCTCAACCGATCTTCACCAAAAACAATAGGTCTTGAGAACGCTACAACTTAGGGCTGTATGCAAATAATCTTTTGATTCTGTTTGAATTTGCGGCTGTTATCGTTTGCCATAGGAAATACCCTTGTTAAAACATAAAACGGTACTGGTAAACTACCCCTTTCCCTTAACCGATCTTCACCAAAATCAACAGATCTTGAGAACTCTACAATTCAGGGCTGTATGCGAAACATTATTTGATTCTGTTTGAATTTGCGGCTGTTATCGTTTGCCAAACAAACAAAATTACCCTTGCTAAAAAAAAACCGTTGCCGGTAAACTACCCCTTTCCCTCAACCGATCTTCACCAAAAACAATAGGTCGCGAGTACTTTACAAATCAGGGCTGTATGCAAAAAATTATTTGATTCAGTTTGAATTTGCGGCAGTTATCGTTTGCCATAGAAAAAAAACTACAGATAGACAGACAGACAGACAGACAGACAGACACACACACAGACACTTTTCGGAAAACGACTTTTTTTCATGTTTTGAGTGTAGTAGAATCAGAATCTGCAATAATCTCGAACACGATTTTTTTTGCCATCACCATACTTCCATTCCTTAAGGAATATGGAAGTAAAATTACTCCCGATAAAAAAACGTTGCAGGTAAACTACCCCTTTCCCCTTAACCCATCTTCACCAAAACCAATAGGTCTTGAGAACTCTATAATTCAGGGCTGTGTGCAAAAGAGTAGTTGATTCTGTTTCAATTTGAGGCTGTTATCGTTTGCCATAGAAAAAATATCGGTATGGAGAACCAAACATGACTTCCATGTTCTATGATTTATATTTAAAATCATATTCGAAATGAAATATTTCCATAGAAACTACGTCTTTCTACTTATTGCTTCAGCATTAACCACAGTACTGTGGTCACTAACGTATACCACCTCACGTTTTCGCACACGATTTTCACCGATGATGGCAGTCGATGGCGCTGCCGAAAAGTCTGGTTTTGCAGAAAACATTGGACTACGGCTAAAGAGCCCGGGAAGCAATTTTAACAAAAAACTACTTCTTTGTTGCCGATAACGTTGTACACATATAAAAAATTCTCCCCTCCACCTTCAACTATAATTTTTAATAATAGAAAATTACACCCACCCCGTTCACCTATCCTCTTCATTTATAGATATTTCATCTACGTTTCTACAGTGGATTACTATGAGCTTCTTATCAGGATACTTTATTTATAAAAATTAAGTACTTTACTCTATTGAATCATAATATGTTTCAGGTAAACTACCCCTTTCTCCTAACCGATCTTCTCCAAAATCAATAGACCTTCCGTACTCTACAATTCAGGGAGGCATGCAAAAAAATATTTGATTCTGTTTGAATGTGCGGCAGTTATCGTTCGTCATGAAAACATTTCTCTTGTTACAACATAAAATGTTGCAGGTAAACTACCCCTTTCCCTTAAGCGATCTTCACCAAAATCAGTAGGGAGAGGTCTCTGCAACTCAGGAAAGGGTGCAAAAAATTATTCGATTCTCTTTGAATTTTCGGCAGTTATCGTTCGTCATATTAAAAATTACCCTTTTTAAAACATAAAACGTTGCTGATAAACTACCCCTTCGCTTAACCCATCTTCAACAAAATCAATAGACCTTGAGTTCTGTATAATTCAAAAGGTATGCAGAAGAGTAGTTGATTTTGTTTTAATGTACGGCACCTATCATTCGTCATAAAAAAAAGATTACCCTTGATAAAACATAAAATGTTGCTGGTAAACTACCCTATTCCCTTAACCGATCTTCACTAAAACCAACAGGTCTTGAGAACTCTTTATTTCAGGGCTGTATGCAAAATATTATATGATTCTGTTTGAATTTGCGGCTGTTATCGTTTGCCATATAAAATACCCTTGATGAAACAAAAAACGTGGCTGGCAAACTACCCCTTTCCCTTAACCGATCTTCACCAACACAAATAAGTATTGAGAACTATACAATACAGGGCTGAATGCAAAACATCATTTGATTCTGTTTGAATTTGCTGCTGTTATCGTTTACCATAGAAAAATATCGGTATGGAGAACTATACATGACTTTCATGTTCTAAGATTTATATTTAAAATCATATTCGAAATGATATATTTCCATAGAAACTACGTCTTTCTACTTATTGCTTCAGCATTAACCACAGTACTGTGGTCACTAACGTATACCACCTCACGTTTTCGCAATCGATTTTCACCGATGATGGCAGTCGATGGCACTGCCGAAAAGTCTGATTTTGCAGAAAACATTGAACTACGACTAAAGAGCCCGGGAAGGAATTTTAACAAAAAACTACTTCTTTGTTGCCGATAACGTAGTACACATATAAAAAATTCTACCCTCCACCTTCAACTATAATTTTTAATAATAGAAAATTACCCCCACCCCGTTCACCAAACCTCTTCATTTATAGATATTTCATCTAAGTTTCTACAGTGGATTATTATGAGCTTCTTATCAGGATACTTTATTTATAAAAATTGAGTACTTTAATTACTTACTTACTTACTTTACTTGTTAAATCATAAAACGTTTCTGGTAAACTACCCCTTTCTCTTAACCGATCTTCTCCAAAATGAACAGACCTTCCGTCCTCTACAACTCAGGGAAGCATGCAAAAAAATATTTGATTCTGTTTGAATGTGCGGCAGTTATCGTTCGTCATGGAAACATTTCTCTTGTTACAACATAAAATGTTGCAGGTAAACTACCCCTTTCCCTTAACTGATCTTCACCAAAATCAATAGACCTTGATCTCTCTGCAACTCAGGAAAGAGTGCAAAAAATTATTTGATGCTCATTGAATTTTCGGCAGTTATCGTTCGGCATAAAAAATTACCCTTATTAAAACATAAAACGTTGCTGATAAACTACCCCTTCCCTTAACCGATCTTCAACAAAGTCAACAGACCTTGAGTTCTCTTTAGTTCAAAAAGGTATGTAAAAACCTAGTTGATTCTGTTTGAATTTACGGCAGTTATCGTTCTTCATATAAAAAATTACCCTTGTTAAAACATAAAATGTTACTGGTAAACTACCCCTTTCCCTTAACCGATCTTCACCAACACCAATAGGTATTGAGAACTCTACAATACAAAGCTGTATGCAAAACATCATTTGATTCTGTTTGAATTTGCAACTGTTATCGTTTACTATGGAAAATATCGGTATGGAGAACCATACATGACTTCCATATTCTAAGATTTATATTTAAAATCATTTTCGAAATGTAATATTACCATAGAAACTACTTCTTTCTACTTACTGCTTCAGCCTTAACCACAGTACTGTGGTCACTAACATATACCGCCTCACGTTATCGCACTCGATTTTCACTGATGATGGAAGTCGATGGCATTGCCGAAACGTCTGGTTTTGTAGAAAACATTGGACTACGGCCAAATATCCCGGGAAGGAATTTTAACAAAAATTACTTCTTTGTTGCCGATAACGTTGTACACATATATATAAAAAATATGCATAAAATTAATGGCTTGTATAAGTTAATGATTGATCTCCATTAAGTAGTGCTTAAGTTTCCAAAGTTTTAATATTATGATGTCCGTAATTAAAACATCAGAGCAGGTTTAGTGTGTATGAGGGTACACCGTGGACAAAAATTTTCAACATTTCCTATTGAGCGTTGCTTAGAATAAAGCTGCGAATCTACAGTGTACGTTTCACAGAACAAACATGCGGAAAAGAAGGAGCGCTCCGAAGTCACTCATGGACCCTCAGCATCTTGCAGAGGGTTCATTCCCTAAAGACGAAAAGTCTGTCTATGAATCGTTCCTCTGTAAACACGTGCAGTTACACTGCCCAGCGATCCACAGGAAGCAAATCGCTATCCACGCTGGACACTTTTCGGGTTGCATTTGTTATGTTGGTATGGGTTCGGCACTTTCCATTTAAAAACCGTGCAAATGTAAGAAAATAAACATGAATGAGGCCAGAAATA
The DNA here is from genome assembly GCA_034769895.1 of Magicicada septendecula. Classification (NCBI taxonomy): domain Eukaryota; kingdom Metazoa; phylum Arthropoda; class Insecta; order Hemiptera; family Cicadidae; genus Magicicada; species Magicicada septendecula. The sequence continues at coordinate 171,255,842 of CM068372.1, forward strand.
AAGCGAATTGAGTGTGTGTGTGTGTCTTCCCTGCATTTCATTGCGGTAGTCATAATAATAAAATGGAAACGTAAACAGTACATAAATGAGAAAAAAATACATAAATGAAAAAATTATAATTTTATTGCCTGGCAACAAAATTATTTTATTTTTAACAATTACCATTGTTTCAAAAAGTTTAAATAAATTTTTAAGTACTTTACTCTTGTTAAAACGTAAAAGGTTGCTGGTAAACTACTCCTTCCCCTTAACCGATCTTCACCAAAATCGAAAATCCATGAGACCTCTACAATTCAGTGACGTATGCAAAACATTATTTGATTCTGTTTGAATTTGCGGCTGTTATCGTTTGCCATAGAAAATACGCTTGATAAAAAACGTTGCGGGTAAACTACCCCTTTCCCCTCAACCGATCTTCACCAAAAACAATAGATCTTGAGTACTCTACAAATCAGGGCTGTATGCAAAAAATTATTTGATTCTGTTTGAATTTGCGGCTGTTATCGTTTGCCATAGAAAATACCCTTGTTAAAAAACCGTTGCAGGTAAACTACCCCTTTACCTTAACCGATCTTCACCAAAAACAATAGGTCTTGAAAACTCTACAATTTAGGGCTGTATGCAAATAATCTTTTGATTCTGTTTGAATTTGCGGCTGTTATCGTTTGCCATAGGAAATACCCTTGTTAAAACATAAAACGTTACTGGTAAACTACCCCTTTCCCTTAACCGATCTTCACCAAAAACAACAGGTCATGAGAACTCTACAATTCAGGGCTGTATGCGAAACATTATTTGATTCTGTTTGAATTTGCGGCTGATATCGTTTGCCAAAAAAAAAAATCTACAGACAGACACACACACAGACACACACACAGACACTTTTCGGAAAACGACTTTTTTTCATGTTTTGAGTGTAGTAGAATCAGAATCTGCAATAATCTCGAACACGATTTTTTTTGCCATCACCATACTTCCATTCCTTAAGGAATATGGAAGTAAAATTACTCCCGATAAAAAAACGTTGCAGGTAAACTACCCCTTTCCCCTTAACCCATCTTCACCAAAACCAATAGGTCTTGAGAACTCTATAATTCAGGGCTGTGTGCAAAAGAGTAGTTGATTCTGTTTCAATTTGAGGCTGTTATCGTTTGCCATAGAAAAAATATCGGTATGGAGAACCATACATGACTTCCATGTTCTATGATTTATATTTAAAATCATATTCGAAATGAAATATTTCCATAGAAACTACGTCTTTCTACTTATTGCTTCAGCATTAACCACAGTACTGTGGTCACTAACGTATACCACCTCACGTTTTCGCACACGATTTTCACCGATGATGGCAGTCGATGGCGCTGCCGAAAAGTCTGGTTTTGCAGAAAACATTGGACTACGGCTAAAGAGTCCGGGAAGCAATTTTAACAAAAAACTACTTCTTTGTTGCCGATAACGTTGTACACATATAAAAAATTCTCCCCTCCACCTTCAACTATAATTTTTAATAATAGAAAATTACCCCCACCCCGTTCACCTATCCTCTTCATTTATAGATATTTCATCTACGTTTCTACAGTGGATTACTATGAGCTTCTTATCAGGATACTTTATTTATAAAAATTAAGTACTTTACTCTATTGAATCATAATATGTTTCAGGTAAACTACCCCTTTCTCCTAACCGATCTTCTCCAAAATCAATAGACCTTCCGTACTCTACAATTCAGGGAGGCATGCAAAAAAATATTTGATTCTGTTTGAATGTGCGGCAGTTATCGTTCGTCATGAAAACATTTCTCTTGTTACAACATAAAATGTTGCAGGTAAACTACCCCTTTCCCTTAAGCGATCTTCACCAAAATCAGTAGGGAGAGCTCTCTGCAACTCAGGAAAGGGTGCAAAAAATTATTCGATTCTCTTTGAATTTTCGGCAGTTATCGTTCGTCATATTAAAAATTACCCTTTTTAAAACATAAAACGTTGCTGATAAACTACCCCTTCGCTTAACCCATCTTCAACAAAATCAATAGACCTTGAGTTCTGTATAATTCAAAAAGGTATGCAGAAGAGTAGTTGATTTTGTTTTAATGTACGGCACCTATCATTCGTCATAAAAAAAAGATTACCCTTGATAAAACATGAAATGTTGCTGGTAAACTACCCTATTCCCTTAACCGATCTTCACTAAAACCAACAGGTCTTGAGAACTCTTTATTTCAGGGCTGTATGCAAAATATTATATGATTCTGTTTGAATTTGCGGCTGTTATCATTTGCCATATAAAATACCCTTGATGAAACAAAAAACGTGGCTGGCAAACTACCCCTTTCCCTTAACCGATCTTCACCAACACAAATAAGTATTGAGAACTATACAATACAGGGCTGAATGCAAAACATCATTTGATTCTGTTTGAATTTGCGGCTGTTATCGTTTACCATAGAAAAATATCGGTATGGAGAACCATACATGACTTCCATGTTCTAAGATTTATATTTAAAATCATATTCGAAATGATATATTTCCATAGAAACTACGTCTTTCTACTTATTGCTTCAGCATTAACAGCAGTACTGTGGTCACTAACGTATACCACCTCACGTTTTCGCAATCGATTTTCACCGATGATGGCAGTCGATGGCACTGCCGAAAAGTCTGATTTTGCAGAAAACATTGAACTACGACTAAAGAGCCCGGGAAGGAATTTTAACAAAAAACTACTTCTTTGTTGCCGATAACGTAGTACACATATAAAAAATTCTGCCCTCCACCTTCAACTATAATTTTTAATAATAGAAAATTACCCCCACCCCGTTCACCAAACCTCTTCATTTATAGATATTTCATCTAAGTTTCTACAGTGGATTATTATGAGCTTCTTATCAGGATACTTTATTTATAAAAATTGAGTACTTTACTTACTTACTTACTTACTTTACTTGTTAAATCATAAAACGTTTCTGGTAAACTACCCCTTTCTCTTAACCGATCTTCTCCAAAATCAACAGACCTTCCGTCCTCTACAACTCAGGGAAGCATGCAAAAAAATATTTGATTCTGTTTGAATGTGCGGCAGTTATCGTTCGTCATGGAAACATTTCTCTTGTTACAACATAAAATGTTGCAGGTAAACTACCCCTTTCCCTTAACTGATCTTCACCAAAATCAATAGATCTTGATCTCTCTGCAACTCAGGAAAGAGTGCAAAAAATTATTTGATGCTCATTGAATTTTCGGCAGTTATCGTTCGGCATAAAAAATTACCCTTATTAAAACATAAAACGTTGCTGATAAACTACCCCTTCCCTTAACCGATCTTCAACAAAATCAACAGACCTTGAGTTCTCTTTAGTTCAAAAAGGTATGTAAAAACCTAGTTGATTCTGTTTGAATTTACGGCAGTTATCGTTCTTCATATAAAAAATTACCCTTGTTAAAACATAAAATGTTACTGGTAAACTACCCCTTTCCCTTAACCGATCTTCACCAACACCAATAGGTATTGAGAACTCTACAATACAAAGCTGTATGCAAAACATCATTTGATTCTGTTTGAATTTGCAACTGTTATCGTTTACTATGGAAAATATCGGTATGGAGAACCATACATGACTTCCATATTCTAAGATTTATATTTAAAATCATTTTCGAAATGTAATATTACCATAGAAACTACTTCTTTCTACTTACTGCTTCAGCCTTAACCACAGTACTGTGGTCACTAACATATACCGCCTCACGTTATCGCACTCGATTTTCACTGATGATGGAAGTCGATGGCATTGCCGAAACGTCTGGTTTTGTAGAAAACATTGGACTACGGCCAAATATCCCGGGAAGGAATTTTAACAAAAATTACTTCTTTGTTGCCGATAACGTTGTACACATATATATAAAAAATATGCATAAAATTAATGGCTTGTATAAGTTAATGATTGATCTCCATTAAGTAGTGCTTAAGTTTCCAAAGTTTTAATATTATGATGTCCGTAATTAAAACATCAGAGCAGGTTTAGTGTGTATGAGGGTACACCGTGGACAAAAATTTTCAACATTTCCTATTGAGCGTTGCTTAGAATAAAGCTGCGAATCTACAGTGTACGTTTCACAGAACAAACATGCGGAAAAGAAGGAGCGCTCCGAAGTCACTCATGGACCCTCAGCATCTTGCAGAGGGTTCATTCCCTAAAGACGAAAAGTCTGTCTATGAATCGTTCCTCTGTAAACACGTGCAGTTACACTGCCCAGCGATCCACAGGAAGCAAATCGCTATCCACGCTGGACACTTTTCGGGTTGCATTTGTTATGTTGGTATGGGTTCGGCACTTTCCATTTAAAAACCGTGCAAATGTAAGAAAATAAACATGAATGAGGCCAGAAATAAAGCGAATTGAGTGTGTGTGTGTGTGTCTTCCCTGCATTTCATTGCGGTAGTCATAATAATAAAATGGAAACGTAAACAGTACATAAATGAGAAAAAAATACATAAATGAAAAAATTATAATTTTATTGCCTGGCAACAAAATTATTTTATTTTTAACAATTACCATTGTTTCAAAAAGTTTAAATAAATTTTTAAGTACTTTACTCTTGTTAAAACGTAAAAGGTTGCTGGTAAACTACTCCTTCCCCTTAACCGATCTTCACCAAAATCGAAAATCCATGAGACCTCTACAATTCAGTGACGTATGCAAAACATTATTTGATTCTGTTTGAATTTGCGGCTGTTATCGTTTGCCATAGAAAATACGCTTGATAAAAAACGTTGCGGGTAAACTACCCCTTTCCCCTCAACCGATCTTCACCAATAACAATTGATCTTGAGTACTCTACAAATCAGGGCTGTATGCAAAAAATTATTTGATTCTGTTTGAATTTGCGGCTGTTATCGTTTGCCATAGAAAATACCCTTGTTAAAAAACCGTTGCAGGTAAACTACCCCTTTACCTTAACCGATCTTCACCAAAAACAATAGGTCTTGAAAACTCTACAATTTAGGGCTGTATGCAAATAATCTTTTGATTCTGTTTGAATTTGCGGCTGTTATCGTTTGCCATAGGAAATACCCTTGTTAAAACATAAAACGTTACTGGTAAACTACCCCTTTCCCTTAACCGATCTTCACCAAAAACAACAGGTCATGAGAACTCTACAATTCAGGGCTGTATGCGAAACATTATTTGATTCTGTTTGAATTTGCGGCTGATATCGCTTGCCAAAAAAAAAAATCTACAGACAGACACACACACAGACACTTTTCGGAAAACGACTTTTTTTCATGTTTTGAGTGTAGTAGAATCAGAATCTGCAATAATCTCGAACACGATTTTTTTTGCCATCACCATACTTCCATTCCTTAAGGAATATGGAAGTAAAAATTACCCTTGAAAAAAACCGTTGCTGGTAAACTACCCCTTTCCCTTAACCGATCTTCACCAAAAACGACAGGTCTTGGGTACCCTACAATTCAGGCTTGTATGCAAACAATTATTTGATTCTGTTTGAATTTGCGGCTGTTATCGTTTGCCATATAAAACACCCTTGATAAAACATAAAACGTTGCTGGTAAACTACCCTATTCCATTAAACGATCTTCACCAATAACAATAGGTCTTAAGAACTCTACAATTCAGGGCTGTATGCAAAAACGTATTTGATTCTGTTTGAATTTGCGGCTCTTATCGTTTGCCATAGAAAATACCCTTTTAAAACATAAAACGTTGCTGGTAAACTACCACTTTCCCTTAACCGATCTTCACCAACACCAATAGGTATTGAGAACTCTACAATACAGAACTGTATGCAAAACATCATTTGATTCTGTATGAATTTGCGGCTGCTATCGTTTACCATAGAAAAAGTAAAAAATTACCCTTGATAAAAACCGTTGCTGGTAAACTACCCCTTCCCACTAACAGATCTTCACCAATAACGATAGGTTTTGAGAACTCTGCAATTCAGGGCTGTATGCAAAATATTATATGATTTTGTTTGAATGTGCGGCTGTTATCATTTGCCATACAAAATACCCTTGATAAAACAAAAAACGTGGCTGGTAAACTACCCCTTTCCCTTAAACGATCTTCACTGAAAACAATAGGTCTTTAGTACTCCAGAAATCAGGGCTGTATGCAAAAACGTATTTGATTACTTTTGAATTTGCGGCTGTTATTTTTTGCCATAGAAAATACCCTTGTTAAAACATAAAACGTTGCCGGTAAACTACCCCTTTCCCCTAACCGATCTTTACCAAAATCAACAGATCTTTAGAACCCTACAATTCAGGGCTGTATGCGAAACATTATTTGAGTCTGTTTGAATTTGCGGCTGTTATCGTTTGCCAAACAAACAAAATTACCCTTGATAAAAAAAACCGTTGCCGGTAAACTACCCCTTTCCCTTAACCGATCTTCACCAAAAACAATAGGTCGCGAGCACTATACAAATCAGGGCTGTATGCAAAAAATTATTTGATTCTGTTTTTAATTTGCGGCTGTTATCGTTTGCCAAATAAAATCTACAGACACACACAGACAGACAAACAGACACACAGTCACACACACAGACACTTTTCGAAAAATGACTTTTTTTCATGTTTTGAGTGTAGTACAATCATATTCTGCAATAATCTCGAACACGATTTTTTTGCCATCACCATACTTCCATTTCCTTAAGGAACATGGAAGTAAAAATTACCCTTGATAAAAAACCGTTGGTGGTAAACTACCTCTTTCCCTTAACCGATCTTCACCAAAAACAATAGGTCATGAGAACTCTACAATTCAGGGCTGTATGCGAAACATTATTTGATTCTGTTTGAATTTGCGGCCGTTACCGTTTGCCAAAAAAAAAATTTTCCCAAAAAAAAACCGTTGCAGATAAACTACCCCTTTCCCTCAACCGATCTTCACCAAAAACAATAGGTCGTGAGTACTCTACAAATCAGGGCTGTATGCAAAAAATTATTTGATTCTGTTTGAATTTGCGGCAGTTATCGTTTGCCATAGGAAAAAAATCTACAGACAGACACACACACAGACACTTTTCGGAAAACGACTTTTTTATGTTTTGAGTGTAGTAGAATCAGAATCTGCAATAATCTCGAACACGATTTTTTTTGCCATCACCATACTTCCATTCCTTAAGGAATATGGAAGTAAATACTTCCATTCCTTAAGGAATATGGAAGTAAAATTACCCTTGAAAAAAACCGTTGCTGGTAAACTACCCCTTTCCCTTAACCGATCTCCACCAAAAACGACAGGTCTTGGGTACTCTACAATTCAGGCTTGTATGCAAACAATTATTTGATTCTGTTTGAATTTGCGGCTGTTATCGTTTGCCATATAAAACACCGTTGATAAAACTTAAAACGTTGCTGGTAAACTACCCTATTCCATTAAACGACCTTCACCAATAACAATAGGTCTTAAGAACTCTACAATTCAGGGCTGTATGCAAAAACGTATTTGATTCTGTTTGAATTTGCGGCTCCTATCGTTTGCCATAGAAAATACCCTTTTAAAACATAAAACGTTGCTGGTAAACTACCACTTTCCCTTAACCGATCTTCAGCAACACCAATAGGTATTGAGAACTCTACAATACAGAACTGTATGCAAAACATCATTTGATTCTGTTTGAATTTGCGGCTGCTATCGTTTACCATAGAAAAAGTAAAAAATTACCCTTGATAAAAAACCGTTGCTGGTAAACTACCCCTTTCCCTTAACAGATCTTCACCAAAAACGATAGGTCTTGAGAACACTGCAATTCAGGGCTGTATGCAAAATATTATATGATTTTGTTTGAATGTGCGGCTGTTATCATTTGCCATACAAAATACCCTTGATAAAACAAAAAACATGGCTGGTAAACTACCCCTTTCCCTTAAACGATCTTCACCAAAAACAATAGGTCTTTAGTACTCAAGAAATCAGGGCTGTATGCAAAAACGTATTTGATTACTTTTGAATTTGCGGCTGTTATCGTTTGCCATAGAAAATACCCTTGTTAAAACATAAAACGTTGCCGGTAAACTACCCCTTTCCCTTAACCGATCTTTACCAAAATCAACAGATCTTTAGAACCCTACAATTCAGGGCTGTATGCGAAACATTATTTGAGTCTGTTTGAATTTGCGGCTGTTATCGTTAGCCAAACAAACAAAATTACCCTTGATAAAAAAAAACCGTTGCCAGTAAACTACCCCTTTCCCTCAACCGATCTTCACCAACAATAATAGGTCGCGAGTACTCTACAAATCAGGGCTGTATGCAAAAAATTATTTGATTCTGTTTGAATTTGCGGCTGTTAACGTTTGCCACAAAAAAAATCTACAGACACACAGACACACAGACACTTTTCGAAAAATGACTTTTTTCATGTTTTGCGTGTAGTACAATCATATTCTGCAATAATCTCGAACACGATTTTTTTGCCATCACCATAATTCCATTTCCTGAAGGAACATGGAAGTAAAAATTACCCTTGATAAAAACCGTTGCTGGTAAACTACCTCTTTCCCTCAACCGATCTTCACCAAAAACGATAGGTCTTGATAGCTCTACAATTCAGGACTGTATGCAAAATATTATATGATTCTGTTTGAATTTGCAGCTGTTATCGTTTGCCACACAAAATACCTATGATAAAACAAAAAACGTGGCTGGTAAACTACACCTTTCCCTTAACCGATCTTCACCAAAAACAATAGGTCGTGAGTACTCTACAAATCAGGGCTGTATGCAGAAAATTATTTGATTCTGTATGAATTTGCGGCAGTTATCGTTTGCCATAGAAAATACCCTTGTTAATAAACGTAGGTAAACTACCCCTTTCCCTTAACCGATCTTCACCAAGAACAATAGGTCTTGGAGAACTCTACAATTTAGGGCTGTCTGCAAATAATCTTTTGATTCTGTTTGAATTTGCGGCTGTTATCGTTTGCCATAGCAAATACCCTTGTTAAAACATAAAACGTTACTGGTAAACTACCCCTTTCCCTTAACCGATCTTCACCAAAAGTAATAGGTCATGTGAACTCTACAATTCAGGGCTGTATGCGAAACATTATTTGATTCTGTTTGAATTTGCGGCTGTTATCGTTTGCCAAAAAAAAAATTTCCCTTGATAAAAAAAAACCGTTGCCGATAAACTACCCCTCTCCCACAACAGATCTTCACCAAAAACAATAGGTCGTGAGTACTCTACAAATCAGGGCTGTATGCAAAAAATTATTTGATTCTGTTTGAATTTGCGGCAGTTATCGTTTGCCATAGAAAAAAAATCTACAGACAGACACACACACAGACACACACAGACACTTTTCGGAAAACGACTTTTTTCATGTTTTGAGTGTAGTAGAATCAGAATCTGCAATAATCTCGAACACGATTTTTTTTGCCATCACCATACTTCCATTCCTTAAGGAATATGGAAGTAAATATCGGTATGGAGAACCATACATGACTTCCATATTCTAAGATTTATATTTAAAATCATTTTCGAAATGAAATATTACCATAGAAACTACTTCTTTCTACTTACTGCTTCAGCCTTAACCACAGTACTGTGGTCACTAACGTATACCACCTCACGTTATCGCACTCGATTTTCACTGATGATGGAAGTCGATGGCATTGCCGAAATGTCTGGTTTTGTAGAAAACATTGGACTACGGCCAAATATCCCGGGAAGGAATTTTAACAAAAACTACTTCTTTGTTGCCGATAACGTTGTACACATATATATCAGTGGCGAAGTTACATGGAGGCAATTGAGGCAATGCCTACCCTAACAAATTCTGTAGAATAAAAATTATAAATACGTATGAACTACATAACGTAAAGATTATACATTGTTACTGGGACTGTCAAATTTATTAAACCGAAACGTGCTTTATTGAGCGACCGCTAGATGGTGACAGGTGAGATTCGGCATAGTTCGTTTAAAGCGAATGAGGCAACCTGAACTTGCCTCAGCGTTTTTTGTATACATCGTATGTAAGCAATGTAGTGGTGCGATAGGGAAGTGTAGGGTGGGGGGATTGTCCCGCGCTGTACACATAGAGCGTTGAGGCATGCCTCACTTCTGTGGTCCAAACAGTTAAGTTAAAGCGCCTGTGTTGTTTCTAAGTGTTTATTTTATGCGGTTATTAAAAGTGTCACTGTTATTCCGCTGAACTAACAGATGATCAAGATTGTTATTTGAATTATTTGTAACATTAAACATATATATAGAAACTAATCAAGTTTAAAAATTTTAAGTTCAATCAGTTGTATTATTGTGTATGACTAATACAAGGATTGTTCAATAGACACACGTATAGAGCTGTAAAGCATTTTTTATTCAACGATTTTAAAAGAAGTCTCCAATAACATTAAGACATGAGTTCCACTGTTGCGCTAACCTGTAGATTCCCTGCTAGTAAAATTCTTACGGCTGTTTGTGGAACCATTCGGTTACAGCAACTCTACCTCAGCGTCCGATTTGACCCACCGTCCTTTTAGTGATTCCTTAAAAAAAATTTAAGATAAGATTTTTGCCTACCCATTCATTAACTACTAGCTTCGCCAGTAAGCAAATTGATGTCCATTTTTTCGGCTTGCACGCGTTATGTTGGTGTGGGTTTCGGCACTTTCCATTTAAAAAGCGTGCAAACGTAAGAAAATAAACATGAGTGAGGCCAGAAATAACGTGAATTGTGTGTTTGTGTCTTACCTGCCTTTTTATTGCCGTATTAAATGAAAAATATTATATTACATTAAAATTAAAAAATTTTAATTTTATTGCCTGGCAACAAAATTATTTTATTTTTAACAATTACCATTGTTTCAAAAAGTTTAAATAAATTTGCAAGTACCTTACTCTTGTTAAAACGTAAAAGGTTGCAGGTAAACTACCCCTTCCCCTTAACCGATCTTCACCAAAATCGAAAGTCCTTGAGACCTCTACAATTCAGGGGTGTATGCAAAAAATTATTTGATTCTGTTTGAATTTGCGGCTGTTATCGTTTGCCATAGAAAATACGCTTGATAAAAAAATGGTGCAGGTAAACTACCCCTTCCCCTTAACAGATCTTCACCAAAAACAATAGGTCTTGAGAACTCTACAATTTAGGGCTGTATGCAAATAATCGTTTGATTCTGTTTGAATTTGCGGCCGTTATCGTTTGCCATATGAAATACCCTTGTTAAAACATAAAACGTTACAGGTAAACTACCCCTTTCCCTTAATCGATCTTCACCAAAAAGAATAGGTAGTGAAAACTCTACAATTCAGGGCTGTATACGAAACATTATTTAAGTCTGTTTGAATTTGCGGCTGTTATCGTTTGCCAAAAAAAAATTTCCCTTGATAAAAAAAACCGTTGCCGGTAAACTACCTCTTCCCCTCAACCGATCTTCACCAAAAACAACAGGTCGCGAGTACTCTACAATTCAGAGCTGTATGCAGAAAATTATTTGATTCTGTTTGAATTTGCGGCTGTTATCGTTTGCCATAGAAAATACCCTTGTTAAAAAAACGTTGTAGGTAAACTACCCCTTTCCCTTAACCGATCTTCACCAAAAACAATAGGTCTTGAGAACTCTACAATTTAGGGCTGTATGCAAATAATCTTTTGATTCTGTTTGAATTTGCGGCTGTTATCGTATGCCATAAGAAATACCCTTGTTAAAACATAAAACGTTACAAGTAAACTACCCCTTTCCCTTAACCGATCTTCACCAAAAACAAAAGGTCTTGAGAACTCTACAATTCAGGGCTGTATGCGAAACATTATTTGATTCTGTTTGAATTTGCGGCTGTTATCGTTTGCAAAAAAAAAAAATTTCCCTTGATAAAAAAAAACTGCTGCAGGTAAACTACCCCTTTCCATCAACCGATCTTCACCAAAAACAATAGGTCGCGAGTCCTCTACAAATCAGGGCTGCATGCAAAAAATTATTTGATTCTGTTTGAATTTGCGGCAGTTATCGTTTGCCATAAAAAATACCCTTTTAAAACATAAAACGTTGCTGGTAAACTACCCCTTTCCCTTAACCGATCTTCACCAACACCAATAGGTATTGAGAACTCTACAATACGGGGCTGTATGCAAAACATCATTTGATTCTGTTTGAATTTGCGGCTGCTATCGTTTACCATAGAAAAAGTAAAAAATTACCCTTGATAACAAACCGTTGCTGGTAAACTACCCCTTTCCCTTAACAGATCTTCACCAAAAACGATAGGTCTTGAGAAATCTGCAATTCAGGGCTGTATGCAAAATATTATATGATTTTGTTTGAATGTGCGACTGTTATCATTTGCCATACAAAATACCCTTGATAAAACAAAAAATGTGGCTGGTAAACTACCCCTTTCCCTTAAACGATCTTCACCGAAAACAATAGGTCTTTAGTACTCAAGAAATCAGGGCTGCATGCAAAAACGTATTTGATTACTTTTGAATTTGCGGCTGTTATCGTTTGCAATAAAAAAATACCCTTGTTAAAACATAAAACGTTGCCTGTAAACTACCCCTTTCCCTTAACCGATATTTACCAAAATCAACAGATCTTTAGAACCCTACAATTCAGGGCTGTATGCGAAACATTATTTGAGTCTGTTTGAATTTGCGGCTGTTATCGTTTGCCAAAAAAAATCTACAGACACACACACAGACACACACACACACACACACACACACACACACACACACACACACACAGACGCTTTTCGAAAAATGACTTTTTTTCATGTTTTGAGTGTAGTACAATCATATTCTGCAATAATCTCGAACACGATTTTTTTGCCATCACCATACTTCCATTTCCTTAAGGAACATGGAAGTAAAAATTACCCTTGATAAAAAACCGTTGCTGGTAAACTACCTCTTTCCCTTAACCGATCTTCACCAAAAACAATAGGTCATGAGAACTCTACAATTCAGGGCTGTATGCGAAACATTATTTGATTCTGTTTGAATTTGCGGCTGTTATCGTTTGCCAAAAAAAAAAATTTCCCTTGTTAAAAAAAAACCGTTGCCGATAAACTACCCCTTTCCCTCAACCGATCTTCACCAAAAACAATAGGTCGTGAGTACTCTACAAATCAGGGCTGTATGCAAAAAATTATTTGATTCTGTTTGAATTTGCGGCAGTTATCGTTTGCCATAGAAAAAAAATCTACATACAGACACACACACAGACACTTTCCGGAAAACGACTTTTTTTTATGTTTTGAGTGTAGTAGAATCAGAATCTGCAATAATCTCGAACACGATTTTTTTTGCCATCACCATATTCTTAAGGAATATGGAAGTAAAAATTACCCTTGAAAAAAACCGTTGCTGGTAAACTACCCCTTTCCCTTAACCGATCTTCACCAAAAACAACAGGTCTTGGGTACTCTACAATTCAGGCTTGTATGCAAACAATTATTTGATTCTGTTTGAATTTGCGGCTGTTATCGTTTGCTATAGGAAACACCCTTGATAAAACATAAAACGTTACTGGTAAACTACCCTATTCCATTAAACGATCTTCACCAATAACAATAGGTCTTAAGAACTCTACAATTCAGGGCTGTATGCAAAAACGTATTTGATTCTGTTTGAATTTGCGGCAGTTATCGTTTGCCATAGAAAATACCGTTTTAAAACATAAAACGTTGCTGGTTAACTACCCCTTTCCCTTAACCGATCTTCACCAACACCAATAGGTATTGAGAACTACAATACAGGGCTGTATGCAAAACATCATTTGATTCTGTTTGAATTTGCGGCTGCTATCGTTTACCATAGAAAAAGTAAATATGCTTGCCTGCCACGCACGATATATTTTCTCTTATACATGACTAGCAGAATACCCGTGCTTCGCTACGGAGTTTCACGTTGTTCGTAATGAAAATGTTAGTTTAATTAATAAAGTTTAATTAAAGTAGGCTTCTTAAAAATAAATAGCTGTTGCCCACAACTTCGTTCGCGTGGTCTTCAATTTAATGCGATAATATATTTAGAACAGAATCTATTCTATTGGGTTGCCATAGTAACCAGATCTAATAGTTTTTTAAGACCGCAAAGAACCCCCCAGAGGATCGTATCGAAAAAAACACCTGTCCTATGTTGGTTCTCCCGTTGCCGTAAAATATTTGTGCCAAGTTTGGTTGAAATCGGTCCAATGGTTTAGGTGGAGACGTGGAAGACCCCAAAGGACCCCCCAAAGGATCGTATCGAAAAAACACTTGTCCTATGTTGGTTCTCCCTTTGCGTAAAATATTTGTGCCAAGTTTGGTTGAAATCGGTCCAGTGGTTTAGGAGGCGATGTAGAAGACCCCAAAGAACCCCCAAAAGGACCCCATCGAAAAAACACCTATCCTATGTTGGTTCTCCCGTTGCGTAAAATATTTGTGCCAAGTTTGGTTGAAATCAGTACAGTGGTTTAGGAGGAGATGTGGAAGAAACCTTCGCGGACGTGCGCACAACCACTCGCCGAAGTTTCATCGCAATCGGATGAATGGTATAGGAACGCATACGGGACAAACAAAGAAACATTCATTTTTATATATAAGATGTAAACTATACCACTTAATTGACATAAACCGTGATAGCTAAGCTAATGTACAACATATATGTATTAATTATACACATAAACGTTCCTCGATAGACACTCTATCTATTGGCGAAAACATGAATAAATTCCGTTCAGTACTTCCTGAGATTAGCGATTTCAAACACAGAGAGAAAACGGACCGACATTACTTTATACTATGTACAGATTTACATTAAAATGAAAAAATTATAATTTTATTGCCTGGCAACAAAATTATTTTATTTTCAACAATTAACATTGTTTGAAAAAGTTTAAATGAATTTTCAAGTACTTTACTCTTGTTAAAACGTAAAAGGTTGCTGGTAAACTACCCCTTCCACTTAACCGATCTTCACCAAAATCTAAAGGCCTTGAGATCTCTACAATTCAGGGACGTATGCAAAAAGGTATTTGATTCTGTTTGAATTTGTGGCAGTTATCGTTTGCCATAGAAAATACGCTTGATAAAAAACGTTGCAGGTAAACTACCCCTTCCCCTCAACTGATCTTCACCAATAACAATAGGTCGTGAGTACTCTACAAATCAGGGCTGTATGCAGAAAATTATTTGATTCTGTTTGAATTTGCGGCTGTTATCGTTTGCCATAAAAAATAC
Source organism: Magicicada septendecula (assembly GCA_034769895.1). NCBI lineage: Eukaryota > Metazoa > Arthropoda > Insecta > Hemiptera > Cicadidae > Magicicada > Magicicada septendecula. The sequence continues at coordinate 171,271,036 of CM068372.1, forward strand.
CCTTGTTAAAAAAACGTTGTAGGTAAACTACCCCTTTCCCTTAACCGATCTTCACCAAAAACAACAGGTCTTGAGAACTCTACAATTTAGGGCTGTATGCAAATAATCTTTTGATTCTGTTTGAATTTGCCGCTGTTATCGTTTGCCATAGGAAATACCCTTGTTAAAACATAAAACGTTACAGGTAAACTACCCCTTTCCCTTAACCGATCTTCACCAAAAACAAGAGGTCTTGAGAACTCTACAATTCAGGGCAGTATGCGAAACATTATTTGATTCTGTTTGAATTTGCGGCAGTTATCGTTTGCCATAGAAAAAAAATCTACAGACACACACACACACACACACACACACACACACACACACACACACACACACACACACACACACACACACACACTTTTCGGAAAACCACTTTTTTCATGTTTTGAGTGTAGTACAATCAGAATCTGCAATAATCTCGAACACGATTTTTTTTGCCATCACCATACTTCCATTCCTTAAGGAATATGGAAGTAAAATATCGGTATGGAGAACCATACATGACTTCCATATTCTAAGATTTATATTTAAAATCATTTTCAGCCAAACAGCCAGGGAAGGAATTTTAACAAAAAAATACTTCTTTCTTGCCAATAACGTAGTACACATATAAAAAATATTATCCCCTCCCCCTTCAACTATAATTTTGATTTATAGAAAATTACCCCCAGCCCGTTCAACTAGCCTCTTCATTTATAGATATTTCATCTACGTTTCTACAGTGGATTATTAAGATCTTATCAGGATACTTTATCAAAATTAAGTACTTTACACATGTTACAACAAAAAATGTTTCTGGTAAACTGCCCTTTCCCCGTAACCGATCTTCACCAAAATCAACAGACATTGAGTTCTCTATAGCTCAGGCACATATGTAAAAAATTATTTGATTCTGTTTGAATTTACGGCAGTTATGGTTCGTCATATAAAAAATTACCCATGTTAAAACATAAAACATGAGATTTATAAAACATATCTAAGATTTATATTTAAAATCATTTTTGAAATAAAATATTTTCATAGAACCTACTAACGCTGGGGAAATCTGAGGAGCCAATCAGAGTTGGGCCTACCTGTCACTCTGCTGAATTTGGTGGAAAGCCCTGTCACTGTCGTCAAAGTATCAGCCTTGACAGGGTCCTCTTTTTCTGCAAAATGGGAGAGGAGGCTTGAGATGGAGTGAGTGACATGGTCCCCACCTCAATGAAGAACCCATTGTTTTATAAAAATATATTTAAATTTTGAAAACTGAAAATTCTTTTCTTGTTGTAAATATTTATATTTTATAATCAAAATGACTTTATCAAAAAACAAACATTATTTTTTTATAATAAGTACTTACATATGTTTCTTAATATGCTTACTTTTTCTTCAATGTTGATGATCATTTCCAAACATTCTGACAAAATTGTATCTACAGAACAATTAACATTTCCCAGGTTTCCATTTCTGCTAATTTCTCATTACACCTTCCACTGACGTATTATTAACCATTTCATAAACTATCGTATAATCTTTTCAGATTTTGTGGTACAAAATCTGAAATTTTCAGATTGCCTGGCAACAAAATTATTTTATTTTCAACAATTACCATTGTTTGAAAAAGTTTAAATGAATTTTCAAGTACTTTACTCTTGTTAAAACGTAAAAGGTTGCAGGTAAACTACCCCTTCCCCTTAACTGATCTTCACCAAACTCTAAAGGCCATGAGTCCTCTACAATTCACTGACGTATGCAAAAAATTATTTGATTCTGTTTGAATTTGCGGCAGTTATCGTTTGCCATAGAAAATACGCTTGATAAAAAACGTTGCAGTTAAACTACCCCTTTCCCTCAACCGATCTTCACCAAAAACAATAGGTCTTGAGTACGCTACAAATCAGGGTGTATGCAGAAAATTATTTGATTCTGTTTGAATTTGCGGCTGTTATCGCTTGCCATAGAAAATACCCTTGTTAAAAAAACTTTGTTGGTAAACTACCCCTTTCCCTTAACCGATCTTCACCAAAATCAACAGGTCTTGAGAACTCTACAATTCAGGACTGTATGCGAAACATTATTTGATTCTGTTTGAATTTGCGGCTGTTATCGTTTGCCAAATAAAATACGCTTGATAAAAAACGTTGCAGGTAAACTACCCCTTCCCCTCAACCGATCTTCACCAAAAACAATATGTCTTGAGTTCTCTACAAATGAGGGCTGTATGCAGAAAATTATTTGATTCTGTTTGAATTTGCGGCTGTTATCGTTTGCCATAGGAAATACCCTTGTTAAAACATAAAACGTTACTGGTAAACTACCCCTTTCCCTTAACCGATCTTCACCAAAAACAATAGGTCTTGAGAACTCTACAGTTCAGGGCAGTATGCGAAACATTATTTGATTCTGTTTGAATTTGCGGCTGTTATCGTTTGCCATAGAAAAAAAATCTACAGACACACACACAGACAGACACACAGACAGACAGACACACACACAGACACTTTTCGGAAAACGACTTTTTTCATGTTTTGAGTGTAGTAGAATCAGAATCTGCAATAATCTCGAACACGATTTTTTTTGCCATCACCATACTTCCATTCCTTAAGGAATATGGACGTAAAATTACCCTTGATAAAAAACCGTCGCAGGTAAACTACCCCTTCCCCTTAACAGATCTTCTCCAAAAGCGATAGGTCTTGAGAACTCTGCAATTCAGGGCTGTATGCAAAATATTATACGATTTTGTTTGAATGTGCGGCTGTTATCATTTGCCATACAAAATAACCTTGATAAAACAAAAAACGTGGCTGGTAAACTACCCCTTTCCCTTAATAGATCTTCACCAAAAACAATAGGTCTTTAGTACTCCAGAAATCAGGGCTGTATGCAAAAACGTATTTGATTACTTTTGAATTTGCGGCTGTTATCGTTTGCCATAGAAAATACCCTTGTTAAAACATAAAACGTTACCGGTAAACTACCCCTTTCCCTTAACCGATCTTTACCAAAATCAACAGATCTTGAGAACCCTACAATCCAGGGCTGTATGTGAAGCATTATTTGATTCTGTTTGAATTTGCGGCAGTTATCGTTTGCCAAACAAACAAAATTACCCTTGATAAAAAAAAACCGTTGCCAGTAAACTACCCCTTTCCCTCAACCGATCTTCACCAAAAACAATAGGTCGCGAGTACTCTACAAATCAGGGCTGTATGCAAAAAATTATTTGATTCTGTTTGAATTTGCGGCTGTTATCGTTTGCCAAAAAAAAAATCTACAGACACACACAGACAGACACACAGACACACACAGCCACTTTTCGAAAAATGACTTTTTTCATGTTTTGAGTGTAGTACAATCATATTCTGCAATAATCTCGAACACGATTTTTTTGCCATCACCATACTTCCATTTCCTTAAGGAACATGGAAGTAAAAATTACCCTTGATAAAAAACCGTTGCTAGTAAACTACCTCTTTCCCTTAACCGATCTTCACCAAAAACGACAGGTCTTGAGAACTCTACAATTCAGGACAGTATGCAAAATATTATATGATTCTGTTTGAATTTGCAGATGTTATCGCTTGCCATACAAAATACCTTTGATAAAACAAAAAACGTGGGTGGTAAACTACACCTTTCCCTTAACCGATCTTCACCAAAAACAATAGGTCGTGAGTACTCTACAAATCAGGGCTGTATGCAGAAAATTATTTGATTCTGTATGAATTTGCGGCTGTTATCGTTTGCCATAGAAAATACCCTTGTTAAAAAACGTAGGTAAACTACCCCTTTCCCTTAACCGATCTTCACCAAGAACAATAGGTCTTGAGAACTCTACAATTTAGGGCTGTATGCAAATAATCTTTTGATTCTGTTTGAATTTGCGGCTGTTATCGTTTGCCATAGGAAATACCCTTGTTAAAACATAAAACGTTACTGGTAAACTAACCCTTTCCCTTAACCGATCTTCACCAAAAACAATAGGTCATGAGAACTCTACAATTCAGGGCTGTATGCGAAACATTATTTGATTCTGTTTGAATTTGCGGCTGTTATCGTTTGCCAAACAAAAAATTTCCCTTGATAAAAAAAAACCGTTGCCGATAAACTACCCCTCTCCCTCAACCGATCTTCACCAAAAACAATAGGTCGTGAGTACTCTAAAAAATCAGGGCTGTATGCAAAAAATTATTTGATTCTGTTTGAATTTGCGGCAGTTATCGTTTGCCATAGAAAAAAAATCTACAGACAGACACACACACAGACACACACACAGACACTTTTCAGAAAACGACTTTTACTTCCATATTCCTTAAGGAATGGAAGTATGGTGATGGCAAAAAAAATCGTGTTCGAGATTATTGCAGATTCTGATTCTACTACACTCAAAACATGAAAAAAAGTCGTTTTCCGAAAAGTGTTTGTGTGTGTGTCTGTCTGTGTGTCTGTGTGTCTGTAGATTTTTTTTCTATGGCAAACGATAACTGGCGCAAATTCAAACAGAATCAAATAATTTTTTGCATACACTCCTGACTTGCAGAGTACTCGCGACCTATTGTTTTTGGTGAAGATCGGTTGAGGTAAAGGGGTAGTTTACCGGCAACGGTTTTTTTTTAGCAAGGGTAATTTTGTTTGTTTGGCAAACGATAACAGCCGCAAATTCAAACAGAATCAAATAATGTTCCGCATACAGCCGTGAATTGTGGCGTTCTCAAGATCTTTTGATTTTGGTGAAGATCGGTTAAGGGAAAGGGGTAGTTTACCTGTAACGTTTTATGTTTTAACAAGGGTATTTCTTATGGCAAACGATAACAGCCGTAAATTCAAACAGAATCAAATACGTTTTTGCATACAGCCCTGAATTGTAGAGTTCTCAAGACCTATTTTTTTTGGTGAAGATCGGTTAAGGAAAAGGGGTAGTTTACCGGCAACGTTTTTTTAACAAAGGTATTTTTTTCCTATGGCAAACGATAACTGCCGCAAATTCAAACAGAATCAAATAACTTTTTGCATACAGCCCTAATTTGTAGAGTACTCACAACCTATTGTTTTTGGTGAAGATCGGTTGAGGGAAAGGGGTAGTTTACCGGCAACGGTTTTTTTTTATCAAGGGAAATTTTTTTTTTTGCCAAACGATAACAGCCGCAAATTCAAACAGAATCAAATAATGTTTCGCATACAACCCTGAAGTGTAGAGTTCTCAATACCTATTGTTTTTGGTGACGATCGGTTAAGGGAAAGGGGTAGTTTACCAGTAACGTTTTATGTTTTAACAAGGGTATTTCTTATGGCAAACGATAACAGCCGCAAATTCAAACAGAATCAAAAGATTATTTGCATACCGCCCTAAATTGTAGAGTTCTCAAGACCTATTGTTTTTGGTTAAGATCGGTTAAGGGAAAGGGGTAGTTTACCTACAACGTTTTTTTAACAAGGTTATTTTATATGGCAAACGATAACAGCCGCAAATTCAAACATAATCAAATAATTTTCTGCATACAGCCCTGGTTTGTAGAGTACTCAAGAGCTATTGTTTTTGGTGAAGATCGGTTGAGGGGAAGGGGTAGTTTACCTGCAACGTTTGTTATAAAGCGTATTTTCTATGGCAAACGATAACTGCCGCAAATTCAAACAGAATCAAAAATTTTTTTTGCATACGTAAGTGAATTGTAGGGGACTCAAGTCCATTAGATTTTGGTGAAGATCGGTTAGTGGGAAGGGGTAGTTTACCAGAAACATTTTACGTTTTAACAAGAGTAAAGTACTTGGAAATTCATTTAAACTTTTTCAAACAATGGTAATTGTTAAAAATAAAATAATTTTGTTGCCAGGCAATAAAATTATAATTTTTTCATTTTAATGTAAATTATGTATATATTACAAAATATATCGTGCTTGGCAGGCAAGCATATTTCAGATTATAAGTCTTAGAATATGGAAGTCATGTATGGTTCTCCATACCGATATTTTTTCATGTTTTGAGTGTAGTAGAATCAGAATCTGCAATAATCTCGAACACGATTTTTTTTGCCATCACCATACTTCCATTCCTTAAGGAATATGGAAGTAAAAATTACCCTTGAAAAAAAAACCGTTGCTGGTAAACTACCCCTTTCCCTTAACCGATCTTCACCAAAAACGACAGGTCTTGGGTACTCTACAATTCAGGCTTGTATGCAAACAATTATTTGATTCTGTTTGAATTTGCGGCTGTTATCGTTTGCCATATAAAACACCCTTGATAAAACATAAAACGTTGCTGGTAAACTACCCTATTCCATTAAACGATCTTCACCAATAACAATAGGTCTTAAGAACTCTACAATTCAGGGCTGTATGCAAAAACGTATTTGATTCTGTTTGAATTTGCGGCTCTTATCGTTTGCCATAGAAAATACCCTTTTAAAACATAAAACGTTGCTGGTAAACTACCCCTTTCCCTTAACCGATCTTCACCAACACCAATAGGTATTGAGAACTGAACAATACAGGGCTGTATGCAAAACATCATTTGATTCTGTTTGAATTTGCGGCTGCTATCGTTTACCATATAAAAAGTAAATATCGGTATGGAGAACCATACATGACTTCCATATTGTAAGATTTATATTTACAATCATTTTCAGCCAAACAGCCAGGCTGTGTCTTACCTGCCTTTTTATTGCTGTATTAAATGAAAAATATTATATTACATTAAAATGAAAAAATTATAATTTTATTGCCTGGCAACAAAATTATTTTATTTTTAACAATTACCATTGTTTCAAAAAGTTTAAATAAATTTTCAAGTACTTTACTCTTGTTAAAACGTAAAAGGTTGCTGGTAAACTACCCCTGCCCCTTAACCGATCTTCACCAAAATCGAAAGTCATTGAGACCTCTACAACTCAGGGATGTATGCAAAAAATTATTTGATTCTGTTTCAATTTGCGGCTGTTATCGTTTGCCATAGAAAATACGCTTGATAAAAAAACGTTGCCGGTAAACTACCCCTTCCCCTCAACCGATCTTCACCAAAAACAATAGGTCTTGAGTACTCTACAAATCAGGGCTGTATGCAAAACATTATTTGATTCTGTTTGAATTTGCGTCTGTTATCGTTTGCCATAGAAAATACCATTTTTAAAAAAACGTTGCTAGTAAACTACCCCTTTCCCTCAACCGATCTTCACCAAAAACATTTGGTCTTGAGAACTCTACAATTCAGGGCTGTATACGAAACATTATTTGATTCTGTTTGAATTTGCGGCTGTTATCGGTTGCCAAAAACAGAAAAAATTCCCTTGATAAAAAAAACCGTTGCTGGTAAACTACCCCTTTGCCTCAACCGATCTTCACCAAAAACAACAGGTCACGAGTACTCTACAAATCAGGGCAGTATGCAAAAAATTATTTGATTCTGTTTGAATTCGCGGCGTTATCGTTTGCCATAAAAAAATGGAAGTAAAAATCTACAGACCCACAGACACAGACACACAGACACTTTTCGGAAAACGACTTTTTTTCATGTTTTGAGTGTAGTAGAATCAGAATCTGCAATAATCTCGAACACGATTTTTTTTGCCATCACCATAGTTCCATTCCTTAAGGAATATGGAAGTAATAAAAAATTACCCTCGATAAAAAACCGTTACAGGTAAACTACCCCTTTCCCTTAATCGATCTTCACCAAAAACGACAGGTCTTGAGAACTCTACAATTCAGGGCAGTATGCAAAACATTATTTGATTATGTTTGAATTTACGGCTGTTATTGTTTGCCATAGAAAATACCCTTGTTAAAACATAAAACGGTACAGGTAAACTACCCCTTTCCCTTAACCGATCTTTACCACAATCAACAGATCGTGAGAACTCTACAATTGAGGGCTGTATGCGAAACATTATTTGATTCTGTTTGAATTTGCGGCAGTTATCGTTTGCCAAACCAACAAAATTACCCTTGATAAAAAAAAACCGTTGCAGGTAAACTACCCCTTTCCCTCAACCGATCTTCACCAAAAAAATAGGTCGCGAGTACTCTACAAATCAGGGCTGTATGCAAAAAATTATTTGATTCTGTTTTGAATTTGCGGCTATCATCGTTTGCCAAAAAAAAAATCTACAGACACACACACAGACAGGCAGACAGACACACAGACAGACAGACAGACACACACACAGACACTTTTCGGAAAACGACTTTTTTTCATGTTTTGAGTGTAGTAGAATCAGAATCTGCAATAATCCCGAACACGATTTTTTTTGCCATCACCATACTTCCATTCCTTAAGGAATATGGAAGTAAAAATTATCCTTGAAAAAAAACCGTTTCTGGTAAACTACCCCTTTCCCTTAACCGATCTTCACCAAAAACGACAGGTCTTGGGTACTCTACAATTCAGGCTTGTATGCAAACAATTATTTGATTCTGTTTGAATTTGCGGCTGTTATCGTTTGCCATAGTAAACACCCTTGATAAAACATAAAACGTTGCTGGTAAACTACCCTATTCCATTAAACGATCTTCACCAATAACAATAGGTCTTAAGAACTCTACAATTCAGGGCTGTATGCAAAAACGTATTTGATTCTGTTTGAATTTGCGGCAGTTATCGTTTGCCATAGAAAATACCCTTTTAAAACATAAAACGTTGCTGGTAAACTACCCCTTTCCCTTAACCCATCTTCACCAAAAACGACACATATTGAGAACTCTACAATTCAGGGCAGTATGCAAAATATTATATGATTCTGTTTGAATTTGCGGCTGTTATCGTTTGCCATACAAAATACCCTTGATAAAACAAAAAATGTGGCCGGTAAACTACCTCTTTCCCTTAAACGATCTTCACCAAAAACAATAGGTCTTTAGTACTCACGTAATCAGGGCTCTATGAAAAAACGTATTTGATTATGTTTGAATTTGCGGCTGTTATCGTTTGCCATATAAAATACCCTTGTTAAAACATAAAACGTTGCTGGTAAACTACCCCTTCCCCTCAACCGATCTTTACAAAAATTAACAGATCTTGAGAACTCTACAAATCAAGGCTGTGTGCGAAACATTATTTGATTCTATTTGAATTTGCGGCTGTTATCGTTTGCCAAACAAACAAAATTACCCTTGATTAAAAAAATATCGGTATGGAGAAACATACATGACTTCCATATTCTAAGACTTATAATCTGAAATATGCTTGCCTGCCAAGCACGATATATTTTGTAATATATACATAATTTACATTAAAATGAAAAAATTATAATTTTATTGCCTGGCAACAAAATTATTTTATTTTTAACAATTACCATTGTTTGAAAAAGTTTAAATGAATTTTCAAGTACTTTACTCTTGTTAAAACGTAAAATGTTGCAGGTAAACTACCCCTTCCCATTAACCGATCTTCACCAAAATCTAATAGACTTGAGTCCCCTACAATTCACTTACGTATGCAAAAAATTATTTGATTCTGTTGGAATTTGCGGCAGTTATCGTTTGCCATAGAAAATACGCTTTATAACAAACGTTGCAGGTAAACTACCCCTTCCCCTCAACCGATCTTCACCAAAAACAATAGGTCTTGAGTACTCTAAAAACTAGGGCTGTATACAGAAAATTATTTGATTATGTTTGAATTTGCGGCTGTTATCGTTTGCCATAGAAAATAACCTTGTTAAAAAAACGTTGTAGGTAAACTACCCCTTTCCGTTAACCGATCTTAACCAAAAACAATAGGTCTTGAGAACTCTACAATTTAGGGCGGTATGCAAATAATCTTTTGATTCTGTTTGAATTTGCGGCTGTTATCGTTTGCCATAGGAAATACCCTTGTTAAAACATAAAACGTTACAGGTAAACTACCCCTTTCCCTTAACCGATCGTCACCAAAAACAATAGGTTAAGAACTCTACAATTCAGGGCTGTATGCAAAAACGTATTTGATTCTGTTTGAATTTGCGGCAGTTATCGTTTGCCATAGAAAATACCCTTTTAAAACATAAAACGTTGCTGGTAAACTACCCCTTTCCCTTAACCCATCTTCACCAAAAACGACACATATTGAGAACTCTACAATTCAGGGCAGTATGCAAAATATTATATGATTCTGTTTGAATTTGCGGCTTTACTGAATTGAGAACTGAATTTGCGGCTGTTTTGAATTGAGAACTCTACAATTCAGGGCTGTATGGGAAACATTATTTGATTCTGTTTGAATTTGCGGCTGTTATCGTTTGGCAAAAAAAAAAATTTTCCCTTGATAAAAAAAAAACGTTGCCGGTAAACTACCCCTTTCCCTCAACCGATCTTCACCAAAAACAATAGGTCGTGAGTACTCTACAAATCAGGGCTGCATGCAAAAAGTTATTTGATTCTGTTTGAATTTGCGGCAGTTATCGTTTGCCATAGAAAAAAATACCCTTGTTAAAAAAACGTTGCCGGTAAACTACCCCTTTTCCTCAACCGATCTTCACCAAAAACAATAGGTCTTGAGAACTCTACAATTTAGGGCTGTATGCAAATAATCTTTTGATTCTGTTTGAATTTGCGGCTGTTATCGTTTGCCATAAGAAATACCCTTGTTAAAACATAAAACGTTACTGGTAAACTACCCCTTTCCCTTAACCGATCTTCACCAAAAACAACAGGTCGCGAGTACTCTGCAAATCAGGACTGTATGCAAAAAATTATTTGATTCTGTTTGAATTTGCGTCAGTTATCGTTTGCCATAGAAAAAAAATCTACAGACACACAGACACACAGACAGACACACAGACACACAGACAGACAGACACACACACAGACACTTTTCGGAAAACGACTTTTTTTCATGTTTTGAGTGTAGTAGAATCAGAATCTGCAATAATCTCGAACATGATTTTTTTTGCCATCACCATGCTTCCATTCCTTAAGGAATATGGAAGTAAAAAAAACCGTTGCTTGTAAACTACCCCTTTCCCTCAACCGAACTTCACCAAAAACAATAGGTCGCGAGGACTTTGCAAGTCAGGGCTGCATGCAAAAAATTATTTGATTCTGTTTGAATTTGCGGCAGTTATCGTTTGCCATAGAAAAAAAATCTACAGACACACAGACACACAGACAGACACTCAGACACACAGACACACAGACAGACAGACACACACACAGACACTTTTCGGAAAACGACTTTTTTTCATGTTTTGAGTGTAGTAGAATCAGAATCTGCAATAATCTCGAACACGATTTTTTTTGCCATCACCATACTTCCATTCCTTAAGGAATATGGAAGTAAAAAAAACCGTTGCTTGTAAACTACCCCTTTCCCTCAACCGAACTTCACCAAAAACAATAGGTCGCGAGGACTTTGCAAGTCAGGGCTGCATGCAAAAAATTATTTGATTCTGTTTGAATTTGCGGCTGTTATCGTTTGCCATAGAAAAAAAATCTACAGACACACAGACACACAGATACAAACACAGACACTTTTCGAAAAATGACTTTTTTTCATGTTTTGAGTGTAGTACAATCATATTCTGCAATAATCTCAAACACGTTTTTTTTGCCATCACCATACTTTCATTTCCTTAAGGGCATGCAAGTAAAATTACACTTGTTTAAAAAAAAACCGTTGCTAGTGAACTACCCCTTTCTCTTAACCGATCTTCACCAAAATCAATAGGTCTTGAGTACTCTGCAAAGCAGGACTACATGCAAAAAATTATTTGATTCTGTTTGAATTTTCGACTCTTATCGTTTGCCATAAAAAATACCATTTTAAAACATAAAACGTTGCCGGTATACTTCCCCTTTCCCTTAAACAAACTTCACCTAAAACTATAGGTCTTGAGTACTCTACAGATCAAGGCTGTATGCAAAACATTATTTGATTCTGTTTGAATTTGCGGCTCTTATCGTTTGCCATAGAAAATACTCTTTTAAACCATAAAACGTTGATGGTAAACTACCCCTTTCCATTAACCGATCTTCACAAACACCAATAGGTTTTGAGAACTCTACAATACAGGGCTGTATGCAAAATATCATTTGATTTTGTTTGAATTTGCGGCTGTTATCGTTTACCATAGACAAAAATTAACCTTGATAAAAAACCGGTGCTGGTAAACTACCCCTTTCCCTTAACCGATCTTCACCAATAACAACAAGTCTTGAGTACTCTACAAATCAGGGCAGCATGCAAAACATTATTTGATTCTGTTTGAATTTGCGGCTGTTACCGTTTGCCATAGAAAATACCCTTGTTAACACAAAATGTTGCGGGTAATCTACCCCTTTCCCTTAACCGATCTTCACCAAAACCAACAGGTCTCGAGAACTCTACAATTCAGGGCTGTATGCAAAATATTATTTGATCGTGTTTGAATTTGCGGCTGTTATCGTTTGCCAAATATACCCTTGTTAAAACAAAAAACGTGGCCGGTAATCTACCCCTTTCCCTTATCCGATCTTCACCAAAAACAAAAGGTTTTGAGTGCTCTATAAATCATGCCAGTATGCAAAAACGTATTTGTTTCTGTTTGAATTTGTGGCTCTTATCGTTTGCCACAAAAAATACCCTTTTCAAACATACGTTGCTGGTAAACTACCCCTTTCCCATGACCGATCTTCACCGAAAACTATACGTCTTGAGAAATCTATAATTCAGGGCAGTATGCAAAAAATTATTTGATTCTGTTTGAAATTGCGGCTGTTATCGTTTGCCACAGAAAAAACTCTATTGACACACAGACACATAGATAGACAGACAGACAAACAGAGACACTTTTCGAAAAATGACTTTTTTTCATGTTTTGAGTTTAGTACAATCAGAATCTGCAATAATCTCGAACACGATTTTTTTTGCCATCACCATACTTCCATTTCCTTAAGGAATATGGAAGTAAAATTACACTTTATAAAAAATCGTTCCTGGTAAACTACCCCTTTCCCTTAACTGATCTTCACCAAAAACAAAAAGTCTTGAGTACTCTACAAATCTGGGCACTATGCAAAACATTATTTGATTCTGTTTGAATTTGCGGCTGTTATCGTTTGCCATAGAAAATACCCTTGTTAACACAAAATGTTGCCGGTAAACTACCCCTTTCCCTTAACCGATCTTCACCAAAACCAACAGGTCTCGATAACTCTACTATTCAGGGCTGTATGCAAATTATTATTTGATTATGTTTGAATTTGCAGCTGTTATCGTTTGCCATAGAAAAAACCCTTGTCAAAACATAAAATGTTGCCGGTAAACTACCCCTTTCCCTTAACCGATCTTTACCAAAATCAATAGGTCTTGAGAACTTTACCATTCAGGGCTGCATGCAAAACATTATTTGATTGTGTTTGAATTTGCGGCTGTTATTGTTTGCCATAGAAACAAATTACCCTTGATTAAAAAAAAAACGTTGCTGGTAAACTACCCTTTCCCCTTAACCGATCTTCACCAAAAACAACAGGTCTTGAGTACTCTACAAATCAGTGCTGTATGCAAAAAATTATTTGATTCTGTTTGCAAGTGCGGCTGTTATCGTTTGCCACAGAAAAAAATCTAAGACAGACAGACACATAGACAGACAGACACACACGGACACTTTTCAAAAAAATGACTTTTTTTCATGTTTTGAGTGTAGTACAATCAGAATCTGCAATAATCTCGAACACGATTTTTTTTGCCATCACCATACTTCCATTTCCTTAAGGAACATGGAAATAACATTACCCCCGATAAAAAAACGTTGCCGGTAAACTACCCCTTCCCCTTAACCCATCTTCACCAAAACCAATAGGTCTTGAGAACTCTATAATTCAGGGCTGTGTGCAAAAGAGTAGTTGATTCTGTTTCAATTTGAGGCTGTTATCGTTTGCCATAGAAAAAATATCGGTATGGAGAACCATACATGACTTCCATGTTCTATGATTTATATTTAAAATCATATTCGAAATGAAATATTTCCATAGAAACTACGTCTTTCTACTTATTGCTTCAGCATTAACCACAGTACTGTGGTCACTAACGTATACCACCTCACGTTTTCGCACACGATTTTCACCGATGATGGCAGTCGATGGCACTGCCGAAAGTCTGGTTTTGCAGAAAACATTGGACTACGGCTAAAGAGCCCGGGAAGCAATTTTAACAAAAAACTACTTCTTTGTTGCCGATAACGTTGTACACATATAAAAAATTCTCCCCTCCACCTTCAACTATAATTTTTAATAATAGAAAATTACCCCCACCCCGTTAACCTATCCTCTTTATTTATAGATATTTCATCTACGTTTCTACAGTGGATTACTATGAGCTTCTTATCAGGATACATTATTTATAAAAATTAAGTACTTTACTCTTGTTGAATCATAAAATGTTTCTGGTAAACTACCCCTTTCTCTTAACCGATCTTCTCCAAAATCAATAGACCTTCCGTCCTCTACAATTCAGGGAGGCATGCAGAAAAATATTTGATTCTGTTTGAATGTGCGGCACTTATCGTTCGTCATGGAAACATTTCTCTTGTTACAACATAAAATGTTGCAGGTAAACTACCCCTTTCCCTTAACCGATCTTCACCAAAATCAGTAGGGAGAGCTCTCTGCAACTCAGGAAAGGGTGCAAAAAATTATTTGATTCTCTTTGAATTATTGGCAGTTATCGTTCTTCATAAAAAATATTACCCTTTTTAAAACATAAAACGTTGCTGATAAACTACCCCTTCGCTTAACCCATCTTCAACAAAATCAACAGACCTTGAGTTCTGTATAATTCAAAAAGGTATGCAGAAGAGTAGTTGATTTTGTTTTAAGGTACGGCACTTATCATTCGTCATAAAAAAAAGATTACCCTTGATAAAACATAAAATGTTGCTGGTAAACTACCCTATTCCCTTAACCGATCTTCACCAAAACCAACAGGTCTTGAGAACTCTACATTTCAGGGCTGTATACAAAATATTATATGATTCTGTTTGAATTTGCGGCTGTTATCGTTTGCCATATAAAATACCCTTGATAAAACAAAAAACGTGGCTGGTAAACTACCCGTTTCCCTTAACCGATCTTCACCAACACAAATAGGTATTGAGAACTCTACAATACAGGGCTGTATGCAAAACATCATTTGATTCTGTTAGAATTTGCGGCTGTTATCGTTTACCATAGAAAAATATCGGTATGGAGAACCATACATGACTTCCATGTTCTAAGATTTATATTTAAAATCATATTCGAAATGATATATTTCCATAGAAACTACGTCTTTCTACTTATTGCTTCAGCATTAACCACAGTACTGTGGTCACTAACGTATACCACCTCACGTTTTCGCACTCGATTTTCACCGATGATGGCAGTCGATGGCACTGCCGAAAAGTCTGATTTTGCAGAAAACATTGAACTACGGCTAAAGAGCCCGGGAAGCAATTTTAACAAAAAACTACTTCTTTGTTGCCGATAACGTAGTACACATTTAAAAAATTCTGCCCTCCACCTTCAACTATAATTTTTAATAATAGAAAATTACCCCCACCCATTCCACATAACCTCTTCATTTATAGATATTTCATCTACGTTTCTACAGTGGATTACTATGAGCTTCTTATCAGGATACTTTATTTATAAAAATTGAGTACTTTACTCTTGTTAAATCATAAAATGTTTCTGGTAAACTACCCCTTTCTCTTAACCGATCTTCTCCAAAATCAACAGACCTTCCGTCCTCTACAATTCAGGGAAGCATGCAAAAAAATATTTGATTCTGTTTGAATGTGCGGCAGTTATCGTTCGTCATGGAAACATTTCTCTTGTTACAACATAAAATGTTGCAGGTAAACTACCCCTTTCCCTTAACTGATCTTCACCAAAATCAATAGACCTTGATCTCTCTGCAACTCAGGAAAGAGTGCAAAAAATTATTTGAATCTCATTGAATTTTCGGCAGTTATCGTTCGTCATAAAAATATTACTCTTATTAAAACATAAAACGTTGCTGTTAAACTACCCCTTCCCTTAACCGATCTTCAACAAAATCAACAGACCTTGAGTTCTCTTTAGTTCAAAAAGGTATGCAAAAACCTAGTTGATTTTGTTTGAATTTACGGCAGTTATCGTTCTTCATATAAAAAATTACCCTTGTTAAAACATAAAATGTTGCTGGTAAACTACCCCTTTCCCTTAACCGATCTTCACCAACACCAATAGGTATTGAGAACTCTACAATACAAAGCTGTATGCAAAACATCATTTGATTCTGTTTGAATTTGCAACTGTTATCGTTTACTATGGAAAATATCGGTATGGAGAACCATACATGACTTCCATATTCTAAGATTTATATTTAAAATCATTTTCGAAATGAAATATTACCATAGAAACTACTTCTTTCTACTTACTGCTTCAGCCTTAACCACAGTACTGTGATCACTAACATATACCACCTCAAGTTATCGCACTCGATTTTCACTGATGATGGAAGTCGATGGCATTGCCGAAACGTCTGGTTTTGTAGAAAACATTGGACTACGGCCAAATATCCCGGGAAGGAATTTTAACAAAAAATACTTCTTTGTTGCCGATAACGTTGTACACATATATATATAAAAAATATGCATCAAATTAATGGCTTGTATAAGTTAATGATTGATCTCCATTAAGTAGTGCTTAAGTTTCCAAAGTTTTAATATTATGATGTCCGTAATTAAAACAACAGAGCAGGTTTAGTGTGTATGAGGGTACACCGTGGACAAAAATTTTCAACATTTCCTATTGAGCGTTGCTTAGAATAAAGCTGCGAATCTACAGTGTACGTTTCACAGAACAAACATGCGGAAAAGAAGGAGCGCTCCGAAGTCACTCATGGACCCTCAGCATCTTGCAGAGGGTTCATTCCCTAAAGACGAAAAGTCTGTCTATGAATCGTTCCTCTGTAAACACGTGCAGTTACACTGCCCAGCGATCCACAGGAAGCAAATCGCTATCCACGCTGGACACTTTTCGGGTTGCATTTGTTATGTTGGTATGGGTTCGGCACTTTCCATTTAAAAACCGTGCAAATGTAAGAAAATAAACATGAATGAGGCCAGAAATAACGCGAAATGTGTGTGTGTGTGTGTGTGTGTGTGTGTGTGTGTGTGTGTGTGTGTGTGTGTGTGTGTGTGTGTGTGTGTGTGTGTGTGTGTGTGTGTGTGTGTGTGTGTCTTCCCTGCCTTTTCATTGCGGTAGTCATAATAATAAAATGGAAACGTAAACAGTACATAAATGAGAAAAAAATACATAAATGAAAAAATTATATGCCTGGCAACAAAATTATTTTATTTTTAACAATTACCATTGTTTCAAAAAGTTTAAATAAATTTTTAAGTACTTTACTCTTGTTAAAACGTAAAAGGTTGCAGGTAAACTACCCCTTCCCCATAACCAATATTCACCAAAATCGAAACACCTTAAGACCTCTACAATTCAGTGACGTATGCAAAATATTATTTGATTCTTTTTGAATTTGCGGCTGTTATCGTTTGCCATAGGAAATACGCTTGATAAAAAACGTTGCAGGTAAACTACCCCTTTCCCCTCAACTGATCTTCACCAAAAACAATAGGTCTTGAGAACTCTACAAATCAGGGCTGTATGCAGAAAATTATTTGATTCTGTATGAATTTTCGGCTGTTATCGTTTGCCATAGAAAATACCCTTGATAAAAAACCGTTGCAGGTAAACTACCCCTTTCCCTTAACAGATCTTCACCAAAAACGATAGGTCTTGAGAACTCTGCAATTCAGGGCTGTATGCAAAATATTATATGATTTTGTTTGAATGTGCGGCTGTTATCATTTGCCATACAAAATACCCTTGATAAAACAAAAAACGTGGCAGGTAAACTACCCCTTTCCCTTAAACGATCTTCACCAAAAACGATAGGTCTTTAGTACTCAAGAAATCAGGGCTGTATGCAAAAACGTATTTGATTACTTTTGAATTTGCGGCTGTTACCGTTTGCCATATAAAATACCCTTGTTAAAACATAAAACGTTGCCGGTAAACTACCCCTTTCCCTTAACCGATCTTTACCAAAATCAACAGATCTTGAGAACCCTACAAGTCAGGGCTGTATGCGAAACATTATTTGATTCTGTTTGAATTTGCGGCTGTTATCGTTTGCCAAACAAACAAAATTACCGTTGATAAAAAAAAACCGTTGCCGGTAAACTACCCCTTTCCCTCAATCGATGTTCACCAAAAACAATAGGTCGCGAGTACTCTACAAATCAGGGCTGTATGCAAAAAATTATTTGATTCTGTTTGAATTTGCGGCTGTTATCGTTTGAAAAAAAAAAAAATCTACAGACACACACACAGACAGACATCCAGACACACACAGACACTTTTCGAAAAATGACTTTTTTTCATGTTTTGAGTGTAGTACAATCATATTCTGCAATAATCTCGAACACGATTTTTTTGCCATCACCATACTTCCATTTCCTTAAGGAACATGGAAGTAAAAATTACCCTTGATAAAAAACCGTTGCTGGTAAACTACCTCTTTCCCTTAACCGATCTTCACCAAAAACGATAGGTCTTGAGAACTCTACAATTCAGGACTGTATGCAAAATATTATATGATTCTGTTTGAATTTGCAGCTGTTATCGTTTGCCATACAAAATACCTTTGATAAAACAAAAAACGTGGCTGGTAAACTACACCTTTCCCTTAACCGATCTTCACCAAAAAGAAAAGGTCTTTAGTACTCAACAAATCAGGGCTGTATGCAATAAAGTATTTGATTCTGTTTGAATTTGCGGCTCTTATCGTTTGCCATAAAAATTACCCTTTTAAAACATAAAACGTTGCTGGTAAACTACCCCTTTCCCTTAACCGATCTTCACAAACACCAATAGGTATTGAGAACTCTACAATACAGGGCTGTATGCAAAAAACCTTATGATTTTGTTTGAATTTGAGGCAGTTATCGTTTGCCATAGAAAAAAAATCTACAGACACACAGACACACAGACAGACACACAGACACACAGACAGACAGACACACACACAGACACTTTTCGGAAAACGACTTTTTTTCATGTTTTGAGTGTAGTAGAATCAGAATCTGCAATAATCTCGAACACGATTTTTTTTGCCATCACCATACTTCCATTCCTTAAGGAATATGGAAGTAAAAAAAACCGTTGCTTGTAAACTACCCCTTTCCCTCAACCGAACTTCACCAAAAACAATAGGTCGCGAGGACTTTGCAAGTCAGGGCTGCATGCAAAAAATTATTTGATTCTGTTTGAATTTGCGGCTGTTATCGTTTGCCATAGAAAAAAAATCTACAGACACACAGACACACAGATACACACACAGACACTTTTCGAAAAATGACTTTTTTTCATGTTTTGAGTGTAGTACAATCATATTCTGCAATAATCTCAAACACGTTTTTTTTGCCATCACCATACTTTCATTTCCTTAAGGGCATGCAAGTAAAATTACACTTGTTTAAAAAAAAACCGTTGCTAGTAAACTACCCCTTTCTCTTAACCGATCTTCACCAAAATCAATAGGTCTTGAGTACTCTGCAAAGCAGGACTACATGCAAAAAATTATTTGATTCTGTTTGAATTTTCGACTCTTATCGTTTGCCAAAAATAATACCATTTTAAAACATAAAACGTTGCCGGTAAACTTCCCCTTTCCCTTAAACAATCTTCACCTAAAACTATAGGTCTTGAGTACTCTACAGATCAAGGCTGTATGCAAAACATTATTTGATTCTGTTTGAATTTGCGGCTCTTATCGTTTGCCATAGAAAATACTCTTTTAAACCATAAAACGTTGATGGTAAACAACCCCTTTCCATTAACCGATCTTCACAAACACCAATAGGTTTTGAGAACTCTACAATACAGGGCTGTATGCAAAATATCATTTGATTTTGTTTGAATTTGCGGCTGTTATCTTTTACCATAGACAAAAATTAACCTTGATAAAAAACCGGTGCTGGTAAACTACCCCTTTCCCTTAACCGATCTTCACCAAAAACAACAAGTCTTGAGTACTCTACAAATCAGGGCAGTATGCAAAACATTATTTGATTCTGTTTGAATTTGCGGCTGTTAACGTTTGCCATAGAAAATACCCTTGTTAACACAAAATTTTGCGGGTAATCTACCCCTTTCCCTTAACCGATCTTCACCAAAACCAACAGGTCTCGAGAACTCTACAATTCAGTGCTGTATGCAAAATATTATTTGATCGTGTTTGAATTTGCGGCTGTTATCGTTTGCCAAATATACCCTTGTTAAAAGAAAAAACGTGGCCGGTAATCTACCCCTTTCCCTTATCAGATCTTCACCAAAAACAAAAGGTTTTGAGTACTCTATAAATCATGCCAGTATGCAAAAACGTATTTGTTTCTGTTTGAATTTGTGGCTCTTATCGTTTGCCACAAAAAATACCCTTTTCAAACATACGTTGCTGGTAAACTACCCCTTTCCCATGACCGATCTTCACCGAAAACTATACGTCTTGAGAAATCTATAATTCAGGGCAGTATGCAAAAAATTATTTGATTCTGTTTGAATTTGCGGCTGTTATCGTTTGCCACAGAAAAAAATCTATTGACACACAGACACATAGATAGACAGACAGACAAACAGAGACACTTTTCGAAAAATGACTTTTTTTCATGTTTTGAGTTTAGTACAATCAGAATCTGCAATAATCTCGAACACGATTTTTTTTGCCATCACCATACTTCCATTTCCTTAAGGAATATGGAAGTAAAATTACACTTTATAAAAAATCGTTCCTGGTAAACTACCCCTTTCCCTTAACCGATCTTCACCAAAAACAAAAAGTCTTGAGTACTCTACAAATCTGGGCACTATGCAAAACATTATTTGATTCTGTTTGAATTTGCGGCTGTTATCGTTTGCCATAGAAAATACCCTTGTTAACACAAAATGTTGCCGGTAAACTACCCCTTTCCCTTAACCGATCTTCACCAAAACCAACAGGTCTCGATAACTCTACTATTCAGGGCTGTATGCAAATTATTATTTGATTATGTTTGAATTTGCAGCTGTTATCGTTTGCCATAGAAAATACCCTTGTCAAAACATAAAATGTTGCCGGTAAACTACCCCTTTCCCTTAACCGATCTTTACCAAAATCAATAGGTCTTGAGAACTTTACCATTCAGGGCTGCATGCAAAACATTATTTGATTGTGTTTGAATTTGCGGCTGTTATTGTTTGCCATAGAAACAAATTACCCTTGATTAAAAAAAAAACGTTGCTGGTAAACTACCCTTTCCCCTTAACCGATCTTCACCAAAAACAATAGGTCTTGAGTACTCTACAAATCAGGGCTGTATGCAAAAAATTTTTTGATTCTGTTTGCATTTGCGGCTGTTATCGTTTGCCACAGAAAAAAATCTAAGACAGACAGACACATAGACAGACAGACACACACGGACACTTTTCAAAAAAATGACTTTTCTTCATGTTTTGAGTGTAGTACAATCAGAATCTGCAATAATCTCGAACACGATTTTTTTTGCCATCACCATACTTCCATTTCCTTAAGGAACATGGAAATAACATTACCCCCGATAAAAAAACGTTGCCGGTAAACTACCCCTTCCCCTTAACCCATCTTCACCAAAACCAATAGGTCTTGAGAACTCTATAATTCAGGGCTGTGTGCAAAAGAGTAGTTGATTCTGTTTCAATTTGAGGCTGTTATCGTTTGCCATAGAAAAAATATCGGTATGGAGAACCATACATGACTTCCATGTTCTATGATTTATATTTAAAATCATATTCGAAATGAAATATTTCCATAGAAACTACGTCTTTCTACTTATTGCTTCAGCATTAATCACAGTACTGTGGTCACTAACGTATACCACCTCACGTTTTCGCACACGATTTTCACCGATGATGGCAGTCGATGGCACTGCCGAAAGTCTGGTTTTGCAGAAAACATTGGACTACGGCTAAAGAGCCCGGGAAGCAATTTTAACAAAAAACTACTTCTTTGTTGCCGATAACGTTGTACACATATAAAAAATTCTCCCCTCCACCTTCAACTATAATTTTTAATAATAGAAAATTACCCCCACCCCGTTAACCTATCCTCTTTATTTATAGATATTTCATCTACGTTTCTACAGTGGATTACTATGAGCTTCTTATCAGGATACATTATTTATAAAAATTAAGTACTTTACTCTTGTTGAATCATAAAATGTTTCAGGTAAACTACCCCTTTCTCTTAACCGATCTTCTCCAAAATCAATAGACCTTCCGTCCTCTACAATTCAGGGAGGCATGCAAAAAAATATTTGATTCTGTTTGAATGTGCGGCACTTATCGTTCGTCATGGAAACATTTCTCTTGTTACAACATAAAATGTTGCAGGTAAACTACCCCTTTCCCTTAACCGATCTTCACCAAAATCAGTAGGGAGAGCTCTCTGCAACTCAGGAAAGGGTGCAAAAAATTATTTGATTCTCTTTGAATTATTGGCAGTTATCGTTCTTCATAAAAAATATTACCCTTTTTAAAACATAAAACGTTGCTGATAAACTACCCCTTCGCTTAACCCATCTTCAACAAAATCAACAGACCTTGAGTTCTGTATAATTCAAAAAGGTATGCAGAAGAGTAGTTGATTTTGTTTTAATGTACGGCACTTATCATTCGTCATAAAAAAAAGATTACCCTTGATAAAACATAAAATGTTGCTGGTAAACTACCCTATTCCCTTAACCGATCTTCACCAAAACCAACAGGTCTTGAGAACTCTACATTTCAGGGCTGTATACAAAATATTATATGATTCTGTTTGAATTTGCGGCTGTTATCGTTTGCCATATAAAATACCCTTGATAAAACAAAAAACGTGGCTGGTAAACTACCCGTTTCCCTTAACCGATCTTCACCAACACAAATAGGTATTGAGAACTCTACAATACAGGGCTGTATGCAAAACATCATTTGATTCTGTTAGAATTTGCGGCTGTTATCGTTTACCATAGAAAAATATCGGTATGGAGAACTATACATGACTTCCATGTTCTAAGATTTATATTTAAAATCATATTCGAAATGATATATTTCCATAGAAACTACGTCTTTCTACTTATTGCTTCAGCATTAACCACAGTACTGTGGTCACTAACGTATACCACCTCACGTTTTCGCACTCGATTTTCACCGATGATGGCAGTCGATGGCACTGCCGAAAAGTCTGATTTTGCAGAAAACATTGAACTACGGCTAAAGAGCCCGGGAAGCAATTTTAACAAAAAACTACTTCTTTGTTGCCGATAACGTAGTACACATTTAAAAAATTCTGCCCTCCACCTTCAACTATAATTTTTAATAATAGAAAATTACCCCCACCCATTCCACATAACCTCTTCATTTATAGATATTTCATCTACGTTTCTACAGTGGATTACTATGAGCTTCTTATCAGGATACTTTATTTATAAAAATTGAGTACTTTACTCTTGTTAAATCATAAAATGTTTCTGGTAAACTACCCCTTTCTCTTAACCGATCTTCTCCAAAATCAACAGACCTTCCGTCCTCTACAATTCAGGGAAGCATGCAAAAAAATATTTGATTCTGTTTGAATGTGCGGCAGTTATCGTTCGTCATGGAAACATTTCTCTTGTTACAACATAAAATGTTGCAGGTAAACTACCCCTTTCCCTTAACTGATCTTCACCAAAATCAATAGACCTTGATCTCTCTGCAACTCAGGAAAGAGTGCAAAAAATTATTTGAATCTCATTGAATTTTCGGCAGTTATCGTTCGTCATAAAAATATTACTCTTATTAAAACATAAAACGTTGCTGTTAAACTACCCCTTCCCTTAACCGATCTTCAACAAAATCAACAGACCTTGAGTTCTCTTTAGTTCAAAAAGGTATGCAAAAACCTAGTTGATTTTGTTTGAATTTACGGCAGTTATCGTTCTTCATATAAAAAATTACCCTTGTTAAAACATAAAATGTTGCTGGTAAACTACCCCTTTCCCTTAACCGATCTTCACCAACACCAATAGGTATTGAGAACTCTACAATACAAAGCTGTATGCAAAACATCATTTGATTCTGTTTGAATTTGCAACTGTTATCGTTTACTATGGAAAATATCGGTATGGAGAACCATACATGACTTCCATATTCTAAGATTTATATTTAAAATCATTTTCGAAATGAAATATTACCATAGAAACTACTTCTTTCTACTTACTGCTTCAGCCTTAACCACAGTACTGTGATCACTAACATATACCACCTCAAGTTATCGCACTCGATTTTCACTGATGATGGAAGTCGATGGCATTGCCGAAACGTCTGGTTTTGTAGAAAACATTGGACTACGGCCAAATATCCCGGGAAGGAATTTTAACAAAAAATACTTCTTTGTTGCCGATAACGTTGTACACATATATATATAAAAAATATGCATCAAATTAATGGCTTGTATAAGTTAATGATTGATCTCCATTAAGTAGTGCTTAAGTTTCCAAAGTTTTAATATTATGATGTCCGTAATTAAAACATCAGAGCAGGTTTAGTGTGTATGAGGGTACACCGTGGACAAAAATTTTCAACATTTCCTATTGAGCGTTGCTTAGAATAAAGCTGCGAATCTACAGTGTACGTTTCACAGAACAAACATGCGGAAAAGAAGGAGCGCTCCGAAGTCACTCATGGACCCTCAGCATCTTGCAGAGGGTTCATTCCCTAAAGACGAAAAGTCTGTCTATGAATCGTTCCTCTGTAAACACGTGCAGTTACACTGCCCAGCGATCCACAGGAAGCAAATCGCTATCCACGCTGGACACTTTTCGGGTTGCATTTGTTATGTTGGTATGGGTTCGGCACTTTCCATTTAAAAACCGTGCAAATGTAAGAAAATAAACATGAATGAGGCCAGAAATAACGCGAAATGTGTGTGTGTGTGTGTGTGTGTGTGTGTGTGTGTGTGTGTGTGTGTGTGTGTGTGTGTGTGTGTGTGTGTGTGTGTGTGTGTGTGTGTGTGTCTTCCCTGCCTTTTCATTGCGGTAGTCATAATAATAAAATGGAAACGTAAACAGTACATAAATGAGAAAAAAATACATAAATGAAAAAATTATATGCCTGGCAACAAAATTATTTTATTTTTAACAATTACCATTGTTTCAAAAAGTTTAAATAAATTTTTAAGTACTTTACTCTTGTTAAAACGTAAAAGGTTGCAGGTAAACTACCCCTTCCCCATAACCAATATTCACCAAAATCGAAACACCTTAAGACCTCTACAATTCAGTGACGTATGCAAAATATTATTTGATTCTTTTTGAATTTGCGGCTGTTATCGTTTGCCATAGGAAATACGCTTGATAAAAAACGTTGCAGGTAAACTACCCCTTTCCCCTCAACAGATCTTCACCAAAAACAATAGGTCTTGAGAACTCTACAAATCAGGGCTGTATGCAGAAAATTATTTGATTCTGTATGAATTTTCGGCTGTTATCGTTTGCCATAGAAAATACCCTTGATAAAAAACCGTTGCAGGTAAACTACCCCTTTCCCTTAACAGATCTTCACCAAAAACGATAGGTCTTGAGAACTCTGCAACTCAGGGCTGTATGCAAAATATTATATGATTTTGTTTGAATGTGCGGCTGTTATCATTTGCCATACAAAATACCCTTGATAAAACAAAAAACGTGGCAGGTAAACTACCCCTTTCCCTTAAACGATCTTCACCAAAAACGATAGGTCTTTAGTACTCAAGAAATCAGGGCAGTATGCAAAACCGTATTTGATTACTTTTGAATTTGCGGCTGTTACCGTTTGCCATATAAAATACCCTTGTTAAAACATAAAACGTTGCCGGTAAACTACCCCTTTCCCTTAACCGATCTTTACCAAAATCAACAGATCTTGAGAACCCTACAAGTCAGGGCTGTATGCGAAACATTATTTGATTCTGTTTGAATTTGCGGCTGTTATCGTTTGCCAAACAAACAAAATTACCGTTGATAAAAAAAAACCGTTGCCGGTAAACTACCCCTTTCCCTCAATCGATGTTCACCAAAAACAACAGGTCGCGAGTACTCTACAAATCAGGGCTGTATGCAAAAAATTATTTGATTCTGTTTGAATTTGCGGCTGTTATCGTTTGAAAAAAAAAAATCTACAGACACACACACAGACAGACATCCAGACACACACAGACACTTTTCGAAAAATGACTTTTTTTCATGTTTTGAGTGTAGTACAATCATATTCTGCAATAATCTCGAACACGATTTTTTTGCCATCACCATACTTCCATTTCCTTAAGGAACATGGAAGTAAAAATTACCCTTGATAAAAAACCGTTGCTGGTAAACTACCTCTTTCCCTTAACCGATCTTCACCAAAAACGATAGGTCTTGAGAACTCTACAATTCAGGACTGTATGCAAAATATTATATGATTCTGTTTGAATTTGCAGCTGTTATCGTTTGCCATACAAAATACCTTTGATAAAACAAAAAACGTGGCTGGTAAACTATACCTTTCCCTTAACCGATCTTCACCAAAAAGAAAAGATCTTTAGTACTCAACAAATCAGAGCTGTATGCAAAAACGTATTTGATTCTGTTTGAATTTGCGGCTCTTATCGTTTGCCATAAAAATTACCCTTTTAAAACATAAAACGTTGCTGGTAAACTACCCCTTTCCCTTAACCGATCTTCACAAACACCAATAGGTATTGAGAACTCTACAATACAGGGCTGTATGCAAAAAACCTTATGATTTTGTTTGAATTTGAGGCAGTTATCGTTTGCCATAGAAAAAAAATCTACAGACACACAGACACACAGACAGACACACAGACACACAGACAGACAGACACACACACAGACACTTTTCGGAAAACGACTTTTTTTCATGTTTTGAGTGTAGTAGAATCAGAATCTGCAATAATCTCGAACACGATTTTTTTTGCCATCACCATACTTCCATTCCTTAAGGAATATGGAAGTAAAAAAAACCGTTGCTTGTAAACTACCCCTTTCCCTCAACCGAACTTCACCAAAAACAATAGGTCGCGAGGACTTTGCAAGTCAGGGCTGCATGCAAAAAATTATTTGATTCTGTTTGAATTTGCGGCTGTTATCGTTTGCCATAGAAAAAAAATCTACAGACACACAGACACACAGATACAAACACAGACACTTTTCGAAAAATGACTTTTTTTCATGTTTTGAGTGTAGTACAATCATATTCTGCAATAATCTCAAACACGTTTTTTTTGTCATCACCATACTTTCATTTCCTTAAGGGCATGCAAGTAAAATTACACTTGTTTAAAAAAAAACCGTTGCTAGTAAACTACCCCTTTCTCTTAACCGATCTTCACCAAAATCAATAGGTCTTGAGTACTCTGCAAAGCAGGACTACATGCAAAAAATTATTTGATTCTGTTTGAATTTTCGACTCTTATCGTTTGCCATAAAAAATACCATTTTAAAACATAAAACGTTGCCGGTAAACTTCCCCTTTCCCTTAAACAAACTTCACCTAAAACTATAGGTCTTGAGTACTCTACAGATCAAGGCTGTATGCAAAACATTATTTGATTCTGTTTGAATTTGCGGCTCTTATCGTTTGCCATAGAAAATACTCTTTTAAACCATAAAAAGTTGATGGTAAACTACCCCTTTCCATTAACCGATCTTCACAAACACCAATAGGTTTTGAGAACTCTACAATACAGGGCTGTATGCAAAATATCATTTGATTTTGTTTGAATTTGCGGCTGTTATCGTTTACCATAGACAAAAATTAACCTTGATAAAAAACCGGTGCTAGTAAACTACCCCTTTCCCTTAACCGATCTTCACCAAAAACAACAAGTCTTGAGTACTCTACAAATCAGGGCAGTATGCAAAACATTATTTGATTCTGTTTGAATTTGCGGCTGTTACCGTTTGCCATAGAAAATACCCTTGTTAACACAAAATGTTGCGGGTAATCTACCCCTTTCCCTTAACCGATCTTCACCAAAACCAACAGGTCTCGAGAACTCTACAATTCAGGGCTGTATGCAAAATATTATTTGATCGTGTTTGAATTTGCGGCTGTTATCGTTTGCCAAATATACCCTTGTTAAAACAAAAAACGTGGCCGGTAATCTACCCCTTTCCCTTATCCGATCTTCACCAAAAACAAAAGGTTTTGAGTACTCTATAAATCATGCCAGTATGCAAAAACGTATTTGTTTCTGTTTGAATTTGTGGCTCTTATCGTTTGCCACAAAAAGTACCCTTTTCAAACATACGTTGCTGGTAAACTACCCCTTTCCCATGACCGATCTTCACCGAAAACTATACGTCTTGAGAAATCTATAATTCAGGGCAGTATGCAAAAAATTATTTGATTCTGTTTGAATTTGCGGCTGTTATCGTTTGCCACAGAAAAAACTCTATTGACACAC
This sequence comes from Magicicada septendecula, assembly GCA_034769895.1. NCBI lineage: Eukaryota > Metazoa > Arthropoda > Insecta > Hemiptera > Cicadidae > Magicicada > Magicicada septendecula. The sequence goes on from CM068372.1 coordinate 171,299,522, forward strand.
AGACACATAGATAGACAGACAGACAAACAGAGACACTTTTCGAAAAATGACTTTTTTTCATGTTTTGAGTTTAGTACAATCAGAATCTGCAATAATCTCGAACACGATTTTTTTTGCCATCACCATACTTCCATTTCCTTAAGGAATATGGAAGTAAAATTACACTTTATAAAAAATCGTTCCTGGTAAACTACCCCTTTCCCTTAACTGATCTTCACCAAAAACAAAAAGTCTTGAGTACTCTACAAATCTGGGCACTATGCAAAACATTATTTGATTCTGTTTGAATTTGCGGCTGTTATCGTTTGCCATAGAAAATACCCTTGTTAACACAAAATGTTGCCGGTAAACTACCCCTTTCCCTTAACCGATCTTCACCAAAACCAACAGGTCTCGATAACTCTACTATTCAGGGCTGTATGCAAATTATTATTTGATTATGTTTGAATTTGCAGCTGTTATCGTTTGCCATAGAAAAAACCCTTGTCAAAACATAAAATGTTGCCGGTAAACTACCCCTTTCCCTTAACCGATCTTTACCAAAATCAATAGGTCTTGAGAACTTTACCATTCAGGGCTGCATGCAAAACATTATTTGATTGTGTTTGAATTTGCGGCTGTTATTGTTTGCCATAGAAACAAATTACCCTTGATTAAAAAAAAACGTTGCTGGTAAACTACCCTTTCCCCTTAACCGATCTTCACCAAAAACAATAGGTCTTGAGTACTCTACAAATCAGTGCTGTATGCAAAAAATTATTTGATTCTGTTTGCATTTGCGGCTGTTATCGTTTGCCACAGAAAAAAATCTAAGACAGACAGACACATAGACAGACAGACACACACGGACACTTTTCAAAAAAATGACTTTTTTTCATGTTTTGAGTGTAGTACAATCAGAATCTGCAATAATCTCGAACACGATTTTTTTTGCCATCACCATACTTCCATTTCCTTAAGGAACATGGAAATAACATTACCCCCGATAAAAAAACGTTGCCGGTAAACTACCCCTTCCCCTTAACCCATCTTCACCAAAACCAATAGGTCTTGAGAACTCTATAATTCAGGGCTGTGTGCAAAAGAGTAGTTGATTCTGTTTCAATTTGAGGCTGTTATCGTTTGCCATAGAAAAAATATCGGTATGGAGAACCATACATGACTTCCATGTTCTATGATTTATATTTAAAATCATATTCGAAATGAAATGTTTCCATAGAAACTACGTCTTTCTACTTATTGCTTCAGCATTAACCACAGTACTGTGGTCACTAACGTATACCACCTCACGTTTTCGCACACGATTTTCACCGATGATGGCAGTCGATGGCACTGCCGAAAGTCTGGTTTTGCAGAAAACATTGGACTACGGCTAAAGAGCCCGGGAAGCAATTTTAACAAAAAACTACTTCTTTGTTGCCGATAACGTTGTACACATATAAAAAATTCTCCCCTCCACCTTCAACTATAATTTTTAATAATAGAAAATTACCCCCACCCCGTTAACCTATCCTCTTTATTTATAGATATTTCATCTACGTTTCTACAGTGGATTACTATGAGCTTCTTATCAGGATACATTATTTATAAAAATTAAGTACTTTACTCTTGTTGAATCATAAAATGTTTCAGGTAAACTACCCCTTTCTCTTAACCGATCTTCTCCAAAATCAATAGACCTTCCGTCCTCTACAATTCAGGGAGGCATGCAGAAAAATATTTGATTCTGTTTGAATGTGCGGCACTTATCGTTCGTCATGGAAACATTTCTCTTGTTACAACATAAAATGTTGCAGGTAAACTACCCCTTTCCCTTAACCGATCTTCACCAAAATCAGTAGGGAGAGCTCTCTGCAACTCAGGAAAGGGTGCAAAAAATTATTTGATTCTCTTTGAATTATTGGCAGTTATCGTTCTTCATAAAAAATATTACCCTTTTTAAAACATAAAACGTTGCTGATAAACTACCCCTTCGCTTAACCCATCTTCAACAAAATCAACAGACCTTGAGTTCTGTATAATTCAAAAAGGTATGCAGAAGAGTAGTTGATTTTGTTTTAATGTACGGCACTTATCATTCGTCATAAAAAAAAGATTACCCTTGATAAAACATAAAATGTTGCTGGTAAACTACCCTATTCCCTTAACCGATCTTCACCAAAACCAACAGGTCTTGAGAACTCTACATTTCAGGGCTGTATGCAAAATATTATATGATTCTGTTTGAATTTGCGGCTGTTATCGTTTGCCATATAAAATACCCTTGATAAAACAAAAAACGTGGCTGGTAAACTACCCCTTTCCCTTAACCGATCTTCACCAACACAAATAGGTATTGAGAACTCTACAATACAGGGCTGTATGCAAAACATCATTTGATTCTGTTAGAATTTGCGGCTGTTATCGTTTACCATAGAAAAATATCGGTATGGAGAACCATACATGACTTCCATGTTCTAAGATTTATATTTAAAATCATATTCGAAATGATAAATTTGCATAGAAACTACGTCTTTCTACTTATTGCTTCAGCATTAACCACAGTACTGTGGTCACTAACGTATACCACCTCACGTTTTCGCACTCGATTTTCACCGATGATGGCAGTCGATGGCACTGCCGAAAAGTCTGATTTTGCAGAAAACATTGAACTACGGCTAAAGAGCCCGGGAAGCAATTTTAACAAAAAACTACTTCTTTGTTGCCGATAACGTAGTACACATATAAAAAATTCTGCCCTCCACCTTCAACTATAATTTTTAATAATAGAAAATTACCCCCACCCATTCCACATAACCTCTTCATTTATAGATATTTCATCTACGTTTCTACAGTGGATTACTATGAGCTTCTTATCAGGATACTTTATTTATAAAAATTGAGTACTTTACTCTTGTTAAATCATAAAATGTTTCTGGTAAACTACCCCTTTCTCTTAACCGATCTTCTCCAAAATCAACAGACCTTCCGTCCTCTACAATTCAGGGAAGCATGCAAAAAAATATTTGATTCTGTTTGAATGTGCGGCAGTTATCGTTCGTCATGGAAACATTTCTCTTGTTACAACATAAAATGTTGCAGGTAAACTACCCCTTTCCCTTAACTGATCTTCACCAAAATCAATAGACCTTGATCTCTCTGCAACTCAGGAAAGAGTGCAAAAAATTATTTGAATCTCATTGAATTTTCGGCAGTTATCGTTCGTCATAAAAATATTACTCTTATTAAAACATAAAACGTTGCTGTTAAACTACCCCTTCCCTTAACCGATCTTCAACAAAATCAACAGACCTTGAGTTCTCTTTAGTTCAAAAAGGTATGCAAAAACCTAGTTGATTTTGTTTGAATTTACGGCAGTTATCGTTCTTCATATAAAAAATTACCCTTGTTAAAACATAAAATGTTGCTGGTAAACTACCCCTTTCCCTTAACCGATCTTCACCAACACCAATAGGTATTGAGAACTCTACAATACAAAGCTGTATGCAAAACATCATTTGATTCTGTTTGAATTTGCAACTGTTATCGTTTACTATGGAAAATATCGGTATGGAGAACCATACATGACTTCCATATTCTAAGATTTATATTTAAAATCATTTACGAAATGAAAATTTTCTTTCTACTTACTGCTTCAGCCTTAACCACAGTACTGTGGTCACTAACATATACCACCTCAAGTTATCGCACTCGATTTTCACTGATGATGGAAGTCGATGGCATTGCCGAGACGTCTGGTTTTGTAGAAAACATTGGACTACGGCCAAATATCCCGGGAAGGAATTTTAACAAAAAATACTTCTTTGTTGCCGATAACGTTGTACACATATATATATAAAAAATATGCATCAAATTAATGGCTTGTATAAGTTAATGATTGATCTCCATTAAGTAGTGCTTAAGTTTCCAAAGTTTTAATATTATGATGTCCGTAATTAAAACATCAGAGCAGGTTTAGTGTGTATGAGGGTACACCGTGGACAAAAATTTTCAACATTTCCTATTGAGCGTTGCTTAGAATAAAGCTGCGAATCTACAGTGTACGTTTCACAGAACAAACATGCGGAAAAGAAGGAGCGCTCCGAAGTCACTCATGGACCCTCAGCATCTTGCAGAGGGTTCATTCCCTAAAGACGAAAAGTCTGTCTATGAATCGTTCCTCTGTAAACACGTGCAGTTACACTGCCCAGCGATCCACAGGAAGCAAATCGCTATCCACGCTGGACACTTTTCGGGTTGCATTTGTTATGTTGGTATGGGTTCGGCACTTTCCATTTAAAAACCGTGCAAATGTAAGAAAATAAACATGAATGAGGCCAGAAATAACGCGAAATGTGTGTGTGTGTGTGTGTGTGTGTGTGTGTGTGTCTTCCCTGCCTTTTCATTGCGGTAGTCATAATAATAAAATGGAAACGTAAACAGTACATAAATGAGAAAAAAATACATAAATGAAAAAATTATATGCCTGGCAACAAAATTATTTTATTTTTAACAATTACCATTGTTTCAAAAAGTTTAAATAAATTTTTAAGTACTTTACTCTTGTTAAAACGTAAAAGGTTGCAGGTAAACTACCCCTTCCCCATAACCAATATTCACCAAAATCGAAACACCTTAAGACCTCTACAATTCAGTGACGTATGCAAAATATTATTTGATTCTTTTTGAATTTGCGGCTGTTATCGTTTGCCATAGGAAATACGCTTGATAAAAAACGTTGCAGGTAAACTACCCCTTTCCCCTCAACCGATCTTCACCAAAAACAATAGGTCTTGAGAACTCTACAAATCAGGGCTGTATGCAGAAAATTATTTGATTCTGTATGAATTTTCGGCTGTTATCGTTTGCCATAGAAAATACCCTTGATAAAAAACCGTTGCAGGTAAACTACCCCTTTCCCTTAACAGATCTTCACCAAAAACGATAGGTCTTGAGAACTCTGCAATTCAGGGCTGTATGCAAAATATTATATGATTTTGTTTGAATGTGCGGCTGTTATCATTTGCCATACAAAATACCCTTGATAAAACAAAAAACGTGGCAGGTAAACTACCCCTTTCCCTTAAACGATCTTCACCAAAAACGATAGGTCTTTAGGACTCAAGAAATCAGGGCTGTATGCAAAAACGTATTTGATTACTTTTGAATTTGCGGCTGTTACCGTTTGCCATATAAAATACCCTTGTTAAAACATAAAACGTTGCCGGTAAACTACCCCTTTCCCTTAACCGATCTTTACCAAAATCAACAGATCTTGAGAACCCTACAAGTCAGGGCTGTATGCGAAACATTATTTGATTCTGTTTGAATTTGCGGCTGTTATCGTTTGCCAAACAAACAAAATTACCGTTGATAAAAAAAAACCGTTGCCGGTAAACTACCCCTTTCCCTCAATCGATGTTCACCAAAAACAATAGGTCGCGAGTACTCTACAAATCAGGGCTGTATGCAAAAAATTATTTGTTTCTGTTTGAATTTGCGGCTGTTATCGTTTGAAAAAAAAAAATCTACAGACACACACACAGACAGACATCCAGACACACACAGACACTTTTCGAAAAATGACTTTTTTTCATGTTTTGAGTGTAGTACAATCATATTCTGCAATAATCTCGAACACGATTTTTTTGCCATCACCATACTTCCATTTCCTTAAGGAACATGGAAGTAAAAATTACCCTTGATAAAAAACCGTTGCTGGTAAACTACCTCTTTCCCTTAACCGATCTTCACCAAAAATGATAGGTCTTGAGAACTCTACAATTCAGGACTGTATGCAAAATATTATATGATTCTGTTTGAATTTGCAGCTGTTATCGTTTGCCATACAAAATACCTTTGATAAAACAAAAAACGTGGCTGGTAAACTACACCTTTCCCTTAACCGATCTTCACCAAAAAGAAAAGGTCTTTAGTACTCAACAAATCAGGGCTGTATGCAAAAACGTATTTGATTCTGTTTGAATTTGCGGCTCTTATCGTTTGCCATAAAAATTACCCTTTTAAAACATAAAACGTTGCTGGTAAACTACCCCTTTCCCTTAACCGATCTTCACAAACACCAATAGGTATTGAGAACTCTACAATACAGGGCTGTATGCAAAAAACCTTATGATTTTGTTTGAATTTGCGGCTGTTATCGTTTACCATAGACAAAAATTACCCCAGATAAAAAACCGGTGCCGGTAAACTACCCCTTTCCCTTAACCCATCTTCACCAAAAACGACAGGTCTTGAGAACTCTACAATTCAGGGCAGTATGCAAGATATTATATGATTCTGTTTGAATTTGCGGCTGTTATCGTTTGCCATACAAAATGCCCTTGATAAAACAAAAAATGTGGCCGGTAAACTAGCCCTTTCCCTTAAACGATCTTCACCAAAAACAATAGGTCTTTAGTACTCACGAAATCAGGGCTGTATGAAAAAACGTTTTTGATTATGTTTGAATTTGCGGCTTTTATCGTTTGCCATAGAAAATACCCTTGTTAAAACATAAAACTTTGCTGGTAAACTACCCCTTCCCCTTAACCGAACTTTACCAAAATTAACAGATCTTGAGAACTCTACAATTCAAGGCTGTGTGCGAAACATTATTTGATTCTGTTTGAATTTGCGGCTGTTATCGTTTGCCAAACAAACAAAATTACCCTTGATAAAAAAAAACCGTTGCTGGTAAGCTACCCCTTTCCCTCAACCGATCTTCACCAAAAACAATAGGTCGCGAGGACTTTGCAAGTCAGGGCTGCATGCAAAAAATTATTTGATTCTGTTTGAATTTGCTGCTGTTATCGTTTGCCATAGAAAAAAAATCTACAGACAGATAGACAGACAGACACACAGATACACACACAGATACTTTTCGAAAAATGACTTTTTTTCATGTTTTGAGTGTAGTACAATCATATTCTGTAATAATCTCGAACACGTTTTTTTTTGCCATCACCATACTTTCATTTCCTTAAGGAACATGGAAGTAAAATTACACTTGTTTAAAAAACAACCGTTGCTAGTAAACTACCCCTTTCCCTTAACCGATCTTTACCAAAATTAACAGATCTTGAGAACTCTACAATTCAAGGCTGTGTGCGAAACATTATTTGATTCTGTTTGAATTTGCGGCTGTTATCGTTTGCCAAACAAACAAAATTACCCTTGATAAAAAAAAACCGTTGCTGGTAAACTACCCCTTTCCCTCAACCGATCTTCACCAAAATCAATAGGTCTTGAGTACTCTGCAAAGCAGGACTACATGCAAAAAATTATTTGATTCTGTTTGAATTTTCGACTCTTATCGTTTGCCATAGTAAATACCCTTTTGAAACATAAAACGTTGCAGGTAAACTACCCCTTTCCCTTAACCAAGCTTCACCTATAACAATGGGTCTTGAGTACTCTACAGATCAGGGCTGTATGCAAAACATTATTTGATTCTGTTTGAATTTGCGGCTCTTATCGTTTGCCATAGAAAATACTCTTTTAAAACATAAAACGTTGCTGGTAAACTACCCCTTTCCCTTAACCGATCTTAACAAACACAAATAGGTATTGTGAAATTTACAATACAGGGCTGTATGCAAAACATCATTTGATTTTGTTTGAATTTGCGGCTGTTATCGTTTACCATAGAAAATACTCTTTTAAAACATAAAACGTTGCTGGTAAACTACCCCTTTCCCTTAACCGATCTTAACAAACACAAATAGGTATTGTGAAATCTACAATACAGGGCTGTATGCAAACCTTCATTTGATTTTGTTTGAATTTGCGGCTGTTATCGTTTACCATAGACAAAAATTACCCTTGATAAAAAACCGGTGCTGGTAAACTACCCCTTTCCCCTCAACCGATCTTCACCAAAAACAATAGGTCTTGAGAACTCTACAAATCAGGGCTGTATGCAGAAAATTATTTGATTCTGTATGAATTTGCGGCTGTTATCGTTTGCCATATGAAATACCCTTGTTAAAACATAAAACGATACTGGTAAACTACCCCTTTCCCTTAACCGATCTTCACCAAAAACAATAGGTCATGAGAACTCTACAATTCAGGGCTGTATGCGAAACATTATTTGATTCTGTTTGAATTTGCGGCAGTTATCGTTTGCCATATAAAAAATCTACAGATAGACACACAGACAGACACACACACAGACACTTTTCGGAAAACGACTTTTTTTCATGTTTTGAGTGTAGTACAATCAGAACTGCAATAATCTCGAACACGATTTTTTTTGCCATCACCATACTTCCATTCCTTAAGGAATATGGAAGTATAAATTACCCTTGAAAAAAAACCGTTGCTGGTAAACTACCCCTTTCCCTTAACCGATCTTCACCAAAAACGACAGGCCTTTGGTACTCTACAATTCAGGCTTGTATGCAAACAATTATTTGATTCTGTTTGAATTTGCGGCTGTTATCGTTTGCCATAGAAAACACCCTTGATAAAACATAAAACGTTGCTGGTAAACTACCCTATTCCATTAAACGATCTTCACCAATAACAATAGGTCTTAAGAACTCTACAATTCAGGGCTGTATGCAAAGCAGGATTACATGCAAAAAATTATTTGATTCTGTTTGAATTTTCGACTCTTATCGTTTGCCATAAAAAATACCCTTTTAAAAAATAAAACGTTGCAGGTAAACTACCCCTTTCCCATAACCAATCTTCACCTAAAACAATAGGTCTTGAGTACTCTACAGATCAGGGCTGTATGCAAAACATTATTTGATTCTGTTTGAATTTGCGGCTCTTATCGTTTGCCATAGGAAATACTCTTTTAAAACAAAAAACGTTGCTGGTAAACTACCCCTTTCCCTTAACCGATCTTAACAAACACAAATAGGTATTGAGAACTCTACAATACAGGGCTGTATGCAAAACATCATTTGATTTTGTTTGAATTTGCGGCTGTTATCGTTTACCATAGACAAAAATTACCCTTGATAAAAAACCGGTGCTGGTAAACTACCCCTTTCCCTTAACCGATCTTCACCAAAACGACAGGTCTTGAGAGCTCTACAATTCAGGGCAGTATGCAAAATATTGTATGATTCTGTTTGAATTTGTGGCTGTTATCGTTTGCCATACAAAATACCCTTGATAAAACAAAAAATGTGGCCGGTAAACTACCCCTTTCCCTTAAACGATCTTCACCAAAAACAATAGGTCTTTAGTACTCAAGAAATCAGGGCTGTATGAAAAAACGTATTTGATTATGTTTGAATTTGCGGCTGTTATCGTTTGCCAAATATACCCTTGTTAAACTATAAAACGTTACTGGTAAACTACTCCTTACCCTTAACCGATCTTTACCAAAATTTACAGATCCTGAGAACTCTACAATTCAAGGCTGTGTGCGAAACATTATTTGATTCTGTTTGAATTTGCGGCTGTTATCGTTTGCCAAATAAACAAAATTACCCTTGATAAAAAAAAAAAAAGTTGCTGGTAAACTACCCCTTTCCCTTAACAGATCTTCACCAAAATCAATAGGTCTTGAGTACTCTGCAAAGCAGGACTACATGCAAAAATTATTTGATTCTGTTTGAATTTTCGACTCTTATCGTTTGCCATAAAAAATACCCTTTTAAAAAATAAAACGTTGCAGGTAAACTACCCCTTTCCCATAACCAATCTTCACCTAAAACAATAGGTCTTGAGTACTCTACAGGTCAGGGCTGTATGCAAAACATTATTTTATTCTGTTTGAATTTGCGGCTCTTATCGTTTGCCATAAGAAATACTCTTTTAAACCATAAAACGTAGCCGGTAAACTACCCCTTTCCCTTAACCGATCTTCACCAAAATTAATAGGTCTTGAGAACTCCATAATTTAGCGTTGTATGCAAATAATCATTTGATTCTGTTTGAATTTGCGGCTGTTATCGTTTGCCATAAAATACCCTTGTTAAAACATAAAACGTTGCTGGTAAACTACCCCTTTCCCTTAACCGATCTTCACCTAAAACAATAGGTCTTGAGAACTCTAGAATTCAGGGCTGTATGCAAATGAGTAGTTGATTCTGTTTGAATTTGCGGCTGTTATCGTTTGCCATAGGAAACAATTACCCTGTTTTAAAAAAAACCGTTGCTGGTAAACTACCCCTTTCCCTCACCCGATCTTCACCAAAAACAATACGTCGTGAGTACTCTACAAATCAGGGCTGTATGCGAAAAATGATTTGATTCAGTTTGAATTTGCGGCTGTTATCGTTTGCCATAAAAAAAATCTACAGAGACACATACAGATAGTTACAAGCACACACACACAGACACTTTTCGAAAAATGACTTTTTTTCATGTTTTGAATGTAGTACAATCAGAACCTGCAATAATCTCGAACACGATTTTTTTTGCCATCACCATACTTCCATTTCCTTAAGGAACATGGAAGTAAAAATGAACCTTTGGAAATAGGCAAAAACAAAACAAATTATAAATTATTAGATAAACAATACAAATTAACACTATAAATGATAATAGTTTAAAAATAGTAATTAAATAAAATTATATATACTTCTATTATAACTACCAATTAATGAGCGTGTGTGTTGTGTAAAAATTAACATCTTTTATTGTTCCAAGCTCTTTCATATCATTCCTCGATTTTGTTGTCCATGACGTGTGCATTGATTAACTAATTTTAAATATGTTACTACTGACTCAGTATTACTACTAAATTAGTGAAATGAGTCAGTAGTAATATATTTATAATTATTCATATCATTATTTTGTTAGTTAATATTATAATTAATTTTAGTTAAGTCAACAGTCTTATTTATACACATAGAATTACTCCAATTCAGCCTTATATACCATATACGTACAATTCACTTTTAGTATTAGGTAATGACATGAAGAGTTATATATGTGTATGTAATGTTATAATTAAACTTATCTTGTATCAGAAATATTTTTTATTGGTTGCATAGTAGTATTAATGAGAAACATATGTTTATTTATATTTTCTCTGTCAGTTCTTTGTAAGTAACTCGTTAAGTTTCTTGCAGGATTCTTATATAATAAGTTACAACTATACAACGTTATTAAATGTAAGCGTGTCGTGCCACACGTTGACGGGCGACAAAATTATTACAATACAAATAACGTGTATGTGTAATTGGGGTTCAAGTATAATTATAATAAGAGTATTATATTTATGAGTATTTAAAATTCATATTTATTGTTTACTCAATCTTATAAATAATAAACATCATTAATAATCTTCGGTCACGATATTGCTCATTATTAAATGTTTATCTCTTATACTATGCAGTGTTACACATATTTAAAAACCCTCTTACATCTACACATGTTAATAATCTTAATCTAGACATGTTAATAATTTGATTTACTAATAAAATATAAAATTAAAATGTAATTTGAATTGAATTCTTTTAATTCAGATCTGACCTCAACTCGCTCAGTCTATACCAATGTTTAAAATTAAATTTAAATTTATATTAATTACTTTTAGACTGGCATTTGTTTTATATTCACATTTAAATTATTCTTTTCTATAATGGAAATATCAAATCAATTTAGTTATTTACTTTGATAAAAAAATCTACTCTCTCAACTTTAAATTCTTTTTTTTTATTATTTCTTTATATGCGATCGCTTATTCTTACGACTAAACATTTATCTACATTTCTAAAATATTATTTCTAATTATAATTTTTTCTTTGTTTTAATTTATTGTCTTTTGATATAGTCTTTATGAGCTCTTTTAAAAATCATTTATAAATGCATTATGCATGTCACCTCGAGTTCTGATGATCTTACGACTTATTGGCGGGGTTCAGCGTTGTCCAGAGTTAGTTTTCCCTTCCTCCTGGCCTGGCGTGGCTACGTCTAGAGTCCAGCGTCGTTCTCCAGCAGTGTGTGGTCCGCTTCAGAGAGTTGTTATCTGCTGCAAGGTAGATCTTAAACATCATCTAATGTCCAGCATCCCTCGTCGCTCTGGTAGCTTCTCCGTAGATACTCTTGGTAGACTTAAATGGTCCCGGTACTTTATGTTTTCCGGAATATTTTCACATAATTAACGAACGTTTTATTCTTTCGTTAATGAAACTTGTAATAAAATTAAAACTGTTCTGCCGACGGACAGCATGTCCGACTGCAACTGTGTCTTGAAATTAAGAGAAGGGTTTTCGGTCGAACCCTCAATTTATACCCTCTCGAGTTTCCGCGCCAGTTGGCTCCAAAATCGTCCTGTCGATATCTGCAGATCGCCTGATAGCCCCCACTCCCGAACCTTTTCAACTATTTGCAATTATTAGCAAATAGCAATGTTTTGCACGGAATCGAGATAGCACAAATCATAGCTAATTTGATTAAGCACTCACTGTATTAATTTGAGCGTCATAGGGTAATTTGCGTATTTTTTGGGACGTTTATTTCGCACTGACTTCGCGTAGCGTGTCCTATTAACGTCATTTTTTCACTGGAGATAACTATAAAATTTACACACACTTTGGTGCCTTTGGTTTGTTTATACACTAATTAGTTTTCACACAGTGAATTAAAATAATTATTTTATTAATTACTTGGGGCGGGTAGCTGAGATTCCTGTATGTACATGGATCACTAACACATACAAGATACACGCGTAACACACATATATAATTGAGCAGGTGTTCTCTGCTTGTCGGAACAGGTTAATTTCTCCACTAATCTAACAATGAAATATTTTTACAATCTCAGACCTGTCCATTTACCCTTAACTTATAATAATTCTAAAAATTTTATATTTATTCAAATTAATGCCTAATAGCTGTATCGTTGCAAAGTATATTATCATATTATAATTACTTCTGCAAGTAGAATGTTGTTATTTTTTATCATTTTAGTTTAATCTTTATTAAATTACTTTAAACTTGGATTAAAGATGAAATATTAAACAATTACAGAATTGTCAACTACCTTAATAAGCAAGCAATTAATTAATTACACCTTCTTTTAGACAACACACCTGATAGGGTTAAAAAAGTGATAATAAGAATATTCTACTTGCAGATGTAATTAATTATAAGTTGATAATATTATATTATTTATTTATATATACATAGAAGGTAACATGATGTAATATGGTGGATGTTGACAGGGTGGAAATCGAATAAAACATGTAACGGGTTTAAGTCAATTATACAACTTGAAAGTTTTGCACCTAAGGAATAATCTGATAAAGAAGCTGAACGGCTTTGCAGAAAGCATGAAATCACTGAACTACCTCAACCTCAGGTAACCATAATAGTCTTAGTTCCATACTGTTAAATGTGTTAAAAACATGTTTTGTAGTTTCAGTCGTGTGTTTGTGCATTCTTTCAGAACAGATCCAGGCAGATTCCTTACAAATGACAATTGTGCTCTCTGTCCATTTAATTAAAAATACTATTTTAGCATTGAATGACTAATGGTGACAATTTAGGAACTTAGATCAATAGATCACTTAGATAAAATCTCGGGATAGATCTTTTTATAAAATAATTTCAGGTGTTAAAATACTTTTCTCATTTTTGAAATTGGTTTAATTTTTTCAAAATTTTTTTAATTTTTCAATTTTTAGTATTAATTTTATAATTTAGCTTACATAATTGGTTGATTTATTTTTTCATAAATATAATTTGTATCTAGTAAAATAAATATTTTAAATTATAGGCAGATGAACGAAAGATGCATCATGTATAAGAAAATTTTGGGCTAAGGAATCAGAAAAAGATAAAAAATTTGTCTATTAAAAAAAGCTCGGCAAAATGCTAAATAACATTTTTAAGAGACCTCTGCTGTTCAACAAGCTAGGTCATCGCAAATGAGAGATTGTATGCTTTCTAGATTATCTCAAGACTCGCCTCTTGCAAAAGCTGATTGCCTCAATTATATCATGTAACTTTGAGCAACGAATGAAGCAATCGGCGTGAGGCTATGGTATGCGATCGGCATGAGCATAGACTCAGCTTGATCTGTGATCGATTGGATCATGAGTCAGATGAATAGTGCCAGCTTCACCTTCATTCGATTCAGCAACATCTGGATGATGAACTTCCTCATGAACAAAATAAAAAGGTTAATGTCAGTCTGAACATAATCAGAAAGCAAGACAAAACAAAACAGAAGAGCAAAGAATACAACCCTCATAAAACATGTGTGAAAATTATAAATGACATAATTGTATTAATGAAGATAGTTTTATGTCATCAATAAATTAATTTGCTGATGTTCCATGTGCAGAAAATTATTACAACCAAGGCAGCATTGTATACCTGAAGGCAGCGCTGATCTTCAATCCAATAGTTTAGTTCAATTGCCTACTGTGGTGGTATGCACTTGATGTTCTAGCAATATAAAAAACAAAGTTCCTTTTCAGGTGTTTTAGAATAAAATGGATGCCATGCCTGTATCACCAGAATTGAGGAATTTATCACACGTAGAGCAACGAATGGTGGGAAAAGTAACTATATTCTTTTATATTATAAAGGTGCAAAATAGATTTAGCCAAAATTGGTGTAAAGGCCAATTAATTTTATTTGCTCAAAAGTTGCTGAACAACTGCCATTGTGCAATGCAGGATTAGTGATTATAGCAGAGAGTCATGAAATTCTGCAGCAGCACAGAGAATTACAAATAAATATTAAACGACAAGAATTGGATTTCAGTGGTTATTAAAGCGTGATAGTTTATATCTTGACACTAGACACAACTTTGCCATTGTATTGAATTACAATATTTCTAAGATAGTCCAATGATAAAAAGTGTGGAATACAAAGATGACATGCAAATGCAGACTAAAGAAATGCAACAAAGAAATATCAAAGCTTCAATTGATGAGTTAAATAAATATGTACCTATAAACCGTAACATTTTCATCGAGGCAATGAGCAGTTCAACATCAATTCATGTGGTAAACAGTATATTGGCATAGCAGCAATTGCTTTTGCAGCTTTTTTCTCATTAGATCCAAATACTTGGACTATAAATGACATAGATTACATAGTTATAGTAGGCAACAGGTATTAATAGAAAATGCATATCATTGAAAGCAAATCCTAATACTCAAGAGCAAAATAGGAAATATTTAATTCAGTCTCTTTTATATTTTAATAGTCATTGAATACATTTGAATGTAGGTTCTGTTACATCTATTAATGATGAAGGTGATATTGACGAAGATTAAAATAAAGAAGGTTTACCAAATTTGAAAAATGGTTTGATTGCTTTTTTTGAAAACCACAAATACAGGATTCTTACTGTTAACTCATTTTCAGTAGCTGTGGTATGTGCAGAACAGGGAAATGTGAAATACTTTTGGTTGCTTGATTCACATGTTACAGGGCCAAAGGATCATAGAGCAATATCCAGAGGTATATCATGCTGTATGCATTTTGTGAGTATTGAGAACTCTATACAGTTTTAAATATCATTACAGTTTTATCATATTACAAAACTTAATGATACAAACGTAAACCTAGTAATGCAATAATCCCAGTATATGTTATTGAATTTTCACAGAATGAGTGTAAGTATAAAACACAGTATTCTGCTGGTACTGGCTCAGTACTGGTCCAATACCAATTTTAACTAATATTGGGACCACCGCAGAAACATACCCTTTCAAATAAAAAAAAGATTTATTACAATTGGTCTAGCCATTCTTGAATAATTTGCACACATACAAAAAAAGTGATGCATATAGAACCTCTTCCTTTTTGAAGTCAGTTAAAAATTCCCGTTTATCCAGTGGATAGTCATTTGATAATTCCTAACCCCAAATTGCTTTTGCTGAATTCTGTATATCACTTTCATTCTTCCTCTGCTGTCTATGACAGCATAATGACAATGAATCAGTAAATAACTTTTTGTTGCAAAAACAAAAAAAATTTTTTTTTTATAAATATTATTATAAAATTTTAATATAATATATAATAAAATTAAAAATATTATTATATAATATTATTTGAATGTATGTAAAGGATATGCAGTTCTTTGTCCCCTATGTAACATGTGTCTGTGTCGCCCAGGCAAAATAGAATTAAAAGCGTTCGTCAATTTAAAAAGCTAGCTGTGCTTCATGAGTTGAAAACATTGGTTTGCAATCAGAATATTTATGATTCTCAAGGTGGTGAGGGTGAAGACGAAGAAAATGAAGGCAATGAGGAAGCAGACAATGAAACGAGGTAAACCAAAATGTATATTTTATTGTTGTATTGGAGTGTTAATGGTCTCAAATATTTCTACTAGTAATTTTATACAAACCACTGTGTTGTTTTTGGTATTGACGAGCGCTTTCGGCAGTCAAGCCATCTTCAGGTCATTTACCAACCTGGTTGGTAAATGACCTGAAGATGGCTTGACTGCCGAAAGCGCTCGTCTATAACGTCAAAATTGAATGAGACTCAATTTTTACGAAAAATTATTATTATTAAATGTACATATCATACATATCAACATGCAACATATCAACACAAATATGTAAAGAATAACTGTAGAGAATACTGTTAGAAGATATCAGAGCGGTGTTTTTTTTCAAAAGAACGTACCCTTGTCTTGGCGACAGCTAGACGGCTAAAAGTACGAAAAAGTCATGTACGAGACAGAGAACCATAAAATTGTATTATATTTAAAAAACAGCACAAAATAGGTGAAAGCTTGTGAAAGCTGAGTGCTTACAACAATAGATACCGTTATTTTAAACAGAGAGCGTTAGATAGAGAAGCTTTAAGGATAGCGTCACTTCCCACCATAGCTCGAAAGATTTGCATGCGCTGTTAGTTAACGAATAAGAGAAAGAGTTATTTTTTTAGCGAGTAAATTCTATAGTTGGGTTGGATAAAATCAAACATCGCAGTACTCTAATCCAATGGGAATGTGTTTTGTAAATATTAAGTGAGGGTAGAATTAGTTAGGGTATAAAAAAACGTAGTTTGGAAATTTGTAGGCAGTCAACGAAGGTATTACAACTAAAAGACTCGTAATTTGCGTATTAGTAAAATCGTAACCGTAATTTAGGTAATCGGAAATATTATAACTATAATACTCGTAATCGGCTTGTAATAATTGTTAATTCAGTAAAGATATTGTAATAGTTATACCAGTCTTTATTATTTTAATAAAATAAAATAATCGTAAGTTTGGAACAAATTGTCGGAGAAGTTATAAACGTAAAGTGTAATCGATAATTTAATCAACGGGAACAGTTAATATTCAATCCAAAGTGATTCTTCTTTGTAGAAGCTACTGTAATTCGGCTGAGACAGTATCAAAGTTCATGTCGGAAGTAAACGTGAATCGGAGAATTACCACAGCGTGAGTCGGAAAATTAGTAAATCGTCTAACGGTATCGCCCTGAACAATCCGTGTTGCTAGCACTTAGCTTAATTTAATATACATGCAAAGGTGTTAAATATAGTACCTAATACAACATATTCTTGCTTTAAATAATGTATTAGCTGTGAATTGTGTATAGTGAAAGTGATGCCTAGGTATATCTAAAGTGTTATAATCAACGAGATTATAACAGAACTCCAGGACAGCACACTTCGAGCAGATAACCTTCAGCGCAGACTGGAATTCGACAATCAAGTAACCCATAATATTGAACATTCAAATTCATATTATATTTCATGTCAAATCTATCATATTCATATTGGCAATTCAATCCGTCTAAAAGAATCCACTATCAAAGAGACAATTGCTAAGAAAGCTGAATTTTCAATATTATAATCATATAAAAATCTTGTGTACTTGTAATAAGCAAATGCAAATAAATTATTAAATTTATAATTTATGCTATTTAAAATTGTGTTAATAAGTTATTTCATGCCCTGAGGTAATTCCTAAGAGTCGCTACAAAAGCAAGAGTTGAAAGTATATCATTTAATACACAACAGATTTTAGCATATTAATTAATACTCCTCTCTTGTGTAAGGTAGTATTTGGCGCCCAACGCATGGCTTAATCTATAAGCTTAGCAGACTGAATTGAATTGCAAACAGAATATAAGAAAAAAGTAGAATAAGAAATATAGACTATAAGAGTAAATTGTACGATTACACGAAGTAATAGTAGGCGAACGAAACACATACATAACAACACAAACAAGTTAAACGACAAGATGAACACAGAAACAGCAACAACTCAAAATTGCGAAGGGGAATTTGATATCAACAACCAATTAGCAGACCCTAATACTATTGCCCAACTTACAATGGAGGATCAAAATTCAGGGAAGCGGGTACAAGACAATAGAAATAGAAACACAGCAAATAACAACAGAACACAGCACGAGATTAGACCGAGACCAGCACAACAAACAACACCAGAACCACCCAATGAAATTGACATATATACGATATTACAACAAATGTCAAAGCAATTGCAAGAACAAAGGGCAGAACAGTCACAACAATCAAAACAAATACAAGGACAACTATCACAACAATTGCAAGAACAAAGGTCAGAACAGTCGCAACAGTCAAAACAAATGCAAAGACAAATATCACAAATGTCATAACAAATTATACAACAAAATCAAATACTTAAGAGACGAACTAGCCACACAGCTTAACGAATTCAAGAGAGAAAATCACGAAATCATTTAACAATTTAGAGTAGAAACTAAAACAATTATTAATGAAGGAATTAATAGTATTAATGTTGAAATTAATAATAAGTTTAGTGATACTGAGAAACAAATTAAAGAAATTGATGATAAACACAGCAATGACATTAAAATAATAAACAAGAAGTTAATTGCGACTAATAAACGTTGTGACGAGAGTTTCGCTGTGCACAAATTAGAGGCAGAGAAATTACGAGAATTAGACAACAAAATCGATAATAATTCGGGCGAGACTAACCTCAAATTACAACAACTTCAGAGCGACGTTCGAACAAAAATTGCATTGGCAACTGCGTCACCTATCAACCGAAGCATTGCTAATGAACAATAAAGGAAATACAATTCAATGGGACAAGCAACTTTCCTAGGGAGTTTATTAAGGAGTTGACTGAATTATACCAAGAATACTACCAAGATATCAATAACATCACCTGGGTGTCAAGACATCTTGAAGGAGAGGCCGCAATCTGGTGGAGGTTAGTTAGAGACAGCATAAACACCATTGTGGAATTTACTGAAGATTTTGTTAATAAATATTGGAATGACGTTATACAGGAACGCGTGCGAGACCAGCTGGAATTCAGACGGTATCACCAAGAAGCAGGGATGAGTATGATTCAATACCTAGAGAGAAAGTTGTTAGAGAACCGACAACTGATTCCTCCCATCTCAGATAGACACTTGATATCGAAAAATAGCGAGGCATTATCCACACGAAATCGAGGTTGCCATTATTACCCGTGGTGTGAGTACAATCGTTGAGTTCGAACAAGTGCTGTTAGAATTTTCTAGTTTGCGTAACGGTAATAGGTCAGTGAACCAGAGACAACTCGATCACTGGCCAGAACATAAACAGTGGAAGCGTGCAGATGAAGAGAGAGAGAAAATTACTGATCACGAGTCAAGCAGAGACAGAGAAAACGAGGGACGACAACAATACGCCCGCCAACCAAAATGGAAAAACCAGTTTAAAGCTGAAACAAACGTGGTTCCAACGACAAGTGGCACAGGTAACAAAAAGGTCTCGACAATGCCAAAAAACTAGGAAAACCCTGTAAATATGTGTTAGATGTAAGTGATAATATTAAACATGTGAACACTACTTTTCTAGATATAAGGGATGACTTAATATTAGATGATAATATAGGTGTAAAATTAAGGAACAACAAATGCCCAGAGATCCAAATTATGTTGAACGGCGTGCCGATCAATGCATTGGTGGACACAGGCAGCCAAATAAATACTATCTCGGAGCGCTGGTTCAACAATAATAAAAAGGATTTAGGGAAAGTAGAAATTTTAAAACTGTCCAATACTGTGATCAAAGGAGCTACGGACAGCAAATCGAAGAGAATTACACAGCAGGTATTGCTAAATGTCCAAATTAAAAATTTTAATTTTGAAAGCGTTTTTATAGTTCTACCTGACCTGGTAAGGGAGTGTATTTTGGGTATGGACCTGTTAGTGGATAGTGGGTGTGTGACTGACCTCAGTAATAAACAATTAAAAATTAAAGGAGATCCTACCCATGACGAGGCGACCATAGCAGAAATACTACAGGTAGAACTAGCATCAGAAGAAGAAATCATCGAAGAAGTAATCAACAAAAAAATTCCAGGACATTACAGAAATAACCGATTTTGAAAAAGAAGAACTGCGGAAAAAATTGATAAATAACAAAACAATATTTTGTGATACGCCAGGGCGAATTACATCATATTGCCACAAATTTGAAGAAACGGAGAGACCAGATAAATTTATCAAATAAAATTACAAGATTTTAGGTCGGCGATAAAGTATTACTACGAACGTACCCGATATCAGACCTAAACAGGAGAATAATAGGGAAGTTTTGTAATATGTTCGAAGGACCGTATAAGATATGTAAAGAAGTAGGAACGGCTACATACCAGTTAGAAGACATTCTACAACCGGAACGCATCAGAGGAAAAAAAATTTCATATATGTATGTAATAACTTATAGTTAGTTTATAATGAGTTTGAGTTGACAAGATTTAGAAGTTATAATTGATTAAAATTATATTGTATTTAACAAACGTGTAGGATTATCTTTCAATTAAGTTATATATTGAAGAATGTATGTAAGATTGTGATGTACACTAGAATAAGAATAGTGAAAGTATTTTGTAAATCACTATGTCAAGCAGAAAGGGAAGGCCGGCGAAACCATTATGGGGTTCGTTGACAGCAGGTAGCGCTGACTGTAGAGGGGTTATGTTTGTAAACAACAACTGCGCATCAACTGACAGATTGTAAACAGCTGATTTGTTTTAAAAGGGATAAAATGGGTCAATAGAAAAATCTAAATGTACTGTAGTGTATATAAATAAATTTGAATTATATGAGTTGAAATAATATAGATGTACCATGTATAAGAACTTAAAAATATTGTAAAGAGTTATAAGTAAATATAATTAGAACTGTTCTAAGGGACGTAACAATAGAATTATTATCAATTTTCAATCAAAAAATTAAAACAATTCTATTGGGGGACAAATATAACGTCAAAATTGAATGAGACTCAATTTTTACAAGAAATTATTATTATTAAATAGATATCAACACAAATATGTAAAGAATAACTGTAGAGAATACCATTAGAAGATATCAGAGCGGTGTTTTTTCAAAAGAACGCACCCTTGTCTTGGCGACAGCTAGACGGCTAAAAGTACGAAAAAGTCATGTACGAGACAGAGAACCATACAATTGTATTATATTTAAAAAACAGCACAAAATAGGTGAAAGCTTGTGAAAGCTGAGTGCTTACAACAATAGATACCGTTATTTTAAACAGAGAGCGTTAGATAGAGAAGCGTTAAGGATAGCGTCACTTCTCACCATAGCTCGAAAGATTTGCATGCGCTGTTAGTTAACGAATAAGAGAAAGAGTTATTTTTTTAGCGGGTAAATTCTATAGTTGGGTTGGATAAAATCAAACATCGCAGTACTCTAATCCAATGGGAATGTGTTTTGTAAATATTAAGTGAGGGTAGAATTAGTTAGGGTATAAAAAAACGTAGTTTGGAAATTTGTAGGCAGTCAACGAAGGTATTACAACTAAAAGACTCGTAATTTGCGTATTAGTAAAATCGTAACCGTAATTTAGGTAATCGGAAATATTATAACTATAATACTCGTAATCGGCGTGTAATAATTGTTAATTCAGTGAAGATATTATAACAGTTATACCAGTCTTCATTATTTTAATAAGATTAAGTAATCGTAAGTTTGAAAGAAATTGTCGGAAAAGTTATAAGCGTAAAGTGTAATCGATAATTTAATCAACGGGAACAGTTAATATTCAATCCAAAGTGATTCTTCTTTGTAGAAGCTACTGTAATTCGGCTGAGACAGTATCAAAGTTCATGTCAGAAGTAAATGTGAATCGGAGAATTACCACAGCGTGAGTCGGAAAATTAGTAAATCGTCTGACGGTATCGGCCTGAACAATCCGTGTTGCTAGCACTTAGCTTAATTTAATATACATGCAAAGGTGTTAAATATAATACCTAATACAACATATTCTTGCTTTAAATAATGTATTAGCTGTGAATTGTGTATAGTGAAAGTGATGCCTAGGTATATCTAAAGTGTTATAATCAACGAGTGCCACCAGCAAGGATCTACTGTCGTAACAGAGGACATCAGAACTCCAGGACAGCACACTTCGAGCAGATAACCTTCAGCGCAGACTGGAATTCGACAATCAAGTAAACCATAATATTGAACATCCAAATTCATATTATATTTCATGTCAAATCTATCATATTCATATTGGCAATTCAATCCGTCTAAAAGAATCCACTATCAAAGAGACAATTGCTAAGAAAGCTGAATTTTCAATATTATAATCATATAAAAATCTTGTGTACTTGTAATAAGCAAATGCAAATAAATTATTAAATTTATAATTTATGCTATTTAAAATTGTGTTAATAAGTTATTTCATGCCCTGAGGTAATTCCTAAGAGTCGCTACAAAGGCAAGAGTTGAAAGTATAGCATTTAACTCACAACAGATTTTAGCATATTAATTAATACTCCTCTTTTGTGTAAGGTAGTATGTCAATACCAAAGACAGCATATTGGTTTGTATAAAATTACTAGTCAAAATGAATATGTTCATAGTCATGTTCCTTACAGCAAATTGTATGTATACAACATGTACACAGGGTTGTGTTGTGGTACACACATGCTATGGTTTAATACAGTCTACTGAAAGTACAAATTAAAATTTGATGTATTAAAATGAAGTTAAAATTTAGGGGGTTCTGTCATACTTCATGTACCTACATTTCTGACCCCTTTAAATTGAAATTTTTATTAAACTATAAAAAGATGCTGTTTACAAGAAATTTACACATTTTTCATCATGATTATTATCTTTGTGATGTGAACTTGACGCTTTATTAAAACTTTAATTAGTGTTTTTCTTCCAATGAAGGACTGTGAACATGTTCAAAAATTGGTCTATTAAAAAAAAGTAATTTTTTTCATTGGAAACATGTCATGTAATTTATAGTTGAAACCTTTATTTTAATCATGGTTTCTTAATTTTTCTCATATGTTATAAAGAAATTTAATATTTTTTTATTTAATGTTTTAAACTTATTACTTATCGAGTTAAATTGTGACTTTTTAAGAGATGTTTTATCATTAATGTGAACAATAACATGGTCTTATCCATGACACTTTGAACAAATTTAGTAGCTTACCACAAAACCTTAATATATATATTTTAAAAACCCTTTCAACTTTCATCAATGATAGGACATCCATCAAAAAATATGTCTCACCTCCAACTATGTCTAATGGTTAATATTCTTAAGACCAGTACAAGTTCAAGCTCTGCTGAACTGTTTATCCATTGACCCAGCACTGGGGAGCAAAACTGAGGACCTGCAACAAGGTGGAGGATCTGGCAGAGAACATCAAAGTTGTGACTTACAGATGTTACCTGAAACATGACACATCATGATAAAATCCCAAAAAAGCCAGATATTTATGTTTCATGATTTGCTTATTGTCATAATTTAAGCTTTAAACTGTTTTCTCAAGTAATTTCCTTGCTTTGCCATATCACTTTTTCACATGATCACATGATTCATTAATTCACTGTTGAGTATATAATATTTGTCTTATGGCATGTGTGACTGCCACAGTGGACTTTCATTTGACTTGCAGAAGCCACTAGAAATGCATCTCGTTGACATGCACTACAGGGAGTGTTTTGAAAAAGAAATTAAACAGTCAAAATGTTGTAGCATTTTCCATAATTCATTCAAAATCTATGGCAATCTTTCTCTTCCCCCTCACTCTCATAGTTAATAAGAAATGTGTGTTTGTGTGTGTGTGCATGCATGCACATGTGGTTGAATGTAGACAATTCATGGTTAGTCGTAGTGATGGATTGCAATTTCAAAGAATGACCTGGAGAAGGAGAAAGGTGGTAGAAGAAGCTAATTAGTTTAGTTCCTGTAAGTTGTACAGATGCCACAGACATTTAGCAATAACATTAACTTATTTTCATATATAGTAGAAGAGTTGACTTCCTGTAGGTCTGATTAGGACTTTCAATAATGTTTAAGAAAAGGAAAAATTAGTTTTTCAGGGGAGGGATTTAGACACTCTTATTATCACTACCACTCAAGAATTAAAATTTGATTTATAGTTCACAAAAGTTTTTGAAAAATGTCCATGTTTTTAATAATTATATATGTGTTTACTGTACTTCGATGAAAACTGTTTGGCAATATACTGTACTTACAACCAGCCCAGCCCATGAAGGGAGAACGACCCCAACAAATGTCAAGGGGCTAGGTTGGAGGAGCCCATAACTTTCTTTGTATTTCAAAGTTTAAAATTCACACTGCACTGCAAATCGTCATAATGTGTACTGCTAATTACACTGTGACACTAATTATAATGTGTTATAATATTTATATATATTTACAACAGTACACAGGATCTACGTTCATATAAGTGGAATACTAAGGTTATAACACATTTTATGACAGCCATAGACATGTTAAAAATTGATTTTGTTCTTTTCTTTGTAAAGTAGTCATAAGTTTTGAATCAAGCTAAATTTAAAAAAGTATGTTATGTCAAAATGTTCATAATTTTTTACTCTTTTATGCAAGCACGGATCCAGAGCCTTGATTTGGGGGGGGGGACGGTTTTTTTCAGGGGAAAAAATTAACAGAAGTAAAATTGTTGATATGGCCTTAGGGCTATACATTTATACTTACTATATCTAAATTAATTTTAGTTTTATTACAGTAGGTTATAAAAACACAAAAAAGGGGGAAAGTACTTTTAGTTTTGCTGTTTACCTTTTTTTCTTATCTTGAATTGTACATAAACGTTATGCAGCCAATGACGTTAAACGTTACTTTAAGAAACGTTTAAAGTTTGAGTACAAAACTTTTTTAGGTTTGAGTACAAAATGTAGTTCACATCAAATACATTATTTGTTAGTATTACACAACTATTTTTTACACAATAAACTCTAACCTTCTTTTGAATTTTTTTGAAAAACGATCAATAACTTTGTCGATTTCAACTTTTATGTCCCTGTGAATGTTCAGCAGAGCAAGTCCGACTAACCTTTCTTCTCCCATTCGGGATCGTATCCATGTTTTTAATCTTCTTAAAGTGGAGAACGACCTTTCTGCACTGGCGACGCTTGCCAGCAGTGTTGCTAACATATGCAACAAACTTTTTATTAGTGGAAAAATATCTGCATCACAAACATCAAGAGTCGCCAGAGCATTCTTCAGCAAGATACCTTCCCTGTCTCGTTCCCACTTCCTCCTCCAAAGATGATATTCACTTGAAACTATCTGTTCAACTATGCTTTCATCTACATTTAAAAGAGGATGAAATTTCTTAGCAACTTTTTTCAATGTCAACATGATTCTATTTTTTGTTTCAATGTCTTGGAAGTCTTCTTTCATCATTTGTGCTGGAATGAACATTGTTAAACCGTAAAGCCATAGAGTTTCTTCAGAGAATCTAGTTCTCAAACCCTCGGTGACGGATTCCAAAAGTGGTATATATAATGATATTCTGTAATATTCTTCTGGATTAGATTGATTAGATGTAGGGTGGTTAGATCTGTGCTGTTGTCGCTTTTCCAAGCGTGGTACTGTGACTTCGATATCTAGAGAACTGGCAGTAGAATTGCAATTTTCAAAAGTGTGCAGAATTCTTCTTCAGAATTTCCCCTTTTCTCCTTCAAGGTCTTCAAAGTGTCTTGGACCAGTGAGCCAGCCTTGTCAACTGTAACGCTTTCCTTTTGCAAATATCGGCTCAAGGGAAGAGTAAGTGATAAAACTTCACTTATGCACACAATTGTAACTATGAAATCGCTACTGCAAAGAGCAGCAATCAATGATTTAGCCTTTGAAGCCGATTCGATTTCCCGCCATTCCGAAATCATATGTCATGGCCATTCCCGCCATCGACTATTTTTGAGAGGTTGGCACGAAATTGTAGTATCGTCGTGTGTCTTTCTACCCATCTAGTTTCACAAACACCTGAAACTTGAGTTCCAAGAACACTCTTCAGAACAGAATTTCTTTTGGCAGAAGCCGTAAAGAACGAGACCGTTTCTTTCATAATACCAGTGGCGTTTCTTACACATTGCAGAGAAGAAGATTTTGACAGAGACAGGTTCAACGCATGACTGTAACACGGGCACCTTACCGCATTTTTATCTTCTTTCTGCATTTCAGCTACAGCTCCACAAACTTCAGATACCATGACACTACATCGATCGGTACCTATTCCAACGCAGTGTTTCAGGTCCAAATTTAATTTTTTCAATGAATCCAAAGTGCTGTCCAAGAGCACTACCGGTTAAAATTGGTTCACCTTGATTATCTGTCTTTTCTTGAATGGCTTTGTACGCATCTGCAAATTGTATAAAGTCTTCTTTAACACCTCTATCTGTTACTTACCTCAACACAATGGTCAGCTGAGACACATGAGAAACGTCTGTAGTTTCGTCAAATATAACACTGTAAAACTTACTTTTATCCACTTTACTTAATATAGTAGACAAAATTTCTTCTCCACTGCATTCAATAAGCTCGTTTTGGGTGGTCTTACTAATATAAGTTGCCCTTGCGTTTGCCGTTGTAAGGTGCTTCTTCAATGACTTATCTCCTGCTTGAATACGAAACCGAAGTAGTTCTCTGAAGTTGCCTTCATTTATTGGACTCGATTCTGTTTCACTAGGCATAACAAGTTCTCCATCATCCCTATTACCTCTAAAAGCTATGTTTTGTCGGCCTAAAAAAATGATTGTATGAATGATAGGTTTCAACCGTGCTCTGTTTTCATTTACTTGTGACAACCTCTGTTCGTTTATTTGGTTGATGACATCCTTGTTAGGATTGTGATAAGCTTCAAGAAATAGTTTCCCTGCTTGCATGGCTTGTTGATGGTATACGTTCTTGGTATGTGTTTCAAGAGCGCCATCTTTTCCCAAAAGTTTTGCGAACGATTGCAATGGTTTTACTACAAGTTTTTGGAGGGCAACATTTTTTTGAAAGCCTCCAACACCAACATGTTCTGTTGCGAACAAAGTGCAATATTTACAGAACAATCCTTTTTCACTCAGTGAAATTATCAGCCAAGGATATTTTGCTAAGTGCCCCCGACTAACAAATCTCCTTTCTTCTTTTCCACTTTTCACGTGAATGGAGAAAGGAAACTCATAATCATCTGTGGGTTGCCAAAGGGATTCTAAAAGTCGGCATTTTGTATGGTCATCAACTACTTTCCCTATAAACAATGCAATGTCGTTTTGGAAAGTCATTCCATGTACTTCTTTTGGCGTAGATCTTGTAGATGGTTTCAGAAAAGATTGAACTGAGGATGAATATAAGACAGAAGTAGTCTGTTCTTCACTTTCATTACTCAAGGGGTCTTTAAGAGTTTGGTCAGAGGACTGTAATGGGTCTTCACTTTTTCTGAATTTTTCTGTTTAGGTTCAAGGGTTGAAAAAATTATTCAATTGTTCTCTTTGGACATTTAGGCCTACTTCCTTCAGATGTACTGGCCTGAAAAAATCAAGCCATTGATGTAGTTTAAAATAATAATTATAGGATATGCCAACAGGGCTTGAGTCGACCTGGTGGTCTTAAGTCGACCGCAGTGTAACTAATTTTTCAAAATTTCACTGGAAACAAACGTTAACAGGTTTTCATAAGCCAAATTAACGTTATTTTGTTCCATTTGAAATAAATAATCATATTTTTTCGATACTTTCACAGTTATTTGGTTCAATAGAAACAAAGCCTAATGAAAATAAAACAGCAAATCACTTGAAAAGCGGTCAACTCAAGCCCTGTTGACAGTATAGATGTCGTAAATTATCGTAAAAATTACATAAAATACATAAAATAGATTACAAAAATAGATAATACAAAATTTTTTATATGAATCATACAATTTATTCGATAGTAATGAAGCGGAATATTTAATTTTTCTACAAAAAAATGTTCTTGTATTCAAAAATGAGCTTCATCCAACATGATTTTGTTACTTGTTAAAATTGTTGAACATTCTTCTTTAAAAGTAGAAAGTACTGTACTCCAAAATGACCTCAGTAATTCGATTAAACATAAACAAATATCAATTATTTTTAATTTATTGTTTACCGTCTAATCCAATTAGCTACGACATAGATATAGGCCTATAAGTATCTAAGAAGAGAGAAAATAACAGTATGAAAATTTAGCCTATTTCTGTTATTGTCTCTTCTGTTATTAACGCTTTGTTATCAGTCCGTCTGTCTATTTGTGTTTTTTACAAGAAATTATATCTCATGAATGGAGTACATACAACAACAAAGAGCCATATTTACAATACTAATACAGTAAATGTTGAGGTTAGAAAATAAACAAAAATCTCTTTCGACATAACAACTCATTCAATTACTACTTATCTAAATTTCCATAAATCATTTGTTACTTACCATGATTGACGATTCGTAGAACAAACGTTAATACATTTAAATGTTTCAAAACAATCACATTAGATCCGCACTTGTAACGACGTTAGAGGAACTTCACATGTGAAAGCACGATTAGGCGGCTTCAATGGCACTCCACTCACTGAGTCACTGTCAGAGAGCAGTGATACCAACCCTCGCTGTTCGCAACATTTAAACTCCAAACCTACCAACCCCTACCCAGAGTTGCTTTTCTTCGCAGCTTGAATAAACATTTTTGATTTATAATAAATTAAAATTTGGAGTAAACAGTTACGATGACGAGTTTTCATATATGTTTAATAAAAAGTAATACATTTTACTCATAAAAAAAGTTTTAAATGTTTAAAATACACCGTTTACTTTTTATTTGTATGGTTTGGGGGGCGATCGCCCCTACCCCCCCTTAAATCCGTGCATGCTTTTATGTCATGTGAAATATTTGTGTGTAAGTGCGCGGGTGCGCGTGTGATTTACATTTTATTTGATAACTTCATTGAAAATTAACATTTTGTTCTGAAATTTGAACAGGGTAATCTCGTGGTTATAAGCTACATTTTCCATATACTCAATTCTCACAACTACAATTTTTATATGGTTTTGTTTTTAATTAAATCAGTCTTCTTTTATTTTCGTTATCTGCTAAAAAGTAGTACAATTTGTAGATTAATTCTAGACAGGCCTTTGCAGAATCGGACGGAGTTTCAACTTGAGTTCGGTCTATCAGTATGGAAATCTATGACGTTGCTAGATTTTCCACCAATCAGAAGGTCTAAAAATTATTTGAGATGGTGCTCTGCCGAGAGCACATCATTCAGTTTGTTCCGAAGTCTTACCATAGAAAGACGTACTCACTGTCACGAGATTTTCGTGACAAGACAAGTGGATTTCCATAAGACTTAGAAGTTGGTTCACAGTACGAGTTCTTTGTAACAATTGCCACTTTATAGAACTCCAATAATAATTAAATAGATAAATTTCTAGTGCTTTTTCACGTAGAGTGGAAGATTTCCGGACCTTCAGTCCTCTACAATTCAGTGCTGCATGCAAAACATTATTTGATTCTGTTTGAATTTGCGGCTCTTATCGTTTGCCATACTAAACACCCTTCTTAAAAAATAAAACGTTGCAGGTAAACTATCCCTTTCCCTTAACCGATCTTCAACAAAATCAACAGACCTTGAGCTCGGTATAATTAAAAAAGGTATGAAAAAGACTAGTTGATTCTGTTTGAATTTGCGGCTGTTATCGTTTGCCATAGGAAAAAATTACACTTGATAAAAAACCGTTGCAGGTAAACTACCCCTTTCCCTTAACCGATCTTCACCAAAAACAATAGGTCTTGAGTACTCTACAAATTAGGGCTGTATGCAAAACATTGTTTGATTCTGTTTGAATTTTCGGCTCTTATCGTTTGCCATAAAAAATAACCCTTTTAAACATAAAACGTTGCAGGTAAACTACCCCTTCCCCTTAACCGATCTTCACCAAAAACAACAGGTCCTGAGCACTCTACAATTGAAGGCTGTATGCAAAACATTATTTGATTCTGTTTACATTTGCGGCTTTTATCGTTTGCCACAGAAAATACCCTTGTTAAAATATAAAATGTTGCAGGTAAACTTCCCCTTTCCCTTAACCGACCTTCACCAAAACCAAAACGCCTTGAGATCTCTATAATTCAGGGTTGTATGCAAAAGAGTAGTTGATTCTGTTTGAATTTGCGGCTGTTATCGTTTGCCATAGACAAAAATTACCCTTGTTTAAAAAAAAAACCGTTGCTGGTAAACTACCCCTTTCCCTTAACCGATCTTCACCAAAATCAATAAGTCTTGAGTACTCTACAAATCAGGGCTACATGCAAAAAAGTATTTGATTCTGTTTGAATTTGCGACTCTTATCGTTTGCCATAATAAATACCCTTTTAAAACATAAAACGTAGCAGGTAAATTACCCCTTCCCCTTTAACCGATCTTCACCAAAATCAATAGGTCTTGAGAACTCTACAATTTAGGGCAGTATGCAAATAATCATTTGATTCTGTTTGAATTTGCGGCTCTTATCGTTTGTCATAGAAAATACCCTTTTAAAACATAAAATGTAGCAGGGCTGTATGCAAAAAATGATTTGATTCAGTTTGAATTTGCGGCTGTTAGCGTTTGCCGTAGAAAAAAATTCTACAGACACACAGACACACACACAGACAATTTTTTTCATGTTTTGAGCGTAGTACAATCAGAATCTGCAATAATCTCGAACACGATTTTTTTGCCATCACCATACTTCCATTTCCTTAAGGAACGTGGAAGTAAATATCGGTATGGAGAACCATACATGACTTCCATGTTCTAAGATTTATATTTAAAATCGTTTTTGAAATGAAATATTTCATAGAAAATACTTCTTTCTACTTACTGCTTCAGCCTTAAACCACAGTACTGTGGTCACTAACGTATACCACCTCACGTTTTCGCACTCGATTTTCACTGAGATAGAAGTTGATGGCACTCCCGAAAAGTCTGGTTTTGCAGAAAACATTGGACTACGGGTAAACAGCCTGGGAAGGAATTTTAACAAAAAAACTACTTCTTTGTTGCCGATAACGTAGTACACATATAAAAAATTCTCCCCTCCCTAATTAACTATAATTTTCATTAATAGAAAATTACCCCCACCCCGTTCACATAACCTCTTCATTTATATATATTACGTTTCTACAGTGGATTATTATGAGCTTCTTATTAGGATATATTATTTATCAAAATTAAGTACTTTACTCTTGTTAAAACATAAAAAATGTTGCAGGTAAACTACCCCTTTCTCTTAACCGATCTTCACCAAAATCAATAGACCTTCAGTCCTCTACAATTCAGGGGTGTATGCAGAACATTATTTGATTCTGTTTGAATTTGCGGCAGTTATCTTTCGCAAAAAAATTACCCTTCTTAAAACATAAAATGTTGCTGGTAAACTACCCCTTTCCCTTAACCGATCTTCAACAAAATCAACAAACCTTGAGTTCTCTTTAATTCAAAAAGGTATGCAAAAGCGTAGTCGATTCTGTTTGAATTTCCGGCAGTTATCGTTCGTCATATAAAAAATTACCTTTGTTAAAACATAAAATGTTGCCGGTAAACTACCCCTTTCCCTTAACCGATCTTCACCAACACCAACAGGACTTGAGAACTCTACAATTCAGGGCCGTATGCAAAACATTATTTGATTCTGTTTGAATTTGCGGCTGTTATCGTTTGCCATAGAAAAAATTATCCCCGATAAAAAAACGTTGCAGGTAAACTACCCTTCCCCTTAACTGAGCTTCACCAAAACCAACAGATCTTGAGAACTCCATAATTCAGGGCTGTATGCAAAAGAGTAGTTGATACTGTTTGAATTTGCGGCTGTTATCGTTTGCCATAGAAAAAAATTACACTTGTTTAAAAAAAAACTGTTTCTGGTAAACTACCCTTTTCCCTTAACCGATCTTCACCAAAATCAATAGGTCTTGAGTACCCGACAAATCAGGGCTACATGCAAAAACTTATTTGATTCTGTTTGAATTTGCGACTCTTATCGTTTGCCATAAAAAATACCCTTTTAAAACATAAAACGTAGCCGGTAAACTACCCCTTTCCCTTAACCGATCTTCACCAAAATCAATACGTCTTGAGAACTCTATAAATAAGGGCTGTATGCAAATAATCATTTGATTCTGTTTGAATTTGCGGCTGTTATCGTTTGCCATATAAAATACCCTTGTTAAAACATAAAACGTTGCCGGTAAACTACCCCTTTCCCTTAACCGATCTTCACCAAAAACAATAGGTCTTGAGAAATCTACAATTCAGGGCTGTATGCAAAAGAGTAGTTGATTCTGTTTGAATTTGCAACTGTTATCGTTTGCCATAGAAAACAATTACCCTTGATTTAAAAAAAACTGTTGCTGGTAAACTACCCCTTTCCCTCAACCGATCTTCACCAAAAACAATAGGTCGTGAGTACTCTACAAATCAGGGCTGTATGCAAAAAATGATTTGATTCAGTTTGAATTTGCGGCTGTTATCGTTTGCCATAGAAAAAAAATCTACAGATAGACACATAGACAGACACACAGACAGACACACAGACACACACGCACACACACACAGACACTTTTCGAAAAATGACTTTTTTCGTGTTTTGAGTGTAGTACAATCAGAATCTGCAATAATCTCGAACACGATTTTTTTTTGCCATCACCATACTTCTATTTCCTTAAGGAACATGGAAGTAAAAACAAACAACAGTGTTTTCGTTGGTCTTTCTAAAACAATTCAAAATGAAATTTTGGATTCTATTTATGCAGTGTGCATTGGACTAATAAAAAAAGAATTAAATGAAACTGACTACATTTCAATTGAAGCAGATGAAACCACGGACTGTGCCACTCTGTCACAAATGGTGTTAGTTGTGAGGTATGACTTGAGTGGAAAATTACATGAGAGATTTATCAGTTTTGTCACTCCACAAGATCACTCCGCTGAAGCTATTAGTAATACTATTTTTGAAGAATTAGAAAAATTAGAGCTTGATAAGATGCCTAGTAAAATTATTGCACAAAGTTACGATGGGGCAGCAGTAATGAGTGGAAAACATAATGGTGTTCAAGCAAAAGTTAAAGCTGTGTACAAGAATGCCCAGTATATACACTGCTATGCCCATCAACTAAACTTAATTATTGAGTGCGCTGCATCACAAAATAAGCAAGTAAAAATATTTTTCTGTAATTTAGATGGCTTTACAACATTTTTTTCAAGATCTTCCAAACGAACTGCCATACTTGATGAAGTAGTAAAGAAACTTCTCGAAAAATGTTCTAATTCCAGGTGGAATTTTAAATCCCGTTGTGTGATACAGTATTTATCCATAAAAATGACATTTCTGCTGTTCTTGAAAAAATCATAGATGATGACGAGAGTGACAAGTCCACTGTTCAGAAAGCATTAGGACTGAAAAACACATTAAATAATGATGATTATAATTTTTTGTTAACATTTTTCAACAAAATTATGCCAGCCTGTGACATTTTGTTTAATCAATTACAGCAAGTAGAAATTGACAGTATTAAAACACACCAGTATGTTGCCTCATTCAAGTCACACATTCAAAATGTCAGAGATTATATTGATTTCGATGCCAGTCTGTCTGCAACAAATGATTTTGGAGAATCATCTCAAAATCCAAAAAGGTCACGTTTTGATGAAAGCAAAAGAAGTTTGTGACATAATAGTTACCAACATAGACGACAGATTTTCATTTTCAGACCATTTAGCAACAGCAGTTTTGTTGCAACCAACCCTGTTTTCTAAACATCAGCTTATCTTTCCAGAAACACAGTTACAAATTGCTGCTAAACAATTTAATTTAAATGAAACTGCATTAAGACATGAACTGGTAGTTATATACAGTAGGGCCGACTTCACAAAGGCAACTGGTACATTGGTTCTACTCAATTTTGTATATGAAAACAATCTATTTACTGTTTTTCCCAAACTGGTAAAACTATTAAAAATTATTTGTTGTACAATCCCTATGACTACAGCAGAAAGTGAACGATGTTTCTCAACTCTCGAACGCATTAAAACATTTACACGTAATACAATGAAAGAGGACAGACTAAGTGCTCTGGGAATGTGTTCAAAAAAAAAATGTTAGAAATAACTCCTAACTTCAATGAATTAGTTATTGATCATTTTGCCAAGCAAAAGGAAAGGAGAATGGATTTCATGTTCAAGCAAATAATCTAATCCAAGGTAGGGAACAAATATATTTTATTTAGTAATCCATGCATTTAGTGATATATAATTTATTAAGTATTTAAGTTTAGGAACGTGAACTGCTTAGGGTTATAAATAATTTCAGTTTCAAAAACTGTTTAAATATTGGTAGCTTGCAAGGTAGGTTTTTGATATTAACAATACTTTTAGTAGAAAAGTAAAAGGTTCAATTTTACAATTATTTCATGATAATACAAATAACCAGTTGGATTATCGATTAAGTATGACACATTTTTGAGAGAGTGTATAGTATATATACATAAATTATCAAGCCAAAAAGAAAACCAGTCCATTATTTATCTTTGAGAGTGCAGAATGAGTTCCATTCCTTGTGTGCTGAAAAGATATTAAAGAAGATCTTAGAAGAAATGCAGAACGCTCTCTACTTCTCAATCATTTATGATCTTCTCCAGGTGTATCAAAGACAGAACAAAATGTTCTCATTTTGTGATGTGTTTTGTTCTCTGCAGAACAAAAGGAATGGCAAATCTGTGAAAGGTTTCTAGAGTATTTTGTTTTACGTAAAATGACAGGATGGCATTGCTCATGCTAGTATAAACATATTGAAAAGCATGCCATTGATATAACTGTATGTATTTTATAAAATTATAAGATCATTGTTCAATCTGCTATTCTTCAGAACTGTTCTTTGGAGGACCAATAAACAAATAAAAATGACAATAAGTTGCAAATTATTATATATTTCATGCCATATTAGTTGTGTAGAATACATTAGTATTAGTTGTTTTAAACACATACACACACACGCACACGCACACACACATACACAGAGTTGCATATACTTTCTAAATGAAAAATGTAAAAATAAAGTTATTAAGGGGGCCCTTGCCAAAAATTAGTCTGGGGGCCCATGACAGCAGGTCCTGGGATCCTGTACACCACTGCTTGTCCTTAGTTCTCTTATACCCACCTGTCTTAACACTGTCTAATCTCCACTATCCTAAGCACGTATACATATAATAATACATATAATACATTATCATAAGACTTGTACTTTTCCAGAGTTCAAATACTAGCTCGTGTACCACAGTTGAGAAGACTGAACAAGAAATTAGTGTCACAAGATGAAAGAAATGAGTCACGTGAACTAAGGAATGAACTGGGTGAAGAAGAGGAAGAGGAAGAAGAGGAGGAAGAAGAAGTAGAAGAGGAAGAAGACGAGAAGATTACTAAGGGGGGAAAAGAAAATGAAGATAAGGAAGAGGGTGAGGAAGAAGAGGGTGAAGATAAAAGTGATGAGGATGAAGAACAAGAAGAAAATGACGATGAAGATGACTGACCTCCATATGTTACTAATTTTTGTTTGTACTGTAAAAATTATAAGAAACCTAATTCTCCTGTCCTTGTTTAAAAAAATTAAAATTGGGTTATTTATTATTAAAATTAAAATTAACTGTATTTATTACTGCTGTTTCATTCAAGTTAATAAACGTTATTGCCTGGAGTAAATTGATTATTCTCAGAGGGTCATTACTTAATTTTCTTATTCGTCATCTCTCATCTAAAGAGATGGCCACACATAGTGGTACAGTTAAAATAAATAGCTTTACATTTTCAAAACAAAATTATCTAATTCTTAATACTCAACATTATTATAACACACTGACAAAAAATGATACACGAGAGATTTATGTAGTTAGTCACACAGATACTCATATTGATGTTCAAGGTGACTCAGTTTTGCAATCTTTCTTTGATACCACAAAGAGAAAAGACTTTGTCCTTGACAGCTCTCCAGAAGAAGAAATCCAGGCCAGATGAACATGTGGTCCAATCAGTGGAACTCCAATGACCAGTCTGTTTACCAGGAAACTCCAGGCTCAGTAACTTTTGAATGATTGTAACTGTATTATGATGGTGGGCCCATCTTGTAAAAAAAATCATCTTGACCTGATGTCTAACCTGAGCGATGACAACGTTTACCAACATGTTAAACGTTGCCATTAAAATGCCTGGACACTGGCAGTGCCATTAAAACACCTGGACAGAACAGGCTACCCCAAAAGCGTGACGTCAAAAAAAATGATGACGGTTTACAGCTCTGGTTAACTTAAAAGAAGCTTCATGTGATCATATTATTATTATCATGACTACATTGCTTTGCCTTTCTTCATATGGTAAGATTTTACAAAACTGAGTATGCCAATCAATGCTACCCTCCATAAACTGAGGATGAGTCTTGGACAATACAACTTCAAATCAAGACACCATTGCAGCCTCTGTAAGGATATTCTCAAGTCATCCTTTAGAGTGTGGGATTTCTTCACACTATTCATAAAAGCTTCATTAATGGACAGTACATTATCATTGGCCATTACTGTGATGGGTTAATCAGACTTCTTTGCACTGTGAACAGTGGTGAAGCGTGACAAAATAATTTGGGTAGACATAAAAATACCAGCCAAAAGCAACCTCTTACTAAGATTATTGACGTTCTTAATGAACCAGTAAAACTATGGTAAATAGAGTGAATGCTACCTCTATCAGATAATAGCTAAGTGACAGTCTGAAACATATGCATTTTTATATAATTTAGCCTAAATATAAAAAAAGCTATCAGATTGTTATTGATGTCGTTTATGAATCTCAATTAGAAAATATTGCCAGAAAAATATAATATTCACATTTTGTAATGGTGACAAATTCGGATTACTGCAGGCATTACACAAATGGTTCATATTTTCTTGTAAATGAGATCTACTGTGTCTCATTTTTTTCTTATTTTGAGTAATAGAATCAGCTCCCGAGAGATTGCCGTGCAATTTTGAATCACTCTGTATATGTTCTTTCATGAAAGGTTCTTCCGTTGCCAGTAAATTTAAAGTTTCTAATTAATTGCCCTTATTGAGAGATTGCTCATTTTCCTTATGCCTACTAAAAGCTAACTCTTGTCTCCCTAAATAACAAACAACAGCTACCAAATGGCCTACTATCCTTCGATTTCGTCCCGCCTTATCATGTGAAACATCTCAGAATCTTTCATACGAGTTTTGCTACTAGCATGTTTAGCGTCTTTAATTTCAAAATTTGTATAGCTCCTTCTCCAACTTTGCTCCATGGTTCCTCTCCATTAAACATCTAACAGTAATAGAAGTATTACTGTTTATTATTACTATTATTATTGT
Organism: Magicicada septendecula; assembly: GCA_034769895.1. Classification (NCBI taxonomy): domain Eukaryota; kingdom Metazoa; phylum Arthropoda; class Insecta; order Hemiptera; family Cicadidae; genus Magicicada; species Magicicada septendecula. The sequence goes on from CM068372.1 coordinate 171,337,135, forward strand.
TTCGCTTACAATAAGAGAGCCGTATATATTTATTATACAACATTTTCTGATAACTTTTCCATCCTTCTGCAACAAGTCTAAAGACGCCCGAGATATTTTTGACGTTAGCAATACTTTTTGCTCTAAATGTAATGTACTGATTTCGGATTTCGTATTTTAACAAAAATTCTAATCAAAGTTGTCAGAGTTTATATCAAATACTTCTGCCATAGAACTGGTACTAACTGTATTCATTTTGCTCCTTTAAACCAATTAAACGGTATGCTTAAAACACTTAAATGAGGACACTTAACAAACAATACGTATTATTAAATAATTAGTGCGTAAATAATTACACACTTCTTAGTCTATACAACTATATAAAAATTAAAAATAATTTGTAAACTCAACAAAAAGAAATATTCACCATGCGAGCACATTGAAACAAACACAGGCTGCCAGGCGAGAATTCTGTGCTATTTAGTGCAGGGGAGATGTGTCTTCTGATGTGATGTTCGGGACGGATTTTTTGCTGTGCGCGCAGGCCCTTCCCGTTGTCCACCGAAGTCCTCTTTACCACCAGCCTTGTTAAAAAGACATTTCAAGTAACGTCTACTCTGATACTCCGCGTACATCGCACAGCAAGGTTGCATGGTGCACACTCGCGTCATGTTGCATGATATTTAACTTCTTACACTAGTTTTATACCTTTCTGAGTAACTTATGCAATTTAATGCATAAATAAAAATTAATTGTTTTATGAATAAATTATTTGGGGAGACACTTGTCTCCCCTGACACTTCGCCACTGACTGTGAATGCAACCCGCTGATGAGTCTCAAAATTATCACAGAGTTTGTAAACAGTTTTCTTGTGTAACCATGACAAATGTGTCTTCTCACTTACCTCAAACAGTTACAGCGATCTTAAACTTTTCAGTATCATTTTAGGATCCTCCTGCATTTCTCAAAAGTTCCAGACATTTTTAACCATCACTAACCTAGCATTAAAATACCAAATAGGGCCAGCAATTAAACAAATAAATAAGCGTGTTGTACATGAAAAAAACCATCTGTTATTTTTCATTGTTATACTAATGCATCATTATAATATCGGTATGGAGAACCATACATGACTTCCATGTTCTAAGATTTATATTTAAAATCATTTTCGACATGCAATATTTCAATAGAAACTACTTCTTTCTTCAGTCATAACCACAGTATTGTGGTTATTAACCTATACCACCTCACGTTAGCGCACTCGATTTTCACTGATGAATAATTCAGGAACGTATGCAAAAAATTATTTGATTCTGTTTGAATGTGCGGCAGTTATCATTCGTCATAGAAAAAATTACCCTTGTTAAAACATAAAACGTTGCTCGTAAACTACCCCTTTCCCTTAACCGATCTTCACCAAAATCAACAGACCTTGAGTACTTTACAATTCAGGAACGTATGAAAAAAATTATTTGATTCTGTTCGAATGTGCGGCAGTTATCATTGGTCATAAAAAATTACGCTTGTTAAAACATAAAACGTTGCAGGTAAACTACCCCTTTCTCTTAACCGATCTTCACCAAAATCAATAGGCCTTGAGTCCTCTACAATTTAGGGATGTATGCAAAACATTATTTGATTCTGTTTGAATGTGCGGCTGTTATCGTTTGCCATAGAAAAAATTCTACACATAGACACACAGACAGACACACACAGAGACACTTTTCGAAAAATGTCTTTTATTCATGTTTTGAGGGTAGTACAATCAGCCGTTATCTCGAACACGATTTTTTCGCCATGACCATACTTCCATTTCCTTATGGAACATGGAAGTAAAACTATTTCATATTCATATCTGTTTTATTTCTTCTTCTCCTTCTTTATTTATTACTTAACTATAACACTACATCTAGTAGTAAAAACATTCAAACAGGTTTTATCTAGTCTTTTATAATAATAGGTGTGTTGCTGATATGCCAGTTAATGTCATTCTCCAATAAACCATGGATGAAGTTTAGGAGGACACATCTTCAAACCAAGATTATATGTTCAAGCCAAGAGGCCACTTGAGATAGGCATTAGTGTCATCATTAAGTGGCGTGTAAATTGAGGATGGAAGATTTTGCTACAAGGCGTGCGCTACCTATAAAAGCCATAGCAGCCGACTTATGGGGCAGTTCGTTGAGCGATTTCTCCTTAGTGGGGATCGAGTAGTGTTTGTGTAACAGTTATTGTGTTAACAGTTAGTGCGGAATTCTTTATTATTCCGTGTGAACAAGTTTAACTTGGATTATTGTACAAGTTGATTATAAACTGTTATTTGTGATAACTAAAGCTGGTTTTTGGTGACTTCATTGGTGTCTTGTATTTTGTTTTGCACTGTACCTGAACACGATTAGTTAGACCGTCGTAACATTGGGTCAGAAGTGGGACAGAACCGTTAAAAGTGGAAACAGTGACACTTTGTATAATACTAGTGTAATTTGTAATTAATCATAAGCAATGGATGCCAGTCAGATGATAGGAGCTTTCCAAGCGCTTCTACTACAAACAGAAAAACGACAAGACAAGAAATCGGAAACAAAACAGGAAACCCTCCTGCTGGAAGCAAAGGAAAGACGACGACAGAAGAAGAAAAAAGACAGAAAAGAGAAGAAACACAAGAACGGCAGAAAGCACTAGGCCTAATTTTGGAATCTGAATTGTGGTAGTATGATTGTGGTAGGTGTCGTGTAATTGTGTAATTCTGGCGGAGGCATGTTACCAGGGACTGCCCAACCCTATTTCCGGCGTTCTCCAGAAACTTCCGGAGAATATTCAAAAAATATTCTGGGACTAAGGGGGCGTTTCAAATGTGTACTGAACTCAGTTGAGAGCAAGGCGACAGCATTCTGGGGAGAGTCTTCAAGAATCTGAAGCAAGACTAATTACACTGGCCTATACTGAAGCGCCAAAAGATTTTCGAACGAGGTTTGTGATGAGGACATTTACTGATGGTGTCCGAGATAATGAACTACAGCAAGTGTTACGAGTGGCAAGACACCAGAATAGTGCAGAGGCCCTGGTACATGCTCTGCAATTTGCGGCAGCTTAGTCAGCGTCTGGTTGGGCAAGTCATAAAGTCAAAACTCGATTACAGTTGACACAGGCACAACAGTTTCAATTGTGCCCCCCAATGTGGTGAAAATTCTCCAGCCAATCCGATGCTCTTGCAGCTTGAGAACAGCTACTGGACGGCCTGTAAAAGTGTGTCGAAAAGTGAAGATACACCTACGCCTCGGTCGACTTGAGTTTGATCATCAAATATTAGTTGCAGTCATTGTAGATGAGGAAATTCTTGGTGTGGACGTTATGAACGCAAACGGATTTATAGTCGACTTCAAAAACAATGTTCTTCAAAAAGGTAATGCTCTCCACAATGGATGCATCACAAAAATCGATGGACGTGATAAATCAAGTGGCCGTAACTGTTCCGCCAAACTCCGAAAAGATCATCATGTTTATAACTGAGGTAGATACTAGGGGGAACCAGTGTTCTATATTCAAACCTCAGGTAGTCAGCACACCGAGTGTACTAATTGCCAGAAGTTTAGTAAAACCTGACGAAACCGGAAATGTACCTATTAGAGTGGCGAATATATTGAACCAAGCTGTCACTTTACAAAGGAATACGCACCTAGGTAAAATGTCTCCTGTGGACTGGGTAGCCGGAATGACGCAACGAAGATCCAGTGCCTCGGACACTTCCAAATTACCAGAGAAGCTTTTGAACAGGTCTTCTAACAATCTCTCAAGTGGTGAGGTAAAAGAACTCAGACAGTTTTTACACGAATTTAAAGATTCTTTTGTAGTTAGGGGCCAGTCACTGGGACAGACCTCTCTGGTACAACATCGCATCAATACCGGGGATACACCAACCTCCTCGAATGACTCCATTAGCTAAGCAAAAGGAAATGTCTCGGTTAGTACAGGACATGTTGACTGAAGGAATAAACGAGCCTTCGTTAAGTGCTTGGTCTTCTCCGGTAGTGCTGGTTGCGAAGAAGGACAGTGGATTTCGTTTCTGCGTAGATTACCGGAGGTTGAACGACGTGACAAAGAAAGATGGATTGCTATCCACTACCTCGCGTTGACGATACACTCGACACGCTGTTCGAGTTTTCCACTTTGGACCTGAAGAGTGGATATTGGCAAGTGGGTCTTCATTAAGAAGACACGGAAAAGACCGTTTTCTCGACCCCAAGTGGCTTATTCCAATTTAACGTCATGCCACTTGGATTCTGAAATGGACCGGCAACATTCGAAAGATTGATGGATCTGCTGGTACTCTAAGGCCTGACATGGAAAACTTGCCTTGTTTATTTAGACGATGTCATAGTCATTGGGGAGACTTGCAAATGCCATTTGGGAAACCTTATGGAGGTTCTAACTAGAATCCACGGTGCCCAACTGAAGCTGAGCCCGAAGAAGTGTTCTCTATTCCAGAAGGAAGTACAGTATCTGGGCCATCTGGCTTCGGAAACGGGTGTTAGCAAAAGTAGACACGTTAAGAGACTGGTCAGTTCCGAAGAGTAAACACTAAGTACGTAGTTTCCTGGGGTTATATTCGTATAACAGACGTTTTGTGAACGGCTTCACTACTGTTGCTAAACCACTGCATGAACTAACGGAAAATAAACGAAACTTCCAGTGGTCGAGAGAGTGTGATCAAGCATTTAAGACTTTAAAGATTGCATTATGTTCGCAGCCAATTCTCGCTTTTCCAGTTTCCACAGGGAAGTACATCGTAGACACAGACGCAAGCAATACCGGTCTAGGAGCAGTTTTGTCTCAAGTGCAAAACTGTGAAGAACGAGTAATAGCGTATTACAGCAAGACGCTTTCTAAACCAGAGAGGAATTATTGCGTTACAAGGAGAGAGTTGCTGGTAATCGTCCGAGCTTTGGAGCACTTCCATAAATACCTCTATGGAAGGGAGTTTTCACTACGCACCAACCATGCCGCGTTTGCATGGCTCTTGAGATTTAAAAATCCGGAAGGACAGTTGGCAAAATGGCTCAAACGTCTGCAAGAGTACAACTTCAAGATACAACATCGGCAGGGGCGCCTGCATGGTAATGCAGATGGCTTATCCCGAAGACAGTGTTCGGAAGATTGCCGACATTGCCACAGAAAGGAAGAGCAGAACGCATATGAACATGTTCAAGCCATCACTGTAGATTTCCTCGCAGACGGCTGGACGACACAAGATTTTCGACAATAACGGATGACGGATTGTACTGATCTTGACGGCAAAAGAGGAAGGTCGGCGCCTGGATTGACAAGATGTCTGCCATGGTTCCGATGTGCTGAATGGCTACTGGTCACAATGGGAATCTCTTACCCTTGCGAACGGATTGCTGAAAAGGTCTTGGGAAAGTGCAGGTGGACGAGATGTGGTCATGCAGTTGATAGTTCCCCGAAGTAAAGTGCAGTCTGATTTGAAGGAGATGCATGATGGAACGTCTGGAGGTCACCTTGAGGTCAACAAAACCCTTAACAAAATACGGAAGCGATTCTATTGGCTTCATCTTTGCGACGACGTAGAGGAATGTTGTCGGACATGTGAAATATATGCTGCAAGCAAGGGGCCACAAACCAGAAGCGGGGGGAAAATGAGACAGCATAACGTTGGACGGCGATTCAAGAGAATTGCCATAGACATTGCTGGACGTTTCCCAGTTACTGCCGATGAAAACCGGTACACCAGAGCTGTAGGCGACTATTTCACTAAGTGGGTGGAAGCTTACGCAATTCCAAATCAGGAGGTTACCACTGTGGCAAAGGCGTTAGTTCACAACTTCTGGAATCCATACGGAATCTATGGAAATCCATACGGATCAAGGGAGGAACTTCGAATCAGGAGTGTTCAAAGAATTATGCCGTGTACTCGGAATTCGAAAGACCAAGGAAACGCATCTCCATTCTCAGTCGGACGGAATGGTTGAGAGGTTCAATTGGACACTTGAGCAGCATCTTTCGAAAGTTTTTGACGAGAACAAAACGGACTGGGACCAACGTATACGTCATCAGTACACGACACAACCGGCATGACTCCATCAAAATTGGTGTTTGGGCGGGAGATTCGTCTTCCTGGGGACTTGATGTTCTGATCAACTGAGACTCAGTCCCAAGAGCGGCAGAATTGTTCCTCGCAATTAAGAAACCAACTGCGAGAAACGAATGGCTTGATAAGACGGCTGAAGGTAGCCAGTGATAAAATGAAAACTCGGTATAAAATTCGCAGCAATAGTGTGGGTTTCCAAGAAGGAGATCAGGTTTGCTTGTTCAACCCAATGCGCCGTCGTGGTCGCTCACCTACACTTCAGACTAAATGGGAAGAACCGTACACTGTGAAAAAGAGAATTAACGATGTTGTCTATCGGATTCAACAGGAAAGACAGCGAAATTCTAAGGTCGGCCACCTAGATTCCTGGCCAAGTATTACTTCAGACACGGTTTGCCAGTTCGGGACGAACAGGCTTAAGAAGGGGGAGGTGTTACGAATGGAAGCAACTAGAATAGCCGAGAGAGTCCCCGCCCCGTCTTCCCATCAAGTGTGCCAGATGTATCCGGTCCCCCCGTAAATACATCCCTACGTCGCTAGTTTACTTCTGTGCAGAGTTACTTGAGATACAGAGGCACACTCCATTTATAAAGATTTACCTTCTGTGAAGTTAACTGCCAAACTATTGTGAAATAATTTGGTGTAGGTTGTACGCGTAATAATGATTTAGTTTATCTCAGTATTTTAATTCGTCTTTCAAAACTAAATAGTAAACACAGGTTTGATCAACTTACCACATAGGTCTTTACGGCAATTAGGCTAATTGTCGGTTTTAAAAGATCTGATCAGATTAATTCGGGTAATTTAGTGTAGACTTTTTTGGTGTATAAAACTAAATTACATATGCGTAAAAAACATACATTTTAATAACAAAATGCGCTTCATAATATTTTGGCCATGGAGTTCAACAGGCCAGTCACAACACTGTTGTAAAGCCCCTTTCAAAAGGAAACGTGAAGACTTAGGAATTAAAAGTAAACTGTATAGACTGAAGGAAACATGTTCATCTATATAAAAATTAGTTTCATTATAAAATTTAGCAAATTTCTATTACATAGAAATGTATATGTAAACTAGTTATATATAACTACATAGATATAGTTTTAAACTATTATAACGTAACCCTTGTTTTGATTGTTCATCATATTTTTTCACAGCACTAAACTTTATAGAATATTGAAACTTTCACTTGTGAAACTTACTTGTCTTTACTTCTTGTACGCGTTTCGGCGTGGTGTTCGCCTTCGTCAGCTTTGAGACAGACTGCCAGTAATTTGTAACGGTTTTTAAGGTATAGTGGGGATGGTGTGTGGAGGAAGGGAATTGGCGCGGGGATCCAAATTATTGTTAGTTTTTTGTATAATTGTGTCAAACAGTGTGTGTGATTTATACTGTAATTGGTGGTTAAGTATGTTGTTTGGTTGTGTTGTGTGGTGTTTGTATATTTCATATTGTTCTGCTGTGTTAAGTTTTCGACCTTTGGGTAAGTAGTGTAAGATTTCAAGATTAGTATCTATGTTGGTGTAGCTGTGGTTTTTTGTGTGTATGTGTGTGGCAAACGCGGAATGTATATTGTTGTTGGATAAGGCTTTTAGGTGTTCAGAGTAAATATACAAATATGAAATATATTGATATTGTATAATTGAAATATTGTATGAAATATGTATAATTGAAATATAGAAACACCACACAACACAACCAAACAACATACTTAACGACCAATTACAGTATAAATCACACACGTTTTGACACAATTATACAAAAAACTAACAATAATTTGGATCCCCGCGCCAATCCCTTTCCTCCACACACAACCCCCACTATACCTTAAAACCGTTACAAATTACTGACAGTCTGTCTCAAAGCTGACGAAGGCGAACACCACGTCGAAACGTGTACAAGAAGTAAAGCCAAGTAAGTTTCACAAGTGAAAGTTTCAATATTCTATAAACGTAACCCTATGTGTTACGCTACCTTAGGTATTATTTTATAGATATAATTCATAATACATCATGTGTTTGGCAAGTAAGAATTGATAAATTTTAATGTAATCATATTAATAACGATACAAATGAACGTCTCCTAGTTATATAAAATTTAATATTATACAGGCGACAGTAAGGCGCCAGACGTTCTGAAAATGTATTGTCAGGAAACAACTTTCTAAGTCATAAAGATATAGAATGCTTTGTTTGCTCAAAGTAGCAAAAAATACAGAGTCCCGTTAGCAGGGTGGTGAAAACAATCTTGAAGCTACAAAGGAATAAGCGGCGAAAGCGGTTTGATCACAAGAGCAAGTTAGCGTCATTTCTGCAAGTTAACGTACACGCGGGAAGAACTCGCCTGCCCAATGTTTAGCCAACCAAAAATAGCGTCACTTGGAAGCGCGAACTATTATCAGTTGCTGAATGGGTAAATTCGAATTTACCGGCAATAAATTGAACAGATAGCCAATTGGGGTATTCTTTAGTTTGACGGTGGGGAGAGTAGTTCGATCAACCATATAAATATTACCCTCGTAGGAACACTAAGGAGTCTTAGATATCAATCAGAGGAGTTTAGTCGAATCAGTCGGAGGAATAGTATATCAGTCTTTATTGTGACAATATTCTTGTTTTAAGTAGACATGAAGGAATTAATAAGTCAATTTATTATTCAGTAACTATATATCTACAATCCAACCAGAAATTGTTCAAGCCAATACGAAGAAGCAAGCGATTCGTGAGTGACTAAACTTAATTTAGGGCGTCATCAAGAGAGAAGAAGTATATTTACTATGTGCGCGTAATCTAAATTAAGTAAAGGCAGAGGTATACTTTATTATGTGCGCGTAATACGGAGTATATAGCCGAATTTAAGGTCGAAGTGCGCGAGCGTCAGTTGTTATCGCGTACGAGTGAAAATCAAAAGCAGAGCAAATAGTGATAAAGAGTGATGTGTGGGGAAGTGAGACACGAAGAATGCAGGAAATGGATAATCATAAATCAAGTAACAAATTTAAATTCAATTGATAACTAAAATAGATCCAATGTAGTATAGTCGTCTATCCATGGTTCGCCCGTTTGAAATGTTCGTAGGTTGAACGAAGAGCTACCCAAAGGGAGCTGTGATCTGATTCGTGTATTGAAATTGGACTCTCGCTGCGAGTTATCGGCCGAGGGCCGAGGGTGAATGATATAGTGTTATCAAAGTCTTTCCCGTCAATACTATACTAGTCATTTTTCTTTTTTTTAAATCGAGTCTTTCTTTTTTTCCATTCGTCTTCTGACTTCCTCAACAACGATTCTGTTCACCCGTATAATTATACATTTTTCAGCAAAACATTTCTTCCTTTAATACGTTTGTGTCTTCTGTTTAACACCCACCATTCTGATCCATGTCATAACGCTATATTCCACACAGGATAGTAAATAACTAGCCATCAAGAGGTCAAAATATTTTCCAGGAGAGGCAAACAATTTTTTTGAGGAGAAAAATATTTATATATTTTTCATACATACACACATGTTCATATTAGTTTGTAATTCTTGTATCATAATAGAACTAAGTACATAGATTGTATTAATTTATTAAAACCTTTATTGCTTCAAAATATGCATAAAATTAATGGCTTGTAAAAGTTAATGTTTGATCTTCATTAAGTAGTGCTCAAGTTTCTAAAGTTTTAATATTATGATGTCCGTAATCAAAACATCAGAGCGGGTTTTAGTGTGTATGAGGGTACACCGTGAACAAAAATTTTCAACATTCTCTATGGCGCGTTGCTCAGAGTAAAGCTGTGAATCTACAGTGTACGTTTCACAGAACAAACACGCGGAAAAGAAGGAGCGCTCCAAAGTCTCGCGTGTGTGTGTCCTGCCTGTTTTTTTTTTTGCGGTAATCACAATAATAAAACTTTGGAAACGTAAATATTATATAATTGAGATATTCTTGCCTGCCAGGAACGATATATTTTCACTCATACATGATTTAAATTAAAATGAAAAATTATAATTTTATTGTCTGGCAACAAAATTATTTTATTTTTAACAATTACCATTGTTTGAAAAAGTTTGAATGAATTTTCAAGTACTTTACTCTTGTTAAAACGTAAAACGTTGCAGGTAAACTACCCCTTCCCCTTAACCGATCTTTAGCAAAATCAGTAAACACTGAGTCCTCTACAACTCAGGTATATATGCAAACAATTATTTGATTCTCTTTGAATTTGCGGCAGTTACCGTTCGCCATAGAAAAAATTCTACACATAGACACACATACAGATACTTTTCGAAAAATGACTTTCCTTCATGTTTTGAGGGTAGTACAATCAGAATCTGCCCTTATCTCGAACACGATTTTTTTCGCCATCACCATACTTCCATTTCCTTATGGAACATGAAAGTAAAAAACTGATAGTCACGATTGCAAGCAACAGGATCCTATGGGAAATAATGAAAGTCAGTGATATCTGAAATAAAAATGTGATCTGTCATTAAAATCAATGAGCACTGGACTGGTGTTAATACCAAATCCTTGCTTGTTGATGCTGAACTGCCGGTAATATGCTCTTGTGTCTGGTAACGGGAGACTGTGTGTAACCCCTCCCCACAACGGTCGTTTGAAAAATAGTTCAAAATTCTGTACGATTCATTATGGTAAACACATAAATACAAGTAACACAAAACAATAAAAATCTTTGACATAGATCCAACAGCAGTATTCTGCAAAATACACAGTTTTACGAATGTTGTGCTAAATTCAACAACTCGTGAACATATTTTTGCCTTAAACAAAGAGTTTACGAGACCATGTTAAGTAACGTTTGTTCAACGATTGCTCGGTCTGAAAATTTATCCTCTACAAACAGTGGCAGTAGGTCTTGCAAATATCGTAAAGCTAAAGTAATTTATCCTCTACAAACAGCAGTGGCGTAGCTAGTAAGGGTGGCAGCGGATATAGATGGTGTCACCCCATTAACCCGAGAGAACTCGCGCCTATTTCTGGACCGGGAAAACTCGCGCGTGTCTTTTTCTCACTCCTATTAAATTCTATTATTATTAAGTATTTATTTTATTTTATTTTATTTTATTAATATATGTATTTTAATTTGTTTAACTTTAATAAATCAAGGTAATTAAAAAAAAAACATTTTCCAAATAATTACGTGTTTATTAGCTTACACTTAACGCTAAACATTAGTGACTAATCTTTTTCTCTCCGTTTAGCCAACATACTCTAGGTAAAGGTAAACGTAAATGTGAACGCACATCTGTCCGCGCCGCACCGTCCGAATTTTCGAAATTCATATGAAAAACTTCGCAATATGTACAAGCACGCGCACGGTTTTTTCATATTTTTTTGAAGTTTTTGTAAATTTTTAATTTTTTAAATCGCGGGTGGGTGTCACTCCCAAACGGGTGACACCCGGGGCGGACAGCCCCCACCGTCCTCCCTAGCTACGCCTCTGACAAACAGTGGCAGTAGGTCTTACAAATATTGTAAATCAAAAGTAATTTAACCTCTACAAACAGTGACAGTAGGTCTTGCAAATATCCTAAAGCAAAAGTAATGTATCCTCTACAAACAGTGACAGTAGGTCTTGAAAATATCGTAAAGCAAAAGAAATGTATCCTCTACAAACAGTGACAGTAGGTCTTGCAAATATCGTAAATCAAAAGTAATGTATCCTCTACAAACAGTGACAGTAGGTCTTGCAAATATCGTAAAGCAAAAATAATGTATCCTCTACAAACAGTGACAGTAGGTCTTGCAAATATCGTAAAGCAAAAGTAATGTATCCTCTACAAACAGTGACAGTAGGTCTTGCAAATATCGTAAAGCAAAAGTAATTTAACCTCTACAAACAGTGACAGTAGGTCTTGCAAATATCGTAAAGCAAAAGTAATTTAACCTCTACAAACAGTGACAGTAGGTCTTGCAAATATCGTAAAGCAAAAGTAAGTTTTTAATTAATTCAAAAAATAAATATCTCTCACTTTTAAAAACAAATACAGAATTCGTAACTGATAGAAGTATTTTCTGTAGCTAGAAAATGTGAAGTTTCGTTAATGGAATGAGGAACAATTTTTCCTGTGGATAATTACGTTTTACTGATATAATTGTTATTACCAAACGTTTCGTCCACGTACGATATGGGTTCCTCATTAATAAACCAAAGAATTCGAGTGATATAATAATAAAAATTAGGTAATCGAAATTCACTCACAAAGAGTCGATTGCTACATTGCTAAACGGACATTATATGCTACATGGATGTAGAGTGTCGAACCAGAGACAACAAAACAAACGCCGGCCATTAAGCTATTATCCAACCACATGCAAATTCACGGTTACTAGACTAGACTGTAGTCTAGTAACCGTGTGCAAATTTATCCAAGTTTTTACACCGCTTTTATCCAGGTGCCTCTCAGTACCACAATCCTTCTTACACCAGGGACACAGACAGGATTTTTTCTTGGGGTTGTGCGGGTAGGATACGTGGTAGGAATATATTGTTGAAGTTTCCCTACAGTTTACAGTTCGCCGGTAAAGGCTGTGGAGCCTCCATGTAAACGATGTCCAAACGCGTTCGGGTTTAGACCTACGCGTAGATCTAATTTAAGATTTAAGATTTGAATTGTTCATTTGCTTTCGGAAATTGTAATAAAGCATTAATCTAAAAAATATGACAAAATTATTAAATACCGATCGAAAAGCCGTGTACAACAATCTGTTAAAGATTCGAATAGCAATCATAAGCTGTTTAATACAGACATATTTAAATTACGATGGAATAGATTCCTGTACTCTAAATATCGTAAATCGAGTTGGATATACTGAGGGCTGAATAATATTCGAAGCCTATCTCTTTCCTACTCGCTAAGGTAACCTTGAAACCTCATAACCAAGGAAGCAAGGAATCGCCTTCACGGTCACATTATGCATATAAAAAGTCTAGATTTGATTGATTACACTAGGAACAATTACACATATCTCTTGGCTTTTCCTCCCCATTGTTCACACAAATTGCAACCCTTTGATGTGTCCTTTAGGAAACGGTTCGGTATGTATTACGAGGACGAAGTATGCTTTTTCTGATTGCTTCCCTTTTTGGAGCACCCTACATATAAGCGGCATCCATACTTTTAAGTCGTCAGTGCTTTTATGAAAATTGGTACGTGGCCTGTAGACAGAAATATCTTTACATTAGACAACCTCTTGCCAGCTGACACTACACAGGCACTTTACCTGTATAAGATGAGAACTGCCGGAACAAAGACAGCATAGAACAAATATAGATCTATCAACCATAAATGTTAAGTCTGTGGACTCAAGTGTGCCTTCATCACCACACAGCCTAGACCTTCAATGAGCACTAGATTTTTGGCGTGTTCCCCAGAGCAAATTATACCAATCCCCAAAATTGCTCAAATTAATAAAAAGAAAATATCCTAGGTTTTAAACAGCGGTCTTAAAATCGTCTCCTTATGAGGCTAGTGTAGAAGCTTCGTTACAAAATAAAAATGGAAAAGATAAAAAGGAAGTAAGAAAACGATGTGATTTCAACAGTAAATCCCCATAAAATAAGAGAACAGTAGGTGTATGAGTGCTAATTCTAACCAGTGTCTCGCTCTAGTAATTCAGATTATATCAGTGCCTGTACTGACAAAACTTATTCATAGTCAAATGAAGGATGGATTATCTGTAGTAAGTGCCTTACTTGGGCAAACAAATCGTGTGCGAGAGTAGATAGCGATGACGATGAACTGGTTCACATTTGTACACTATGTGAACAGATTTTTATGTCAGAAAGTAATTTTTACGTTTCAAATTATTATTTTTTTTATTAGATTTATTAAACATGTAAATCTAATAAATTTTTGCTACAAATTTCTTCTGTTTTTCTTTATAACACATTATTACACGACTGCCAAAAATAAAAAGGAGTGTTATGTTTTCAGTGGTAGGGTATGTATGTATGTATGTATGTATGTATGTATGTATGTTTGTTCCACTATAACTTTTTAACGGATTTACCGATTTTGATGTTCGATGGCTCGATGGATTCGTTACTTCACCAGAAGTGTCATAGGCTATATATCACCGTGAGTTGACTTCTGGTTTTGACCGGAAGTGAATACAAGTGATCGGTTTTAAGGATTTTTTTTTGTTCGTTTACTGGTCCATCAGGTGGCGCTAGTGGAAGGTATTCTGTAAAGTTCACTCCAGATAGCGCTCGCGATTTAAGACCACGCTCACTAATATTATAGTAGCGCGCTATTGTGTAAGAGTATAGATGTGCTATCCGTGAGAAACGGAGGCAGAGAGAAATATATATAGCAAACCAATATATATATATGTATATATATATATATATATATATATATAGATATACTTTCAGATCAGCTGTTCTCTGTTTCTCACAGATTGCACATCTATACTCTCACACAATAGCGCGCTAACATAGTATTAGTGAGCGTGGTCTTAAATCGCGAGCGCCATCTGCAGTGAGCTTTACAGAATACCTTCCACTAGCGCCGCCAATAATATCCCATATAATAGGTTTTGCCGCTTAGCGTCGCCATGATGCCCCCTCCACCGATCCATTTTCAATCCCAATATGAGAATCTTTCATGAGCAAGCTGAACCGCTAGGCGGCAGCTGTGTTAAATTAATCTCGCCAGCTATTAATATATCTATATATAAGGATGCGTGCGCAACCATAGATATACATAGATATATTAATAGCCGTCGAGATTAAGTTAACGCTGCTGCCGTCTAGCGAGCGGTTCAGCTTGCTCATGAAACATTCTCATACATGTTCGGACCTCATACGGCAGTCGAGCCCAGCCTTTACTTGCTGCTTCAGCATCCGTATTTCAATTTCTCCTCGGGTGACAGGTTGTTGAAAAAAATGAATTTTTTTATCGGTTTAAGAGTGGTGCAAGGTAGTTTGAGACACCCGGTATGTATATTTATTTAATTACATACTCACACACATGCGCACGGGGAAACCCAAACATGACTGCTGCTAGTCTATGAAAAGAGAGTGCTTGCGTCGGTATAATTCGATGCTAGGCACCACGGAACACCGTGCTAGGCCCATTCACTGTCGCTGCCTGCGCACGCCATCTACATGTACTACTATGGCACTGTACATAACCATGTTTTGGTTTCCCCGTGCGTGTATATAAGTACATATACCCACATTGCTTATGAAAATTTTATCATTTTTCATGCTTACAGGAATATAGGAATATAATACAAAATTTCTATTGTCAAAAATGGGCTTGTCAAGAAATACAAAAAAAGCAAGACAAATGAAGGAAAAAAGAAAAAAGGAATCTCCATGTTCTCGAGAGATGCGATTAGTACGAATAAGAAATCGTATGTCTCAAATTCGATCTCAAGAAACTTTACCTGCTCGTAGTTCAAGACTTAGTAATATGCGAGAACGCGCAGCAGCAGTGCGTAGAAATGAGACACCCATATCACGTGAAGCACTACTTAATGCTATGCGAGAATACGTTACAATAGCACGTGAAAGCGAATCGCCTTCATCTCGTGAAGCACGACTTTCTGCTTTGCGAAAACACGCTACAATGATGCGTGAATGCGAATCGTCCTCATCACGTGAAGCACGACTCTTTGCTTTGCGAGAACACGCTACAAATAAGCGTCAATGCGAATCGCCATCATCACGTGAAGCACGACTCTCTGCTTTGCGAGAACACGCTGCAGTGATGCGCGAATGCGAATCGCCATCATCACGTGAAGCACGACTCTCTGCTTTGCGAGAACATGCTACAATGGTTCGAGAAATTGAATCGCCCATGTCGCGTGATGCAAGACTTGCAGCTATGAGAGAACACGCTAAAAGGGTGTGTAAAGATGAGTCATCCACGTCACGAGAAGATAGACTCTCTAAAAAGAGAAAATATAACGTGGAAAAAAGGCAACAGTTGATTGAAGATACAAATTTTGAAGTACAAATATCACAAGTAGTCGAAATAGTTTGCTACTCTTGTGACAAACTACTTTATCAAAAGCAGGCACGTAGGATTACTGTCCTTACTAATATTACTCTCTTACCACAAGGCCATCCTGACGAAATTGTTTGCTGTAACAGGTGCGCTAATTATATATCGAAGAATAAAACACCATCTA
This sequence comes from Magicicada septendecula, assembly GCA_034769895.1. Taxonomy (NCBI): domain Eukaryota; kingdom Metazoa; phylum Arthropoda; class Insecta; order Hemiptera; family Cicadidae; genus Magicicada; species Magicicada septendecula. Next base: position 171,353,370 of record CM068372.1, read on the forward strand.
TGGCATTTTGGAATAATATGAGTGTAGTACCCATTCCTACTGAGTTGCAATGCCTAAACGAGATGGAGATTAGACTAGTTTCTCGCATAAGGCCTTTTATTAAAGTAATACGTTTAGGTGGAAAATTTGGTCAAGAGGGATTCAAAGGCCAGGCCATTCTGTTTGCGCAGCAGGTGGAAGAAGTATCAGAGCAGCTACCAATATCAGCTGCTAATGCAGGACTCGCTATTGTCGCAGAGTCACTGCAAAACGTGTCCAGCAGCCGGAGGTATTGCGTTGATGTTGGCAAAATAAAGAAGGCGCTCGAATGGCTCAAACGTAATAATCACTTATATGCTAATGTACAATTTAATTTCGAGTTAACTAGTGACGATATAAATGAATCTATCTTACAATCAGTTACGACGCAGCAACATGAATGCGTAGAACAAAGTGAACAGTGCCATTTCAAACATATCGGCGATGACAAGTTCATATTACGTGGACATTTTAACCAAGGCAATGATCGCTTTGGAGTAGAATCACGTGGCCGCCAATGCATGGCAAATTCTGCAACTGCTATTGCATATTCAGTGTTGAAGCCACTGCTACAATGGTCACCTTCAGACTTAGACAGAGTTTTGCTTGCTGGTGACAGATACTTTTTACAGTGCTTAGCGCACTTACCAGTTAAGCCAAACTACGTTAATATCGAGGAGTTGCTACCCTATGTAACCATCAATGAACACACATTTAACTTTCAAATTCTACCAGATGTAGTTGTAGGAGTTATCAATCCTATTGCTCCCGAACGAGTGCTGGAGGGCTACTTTACTAACATACAATCAGGTGTCGAACTTTTTTTTTTCCAAAGTCATGAACATGGTATTGTAACGTCTCAAAGCCAATATTCGGTAGCCATATTCAAGAATATTAACCATTTCTATATCTTTGACTCACACTCAAGGGGGCCAAAAGGATTTGTGGCAGGTGAAAAAGGATTATTAATGGTGATGAAGTTTCCTACAGAAGAATTGCTGTGCAGACACTTACTCGTTGTTTTAGAAGTGCGAAAATCAAGGGATCTGCAATTTTCTATCTCTGCTATAACTGCTTCTTTGATTACTACAAGTAATCATACTTCAGTTATTCGGGATACAAACGTAGAAACGATTGCTAATGATGACAGTTGTTCGAATGAATGTGACAATTTACTCAACAATAATGTGTGTGATAGTGAAATAATAACCACAAGTATTATGCCAATTGATACCGAAATACCCGATGTGAACTTTGTTTTATCTGACGTTGTTGTTCACAATCGTTATATACCTATTTATCAGCTGAAGCGTAAAAGAGCTCGACCCATAAATGTTATGAATGAACAAAGAGCTGAAGAATTAGCCTGGGTAAAACTATTTCCTGATGGTAGAAATGGTTTTGGAGAACATCGACTGATTCCCATTACTCCACTTGACTATTTTCAGTCACGGGTAATGAGTAAAGACAGGCGATTTCAAATGAACGAATACCTCTTTTACGCTCTCTCTACAGTTGAGTTGTATAAAGCTCAACAGAATGTTCTGTGTGTGGTCGGTTACGCCAAAATGGAGTTTAGCCCAACAACGCAGTTCAAAATGTTCACTTTGTGATGCGCAATATTCGAGGAACTCAGTCATTCTGGCATAAAGCCTTCACAGAGTTAATGGCAATGATTAAAATTCTCGGACCTCCACACTTTTACATTACGTTGTCTTGCAATGACCTAAACTGGCCGGATATCTTAAAAGCTCTGTTAGTGGCTGACGGTTAGGGTTGCCAACCATACTTTATAATAGAGTATCCTACTTTATTTTTGGTGAATATACTTTATACTTTTGCATAAAAAAAAATGTTGAGAGGTGTCAAGGGACACCCGGATGGAACGAAGTTCCTTTCGATTAATTAGTGAAGGAATTGTAATAAAATTTTATTTTTTTTAAGTTATAATAATATTTTTTTTATTATTAACAAATATAATGTAATATAAACTTAATCAGTAGGCTCAATTTTAGTAATAATTGGCTTGTGGTAACTGAAGTAGGAAACATATGTTTGGGATTCTATTTTATTTAAATGTCTTGAAAAAACTGCATCAATGGTAGTATTATATTTTGTTGTTGATTCTGCTGGATTATTGTTAATTCTTAAATCAAATTCTTCCTCTAGAAACTGTAGCAATGGTTTTGATTTTTCATTACTGAAGTTGATGTTAAAATCACCGGCTAAAATGAGTGGAACTTTATCTAAATTTTTGTTGTATCTGCTAAGCGTTCGAGATACATCTTTAGAATACTCTAGCAGTGCTCGATGAATGAACTCCTGAATATCTATTAATTTGTTATTTGGTGAGACATATATGACTGCCATGATTAAGGTAACACCGTTTTCCATTACACACTCTGCTGCACATAAATCTGCAACACTTGTACGTCTTACGTGCAAGTCCTGAATATTGTTCATTATGACCGACATATTTGGTGTTACAAGATTGGTCGTATCATTTGTGTTGTGATATATCGCAACTCCACCTGAACGAACAAAATCACGTTTAAAGTGGGTTATACAATTAAAATTCGGTATATCACATTCTTCTCGATTGTCCAACCATGTCTCTGATAATAACAAAATGTTCGTTTTTTCTGTAACAGAGTCGATTAAATCAACTGAATGTTTACGAAGGCTTTGGACGTTGAACGTACACAATGAAATGCCTTTATCTCTAGTAATGAAATCAATGACAGATTTTGCCTTCGTTTCAAGCTTATTTAATGACAATCTCTGAAACTCTTGTACTAGAGATATTGTTGATGAAGCTTGTACTCGATTATGATGAAATCGAAATTTAGTTTCATCATCATCAAATGTAACGATAAATAAACCTTCGATGCTTGTTACACGAGAGAGAGCAACATAAACAAGTTGTTGTGGATGTATTTTGTCATACTCGTAAACAATTTGATCAAATGTTCCACCTTGTGACTTATGAATAGTCATAGCACAAGCAGAAATTATGGGAAAGTGTTTACGTTTAACAGTAACTGCTTTATTCCTTGTCATGGTAATGTTGGATGTTCGCCATTCAATAGGTACAGCAGCATTATTAACTTTGCTTTGGACAGCTAGTAAAGCAGCTTTTTTTCTTGCTTTTTGCCCAACCTTTGCTGATCCACAGAATTCGAGCCAAACTCTGCAAACTACGTTGTCCTCATTGAAGTCTAGGTGAATTAATTTACCAACGGCACCATTAACTAATCCATCACTTACATCAATGTTTGTTGTGATAAGATAATACTTTCCTTTTACAAAAGTGATTTGGTAAGGTAATCCCCCAGTATCGATGACAGATTTTTTGTGTAGTTGTAATCTAAAAGAAGCTTCTTGTTCTTGATTTTTAGTTCCAGTTATTATATCCTTTGCTATTGAGATGACTTTATCTGGAGCTTCTTGCAAAATTGAATTGTTGTAACTGTCTACAGCGACATTAGTATAAAATAAACGAACACCATGAGGACTTAATTGTCGAGTTTCTTCTTTTTTGAAAAATCTTGATTCGATAATTTCTAATTGAAACTGTTCCAAAACTTCACCATTGCCAATCTTTGTAAGTATCAATGAAAATGCAGCATTAGCCTGTCTCATGACTTGCGTTAGTTCAAAAAATTTAAGACCTCGCCATAAATGTGGACCAACCATTCTCGTTTTAATAGGTTTATATATCAATGTTGCCCTTACTGGTGGAGCCTGGCGTAAATCACCAATTAAAATGACGTCAATGCCGCCAAAATCAACATTATGATTTGCAGTAATTTGTTTTAAGCGCAAATCAATTTTGGCTAACAGTTCTGCACTGATCATGCTGATTTCATCAATAATCAATACTTTGACGTATGTAAAAAGAGATCTGTACAAATGTAACATTTCAGATGATAATGGCAATAGTTTAGAAATCGAAATTTTAAGAGCAGTATGAACCGTAGTACCATCAATTGAAGACTCTGAAATGAAGGAATTGTCTTTCTTCTATGTTAGTTCTAGTGTTAACATAGTAATTATGTACACAAACATTCTGATTATACACTTTAGCAAATATTTCTATACAATCCATTTCTGCATACTCTGTTTCACTGCTGAGAATTGACCTTGCACCATTTGGATTGATGCATGAGTTGACGAAGGGCGAAGCAAGTAGTTGTTGCCTTATTTGTAAAGGCGACATTGAGAGATTCATAATTTTTATTATAGAAAAAAAGAAACAATTTCCATCTGTAGGAATGTTGACATCTTGATAATAAATTCCTTGTGGCTGTGCACAGTTTCTAAACTGTTGATATGGAACGTGAAATGAATTATTTTGCTGCGTTTCTTCTGCATTATTACGTATTTCTTCTGGATGTTTACATATTTTTGCACTGCAATTATCTCGTGATCTAAAATTAACCAATCAAAAAAATATTGATTAAAAAGACATCATATTTTACTCCAAAAAATATACCTTAGAAAGATAAAAAAAAATCATACTTACGCATCTGAATGATGATTTAAAGTGTTTAAAGCCTGAAATTTCTTTTTCCTATCGTAACATTCTTTACTTCTTTGTTTATCAGTTTTAGGTATTTTTTTACTTTTTTGTTTCTTTAATTTCTGCGCTTCATAATATTTTTTTCTTCTTTCTGCATTAGTTTTAGGTTTTTTGGCTGGTAATTGATCAGTCTCACTACATTCATCTGATCTCTCTGCAGTTATGTTTTGTACCATTGTATTTTGTAATTTCTTTCTCTCACGATATTCTCTACATCTTTGTGCATTTGTCTTTTTCCTTTTCCCTGATGTTATAGTTTGTACCTCAGTAGTCGATGCTTTAGTTGATTCGCTATTGAAATAAAAAAGCAAAAAAATTGTACATATACATACACACACCGAAACATTTATATATATATATATATATTCTTTCATACACGTCATAGATGCGCGGGACTTTGTAAACACAACAGAGTGTGTATATATATAAATATATATATATATATACTCTCTCGACTTCGTAAACACAACAGCGTATAGGTTAGAACACGCACGGCTTGCTAAATACATACGTTCTGATATTGTAATATTAAAATATGATTTGCTTTTGAATTTATTAAAATTATGACGCGTACACTTGCTAAACACACAATAATGGAGAGATTATAATGCGTATGACTTGGTTAGCACAATAATAAAGAGAGGTTATAATGCGTACTTGCTAAAAATACAAAAGCATTTATTATTGTCTGTATAAAATCTCTACTTACCTAACTCCATCAGCAATATCCGGAACTTGTGCAGAAACACTGTCAGGATTCATTATTATTATTATTTTTTATTATTTATTATGTACAAAAAACCTGTATACACTCAACAAAAATAATCGTCGCGACACCACACTGTTCAATGCGAAATAGAAATGAAAATATCTGGCTTGCTTTCTATAAGAGAGAGAGAGAGACAGACAGAGAAACATGCGCACGCCGCACAGCTTACAATAGCTTACTATAGCAAAAAGTGTCGTTACAACGAGTGTGTATATATATAAATATATATATATATATACTCTCTCGACTTCGTAAACACAACAGCGTATAGGTTAGAACACGCACGGCTTGCTAAATACATACGTTCTGATATTGTAATATTAAAATATGATTTGCTTTTGAATTTATTAAAATTATGACGCGTACACTTGCTAAACACACAATAATGGAGAGATTATAATGCGTATGACTTGGTTAGCACAATAATAAAGAGAGGTTATAATGCGTACTTGCTAAAAATACAAAAGCATTTATTATTGTCTGTATAAAATCTCTACTTACCTAACTCCATCAGCAATATCCGGAACTTGTGCAGAAACACTGTCAGGATTCATTATTATTATTATTTTTTATTATTTATTATGTACAAAAAACCTGTATACACTCAACAAAAATAATCGTCGCGACACCACACTGTTCAATGCGAAATAGAAATGAAAATATCTGGCTTGGTTTCTATAAGAGAGAGAGAGAGACAGACAGAGAAACATGCGCACGCCGCACAGCGTACAATAGCTTACTATAGCAAAAAGTGTCGTTACAACTTTTCGTGAGAATTTTTTCCGTCTAGCCCCCTTTCACAACGCGCGATAAGGAACTTCGTTCCAAAAAGTATGCGAAAATACTTTATTTTGAGTCTTTACTCAAATGTTACTCAATATGCACGAAACGAAACACTCTCATACGTAATTCCCGAATGATTTATCTATGCCTAAGATAAAACAGAACGGAACACACACGATTAACAATGATTATTTAGTATTGAACGAAACGGCAGATGGCAGTCCATATCGGTTTCCTTTCTAGATCATTATTTATACGTTGTTGTAAAGAAGATTAAATATTAAAATGGATGATTTATATTCCGAGTCAATAAGACTTAAAGAAATCCAAAGACAATCAACAAATAATAACAAAGAATTTTCAGAAAAAATACTGCTGAAAAGTGGCAATATATACTTAAGAATGCGTGTGATAACTTACCAAATATAAAAAAAAATTATTTCTTATCTGCTCTCTGTTCCCGCAACCTCAGCTTTCACTGAAAGAGTTTTCTCGGTGATGAATGTAAAGTGGCGAGAAGAGAGAAACAGAGCGTCCATAAATTTAATAAAAAATGAGTTATTTATTTATTTAAATCTAGATTTAGATTGTAATACTAGCTATCAAACTGTCAAAGACAACCAAAAATTGTTAGCTTGTGCTAAAAGCACAAAAAAATATGTATTTAAGGCAATAAAAACTTAAATTTAAATAATACTTTTTTTTCTTACAAATACTTTTTTTTCCTCTTCCAACAGACAAGTTACGTTATTTTCCTCAAAAAAAGTTGGCAACCCTACTGACGGTAGACCTGATTTCCCGATATCAGAACTTTCTTTTTCAGAAAAATTGCGTCTTGTGCAGTTGTGTAGTTTATGCTGCGCCTAAATACTTTTTCACGTTACTTAAACGACAAAATAATCCGATATTAAGACGTCCTGTTGACGACTTTTGGTGGCGTATCGAATTTCAGCTCAGAGGAAGTCCTCACGTACACATGGTGATATGGTGCACAGATATGCCACCATTCGACAGTGAAGAAGGGATAGCACTATTAGACAGCGTGATCACCTGCAGACTTCCTGATTTTAACGATGATCCCGAATTAAGGGAACTGGTTTTACGCTTGCAAACTCACAAACATAAACATACGTGTTATAAACATAACAATTACTGCAGGTTTGGTTTTCCAAGACCATTAACTGACAGAAGCAAAATACTCGATGATGATGAAACAATGAGAAATGACGGAAGATTCTACATTTTAGAAAGAGAGAAAGGAGAAGAAAATGTGAACAATTACAACGCACGCATTTTAAAAATATGGAAAGCTAATATCGATATTCAGCCTTCTAGCACTGCCACTGGAATCGCTTATTATATTTCTAAATATGTTTCCACATCGGAGCCTGCTGAAGTTTCTAAAAATATTCGCGACGCTATTCGACGTGTGCAAGAAAAGGGAGGCAGCATGGCGAAACAAGTTTTTGCAATTCAAAATGCTATTTTAACGCACAGAGAGGTGTCAGCATGTGAGTGCGCACTACGTCTGTGTCACCATTATTTAGTTAATTATATAATTTATAAAACAATTTATCGAAATGTTTGTATTATACTAGTTATATAATAGTATATAAAATAAAGTTATACTATATTTATAAGTTAATAAGTTCATACGCTAATTATACTATGTACATAATAAAGTTTCAAAATAAAACTATGTAAAAATTGAATTTTTTTTTGCACTTGACACATACGCACGCACACACGCACGCACATTCCCATTATACTCTTTTTAAACACAAAAAGGAATAAAATAAAAAAATAATTTAAAAAATTAAAAAACACGACTGCCAAAAAAATAAATGAATAAATAAAAAATAAATTGATAAAAAACTAAATTAAAAAAACTAAATAAAAATAATATTTAGTAAAAATCACAAAATCTAAATAAAGTCGATTTAAAAAGCCAAAAACAAGGTATTGAAATTCAGCTCTGATCAGATTTAACGAAAATGTTATGAATGATTAAACGCATAGTAATTTTATTAGATTTAAATTACTTTTCGATGTTGAATATATATCAATGCATCATATGAAGACTACAATTATAAAAAATATTGCTGATAAAATTTTGCTCTTCAATTTTAATTTTCAATGCAGTCGGGGGCTGTTTAATGAAAAGAACAAATCTATTTAGAAACAGCCCCCGACTGCATTGAAAATTAAAATTGAAGAGCAAAATTTTATCAGCAACATTTTTTATAATTGTAGTCTTCATATGATGCATTGATATATATTCAACATCGAAAAGTAATTTAAATCTAATAAAATTACTATGCGTTTAATCATTCATAACATTTTCGTTAAATCTGATCAGAGCTGAATTTCAATACCTTGTTTTTGGCTTTTTAAATCGACTTTATTTAGATTTTGTGATTTTTACTAAATATTATTTTTATTTAGTTTTTTAATTTAGTTTTTTTATCAATTTATTTTTTATTTATTCATTTATTTTTTTGGCAGTCGTGTTTTTTAATTTTTTAAATTATTATTTTTTTTTATTATAACTGTATTAATAAAATAATTAATTTATTAATAATTAAATAATAATAATTATAACTGTTCTTATTATTAATTTCAATTGTTATATAATGATTTTACGTGTAACCCTAAAGTCTGACTGCTGATTATTTCATTAATAAATAAATTTGTGTTAAAATATATGATAGCCATTTGCAGGTACTCCACTTTCCCCTTCTATGGACAGTTCACGTAACTACATTGCCAGATTTTGAGCTCTTATTGTATACAAAAATTTATAAATCTCTATGGTTTTTAACTCAAAAAACAATAATTTTATGAAGAATATGTTTCTATTGTGCAATCCCAGATTCAACTAGAGTAGTCTGGATATTAAGTACCCAACTTTGCCCCACCTTTCCCTACTTCAGTGATGTAAACAGGAAATACTAGACGTGTCTAGTATTTTGGAAGACAAAACCCACAAAAGCTACGAAACAATATTCTCCAAGAACCATGGAAATGAAACTCGATTTACAATTTCTATTCAATAACACTCGAATGTACACTTTCTATGTGAAAAGTACTACATTTAATGTGACCTCTACGCATTACGTACCCACATGGTTAGGGGTCCTCCTATTCAACATCGTTTCAAACAATATTGTAATTGTGAAACGTGGAATTTTCTACATTGTTCAACGAATCTATGGTTATACTGTAAAACGACATGATCGACTTTGTGATTGTTTGAAAGTGAAGTCTCGGAACAACGGAACTGCATGATACTACGTATTTTAATCGGCATGTTTTATTCTTTAAGAAACAATACATTTTGCAACACGCGACATTTTAGATGATGCCTATATAGAAAAATAAATAACTACAAAATTCTTTCAAAATAGACACAAAATGTCCAACACAATAACAAAAAGTAAGACGCAGTACAAAAAAGGGGGCAAAGAGAGCGAAACGATCAATGAGATAAAAATAACGATCTAATTAATACGTTTGTAAACATTTTAAGCCGTTTGTATTAATATTTTTTTTTACCATTTTAATGAAACAGTTATATATGTGATAAAATCTGACAAGTGGAGGAAATAAGATGCCTCCGAGAATAATATATTCGTAAAAGACGTCATGCAATCAATTTATCCACTTCTTTCTGTGATTTTTTGTCTCCCACCCCCTTATCAGTAGCTCTCACGTCCCAAATCTATGAACAGATCACCAAGTGTCAGGCGAATGGATGTACGCAAAAAACCCGAAAAACCTGATCGCATTCATGGTCACAGGCGCGTCTCATCTCATTCGTCCTTGACTGCTGTAGCGTCTTTCCTTGTGATAGAATAAATACTTCATAAAAACATAAAAACTTCCCTGTCGCGACCTCAGGTCAGTGTGTGTTTGTGAAGCCTACTCGACAGACATGATTCTTCGCCTGCTGGTCGGAGCGTCGTTTATTCTTCTCATCATTACAGGTGACGCAACGTAACCACTGTTCTTCCGGATTATTACCTAGTATTTATAAAATAGATTGACAGTATTAACATTTTGACTGTCGGCTCATTTGAGAAAAACATTTAATTTAGGCCAGTTGGTTTTTTGTAATAGCTTTAAGTGGCTATGAAATATGCATACAACCAAACATTTTACCAAACCGTTAACTTTTTAAATTAAAATCACTGTGTTTATATAATAGGCCTATATAAACACATTATGATACACGTAACATAATATGATAACATATTATGATACACGTGGTCCACTTAAGTCACATAAGTAACTTTATGATTGCGTCACTCCGTGTGTTTCTACTAACCAGTAGGTCTACTGATTATAGGCCTACTTGAGACACACGTGTCTCTAACCTAAAACTGAATTAAAACGTAAAATAATAAGAGTAAATTTGTTTTTTACCTTAGAAAAATTTCTCTATTAATAAATAGTGTATCAAATAAAATTAATTTGAAATATAAACAATATAGTAATAATAATAATAATAATATTTACTTTATACTAAACTTGTATTGCAACCATTAACACGCAATTATACTTCCATATGCGCTTTCAAGCCTCTCGGCTCATCTTCAGATGGAACACAACCTGTTGCGTGGTTGGAAGTCTAATTGCGTTTTAGTGGTTGCAATACAAGTTTAATAAAAATTAGATTTAACCACTAAATTGTGTTTATATTTTTATAATAATAATAATAATAATGATGATAATGTGAAGAAAAGACAATATTACTATAAATAACAAAATATTGTAATGATCAAGCAATAATTATATACTTCGCACTAAAAAAATATATGAAATGTCACTTGCAGTGTGTTATTGGAAAAAACTTATCATGTGTATAAAGTTTATATTACATGCTGCACATTTCATAGAAACCTGATTGGTATGGTTTGGTGCATCCTGTTGACCATAGGACATAGTTCGTTGCACATTCATGTGTTGCAAGGTCCTTTTCTCTCTGTCTCACTCAACTCAAATTGCAAGTTACTTTGGGTCAGTCACACACCCTTATTTTAAACCATCCAATTAGTACTATGCAATATAATTCTTAATCTTATCTATCTGTCCTCTATCATTTACTTCTTAATCATGTTATAAAATATTTCTTCATTATCAAATTTAATTTTAATATTAATTACATTTTCTAACCCTTTTTCTCTTTCTTTTAATATTTCTAACTCCTCTCTAAGCTTCCTTTCAACTGTGTTATTTACTACTTTTACAATTTCGTATTCTTCCAAAGGATTAACAAACTTATGGTTGTCTTCTATGAAATGTCTTGCATATAACGAATTGGTTGTTCTATTACCTTCTCCACGTTTGTGGTCAGACAACCTGCATACGAATTTTCGTCCTGTCTCACCTAGGTACACTTTATTGCAGTCTTTACATTTTAATTTATAAATTCCGCTTTTCTGTAATACTGGAATTTTTTCTATATTCTTATTCCTTATCTTATCAAATACCGTTTCACATTTTTTAAATAGCTATATCTACTCCATATTTATTAAAACATTTTATAATTTTTCTAGTATGTGAACTAGTAAATGTAAATTTTCTAGTAATGTATGTCAATGACCCTGCATAATTCTTTTGTTCTGGTTCTATTTTAGCTTTTTGTATGTTAACCCTTTTCATAACTTTATCCACTATGTTGGTGTTATAATTATTATTCCTTACAATTCCCTTTATCGTTTTTAACTCCCTATCTTTTGATTCGGTCTCTTTTAAACACTTCTGAGCTCTGTAACAAAATGTATTGATTGCCGCCATTTTATATCTATATGGGTGGTAAGACTCTCTTGGTATAATTATATCAGAATACGACTCTTTCCTAAATATCCCAAACTGTAGTTTCTCATTATCCTTAATTTCTATGTTCAAATCTAAGTAATTTATTTTCTTACCTCCTATCTCTTCTTTAAATTGTAAGTTTTTATCCTTATTATTTACCTCATTTATAAACTCATGCACTTCTTCTATGCTTCCTTCCCAAATTACTAATACATCATCAACGTATCTAGACCATAATTTTATATTGTCTTTATACTTAGTGGAAGTTATTAATTGCTTTTCAAAATCATTCATGTATATTTCAGCAAGAATAGGGGATAATGAAGACCCCATAGGTAAACCTTTTTTCTGTATATAAAACTTGTTTTAAACCTAAAATAGTTCAGATTTACACATTATTTAATTACTTTCATCAACTGCTTTTTATACCTGTATTCTCCCATATTATTATCGTTTATTAACTTAATAACTTTATTTACTGTGATATTGGTAAACATGTCCTTAACATCCAGTGATATCAATTTTGTATTTACATTAATCCTAATATTTTCTATCAATTTTACATTATTCTCTATGTTGTATTTTGTCCCAAATTCATATTTCTCTTTCAGTACTCTGCTAACTTCCTTTGATAATTTATAAATAGGTGCATTAATCAAAGAAACAATCGGTCTAATTGGTTTTCCTTCTTTATGTATCTTAACCTGACTTTTAAAAGTTGGTGCTGTTGGATTACTTTCCAGTAAATACTTTTTCTTATTTTCTTCTATAAATGTTATCTGTTTCATCATTTGTTTTATCCTTGATTGGTACTTACTTGTATAATCATACTTTATTTCCTCGTATGGTTCTTCCCTTATAAATTCTTCCGTTTTCTTTATGTATTCGTCCTTTCTCAGTAGTACCATTGTATTTCCTTTGTCCGCCTTCGTAACTATAATATCATTTTTCTTTATTTTATTCTTTAGTTTAGTTACAGTTGATTTGATTTTTTGTTCATTTTTTGAATTATACAACTTTCCTTAAATATTTTATCTACTACATTCCCTACTTCCCACCTTATTCTTTTTTTATCATTTTCATTTCCTAGTTTTTGTATTATGCTTTCGCATTCAATAATCGTTTTTTCTTGATTTAATTCTGGTGGCGGTGCATATTTTAAGCCTTTTGCTAACATTTCTTTTTCTTCTGTATTGAAATTCACCTCTGTAAGGTTTATTACTCTTTTTTCATAGTTATTCTTAGAGAGGTGTTCCTTTTTTACTTCGTTCTTTCTTATTAATTTATATAACTTATCTACCATTTTTTTATTTTTATTTTCCAATTTCTTTTCTACGTACCCCAAACCAAAATTATATAATATTTCTTCTAACTCTACATACGAGTATATTCTTAACAATTCTATGTGTCCGTCATATAATTCCCTATTATATCTATTGATGAAGCCGTAGAGTGACCTTATTTCCAGTTTTATCCACAACTTCTCGCTTTGTTCTTTTACTTTTTTGGCTACACTGTTCTTATTTTTAATTTTAACTTGAGCGTACTTTGGGATGACATTATTATCCAGACATTGTTTATTAAACCATATTTTACTTAAAACCCACTTCAATTTAACTTTTAACTTAAGATATTTAAAAACTTTACTTACCTTATTGTTGTCGTTTATTACCTCATTGTTGTTGCCCATTACCTGTAGTCGATTGCACATCTTAACAGACGTTTAATGAAGAAATTTGTGTTAGTGGTTGAAATCACAATCAGAATGATCACAGTTGCACACCACTATATAAAAATTATCCCGATTAGCGCTTTCAAGCCTCACAGCCCATTGTCAGATCGGAATAGGCAGAATTATTTTAAAACAAACACTTCACCCCTCTCCACCAACCTGCTCACACACAACAAGCTAAAATAATTGACCCTTCCCCACCCCCTAAACCCTGTCACACACCATCTGTACAGTTACATATTTTTCTAGCAAATTCCTTGTGTTTCAGTGTTGTGTGTGTGTGTGTGTGTGTGTGTGTGTGTGTGTGTGCATCCTTTTAAACTTACCCTACTTCCTCTCCACACACGTGGGTCAGTCACACACCCTTATTTTAAACCATCCAATTAGTACTATGCAATATAATTCTTAATCTTATCTATCTGTCCTCTATCATTTACTTCTTAATCATGTTATAAAATATTTCTTCATTATCAAATTTAATTTTAATATTAATTAAATTGTCTAACCCTTTTTCTCTTTCTTTTAATATTTCTAACTCCTCTCTAAGCTTCCTTTCAACTGTGTTATTTACTACTTTTACAATTTCGTATTCTTCCAAAGGATTAACAAACTTATGGTTGTCTTCTATGAAATGTCTTGCATATAACGAATTGGTTGTTCTATTACCTTCTCCACGTTTGTGGTCAGACAACCTGCATACGAATTTTCGTCCTGTCTCACCTAGGTACACTTTATTGCAGTCTTTACATTTTAATTTATAAATTCCGCTTTTCTGTAATACTGGAATTTTTTCTATATTCTTATTCCTTATCTTATCAAATACCGTTTCACATTTTTTAAATAGCTATATCTACTCCATATTTATTAAAACATTTTATAATTTTTCTAGTATGTGAACCTATGTATGTCAATGACCCTGCATAATTCTTTTGTTCTGGTTCTATTTTAGCTTTTTGTATGTTAACCCTTTTCATAACTTTATCCACTATGTTGGTGTTATAATTATTATTCCTTACAATTCCCTTTATCGTTTTTAACTCCCTATCTTTTGATTCGGTCTCTTTTAAACACTTCTAAGCTCTGTAACAAAATGTATTGATTGCCGCCATTTTATATCTATATGGGTGGTAAGACTCTCTTGGTATAATTATATCAGAATACGACTCTTTCCTAAATATCCCAAACTGTAGTTTCTCATTATCCTTAATTTCTATGTTCAAATCTAAGTAATTTATTTTCTTACCTCCTATCTCTTCTTTAAATTGTAAGTTTTTATCCTTATTATTTACCTCATTTATAAACTCATGCACTTCTTCTATGCTTCCTTCCCAAATTACTAATACATCATCAACGTATCTAGACCATAATTTTATATTGTCTTTATACTTAGTGGAAGTTATTAATTGCTTTTCAAAATCATTCATGTATATTTCAGCAAGAATAGGGGATAATGAAGACCCCATAGGTAAACCTTTTTTCTGTATATAAAACTTGTTATTAAACCTAAAATAGTTCTGATTTACACATTATTTAATTACTTTCATCAACTGCTTTTTATACCTGTATTCTCCCATATTATTATCGTTTATTAACTTAATAACTTTATTTACTGTGATATTGGTAAACATGTCCTTAACATCCAGTGATATCAATTTTGTATTTACATTAATCCTAATATTTTCTATCAATTTTACATTATTCTCTATGTTGTATTTTGTCCCAAATTCATATTTCTCTTTCAGTACTCTGCTAACTTCCTTTGATAATTTATAAATAGGTGCATTAATCAAAGAAACAATCGGTCTAATTGGTTTTCCTTCTTTATGTATCTTAACCTGACTTTTAAAAGTTGGTGCTGTTGGATTACTTTCCAGTAAATACTTTTTCTTATTTTCTTCTATAAATGTTATCTGTTACATCATTTGTTTTATCCTTGATTGGTACTTACTTGTATAATCATACTTTATTTCCTCGTATGGTCCTTCCCTTATAAATTCTTCCGTTTTCTTTATGTATTCGTCCTTTCTCAGTAGTACCATTGTATTTCCTTTGTCCGCCTTCGTAACTATAATATCATTTTTCTTTATTTTATTCTTTGGTTTAGTTACAGTTGATTTGATTTTTTGTTCATTTTTTGAATTATACAAACTTTTCTTAAATATTTTATCTACTACATTCCCTACTTCCCACCTTATTCTTTTTTTATCATTTTCATTTCCTAGTTTTTGTATTATGCTTTCGCATTCAATAATCGTTTTTTCTTGATTTAATTCTGGTGGCGGTGCGTATTTTAAGCCTTTTGCTAACATTTCTTTTTCTTCTGTATTTAAATTCACCTCTGTAAGGTTTATTACTCTTTTTTCATAGTTATTCTTAGAGAGGTGTTCCTTTTTTACTTCGTTCTTTCTTATTAATTTATATAACTTATCTACCATTTTTTTTATTTTTCTTTTCCAATTTCTTTTCTACGTACCCCAAACCAAAATTATATAATATTATTTTAGCTTGTTGTGTGTGAGCAGGGTGGGGGAGAGGGGTGAAGTGTTTGTTTTAAAATAATTCTGCCTATTCCGATCTGACGATGGGCTGTGAGGCTTGAAAGCGCTAATCGGGATAATTTTTATATAGTGGTGTGCAACTGTGATCATTCTGATTGAAATTCAAACAGAATCAAATAATTTTTTGCACATGTGCCCGAGTTGTAGAGGATGTGTTCGAGGTAAGGGTTGATTCTGATTGTACTACCCTCAAAACATGAAGAAAAGTCATTTTTAGAAACATGTGTGTGTGTGTGTGTGTGTGTGTGTGTGTGTGTGTGTGTGTGTGTGTGTGTGTGTGTGTGTGTGTGTGTGTGTGTGTGTGTGTGTGTGTGTGTGTGTGTGTGTGTGTGTGTGTGTGTGTGTGTGTGTGTGTGTGTGTGTGTGTGTGTGTGTGTGTGTGTGTGTGTGTGTGTGGAATTGTTCTACGGCGAACGATAACTGCCACAAATTCAAACACAATCAAATAATTTTTAGCATATGTGTGGTTAAGAGGGAGGGGTAGTTTACCTGCAACGTTTTACGTTTAAACAAGAGTAAAGTACTTAATTATGATAAACTTAATATCCTATAAAGAAGGTCATTATAATTCACTGTAGAGAGGCTGATGAAATATCTTAAATAAAAAGGGTAGTTGAAGGGGAGGGGGTAATTTTCGAAAACTACCTTTTTGATGTCGAATAAAGTACTTCATTTTGATCGATAAGATAGGGTAATTACATATAATGAAACTATTACTCAATAAATGTGTAAATATAAAAAAATGGTCAAGTTAGGTTAAGGGGAGGAGTAGTTTACCTGCATTGGTTTGTGTTTCAACAAGAGTAAAGTACTTAATTTTGATAAATAAATGCCCCGAAAATAAGGTCATGTTGATCCACTGTAAAATGGTAAATCAGATATCTATAATTGGAGAGGGTAGTTGAAGAGGAGGGGGAGATTTTTTGAAAATTACTTTGCCGATATCTGTAAAGTACGAGTATATAATTTTGAATGATAGATACCTTAGCAAAACATATGATAAAACTATTACTCTTGAAAGTGTGGGGATCGGTTGAGAAGGAGGGATGATTATCTGCGTAGTTCAGTTTCGTTATAAGAATAAAGTACCTAATTTTTATATATAAAGTGACCCAAAAATAAAATTATATTAACCGACAACCCCATAATAACAAAAATATCTATAAATAGTGAAAATAGTTTGAGGGTGGTGAATATTGTCTTAGAAGATAAAAAGAAAATATGGCGTTTTATCTCTAGAAGTGACAAAGGTGCAGGTATATTCATTTTGACTCTTGTTACTTTCTCGTATTGATGAAGCGCATTTACCATACTTTTGCCGTATTGTTCAACTGCACTCTTCGTATAGGCTATTGCATGATACCTAACCCTTCCTGAGTGGAGTTCAATAAGATTTTCATTGATCAGACAAGTCAATATATGACTTGGCGTTATTGTAATCAATTACTACGATTGCCTTTCCTTGTCTTACTATAACTCATTTGGTGTTAACATAAAATGTGTGCTACCTGTTTTGTTGTTAGAAAAAGTATCTCTTTGGTCTTTTCATTTACCAACGATTATTTTCATATAGCGTTGTAAGGCTTATACAGGATGTTCACAAATGGTCGTCCAATATTTCGGTAACGTGTTCCTTACATTATTACAAGAAAACAAGTTCCTGTAAACATAGGTCCAAAAACGTATAGTTTTCCATCTGTCCGCCATTTTGTATTTTTTAAGAAAAATTTTATTTCTCGAGAATGGAGTAATATATTCTAATGACATCTAGTACGTGTTACCCTAGTAACATAATATACAAAACAGAATTTTTTGAAAATTTTACATTCACGAATTTCAAAATGGCGGCTGTTTTAATTATTAAATCATTCATATCTCACAAACTATTAGTTTTATGGAATAATGTTCCATTAGATAAAATCTTAAGCATTATTTCGAGAACAAAATTGCACCTAATTTGTTACAATACGATCTCAAACAACCGAGTTATGATGGAAAATGTCAGTGTGAGTCTAAGTTACCAACAAACTGCAAAAATAATTATTGGCAAATAGTTTTATTTGTAAATACAAGCGAAAAAATAGTAAAAAACATTACAATTTGTTTGAAAGGTGAAAATGAAAACGTAAAATGCAAAATGAATACAAAAGATTTTAAACTATTTTATTTATCTGCAGATTTTAGTATTAACTAAAATAAAAAATTACCATAACAACAGCACGAAATAATTAAAGTAGGTGTTCAATGTGTCCCCCATTTACTTCAATGCACCTTTCAGCCCGTTCGAAGTTAGAATACGTTCAAAAATTCCCGGTATTACTTTAACTTGTTGACAGCAAATAATTATTTTGACTCTCAAAATTCATCTGCCGTGTTTATTCGAGTGCTATACAACATGCTCTTCATATACCCCCACAAGAAAAATCCAATGGACTTAAATCTCGTGAGGAGAGAGGCCATGCAACTGAACCACCACGCCCAACCCACTGGGCTTTAAAGCTATTATTCAAAAACTGCTTGACATTATTTGAGAAATGTGCGGGTGCACCGTCATGCATGAACCACATTTGTTGTACATGATGTAGAGAAATATCATACACTATTTCATTAAGTGTGTTGGTAAGAAATTAATGGTATGTTTCTCCATTCAATCTGTTAGGCAAAAAGTAAAGACCAATCAGCTTATCTCCGAAAATACCCGCCCAGACATTAACCGAAAACCGATGCTGATGGTTTGACACTAAGGTTGCATGTGGATTTTTCTCTGCCCAGATATGGTTGTTGTGGAAATTATTTATTCCATCCCGAATAAAAGATGCCTCATCCGTAAATAAAATTTTGGATACAAACATAGGGTCACAAACTTCCCACTGACAGATTCATTAGCCACTGACAGAACCCAGTCCTGGTATGGAAATCGGCTGGTACGAGAGCTTGAACACGCTGAAGGTGATACGGATACAGCAATTGATTGCGAAGAATTTTCCATATGGTGGTGTGACTTTGAATATCTTCCTGATGAGCGCTTCTTCGGTATGACAATTCTGGTTCCTCTTCAATTCTGACCAAAACTCGTTCCTCTGAAACCCCCCTTTTACTTTTCTAAGTTTTGTAATTTTTTTTTTTGAATTTAATTTAATTTTATTTTTATTAAGTTTTTTTTTGTAAAAGGGGAGAGACATCATATTTAGAACTAGGTAAAGAAAAAACCTAGAGGAAGCAAAAGTGTGCAAGGCCCAAATACAATTACAGACATGTCCCCCCAGGTGAATGACAGGACTTGCAAATGAAAAACTCTTTTAACCAACAAGCGTGTGCTTTATTCAACCTGTAAGATTTTACATACATAACAAGTTCGTAATTGTGTGAGCACACCATTAAAGGCAGAATTATATATATATCTATGTATTTCCATTAATTCATAATGTCACAAAGTAAATGAGTTGACATTACTAATTGCAAAAATTTCTGCCTGATTATGTATGAGTCAAAGTTGGTAATAATCTCATTCATAAAGCAATACTAATCCATCAGTGTTGTATAATATCAATTAGGCTAGCCTGTTGTCTCAGCAAGCACATTTATGGTTATTCTCTTGTTTTAAATCAGTTACATATTCCCCAAAAATATATATATATATAGTAAAATTACACACACAAACACATATACGACATGAATAACCAAAACATCCCTCATTTCAACACTAACCTCCACATAAACCGATTCCCACTACAGTAAATAAATGAAGCCTAATATGTATAGCTAGGTACAAATATAAATGACAACGTAAATGGAATATCTCAGCTCCTAAGCATAGATTTGCCAGCATATTCACAAGCATAGTTCACACCAGAGAATGTAAGTGACCGCCCCGAAACTCAACCAGCCAAACGAACCCTTAGCTTAATCATTAAGCGTTAAGTATGTGTGTGAAAGAAAATCGTTTCTCATCTACAGCATCAGACAACCCCAGCTACGTTATTAAAACTCAGCCATGACCAGATGACTTGATAGCACGAGATAATTAACTCCCTAATGGTCTTAATTAGATGAAAGTTAGATCTTACAGTAAACTACGGATGTGTGTGTATGTGTGTAACTTCTTACACATTATACAGTTATAAGATACTTCATTAGGTGTACTGTGGTAATGTTCACACATGCAATAACATGATGATCACACATAATTGAACATGAGAGTTTGTGCTAGAGTATAGTGTTCAGAACTTCACGAGTGAGCTTCTGGCGGCTTCTGTGCATTCACAAGTTGTAGAGAGAGAGAAATATATATAATCAGAATTTTCCCACCTGGATTGTCCGGGGTACATAGTTCGTATGGGCGCGGATCAGTGATGTCACAGTCGTGTCACCAGACCCTGGTGCAGCTTAGCGTTGGAAAAAGTCCTTGGTGCAGCTTAGCATCGAAAAAGTCCTCGACTGACGGCATTGTGGCTATAGATCGTCTCTGCCATTAGGGGGGACAGATGTTCGTCCGCCCCTGACACCCATCTCGTCCTTGGTCGAGCACCTGGACATACAATACTTTTAGAGGGTGTCATAAAGAAAATCACGCCACTTAGGCCGTCCACATTAAATACCAACACTAACTTTAAGCAGCAACAGCGCACACACACATCGCCACTAATTCAGATTAAACAGTATTAAGCTCGTCTAGCAATTACTTTCTTAAAGTTTCATTGAAATATTCAAATTGATTAGCTGTGTCTTTCGTTGTTATTAATTACATCAAAACAGCTGAGTGCAAGATACATTAGCATTTTCTCTGTTCAAATCAACTTGACCCACGACTCTCACATTCATTATTTAATAAATTTAATTTAATTTGATTTTGTAATAGCATTAATGCCCAGATTAAAAACTGCTCTATACGCACACACACACACAGGCATAACTCATAATGGAAGCTGAAACGCAAAATATATTTGGAGTTAGAATATTTTCAGAACCCTCAGACTTGCACGTACCTGGAGCAACACTTTATCTAGCCTATCATAGTGATAGGTTCGGAAGTCCTGGTTAGAAGTTCGCCGCCAGCCGAGACCAGATGAACAGCTTGGAGGATGAAGCAGAAATGAGAGCGATACAACGTTTCGCTCCAGCCAAGTAACCTCCGAAAGCAGGAACGTACAGACACACAGCTGGCCGGCAGCGCCAGCTGTATTGCGTAGCAGCACAACCGTCTGTGTGTATACCCGACCGACAACAAACAATCGTAACAGGGTGGCAGTGCGTGACGTCAGCGGCGCTCGTTTTTAAAATAATAATAATACGTTGCCGAAGCCAGTTCGGCACACCTCTAATTCAGCAGTTGAAACAGATCTCGGTCTACCATAATCCTGAGTCGATGGTCGATGAGTCGATGAGTCGAATGTACCAATCTCACACAATCGCTTATGGATTTTCACAAACATTTTACTGAGAGGCTGCCTACGATCTGGATAAGCTTCACGATAAAGGCGGACTGTTTTTGTAGCAGATCCATTGGCTTTCCCGTAGATGAAATGCATGTCAGTCATTTCATGATTACTATACAAATTTGCCATATCTAATGACAATTACGAAAATAACGCACAATAAACAATAAAACAAAGAATAATAAAAACAAAACAACAGTATTGCGAAAAAATTAAAAAAATAACGCACAATTCACTACTCTGTTCAAAACACTAAGATCAACTGCAGTTTCAATTTTACAAATTTGCTTATTAATTTATAAAACAGCTGATTGAAGTATTGTTGACTTATATTCAGTTGGCCTAGTGTTTTTGAATAATAACTGGACGAGATAACATCACTGATTTCATGATATTGAGCATTGATTGACGCACACTGACATTTTTCATCATAACTCGGTTGTTTTGAGATCGCATTGTAACAGTTAAGGTATCATTTTATTCATGAAATAATGCTAAAGATTTTATTTAATGAGACGTTACTCCATAAAACTAATATTTTGTGAGATATGAATGATTTAAAAATTAAAACATCCGCCATTTTGAAATTCGTGAATGTAAAATTTTCAAAAGATTTTGTTTTGTATATCATGTTACTAGGGTAACACATACCAGATGTCATTAGAATACCTTACTCCATTCTTCAGAAATAAATTTTTTCTTGAAAAATACAAAATGGCGGACAGATGGAAAACTATACTTTTTTGGACCTATGTTTACAGGGACTGTTTTTCTTGTAATTATGTAAGGAAAACGTTATCGAAATATTGGACGACCATTTGTG
The DNA here is from genome assembly GCA_034769895.1 of Magicicada septendecula. NCBI lineage: Eukaryota > Metazoa > Arthropoda > Insecta > Hemiptera > Cicadidae > Magicicada > Magicicada septendecula. The sequence goes on from CM068372.1 coordinate 171,375,890, forward strand.
AACACTCTGTATATTTCACCCGGGATGTCGCAATGTTTACAGATTTATTTACAATTTCATTAGAGTGTAATTCATTACCAGACTTCTGATGTGTCAAATAACCAGGGCGTATTAACGGGGGGGGGGGACGAACGGGACCAGAGGGATGCCCACCAGAGGGTCGAAAAAGTTGACGAAATTTGTTAAACTCTTAATTTTTAGGCTATTGTATTTATTTATTTTTCATTGTTATATCTTTTTTAAATATACAAACATGTTTATTATACAGCACTGACCTATACGGGAAATATATAGGAAAATCGATTCAGTCATTAAGTATCTCCTAAACCATCTTTCAATAATGCCTATTTTTATTGTGTTATTACCGTTTACTTTAATGGGATTGGTTTCAGGATATTATCACACTATTTCAACCACTTTAAAGATAATAATGTTTATTAGTCTTAATTGTTTTTTTATTTTGTATGAAGCCGACGCAACCGGACCCCACCCACCACCCAAGACCAAATTTTAGATACGCCACTACAGATAACTCTCCTTCACCAAAGTGTTTGGGATAGTTTCAGTAGTTTCTGCAGCACCAGTTACTGCATCAGCAACAATTCTCACAATCAGCAACATTACCATGGACAACGTGCACAAGTTTTCGTATTTATTTACACAATTTTTTAATATTACATTCAGCATCACAACGGTCACATTAAAAATTAGAACTAACAAAAAATTCTGGATCATTGTCACTATTACTACTAAATAGTTGTTCATCACTTCAGACATTTCCAAAAGCTTTAACATTTCTTGTTCAGTTAGACTCATGTTTACGAAAAATGAAACCAAATAAATAAACTGAACAAATAAACGAATATCTTGATTATCAAAACAAAACTCACTTTTTTTAAGTAATAATTGCAAACATGTATAGGCCTACTATACCATAATGCACAAAACTATGGCACTGTAAGCTTATGTTTTCTACTTATGTAGTAGAGTAACCTTGGATTTTAACAGGGAATTTTAGTACAACCGATGGTGCCAACCCAAAACCAAGGGTAGAAAATTATTTCCACAGGCTAGTAGTACAAATGTATTTGACAGACATTTAATGTCAGCGTGTTCACATTTGATACACGGCTGTAAAGATGTTTAATAGTATTTACTTCACGCGCAGGTTCTAAACCTCTAAACCTTATTCACAGAATTATTTAATAATCCTCAGTTATCAAATGAGGTTCATGACTCTCATGGGCGGATTTGCTGTACTGCCGCCCCCCTCGTTCCCACTCCGATCTATCTCTCTCCATCATCCCCCTCCCTACCCCTCTTTGATTTCACATCCTCTGTCCCCCCAGTTTGATTGTCTGCCTCGTTTCCTTTGACTGTCAGGTGAATTATATTTCATGTAAAAATAAATAAACATTGATAATATAAATATTTACTTGTCAGAATAAAATAATTAATTTTAGTTAGAAATTAAGGGAAACGTAAATAAAATCACATAAAATATGGGTGCAAACATTATTAATTTATTAAATGACAAACGGAAAATACTGGAATACTAGTACAGTTATATATGCAACTCAACTAATTTTTTCGTATTCAAAGATTACAGCACAGAAATAATAATAATAATAATGCAACTAATACTGATTTATGTTTGATATGAAAACAATGAAACTGAAAACATATTACTTGGAAAAATCTAGTTATAACAAAAGTATTTACAGTTTTCTTCGGGCAAAGACATCAATAACTTCAGAAAACTCCATTGACGTTAACATGTCACCTTCGATTGACAGTACCGCCAGCGAGTTTAAGCGATCCTCTCCCATGTTTGTGCGGAGATATGTTTTTACTCTTCTAAGCTCTTTCCGCTGAACAATTGGAGACAGCCGTACTCACAAACATTCTCAGAGCAATATCTAAGTTCGGATAGACCATCTGAAGATCATCTTTACGAATGAGGCGGCAAAGACTCAGAGGTGTTAACCGCTTATCCTCCTTTGTTGGCTGTAGCTCAACCTGCTCAACTGGCATTGGAGTGCCGCTTGTTTTGTCCATTTGCCTTTTCTAAAAATATCATTTCTTAACTCAAATTTTGCCGCCCCAGGCAAGTGCCTAGTCTGCCTGTGCGTAAATCCGCCCCTGATGACTCTTCAGATTGTTCACTGTTAGCAACGAACTGTTGGAGAATAAAGTATTTGCCAGGTGTTGTAGTTTCTATACCCACTGGTATAACACAATATCTCTCAGAGCCATGGCCTAACTTTTGTTGATGTATACGCAAATTATCTTTCCATTTAGCCATGGAATTGCCTAAAAATTCGGGTGTTTTTCAATATAACCCCGCATTTGTTCACTTCGGCAATTCGTTCATCTTTCATTGTACAATCTATACTCTATACCTCTATACATTGTCTACAGTCGGAAGATTATTAATTATTCAAAATGACGTACCTACAACACACAAGATGTCTGTTGATGATACACATGATACAATTAGTTCAACATTACTACCTACATTTAAACGTAATATAATTAATAGACATTATTCAGTAACTATTGAGGCGGCCAGTACTCATGAATATCTGTCAAAATTTATTGAAACAAATCATTGTCTTTGTGGTGACACCACCACATGAATTCACAAAGGTACGAATGTAGTTGATTCCGGCTAGTTCCGCATTCACGCTGTTGCCAAGTTTAACGGCCGCCCATAAGGACTCAATCGTCTCTTGTATGGCCCACTTACAGGATCCACAAAATTCTGATCTGATTGACCGTCAAATGGAGGAAATTCATTCCTGGCAAGTTTAGTATTCCATCGTACGCACTCCACAAATCAGAAACAATGGCTGTGCCAGGCCTTATACAGGCTCTAATTGTGTCAAGCGGTTCTGTCTGGCACAGCATAAATAAAATGTTCTTCATCTTCGCGGCAGATACCGCCAAACACCCACTGTTGTTGATATACAAGTCCGACTTTGAATTTCCTGCGAGAGACGCACGACTCATCTACTTCAACAGTTTTCCCAGGCCCTCCTATTACTACGGGATTACGAATCGGAGAGCTGCCGCAAACTTCACGCATGTAACTCTTCCAGTCCGTAACAGTACCGCTAGATATACCGAACTCGTCAGCACAGAATTTGGTGAATGTAAAATATGATTTACTCGTCTGCTGGGTTTTCCTGAGAACTACTTAATGTGAGGTACAGTGATAATAACGCACCGAGTGTGACAGTTGTTATATAATCAGTTTCATGAAAGATGAACTTTGGTGAATAGTTTTCTGAGTTATATCGAAAAAGACCCCAACATTCTGTAGTTTTAGGTAGTGTACAGTGGCGAAGCGTGACAAAATAATTTGGGTAGACACAAAAATACATGCCAAAAGCAACCTATTATTAATATTGTTGACGTTCTTAATGAACCATTAAATCTATGGTAAATAGAGTTAATGTTACCTCTATCAGATAATAGCTAAGTGACTGTCTGAAACATATGCATTCCTTATACAATTTGGCCTAATATCAAGAAAAAGAAATCCTATTGATATTGGTGTGGTTTATGAATCTTAATTAGAAAATATTGCTAGAAAAATATAAATTTTATTCATTTTTTAATGGTAACAAATCCGAATTACTGTACGCATTACACAAACGTTTCATTTTTCTTGTAAATGAGTTCTACAAACCGTGTCTCATTTTTCTTATTTTTAGCTATAGAATCAGCTCTCGAGAGATTGCTGTGCAATTTTGAATCAATCTGTATATAGTGCCGAGTCGGGAAGATTCGGCGAGTATTCAGTAATTAACAATTGGAGGTTGGGCCGATCTCTAGTGGAGAGACGGCGCAAAACCACTAAATATACGGCCTGTAGTTATAGGCAGTACGGAATTATAGTTGTTTAATTCGTGCTGCACTCTTTCCGTGAAGATAAGCCCTACTAAGTGAGTCTAGACAGCGTTGATCGGTGTCGGCACCTGGTGCCTAGCCGCGGTAGGAAAACTCCAGGTGCTGCATTCTGGTGAGAGAGGCCGTAGGCAAACGAGAACGAAGGGTGAAATTCTATTTAATTTCGTCTCACAAAATACCTCGTGGCTGACAGTCGCGTCCTTTTGGCTCTCCGGTAAGATGAAGATTTAATACACCTTCAAGCCTTCATACTATGATTGGCTAGTTCTATACACGGCTGCGGGTCCACCGAAAAGTCGAGAACTACAAGACCCTACAACATGGCTTGAACTAATAACATCTTAAAGCTCTCCTCATCATTACCGGAGGAATTGCCCGAAGGCCACACCAACACCTATAATGTAGACCACGAGATTGCCACCTTAAAACAGATTGCCCCTCATGGACAAAATCAGGTGATACAAAACCAATATATTATGTACACATAGAGTCAGCACTCAATAATACCCAGTGACCAGTTCTATATATATCAACTACAACATTTTAAGTTTTAAACATTTATTTGGATCCCCAATTGATGGGACAGTTTAGTGTGTGAACTGGGTGTAAAATTAATTGTAAATTTTATTAAATTTCTGGTAAAATTGTCAGCTCAGAGACTGGCATGTCTTAAACAGTTCAACATTCAACATATAATTTCCTCTTATTTCATTATATGGGTTTCTTTACAGATTTTAAGTCATTCTTTCTATTGGTAATTTATCGAGTTCAATTTAGGGTTCATTTTATATATATATATTCTAAATTTTAAAATCAGTTTAATTCATATTGTATAGAAATTTCTGGGGTAGGTAGGTGCATTTTCCACAAGTTTCAACCAGAAGGAATGCATGTTCATACAGTATTGAACTTGTTGTTGAAACAAGTTAAAAGATGCATCAACTGGCAATTAACATGTCGGTCTCTGGGCCAAAAGTATTTTTCATAGGGTTATAATATTTATGCCATATTTCTATTTTCATTACTTGGCAATGTTTCAGTATATATAAATTCTTTAAATTATTTATGATAACTGGGGGGTGTTCATTGTTTTAAATATTTTTTATTTCTCACAGTAATAGAGCCCAGTGGGGCAGAATTGTATAACAGCATTAGGCACTTAGCCAGAATTTTGAAAGTTATTATGTCCTGAGGACTACTGAAGGCTTAAGCATTATCTAATACACGTGATGTGTGATCACCCAAGTAAATTGTTATCCTAACAGGGATATTTATAAAAGCAGTAATAATTTATCTACATCATGGGGGTAATATTATAAAAAAGGGCGTGGCAAGAGATCCTTATATATTGTATTGTATGGTATTGTGTAATGTATTTGTATTGTGGAACATGTGATGTTTTGTATATTTGTGTATGCATTTTGGGGGTTATATGTATTGTACATTTAGTGTATTTTTGGTGGGGACTTTAGATATAGGGTATTTGTCTTTTTATAAAAGAAAGTTGATACATGGAATTATGTATATATATCCTTTTCTTTTTTTATAACAGGTATTCTATCTCAATTAATCATTGCTGATCATTTCTTTAAGAAAATAATTTATTTTATTTAACTTTAATAACAAGTATATGAATTGTCACCCTTTAAAATTTATTTAATTTGTTTGAGTTATTATTATTATAATTAATATTATCAAGGAATCTATACCATTTAGCTCCATTAAGTTCAATGGAGCATTCTAAAGAGAAAATATAAAATAAATTTTATATATTATTAATATTTTAATGGAAACCTTATTTCAAGGATAGTCATGGTTTTAAATTTCAATTCATTTGTAAAGAGAGATAGGAAATTATTTTATTGGGGTTAATAAATATTTTCAGGTGACCTTGTTGAGAGAGTATACTTTATTTAATTGACAATTTAAGGGAATTATAGATTATGACTGTTGGGATTATTTATTTTATTATTGATTTGTTTACTGAGATAGAATAATAAATGGGATTTATTAATTGTTTAATTTATGAGTTTTCATTGCAAGTCCCGTCTCACTGGATCCAGCGCATTTTTGGCTTCTCTAGGCTTTAGCCTAGTTCTAATTAACTTGTGGCCCCTCTTTACAAAAAAAAAAATAAATAAATAAAAAATTTTTCAAAAAAAATAATCTTTTTTTTTACTGCCTAAGTTAAAGAGGGGTTACAATATGTTGTTTCATGAAAGACTCTTCCGTTTGCAGTAAATTTAAAGTTCCTAAATAGTTACCCTTATTAAGAGATTGCTCAATTTTCTTATTACCCCTGAAAGTTTACCTTTTGTCCCACTGAATAACAAACATCTATCAAACGGCCAACTATCCTTCGATTTCGTGCCACATTTTTATTGTGCTGCACTTCTTCAATTCTAGGTGTTTCAGACAAACACTGTTCAATTCTGCTACGTCCTAGCGTGTGAAACACCTCATAATTGTTTATGTGAGTTTTGCTACCAGCATCTTTAGCGGCTTTAGCTTCACAATTTTTTATAGTGTCTACTCCAACTTTGCTCCATGGTTCCTCTCCACTAACCATCAAACAATAATAGCAGTGCAGAGTTTTGTTTCGCTGACAACCAGAAAGCCACCTATATTTACTATACCAAACTTTTTGAAATTTTCTGACAATTTTTCCATCCTTCTGCGACAAATCTAAAGACGCCCGAAATATTTTTAACTTAAGCAATACCTTTTGCTCGAATGTAACGTACTGATTTCGTATTTTAACTAAAATTCTAGTGAATCAAAGTTGTCAGAGTTTATAACAAATACTTCTGCGGTAGAACTGGTACTAACTGTATTCGTTTTGCTCCTTTCAACCTTTTAAACGGTATGCTTAAAGCACTTAAAGGACGGCACTTAATAATATGTATTATTAAATAGTTATTACGTAAATGATTACACATTTATTAGTCTACTCCACTATATACGAAATTAAAAATAATTTGTAAATTCAACAAAAACAAATATTCACTACGCGAGCACATTGAAACAAACACAGGCGGCCAGGCGAGAATTCTGTGCTATTTAGTGCAGGGGAGACGTGTCTTCTGATGTGATGTACGGGAAGCATTTTTATGCTACGCGCGCAGGTCCTCTCCCGTTGTCGTCAACCAAAGCCCTCCTCACCTCCAGCCTTGTCAAAAAGACATTCCAAGTAACGTCTACCCTGATACTCCGGGTACAATTGCATCGCACAGCAAGGGTCCGTGGCTCACACTCGCATCATGTCATGTGATATTTAACTTCTTAAATTAGGTTTATACACTTTTTGAGTAACTTACGCAACTTAGTTCATAAATAAAATTTAATTATTTTATGAATAAATTATTTTGAGAGACACTGTCTACCTTGTCTCCCCTGACGCTTCGCCACTGGTAGTGTGTGCATGTTCTGTTTGAAATATTAGCGTAGGTATTAGTGGTGTTGGTTGCCAATTAGTTGGACATAGGCCTACTCGTTTACACCTAATCTATAAATTTTTGGAACCCACTGTTCACACATAAATCGTTAATGAAACAATTAAATCTGTTTCCGCTTAATGTAGATGTGCCCTACAGAGCAAACAAACTAATAAAATCCTTGCCTACATAAAATATAGCAGAGAACAGGCGAGTCTCCGAACCACCTATCCGAGTGCTTAGACTCGAGCCGCAGAGTAAGTGATTCTGACGTTTGATATGTGTTGTGAGAATGAAAGAACGTACAAGAATCTCCGTCAATCACGTTACAGGAATTCGTTCTCGTCACCATAGTAGCGGCCTGTAACGGTACTGTGTTGCCACGTTCTTATCAGATTAAATTAGGCCTACGTGGACAGTTTTGTCGAAGTGTGTGTAAATATTAAAACGTGCATGGGCCATGATACGCGATATTGTTTCTGTGCGAATACTGAAGAGGAGTAGTGAGAAAATACGTGGGCTTGATAAATGTATTGTAAATAAGATTGCGAAATGCAGTGTTTTAGTATTTAGTGTATAGCGTATGCTGTAGTGTACTGTTTACTGTATAGAGTAAACTAATCAGATTTACAGTGTAGCAGTGGTGGCTGGTGCTATGGTTGCAGCGTTGCATAACCACCAAAATAGAATAACTAAACTGTTAAATAAAATACGAAAATATTAATCAGTTAAAAGTCTCATAAATTTTAACTGAGAGCGTATTAGATTCTACGCGTAATGTTCGCGTGCAATTCAAATGTGGTGCGCAGGCCGCTTGCAACTTGAACTGTAAATGGCAGACTTGGGGGGTTCAAACTTGATGTGTGTTATAGTGTATATTAAACTATATGATCAGGGTTACCAACCTCTGCCATTATAGTGTATAGAACAGGTCTGCCAACATTTTTCTGTGGTATGAAATTCAAACTATATATAAGTAGACGCATTATAGTGTACATTAAAAACCATATGATTGTTGTCGATTGTGATATCTTGTTATCAACTCTCTCACACACACACATTTACTAGATTACTGTTGTGTGTGTGTCTCTCTCTCGCTCTCACTCTCTGTCACATTTGAATGTACGTAACTATCTCTCTCTCTCTCTCTCTCTCTCTCTATGCCATCGGTTTTACTGTGATATCATGTTATCAACTCTCTCTTTGAATGTAAGTAACTATCTCGCTCGCTCTCACTCTCTCTCTCCCTCTCACATTTGAATGTAAATTACTATCTCTCTCCCTCCCTCTCTCTCTCTCTCTCTCTCTCTCTCTCTCTCTCTCTCTCTCTCTCTCACTCTCTCTCTCTCACACACACACACACACATTTAGTAGATTACTGTTGCATTTCTCCCTCTCTCTATGTTTATGTAACGTCTTGCTCTCTCTCTCTCTCATATTTGAATGTAAGTAACTCTCTCTCTCTCTCTCTCTCTCTCTCTCTCTCTCTCTCTCTCTCTCTCTCTCTCTCTCTCTCTCTCTCTCTCTCTGTATGTCATCGGTTTTACTGTAATATCATGTTATCAACTCTCACACACACACACACACACACACACACACACACACATACATGTACTAGATTACTGCTGTGTGTCTCTCGCTCTCACATTTGAATGTAACTATCTCGCTCTCTCTCTCTCTCTCTCTCTCTCTCTCTCTCTCTCTCTCTCTCTCTCTCTCTCTCTCTCTCTCGAGCTGCAGACGTCGGCAGAAATTCCCTCATTCAAGTCGTTGACAGCGTCACTGTACACAAACTTAAATATGGTTTACAGACCATTGTAATTTTAAAAATTCATTTTGCATTGATTAAATATATATATATATATCATAAACAATGATATAAAATAAATACAATATGAAATAATAATAATATTTTGTCATTGTAAGATTTTAATAAAAACAATTATCATTTTAAATAATAATGTTCATGATTGAAAGATACAGTCCGTGTACACAAACTTAAAATATAGTTTACCGACCATTATAATTCAATTATTCAAAATACAAGCGGTCATTGACACGACTTTACATCGGTTTTAGAAATTTATATTCAGCGTTGTAATTAGCGATACTAAAATGTCATCACCAGGAAATATATTTATCGCCTACCTCGCTGCGTCCTACTTTTTAATTTTGACACATGGCGGTCATTGGCAGCGATTTAGAAATTTATATACACCAAAGATAGTAATTAAGCGCCGTCAGTAAGTCGCGCTACTTATGGATTAGAAAGTATTTACTCCCAAAACGAACGCAGAAGCCACCCCCACTACCATTGTATAATACATCAATATATACGCGAAGAAGAGCAGTCACGATTTCTCATTGCAATAGCCTTCGTGTACTTGATACGACGCACTCATTGTGAAATCGATCATTGTGTACACCAGCATTTTTAAGAGGTGAGTAAAAAAGATTTGAATACATTAATAAGTGAACATTCATTATCAAGTGTGTGTTATTTAACGGCAGATTGTAGTTATAAGCGAATAATTTCCAAAACAGTACTTGATATGTTAGTGTCTGCTACAATTTCAATAATTTATTCTCATAGTATTTTATATATTACACTTCTAATCAACATAGTTAACGTTAAGTGTACATGAAACATTTTGAATACGTTAATAAGTGGACATAATTTTATTGAATGTACAGATTTTAATTAAACGTAAAATTATTCACATTAAAACATTATCAAGTGCATTATTTATTGAATTTAATACATGACTTGTTCAATAAGTAAAAACATCGCTAAGTGTGTGTGTGTGTGTGTGTGTGTGTGTATGTGTGTGTATGTGTATGTGTGGTCAAATTACTATGTCAGTGTCTGTTACAATTTCTGAAATTTATTCCTACAGTACTTTTATATATTACACTTCTAATCGAAGATATATTTTAGGTATAGCTGAATTTAAGCGCACAAGCCTTCAGTATAGACAACGCCTGTCATTTAAGCGTACGTGTGTGTGTGGACAACGCTCGCTATTTTGGTAAGTGTACATGAAACATTTTGAATACGTTAATAAGTGAACATAATTTTATTGTATGTGCAGATTTTATTTAAACGTAAAATTATTCACATTAAAACATTATCAAATGCATTATTTATTGAATTTAATACATGACTTGTTCAAATAAGTAAAAACATCGCTAAGTGTGTGTGTGTGTGTGTGTGTGTGTGTGTGTGTGTGTGTGTGTGTGTGTGTGTGTGTGTGTGTGTGTGTGTGTGTGTGTGTGTGTGTGTGTGTGTGGTAAAATTACTATGTCAGTGTCTGTTACAATTTCTGAAATTTATTCTCACTGTACCTTTATATATTACACTTCTAATCGAAGATATATTTTAGGCATAGCTGAATTTAAGCGCACGAGCCTTCAGTATACACAACGCCCGTCATTTAAGGGTACGTGTGTGTGGACAACGCTCGCTATTTTAGCGCACGAGCCTTCAGTATACACAACGCTTGTCATTTAAGGGAACGTGTGTGTGTGTGTGTGGACAACGCTCGCTAGTTTGTTGCAAGTAGGGATGTGGGTTACAAATAATAATAAAGTGTGTACTATATACATTTATTAAAATACATACACAGCCCCAAGATTATATTGTTACAAGTATGAAAATATATTAAACTAGTTTTTACAATTAAAAATACATACACAGTTCCAAGATTATATTGTTACAAGTATGAAAATATATGTAAACTAGTTTTTACAATTAAAATACATACACAGCTCCAATATTATATTGTTACAAATATGAAAATATATATATATATATATTTAAAACTAGTATTTACAAAATATGTATAAATAAGTCTTAAACACGTCTATGTACTGTGTTGGACAATGGTGTTTTCTGACTGCGTTTCCTAACTGATCTTTCTTCTTCTTTTATTTCTGACGACGGTGGTAGCAGCGGCGGAGAAAGAAAGTACAAGCCCATGTCTATAGTCGTTTTAGATGTAAACGCACAGTGATGACTTCTCCACGAAAATCTATTGCGTCACCGTCCTGGTCGTGTAAAGATAATGTTATGTTGTCCAAACGACTTACATTCACAGGTAGGTATATTACATTTGCAGGTGATTCAATTATTTTGAATCCTGGTTCGACTGACGGATAGAATGAGTGCAGCGTGTGCTCGTTTTTACCGTTCTTGTATGACCCCTGCGCTATATTACACCTTATCAGTATGCTGTTCACTTTTATAATGTTAACTGTGGCGTCAGACGTGTGAGTTTTATTCGCTTCAAGCAGTCGCTTTTCCTTGAAACCCAACATATCACCGATACCACATGCTGTTTGTTGAAAGTCAATATCCAGTGCACAAGTCAGTTCGCATTTCAGTGTATTGTTGTGGACGTAGACTAATCTTTGCGTCTCCTAACTGCTTTTTGAGGAAGGCTTCTATGTCGCCGATTTCATAAGCACCCGTGGGTAAAGTTATCAAGTCCCACGTTGTTCCGTCCCGTAGTACTGGAAACACATTGTTTTTCCCCTTAACCACGTTCGGTATACTGTTGTATGTAGTAAAGTCCAATAGACCTACATACCATTCGCCGTTTGTTAGTTCGAGAGGCGGAAAAAAGTCACATACAAGAGCGGCAGCATTCGTGCCTGTTAAGGTGACTGACAACGAAGACATCTTGTCACTTACTGATCACTCACGCGTCAAGAACTCCAAACATAAATGCCCACAGATGACTGTGTGTGGCGGCTGTTCACTCTCGTAATTGTAGTAAATGTCAGTGTCGGTTCCAAAATACTGGTCAGCTCAAGAGGTGGTCGCATATTACCATACGCGTCATAGTAGTAAACTCGGTTGTTTCGCTTCTTGTAGCAAACCCAGTGCGTACCAGGTCCTTCTGCAGTGTCCAGATTAATAACCGCGCTCTCGTTCTTCCAAGGCGGTCTGTGTGGTAAAGTGTTACGCATAAAAACCCCTCTGAAATAAGGTATTTTCAAAAGTTTTGCGTACACATACAAATCGCTGTCGGACAATGCACGCACTGGTATGCAAATTAGTTTTTTTGTCTGTAAGGACGCAGGTATAGACCCGATGCTATTTTATTGTTACGTTTATGTCTGGAGGTCGTTTTGCGCTTGGTGTTGTTACGTTTATGTCTAGAGGTCGTTTTGCGTTTGCCCACGGATTGACGTTTAATTCCTGAACCCTTCTTCTTTTTCCTGAAACCACTACACGAGCTCCCTCCACCTAGCGCTGATTTTGCTTTCATAGCGGCTACTACGGCTGCGGCATACGCTCTTTCACTAACACCTGAATTCCAACCTTTCACTCGTTCCCACGCTTTGTCGGCAAGAACGCGATCAGCTATACGTCTTCGACTGTTGTCTTTCTACCTTGCGTAGGCAATATCGTGTTCGCGACAGGCTTCGTCCAGCTCGTTGATTCCACGCTCGCCACGTGCCAATCTCTCTTTGAGTTTTGTTCCGGGTCCACAGAATCGGTAGCCAGGTAGGTGTAACTCTACTGGTAAAGCGTCCACCGCACGATTAATCAAAGTAGGTACTGACGAAACGATAGCGGGCACAGTGTTTTTAAGTATTTTTCCAATTACACCACGCCCCATTCTTTTCTTAGGTTTGTTACGAAGTATGCGCATTCTTGTAAACAGATCTCCAATCCTTGATTTCCGTTTCCGTATCGAGAACGTCTATTAAACGCCCCACCTCTTCAATATATTCAGACAGGACTGAACGCTGTGTCGCACTGTCTTGATATTTATAGACGAATTTTATCAGATTGATTATATGTGCGTGAAATAACTGAGTGACCTTGTACAATTCGGTCTTTATATGTAGTTTTAATTCATGCATTTGTCGCACAGTGACTGCGTCTGTGTCGACTACTCCGTCCGCTATATTCGTAATTTTTCTTCCGCCAGCGTAGAAAGCATTGCTTTCGCCAGCGTAGAAAGCATTGCTTTGTAAACTGATTGTGTTGTCGTATAAAAATTCTAAATTCACGGCGTCTTTGCTGGCGATTGGTGCTTGCACGTGCGTTAGCCGACAGTCATCAACGATTACGTTACCTGCACGATCTTTTCTCAAACTCTTTGCGTCTACGTATCGTTTTTGGCTGCATCTCTTGATTTAAGTGGATCGTTTAGCATTATTATTCGATGATCTTTTGCGTCGACGGTAGGTTGTTCTTGTACTGTAAGCACCCATCGTTTACGTACTGTAAAAAAACAACAACGTGCGGCTCTTCGGGATCACCCAAGTTGTGTATCTTTTTGTTTTTCACATCAAAGTGGCCATCGTTAGTCACTCCTAAACCAACATCCTCACGCAGACTTCGATGAGTTTCTTTTCGCACTCTTACAGTGCTGTCGTGTCTACCGAACTTGTCTACACTCATATTAATGAAGAACTGGTGGTCATAGAACGGTGCGTCTGCTTTTATACGATAATGTCGGCTTCACGTAATTCTTCCAATATCGAAACGATTTCATTCGTATGTCCAGTATGTCCACTACTTTAAGAAGCCATTAACATTCTCAATCGATTAACCAACTCGTTAGGATCGTCCCAATGTACATAATCGATTGCAGTGTTCGGCTTCATCTCCATATAACCACTCCCTGTACGTTTTCGCGCACTCGATGCAAACAATTTAGATATTACTAGTCGGTACTTGACGCCACTGTTACTGTTTATTCGCGCATTGTATTTATAATTTTGTCTGTGTCCGTTGGTTGCCTGTAGTAAGGACATGTATTTCCTCATATCGTCCTTATTGTATTTTTTCGGTAGTTTCATGAACAAAAGTTCGTACAGACCGGGCGTACCCTCGTAAATTTTTCCTTTGACATGAAAGTTATCGTTATCATCGACTTTCACATTTGAATCACCTATCATTCATTTACCAGCCTGGTATCGAACGCCGTACATACGATCTATAATCCGTTTACAGTCAGCTGATTCGCACAAACGCATATATTTGTTTGCTAATGAATCGTCACTGAAATGTGAAGCGTTAGGGTTCCACGCGCCATCGTCACTGAAATGAGAAGCGTTATGACTCTGCTCGCCACTTTCGGTTTCAGTTATTACGTGTTGTGTAGGCCCTTCTTGTTTTATCTGCTGCTGCTCCTCCTCCTCCTCCACCATATCACCACTTAACTTTCGTGAAATAGCTTCTAACGGTTCCAGAATTGGCTTGTAATTTTTTCTGAACTTCTCGTCGCTTTCTCTGATGCCGTGTTGTATGCATGATATTTTTTCCTTATATTGTCGCTTATCGTATCTATATCATACGTAAGTTTCATACGTAAGTCGTTCCTCCTTATTCATCGCCATCGCGTGTTAGCAAGAGGACTGATTACATTACTACAGTGCAACCACTTTTATACTTCGCTGGAAACAATTATGAATCGATCAAAGCCGATTCTATATCTACCTTCATTTATTGACGAGTCTTTGTCTATGACTAGAAATCCATAACGATCCTTCCACGCTTCTGTGCAGACGTCTTTGAAAGCATCATGTTTCATATGTTGACGTGATCGTTGTATGCGTGATGTAAATTTAGATCGTCTTGTTTGAACAATACCAACAAGTTAGCGTTGTCACGCACCAATTGTTTTGGTATCTGACTATATGTCTGACATAGATAGAATGTGTCCACACCGCTATGTCTTTCCATAGCAAAATACTTTCGAATATTGTTTTGTCTTTCACACGATACGTCATCGAATACGATAACAGAGTTGAGACCGGTGATTTCACTTGGTGGTGGGACTTCTTCGTTCTCATTGTATGCGTGATAACCTAAACCTTCATCAGCGAGTGATTTCATCACTGTTCCTAGCATTCTGTATTTTGGTTGAAATAATGATTTTGAAAACACGTATACGTTGCGGAAACGTAGACTGTTGGCATCAAACAGTAGGTTGAACAGCACATTGGATTTTCCATAAGAACTTGGGCCCGTAACGATACAGCGAATACTGTTCGGTAATATTGGGCCATGTTTACGTTCAGCGCTGCCTTCGTCACCTGCCAAAAAGTCCATATCCTTTATTGGCAATTTGTTTGCTTGCTGTACAATCTTCATCTTCATGAATACCGAAAGCATACTGTTTTCAGCACGTGCTGTCACCTTTTTATATTAGATCTTTCTTATGTATCCATGCATCATGTTTACCATCGAAACCGAGCCAACGAACACGCACTCTGTCACCCTTGCGCTGTACACCTTTTCCACTAGGTATACGTCGCCGACTTTGGACTTACTAATCTCATGCTCGTAAAAACCACCTTTCAACACTTTGTTCAGGTGATCTTATAGCAGATAAGTGACGGGGATGGTAGTGGATTGTACTTTATCCACAGTGAATATTTCGTTAGTCCAATTTGGTGTATAACCTTTGGCGAACACCATTTTGTGCTTACTTATACGAACACGGTCACCGACTTTAAATTTAGGCGGTTTCACTGGACTGATTTTAGGCGCTGTGTTCTTCCTTATTCGTTCCAACACTCTATGTTCGTTACCGTCATTCACTTGACAAGTTTTCATACCAATGGTTCTGTGCACGGTATTGTTGTACGATTTCAGCAATATGGGTAGTAGATCCAACCAGCGGTAGGGTCCTTGTTCGCTGAAAGCTCGATACATGTGTGTCTTCAGTGTGCGATTAAAACGTTCCACTATGGACGCTTTTTTCTCACTATAGGTTGAGTAATGTTTCACATTATACTTTTTTAACAACGCTTGTACTGTACTGTTGTAATACTCTTTCCCGTTGTCCGTCTGTAAATATTTCATTCGGTTAGCAGTTAGTATAGGCTCCAGTGCGTACATTACTTCTTTTCCTGTCTTTGTTTTCAATTGTACAGCGTACGCGTATTTGCTAAACGCATTGATCACTGTCATCATGTACTTGTACCCTTTGTTCACTCGAGCGTATGGTATCATCTCCACAAGATCCGCCTGGTACAAGTCGTGTAGACCCTTTAATTCAACCGCACGTCTAACGAAATTCCTTCTCACTGCTCTGTGTAGCTCTAGAGCTATAGTCTTGCGTGCGTTGTTCATGGTTTAAGATACACTAACATAATACCAACCTTAAAAATACTATATATATGTATAACAGTTCCTTTGTTTTTCAGTATTCACTCTCTCTCTCTCTCTCGTCTGAATATCATCATCAACGATCATATCCGGCCTTCAACAGAATCCGGAACAACACCGGCAGGAACAGGAACAGGCTGAACAAGGTAAATTTAAATACCAATTGGTAAAGTTAAGAAATTATTTTTTGTCTCCCTGTAATTATGTAGCAAAGCAAACTTTTTGATATGAATTAACGTATGATCCAACTCTGTCTAACATGCACAAGATAGTCTCTTGACATCGTTTAGAAATTGACATGGCGGAGACAATTTTTTATGTTCCGACATAGGTTTGTCACCTTCTCTCCAATGAACTGTCTCTTGACATCGTTCAGAAATTGACATGACGGAGAAAATTTTTCATGTTCCACCATAGGTTTGTCACCTTCTCTCCAATGACCTAATTCAATTCCGCAACAAAAGCATTTAACTCTATCGTCTATGAATGACATACTATGCCCGCAAACATCATAATTTAGCGGATAGTAGTAAAACCCAGCAAACGCTAACTCGTCAGGGCTGACAAACGTCACTTCCCAATACTAGAACGATTTTCTTCTTTCACTTTCAATGCTAAAATCGGGAGTAGCTGCCATCTTCACGGTTTGCAATAAACTGACATATTACTAACGAGCACTATCTATTTATTTACCACAAACATGAATTTGTGTGTGTTATTCATCATTCCTATTAGCTAATACACATGTTTCTATTGTTTCAGTTATAATACGATTTTATATCGTGAGAAACAGCAGTGTCAGAGGATCTGTCACAACATTCAACTACCTACCCGTGTACACTGACACGGGAGACCAGGACATATTATCTGTAATGACCGAGGTGCGACCTTTATTGTGCGAGGATATTCTGGTAGAACAAACACGTTTACGCAATATCAAGTGGCATATTGCGTGCAGGATACGTTTCATTAAACCGTGATAGATGGTGACAGCGGTGAAGAAAAAGAAGTAACGAAAGACGCCGTCTTCCACGGACGTTGTCGCACGTTGCTCACGGACGACAGCGACGAGTTGAACTGTCTGCTAGACGAATCCTACAATAAAATCATGAATAGCATATCCAATTTTACCCGTGACGGGAGCGGATGGTCGGTGGACGCTGTACTGAAGCTGGAACTGGTTGTTGGACGGTACCGGCCACTAGCAGCGTCCTCCTACATTCCTACCCCGCGAAAACTCTCACTCACCAAGGCAGTAGTCAATATCAAGATCCCCCAAGATGAAATGTGTTTTCTATGGTCTGTACTAGCCCACATACACCCTCAAGAAAAGCATAAAGAATTTGTTTCAAAATACATCTCCTTCATAAACACAATAAATATGTCCGGCATCGAGTACCCTGTTTCTGTAAACTCCATTTCTAAATTTGAAACACAGAATCCTGACATTTCTATAAAAGTTTTCGGCTATGATATAGAAGACAATATCAGAAACGAATTGAAAAATGAGGTTTACCCATTAGGAATTACCCCAAATAAACATAGGTCACATCACGTTAATCTTGAATTTTCCTGCACAGACTACCGCCTACTGTATGATACTACATGATTCACTTGTAGAATATACACCATTGTCCAACACAGTACATAGACGTGTTTAAGACTTATTTATACATATTTTGTAAATACTAGTTTTAAATATATATATTTTCATATTTGTAACAATATAATATTGGAGCTGTGTATGTATTTTAATTGTAAAAACTAGTTTAGATATATTTTCATACTTGTAACAATATAATCTTGGAGCTGTGTATGTATTTTTAATTGTAAAAACTAGTTTAATATATTTTCATACTTGTAACAATATAATCTTGGGGCTGTGTATGTATTTTAATAAATGTATATAGTACACACATTATTATTATTTGTAACCCACTTCCCTAATGTGCAAAGATTTTTTTTTTATTTATTTTTTTTTATTTTTTACTTACTTGCAACAAACTAGCGAGCGTTGTCCACACACACACGCACACACACACGTACCCTTAAATGACAGGCGTTGTGTATACTGAAGGCTCGTGCGCTAAAATAGCGAGCGTTGTCCACACACACGTACCCTTAAATGACGGGCGTTTTGTATACTGAAGGCTCGTGCGCTTAAATTCAGCTATACATAAAATATATCTTCGATTAGAAGTGTAATATATAAAACTACAGTGAGAATAAATTTCAGAAATTGTAACAGACACTGACATAGTAATTTGACCACACACACACACACTCACACACACACTTAGCGATGTTTTTACTTATTTGAACAAGTCATGTATTAAATTCAATAAATAATACACTTGATAATGTTTTAATGTGAATAATTTTACGTTTAAATAAAATCTGCACATACAATTCAAATTATGTTCACTTATTAACGTATTCAAAATGTTTCATGTACACTTACCAAAATAGCGAGCGTTGTCCACACACACACGTACGCTTAAATGACAGGCGTTGTCTATACTGAAGGCTTGTGCGCTTAAATTCAGCTATACCTAAAATATATCTTCGATTAGAAGTGTAATATATAAAAGTACTGTAGGAATAAATTTCAGAAATTGTAACAGACACTGACATAGTAATTTGACCACACATACACACACACACACACACACACACACACACACTTAACGATGTTTTTACTTATTGAACAAGTCATGTATTAAATTCAATAAATAATGTACTTGATAATGTTTTAATGTGAATAATTTTACGTTTAATTAAAATCTGTACATTCAATAAAATTATGTCCACTTATTAACGTATTCAAAATGTTTCGTGTACACTTAACGTTAACTATGTTGATTAGAAGTGTAATATATAAAATACTATGAGAATAAATTATTGAAATTGTAGCAGACACTAACATATCAAGTACTGTTTTGGAAATTATTCGCTTATAACTACAATCTGCCGTTAAATAACACACACTTGATAATGAATGTTCACTTATTAATGTATTCAAATCTTTTTTACTCACCTCTTAAAAATGCTGGTGTACACAATGATCGATTTCACAATGAGTGCGTCGTATCAAGTACACGAAGGCTATTGCAATGAGAAATCGTGACTGCTCTTCTTCGCGTATATATTGATGTATTATACAATGGTAGTGGGGGTGGCTTCTGCGTTCGTTTTGGGAGTAAATACTTTCTAATCCATAAGTAGCGCGACTTACTGACGGCGCTTAATTACTATTTTTGGTGTATATAAATTTCTAAATCGCTGCCAATGACCGCCATGTGTCAAAATTAGAAAGTAGGACGCAGCGAGGTAGGCGATAAATATATTTCCTGGTGATGACATTTTAGTATCGCTAATTACAACGCTGAATATAAATTTCTAAAACCGATGTAAAGTCGTGTCAATGACCGCTTGTATTTTGAATAATTGCATTATAATGGTCGGTAAACTATATTTTAAGTTTGTGTACACGGACTGTATCTTTCAATCATGAACATTATTATTTAAAATGATAATTGTTTTTATTAAAATCTTACAATGACAAAATATTATTATTATTTCATATTGTATTTATTTTATATCATTGTTTATGATATATATATATATATATTTAATCAATGCAAAATGAATTTTTAAAATTACAATGGTCTGTAAACCATATTTAAGTTTGTGTACAGTGACGCTGTCAACGACTTGAATGAGGGAATTTCTGCCGACGTCTGCAGCTCGAGAGAGAGAGAGAGAGAGAGAGAGAGAGAGAGAGAGAGAGAGAGAGAGAGAGAGAGAGAGAGAGAGAGAGAGATGCAACAGTAATCTACTAAATGTGTGTGTGTGTGTGTGTGTGTGTGTGTGTGTGTGTGTGTGTGTGTGTGTGTGTGTGTGTGTGTGTGTGTGTGTGTGTGTGTGTGTGTGTGTGTGTGTGTGTGAGAGAGAGATAGTAATTTACATTAAAATATGAGTGAGAGAGAGAGAGAGAGAGAGAGAGAGAGAGAGAGAGAGAGAGAGAGAGAGAAAGTGAGAGAGAGAGTGAGAGAGAGTGAGAGCGAGCGAGATAGTTACTTACATTCAAAGAGAGAGTTAATAACATGATATCACAGTAAAACCGATGGCATAGAGAGAGAGAGAGAGAGAGAGAGAGAGAGAGAGAGAGAGAGAGAGAGAGAGAGAGATAGTTACTTACATTCAAATGTGAGAGAGAGTGAGAGTGAGAGAGAGACACACACAACAGTAATCTAGTAAATGTATGTGTGTTAGAGAGTTGATAACATGATATCACAATCGACAACAATCGTATGGTTTTTAATGTACACTATAATGCGTCTACTTATATATAGTTTGAATTTCATACCACAGAAAAATGTTGGCAGACCTGTTCTATACACTATAATGGCAGAGGTTGGTAACCCTGATCATATAGTTTAGTATACACTATAACACACATTAAGTTTGAACCTCCCACCCCACCCACCATCCACCGCCCACCACCCACCACCCACCCCTGATATGCAAATCAGCTTAATTAAAAAAATAAAAAATTATATTCGCGGAAATTCGCGGATGCTGTGGTCCATTGAACCCCCCACCCGCCCTTGATATGCAAATCAGCTTAATTAAAAAAAAATAAAAATCAAATTAAAAAAATAATAAATTATATTCGCGGAAATTCGCGGATGCTGTGGTCCATTGGTTGTGAGGAGAGCGTGGGAAAAAATCTTGGAGCGTGGGAACGGCGGCATCTCTTTGATCTAGAGCGTGGGAAAGGCGGCATTCCTTTGTGAGTCAGGACCAGTAGTTTCCCTCTACTACTTGCGGAACTAGCTGGAATCAACTACATTCGTACCTTTGTGAATTCATGTGGAGGTGTCGCCACAAAGACAATGATTTGTTTCAATAAATTTTGACAGATATTCATGAGTACTGGCCGCCTCAATAGTTACTGAATAATGTCTATTAATTATATTACGTTTAAGTGTGTGACGATTTCATTAATTAAAAATAAAATAATTAATAAATAGGTAATGTAAAAGCTGAGAAATTTTAAATTTTAATAAAATCGCACATTTAAACTAAATTTTATCGCTATCATAAAATTATAATAATATTTAATAAAGAGTTTTAATAAAAAAAAAAATAGTAATGCGAGTGTACGGATAGGGAGAACCTGGTTAATTAACCCTGCATAGACATGCGCTAACCGGAATTAACTTGAATACCGACCCCTAAACAAACTAATAATCCTTGTAAATTTGATATTAATTAAATAAATAAACAAGACCACAGTAGTGTACTATAATGAAATCTGTAATTAAGAATATCTTTGGATAATTAAAAAGTCAAACTTTAACCATTTAAATAGAGGATAAATATGGAACTATTTCGTTGCGACGCGTAACCTCCGCGCGATTAACTGACCCCTCCTACATTGTAAAGAGTCGAGATGAAGCGCTCGCGTAGAAGACACACGCTTGAACCATGTCTCCGCGAAAGACAAAATATTTTTATTTAGAAGACCTATACAACAATGTGTAGCTAAAGTATTGGCAATTTAGTATGGTAGTAAGTCTAAATGTTATAAAACCGAAATGCATAAAATAACTGTGTAAGGGATGACATCTCATCTGTTTAATTGGTAAGATGTTTATGTTGTTTTAAATAATATGGTACGAGCTACCAAAAGTGAGAACTTTTATAAACAATAATGTGACGTGCGATTCTGCAACAAACTAGAACAGTTACGGCACGTATACTATTAACGATGTTTAACTACGAGACTTCTGAGAACCTCCAAGCTACTTCATCATGAACTAACCACTTCAAGAACTTCAACAGGAAACTTAACTCCACTTCTGATCAACCGCAGACGAACACCATAAGGACCAAGGACCCTGACTACGACTAACCTGATGGATTTGGCAGGTGACACGGAGACTTGTTCTCCGTGATTAATTAGAATTCTAATCAATGAATTGTCAAAGACAGTTGAAATAAATAAATAGAAAGACTTTAAAGATAACCACATTATAAGATGTAGTATGTTATAGAATTCAAAACATTTGTAGTAACGGATAATGCTGTTGTATATGTATAGCTTCACTGATACAAATTCTTAGATTAAGTCCATTCTTCAAATGCCCCCCCCAAATAGTATTTATAGAATAAAATAAGCGAGCTTAACTCATAAACAAGTTTAAGGTCCCGGATCCGTGGATAACGCTAGCACAGATAAATCCATATGTTTTGGCCCCAGTTGTTTACCAAAATCTGTTATAAATTGTAATCTCTTATTCAGAAAACCTTATATGGGAATATTTATGTAGAGCTGTTATAGTAATGATTTAATAAAGAGATGTCGTTACTTTACACTAAAACTGTGAGTGAATAAATCATCAGAGCCCCATGTAAAGGTTCCTTTAGTAATAACTACAGCTGGTTTAATTAATTAATAATTAAAAGTTGATTACTAGTATGGCAGCCCGTGAAATTGATCAGAGGTAAGTATGCACAGTTTCCCAGTGTTATAGCTTATGTGACACACGCTATAAGATGCGCCACTCTGCTTTGTAAAAAGTAATTAAATAATTTTATTATTAACATGCGCCACCTTGTGTTGTTTAATAAGTAATTGTGTAATATTGTGACACCCTGTTGATCTATTCACTCATGTACTTTAATATGTGTCTAAAATTGTAAATAAAATAAAAATGATAATTATTATTATAGTGGTACAGTAAATAGGTAACTTTAATTGTGAATTAGATATAGGAATTTACATAATGTTAACTTAACGCCACAGGTATACGAAACAACATCAGGTACGTGCTTGTCAAAAATTTCATTCATCAACGTGTCGGTTTGTAAACAAAATCTGACCGGTTAAATTCTTGTCCACGCCTGTGTAAAACTGTCATAGTTACCTCCCGCAAAGTTGAGTTAGACAATACGCAACCCTCTTCGATTGTTCTATTGTTATAAGAAGCGTGTTTCATCCTGTGTTTAGTAACCGAGAAAAGCCCCTTCGTTGAATTTATATTGACGCCTGTGTGAGATTTCTCTCTCTCACTACCAATGTAAATTTTAAATGTGAACTTTACTCGTTTATGTGTGAAAACAAGAAAGAGTAGTATAGAATTTAATGCGAATAGTAGAATAAGTATTTATAGCCACTCACATTTCAAAAATGGCTGTATTTAACCCCGATCTACTGTTAAAAGATGAACTGTGCTACGAAGCTATTTTACGCGGTTTAGCTCACGCGAACGTAACAGTGTCTGAATTGCGCAAATCATTACGCGAAAGCAGATCAGATATACCCTCGCAGTTAGATAGATTACGTGAACTCGATTATGACAGCGAACGAGAAACCTGTTATGCGAAGTATACAGAACTGACGTTATTATCTCAAAATATTCATGACGAAAAATCACCTACTGTAATATTGCGCGTCACGCAACGAATGGAACACTTAACCCGGCGGTTGAACAATTTATTGAACTGGCCCGACGTCACCGTAATCCCTCCCGATGTGCAAAAATTTGCGGATGAGGCATTACACCAATTACCCATAATTATCAACGAATTGCGACGAAAGTCAGACTCATCTAGAATGGAAGAAATTGAGCACTCCTTACAAAAATTATATATTTCCCCGGTTCAATCCCCTACTTTAGAACAGCCTCCCTCCACCTCGAACCACGAATCACCCACCGTATCGAAGATACAACCGACTCATGAACAGCTAGCTAGTAGAGAATTAAATACCCTAACGATATCAGAATCCCCACAGCCTAGTGGTCACCATACTCGCACCAGTAGATATGCGATTACGACGCCTAACGCAGCAACGAATCCTTCGAAATGTATACCAAATGTAAATTTTATTGTAGACCTCTACGGAAAGATTACCCACCCAGTAGAGAAAATTATTAATGAAATTCCCTACACCGATGGCTTAAGTATTTCGAAACTGTTAAATTTCATCAGATACCTCCTGCAAATAAAAGATTTACAGCAACTGAACGATTGGCAAATCCTGCAAGTAATCCTACCCAAATGTAAACCCCCATTACGAGATCGTGTACTGGAATCATTAAACTCGACTCTTCCAGTAGAAGAACTTCATACTACCATAATAAAACATTTTATCCCCACGGGATACGAGGAGATTAAAAGAAATGCTGTACTTCGAGTACAAGGAGCCCATGAAAGACTAGCCCACTATATTGCAGACATCAGAGAATCTTCACGACTACTGCAAGTCGACTGGAGTGAGAAACAATTGGTCGATACTATTCTAGTAGGCTTATCTCCTGAAGAACGCTCCCGATTAGCACTAATAAATAGGCCCCACACTTTCGCTGATCTAGAACAATGTAGTATTCACTCTTCAAATGTATGGTACGCAGATCAGAACAGACATGCATCGCTATCCACAACACAACATAGAAAGGAAACGCAAGCCCTAGTCACAGATGCAAGAACTCAACGAGAAAGACGAGCATTTCGGCGACCAACCAATTTTCATGGCCATGGTAAGTCCAAGGAGCCTCAACCTCGACAGGAATCCAGTGAGACCCCACGTAAAGAAAATGTATGTTATAACTGCGGGAAACCTGGACACATCAGTAGAAACTGTAAACGGAAACAGTACTATCAGAAAACCCATTATCCAAAAAACATGTAAGGCAGGGAGATCCGAAATCCTGTGTCTTCCGCAGCATCGTGAAAACAGGTAAACCCCTGAGATTCAACAAATTAAAACAAAATAATAATAACAAAAGAAAATTAGACCCCTATGTTAGAAAATTTATTGATAAATGTAACGCTATTAATAAATGTGATTTCAGTAAGTGTCAATTACCGTATATACAAGTTGACCTCGGTGTTACATCCACCCTCGGATTAATTGATTCCGGATCCACGCGAAGTTTAATTAGTCAACAGCAAGCCGATAAATTATTTAAACACAACTTAGTTAAACGCAGTCAATCAGTGAATATTAGATGCGCTACAGCTAATAAACAAAATTTAATGATAAAACTTATCATCACGTTTAAAGTAAAAATTAAAAATCTAACGTGGTATTTTCCAATGTTGGTATGCGACGAGTTAGGACCCGAGTTAATATTGGGAGCTGATTTTATCAGTAAAACAGGAATAATTCTAGATATTCACGATAAGAAATTTTATTTTGGATTCGATCGTTCACAAAAATATAATTTGGATGATAATGCAAATAACAGAAAAAGTACTGGAACTACTTCTACACATCTAGAACATCACGAATCTGAATTAAGTCATCTGGAAAGTAAAGATAGACGGAAAATGCAGACATTAATAGAACAGTTCTCCAACGTCCTCACCCCAAAGTTAGGACTGACGGACCTGATAGAGTACAAAATCAATTTGAGCGACAATAAAGTAATACGTTTAGCCCCATACAAGTTATCACCTCGAAAAATGGAAGTAATGAGGAACCAAATTAATAAATTATTAGAACAAGGAGTCATCGAACCCTCTACTTCATCTTATTCATCACCCGCGTTTTTAGTACCCAAGAGTAACGACAAACATAGACTAGTTGTGGACTACAGGCAACTAAATAAACGGATAGAATTTGAATCTATACCACTTCCCGACATCCACAGTGCTTTTCATTATTTTACGAAAGCAAAAATTTTTACCATCATGGATCTAAACCAGGCATTTCACCAGATACCCCTCTCGGAAGAATCAAAACGTTTAACCGCATTTGCCGTGCCTTTCAACCTGTACCAATTTACGAGGGTACCCTTTGGTATATCCCAAGGTAGTTCTGTATGTAGCAGATTATTAGAAAAATTATTTCATGATATAAAATTTAAATATGTGTATCACTACTTAGATGACATCGTTATCTACAGCGAATCAATTGACCAACATCTTAAACATCTACGTGAAGTACTATCCCGATTGGAGAAAGCTGGATTAACCGTAAACCCCAGTAAAGTAAGTTTTGCTGTCACACAATTTTCGTTTTTAGGTCACATCGTAAAAGCCAACGGAAAGGTAAGCATAGACCCTGAGCGAACCCGTGCTATCAGAGAATTTTTACCACCGCGGGATGCGAAAGGAATAGCCCGATTTTTGGGAATGATAAATTATTTCCACAAGTATATCCCACATCTAGCCGAAATTGCAGCACCTCTGAATGCTTTAAGAAAGAAGGGAGTTAAATTTGAGTGGAATGTGCAACACCAAACTGCATTCGAGAAATTGAAAGAAAGCATCATATCACCCCCAGTACTACAATTAGCCGATTTTACAAAACCGTTTGTAGTGCAGACAGACAGTTCTAGTGTAGCCCTAGGTGCAGTAATATATCAGGAAGTAGATAACTCTAGACTACCTATTAGTTACGCTTCACGCACCCTGACAGATCAAGAAAAGAAATACTCCGCATACGAATTAGAATGTTTAGCTATCGTTTTCGCTTTTGAGAAGTTCAAACCCTTTTTAGAACATAAAGAGTTTCTGTTAGAAACGGATAATCAAGCATTATCTTGGCTACAAAATCACCCAAAACAGTTAGGTCGTATCGGAAGATGGGTGTTAAGATTAAATTGTTTCAAATTTAAAGTACAACATATTAGAGGCACCCAAAACGTAGTTGCCGATACACTGTCACGCATGTTCCAGCCGAGTAGTAAAACATACGAAAACAAGGAGAGTAGAGAAACGCCGATTATCAATACTTTAATTACCAATTTTCCTCTTGCATTTACGGACTTAGCCCAGTATCAACAACAAGACCCCCGTTTAAGACCAATTATTGAACAACTCGATAAAGGAAATAAGTCAGAAAAATACATATTGAGTAAGAGAGTATTATGTTATAGAATAGCGAACGGAAAATATTTACGAATAATCTCCCCTGATATTATTAAACCTATGCTGATGGAATACTATCACTCTTCCACCATTGGAGCACATATGGGAATAAATAAAACCATACATCGAATTCGTAAAGAATATCACTGGGAAAATATGAACAGTGAGATCGCTAATTTCGTGAAAAGGTGTAAGTTGTGTGCACTCAGCAAACCAGCGAGAAACAGCCAAAGAAGTCAATTAATCTCAGAAATCCCTGCTACCCCGTTCTCCAAAATTTATTTAGACTTTTCAGGACCCTACCCGCGTTCTAAATCAGGAAATACAATGCTACTAATTTGCGTAGATTCTTTCAGCAAAATTGTCTGGATGTACCCCATGCGGCGAGCATTGGCTTCAACCACAGTAAATATATTACAGAATAGATTATTTAAAGACTTCGGTACTCCCGTACATCTAGTGTCGGATAACGGACCCCAATTTAAGTCAAAGGAATTCAGGAACATGTGTTTTAAATTAGGAATAGACCACATTACCACTACAGAGTATCGTCCGCAAGGTAATATAGCTGAAAGGTATTTGCGAAACCTAAAACCTGCTATAATAGCCTACCATGCAAACGACCATACGTCTTGGGACCAGAACCTATCCTGGATACAATTCGCCTTTAATTCAGCCTATCATGAAGGACATAAGTCTACCCCATTCGAATTATTGTTCAAATACAAACCTAACCACCCCTTATTCACTAAGTGGAAAATACATGAGTTGCTACCCCTTGAAATTAGGGATAAAAATATAAAGAAAATCTGGAATGACGCGCGCGCTAATTTACGTGCAAACTTAGCTAAATCACGGAAATATCACGAACGAAATAATAATAACAATGAAGTAAAGTACCAAATCGGTGACTTGGTAATGTATAAAACACACCCTACGAGTAGTGCAATCGATAAGACAACCTCCAAGCTATCATACCGATGGTGCGGTCCTTATCAAATTCACAGATACTTAACTCCAGTAACTGTAGCCCTGTACGAACCCTCTACTCAAAAATATGTACGAAGAACACATATTTCGCAGATAAAGCGTCATCACAAAGAAGGAAATGGTAGAGTGCAAAGAAAATAAATGTAGTAAAAAGGTATATGTATTGTACTCAACTCATAAAGAGTACTTGAGTAACAATTGGCTACCTAATGGTATAAATAGGTACGAGGCCTGATCAACCTTGAATCCTATTCATCGAAAGTAGAACAAAGTGAGAAGTCAGCTGACATCGAATATAAGTAATAATTAAGTAATAAATTACTTAAAGAGTAATACTATAACAAGAGTAACTCACAAACTAAAGAAAAATCCGGTAGTAGTCGTAAGTAGTAGATTTAAGAAGAATTTAGTATGTTTACGATATATTTTATAAGGTGTGAATTTTATGTAGTATAAGAATTAGTCTGTAAG
Source organism: Magicicada septendecula (assembly GCA_034769895.1). NCBI lineage: Eukaryota > Metazoa > Arthropoda > Insecta > Hemiptera > Cicadidae > Magicicada > Magicicada septendecula. The sequence continues at coordinate 171,404,723 of CM068372.1, forward strand.
GTATTATATATATATATATATATATATATATATATATATATATATTGATAGTAAGAATAAGCAAGTCGAGAGTGACTTATGCAGCTCATAATTTTGTACAGAGAAACGAGTGAGAGAAATTTCATACGGTAATCCCCAAGCATACTCCCAGTACATTGCTGACCAAATAACATATATTTTCCCCTGCCGGAGTCTGTTTTTAAGCGACGGAGTATGTGACGATTTCATTAATTAAAAATAAAATAATTAGAAAATAGGTAATGTAAAAGCTGAGAAATTTTAATAAAATCGCACATTTAAACTAAATTTTATCGCTATCATAAAATTATAATAATATTTAATAAAGAGTTTTAATAAAAAAAAAAAATAGTAATGCGAGTGTACAGATAGGGAGAACCTGGTTAATTAACCCTGCATAGACATGCTCTAACCGGAATTAACTTGAATACCGACCCCTAAACAAACTAATAGTCCTTGTAAATTTGATATTAATTAAATAAATAAACAAGACCACAGTAGTGTACTATAATGAAATCTGTAATTAAGAATATCTTTGGATAATTAAAAAGTCAAACTTTAACCATTTAAATAGAGGATAAATATGGAACTATTTCGTTGCGACGCGTAACCTCCGCGCGATTAACTGACCCCTCCTACATTGTAAAGAGTCGAGATGAAGCGCTCGCGTAGAAGACACACGCTTGAACCATGTCTCCGCGAAAGACAAAATATTTTTATTTAGAAGACCTATACAACAATGTGTAGCTAAAGTATTGGCAATTTAGTATGGTAGTAAGTCTAAATGTTATAAAACCGAAATGCATAAAATAACTGTGTAAGGGATGACATCTCATCTGTTTAATTGGTAAGATGTTTATGTTGTTTTAAATAATATGGTACGAGCTACCAAAAGTGAGAACTTTTATAAACAATAATGTGACGTGCGATTCTGCAACAAACTAGAACAGTTACGGCACGTATACTATTAACGATGTTTAACTACGAGACTTCTGAGAACCTCCAAGCTACTTCATCATGAACTAACCACTTCAAAAACTTCAACAGGAAACTTAACTCCACTTCTGATCAACCGCAGACGAACACCATAAGGACCAAGGACCCTGCCTACGAGTAACCTGATGGATTTGGCAGGTGACACGGAGACTTGTTCTCCGTGATTAATTAGAATTCTAATAAATGAATTGTCAAAGACAGTTGAAATAAATAAATAGAAAGACTTTAAAGATAACCACATTATAAGATGTAGTATGTTATAGAATTCAAAATATTTGTAGTAACGAATAATGCTGTTGTATATGTATAGCTTCACTGATACAAATTCTTAGATTAAGTCCATTCTTCAAATGGCCCCCCCCCCAAATAGTATTTATAGAATAAAATAAGCGAGCTTAACTCATAAACAAGTTTAAGGTCCCGGATCCGTGGATAACGCTAGCACAGATAAATCCATATGTTTTGGCCCCAGTTGTTTACCAAAATCTGTTATAAATTGTAATCTCTTATTCAGAAAACCTTATATGGGAATATTTATATAGAGCTGTTATAGTAATGATTTAATAAAGAGATGTCGTTACTTTACACTAAAACTGTGAGTGAATAAATCATCTCATGAGAGATGTAAAGGTTCCTTTAGTAATAACTACAGCTGGATTAATTAATTAATAATTAAAAGTTGATTACTAGTATGGCAGCCCGTGCAATTGATCAGAGGTAAATATGCACAGGTTCCCAGTGTTATAGCGTATGTGACACACGCTATAAGTGTAGGTAGTAATGTTGAACTAATTGTATCATGTGTATCATCAACAGACATTTTGTGTGTTGTAGGCAAGTCATTTTGAATAATTAATAATCTTCCGACTGTAGACAATGTATAGAGGTATACAGTATAGATTGTATAATGAAAGATGAACAAATTGCCGGAACGAATGCGGGGTTATATTGAAAAAGACCCGAATTTTTAGGCAATTCCATGGCTAAATGGAAAGATAATTTGCGTATACATCAACAAAAGTTAGGCCATGCCTCTGAGAGATATTGTGTTATACCAGTGGGTATAGAAACTACAACACCTGACAAACACTTTATTCGCCAACAGTTCGTTGCTAACAGTGAACAATCTGAAGAGTCATCAGGGGCGGATTTACGCACAGGCAGACTAGGCACTTGCCTGGGGCGGCAAAATTTGAGTTAAGAAATGATATTTTTAGAAAAGGCAAATGGACAAAACAAGCGGCACTCCAATGCCAGTTGAGCAGGTTGAGCTACAGCCAACAAAGGAGGATAAGCGGTTAACACCTCTGAGTCTTTGCCGCCTCATTCGTAAAGATGATCTTCAGATGGTCTATCCGAACTTAGATATTGCTCTGAGAACGTTTGTGAGTACGGCTGTCTTCAATTGTTCAGCGGAAAGAGCTTAGAAGAGTAAAAACATATCTCCGCACAAACATGGGAGAGGATCGCTTAAACTCGCTGGCGGTACTGTCAATCGAAGGTGACATGTTAACGTCAATGGAGTTTTCTGAAGTTATTGATGTCTTTGCCCGAAGAAAACTGTAAATACTTTTGTTATAACTAGATTTTTCCAAGTAATATGTTTTCAGTTTCATTGTTTTCATATCAAACATAAATCAGTATTAGTTGCATCATTATTATTATTATTTCTGTGCTGTAATCTTTGAATACGATAAAATTAGTTGAGTTGCATATATAACTGTACCAGTATTCCAGTATTTTCCGTTTGTCATTTAATAAATTAATAATGTTTGCACCCATATTTTATGTGATTTTATTTACGTTTCCCTTAATTTCTAACTAAAATTAATTATTTTATTCTGACAAGTAAATATTTATATTATCAATGTTTATTTATTTTTACATGAAATATAATTCACCTGACAGTCAAAGGAAACGAGGCAGACAATCAAACTGGGGGGACAGAGGATGTGAAATCAAAGAGGGGAAGGGAGGGGGATGATGGAGAGGGATAGGAGCGGGTGGAGGGGGCGGCAGTACAGCAAATCCGCCCATGAGAGTCATGAACCTCATTTGATAACTGAGGATTATTAAGTAACTCTGTGAATAAGGTTTAGAGGTTTAGAACCTGCGCGTGAAGTAAATACTATTAAACATCTTTACAGCCGTGTATCAAATGTGAACACGCTGACATTAAATGTCTGTCAAATACATTTGTACTACTAGCCTGTGGAAATAATTTTCTACCCTTGGTTTTGGGTTGGCACCATCGGTTGTACTAAAATTCCCTGTTAAAATCCAAGGTTACTCTACTACATAAGTAGAAAACATAAGCTTACAGTGCCATAGTTTTGTGCATTATGGTATAGTAGGCCTATACATGTTTGCAATTATTACTTAAAAAAAGTGAGTGTTGTTTTGATAATCAAGATATTCGTTTATTTGTTCAGTTTATTTATTTGGTTTCATTTTTCGTAAACATGAGTCTAACTGAACAAGAAATGTTAAAGCTTTTGGAAATGTCTGAAGTGATGAACAACTATTTAGGAGTAATAGTGAAAATGATCCAGAATTTTTTGTTAGTTCTAATTTTTAATGTGACCGTTGTGATGCTGAATGTAATATTAAAAAATTGTGTAAATAAATACGAAAACTTGTGCACGTTGTCCATGGTAATGTTGCTGATTGTGAGAATTGTTGCTGATGCAGTAACTGGTGCTGCAGAAACTACTGAAACTATCCCAAATACTTTGGTGAAGGAGAGTTATCTGTAGTGGCGTATCTAAAATTTGGTCTTGGGTGGTGGGTGGGGTCCGGTTGCGTCGGCTTCATACAAAAGAAAAAAACAATTAAGACTAATAAACATTATTATCTTTAAAGTGGTTGAAATAGTGTGATAATATCCTGAAATCAATCCCATTAAAGTAAACGGTAATAACACAATAAAAATAGGCATTATTGAAAGATGGTTTAGGAGATACTTAATGACTGAATCGATTTTCCTATATATTTCCCGTATAGGTCAGTGCTGTATAATAAACATGTTTGTATATTTAAAAAAGATATAACAATGAAAAATAAATAAATACAATAGCCTAAAAAATTAAGAGATTAACAAATTTCGTCAACTTTTTCGACCCTCTGGTGGGCATCCCTCTGGTCCCGTCCCCCCCCCCCCCGTTAATACGCCCTGGTTATTTGACACATCAGAAGTCTGGTAATGAATTACACTCTAATGAGATTGTAAATAAATCTGTAAACATTGCGACATCCCGGGTGAAATATACAGAGTGTTCACAAATGGTCGTCCAATATTTCGGTAACGTGTTCCTTACATAATTATAAGAAAAACAGTCCCTGTAAACATAGTTCCAAAAAAGTATAGTTTTCCATCTGTCCGCCATTTTGTATTTTTCAAGAAAAAATTTATTTCTCAAGAATGGAGTAAGGTATTCTAATGACATCTGGTATGTGTTACCCTAGTAACATAATATACAAAACAAAATCTTTTGAAAATTTTACATTCACAAATTTCAAAATGGCGGATGTTTTAATTTTTAAATCATTCATATCTCACACAAAATATTAGTTTTATGGAGTAATGTCTCATTAAATAAAATCTTTAGCATTATTTCGTGAATAAAATGATACCTTATCTGTTACAATGCGATCTCAAACAACCGAATTATGATGAAAAATGTCAGTGTGAGTCAATCAATGCTCAATATCATGAAATCAGTGATGTTATCTCGTCCAGTTATTATTCAAAAACACTAGGTCAACTGAATATAAGTCAACAATACTTCAATCAGCTGTTTTATAAATTAATAAGCAAATTTGTAAAATTGAAACTGCAGTTGATCTTAGTGTTTTGAACAGAGTAGTGAATTGTGCGTTATTTTGATAATTTTTTCGCAATACTGTTGTTTTGTTTTTATTATTCTTTGTTTTATTGTTTATTGTGCGTTATTTTCGTAATTGTCATTAGATATGGCAAATTTGTATAGTAATAATGAAATGACTGACATGCATTTCATCTACGGGAAAGCCAATGGATCTGCTACAAAAACAGTCCGCCTTTATCGTGAAGCTTATCCAGATCGTAGGCAGCCTTCCAGTAAAATGTTTGTGAAAATCCATAAGCGATTGTGTGAGATTGGTACATTCCAACCATCGACTCAGGATTATGGTAGACCGAGATCTGTTTCAACTGCTGAATTAGAGGAACGAGTCAGAATTGGTCAGAATTAAAGAGGAACCAGAATTGTCATACCGAAGAAGCGCTCATCAGGAAGATATTCAAAGTCACACCACCATATGGAAAATTCTTCGCAATCAATTGCTGTATCCGTATCACCTTCAGCGTGTTCAAGCTCTCGTACCAGCCGATTTCCATACCAGGACTGGGTTCTGTCAGTGGCTAATGAATCTGTCAGTGGGAAGTTTGTGACCCTATGTTTGTATCCAAAATTTTATTTACGGATGAGGCATCTTTTAGTCGGGATGGAATAAATAATTTCCACAACAACCATATCTGGGCAGAGAAAAATCCACATGCAACCTTAGTGTCAAACCATCAGCATCGGAACTCACTGTTACTGTTTTCGTCTAAAAAACTGTTGACTGCCACGAAGAAATTACATCTGGAAAATTTAAACAGTGGTTGGTGCATTCCTTAGTTTCGAACATGAAACAGAACTGAATTATTGTGTACGACAACGGATCATATTAATCGCTGCAAAGAAACAGAGCCCCGACACGCGGCAGCAAAGAAAGTGATATATATATACTGTACTGTTTAGAAAATAATGACATCACAACATTCAGCAGTCACGTGAAGCCCTTGAAACTGTGAAACATTGACGTTTACTACGTAACTGACGAGATTGATAAACAGAATGGACATATAATGTTTCGTCTTCCACCCTGTCATTGTCACATCAACCCGATAGATTTGGTGTTATTCCAGGTTGAAGCCTGACTTTTAAATTAAAAGATATAGGAGTCTTGGTGCATCAAAGTGTAGAGAACATTACTACTGGAAAACGGAAGAACGTTGTTGGTCATAATTGCCGCATTTTGAACTACACATGGGGCCGAGGATGTATGCTGGAACAGAGGGCTGAAGAGGTGAAGAGGTTAGATGACGATGATATTAGGACCGAATAAGAGGAAACATCTGAGGACAAGACCAACGAACAAGAAGTTCTGTAACGGGATTGTGGTGCATATCCGTTACTGGAATCCCGCAGGTAAGAAATTCAACTTAACCGGATTAAATTTACACGACTCTTTTGTTTCTGCGTATTTTGATAAATGTATTACCCTTATAAGATATAATTTGTCATTGTATGAAGTCTGACAATAAAAAGTCACAGAAGACTTTGGCAGACCAGGGTCGGCCCCAGCGCTTCTGCCGCCCTTTGCAGTATTTATGAGTGCCGCCCTTCCCTATTTTAACTATAAACACATTTACGCATACTAAACCTACTCTAAAGATACGGCGATTGCCCTCAAATGACGACTAGGAATGTTTGCATTGCTGTGTTTATCAAATAACTAGAACTTTTTTGAGTTTACGATGCGGCGAACGGCTACAATAAAAATTGTAGAGACAATACAAGGAATAGTGAGACAATAAAAATGTATGCATATGTGATGACTTAAACTTATAATAATTAAAACATTAAAGATAATTTAAACATTCATGAAGTGCTTTTAGAAACAATAATTATTAAGGTTAATAATTTGACTAGTTTTTATAACTTCGAGGGGAGGTGGAGGTTATATCCTACTGTGTAGGCCCTACAGGTGAAAATTATTATTAGGCTACTTGTTCTTATTTCATTAATTTATTAATTTCATTGATGTGGCTTCGTATTTGACAAATGTAGTTTCTTAATTTTATTACTGGTAATACAGCGTGTGCGGCTGGCTCATACAACGAACATATGCGGAACAGCTTCGGTAAATATAAATCTTCCCGTGTACAGTTGGCAACGTCGCCTTCGCATCGAAATGTCAAGTGTCGAATATTGGACGACCGAAGTATACACAACATTCCAGAGTCCGTTTATTGCAGTCTGATTTACAGAATCTTCCCAAACGTTAGAAAATGATTTTATATATTTAACTCGAGGAAAATGTCCAACAAACACACACATACGCGTATATTGCAACGTTACAACTATTTATAAAATGAGTACACTTCTGTCCATGTACCCAACACAATTGTATAGTATTAAACACCGGCTAGGTCGTAGGATTTTTGTGTGTTCGTTCCGTTAAGTATATGTGGTGGTTGCACAATAAAAGTATAATAAAAAAAAGGAGTGAAACGTTGATAACACGAAATAATTTTTGTTTAACAATGAATTAATCAAAACATAGTAACAGAATCAATCAGTCTATAAAATATTGCAAAGAAAATTATTTGATTGTTAAAATTTGAAACTAGAAAATTCAAAATATTCTCTTTTATAAAGTTACACTCTAAAAACATACCATATCTTTCCTATTCAGCACACGTTAATAACCTATAGTCTTAAATATCTAAACATATAGGCCTATGATAAACAAATTATAAAATTGTTTTATATTGCATGGGTGTCTGACTTTGAATCATTATTAAAATTTGAACTCATAGTAACTCTTTCATAAAAATAATATTAACTTTACCAAATAAAAAATATCGGTATGGAGAACCATACATGACTTCCATGTTCTAAGATTTATATTTAAAATCATTTTCGAAATGAAATATTACTATAGAAACTACTTCTTTCTACTTACTGCTTCAGCCTTAACCACAGTACTGTGGTCACTAACGTATACCACCTCACGTTATCGCACTCGATTTTCACTGATGATGGAAGTCGATGGCATTGCCGAAACGTCTGGTTTTGTAGAAAACATTGGACTACGGCCAAACATCCCGGGAAGGAATTTTAACAAAAACTACTTCTTTGTTGCCGATAACGTTGTACAATATATATAAAAAATTGCATAAAATTAATGGCTTGTATAAGTTAATGTTTGATCTCCATTAAGTAGTGCTCAAGTTTCCAAAGTTTTAATATTATGATGTCCGTAATTAAAACATGAGAGCAGATTTAGTGTGTATGAGGGTACACCGTGGACAAAAATTTTCAACATTTCCTATTGAGCGTTGCTACAGTGTTTCTAGTTGCAGCGTTCCTATCAAGCTGCGAATCTACAGTGTACGTTTCACAGAACAAACACGCGAAAAAGAAGGAGCGCTCCGAAGTCACTCATGGACCCTCAGCATCTTGCAGAGGGTTCATACCCTAAAGACGAAAAGTCTGTCTATGAATCGTTCTTCTGTAAACACGTGCAGTTTTACACTGCCCAGCGATCCACAGGAAGCAAATCACTATCCACGCTGGACACTTTTTCGGCTTGCACGCGTTATGTTGGTATGGGTTTCGGCACTTACCATTTAAAAAGCGTGCAAATGTAAGAAAATAAACGTGAGTGAGGCCAGAAATAACGCGAATTGTGTGTGTGTGTGTGTGTGTGTGTGTGTGTGTGTGTGTGTGTGTGTGTGTGTGTGTGTGTGTGTGTGTGTGTGTGTGTGTGTGTGTGTGTGTGTGTGTGTGTGTGTGTGTGTGTGTGTGTGTGTGTGTGTCTTCCCTGCCTTTTTATTGCGGTAGTCATAATAATAAAATGGAAACGTAAACATTACATAACTGAGATATGCTTGCCTGCCACGAACGATATATTATTTTATACATGTATATTAACACATACATAATTTACATTAAAATGAAAAAATTATAATTTTATTGCCTGGCAACAAAATTATTTTATTTTTAACAATTACCATTGTTTCAAAAAGTTTAAATGAATTTTCAAGTACTTTACTGTTGTTAAAACGTAAAAGGTTGCCGGTAAACTACCCCTTCCCCTTAACCGATCTTCACCAAAATCGAAAGTCATTGAGATATCTACAATTCAGGGACGTATGCAAACAATTATTTGATTTTGATTGAATTTTCGGCTGTTATCGTTTGCCATAGAAAATTACCCTTGTTAAAAAAACGTTGCAGGTAAACTACCCCTTTCCCTTAACCGATCTTCACCAAAAACAATATGTATTGAGAACTCTACAATTTAGGGTTGTATGCAAATAATCTTTTGATTCTGTTTGAATTTGTGGGTATTATCGTTTGCCATAGAAAATACTCTTGTTAAAACATAAAACGTTGCAGGTAAACTACCCCTTTCCCTTAACCGATCTTCACCAAAATCAATAGGTCTTGAGAACTCTACAATTCAGAGCTGTATGCGAAACATTATTTAATTCTGTTTATAATTTGCGGCTGTTATCGTTTTCCAAAAAAAATATCGGTATGGAGAACCATACATGACTTCCATGTTCTAAGATTTATATTTAAAATCATATTCGAAATGAAATATTTCCATAGAAACTACGTCTTTCTACTTATTACTTCAGCATTAACGACAGTACTGTGGTCACTAACGTATACCACCTCACGTTTTCGCAGTCGATTTTCACTGATGATGGCAGTCGATGGCACTGCCGAAAAGTCTGGTTTTACAGAAAACATTGGACTACGGCTAAACAGCCCGGGAAGCAATTTTAACAAAAAACTACTTCTTTGTAGCCGATAACGTAGTACACGTATAAAAAATTCTCCCCTCCCGTTCAACTATAATATTTAGTAATAGAAAATTACCCCCACCACGTTCACCTAACCTCTTCATTTATAGATATTTCATCTACGTTTCTACAGTGGATTATTATGAGCTTCTTATCAGGATACTTTATTTATAAAAATTAAGTACTTTACTCTTGTTAAATCATAAAATGTTTCTGGTAAACTACCCCTTTCTCTTAACCGATCTTCTCCAAAATCAATAGACCTTCAGTCCTCTACAATTCAGGGATGCATGCAAAAAAATATTTGATTCTGTTTGAATGTGCGGCAGTTATCGTTCGTCATGGAAACATTTCTCTTGTTACAACTTAAAACGTTGCAGGTAAACTACCCCTTTCCCTTAACCGATCTTCACTAAAATCAACAAACCCTGAGTTCTCTAGAAATCAGGCAAGTGTGCAAAAACGTATTTGATTCTCTTTGAATTTTCGGCAGTTATCGTTCGTCATATAAAAATTACAATTTTTAAAACAAAACTTAGGTGATAAACTACCCCCTACCCTTAACCGATCTTCACCAAAAACAATAGGTCGTGAGTAGTCTACAAATCAGGGTAGTATGCAAAACATCATTTGATTCTGTTTGAATTTGCGGCTGTTATCGTTTACTATAGAAAAATATCGGTATGGAGAACCATACATGACTTCCATGTTCTAAGATTTATATTTAAAATCATATTTGAAATGAAATATTTCCATAGAAACTACGTCTTTCTACTTATTGCTTCAGCATTAACCACAGTACTGTAGTCACTAACGTATACCACCTCACGTTTTCGCACTCGATTTTCACCGATGATGGCAGTCGATGGCACTGCCGAAAAGTCTGGTTTTGCAGAAAACATTGGACTACGGCTAAAGAGCCCGGGAAGCAATTTTAACAAAAAACTACTTCTTTGTTGCCGATAACACAGTACACATATAAAAAATTCTCCCCTCCACCTCCAACTATAATTTTTAATAATAGAAAATTACCCCCACCCCGTTCGCCTAACCTCTTCATTTATAGATATTTCATCTACGCTTCTACAGTGGATTACTATGAGCTTCTTATCAGGATACTTTATTTATAAAAATTAAGTACTTTACTCTTGTTAAATCATAAAAGGTTTCTGGTAAACTACCCCTTTCTCTTAACCGATCTTCTCCAAAATCAATAGACCTTCAGTCCTCTACAATTCAGGGATGCGTGCAAAAAAGTATTTGATTCTGTTTGAATGTGCGGCAGTTATCGTTCGTCATGGAAACATTTCTCTTGTTACAACATAAAATGTTGCTGGTAAACTACCCCTTTCCCTTAACCGATCTTCACCAACACCAGTAGGTATTGAGAACTCCACAACACAGGGCTGTATGCAAATCATCATTTGATTCTGTTTGAATTTGCGGCTGTTATCGTTTACCATAGAAAAAAATTACCCTTGATAAAAAACCGTTGCAGGTAAACTACCCCTTTCCCTTAACCGATCTTCACCAAAAGCGAAAGGTCTTGCGTACTCTACAATTCAGGCCTGTATGCAAAAAACAATTATTTGATTCTCTTTGAAATTACGGCAGTTATCGTTCGTCATAGAAAAAATACCCTTGTTAAAACATAAAACGTTGCTGGTAAACTACCCCTTTCCCTTAACCGATCTTCAACAAGATCAACAGACCTTGAGTTCTGTATAATTCAGAAAGGTATGCAGAAGAGTAGTTGATTCTGTTTTAATGTACGGCAGTTATCATTCGTCATAAAAAAAATTACCCTTGATAAAACATAAAATGTTGCAGGTAAACTACCCTATTCCCTTAACCGATCTTCACCAAAACCAAAAGGTCTTGAGAACTCTACATTTCAGGGCTGTATGCAAAATATTATATGATTCTGTTTGAATTTGCGGCTATTATCATTTGCCATATAAAATACCCTTGATAAAACAAAAAACGTGGCAGGTAAAGTACCCATTTCCCTTAACCGATCTTCACCAACACCAATAGGTATTGAGAACTCTACAATACAGGGCTGTATGCAAAACATCATTTGATTCTGTTTGAATTTGCGGCTGTTATCGTTTACCATAGAAAATAAGTAAAAATTACCCTTGATAAAAAAACCGTTGCAGGTAAACTACCCCTTTCCCTTAACCGATCTTCACCAAAAACGACAGGTCTTGAGAACTCTACAATTCAGGGCTGTATGCAAAATATTATATGATTCTGTGTGAATTTGGGCTGTTATAGTTTGCCATACAAAATACCCTTGATAAAAAAAAACGTGGCTGGTAAACTACCCCTTTCCCTTAACCGATCTTCACCAAAATAATAGGTCTTTAGTACTCAACAAATCAGGGCTGTATGCAAAAACTTATTTGATTCTGTTTGAATTTGCGGCTCTTATCGTTTGCCATAGAAAATACCCTTTTAAAACATAAAACGTTGCTGGTAAACTACCTCTTTCCCTTAACCGATCTTCACAAACACCAATAGGTATTGAGAACTCTACAATACAGGGCTGTATGCAAAACATCATTTGATTCTGTTTGAATCTGCGGCTGTTATCGTTTACCATAGACAAAAATTACCCTTGATAAAAAACCGTTTCAGGTAAACTACCCCTTCCCCTTAAACGATCTTCACCAAAAACGATAGATCTTTAGTACTCAAGAAATCGGGGTAGTATGCAAAAACGTATTTGATTCTGTTTGAATTTGCGGCTCTTATCGTTTGCCATAGAAAATACCCTTTTAAAACATAAAACGTTGCAGGTAAACTACCTCTTTCCCTTAACCGATCTTCACAAACACCAATAGGTATTGAGAACTCTACAATACAGGGCTGTATGCAAAACATCATTTGATTCTGTTTGAATCTGCGGCTGTTATCGTTTACCATAGACAAAAATTACCCTTGATAAAAAACCGTTTCTGGTAAACTACCCCTTCCCCTTAAACGATCTTCACCAAAAACGATAGGTCTTTAGTACTCAAGAAATCAGGGGAGTATGCAAAAACGTATTTGATTCTGTTTGAATTTGCGGCTCTTATCGTTAGCCATAGAAAATACCATTTTTAAAACATAAAATGTTGCTGGTAAACTACCTCTTTCCCTTAACCGATCTTCACCAAAAACATAAGGGCTTGAGAACTCTACAATTCAGGGCAGTATGCAAAACATTATTTGATTATGTTTGAATTTGTGGCTGTTATCCTTTGCCATATAAAATACCCTTATTAAAACATAAAACGTTGCAGGTAAACTACCCCTTTCCTTTAACCGATCTTTACCAAAATCAACAGATCTTGAGAACGCTACAATTCAGGGCTGTATGCGAAACATTATTTGATTCTATATGAATTTTCGGCTGTTATCGTTTGCCAAACAAACAAAATTACCCTTGATTAAAAAAAACCGTTGCCGGTAAACTACCCCTTTCCCTCAACCTATCTTCACCAAAAACAATAGGTCGTGAGTACTCTACAAATCAGGGCTGTATGCAAAAAATGATTTGATTCTGTTTGAATTTGCGGCTGTTATCGTTTGCCATAGAAAAAAAATCTACAGACACACAGACAGATAGACACACACACACACACACACACACACACACACACACACACACACACACACACACACACACTTTTCGAAAAACGACTTTTTTTCATGTTTTGAGTGTAGTACAATCAGAATCTGCAATAATCTCAAACACGATTTTTTTTGCCATCACCATACTTCCATTTCCTTAAGGAACATGGAAGTAATATCGGTATGGAGAACCATACATGACTTCCATATTCTAAGATTTATATTTAAATCTTAATATCGCCTGCCAAGCGCGATATATTTTCTCTTATACATGATGTACATTAAAATGAAAAAATTTTAATTTTATTGCTTGGCAACAAAATTATTTTATTTTTAACAATTACCATTGTTTGAAAAAGTTTAAATAAATTTTCAAGTACTTTACTCTTGTTAAAACGTAAAAGGTTGCTGGTAAACTACCCCTTCCCCTTAACCGATCTTCACCAAAATCGAAAGTCCTTGAGACCTCTACAATTCAGGGATGTATGCAAAAAATTATTTGATTCTGTTTGAATTTGCGGCAGTTATCGTTTGCCATAGAAAATACTCTTGATAAAAAAACGTTGCTGGTAAACTACCCCTTCCCCTTACCCGATCTTCACCAAAAACAATAGGTAGTGAGTACTCTACAAATCAGGGCTGTATGCAAAACATTATTTGATTCTGTTTGAATTTGCGGCTGTTATCGTTTGCCATAGAAAATACCCTTGTTAAAAAAACGTTGCTGGTAAACTACCGCTTTCCCTCAACCGATCTTCACCAAAAACAATAGGTCTTGAGAACTCTACAATTTAGGGCTGTATGCAAATAATCTTTTGATTCTGTTTGAATTTGCGGCTGTTATCGTTTGCCAAATAAAGAAAAAATTCCCTTGATAAAAAAAACCGTTGCTGGTAAACTACCCCTTTCCCTAAATCGATCTTCACCAAAAACAATAGGTCACGAGTACTCTACAAATCAGGGCTGTATGCAAAAAATTATTTGATTCTGTTTTAATTTGCGGCAGTTATCGTTTGCCATAGAAAAAAATCTACAGACACACAGACACACACACACACACACACACACACACACTTTTCGGAAAACGACTTTTTTTCTTGTTTTGAGTGTAGTAGAATCAGAATCTGCAATAATCTCGAACACGATTTTTTTTGCCATCACCATACTTCCATTCCTTAAAGAATATGGAAGTAAAAAGTAAAAATTACCCTTGATAAAAAACCGTTGCAGGTAAACTACCCCTTTCCCATAACCGATCTTCACCAAAAACGACAGGTCTTGAGAACTCTACAATTTAGGGTTGTATGCAAAATATTATATGATTTTGTGTGAATTTGCGGCTGTTATCGTTTGCCATAAAAAATACCCTTGATAAAACAAAAAACGTGGCAGGTAAAACTACCACTTTCCCTTAAACGATCTTCACCAAAAACAAAAGATCTTGAGAACTCTACAATTTAGGGCTGTATGCAAAACATTATTTGATTATGTTTTAATTTGCGGCTGTTATCGTTTGCCATAGTAAATACCATTGTTAAAACATAAGACGGTACAGGTAAACTACCCCTTTCCCTTAACCGATCTTTACCAAAATCAACAGATCCTGAGAACTCTCCAATTCAGGGCTGTATGCGAAACATTATTTGATTCTGTTTGAATTTGCGGCTGTTATCGTTTGCCAAACAAACAAAATTACCCTTGATGAAAAAAAACCGTTGCTGGTAAACTACCCCTTTCCCTCAACCGATCTTCACCAAAAACAACAGGTCGCGAGTACTCTACAAATCAGGGCTGTATGCAAAACATTATTTGATTCTGTTTGAATTTTCGGCTGTTATCGTTTGCCAAAAAAAAAAAATCTACACACACACACACACACACACACACAGTCAGACAGACAGACAGACACACACACAGACACTTTTCGGAAAACGACTTTTTTTCATGTTTTGAGTGTAGTAGAATCAGAATCTGCAATAATCTCGAACACGATTTTTTTTGCCATCACCATACTTCCATTCCTTAAGGAATATGGAAGTAAAATATCGGTATGGAGAACCATACATGACTTCCATATTCTAAGATTTATATTTAAAATCATTTTCAGCCAAACAGCCAAGGAAGGAATTTTAACAAAAAAATACTTCTTTCTTGCCAATAACGTAGTACACATATAAAAAATATTACCCCCTCCCCCTTCAACTATAATTTTGATTTATAGAAAATTACCCCCAGCCCGTTCAACTAGCCTCTTCATTTATAGATATTTCATCTACGTTTCTACAGTGGATTATTAAGATCTTATCAGGATACTTTATCAAAATTAAGTACTTTACTCATGTTACAACAAAAAATGTTTCCGGTAAACTGCCCTTTCCCCGTAACCGATCTTCACCAAAATCAACAGACATTGAGTTCTCTATAGCTCAGGCACATATGTAAAAAATTATTTGATTCTGTTTGAATTTACGGCAGTTATGGTTCGTCATATAAAAAATGACCCATGTTAAAACATAAAACATGAGATTTATAAAACATATCTAAGATTTATATTTAAAATCATTTTTGAAATAAAATATTTTCATAGAACCTACTAACGCTGGGGAAATCTGAGGAGCCAATCAAAGTTGGGCCTACCTGTCACTCTGCTGAATTTGGTGGAAAGCCCTGTCACTGTCGTCAAAGTATCAGCCTTGACAGGGTCCTCTTTTTCTGCAAAATGGGAGAGGAGGCTTGAGATGGAGTGAGTGACATGGTCCCCCCACCACAATGAAGAACCCATTGTTTTATAAAAATATATTTAAATTTTGAAAACTGAAAATTCTTTTCTTGTTGTAAATATTTATATTTTATAATCAAAATGACTTTATCAAAAAACAAACATTATTTTTTTATAATAAGTACTTACATATGTTTCTTAATATGCTTACTTTTTCTTCAATGTTGATGATCATTTCCAAACATTCTGACAAAATTGTATCTACAGAACAATTAACATTCCCCAGGTTTCCATTTCTGCTAATTTCTCATTACACCTTCCACTGACGTATTATTAACCATTTCATAAACTATCGTATAATCTTTTCAGATTTTGTGGTACAAAATCTGAAATTTTCAGATTGCCTGGCAACAAAATTATTTTATTTTCAACAATTACCATTGTTTGAAAAAGTTTAAATGAATTTTCAAGTACTTTACTCTTGTTAAAACGTAAAAGGTTGCAGGTAAACTACCCCTTCCCCTTAACTGATCTTCACCAAAATCTAAAGGCCTTGAGTCCTCTACAATTCACTGACGTAAGCAAAAAATTATTTGATTCTGTTTGAATTTGCGGCAGTTATCGTTTGCCATAGAAAATACGCTTGATAAAAAACGTTGCAGGTAAACTACCCCTTCCCCTCAACCGATCTTCACCAAAAACAATAGGTCTTGAGTACTCTACAAATCAGGGCTATATGCAGAAAATTATTTGATTCCGTTTGAATTTGCGGCTGTTATCGTTTGCCATAGAAAATACCCTTGTTAAAAAAACGTTGTAGGTAAACTACCCCTTCCCCTTAACCGATCTTCACCAAAAACAATACGTCTTGAGAACTCTACAATTCAGGGCTGTATGCGAAACATTATTTGATTCTGTTTGAATTTGCGGCTGTTATCGTTTGCCAAAAAAAAATTTCCCTTTATAAAAAAAACCGTTGCTGGTAAACTACCCCTTCCCCTCAACCGATCTCCACCAAAAACAATAGGTCGCGAGTACACTACAAATCAGGGCTGTATGCAAAAAATTATTTGATTCTGTTTGAATTTGCGGCAGTTATCGTTTGCCATAGAAAATACGCTTGACAAAAAACGTTGCAGGTAAACTACCCCTTCCCCTCAACCGATCTTCACCAAAAACAACAGGTCTTGAGTACTCTACAAATCAGGGCTGTATACAGAAAATTATTTGATTCTGTTTGAATTTGCGGCTGTTATCGTTTGCCATAGGAAATACCTTTGTTAAAAAAACGTTGTAGGTAAACTACCCCTTCCCCTTAACTGATCTTCACCAAAAACAATAGGTATTGAGAACTCTACAATGTAGGGCTGTATGCAAATAATCTTTTGATTCTGTTTGAATTTGCGGCTGTTATCGTTTGCCATAGTAAATACCCTTGTTAAAACATAAAACGTTACAGGTAAACTACCCCTTTCCCTTAACCGATCTTCACCAAAAACAATAGGTCTTGAGAACTCTACAATTCAGGGCTGTATGCGAAACATTATTTGATTCTGTTTGAATTTGCGGCTGTTATCGTTTGCCAAACAAACAAAATTACCCTTGATAAAAAAAAACCGTTGCAGGTAAACTAACCCTTTCCCTCAACCGATCTTCACCAAAAACAATAGGTCGCGAGTCCTCTACAAATCAGGGCTGTATGCAAAAAATTATTTGATTCTGTTTGAATTTGTGGCAGTTATCGTTTGCCATAAAAAAAAATCTACAGACAGACAGACAGACACACACACACAGACACTTTTCGGAAAACGACTTTTTTTCATGTTTTGAGTGTAGTAGAATCAGAATCTGCAATAATCTCGAACACGATTTTTTTTGCCATCACCATACTTCCATTCCTTAAGGAATATGGAAGTAAAATTACCTTTGATAAAAAAAAACCGTTGCAGGTAAACTACCCCTTTCCCTCAACCGATCTTCACCAAAAACAATAGGTCGTGAATACTCTACAAATCAGGGCTGTATGCAAAAAATTATTTTATTCTGTTTGTGTCTGCGTCTCCGGAATTATGACAATGGCGATGATGATGATGCTGACTTGCTGACGCTTCCTCGGTACTCTATATCCTGTTGTTGATGGTGGTCCGGTGCTCCTCCATTAATCGTGGTGTATTGCAGATGATGATAATAAGTTCAGGTCGATCAGCAAACGGACATAGCGTCCTTGAGTGAAGATTTCTTGAGTCTAACCCTCGTCCAAAATTGCCGGAGGTATTTATAATAGACGGCAAACTGACATGTCAGATATTGTTTTTGACATGTTAAACTTTGTCAATCGTATGTAGCATCCTTTTTTAACTGATCACTTTTTAGTCTGTTTTCGCGATCACGTAAACTTGATCATTAAGCGAGTGGTTGCATAGTCTTCGTAATTTTTCACTCGTCATTTACATATAACACACTCGTTAATTACTAGCTAATTGTGGTAGTAATTAACTGTAATTTTTATGACGTCTTTATTAGTCTATTGCACTTTTCTGCAATAATTTTGCATCACCATACGCGTTTAAATGTCCTTATTCTAACGGTGTTTTTAGAATTGTGATATGTTTTTGGTAACAGGTAAAAAACATATTTATTAATTTATTTTAATCATGTCAATACTTGATTTAATAATAAAAACCAACAATTCATGTACACAAGTCATCTCCCCCTCGTAGTCCAATGCAGGTTGGAATTGGCACACACACAGGCACAATAACGATGATTTACACTTGTAAACAATCCATAGAGCAGGTGTACGTTTTGGACAGGCTACGGCGTGCACACGCCTGTACTTTTTATGGAGAAAATTTTTAAAACTATTCGTCATACACTCCTTACACTAACTATTTACAAAATACTGCCCTGGATAAATATGCAAATATCTGTATTGTTGCAATATATATGCACTATATATACGGAATGCTTCGTTTTCCGTCTATGTGTGTGTTTTTTTTTCAATACCAGAAGCATCAAAATTAGACTATTATTGTGTGTGTGTGTGTGTGTGTGTGTGTGTGTGTGTGTGTGTGTGCGCGCGCGCGCGCTCCTAATATACTTAATAACAAGAAAATAATAGCAGCAATGAAATAATAATAATAATAACAAATAATAATGATCCGTTTAATATTGGTAGTAATAGTTGTAATAGAATAATGCATATAATTAACTAAATTATACAACTATAATGTAATATGATATAATCACTACAATTAATTATATATTTAATTGTAATTAATATAATTAGTAACGTCAATAAAAATATAAAGATATCTGGGATTTAGGCAGAGAATTTGGTCAGGCTAACTAAAAGAACTGCAAGTAGGCTATAAGTTGTTTTCATATGATAAGTCGTCAATATGAACGTTCTTTTTTTTTAATTAACTTTAGATAAAGTAAAGGACTTATTGTTGGGTTTATGTAGACAGGTTGCCCACTTAACAGATTTTGATACTCATCGTTGGCTTCTGTACAAATGTGACTGCTTAATACCGTACTACACTTCTTAGAATCATTATGAATTTCCTCATTATTCTATATACCGGTATCATTATTATTCCACGATATAGGCCCTATATGTCGTTCCACGGGACGATCAGAGTAGTCCGTTCTCAAAACAATAATTAGTCCATCGATGTCACGGACTTCTGATATTTAATCTTCGACTTAGCCTATAAGGCTTTTTATTCTTAAAGAACATTTTTTTTTAAGGCAACATATTTTGTTGTCTATTCGAACAGTGTGCTTAAACGGCTTGCGGCGTGAACCTATCGAGAGCAAACAACTGCGCGCGTTTGATGCACAGCCTCGACTTCCGTAACATGTTGTACGGTCCAACTCTAACTGAACCAGATACCAGATACTTTTATAGGGGATTCACAACACCATCTTCTACAAAAGTGATTTCGCCATGGCCAGCCAGGGCTGTCTCACAGTTCGCAGTAGCCCAGTGTTACAGACGCGGACTGCGTGCACTACGGTTGAATTTCCTATGACTCTAACCCTGATTAAAGTTTCCACTAATCCCTCCATAGACTAAGCATATGTAGACAAAACTTCTTCCCGTCATTTCATTAACAGATTTCTCGGCGTAACAAGGACCACCGAAACAACAAACCGCATCATCATTCTACTTTACGACGAATATATAAAAACATTTTATAAAGAGATTAAATTTATATATAACGCTGTTGTATACATATTTCAAACTACACTGATTTAACTATATCGATAGAGTTAAAAGGATTCCATTCGACTGTTTGGAGAGCGACAGGCCTAATTGTGTTAGTGACCACGATCTCGTATATGTAAGGCAATGGATAAATACCGCCATAAGTATTGCGGTATCCCTGCATCCCTGCATGGAATGCGACAGAGAGAGAGAGAGAGAGAGAGAGAGAGAGAGAGAGTGAGAGAGAGAGAGTGAGAGAGAGAGAGAGAGAGAGAGAGAGAGAGAGAGAGAGAGAGAGAGAGAGAGAGTGAGTGAGTTAGAGAGAGGCGCCGCATAGGCACGCGCAGTGGTGTAAACAAAGCGACGATTACTGAGAAATACTGAATCACATTATATTATCAAAACTTAATCAACGCTCACTTTCCTCTCATCTGTACAAAAATATTTGTCTCCCAGATTCCCCAAAACTTTTAATTTGCACAAGGTACTTGTAACGCATCATTACAATTTTTGGTTTGTCAGTTAACACTTTCCTTTTACTTCTACATATTTTCCACTTAAATCCAACACATTTAAACACTGGCGTTAATGATTTAGAGCCCTATGGGAAATGGATTCTTTCTTTCACAATAGGTAGGAGTTTTTTAACAGTAAGCACAACATTTTGATTTTTTTTTTAATTCTGAACAATATTTCTTACTACACACTTATCAAAATCATCAGGAAGTAGATTCCTTTTCACACATGTTTTATGTTTTTCACTGGTGTGGAGAGTTTTCCTTCTGGACTGCATTTCCTTTGCTTTCTCTAGTATTTAACAAAGCCCCTTTCTTTCGATAACCCTTGAAGAGACATTGCGAATAGACAGCTACAAATAAACAAATAATAGGATAATTCTTTCACTAACTGAAAGTAACTAAAAGTACACTGATCCTAAGCGAGTGAATGCTAGTCTGACTATGAACAGGGCATTGCATCTGTCATAAATCATTGGCCTTGACAAACTAACGCTCCTAACACAAACACACTCTCTCATTCTTTATCATCTTCATCAGAGACACAGAATTCAGCCTCATGCAGTACACATGTATTTAGACCAATAATTTAATAAATTAGTTGTTTTTTTAATCAAATAATTTTTGCGTTATCGGAACCAGTTCTTTAAATGTTCTGATATAACATTTTTTTTTTAATTTAGCTCAAAAATTAGCTTACTGTTAACAGCTGTCAAAATGTGTAGAAAAATATTGTGTAAATTCTGTTAATGAGTCCACGTGTCACAACGATTGTTTACGTGCTGCTGATTATTCTGTTAAAGTAAGTTAAAGTTTGTAAGACAGGAAGTTTGTCTCCTTTGATAGAGGAAATTTGCCTCATCAAAGGAAAAAATTGTGTACACCACTTTTAATTAAAGAAAAAGTTTTAATAAAGGAAAAATTTTTAACTTGCTTGTTATACGATTTTTGGCTATAGAAGTAAATTATACATTAATATAATGCTATTCTTCTGTTTTTCTGACTTAAAGACAACGAGACACAGGGTGCAGAAGACGTGCTGGCTGTAACGAGTAGTCCAACTTCAGTCAACGTCGCTTCTACTGGTAAGTCATAATTTGTTACCTCTAGGAGAGTAATATATAATTTACATAAACAAAACACTAGACATTCTAACATTCCTCAAGTCATTACTGTAATGTACATAATAATTTGGCACACTAGAATACCAGAATTATTTGTCAGCAACTTTTAGAGAAAAGCTATGTTACAGATCCAAATTCAAGAGTTAAGAAGCCTACAAACTCTCTTAAAACAGTTTCATATTTTGCATGTCCCCATTCTAACATTCACTACCAAAGAACAGTGACGTTATGGTATTATGACACAGTTAAGGTCTTCATATATAGACCCTAGATCAGAAATGAAAAAAAAAAAAATTACCAGTACTACAGCGGCCACTCAGATTGCTGCCACAGTCTTTTGCCATTATGCACTATTATTGGTAATGCACCATTAATTGTTTATTTGTAAGTAATCAAATAATTTAAAATGCCAAAATGTGATTATAGTAAACATAGAGCCTATTAATAGTTGTTTATTTTTTAATATTTTACAAATTTTGTTGGGGAGTCTTAGCCTCCCTTGCCTTCTCCAATGAACCACCGCTCCTTAAGCGCGCGCGCACACACACACACACACACACACACACACAGTATCAACCAATATACTTTTATATGGTAACATGGGAACCCACAATTCATTTTGTTTATTCCTGTTCAAGTAATAGCCATTGCAACACTGAGCCTCTCAGTGCTTTTCCCACCAGCTGTAAACTGCATGGTGGTATTCATTGAAATGTTGCATCATTTCAGGATTGTGCACCACACTGCTGGAGAGTAAAATCTTAATAAATGAAATGGTAGAAGCAAAACTGGCCATTGCCACTGGGATTGTGTGAAATCGTGTCCTAAACAAACTGATGTGAGGCAGCAACGAGGCATTGATATGGCTACCAGGCTGTCAATTTCATCCAAGAGGAACCCACTGGGAAGCCCTTTCAACCATAGGGCAGACTCTATATACGTGAGAGTTTAAAATGTCAGGGAAGTTCACAAATGAGAATAGCAGATGAATGAAAGTCTGGCCTGTTGGGGCAGATTCAGACTGGTATACAGCTGGAATAAATACAACCAGGAGTGCCATCATGTCACCTAGATGACATGGTGTGGCTGGTTACCCAGTGCTTGATACCAATGAGGATCTCAATAAATTTCCCTACTGCCTGAGAAGAGACATGTCTACTGGCTCATCACATTAAGAAGCTGAGCATACGTTCTCCCTCCCAATGTCCTCCAGCAGAATCCACTCACCTTACACTAACCTTGTAAAAAAGACTTTTGCAGAAGTGTCTACTCAGTATGTCGCATATAGGTAGTTTCTTGAATAAATGAGGGTTTTACGCCATCATGTAGAGGTAATGCTGCATTAACACTTAGCTTCCTTAATAAGTTTACAACCTCATTAATTTTTAATTAACCTAGGCAACTTTCACAAATAAAAGTATGTGTGAAATGACTGAATTTTGTAATTTATTTTCTAATTAATTAAAAGTAATTTCATAAATGAATTACTATAGGCCTACAAATTATTTTGGTAGACACTGTCTACCTTGTCTCCCCTAACTCTTCCTTTGATACTGAATCTTTCACTCTTCATGCTCCACAATTCATTTCCATTTTCCACAGCCTTGAATGTCATTAAATTCCTATCCTTGTTTTGAAGACCTTGCTTGGATTTTTACAAGGAAAAAATGTTATATTTAAAAGCAGTTAGTACCAGAATGGTCTGGGGTAACTTACTGGAAGAGTCCAGAGGGTGATGTGGGCTGTGAAGCGATAAGAAGAGAAACACACACACAAAAGAATAATTCATTAACAGAACAATATATTTTGTGGCTGATTTACAATTGCTTTTCAGTGGTGTGTTGCCAATGAAACTGACCCACATCATTTATTAGTTACACCACAACTAGTAACCACAATTAAGATAAGAAGAGGCTGAGCACAGCATCTGTTTGAATAACATATCATCCTATGACTCCTACATCTAGATTTCCAACTTACTTATTTGATATTATGGTCATCTATGTATTATGTAAATAGAACATAACTATTGTAACGTATCCTTCTCGTTACTGTTTTTTATTTCTTGTTAAAAATTTTATTATTTGTTTTATCTATTTTGTTTATTCTGAATCTCCGTTGACGAATATTCCGCACTTCACTTACCAAGTACCTTGTCAGATAGTCTTGCAGGTGTTGTCGATCACTGATGTTACTTACTGTTAGAGTCAGCCACTTTCAACTGTAATGTCACCTGTAATTTATTAACTGAGTACCTGAAAAGTTTTATTATTTCTGTTAAATGATGCTCGTCAACTAAGTTTTTTGTAAACAAATAAAAGAATGGTTTATTCACAATTAGATTTTGTTTTATAGTATCCACAATTATTTTGAATAATCGGCTGATGGCCTTGCATTTACATTAAATTCTTAGATTTGCAATGAGCAATCTCAATCTCAGGGTATTTGGTTATAACTAAAATTAAATCAACATCATTTAGTCCTTAATTCACATTAACAGGTTATGGGTTCTTGTAGTCTGCAAGATACAAGAAAACAGATACAAACAAAGGTTACAATCTATAAACTAAACATGGTTATGGTTGAACAAAAAATAATTGGTAGCTAATTAGTCTGTAGACAAATAATATGTTTGGATATTATCAACATTCATTCCACCTGAAAAGCGTGGTAAACATGAAGCATATAATGGTTAAAGTATGTTCAATTTATATATGCACTTAATTCGGCATGGGTAGTTCAATCCCATATAACTAAAAAATATTAAATGTATTTTAACAATTTGGACTATGTCCATTAATACCATAATTCTTATTAATCATATTAAAAAATGTGAACTTCAGTCCTGTTATGACTAGGACATTTAAATAGATTAGATTGACCTTGATGTCATTACATATGATAATTGTTCTTGAATTACAGAACCAAAATATTTAAAAGGAAATTAAATCTGATTATTCATCATTAAAATTTGTATACAAGGTTCGAAATCCCTTGTTGTTACTTGTTATTAGCTAATTAGCAACATTAGAAAGTGTATATGCTTTCATAACAAACATTTATATATTAGGTAAACAAGTTTTAATTATCATCATTAAAATTTAAAAAAAAAGAATAAATTAATTGTCTCGAGGTTCTTGCCTCTATTGTTTATTGTGATAATGTGCACAATTAATCATGATGATATTAGTCATCATCGTTCATGTCATTAACCAAAAATGTCAAACACCATACTCCCTTGCAATTCACTTTTTCCATTAAAATTCATAAATTCACTTCGCGAGATTATACTGGATTATACACTGTATACTCAATGTCGCACTGTTATTATTAGGTTAATTGTTCTGGTATTACAAATAATTCGCACTGATAAAAAAGGTTATCTTACATAACCCTACTGGTTTGTTTATATCCGCACAGGTGATATCGCGGGTTCTACATACTTATTCTGTCTTCTGGCTGGCGACGTGTAGTCTATCAGAGTTACAACAATAATAATTCCTTCATACATGGCGCGGCTTGGGATGATCTGTAAATCATACACACTCCCCAATGATTTATTCGATTCTTATTGGCCAAAAAATTACTTAATCCATTCTAATGAGTGAGCTTACTCCCCGTTTTTTGGTTTTGAGAGTATATGCTAAGGCGTCTCTTTTTTCACAATTTACACATGATTTCTTAAAACTAATTTAACAATCTTATACTACTATTTACAAAAGATATGACCAGAACATGCACTTGCATTTACAGTACTGATTATTTTAAGTCCTTACAAGGCATGTCTGTGTGTTATTTTAACGAATCTACAGTTTTTCATTATTATTTTTACTTATTTTATTTACAATAAGCATTTATTTGTCATTATTCGGTTTGTATATGCTGTACATTGATCATCTTTAACCTTAGATGTACTTGCATTACAATTATAATTGTTATTTTTGTCTTAATACAATGATTTGTCAGTTTTAGGTTTAAGCTTTTATGGCCTATGTTTGGGATTGTTTTAATTACATATTTATTCCTACCATTCGCCCACTCTGATTATTTCTTTTGTTAAATAAATCTTATGACATGTCTTTTATATGTTTTGTACACCTCAGATTTTGTGTACACTGTATATATTTCTTATTTTGAATGTTTTTAGCTAAGTAGGTCATTGGCCTAGATATAGGTCCTTCTCAAAATTGCAAATAATTAATTTAGTTTTGTTTTAATGCCTCATACTTGATAGTTATTGTTATTGGATAAGACTGATTGTTGTTTTATGTTGGAATTTTCATAATATACAGGTTTTACCTTGATTGAAGTGTTTTTACTTCTTACAGTTAGTGTGATCAGACACTTGCATGAATTTATATTTATTCTGACTTGCTTGTCATCTTATATCATTAGTATTACCCAGTAATAGTAGTAACAGGATTTACTTGATCTTTCTATACAATAGATTTTTCCTGGTTAATTAAATTAAAGTGGTTTTGTGGTGTTTTGTGTGTGTGTACACTTTTGCTGTCTCTGTCAGCCGCATGTATTTTGTATTTATACTTTATATGCACTAATAACACCTTAATCTAATTACATTTAGTATTGGGATTACCTCTATCATGTCTTTTCTCATTATGGTAATTTACTTACTAAACTTCAGGCTTTTACTACCACTTATTAGTATTTGCACATGGTTCTGTACCATATGTAAGGTTAGTTGGAACCCCTGTATGTTGACAACAATGCATTCATGCAAATTTACTGTTATTTCTATATTTTGCTATAGTTATCAAGTTTCACCCACAGGTATTTGCACATTAGTCTTATCTGATCATTATTTATTATCTTACTCATTCTTATCTTGTTTATTTATAGAATAATCAGCTATTAATGATGGTCTACTTAGCATGTCATTTGGGGTATTATGCATTGAGTATATTTTGACTCTATTAGTTAGGTTTTATACAATCATTATGTGTTTCTCTTCTTTCATTATTATTGAGCATCTTTGTATATTTACAGGTCAGTGTCAAGTCACTAGTCATAGTTTGTTATGTGTTTCACTATGTTTTAAGGTACTCCTTTGTAAACACTTTTCTTGACTTATACACTTATTGTTCTGGCACTACTGGTTCTTCTTTCTTCATTTTCTTCTATCCTCTTCTTCTGTCTTCTTAGTCCATGTGGGATCATAATAATTGGTGTTCTTGGGTCCTTATTGGGATTATAGTATTTGGTGTTTGTATCCTCTCACTTACCATCTATTGGGTCATTGGAGTTAAATCGTATTGTACTGTGATTTTATAAGTTTTGCTCTCTAGGTCTCTTGTTCTACTTTCAACTGTTGGTTTTATTATTACTTTTCTTTAGTTGACCGGATAATCTGTAACGGGCCTATTTTGGGGCAATAACACAATTTGTAATTTTTTTTATGATAGTAAATAACATTTGTTATGATAGGGAAAAACGTAGGTAAATTTGCTGTTTGGAGCGATCGCGACGGTGGCTGCACTGCTTGAGGCGTTGAATGCAGAATTATTTAATAATATTTTAGATGAACAGATTCAATAACCGACTAACTGTGCCAAAGTCAGTTCAAGGATACAACAAATAGTCAACAAATTATATAACGGACGATCAGGCGATGCACCGCATTACATAACGAGGTGTGTCACCAGTTTCGTCAGACACTCAGTAACGAAAGTAGTCTGCTGGCGGAGTGATATAAACTTTAAAAAACAAAGGAAATTGATCATCCTACAACAGCCGCTTCACAAATTAGCGCCTGTAGCTCAGCCCCAGTCTCATCTCATCACTCGCGCGAGTGACATGTAAAAGTTTCGAAACGTAAGTGCGGGCCCGCAAAACAACAAAATGTGAATAATATATTTCAAAATGTGGCTAAACATTCAAAATTCATATTAAAATGTGATTAACAGTTTTCATAAACCATATAACAATATATCATGAATTAAGGTGAAAGTGCGCACAGAAAGCGATGTGACGTCGTCTGGACTAAAATTCGGACTCGAGGCAGATAAGTCTTACTAGGATATACACAACATTATCAAAATTTATTATATTTTTCAGAAATTCAAAACACATGGGGCAAATTAAATAAAATGGGAGTCTAAGGGGAAAATTTTAAAATGGATTGAATGTGAGAGTGTGTGAGGGGTTTTGTTTAATTATATATATATCATGAAGTGCTGGTTTCCGTTCTAAAATTAATCTTAGGCTTATTGTATATTTCTATTCTAAAGAAGAAAATCAGGCATATTAAACGTTATTATTCTTTTTTACAAGATCGTAACAAAGTAAGGGGAATATTTGTCTAATTATGTTAAGGGCTATATTTTCACGTTATCTTTTGTAATGAAAAAATGAATTAAAATGGGTGTGATGGTAATTCAGTTGTACTTTCTTAAATAACCAGTTCTGCACTTCCTGGTTCGCTGATTCGAACCTTGGTAATTTTCTTCTTACAGTTGGTAAAAAGATGGCGCCCGAAGAAATTATTTAGAAAGTGTTTAAGTGTAAATTAAAATCCCTTAGGTTGCATTAAATTAAATACTAATTAAATATCAATTTGTATGATACTGTACAATTGGCGCCCGAACAGGGACAATTTATATAATATAATTATATAAATACAGCCCACTGGGAAAGCAGAACGGTTGTTGAGGTAAAATAAATTTTTTTTTTTGCATACGTAAGATAGACGTATAAATAAGGTTATGTCATGTTTTTGTAGTATGGGCAAGTAGAATATTTTTTTTTGTATAAGTATGTATTACATGTAACAATATTTACAAAGAATTGTATGTCTGAAAGATTTAAGAAAATGGCAGACAATCGTGAAACTGTCAGCGTCACTGACAGTGTAGATGAAAGCCAGATAAGCGTAACTGAATCGCAAATCATGAATGAAGGTGTTCACTCAACACCAGTCACGAGTAAAAAGTCTGAAGAAAATGGTATGATGAAATATTTATGTAGCATGGTATGCAGTATGAAAGAGAGTTCAGACAAGCAACAGGCGATGTTAGAGTTAAAATTTAACGAAATAAAAAGTGATTCTGACGTTAAATTTAATATACAGAATGAGAAGTTCGATGTTCAAAAGAATAGTTTTGACAGTAAATTCGATGAATTAACAAACCAAATTAAATAAATTAATAAACATTGTGAAAATACCAAAGTAGAATTTACTAATAAAATTAACCAAGTAGAGACCAAGTTAGATGACTCAATACGAAAGTTAGATGTTAAATTTAATGCAATAGATAGCCAGATAGATAGAGCTGAGAAGCAAATCAATGAAAATAATGAAATATTAATAAATTTAATGAATGAGTATAACAATGACATAGAATCAAAAATTAATAAATGTAATATTGAAACTGAATGTAAGTTGAGTAGCGTAGTAATGACAGTTGAAAAAATTAGTCAAAATATTGACGAACACCAAAATAAGATAGACTCTAAAATAAATGAAATTGAAAGTAATTATAAGACAGAAATACAAGCAGTAAATGAATCTATTGAAGTAATATCAAAAAGTAATGTACAGTCTGAATGTAGTAATGACAAAAAATTATATTCACTTGAACAAAACATTAGTAGTATAAGAGACGAATTAAGTTTAGTAAAAAATCAAAATGTAAACAATGTTACTCAACGCATATTTATGACACGAGATACAAATAATGAAATAGAATTAGAAACTTTTAATTGCGACAATCGTAGAGTACACCCAATGCAATTTTTAAATAGAGTTAGGGAATTTAATCGGTTTAATAGTAATAGCTGGGAGGTTAAATTGCTGAAGATTATCAAATGTTTTAAAGGTAGTGCCGAGATATGGTCGGAAGTACACCATACCGAATGGGATAGTTACGAAGATTTTGAGATAGCTTTTCGAAACAAATATTGGTCAGAAGAAGACCAAGAAATCTTAAGAAGTAAAATAATGGGTACCGGGAATTTTGGTAGGAGTAATAACCACCTAACCATATATGTAATGATGATATATAACGAAGCTAAATATCTGGAACCACCGTTACCATTCCGGTCATTTGTAAGACATATTAGCAAACACCTACCCAGAGAGGTGCAAATCACGTTAATGACTAGAGAGATTACAAATATTAATGAGTTAGAGAGCATGCTAGACGTGCTACAGAACATAGGGGAACGCGACATAGGGCGACGTACAAACACACCAGTAGTACCACACCATAATAATAATAATTACTATCAGAACAGGGGTACACAGAGTTTTCATAGAGGAGCGCGGGGAGGAAGTTTCGATAATAGGGGCAAGAGTTGGAGGTGTAGAGCATGTGAAACCGACAATTACGCTAATAGAACAAATTGTTTCAGATGTCATCGAAACAGGGAGTGCGCCAGGAACGAGCGAGCAAACCCACCACCCAATCAACAGACGAGAGGAGGAGAATTTCATAGAGGAGCGCCGAGAGGAGTAGGACATTATAATAGAGGTAGAGGAGGAAATCATCCAGCTGTGGCGGGTCCCTCCACGGAAAACTAGGGAGGACAATGGAGAAGCGGGCCGAACCATTGTCTACGGAAAACAGGAGGGTCCAAATAATCAACAGATACCATAACAACGTTATCAAGATGGACATGGCGAAGGAACTGTTAGAAGAAGAGGAGAACAAGGTGATGGAACGCAGAGCAGGATTAACTGAGGTGACAATTAACATTGAAGGTAAGAATTATAAAACTTTAATTGATACCGGTAGCGAGATCTCAGTAATTTCTGAAAATGTCATGGGTGAATTAAAAGAGTTAAACAAGAGTATACCGTCATTACCAGTTGCAGGGGTTACAGTAGTGGGAGTAACTGGGGTGAGAAGTAAGAGAATAACCAGACAAGTACAATTAAATATTTTAATAAACGAAGTTGAATTTGAAAACACTTTCCTAGTAGTTAAAGGGTTAAGTCTAGATGTAATATTGGGAAATGATTTTTTGGAAAGAAACGGAGCAGTAATAGATTTCAATAAACAAATAGTAAAATTTGAGAAGGGGAATAAACCAGTCAGAATAGAGTTTAAGAAAGTAGTAAGTGAAGCTAAAGTCACGGGAATAAAAATGTTACATAAGCAGATAGGCGATAGAGAGATAGAAACTAAAATAAATATATGTCTAGAGAATGATAGTATAGAAAATGAGGAGGGAGAAATGCATGAGCGTAATGAGAGTGTATGGGCAGATAGAGCCGACAAATTTTTCAATGAAAATACAGTTGTAGGAAATACTCAGCGAGAGGAGCTGTGGGCAGTTGTGGAGCGGTTCAGAGAGGTGTTTGATGAATCACCAGGGAAAGCGAAGGACTACATCTGCGAGCTGAAAGTTCGGGACCATGCACCATATATGCAGAGGAGCTACCCGGTGCCGTTTTCGAAGAGGAGGGCTGTCCAGGAGGAATTAGACCGGATGATGCAGGGAGGCATAATTGAACGCTCAGTATCACCCTATTCAAATCCTTTGGTGGTAGTGATAAAAAAGGATGGCAAGGTAAGGTTATGTTTAGATGCTCGGAAAATTAATCAAATTATTATACCTGACAGGGAATCTCCGGAACCCATAAATGAGATCTTGCAGAAGTTTAGCGGAGTCAAATACATGACGTCTTTAGATCTGACCGCTGGATACTGGCAGGTGCCATTAGCAACAGAGAGCAGAAAATACACAGCTTTTCTTTTTAACGGTAAGAATTACCAGTTTAAACGCTTACCTTTTGGATTAAACACCAGTGTTGCCAGTTTTATCAAATGTTTAGATAATATTTTGCAACCTAAGGATTTAGACTTTTTAACTGTATATGTCGATGATATCTTGATAGCTTCTAGAACATTCACTGAACATTTAGAACACATAGAATATGTATTAGATAAGCTGCAAAGAGGGGGTTTAACAGTGAATTGGGACAAGTCTAAGTTTCTGCAGACAGAAATACATTTTTTAAGATTTATTATTACACAGGAGGGGATATTAGCCAACCCTGACAAAGTCGAGGCCATAATGCGATTCCCTGAACCGAAAAACATTAAGCAACTACAGAGTTTTTTAGGCCTATGCAATTTTTACAGGAAATTTCAGGAGAACTACGCGCACACAACATCCAAACTGAGTGCTGTACTGCAGAAGAATAAACAGTGGAGATGGGGCGATACGGAACGAACTGCGTTTAATGAAATTAAGAGAAAGTTCAGTCACATGATCATGATGAATCATCCCGATTTTAATAAGATTTTTTATTTGCAGACCGACGCCAGCAATGTAGCGCTAGGGGCGGAGTTATACCAGGAGAGCTGCGACAAGGAACACCTGACGATCGCCTTCGCCAGTAGATCGTTGTCATCGGCGGAAAAGAATTACACGACAACTGAAAAGGAACTTCTAAGTATCGTGTTCGCCGTGGGTAAGTTCCGCACCTACATCCTAGGGAATACCACGATAATCCGGACGGACCACAAGGCACTGTCATTTCTGAATTCATGTAAGCTAACACATAGCCGATTAACCAGGTGGGTATTAGCCTTACAAGAATATAACTTTTCATGGGAGTACATAAAGGGGTCAGATAATAAGGTACCAGATACACTTTCTAGAATAGATGTTATAGATAATAAAACTGGTAGGGACCTTAAAGAAATAGAAATTATTAGGCTAACTAGAGAAGATAGAATTTTTGGTGAGGAATTAAGTGATATTAAAAACATGCAAAGATCTGATAGCAAATTGGGTAGAATAATTGTTAGTTTAGAAACAGATGTAGAGGGATCTGAATATAATGAGCGATTTCAAGTATATCAAGGTATTTTGTTCAAAAAAGTAGATGGTGGGAAGCGTGATTGGAGGTTAGTTATACCTGAGGGGTTAATAGATAAAATTGTTTGGGATTGTCATATAAGGTATGGTCATTTTGGTGCGAGGAAGTGTGCTAATGTTTTGAAAGAGTCATGTATATTTAAGAATATGGAGAGGAGAGTGAGGAAAGTGTTGAGAGTGTGTGATTTATGTCAAAAATCGAAAGTAGTGAATTACAGAGTAGAAGGGGAGATGAATTATATAAAAGTAGATAAACCTTTTGATCTAGTTGCGGTTGATTTATATGGACCATTACCCAGAGGCAGAGGGGGTGTGTTATATGTATTTGTAGTTCTAGACACTTTTTCAAAATTTGTAAAGTTATATAGCATTAAGAGAGCAACTAGTAAAGTACTTAGTGAGAAAATAGTAAAAGACTACATGCTCAATGTTGGAAAACCGAAAATTATATTATCTGACCATGGTCCACAGTTTATAAGCGGCAAGTGGCGGCAGACGCTTGGATGGGAAGGCATCATACCCAAGCATACGGCAGTGTACCATCCTCAGTCGAATCAAGCAGAACGGGTGATGAGAGAGATTGGCAGGATATTTCGGGCGTACTGTCACGCCAAACACACAGAATGGCTATCCTACGTAAAGAAAGTAGAGGAGTGGCTGAATTGTACCACCCATGAGTCCACGGGATTTACGCCGCATGAGTTGATTAGGGGAACAAGGCCGCCCAGGATATTGGAACAACTTTTCGAATACCCACCTGAAGGTCAAGTTTTGGACAGGAACATGAAAATTAGATTGACCAACGAGAACTTACTCACGAGAGGAGAGCGACGAAAACAGAAACATGATGCCAAGGGTAAATGGACCAAGTATGAGGTAGGTCAGTTAGTGTTAGTAAAAAGACATGATTTGTCCAGTGCTCAAGATAGAGAAATAAAGAAGTTTTTCTTGTTATATGAAGGACCTTATGAAATTGTAGAAATAAAAATGCAGAATGCGTATGTGCTGAGGAACCCAGCGACGCAGGAAATAGTAGGTACTCAGAATGCGACGAATTTAAAATTATATAGGTCACTGTAACTGTGTTATGTTTATAAATAAGTTTTTAAATATTATTGTTTGTTTACAGAAGGGATCCTCCCCCATTTTCGGGCGGTCACGATCTTACCAGTCCTGGCCGTGGAATTCGGAACTCGGAGGCGGGCCATGGTTGGCAGATCTTCCTTCGGGCGGTGAAAACAACGATGGTCCGGCTCCACCAAAATTGGTATAAAGTAGAAAACTTAACTACATTTTTGAACGGGGAGGGGGACCCCAACAGGTACGTGACATAAATTATTTTTTTATACACTCCAGGCGCAGCGGTTTCGGTGTACCTGTCACGTGCCTGCACTGCCTTAGAGTGTTTGTAAATAATGGAGGCTGCATTTAAGTAAAAGGCAGTGCATACAAATTAAATATTTTAGTGTCAAGGGCAAAATTAAAGTGGAGCCCTTGACAATATTTTCTGTTTTGCCCGAAACGACGAGTTTTGGGGCAAGACGGTTTGGCGCACGGTAGAAAGCGGGTTAGAATAAATGGTAGAAGAAGGAGGTTAAGTTTGGTTTAGAGGGGGGACGTGAATTCACGTAGTGGATCTACCGAGTGCCGATCCGTTTTGCAGCAGGACCCGGCCTTTCAGGCGACTGCGACCTTCCTAGACGTGGTGAATATCACGATAGAGTCAGCCTTCAATGTAAATAGCATTAAAAAAAAAAAAAAAAAAAAAAAAAAAAAAACTTTGGATGTGTATAATTTTAAATTTAAATAAATTTTTAGAAATAAGTGACCAAATATAATTGTCAAATTTTAGTATCAGTGAGTATAGGAACGTTTTGAAGAAGTGTGTAGCAAAATAAAAACTTGTTATCAATACAAGATGTGGGGATAATTTTGGGGGGTAGTTTGGTGCTCAATGAAGTGATAGAACAGTGGAGTGTGGAACTGCAATGGTAGAAAGTTTAGTTTCAATTTTAATTAATTAGTTAGTAAGTTGCTGTTGCTGGGGTGGCATGTGCCCCAGTAGATAGCGGAAAATGTTGGGGGTAACCGAGAGTGTTACCTCCATCGGAGGCCAACATGGCGAAAATGCACGGCACACCCTTTTGTATAATTTTACATTATACCTTGATAAATTGCCGTGCCGTGCATAATAATGATGATGTGTACATGCCTGAAGGAAGAGATGATTTCCCCGACTTTTCGGGCGATTACTGCCTTACCAGCACTAATCGTGGTTTTGGCGAGCGGTTAGCTATGGTCATATCAAGTCCCTTGACCATAGCTGGCTTGAAATTGGTCTAAAATAGAAATTAATGGGGGGCGAACTAGGGGAAATCCCGGGAACTATGGAACAGCGGCTGCCACTCTGTTCGAGGAGGAACAGCAGAGCCAGGTGGTAGACCCGTAGTAAGGGCGTATAATTATAGACAAAGATATGATTATATCTATACCTTTTCAAATGTAACGCAGAAGCAAGGACGCGGAGATGTAACATTCCTCCAAAACCTCAGTCCTTGTGGACGCAACTGGACGCCACAGTCCAGGGGGGGTCATAGTGTGTGTGGCTGGGAGGTTATCCAGGGGGATAACGTATTAAAAATTTGTTGTATTTTAATAATGATGATTTGCTACTCAATAATTTTGTTTTGATTTGAAAAATAGATGCACTAAATACTTCCTATATTGTGTTTCTTATGTCTTATTGTGTTAATTGTATTTGGTATGTTAGGAATAAGGATTATAAAAATATAATAATATGTTTTCAATGTGTTTATAGATTTTAAATAAAAATTAAATAGATTCGTGATAGTTAAAATTTTCAATGGGTTGCAAAAGATAGAAATGGGTGATAGTAATTATTTGAGTAAAACGTTTGAGTCAGTCCAAGTTAAAAAATATTGAGGTATTAAAGAGAATGAGAGATGAAAATATAGTAATGTTGTTTTGAATTAATGTATGTTATAGAATTTTGAGAAGTATAAGTGGAGATACAGTAGTAATGGAGAATAATTGTATAGTTTTGAGCGATATATTGTTTATTTTGATGTTGTTATTTTGTTGTAGTTGTAGTAAGGTAATGAGATTGAGATTTTGGGGGTGGCAATTTTGTAGTAGGGGGTAGTGTAATGTGGGAGTCCACAACATAAGGGTTGGGACGGGATTTGGTATAGATTTAGTGGGAAGGGGTTGCCTTAGGTAGAATCCAGGAACCAGAGAACAGGAATTGAGCTTTTTGGGGGGGGGGAACACGTATCCTATGTACAAAGGGTTAGAAAGTATTTTTTTTATATATAGAGAGAAGGTGGCGAATTGAGCTAAAGTAGTAAGTAGTTAGAGGTAGAGAAGGGTTAGTAGATTTTTGATAGAGGGGTGTCATACTAGTTAAAGATTTTGTAAGGGAGCGTTAGAGTAATAAAAGGGGTAAGATTATGAGTAAATGCCAAGTTGATAAAAAGAATTAGAATGAATAACGTAGAATCACCCAAATGAATGAAAGGGAATAATAAATGAAATGATTGAAAAAAAAAAAAAAAATTTTTGAGAAACGAATTAATAAAAGTTAAACTGAGATTAAAAGGTAATTTTCTGATTTTATATGCAAACTTAATGATGTAAAATGTGTAAATTTTAAATACATGTTTATTTTTAGATAATGATAACAATGTGAATTATTAATGTACTATGTTTTCTTGTGTTATATTATGTGGTTAGGTATTCTGATATATATGTTAGTAATAAGTAAAAAACAAAACCAGTGCTTCTTAGCGCAAACCAGCACCGCTAGGGGGAAACAGATCGGTTGGGGATATGGTGTTGTATAAGGCCACTATTTGATATTTTGATTTGTTGTTTCAGTGTTTGGTGATGCTGTGGCGGTGGACCTGAGCTGGCCTGCGCGTCAGAGCAGGGGCGTTGAGTATCTGTCTGACTCTACGGTGTTGGGATCTCGAGAGAGAAGTCCAGTATTGTCATGCAGATGCGGTCACAGTCACCGGACCAAGGGTGAGTTGATTATATTTTTTTTTGTAAACCATAAAGGGGGTTGTGGCGACATATCCTGGCTGATCCCTTTAGCAAGTATGAATGTGTCAATGAGATTTTTTATGCTTCGGCATAAAATATCTCATTGAGGGGGTATTGTAACGGGCCTATTTTGGGGCAATAACACAATTTGTAATTTTTTTTATGATAGTAAATAACATTTGTTATGATAGGGAAAAACGTAGGTAAATTTGCTGTTTGGAGAGATCGCGACGGTGGCTGCACTGCTTGAGGCGTTGAATGCAGAATTATTTAATAATATTTTAGATGAACAGATTCAATAACCGACTAACTGTGCCAAAGTCAGTTCAAGGATACAACAAATAGTCAACAAATTATATAACGGACGATCAGGCGATGCACCGCATTACATAACGAGGTGTGTCACCAGTTTCGTCAGACACTCAGTAACGAAAGTAGTCTGCTGGCGGAGTGATATAAACTTTAAAAAACAAAGGAAATTGATCATCCTACAACAGCCGCTTCACAAATTAGCGCCTGTAGCTCAGCCCCAGTCTCATCTCATCACTCGCGCGAGTGACATGTAAAAGTTTCGAAACGTAAGTGCGGGCCCGCAAAACAACAAAATGTGAATAATATATTTCAAAATGTGGCTAAACATTCAAAATTCATATTAAAATGTGATTAACAGTTTTCATAAACCATATAACAATATATCATGAATTAAGGTGAAAGTGCGCACAGAAAGCGATGTGACGTCGTCTGGACTAAAATTCGGACTCGAGGCAGATAAGTCTTACTAGGATATACACAACATTATCAAAATTTATTATATTTTTCAGAAATTCAAAACACATGGGGCAAATTAAATAAAATGGGAGTCTAAGGGGAAAATTTTAAAATGGATTGAATGTGAGAGTGTGTGAGGGGTTTTGTTTAATTATATATATATCATGAAGTGCTGGTTTCCGTTCTAAAATTAATCTTAGGTTTATTGTATATTTCTATTCTAAAGAAGAAAATCAGGCATATTAAACGTTATTATTCTTTTTTACAAGATCGTAACAAAGTAAGGGGAATATTTGTCTAATTATGTTAAGGGCTATATTTTCACGTTGTCTTTTGTAATGAAAAAATGAATTAAAATGGGTGTGATGGTAATTCAGTTGTACTTTCTTAAATAACCAGTTCTGCACTTCCTGGTTCGCTGATTCGAACCTTGGTAATTTTCTTCTTACAGTTGGTAAAAAGATGGCGCCCGAAGAAATTATTTAGAAAGTGTTTAAGTGTAAATTAAAATCCCTTAGGTTGCATTAAATTAAATACTAATTAAATATCAATTTGTATGATACTGTACAAATCATATTAAAATACACTTTTCTTTGTACCACTTACATCCTTTCTTCTCTTCAGTGTTAGTTCTTTATTTTAAATACATCTTATGTGGGTATTTACCTGTATGGTGATTATATGTACCTTTACACTATTAGTCACATTATAATTTACAGGATATTAAAATATATATAGTAATTTGCAATTTCATTGGTAACTGTAATATACATTTTACTAATTATGTTATAAACGAACAGTTCATTTTTGTGACGAGTTATATCTAAATCATATAGTTTAACAAATTACAAATGTTTTGGTTAAACTTATGAGAACACAAAATAATCAGTCATTATCAATTGCACCATACAAAATTTAGGCTTGGAAGCTGCTCCTGTTTCATGTTACAGAACCCTTATTAGATTATGTAGGATGTTATGAAGATGAAGATGGTCCGAACAGAAAAATTAAAGGATTATATGCATACGACTATCAGGATCAGATGACTCCAAAGATGTGTATAGCATTCTGCAAAATCAATTCTTATGTATTTGCTGGTGTACAGGCATGGTAGTATCTATACATAATAATATTTTTAGTTATTACACTCAAATAATTATATTTGTACAGAAATATCTCTTATAACGTATTGCCTTTAAATAAATTAATTGCTTCTATGTTTTTATGAATTTTAAGTTATTATATTTTTCTTAGTGCGTAGGCTTTCACGGCCGGTGTCATTACAACTATTTTCTAAAACTTCCGGGCTGAAAGGCCGTGGTCGATTGCTTAAAATGCTACTAAACGTTTCGGCCGCACCACCGGTGGCCATCTTCAGTAGCAAAAGAAAAAATAAGAAATGTGTTCGATAGATGATACGCCGAACACGTCTCCCAATGGACTGGGAACAAGCAACAGTGAGTACCTGCTACAGTGAGTGACAACCAGCAATCGGCAGGTTGCTGAGTAAGCGGGGCGTCAGGACGATCTTTAAGCCAACCAAAAAGATCCAACAGTTCCTGCGACCGGTGAAAGACGCCAGGGATCCGCTCTCGTCATGCGGGGTGTACAGTATTCCTTGTACGTGTGGCCAGGTCTACATAGGCACCACGAAGTGTAGTGTCCGGACGCGCCTCTCTGAACATCGGAGATACTGCCGCCTGGGCCAGCCGGAGAAGTCCGCAGTTGCTGAACACGCTCTATCCCACGACGATCACCGGGTAATGTTTGATGAAGCCCGCGTGGTGTCTTCTGTCCGGGGTTACTTCACTCGCCTGCATCTGGAGTCCATCCATATTCATAAGAATGCGTCCGTCGCTATGAACCGCCGAGGAGAAAGCATCTCCTTAAATAGTGTCTGGCATGGTCTATTTTCCATGACCAATCAGAATTGAGTATGACGAGCTGGCTTCTCATTGGTCCGTGCGATACACCTGAAGCGGACAAAATGTTATAAATAGAGGCATCGTAGCAGGTACTCACTGTTGCTTGTTCCCAGTCCATTGGGAGACGTGTTCGGCGTATCATCTATCGAACACATTTCTTCTTTTTTCTTTTGCTACTGAAGATGGCCACCGGTGGTGCGGCCGAAACGTTTAGCAGCATTTTAAGCAATCAACCACGGCCTTTCAGCCCAGAAGTTTTAGAAAATAGTTGTATTATATTTTTATTTAAATTAAATAAGTCAAACTGGGAATCACTTTAAGTAAAGTTAAAACTGTAAAAGTATAAAGTATAAAGAAAGTAAAGTCGTTAGATTTCTGTAATTTAAATAAATACATTTTTTTTCTAATGAAAATCTCATGCTTTGAACACAAATACAATATATAAATACAATAGTCTTAGAATTATCACAGTAGTCTAAGAATAATACAGTAGTCTTATTGTAGTTTGGTTATTATTAATCATTTCTATTTGCTAGTCTGCCTATAAGAAGCTATTCTATGGCTGGGGTTGCAACATGCGACCAGTTATGCCAAACATGGTATGTGGAACAATTTTTAATAACATGTTAGACAGTTGAAATGGATATTTTAACAACTAAAGAGTAGGACAAATTATAACCATCAGTGTATAACTACAGTACAAGTAATACATGCATAGTGACACATTCAGAAGTTGGAAGTGACCAAATACATAACCTGATATTGAACAGTTAACTGGGGAGAAGAACTATTGATGTAAAAGTTGAGTTGAAAGTTTAATAACAAGTGTTAATATTTCAAAAATGTTGTCCAAAATTTTGAAACAATGTTTTCAAAATATACATTTAAATCCATTAATTGACAGTAAAAATATAAATTACCTTCAAGTTATATTTTCAATAGGTATAACACTTAAAAAATTGGATTTCAAGTTAATGGTAGGTACATTCAACATTTCTGAAACACGCTGTAAGCCTAGTTCTTGAGGTGGTGTAGAAAATGTCTCAGAAACAACGAGTACTTATTTGATCTAATTGTGATTAGGATGGATGGCCCTATTGGATATTCAAAGATTATCTTAATAGATCATTCGTTACTACTTACAGTAGGAAGTGTTTCAGTAGATATTTAATTCATTTTAAGTTGGTTTTTGTTGACTTGCTGAGTGACATTCTACATTACTTTGGCACAACTCTATCAAATGGTTGCTGAATCCTGTTCTATAGTCTAATTACCTATCTTTCCCTAATATGTTTTAATGAATATTT
Organism: Magicicada septendecula; assembly: GCA_034769895.1. Lineage (NCBI taxonomy): Eukaryota > Metazoa > Arthropoda > Insecta > Hemiptera > Cicadidae > Magicicada > Magicicada septendecula. The sequence continues at coordinate 171,445,468 of CM068372.1, forward strand.
TATGACATTAGAAAGATTTAAAATTTGGCCTGAAAATTGGGATTTAATTTAAAATAAAATCGTGTCATTTTTTTATAAATTAGATATTAGTACAAAATATTATTAATTTTTTTAGCCTCTTTTCAGTTGTATGAATCTTGATCAATTTAATGGATAAGATTCACTATTAATTGTAGCAATTAATAAAAACCTTTAATAAAAAACGAAATAGTGTTTTCACTAAATTAAAATAAATACAAAGGTGTTGGTATTCTTTAGATAGGTAGAAGCTACAGTCATTCTCTTAAAATTACTTTTTACAATTTAATTTTTGCTACATTTATATTGCAAACTAGAAACATATTAACAGAGAATAAATCTGTTGAATACCACTGTATAGAAAACTCCTGATTATCACTTTCAGCTCAATTTCAAATAAAAACACACGGTAACAACAATTATAAGTTAAATTGCTGAAAAGAGGTGTAGGTAAGGGGGGTATGAGCAGGACCCCCCACCCGTTGTTAAAATTTGACGATAAATTTTGTTATTCTCTTAATTTTTAAACTGTTTTATTAATTTCTCGTCTGTTTTTATGGCAATACAGTAGTAATTATTCTGTAAACATAGATCTACAAACGAATTTATTACACAGTATTTGTTTGCGTTTGTCTTAATTCGTTTTGTTATATATGAAGCCAATTCAACTGGACCTCCCCGAACCAAGACCAAATTCCAGTGCAGGCTGGTAATGTTTGTAACTTGGGGGGGGGGGGGCAACATTTTTTTTGGACCCATGTGTAACAAAAGTCACCAGTAGAAACTAAATTATTGCTATTATCATGAAATAATTGTAAAACTGAACCTTTTGCTTTACTACTAAAAGTATTGTTAATATCAAAAACGTACCTTGCAAACTACCAATATTTAAACAGTGTTTGAAACTGTTATTTATAACTATTTATATATAACTGTTATATAAAATTATTTATAACCCTAAGCAGTTCACGTTCCTAAACTTAAATATTTAATAAATTATATTATTAAATGCATGTATTACTAAATAAAATATATTTATAATTATCTTGTTGATACACCCTCTTCGTTCACTTTTTTAATATTATATATATATATATATTAAACTTCCACTATGAATACTTACTTTTTGGTTTTGTTACCCAGACGTTTCGATGTGGTATTCATCTTCTTCAATGGGATTTAAACACTGAATGTCTGTACAGTAACGGTTATGGGATGTAGGTGTGTGTGGTGTGGGTTGCTGGTGGGAGGGAATTGGCACTGGGATTCGAATTTTGTGTTGGAATCAGTGTATCGAAAAGTATGTGTGATCTATAATGTAATTTATTGTTCGTTTAATATGTTGTTTGGTTGTAGTGTGTGATATCTGTATATTTCAAATTGTTCTGCTGTGTTTAGTTTTCTACTTTTAGGTAAGTAGTGTAGTTTTTCCATGTTGTGCTCTATGTTTGTGTAACTGTGGTTTTCGTTTTGTAAATGTGTGGCAAATGTGGAATGTATGTAGTTTGTGGTGAGGGCTTTTAAATGTTCACAAATATTACACCACACAGAACTCGAAAACATAATACAACATACATGGAACAACATAGAGAAACTCCAATTAAAAATACAAGAACGACATAACAGGAAAATCAATAACATGTTAACACGCAGAAACGAAACAGTCCCTACACTGACACACAAATTTCACACACGTACAGTAAATATAACAAAGACCAATTTCACTAAAGCAGAAATAACCCTATTAGATAACGGTCTAAAACATAATTTAGGAAACAAGCCAACCAATAACAACAATAATAAAAGGTATATATGCGACATAGTCATAGACGCTGAAACAGCCATACAATACACGCATAACAAAGACCATGATACTATATGTCATGATATAAAACGTAAATTACAACACACACAGCAATACGAACAAAAACACCATAACAACGAAATCCAAACACTAAAAAATATAAAACGTAAATTACAAGAACACAACCTAACCATACTCAAAGCAGATAAAGGTAACATAAACGTCATAATAGAAAAACAGGATTTAAATAACAAAATCGAAACATTTTTTACTGAAAACAACATAACCAAATTAAATAAAGACCCCACCCCAAAATATCACAAACAAATAAATAAAATCTTAAATAACACAAAACACATAATCTCACCTGACAACATCAAATATCTGAAACAAATTAAACCAAACCCCCTACACTGAATGCATTACCAAAATTACACAAACCTAATGTCCCCATCAGACCACTTATAAACAACACACAAGCACCTGCACACAAAATAGCTAGACACTTAGATAAATTAATCAGAAATAACATAAATTTAACAAACAACACCTCCGTCAAAAATAATTTAGACCTGGTGAATAAAACTCAACATGTCCACATTCCACACAATTCAACACTAGCTTCATTCGACATAACAAACCTATACACCAATGTACCCATAAAAGAAACTATAACTACATTAGAACAGTTACTAAAACTTAATAACACACCTGAAACACACATTAAAGAGATCATCCATCTCACTAAAATTATCACTGAACAAAATTATTTCTCACACAATAACATGGTTTACACAAAAACAGATGGACTACCCATGGGCTCCCCTATATCAGGTATACTAGCCGAAATATTCTACATACCATAGAACAAGAACACATATTAAACATTAACAAATATACCAACAAAATAATATATTGGCACAGTTACGTTGATGACATTTTGCTCCTATACAACGGCAACAAAAGACAAATTGAAAATTTCCACAAATACATTAACACTATACATCAAAAATTAAAATTCACACTTGAATTAGAACAAAACAATAGCATAAACTTCCTGGACATTACAATTACCAAAACAAACAACACACACACATACAAAATACACAGAAAACCTACCACAACAGGCATGGTCATACAAAACTCTTCCAACCACCCAACTCAACACAAACATGCAGCTTTCAACTATATGCTCCATAGGCTCACATCAATACCCCTAAATACACATGACTACCAAGAAGAACTCAACACAATTAAATATATAGCAGATACAATCCCAATTTAATAAACAAACTACACAAACGCATCCTAAACACAAAAAGTAAAACACATAAAACCAACAGCACACAACCCATTAAATACATCACACTCACATACTACAATTCCAACACACACAAGATTGCTAACACACTTAGGAAACACAATTATAAAGTAGCCTACAAAACTAACAACACCATCATGAAACACATAAATAGTACTAACAAAGACACAGACACATACAGCAAAACAGGGGTTTATAAATTAAACTGCAATGACTGTCACCAGTTCTACATCGGCCAGACGGGAAGATCTTTTTCCCCTAGATATTCTGAACATTTAAAAGCCCTCACCACAAACTACATACATTCCACATTTGCCACACATTTACAAAACGAAAACCACAGTTACACAAACATAGAGCACAACATGGAAATACTACACTACTTACCTAAAAGTAGAAAACTAAACACAGCAGAACAATTTGAAATATACAGATATCATTCACTACAACCAAACAACATATTAAACGAACAATTACATTATAGATCACACATACTTTTCGATACACTGATTCCAACACAAAATTCGAATCCCAATGCCAATTCCCTCCCACCAGCAACCCACACCACACACACCTACATCCCATAACCGTTACTGTACAGACATTCAGTGTTTAAATCCCATTGAAGAAGACGAATACCACGTCGAAACGTCTGGGTAACAAAACCAAAATATCGGTATGGAGAACCATACATGACTTCCATATTCTAAGATTTATATTTAAAATCATTTTTGAAATGAAATATTACCATAGAAACTACTTCTTTCTACTTACTGCTTCAGCCTTAACGACAGTACTGTGGTCACTAACGTATACCACCTCACGTTATCGCACTCAATTTTCACTGATGATGGAAGTCGATGGCATTGCCGAAACGTCTGGTTTTGTAGAAAACATTGGACTACGGCCAAATATCCCGGGAAGGAATTTTAACAAAAACTACTTCTTTGTCGCCGATAACGTTGTACACATATATATATAAAAAATATGCATAAAATTAATGGCTTGTATAAGTTAATGATTGATCTCTATTAAGTAGTGCTCAAGTTTCCAAAGTTTTAATATTATGATGTCCATAATTTAACATCAGAGCAGGTTTAGTGTGTATGAGGGTACACCGTGGACAAAAATTTTCAACATTTCCTATTGAGCGTTGCTTAGAGTAAAGCTGCGAATCTACAGTGTACGTTTCACAGAACAAACACGCGGAAAAGAAGGAGCGCTCCGAAGTCACTCATGGACCCTCAGCATCTTGCAGAGGGTTCATTCCCTAAAGACGAAAAGTCTGTCTACGAATTGTTCCTCTGTAAACACGTGCAGTTACACTGCCCAGCGATCCACAGGAAGCAAATCGCTATCCACGCTGGACACTTTTTCAGCTTACACGCGTTATGTTGGTATGGGTTTCGGCACTTTCCATTTAAAAAGCGTGCAAATGTAAGAAAATAAACATGAATGAGGCCAGAAATAACGCGAATTTTGTGTGTGTGTGTGTGTGTGTGTGTGTGTGTGTGTGTGTGTGTGTGTGTGTGTGTGTGTGTGTGTGTGTGTGTGTGTGTGTGTGTGTGTGTGTGTGTGTGTGTGTGTGTGTGTGTGTGTGTGTGTGTGTGTGTGTGTGTGTGTGTGTGTGTGTGTGTGTGTGTGTGTGTGTGTGTGTGTGTGTGTGTGTGTGTGTGTGTGTGTGTGTGTGTGTGTGTGTGTGTGTGTGTGTCTTCCCTGCCTTTTTATTGTGGTAGTCATAATAATAAAATGGAAACGTAAACATTACATAACTGAGATATGCTTGCCTGCCACAAACGATATATTTTCTCTCATACATGATTTACATTAAAATGAAAAAATTATAATTTTATTGCCTGACAATAAAATTATTTTTTTTTAACAATTACCATTGTTTGAAAAAGTTTAAATGAATTTTCAAGTACTTTACTCTTGTTAAAACGTAAAAGGTTGCAGGTAAACTACCCCTTCCTCTTAACCGATCTTCATCAAAATCAAAAGGCCTTGAGGTCTCTACAATTCAGTGATGTATGCAAAAAATTATTTGATTCTGTTTGAATATGCGGCAGTTATCGTTCGTCATAAAAAAAATTAACCTTGTTAAAACGTAAAATGTTGCTGGTAAACTACCCCTTTCCCTTAACCAATCTTCACCAAAAACAATAGGTCTTGAGAACTCCACAATTCAGGGATGTATGCAAAAAATAATATGATTCTGTTTGAATTTGCGGCTGTTATCGTTTGCCATAGAAAATACCCTTGTTAAAACATAAAACGTTGCCGGTAAACTAACCCTTTCCCTTAACCGATCTTCAACAAAAACAATAGGTCGTGAGTACTCTACAAATCAGGGCTGTATGCAAAAAATTATTTGATTCTGTTTGAATTTGCGGCTGTTATCGTTTGCCATAGAAAAAAATCTACAGACACACAGACAGACAGACAGACAGACAGACACACACACACACACACAGACACTTTTCGAAAAACGACTTTTTTTCATGTTTTGAGTGTAGTACAATCAGAATCTGCAATAATCTCGAACACGATTTTTTTTGCCATCACCATACTTCCATTTCCTTAAGGAATATGGAAGTAAAAGTAAGTGTTCATAGTGGAAGTTTAATATATATATAAAATATATTTGTTCCCTCCCTTGGATTAGTTTATTTGCTTGAACATGAAATCCACTCTCCTCTCCTTTTGCCTGGCAAAATGGTCAATAACTAATTCATTGAAAAAGTTTCTAACATTTTTTTTTTCTATTGAACACATTCCCAGAGCACTTAGTCTGTCCTCTTTCATTGTATTACGTGTAAATGTTTTAATGCATTTGAGAGTTGAGAAACATCGTTCACTTTCGGCTGTAGTCATAGGGATTGTACAAATCATTTTTAATAGTTTTACCAGTTTGGGAAAACAGTAACTAGATTGTTTTCATATACAAAATTGAGTAGAACCAATGTGCCAGTTGCCTTTGTGAAGTCGGGCCTACTGTATAGAACTACCAGTTCATGTCTTAATGCAGTTTCATTTAAATTAAATTGTTTAGCAGCAATTTGTAACTGTGTTTCTGGAAAAATAAGCTGATGTTTAGAAAACAGGGTTGGTTGCAACAAAACTGCTATTGCTAAACGGTCTGAAAATGAAAATCTGTCTTCTATGTTGGTAACTATTATGTCACAAACTTCTTTAGCTGCAGTCTTCTTGCTTTCATCAAAACGTGACCTTTTTGGATTTTGAGATGATTCTAAAAAATCATTTGTTGCAGACAGACTAGCATCAAAATCAATATAATCTGACATTTTGAATGTGTGACTCGAATGAGGCAACATACTGGTGTGTTTTAATACTGTCAATTTCTACTTGCTGTAATTGATTAAACAAAATGTCACAGGCTGGCATAATTTTGTTGAAAAATGTTAACCAAAAATTAAAATGATCATTATTTAATGTGTTTTTCAGTTTTAATGCTTTCTGAACAGTGGACTTGTCACTCTCGTCATCAACTATGATTTTTTCAAGAGCAGCAGAAATGTCATTTTTATGAATAAATACTGTTGTCACACAACGGGATTTAAAATTCCACCTGGTATTAGAAGATTTTGGGAAAAGTTTCTTTACTACTTCATCAAGTATGGCAGTTCGCTTGGAATATCTTGAAAAAAATGTTGTAAAGCCATCTAAATTACAGAAAAATATTTTTACTTGCTTGTTTTGTGATGCAGCACGCTCAATAATTAAGTTTAGTTGATAGGCATAGCAGTGTATATACTGGGCATTCTTGTACACGGCTTTAACTTTTGCTTGAACACCATTATGTTTTCCACTCATTACTGCTGCCCCATCGTAACTTTGTGCAACAATTTTACTAGGCATCTTATCAAGTTCTAATTTTGCTAATATTCTTCAAAAATAGTATTACTAATACCTTCAGCGGAGGATCTTGTGGACTGACAAAACTGATAAATTTCTCATGTAATTTTCCATTCAATTCATACCTCACAACTAACACCATTTGTGACAGAGTGGCACAATCCGTGGTTTCATCTGCTCCAATTGAAATGTAGTCAGTTTAATTTATTTCTTTTTTTATTAGTCTAATGCACACTGCATAAATAGAATCCAAAATTTCATTTTGAATTGGTTTAGAAAGACCAACGAAAACCCTATTTTTTGTTTTTTCAATATGCTCTCTCAAGGTGTTATCTAGGCCTGCCATTAAATTTACTAAGCCCCTAAAAATACCTGGATTCTCAGATGTGCTTGTTTCATCATGTCCCCTTAAAGCTAGTTCAAATATTCCACAAAACATTACACAGTCAATTAACATACTTAGGATGTATCTGTTCTTAGAGACTTCTTCATTATGCTGTTTAATTTTTAATCTATATGCACTGTCTAACTGGCAACTAATATTGACTTTTCCTAACAATGAATATTGTAATGTAACAGAGTTGAGGTTCCCGACGTTACATAAAAAACTTTGTAAACATGACTTAAGACAATACCCAAAGTATGGTATAATTAAATACAAGAGGGCCCATCTCACCTAAAAAATGTATTGTAGGTACCTAGTTAGGTTACTAAGTAATAAAACATTGAAGGTGTACTTAAATATAAAATATGTAAGGAGTAGTATGAGATGTAAACTATAAACACTGTGTCTAGTGGGATGAGTTTAATGTGTAGGAGTTGAGTATAATATACTGTTCAATTAATATTTAATGTGTTATAATGTACTTGGTGTTGTACTGTATCATGATATAGTGTTTACATGATATTTATTTTATGTTTTGTGTGTAGTAAGTGTGGAGCCGTTGCTTTAAGGAAGTACTAAGTCATGGGTACTCATTTTATTCATGTTAAAATTGTATTTAAATAATTAAATACAAGTACATTTATTAGGTATGATATTATGTTAAATGTATTTACTTTAATTAATTAATGAAGATGTTTAAAATAATATTTGTAAACTTGGCCAGGAAGACAATAAGTATTAATAAGTTGGCGAGTAGTTATTATAATTATGTTAAAAACCAATGAAGGGTTCAATGATGAACTAAATAATAATAATGAACTGAAACCAGGAAATTAAAATTGATATAAGTGGCCATAAGCCAGTGACTCTTTGTACAGTAGGTCAGGTAAAGAAAAATTAAATTAAAAACAAAACAAAATTATAACATGTGTAATAAAACCAATAGGCCTAAATTTAATATTTGTAAAAGGAAATTAATACCTTTTTAATAAGTCCATTCAGATGAAAATGTAGTAAAATATAGACGGTTTAATAAGGCAGATTAAGGGAAAGTTTTATGTGATTTGGTGTAATTCCAAACATGGAGTATTTTATTAAATAAGAGTAGTAATATTTCCGCATTCTGGCTCTAGGATATCAAATATTATCCAATGACAGAAAGTAATGGTTGTTAGGGTAACAGAAATGCAAGTAATTTTGTTGATTTCAACATTCAATTGTTATATGCTAATGGGTTAAGTTGAATTAATACAAATCCAGAAAAGAATTTATAAAAAACCTTAACATTCGATTGTTATATGCTACTGGGAACAGTTCAGCAGACAAATTTAAAAATAAAAATAAAATAAAAAAGGAATAACCTTTAATAGATCAAATGTCTTAAAGCCAATCCATTAAAAAAAAGAACTGAGTAATAATTACTGAACTAGATTTCAGGAAAAATAATTCTACACATCATCAAAGTTTACGGAATTAATAAATTCTTCTTCAAACTAATTCCAGTGAAGGAATGATGATGAATCCTATTTACAATTAAACCAAGACTCTTCTTGAATGGACAAGAAGTCAAAATTAATGCAAATATAAACCAAACACACACAAAGAACTTTTGGTATTGAAGTACTAAACCTCACTTTCAAGAGACTGACAAAGTTGTAATACTACACCAATTTCACTGGGACCGGCAACTACTAGGATCGCGAAGAAGAACGAAGAACAGAACTGAACTCCTGTTACACTCCGGGACATCACCTTTCAACCTTTATTGATAATCTGGACGCAATTTTTGGTCAAGAGTAACCTCACCATTACATTTCCACTCAGTTATAAACAGACATGGCTACCTTGAGTATCGTATTGTACGGTAACAAACCTGCTTATATTTAATTTTCTATATTAAGAATTAATAACAATTGTAATACTTAGTAACCTTAATTTTGCATTACCTGGCCTTACTAATCATTAAAAGAATCACATGTACCCTGGGATAAGACATAAACCGAAAATTATATTTCAATTGTATTATACATCACTAGTCCACTAACAAATCGATTTAGCATTGTACGATCGATATTACGATCCGATAACCTATGAAGACGACTGTTGGAATTTAAAAAAATAATATAAATAAAGAATCCTTCTGTGCCGGTTCGAAGCCGGCGGTTACAAAGTATAGATTCTAGAAAGTTTTCGTGATCGTAAAATACATGAGGGAGGCTGTCGAGCGGACTTTGTTCGACGGTATGAGGGGAGCGGCGCAGTGTGCGGTTGCGCGCGCAGCTCGGCCAGTGCTGTGGAAATTGTATGCAGCACAAGTCAGTCAACGTTTGCCTCTCCTTGAAAGATTGTACTTCATCTCCGCTCTTTGTATTCGTTCTACGCAGTTTTGTATCCTTCTACATGATGGAGTAGAGAATACAACGACTCCCCGGTAAGATTTAATTATTTTCATTAGTTGTGTGGATATTTAATAACAAGATTTATGCTATCGTGTGAAGTACGTATTTATGTGTGTGTGCGACCTGACAAAGTAATGTAAGAGAAACTCTTTTTTTTTCTGTTGTATGTAACGCCCTTTATATAGTCATGCCTTGTTATTTTCTGTTATGATGCTAGAAGTTTCAAGAGTCATTCTCATAGTAAAAGTGCATTACCTAAAAATTTATCACTAAAGAACTTGGTGTGCAGTCAGGTAGTGATCTGTGTCGGGGCAGGTAGTATACTGTCCCCATCTTTGTTAATTATGTTCACAAATAGAGAATGAAGTGTGAGAGCTTCTGTGTATGAAACTTAATTGAAGGTAAAACATTCTCAATGCTGTGAGTGACTTGCTGTTAAAAATTTTTTGACCAAATTATGATTACTGCTCTGCACGTGGCCGGTTTAACCTGCAAAATTTTGTCGAAGCATGTTGACTGAGTACAGTTCACTCTATATTATGCCACAATTTAATAAGTTCTGTTCATGATGCAAATTTACTTATTCCATGGCTGAATGTAGACTATTTAAGCTGGTTGTAAAAACTTTAATTAATTAATTTTGTGCCTTTGGTGAGAGTTAGCTGGCGGCCCTTTAAGAGGTTAATTACCTCCACTCGGGTGTACCCTTTTTATAGACGTTCTCTAATTTACTTGATTTCTTAGGGTTCTCGCACTAAGTCGGTTTCCTGGTCGGCGGTGGGCTGTACATCTGCCCGAGCTGTGAACCATGTCAAGACCGCCTACGAAGAGGGAGATGGAGACGGAATCACTATGTTGCACTCGCCAGCACTTATGAGGTGACATTTATGCTTTTTCTTTTTTGGGGGCCGAACCGGCAGTGTGCCTGTTTTATGCGAATAACTTAGAAGCCAGGGGACCACGTGTCCCGACTGTCTATTTGGGAAGTGAACTGTGATCATGACTCTGAACACTCTCTATAAAAAATAAAATAAAAAAAAATTACTGAACTTTTATAACCCTTTTCTATAACACTAAATGCTATGACTGTAAGTGCGTGCTGCACTGCGGGAGCGCGCCAGCCATTTCACTCTTGTACCATTTTACAGTTGTATTTCTTTTCGCTTTTACTCTTTACACAAATTTAGGTTACGGCCCTGTAGCCCTGTTCCGGCTGGAACAGTGGTGTATAAAAATTATATTGACTGTGGTTTCACAATTAAGGGTTGGGGGCTTCCATGAAGTTTTTTTTGGGACGTTTTAAGGGTTTACAAAAGGGCACTTAGTTCCTTGGACACGCGCTGGGGCATTCTCAGACAGGCTGATGTCCTGTCAAGTTTTGTCAACTACATGTGGGCGCGCTCCCACAGATGCCAGAGCACAACCACCTTATTGTATTCTTTTTCTAATTATTTTATACAGTTATCTGAGGCTAATCGAAACGATTTATTAATGTTCTTGAAATATTTTAGCCGATTTTGCCCCTTGCACAAGGGCTAAGCTGATTGTTTTCTTAACTGGCAAACACATATGGGTTGACTTCACACGTAGAGAAGTTGCTGTTTAATTTTGAATATAAAACTGGTTTTCATCCTTTTCTTTTTGGGTAAATTAAATAGATATACATATTATCAAAATCTTCTGAAATTGTAAAGCCTCAATCAATTAATTTCTGTTATTAAAGTACATAAGGATTTAATTCCTTTTTGGGGATTTTGTGAAGTCAGTACTGTCTAGAATTTTATAAACACTGTCTGGAAGTAGGTGAGGAGTTTGTTAACATTACCTGGTGCTGTGAACGGAACAAAGGTTCACACACTCATCATGGGTCATTAATAAATGGAATGCTAGACAAATGGGTGGTCCAGTTTCATTTATGCGTCATGAATTATTCGTCTTTAAAGGGGTTTGGAGTTTATGTTATCCTATTGAACGGGTTGCCGACGGGCGTATATTTTATCACTGCCAGGGCATAAGATGATAGTTGCTTTACCCGGTGGGTGGGTGCGTTACAGGGGCATGCGTGTTGAAAGTAAATGATTGTGAGTTGTGTACCTTGTGTTCTGTGTGTGTGTTGTTGTGTGTCTAGCTAGCCACACGACGGGGAGAATTTTACATGTGTTTGTGCATTTTATATTTTATTTATGTATGTACATTTAACTTGTATACTATTATACACACTTGCTCTGATGCAATTCTATCCAATTATATACACTTGTTCTTAGGTAAACTGGAATTATATATGCTAGTTGTGATTTAAATTTTTTATATTATATATATGTATATACATTTACTTTGTGCACCCTTATGCACACTTATGCTGATGTACACTTAATTTATACATGCTTGCCATGATGTACCTTTTGGTAGTTTTTATATAGATACATATATTTATCTTGTACACATGTATGAATTCCAGAGATATAATAAATCCGTTATTGTTATATTATGGCTGAGTTCATTGCAAGTCCCGTCATACTGGACCCAGCATAATTTTTGCTTCTCTAGGCTCCTGCCTAGTTCTAAATAACTTGTAACCTCTCTTTGAAAGCCAACAAGCAAGGAGATAGAAATTTAACAAGAAATAAGATAAATACTAAGGAGCAAAGAGGGGTTACAAATGGTAGCCGGAGTGTGGTTCATTCTAGGCCTGAACCCTTGGGTCCTGGTGTGTGACGGGGCTTGCAGACTCGGAAATATTAATGCAGTTGTAAATTAATGATTGTTGTAACATAGTTGATATATGCCAGTGTAGGCTAATTGTAGGTTGTTTAAATTGTGAGTCGGGTCACACCACTGAGGCGGTTAATTATGTTGAAAAAAAAAAAAAAAAAAAGATTTTTTGATAGCTTGTATGGCCGGGGAGTCTCAAGTGTAGCCAGGGATGATGAGAGTTGATGGGGGAGTTTAACTGGAGTTTCGCGTGTTATATGGATGGGATGTGGTATGGCCCGATTGGAAATCGGTACCGGAACCGATTTGTGTCCGGTTGATGTCGAATGATGCTGCATTTCTGAATTAGGACTTGTAGTTGAGGGTTAGTTGCTTGTTGTGAATTATGTGTTGGTACGACGTGTGTGTCGAGTTGCTGTTTGCTGTTATTTGTGACTAGTATTGTTGTTGTCTCTTGTCGCCTTTTGTGGGGGTTGCATGGTTCAGTATAGGCCAGGTTTCCGCAGCGCTAGAGAACCCGGGGGTCTACTCAAAGGAAGGACAGTACTTGAGTTTTTCCGATTTTTGTTAACATGTTTTTGTAGGTTATGTTGGTGTTAGGTGTTTAGTGGGAATTTGTTTTATGATTGTTTGTGTTGAATTGTGTAAGTCTGGCGGGGATATGCTACGAGAAATTGCCCCACCCTCTTACAGGCGTTCTCCAGAAATTTCCGGTGGTGGATGGATTTGATGAGGATCAGCTGCTGGTTTTCTTGGACCTGGTCCTGCAGGTGGCAGATTTCCCAGGGGTGTCCGATGGGGAGGTCTTGTTTCTTATATACCCGTATTGCCGGAGTACGTTGGCTAATCTGGTCACCAAGGCTCTGCGTCGGGGTGACAGTGTTGATGCTTTCCATGGGGAGGTGTTGAACTTCTTCCTACCCCTTCGACGACGTTTCAAGCTTGAGTTGGAAAGATTCTATCGCCCACAGGCCTACGGAGAGGCGTTAGGAGACTTCGTGCGCGATATACGGAAAGCGGCCCGGGTGTTAAGATTGGGGTTACCGGAGACGGAAGTTATCCAAGCAATTCTGCAAGGACTGACTCCCCAGGAGAGATCTCGTTTGGCATTTGCAGATCGTCCACGTTGTTTTGCGGACCTTGAGCGACTGTGTGTGCTTTCAGGAACGGTCCAGGCGGCTGACGAGTCCCGAGGAAGAGATGCCACAGATGTCCAATCCTCCAGTGGTTCACCAGGAAGAGCCAAAAGGGACAAACATGGAGGTTGGAGGAAAACCCAAGAGACGCTTAGAAAGCCTGTATATTCCGGAAGTGATGGAGGCTACAAGGGGGTGGCAAGTGTGAAGACGGTAACAACAGCTACAGCACAGAAAACAAAGAAACATGAAATTAACAGGGGAAAAAGAAATTATGTTAGGGAACAGACAGCGGCAAGTAGGGAGCCTGTACCAAGGCGTTATCCCTATTCGGAGAAAAAGGAAACTTTAAAGGTTCCAGAGGAAGTACAAGTGCCCAAGAGAGTAGTAGATGAAGAAAAGGAAGCAGAAGTAGAAGAGCGGAATGACTTTGTGGGAACAATACAAGAGGATAAGAGCGCGTCAGTTAATACTGAATTACCGGACTCAAAGAGGACGTCATGGTTGAATCCAGAGGCCGCAGAATTTGTTCCGGTATTTACATCTCGGTTCGTGAGGGATCCAGAGCCTGTAACATCACCATCACCGGTCGAAATTAATGTAGTCATTGCACATGAACCTGGACAGCTGGATTCCAGGGTGGAAGATGTTGAGGACGTTGTGGTTGCTGAAAGTGGTCAAAGAGTGGAATCGACAGAAGAGTCAGAAGAGCGGTCTGCAGATGCTGCGCAGGTGAGTATAGTTGTAGGTGTTAGGGAGACTGTAGAGTCTGAAGTTGCAGATGGACACAGGGATGTCCGGGCTGCAAGTGTTTCTGAGGTTGTGGATGGACAAGGGGATGTCCATGCCGCAAGTGTAGTAGAAGTAGATGAGGTAGAAGTTGAGGAGAAATTGGGTGGCAGCGTTGTAGAGTTTGTGAGTGAGAGTGAAGTAGTGTGTGAAGATGTGCAGACGCCTTCTGTAAGTAGTGTTGAGGATTCCGAGGAACGGGAGGAAGTTTCAGGTGGACCAGGTGAGCAACTAGCGGAGGACGTGGATGTGCAGTGTTCAGATGGTGGTAGTGGAAGTGATGGCGATGACGTTGGTGATGAACGTGTTGATGAAAATGAGATCAGAGAAGAGGTTAGCCAAGAAGTTCGTGAAGGAGCTGGCGAGGCGTGTGGTGAAGAAGATGGATCAGAGGAGCGACGGGAAGAGGCTGAGGAGGTGCAGTGTCAGGAAGTTGATTTGGATTATGCGGATGAAGAAGGGGAAGTTGTAGAAAAGGAAGAAATTGTAGCAGAGGAGTTAGACGATGAGCATAATCCAAAGCGGAGTGAAAGTGGTGAGGTGAGTTGCTTTGATTCTGATCCCGAAGAAACCAGTCAGTACAGCTCAACACGAGATAATTTCTTAGAGAGTGGTGTCCGAAAGGAGCGAATACCTGAGGTGCGTCATAGAAAGGTAAGAAGCAGAGGTTAACGGGTAGCGGGTAGATGTTCCCCACATTCCCAGTGGTGTTCATCTATTTCAGGGTTGCGCCCCTGCCCACGCGAGCCTTGGTTTCCTCCATTCTTCCTTATTTCCGGAGGTAGCCAGGTCCTTGCCCTCAGTCCTAGCTATTGCCCTTTAATGATCCTTGCCCCATTTCATCTTCCCAATTTTCCTACCACTCCCCTTAGTAAAAAAAAAAAATCTATCAAACGGAGTTAGAGAGACACTTAGCTTGTGGTCCTCGAGATCGTCAGTTTCCCCTGTGTGAAAGGTTAGATGGAGTGATGGTGTGCTGTTGCTGATTGTTAATAGTTGTAGAGGTTGATGTTGTTCATTATAGGATCCGAGCCATGCCGCATTCTCCGGTTTTCCTGGTGTTATTTTTGTTGCGAGAGAAAGTTGTGTAGTAGGTACTGTAGAAAAGTAAACCCCCTCTAGTTATGGTGTATTTGAATGAGTAAATGATGGGATTAATGTTCGTGTGCCCTTGGTGCGGTCCTCTCTGTCCGGCTGAGCGGGGCCGTCCGCCCTTGTGTAGGGAAGTGGGCCAGCCATATGGCAAGGTTGGAGATGCCTTGTGGGTGCATGTGGCTGGTCGGTCCGAGAGACGGACGTGAGTAGTACGGTCACTCACATGTCAAGGTGGGAGATACCTTGTTTGGTCGTATGACGAATATGTGAGTGGGACCGGTGGGAGTAATGGGTGGTCACCGGAGAGGGTGACGTGTTGGGGCGGTCCCGTGGGGTTGGCGTGGCGGAGAGGGTCGCATGGGGATTGGTTGTCTTCCAGAGCAAATGCCATCGGGCCACCTTACCCACGATGACCACCAAATTTTTCAGCTGGGAGTACACTGCAGGGTACTTTCCCGAGTTTTGTGGGGCAACCGGGTTGCCCTTTCGGGGTGGGGGTGTGCCGGTTCAAAGCCGGCGGTTACAAAGTATAGATTCTAGAAAGTTTTCGTGATCGTAAAATACGTGAGGGAGGCTGTCGAGCGGACTTTGTTCGACGGTATGAGGGGAGCGGCGTGGTGTGCGGTTGCGCGCGCAGCTTGGCCAGAGCTGTGGAAATTGTATGCAGCACAAGTCAGTCAACGTTTGCCTCTCCTTGAAAGATTGTACTCCATCTCCGCTCTTTGTATTCGTTCTACGCAGTTTTGTATCCTTCTACAAGATGGAGTAGAGAATACAACGACTCCCCGGTAAGATTTAATTATTTTCATTAGTTGTGTGGATATTTAATAACAAGATTTATGCTATCGTGTGAAGTACGTATTTATGTGTGTGTGCGACCTGACAAAGTAATGTAAGAGAAACTCATTTTTTTTTCCTGTTGTATGTAACGCCCTTTATATAGTCATGCCTTATTATTTTCTGTTATGATGCTAGAAGTTTCAAGAGTCATTCTCATAGTAAAAGTGCATTACCTAAAAATTTATCACTAAAGAACTTGGTGTGCAGTCAGGTAGTGATCTGTGTCGGGGCAGGTAGTATACTGTCCCCGTCTTTGTTAATTATGTTCACAAATAGAGAATGAAGTGTGAGAGCTTCTGTGTATGAAACTTAATTGAAGGTAAAACATTCTCAATGCTGTGAGTGACTTGCTGTTAAAAATTTTTTGACCAAATTAAGATTACTGCTCTGCACGTGGCCGGTTTAACCTGCAAAATTTTGTCGAAGCATGTTGACTGAGTACAGTTCACTTTATATTATGCCACAATTTAATAAGTTCTGTTCATGATGCAAATTTACTTATTCCATGGCTGAATGTAGACTATTTAAGCTGGTTGTAAAAACTTTAATTAATTAATTTTGTGCCTTTGGTGAGAGTTAGCTGGCGGCCCTTTAAGAGGTTAATTACCTCCACTCGGGTGTACCCTTTTTATAGACGTTCTCTAATTTACTTGATTTCTTAGGGTTCTCGCACTAAGTCGGTTTCCTGGTCGGCGGTGGGCTGTACATCTGCCCGAGCTGTGAACCATGTCAAGACCGCCTACGAAGAGGGAGATGGAGACGGAATCACTATGTTGCACTCGCCAGCACTTATGAGGTGACATTTATGCTTTTTCTTTTTTGGGGGCCGAACCGGCAGTGTGCCTGTTTTATGCGAATAACTTAGAAGCCAGGGGACCACGTGTCCCGACTGTCTATTTGGGAAGTGAACTGTGATCATGACTCTGAACACTCTCTATAAAAAAAAAAAATAAAAAAAAATTACTGAACTTTTATAACCCTTTTCTATAACACTAAATGCTATGACTGTAAGTGCGTGCTGCACTGCGGGAGCGCGCCAGCCATTTCACTCTTGTACCATTTTACAGTTGTATTTCTTTTCGCTTTTACTCTTTACACAAATTTAGGTTACGTCCCTGTAGCCCTGTTCCGGCTGGAACAGTGGTGTATAAAAATTATATTGACTGTGGTTTCACAATTAAGGGTTGGGGGCTTTCCTGAAGTTTTTTTTGGGACGTTTTAAGGGTTTACAAAAGGGCACTTAGTTTCTTGGACACGCGCTGGGGCATTCTCAGACAGGCTGATGTCCTGTCAAGTTTTGTCAACTACATGTGGGCGCGCTCCCACAGATGCCAGAGCACAACCACCTTATTGTATTCTTTTTCTAATTATTTTATACAGTTATCTGAGGCTAATCAAAACGATTTATTAATGTTCTTGAAATATTTTAGCCGATTTTGCCCCTTGCACAAGGGCTAAGCTGATTGTTTTCTTAACTGGCAAACACATATGGGTTGACTTCACACGTAGAGAAGTTGCTGTTTAATTTTGAATATAAAACTGGTTTTCATCCTTTTCTTTTTGGGTAAATTAAATAGATATACATATTATCAAAATCTTCTGAAATTGTAAAGCCTCAATCAATTAATTTCTGTTATTAAAGTACATAAGGATTTAATTCCTTTTTGGGGATTTTGTGAAGTCAGTACTGTCTAGAATTTTATAAACACTGTCTGGAAGTAGGTGAGGAGTTCGTTAACATTACCTGGTGCTGTGAACGGAACAAAGGTTCACACACTCATCATGGGTCATTAATAAACGGAATGCTAGACAAATGGGTGGTCCAGTTTCATTTATGCGTCATGAATTATTCGTCTTTAAAGGGGTTTGGAGTTTATGTTATCCTATTGAACGGGTTGCCGACGGGCGTATATTTTATCACTGCCAGGGCATAAGATGATAGTTGCTTTACCCGGTGGGTGGGTGCGTTACAGGGGCATGCGTGTTGAAAGTAAATGATTGTGAGTTGTGTACCTTGTGTTCTGTGTGTGTGTTGTTATGTGTCTAGCTAGCCACACGACGGGGAGAATTTTACATGTGTTTGTGCATTTTATATTTTATTTATGTATGTACATTTAACTTGTATACTATTATACACACTTGCTCTGATGCAATTCTATCCAATTATATACACTTGTTCTTAGGTAAACTGGAATTATATATGCTAGTTGTGATTTAAATTTTTTATATTATATATATGTATATACATTTACTTTGTGCACCCTTATGCACACTTATGCTGATGTACACTTAATTTATACATGCTTGCCATGATGTACCTTTTGGTAGTTTTTATATAGATACATATATTTATCTTGTACACGTGTATGAATTCCAGAGATATAATAAATCCGTTATTGTTATATTATGGCTGAGTTCATTGCAAGTCCCGTCATACTGGACCCAGCATAATTTTTGCTTCTCTAGGCTCCTGCCTAGTTCTAAATAACTTGTAACCTCTCTTTGAAAGCCAACAAGCAAGGAGATAGAAATTTAACAAGAAATAAGATAAATGCTAAAAGGCATAGAGAGGTTACACTTCTTGTATGTGACGATGTTCTGTGTTATTGTAGAATAGTTATTGTATTTTGATTGGGGAGTAATTTACAGCTAAGGAAGGTGATAAAACCGTCAAGTGAAACGAACTAACCTATAAGAACGAGTCAATTACTAATAACAGCGCTCGCTGCAGACAGCTGGTGAATACGGGAGAGTGCCGAACTAACGTATTCTCTTCGCCACATTTGGGGCAATTTAAATAATACAGACCGAATAGGCTTGGAGAGAATTACTGAATAATTAACTATAATACCCGTAATATAGCGTTAGTCTCTGGTAAAACACTTGGTAATTGATTAACACAGGGTTGTGTTC
The DNA here is from genome assembly GCA_034769895.1 of Magicicada septendecula. Lineage (NCBI taxonomy): Eukaryota > Metazoa > Arthropoda > Insecta > Hemiptera > Cicadidae > Magicicada > Magicicada septendecula. The sequence goes on from CM068372.1 coordinate 171,464,756, forward strand.
AACATACGAGTTGCAGCAACTAGGCCTATATAATAAATAATTGTTTTTTTTTTTATAAATTAATATTGATTTTCAGGAGGTCTCATCTACAACAACATAATAAATATTTTCCTTATAAACAGATCGAATTGGTTAATTTAAAATTTTTAAATTAACAATAAACCCGTAACAGTAATTAAACTAGAAACCCAACGACGAGATTTGTTACAAATTTGCGAACCCAACAGTGGGGCATAACAAATTACAAGGGAACGTACAACATATATTTGTTTTGTTACAAATTGGCGCCCAACGTGGGGCTTTAGTTAAGTAAAAATCGACTATATCGCTATTACTTAACTGGAGCAGGCAACTATTAGAGGCACAGGAATGCATACGAGAGGTGTTTCTAAAAGGATTGCGAAGGACCAAGAAACGGAAGAAGATAGACGGGAAGAAGAAGCAGAGGTAGTTACAGACACTGAAATGGAACAACAGGCGGGCGATAAAGAGGAAGCCAGAGAAGGATTAAATTGGGAAAAATTAATGGAATTAATAAGTAGCATGAAGAAGGATAATAAGGAATTAATGAGTAGCATGAAGGAGGATAATAAACAAACTAACGAGAAAAACAAACAAATGTTAGAAAAGCTCGAAAATAAAATAGACTGTATAAACGAAAATTCAGAAAAGCTGGAAAAGAAAATAGACAGTATTTTAGAAAATAACAAACAAATGTTAGAAAAGCTAGAAAATAAAATAGACAGTATTAACGAAAACTCAAAGAAACAAAACGAAATTTTGAGTGAGAACTTAATCAAACCAATGAACGAAAAGTTTGACAAGAATAAAGAGGAAACTAAGAGAATAAAAAAGGCAAGAGTGTACAGTTATCTGAAAAGAAACCTACCAGAAATAAAGAAAATATTGAGCACACGAAAATGAGACAAAAACGTCAAAGGAAATTAATGAATACACGGGAGGGATTGGAGATGATTAAAAGGGGATTAGTTAAGTTACATAATATACCAATTATGGAACCCAGAGAAGTAAGGCAATTAAGAAACTCTAAACGAACCACAATTGAATTCCTAGATAGATTAGAAGGACCGAAAAAGCCAAAACTAACCGAGGAGCATGGAGGACTAACGGAGATTATGTATGAACCATTCTAAAGATTAAGAAACGATACGGAAGAATCAGCTCAAAAAACGATGGTAGACTTCAGCATGAATGAAAATTTTATAACAACAAAATGGCGGAACTACATGATAGTGAGATATGTCACAAGGACAGAAATAACTCTATACACTAGAGAGATCCGAACAATCAGTATAGAGGAAATAATGGACCACGGTTAAACAGATTCCAAACAGAATATAGAGAAAAGAGACAGATTTTATGGATACAGGATCAAGCAAATCCAAGGAAAATAATGAGAAACTAGGTAAAATATTTTAAACTAACTATTAAATGAAATAAACTAATTACACGATACTGCAGAGAAATTATGTGAAATCAATTTAAAATAACAACCAAAAAATTCAAAAATAAGTAAGAACACCTTACTATATAATTCAGAAGAAATTATTTTAAACGAATAAGCATGAAAGAAGGGTTAGAAATGAGTTAAATGAAGGAAGAATATGCCATACAATTTATGATAAGGAGGAGATTCAATGTTTAATTGCAGAAGTAAATGGGAGTGAATTAAAAATAGTGAAATACGTATGCTAAAGAATAATTAATTGACAGCACGGAACTAAGAAGAATTTAAAATGAATATTGAACAGCTTTAACTAAGATACTGGTGAATAATATGATAAATGGAACTACAGAACGACGAGATAAATAATTTAAGAAAAGTATTAGGATACCTCAGAAATAATAGTAATCATCCCTTCAATACAAGTTTGTAGTGAAGGAGCTACCTTATTGGTAATAATTTTATTATATGTATTGTGTTGTGATAGTGCAACGTTTATTTTTGTTTCTGGACAGAGATGAAGTTCCTCTGATCTCAGAAGATATAGTTAGGGAAACGGCAGAGTAATGGAAGCCAATAGTGCCCCTCTGATTCCGTACCAGCTATGATATTAGGGAAAAATGTTAGGGAAAGATAGTATTTTAGGGATTATACACCAAGAGAGGTAATTAAATATAAAAATGATAATAAGAAATGACAGCATAATAAGCCAGAAGAAGTTATGAGTTCCAGAGAGAAAGGACAGGTTTACAACTGAGGGAGGTACCAGTAGTGAATTAATGACCAGATACACAAGGAGTGTCAACACAATTTTCCAGTGCAATTAAAAGTTTGAAGAATAGAAAGAGAAGATAACCTTATCATAGACAAACTATAAGTTTATTTTAACTAAACTTTATTCAGCCAAAATAAACTTCTTTCGAAGGGGGAGTATTATGTAACGTAACAGAGTTGAGGTTCCCGACGTTACATAAAAAACTTTGTAAACATGACTTAAGACAATACCCAAAGTATGGTATAATTAAATACAAGAGGGCCCATCTCACCTAAAAAATGTATTGTAGGTACCTAGTTAGGTTACTAAGTAATAAAACATTGAAGGTGTACTTAAATATAAAATATGTAAGGAGTAGTATGAGATGTAAACTATAAACACTGTGTCTAGTGGGATGAGTTTAATGTGTAGGAGTTGAGTATAATATACTGTTCAATTAATATTTAATGTGTTATAAAATGTACTTGGTGTTGTACTGTATCATGATATAGTGTTTACATGATATTTATTTTATGTTTTGTGTGTAGTAAGTGTGGAGCCGTTGCTTTAAGGAAGTACTAAGTCATGGGTACTCATTTTATTCATGTTAAAATTGTATTTTAATAATTAAATACAAGTACATTTATTAGGTATGATATTATGTTAAATGTATTTACTTTAATTAATTAATGAAGATGTTTAAAATAATATTTGTAAACTTGGCCAGGAAGACAATAAGTATTAATAAGTTGGCGAGTAGTTATTATAATTATGTTAAAAACCAATGAAGGGTTCAAAGATGAACTACATAATAATAATGAATTGAAACCAGGAAATTAAAATTGATATAAGTGGCCATAAGCCAGTGACTCTTTGTACAGTAGGTCAGGTAAAGAAAAATTAAATTAAAAACAAAACAAAATTATAACATGTGTAATAAAACCAATAGGCCTAAATTTAATATTTGTAAAAGGAAATTAATACCTTTTTAATAAGTCCATTCAGATGAAAATGTAGTAAAATATAGACGGTTTAATAAGGCAGATTAAGGGAAAGTTTTATGTGATTTGGTGTAATTCCAAACATGGAGTATTTTATTAAATAAGCGTAGTAATATTTCCGCATTCTGGCTCTAGGATATCAAATATTATCCAATGACAGAAAGTAATGGTTGTTAGGGTAACAGAAATGCAAGTAATTTTGTTGATTTCAACATTCAATTGTTATATGCTAATGGGTTAAGTTGAATTAATACAAATCCAGAAAAGAATTTATAAAAAACCTTAACATTCGATTGTTATATGCTACTGGGAACAGTTCAGCAGACAAATTTAAAAATAAAAATAAAATAAAAAAGGAATAACCTTTAATAGATCAAATGTCTTAAAGCCAATCCATTAAAAAAAAGAACTGAGTAATAATTACTGAACTAGATTTCAGGAAAAATAATTCTACACATCCTCAAAGTTTATGGAATTAATAAATTCTTCTTCAAACTAATTCCAGTGAAGGAATGATGATGCATCCTATTTACAATTAAACCAAGACTCTTCTTGAATGGACAAGAAGTCAAAATTAATGCAAATATAAACCAAACATACACAAAGAACTTTTGGTATTGAAGTACTAAACCTCACTTTCAAGAGACTGACAAAGTTGTAATACTACACCAATTTCACTGGGACCGGCAACTACTAGGATCGCGAAGAAGAACGAAGAACAGAACTGAACTCCTGTTACACTCCGGGACATCACCTTTCAACCTTTATTGATAATCTGGACGCAATTTTTGGTCAAGAGTAACCTCACCATTACATTTCCACTCAGTTATAAACAGACATGGCTACCTTGAGTATCGTATTGTACGGTAACAAACCTGCTTATATTTAATTTTCTATATTAAGAATTAATAACAATTGTAATACTTAGTAACCTTAATTTTGCATTACCTGGCCTTACTAATCGTTAAAAGAATCACATGTACCCTGGGATAAGAGATAAACTGAAAATTATATTTCAATTGTATTATACATCACTAGTCCACTAACAAATCGATTTAGCATTGTACGATCGATATTACGATCCGATAACCTATGAAGACGACTGTTGGAATTAAAAAAAATAATATAAATAAAGAATCCTTCTTGTATGTGACGATGTTCTGTGTTATTGTAGAATAGTTATTGTATTTTGATTGGGGAGTAATTTACAGCTAAGGAAGGTGATAAAACCGTCAAGTGAAACGAACTAACCTATAAGAACGAGTCAATTACTAATAACAGCGCTCGCTGCAGACAGCTGGTGAATACGGGAGAGTGCCGAACTAACGTATTCCCTTCGCCACATTTGGGGCAATTTAAATAATACAGACCGAATAGGGTTGGAGAGAATTACTGAATAATTAACTATAATACCCGTAATATAGCGTTAGTCTCTGGTAAAACACTTGGTAATTGATTAACACAGGGTTGTGTTCAACATACGAGTTGCAGCAACTATATAATAAATAATTGTTTTTTTTTATAAATTAATATTGATTTGCAGGAGGTCTCATCTACAACAACATAATAAATATTTTCCTTATAAACAGATGGAATTGGTTAATTTAAAATTTTTAAATTAACAATAAACCCGTAACAGTAATTAAACTAGAAACCCAACGACGAGATTTGTTACAAATTGGCGAACCCAACAGTGGGGCATAACAAATTACAAGGGAACGTACAACATATATTTGTTTTGTTACAAATTGGCGCCCAACGTGGGGCTTTAGTTAAGTAAAAATCGACTATATCGCTATTACTTAACTGGAGCAGGCAACTATTAGAGGCACAGGAATGCATACGAGAGGTGTTTCTAAAAGGATTGCGAAAGACCAAGAAACGGAAGAAGATAGACGGGAAGAAGAAGCAGAGGTAGTTACAGACACTGAAATGGAACAACAGGCGGGCGATAAACAGGAAGCCAGAGAAGGATTAAATTGGGAAAAATTAATGGAATTAATGAGTAGCATGAAGAAGGATAATAAGGAATTAATGAGTAGCATGAAGGAGGATAATAAACAAACTAACGAGAAAAACAAACAAATGTTAGAAAAGCTCGAAAATAAAATAGACTGTATAAACGAAAATTCAGAAAAGCTGGAAAAGAAAATAGACAGTATTTTAGAAAATAACAATCAAATGTTAGAAAAGCTAGAAAATAAAATAGACAGTATTAACGAAAACTCAAAGAAACAAAACGAAATTTTGAGTGAGAACTCAATCAAACCAATGAACAAAAAGTTTGACAAGAATAAAGAGGAAACTAAGAGAATAAAAAAGGCAAGAGTGTACGGTTATCTGAAAAGAAACCTACCAGAAATAAAGAAAATATTGAGCACACGAAAATGAGACAAAAACGTCAAAGGAAATTAATGAATACACGGGAAGGATTGGAGATGATTAAAAGGGGATTAGTTAAGTTACATAATATACCAATTATGGAACCCAGAGAAGTAAGGCAATTAAGAAACTCTAAACGAACCACAATTGAATTCCTAGATAGATTAGAAGGACCGAAAAAGCCAAAACTAACCGAGGAGCATGGAGGACTTACGGAGATTGTGTATGAACCATTCTAAAGATTAAGAAACGATACGGAAGGATCAGCTCAAAAAACGATGGTAGACTTCAGCATGAATGAAAATTTTATAACAACAAAATGGCGGAACTACATGATAGTGAGATATGTCACAAGGACAGAAATAACTCTATACACTAGAGAGATCCGAACAATCAGTATAGAGGAAATAATGGACCACGGTTAAACAGATTCCAAACAGAATATAGAGAAAAGAGACAGATTTTATGGATACAGGATCAAGCAAATCCAAGGAAAATAATGAGAAACTAAGTAAAATATTTTAAACTAACTATTAAATGAAATAAACTAATTACACGATACTGCAGAGAAATTACGTGAAATCAATTTAAAATAACAACCAAAAAATTCAAAAATAAGTAAGAACACCTTACTATATAATTCAGAAGAAATTATTTTAAACGAATAAACATGAAAGAAGAGAAAGAAGGGTTAGAAATGAGTTAAATGAAGGAAGAATGATGCTTTTCAATTTATTGATATTAATAAAATAAATAAAATATAATTGATGTTAAATTTGATTCAATTTTTACTGCCTTTGTTGATCGCCATCTTGTACTGCCAACTACGTATATAGAAAAAATATATGTCCTTACCATTTTGGGGTTCTTTTTAGGCGAACACGGGAGATCAGTATTGGTTGTTCAAAATAAAGAAAACTTTATATGGTTTCCCATGATTTAAAATTTATTAACATTTAAACTTTATCAAACGACTTATTCTTTTCTCCAAGTAAAATATAGACATAAAATGAATCATTATTAAGTTGAATATAATCTGTTCAGCAATAGTCAAAATAAAACAGGAAAGATAAATACAAAATAATTCGCTTAAATTATACTTAACTAACACAACGGAAACCAGCGCTTTTATGTCATATTACTATAGGTACCTACACACACCCACACACACACACACACACCCATACTATGTTATACGGTACATTTTTTATCTATCGAGCTCAAAATTTTAGTATTTATTTAAAAACCAGTATTTTATATAATTGAATATATCATGTCTACTTTCCTGAGGTGGCGGATACATTCCACTCCATAGGCACTAACTCGTGGCTTATAGTTTGCTGTCTCTCGTAGTTCTCATTTTTTGTTTTTACGGCCGAACGGTTAGATTTTGTTTACCAATTTCACTCACTGTCTCTACTTTATAGTTATCAAAGACTGTTTGAATATCGAAATATATAAAATTTACATTTTTTGTAGTTCTGCGGGCCCGCACTTACGTTCCGAAACGTTGTATAGGTACCACTCGCAAGTGGTGATGGAGTTAGACTGGGACTCAGCCAACGGTACTATTTTATGACGTCTCCGTAGTTATATGTCCAATTCTTATTGTTTTAGAGTTTGTATCACTCCGCCAGCAGACTGTTTTTGTTATATAACCGCATTCCACAACAGGGTTCGTCTCTGGCGTATATACTAACGTCAGATGGTCTGATGTGGTTACATAATTGTTTACGCTGTTACATAATGTGTTTACCGTTGTGTATGTCCTTGAAACTGCCCTTGGCACAGTTTGTCGGTTGTTTTCACTTGTTTACAAAATATTATTGAATAATTTTGTATCTAACGTCCCAAGCAGTGCTGCCACCGTCGCTTTCATCGCCACCAATAAATTTACCTAAGTTTTGTCCCTATCATCGAAAATATTATTTGTTTTATAAAAAAAAAATACAAATTGCCTTATTACCCCAAAATAGGCCCGTTACAATACCCCCTCAATGAGATATTTTATGCCGAAGCATAAAAAATCTCATTGACACATTCATACTTGCTAGAGGGATCAGCCAGGATATGTCGCCACAACCCCCTGTATGGTTTACAAAAAATATAATCAACTCACCCTTGGTCCGGTGACTGTGACCGCACCTGAATGACAATACTGGACTTCTCTCTCGAGATCCCAACACCGTAGAGTCAGACAGATACTTAACGCCCCTGCTCTGACGCGCTGGCCAGCTCAGGTCCGCTGCCACAGCATCACCGAACACTGAAACAACAAATTAAATATCAAATATTGGCCTTATACAACACCATATCCCCAACTGATCTGTTTCCCCCTAGCGGTGCTGGTTTGCGCTAAGAAGCACTGGTTTTGTTTGTTACTTATTTCTAACATATATATCAGATACCTACCAACAACATGACACCCCTTTTAAAATTCCATAATCTCATTCTATCTACTTTCTCTTGTTAACTTTATCCCAAAATTCAAAATTACTGCCCTGATTCCCATCAGAATTTAAATAAACATTTCCCATTACCATATTACATTTCTCTTATTCCCAAATTGCATTTAAAATATTTAAATTCATAAAATTCTCTTACACTAACAAACACAATATAACATAAGAAAACATAGTACACTCATAATTCACATTGTTATCCTTATCTTAAAATAAACAATTTGTATTTAAAATTTACACATTTTACATCATTAATTTTACATATAAAATCAGAAAATTACCTTTTAATCTCACTTTACTGTTATTAATTCGTTTCTAAATTTTTTTTTTTTTCAATCTACGTTTACCCGTCATTTCATTTATTATTCCCTTTCATTAATTTGGGTGATTCTCAGCTATTCATTATAACTCACTTTATCAACTTGGCATTTACCCATAATCTTCCCCTTTTATGTCTCTAACGCTCCCTTACAAAATCTTTAACTAGTATGACACTCCTCTCTGCCAAAAAATCTACTAACCCTTCTCTACCTCTAACTACTTACTACTTTAACTCCATTCGCCACCTTCTCTCAATATATCAAAAAAAAAAAAAAATACTCTAACCCTTTGTACATAGGATCGAGTTCCCCCCCCCAAAAAGCTCAATTCCCGTTCTCTGGCCCCTGGATTCTACCTAAGGCGGCCCCTTTCCACTAAAACTATACCAAATCCCGTCCCAACCATTATGTTGCGGACTCCCACATTACACTACCCCCTACTACAAAATTGCCATCCCCAAAAAATCTCAATCTCATTACCTTACTACAACTACAACAAAATAACATCATCAATTATAAACAACAATATATCACTCAAAACTCTACATAAATTCTCCAATTCTACTGTGTCTCCACTTATACTTCTCAAAATTCTATAACATACATTAACTCAAAACAACACTACATTATTTTCATCTCTCCTATTTCTTTAACTTTAACTTCAATTTGGACAGATCTATATGTCCCATAAATATTCATCACCCAGCTTCTATCTTTGGCAACCCATTGAAAATTTTAACTATCACACCTTTATTTCATTTTATTTTAAAATCTATAAACACATTGAAAACATATTATTATATTTTTATAATCCTTATTCCTAACATACTAAATGCAATTAACACAATAAGCCTTAATAAACACATTATAGGAAGTATTTAGTGCATCTATTTTTCAAATCAAAACAAAATTATTGAGTAGCAAATCATCATTATTAAAATACAACAAATTTCTAATATGTTATCCCCTGGATAACCTCCCAACCACACACACTATGACCCCCCCTGGACTGTGGCGTCCAGTTGCGTCCACAAGGACTGAGGTTTTGGAGGAATGTGACATCTCCGTGTCCTTGCTTCTGCGTTACATTTTAAAAGTTACAGATATCATAATATCTCTGTCTATAGTTATGCGCCCTTAATGCGGGTCTACCACCTGTCTTTGCTACCCCCAAGCGGGCAGAGTGGCAGCCACTGTTCCATAGTTCCGGGATTTCCCCTAGTTTCACCCCCCATTAATTTCTAATATAGACCAATTTCAAGCCAGCTATGGTCAAGGGACTTGGTATGACCATAGCTAACCGCTAGCCAAAACCACGATTAGTGCTGGTAAGGCAGTAATCGCCCGAAAAGTCGGGGAAATCATCTCTTCCTTCAGGCATGTACACTTCATCATTAATATGCACGACACAGCAATTTATCAAGGTACAATATAAAATTATACAAAAGGTGTGCCGTGCATTTTCGCCATGTTGGCCTCCGATGGAGGTAACACTCACTGTTACCCCCAACACTTTCCGCTATCTACTGGGGCACATGCCACCCCAGCAACAGCAACTTACTAACTAATTAATTAAAATTTTTATATACATTATATAAATATAATCATTTCATCAATAATCATTTGACTCATTCATACCTTTATACCATTGGAATTTCTTAAAATTTTCAAAATTTATTATAATAATCATTATATATCACTTTTCATTTATTATTAAAATTTTCAATTCTCATTCTTATTAAACACAATTATTTCAAATAGTCTCACTATTGCATGAAAATCTTAGTTACCTGTAAACATGTTTATTATATATGATTACAAAATTTTTATACTTACAGTTCAGTTAACATGATATATACAAAACATAATCCCCATACCACAATACTTCCACCTCACCTCTGAAACATTTCATAAAATATTAGTTTACATCAAATAATTTATCATTCATTACCAAATTTCCATCTCGTAAAATAATTTATATTCATCAAAAATTTAATTAATTAACATTCAAATAATCAATCAAAATATTTAACATGTACCACATTGTTTTAATTTAATTAATTACCAAAAATATAAATTATATAGTTATCGAAACAATTACCATTAATCAATTACTGTTTTCACAATTAATTCTGATATTTATTTAACTTGCAAAATATTGATATTATTATTATCGCAACAATCATCTTACGTACACACCGTATTTACTTAACATTCTACAATAAATTCACTATATTTCATTTACAAACTCTTGTTATTAACTGTTCAGTTTTTCGCACTTCATTGTCCCAATTTGCCATGTCAAAAACCATTAAACACAATGTTTATACTGTCTTTTATTGTTTTAATAGTTTACCCTCCATCGTCCCAGATAAGTCTTGGTTTTACATAACATCGTTCAATTTTATCACCACACAAATGACTGTTTTGTGTGTTGTAACCATACAAACTAAATTCATTCAGCTTATTCAAATACTCATATAACCAGTCTACGTTAGGTATTTTTGTTAAGTCTCCGTCAGTATTATTGGTCAATGTCAGGTAAGTTGTTTCATCATTGTTATATTCCTCTACTACAAGTACACTAATTCTTCCTACAGGTACATACTCATCATCGATATAATCATTGTCTACTACTACACAAGGCATGTCTACATTATTTATCATAATTCTCTTAATATCCCTCTTCTCTACCAGCCCTACATAACCTCTATTTATCTTAAACCACTCTAACTCTTTCTCTCTCTCATAAACACTTTCATCACAATACCTGTCACAACACCACTGACCTATTTCACTCCATGCAAAGGGCACAACAAACTTACTATACCACTTCCTGGCTTTTCCAGGTTTACAAAAAATTAGGGGACTGCTTGAAGACACCTTGTCTACCACATAATTAACGGAGGAAACTCTGTCCTCAAAATTCACTACTAGCGGAGTCCTGACTCCACTCACATCATGGGGAAAATTTGCCCTTTGCCACCCTAACCTTTCATCACACTCTCTCTCAATTTCATCAACACTCGCTAACATTTTGTTATTAAATTCTACTTCACCACAAACTTCATTATCACTATTTGTTTTCACTACATCATTCTTAAATAGCTCGTTTTCAATTATTTTATCACTATTACTCATTAATTCATTTGTACAACTGTAACTTACCTTGTTAATTATTTCTTCGCTATTATCAAAGACATCAAAGACACCACTTACCTGTGTTGACTCAACTTCTGTACTCTCTTTTACCTGATATCTATCTCCCTCCCACTTTTCGTCTGGTTTATCAATAGCATTATTTAGTTTATTAAAACCCTCATCCATTATTTTATTCAGATTATCAAAATGTTTGTCCATCATTTCCTCCCTCTCATCAAAACGTTTATTCCACTGTTTTTCCATTGCTATTAAAAAATTCAGCACATCCTCCCATGAACGCTCCTCTTTTACTACCCCCACACTGTCGACATCATTATCACTAGGCCTATTTTCTGTCTTATTCTCTACCACTGTCGCTTCAACGATCTTACCTTTATTACTTGTCACCTCACTACCACTATCATCACTGTGCTTCTTAATTTCTGCGAATATTCCCTCTTCCTTCTCTTCCATTTGTGTTAAACTATCGTCTAACCTCCCCCATTCCTCGTCTGTCATTTCACCTACAACCCCTTTAAATTCGCTTTCCCACTCCTTCCATACGAAACCACTATCATTTTTTTGTATCTTAGCCATATTTAAAAGATTTTTATTATAATACACTTTATATAATTCAACTCCCCTCATACACACTAGTTACCCATGTTAGCTCACAATACTCATAAACAAATAATTCACTACATACATAACACTATCAAAACATAACCCCATATCTACGTCTACTTTACGTACCTAAAAAAAATTTTTTTTTTTCTATTATTTCCAACAACCATCCTGCTCTCCCAAGTAGGCCTATATTTATATAAATTTATTTATATAAATTGTCCCTTATGTTTCGGGCGCCATTGATACTTTTCAATTTATTGATATTAATAAAATAAATAAAATATAATTGATGTTAAATTTGATTCAATTTTTACTGTCTTTGTTGATCGCCATCTTGTACTGCCAACTACGTATATAGAAAAAATATATGTCCTTACCATTTTGGGGTTCTTTTTAGGCGAACACGGGAGATCAGTATTGGTTGTTCAAAATAAAGAAAACTTTATATGGTTTCCCATGATTTAAAATTTATTAACATTTAAACTTTATCAAACGACTTATTCTTTTCTCCAAGTAAAATATAGACATAAAATGAATCATTATTAAGTTGAATATAATCTGTTCAGCAATAGTCAAAATAAAACAGGAAAGATAAATACAAAATAATTCGCTTAAATTATACTTAACTAACACAACGGAAACCAGCGCTTTTATGTCATATTACTATAGGTACCTACACACACCCACACACACACACACACACACACACACCCATACTATGTTATACGGTACATTTTTTATCTATCGAGCTCAAAATTTTAGTATTTTATTTAAAAACCAGTATTTTATATAATTGAATATATCATGACTACTTTCCTGAGGTGGCGGATACATTCCACTCCATAGGCACTAACTCGTGGCTTATAGTTTGCTGTCTCTCGTAGTTCTCATTTTTTGTTTTTACGGCCGAACGGTTAGATTTTGTTTACCAATTTCACTCACTGTCTCTACTTTATAGTTATCAAAGACTGTTTGAATATCGAAATATATAAAATTTACATTTTTTGTAGTTCTGCGGGCCCGCACTTACGTTCCAAAACGTTGTATAGGTACCACTCGCAAGTGGTGATGGAGTTAGACTGGGACTCAGCCAACGGTACTATTTTATGGCGTCTCCGTAGTTATATGTCCAATTCTTATTGTTTTAGAGTTTGTATCACTCCGCCAGCAGACTGTTTTTGTTATATAACCGCATTCCACAACAGGGTTCGACTCTGGCGTATATACTGACGTCAGATGGTCTGATGTGGTTACATAATTGTTTATGCTGTTACATAATGTGTTTACCGTTGTGTATGTCCTTGAAACTGCCCTTGGCACAGTTTGCCGGTTGTTTTCACTTGTTTACAAAATATTATTGAATAATTTTGTATCTAACGTCCCAAGCAGTGCTGCCACCGTCGCTTTTGTCGCCACCAATAAATTTACCTAAGTTTTGTCCCTATCATCGAAAATGTTATTTGTTTTATAAAAAAAAAATACAAATTGCCTTATTACCCCAAAATAGGCCCGTTACAAGGATATGCCATACAATTTATGATAAGGAGGAGATTCAATGTTTAATTGCAGAAGTAAATGGGAGTGAATTAAAAATAGTGAAATACGTATGCTAAAGAATAATTAATTGACAGCACGGAACTAAGAAGAATTTAAAATGAATATTGAACAGCTTTAACTAAGATACTGGTGAATAATATGATAAATGGAACTACAGAACGACGAGATAAATAATTTAAGAAAAGTATTAGGATACCTCAGAAATAATAGTAATCATCCCTTCAATACAAGTTTGTAGTGAAGGAGCTACCTTATTGGTAATAATTTTATTATATGTATTGTGTTGTGATAGTGCAACGTTTATTTTTGTTTCTGGACAGAGATGAAGTTCCTCTGATCTCAGAAGATATAGTTAGGGAAACGGCAGTGTAATGGAAGCCAATAGTGCCCCTCTGATTCCGTACCAGCTATGATATTAGGGAAAAATGTTAGGGAAATATAGTATTTTAGGGATTATACACCAAGAGAGGTAATTAAATATAAAAATGATAATAAGAAATGACAGCATAATGAGCCAGAAGAAGTTATGAGCTCCAGAGAGAAAGGACAGGTTTACAACTGCGGGAGGTACCAGTAGTGAATTAATAACCAGATACACAAGGAGTGTCAACACAATTTTCCAGTGCAATTAAAAGTTTGAAGAATAGAAAGAGAAGATAACCTTATCATAGACGAACTATAAGTTTATTTTAACTAAACTTTATTCAGCCAAAATAAACTTCTTTCAAAGGGGGAGTATTATGTAACGTAACAGAGTTGAGGTTCCCGACGTTACATAAAAAACTTTGTAAACATGACTTAAGACAATACCCAAAGTATGGTATAATTAAATACAAGAGGGCCCATCTCACCTAAAAATGCATTGAAGGTACCTAGTAAGGTTACTAAGTAATAAAACATTGAAGGTGTACTTAAATATAAAATATGTAAGGAGTAGTATGAGATGTAAACTATAAACACTGTGTCTAGTGGGATGAGTTTAATGTGTAGGAGTTGAGTATAATATACTGTTCAATTAATATTTAATGTGTTATAAAATGTACTTGGTGTTGTACTGTATCATGATATAGTGTTTACATGATATTTATTTTATGTTTTGTGTGTAGTAAGTGTGGAGCCGTTGCTTTAAGGAAGTACTAAGTCATGGGTACTCATTTTATTCATGTTAAAATTGTATTTTAATAATTAAATACAAGTACATTTATTAGGTATGATATTATGTTAAATGTATTTACTTTAATTAATTAATGAAGATGTTTAAAATAATATTTGTAAACTTGGCCAGGAAGACAATAAGTATTAATAAGTTGGCGATTAGTTATTATAATTATGTTAAAAACCAATGAAGGGTTCAATGATGAACTAAATAATAATAATGAATTGAAACCAGGAAATTAAAATTGATATAAGTGGCCATATGCCAATGACTCTTTGTACAGTAGGTCAGGTAAAGAAAAATTAAATTTAAACAAAACAAAATTACAACATGTGTAATAAAACCAATAGGCCTAAATTTAATATTTGTAAAAGGAAATTAATACCTTTTTAATAAGTCCATTCAGATGAAAATGTAGTAAAATGTATACGGTTTAATAAGGCAGATTAAGGGAAAGTTTTATGTGATTTTGTGTAATTCCAAACATGGAGTATTTTATTAAATAAGAGTAGTAATATTTCCGAATTCTGGCTCTAGGACATCAAATATTATCCAATGACAGAAAGTAATGGTTGTTAGGGTAACAGAAATGCAAGTAATTTTGTTGATTTCAACATTCAATTGTTATATGCTAATGGGTTAAGTTGAATTAATACAAATCCAGAAAAGAATTTATAAAAAACCTTAACATTCGATTGTTATATGCTACTGGGAACAGTTCAGCAGACAAATTTAAAAATAAAAATAAAATAAAACGGAATAACCTTTAATAGATCAAATGTCTTAAAGCCAATCCATTAAAAAAAAAGAACTGAGTAATAATTACTGAACTAGATTTCAGGAAAAATAATTCTACACATCCTCAAAGTTTACGGAATTAATAAATTCTTCTTCAAAATAATTCCAGTGAAGGAATGATGATGAATCCTATTTACAATTAAACCAAGACTCTTCTTGAATGGACAAGAAGTCAAAATTAATGCAAATATAAACCAAACATACACAAAGAACTTTTGGTATTGAAGTACTAAACCTCACTTTCAAGAGACTGACAAAGTTGTAATACTACACCAATTTCACTGGGACCGGCAACTACTAGGATCGCGAAGAAGAACGAAGAACAGAACTGAACTCCTGTTACACTCCGGGACATCACCTTTCAACCTTTATTGATAATCTGGACGCAATTTTTGGTCAAGAGTAACCTCACCATTACATTTCCACTCAGTTATAAACAGACATGGCTACCTTGAGTATCGTATTGTACGGTAACAAACCTGCTTATATTTAATTTTCTATATTAAGAATTAATAACAATTGTAATACTTAGTAACCTTAATTTTGCATTACCTGGCCTTACTAATCGTTAAAAGAATCACATGTACCCTGGGATAAGAGATAAACTGAAAATTATATTTCAATTGTATTATACATCACTAGTCCACTAACAAATCGATTTAGCATTGTACGATCGATATTACGATCCGATAACCTATGAAGACGACTGTTGGAATTTAAAAAAATAATATAAATAAAGAATCCTTCTTGTATGTGACGATGTTCTGTGTTATTGTAGAATAGTTATTGTATTTTGATTGGGGAGTAATTTACAGCTAAGGAAGGTGATAAAACCGTCAAGTGAAACGAACTAACCTATAAGAACGAGTCAATTACTAATAACAGTGATCGCTGCAGACAGCTGGTGAATACGGGAGAGTGCCGAACTAACGTATTCTCTTCGCCACATTTGGGGCAATTTAAATAATACAGACCGAATAGGGTTGGAGAGAATTACTGAATAATTGACTATAATACCCGTAATATAGTGGTAAAACACTTGGTAATTGATTAACACAGGGTTGTGTTCAACATACGAGTTGCAGCAACTATATAATAAATAATTTTTTTTTTTATAAATTAATATTGATTTGCAGGAGGTCTCATCTACAACAACATAATAAATATTTTCCTTATAAACAGATCGAATTGGTTAATTTAAAATTTTTAAATTAACAATAAACCCGTAACAGTAATTAAACTAGAAACCCAACGACGAGATTTGTTACAAATTGGCGAACCCAACAGTGGGGCATAACAAATTACAAGGGAACGTACAACATATATTTGTTTTGTTACAAATTGGCGCCCAACGTGGGGCTTTAGTTAAGTAAAAATCGACTATATCGCTATTACTTAACTGGAACAGGCAACTATTAGAGGCACAGGAATGCATACGAGAGGTGTTTCTAAAAGGATTGTGAAGGACCAAGAAACGGAAGAAGATAGACGGGAAGAAGAAGCAGAGGTATTTACAGACACTGAAATGGAACAACAGGCGGGCGATAAAGAGGAAGCCAGAGAAGGATTAAATTGGGAAAAATTAATGGAATTAATAAGTAGCATGAAGAAGGATAATAAGGAATTAATGAGTAGCATGAAGGAGGATAATAAACAAACTAACGAGAAAAACAAACAAATGTTAGAAAAGCTCGAAAATAAAATAGACTGTATAAACGAAAATTCAGAAAAGCTGGTAAAGAAAATAGACAGTATTTTAGAAAATAACAAACAAATGTTAGAAAAGCTAGAAAATAAAATAGACAGTATTAACGAAAACTCAAAGAAACAAAACGAAATTTTGAGTGAGAACTTAATCAAACCAATGAATGAAAAGTTTGGCAAGAATAAAGAGGAAACTAAGAGAATAAAAAAGGCAAGAGTGTACAGTTATCTGAAAAGAAACCTACCAGAAATAAAGAAAATATTGAGCACACAAAAAAAAGAGACAAAAACGTCAAAGGAAATTAATGAATACACGGGAAGGATTGGAGATGATTAAAAGGGGATTAGTTAAGTTACATAATATACCAATTATGGAACCCAGAGAAGTAAGGCAATTAAGAAACTCTAAACGAACCACAATTGAATTCCTAGATAGATTAGAAGGACCGAAAAAGCCAAAACTAGCCGAGGAGCATGGAGGTTTAACGGAGATTATGTATGAACCATTCTAAAGATTAAGAAACGATACGGAAGAATCAGCTCAAAAAACGATGGTAGACTTCAGCATGAATGAAAATTTTATAACAACAAAATGGCGGAACTACATGATAGTGAGATATGTCACAAGGACAGAAATAACTCTATACACTAGAGAGATCCGAACAATCAGTATAGAGGAAATAATGGACCACGGTTAAACAGATTCCAAACAGAATATAGAGAAAAGAGACAGATTTTATGGATACAGGATCAAGCAAATCCAAGGAAAATAATGAGAAACTAAGTAAAATATTTATACTAACTATTAAATGAAATAAACTAATTACACGATACTGCAGAGAAATTATGTGAAATCAATTTAAAATAACAACCAAAAAATTCAAAAATAAGTAAGAACACCTTACTATATAATTCAGAAGAAATTATTTTAAACGAATAAGCATGAAAGAAGGGTTAGAAATGAGTTAAATGAAGGAAGAATATGCCATACAATTTATGATAAGGAGGAGATTCAATGTTTAATTGCAGAAGTAAATGGGAGTGAATTAAAAATAGTGAAATACGTATGCTAAAGAATAATTAATTGACAGCACGGAACTAAGAAGAATTTAAAATGAATATTGAACAGCTTTAACTAAGATACTGGTGAATAATATGATAAATGGAACTACAGAACGACGAGATAAATAATTTAAGAAAAGTATTAGGATACCTCAGAAATAATAGTAATCATCCCTTGAATACAAGTTTGTAGCGAAGGAGCTACCTTATTGGTAATAATTTTATTATATGTAATGTGTTGTGATAGTGCAACGTTTATTTTTGTTTCTGGACAGAGATGAAGTTCCTCTGATCTCAGAAGAAATAGTTAGGGAAACGGCAGAGTAATGGAAGCCAATAGTGCCCTCTGATTCCGTACCAGCTATGATATTAGGGAAAAATGTTAGGGAAATATAGTATTTTAGGGATTATACACCAAGAGAGGTAATTAAATATAAAAATGATAATAAGAAATGACAGCATAATAAGCCAGAAGAAGTTATGAGTTCCAGAGAGAAAGGACAGGTTTACAACTGAGGGAGGTACCAGTAGTGAATTAATGACCAGATACACAAGGAGTGTCAACACAATTTTCCAGTGCAATTAAAAGTTTGAAGAATAGAAAGAGAAGATAACCTTATCATAGACGAACTATAAGTTTACTTTAACTAAACTTTATTCAGCCAAAATAAACTTCTTTCGAAGGGGGAGTATTATGTAACGTAACAGATTTGAGGTTCCCGACGTTACATAAAAAACTTTGTAAACATGACTTAAGACAATACCCAAAGTATGGTATAATTAAATACAAGAGGGCCCATCTCACCTAAAAATGCATTGAAGGTACCTAGTAAGGTTACTAAGTAATAAAACATTGAAGGTGTACTTAAATATAAAATATGTAAGGAGTAGTATGAGATGTAAACTATAAACACTGTGTCTAGTGGGATGAGTTTAATGTGTAGGAGTTGAGTATAATATACTGTTCAATTAATATTTAATGTGTTATAAAATGTACTTGGTGTTGTACTGTATCATGATATAGTGTTTACATGATATTTATTTTATGTTTTGTGTGTAGTAAGTGTGGAGCCGTTGCTTTAAGGAAGTACTAAGTCATGGGTACTCATTTTATTCATGTTAAAATTGTATTTAAATAATTAAATACAAGTACATTTATTAGGTATGATATTATGTTAAATGTATTTACTTTAATTAATTAATGAAGATGTTTAAAATAATATTTGTAAACTTGGCCAGGAAGACAATAAGTATTAATAAGTTGGCGAGTAGTTATTATAATTATGTTAAAAACCAATGAAGGGTTCAATGATGAACTAAATAATAATAATGAATTGAAACCAGGAAATTAAAATTGATATAAGTGGCCATATGCCAGTGACTCTTTGTACAGTAGGTCAGGTAAAGAAAAATTAAATTTAAACAAAACAAAATTATAACATGTGTAATAAAACCAATAGGCCTAAATTTAATATTTGTAAAAGGAAATTAATACCTTTTTAATAAGTCCATTCAGATGAAAATGTAGTAAAATGTATACGGTTTAATAAGGCAGATTAAGGGAAAGTTTTATGTGATTTTGTGTAATTCCAAACATGGAGTATTTTATTAAATAAGAGTAGTAATATTTCCGAATTCTGGCTCTAGGACATCAAATATTATCCAATGACAGAAAGTAATGGTTGTTAGGGTAACAGAAATGCAAGTAATTTTGTTGATTTCAACATTCAATTGTTATATGCTAATGGGTTAAGTTGAATTAATACAAATCCAGAATAGAATTTATAAAAAATCTTAACATTCGATTGTTATATGCTATTGGGAACAGTTCAGCAGACAAATTGAAAAATAAAAATAAAATAAAAAAGGAATAACCTTTAATAGATCAAATGTCTTAAAGCCAATCCATTAAAAAAAAAGAACTGAGTAATAATTACTGAACTAGATTTCAGGAAAAATAATTCTACACATCCTCAAAGTTTACGGAATTAATAAATTCTTCTTCAAAATAATTCCAGTGAAGGAATGATGATGAATCCTATTTACAATTAAACCAAGACTCTTCTTGAATGGACAAGAAGTCAAAATTAATGCAAATATAAACCAAACATACACAAAGAACTTTTGGTATTGAAGTACTAAACCTCACTTTCAAGAGACTGACAAAGTTGTAATACTACACCAATTTCACTGGGACCGGCAACTACTAGGATCGCGAAGAAGAACGAAGAACAGAACTGAACTCCTGTTACACTCCGGGACATCACCTTTCAACCTTTATTGATAATCTGGACACAATTTTTGGTCAAGAGTAACCTCACCATTACATTTCCACTCAGTTATAAACAGACATGGCTACCTTGAGTATCGTATTGTACGGTAACAAACCTGCTTATATTTAATTTTCTATATTAAGAATTAATAACAATTGTAATACTTAGTAACCTTAATTTTGCATTACCTGGCCTTACTAATCGTTAAAAGAATCACATGTACCCTGGGATAAGAGATAAACTGAAAATTATATTTCAATTGTATTATACATCACTAGTCCACTAACAAATCGATTTAGCATTGTACGATCGATATTACGATCCGATAACCTATGAAGACGACTGTTGGAATTTAAAAAAATAATATAAATAAAGAATCCTTCTTGTATGTGACGATGTTCTGTGTTATTGTAGAATAGTTATTGTATTTTGATTGGGGAGTAATTTACAGCTAAGGAAGGTGATAAAACCGTCAAGTGAAACGAACTAACCTATAAGAACGAGTCAATTACTAATAACAGTGATCGCTGCAGACAGCTGGTGAATACGGGAGAGTGCCGAACTAACGTATTCTCTTCGCCACATTTGGGGCAATTTAAATAATACAGACCGAATAGGGTTGGAGAGAATTACTGAATAATTGACTATAATACCCGTAATATAGTGGTAAAACACTTGGTAATTGATTAACACAGGGTTGTGTTCAACATACGAGTTGCAGCAACTATATAATAAATAATTTTTTTTTTTTATAAATTAATATTGATTTGCAGGAGGTCTCATCTACAACAACATAATAAATATTTTCCTTATAAACAGATCGAATTGGTTAATTTAAAATTTTTAAATTAACAATAAACCCGTAACAGTAATTAAACTAGAAACCCAACGACGAGATTTGTTACAAATTGGCGAACCCAACAGTGGGGCATAACAAATTACAAGGGAACGTACAACATATATTTGTTTTGTTACAAATTGGCGCCCAACGTGGGGCTTTAGTTAAGTAAAAATCGACTATATCGCTATTACTTAACTGGAACAGGCAACTATTAGAGGCACAGGAATGCATACGAGAGGTGTTTCTAAAAGGATTGCGAAGGACCAAGAAACGGAAGAAGATAGACGGGAAGAAGAAGCAGAGGTATTTACAGACACTGAAATGGAACAACAGGCGGGCGATAAAGAGGAAGCCAGAGAAGGATTAAATTGGGAAAAATTAATGGAATTAATAAGTAGCATGAAGAAGGATAATAAGGAATTAATGAGTAGCATGAAGGAGGATAATAAACAAACTAACGAGAAAAACAAACAAATGTTAGAAAAGCTCGAAAATAAAATAGACTGTATAAACGAAAATTCAGAAAAGCTGGTAAAGAAAATAGACAGTATTTTAGAAAATAACAAACAAATGTTAGAAAAGCTAGAAAATAAAATAGACAGTATTAACGAAAACTCAAAGAAACAAAACGAAATTTTGAGTGAGAACTTAATCAAACCAATGAATGAAAAGTTTGGCAAGAATAAAGAGGAAACTAAGAGAATAAAAAAGGCAAGAGTGTACAGTTATCTGAAAAGAAACCTACCAGAAATAAAGAAAATATTGAGCACACAAAAAAAAGAGACAAAAACGTCAAAGGAAATTAATGAATACACGGGAAGGATTGGAGATGATTAAAAGGGGATTAGTTAAGTTACATAATATACCAATTATGGAACCCAGAGAAGTAAGGCAATTAAGAAACTCTAAACGAACCACAATTGAATTCCTAGATAGATTAGAAGGACCGAAAAAGCCAAAACTAGCCGAGGAGCATGGAGGTTTAACGGAGATTATGTATGAACCATTCTAAAGATTAAGAAACGATACGGAAGAATCAGCTCAAAAAACGATGGTAGACTTCAGCATGAATGAAAATTTTATAACAACAAAATGGCGGAACTACATGATAGTGAGATATGTCACAAGGACAGAAATAACTCTATACACTAGAGAGATCCGAACAATCAGTATAGAGGAAATAATGGACCACGGTTAAACAGATTCCAAACAGAATATAGAGAAAAGAGACAGATTTTATGGATACAGGATCAAGCAAATCCAAGGAAAATAATGAGAAACTAAGTAAAATATTTATACTAACTATTAAATGAAATAAACTAATTACACGATACTGCAGAGAAATTATGTGAAATCAATTTAAAATAACAACCAAAAAATTCAAAAATAAGTAAGAACACCTTACTATATAATTCAGAAGAAATTATTTTAAACGAATAAGCATGAAAGAAGGGTTAGAAATGAGTTAAATGAAGGAAGAATATGCCATACAATTTATGATAAGGAGGAGATTCAATGTTTAATTGCAGAAGTAAATGGGAGTGAATTAAAAATAGTGAAATACGTATGCTAAATAATAATTAATTGACAGCACGGAACTAAGAAGAATTTAAAATGAATATTGAACAGCTTTAACTAAGATACTGGTGAATAATATGATAAATGGAACTACAGAACGACGAGATAAATAATTTAAGAAAAGTATTAGGATACCTCAGAAATATTAGTAATCATCCCTTGAATACAAGTTTGTAGTGAAGGAGCTACCTTATTGGTAATAATTTTATTATATGTATTGTGTTGTGATAGTGCAACGTTTATTTTTGTTTCTGGACAGAGATGAAGTTCCTCTGATCTCAGAAGATATAGTTAGGGAAACGGCAGAGTAATGGAAGCCAATAGTGCCCCTCTGATTCCGTACCAGCTATGATATTAGGGAAAAATGTTAGGGAAATATAGTATTTTAGGGATTATACACCAAGAGAAGTAATTAAATATAAAAATGATAATAAGAAATGACAGCATAATAAGCCAGAAGAAGTTATGAGCTCCAGAGAGAAAGGACAGGTTTACAACTGCGGGAGGTACCAGCAGTGAATTAATGACCAGATACACAAGGAGTGTCAACACAATTTTCCAGTGCAATTAAAAGTTTGAAGAATAGAAAGAGAAGATAACCTTATCATAGACGAACTATAAGTTTATTTTAACTAAACTTTATTCAGCCAAAATAAACTTCTTTCGAAGGGGGAGTATTATGTAACGTAACAGATTTGAGGTTCCCGACGTTACATAAAAAACTTTGTAAACATGACTTAAGACAATACCCAAAGTATGGTATAATTAAATACAAGAGGGCCCATCTCACCTAAAAATGCATTGAAGGTACCTAGTAAGGTTACTAAGTAATAAAACATTGAAGGTGTACTTAAATATAAAATATGTAAGGAGTAGTATGAGATGTAAACTATAAACACTGTGTCTAGTGGGATGAGTTTAATGTGTAGGAGTTGAGTATAATATACTGTTCAATTAATATTTAATGTGTTATAAAATGTACTTGGTGTTGTACTGTATCATGATATAGTGTTTACATGATATTTATTTTATGTTTTGTGTGTAGTAAGTGTGGAGCCGTTGCTTTAAGGAAGTACTAAGTCATGGGTACTCATTTTATTCATGTTAAAATTGTATTTAAATAATTAAATACAAGTACATTTATTAGGTATGATATTATGTTAAATGTATTTACTTTAATTAATTAATGAAGATGTTTAAAATAATATTTGTAAACTTGGCCAGGAAGACAATAAGTATTAATAAGTTGGCGAGTAGTTATTATAATTATGTTAAAAACCAATGAAGGGTTCAATGATGAACTAAATAATAATAATGAATTGAAACCAGGAAATTAAAATTGATATAAGTGGCCATATGCCAGTGACTCTTTGTACAGTAGGTCAGGTAAAGAAAAATTAAATTTAAACAAAACAAAATTATAACATGTGTAATAAAACCAATAGGCCTAAATTTAATATTTGTAAAAGGAAATTAATACCTTTTTAATAAGTCCATTCAGATGAAAATGTAGTAAAATGTATACGGTTTAATAAGGCAGATTAAGGGAAAGTTTTATGTGATTTTGTGTAATTCCAAACATGGAGTATTTTATTAAATAAGAGTAGTAATATTTCCGAATTCTGGCTCTAGGACATCAAATATTATCCAATGACAGAAAGTAATGGTTGTTAGGGTAACAGAAATGCAAGTAATTTTGTTGATTTCAACATTCAATTGTTATATGCTAATGGGTTAAGTTGAATTAATACAAATCCAGAATAGAATTTATAAAAAATCTTAACATTCGATTGTTATATGCTATTGGGAACAGTTCAGCAGACAAATTGAAAAATAAAAATAAAATAAAAAAGGAATAACCTTTAATAGATCAAATGTCTTAAAGCCAATCCATTAAAAAAAAAGAACTGAGTAATAATTACTGAACTAGATTTCAGGAAAAATAATTCTACACATCCTCAAAGTTTACGGAATTAATAAATTCTTCTTCAAAATAATTCCAGTGAAGGAATGATGATGAATCCTATTTACAATTAAACCAAGACTCTTCTTGAATGGACAAGAAGTCAAAATTAATGCAAATATAAACCAAACATACACAAAGAACTTTTGGTATTGAAGTACTAAACCTCACTTTCAAGAGACTGACAAAGTTGTAATACTACACCAATTTCACTGGGACCGGCAACTACTAGGATCGCGAAGAAGAACGAAGAACAGAACTGAACTCCTGTTACACTCCGGGACATCACCTTTCAACCTTTATTGATAATCTGGACACAATTTTTGGTCAAGAGTAACCTCACCATTACATTTCCACTCAGTTATAAACAGACATGGCTACCTTGAGTATCGTATTGTACGGTAACAAACCTGCTTATATTTAATTTTCTATATTAAGAATTAATAACAATTGTAATACTTAGTAACCTTAATTTTGCATTACCTGGCCTTACTAATCGTTAAAAGAATCACATGTACCCTGGGATAAGAGATAAACTGAAAATTATATTTCAATTGTATTATACATCACTAGTCCACTAACAAATCGATTTAGCATTGTACGATCGATATTACGATCCGATAACCTATGAAGACGACTGTTGGAATTTAAAAAAATAATATAAATAAAGAATCCTTCTTGTATGTGACGATGTTCTGTGTTATTGTAGAATAGTTATTGTATTTTGATTGGGGAGTAATTTACAGCTAAGGAAGGTGATAAAACCGTCAAGTGAAACGAACTAACCTATAAGAACGAGTCAATTACTAATAACAGTGATCGCTGCAGACAGCTGGTGAATACGGGAGAGTGCCGAACTAACGTATTCTCTTCGCCACATTTGGGGCAATTTAAATAATACAGACCGAATAGGGTTGGAGAGAATTACTGAATAATTGACTATAATACCCGTAATATAGTGGTAAAACACTTGGTAATTGATTAACACAGGGTTGTGTTCAACATACGAGTTGCAGCAACTATATAATAAATAATTTTTTTTTTTTATAAATTAATATTGATTTGCAGGAGGTCTCATCTACAACAACATAATAAATATTTTCCTTATAAACAGATCGAATTGGTTAATTTAAAATTTTTAAATTAACAATAAACCCGTAACAGTAATTAAACTAGAAACCCAACGACGAGATTTGTTACAAATTGGCGAACCCAACAGTGGGGCATAACAAATTACAAGGGAACGTACAACATATATTTGTTTTGTTACAAATTGGCGCCCAACGTGGGGCTTTAGTTAAGTAAAAATCGACTATATCGCTATTACTTAACTGGAACAGGCAACTATTAGAGGCACAGGAATGCATACGAGAGGTGTTTCTAAAAGGATTGCGAAGGACCAAGAAACGGAAGAAGATAGACGGGAAGAAGAAGCAGAGGTATTTACAG
The DNA here is from genome assembly GCA_034769895.1 of Magicicada septendecula. Lineage (NCBI taxonomy): Eukaryota > Metazoa > Arthropoda > Insecta > Hemiptera > Cicadidae > Magicicada > Magicicada septendecula. The sequence goes on from CM068372.1 coordinate 171,491,289, forward strand.
ACACTGAAATGGAACAACAGGCGGGCGATAAAGAGGAAGCCAGAGAAGGATTAAATTGGGAAAAATTAATGGAATTAATAAGTAGCATGAAGAAGGATAATAAGGAATTAATGAGTAGCATGAAGGAGGATAATAAACAAACTAACGAGAAAAACAAACAAATGTTAGAAAAGCTCGAAAATAAAATAGACTGTATAAACGAAAATTCAGAAAAGCTGGTAAAGAAAATAGACAGTATTTTAGAAAATAACAAACAAATGTTAGAAAAGCTAGAAAATAAAATAGACAGTATTAACGAAAACTCAAAGAAACAAAACGAAATTTTGAGTGAGAACTTAATCAAACCAATGAATGAAAAGTTTGGCAAGAATAAAGAGGAAACTAAGAGAATAAAAAAGGCAAGAGTGTACAGTTATCTGAAAAGAAACCTACCAGAAATAAAGAAAATATTGAGCACACAAAAAAAAGAGACAAAAACGTCAAAGGAAATTAATGAATACACGGGAAGGATTGGAGATGATTAAAAGGGGATTAGTTAAGTTACATAATATACCAATTATGGAACCCAGAGAAGTAAGGCAATTAAGAAACTCTAAACGAACCACAATTGAATTCCTAGATAGATTAGAAGGACCGAAAAAGCCAAAACTAGCCGAGGAGCATGGAGGTTTAACGGAGATTATGTATGAACCATTCTAAAGATTAAGAAACGATACGGAAGAATCAGCTCAAAAAACGATGGTAGACTTCAGCATGAATGAAAATTTTATAACAACAAAATGGCGGAACTACATGATAGTGAGATATGTCACAAGGACAGAAATAACTCTATACACTAGAGAGATCCGAACAATCAGTATAGAGGAAATAATGGACCACGGTTAAACAGATTCCAAACAGAATATAGAGAAAAGAGACAGATTTTATGGATACAGGATCAAGCAAATCCAAGGAAAATAATGAGAAACTAATTAAAATGTTTTAAACTAACTATTAAATGAAATAAACTAATTATACGATACTGCAGAGATATTATGTGAAATCAATTTAAAATAACAACCAAAAATTCAAAAATAAGTAAGAACACCTTACTATATAATTCAGAAAAAATTATTTTAAACGAATAAACATGAAAGAAGGGTTAGAAATGAGTTAAATGAAGGAAGAATATGCCATACAATTTATGATAAGGAGGAGATTCAATGTTTAATTGCAGAAGTAAATGGGAGTGAATTAAAAATAGTGAAATACGTATGCTAAAGAATAATTAATTGACAGCACGGAACTAAGAAGAATTTAAAATGAATATTGAACAGCTTTAACTAAGATACTGGTGAATAATATGATAAATGGAACTACAGAACGACGAGATAAATAATTTAAGAAAAGTATTAGGATACCTCAGAAATATTAGTAATCATCCCTTGAATACAAGTTTGTAGTGAAGGAGCTACCTTATTGGTAATAATTTTATTATATGTATTGTGTTGTGATAGTGCAACGTTTATTTTTGTTTCTGGACAGAGATGAAGTTCCTCTGATCTCAGAAGATATAGTTAGGGAAACGGCAGAGTAATGGAAGCCAATAGTGCCCCTCTGATTCCGTACCAGCTATGATATTAGGGAAAAATGTTAGGGAAATATAGTATTTTAGGGATTATACACCAAGAGAAGTAATTAAATATAAAAATGATAATAAGAAATGACAGCATAATAAGCCAGAAGAAGTTATGAGCTCCAGAGAGAAAGGACAGGTTTACAACTGCGGGAGGTACCAGCAGTGAATTAATGACCAGATACACAAGGAGTGTCAACACAATTTTCCAGTGCAATTAAAAGTTTGAAGAATAGAAAGAGAAGATAACCTTATCATAGACGAACTATAAGTTTATTTTAACTAAACTTTATTCAGCCAAAATAAACTTCTTTCGAAGGGGGAGTATTATGTAACGTAACAGAGTTGAGGTTCCCGACGTTACATAAAAAACTTTGTAAACATGACTTAAGACAGTACCCAAAGTATGGTATAATTAAATACAAGAGGGCCCATCTCACCTAAAAATGCATTGAAGGTACCTAGTAAGGTTACTAAGTAATAAAACATTGAAGGTGTACTTAAATATAAAATATGTAAGGAGTAGTATGAGATGTAAACTATAAACACTGTGTCTAGTGGGATGAGTTTAATGTGTAGGAGTTGAGTATAATATACTGTTCAATTAATATTTAATGTGTTATAAAATGTACTTGGTGTTGTACTGTATCATGATATAGTGTTTACATGATATTTATTTTATGTTTTGTGTGTAGTAATGTGGAGCCGTTGCTTTAAGGAAGTACTAAGTCATGGGTACTCATTTTATTCATGTTAAAATTGTATTTAAATAATTAAATACAAGTACATTTATTAGGTATGATATTATGTTAAATGTATTTACTTTAATTAATTAATGAAGATGTTTAAAATAATATTTGTAAACTTGGCCAGGAAGACAATAAGTATTAATAAGTTGGCGAGTAGTTATTATAATTATGTTAAAAACCAATGAAGGGTTCAATGATGAACTAAATAATAATAATGAATTGAAACCAGGAAATTAAAATTGATATAAGTGGCCATATGCCAGTGACTCTTTGTACAGTAGGTCAGGTAAAGAAAAATTAAATTTAAACAAAACAAAATTATAACATGTGTAATAAAACCAATAGGCCTAAATTTAATATTTGTAAAAGGAAATTAATACCTTTTTAATAAGTCCATTCAGATGAAAATGTAGTAAAATGTATATGGTTTAATAAGGCAGATTAAGGGAAAGTTTTATGTGATTTGGTGTAATTCCAAACATGGAGTATTTTATTAAATAAGAATAGTAATATTTCCGAATTCTGGCTCTAGGACATCAAATATTATCCAATGACAGAAAGTAATGGTTGTTAGGGTAATAGAAATGCAAGTAATTTTGTTGATTTCAACATTCAATTGTTATATGCTAATGGGTTAAGTTGAATTAATACAAATCCAGAAAAGAATTTATAAAAAACCTTAACATTCGATTGTTATATGCTACTGGGAACAGTTCAGCAGACAAATTTAAAAATAAAAATAAAATAAAACGGAATAACCTTTAATAGATCAAATGTCTTAAAGCCAATCCATTAAAAAAAAAGAACTGAGTAATAATTACTGAACTAGATTTCAGGAAAAATAATTCTACACATCCTCAAAGTTTACGGAATTAATAAATTCTTCTTCAAAATAATTCCAGTGAAGGAATGATGATGAATCCTATTTACAATTAAACCAAGACTCTTCTTGAATGGACAAGAAGTCAAAATTAATGCAAATATAAACCAAACATACACAAAGAACTTTTGGTATTGAAGTACTAAACCTCACTTTCAAGAGACTGACAAAGTTGTAATACTACACCAATTTCACTGGGACCGGCAACTACTAGGATCGCGAAGAAGAACGAAGAACAGAACTGAACTCCTGTTACACTCCGGGACATCACCTTTCAACCTTTATTGATAATCTGGACACAATTTTTGGTCAAGAGTAACCTCACCATTACATTTCCACTCAGTTATAAACAGACATGGCTACCTTGAGTATCGTATTGTACGGTAACAAACCTGCTTATATTTAATTTTCTATATTAAGAATTAATAACAATTGTAATACTTAGTAACCTTAATTTTGCATTACCTGGCCTTACTAATCGTTAAAAGAATCACATGTACCCTGGGATAAGAGATAAACCGAAAATTATATTTAAATTGTATTATACATCACTAGTCCACTAACAAATCGATTTAGCATTGTACGATCGATATTACGATCCGATAACCTATGAAGACGACTGTTGGAATTTAAAAAAATAATATAAATAAAGAATCCTTCTTGTATGTGACGATGTTCTGTGTTATTGTAGAATAGTTATTGTATTTTGATTGGGGAGTAATTTACAGCTAAGGAAGGTGATAAAACCGTCAAGTGAAACGAACTAACCTATAAGAACGAGTCAATTACTAATAACAGTGATCGCTGCAGACAGCTGGTGAATACGGGAGAGTGCCGAACTAACGTATTCTCTTCGCCACATTTGGGGCAATTTAAATAATACAGACCGAATAGGGTTGGAGAGAATTACTGAATAATTGACTATAATACCCGTAATATAGTGGTAAAACACTTGGTAATTGATTAACACAGGGTTGTGTTCAACATACGAGTTGCAGCAACTATATAATAAATAATTTTTTTTTTTTATAAATTAATATTGATTTGCAGGAGGTCTCATCTACAACAACATAATAAATATTTTCCTTATAAACAGATCGAATTGGTTAATTTAAAATTTTTAAATTAACAATAAACCCGTAACAGTAATTAAACTAGAAACCCAACGACGAGATTTGTTACAAATTGGCGAACCCAACAGTGGGGCATAACAAATTACAAGGGAACGTACAACATATATTTGTTTTGTTACAATATTCAATACAATTGTTCATATGAGTTTCACTAATTTTGTGTTTTTTAATTTTTTCTCCCAAATGTTTCAATTCCTTAATTCCATTTTCAGTCCAGGCTGAATCACTGTTTAGGTTCATCACCAAACATACACAACAAAAAAGGAATTCATCACCTCACATCCACATATCCAATCAGCATGTAACAGTTTCTATTAAATTTTCTTGTGTAGTTTTTTTTACTTGATGCTGGCCTATTCGTTTTATAATTTTGTTGTGTGATATCTAAATTGGGTTTTGGTGGCCCTAATTTTTTAGTTCTATTTTCTTTTTGTAAGTAAGTGAATTTGAAATAATCAAACATTTAATATTACTTACTCATTTCATAGCCATTTTTTCGTTTTTAACAAATACACACAGGACACACAAGCTAAGGCCTACACAGAATAAGTTACACGTTTATGTACACAAGGTTCGACAAAAACACTATCTTACACAGAATACACTGCCTAATAAAGAATAAATTATCAGAACATTATGTTTACACAAAAAATACAACAAGAACACAATCAAAACTATATAAAACAGAAGATAAAATATATGCCTTTAAACAGTACCTTAAACAGTAACAGAGATGTTTTGAACAAGGCTCCGGTTCTCTATGAAAAGAGCTGTGAAATCAGACAGCGGGCGGCCCCCCCCCCCATATGGCTGCTGCTGATTTAAGAGCATAGTCATGTGTACACGTCCTCTTTCTCCGCTCCCCTCAAGACCAGCCTATTTGGGGAGGACGACAGTGAAAGCGTCCGGCTACGGAACCATGCCGAAAACATCGGGTGATCGCTATTAGTCGCCCCAAAAATATCTTTCACATAAGGATACTACACATTGTAGTTATATTATTGACAAGTATAATTTGCAAATTTAGTGGGAGGGCTGCACCCTTTTGCCCTCCCTGTACGAGCCACCACTGCCAAATTCTATATACTTTACTGGCATGAAAGCAATAATCGGAATATGTGTATAGTGAGGAGGCATGCAACAGTTTAATTTTCTGTTTATGAATATGACCACTAATAAAAGTTTTCTATTTAAATAGAAAATTGTTGAAAATTACTTGTTAATATCACATAATTTTGATGAACTCTAACCACTAGACTATGCAACAGTAGAAAACAATAAATTATGGTAAGCACTTTTCATGTAAAATGTGATACAAGTTCATTTTCTACTGTACATTAAACAACAGAATTACTGTATAAATGTTGTTATTTAAAACTCAGTTCTGTTTAAAAACTGAGTTTAAGTTTATACTTCCTCTCCACAGAATAAGGTTAGCAATTTAGTCAATTTGGTAAATTGCAGATCCTTTACTAGGCTTAAAATGAAACACTTCACTGTTTAATTTGTGAAACATTAGACAACATATCCACTTTTCAATATAATGATGAACGAAAAAATGTAGCACTAATTATTATCTATTATGAACTCTTAATTAAAGTGTAAATCAATTAATTAAATAAATTAAGTTTGTGTAAATATCAAAGAACACCACTGTGAACACGAGATGTGCATAATTTTTCTTTAATTTAAACAAATTTAAATAAATTTATGTACAAAATTAACATATTACTTATTATTTTTCCAGATGAATAAAATTTTCAACTTTATAATTTATTAAGTATTTTCTTAATTCAATCATACTTAGTAATTTACTAATTAAATCTTATTTGTTTATTGTACTACTGAAATTAAGAGAAATATAAAAATTCTTATAAAACAAAAGTTAACAATAAAAACAAGGTAATTGTTTTTGGGCAAACTTATACTCTAATACAAAAAATTATGGATAATTAACAATGCCCAATAAATTAAATAGGAATTGTATTTATATTTCTTCTGTGACTTTCTTGATGATTAGATCTTAGTTATGACACTTAATAATATAACAGTCTGATCCTTCCATTGTTCTAGACAAATTCTTGTTCCAAATTGTTTTACCATTTGATTTATAGTTGAGTAATGTACTGCTGGGTGTAGCCCTCATTAAGAAGAGCAATAATCATAATATCTTCAAGTTGAATTATATTTTTAGTTTTATTTAAATTACACACCTGAAGTACAACTAAAAGTAACAAGAATAAAAGCAGGATGAATACACATACCAATAGCTCATTACAAAACTTTATACTAGTAATCTTAAAACACAAAAACATGTGAGACCATACAGTCTAAATGAATCAGATGATTTTAAAAACAAACAGCTGTTAGATTTTCTATGACTAATATATGATGTTATTCTATTAAGAAAAGTTTTAATACAAGAATTTATATCATCACAGGTCACAATGTTACTGTGGAAATCAGACACCACTTGTTTCCGACAAAAGGCAAGAGACTGAATGTAGTTTAGAATGTCCTGGTGACAGGGGCAGTAAGTGTGGAGGGCATTGGAGGAATTCCATATACAGGACCGGAGCAGGTTGTACTACATTGCATCTTGTACTTAATATAAAAATTTCAACACATGAACACACCACTACTAAACATATTGCAGTTTTTTTCTAATTACGTTAATGCCACTATGATATTGTACATAATGAAATAGACAATTACTGTCATTAGTGTTACATCTATTTGGGCCTATAACAGGGGCGGCTCGTTCTTAGGGAGCTAAGGCGTGCACCCCCCAGTTTAAATCATATCATTAAACAATCCAATATCACTTATTGTGGAAAGTTATTACATGTTTCTGTAATACTTCGGACAAGAAAATGTTTTCATGTTAGATAATAACAGAAATGTTTTTAGAACAGCATGCTTCACACGGCGTTGATTCTATCGCGCCCATTTCTCCAATCCCCCACTCTATCCAAAGTTGAATGAACTTGTAAGCTTTTAGGCCGCATTTACACTGTGACTCGGGCACAGTGGCTGCCATGCCACATTCAGCAGAAAGTGGCATGATTTACTCAGTACAACTAATTGCAGACTATTGATAATATGAGATTTGCTCTTTTTAGTGTTTATAGTTTCTCTGGCATGGTTAATTCAGCGTGGGTATTTGTTTAATGTTTAGGTTTTGAGTTTGTGTTTTTTTTAATAGCTTTATAGCTACTCAGATCGCTGTCTCAGTCATCTGCCATTCTGCACTATTATTGTTAACGTGTGATTAATTGTTTATTTGTAAGTAATCAGATAATATAAAATGCCAAAGTGTGATTACAGGTTCTGTTATAGTATGGTACTACGCTGATTTAACTGTATCGATAGATTCTAACCATAGCTAAGTTATAATGATTTCATTCGACTGTCTGGAGGGCAACATTCCTAAATTGTGTTAGTGTAACTACAATCTCCCGTAATGCAATTGGTAAATACCGCCACAAGTATTGCTTTAGACTAAACTCTATGTTCCTGAAAGGAATATGACATAGAGAGACAGCATAGACGTGTAGGCACTGCAGTGGTGTAAACAAAGCAACGATTACTGAGAAATACCGAACCACAATATATTATCGAAACTCACTCAACTCACTCACTTTCCTCTCATCTAAACAAATATTTGTCTCCCAGATTCCCAAAAACTTTTAATTTGCACAAGGCACTTGTAACACATCATTAAAATTTTGGTTTGTCAGTTAACACTTTTCTTTTATTCTACATTTTTTCCATTTGAATCCCACACATTTAAACACTGGCGTTAATGGTTTAGCACCCCATGAGAAATTGATTCTTTCTTTCATGATAGGTAGGAGGAGTTTTTTAACAGTAAGCACAACATTTTGATTTTTTTTTAAATTCTGAACAATATTTCTTACTACACACTTATCAAAATCATCAGGAAGTAGATTCCTTTTCTCACATGTTTTATGTTTTTCACTGGTGTGGAGAGTTTTCCTTCTGGACTGCATTTCCTTTGCTTTCTCTAGTATTTAACAGAGCCCCTTTCTTTCGATAACCCTTGAAGAGACTTTGCGAATAGACAGCTACAAATAAACAAATAACAGGATAACTGAAAGTAACTAAAAGTACACTTATCCTAAGCGAGTGAATGCTAGTCTGACTATGAACAGGGCATTGCATCTGTTGTGACAATTTAAATTTGAAACAAATAAAAAAAAATAATAATAAAAATATAAAATGGGAAGATAGTGAAAACCATTAAATCGCACTATTAAACCAAATACCCCTGAACTAACTCATAATAGAAATGAGAATTAAAAAGAAAATTTAACTAAAATAATTCATTAAAACTGAGAAAGCAAAAGTCAAAAATAAAACTGTTAACCCTTTATTAAATTTATCATGCTATGACCTGTGTATACCGGATCCAACTTGCATACCGACCCGGCATTTAATAAAAAATACCTGTAAACTATAATGTAAATAATTAGTAATTTAAAGTCACTAGTAGTAGTTGTAATAAATTCTGTAGACAAGCAAAGTCTCGATTGTTTATTTTTTCAAACTGTAAGACTGTATTACTAATTAAAAGTTGGAACTATATTATGGTGGAGTATTCACTCCGCGTCGTTACAATTTTCCTGTTGTAACAAATGAGGACTTATGATGCGGCTTTCAAACTGTAAACAGCTCCAAGCAGGGCTCTGCATAAAATGTTTATTTTTCATTTTATTTGATTGTTAGCTTCCACTAAAAGTGTGGAGATCTAGATCTATGTAACTAAGATGTAGTGAGTTTTTAAAACAAAGATGTAAAAGAAGAAAATGAGTGTATAAGGTGACATCTCCTATTAAAAAATCAAATATAGTTCAAGTTAAGTGTAATTCCAACATAATGTGAAACGAATATGTAAACTCCAATACTACTGTGCTATTACATATGTGATGTGAATAACTGTGAATAGTGAAGACTAAGACCTCAACTGCATTTACACTACCGCCGAGAAACAGGACGACTTCACGCTAGATGACACCATAACATCCACTTCATCATTAGTTGACTCCGAGGACATCCACTGGAAAGACTACCACGATGACAACCCACGATTAAGAGAGTACCGAAGAATCACGCGGCAGGACATGAACAGATAACATTTAACTAGAGGTGACGCGGAAGCTCGTCTTCCTTGAATAATGTATATTTAAAGTATAAGTAATTATAAATGAAAAAGACTTTTAAATGACAATCTCTAAGCGTTAAGTTTTAAAATGGTGTAACCAGTAATTTCTGAAATCATACGTTGTAACATAACTCTTGTGATGTAACTTTGAAACATCGCTCAACTAAATGAAACCATTCTTCAAATGGTATTTTAAGTAATAATGTAATTGTCTAAACAAGTAGAGTAAATTTGAAAATTCCTAACTAGTTTAAAGAAACTCGGATCCGAGGTAAATACGTTATCTGTATGATCATTTTTAAAGACAGAAAGCCCCTTTACAATTTCTGTGTAAGTATAGATTTTATTTGTAATGTATTACCTATCATACGTAAATAAAGGGATGTAATCTTTGTTACATAGTAAATTGAGTGCATAAATCAGCAAAATTCCCTCCCCTTGTTTCCTTTTATTAGAGTACTTATAATTATTGTTAGTGATGTGTTTAATTTTTCAGTTTGTTACAACGTAGGCAGCCTGTATAATTGGCCAGAGTCAATTATCACGGGTTCCCTGGATTATAACGTAGCCGACACGTTATAAAATGCGCCACTCTGCTTTTATATAAAATGTTAGTGTACGTAGTGTCTCATATAAGATGCGGCACTCTGCAGATCTATGCACTCAGTTAATGTATTGTATGTAAAACAAAAAGGCTAAGTAGCATAAAAGAATAATAGTGACAATATTAATTTACCATTGTAAATTTTGTGTGAGATTACGCACATACTCGTATATCATTTACTTAATATACGTGAAAATAATGCAAGCTATTATTGTATTACACCAATTCATGTAGGTACTTGTCAAAATGTTCAGTCTCTAACACGTCTATTTTGCGACAATTCAAGACCTGTAGTTTTCCTGTATATGTCTGCATAAATATGTAATTTGTATTTCTATTGCCACGGTGAGTTATATAAACAATTGACTAAATAAAACAAGTTCAATTACGTGTAAATAAATTGTAAGTGAAATTCTACTCCTCTCTAGTAGCAGAATTAGATAAATTAAAATTAGTACGTCAAACTAAATAATAACTAAAACTCAGCTTAATAACGGGCTGTAACTTGTTTAAAACGCATATCGTCGCGCATCGCACATACCACCCTCGTTGAAGCAAGTCGATACAAGTCTGTAAAGGAAGCCGTCAGCTGTTGTTGAATAGAACAATAACATTCTCTCACCCCCGAGTGTGATTCTCCCCTTCTTACGCATACTACTATGCCTTTGTTTAAAAGAAAACTAGTTGTACCCACATTCCAGCGTAACAGCTGATCGTTGAAAGTAAAGTTGACGTCTGTGTGAATTTTTTCTCTTTCTCTGAGATGCTAAGTAATTCTCTTACAACCAATGCAAATGTTTTACCATGAACTGAAGTGTGTATGCAATAATTGTATAGTGTAGTAGAATAAGTTTTAGTGTGCTAGATATAAGGTAAACATGGCCCTATTTAATCCAGACTTACTACTAAAAGATGAACTGTCCTATGAAGCTCTTTTACGTGGTTTACCCCATGCGAATGTAACAGTCGCGGAATTGCGCAAGTCTATACGCGAAAGTGGATTTGATACACCCGCGGAGTTAAGTAACTTAAGCGGACTCGATTATGAGAGCGAGAGAGAAACTTGTTATGCCAAGTATAGTGAGTTGACTTTATTGTCCTAAACCCTTCAAGACGAGAAATCTCCTGCGGTAATATTGCGGACAACTCAAAGGATAGAACATTTAACCCGGCGAATGAAAAATTTGTTAAACTGGCCTAACCTCACGGTAATCCCTCCCGAAGTCCAAAGTTTTGCGGATGAGGCTTTACGCCAATTACCCACTATTATCAATGAAATATGAAGAAAGTCCGACTCATTCAGAATGGATGAAATTGAAAAATCCTTGAAGAAACTATACATCTCCCCATGTTCAATCTCCTACGTTAGAACAACCTCCCCCCAACACGGATCAGAACTCACCCGCCGTACCGAAAATACAACCGACTCGAGAGCAAAACCCAAATAGAGACGTGAATACCCAGACAATATCTGAAGCCTCAAATCCCAGTGGTTCCCAAAATCGCTCAGGGATGTACGAATTTACTACCCCTAATGCATCATCTGGTCCTCCTAAAGGTATGCCACACGTAAATTATAATGCTGACCTCTACGGAAAAATCACTCACCCCGTAGAAAAACTCTTAGCTGAAATTCCATACCCATACACGGATGGTTTGAATGTTACTAAACTACAAAATTTCATCAAATACCTCCTGCAGATAAAGGATTTACAACAGCTAAATGACTGGCAAATTTTGCAAGTCCTCCTACCAAAATGTAAACCACCATTAAAGAATCGTGTGCTAGAATCATTAAGCTCTACCCTTCCAGTAGAAGAACTGCATACTACTACCTTAAAATATTTTATTCCCACCGGAATTTATGAGGAACTTAAAAGAAAGACCGTGCTGCGAGTACAAGGAACTCATGAGAGACTGGCCCATTACATCTCTGACATCAGGGAGTCTTCTCGACTACTGCAAGTAGATTGGAGTGAGAGACAGATGGTCGATACCATTTTAGTAGGATTGTCTCCAGAAGAAAGATCTCGTTTAGCGTTAGTAAACAGACCCAACACCTTTGCGGATCTCGAACAATGCAGTATTCACTCGTCGAATGTATGGTACTCAGATCAGAACAGACATGCTGTGAAATCAACCGAGCCGAGTAGAAATGAAATGCAAGCCCTGGTGCCCGATGTGCAAACCCAGCGTGAAAGGCGATTATTTAATAGACCGAACAATTTGCACAGCGCTGGTAAATCTAATGACACGCAACCTAAAACGGAAGCAAGCTATACTCCTCGTAATAAAAATATGTGTTGTAACTGCGGTAAGTATGGACACATAAGTAGAAACTGTAATCGGAAGCAGTACGAGCGTAAACAACCTAATCCAATAAACATGTAAGGCAGGGAGACCCGAAATCTTGTGCCTTCCGCAGCATCTTGAGAACCGGTAAACCCAAAGAAATCAACGAAAAAAAAAAAAAAAAAAAAAAAAAAAAAAAAAATAGATCCCTATGTTAGAAGGTTTATTGAGAAATGTAATGCGATAACTAAATGTGATTGGACTAAATGTCTATTGCCCTTAATACAAGTTGACCTAGGTGTTACATCCACCCTTGGATTAATCGATTCTGGATCGACTAGAACCTTAATCAGTGAGAGGTTAGCAGATAAATTATTCGAACACAACCTAGTGAAACGCAGTCAAGCTGTGAATATAAAATGTGCTACTGCCAATAAACAAAATATAGTGATAAAAATCAGCATCACCATTAAGGTAAAAATTAAGAATCTAACGTGGTTTTTTTCAATGTTAGTATGTGATGATTTAGGACCCGACTTAATATTGGGAGCTGACTTTATCAGTAAAACGGGAATAATTCTTGACATCCACGAGAAGAAATATTATTTTAGATTTGACCGTACACAGAAGTATAAGTTTGATTGTGAAACAGAAGGACAAGAAAGTACTGGATCATCGACTGCACATATAGTACACCATGAGTCTGAATTATCTCATCTAGTAACTAGAGATAGGCTGAGAATGCAGAAACTAATAAAAGAGTTTTCCACTGTTCTTACCCCTAAGCTAGGACTAACGAACCTAATAGAATACAAGATCAATCTGAGCGATCACAAAGTAATACGCCTTCCCCCATACAAGTTATCGCCGCCCAAAATGGAAGTAATGAGGAACCATATCAACAAGTTATTAGAACAAGGAGTCATCGAACCCTCTACTTCTCCGTATTCATCACCCTCATTTTTAGTACCAAAAGGTCACGACAAACATAGACTAGTTGTGGACTACCGGCAATTAAATAAACGAATAGAATTTGAATCTATCCCGCTTCCCGACATCCACAGTGTTTTTCATTATTTCACCAAAGCGAAAGTCTTTACTATAATGGATCTGAATCAAGCATTTCACCAAATACCCCTTTCGGAAGAATCCAAACGTCTAACCGCTTTTGCTGTTCCTTTCAACCTGTACCAATTTACGAGAGTGCCCTTTGGAATATCACAAGGAAGTTCCGTATGTAGTAGACTATTAGAGAAATTATTTCATGATATAAAATTTAGATATGTATCACTACCTGGATGACATTGTAATCTACAGCGAATCGATGGAACAACATCTTAAACATCTACGTGAAGTGTTATCTCGATTACAGAAAACCGGATTAACAGTTAATCCCAAAAAGGTAGATTTTGCAGTACCACAATTTTCATTTTTAGGTCACATCGTGAAGGCCAACGGAAAGGTAAGCATAGACCCCGAACGAACCCGTGAGATCAGACAATTTTTACCACCGCGGGATGCAAAAGGAATAGCCCGATTTTTGGGAATGATAAATTATTTCCACAAGTATATTCCCCATCTAGCCGAAATAGCCGCACCTCTGAATGCCTTAAAAAAGAAGGGAGCGAAATTTGAATGGACTCCACAACACCAAACAGCGTTCGAAAAACTAAAAGAAAGCATCATATCGCCCCCAGTATTACAACTAGCAGACTTTACGAAACCTTTCGTAGTTCAGACCGACAGTTCAAGTGTAGCCTTAGGTGCAGTAATCTATCAGGAAATAGATAACTGTAGACTACCGATTAGTTATGCTTCACGCAATTTGACTTACCAAGAAAAGAAATATTCCGCATATGAATTAGAATGTTTAGCTATTGTATTTGCTTTTGAGAAGTTTAAACCTTTTTTAGAACATAAAGAGTTCCTTTTGGAAACTGATAATCAAGCGTTATCTTGGTTACTGAATCACCCTAAACAGTTAGGACGTATTGGAAGATGGGTATTGAGGTTAAACTGTTACAAATTCAAAGTACAACATATTAAAGGTACACAAAATGTAGTCGCGGATACCCTGTCCCGTATGTTCCAGTCGCCCACTAATACTCCCGAAAGCAAGGAGAATCTAGAAACACCCGTTGTTAACACCGTAATTACCGAATTCCCCCTTGCGTTTACCAACATCGCTCAGTATCAACAACAAGACCCTCTTCTGAAGCCAATTATAGAACAACTGGAGGAAGGAATTAAATCAGATAAATACGTATTGAGTAAAAGAATACTATGCCACAGAATAGCAAATGGAAAGGAATTAAGGATAATCGTCCCTGATGTAATTAAGCCCATGCTGATGGAATACTTCCATTCATCCACCATTGGAGCCCATATGGGAATAAATAAAACAATACATCGCATTCGTGAGGAATATCATTGGAACAATATGAACAGCGAAATAGTTAGCTTCGTAAAAAAGTGTAAGTTATGCGCGCTCAGCAAGCCGGCAAGAAACAGTCAAATAAGCCAATTAATTTCAGAAATCCCTACTACCCCGTTCTCTAAACTTTATTTAGACTTTTCAGGTCCCTACCCTCGATCTAAATCAGGCAATACTATGCTACTCATATGTATAGATTCGTTCACCAAATTTGTTTGGATGTATCCCATGCGGCGAGCGTTAGCGTCGACCACTGTAAAGATATTACAGGAGAGATTATTTAAAGATTATGGTACACCTGTGCATCTAGTGTCAGATAACGGACCCCAGTTTAAGGAGACGGAATGTAAGAATATGTGTTTCAAGTTAGGAATAGACCATATTACCACTACGGACTATCGTCCGCAAGGCAATATTGCTGAAAGGTATTTGCGAAACCTCAAATCTGCTTTAATAGCCTACCATGCGAACGACCATACTTCTTGGGACCAGAACCTATCCTGGATACAATACGCCTTTAATTCAGCTTATCACGAAGGACATAAGTCTACCCCTTTTGAGTTACTGTATAAATACAAACCAAACCATCCCTTATCCACAAAATGGAAAATACATGACTTGCTACCTCAGCAAATTAAGGATAATCATATTAAACAAATCTGGAATGAAGCTCGTGCAAATTTAAGAGCGAACTTAGAGAAATCGCGAAAATATCACGAAAGAAGTAATAATAACAATTTAGTTAGGTACCAAATCGGTGACTTAGTAATGTACGAAACACACCCGACTAGTAGTGCAATTGATAAGACCACCTCTAAACTATCATACCGATGGTGTGGTCCTTACCAAATCCAGAAGTACTTAACCCCAGTTACAGTAGCCCTGTACGAACCTGCGACTCAAGAATATGTACGAAGAACACATATTTCGCAGATAAAATTGTATAACAAAAAAAAAGGAAATGGCAGAGCGAAAACTAGAAAAAGGTAATACTAGGTAGACAAGTTATCTTGTACCTGAGTAACCATGCTAAGTGCTAATCGTAGAATTAGGAATGAGGCCTGATCAACCTTACATCCTGTTCAGCGAAAGATGAGCGAAATGAGTAGTCAGCTGACCACTACCTGACCACTAAGTAATAAATTATTTAGACAGTAACTCTCTGAAGAGAGTAACATAAACCCAAATAAAAAACCGGTAGTAGATTTAAGTAATAGAAATAAGAAGAAGTTTATGTGTTTTACTATGTAGTCATTAAGTGTGAATTTTACGTAATTTAAGAATTAGTTTGTAAGGATATATATATATATATATATATATATAGTTTGATACTCATAAGAAATAAGTGGTGTATAACTCATGCAAATAAATAAATGAAAGAAAAAGGGAGAAGAAGGAGAGAAACTCCACACAGTAACGACAAGTGTGCCCCAGTACGTTACTTTCGAATTCACCTTATAAAAAGTTCTCCCCCCCCTATGTCTCTTTTAAGCGGCGGAGTATGTGACGATTTAAATTTGAAACAAATAAAAAAAAAATAATAATAATAAAAATATAAAATGGGAAGATAGTGAAAACCATTAAATCGCACTATTAAACCAAATACCCCTGAACTAACTCATAATAGAAATGAGAATTAAAAAGAAAATTTAACTAAAATAATTCATTAAAACTGAGAAAGCAAAAGTCAAAAATAAAACTGTTAACCCTTTATTAAATTTATCATGCTATGACCTGTGTATACCGGATCCAACTTGCATACCGACCCGGCATTAAATAAAAAATACCTGTAAACTATAATGTAAATAATTAGTAATTTAAAGTCACTAGTAGTAGTTGTAATAAATTCTGTAGACAAGCAAAGTCTCGATTGTTTATTTTGTCGAACTGTAAGACTGTATTACTAATTAAAAGTTGAAACTATATTGTGGCGGAGTATTCACTCCGCGTCGTTACAATTTTCCTGTTGTAACAAATGAGGACTTATGATGCGGCTTTCAAACTGTAAACAGCTCCAAGCGGGGCTCTGCATAAAATGTTTATTTTTCATTTTATTTGATTGTTAGCTTCCACTAAAAGTGTGGAGATCTAGATCTATGTAACTAAGATGTAGTGAGTTTTTAAAACAAAGATGTGAAAGAAGAAAATGAGTGTATAAGGTGACATCTCCTATTAAAAAATCAAATATGGTTCAAGTTAAGTGTAATTCCAACATAATGTGAAACGAATATGTAAACTCCAATACTACTGTGCTATTACATATGTGATGTGAATAACTGTGAATAGTGAAGACTAAGACCTCAACTGCATTTACACTACCGCCGAGAAACAGGACGACTTCACGCTAGATGACACCATAACATCCACTTCATCATTAGTTGACTCCGAGGACATCCACTGGAAAGACTACCACGATGACAACCCACGACTAAGAGAGTACCGAAGAATCACGCAGCAGGACATGGACAGATAACATTTAACTAGAGGTGACGCGGAAGCTCGTCTTCCGTGAATAATGTATATTTAAAGTACGTATAAGTAATTATAAATGAAAAAGACTTTTAAATGACAATCTCTAAGCGTTAAGTTTTAAAATGGTGTAACCAGTAATTTCTGAAATCATACGTTGTAACATAACTCTTGTGATGTAACTTTGAAACATCGCTCAACTAAATGAAACCATTCTTCAAATGGTATTTTAAGTAATAATGTAATTGTCTAAACAAGTAGAGTAAATTTGAAAATTCCTAACTAGTTTAAAGAAACTCGGATCCGAGGTAAATACGTTATCTGTATGATCATTTTTAAAGACAGAAAGCCCCTTTACAATTTCTGTGTAAGTATAGATTTTATTTGTAATGTATTACCTATCATACGTAAATAAAGGGATGTAATCTTTGTTACATAGTAAATTGAGTGCATAAATCAGCAAAATTCCCTCCCCTTGTTTCCTTTTATTAGAGTACTTATAATTATTGTCAGTGATGTGTTTAATTTTTCAGTTTGTTACAACGTAGGCAGCCTGTATAATTGGCCAGAGTCAATTATCACGGGTTCCCTGGATTATAACGTAGCCCAGTGTTCCGCAACCTTTTTGTACTCACGGCACACCCCAGACGGGCCTAGACTCAACACGGCATACCAAAATGTCTGTCCCCTCAAAATCATATGAATCTTAATATAATTACGAAATATTACGTCGTTATGTAATCAATTATTATTATTATTATTATCATCATCATTATTGTTATTATTATTATAAAACAGGAATAGACTCATGCATTTATTAACAATTTATTAACTTTAATTCACTGTAGAAAATACGAATTTTAAAGTAAATAACTCTACTCATACCTTCAATGTGATACCTGAGCCTGCTTAGCTGCACACAGACGGCTGATTCGTGGCAGAATCGTTGACAAAGCAAGCCTCATTTCTTCATCGATGGATCTGAGTCTCTCTCTCTTTGATGTTTTAATTTCAGTCAACGTCGAGAAGCCCAGTTCACACAAATATGTAGTTGAAAATGGTAATAACACATTAACTGCCATCTCGGAGATAGCCGGGTATTCACTGCTTATTGACAACCAAAATGTTTCCAAAGGCACTTCGAAAAATTTTAATTTCAATGTTCTGTCTGCTTTCAAATCTGCCAGTTCCTCTTGTAAGCCTAAATTATTCGGAAGATGTTTCGAATCCATATTGAATGGATCACGAACCCAGTCAAAATCTTCAACACTCTCTCCAAAATATTTTTTGAAATTCTGCTGCAAGAGTACTAAATGTTCTTTAATTAAGTCCATCAACACTTTATTATCGTCAGCAAGGGGCCATACAGTTGGGAACATCTCACACGATCCATTTTCTATTGTCTGTATCCACAAATTTAACTTATTAATAAATCCTTGAATCTTATCCATACTAGTCAGAATCTTTTCGTTTCTACCTTGCATTTTTCTGTTTAGTTCATTCAAGTGTACGAAAATATCGGAAAGATATGCCAACTTAGATACCCATTCATCATCTGCAAATAAATCCGCATACTCATGCCCCTCAATAGTCAAAAATACAAGTACCTCCTCTTTAAGTTCAAACATTAGCGTTAACACTTTACCTCGAGATAACCAACGTACTTCTGTATGTAGCAGAAGTGTAGTGTGCTCTGATCCCATTTCTTGACACAAAACGTTAAAAAGCCGCATATTTAGGGGCTGCAATTTGATGAAGTTCACGACTTTTACTACTTCGTCCATCACAATTTTCAGAGGAGATGGCAAAGACTTAGCAACAATGGCTTTGCGGTGAATGAGACAATGGTCGGTTCGTAAGTTAGGATTTACTTCGCGTATTTTACCCACGAATCCTTTCACTCGGCCTGTCATAGAAGCGGCTCCGTCTGTACAAACACTAACGCAATCCTCCCATGTTAATTCATTACGGACCACATATTCATTAGTCGTACGAAATATTTCTTCACCGGTTGCTCGCTGGGGTAGTTCTTTGCAAAAAAAGAAATTAGTTGCAATTACATCCCCATCAACACACCTTATGTAGGAAAGAAGATGTGCGTGACCGTCAATATCGGTGGACTCGTCGATCTGAAGTGAGAACTTTCGACTGCTCTTTATTTTCTCCTTCATAATGTCTTCGATGTCACTGGACATGTCACTAACTCGGAGGCTGATTGTGTCAGCAAAGAGGAATTTTTGAAATTTCAGTACCAGGTTCTAAACCCAGGACTATTTTTACCATTTCTTTAAACGCGGGCATTAACAACGTTTCTGCTATTGTGTGTGGTTTTTTGGCCTTTACGATAAGTTCGGCTACCTTATAGCTAGCTTCCTGTACTTTTTGCGAAACACGTACCGACGTAGTCATGAGCGTCACTTGTTTTTATTTTGTTCCAACAACCGACGAAAATAATTCACATCTTTACTTAACAGAGAGGAATGTTTTGTTGACAAATGTCGTTTCAATTTACTGGGAACCATAGCAGCATTACTGAGTTTTTCACCACACACAACACACTCGGGGATTGGGCATGTTTTGTCACCACACCAAAAAAACCCGTAAGATAAATAATTATCACTATATTGCCGGTGAACTACTTTCTGTTTCTTTTTTTCGGGCTCGATGGTTTCACTACTTGCACTCGAGGACGGACCACTCCGTACAAGGAACTTATCCATATCGAAAAAAAAATAGTTTAATAACACTGCAATAGAAAATAGTAAGACTGGTGTAGCAATCACAATATTCGCACTACTGCAGAGCACAGCTGTGATAGAACTGAACTGAAATACTGTAATTGTTGTCTGACAATTTGTGGGTTCTTCGGCGAAGGAAAAGAGCAATAAAGTTTAAGAAGCGCCGACAAACAGGCACAAATATCAAAACAAGGCAATAAAGTAATAAAAAAGAGGGAAATTTTTGCTAATCCCCGCAATTTTATTTAAAATCACTTACAGCCAGCCGTACACAAAAGATGCGGTGTTACAAAGAACTCTCTTGAATAGAGTTTAGAAAGTTTAGAGTTTTGAACGTAAACTCTATTGTATGATTGGTGCGGGCCGCTAAAAGGCTTACGCGGCTTTCTTTGCGGTGAACACAAAGCTTGCCGCCTGTAACCCATCAAATCGGCCCTATATTTCAGGCGAGAATACAAATAACTTAAGATAAGCAAACTATAACAACAATATTGAGTAACTAAATTACATTTAATTTCTATGAAAATATAACAGTTATCAGCATGTATTAAAGAATAAACAAGCACCTTCTTACTTAAAATCGACAATTAACTTATTACAATAATAGGTAAAAGTTCGCGTCACACCTTTCACCTTGTGACGGAACACTATTGTGCCGCGGCACACCGGTTACGGAACACTGACGTAGCCGACACATTATACTGTCATAAATCATTGGCCTTGACAAACTAACGCTTCTAACACAAACACACTCTCTCATTCTTTATCATCTTCATCAGAGACACAGAATTCAGTTTCATGCAGTACACATGTATTTAGACCAATAATTTAATAAATTAGTTGTTTTTTTAATCAAATAATTTTTGCGTTATCAGAACCGGTTCTTTAAACGTTCTGATATAACTTTTTTTTTAATTTAGCTCAAAAATTGGCTTACTATTAACAGCTGTCAAAATGTGTAGAAAAATATTGTGCAAATTCTTGGATTTCGTTGTCCATGACGTGTCCGTTACTTAACTAAATATCACTATAGTATTGACGACTCGGAACACTAAGTTTTTCATAAGTAAAAACGTAAAGTTTTACCTTACAGGCTCTGATGAAGCCTTCTAAAGGTGAAAGCCTGTTTAGGGTGTAAGGTAAAACTTTACGTTTTTACTTATGAAAAACTTAGTGTTCCGAGTCGTCAATACTATAGTGATATTTAGTGCAAATTCTGTTAGTGTGGCCATGTATCACAACAATAGTTTATGTTCTGCTGATTATTCTGTTAACATCAGTTAGTTTGTGAGACAGAAAGTATGCTTCCTACGATAGTTAAAATTTGCCTTGTTAAAGGAAAATCGTGTACACCACTTCTAATTAAGGAAAAACGTATATTTTTAAAATTGCATGCTATAAGATTTTTGGCTATAGAAGTCGATTAGACATTAAGACAATGCTATTCTTCTGTTTTTCTGACTTAAAGAGAATGAGACACAGGGTGCAGAAGACGTACCAGCTGTAACGAGTAGTCCAACTTTGGTCAACGTTGCTTCTACTGGTAAGTCATATTTTGTTGCCTCTAGGAAAGTAATATATAATTTACATAAACAAAACACTAGACATTCTAACATTCCTCAAGTCATTACTGTAATGTACATAATAATTTGGCACACTAGAATACCAGAATTATTTGTCAGCAACTTTTAGAGAAAAGCTATGTTACAGATCCAAATTTAAGAGTTAAGAAACCTACAACCTCTCTTAAAACAGTTTCATATTTTGTATTCGGTACGTCCCCGTTCTAACATTCACTATCAAAGAACACCCTGATGTTATGGTATTATGGCACAGTTATGGTCTTAATATATAGACCCTAGTTGTTGTTAATACTGTTAATTATTATAAAGACACTTCAAACTTCATACCAGTGTCTGCACGCGTTTTGTTATCATAGCTGCATACACTGGCCTATTACCATTGTGTTTACTCAGTTTGTTGAGTATTGCCCTTGACAGTTATCTGATCCATTGACTTGTTGTTTATTGCAAGCCTTGTCGTTCTGATCGGATCTTTTACTACGGTATCATTTTCTTGGGGTGACATTTTTCACACATTTTATGTAGCCGGTAGATTATTTTGAGTAGATGGTAAGAATGTACACAGCGACAATTCATGCTTTGTAATAAACAAAACATTCGTGGCGTTGAGAAAGAAGCTAATCGTTGATGATAAGATTACCAAGGTCGCGAATGCGGTTTTTCCTGCAAACACTTCACGTCCACCCTTCATCAATCAACTCCTGGACACAGAAATCTTTATTCTTGGATTTCGTTGTCCATGACGTGTCCGTTACTTAACTAAATATCACTATAATATTGACGACTCGGAACACAAAGTTTTTTATAAGTAAAAACGTAAAGTTTTACCTTACAGCCTAAACCGGCTTTCACCTATAGAAGCCTTCTATAGGTGAAAGCCGGTTTAGGCTGTAAGGTAAAACTTTACGTTTTTACTTATAAAAAACTTTGTGTTCCGAGTCGTCAATATTATAGTGATATTTAGAAATCTTTAGTTTGATCTCTAATTAACTGTCTGTGAGTGTCGTATGTAATGAGTTTTTTGGAAACTCAGATATATTTGCTAAATTAAAAGTTCAATGAGGATTTAACACGTAAAGGATTTTGTTTTTACCCCCACTGAATGCACTGTATGTTCACTGCATCGTCTATATTGTACTTTTGTGATCAGCTCAATTACCTTGACAATGAGAAGTCATTCTGCCAATCCCATTTAGGCAGAAGCAGATAGAACATGTCCATTGCCGGATGTCGTGGAGAATAATTTGGAACTATCAGGTAACCCTATCCAGGTGAATCAAAAACTGAGGATAACTGAGCCTCCCAATTTGGACTTCCTTGTAGGCCACTTTAACCGCATGTTCAGGTGAAGCCAAGAGTTATTTCCTGTTTAGCTGGAGCCGTATTAACCGTGTCAGGCCAGTACAAAATAACAATGCAAAAATTTTTAAATATATGAAAAGGGTAAAGCAGTGAAATTATGAAAAAACGAGAAGATTATAGCATTGAGAATCTCTTGCGAGACAGCGCTGATTTACGTTTAAGGTTTGAAGACAATACAAGTATCTAGAGGGTGAAGAAGCAGACAGTGAGAAATGTAACACACAAAAAAAGAAAGAAAAAATAAGGTGATAAAAAACCAAATCTTGCTGACAACATTTTTAAAAATATTTTAATGATTACACATTACTCTAGTTTTTCGTGGCATTTGAGATTCGTCCAAAGACAAGTCCCCGGACTGTTTTGGTGACAAACCCCCTTCCACCAGTGGGTATGTGTTTTGGGAGATTATGGATGACAATGCGGCCTGGACGACGAGAAAGTGAGGCACTGAAGGGGATATGTTTGAAGTTTTTGTTTGTGGCCCTATATCTTTGGAACAAAAAGGAGGCATTATTATGTATACAGTTGTCAAATTGGTCTTGTAAGTATTTCAACATCGTCTATTTTGGTTTTTATTTTATAGCGATACGATAAATATTAATCAGGGTTTAAGCATTTTAAGGCAGCTAGCCGATAATTCGACTGTAAATGGAAATTTTCACTATCTATTCTAATACAAAGTGTTGGTTGTGAGATTTCAGTTTTTACATATGACATAATAAAATACAGACTTCTGTTTAAATTTTGTACTGTAGTAATTTGCAATTTCATTGGTAACTGTAATACACATTTTACTAATTATGTTATAAACGAACAGTTCATTTTTGTGACGAGTTATATCTAAGTCATATAGTTTAACAAATTACAAATGTTTTGGTTAAACTTATGAGAACATAAAATAATCAGTCATTATCAATTGCACCATACAAAATTTAGGCTTGCAAACTGCTCCTGTTTCATGTTACAGGACCCTTATTAGATTATGTAGGATGTTATGCAGATGAAGGTGATCCGAACAGAAAAATTAAAGGACTATATGTATACAACTATCAGAATCAGATGACTCCAAAGATGTGTATAGCATTCTGCAAAATCAATTCTTATGTATTTGCTGGTATACAGGCTAGGTAGTATCTATACTTTATAATATTTTTAGTTATTACACTCAAATAATTATATTTGTACAGAAATATCTCTTATAACATATTGCCTTTAAATAAATTAATTGCTTCTATGTTTTTATGAATTTTAAGTTATTATATTTTTATTTAAGTTAAATAAGTCAAACTGGGAATCACTTTAAGTAAAGTTAAAACTGTAAAAGTATAAAGTATACAGAAAGTAAAGTCGTTAGATTTCTGTAATTTAAATAAATACATTTTTTCTAATGAAAATCTCATGCTTTGAACACAAATACAATATATAAATACAATAGTCTTACAATTATCACAGTAGTCTAAGAATAATACAGTAGTCTTATTGTAGTTTGGTTATTATTAATCATTTCTATTTGCTAGTCTGCCTATAAGAAGCTATTCTATGGCTGGGGTTGCAACATGCGACCAGTTATGCCAAACATGGTATGTCGAACAATTTTTAATAACATGTTAGACAGTTGAAATGGATATTTTAACAACTAAAGAGTAGGACAAATTGTAACCATCAGTGTATAACTACAGTACAAGTAATACATGCATAGTGACACATTCAGAGGTTGGAAGTGACCAAATACATAACCTGATATTGAACAGTTAACTGGGGAGAAGAACTATTGATGTAAAAGTTGAGTTGAAAGTTTAATAACAAGTGTTAACATTTCAAAAATGTTGTCCAAAGTTTCGAAACAATGTTTTCAAAATATACATTTAAATCCATTAATTGACAGTAAAAATATAAATTATCTTCAAGTTATATTTTCAAAAGGTATAACATTTAAAAAATTAGATTTCAACTTAATGCTACATTCAACATTTCTGAAACACGCTGTAAGCCTAAGTCTTGAGGTGGTGTAGAAAATGTCTCAGAAACAACAAGTAATTATTTGATCTAATTGTGATTAGGATGGATGGCTCTATTGGATATTCAAAGATTATCTTAATTACTACTTACAGATTATTCATTACTACTTACAGTAGGAAGTGTTTCAGTAGATATTTAATTTATTTTATGTTGGTTTTTGTTGACTTGCTGAGTGACATTCTACATTACTTTGGCACAACTCTATCAAATGGTTGCTGAATCCTGTTCTATAGTCTAATTACCTATCTTTCCCTAATATGTTTTAATGAATATTTTATGACATTAGAAAGATTTAAAATTTGGCCTGAAAATTGGGATTGAATTTAAAATAAAAACATGTCTTTTTTTATAAATTAGATATTAGTGCAAAATATTATTAATTTTTTTATCCTCTTTCAGTTGTATGAATCTTGATCAATTTAATGGACAAGATTCACTATTAATTGTAGCAATTAATAAAAACCTTCAATTAAAAACGAAATAGTGTTTTAACTAAATTAAAATAAATACAAAGTTGTTGGTATTCTTTAGATAGGTAGAAGCTACAGTCATTCTCTTAAAATTACTTTTTACAATTTAATTTTTGTTACATTTATATTGCAAACTACAAACATATTAACAGAGAATAAAACTGTTGAATACCACTGTATAGAAAACTCTTGATTATCACTTTAAGCTCAATTTCATATAAAAACACACGGTAACAATAATTATAAGTTATATTGCTGAAAAAAGGTGTAGGTAAGGGGGTATGAACAGGACACCCCCCCCAATGGTTAAATTTTGACGAGAAATTTGGTTATTCTCTTAATTTTTAAACTGTTTTATTAATTTCTCATCTGTTTTTATGGTAATCAGTAGTAACTATTCTGTAAACATAGATCTACAAACAAATTTATTACACAGTATTTGTTTCCATTTGTCTTAATTTGTTTTATGTTATGTATGAAGCCAATTCAACTGGACCTCCCCGAACCAAGACCAAATTCTATTTACTTTACTGGCATGAAAGCAATAATCGGAATATGTGTATAGTGAAGAGGCATGCAACAGTTTAATTTTCTGTTTATGAATATGGCCACTAATAAAAGTTTACTATTTAAATAGAAAATTGTTGAAAATTACTTGTTAATGTCACATAATTTTGATGAACTCTAACCACTAGACTATGCAACAGTAGAAAACAATAAATTATAGTAAGCACTTTTCATATAAAATGTGATACAAGTTCATTTTCTACTGTACATTAAACAACAGAATTACTGTATAAATTTAATGTTGTTATTTAAAACTCAGTTCTGTTTAAAAACTGAGTTTAAGTTTATACTTCCTCTCCACAGAATAAGGTTAGCAATTTAGTCAATTTGGTAAATTGCAGGTCCTTTACTAGGCTTAAAATGAAACACTTCACTGTTTAATTTGTGAAACATTAGGCAACATATCCACTTTTCAATATAATGATGAACGAAAAAATGTAGCACTAATTCTTAATTATTTTGAACTCTTAATTAAAGTGTAAATCAATTAATTAAATAAATTAAGTTTGTGTGATATCAAAGAACACCACTGTGAACACGAGATGTGCATAATGTTTCTTTAAGTTAAACAAATTCAAATAAATTTATGTACAAAATTAACATATTGCTTATTATTTTTTCCAGATGATTCAAAATTTCAACTTTATAATTTATTAAGCATTTTCTTAATTCAATCATACTTAGTAATTTACTAATTAAATCTTATTTGTTTATTGTACTACTGAAATTAAGAGAAATATAAAAATTCTTATAAAACAAAAGTTAACAATAAAAACAAGGTAATTGTTTTTGGGCAAACTTATACTCTAATACAAAAAATTATGGATAATTAACAATGCCCAATAAATTAAGTAGGAATTGTATTTATATTTCTTCTGTGACTTTCTTGATGATTAGATCTTAGTTATGACACTTAATAATATAACAGTCTGATCCTTCCATTGTTCTAGACAAATTCTTGTTCCAAATTGTTTTACCATTTGATTTATAGTTGAGTAATGTACTGCTGGGTGTAGCCCTCATTAAGAAGAGCAATAATCATAATATCTTCAAGTTGAATTATATTTTTAGTTTTATTTAAATTACACACCTGAAGTACAACTAAAAGTAACAAGAATAAAAGCAGGATGAATACACATACCAATAGCTCATTACGAAACTTTATACTAGTAATCTTAAAACACAAAAACATATGAGACCATACAGTCTAAATGAATCAGATGATTTTAAAAACAAACAGCTGTTAGATTTTCTATGACTAATATATGATGTTATTCTATTAAGAAAAGTTTTAATACAAGAATTTATATCATCACAGGTCACACTGCTACTGTGGAAACCAGACACCACTTATTTCTGACAAAAGGCAAGAGACTGAATGTAGATTAGAATGTCCTGGTGACAGTGGCAGTAAGTGTGGAGGGCATTGGAGGAATTCCATATACAGGACCAGAGAAGGTTGTACTACACTGCATCTTGTACTTAATATAAAAATTTCAACACACGAACACACCACTACTAAACATATCGCAGTTTTTTTCTAATTATGTTAATATCACTATGATCTTGTACATAATGAAATAGGCAATTACTGCCATTAGTGTTACATCTATTTGGGCCTATAACAGGGGCACTAAGGCGTGCAGCTCCCAGTTTAAATCATATCATTAAACAATCCAATATCACTTATCATGGAAAGTCATTACATGTTTCTTTAATACTTCGGACAAGAAAATGTTTTCGTGTTAGATAATAGCAGAAATGTTTTTGGAACAGCATGCTTCACATGGCGCTGATTCTATCGCGCCCATTTCTCCAATCCCCCACTCTGTCCAAAGTTGAATGAACTTGTAAGCTTATAGGCCACATTTACACTGTGACTCGGGCGCAGTGGCTGCCACACCACGTTCAGCAGAAAGTGGCGTGATTCACTCAGTATAACTAATCGCAGACTATTGATAATATGAGATTTGCTCTTTTTAGTGTTTATAGTTTCTCTGGTGTGGTTAATTCAGTGTGGGCATTTGTTTAGTGTTTAGGTTTTGAGTTTGTGTTTTTTTAATAGCTTCATGAATAATTTAGGGAAATATTGTGGTGTCGAATTATTAAGTGTTTTTTAGCATTTTATCCATATGGATAATTCAGTGCAGGCGCTTAAAGCAATAACTTTTGCAAGATTAACTCTTGATCAAAAGATTTTACTAAACTCATTAGGCCAATTCCTGAATTCTGCATGATGCAAACAGAAAATAAGAAAAGTGAGAATCGTGTTTTCAGAAGGCAACTGCTTTCGAAAGATGCATACCAAAAAGTGACTGGATCTGTGGCTGTGACGTTCAGAAATCTTTGTTCTGTTTTCCATGTATTTTATTTTCTCCCAGAGACAGTGGCGATTGCTTGTGGACTGTAAAAGGGGTTAATGATACAAAACATCTTACACAGAAAAAATTAAGAAGCATGAAATATCTGTCAATCACATGAATAGTGTTGTTGATCTTTCTTTGCTATGCAAAGTAAACACACTGTCTAGTCTGGACTTGCAATTTAGACAAAACATTGAAAAGCAAACTATTCAAGTCAGCAAGAACAGACATATTTTAAAACGGCTAATTTCATGTATCGAATTCTGTAGTGTTTTAGAGCTGGCTCTAAGAGATCATGACGAATTGTAATCTCTTAGTCCCTGTCTTAAGGGCGCAAATGTAATCTCTAATATTAATTTATAATGTTTGATTACAATGTACAATGTATTTTGTCTGTACAACAATCTAGGGTGCCATGTTGTGCAAGTGTCTGTACTGTACTGTGTATGATCGACATTTACTATGAGGGCCAGAATTCGGTTAACACGTACCATTTCAGTGAAACTCATTACCTGAAATAACGAAACTGCAAATAACACATAAAAAGTATTTATTAACATTAAACATAATAGATGTTACATGGATATATATTTTTCGCCATGGGCGTTGTCCCCATGATATTACTCTACACAAAAGATATACGCTGCCTTATAATATGTCATAATTATTTAAACGTAAATTATTGAAATTTCAGCACAACCCAACACTTAATATTTTTTAACCCACACACTCAAATACTCACTCTTACATACGCATGGTACAAATTTTATACATAGTGGAGCTCCCTTTATATATTGAAAAATTTAAATGATTTTTTAGTATTGAATTTAAAATGATTTTACATTGATTCAAAATTTGGTTTTGGGAATGAATCAAAGGGTTGAAGATGTAATAGGAATGTTCTCACCCATTTCCGTGTTGACTTCCTCGCACTTTTGGAACCGTACCGACATCGGCACAATCGGTGTATTTTACTGCGCTTGACGGGACACCCTTTTGTGTCGACCCACGTAACCCACCGTCGTGGGACCGATTCTATACGTCGATCTTCTTTCGGACGGTTCTTTGGCCGAGGACGCCTACACCAAACCGAACTATTACTGTTCTTAGTACATCTTGCAATATAGGTATTATATACTGTTTATTAACCACCTACAGTGGTCTAAAAAGTTAAAATTCACTCGTAAGTGAATGGGCAGCCGGCCGGCTCAAATCAGAGCTGCAGATGAAATGACGGCAATTCCTGGTTGAAATCTGCGGAAGTGGGGCGTACTGACGTCACAGTCCTTTGTCTATCGTGTTGACATCGCCGTTTGTAGTTGTCAACACATTCTCAGCCTCTGACGTAACGAAGGCTTGGCTCTGCTTATCTCAATAACTGCACACTGTTTTTGTGATGTGACACCGTTTTTTGTCATGAATTAGTTCAAATCCTGGCAAATACTGTAATATAGTCCACTCACTGTAAATTCGATATCGGGTGTTTGAGATTGGGTTGGGTATGTCAAAAAATAGGAAAATACAATATTTATGATCTCGTTACCATATTTTAGGTAATTATGAAATGTACCATGATTGTACCATCACAGAATCAGCATTGTCTACAAATCCGGGTGTATACAAAGGTTTAATTAATTTTACTGCAAAACTGGATTCTGCAATGAAAGACCATTTAGAATCGGCCACTGTATTCAAAGGTACATCAAAAATAATACAGAATGATATATTGGACTGTATGCTTAGTGTCTCCAGGGAATTTGTGGCAATCGAATGTGTTGAGACAACTGATGTAACAAACCACTGTCAAATGGTATTAATTTGTAGGTATGTGTTTAAGAGGTCGGTATACGAAAGGTTTTGGGGATTTCTCAGTCCTGAAGGTAAATGTGCAGAAATCTTAGCAAAGTGCACCATGGACAACATCATTCCTATTCTGCACACATCAAAGGAAAAGTTAATAGCTCAGACTTATCATTATTATCATTTTCGTCTTTATATAAATTTTTTAATTTAAATGCTTAGGTTTATTTTATTTTTTATTTTGTTTATTAACAGATATTTGTTATAGAAGCATAATGTTTTTAAATTTGTAGTGTCAATTTTTATTGTCTTTAAAAAAGCACATAGTTTTAAAAAAAACACACACACACACATACACACACACACCATATATTTTTTCGAATACAGTTTCATACTTATTCTGAAGACCTGCATATACAAATCTCATTTCTTTACAGTAATCTATACAGATTCTTGGCGTGAGAACAGAAATTTCCTTATGTACTCCTTTGAGCTTTCTGTCTTCATCGTCTAAATAACAACCCAGGTATTCGTGCTGGAGTACAGCTGCAACAGACATATTGCATGTGCACACAAATTAAAAGCATACACATGCACTCTTGCCAGTCCACAATAACACTGTGTGTGTGTGTGTGTGTGTGTGTGTGTGTGTGTGTGTGTGTGTGTGTGTGTGTGTGTGTGTGTGTGTGTGTGTGTGTGTGTGTGTGTGTGTGTGTGTGTGTGTGTGTGTGTGTGTGTGTGTGTGTGTGTGTGTGTGTGTGTGTGTGTGTGTGTGTGTGTGTGTGTGTGTGTGTGTGTGTGTGTGTGTGTGTGTGTGTGTGTGTGTGTGTGTGTGTGTGTGTGTGTGTGTGTGTGTGTGTGTGTGTGTGTGTGTGTGTGTGTGTGTGTGTGTGTGTGTGTGTGTGTGTGTGTGTGTGTGTGTGTGTGTGTGTGTGTGTGTGTGTGACTATTCAATTCTCCTTCTGGATCATTTATGATGAACAAATCTACACTGGAGTACTCTTCCAAACCTCCTGGAAGTAAACACAGCTCTTCCTGGTTGATCAGGTTGCAGTTGATGTTCAACATACACATGATAGTTCTGTTTGAATATTCGTCTATATTATTTCCACCCAATAAATTGCCAAAGATGTGGTTAACAATTAAATTTTTGTTGTATATGAGTCTGTTGGGAATATTAATAAAGTTTCCACCATGCTCAATAGGAAGAGTTCCATTACCCAATTGAAGTATCTGCTCATTCTTTGGCACTGGCATGCATGTTTTGGGTCAAATGAAGTATGGTCATAAAGATCCAAATTATAGTTGTTTGAATTTTACTCACCATAGAGACTACCGGTAATACCTGCCTGAAATCTCCGCCAAAAATTATCACTTTTCCACTCATTGCAACTGAACTTAACAAAAGATCTTTACATTCATTGTGTCTTGAAATATATAATCTATTACTGTAGCAGGGATCATCGATACCTCGACAGATAGAATAACTGGTTCTTCACATAGAACTGTAGCTCTTTTGACATAGCCTTGATGGAGGAAACAGAAGAAGACAACACAAGAACAGGAAGATCAAATAACTGATGGAGTGTAGTTCCTCCAGCCAAGAGTAGCGCAGTTATGCCAGTCCATTCTGCTGCTAATGGGATATGAACTTGTCCTCTAACAACATTCAGAATGGTTGCATAAACAAAAGTCTTGGCATATCCTCCTGGGCTTGTAAGAAGAACGGCTTCTCATTTGTCTTGCCCGCTATGGTGCACACGGTTCCATTACAACTAATTTCTATTCTTCATTTAATTTGCTGTACATCTTAGTCCCATGGCCAGCCTCTTCATTCACTTTGTGTTCAGGCTTAATAAGCACTGGATTATTTGGTATTGGCAGACCGATAATCTTGCAGTACAAACCATTAGTTCTTAGAATATTGTCTATATCCTGTAATGCTACATTTTCAGCTGCATTTCCTTCAAGGGCCTGCATATCCTCTGTCACTGGTGTTTAAAATCCTCTACAATTGAAATGGTGATGTTGATTCACAGAAGCAGCAAATTAATGTGAACAACTCTCAAAGTTGACATGGTGTGTGTGTGCTCTGCGTTTCTCCCAAACATATATGCCACTCTGTGTTATGTTCAAGCAACGCGCATACAAACGCTGCTTCTGTATATGACTGACAAACTATACTGTTGTAACTGTGTAGATCAGCAAATGATGTTGCTCCTTTAATACAAAGTAGTAACACATACATAAAATCTAATCTGGTATGATCGTTTGGCACAACAGCATACATCCTCCTTATAATTCTGCCACTGTTTCTTTTTTATGGAACCCCAGTAAAGTCCTGAAATGCTGGTATTGGCAAGCGCAGGGATCACATCAATTAAAATCAAACCATACTGTCAATGTTGTACATTTTGTTGGCGAGTTTTTGGATTGCATTTTCATCAACCCCTGCATGAAAGTACACATTATGTTATCTATCTTCATGTAACTATCATGTATAACTATTGTATGTGACTTATCATGCATGCACATTCTATTGCAATATTGTCTAAATAAAGTTCTTTGGTTCACATGCACTGTTTACAAGCATATTTTATAAGTGATAACATGAATATTGTCTAGATTAGATGACAAGAATATGATACTGTCTAGATTATAGTAGTATGATATTTTTTTTTATAGTCGACAAAACAGATACCGCAGTTGAATGTCAGATGTCTGCAACAACAGTGAACAACCAATTTGTTTGTGCAAACACTGTAGTCTTTGAAGAACATTTTGATACGATTTCACAAGTAAAATGGAAACGCCTTGTTCAGATACCATCTCATCCAGTAAGAAAATTGTATTTTTCAGGAAGCTGTTAATTTTTAGTGAATGATTGCATAGAATACAGATGGATGAAGTGGCAAGTAGTTGTATACATACCAAGTAAGAATACAGACGGAAATTACTAACAATCTGTAACTAATAAATCTCTTATCAATACATGCCACAGATAATAAAATACAATTAAAACACCATCTTCCTTGCCTAATAACAAATAAGACAGTAATAGGCTAAAACAAATAATCCCAGTAACAGAAATAATTAGTGTGTTGCATAATTTCAAATAAAAATTGGACATTAACTATAGTATGTGGGAGGCATAAAACAACTGAATTGAAACATTTAACATTATTCTTATAATTTCATTATGTACACCTTGGATTTTACCTGATAACACTTACTTTTCAAAATAACTTTGGAAAAACAAATTGAATAATTATAACACTACCGACCCAGAATACAAATTTTTATATTGGTAAAAATATAAAATTTTTATCTTGTAGCCTGAACCAGTTATCGCTTATTATAAGCTTCATCAGAGGCTGCCACTGGGAGCGCTGTCCGTCTTGTTCTTGGCGACGGCACCGTCTTTTGAAGGATCGATGTTGTGTGTGTGGGGTGTGATATGTTCAAATAATATGTGTGATTTGAATTGTGTCTGTTCGTTTAGGATGTCGTTTTTATGTGTTTTTGTGTAATGAAAATTACATCCTAAACGCTGCAAATTTAAAAGTACGCAGGTACATATGACTAAGTCATTTCAATGACCTTCATGCTTATAGTTAATACAAAACATAGTTAAAATTTGCAATAATTAAATTTACTTCAATACGCTGTACTATTTTTAACACACCTAGACACATGTGTTTGCTTGCACTCATACATGTGTGTGTGTGTGTGTGTTATGTAAATTCATAGGAACAGTTATTAACGCCTACCTAATCACCTTGTTTCCAGGAATATCAGTTTGTCATTTACAACTCTAGTCCTGATAATTCATTCACATCAAATGGTAAACTTGTCATAAAGCCCTTATTCCTTACTGACAGTCAAGTGAAATATGGGAATCTGGAGCTACCAGAGTAAGTACAGTATTTATGCATATCTAGAATAAATGTCTGTAAAAACTGTCAATTTGAACTTGGACTTGATAGGATACGCACATTTACTGGACATGATTCACATTAGTAAAGGTCTAGATTCAGTTCAGTAGCTATCTTACTAGTTCGTATTTGACAATACTAAATAAAAACTTTTACTTAATCTATTTGTATGTTATAATAATTAAAGTAAAATAAAAAATGGAGTATTAATATTAAACCAGTATGTTAAATTAAAATTAATAAATACTGTAGAAAGATAATCAAAATTGTATTCAAAGAAATAGTCTTAAGATGTAATAATCATACAAAGAACATTCAAGACCATATAAAATAGAAACTAATTATACTTTTTACATATAAAAATATAACAAACACAACTGAAAGTTATTTAAAAATAACTTTAAATATAGCTGTAAATATTGTCTTGCTTCATTTTGTTAAGTCTCACTTGGTTCACAGACACTTTACCTATTATTTTTTCTATAATCTGAATCATTAGACTCCATCTTAATGCTTTCTATTATAATTGTTAGTGTGTGATCAGAACCACTTCAGGAATAACATAAAGTTTATTCAAAATATTACCAATTTGTTTATGGCTGGAAAAGTGGTTCTGTGGAGGTGTTGCCTTCAGTATCTCATAAGAAACCATGAAAAATTATAGTTTCACAGGCATAAATGAATAAATATTAAGCAATGTTACTTAAAAATACTGTTTGTTAATGTAAAAGTAACAGTAGAATCTAATTTTAAATATTAATTTAGATTTGTAGTATAGTAATGTCTTAAGGACAAATAAAAAGATTACTTAATATGATATAAATATGTAAAAATATCTAAATATCTCGTCTCTTCTTATTGGTTCTAACTAATAATTTAGTATATAATCTGGTATGTTACAATTGGGTCAATAGTTAACTGACTTAATTTCCTTATTGGTATTTGCTATACTGACGAGACAGATAACATGTGTGATTACATAACGTTTTGCACATGCTGTGTGAGTGCCAGGATTGTGGGTACCTTCTCAGTCTTTCCAAATGCGCCTTCCAGATTAGGATTGATACATTGTAGAAATTATAGTGTATGATAGGACTCAATAACATGACCATGATCTGATGGTTAAAAATAATATTTTACAAATATGTTAATGAAATGATAATGTTTAATGACAGTTGTGCATCAGTATTGAAACAGTACAAATAGGTTGAGTACTGTGCATAGCACCAAGTAATTTAAATAAGTGATTAGAAGACATAAATAACGCATTTTGGTAATAATAATCATTCAGCCTGCAATATAAACTGTAATAGAACTTGCATGTTGAGACAGGGATTAGAGCCAGCTGCTCTCTGCATGTGTGTACACACATGATAGGTTTGTGTGAGTGCGACTAGTTCATTCATGAAAAGCACCACCCTTTTCAGTAACGATATAAATTATTGTTTTAACTTAATTTATAATGCTTGTGTGCATGGTAGCAAAAAACTAAAGACACCAAAATGTGTGGTTAAAAATAACAAACAAGTGTATAAAAAATAGTGAAAAACATACAAAAAGTATTGTTAATGGAATAAATCCGCTAATAGTCCAAGCCACGTATTTTAAAATCAACTAAACGCTATGTAACTCACCGTCTGTAGTTTAAGTAAATGTCTTTATACAATTGACATGTTTCGGGACACTTGTCCCATCCTCAGAATATTTAAAAATATTCTGAGTGCGCTGTCGGTTACCGTGCGGTGTACACCAAAAATTGTTGTGTGCATACTTTGTGTAGTGTAATTGTGTTTTGTGTTATGTGGATTTTAATATTTTTAATATATTGACGACTGTGCCATCGTATGATGGTATGAAGAGACTTTTTTAAATATTCTGAGGATGGGACAAGTGTCCCGAAACATGTCAATTGTATAAAGACATTTACTTAAGCCACAGACGGTGAGTTACATAGCGTTTAGTTGATTATACAAAAAGTGTTAGTGTAGGAAGTTAAAAATCAATAGTAATTAGAGTAATTAAGATAAAGAAAAATGGTTTGTGCATGATGAACGCCTAGAAAATTACCGATCAAATGAATGTTGGATAATGTGCTAAAGACTTCGTAATTCGCGAAAGGCGAGCAAATTAAGTGTCATTAGAAAGCGTGGGGTAAGGGTGACGCTCTTAACAATTTCAAACATGCAGAATATTGTCGACACACGATTTTTGGTGCTCTGGGTATAAATACGAGGACGCGCAAACATCGTTCTCTTTCTCGTCAGGCCATCTTAGCGGCCGTAGGCTCTGCTCAAGAACTACAACTTTTCTTTGTTCGACTACTGATGTAATCGGAGGCTATGTCCAACAACTAGAACTTGTAGATTTGATCGACGACCACGGCAGCCAAAGAATCTACTTAGAAACAACAACCACAGTAGATCAACCACAAGCAGAGTACGAGAATCCAGTGTAGCAGAGTACGAGGATCCAATGATACAGAGTACGAGCATCCAATGATCCACAGTACGAGCATCCAATGATCCAGAGTACTAGCATCTAGCAGACGAGGTACAACTAGACTCCTAGAATACCCGACTCCAGGACTTTCAGGACCAAAGAGGATCATCCGTATCCAGGACCGAAGAGGACACGCTTAAGATGTACCACACAAATTGTAACAGTACATAAAGGCCCCATACTTTAATTATGGGATCTGAGGTTATTTTTCCAATGTTTTATTGTATAATTATTAACTGCAGAATGGTTAGGTCCATTGTCCCTATATACGAAGTAACAGTGCAGATTCGGTGAGATGCGTACCATGCCGAGGTCACCTTTGGACGAGCGAAAGCCGGTCGAGGAAATGGCGGTGTATATGACGACAGATTATAAATATTCATTGTGATTGGTTCATGAAGCTGTTTCATCATAACAAAAGACAATGACGCATAAAACACAACGCATGTAACTAGGCGTTGTCCCATCGAGCAAAGCCTGATGACATAAGATGCACACACACAAGCACAATTTTGCATATTTCTGTCTCAGTTCAATGCAGTAATCCAAAGGGTCAGCAGCGATGTATCGCTGTCTGGGCAGTTTTGCAACAAAAGTTTAAATTTATTAGAAACTAAAACAAAAATGTGATAGTGGAGCAGTAGAGGGCTCAAGTTTTTTATTAACAGTAACACTTAAAAATGTAAAATCAGTGCACAACGTATAAAACAAGAACCATGAGGCGAACACCGGCCATACCTTGAAAGAACAGCCAACTTCAGCGAGGGATCAACTCCAAACACATTTAGAGAAGTTGAAACATTATCACCTTTTATTTTATTAAGAATGAGCTCATTTATCGATATTAACAAAATTTGATCAATGTATTTACACTGGGGCGAATGAATGTGAGTGCGAATGAGTGAACGCATGGCCATGATCACATATGCAAACGGCATTGGTTTGTGTAGTTGTTAGGATACGATTCATTAAATCATTAAAGCTGCAGCCAAAAGGCAAAATTTTATAAAAGAGTAACAAGATTCACAATAGTGGAAATAATATGACTGAATATATTTTGAATAAAATTAACCACCATTTTGTTTTGTACCATTGGGCGTGACGCCATTTTGAGGCATTGTTAATTATATGTGTTTATTTTGTTTCGACTATTAAAATCCAATAATTACACTCAGTGAACTATCAGTGTTCTAATTTCTATCAACCTTTTTTGAATCTGAATCTCGCCGAGAATGAACCCTGG
Organism: Magicicada septendecula; assembly: GCA_034769895.1. Lineage (NCBI taxonomy): Eukaryota > Metazoa > Arthropoda > Insecta > Hemiptera > Cicadidae > Magicicada > Magicicada septendecula. Next base: position 171,529,229 of record CM068372.1, read on the forward strand.
CCCCCTTAGAGAGAGATTTATAAGAGAATGAAAAACACGTGCTCTCACATATTTAAATTTGGTAAGTACATGTGTTTACCTTATGACGATCATATTTATATGTACATAAAGATAAAATGTAAATGTGTATAAGTGGGAGTGTGTTAACAAATGGCGCCCGAACAGGGACATTATATAAAGCCACTTTATATAAAACATAGGCCAGATTTAGAAACAAAGAAGGTGATAGAACGGGGCATAACCTAGTACACGAGAGGTTATGTTGACAAAACATAGTAAGTAGTAATTGTGTAACTAATTACAAGTAGAACTAAATAGTCATCCAAATAGTTAAATTACCAAAATGGCAGAAAGTAATAATAGCTTAGAAATGGATAATACAGATACAGAATCTATTTTATTAGAAAGAAATGCCAGCTCAACACCCAAAACAATTGAAAATAAAATCTCGTTGGAAGATTTATTTACATTAATTAGTGACAAATTTGAACAACAGAATCTTAAATTCGAGGATAAATTTAACCAAATGAATAGTACGTTTAATGTAAAGTTAGACAGTTTCGAGAATGAGCTCAAGAAACAAAATAACTTACAAAATGTAAAATTAGATCAATTAGAGGAGAAATTAGAAAAATCAAAAAATGAAATACAGAGACAAAATTGTAATATTGACAAGGTAGACAAGTTAGAGATAAACAAAGATGACAAGGTAAGTGGGGTAGAAAATTATGATAATATAAATAAAAGTATGATATTGGAAAATGATTATGTAAACAGGGGTAGTAATAATGAGGTTTTATGGGGAATAGAATATAATAATGATGGAATGATAGTGTGTGTTGAAGGGTTAAAGAGAGTGTGTAGAGAGAGTATAATTGTAAAAGAATTGCAGGGGTTAGATTTTTCCCTTAATGGTGTATTTGGGGGTGATGTACAGGTGTTTAGGAAGGACGAGAGTGCCTTCGATGTAGATTTGGGAGACAAAAGGTCTGCAAATAGTTGTCCCTGGATTTTTTGTGCACCTGATAGGTGGTGCGAGAATAAAGTTGTAGTGTCCCCTGCATATATTGAGAGAGAGAATGTAGCTTGGTGTGATAGAGAGAGATGTTTTAAAAGTGAGAGGTATTGTGAGAGAAAAAGAGAAGTAGAGATTTTTAAGATAAATAGAAATTATGAAGAATTTATAGAAAGGTTAGGTGGAGAGAGAAGTGATAAATATAATAAAAACTTACCTTGTATTGAAACTGAAGTAGTAGGAGATGATGTTGAGAACAATGATAATATAACTTACCTAATTATGACTAATTATACCAAAGGTGACAGGACAATGACCAATCATGACAGGTTAAATGAGTTTGAGGATAATGATGAACGTTTGAATTGTATATGTATTTATAATGATAAGATAAGATATTCAATGTTAAACAATGTATATAGTTTTAAGATTCGACTATTATTTGACGATGGAGGGTAAACATTTTATTGTGTTTATAAACATTTAATTATGTGGACAGTGTTTTTTAAGATGGACTGTTTATGACTGATTTTGATAAACGATTAATTGATAATGTGGATTGTATATTTTGTGTATTTTAATGTCAGTGTATTTGTGTATTTTTGCTGTTGTGTATTTTATGTATTGTTTTACGGTAGAATTTTAAATAACTGAAGAAAGTTTAAATGATATTATGAGTTTAGATTCTAAAGGTTGGTAAATGATTACGCATATGATATATTTGGATATGGAGATGTATTGTTGTTAGTAGGTAAGTGATGAATTTTCTAGTGGTATATTAAGGTGAAATGTTGTAAAAGAGTTTGGGTAATAATGATAAATAAGGGAATTGAAGTTAGTTAAATAGAGTTAATGGGAGTTAGTGAAATAAGAGTGTTGAGTTAGATAATATATAAAGAGGTGTTTGATATTTTAGGGACACAGTAGTTAGTGATTATATGTAGAGGTGAGTAATGTGAATGGTAATTATATTTGATTGATGGTGATATTTTGTAGTATGGGTATTGGTGTAGGGAGTCTGCAACGAAAGGTGTTGGGACAGGAAGGGACCGTTGTGTGCCAGAAAGGGTTATCTGAAAGGGCCAGGAACCAATGATGGAATGAGCATAGATAGGGAACACACATACTGGTACAAAAAATGAGCGGTGCCAGAGGTTTTAAATGGGATTAGTGAAGGGGGTTATTATAGAGATTGGCTGATCCCGGCCCAAGTGGGCCGAAACAGTTTAAGAAAAGTAACGTCTCGCAAGTGCGGACCGGAAGAGTTAATTTGTTCAGCCCGAGCGGGCAAACATTATGTATCTTGCATTAAATATTTGTCTGCTGGTCTTCCATTATGATTGAAGATGTTGTGTAGGATGTATTAAATTACATTAAGAAATAAGAGAAGTGGACTGTATACGAATAGTTTTAATAATTTGAATGATCACATTACAGCTGTAATAAATTGAAAGAAGGCTGGCTAATGCTGCATATTGAATCAATAATTAATAAATTTAGTTAAGAATGAAGTTGTGGCGCTAGTTGGCCATGATAGAAAATAGTAAGGCCTAAGGCCTACATCTAATGTCGACACTAACTTGACGGAAAGGTCCGGCGAACCGAACGCCGAGATTACTGAATGTGCACTGGTCAAAGTACGATTACGCGAACGTTGATGAGATATAAATCAGATTAGCCAACCTAGTAAAATAAAATCATCGCGCTACCGTCCATAAGCTGCCCGTCAAAAATCAAAAAGATTTTTTAATACATTCTTTAATAAATTATAATACATTTACAATTCAATTTGAAATAGTGGAGTTTTAATAATTAGAATCAGCTTCAAGGCTGAGTTGAACCTTGAGTTGAGATTAGATAACGGCAATCGGCCGCTAATTGAGATAAGCATGCAGATAGGCGACTGTAGGCCAAGGTTTGGCAAACAGCTGTTTCATGTACCACTAAGTCTGGTTAACCAATATTACTGACACAAGTGCGCAGTACGTAACATTACAAAACATGAACGAAAAATACATAATATGCAAGTCATAGAGTTAGCTTAATGCTAGCTAAGGTCCGTAGACCTGTACAGAAGTTCATTACATGAATAAAATTGTTGTTGAACATGTTACAGTTGCATGTTTCATTGTATATTCAGGAGGGCGACATGTATCGACCTAAATACGCTATTCCTGAAGTTTCAGGAATTTACAATGTATGCCAACGTGTGAGCAAGCTAGATGCTGAATGTAGCCCAGATATGACGTGTATGTCACAATTTAAATAAAGAATTGTGCATGCTTACTTACAAAAATGAATAAAATATAAGTACAATATAAATAAATTAGACAAGGCAGTTATACACGGTAGACGCTTACAATAGTTTACATCGACACAATTTATGTGAATACAACAATAATAATTTGCATAATTACAAGATAAATAATTGTAATGTCAGCCAACAATACAATACTGAAATTACAGAAACAATTTAACAATTTAAGACATTCACAAAATAGTACATATTTATCAGCAAACAATATAAAGAAATGAATGCATGGTTACTTGACAGCAAACATGCGAACATTATGTAATAACATTAATAAATAAGACCACCCAAAGACATGCAGTACACCCCATGAGATCAATGAAAGTGTGACATAGTATGCCACAAAAATTAACATACAATACAAATATTAAGATATCACCAGAACTGTGATACTCAGAAGCGTGCCATGACGCAAAATTTACAAAAATATTGTGACAATCCATCACAATCATGTTGACCAAATGGTCGTAATAAATAATAAGTCAATGGCGGAATAAAGCCGCATTGTGCTGTAACCATAGTGTCACATCTCGTCTCGCGCTGGCAGTAAGGTCGGACACCAATTCCAGGTGAATAGCCCTAGTTGCTAAGCAAACAAACAGAGACACGTACGCCTTAGTAAGAGTTCTAGACTTCTGCCCGCCATGACGAATCATGAAGGGACCACCATAATCAACCGCGCAAAATAGAAACGGCCTTGAAGGAGTGACTCTAGGGGATGGCAAGATGCCAAGCCTCTGAACCTGCTGTGTGGCGCTAAACCTGATGCACTTGAGACACTTACGAATAATGGAACGGATGACTAGCCGGGCATTAACAATCCACCAACGTTGACGCAGTGAATGATGCACGAGCTGCGCACCAGCATGAAGCAAACGAATGTGTTCGCGTTCGATGATAAGGCGTGTGACATGCGCCGATGGGGGTAGTACGATAGGATGTTTCGAGTCGTAAGATAACTGGGAATGCTGCAATCGTCCGCCCACGCGTATCACTCCAGTGTCGTCAAGAAACGGGTCGAGAGAGGCTAACTTGCTTCTGATGGAAACAGAAGATCCGTTCCGAAGACAACTAATTTCGCCTGGGAAGTGGGTCAATTGAGATTGCCTTATAAAGAAATTAAGAGACTGATGAATTTCCGCAGGGGTCAGATCGCCCGAAAGCCTGTCCGCAGATGAGTGCCTAATATTTCTGATGAAACGAAAACAGTAAGCGTATACACGTGTCAGCCGGTGTAACGAGGAAAAGTCCAACGATAAGTCAACAGCCAGGGTAGACATTAGCGAACGGTTATGTGTAGTTTTCTCTTCCGCGATGACTTCCGAAGATGATGGAGTGGCCGGTACGAAAGATGGGAAAGGATTAGACTCTGACGATTGAGACAGACAGCCAGGACCGTGCCACCAAAGCGAGCAATCGCGCAAAACGTCCGGGAGACACCCCCTAGAAATAATATCAGCAGGATTGCGTCGCGAATCAATGTGATGCCAGGTACAAGTTTGCGTGCGACGCTGAATTTCAGCAACCCTATTAGCGACGTATGTTTTCCAACGCGAAGACTGCGCATGAATCCAGTAAAGAGCCACCATAGAATCGGAATACAAATGTACATCCTCAATGAATGAATGAAGAGCAGGAATAATTTTAGACACAAGTCGCGATAATAACAAACAAGCGCAGAGCTCGATACGAGGTAATGACACTTGGCGCAAGGGAGCCACTCGAGATTTTGAACACAAAAGACGACAGGAAGCAGTAGCATCTTGATAAATGACTCGGACATACACACAACAGCCGAACCCTTTCTCGGAAGCATCCAAAAAACCATGCAACTGAACTGTAACCGCCTGATGGTTGCAACGAATAGATCGCGGGACCACTATTTTACCAATCAGACTTAATTTGTTACACAAAGAATGCCAATCCGACAGTGACTGACCGGAAAGCGGTTCATCCCAACTAAGCTTACAAAGCCAGAGTCGCTGCATGAAGTATTTATACAAAAAGACAACTGGTCCGATTAAACCCAGTGGATCATATATTCCGGCGATTATTGAAAGAATTTGCCTCTTGGATATGCTATGAAGAACCGGAGATAGGTTGACATCAAACAAAAATGAATCAGCAGTGTTGTTCCAAAGAATGCCCAGGGTACGCACATTGTCCTGTTTATTTAGGGGTCGTGAAAGGTTGTGATGACTTGCGACCGCTGTGGGTTCATTTGATGCCCATTTGTGCAACGTGAAACCATACTGAGCAAGTAACGCACCTAGGTCGGATTTCAGATTAGTCAGATCGGGGATAGTGTCAGAACCGGTAAGTAGATCGTCTACATAAAAATCGTTAGTGATGGCTAAAGCCGCTTGGGGAAAGGAAGTTTGATTGTCTCTAGCAATTTGTAAAAGGCACCGTGTGGCCAAAAAGGAGGCGCTAGCCGTGCCGTAAGTTACTGTTCGCAGCGCGAAATGCTTAAGTGGTTCGAGGGGAGAGTCACGCCACAAAATACGCTGATAGTGACAGTCCTCTTCAGCAACGCGAATCTGACGATACATTTTTTCGATGTCAGCAATCAGGACATACTTATGTGTGCGAAACCGCAACAGAATAGAGAAGAGATCTTGCTGAACATTGGGGCCTACCAATAATAGGTCATTTAACGAAAGGCCATTTGTAGTCTTGGAGGAACCATCAAAGACAACGCGCAATTTTGTGGTCAAGCTAGAATGTTTAAACACGGCATGGTGAGGCAAGTAATAAATATTTGACGATCCTAAATTGATAGCGCCATGATCAATGGGTGTCATGTGCCCAAGCTTCATGTATTCCCCGATAAAGTCTGCGTAGTCGCGAGCGAGCTTGGGATCGCGCCTGAATCGACGCTCCAAGTTTAAAAACCTTGATTCGGCACTTGTGTAGGATTCCCCCAAGTGAGGATTATCAGACTTGAATGGGAGCGACACTATAAATCTACCCTCGTGGTTGCGCTGAGTGTAGCGCATAAAATGCTCTTCGCAAGCCGACTCGCCATTAGGGGTATCGCCGGGGATCGTTTCTGCCTCCCAAAATCTCTCAAGAGATTGCAGGATTTGGCTGTCATTGTTCCTTGCCAAGAACGAAACAGCAGGACCCTGGGTGTGGCAGTGCTTGGGCAGATTGCCGGCCAAAATGTAACCCAGTTTTGTCTCCTGAATGATAGGGAAGTTGGGTCCGCGTGTGTACTTATTAGCTAATATTAAATCTAGATAAAATTGAGCCCCCAATAGTATGTCGATCTGTGAAGATATATTAAAATCTGGGTCGGCGAGAAAAATTTTATTTGGAATGTGGAACCGGTTGACGTCAAACGATATTGAAGGCAGATTATGAGTTAAGTTAGATAAGACGGCAAATTTGGCCTCGAAACTATGTCTCTGATAGCGAGACATAATACGCATAGAAACAATGTCAGTAGCGCAACACGCTGTGTTGCTTATTCCTGTAATCGGAATATTAGATCGGGTTAGTTTGAGGTGCAATCTTTTCGCAAATGATTTCGTACAAAAATTGATCTGAGACCCGGCGTCAAGTAGTGCGCGCGCCTTATGCCTATTGCCAGCCTGATCAATGACATATACAACTGCAGTGGATAAAAGTACATTGTTTTTACACTGTAATTTAAATGAGCAGTAGTTACTGCTGGCAGCTGCTGATTTCGGCACGTAGTTAGCGTGCAGCAAGGTGTGGTGACCCTTTGAACAAATTTTACAAACCTGTTTACTTTTACAATTTGTTATCAAATGACCTGCTCTAAGGCAGTTAATACAACATTTATGGTTTGCCACCAATTGCCCCCGCTTAGCGGCACTTAATATGCGAAAATTATTACACATGTAAAGCGGGTGATCAGATTTACAGCATACACATGAATAATGCCTTGCCGTAGCATGATAACTCTTAAAGGTACTGCTGCCAGCAGTATTTCTTAAACTACATTTCTCAAACTTATTGTTTGGTTTTACACTAGGTTTATTGAATTGCTGTCCGGGTTCAATTGGCATAGTATTTTCTAAAAGCTGTCGGCGCGAATTCAAAAAATGAGTAAAGTCTTGAAAACTAGGCAAGTTGTCAGGGTCTATAGACTCCTTCCAACGGTTTAAAGTGATAGGGTCAAGTTTAGTGGAAAGCAATTGTATAGTAATAAACTCAACTAGGTTTACAGACAGCTTCATTGCCGCCAGCGAATTAACAGAAGACGTTATAGTATTCGTAAACTCAGCCAAGCTTTGGACTGAGTCCTTTATTGTGGACTTAACCTGAAGTAGGTTCTGTACATAATATTTTGCTAATATAAATGGATTATTGTACCTATCGGACAGCAAGTTCAACGCTATTACATAATTCTCTTGACAAATTGGTAATGATTTAATTAAGTCTAATGGTTCACACTTCACCGATGAATGCAAGTAATGCAGTTTCTGTACTGGTGTTAAATCTGATCTTGAATGCACCAGATCATTAAAAATTGAATAGAAATGTTGCCACTCAAGTATGTTGCCTGAGAAGCAGGGCAAACTTATCGGTTTTAAATGCACAGGCGTCGATAGTACAGGAGGCACAGTCTGAGTATTAACAGTGTCAAGAAGTTGTAAAATGTTTGCCTCAGTTGAGTATATCATTTCCTCAACCTCGACTCGGTCTGCCTGAGCAGTGCTCACGTCTTTACTTATAAGCTCTATCTCAGACTGTACTTCGTCGTACTTCGAGGCTAAGCTCTTAAGACTTTCTAATCTCACAGTCAAAAAATGTTTTGTGGTTAAATTAATGTCAAATGAATTTACCGCGGATTGTATCCGCACTATCGCGGACTTTAATCCGCCTCTCTTTCTGGTCAGCACCTTGAGGCCTTCCTCAGACATTCTTTTACGCACCTTATTACTGTTGCTGGTGGTACCTGGTCAGCGACGTCCCGCAGCGTCGGCTCCTTGATGATGATGGTGAACAGCTGGCAAGATGACCACCTTGAGGCACTGCAGCCGGCAGGAACTTGCTATCACGTTGCCTGAAGACGACGAGCGAAGTGGCGACGCAAATCACGCCACGGTCGCATTAGCTGACGTGCTAACCCGCCCGTGATGGCCAGAAAAAGATACAAAAGACATTAAGTGGAAATTCAGGTCCGGAGTGACCAAAAATATGGCTGATCCCGGCCCAAGTGGGCCGAAACAGTTTAAGAAAAGTAACGTCCCGCAAGTGCGGACCGGAAGAGTTAATTTGTTCAGCCCGAGCGGGCGAACATTATGTATCTTGCATTAAATATTTGTCTGCTGGTCTTCCATTATGATTGAAGATGTTGTGTAGGATGTATTAAATTACATTAAGAAATAAGAGAAGTGGACTGTATACGAATAGTTTTAATAATTAGAATGATCACATTACAGCTGTAATAAATTGAAAGAAGGCTGGCTAATGCTGCATATTGAATCAATAATTAATAAATTTAGTTAAGAATGAAGTTGTGGCGCTAGTTGGCCATGATAGAAAATAGTAAGGCCTAAGGCCTACATCTAATGTCGACACTAACTTGACGGAAAGGTCCGGCGAACCGAACGCCGAGATTACTGAATGTGCACTGGTCAAAGTACGATTACGCGAACGTTGATGAGATATAAATCAGATTAGCCAACCTAGTAAAATAAAATCATCGCGCTACCGTCCAGAGATATTGGTGTCATAATATGTTAATGGTTAGAAGCGGTTGTTAGTAGTAAAAAAGAGGTGAGTAAGGTTAGGTTGACAAATGCCAAAATAAGATATAGAGAATAATGAATAATAGAGAGTCACCCTAACTAGTAAGGATAAAAGGGTTAGGAAAAGGAAAATTCATGGTAGGAAGGTAATTGTAACAGAAAGGTAAGGATAAATTTGAAATTGTTGTATAGAATCTAATGAATGTTAAATAATTAAAAGTTAATAGAGAATTGTTGATAGTAATGATGTGATAAAGTTTTGGTACAAGTCATGTAAATGTAAATTGTTTAATGTAAGGTAAATGTAACAATGTTAATGTGTAAGGTTCAATGTTCTATGATGTTTTTATTATGTTGATGGTACAATAGCGTGTGGTTAGGAGGTCGTTACAGGGGTAACGACGGTAACAAATGTTAAAGAATAGTAGCTTTTAAAGGTTGAAAGTCTAAAGGTACAAATGAAGTTGAGCAAAATATAGTATGATACCAGTTGCAAAAGAGATAAATGATTATAAGTTGAGTAATAAAATTTGAATAATAAACTTGTCTGCCATAGTAGTTGTAGGTTGAGTTTGATAGTAATAGATAGGTGAAGGTGTTTTGGGGAATATTAAAGAATTGTTTATGTATTGTGTTATTTGTAGGTATATATATACTTTTTTCTCTTACAAGGAAGAGATTGAGTTTGGTGGTGGTAAAAAATTAGTTTATGTTGAAGTCTTGTTGTTGTTATGTTGAAACTTTTAAATTAGAACAAACCAATGCCCAGACACAAACCAATGCATCTAAAAGGAAACATATCAGTTGTAGATATGGAAGTATATTAGACCACTATTTTAAATTTTTGTATTCAATGTTTCACAGTTTTGTGGTGTGGTGACCGCGGTCCTGGGCTGGCTGGAGCGTCAGAACAGGAGCGTAGAGTGCCTCATGGCCTTATGGTGTAGGGATCTCTCCGGAGAAGTCCAGTAAGGTCAGAGGGTGCGATCAGCATCATTGGACCAAGGGTAAGTGATGATAATTTTGATATAAGAACATTACAGGGGGTTGTGGTGACATATCTAGGCCGATCCTTTTAGAACCGTGTGAAAGCGTCAATGAAAGTTTTTGTGTCTCGACACAAAATCTTTCATTGAGGGGGTTTGTAACAGTACATAAAGGCCCCATACTTTAATTATGGGATCTGAGGTTATTTTTCCAATGTTTTATTGTATAATTATTAACTACAGAATGGTTAGGTCCATTGTCCCTATATAAGAAGGAACAGCGCAGATTCGGTGAGATGAGTACCATGCCGAGGTCACCGTTGGACGAGCGAAAGCCGGTCGAGGAAATGGCGGTATATATGACGACAGATTATAAATATTCATTGTGATTGGTTCATGAAGCTGTTTCGTCATAACAAAAGACAATGACGCATAAAACACAACGCATGTAACTAGGCGTTGTCCCATCGAACAAAGCCTGATGATGTAAGATGCACACACACAAGCACAATTTTGCATATTCCTCTGTCTCAGTTCAACGCAGTAATCCAAAGGGTCAGCAGCGATGTATCGCTGTCTGGGCAGTTTTGCAACAAAAGTTTAAATTTATTAGAAACTAAAACAAAAATGTGATAGTGGAGCAGTAGAGGGCTCAAGTTTTTTATTAACAGTAACACTTAAAAATGTAAAATCAGTGCACAACGTATAAAACAAGAACCATGAGGCGAACACCGGCCATACCTTGGAAGAACAGCCAACTTCAGCGAGGGATCAACTCCAAACACATTTAGAGAAGTTGAAACATTATCACCTTTTATTTTATTAAGAATGAGCTCATTTATCGATATTAACAAAATTTGATCAATGTATTTACACTGGGGCGAATGAATGTGAGTGCGAATGAGTGAACGCATGGCCATGATCACATATGCAAACGGCATTGGTTTGTGTAGTTGTTAGGATACGATTCATTAAATCATTAAAGCTGCAGCCAAAAGGCAAAATTTTATAAAAGAGTAACAAGATTCACAATAGTGGAAATAATATGACTGAATATATTTTGAATAAAATTAACCACCATTTTGTTTTGTACCATTGGGCGTGACACCATTTTGAGGCATTGTTAATTATATGTGTTTATTTTGTTTCGACTATTAAAATCCAATAATTACACTCAGTGAACTATCAGTGTTCTTATTTCTATCAACCTTTTTTGAATCTGAATCTCGCCGAGAATGAACCCTGGCCCCCTTAGAGAGAGATTTATAAGAGAATGAAAAACACGTGCTCTCACATATTTAAATTTGGTAAGTACATGTGTTTACCTTATGACGATCATATTTATATGTACATAAAGATAAAATGTAAATGTGTATAAGTGGGAGTGTGTTAACAAAATAACAAGGTGACAAATAACCATGCATTTATAAGAAACTGAAACCGAACCAAATACTTTAAATATTAAAGAAAAAAAATGAATAAACAATTCAATTCTAGTATGAGTCAACTAACTGTATAGTTGTAGATATGTTTTTGTTTGTACGTTAAGTACAGTAATATGAAAGACTGTGTAACGATAAGAGTTAGCGGTAACTGTAATTTAAAATATAATTGTTAGTAGTAAATGACAACCTTGTCAGAGAAATTAATAGAAAGCAATGCATATTCCGTAAAAAAAAGAAATCAATATAAAAAATTAAAAGAGTTGATAATCAGTAAGATAATTGAGCTAGCTGAGAGCAGCATAGAAAATTAATTTCTTGGATTTCGTTGTCCATGACGTGTCCGTTACTTAACTAAATATCACTATAATATTGACGACTCGGAACACTACGTTTTTTATAAGTAAAAACGTAAAGTTTTACCTTACAGCCTAAACCGGCTTTCACCTATAGAAGGCTTCATCAGAGGCTGTCGTTAGTAGCGCTGCTCGTCTTGTTGTTGGCGACGAGATAGTGTTTCGAAAGATTGAAGCTGTGTGTGTGTGGTGAGATGTGTTCGAATAATGCATGCGATTTGAATTGTGTCTGTTCGTTTAGGATGTCGTTTTTATTTGTTTTTGTGTGTTTGTATATTTCTAATTGTTCTAGAGTGTCTAGTTTTCGGCCTTTTGTGTGTACGTGTAGTATGTTCATGTTATTGTCGATGTTTTTATATGTGTGGTTTGCTTCAATGAGGTGGTTTGCGAAGGTAGATTCTGTAGTGGTGTGGAGTGCTTTTGTGTGTTCAATGTATCTCTGTTTGAAGCTACGTCCTGTCTGGCCTATGTAGAATTTACTGCAATTTGAACAATTTAGTTTATATACACCGGGTAGATCGACTATATACAGAAAACCGGGTATATACAGAAAACCAACTACAACTGACACACTAATACACAACACCTCCAATCACCCAATACAACACAAACTAGCTGCTTTTAGAACCATGATACATAGACTTAACAACATCCCCTTAGATGAAATAGACTACAAAGACGAACTAAACACGATAAAATATCTAGCAGAATCTAACGGTTATGACAGAACAATAGTCAGTAAACTCCTACACAAAACACAAAACAAACAACAGACAAAGACAGAAAACAACAAATTCATAACACTAACATACATCAACAAACAAACAGAAAAAATTGCCCACAAATTCAAAAAAGCAGGATACAGAATCGCTTACAAAACTACTAACAAAACAGAACACACACTATCAAAACGCATGCCCAAAGCACAAAACAAATTCGATCTACCCGGTGTATATAAACTAAATTGTTCAAATTGCAGTAAATTCTACATAGGCCAGACAGGACGTAGCTTCAAACAGAGATACATTGAACACACAAAAGCACTCCACACCACTACAGAATCTACCTTCGCAAACCACCTCATTGAAGCAAACCACACATATAAAAACATCGACAATAACATGAACATACTACACGTACACACAAAAGGCCAAAAACTAGACACTCTAGAACAATTAGAAATATACAAACACACAAAAACAAATAAAAACGACATCCTAAACGAACAGACACAATTCAAATCGCACGCACGCATTATTCGAACACATCTCACCACACACACACAGCTTCAATCTTTCGAAACACTATCTCGTCGCCAACAACAAGACGAGCAGCGCTACTAACGACAGCCTCTGATGAAGCCTTCAATAGGTGAAAGCCGGTTTAGGCTGTAAGGTAAAACTTTACGTTTTTACTTATAAAAACCTTAGTGTTCCGAGCCGTCAATATTATAGTGATATTTAGAAAATTAATAACAATGTATTAGCAATAAGGTTTTATAATATGTTTTTGTGTCAAATAAGACTATGAATTATACATAGTAGGTACTTAAAAATACGAATCATTTGTAATCGTATAATAAATAAGAAATTAATGTGTAATCTGAGATTGCAAATTATATGTAATAAAAATGTCAAAATAATAATGAGTTTCAAAACTGCAAAACAAATAAAAAAAAAGTGTTAATAAAATTGAAATGATTTATAAACAAATCAAATAGCATTATTACTATGATTACAACCTTCATTCTTGCACACACACGAATTTAATGTAATGTAATGTACCTAAAGATATTCACTCATCAATTAGTAAACACATTAAATTTGGTAGTGTTGTAAATGGCTTCCAGAAACGTGGGGCTAACACAATAAACTCGCTAAGTTTTGTAAATGTAGCCCAAGAGCGTGGGGCGCGACCATAATCATATAAAGATTAACATTTTTTTTTATGTTAAATGAATGCTCTAAAGAAAAGTGTGTTAAAGAAAAAAAATATATTGTATGGAATAACTAGTATTGTAGTAAATGTTATTTCAAATTGTTGTGTATTATAAGAACACATCTGGCGCTCAACAGGTAATAAATTGTAAATGAGGTGTAATCGTAATAGTAATATAATAATAATAATTAATAATAATACATAACAAATAAAGCATAGCATAACCGGTTATCACCAATAATAATTCTTTTAAATTAAATTATAATATAATATAGAATAAATAAAAAATAATTCCACATGGCAGTATCGGGAAGTTTAAGGATGGAGAAAGCAATTGTAAATATGATGCATGCCATGTTTGACAAAGTAGGTGACAAACAATTAGAAAAATTACAAGAAGATAATAGAAAACAAATAGAAGAGTTAGAAGAATTTTTTATAAAACAAACAGAAAAATTAAGAGAAGAAAGAAAAGCAAAATTAGATCAAGATATCGTAAATAATACTACACAATTAGTACCTACGGATATCGACACTAATACACATATAAACCCACGTGGAAATATAATTAAAACAGCACTTGATAAACAACCTATTAAAATCGAAAATAAACTCGAAGGAATGTTAATAATTAATAGTAATGCTTCTAAGGAAATAATTGATCCTAGAGAAGATTATAAAATAAAATATAAACAATCGTACCTTGTTGGCAAGAATATCCAATTGGCTGGTTACACTCATAATATTAAAACAATTAAAGAAATACGTGTAACATGATCGGAGATCATCACACGCAATGAGAGTAAACAACACAAATATCAACTGAATGGTAATTATAATGATAATCATAATTATAATTATAAAAACAACAGAGATTATAATAAGCCACGAACGAAAAAGCGGTCAACTGTGAATGTAGGTTCACTAACGCAAGCTAGTAAGAACGTGGAATGCATGCAGTAAGAGAGGGAGAGGGGGAGAGAGAGAGAGAGAGAGAGAGAGAGAGAGAGAGAGAGAGAGAGAGAGAGAGAGAGAGAGGCGAAGAGAGAATTTGTTTCGTCTCATCAAAGAAAAAAATTCTCACATATAAATGTACAAGTTACACAGTCAAAACAGATGTTAACACAATGAGGGTGCGGAATGGAAATTGTTATATGTCGGCAACTAGGCTACAAAGGAACAATACCCAACGTCTGGTCAACGGACCCCATGCACTGTGTAGTCTAGACTAGGGTGAATTATAGGACACTCAATGCTCTATTGTAAATAATAATTTATTATTTTTAAAATAGTACGATTTGAACTATTAATAAGATGTAAATATGTCAAGAATTGCCATTTCTATGGAGATATAATGTAATGAACTCTTGTGTACTACAAGGAATTCTAGCCAAAAGAATGTAAGGAAGGAAATCTACAAATAAAAAAGAAGTCATTATATTTCAAATGAATGTGAAGAAGATCTACAATAATGAAGAATGAAGTACGTCGATTACCTATTCAATTCGAAGTTAGCAATGAATTAAAAAGAAGGCTACAAAATATAATAAGAAGAATCAAGATGATGGCAAGAAATCTAATGAATCAATCTCAACTATCAGCTCAATATAAGATATGATTGTTGTCAAATGAAATCTTATTTAAGCTAATCAAACCAACTCAAGAGAGCTTAGCTCATGCATCGGCATTAAAATGATTATTTATCCCTTAATTAATAACATGTGGTGAAAAATTAAAAATGAATTAAAGAAATGTTATGATTGCCAGACTGCTAAGAACCTAAATCTTCACACCTATGTGGAAATCCAAAATATACAGAAGGAAGCGAAAGGGGGAGTTAAGGGCAGAAACTCTTGGAACCCATTACCACGATCAAGTCGGAGGGTTAAACACATACTAGTCTATATAGACATGTTTTCCAAGGCAGTTCGTCTGTATCCAATTATGCGACCCACCACTAAAGCTGTCATAAAAATTCTG
Source organism: Magicicada septendecula (assembly GCA_034769895.1). NCBI lineage: Eukaryota > Metazoa > Arthropoda > Insecta > Hemiptera > Cicadidae > Magicicada > Magicicada septendecula. Next base: position 171,544,983 of record CM068372.1, read on the forward strand.
TTACAAAAGTATATTCCAACACATGGCAAAATGGAGAGAATTCTTAGCGATTAAAGAGTGCAATTCCAAAGTGAGGTATGGCATAGAATATTAAGAAAAAATGGAATACAACCCATACTTACATCCATCAGACATTCACAGGGAAATTTAGCCGAGAGAGTCACCAAGGAGTTGGGTAAATATTGTAACGCGGCGCTCTGTACGTGTTCTTTAAAAATGTATATGTGTGTGTTCGCCTCACACTGGTGTTGTTACTTCTGTGTTTTGCGCTAGTGATTTCCGTAGCGATCCTTCAATTACCAGTACAACGTGAGTGGAAACCTTACCTGTTGTTTCATAGGTGTTTAATAATCCCGGGTGGCGCCAAATTGTTTACTCAAAACAATTAAATTAATAAATATTATGGTTTAGCGATCTTAGCTATGACGACATGGAGCATACAAATTTGTTCCCGCCTTCGTTCGACCTACTTAATCAAGCAGGTAGTTCGTAGAGTTGGTGGCGTGAGCGCTTGCCGTCATTCTCGCCGGTCTCTGCTATACAATACACAATTTATACAATACACTTCCCTATGAAATAAAAACAATGGTTACACTCTGTACTAGTTTTTTTAATTATTGATTGGTGATTATTCAGTTTGACAATAAAATTATACGTGGTTATTCAACAATTTTGCACCGACAATTAATATGAGTCTAGTGACCAAATCATTTTCGGAGAAAACCGGGACACAACCAGCCGGGCTCCAATGGACCCCCCCCTCAAATGTACCCAGGTTTTTTAATTTTTAATATTAATGTTTTGTTAATACATTTTGTTAACCCGATGATAGCCTATTTACTATTAGTAAAAAGGATAAAAACAAATTTACTCTGATTTATTTCTACAATATCTGTTTAATTAATGATATTTAATATACATAATAAAAAACAAATTTATTATGATTTTTCAAAATATTATAGCCATGAAATTTTTAATAAAGTAAAATTAACATAAGCTTTAACTATTACTGAGTGCTTGTAGATGGGGTTGATTGTCCTTGGAGAAACGGGTATTTTTCACTGCTTCCAGCCTTCTTGATCATGTCTTTGTTCTTTGAGATGTAGTGGTAAAATTCTACACAGTCGATTTTGTAGTTGTACAGGATCTGTAGGATTGCTTCAAGAGAATCCACCTCCATTCTGTTCATTTCATCAGTCAACTGGATATTCATGAACGAAAATATTCTTTCTACATTGGCATTATGGGCTGGTATTGCAAACAAATACCTTGCAATTATTACCATCTCAGAGTACTGCTGAAGATGGTCACAGCTTTTAAAAAAACTCACCCACTTCTCATGACACTGCAGTGGTGCTTCGTTTTCATCATTCCACTTGTGAAGATTTTCTTCAATGAAATTTGTCAATATCCCGAATTGATCAAAGAGAATGGAGTCATCGATTTCAATTTTTTTCCCTTCAAATAAGAAACTGTCTCTTCAACACTTTCCCATTTTCGCACTCTCTTCAATAACATCCAATCAAACACCGACAATAATGGTGAATATGAGGTGCTCCACTTGCTCAGATATTCTATACAAGTGTCATAAAAGTTGTCAACTTCTTCTTTAAAGTCCTTTTCTGCTGGTTGTGTTACTTCTGCTCTTTTAAGAACAGATTTAACATTAAAAGAAATGAACTGCTGCTCTTTTCTCTTAGTAACAGTTTCAAGAGTATTTTTCAGGACATCCTTTACCTCTATTACACTTTTCGTGCTCCCCTCAATTTCCTTTATTCCATGCTGCAAAGTGCTAAGCTGGCTGTGAATGAACCATAAGTAGGCTTCACTTAAAGGATTGCTGAAAAATTTAACCAATATTTTGGGGGCTTTGTCTTCATTTAGGAAAAAATCTTTTAAGGGTTCAAACAGCCTGATGACTAGTTCAACTGCTGGAAATAGTGATAACCAGCGGGTTTTCGAGTGACACATTACATTCATATATTCAGTCCCTACATAATCGCAAAACTCCTTAAGCCTCTCTGTTCTAACTGTGTATATAGAAAAGTACGAGAATACCTTCACAATGATAGTTTCAACATCACAGCTCAAACTATCAGCAGATGTCTGCATGCAATTGTGTAAAACATGTGCAGGCCAGCCTATCCCTTCAATGTTTTCATGCAATGTTGTCTTTAATTTGGTAAATACGTTACATTTGCCTTGTCTTTTTAAACCACCAAAGTTGGTGTTCGTATTGTCTCCACAAAGTGCCACACATTTATTTTTTTCGAGATCAAACATTTCAATAGTATTCATACAAAATGTTGAAATTTCATCAGATGTTTCATTAGGTAGGGAACTCACCTTCAAAAGTTTGGACTGAATTCCTTCATTAATATCGAAAAACTGAACAACAAATGGAAATATTTTAGCAGCTTTATGATTGCTGGCATCAGTGGATATCTCTGAAGACTTTTTGAAGTTCTCAAGGCTTTCCTTTAAACTCTGGGGAGCAATAACTCCTTTTACTAAGGCTGATACTTTAGTTATTGCCGAACAAACTTTTTGCAATGGAAGAATCATCAAACATAATGCTATTAAGCTTATTAGAACAATCACTAGATCTAAAGGTTTGGTGATGTTTTACCGTGTGGTAGGCTAGTGTAAGCTCGGCTGCTCGAACTTTTGTGTCTTCACTTGATTGAGGTTTTACAAAATAATTTTGTAGAGTTTTACTACAGCTCAGTGCACTAAATCTGTTAATGTGTTTCTTTGACTTGATGTGATCAACTATGTCAGAACGCCCACCATGACCGATACTAATAAAACAGTTACATACCGAACACTCTGCTTCGTAATCAAATCGACCTTTCTTGATAAAATTCCACTCCTTACAATAACTGCCACTGAATTTGCAGGCACGTTTCGGCATTGCGTTTTGCAACTCAATGGCAACAATACGACTAATACGAGAAACCACCGGTACAGCTTGTATGACATAACATCAAAAACTACACTATTCTGACAATGACAGTGGCAAGTGGCGCGACAATCGGACAGTTTTAATAACTCTTCTCAAGTTGCAACGCCTGGAACTCTTACAACAATACAACTACTCTCCAGCCACAGTACCGCTCAAAATAAATTATTGTTTCAGTGTATCAATATTGATACTGTGATTACTGTGGGACTATGCAGGTTAGAGAAATAAGCTAAAATGTATTAATTTATCGTATATATAAATGTATTCCATTTAATCGAGCGAAATCTCTAAAAACTTATGAGGGTCCCGAAACAATTTTTCGGGACACCATATGTTATGATGAAAAACCAGGACAATCCCGGTTTTCCGGGACGTTTGGTCACCCTAGTCTAGTATCTCTAGGGTTTTGGCGAAAATCGATTTTGAACGAACGATTTAGTTGAGTATGGCTACTGTGTTGTCTGTTTATATTTATTATCGTTCAAAATCTGGGTCCTTGTGATTACAAGAAAAATATTAATAATGATTACAATAAAAAGTACACTACCTTACATTATTTGTACTTAAATAATATAATGTGTAGCTACAATTTGTTCCTGCAGTGTAGTAAAGTGTGTTTCAAAAGTTCGCAATTTAACACTAGGTTAGTTTCTTAGTTAATAAATTTTCAGTGTATGTTTATTTTACTTAATCTTTGAAAGAAATTATATTCAGTTTATAGTGAGAGTTCATATAACTGTGAGATATGTTTAAAGTGAGTTTATTTCTGGAATTTGGGTAATTTAATGATACTTATCAATTCAGTAGGCTTGAGATAAACCGTTGTTCAGGTGAAATAGAATAGTCATCAATTTTGAATGATTTGGGCTGCTGGCATCTTTTTCATGTTAGCTGTGCTAATTTCTTCATTTAATTTTTATTTAAATTGGTCCTTGGCATCCGTTAAATGTTATTGTTCCTCGTCTTCTTCTTACTTGTTCATCTTTTTGAATTTTGATTACTTTTTAAACATTTTAAATTAAAATTTAGGTCATTCAAGATCTGGCGTCTAATCTGGATGGGCGTCACTTATAGAGTACTATAAATTGACGGAAAATTTGTAACCAACGGTCTGTTGTCATGGTTACGAATAAATTCTGATTGGTTGATCATGACTTTATAACCACTGTTATCAATTTTGAATTTTTTGTTATCAATGAATTCAAAATTACTGTATATCTTCTGATTGCTTTTATTCTTCTGTCTTCCTTCCTAAGTATTAAATATTATCACTACTGTTTGTATTTCCTTTCAAAGATTATTTTGATATCCCATAAGGTTGGGTTCTTAAAAATATTAATGTTTGTACAATTACGTTAATATTTGTTAATTACATTTCTCTTCTAATTTAAGTCCTTATTCTAACATTTTTCTTTTAATATGATTTACAAATTATCCTTGGCTAGTTACTCGCCTTGGTTTGTTAATTTCTTTGTTAATTTTTTACAATTTGTGGGTATTTATTTCTGACAGTTAGACATTTCATAGGCCTAAGTAGCCATTGATTATATTTACTTATTTTATACAAATTATATCTCATTTTACTCTAATGTGCTTTGTTTTGTTATTATAATTCATTGGTTTATTTGTTGATGTGTTTTGAATCTGTTTTTATACTATTTGTATGTTTCTATTATTTTCTATATCATGGCTTGTTAATTATTTCCTAACGGATTTTCTAGTGTAATTAGATCTGTATTGTTTTACCTTCTTATTTATCTATTTTGCCCTTGTTAACAATATGGCTACTACTCACTATTCTTTAACATCTAAAACATAACATCTAGGCCTATGGTCTGTACAATTCCTTCAGCCATATCCTATTCATAAATTTAATTAAACAATTTTTTAACAGTTATTAGGTAAAGTTAGCTTACAATTCATTTCATTCTTGATTATTTTTTGGGTGATAAACATCATCACACCATTTAAACTTACTTAATTGATTGTCCCTTATAACCTGGGGTGTTTATTGATTTCATTTTTAATTTCTTATTTCTTAAATAATCTCTACCTTCTATCCATGGTAACACTAACTGTTTACCTTTCATGGGATTCTCCCTTTTAAATACTATTGTATACAATTAAACTTAATTCTATTAATAATAAGATTCTTTGTAACTAATAATGTCACCATCAATCTTCGGTGTTCATTACAGATTATTATCTGTTTACTTCTAATACTATCATTGACAACATTGTTAAATATTAATATGGTTCACCATTAATCATTTAGTGTTTATTTTAGATTATTAAGTGTTTATTCCTATTAATATGGTTTCTAATTATTTTGGGGTCTTACACTTTCACTTTTGCACTTCTTAAATGTTTACATTAAGCGTTTATTAGTGGGTAATCCCTGTAATTACTTTTTCTTTGTCACTTAGTTAATTTTATTTTCTCACCATCCCACTATCTCTCTCTTTACAAATATTACTTATACTATTAATAAGTTATGTCTTTATCGAGTTCTTTATTACATCTAACTCTAATTCTTGGGTTAGTGTACTTTTATTTTTCACATTACTTTATTGGGTTTTATCAAATCATTTACATTTATCTTTTAATCGATAATAATACTTATTTTTTTATATTGGTTAGTTATTGGTTTCGTTTCCAATATTACATTTGAGTGTACCATTTCCCCTTTTCATATTCTATATTATTTGTCTGTGTTTTCTCATTCGGTTTCACTTTATTTCCTTTATACTTGGTTTCTTTCATGTTTATTTTCCTTCTTCATCTTATTTCGTTTCATTTTATTTTGGTTTTCCCCTTCCTTCAATAGGTTTCTTTCTTATTTGGTTTCGTTTTTCCCTTCTTCTTTTGTTTCTTTTTATTTGGTCAATCGCTTTCTTATTCGGTTTGTTTCTTCCCTTCTCCTTTTGTTTCTTTTTGTTTGGTCAATCACTTGGGTTAGGTCACGTCGTCGTTTGTCGCGTCATTGTCATTTTATTTTCATTATTTTAAACATTTTATTATATACGAATTATTTTTTATATTGTGGATTCATCTTTTTTTTTATTCCTCGTATTGGGGTGGCTTATTTGCATTGTAACATAATGCCTCTCCTTCAAAATTGATCATTTTGGTAAAACACTAGCATAGTTTTTTATGAAATTATCAGTTATTTATTATTTTTTCCTTTTCTTTCTTGTTTATTTCTTCCTTCTTTTTCTCTTCTTACTTGATTCACTCCATTTTATTTAGATCTGTTTTTTACTTATTTCCATTAGTGCGTTCTCCCTTTTATATAATTTTTTCCCTAACTTTTAGTAGCTGGTTTCTTCCATTACTACTCATTTTTTCTGAGACCAGAGGAACATCATCTCTTCTCAGTTAATTTGATTGCTGGACCTATTCTCAGTCAATCTTAAATACCTTTTTTGTCATCTGTGACATACATTAATAATAATATATTTTGGGATTGTCCACTTCATGGTTTTTTGGATCATTTTTAGCCTTTTACTCATTCTTTCTTCCACTGTACCTTTGCTATATACTGTTATTTACTCATACAGTTGATTATTTTTTATTTATTTTGTTGGTAATTTCATTATTTCTAACTTTTCATTAGTTTGTTTTTCTTTTCTTCTTGTGATCATTTTAATTATCTTAGACATCTTTTTTCTTTTTCTTGGTTGATTACCATTATTTTGCTTTAGCCATTTGTTGTATATTTGCTTTATACACTTTTTTTTCTCTTATACCAGTTTTTTTTTTTTTTTTTTTTTTTTTTTTTTTTTTTTTTTTTTAAATACTCGATATTCTTTATAATGTTAGGTATTTGTCTTAGCAGTTGCTTGATTTTATTTTTTGTTTATTTTGTTTTGTTTTAAATATTATTCTGAATAATTTTTGTAAGTTTGTTGTTCTTCCTTTATAGGAATTTTTGTAACTTATTCCTTATATATATATTTTTCTTTTTACTTTATATGTTATTTATACATTACTGTAAGGTGATCTTACTTTGTAGGAATTTTTATAACTTATTCCTTTATTTTATATTTTATATTATACCTCATATGTCATAGAAATATTGTTGTAAGCTGATCTTACATCTTTTGTATTTGGTAATTCTTAATTTGTTTATTATTGGTTATTTTATAGAAGCTTGTAAAACTTTTTTATAGAAGCTTGATTATACACTCCTTTTATCTTTTTTGTGATTATGTTACTTATTTTGTAAGTATTGTTACCATTGTCCTTGGTGACGACATAGAATCCTATGTATAATAATAACAGTTTCTTTGCTATACCTTCAAGGGTAGTTCACGGTTTTTTATTAATACCCTTTCTCCTTCATTATATTTAATTATTTTAGGTTGGTTTTGAGAATATTTTGCTTTTTGTTTCTCGATTTTCTCCATGATTCGGCTGTACCATTTGTTTTCATCATACGGGTCTTCTGGGTTGGTTGGAAAGTCTATTAATTCCTGTATCTCTCTATGTGGTTTTCTTCCAAACATCATTAAACATGGGGTGTTCTCAATAAAATGGCGGTAACTTATATTAAAAAATTCTTTGGTTGAAGTTAAATATTTCTGCCATTCCTTTTGATTATCATAGCAATACGTTCTTAGAATACGTCCCACCTCTCTCAACACTCTTTCTGCGGGATTACTGCTAGGGTGGTATACGGATGTTTTAAATGTTTTTATGTTTAATTTTAATAATTCATCTCTCCATTTTCCCTTTGAATTGTGTTCCGTGGTCTGTTATAATCATGTATGGTTTTCCAATTTCTGTGATGTATTTATTTTTTATGATGTCTAATATTTTCTTTGTTGTTGCTCTGTTTATAGCGTATAACTTGGTGTAATGGTCCAATAGAATCACTATGAACTTGAATCTATGTCTCCCTCCACTACATGGGAATGGTCCACATATGTCGAGAAACACTTTTTCCAGTTTGGCGTTTGAAGTGATGGGTATATCGTTCCATCTTTTCTCTCGTTATTTGTTTTGACCATCTGACATATTGTGCAGGTTTTAATGTTTTTATTTACCTTTCTAGTTATACCTTTTATGAACATTTCTTCCTCTAATGCTTTTACCATTTTGAGTGTTCCCATGTGCCCGTATCTGACATGGTAGTCTTTAATTATTTTGTTTTCTAGTGAATTTGGAACTACTAGTTTCCATGTTCCTTGATTCTTTTTGGTTTTAATGAATAGTATATCTTTGTATATGCAATAAAAGTTATTTATAATTTCCTCAGATTCCAATAGTCTCCTTCATATGTTCAAGATTTTGGTATCTTGCTTCTGCTGTAGCACTATTTCGCTTATAATATCTTCCAGGTCCTTCCTATCCTTTAATATGTAATACACTTTGGCGATCTTCTCCTTTTCTCCTTCAAATGTTTGGTTTTCTACATTTATTCTGGACAATACATCCGCTACTACGTTCTTCCGGCCTGGAATATACTCCCACGCAATATGGTATCTTGCAGAGCGAGTATCCAACGTGTAAGTCTACCATGACTCAATTTGCATTGTTTGAGGAACGATATAGACTTATGGTCACTTCTGACTGTGATGGGATACCCTAAGATGTAGGTTCTGAACTTCCCGCATGCAAATACTATGCTGAGCAGTTCTTTTTCTGTAACGTTGTAGTTACGCTCGCAACTGTTTAGTATCCTGCTGGCAAATCTGATGACCAGGTGGTTTCCTTCCTTATCTTCTTGGTACAATTCTGCGCCTAGACTGACATCACTGGCATCGCAATTCAGATAGAAGGGCTGTTCAAAGTTGGGGTGATGTAGCATTACCGTTTCTAGAAATTTTTGTTTGATTAGTGTTAATACTTCCTCCTGCTCAGTTCCCCAAGTCCACTTGTCTTTTGCTGAGAGTTGTTTGGAAAATTTTGCGGTAAGATATGAGTAATTAGTTTGAAATTTTCTATAATAATTGCATATACCTAAGAAGGACTGCAACTGCTTCTTATTTTATGGTGTGGGGAATTTCTGAATGGCTTCTACTTTTTCTTGAGATGGAGATATTCCTTGTTCGGTTAAGTTGAATCCCAGGAATTTGACTTTGTTGGCTATAAACTTCAATTTATCCAATTTTAGTGTAATGTTATTGTTGGACAACTTTTTTAATACTTGCTTGATTCATTCACAGTGTTCGTCCCACTCTGAAGATGTTATTAGCAGGTCGTCCACATATACTGCTGTGAACTGCAGAGCCTCTTGACCTAAGACTTGGTCCATGCATTTTACGAACACTGTGACGGAGTTGATGAGGCTGAAAGGTAACCTCTTAAATTGGTAATTTCTTCCATCGAATATAAATGCCATATATTGTCTACTGTGTGGGTGCAGCTCCACCTGCCAGTACCCACATACAGTATCCCAGGTACTAATGTATTTGGTGCCATGAAACCTTTTTAAAATTTCTTCAATTTCTCCCGGTGAAGTTCGGTCATTTATAATCATTTTGTTGATCTCTCGGGCGTCTAAGCAGATCCGTACCTTACCATTCTTTTTGGGTATAGCTACTATAGGACTTGTGTATGGAGATTGGCTATACTCAATGATGTCCTCCTCCATCATTCTGTTTATTTCTGTTCTGACTTCATTTTTCAGGGAGTATGCTATGGGGTAAGATTTTCTATGGAAGTCTACCATTTCACGGAAGTTAATCTTGCATTGGTACCCCTTGACCTTGCCTGGAGTATTGGAGAAAACGTGTTGGTATGTGTTATAAATTGCTATAAGATTTTCAGCCTGTTTCTTAGTTATTTCTTGTTGAGGTCGTTCTCCTTGGAAAGTTCTTATTTCCTATATTTTCCATTCCCATAATTCTCTAAATTCCTCTTCATCGGCCATAATGATGACGGTTCATGTGTTTGGCAATAGTAATTTTTTAATCCTGGATCCTGATTCAAAGCCGTTGGTGTAGGGTTACAGTTTATAATGTTTGCAGACCATATTCCCCTTTCAGAAGTCAGCAATACTATTCCTTTTTGCAGGTTGATGACTGCCGAATGTTGTCTCAACACGTCGCATCCTATGAGCATATTAAATGGCAGTCCATTTGCTACAAGAAACACAATAGGTATGGTTGTGTTCTGATTGTCCAATTCTAAGGAAACTTGTTTTCTTATCGATTTATTTTGTTTGCCCGTGGCACCAATTATGATGATATTATTTATTGGTAGAGTGGGGATTGGTATCTGTGAGTTAGCTTGTATTCGCTCTAACTCTGGCTGGTTTATCAAAGATATATTTGATCCTGTGTCGATCATGATTATTGTTATGGTTCCGTTGATGGTAGCCTTTATGTGTACGATTTCACTGTTTGTTTTAGGTAGCTGGTTAGCCTCTTCTTCTAGAAGTTCTTCTCTGATATTCTTGAGGTAGTTGTTTGATATGATTGTTATAACCTTGTGTTTATTTTGTGATGTCATTCGTCGTAGCAACCCAAGTGATTGGTCATGTGAAGGGTATATCTGGTTTTTCACTGACCTCTTTAGTTTAAAGGTTGTTGTGTATTGATGGCCAGACTATTGGACTGGTCCGCCGTCTCATTGATCAGTCCTTGTTGGTCGCTTATCTGGTTCCTTGACGCTTCCGTGGTTCTATTTTCTGGGAATTGATTGTTATTTGTATTGGAGTTATTGTACCAGGAGTTTGTCTGTGTGTTTGGACAATACCTCCTATGGTTAGGTTGTCTCCTCCCATTAATGAAATTAACCTGGCATCAACGTCGCCTCTATTTTGGTTACTCCCAGTTCCCCTGTTGTACTGGTAATTCGGGTTATAACGGTTGCCATAATAGTTGCTATTATTGGGGTGGCCATTTGGACGTTGGTTCTGATCTGCTCCCCTGTAATTATTGTTCGCGGGGTGGTTGTTTTGGTCGTTCCTGTTATTTGGCTGGTTAGCCGGATTATAATTCTGTTGGTTCCGGTTATATGGCTGGTTACCTTGATGGTTGATCTTAGAGGAAATAAATGAGAATAGAACACTGCTTAGGAGTATAGAGGTGAGGAAGATTAAGTTGATAGGGCATGTGATCAGACATAGTGCTTTTTTAACTAACATCTTTGAGGGCAAAGTAGTGGGGAAGAAGCCCAAAGGAAGACCAAGAACTGCATACTTCCACAGCACAATGAGTGTCGTGAATAGTGAGTCCTATGAAGAAATGAAGAATATCGCAAGGGATAGAGTGACGTGGCTACAGCGACAAGGCATTGCCTTTAGGAGTTAATAACCTTGATGGTCATTGACATTCCGGTTCATATTGTTTCGGTTGCCATTTTGGGTGTTGCTGTTGGACGGGTTGTAATTAGGCGCATTTTGATTTTCGCTCCACCTGTTGTATCTTTGGTTCACCAGTCGGTTTCTTTTGTACTGACCGTCGTTTTCATGGTCCTCCAACAAACTTGCCATTCCCTGGATGGTTTTGATCTGACCCTGTCTCCTGGCCCTTTGTATTGCGTCCTCATAGTGATAACCCAGCTGTATTACTAATGATTCTTCAGGTATTCTTGGTTCTAGATTCCTCGCCAAGCATACCTTTCCTAAGAAGTAAGATGTTAGTGTGTGTCCCGCTTGCGGTTCATACCTCCCATTGCTGATGTCGTTCCTTACTACGTTTTGTGTGGATTCGGACCAATATTTTTCTCAGAATTGTGCCTTGAATTCCTGGTTACAGTTGATCTCCGGTCGAGTGGCCGTCCACCAATTGTCATGAGTGTCTTTGAACATTTCGTCAATGAGGCTCCTTACCGTCGTCCATCTTGTGTCTCTGTTCTTTTCGATGAGTTCTTCCACTCTCTTTAGGAATTCTATGGGATTACGCCTGTAACACCGAAAGTTTATTAATTCTCTGTTCTCATTGGTGATAATGTGAGTACTGTGGCATGGTTTCTCCCTCAGTGCGTCCAACTCTTCCTGCATCTGCCTCTCCCTTTGACTGATTCCTTGTATCTTCTCTTTGTTTTCCTGGGTCTGTCCGTCGACTTTGTTGATGGTGGTGCATACTCTTTCCACACGATCACTGATATCTGTTTGCATTTCCTGGTGCCTCTCCTCCAGCTTCTTGAGCACCTCCTGTTTCTTTCTTTGGCATTCTACTGTTGTTGTTACTTGGAGTTCTTGTATTCGGTTTTTTCCGTCGTCCTCGACAGCTTTAATTTTGCTTATGATTTCTTCTTGGGCCTTTGCTACCATTTCACTGGTTGTTTTTATCTTCTCATTATTTTCGGAGACCTTCTTTTTGATATCTTCACAGTATCCCTCTAACTGTTGTTCTAATTAACATTTTAACTCTTCTTTGTTCTTCTCATGGTTCTTCCTCAATTGTCCCCTCAATTCTTCCTTCAGTTCTTCATTTCTTTTTTGAATGTCCTCCATCAATTGCTGTTTTAGAGCTTCTTGGTTCTTCCGCAAAGTATCACTGTGTTCCTCCATTTTCTCATTTATCTGCTGCTTCAATGTTTCATTATTTTCTTCAATTTTGTTGTTCAGTGTCTCAATATCTTCCCTTAAAATCCCATTTTGTCTCCGTGAATTTTCATTACTTTTTTCCTCCATTTGGTCTATTTTTTCATTATTTTTGTCTATTTTTCCATTAATTTCCTCCTTCGTTTTCTTAAAATTTTCACCAGTTTTTTCCTGGTTTCTGTTTAACTGTTCCACCATAATTCTCATCATTTCTTGGAAATGTGCGTCCATTGATTGGGTTGGTTTGTCTGGTTGGTCCCCAACTGTTCCTTCCACTTCCGGTTCTGGTTGGGTTGGGTTTTCCGGTTGGTCCCCTTGGGTGTCCTCTTCGATCGTTTCCTCGATTATTTCTTCCATCATTTCCATTTCTTCTCCCTTGTTATCTTCAGTTCCCTGCTTAGCTTTATATCTTGTAACCATAGAATGTTGCATATTTTCCCGTAATCGCCGCTAGTCTTCTTTTCTAGCCTCACCAGTCGGTCGCCAATCTGTAACGCAGAAATGTGTACGTGTTCTTTATATGTGTGACGTCCGTCTCATTTAAGCCCCGCGATGGAAGCCAATCTGTAACGCGACGCTCTGTACGTGTTCTTTAAAAATGTATATGTTGTGTGTTCACCTCACACTGGTGTCGTTACTTCTGTGTTTTGCGCTAGCGATTTCCGTAGCGATCCTTCAATTACCAGTACAACGCGAGTGGAAACCTTACCTGTTGTTTCATAGGTGTTTAATAAATCCCGGGTGGCGCCAAATTGTTTACTCAAAACAATTAAATTAATAAATATTGTGGTTTAGGGATCTTAGCTATGATGACCTGGAGCATACAAATTTGTTCCCGCCTTCGTTCGACCTACTTAATCAAGCAGGTAGTTCGTAGAGTTGGCGGCGTGAGCGCTTGCCGTCATTCTCGCCGGTCTCTGCTATACAATACACAATTTATACAATACACTTCCCTATGAAATAAAAACAATGGTTACACTCTGTACTAGTTTCTTTAATTATTCATTGGTGATTATTCAGTTTGACAATAAAATTATACTTGGTTATTCAACAATTTTGCACCGAGAATTAATACGAGTCTAGTATCTCTAGGGTTTTGGCGAAAATCGATTTTGAACGAACGATTTAGTTAAGTATGGCTACTGTGTTGTCTGTTTACATTTATTATCGTTCAAAATCTGGGTCCTTGTGATTACAAGAAAAATATTAATAATGATTACAATAAAAAGTACACTACCTTACATTATTTGTACTTAAATAATATAATGTGTAGCTACAATTTGTTCCTGCAGTGTAGTAAAGTGTGTTTCAAAAGTTCGCAATTTAATACTAGGTAAGTTTCTTAGTTAATAAATTTTCAGTGTTTGTTTATTTTACTTAATCTTTGAAAGAAATTATATTCAGTTTATAGTGAGAGTTCATATAACTGTGAGAAATATTTAAAGTGAGTTTATTTCAGGAATTTGGGTAATTTAATGATACTTATCAATTCAGTAGGCTTGAGATAAACCGTTGTTCAGGTGAAATAGAATAGTCATCAATTTTGAATGATTTGGGCTGCTGGCATCTTTTTCATGTTAGCTGTGCTAATTTCTTCATTTAATTTTTATTTAAATTGGTCCTTGGCATCCGTTAAATGTTATTGTTCCTCGTCTTCTTCTTACTTGTTCATCTTTTTTTAAATTTTGATTACTTTTTATACATTTTAAATTAAAATTTAGGTTATTCAAGATCTGGCGTCTAATCTGGATGGGCGTCACTTATAGAGTACTATAAATTAACGGAAAATTCGTAACCAACGGTCTGTTGTCATGGTTACGAATAAATTCTGATTGGTTGATCATGACTTTATAACCATTGTTATCAATTTTGAATTTTTATTCAAAATTACTGTATATCTTCTGATTGCTTTTATTCTTCTGTCTTCCTTCCTAAGTATTAAATATTATCACTACTGTTCGTATTTCCTTTCAAAGATCTAACATTTTTCTTTTAATATGATTTACAAATTATCCTTGGCTAGTTACTCGCCTTGATTTGTTAATTTCTTTGTTAATTTTTTACAATTTGTGGGTATTTATTTCTGACAGTTAGACATTTCATAGGCCTAAGTAGCCATTGATTATATTTACTTATTTTATACAAATTATATCTCATTTTACTCTAATGTGCTTTGTTTGTTATTATAATTCATTGGTTTATTTGTTGATGTGTTTTGGATCTGTTTTTATACTATTTGTATGTTTCTATTATTTTCTATATCATGGCTTGTTAATTATTTCCTAACGGATTTTCTAGTGTAATTAGATCTGTATTGTTTTACCTTCTTATTTATCTATTTTGCCCTTGTTAACAATATGGCTACTACTCACTATTCTTTAACATCTAAAACATAACATCTAGGCCTATGGTCTGTACAATTCCTTCAGCCATATCCTATTCACAAATTTAATTAAACAATTTTTTAACAGTTATTAGGTAAAGTTAGCTTACAATTCATTTCATTCTTGATTATTTTTTGGGTGATAAACATCATCACACCATTTAAACTTACTTAATTGATTGTCCCTTATAACCTGGGGTGTTTATTGATTTCATTTTTGATTTCTTATTTCTTAAATAATCTCTACCTTCTATCCATGGTAACACTAACTGTTTACCTTTCATGGGATTCTCCCTTTTAAATACTATTGTATACAATTAAACTTAATTCTATTAATAATAAGATCCTTTTTTAACTAATAATGTCACCATCAATCTTCAGTGTTCATTACAGATTATTATCTGTTTACTTCTAATACTATCATTGACAACATACTTAATTATTAATATGGTTCACCATTAATCATTTAGTGTTATTTTAGATTATTAAGTGTTTATTCCTATTAATATGGTTTCTAATTATTTTGGGGTCTTACACTTTTACTTTTGCACTTCTTAAATGTTTACATTAAGCGTTTATTAGTGGGTAATCCCTATAATTACTTTTTCTTTGTCACTAAGTTAATTTTATTTTCTCACCATCCCACTATCTCTCTCTTTACAAATATTACTTATACTATTAATAAGTTATGTCTTTATTGAGTTCTTTATTACATCTAACTCTAATTCTTGGGTTAGTGTACTTTTATTTTTCACATTACTTTATTGGGTTTTATCAAATCATTTACATTTATCTTTTAATCGACAATAATGTTTTCTCATTCGGTTTCACTTTATTTCCTTTATACTTGGTTTGTTTCATGTTTATTTTCCTTCTTCATCTTATTTCGTTTCATTTTATTTTGGTTTTCCCCTTCCTTCAATAGGTTTCTTTCTTATTTGGTTTCGTTTTTCCCTTCTTCTTTTGTTTCTTTTTATTTGGTCAATCGCTTTCTTATTCGGTTTGTTTCTTCCCTTCTCCTTTTGTTTCTTTTTGTTTGGTCAATTCTTGGGTTAGGTCACGTCGTCGTTTGTCGCGTCATTGTCGTTTATTTTCATTATTTTAAACATTTTATTATATACGAATTATTTTTTATATTGTGGATTCATCTTTTTTTTTATTCCTGGTATTGGGGTGGCTTATTTGTGTTGTAACAATATTTACGAATCTACTGCCATAAACAACATAATAAATGGGCAGAATATTTAGCATTCTTTGAGAAAGCTATGAATGAAAATGACAGCGAAGCTACGAGCTACACACCGATAGAGATTGAAGAAGATCCACAACCCAATCGATTCTGGAGAAAGTATGTTCAGAAACCTGCTAATCAGAACTTACCCGTCCCAGTAAGCATCAAAATTGCACATGCAAAACGGAGAAGTATGAAGAAAGGTAATGAAAGAATTGAACGATTCGACAGAACTCACAAGTTACAGAAATTTAAGGTGGGACAGAAAATATTGCTGAAGACCAATCCAGTGGGAAAACGGAGTGATAATACATCAAAGAAATTCTTCAGATTATACGATGGACCCTATACGTTGCAGAAACAAATTGGACAACAAACTTTCATCGTATATGATAACATAAGACTGAAAGAAGTAGGCAAATACCACGCCAGCTCTTTAAGAAATTCTACGAATAAATAACTAGGTCACTGTGATAATTAAAGGCAAACGCTACTTAAAGCGGATGTTATGGAACACACCAACTCAACAGGCATTGGGAGGGGAATAATTGTTCAGCCCGCCATGCATAAGGGTAAAGTAAATAATAAGCTAGTCATTATTATTTGAACTAAATGTAAATAAATGTGCTTGATAACATGTTTTAATATACTGTTGTCTAAAGTAAAAGGCAAAAAATTTAATAAACCCGTTATTAATTTTTTTTTATTAAGCAAGGGAATAATGCAACAGTACAAATAGGTTGAGTACTGTGCATAGCACAAGTATTTAAATAAGTGATTAGAAGACATAAATAATAATAATAATCATTCAGCCTGCAATATAAACTGTAATAGAACTTGCATGTTGAGACAGGGATTAGAGCCAGCTGCTCTCTGCATGTGTGTACACACGTGAAAGGTTTGTGTGAGTGCGACTAGTTCATTCATGAAAAGCACCACCCTTTTCAGTAACGATATAAATTATTGTATTTAAATTAATTTGTAATGCTTGTGTGCACGGTAGCGAAAAACTAAAGACACCAAAATGTGTGGTTAAAAATAACAAACAAGTGTATAAAAAATAGTGAAAAACATTCAAAAAGTGTTAGTGTAGGAAGTTAAAAATCAATAGTAATTAAGATAAAGAAAAACGGTTTGTGCATGATGAACGCCTAGAAAATTACCGATTGAATGAATATCGGATAATGTGCTAAAGACTTCACAATTCACGAAGACAAACAAATTAAGTGTCATTAGAAAATGTGGGGTAAGAGTGACGCTCTTAACAATTTCAAACATGCAGAATATTGTCGAGACACGATTTTTGGTGCTCTGGGTATAAATACGAGGACGTGCAAATATCGTTCTCTTTCTCGTCAGACCATCTTAGCGGCTGGAGGCTCTGCTCAAGAACTATAACTTTTCTTCGTTCGACTACTGATGTAATCAGAGGCTATGTCCAACAACTAGAACTTCTAGATTTGATCGACGACCATGACAGCCAAAGAATCTACTTAGAAACAACAACCACAGTAGATCAACCACAAGCAGAGTAAGAGAATCCAGTGTAGCAGAGTATGAGCATCCAGCGGACGGGGGATGACTAGACTCCTAGAATACCCGACTCCAGGACTTTCAGGACCGAAGCGAATCATCCATATCCAGGACCGAAGAGGACACGCTTAAGATGTACCACACAAATAACAAGGTGACAAATAACCATGCATTTATAAGAAACTGAAACCGAACCAAATACTTTAAATATTAAAGAAAAAAAATGAATAAACAATGCAATTCTAGTATGAGTCAAGTAACTGTATAGTTGTAGATATGTTTTTGTTTGTACATTAAGTACAGTAATATGAAAGACTGTGTAACGATAAGAGTTAGCAGTAACTGTAATTTAAAATATAATTGTTAGTAGTAAATGACAACCTTGTCAGAGAAATTAATAGAAAGCAATGCATACGCCATAACAAAAAGAAATTAATATAAAAAATTAAAAGAGTAGATAATCAGTAAGATAATTGAGCTAGCTGAGAGCAGCATAGAAAATTAATAACAATGTATTAGCAATAAGATTTTATAATATGTTTTTGTGTCAAATAAAACTATGAATTATACATAGTATGTACGTAAAAATACGAATCATTTGGAATCGTAAAATAAATAAGAAATTAACGTGTAATCTGAGATTGCAAATTATACATAATAAAAATGTCAAAATAATAATGAGTTTCAAAACTGCAAAACAAATTTTAAAAAAAGTGTTAATAAAAATTGAAATGATTTATAAACAAATCAAATAGCATTATTATTATTATGATTACAACCTTCATTCTTGCAGACACACACGAATTTAATGTAATGTAATGTACCTAAAGATATTCTCATATCAATTAGTAAACACATTAAATTTGGTAGTGTTGTAAATGGCTGCCAGAAACATGGGGCTAACACATTAAATTTGTAGTATTGTAGTATACCAGTACGAGGGCTGACTAGTAAGTTCTTCACTTTGTACATTGGTTTGTCTCAGCATTGGAGTTACTAATTGCAAGACAGCAGTTTTGGGAAAGTTAATACAAATTTTTAATTTATCAAAGTTAAAGTTAGTGCCTCAACCAAAGAGATAAAATTAAAGTTAATATAATAATTATATTACCTTATTTCAGTTATGTCTTGTGACTCCTTGATAGCTGCTAGAAGTCACGAGATGGGACTGAAATGAAATCAATTGTGGCATGGATATTTGAAACATTAATTTTAAACTTAATACATACAAAATCTAATTGATAAAGTTGAAGTTAAAATAAAATTAACTGTTTAAAAGTTAAAACATTTTTGTTTTTTTGTTGTTGTATTGTTTTCATTGAGCAAACTACTTTGGTTGTTGATATAATTAATATTAGGTTAAAAACTGTTTATAGAATACATTAATTATTCTTCCCTTTACAGTTGTTATTGCAAAAAAACTTATTGAATTTGAACAAAAGCTGTATTACAAAATTTGTATTTGCTATCTTATTTGTCTTTCCAAAAAATGAGTTCAACAACACTGAACAGCTTTTCACAGTGGGCAGAGGAGAACACACTTTTGTTATACTTTACACATAATCTCTTTAGCAGGGGGCTCAGGTCTCCAACTTCTTTCATTTCATGAAATTACCTGACAAGTTCAATTCTATCAGGTTGCTTCCACTACTACCACCTTTACATTTGATAAACCTATCGAAAAATGTGTCAGTTTTACTTTCTTTATCTAATTTATTTGTAGACCAGTGGCAGCTTGTCAGGTGACCCAGGTGAAGTGCTGCTTCACCTAAAATAACTGGTTCAATGCGTTTCTTTTTACACAATTGTTTTCAATTTTTAGTCAATTTTATGTTTAAAAATATTTTTTAAATTAAATTTTGTCTGTATAATAATTAAAATAACATTTACAAGCTTTTATTTAACTTGCTTTTCCCGTGGGTTAAAGTGGATTTTTCAAATCGAATTTTTGCATACTTCCCGATGTGATAGGGACTTGAAATTTTGCATACATAGTTTTGTGAAAAAATAGTTCGCTAGTATATATAGTGTCACAGGTTAGTTTATAATAATCGTTAAAAATATTTAAAATTTGATTAATATCACAATACTTTCCTTTTTAAATTCACACTTTTATATTCCTTTTTGGTTGTTTCCACTATATAATTCATTTATTATTACTTTAACAATTCACTATATAGTTTTATCACTCAATTATAATTTAACTCCGGTTCACTGTACATCTAACCCGTCTGATGTTCGATTCCGAGTCCTTAATTGTAAACAATGCGTATAACTAAAGACTTTAACCTCCAGTATCAACCATTGGAAATATGTATGTGAAATGAAAAATGAATAATGGCAGTGTGGTTTTTGATTTGCTGTATCTACGTTAATACAAACTTACTGTCACATCTGTACCAGCGGCCGGCAAACATTTTCGTAAGGGAGGCAGGATACTTTTAGGCTTAGTGGAGCAATCAAAATTAAAATCAGTTTGGTGAAATCATCTACAGTTATTTGGTTATTGAGGAATTAAATTTTTCAGAGTATGCATATATGTGTACATTTGTCTCACAAGTAAAATCGTGTGCAATTCCAAAATTTACATTCTATAAAGAGAATCATAGTATAACTAAATTTGGAAAAATAGCAGATATTTGAAGATTCCTTTCCATTGAATCAAGTTATAACATTATACTTCACATTACAAACTATTATTAAGAGGGGACATTGAAATTATGATTGTCAAGGATTATATTTTTAAATAAAAAAATACACAATGCACTGAATGTAAACAAATAGTTTTTATAATATTTTTGAGATACAAAATTCATTTTGATATTGATTAATTATATTTTCGAATTCATGTTTAAGATCACATTGTCTAAATGAAGACGCCCATGCTTTTATTATCAGTGATAGTAGGCCTAAATGTAGAAGAAATAGTATCAGTTGTAATCTTTTTTTATTGAAGATTGATTTAAACATGGTATAATATCATTCCTTAGGCGCCCACGCTTTTATTATCAGTGATACTTAATGTGACAAAAATTTTTGATTAATAAACGTTATTTTCATTTGTTGTTAATGTACTTGGTATAAAATAAATTATTTTATCCTTTTTAGTACATTGATCATTTTGTTAATTTTAAATAAAAGCGTTTTTTTATTATTTTTTTTTTATTTCACACTTTATAGTCAAATTGTACAGATAAATTACATAATGAAAAGAGAATGATACATAAAAAATAAACAATTATTTATGAAATAGATAGATAAATTGCTTTTTATTGTATAAAATATGCATAATTAAATGATCACAGTAATTTTACAATTGCATTCGTACATTGCAGTGTATTGACAATACAGTAGTATTTACAAGATTAAATACAAATTAATATAATTACAATACAATAGTTTACAATATCATTGTTATCATATACTATATGTTTTAACATTTATCTTGGATGGTGTGATCGCATTCTGTCCATTTCAGCTAATGCATCATTATTACATGGTTTTTTCCAAGAAGTTTTGTGTTATCTATTTCTTCAATTTGAAGTCCTTTTAAAGATTTGACTCTACTAAGAGCGACGTATGCCTGCCCTTCTGCAAACATTTTTGGTCCCAAATAAACAACCGCATGTTCTACAGTACTGCCTTGCATCTTGTGCACTGTTGAAGCCCACTACAAGACCATTGGCAGCATTCTTCTTTCAACAGTGCCATAACTGAATTCTGCAGGAAATTGGATAGACATTGGATCAATTTTATGTATTTCACCTTGGCCAAAGTCCACACGAACTGATGGTATGTCTGCTTCATACATTTGTGCCCGACGAAAATACGGCCATATAATTTCGGTGATAAATCCAATCGCACCATTAACAAGACCTTTATTAAAATCTATGTTTGAACATAACATAATTTTAGCTCCTACAAAAATTTCCAACTCTTTTGGCATACCTCCTGAATTTGTTAATATCAGTCGGGATGATATTATCCAAATTTTTATCCTCCATGTTCCGAGTGGCATCCACCAGTATATCTTGAGCTTTTATTATATTCATAGTGATTCCTTTGCTTTTGAAATGGTTAATTACTAACTGATTATGTTTGAATACTTGCTCATTTGTAGGATAGATTCTTAGCTATTTCTATTATTTCTATTTCTATTTCAAAGTAAAATTACTTACCGTTATTTGTAATCACGTATTACATAAATGTATTACACAATTGTTTTCAATTTGTAGTCAATTTTATGTATAAACTTTTTTTTAATTAAATTTTGTCTGTATAATAATTAAAATAACATTTACAAGTGATGGAAATAGGTTACAGAAGCTGGACTTCGTTGCGATCACATACTACTCCACATATAGTAAGCCTACTGGTGGCTTCTGGCATATGCCGATGACATTGACGTCATAAGTAGGTCTGAATCTGGCTTAAAGGAAGCCTTTCAGGAACTGGAGATGTCCGCTAAGGCTATGGGCTTGATTATAAACCAAAGCAAAACCAAATATATGGTTGTAGGTGACAATACTCGTGATTATGAATTTGAAAAAGTTCAAGGTTTTCCATATCTCGGGTCATATGTGGACTCTGGAAATGACTCCTCTAGAGATATTGGAAAACGGATATTATCTGCTAATAGGTGTTACTACGGACTGGTGAAACATTTTAAGTCAAAATTAATAGGTAAAGAGACAAAAGCCACCCTATACAAGACCTTGATAGACCAGTCCTGATGTATGGCTCGGAATGCTGGGTGCTAAAAAACTAGACGAGCAGAAACTATCCGTGTTTGAGAGGAAGGTACTGAGGAGAATCTATGGCCCTGTGAAGGAAAACGACATTTGGAGGAAACTGCTTAATTGAGAGTTGTACGAAAGGTTTAAAGATCTTCCGATTGTGCAACTCATACAAATTAACAGATTGCGTTGGAGGATATAATCCCAAAAAGAGTCATAAATTGTTTGCCGATGGGAAGGAGAAGGAAAGGAAGACCGCGTACAAGATGGCTGGATCAGGTTGGTAAGGAGGCAGTGAGGCTGGGTGCAACAAACTGGTGGACATTGGCCGGGAGTAGAGACCAGTGGGGATGATTTCTTTTGGAGGCCAGGGCCCGGACTGGGCTGTAGTGCCGAGGATGTATGTATGTATGTACTGGTGGCGGAAAGCGCTGAGATCATAGAAGCAGCTTTCTGCACCTTGAAGGCTGCATCAGTTAATACATCACTAACAACGCTCGGTTTATGACGGTTGCCATGACAAGGTATGCCATACTCAGTGTTCCCCCATACACGTGAAGCAGTGTCGCTGTGCTGTTACACGTGGATATTGTACAGTGCTTTACCTATCCAGCGTGTTTGTTTTGTTCGTTGTTCGTCGTGTTTGATCGTGTGTGATGTTTTTACAGAATGTTTCCTTCATATGATCTGGTAGTGTCTTATTAGAAACACCATTTTCAAGATGGAATAATGATGATAAGAAAAACTTTTTAAGCTGTGAAAAACCTATGCCTATATTGAAAGTAAATAAAGTTGCAAAAATAAAGGACAATGGGTACAATCGCAACTTTAAACAAAATTGGTATTCAACGTTCGAGTGGTTGTATGGCAGTTATTATTTAAATAAACTTTTTTGTATGCCCTGCTTAATTATTAGTGTTAAATTAAGTGCATGGAATAAGAACGGCTTTGATGATTTCGGTAACGTTACTTGTGCTCTTTCCAAACATGAAGGTTCTTCTGAGCACATGCGTTGTGCATTGAGTTTTTCAATACTAAAGAAAAATTTAAGTACTATCAAGGATGGTTTGAAGGAAAATTTTAGGTTGTATATTAAACACTTCAATGACAACATTCGGCTTAACAGACGATTCATGCATCTTCCTATTCGTGCAGTTCTTTACTTGGGTAAACAAGAACTAGCATTTCACGGTCACCACGAAGAGTTATCATCTATTAATTGTGGAAATTTTAAAGAACTGCTAGAAACCTTCGTATCGATAAGCCCTGTAGATATTCAAGAACACTATAAAAAAATGTCACCCATCTTTGCCAGCAATTCTAAGACTATTCAGAATGAAATAATTGACTGCATTTCACAATATATTGATGAGCACATTGCAAAGGAAATAGAAGATAGTACATTTTTCTCAATTCAAGTGGATGATTCCACAGACATTGTCCACAAATCTCAATGTAGCATCATAATTGGATATGTTATAGTCTATTCCCGGTGGAAAGATTTTTGGGATTTTATGATGTTAGTTCCAGTCAGACTGCCGACACACTGTTTCACATTGTGTCAAGGTCCCTCGAAAAACTTGACTATAAATCAGAACTTATTGCCCAGTGTTTTGATGGTGCAAGCATTATGTTAGAGGAATTAAATGGTCTTCAGGCAAAAATCAAAGAAGTAGTGCCACAAAAGGGTTTTGTTCACTGCATGGCACATCATTTGAATTGTAGTGCTACAACAAAGCTGCAACAGCATTTCGAAATGTCGGATATTTTTTGCAACTGTTAACGGTTTACCCTCTTTTTTCCACAGTTCTGCTAAGCGAACTTACGCAGTAGACACAGTCATTGGAAGACAAATCCCTACTTCCTTTATTACGCGATGGAAGTCTAATTCCAAAATTGTGAATACTATGTATAATGAATGGGATTCGTTAAAAGAAGTATTCACTAAAATTGTGAATGATTCAAATTATGATCAAACATCAATTAGGCAGAGTGATGGCTTCTTAAATAAATTTAATGATTTTGAATTTACCCTTTTGGTTGTCGTTTTTAACGATATTTTTGGAGCCACGGATGTTCTCTTCGATGTGCTACAAAAGAAGACATTTGACATAATTTTTGTATCTCATAAGTTAAAAATACGCAAACACTCATAAATAGAAAAAGAACTGATGATGCATTTCTGAAAATTTTTGATTTAGCTGCTTCAAAAAGAACAGTTCCAACTGAATACCATGAGTGGCAGAAAGAATTACACTCACATGAGATCAACTTTTTGAAAAATATAAATTCTGTGGAATTTTAGATAACCTTTCACTACAAATAGCCACACATTTTAATTATATGGAAAAGCTTCAGTTTGTTACATTAATGGATACTTCAAAGTTTGTAACGTATTCTGAAAACTTTCCCACGGATGCATTAAGTAACTTAAAGGTGTGCTACCCTAATCTGTTTAGCGATTTCCAAATACTGAAAAACGAATTACAGCTTATTTATGAGGATAAGCAATACAGACAAATGGAACCACTAAATTTTATGGAACTTTTAGCTGACAACAGGAACATCTTTAAAGAAGCTTACAAACTGTTTTGTTTAATAGTAACTTTTCCATCCACTAGCGTTTCCGTAGAACGAAGTTTTTCTTGTTTAAAAAGAATAAAATCATACCTGCGTAACACAATGACAGAGGACAGACTTACTAACTTATCAAAAATTTCCATAGAAAAGGAACTGTTAAACGAATTAATTAATGTACAACTATTTTATGATGACATTATTGACAAGTTTGTATATTTGAAAGAGAGGAGAATTGACCTTGTGTTCAAGAAATAAAATGCAAGGCTGTAAGTCTTACTATTTTTAACTACTTTATTTGTAAATTTTATTAACATACTTTTCTTTTGTCTCCATTCATGATTCCAAAACAGGAAGAAACATATTCACATAATTGATGGGGGGGGACTTGCAATTTGAGTTAATATCATAATACATATCCATTATAGTGTCTCTTTCACCTCCTAAAGTTTCAAGCCAATAAAGGGAAGGGTCACAAAGTTAACTTCTTTTAATTTTGGTTGATCCAGTAAAGAACGGGAAATGTCCAAGTGATAATGGGAAAAAAGGGCAATGGCCAATATATGTATAACGTTGACTGCCCTGTGTAATGAATAGCTGCTGCATTCTGTCAATATCTATTTAGTGTGTTGTAAAATTTTGAGGTTAACAGAGTATTTGCAGAAAAATCGGGCTTCATAGTAAATTTTCAATATTTATTTTGTGATTTATTTACCAAATTATCTATTACATTGACAAACCGCAGTGAAGAACAAATACAGCTGCTCTTTAAAGAGGAGAAAATGGCCTAAACTTGTACAGTTTGTACGCTATAACCAAAAAGAAACAGAAAGTTGTTCTGCTGCATTTAAAAAGGAGTTTCAATGAAAGATCAGCATGGCAGTCACAAAAATCGACTAAACCGGTAAGTGAAGAAACTCTGAAACCTGTTTGTGAACATATCTCAGGGTATAGAGGGATAAAAAAATCACTATACCTTGCATGATTCCAAATGGATTTACCTCCCTGAAGAATTAAATGTTATGAAACTCCATAAACACTTTAGAGAGTGTTACCCAAGTATGTCTAAATGGAACAACCCAATCTTACCGAAAATGAACGAAATTTTAAGTGAAATATTGAATATCAGTTTTTTTACCCTAGAGCGGACATGTGCAGTAATTGTGATGAGTTCTTGGGAGAAATAGAATCTCTAAAGATAAAACTTATATCTACCACACAAACGGATTCAGAATACAAGGAAATTTAAACAAAATTTACTGCTCTGACTACAAGTAACCAACTACATAAAGTGAAATCTGGTGTATTTTATTCAAGAAAGAAATTGGTATGAAACCAGCAGAAAATGTGCTGAAAGGGACCTATTGCTATTGACTATCAAAAAACCTACAGTTACGTAATGTGACATTGAATAATGTCTATTATAGAAGACAACTGGCATTTATCTTTTTAATATTCACAAGCTTTCATCAAATGAATCAGTTTTTTATATATGATGAGAGTGTGGCAAATAAAGGAGCAAGCAAAGTATGTTCATTTTTGTTTTAGTTTATTATGTGTGTATTTGATAAAAATATTAAAAAACTTGAAATCTTTTGTGATTCCATATACAGGCAGAATAAAAACTGTACTGTCTTCAGGCGTATCCATTGTGTTGTTCATCATGCTCACAGATTAATATCACATTCCCTATATGTGGCCACTTCTATTTGGAGTATGACAAAAACACGAAATTAGTAAATCAAACAAAGAAAAATGAATTACCAGAGGTCTCAGTCACTGAAATACAATCAGCACAACAAAAGTTGACACTTTTTACAGTGACTGATGTAGACCAAACCATCGTACGAGATTGGAAACAATATTTGGCAAATAAGTACATTCACAGATGTCTCTTCCTAACAAGACCAGTAAAGGAGATCATTTCAGAAAGAGAACAAACTAGATTCCTAAAGTACGGAAATATGGGGAGAATAGGAGGCTACAGTAGTAAACTTTACCTGCACCAATGGTTCTCACACATCAAATTAATTCATCTTTCCAGAACAATGAACATCTTACCAGAATATCTTATATGCCTAGTGTAATGAAAATTTTTCTGATAAACAATTATTAATCTAATAAATTGTTAATTCATTGATGCACCAAACTATGTAATACACAATTTTTATTGCGGTGTATTTTTGATTTATCAGAAATGTATTTTGATTGTGTTGATATATTTTCAAAAAAAAATTTTTTCTTAGTTAGGCCTCACGTTGTTTGCGCCATAATATGTAATGCACAATTTTGGTAGTTGTTATGGTCAGAAGTAATTATCTTTTTTGTTTTTTGATCTATTTTGGTTTTGGTATAGTCTTATATTTCATTAAATATGTAAACTTCAGATTACGTAAATTGTTAAATGATAATTGAGTTGTGTATTCGTTTTGAGGTGTGTTTAAATTTATACCTGTACTTGTGTTAGGTACCTATATTGTTCCAGTTCTTGTTTATGTTTCATGAATTAAAATATTTAATGTCTTGACTACTTAAAATTCTTTAATTTCAATTAATTCCTTCTTTATTCCGTTTGAAGTCACTTACCTATTTATGTAATTCAAATCACATGTGGTACACAAGCAATAGGTACTACCAACTTATTCTTCGAATGTTTATGAAAACACTAATATTCAGAACCTGACAAAAATGTTAAGTATTAAAAATAATTATTCATACACAATTAATTCTCTTCAATATTCTTTTATTCCTTTTTAAATTCTGTTCTTTTCTTTTTAAATTAAAATGAACAACCTTTTCCTTAATTTTAATTGTCCAAGCTTGTTAAATTTTTAGCTCAGCGGTTGGTGATATGATCTTCTTATTCAGGCCTAGTCTGCTGGTTAAGTTATGTAAATATAAACTCGGGTTCTTGTGACTATAATAATTAATTATGAAAATATCTTTTGGGAAGTACAAAACATCACAATACAAAGTTGACTATAATGTAACAAAATAATATCTTATCTCAAAAATAACGAATAGTTCGTATGTGCTGAACAGTGTCTATTTTGAGGTTAACCTAATCTCAATAGGTAATACTGCTTTAAACATTAAACACAAAGAAATAATAGTTGAAACGTGAAAAAAATATAATAGTGTTAGTGTTTTTGTTCAGTGGTAGTGGAATAAATATTTCACAAGTGTACATTAAGTGTTACAGTTGTATTATTATAATTAGGTACCGTACAAGTCGTTAAAAATTTACGTATTCACACTATACTTTCTTTTACTTTGTACAGACTTTCTTATTCACTGTTAATATTATTAAATCACTATAGCTCCTTTTGATTGTATAAACAATTCACAACACTTTTCTCACTTTTTGGTTACCGTATGTTATGTTATTCTCTCTTCACCTAACCTAGCCGAGGTTCGATTCTGATGGTAACTTCGTGGTTATGGGTGTCGCAGAGGAGCCATTCTTTACTGTACGAATTCCAACAATAGACTAACTTGTTTGGCGTCACTTTTTGGGTTGCTACACACAGAAAGTGAAAAATTCCTATTGGTTGAAATCTTAAACATTGTTGTTGATGGCGTCTCTTTTCTGAGATTAAAATTACTGAAAATTCTTAAATTTAACATAGGGTCTTGGTAACTTTAATCTCTTAATAACTTTAATAGCAGGTTTTGTGTAACTTTAATCTCTTACTAACTACATTATTATCTTGTCCATAACAAACAATAGTTATTTCTTCTTTACATCTTTAGCATTCTTTTAATATACCGGTACAATAGTAGTCCTGCTTTCCTACCACCCATTATAACATTTTTATTCAAAAATAAAACTTTGATCACCCTTTTATATCATAATAAATGGGTGAATTATCATAACAATTCTCTATCTGAATTGTCTATGTGCCTATCATTCACAATCAGATACAACTACTTAATCTAGTTTTATCTTACATTTTATTTACGCTGTTATGTTGTATCCAGTTACTGGTTATCCAGCTAGGCTCTGCATTATAGGGTTTTACCTATTTTGTACATTATTTCTTATGCAGTTTACTGGAATTGCTGTTATTAAGTTTAATATAGACATGTTTGATCTTTTAGTTTTCTTATTCTATTTACAATGGTCTTAAATTCACTTGTTAATACTTATCTCTCATGACATAGGTTTATTACTTTATTATTGTTTTGTACTTTAGTATGTTTATATGACAATCTTTATGTTGAGGAAAAGTCACGTTACACTATACATTGGTAAATAGAAAACCACAATTATTTTTGGTCAAAGACTACTTCTTTACTCTTCCATCTTATGTCTAACAAAATTACAAAAAGAGGCTAGAGAATACTGAAATACTTTTACTTTATTTTTAGGTCCTTTTTGAATTTCTTTGGAGAAATGTAAAGACTTGCAAGTACTAAAAACGTTCTGTGGTGAGGAAGCACAAAAGTTGTATGACAATTTGGCTGTTAAAAAAAATAAGACTAATAATATTAATAAGGAAATTAAGTTAATAAATCTTATGAAAAGTTAAAACTTATTTGCATTAGTCTGTTAATTTCTAGTGTGTACATGGGTAAAAGGTGTGTGTGTGTGTGGAATTGGTTCGTTCATGAAAAGCGCCACCCTTTCTTTAACAATATAAATTATTTGTATTTATTTAATTTATAAGGCTTGTGTGCATTGTAGTGAAAAACGTAAGACACCAAAATGTGTGGTTAAAAATAAAGAACAAGTGTACAAAAAATTATGTAAAATGAACAAAAAGTGTTAGTGTAAGCAATTAAAAATCAATAGTAATTAAAGTAATGAAGATAAAGAAAAATGGTTTGTGTGTGATGAACGTCTAAAAAATTACCGATCGAATGAATATCAGGTAATGTGCCAAAGACATCGCAATTCGTGAAGACGAGCAAAATAAATTTAACAGTAAGCATGTGGGTGAAGAGTGACACTCTCGACACTTTCAAACAGGGAGAATATCGTCGAGACATGATTTTTGCTCTCTGGGTATACATACGAGGACGGGCAAACATCATTCTCTTTCTCATCAGACCATCAAAGTGGCCGGAGGCCCTGCTCAAGAACTACAACTCTTCTTTGTTTTACTACTGATGTGATCGGAGGCTATGTCCAACAACTGGAATGCCTAGACATGATCGATGACCTGGGCAGCCAAAAACTCTACTAAGAAACCACAAGCAGAGTACGAGCATCCAGGGAATCCAGAGTACGAGCATCCAATTATCCAGAGTACAAGAGACTACAAGACTCCTAGAACACCCGACCCCAGGACTTCCAGAACTGAAGACGATCATCCGTATCCAGGACAAGGAATGGACTCGGGACCACACGTCTACGAGAGATTCACCAGTAAAGGACTCAGGACCAGGACCAGGAGGGTACGCTGAGGAACCCTATTTCACCTACTAATAAGGTGCAAGAAAGCCAAATTTTCATCTTAACTAAAGACTGAATAAAAGACAATTTAATCTTGTAAAACAAGTAGAGAATAATAAGAGAAAGACTCTAATTTAATAAGAATGTAAATTGTAAGATTAAATGTAACTTTTCTTGTATATTAATTAGGGTAAGATTCAAACAGTCAAAAGTAATATTCACAGAAATATTTAAATTCTTTTACTAATAACTTACTGAAAAGATTGATATTTGATTTTGAAAAAATACGAATTTTACTAAAATAACATAAAGAAGCAATGCATATGCAATAACAAACAGAAGTAATTAATATAAAGAATTAAACGAGTAGATAATCATTAAGAAAATTGAGCTAGCTGAGAGCATTAACTTATAATAAATTTATAATAATGCATTAGTAATAAGATCAGTGGCGGATTAGACACCCTTGGGCCCCTATGCCTGATTTGCTCTGCAGCCCCCCCGCCCAACAACCTCATGTACAACAAGGTTTTTACATTGACCTTTAAAAATAGAAATTTGAAATGAAAACAAAAATAAAAAATATTTTAAAAAATTACAACACCAGATTAATTTTCAAGGAAATAGTTTACGTGTTAATTGAATAAAATTTGATCAGTATTATGAAATTATGTAAAAAAATCAATTATTTATTAATTTAAGCTATACAAATCGTGAAACTTTCCTTTGAAGCATAGTTTTTGGATTGGATATAAAAAATAGCCTAATCATTGCTAAATAAAAGATATTTTTATTGAAATGTAAAGACAGTTAATTAATAATTCATTATAAGATCAATAAGGAAATCAAAAGTATATAGCAATAGCTGAAGTTAATGTGCTAAAAACAGTTTTATTAAAAAATAATAATAAACTACAAATCAACTTTCCATGCTTTCATTAAAGAAAAGTCCTTAATAATATCATCAAAGTTCATTTCTGACAATATTTCTGCATTTGCTGTGAAACTGGTTAAGCTTGAAAGTCTGGAATCTGTGGTTGAGTTACGAAGATAATTTTTTACTCGTTTCAAAATACTCAAAGATCTTTCACCAGATGTATTTGTTGACATCATACACAAAAAAATTCTCAAAGCTGTGTCAATGTTGGGGAAAAGAGTTGTCAACTGTTTTTCACGTATAAACTTCAAGAACTCAGCAGGCAAATGGTGATACTTTACATTTAAGTTAAGAGCCTCGATAAACACCTTAAATGAATAAATTCTCCACCAAGATCTGAGGTAAGGTCAGCAGGATATTTCTGGGCCAAAATGGAAGCTTTTTCCCGAATTTCTTCATTTTCCAAGGTAAAAAGTTTGTATATGAAACCAAAAACTTCATTCTGATCGAAATAAGTTATCGATCTGTTTTTTAGCTCACTGGAAATGTTGTCGATTATGGGATAAAATTTATTTACGATCATGTCTTGTCTCCCGTCAAGTCTGCAGGTGCTGCAGGTATCATTATCATTCTTTGATTCATCATGAAATGTTTTTCTCTTTCTTGTCCTCTTTGAATGTAGATTGTAGTCAGCAGCCTCACTTTTGCACAATTCCATACCCTTCATCTCGTTATAGTCAAATCGTTCTCGTAATCCTTGTACATATTCTGAAAGAGATTTGTATAGCTTCCAAATAATTCCTAAGTCAGTACTAATGCTTTGCATAGTGTTACTTGCCGCATTAAAGCGCTCCAGAATATCATTCCATAATACAAGTAATATCGCTATTTCTATTCTGCCAAAAAAATGACATAGTCCTTCTGCTGCAGCTTTGGATTCTGGCTTTTCTTTTTGGTTTTCAGAAATATCTTGAAGTGCTTTATAAAACTCCCAGTAATGAAGTAGTAAAGCTCTTGACGCATGCCATTTGGCTGACCATCTGGTTATATTTAGTCTTTTGGGCAAGAGTTTTTTCTTGATGTTACTGTCTTTTATCATGTTTTCAATTATTGCCCATCTTGAAGTTGATGCACTGAAAAACACATATAACTCTTGCATAAACATAAATAATTTGGTTGCTTGAAGGCAGCAGTTAGCTGCGTGCGTGCCCACCAAATTCAGTGAGTGTGCTGAACATGGAATGAATTCTGCAAGAGGGTTGCGACTTTTAATTAGACTAAATATCACTATAATATTGACGACTCGGAACACTAAGTTTTTTATAAGTAAAAACGTAAAGTTTTACCTTACAGCCTAAACCGGCTTTCACCTATAGAAGAATCTAACGGTTATGACAGAACAATAGTCAGTAAACTCCTACACAAAACACAAAACAAACAACAGACGAAGACAGAAAACAACAAATTCATAACACTAACATACATCAACAAACAAACAGAAAAAATTGCCCACAAATTCAAAAAAGCAGGATACAGAATCGCTTACAAAACTACTAACAAAACAGAACACACACTATCAAAACGTATGCCCAAAGCACAAAACAAATTCGATCTACCCGGTGTATATAAACTAAATTGTTCAAATTGCAGTAAATTCTACATAGGCCAGACAGGACGTAGCTTCAAACAGAGATACATTGAACACACAAAAGCACTCCACACCACTACAGAATCTACCTTCGCAAACCACCTCATTGAAGCAAACCGAACATATAAAAACATCGACAATAACATAAACATACTACACGTACACACAAAAGGCCGAAAACTAGACACTCTAGAACAATTAGAAATATACAAACACACAAAAACAAATAAAAACGACATCCTAAACGAACAGACACAATTCAAATCGCACGCATTATTCGAACACATCTCACCACACACACACAGCTTCAATCTTTCGAAACACTATCTCGTCGCCAACAACAAGACGAGCAGCGCTACTAACGACAGCCTCTGATGAAGCCTTCTATAGGTGAAAGCCGGTTTAGGCTGTAAGGTAAAACTTTACGTTTTTACTTATAAAAAACTTAGTGTTCCGAGTCATCAATATTATAGTGATATTTAGTTAAGTAACGGACACGTCATGGACAACGAAATCCAAGGATTTTAATTAGAGCTTGAAGTCCTGAATATTGCCCAGACATGTTTGCAGCATTGTCGTATGATTGACCTCTCATATCATCAATAGAAATGTCTAGTGACGAAAGCGTGTTCAAAATTAATGCTTCCATTTCAGCAGCAGTGTGGTTTTCCATTCTAATAAACTTCAGAAATCTCTCTGTCGGACATCCATTATTTAAAACATAGCGAACAATAAAAGTTAATTGGTCATGATGAGTTATACCAGGTGTTGAATCAACACTTATAGAGTATTATTTGCTTGATTTTAACTCCTCGACAATTGTTGGAACAATTTTATTGTACATTGTTTCAATAAATTCATTACAGATTGTTTTTGACAAATAACTTATCTTTCCTTGCCCAGGATTGCCATGGTTTTGTATGTGGATCTTTAAAAAATCATCGTATTCAGCTATTACCTCAAGAATTCCTAGAAAGTTGCCATTTGATAGAGATCCAAAAACTTCATTTTCAGAACCCCAAAAGGCTGGTCCACGAGCACCAAGAAATTTAATTACATGAACAACACGAGTTAAAACCTTGTGCCACTAGTTCACTTCTATTAAATACTTTTGATGAAGAGCAGAATCAATTTTTCCAAGTACATTGCCTCTCATAACGTAAGATTGCGTGTTAACTCTGTGTTCAGAACTTTTTTCATGTTGTAAAAGTCTAGAACTATTTTTCCAATCGTTAAAACCATGAATAAATGCGTTTTCAGTATCATTTTCATTTGTATGGAAAAGCTTGCACGGTTCACAATAAAAACAGTCTTTAGAGTTCGAATACATTAACCACCCTCTTTTTTGTAATTGTCCATTTCGCAAACGAGTAAATAACATAGTTTTGTTGGCATATCTTGTCTTGTCTGGATAAACACGTTTAGATTTCGAAAAATCACAGTCAGTTATTTTTGACAAGTCCTGTGGTAGGCTTTTCACAATTTTATCTTTTAGCTCATTTGTTAATAGTCCCCCAAAAATTGGGTCCGTTAAATCAAATTCAAGAATTTGTCCTTGCACATTACAGTTAGACTGTGCTCGTGCTTCTGAATCTAACGGAATATCGTTTAAAACAGTATTTTCAGGATCAGTACTTGTATTTTGCAAAACCGTTACAGAATCTGTAACTTCAGATTCGTTAACGTTACAACTAGGCCTATCATTTAAAACAGTATTTTCAGGATCAGTACTTGTATTTTGCAAAACCGTTACAGAATCTGTAACTTCAGATTTGTTAACGCTACAACTAGGCCTATCATTTAAAACAGTATTTTCAAAATCAATACTTTGCAAAATCGTTGAAGTTGTAAAAAACTTATCTAACTTAACTGTTTTTTGCAAAGATTTCAAATAAGCATCGTCCTTAGCTTTTTTTAACTTACGTTTGCAAGCTCCACTTGCGGTGTGTAAATTTTTACTCATGTTTGAGTTTGATTAAGATGCCTACTGTAAGCGTTTAGCCTCACACAGAGTCGCACTTCGCACACAAAAACATTCAACACTAGTTAATACAACGCACTTGTCACTTGTAGACTTGTAGAACTAAGACTTTCCCAACTTCCTAGGCTAACCAGTAACAATAACTCAAAACAAACAGCTGCTTTGTTGTTCAGGCACACGGTCGTACATACAGGTCGGGACCAGGGTTGGAGAATGATGCCATGCGTCATACTCGATGACTGTTAGCAGCTAGTGGCACCTGGTGACGCAATAGAGAACGTTGTTTAATTGTTTAAATGATGGGAAGAATTTGAGACATTTAATTTAGTTTTATATAATTTATAAATTAACATAAGATCGAAATTACGATTTTCAACTGTAAAACGCTTTTGTTAAACATTATGAAAAATAAAGAATCTATAAAAATAATTTAAGCAAAAAAAAAAGGCCTGCCCCCTAGGCCTGGGCCTACCGGCCTAATGGATAAACCGCCGCTGAATAAGATGTTACAATATGTTTGTGTCAAATAAGACTACGAATAATACATAGTAGGTATGTAAAAATATGAATCATGTGGGATCGTAAAATAAATAAGAAAGTAACGTGTAATCTGAGATTGAAAATTACTCCTAATAAATATGTCAAAATAATAATGAGTTTCTAAACCGCTAACCAAATAAAAATTGTTAATAAAAAAAAATTGAATTAATTTATAAACCAATGAAATCGAATTATTATTATTATGATTACAACCTTCATTCTTGCACACACACAAATTTTAGTGTGAGGCAATGTACATAAAGATTTAACACACGTCAATTAAATAAACACATTATATTTGCGATGTTGTAAAATGGCTTCCAAAAATGAGGGGCCAACACATTAAACCATGTGTTGTTGTAAATGGAGCCCAAGAACGTGGGGCTTGGCCATACTCATTTAACGATTTAAAAAAGAATTTTTTTTTGTATATGAATGCTCTAATGAAAAGTGTGTTAAAGAAAAAAATATATTGTATGAAATAACTAGTATTGTAGTAAATGTTATTTCAAATTGTTGTGTATTATAACAACACAACTGGCGCTCAACAGGTAATAAAATTGTAAATGAACTGTAATTGTAATACTAATATAATATTAAAAATTACTAATAATAACATAATAAATAAAACGTAGTATAACCGGGTATCACCAATAATAATTATTTTAAAATATAATATAATAAATACGAAATAATTTAACATGGCAGCACCAGGAGGTTTTGATATGGAAGCACTTCAAAATATGATGCGTGCCTGGGTGGACAAAGTAAGTATAAAACAAAAAGAAGATAATAGAAAACAAATGGAAGAATTAAATCAGAATATGAATAAACAAACAGAAAGTTTAAATGATAAATTAGAAAGTATCAATGATAAACTAAATAAACAAACGGAGGATTTAAAAGAAGATTTAAATAATACACTAAGCGAATTAAAACAAGAAATCACAGATAGTACGATGCAGTTAGCAAATAAATTTGTAGACACGAATCAGCGCATTGATGCATTCGAAAATACAATTGAAACAATGCTTTATGAACAAACTATTATAATCGACAATAAGCAAGAAGAAATTTTAATAATTCAGGATGACGATTCTAAGGAAATAATTAGTACTAGAAAAGAGTATAAAATAGAATTTCAACAATCGTACCTGGTTAGCGACAATATCCAATTTGCTATTCAAACTCAAAGTAGTAAAACAATTAAAAAGGTAACACGATTGAAACACATCACACGCGACGAGGTTAAGCACAGCAGTTATCGACCGAACAGTCATTATGATGATAATTATAATTATAATTATAAACACTACAGTAATTATTATTATACAACAAAGCGAAGCGCGAAGAAGGGAACAGCTGTTTATATAGGCCTCACGCAAACTGCTAATACAGAATGCATTCGTCACGAGAGAGTAATTGAACATGCAGAGAAGAGAGAGAGAGAGAGGCAAAGAGAGAAGTCGTTTCGTCTCATCAAAAAAAAAAATTCGCACTGTATGAATGGGTGAGTTACACAGTCAAAACAGACGTTAACACAATGAGGGTGCGAAGTGGAAATTGTTATATGTCGGCGACTAGGCTACAAAGGAACAATACCCAACATCTGGTCAACGGGCCCCATGCACTGTGTAGTCTAAACTAGGGTGGAATGATAGGACACTCAACGCTCTATTGTAAATAATTATTTTTAAAATATTACGATTTAAATTATTAATAAGATGTGAATAATATGTTAATGATAAGATGTAAATATGTAGAAAATGCCATTTCTACGGAGGTATAATGTACTATAAGGAATTTCAGCCAAAAGAGTGTAAGGAAGAATGTGAAGAAGATCTACAATAATGAAGAATGAAGTACATTGATTACCTATTGAATTCAAAGTTAGTAATGTATTAAAAAGAATGCTACAAAATATAATAAGAAGAATCAAGATGATGGTAAGAAATCTAATGAATCAATCTCTACTATCAGATCAATATAAGATACGATTATTGACAAATGAAATGTTACATAAGCTAATCAAACCAACTCATGGTAGCTTAGCTCATGTATCGGCATTAAAAATGATTATTTATCCTTTAAATTAATAACAGGTGGAGAAAGAAAAAAAATGAATTGAAGAAATGTTATGATTGCCAGACTGCTAAAAAGCGAATCTTCATAGCTATGTGGAAATGCAAGTACACAGAAAGAAGCGATAGGGGGAGTTAAGGGCAGAAACTACTTAGGACCCATTACCACGATAAAGTCAGGGGGTTAAACATTTAATAGTTTATATAGACGTGTTTCTAAGGCAGTTCATCTGTATCCGATCATACGACCCACAACTAAAGCTGTCATAAAAATTCTGTTACGGAAGTGTATTCCAACACATGGTAACATTAAAAGGATTCTTAGTGATCAGGGAGTGCAATTTCAGAGTGAAGTATGGCATAGAATATTGAGAGAAAATGGAGTACAGCCCATACTCACATCCACAGGGAAATTTAGCCGAGAGGGTGAACAAGGAGTTGGGTAAATATTTACGAATCTACTGCCATAAACAACATAATAAATGGGCAGAATATTTACCATTCTTTGAAAAAGCTATGAACAAAAATTACAGTGAAGCCACAAGCTATACACTGATAGAGATTGAAGTAGATCGGCAACCCAACCGATTCTGGAGAAAGTACATTCAGAAACCTGCTAATCAGAACTTACCAGTCCCAGTAAGCATAAAAATTGCACATGCAAAACAGAGGATTATCAAGAAAGGTAATGAAAGAATGGAACGATTCAATAGAACTCACAAGTGTGACCCCTCATGAGTGTATGAACCTTAAGTTCCTTTCACAGCATTAAATAAAATTGACAGGACTACATCACCTAATTTCAAACAGTGGTTATAGAATTCTAAACAGTTATTTGACTTCACAAATTCCGAAGGAATTAAAAATCTTTATGTACTTTAATAATCAGAAATTAATCATTTGAGGCTTTACAATTTCAGAAAATTTTGACAATATATGTTTTACCAAAAATAATGAGTACATGTCTTATAATTAAAGAAAATTAAACAGCAGATACTACCAGTGAAAGTCAATCAATATGTGTTATGCCAGTTAAGAAAACAGTCAGTATAGCCCTTGTGCAAGGAGCAAAATCAATTAATATATATTCCAGAAAAATAGCAATTGTTTCTATTAACCCCGAATGACTATATAAAAATAATTAAAAGAAAAGAAATACAATAAGGTGGTTGTGCTCTAGCATCTGTGGGAGCGCGCAAGCATGTAGTTGACAAAATCTGACCGGCCTCCAACCTGTCTGAGGTTGCACCAGCATGAGCCAGAAAAAAAAAACAAGTCCCCTTTTTAACACCAGAAACGGCCCCAAAAGAAATAAGGAAAACCCCAGCCCTTAAATGTGGACCCATAGAGAAGTTAAAATATTCATCTCTGTTCCAGCCGGAACAGAGATACTAACCTGTTCAATACATACTGTAAAAACTAACATGAGAATGGTCAGCAACCTGTACAATGTGCAAAAGTGAAAATATCTCTGGCACGCTCCCGCAGTGCATCACCCACTTACAGGCAGTGCACTTAGCGTTATGTAATTCAATTATTAAAAAGTGTACATGAATTTAACCAATAAAGTTCTGAGTCATGAACAGCGGCTTCCCAATCCAGCAGAAAGTCTGCACACGTGGGCCCATAGATGTAATGATAATTGGTAAGAAAACAATAGAGTGCATATCACCTCATCACAGCAGTCAAGTGTTACGTTGAGAACGAGTCCCCATCTCCCTCTTCGTATAAGATCTTGTTCATGGTTCACAGCTTAGGCAGGTGTACAGCCATCAGCAAGCCAGGAATCCGGCTTAGTTCGAGAACCCTATTCATTAAAATAAATTAGAGAACTGTTCACTAAAAATGTACACCCGAGTTCAGGTAATTAACCTCATAACGGGTCTCCAACTAACTCTCAATAAAAGCACAATTTTCATTAATAAAGTTTTTGCAACCAGCTGAAAGAGCAGAAAATTCGGCCATGGAATAAATAAATTTGAATAATGAACAGACCTTATTAAATGTGGCTTAATATAAAGTGAACCGCACTAGGCCAACATGCTTCGACATATATTTGCAGGTTAAACGGCCACGTGGTGAGCCATAATCATTATTTGACCAAAAAACAACAACTGCAAGGCACTCACAGCATTAAGAATGTTTTAACATTAATTAAATTTCATTCAGGGAAGCTCTCACAATTAATTCTCTACTGTGAAGTTAATTAACAAACTCTCCGACAGTCTACTGCATGCATAGGCACAGTTCACGACCTGACTAAGCATTAACTTTTAGTCATTAATTTTTTAATGTTGTACACTTTTACCATGACAATGACATTTGAAAAACTTCTCACACTATTACAGAAAATAATGAAAAGAGCATGGGCTATATACTGGGCGTTACGTAAATCAGTAAATAATGAGTTTCTCTTAACATAAACTTGTCGGGTCGCACACACATATCATTACGTATTTTATACGGTTGCATATTGTTATTAATTATCCATACATGTATAATTACTTATGAAGACAAAATAATGGAAAACTTACCGGGAGTCAATTTACGCTTTAGCCAATCATGAAGACGGATACAAACTGCGTCGGAAGGTACGAAGAGAGAGAGAGAGAGAGAGTTAATTATCTGAGCCAGGCGAAGCGTAGACTGCTGCAGTACTCGACAAGGCAAGCCGACCTCAAACATAAGCTGCGCGCGCAACCGTCCCTTTTATCTCGTAGTACAAAGATCGCCTAACATACTCTCGTTCGCAATATAGTACAATGAAAAAACTTTAACTAAAATCTTCGATAGCCGGCGCCCCGGCACACCCCCACCCCGAAAGGGCAACCCGGTTGCCCCACTCTCAAACTCGGGAAAGTACCCTGCAGTGTACCCCCATCTTAAAATACTCCGGTGGACATCGTGGGTAAGTTGGCCCAGCGGCACTTGCTCCCAGGAGAACCACCATCCCCATGCGACCCTCTCCGCTATGCCAACCCCACGGGACCGCCCCAACACGTCACCCTCTCCGGTGACCATCACCTACTCCCACCGGTCCCACTCACATATTCGTCCTACGACCCAACAAGGTATCTCACACCTTGATATGTGAGCGACCGAACTACTCCTCGTCCATCTCTTGGGCCGACCAGCCACATGCTCCCACAAGGCATCTCCAACCTTGCCATATGGCTGGCCCACTTCCCTACACAAGGGCGGACGGCCCCGCTCAGCCAGACAGAGAGGACCGCACCAAGGGCACACGAACATTAATCCCATCATTTACTCATTCAAATACACCATAACTAGAGGGGGTTTACTTTTCTACAGCACCTACTATACGACTTTCTCTCTCAACAAAAATAACACCAGGAAAACCGGAGAATGCGGCATGGCTCGGACCCTATAATGAACAACATCAACCTCAACAACTATTAACCACCAACAACAGCACACCATCACTCCATCTAACCTTTAAACAGGGGAAACTGACGATCTCAAAGACCACGACCATCTCGAAGACCACAATCTACTCACTTCCTTATCAATAGTTTTTTTTTTTTTTTTATACTAAGGGCAGGGGTAGGAAAATCGGGAAGATGAAACGGGGCAAGGATCATTAAAGGGTCAATAGTTAGGACTAAGGGTAAGGACCTGGTTCCCTCCGAAAATAAGGATGAATGGAGGAAACCAAGGCTCGCGTGGGCAGGGGCGCAACCCTGAAATAGATGAACACCACTGGGAGTGTGGGGAACATCTACCCGCTACCCGTTAACCTCTTCTTCTTACCTTTCTATGACGCACCTTAGGTATTCGCTCCTTTCGGACACCACTCTCTAAGAAATTATCTCGTGTTGAGCTGTACTGACTGGTTTCTTCGGGATCAGAATCAAGGCAACTTACCTCACTACTTTCACTCCGCTTTGGATTATGCTCATCGTCTAACTCCTCTGCTACAATTTCTTCCTTTTCTACAACTTCCCCTTCTTCATCCACATAATCCAAATCAACTTCCTGACACTGCACCTCCTCAGCATCTTCCCGTTGCTCCTCTGATCCATCTTCTTCACCACACGCATCGCCAGCTCCTTCATGAACTTCTTGACTAACCTCTTCTCCGATCTCATTTTCATCAACACGTTCATCACCAACGTCCTCGCCATCACTTCCACTACCACCATCTGAACACTGCACATCTACGTCCTCCGCTAGTTGCTCACCTGGTCCACCTGAAACTTCCTCCCGTTCCTCGGAATCCTCAACACTACTTACAGAAGGCGTCTGCACATCTTCACACACTACCTCACTCTCACTCACAAACTCCACAACGCTGCCACCAAATTTCTCCTCAACTTCTACCTCACTTGCGGCATGGACATCCCCTTGTCCATCCACAACCTCAGAAACACTCGCAGCCCGGATATCCCTGTGCCCATCTGCAACTTCAGACTCTACAGTCTCCCTAACACCTACAACTATACTCACCTGCGCAGCATCTGCAGACCGCTCTTCTGACTCTTCTGTCGATTCCACTCCTTGACCACCTTCAGCAACTAGAACGTCCTCAACATCTTCCACCCTGGAATCCAGCTGTCCAGGCTCAGGTGCAATGACTAAATTAATTTCTACTGGCGATGGTAAAGCGACACTCTCAAATGACTTCTCATATCCCTGCGTAGACGATGATGATGTTACAGGATCTGGATCCCTCACGACCCGAGATGTAAATACCGGAACAAATTCTGCGGCCTCTGGAATCAACCATGACGTCCTCTTTGAGTCCGGTAATTCAGTATTAACTGACGCGTTCTTATCCTCTTGTATTGTTCCCACGAAGTAATTCCGCTCTTCTACTTCTGCTTCCTCTTCTTCATCTACTACTCTCTTAGGCACTTGTACTTCCTCTGGAACCTTTAAACTCTCACTTTTCTGTAAATGAGAATAACGCCTAACTACAGGCTCCCTACTTGCCGATGGTTGTTCCCTAACATAATTTCTTTTTCCCCTGTTAATTTCATGTTTCTTTGTTTTCTGTGCTGTAGCTGTTGTTACCGCCTTCACACTTGCCACCCCCTTGTAGCCTCCATCACTTCCGGAATATTCTGGCTTTCTAAGCGTCTCTTGGGTTCTCCTCCAACCACCATGTTTGTCCCTTTTGGCTCTTCCTGATGAACCACTGGAGTATTGGACCTCGGTAGCCTCTTTTCCCCGGGACTCGTCAACCTCCTTGACCATTCCTGAAAGCACACACAGTCGCTCAAGGTCCGCAAAACAACGTGGACGGTCCGCGAATGCCAAACGAGATCTCTCCCGGGGAGTCAGTCCTTCCAGAATCACTTGTATCACTTCTGTCTCGGGCAACCCCAATCTTAACACCCGGGAAACTTTCCGTATATCGCGCACGAAGTCTCCTAACGCCTCTCCGTAGGCCTGTGGGTGATAGAATCTTTCCAACTCAAGCTTGGCGCGTCGTCGAATGGGTAGGAAGAAGTTCAACACCTCCCCATGGAAAGCATCAACACTGTCACCCCGACGCAGAGCCTTGGTGACCAGATCAGCCAATGTACTCCGGCAATACGGGTATATAAGAGACAAGACCTCCCCATCGGACACCCCCGGGAAATCTGCCACCTGCAGGACCAGGTCCAAGAAAACCAACAGCTGGTCCTCATCAAATCCATTCACCACCGGAAATTTCTGGAGAACGCCTGTAAGAGGGTGGGGCAATTGATAGCATATCCCCGCCAGAATTGCACAATTCAAAACAAACAATCCTAAAACAAATCCCCACTAAACACTTAACACAAACATAACCTACAAAAACATATTAACAAAAATCGGAAAAACTCAAGTACTGTCCTTCCTTTGAGTAGACCCCCCGGGTTCTCTAGCGCTGCGGAAACCTGGCCTAGTCTGAACCATTCACATCCACGACGGAAGGAGACAAGAGACAAGCAACAATACTACACACACATAACAGCAAACAGCAATTCGACACACATGCCGTACCAACACATAAATCACAAAACCAACTAACAATCAACTGAAAGTCCTAATTCGGGAATTAAAATACTTCGACATCAACCGGACACAAGTCGGTTCCGGTACCGATTTCCGATCGGGCCATACCGCATCCCATCAATATAACACGCCAAACTCCGACCCCGAATCAACATTCCATCTTCCAGGCCACACTTGAGACTCCCCGGCCGTACAAGCTATCAAAAAATTTTTTTTAAACACCATTAACCGCCTCAGTGGTGCGACCCGACTCACAAATTAAACAACTTATAACTATCCTACACGGGTCTATATCAACTATGTCACAACAATCGCATTAATATTTCCGAGTCTGCAAGCCCCGTCACACACCAGGACCCAAGGGTTCAAGCCTAGAATGAACCACGCACTGAGCTACCATTTGTGGTAGCAGCCTTTATAAACCACGCTCTGCGGTACCATTTGTAACCCCTCTTTCTTTTTATGTCTTTTTATGAGTATGAAAACAACTTATTTTATTTTAATATTTTTTTTTGAAAGAGAAGCCACAAGTCAATTAGGACTAGGCAGGAGCCTAGAGAAGCAACAATTGTGCCGGGTCCAGTATGACGGGACTTGCAATGAAACTCAGCCGTAATATAACAATAACAATTTATTGTTTTCCTAGAATTCATACATGCATAATGTAAGCCCTGCTTCAACAATATTAAAGAAACAACAAGTATATAGCATAACAAAGTGTGTAAATTCAGTTAACATATGTATGTGAATATAATATCATAACCCGTATGTACAAATGCAGTAAACAGATATATGTATATAATAGCATAACCCATATGTATAAATGCAGTAAACAGATATATATATAAATAGAAAATTCTCCCCCCCTTTCTTGTGGCTAGCTAGACACAGACAAACATACTACATACAGAACATAAGGCACACAAACTCACAATTACCTCAATTCGAACACAAATGCCCCAGGAATGCACCCGCCTGGCAGGCCGTGTGACTACAATCTTATAACCCAGCAGTGATAGAATATTTCCCCTACAACAACCCGATTTGTAGAATTACCTAAACGCCAAACCCCAGAAAGAGGATAATAATTCATAACGCATGAATAAAACCGGACC
Organism: Magicicada septendecula; assembly: GCA_034769895.1. Taxonomy (NCBI): domain Eukaryota; kingdom Metazoa; phylum Arthropoda; class Insecta; order Hemiptera; family Cicadidae; genus Magicicada; species Magicicada septendecula. The sequence goes on from CM068372.1 coordinate 171,589,550, forward strand.
GCCCATTTGTCTAGCATTCCACTGATCAATGACCCCTCATGAGTGTATGAACCTTAAGTTCCTTTCACAGCATTAAATAAAATTGACAGGACTACATCACCTAATTTCAAACAGTGGTTATAGAATTCTAAACAGTTATTTGACTTCACAAATTCCAAAGGAATTAAAAATCTTTATGTACTTTAATAATCAGAAATTAATCATTCGAGGCTTTACAATTTCAGAAAATTTTGACAATATATGTTTTACCAAAAATAATGAGTACATGTCTTATAATTAAAGAAAATTAAACAGCAGATACTACCAGTGAAAGTCAATCAATATGTGTTATGCCAGTTAAGAAAACAGTCAGTATAGCCCTTGTGCAAGGAGCAAAATCAATTAATATATATTCCAGAAAAATAGCAATTGTTTCTATTAACCCCGAATGACTATATAAAAATAATTAAAAGAAAAGAAATACAATAAGGTGGTTGTGCTCTAGCATCTGTGGGAGCGCGCAAGCATGTAGTTGACAAAATCTGACCGGCCTCCAACCTGTCTGAGGTTGCACCAGCATGAGCCAGAAAAAAAAAACAAGTCCCCTTTTTAACACCAGAAACGGCCCCAAAAGAAATAAGGAAAACCCCAGCCCTTAAATTTGGACCCATAGAGAAGTTAAAATATTCATCTCTGTTCCAGCCAGAACAGAGATACTAACCTGTTCAATACATACTGTAAAAACTAACATGAGAATGGTCAGCAACCTGTACAATGTGCAAAAGTGAAAATATCTCTGGCACGCTCCCGCAGTGCATCACCCACTTACAGGCAGTACACTTAGCGTTATGTAATTCAATTATTAAAAAGTGTACATGAATTTAACCAATAAAGTTCTGAGTCATGAACAGCGGCTTCCCAATCCAGCAGAAAGTCTGCACACGTGGGCCCATAGATGTAATGATAATTGGTAAGAAAATAATAGAGTGCATATCACCTCATCACAGCAGTCAAGTGTTACGTTGAGAACGAGTCCCCATCTCCCTCTTCGTATAAGATCTTGTTCATGGTTCACAGCTTAGGCAGGTGTACAGCCATCAGCAAGCCAGGAATCCGGCTTAGTTCGAGAACCCTATTCATTAAAATAAATTAGAGAACTGTTCACTAAAAATGTACACCCGAGTTCAAGTAATTAACCTCATAACGGGCCTCCAACTAACTCTCAATAAAAGCACAATTTTCATTAATAAAGTTTTTGCAACCAGCTGAAAGAGCAGAAAATTCGGCCATGGAATAAATAAATTTGAATAATGAACAGACCTTATTAAATGTGGCTTAATATAAAGTGAACCGCACTAGGCCAACATGCTTCGACATATATTTGCAGGTTAAACGGCCACGTGGTGAGCCATAATCATTATTTGACCAAAAAAAACAACTGCAAGGCACTCACAGCATTAAGAATGTTTTAACATTAATTAAATTTCATTCAGGGAAGCTCTCACAATTAATTCTCTACTGTGAAGTTAATTAACAAACTCTCCGACAGTCTACTGCATGCATAGGCACAGTTCACGATCTGACTAAGCATTAACTTTTAGTCATTAATTTTTTAATGTTGTACACTTTTACCATGACAATGACATTTGAAAAACTTCTCACACTATTACAGAAAATAATGAAAAGAGCATGGGCTATATACTGGGCGTTACGTAAATCAGTAAATAATGAGTTTCTCTTAACATAAACTTGTCGGGTCGCACACACATATCATTACGTATTTTATACGGTTGCATATTGTTATTAATTATCCATACATGTATAATTACTTATGAAGACAAAATAATGGAAAACTTACCGGGAGTCAATTTACGCTTTAGCCAATCATGAAGACGGATACAAACTGCGTCGGAAGGTACGAAGAGAGAGAGAGAGAGAGAGAGAGAGAGAGTTAATTATCTGAGCCAGGCGAAGCGTAGACTGCTGCAGTACCCGACAAGGCAAGCCGACCTCAAACATAAGCTGCGCGCGCAACCGTCCCTTTTATCTCGTAGTACAAAGATCGCCTAACATACTCTCGTTCGCAATATAGTACAATGAAAAAACTTTAACTAAAATCTTCGATAGCCGGCGCCCCGGCACACAAGTTGCAGAAATTTAAGGTGGGAGAGAAAATATTGCTGAAGACCAATCCAGTGGGAAAACGGAGTGAAAATACAGCGAAGAAATTCTTCAGATTATACGGTGGACCCTATACGTTGCAGAGACAGATTGGACAACAAACTTTCATTGTATATGATGACATAAGATTGAAAGCAGTAGACACATACAACACCAGCTCTTTAAGAAAATTTTATGAATAAATAAGTAGGTTACTGTGACAATTAAAGTGGAATCCCACTAAAAGCGGATGTTAGAGAACGACCAACTCAACATGCGTTGGGAGGGGAATATGCGTTGTTCAGCCCGTCACATATAAGGGTAAATTAAATAATAAGCCAGTCATTATTATTTGAACTTAATGTAAATAAATGTATTGTATAAAAATTTTAATATATTTAAACATTTTAAACATTTTTCTTGCCTCCAGAAATAGTTTATAGTTTATAGTTTAATATATTGTCGTATGAAAAAAAATTAATAAACCAGTTATTTAAATTTTTTTTATTTTAACCAGGGGAATAATGCAACAGTACAAATATGTTGGGTACTGTGCATTGCACGGGCTAATTTAAATAAGTAATTTGAACAAATAAATAACGCATTTTGGTAATAATAATAGTAAGTCGGCCTGCAATCTAAACTGTAATATAAACGCCAGATTTGCATGTTGAGACAGGGAATAGAGCCAGCTGCTCTCTGCATGTGTGTACATGGGTAAAAGAAGTGTGGAACTGGTTCATTCATGAAAAGCGCCACCCTTTCTTCAACAATATAAATTATTTGTATTTAATTAATTTATAAGGCTTTTGCGCATTGTAGCAAAAAACTTAAGACACCAAAATGTGTGGTTAAAAATAATGAACAAGTGTATAAAAAATTATGTAAAATGAAAAAAAAGTGTTAGTGTAAGAAATTAAAAATCAATAGTAATTAAAGTAATGAAGATAAAGAAAAATGGTTTGTGCGTGATGAACGTCTAAAAAATTACCGATCAAATGAATATCAGGTAATGTGCCAAAGACTTCGCAATTCGCGAAGACGAGCAAAATAAATGTAAAAGTAAGCATGGGTGAAGAGTGACACTCTCGACACTTTCAAACAGGCAGAATATTGTCGAGACATGATTTTTGTGCTCTGGGTATAAATACAAGGACGCGCAAACATCATTCTCTTTCTCGTTAGACCATCAAAGCGGCCGGAGGCCCTGCTCAAGAACTACAACTCTTCTTTGTTCAACTACTGATGTGATTGGAGGCTATGTCCAACAACTGGAATGCCTAGACATGATCGACGACCTGGGCAGCCAAAAACTCTACTAAGAAACCACAAGCAGAGTACGAGCATCCAGTGAATCCAGAGTACGTGCATCCAGGGAATCCAAAGTACGAGCATCCAATTATCCAGTATACGAGAGACTACAAGACTCCTAGAATACCTGACCCCAGGACTTCCAGGATCGAAGAGGATCATCCATATCCAGGACAAGGAATGGACTCGGGACCACACGTCTACGAGAGATTCACAAGTAAAGGACTCAGTACCAGGACCAGGAGGGTACGCTGAGGAACCACTACTAATAATGTGAAAGAAAGCCATATTTTCATCTTAACTGAAGACTGAATAAAAGACAATTTAATCTTGTAAAACAAGTAGAGAAAAATAAGAGAAAGACTAATTTAATAAGAATGTAAATTGTAAGATTAAATGTAACTTTTCTTGTATATTAATTAGGGTAAGATTCAAACAGTCAAAAGTAATATTCACAGAAATATTTAAATTCTTTCACTAATAACTTACTGAAAAGATTGATATTTGATTTTGAAAAGAATACGAATTTTACTAAAATAACATAAGAAACAATGCATATGCAATAACAAAGAGAAGTAATTAATATAAAGAATTAAACGAGCAGATAATCAATAAGAAAATTGAACTAGCTGAGAGCAGTAACTTATAGAAAATTTATAATAATGCATTTGTAATAAGATGTTATAATATGTTTGTGTCAAATAAGACTACGAATAATACATAGTAGGTATGTAAAAATACGAATCATATGGGATCGTAAAATAAATAAGAAAGTAACGTGTAATCTGAGATTGCAAATTACTCGAATAATGAGTTTCTAAACCGTTAACTAAATGAAAATTGTTAATAAAAATAAAATTGAATTAATTTATAAACCAATGAAATCGAATTATTATTATTATGATTACAACCTTCATCCTTGCACACACACGAATTTAATGTGAGGCAATGTACATAAAGATTTAACACACGTCAATTAAATAAACACATTATATTTGCGATGTTGTAAAATGGCTTCCAAAAACGAGGGGCCAACACATTAAAACCGTGTGTTGTTGTAGTACCTTAAATATAAAAATAAAAATATAAGTAATGTGGAACTGAGTAAAGGCCAGCAGTACTCCAGGTAAAAACCTTATATACATCACTGTAGTTTTAAACAATATCACTACTAATGTGACATTCCCCGTACTTGCTTGAAAAAATTTACCTTCTAATAAATTTTATTTTTTATCATCTAAAAAAATTGTAACTGTTTTTTTTTTTAACACTGTGAATCTAAAATAATGATATTGTAACAAAAAATAAAAAATGACACTGCAATATGATGAAACTTGTACAAGATTTGATCATAAGAACCTCACTTTCTCCAAATAGGGTAAAATGAATATTCCCTGCTTTTCCCCTATACCCTTGTATATATTTTATTTAATGAATAATTAAGAACATAGAACAAAGCTACTAAAATTTTAAGCTTTTCTGTTTTCATAGCAATTTTAGTTAATTAATGGCCCAAAAATCTCTCCATTAACCAATGATTCTAAGGCCTGGAACAAACTTTCTCCATCATTTACTTCAACAATGATTTTGGCTACTCTCATTCTTGGACAGCCAAAAAATTGAATTATTAAGTTTTTAATCGTTAGCAAAATGATTTAATGATTTCGAAGATAAAAATAAGTTTAACATTTCAAATTTAACAATAATGTTACAAAGTTGAGCAACTTTTTAATGACTAATTTAATCATTAATTCCAAGTGTGTAAGACAGGAACTAATAAGTTGATTTAAGTTTAATAAGGTGAGTTGATTTAACTCATGTGCTTGGGTTTGAACATTTGTTATAACTAAACATATATAAAAAAAGTCATTCTAATATGATCTTTTGTCATTCTCTTAAATTGTTTTTGTATACTACTATTTATAACGTACATGTTTTGTGTATTTTAAAATAGGGATAATTGAACACATGTGTGGTGATATTTTTAGTAAAAACACGATTTACTACCAATAAAAATCTATTTCTAAGGTTGCTTATCCTGCACTAAAGAAAATAAATTAATAATGAAAACAAAGTGTCATGACAAGAAAGTTGCTGTGACATTAGTATTTTGGAGGCTAAAAGAATTTTGTAATGTTGTGACAACAGGTAAATAAATAATGGGTGAATATTTCCCATGTCTCTTGGTGTAGCTAAGAAAAAAATCTTGTTTCAACAAGCTAATTTGCCTACTTACAAATCTGTGTGTTGATTGGGAAAACAAGTGACTTAAGATACAACTTGGTGAAATATCATAAAATTTTGTTCTTCCAGACTTTCATCTGCTCCAGAACTTCCAGAACTTCATGAGTGGAGAGTGTTTCAAATTAAATAAAGAAGTAACAGCAGCTGTAGAGGAATATTTTTCAGCCTTCTAGACAGTCATTATAGGGACATGATATACAATGATATTGAAACACTGCTTGGTTAAGAGATATTAGACCGAAAAAAAATGTATTTTAAATTAGGAAGCTATTTTTTTTATTGTCAAACCAGCAACTTTTTAAGCAATCCTTGTAACATTGTTTTACAATGTCTCAAATTGTTTTAATGCTTTCTTGAAACTGCTTAATAATATCCATATATTTAAACAGATTATTACACAACATATAACTTTAAAACAAATTTTTAGGTCTTCAGTCACAAGTTATGATTTCACTTGCAAATCTGTTACTTCCTTCAGTCCTAATTCATATAAGAATGTAAAATTGGTTTTATTGTTGTGGCTGCTAGATGCACTGGAGAAAGATTCACAAGTGAATGCGGATACAAAGCACAGTCATATAGTATCCTGCCACCAGTGCAAACTGCAAGTTTAACAACACATAATTCTTTTGCTTTCCGATATGGAAAATTGGAAATGACTGCCAAACTGCCAATGGGTGACTGGTTGGTACCAGGTTAGTATCCTCTCAATTAATATTTATTAGTGGTTAAAAAGTCTAAACTCAATTTAAAAAAATTAAGCTTTTTTGAACTTTACTACAAAATGTTGATTAGATGTATGGAAAGTAACTGCAATAAATAATATTGGCCAGTATTCCCGAAATTGTGCTCCACAGAGTGCTTGGTGCCCCAACGAGCATCTCCAAATAGATATTTAGAGATGCTAAATACAAGATTGGACGCAAATAGATTGGAAAAAAAATTTAAAATAAGACAAAATTTAGTATAGTAACTACTACAATTTCATTTCCAGACACTCTGCATTTTCAAGTTTTTGTTTTTTCTTTTTTGTAGAAATTCACTGTTTTTAAAAATCACATACACATACATATAGCAAAAATTTAGTGTGTCATGAGAAATACACCAGAAGTGAGAACTTCAGTGCTGAATGGTGAGTGAACCGATTCAGTGTGTAAAAGGTTGCTTATATATTTTATTGTTAGGACAGTCTAACTGATCATCTTATGGTACAGTGGAAAAACAAAATACAGACACCAATTAAGTCACTAATCACCAGTTTTAATTATTCACAATTAACAGTTTGAAATCAACAAGTTATTTAACAAGATTATACTTGTACAATAGTTCAAGTTAAATTTGTACACACGAAATAATAATGTCAAGTAACAGAGTCCACACAATAATCACTTTTCAATAATAACCACTTGAATGTAATCACCAAATGTTAACTGACTTCCAAGCAGCAGGTGTTGGCTATTTATAGTCTGTACGGTTCCATAATAAGCCTCCTTAACAAGCACTCGAAAATTCTAGAGGATACTTCAGCGCGGCCTTAGCAAAAACACGCGCTGGGCTAACTGAGAAGCTTGTAGAACGACACTATCAAGTGTACGAGAACGTTCCGTATTGTGCAACACTGCCCCCTACTTAAGCCTGTTTGTCCTGAACTGGCAAACCATCTCTGACGTAATACTTGGCCAGACTATCTACGTGGACGACCTTCAATATTCACTGTCTTTCCCGTTGAATCCGATAAACAACATCGTTGAGTCTCTTTTTCACAATATAAGGTCCTTCCTAGTTAGTTTGAAGCTTAGGTGAGTGACCTTGGCGGCGCTTTGGGTTGTACAACCAAAGCTGATCTCTTTCTTAGAAAACCACACTATTGCTGCAAATGTCGTACCAAGTTTTCATTTTATCACTAGCTATCTTCACCCGTCCTCTTACCAAGCAATTCATTTCTCGCAGTTGGTTTTTGCCAAACACAAATTTTGCTGGAGTTATGCCAGTTGTGTCGTGTACTGACCACCTTATCAACCGTGTCTGCTTGGTTCTCATCAACAACCTTTGAAAGATGCTGCTCAAGTGTCCTATTGAACCTCTCAACCATTCCGTCCAACTGTGGATGGAAGGGCGTTGTCCTGGTTTTACGAATTCCGAGTAGACGACATAATTCTTTCAACACTCCTAACTCGGAATTCCTCCCTCCATTCATATGGATTTCCATGGGACTCCATAACGGCAACAGAAGTTGTGAACTAAAACCTTTGCCACATTGGTAACCTCCTGGTTTGGAAATGTGTAAGCTTCCACCAACTTAGTAAAATAGTCACCTATAACCCCATGATGTACCGGTTTTCATCGTCAGTAGCTGGGGAATGTCCAGAAATGTCTATGGCAATTCTCTCGAATGGCAGTCCAACGTTGTACTGTCTCATTTTCCCCCATTCTGGTTTATGGGCCCTTGCTTGCAGCACATATTTCACATATCTGACACAAAACAATTCTTCTAAATATAATTATTTCACTACTGACTCAGAACACAAGTCGGTAGTATTTGTGTTCCGAGTCGGTAGTGAAATAATTATATTTAGTTAAGTAACGGACACGTCATGGACAACGAAATCCAAGAACAATTCTTCTACGTCGTGGCGAAGTGAAGCCAATAGAATCGCTTCCATATTTTGTCAAGGATTTTGTTAACACCAAGATGACCTCTAGACATTCCATCATGCATCTTTTTCAAAACAGACTGCACTTTACTTCAGGGAACTATAAGCTGCATGACCACATCTCATCCATCTGCACTATTCCAAGCACTTTTCAGCAATTTGTTCTCCAAGGTAAGAGATTCCCATTGTGCCCAGTAGCCCTTCAGCTCTTCCGAACCATGGCAGATATCTTGCTAATCCGGGCAGTGACCTTCCTCTTTTGCTGTCACGATTGGTCCAATGTCTTTGTCAGTCATCTGTTTTTGTCGAAAATCTTGTGTTGTCCAGCCATCTGACAGGAAATCTACAGTGATGGCTTGAACATTACCATGCAGACACCCCCGTCTATGTTGTACCTTGAAGTTGTACTCTTACAGACGTTCGAGCCACCTACCAGCTGCCCTTCCGGATTTTTAAATCTCAAGAGCCATGCAAGGGTGGCATGGTCAGTGCATAGTGAAAACTCTCTCCCATAGACTTATTTATGGAAGTGCTCCAAAGCTCGGATGATTGTCACCAACTCTCTCCTTGTAACACAATAATTTCTCTCTGATTTAGAAAGCCTCTTGCTGTAATACACTATTACTCGTTCTTCACCATTTTGAACTTGAGACAAAACTGCTCCTAGACCAGTATTGCTTGCATCTGTGTCTATGATGTACTTCTCTTTGTAAGCTGGGAAAGCAAGAATTGGCTGCAAACATAATGCAGTTTTCAAAGTCTGAATGCTTTATCATACTCTCTCGACCACTGGAAGTTACATTTATTTTCCATTAGCTCATGTAGTGATTTAGCAATAGTAGTGAACCCTTTCACAAAACATCTGTAATATGAGCATAACCCCAGGAAAACCCAAACTTCATGTTTAGGCCTACTCTTTGGAACTGGCCAGTCTCTTACAGTATCTACTTTATTGGGATCCCTGCTAACACTCGCTGCCAAAACCAGATGGCCCAGATACTGTACTTCCTCCTAGAATAGAGAAAACTTCTTTGAGCTCAGTTTCAGTTGTGGGCCATGAATTCTAGTTAGAACCTTCTTAAGGTTTTCCAAATGGTCTTTGAAAGTCTTCCCGATTACTATGATCAGGGGCGGATTAACCATTAGGCTGACTAGGCTGTAGCCTAGGGTGCGGTACTTTGGGGGGCGCAAAATTTTAGTTAAAAAATAATAAAATTTTACAGTTAAATGTAAAATTGGTAATAAATTACAAGGATAAAATTTGAGTTCATTTTGAACACAGGCACCTGTTTGCGAGAAATTATGGTAAAACTGTACATAAATAATAGAAGTGCTTTCCAAACTGTTTTCTCTAGTTATGAGTCCCAATGACTGGCCCCAAACAGCAAAAGAATCTTTAAATTCATGTAAAAACTGTCCAAGTTCTTTTACTTCATTATTTGAGAGATCATTAGAAGATCTGTTCATCAGTTCCTGAAGTTCCTCTGGTAATTCGTAAGTATCCGAAGCACTGCCTCTTCGTTGTCATTCCAGCTACCCAGGCCACAGGTGACTTTATTTTACCTAGGTGCGTATTGCTTTGTAAAGTGGTGGCTTGGTCCAACAAATATGTTGGACCAACTTCTGGCAATTAGTATGCCAGGTGTGCTGACTACCTGGGGTTCAAAATAGAGCACTGGTTACCCCTAGTATCTACCTCAGTTCTAACCGTGATGATCTTTTCGGCGTTTGGCGGGACAGTTATGGCCACCTGATTTATCATGTCCATCGATTTTTGCGATGTACTCATTATGGAGAGCATTACCTCTTCTTTTCTGATTCTCAAGACATTGCTTTTGAAGTCGACTATAAATCGATAGGCAACATTGACAGCAAGAATTGCTTCATCCATAATGTCTACAACAAGTACTTTATGATCAAACTCAAGTCAACCAAGGTGTAGGTATACCTCCACTTTTTCAAACACTTTTACAGGCCTCCAGTAGCTGTCTGCAACCTGCAAGAGCTCCAGATTAGCTTGAGATTTTTCACCACATCGGGGCGCACAATGGAAACTGTTACGCCTGTGTCAACTGTAATCAAGGTTGGTCTTTCTTTAACAAATCCGGTAACCACCAAGCTCCTCCTATTTTTCTGAAGTGTAATTGTGTATTGTCTAGGGGCTTTGTTCCTCCAGTTAGTCAACACATGCCCCATTGTACCGACTACCGCTTGTTTCCCTGCTGCTGAACTCTAACCTGACAATCTCGTTGTAGATGTCCAGGTTTCCCACATCTATAACACTTTCGTGTTCTATCCTTTCTTACTTTATTCTGTGGTGCCGTTTGTTGGGTCTCTGTTCCTTGCTCTTCTTCTTCATTGTCTGTGCCATCACAATCTTTTAGCACACACAGTTTATGACTTGCCCAACCAGATGCTGACTTTGTGGCCTTAAATTGTAAAGCATGTACCAGGGTGTCTGCGCTATTCTGGTGTCTTACCATTTGTAACACTTGACACTTCTGGCACTTCAAGATAAGCCAGTCTAATTAGTCTGTTGATACTTGCTTCAAACTCTTGAAGACTTTCCCCGGAATGCTGTCGCCTTGCTCTCAACTCACTCTCAACAGCAGTACACACTCGCAAATGTTTATCACTATACCGTAGTTCTAGAGCTTTTATCAATTCAGCATAGGTGTTCTGGCTGTCAGGTATTACTTTGTGTAGTAGTGTTGCCTCACGTCCTTTTAATGAGACAACAAGTGAAACTGCCGTGTCTTTCTCTGTCCAATTATTTGCGCTAGCAGCAGCTTTCAAATTGCCAAATATACGTCGCCCGGTATCTACTTCCATCAAAGGTTGGAGCTTTGACATGAACTACCCCAACCGCAGGCAAGGTAACTTTCTCTGTTATCTATTCCATCTTTATCATTGGTACAGTCTGATCAGAAATTTTTTGGTAGTATCTTCATGAACTGCTCAACTTCAATTTTTATTTGTTTTCTTAGGTTTGCAATTGAGTCTTCTACTGCAGATAGTTTATTTGACATGGATTCTTCCACCACAGATATTTTGTAGACATCAATTCTTCTATGTCAGATATTCTAGTAATTTGGTTATTAAGCTCACCTCGTAATAGACCCAACTCTGCAGTGGTTTGTTCTTGCATCTGCTTTCTGTTTTCTGTTTCATGATTCTGTTGCCCTGCCTCCTGCTTACGTTATTCATCCTGTTGTTCCTCTGAATCGAGCAGTAATGCTTTCTGGCGTTCTTGTGTTTCCAGGAGGAAGGTTAACTGTCTCTCTTCCGGTGTCTCATCCTATTGTTTTTCTGCTTCTTCCACATTTGTCTGTGTTTCTCTTCCTGTCGTTTCTCTGTCTGCAACGGCAGCGCTTGGAAAGCTTCCATCATCTGACTGGTGTCCATGTTTACAACGTACACTATTCTTCTACATAGTGTCCTCTGTTTCCACTGTTAAAGGTTCTATCACACTTCTGACCCACTGTTACGGAGGTCTAACTGATCACCATATGGTATAGTGGGAAAACAAAATACAGACACGAATTAAGTTACTAATCATCAGTTTTAGTTAATCACAATTGACAGTTTGAAATCAACAAGTTTGTCATCAAGATTATAAACAGAATTATCACTGAAACGCCACCCCCAGAATATCTTATTTTAACACCCCCTATTCTAAACTCCAAAAAAAAAATTTTTTTTTTTTTTGTTATTCCGGGAAGTCGTCACTTAATATTTAAGACTAGGCGCGTGGACTAGATGGAAATAAAATGTGCTGAGCCCATCGTGACAGGTCTTGCAAGAAAACACTTGATTAACAGCAACAAGATTTTATTTATGCTACTTGATTTTGAAACAATTTCTTTTACAATTATATACTTTGGTTTGAGTCTTCCTTAATGCTTAACATCAATTTAAATATTTCTTTAAAGCACCATGGTGGTTGAATTGCAACAATAATATTTCCAAATATCTCTAACAATTAAATAATGACATACTAAACTACTAAACACAGAGTATTTCACTTTCAAAAGCTTTTTTCATTGCATACGTAATGCTTCACATTAACAGTTCATTAACATGAGATAATTATAAGTACTTAAATATGACAATCCATTATCCGTAGATAATAAGATAATAATTAAATTTTTAAAAAACTAATTACTTAAGTGTGCTGAAATACCTTCATCTACCCGTCCCCGGCACTTGGATTAATAACACAAGGGGCAAGATAACATTAAAATTGAAACTAGTGATCACATTAAACAGAGGTTGAAGTTTTGTTAATTAATGATTAAAAAAATTTGTTGTTTATATTTTTACTAAATTAAATATTAAAATTTGTTGTTTTATTATAAATGAATAGTCAAGCCGAACCAACTAATAAATAACTAAATCAACAGGAGTTTTAATTTAGAATAGAAGGAACTGAAACGTAGAACGTGCAGGATCACAAGTCATATGACAGGTAGATGCAAGTATTCTCCGGGTATTACATTTTCTTAAGGTCTGGATTTTGTTAATAAATGAATTTTTGAAATTGGTTTTCTTTTGCAGACAATAGAATTAAATATTTACATTATACAATGGTAACCCTTGACATCATGCAAGATTAATACACGAATACTTATAGCATGTTCATAACACAGTCATCAATATGCACACTTTAGCATGTCTTCACAAAACATGTTCAGGTAATGTTAACTCTGAAGCATGAGTCTAATTTCTAGAACTGAGTTTCTCTGTGTGTGTTACCCGGTAACCAGCGGAGTATTTCGTGTGTGATGTATATGCAATAAAAGGAAAGTTCCCACCTGATGTTTCAGATTACATTAAAGAGGTTCCTGCATTTCAAGTTGGGTGCAAAGAATGATGTCGCATGGTGTGACGGTGTTGGGGCTCCTTACGCAAGCTCTGCGGATGGGAGAAGATGTTGAGTACCCATCTCGTCGACCCCTTTCCTCCCGACTAAAGCAGGGAAACCTGAAGCTCTTTATCGAATTATAGGCTCATAGTAGACAATCACGGTACACCGTCACGATCCAAGCAGCACCAAGTTGAAAGAGAAAAAGAGGAGGATGAAGATGCTGCGTGAACTTGTGAACTTATAAAACTTAAAAAGTTGTTGTATAAATCTCATTGTCAGGCACAAACGCCACTGCCAACCAAAAGACGTCACCAATCAAGGTCGCGGTGGCCGACTGATTCTAGATATCGAAGGCGGACATTGTAACATGCAGCGATAATGCACCGAACGTACGGAAATACAATTTAACTGGCCGTGGTGTTTACCTTTTAATATAACCACGGCAAACCCTCACCCCAAAAGGGCAACCTGGTTGCCCCAGAAATTTACAGCCATTTGGTACCCCAATCATAGTCATCACGTGTGTCTCGGCTGCTCGGGGAAATCTCAATGAACATATCGCACTTAGGAGGGCAGAAGCTCAGAGAGAAAGTGAAACTAGAGGAAAGAAGAATTGGAGTGTGTGCGCATGTGTGCCTGAGCGTGTATATGTGTAAGTATGTGATGCTGCATGCTTACCGGGCCCTGGTCCGCGTACAGCAAGGAGAGAAAGAAAGAAGAATAGAAGAAAGATGAGAATCGGGTACACCTTTCTCTGAGTTCGGACCTCCTAAGGCCTCCAAAGCTACAAACTGAGAACCCCTAAATGGTATTTACACAGTCCTTCTTCTGTCTTCAGTGAGGACCCTCTAACAGTTATACCCATACGACTCCTCAACTACCACTGCCTCCCACGGGACCGCCCTAACGTCACCCTCACTGGTGACCCGACCTACTTTCTCGCTCACGCACAGATGCCCAAAGGCTAACAAGGAACTACAACCTTGATACGCGAGCGATGACTTGGTCCCTCTCTCCACCTACTATCCCGACCACCCATATACTACACAACAAGGGAACATCCACCTTGACATATGAGCGGTCCACTCCCCTACACTAGGGCAGACGGCCCCGCAACAGTACACAGTTGAAGAGCACCACGGGTACACAACCGTAAACTCTAAATCACCTTAATTACACATGAGCCGCAATACTTGAGGAAAATGGGGGTACCTTCTCTACAGCACAGCCTACACTCACCATATAATAGATGCCCAAACAAAACTGGGGACGCAACCCGGAATGCAGCATGGAACGGGCCAAACAATAATCCCCATTAATAACTGACCTACATTTTACATCACTCGAACAGCTGGTCAAACAGAAAACAAATAAACTGGTCTTTGACTTCAGAAAGCCAGGCACACAATAATAACATACAACGATGCACAGTCTATCAGATAAGCAGGCAGCAAGGCTAGAAATACCGTTACAGCTGTGGCTATCAGCTGGCCAAAGGTTATCTTTCGGATTGGCATACCTCGTTCGTCTCACTGTTGTATAGAATCTAATTTCATAATATAGCGTATATTCAATTTTTAAAATATCTCTCCCATGCATTGTTTCATTTGCGTACCCTCTCCCGCGAACAGGGCCATAACAAAATCCATACTCATCCTTTCCTTACTGCCTTCCCAACTAACTTTTCATCGACCGACGCTCCATATGCTACATTGCCAACAAATTATTCAATTCCGGCTGCTGAATTATCACCCCCAAAATTTACATAATTAACACTACACCTACACAGACAACAATTCACACGACAAAACTGGAAAAACTTGAGAATGCTCAAGTGGCTTCAGGATTCCCCTAACGCTGTGAGAGGAAAGGAGCAGTACAAAAGAGCAGAACAAGCCTCCCCCAACACAAGAAACACAACCACAACACTAACCAATTAACTGACACAACACAACATACTCAGTAACAATGAAATTATTAAAATGCCGATATATATAAAATACGTATTCTCTTTAAAGCAACCTTGGCAGAAATGGGCTAAAAATCCATTACAGAGAAAATAACAATACACAAACAAGTTTATGGCCCGACCATATCCGCATTCTCCGCAAAAGAAATTAAATCAGATTTATATTTTATCTAGCAAATATCCTCAATAGGGCTGCCGCTGCTCCGGAACTATCAATCAATCAATCAGAGCCTTCATCAGACCAAAAATCAATGGACAATTAATAACCAACTCCAACAAGAAAGTTAGCCAGTATATATATATATATATATATATATATATATATATATATATTGTAAGAAATATAAAAAGGTTGTGTTTTCAGGGTTTAATTCAGCTCCACGTTGGTATGCGGTAATTTGTAACAAATATAACTCCTTTGGGTTTCTTATTTAATTACGGTTACAGGTTATAATTAATTTAAAATATTTAAATTAACCAATTCGATCTGTTTAAAAGGAAAATGTTTATGTTGTTGCAGATGAGACCTCCTGCAAATCAATATTAATTTAAAAAAAAATAATTATTTATCATATAGTTGCTACGACTCGTATGTTGAACATAAACCTGTGTTAGTTATTTACCAAGTGTTTTACTATAGAATAACGCGATGTTACGGGTATTACAGTTAATAATTCGGTAATTCTCTCCAACCCTATTCGGTCTGTATTATTTAAATTGACCCAAGTTTGGCGAAGAGAATACGTTAGTTCGGCACTCTCCCGTTTCCACCAGCTGTCTGCAACGAGTGCTGCTATTAGTAATTGACTCTTTTTTATAGGTTAGTTAGTTTCACTTGACAGTTTAATCACCTTCTTTATCTGTAAATTACTCCCCAATCAAAATACAATACCTATTCTACAATAACACAGAACATCATCACATACAAGAAGGATTCTTTATTTATATTATTTTTTAAATTCCAACAGTCTTCCTCACAGTTTATCTGATCGTAATATCGATCGTACAATGCTGAATCGATTTGTTAATGGACTAGTACTGTATAATACAAATTAAATATAATTTTTGTTTATCACTTATCCCAGGGTACATGTGATTCTTTTAACGATTAGTAAGGCCAGGTAATGCAAAATTAAGGTTACTAAGTATTACAAATTGTTATTAATTCTTAATGTATAAAATTAAATATAAGCTGGTTTTACCGTACAATGCGATACTCAAGTTAGCCGTGTCTGTTTACAACCGCATGAAGACGTACTGATGAGGTTACTTTTGACCAAAAAATGTGTCCAGATTATCAATAAAGGTTGAAAGGTGATGTCCTGGAGTGTAACAGGAATTCTTCTTTTCTTCGTTCTTCTTCGCGATCCTAGTGGTTGCCGGTCCCAGTGGAATTGGTGTAGTATTACAATTTCTTCAATCTCTTGGAAGTGAGGTTTATTCCTTCAATACCAAAGGTTTTTTTGTATGTTTGGTTTATATTTGCATTAATTTTGACTTCTTGTCCATTCAAGAAGAATCTTGGTTTAATTGTAAATCGGGTTCATCATCATCTTTAATGGAATTAGTTTGAAGAAGGATTTATTAATTCCGCTACTTTTGGGAGGTGTAAAATTATATTTCCTGAAATCTAGTTCAGTAATTATTACTCAGTTCTGTTTTAATGGATTGGCTTTAATACATTGGATTTATTAAGGTTGATTCATTTTTATTTTATTTTTTATGTTTAAATTTGTCTACTGAACTGTTCCCAATAGCATATAACAATCGAATGTTGAAATCAACAAAATTTCTTGCATTTTAGTTACCCTAACAACCATTACTTTCTGTCATTGGATAATATTTGATATCCTAGAGCCAGAATTAGAAAATATTACTACTCTTATTTAATAAAATACTCCATGCTTGGAATTACACCAAATCACATAAAACTCTCACTTAATCTGCCTTATTAAACCATATACATTTTACTACAATTTCATCTGACTGGACTTATTAAAAAGGTATTAATTTCCTTTTACAAATATTAAATTTAGGCCTATCGGTTTTATTACACATGTTATAATTTTGTTTTGTTTTTAACTTAATTTTTCTTTACCTGACCTACTGTACAAATAGTCACTGGCTTATGGCCACTTATATCAATTTTAATTTCCTGGTTTCAATTCATTATATTATTTAGTTCATAATTGAACCCTTCATTGGTTTTTTACATAATTATAAGAACTACTTGCCAACTTATTAACACTTATTGTCTTCCTGGCCAAGTTTACAAATATTAATTTAAACATCTTCATTAATCAATTAAAGTAAATACATTTAACATAACATCATACCTAATAAATGTACTTATACTTAATTATTTAAATACAATTTTAACATGAATAAAATGAGTACCTATGACTTAGTACTTCCTTAAAGCAACAGCTCCACACTTACTATACACAAAACATAAAATAAATATCCTGTAAACACTATATCATGCTACAGTACAACACCAAGTACATTTTATAACACATTAAATATTAATTGAACAGTATATTATACTCAACTCCTACACATTAAACGCATCCCACTAGCCACAATGTTTATGTTTTACATCTCATACTACTCATTACTTATTTTAGATTTAGGTACACCTTTGATGTTTTATTACTTAGTAACCTTACTAGGTACCTCTAATGCATTCTTTGGGTGAGATGGGCCCTCTTGTATTTAATTATAACATGCTTTGGGCATTGTTTTAAGTCCTGTTTACTAAGTTTTTTATGTAACGTCGGGAACTTCAACTCTGTTACGTTACAATATATACATATATATATAAACTATAAATGTGTGTGTGTGACCCGTACTGAACAATAGCTCCCCGTTGGCTCCGGTTTACATCCAATACATATTATTACATACTATTTATGTTGTATATTTCTGCCACACGTCGTTGGCGTCACTTTAATACAAACTCAACTCTTCTCTTTTAAAACTTTTACTGGTTGTTGGTTTTAGCACTCGCGTTCATTAAATATTTTCTTCAACTATTTTTATTTATTTAATTAATAGTTTAATTAAATTTTGATGTTTTTGTTTATTTATATTTGAGTAATTATTTGGTTGTAGATACGTTGTTGAATGTAAACAGTTGCGTAGATCTCTTGACGTTAGTTCGCCCTCCTGTTGAATAGTGTCGTCTGTGTGTGTCAGTGTATAGTCTAGACAAAGTTATTTTGTATAAATTAAACCTTCACGTATCTGTGATGTTGTACTGGAAGTTCAGTCGGTCACAGGTGGTTAATAAACTGTCAAGCTTTTGATCAAACAGTACATTATGCTGTGAAAGCTTTTTGTGAGCACCTTTAAATTTTACTTGGGCGCCATATGGGATTTCGAGAGAAATGTCCCATAAAAAGAATTCTTCTGAATAATTTACTAATTAATTCTGATATTTTATAAATCAATAATTGATTAAATAGTTAAATCAAGATCAGGCATTAATTTTCTGTTTATTTGTTTACTATAAAAATGCAACTCATTAATTAGTAATACTGATTAATTATTTGTTTAAATAATTTTTGACAATTGTTATTACTTTACAATTCAGTTATTTTATTGCTCGTTCTAGAATAAATTCAATGAAATACATTAGGTTTATAATAACAAACGGATTACAGATCATCCGGTTTTTTTACTTTTATCTAGCTCAGTTCAGTTGCTATGAAAACTCTAGTTATAATTGATATGTTAGTTATAAATGTTACGGTATCTGTCTCAAGGGTGACTTCTTTTAATTTACAGAATAGAACGCCATAGCCTTACTTTACAATGCTCTTATAATATATTATATTGTTAGGTTAGACACCTTTAGTAATTGAAAATTAATAAACGAAAAGTTCGATTATTCTGAATAAATTTTAGGTTAGCTTTAAGAACGTTAACACATGAAATCTTACGTCGGAATATGTTAATTCCTGTAAATAACTTTAAAACAGTGTTGATTACTTATTGTATTATTGTTTCTTGCGTCAGTACACATGTGTATTATACTATGCTCTTAATGGCTTAAATGTAAACAATGTAAGTATGTGCACCGTACTCCCTGGTGATTAATCGCAATGATTAATTTATTAACACTTCTAATGATCTGATTCAATGATCATGTTTACATTTCACTTAATTTCGCACATGAACGGGCTTATTTTCTTCTTGATAAACTACTGCTTTGGTTATGTTTGATACTTAACCTCGTTCTTTCACATGCACTTCTTGTAAAAGTTTCACTTCTATTGTCGATGCACTGATTGAATTATACTTCTTCCTTCTCATTGATTATTAAATTTTGAATGATAAGTTGGCCTGGATTTGTTGTCATTGGTTGAGTGAATTTAGACAAAATGCTCTTCTGTTTACAATGGCAATTCTTTATATACATTTTTCAGAATGCCGCTTGGCGCTCTAGGCGTGCTTCTAAAGTCGTCCGTGATTGGTCTGAAATTATGTCATGATGATGTAATTCTATTTATAGGCATTACATATTTGTATTTTGAGCGTCGGTTTCATTTGTGTTATTATTCCTTCTATTTATTCGAGATTCACCAAATTTATGATGCTAACGTTTATATCTCAGTTATTACAATTCCAATTCGTGTTCTGTTACTATCATTGTAAAGCTTGTTTATTTATCTTTATTTTGACATGGCTTGATGATAGTTTGGTCATAGTTTTCATTAACATATCTTTATTTTAAACTTACTAATGCATTGTTTACATTCGTCGTCTGCTAAATGTTGCAAATCCGACTAATAACTTTTTCTAATATTTGTTTAATTATTCTTAATTTCTAATTTGAACATGATTAATTGATTAAAAATAATACCTTATTATATATAAATGCTGCATTCAGCTGAACAATATTTATTATCTGTTTACATTTGTTGATTTTCTAACATAAACTTCCATATGTTACTATTTTTATTTTAACAGGTCCTTCTCAACTCTTATTCTTATAACATCACACATGTGGTGGTGCTTTACATTCTTTTTATCATTGTCATGATTTTACTTCATTATGCTTAGTAGGGTTTCTATCTGATTCTTATTCTTTTGACTTAAATTGGTCATTCAGGGTTTGTTATCATTATTTTACAATGTTTTGTTCCCTGACTATTATTACATTTATGTACACATTTTATTTACTTATGATGTTACCTAAACACATTCAGTGTTTACATTTATAGTTATTCTTAATTCATGATAATACATATTTGGCTTTCACATTATCTTTTACAGTTTGTGATTATTCCTAGCATGGTTCTCTATATTTGTCGTTTTTAAATCATTGCTTTGACTTGGATCAGCTAATGTGCTGTTTTTATTTATGATATATGGTACAATACTATTCAAGTCATTTGTAATTTTACTATTTGATTTTATTCATCAAAGGTTTTTTATTGAGCTCACTTAACAGTTCATGTGGGAAACTTGTCTTGTCATTTCGTCTTTGTCATTCAGTTTATTTATGTTGTAGAGTTATTTAGTACAGGTAGTGGATTTACCACTGTTTACTTGAATCCCTTCTCTCCTTTCATTCTTTATTGGTTAATTATTTTTAATGTTACATTCTTCCTGGTTACTCATTTATAGTTCTTTTAGTATTATTCACCCTTCTGGTGTTCATTATTATTATGGAACATTTTGTGATGTTACAATATGTATATCACATCTAATCTAACATATATATATCACACAAAACACAACATCAACATTATATACAATCAACATATAACACCAATAAAATCCTGTTTGAATCTCTTTTCTCTTTCAACATGTCTATTTGTGCCCACAACCACTTTACTGGACCCAGAATCTTACCTTACAAAAATCCACCAATCCACCAAAGAAAACCTCCCAAGCCACCTTGCAAGTCCTGTCACATTTTTGGCTCAGGGGCTCAAAAAGAACCACACTTTGCTACCATTGAAACGCCACCCCCGGAATATCTTATTTTAACACCCCTTTTCTAAACTCCAATTTTTTTTTTTTTTGTTCCGGGAAGGCGTCACTTAATATTTAAGACTAGGCGCGTGGACTAGATGGAAATAAAATGTGCTGAGCCCATCGTGACAGGTCTTGCAAGAAAACACTTGATTAACAGCAACAAGATTTTATTTATGCTACTTGATTTTGAAACAATTTCTTTTACAATTATATACTTTGGTTTGAGTCTTCCTTAATGCTTAACATCAATTTAAATATTTCTTTAAAGCACCATGGTGGTTGAATTGCAACAATAATATTTCCAAATATCTCTAACAATTAAATAATGACATACTAAACTACTAAACACAGAGTATTTCACTTTCAAAAGCTTTTTTCATTGCATACGTAATGCTTCAAATTAACAATTCATTAACATGAGATAATTATAAGTACTTAAATATGACAATCCATTATCCGTAGATAATAAGATAATAATTAAATTTTTAAAAAACTAATTACTTAAGTGTGTTGAAATACCTTCACCTACCCGTCCCCAGCACTTGGATTAATAACACAAGGGGCAAGATAACATTAAAATTGAAACTAGTGATCACATTAAACAGAGGTTGAAGTTTGTTAATTAATGATTAAAAAAATTTGTTGTTTATTTTTTTTTACTAAATTAAATATTAAAATTTGTTGTTTTATTATAAATGAATAGTCAAGCCGAACCAACTAATAAATAACTAAATCAACAGGAGTTTTAATTTGGAATAGAAGGAACCGAAAAGTAGAACGTGCAGGATCACAAGTCATATGACAGGTAGATGCAAGTATTCTCCGGGTATTACATTTTCTTAAGGTCTGGATTTTGTTAATAAATGAATTTTTGAAACTGGTTTTCTTTTGCAGACAATAGAATTAAATATTTACATTATACAATGGTAACCCTTGACATCATGCAAGATTAATACACGAATACTTATAGCATGTTCATAACACAGTCATCAATATGCACACTTTAGCATGTCTTCACAAAACATGTTCAGGTAATGTTAACTCTGAAGCATGAGTCTAATTTCTAGAACTGAGTTTCTCTGTGTGTGTTACCCGGTAACCAGCGGAGTATTTCGTGTGTGATGTATATGCAATAAAAGGAAAGTTCCCACCTGATGTTTCAGATTACATTAAAGAGGTTCCTGCATTTCAAGTTGGGTGCAAAGAATGATGTCGCATGGTGTGACGGTGTTGGGGCTCCTTACGCAAGCTCTGTGGATGGGAGAAGATGTTGAGTACCCATCTCGTCGACCCCTTTCCTCCCGACTAAAGCAGGGAAACCTGAAGCTCTTTATCGAATTATAGGCTCATAGTAGACAATCACGGTACACCATCACGATCCAAGCAGCACCAAGTTGAAAGCGAAAAAGAGGAGGATGAAGACGCTGCGTGAACTTATAAAACTTAAAAAGTTGCTGTATAAATCTCATTGTCAGGCACAAACGCCACTGCCAACCAAAAGACGTCACCAATCAAGGTCGCGGTGGCCGACTGATTCTAGATATCGAAGGCGGACATTGTAACATGCAGCGATAATGCACCGAACGTACGGAAATACAATTTAACTGGCCGTGGTGTTTACCTTTTAATATAACCACGGCACACACCACTATAGAAAAATTATTACAATTAGCGCTTTTAAGTTTGTCAGCTCATCATCAGATCAGAAATAACAACACAAAATAAAACAAACTCTTCACCCCCCCCACCCACCCCACTGTCCACACACACCCCCACAAACAAGCTATAAGTCAAATGTCCTAACCTCCGAGCCCTGTCACCCACATCTGTACAGTTACATATTTTTCTAGCACATTCTGTGTGTATGTGTGTACATGTGTGTGTACATTATTTTCAAAACGTAATGTTGTACAGCCTTTCTCATTCACACTTTTGGGCGCAGTCACTCATCCTTATTTCAAAAACATCCATATATGCAATTTAATTCTTAATGTTATCTATTCTACTCTTTTTTCTACTTCTCAATTATATTATAAAATATTTCTTCATTATCAAATTTAGTTTTAGTATTCATTAAATTGTCTAACCCTTTCTCTCTTTCTTTTAATATTTCTAACTCCTCCTAAGCTTTCTTCCAACTGTGGTATTTACTACTTTTAAAATTTCATAGTCTTCCAAAGAATTAACAAACTTATGGTTCTCTTCTATGAAATGTCTTGCATATAATGAATTCATTGTTCTATTACCTGCTCCACATTTGTGGTCAGACAACCTGCACACCAATTTCCGTCCTTGTTTGCCTAGGTACACTTTGTTGCATTCTTTACATTTTAATTTATCAACTCCGCTTCTCTGTAATACTGGGATTTTATCTATATTTTTATTCCTTTTCTTATCAAATATCGTTTCACATTTTTTAATTGCTATATCTACTCCATATTTATTAAAACATTTTATAATTTTTCTGGTATGTGATCCTATGTATGTCAATGACCCTGCATAATTCTTTTGTTTTGGTTCTTTTTTAGCTTTTTGTATGTTAATACTTTTCATAACTTTATCCACTATGTTGGTGTTATAGTTATTATTCCTTACAATTCCCTTTATCTTTGTTATCTCCCTATCTTTTGTTTCTGTCTCTTTTAAACACTTCTGAGCTCTAAGATATGCAGAGATCATTTTGGTAGTTTCTATAACAAAATGAATTGATTGCCGCCATTTTATATCTATAAGGGTGGTAAGATTCTTTCGGTATAATTATATCAGAATACGATTCTTTCCAGGGTTCCCACTCATTTATCAGAATGAAATTCAAGGACTTTAAAGGACCAAAATGAAAATTTTCAAGGAGCTTATTCAGCATACATTTAATGCGTTTAAATAAAATAACTGGTGAACTTATTTTTATAATATCCATATATTTAAACAACTCCAATTAAGCAAATTTTATCAAAATATTAACTAAATGCACTTACCTTATTAATAGAAATTATTGGTATATGAATAGATTAATTAAAGTTAAAACTTAAATATACCTGTACATAATAACTGCCTATCTATACCTGTATAAAAAGTTGTGATTTTTGAAGGTGGACAGATAATAATAAACAGATGATACAAACTTTAAATTATCATTTATTGAAGCCAAAACTTTCAAAACACAAAATTTTGAAATAAATAACCATGGTTAACACATTGTTGACAGAATGCAACATTGGTCCTTAATCATTTAAAACATTCTATCATATAAAAACTCAGAAACTATAATAATATCAAACATTCAAAATTATACCAGGTATTCATCTTCATTACAGGAATCACAGAATAAACATATTACCAAGATCAAATGAAAAGTATGTTTTTTTCTCAAGAATAAGATTTTGATGAAAGTTTCTTTCTTTAGTTATAATACACTCACATTCAAGATATAAAAAAAATAATTACATGGTTTTTCAAGAATATTAAAATCCTGAACTTATAGCATCAGCAATCAAACGCTGATCTATATAGGATTCCTCTATCAAATTTTCTTTTTCTAAGTTCTTATTTACTGAAAACCCTCTTTCTATTGAAGCTTGACCATGGGAAAGGGTCATAATTATCTTCATTACATGCCATATTTTATCATATGCATTAAGGTTTTGAGCAGTGAATTTATATAGAAAAGTGTCTAATCTAGACTTTTCAGGGTCAAACGTGTTAAATGCTGAGGGATTTACTGAAACAACATTTTCTAAGAAATGATTGAACTGCAAAATGATATCATCACATTTGTTGTCCGATATAACATTTCTTTCAACCAAATTCACCAATACCTTTTTTAAAGATTTTTGGCAATCGGATGGTTTTGACGCCATTTTTCTAGGATCAAAGCAAGATGATGATCTCACCAATGAATAATTTATTGGATTTTTGTTCATAAGATTTTGTAACATGCCTACCACAAACTTTTGACAATCATATCTTAAATTAAAAGCTTCTTTGTCAGTAATATCTTTTTTTAATAACAACTGTTTCACTAACTTCTCTGCTGAAAAACCCATGCTTATTTTGTCAGAAGGATTGTACAGAGTTTTATCAGAAAAATTTACTTTACATAGCTTTATAGCAGATGATAAATTTTTTGAATGCACTGCTTTAAAAACACCAAAATGCTCAACACAGTGCCTAACAAGTTTTACCATATCACTACTAAAGAAGGGCAATAAAGGCGCATCACTTTGGTAAAACTGAAGAAATGGTTGAATAATTTTTGCGATGGATAGAAAGAAGTGAAACTTTGCAACAATTAATTTATGTTTCGTTGCGTCGTAAATTGTAATGTACGACTTGCTCTTATTTGCTGAAAAAACACCTTTCTCGACATTTTTAATATATTGAATAACATCTGGCCACATTTGAATGGCCCTATCGACAGCAGGAACATTTTCCAGCCATCTGTAATTGCAGAATTTCACTGGAAATTTTTTATCACTAGAGATGCTTGAAAAATCTCCCCGGCGAGCTGGACTGTCTTTAAACAGCCAATAGAGAGATGTTAGAATTCCACAAATATTCCACCCAGTAGACTTTTCACCATGTTTGAAGGCGTTGTTAAGTATGTGAAGTCCACAACTTCCAATACAAATAGCTTCATTATTATATTCTGTTTTCAAATCTGCTTGAAGGCAATCAAAAAATTTCCAATTAACACTGGGTCCATCCACTGATAATTGTAATATTTTTGACAGTTTTAATCTATCAACAGACTCATAAAATGCAGCTAACAAATCATCTGCTCTGGCATGTCCTATAAATGCAGATGTTGAGTAGCAAGTTTTAATTTTGCATTCTTCAGTATACCAAAATCTGACTTGGATGTCCATCTGTTTAGACTGTGTACTTTTATTTAATGTTTCATCGAAAAGGACTGTATAATGTTCAGTTTCATTCAAACATTTAAATAGACAGTTTTTAAAGTAAGGAGCCAAACCAAAACAGCAAATATATGCACATTTGGTTGCTCCACAGGCGAACTGATTAGCTATACTGCTGTCTGGAAACATTTTTTTAAATAGTTTACCAGTCCCTTCAGAAGAATTATACGAAAAACGGCTTTGTATGGACTTCAAAGCCCACAAAATTTCAGCATCTAGCACATTATCTTTTGATACATATGTCGACATAAGAGACTCGGAATCTATCTTCACGCTAGATGAAGAAGCATCTACCCATGCTGGGTTAAACACGCACTTCCCAGGCATTTTACGATAAATGCCTTCTTGTCCAGCCTGTTTATTCTATTGCACCAGCTAAAACAAAAGTGGACTGCACTGACGTTAGCACTACAGCCGGCACTAGCAAAGAATATTAAAAAAGTAGTCTTAACAAGAGAGAAGTGAAATCCTACTACAAAGACCCTGACCTGGTTGACGCCATTTAGAAGCAAGCCAAGTCACGTGATGCTGAGAGACAATGAGAAGCAACCTCATTCCCCTCTACGTAGAATCCGTAAATATGCGTTTCTTCCAACGCGCGACGAACGGAGAAAAAGAATGACCACGTGGATTTTATCGGGAAGAAATTCCCCACTTTTCCTTCCGCGGAAAGAAGGGGGAAAATTTCCTGCGTTTACTTAGCGGCTAGTTTGTAAAAATCAAGGACTTTTCAAGGACCCTTATGTGCGTTTTCAAGGACTTCTCGGGGCCCCGAGTTAATATAATGAAATTCAAGGATTTTCAAGGTTTTCAAGGACCGTGGGAACCCTGTTTCCTAAATATCCCAAATTGTAGTTTTTCATTATTCTTAATTTCTATGTTTAAATCTAAGTAATTTATTTTCTTACCTTCTATCTCTTCTTTAAACTGTAAGTTTTTGTCCTCTTTATTTACCTCATTTATAAACTTAATGTTGGGGGACCGAGCTTTGCTCGGTTTTGATATTTATTTATATATATATATATATATATATATATATATATATATATATATATATAATACTATAATACTTATAACTAATTTACCTCAAGATATACTTTTTCTTTAGGAACATGTTTCGGGAGATCTTGTTCTCCCATCTTCAGCCTTCGCCATCTTGTTTCTGGTGAAGTATTTGTGTGTTGGCTTCTGGATGTTATTAAGGTAGTTTGTTGGTCTTTGGTCCTTCAAAGTTGCATTATTGTGTGTGGTTGTGGTATCTGTTTTTGTATTTTGTGTATTTTCGATGTTGAGTGCTTTGAATATTGTGTCATGTTTTGTATTGATTTGTATTTGTTCTGGTATTAATTTGTTTTGTGTTTTATGTTTGTAAATCTGTAAATTTTCCCAAATGTTCATTATGGTGCCTTTGTGTGGTATATGTTTTATTAGTGTTACATTGGTTATGTCTGGGAATTCATGTCCTGTGTTTATTGCATGTGTGGCTAAATTGGATTTATATATATTTGGTTTTTTGTTTGCATTTAGGTGTTCAAAATAACGTTTTCTCAGCTGTTTTTTTTTGTTTGTCCTATATAACATTTATTGCAATCTTGGCATTCAATTTTGTATATACCGTTGGTTGTTGTATTATCTTTGTTGTGTGGGCTATTTAGATTTTGTAATTTATTTTTATTAGTTTTGTATGCTATTTTTATATCTGTGTTTTTAAATAGTTTTGTTAGTTTTGTCATTTTATTATTTATATATGTGAATGTGGCCCATTTTTTGTTGTTGTTATTATTTATGTGTTGTTCAGTTTGATTAATTCTTAATTGTTCAGTTTTTATTTTGTATTTGATTTTATTTTCTATTTTGATCATAGTATTTTTATTGTATCCATTTGCATAACCAATTTGGTATATTATATTTCTTTCTTTGTCAGTTTCTTGTTTGTTTAGGGGTATTTTGTACATTCTGTTAAATAACGAATAAAATGCTGCCATTTTATGTTGTGGTGGGTGGTCAGAATGGTTAGGTATAATGATGTTAGTGGAAGTTGGTTTTCTATATATTGCATATTGTATGTGTTTGTTGTATCTTGTGATGGTTATGTCTAAATAGTTGATTTTGTTATGTTTTTCTTTTTCTTCTGTGAATTGTATTTTGGGATGTATGTTATTGATTTGTTTCAGTATGTTCTCTGCATTTGTGTTTTTGTTATTTGATACATATAGTCCATCATCTACATATCTTATCCATATGCCATCTGGGTCATGTGTTTTTATGATATTTTGTATTTTGGTGTCTATGTGTTGTAGGAATATTTCTGCTATTATGCTTGATAATGGTGATCCCATTGCTAAACCTTCTTTCTGTTGATAAATTTTGCTATTAAATTCAAAGTAATTTTGTTTTAGTATTAGTTGGAGACTATTTTTTATTTCGGTTATATATTGTTTGTTTTCATTTTGTTCTATAAGTTTGTTTATTATTATGTCAATTGTTTCTTCTACTGGGATATTAGTGTACATGTTTGTTATGTCATATGATGTGAAAAATGTATTTTCATTTATATTTATTATTTTTAGTTTGTCTATTAATTCGTATGTATTTTTTATGTTATGATGGTTATTTGTTAGATGGTTATTTTTTAGTTTTTGTGCTATTATTCTTGCTATTTTGTATGTAGGAGCTTTTTTGAAATTGATTAATGGACGTATTGGGTTGTTTACTTTGTGTATTTTTATTAGGCTGTTCATTTTAGGTGGTTCTGGATTATTGTTTATATATATGTCTATGTTTTTATTGTTGAAAATGTTTTTATTTGTTTTTATTAGTTTTATTGTTTGTTTAAGATAGTTTTCTGTTGGGTTTTTATCTAGTTGTACGCATTTATTATTGTTGATGAAGTCTCCGGTTTTTTTGAAACATGTTCCTAAAGAAAAAAGTATATCTTGAGGTAAATTAGTTATAAGTATTATAGTATTACATATACATCAAGAAACGGACTGTAGCAGAAAGTGATTGAAATATATATATACAGATTATTTTTACATTAAGTTGTCTAGGATTTGTAAACATAAGCAGAAATTTGTAAACATAAACAGAAACTATACATGTATTGTATAAACATTTAAAATAATAGCAATTGCATTATACACATATAAAAAATACAAGTAAATGGAATAATACAAAAATAATACAGTCTTCTAGTATTTCTAGTCTTCTAGTATTTAGTATTTCTTTCCATACAACATTTCGTGTATGGTGAGGATTTTCTGGTGGCAAAAGAACTTTTAAACTGCTTTGTCTTTTTACTCTAGAAAATGCTACATACAACATTCCATGCATAAAAACTGATATAAGTAAGTAGATACCAACAAATTCAAATGTTTGCCCTTGAGCTTTGTGGATGGTCATAGCAAAAGCAGGTCTTATGGGGAACTGATGCCGCCGTTGCATAGTACATCCAAGTTGATTTTTGCTAGAATCTAATGTGATTCTTGGGATATCGACTTCTTGGTCTGCATTCTCTCCAGTGATAATCTTTGATTTAATAATATTGTCACACAACTCAGTAACTATTAACCTTGTTCCATTGCATAGTCCTTCAGAGACATCCACGTTTTTCAAGAGCATTACTATTGTATTTTTTACAAGTTTCAGTTCATGTGGTGGTAGATCAGCCATTTCAACGGAATTCAGAAGTAAATTTGAGACCTCCTTCTGGTTGATCTTTGACAGAATCATAACTGTTGTAAACTTTGCACTCTCCAGGAAGCTTTTCAATAATTTCTGCATTAATTTTATTAACAACTTTATTATTGGTTCTAGTATACCCCTGTCCTTCGTAACTTCGTATCTGTTTTTAGCCAGACAGTCTCTGAATACTTCTTCAGTAAGATTGCCGTTGGAAAGAATATTCTCTGGTAGTTCAATCTCATGCATAGCATTTACTGGCAAGTCTCCATTGCCAACTTTTAATAAATAGTCAGCAAAGTCTCTTTGCTCTGGATTCACACACATATTTTCTGTCAGTGAAAAGAAGTTAAAATGATGCCAAAGACTGTTTTTCTTAATCGAAAAGTCTACCAACTCACTGTGGTTAGCACAAGGTTGAACGGGCAAACATCGCCAGAAATCTCCTCTAAAGACAACAATCTTTCCACCAAAGGATTCCTATTAATATTTTCTATATTAGGATTTCCTATAGAACGATATAGTTGATCCATATTTTGTAATCCATATTTAGGTAACATAACCCACGCACCAACCCGAGCGTTTTACTCTATAATAAAACGTACCTTTCTGTTGTAAGTCACAAAGAAGCAAAAGCAACAGTTTCAAAAAACTCATAAATTATTATTAACTTTAGCTTACTAACAACCTTTTTCGAATGTTTCAATACAACCCTTGAATTTTTTTGTTCATGACATGTCCGTGTATTAATGCTTACCTCAGAGAACACAGAAAACACAACAGCATACAGGGAACACGTTATAAATTAAATACGTTATTGCTCGCTTAATATTATTAGATAGGGTATACAATTATTGTTCATCTCAACTCTTATTTTGTTTGTTTATATTGATTGCAACAGCTATTTATTCTTCTTCATATATAAACATATCGATACTGCGCCATTTGCATTTATCGATGGCTGGTTAGAAATTGCAGTTGCCTAGCAATAACTAATTGTCGCACGGTATTGGTCCTGTGATATTTTAAAATAAAGACCCTCCGATTTTGCCCTTAGACGAATTTTGCAGAAAATGAGACTGAGTCCAATCAGTTTCTGGTGTAAGTAAGTACCTGGTGTTGGTATAAGTACCAACTTCCGAGAAAGTCGTAAGAGCCGTTTTCGAGAAAAAAAACATAGCTACATACAATTATTGCTCTCTTAATAGTATAGGCTGTACTTCTTCTATGTTTCCTTCCCTATTTACTAGTACATCGTCAATGTATCTATTCCATAATTTTATATTCTTTTTGTACCTAGTGGAATTTATAAATTGCTTTTCAAAATCATTCATGTATATTTCTGCAAGAATAGGGGATAATGAAGAACCCATATGTAATCCTTTTTTCTGTATATAAAACTTGTTATTAAACCTAAAATAGTTTTGATTTAGACTACTTTAACCAATTGTTTTTTATACTTGTATTCTCCCATATTATTATAATTTATTAACTTAATAACTTGATTTACTGTAACATTGGTGAACATGTCCTTAACATCCAGTGATATAAATTTTGTATTTTCATTCATTCTAATATTTTCTAGTTTTTCTATCAATTTTACATAATTTTCTATGTTGTTTTTTGTTCCAAATTCACACTTCTCCTTCAATATTCTAACTTTCTTTTATAATTTATAAATAGGTGCATTAATAAAAGAAACAATCAATCTAATTGGTTTTCCTTCTTTATGTATTTAACCTGACTTTTAAAAGTTGGTGCTGTTGGATTACGTTCAATTATAAGTTTTTCTTGTTTTCTTCTATAAATGTTATTTGTTTCATCATTTGTTTTATCCTTGACTGGTACTTACTTGGATATCATACTTTATTTCTTCATATGGTCCTTCACTTATAAATGCTTCCGTTTCCTTTATGTATTCGTCCTTTCTCAGTAGCACCATTGTGTTTCCTTTGTCTGCTTTCGTAACTATAATATCATTCTTTTTTATTTTGTTTTTTAATTTAGTTGCAGTTGATCTGATTTTTTGTTCATTTTTTGAGTTATACAAATTTTTCTTAAACGTTTTATCTACTACGTCACCTATTTCCCACCTTATTTGTTTTTATCATTTTTATTTTCTAGTTTTTGTATTATGCTTTTGCATTCAATAATGGTTTTTCTTAATTTAATTCTGGTGGCAGCGTGTACTTTAAACCTTTTGCTAACATTTCCTTTTCTTCTGTATTGAAAGTTACCTCTGTAAGGTTTAGTACTCTTTTTTCATAGTTATTTTTAGAGAGATGTTCCTTTTTTATTTTGTTCATTCTTATTAATTTATTCAACTTCTATCATTTTTTTTTATTTTCCAATTTCTTTTCTAAGTACCCTAAACCAAAATTATATAATATCTCTTCTAACTCTACATACGAGTATATTCTTAACAACTCTATATATGTCTGTCATATAATTCCCTATTATATTTATTAATTAAGCCGTATAGTGACCTAATTTCTAATTTTATCCACAACTTCTTGCTTTGTTTTTTTGCTTTTTTAGCTACTGCATTATTATTTTTAATTTTAACTTTTGCGTATTTCAGAATGACATTATTAGCCAGACATTGTTTATTGAACCATATTTTACTTAAGACCCTCTTCAATTTCACTTTTAACTTGAGATATTTAAAGACTTTACTTACCTTATTGTTGTCGTGTATTACCTCATTGTTGTCATTCATTACCTGTCGTCGATTGCACATCTTGTCAGAAGTTTAATTAAGAAAGTTGTGTTAGTGGTTATAATCACAAACAGAATTATCACCGTTGCACACCACTATAGAAAAATTATTCCAATTAGCGCTTTCAAGCTTCTCAGCTCATCATCAGATCAGAAATAACAACACAAAATAAAACAAACTCTTCACAACCTTGTCCGCCCCATGTCCACACACACCCCCGCAAACAAGCTATAAGTCAAATGTCCCTTCCCAACCTCCGAGCCCTTATAATTGTGAAACAGTAAAAATGTGAAATGGCATTTGATAAGATAAGGAATAAAAATATAGAAAAAATCCCAGTATTACAGAGAAGCGGAGTTTATAAATTAAAATGTAAAGAATGCAACAAAGTGTTCCTAGGCGAGACAGGCTGGAAATTCGTTTGCAGGTTGGCTGACCATAAATGTGGAGAAGGTAATAGAACAACAAATTCGTTATATGCAAGACATTTCGTAGAAGAAAATTGTTCCTCACTGTGTTAACCAGTTTCCACTTGTTACCAGCTACATCAAAGGCTGCTACTAGGAGCACTATCTGTCCTGTTTTCGATGATGGCACTGTCATTCAAAAGATCATTGTTGTGTAATATTTTCAAATAGTATGTATGATTTGAATGATGGCACACTCACCAAAAACAGGATGGACAGCGCTCCAAGTGGCAGCCTCATAAATCTTATAACTGGTTTAGGCAACAAGGGAAAGTTTTCATCTAAAATAATTGTGGTCCACATCAGAATAATAGGCCTATACAGTAGTTTGGTAATAACACTTGGACACATCATGGACAACAAAATCTAAGTAATTATTTTGAACAGACTATAGACATTAATTTATTGTAGTTGAAATGGCCAAGTAGTGAGGTTCTATAAATGAGAATATAATTCACTTGTATAGAAGAATAAAAGAACCATGTCGAGATTTATATATAGTATGGAATTTCCATATCTCGATCAGTGGCGAAGTGTGACAAAATAATTTGGGTAGACATAAAAATACCAGACAAAAGCAACAGACCAACAATACAACCAGAGAGCCATGTATTTTTACTATACCAAAGTTTCTGGAAATGTCTGATAACTTTTCTATCCTTCTGTGACAAATCTAAAGACTGTTGAGAAACAAACTTAATCGAAATAAATAAATAAAAATACTGCCAGAAACTTACCTGTGATCTTTCTTCGCTTACTTACCTTTTTAAATTTTAATCAGAAGCCCAGAGTCGCCACGATATTTTTTGGTTATATATCAAAACCTTAACACTTGTACTGTCTGCTATTTATTGATATAATAAATATATAAATACAAATACCTAAGGGAATTCACTTTTGACTCAAACTTTCTAAATAACTTCTTCGGGCGCCATGTTGTGTTGCCAACTGTTAATAACTTACCAAGGTTCGGATCAGCGAACCGGGAAATGCAGAACTGGTTATTTGAAATTAGAAATTAAACATATTTGTTACTCCTATACTCATCTTTTCTTTATTAGCTTAAAACAATTCAATTGCATTTAAATAAACAACAGAAAATTTTAGATATTGTTACAACCCCATCATAAATGAAATATCCCTTCTCACGTTAAATTTTGATATCATTTTAAACAAAATTATCATGATTACTTATTCGTATATACTAGTATTACCTTGATTACAATAGACATATTTAAAATAACATAGAAATAGTTATACCCCATTTTATCACAAACCAGCCTTCTTTGTTTAAATATATTCTCACATACTCACGCACACACACACACCAAGTTACTTAAGAGACCTCATTTTATGTTACCAATTTTATTTCCTTCTGTTAAAAATATTGACTGTGTGAATTTTCATTTTAAGTGGTGTTTTGTCCTGGTTACTTATCTGTTCATTGGGTCCTGAAGATGTTACCCGCACAACATAACTAGCGGTTTTCACCGATTCTATTGAGTTTATATTACCAATTTCACATTTTGAAGTAACTGTAAAAACGGTATTAACCGTGAAGTGTTTAATTATACATTTTTTATATCTTATTGGTTGCGGGCGCCCGCGATTTTACGTTCCGGAACTTTGTGTGTGTAACACTCGCGAGTGATGAAGTTAGACTGGCAACAGGCCACCGGCACTATTTTGTGAAGGTGCCTTGGTTATATAACCAATTCTTATTGTTTGAAAGTTTGTATTCCTACGCCAGCAGACTGTTTTGTTACATAACTGCATTATACACCGAATTCCATCGTGGGGATCGTCTCTGACGTAATGTCGCCTGACGATCCGTTACATAATTTGTTGACAGTTTTTGTGTGTCATTGGTTGACCTTGGCACAATTCCAGCTTGTTATTTCTGTCGCCTCAATAATTTTGTATTTAATGTCCCAAGCAGTGCTGCCACCGTCGCTATTTTTTCTACCACTGAATTTACCTTTCGTTTATACGTTTTGTCCCAATTATTGTAAAAAATGTTATTTGTTTTATAAAAAAAAATACAAACTGCTTTATTACCCCAAAAATAGGCCCGTTACAATACCCCCTCAATGAGATATTTTATGCCGAAGCATAAAAAATCTCATTGACACATTCATACTTGCTAAAGGGATCAGCCAGGATATGTCGCCACAACCCCCTGTATGGTTTACAAAAAAAAATTCAACTCACCCTTGGTCCGGTGACTGTGACCGCACCTAAATGACAATACTGGACTTCTCTCTCGAGATCCCAACACCGTAGAGTCAGACAGATACTTAACGCCCCTGCTCTGACGCGCTGGCCAGCTCAGGTCCGCCGCCACAGCATCACCAAACACTGAAACAACAAATCAAATATCAAATAGTGGCCTTATACAACACCATATCCCCAACTGATCTGTTTCCCCCTAGCGGTGCTGGTTTGCGCTAAGAAGCACTGGTTTTATTGTTTACTTATTTCTAACATATCAGGATACCTAACAACATAACATAACATAAGAAAACATAGTACATTCGTAATTCACATTGTTATTATTATCTTAAAATAAACAATTTTTATTATAAATGTTACACACTTAACATCATTAAATTTGCATATAAAATCATAAAAATTGCATTTTAATCTCAATTTAACTTTTATTAATTCGTTTCTCAAAACTTTTTTTTTTTTTTTTCAACTTCAATCTTCGTTTCCCATATCATTTCATTTATTATTCCCTTTCATTAATTTGGGTGATCCTCAGTTATTCATCATAATTCACTTTATTAACTTGGCATTTACCCATAATCTTACCCCTTTTATTACTCTAACGCTCCCTTACAAAATCTTTAACTAATATGACACCCCTCTATCAAAAAATCTACTAACCCTTCTCTACCTCTAACTACTTACTACTTTAACTCAATTTGCCACCTTCTCTCTATATATAAAAAAAATACTCTCTAACCCTTTGTACATAGGATATGTGTTTCCCCCCCCCAAAAAAGCTCAATTCCCTTATTTGGTTCCTGGATTCTACCTAAGGCAACCCCTTCCCCACTAAATCGATCCCTATCCCGTCCCAACTTATCATTATGTTGCAGACTCCCACATTACACTACCCCCTACTACAAAATTGCCATCCCCAAAATCTCAATCGCATTACCTCACTACAACTACAACAAAATAACATCATCAATTATAAACAACAATATATCAATCAAAACTCTACATAAATTCTCCATTACTACTGTGTCAACATCAATACTTCTCAAAATTCTATAACATACATTAACTCAAAACAACATTACATTATTTTCATCTCTGGTTCTCTTTAATACCCCAATATATTCAACTTGGACTGACTCAAACGTTTTACTCAAACAATTACTATCACCCACTTCTATCTTTTGCAACCCATTGAAAATTTTAACTATCATAACTTTATTTCATTTTATTTTAAAATCTATAAACACATTGAAAACATATTATTATATTTTTAAAATCCTTATTCCTAACCTACTACATGCAATTAACACAATAAGACATAATAAAAACAATATAGGAAGTATCTAGTGCATTTTGCAAATCAAAAACAAAATTATTTAGTAGCGAGTCATCATTATTAAAATACAACACAATTCTAATTCGTTACCCCCCTGGATAACCTCCCTGCCACACACACTATGACCCCCCTGGACTGTGGCGTCCAGTTGCGTCCACAAGGACTGAAATTTTGGAGGAATTTGACATCTCCGTGTCCTTGCTTCTGCGTTACATTTTAAAGATTATGAACATCAACATGTTCTGGTCAATAATTATGCGCCCTTAATGCGGGTCTACCACCTGGCTTTGCTGCCCCCATTCGGACAGAGTGGTAGCCGCTGTTCCCTAGTTTGGTGATTCCCCTTAATTTCACCCCCCATCAATTTCAAAATACACCTTGACAACGATAACAGCTATGGCCAGTATGGTCAGCGCGTAATCGTAATGTGCCCCAACCATAGCTGTTAAAGCTAAACCAATTCCACGGTCAGGGTTCGGTGAGGCCATGACCGCCCGAAAAGTTGGGGAATCACAAGTAAAATATTTTTTGTAATACTAACTTATACTTAAATGACATTATTAGTTTGGATGGTGATTAACCCCCTTTATATGTAAGCTTAACCATCATTGACATAAAATATTAAATACAAAATTTACAACCTCCCGCCATTGCAGTTCCACACTACACTGTTCTATCACTTCATTGAGCACCAATCTACCCACCAAAATTATCCCCACATCTTGTATAATACATTACCTAACATAATAAACAAATAGACATTAACCTTGATTATTAGCATTGTTAAAATTAAACAAACAATTCTCTTTTAAATAATTTATATAAAAACTTATAAACATTATTATTTGAAATCTTTCATTAACTTTTATATATATCATCATTTCATTATTTATCCTTTGCTGTAATTAGATTTTCAAAATTTCCTTAAAATTTTCACATTTATTATTAATCTATATTTTTAACCATTATGCTATTCCACAAACTAAACCATTTAGCATTTATTTATTTATTAATTATTATTAAATTGAAATCCCATCAAATAATTCATTATAAAAATTCAAACATATAACCTTCAATCACAATATTGAAACATCTCAAATTATTTACTTCAATTGATTTTTAAAACACAACATATTTCCATTATTATCAAAAATTTACAAATCATTAGTTATTGTCTTCATAATTATTTTTATTATTTATTTAGACTGCAAAATATTAATAATATTATTATTATTATCACAACATTTACTACTACATATACACATTATTTACCTAACATTTCATAATACACACAATTGAATACACTACATTATTATTTACAAATTATTCGTCAATAACTGTTCAATTGTTTCACACTTCATATGTCCAAATCTGCAAGGTCATTACCAAAATTTACAATATTTAAAATTGTCCATTCACTGATTTTTTAGTTCAGCCTCCATCATCGTATAGATATCTAATATATTTGTAACATGCATCATTGTTATTCACATACCATTTATTATCATTATTATTATAATAATAATCAATTAACTTTATTTCATCCATGATGCCATTATAATTTATAGGGTTATTCCCTACTAATATTTCGTAAACCTTGTCAACATAAGTTATTATTGTCCAGTCTCCATCAGTATTATTGGTTAATGTCAGGTAAATCGTTTTATCACTTTTATATTCCTCTACTATTACGTCAGGTAAGTCATTATCGTTTATAAAAATATTATCAAAATAATTCTCTATCTCTCTCTCAACAGGTAAGTACTTTATATGGTTCATCTCCACCACTTCTACTATTTTTCTCAATTCATCATAATTTCTTTTTAACTTATACAATTCTATCTCTCTCTCAATACACAAATCTCTCTCTTCATAACACCACATCACACTCTCACAATTATTACAGACAGAGGGTACAACATTATACAACATCAATATACACTTCAATTCATCTACTAATACGGGTCTCTCGCCCTTCAAAAACAACATTTGTGAACACTCTGGTTCAGAAAAATTAATGGAAAAATTTACCCTCTGCCCACATTCAACTACTATATTATTTTTCCACTCTCTCTCTACTTCATCAATACACCTCAACATCTCATAATCACATTCTACACATTCATCAGTACTATTTTTGATTATATTCTCATCATTTGTCTCTCCATTATTCTTTACCCCCACTATACTCTCAGAATTGTAATTAATATCATTATCATCACTAGTCAACACTACTTCTCCCACTATTTGGTCACTGTTATTTATTAACTCATTATTTGAATTGTCACTCACCTGGTTAATTATTTCTTCACTATTATCAAAGACATTATTACCACTTACCTGTGTTAACTCAACTTCTGTATTCTCTTTTAATTGATATCTCTCTCCTCCCCACTTTTCGTCTTGTTTATTCATCTTTGTGTTTAGTTCGTCAAAATGTTTATCCAGCCTATCAAAACCCTTGTTCATAACACCCCTTAGTTCATCGAAACCCTTGTTCATTCTTTTGTCCATCTCGTCAAAACCTTTCTTTAAAAGGTCAAATATGTCATTCAATGTGTACTCCTTTTCTTCCACCCCTACACTATCGTTATCATTAGGCCTATTCACAGTCTTATTTACTACTACTATTGCTTCAACGATCTTACCTTTATTACTTGTCACCTCACTATCAATATCATCACTGTGCTTCTTAATTTCTGCGAATATTCCCTCTTCCTGTTCTTCCATTCGTGTTAAACTATCGTCTAACCTACCCCATTCCTCGTCTGTCATTTCACCTACAACCCCTTTAAATTCGCTTTCCCACTCCTTCCATACGAAACCACTATCATTTTCTTGTATCTTAGCCATATTTAAAAGATTTTTATTATAATACCCTTTATATAATACAACTCTCCTCATACACACTAGTTACCCATGTTAGCTCACAATACTCATAAACAAATAATTCACTATATACATAACACTATCAAAACATAACCCCATATCTACGTCTATTTTACGTACCTCAAAAAAAAAATTTTTCTGCTATTTCAAACAACCGTTCTGCTCTTCCAAGTAGGCTGTATTTATATAATTATATTATATAAATGTCCCTGTTCACAAGCCAATTGTACTGTCTGCTATTTATTGATATAATAAATATATAAATACAAATACCTAAGGGAATTCACTTTTGACTCAAACTTTCTAAATAACTTCTTCGGGTGCCATGTTGTGTTGCCAACTGTTAATAACTTACCAAGGTTCGGATCAGCGAACCGGGAAGTGCAGAACTGGTTATTTGAAATTAGAAATTAAACATATTTGTTACTCCTATACTCATCTTTTCTTTATTAGCTTAAAACAATTCAATTGCATTTAAATAAACAACAGAAAATTTTAGATATTGTTACAACCCCATCATAAATGAAATATCCCTTCTCACGTTAAATTTTGATATCATTTTAAACAAAATTATCATGATTACTTATTCGTATATACTAGTATTACCTTGATTACAATAGACATATTTAAAATAACATAGAAATAGTTATACCCCATTTTATCACAAACCAGCCTTCTTTGTTTAAATATATTCTCACATACTCACGCACACACACACACACACCAAGTTACTTAAGAGATCTCATTTTATGTTACCAATTTTATTTCCTTCTGTTAAAATATTGACTGTGTGAATTTTCATTTTAAGTGGTGTTTTGTCCTGGTTACTTATCTGTTCATTGGGTCCTGAAGATGTTACCCGCACAACATAACTAGCGGTTTTCACCGATTCTATTGAGTTTGTATTACCGATTTCACATTTTGAACTAACTGTAAAAACGGTATTAACCGTGAAGTGTTTAATTATACATTTTTTATATCTTATTGGTTGCGGGCGCCCGCGATTTTACGTTCCGGAACTTTGTGTGTGTAACACTCGCGAGTGATGAAGTTAGACTGGCAACAGGCCACCGGCACTATTTTGTGAAGGTGCCTTGGTTATATAACCAATTCTTATTGTTTGAAAGTTTGTATTCCTACGCCAGCAGACTGTTTTGTTACATAACTGCATTATACACCGAATTCCATCGTGGGGATCGTCTCTGACGTAATGTCGCCTGACGATCCGTTACATAATTTGTTGACAGTTTTTGTGTGTCATTGGTTGACCTTGGCACAATTCCAGCTTGTTATTTCTGTCGCCTCAATAATTTTGTATTTAATGTCCCAAGCAGTGCTGCCACCATCGCTATTTTTTCTACCACTGAATTTACCTTTCGTTTATACGTTTTGTCCCAATTATTGTAAAAAATGTTATTTGTTTTATAAAAAAAAATACAAACTGCTTTATTACCCCAAAAATAGGCCCGTTACACACTCTACCTTAATAAAAAATGGGACAATTTTGCAATCTGACTATCCCGCAATAATAATTCAGAAGAACCCGGAACGTTTAGACGAATCCTTCAGCACAGAACGTTAGGAAGTGGTAATGACGAAATAACTACACTAACACATGGTTATGCTACGAAACAAATATTTTTACTGTTATCTTACTTTAACTCGGTTAACATCTTAACAACTTTAACATCTTACATGATAATTTACTTTTTCTTCGAGCAATACAACAATAGAAGATACAAACAATTACCGTTTACTTATATTGCATAGATATATTTTTTTAAACAGAACAAAAACAACCCAGTATTTGGATATACACATTCATTCATTCAATCTTTAAAATTTCCCTTATTTAGAGCTCTGTACATAAAAAATAAAAGTTAATTATTGTCTGGTAGTTGATTTACTCACGGTGCCGCCCTGGCTACGTTGCACCGAGCACATGTTTGAATATTTACACTATTAATAACTTTTCGGCCCGCCAGCCCGTTATGTTCCAAACGGCCGCTGCCGCCTCGCAACCACGCCACTACCGATTTACATTTTGTTATATAGTGAAGACGAAAATTTGTGTCCAGTCGGCGGACGCTCTACTGTTAGCATCCGGCGGGTTAAGATGTTATTTTCCGACTGCCTGACGCTCTGATGTGCATCCGTGATGTTCATTTCCACCAGCTCGAGCTGTGATTGGCTGAGCGCTCACGTGGCCAGTCTAATTAGTCACGTGTTGTTCAGTTCGGTTGTTGAGTTTGGCGTCGAGATTATCGCCAACGGCGCACATTTACAGTCACATTCCATCGTTATCGTTTTTTGTGCCTTACTCTGACTGGCACGGATCTTAATACAGGGTGTCCAACAAGCATGTTTGAGTGACCGCAAAGGATGTCCAAACCATTCAGTTCCAAACACTTTATAAATTGGTGAACTTTATACCCCTTAAAATAGCCCCGTTACAATACCCCCCCCAATGAGAGATCTTCTGTCGAAACAGAAGAAATCTCATTGCTAAACCACTAAGAGGATCGGTGAGGATAAAGTGCCAACAAACCCCCATTTGTTCTTATACATCATGGGTAAACTACCCCCCTGGTTCGGCGACTATGGCTGCACCTGAACGAGATTACTGGACTTCTCTATCCGAGATCCCAACACCATAAAATCGAACAGACACGCACCACAGCGCACCTAACCTTCTAACATACCACCCCATAATCCAAACCCCTGGTCTTATACCACGCCAGATCCTCAACCGATATGTTCCCCCTTACTAAGCGCACTGGGCTGTCTTTAGCAAGTACTGGGCGCATACATATACTCATTAATACACTCTAACTACATTTAGTTTCAAATTCAAAATTTCGTTAAAATTAAAATCAAATTGGCTTATTACCATTACTTTCTCAAAACTCAAAATACAAATCTTTTATCTGAATTTATGAATTTTCTTCATTACTCTCAATAATCAGAAAAAAAAAATGGAACATCTAATTAAAACATAAACTCATTTATCCTAACATTTGATTATACATACATACTAAACAATACCATTCAATAAAAACGGTAGTAATACACATAAACAATAATACACTTGAAATTCACATCACCTATATGGCAGGCATAAAATCAAAAAAAAAATTTTTTTTTCTTCAAAAAAATTTAAATTTATCAAAATATTATTTTTATCAATTCCGGAAAAATTTTAAATTATTTAAATCACTTAAACGGCAAAATTTGCATTAAGCAATTGCCAAAAACTGGTCTAGTTTGTAACGTCAACCATCAGCTGATCACACTGGGTCAAGTCAACAACCTTGACCTACATAGGTTATACACTGAACTAGATCATAAAATACCTAGAACATCTTCAAAATGATTTATCTTTAAACACAATAAAACATAATAAAATAAGACATTTAAAATTGACATAGTATTATTACAATTGACAATAAAACTGACATTTAAATTAATAAAAATTACACACTTTATAGCTCAAATTCTATTAAAATTTGTCACTTGTTTCAATTAATTTTTTCATTTTAACTCTGATTTACTTTCTTTAACATTCTCAATCTCCATTAGCTTGGGTGATTTAATTATTCATAATAACTTGATTCACAACTTGGCATGTATACATTTATAATCTTCCCCCTCTGACTTTAATATCACTAACAGCTTTAACTAATATGACACCCCTCTATCAAAAACATCTATCAAACATTCTCTAAACCCAACTTACTACTCAACTCATATCGCATCATTCTACCCTTATATATAAAAAAAATACTCTCTAACCCTTTGTACTCAGGATGTGTGTTCCCCCCCCAAAGCTCATTCCCTTATCTGGTCCCTGGACTTTCCCTAGGCAACCCTTTCCGGTGCTAAACAGTCCCTTCCCGTCCCAACACCTTTCGTTGCGGACTCCTTATCACACCACCCCCCTTACAAAATTCCCATCAACTAATTACTCTCTCAATACAATACTTTCAACTACTACAAAATATCTCCACTTATTTATTAACTCACTATATCAATCAATACTATACATATTTTCCCCATAGCTACTGTGTCACTATTACATCTCAAATTCTATCTTACATTTATTCACAACAATATTTATTCATTTCTAGTACCCCTTTAAACTCAACTTGGTCTGATTTAAATGTCCTAACAAAATAATAATCACCCAAGATCTCCCTTTTACATTACCTTTAAAATTCTTAAGTATCTCAAATTACTTCCATCAATTAAATAAAATCTTTATTCACATTGAAATCATTATATCCAAACAAAAATTATATTCAAACATTTCACTACATTGAAAAAATTGCAAATCATTTATAAGTGATATTCTACAGCTGATCAGCTGATTTTCTTAGCAAGGTGAATGACCTTACTATAAACACATTTCAAAATTATACAAATTACACATTTTATCAATCCTTACCTCTAACACAATAAACTAATACATTCATAAGACATAATAAACACAGTATAATAAACAGCTATCTCGTATGAAAACATAATACACCTTTACCTTGAACATTGACATTTTTACATTACTAAACAATTCTCATTTAAATAATTTTTATAGAAAATTATAAACATTACAATCTGAAATCTTCCTCAACTCCTTTATATATCATCATTTAATTATTTATCCATTGCTGCAGTTAGATTCCTCAAAATTTTCAAATTTATTGTTAACATTTATTTTATCTCATATCTCAGTTATTACTACCTTTTGACTATGGTTTCTATTTAGTACAATTACCT
Organism: Magicicada septendecula; assembly: GCA_034769895.1. Taxonomy (NCBI): domain Eukaryota; kingdom Metazoa; phylum Arthropoda; class Insecta; order Hemiptera; family Cicadidae; genus Magicicada; species Magicicada septendecula. The sequence continues at coordinate 171,633,732 of CM068372.1, forward strand.
CAGATTAGTTTCATCATTGAGTTAAAATCTTTTCAACACCTGTAAACATTTTACTCTATTTAACTTGTATTATAAAATTTATACTCACAGTACATCGCTCATACCCTGTCATAAGCACACAAATATAATCATCAAAAACTCCCTGTACCTTCTGCAACATTTTAACAACAATGTTATTCCATACTAAACAATTTAACATTTATTTATTTATTAATTGTCATCAAATTGAAATCTCATAAAACAATCTAACTTCATTATCACAACTCAATTATATAACATTTTAAATCCAACAAAAAACATTTATCATCTTAAATTATTTTAATTACATCAATTATTGAAAACACAACATCCTTAATTACTCTCACCAATTACAATAATTACAGTTTATTTGTTACCCTCTTCAAAATTATTTTCGTTATTTATTTAGACTGCAAAATATCATTATTATTATCACCACAATTTCTACTACCTACACACATTGTTTACCTTACATACTTGTTACAATACACACAACTAATTTCACTAAATTTTATTTACAATTCATCATCATTAATTGTTCAATTTTACCACACTTCATTTCCAAAATCAGCAAGTCAGAACCATAAATCAAAATATTTAAAATGTCCATTTATTAAGTTTATGTTCAGCCTCCATCATCGAATAATAATCTAATATATGTATAACATAAATCGTTCTTGTCCACACTCAATTTATTAATTTTAATATAATAATTTTCTAATACTTCAAGTTGTTCCACTATCATCAAATCATAAAACCTGTCAATATCATTAGAAGTCTTTTCACCATCTGTATTTGTTGTTACACCCAGGTAAATTATATTTTCATCATATCCCTCCACTACAAGTACACTAATTCTTCCTACAGGTACATATTTATCATCAATATAATCATTGTCTACTACTTCACAAGGTATGTCTACATTATTTATCATAATTCTCTCAATATTCATCTTCTCCATCAACTCTCCTTAACCTCTATTTATCTTGAACCACTCTAACTCTTTCTCTCTCTCATAATCACTTTCATCACCACACCCTTTCACATTCTCTCTCTCACTCCATGCAGAGGGCAATACCACAAAATTCTTTAAACACCATCTGGCCCTACCAGATAAACACAAAAAACTTATTTGACCATTTGCCGACCCATCGGCACCCAAATGTCCTAGTGAGGATCTTTTATCCCCATACACAACTTGTGAAAACTCTGTTTCACATTTAACCCCATAAAAATTTGCCCCCTGTTCACCCTTTAAATTATCTCTCCATTCTTTCTCCAACTCTTCAATACTACTCATTACCCCGTTACTAACACCAACTAACTTTCTACTCTTATTTTCACCATTACTTACCGTATCACTCTTAGATACCCCATTTTCAGCTATATCATCATTATTCTTATTTAATGTTATTTCACCATTGTAATTACTTATATTACTACCACCACTTACCTTGTCTACTATTCCTTCGTTATTTTTTGTTATATTACTACCACCACAAACACTTACCTGTTTTGATTCACCTATATCTGTTTGCCACTCTCCCATAAGTTTATCCATCTCGTCAAAATGTTTGTTCATCATATCAAAACCCTTATCCATTATTTCCTTTCTTTCATCTAATTTAGTGTGTAACTCGTCAAAACCCTTATTCATATTATCAAAATGTTTATCCATCATTTCCGCCCTTTCATCAAATTTTTTATCAATCATTCGCAACATATCCATTATCATTTTATAATCAGATTCACTCTTCTCATTACTTACCTCATTATCTGCCACCTGATCGTCTTGCTTCTTGTTAAATTGGTCTATCTCTTCACCACTTTCTACTCCCATTATACTATCATCCTTAACATTAGGCCTATTTACTGCCTTATTTTCTACCACTATTACTTCAACTACCTTACCTTTATTATTTGTCATCTCACTATGTTTCTTAATTTCTGCGAATATTCCCTCTTCTTGTTCTTCCATCCGCGTTAAATTATCATCTAACTTACCCCACTCCTCGTCTGTCATTTCACCTACAACCCCTCTAAATTCGCTTTCCCACTCCTCCACGCGAAACCAATATCATTCTCTCGTACTTCGCCCATATTCAAAATTTATTTATACCACACCCTTTATATATAAAAACCACTATTATTATAGAACTACACATATAAAATCAAAACACCTAACACAATCATAAACACAATAACCCAAACATAACCTTTAACGTAAATATATACGATTATTTTTTTTTTACACATACGCCGTTACCAATTCCTATTTTCTGTGCTTTAAAATAGGTCTACCTCATATAAAATTATATCAACATCCTGGCAGCTTGGTCGCCAATTGTTGAGAAACAAACTTAATCGAAATAAATAAATAAAAATACTGCCAGAAACTTACCTGCGATCTTTCTTCGCTTACTTACCTTTTTAAATTTTAATCAGAAGCCCAGAGTCGCCACGATATTTTTTGGTTATATATCGAAACCTTAACACTCTACCTTAATAAAAAATGGGACAATTTTGCAATCTGACTACCCCCCAATAATAATTCAGAAGAACCCGGAACGTTTAGACAAATCCTTCAGCACAGAACGTTAGGAAGTGGTAATGACAAAATAACTACACTAACACATGGTTATGCTACGAAACAAATATTTTTACTGTTATCTTACTTTAACTCGGTTAACATCTTAACAACTTTAACATCTTACATGATAATTTACTTTTTCTTCGAGCAATACAACAATAGAAGATACAAACAATTACCATTATCTTGTTGTTGCATCCTCTTCGTTCACTTATTAATTTAATAATATATATAATACTTTCACTTATGAACTTACTATTGTTACTTCCCAAACGTTTCAAGATGTTGTTTCTCTTCTTCAGTGGGTTGAGTACTCAAACGTTTGGGAAGTAACAATAGTAAGTTCATAAGTGAAAGTATTATATATATTATTAAAACAATTACCGTTTAACTTATATTGCATAGATATATTTTTTAAAACAGAACAAAAACAACCCAGTATTTGCATACACACATTCATTCATTCAATCTTTAAAATTTCCCTTATTTAGAGCTCTGTACATAAAAAATAAAAGTTAATTATTGTCTGGTAGTTGATTTACTCACGGCGCCGCCCTGGCTACGTCGCACCGAGCACATGTTTGAATATTTACACTATTAATAACTTTTCGGCCCGCCAGCCCGTTATGTTCCAAACGGCCGCTGCCGCCTCGCAACCACGCCACTACCGATTGACATTTTGTTATATAGTGAAGACGAAAATTTGTGTCCAGTCGGCAGACGCACTACTGTTAGCGTCCGGCGGGTTAAGATGTTATTTTCCGACTGCCTGACCCTCTGATGTGCATCCGTGATGCTCACTTCCACCAGCTCGAGCTGTGATTGGCTGAGGCGCTCACGTGGCCAGTCTAATTAGTCACGTGTTGTTCAGTTCGGTTGTTGAGTTTGGCGTCGAGATTATCGCCAACGGCGCACATTTACAGTCACATTCCATCGTTATCGTTTTTTGTGCCTTACTCTGACTGGCACGGATCTTAATACAGGGTGTCCAACAAGCATGTTTGAGTGACCGCAAAGGACGTCCAAACCATTCAGTTCCAAACACTATAAATTGGTAAACTTTATACCCCTTAAAATAGCCCCGTTACAAGACGCCCGAGATATTTTTGACATTAGCAATACCTTTTGCTCTAAATGTAACGAACTGATTTTGAATTTAACAAAAATTCTAATGAATCAAAGGTGTCATAGTTTATATCAAATATACTTCTGCCGTAGAACTGGCATTAAGTGTAGTCATTTTGCTCCTTTAAACCAATTAAACAGTATGCTTAAAGCACTTAAATGGCGACACTTAAAAATATGTAGTATTAAATAATTAGTGTGTAAATGATTACACACTTCTTAATCTATACAACTATAGGCCTATACAAAATTAAAAATAATTTGTAAACTCAACAAAAACAAATAGGGTATTCACTATGCGAGTACGATAAACAAACACAGGCGGCCAGGCAAGAATTCTGTGCTATTTAGTACAGGGGAGATATGTCTTCTGCCGTGATGTACAGGACACATTTTATGCTGCGCGCGTAGGTCCTCTCTCGTTCCCATCCTCCAAAGCCCTTCTCACCTCCAGCCATGTTAAATAGACATTTCAAGTAACCTCTACCCTGATACTCCACGTAGAATTGCATCGCATAGCAAGGTTCCATGGCTCACGTTCGCGTCATGTATCATGATATTTAACTTCTTACATTAGTTTTATACCTTTCTGAGTAACTTATGCAATTTAATGCATAAATAAAAATTAATTATTTTATGAATCAAATTTGGGGAGACACTGTCTACCTTTTCTCCCCTGATGCTTCGCCACTGATCTCGTTACTGGATTTTAATTAACATACATAATTTCTTATAATTATTCAACTGTTAACTGATGTTCTCCTTGGTGAGTTGGCTAATGTCCATGCTTGTGGTCAAGGATTCATAGTTTCAACTCCTGCAGGGGTTACATTATGAACAGGTAAGGTAAGCAGTGAATTCTGGCAACAAAAGTCAATAATATGGTTGGATAATGATAATTACCATAGTTTATCCGATTCCCCCTTATAAAAGGTTTCCTGATATATCAATAATCATAATGTGTTGTTATGCTTAGGAGTAGTTTTGTTGTTTTTATTTTATTAACAGCAATAATGTTCAGTGCAACAAGATTGTTATCACAATTCAAAATGTCTAAAAATCTGATAATTCACATCTGTTTTACCAAATACCTCATTTTTTATATTTTTTTCTAAATTGAAAACCTAACTTTTCAGAACTCTGGTTAGAGCCAAAGAATAATGTATATGGTCCAGCATATGCTTCTAGTAGGATTCAGTTAGCAATGTCAAGAGGGAACAGAAATTTAAAGATCGATGGACAGGAGATAGGATGTAAGCAGTTGGAGAGTGGTGTTCTCGTGAGCTATGGAGATGACATAAGGAACCGCACTATCATTCGAAAAACTCAGGATTGTTGGCACAATAGTTACCACAACTACTCTCTTGTGTGGACTCCAGGTAATTCTAAAATTTTTAAGAAAATATATTAACAATAGAGAAAGTTAACTTGATGGCTTAGAATATGAGATGTGCTTATAAAATGAATACTATGAAAATAATTAATAGACTAGATTTGTTTTGATTCTAAAATTGTTTTCAGTCATGCTTTTTAATAAAATACTTTGGCAGTGTTGTAACATGACAGTTTCCCTTAAATAAACCTTAGAAACTAACACATTTTGAAAGTACCGATTTGTGAAAAAATGCATCACTTAACTACTTGGGACTAAAGCTAACTGAAGTACAAAATAAAAAATAAAATATTAGATTTATTTTGTAAGATGCTTGGAATACCATATGTTGTTAATGTTATAAACTGCTATACGACAATTAAGGAAAGGTATACAAGTCAAGTTAAAACATTGTTATACCCTTGGATTTTGTTGTTCATGACGTGCCCGTTACTTAACTAAATATAATTAATTCACTACCAACTCAGAACACAAAGTTTTTTATGGGTAAAAACGTAAAAGTTTTAGCTTATAGCCTGAACCGGTTTTCGCTTTTAAAAAGCTTCATCAGAGGCTGCCATTGGGACCACTGTCTGTCTTGTTCTTGGCGACGGTATCAACTTTTGAAAGATCGATGTTGTGTGTGTGGGGTGTGATATGTTTGAATAATGCGTGTGATTTGAATTGTGTCTGTTCATTCAGGATGTTGTTTTTATGTGTTTTCGTGTGTTTGTATATTTCCAATTGTTCTAGAGTGTCTAGTTTTTGGCCTTTTGTGTGTACATGTAGAAGGTCCATGTTATTGTCGATGTTTTTGGATGTGTGGTTTGCTTCAATTAGGTGGTTTGCAAAGGTGGATTCTATAGTGGAGTGTAGTGCCTTTGTGTGTTCAATGTATCTTTGAACAGGATGTAGCTTCAAACAAAACGACATCCTAAACGAACAGACACAATTCACAGACACACACATTATTCGAACATATCACTCCCCACACACATAAAATCGAGCTTTCAAAAGTCGATACCATCGCAAAGAACAAGACGGACAGTGCTCCCAATGGCAGCCTCTGAAGAAGCTTTTTAAAAGTGAAAACCGTTTCAGGCTATAAGGTAAAACTTTTATGTTTTTACCCGTAAAAAACTTTTGTGTTCCGAGTCGGTAGTGAATTAATTATATTGTTATACCATAGTTGTTTTAATTTAATACTTTATGTCATGTTTTTTTAAATATATGTAAGAGTAATATCACCTAAGGTATAACTAATTAATATAATATATATAATATTGGTAAGGGAAAATTGTTTAAGTTCAGGAATAAGATTGGTTAAACAATAACTGTATGCTAAATAATAAGTTATGAAGAAGTATAGTGTGATATAGAAGAATGTGTAAAACAGTAATCAGAAGTTATGGATTGACTTTCTGTTATTATTATGTTTTCTGTGTTTATATATTCTAAAGGAATATAACTGTGGTAAAACCGAAAATGATGAACTAGATATTATAAGATTCAGTTCAATGTTGAAGATTAATCCCAAACTGTTTAGTTGGAATGGTTGAATTTTTTTATATAAAACTTATATTAATTTATTAAGGTAAATCTTAAACTAACTGTATTGATGTGACAGAGAATGTCAGTATTATGATTATTATATTATGTAAAATAGCAATGTACCTTAAGAAACTAATAGTGTTATAGGGTACATAAGGCAATCTATTATGTTCATACTACAGTCAGTAGGAATTTAAGACAAAAGGGATGTTAACATTTCTCATGATTAATACTTATATATTACAACGTTATTTTTAGACACTTACTTTTACACATATGCTCTTACTCATTTGTGCACACTTACCCACATCTCGGAGGTATACTCTCCTTCTGTAGTATTTACCTTGATGTTCCCCGGCTGGGTCGCAGGCTTTGGTCATTGATTGAGTGTGGATAAGCACGTGAATATCGTTATATAAGTTTAATACAAGTAAAGAGTACAGAGGATTAGTACTGGTTGTGAAATTAGTACGACTGTGTTAATAAAATCATATTCATTTGATTTATTATTTAAAAATTCAAATTATCATATTATTAATTGTTTTGTGTGGGTTCATTTTTATTTGAACCCTTATATTCGATCCGAATATAATACAATTATAACGTGTTTAAATCTTATTTCTTATATTTGTAAGACATAGTATACACATACATAAATCATATATGACCTGAAATATTACACAGACATATAATACATAACACATATAATTATTATAAAACGTGGTTAACACGTATAAAATTTAATATTTATCTTGTCTTTGAAAGTGCGGTTTTTAATATATACCACTTAATAAAAACTTTTAATTAATTACATTTATTAAACTACTAATAGAGAATATTTATTACTTTAATTGATTCTATTATTTAATGTCTCAATTAATTAACACTCTTCAAATTACATAACTCTCATATTTGAATTTAATTATCTAATCAAATACAAAAATATAATAAAAATATGGTTCTTCCTTAACCATTTATTTATGAGATTACTACAGTTCTATTCTCTATTATCAATTATACTTTGAACATTTATTTATTCATTATGAAAATTTAAAAATATATTACTTTCTTTGTAAACTTGTATATGGAATCTAGAGCTTCTTTCGATAGACCTCAGGGTCATTTATAATATTAAATAATTTGTCTGACTTCACCTGCATTTTTCTGCAACCATTTAACTTTGTCGTTACCGTCATCAGGACTCTCGAGTTTGTTGATCCTCTTCGGTATCACCTTCTCTGTCTCTGCGTCGTTGAAATTCCTCGCTCCATCTCCTGGATGCTGAGTTCTGACGTGGACCTCTGGTCGTGATGATGTACGGCTGGATGTAGCTGCATGTGGCTGTCCCTGTGTCCTCTCGTCTTCTTGCTCTAGTTCCTCTCCTCTTCTTATCTTGTCCCTCGTGGATGTCTCGAAGTTCTATGTTACTTCTTGAAGTTCATCAACGATACAATTTCTCGTATATTACGATTTTATAGTCTTTTAAAACAATCGTGTTCCACTATTACTTGCACCGACGTAATGCCGGTTCCATCGCACTTCACGTTATTGAATACTGTTTAAAAACCTTACATGACTTTGAAAAATTCGCGGTTGCGAGATGCATGGATCTTACGTGTCTAAGTGAGTATCATCTGAGAAAGAGTGTGTCGCTCGCTGGGGTTTTATACTGATGCCATCGTCCCATGCCTGCATGAAACTGTTTTGACAACATTGAACAGGTCGGCGCGTCGATTTAATTGCTACTTTCAGCCTACGCGTCTTTCTATGAAGTGCACACTTTTTTATAAATATTATTTCACCAATCGTTCAGTATAATATTAAACTTTGTTTATGCAAATTATGAATGTTAAGGTGTGTAAATTGTGGCAGTTATGGCAAAATTTCACACGGTGGCTGAACGGTTCCCACGATCAATGACCACTTAACGCCAAACTGAAGCACCAGGCACCAGCTATGTTTTTACATATGTCGCTGATTCGTGTGACTTCTGGTTTTCGTTCAGTACTTAAAAAACTGTGTAAAATCTTCCACCTTCATTTGCATAATTCAATCTGTCTGTCGTTTACACATGTACACATACACACACACGCAGACTGATACACAAGCGGTGGCATGTCATTGTGACGTCACCCTTACCAGTTGGCGCGTGTCAATTTTCTCCCCTTCGTTGCTGCGTTTAAAACTAACTAAGCTATTTGATTCCATATGCACGCTTACTTACAATATTTGATTTATTTAAAATTAAATATACCGTTTATTTCTTATATTATCTCTTATTACTAATGCTTAATTATTAACTTCTTTTTATTATTTATATCTTATATACCTCATATGTGCTTTCGTATGCTATCATGCCTCAGTCAGGGGTTGATACATATACTTATGCTAAATGAATCGTTGCAATATATATCGTTGTTATATATATAATTATATATATATTTTTATATATATAAAATATATATATATAATTAAATTATTTAGTTGTGTGTGGGGTGTTTAACTTGTGACGTTTATAATTTTGTATGTTTAATATGTGAACGTTATTAATGGTTCGTTCTGTGTTATAAAAGCGTCTAGTAGCCTGTGTGCCTTACCTGTCCCTTCTCACTCTTTTGTACTTCCCGATAGGCGCCAAATTGTTTTGCGAGAAAACAATTAAAAGTTTTTACCTGGATGGTTTTACAGTGTATTAGTGTAAATTCAAATAGTTCGCCGACTGGCATGAACTCGAATCTCGTTTGAGTGGGGGAAACGTGTTACCAACTTGAAATAATATTGGTTAGGTTGACTCACTGCTATTAAACAAAACATACATAATATTTTTCTATAAATAATTACTGGACAGTTGTTAATGGTACACAGTTTTTTATTAGGCTCAGAACTGTTAATTCTTGTTAACGCTTGTACAAAATAAACGCTAGTAATCAATATAATAATTTTAGCCTCGGCAATAAATAGTCGTTCACTCAGCGGATGGCTGGGTTGGCAATACAATGTTTCATTTCGCCACAAGACAGCGTTGATTATTATTTACAAAATAAATTTGCCAAATAGAGTCCTTTTAAGTACGACAAAGAAGTTTTAAAAACAAGATAATAAATTATAATATATCACTAATAATGTTCGTGATCATTAAAATCAAACAAGGTTTACTTTAAATTCAATGTTGTGGTGTTAAAGTGTGTGACAGTGTCATTGGTGTAATACATAGGTTATCATCAGTTATTTAGTGTTTACAAATTATGTTTGTTCATCAATCCTTGAAAATTAATACCTTCAGTGATAATGAGAGTTCACCGTTTAGTTATAAATTTGAAAGAGAATTTATTTTAAAAGTTCAATGAAATCAGCAATACTTATCGTTTGTTGGTAGGAAGTGTATTGTCAATAGTTAACGTAGGTTAATTCGTCGATGTCGATTCTTCATTCTTCAATTTTGGGCTTCAGGTACGTCCGGCGTCTTCTTCTTGTTAATTTCCTTATTTCCACTGCATCTGGATTAATTTGAACTGGTCCTTGGTCTGGTTGATTGTAGCATCCTCTCGTCAGTTGGTCTGGTCCTTTTCTTCATAAAATTATGGGCACTTTTTATGTTTTATGATATAATTTTGGGCTCTTCACGGCGTGGCGTCTCTTCAGTTAAGCGTCACTACAGATTCTAACGTTCCTAACTGAAAATAGTCAATATTCTGCTGTTGTCATGGTAACTCAAAATTTCTGATTGGTTAAAATTGGCTTAAGACCATTGTTAGGAGATTTGAATTTTTATTTAAAATGGTTACAGATCTTCTGAATGCAATTAATCTTCAGTATTCCCTTTTAAGTATTAAATATCATTACCACTGTTCGTATTTTGGTTCAAGGGTTAATTTGACATCCAATACTATTGTGTTTACATAGGTATTAACAATTTGACAGTTCTGTTGATTTTGTTTAATTACACTGTTTTCTTAATTTACATGATTACTTTAATATTTCCTTCTTTACATGATTGTCTAATTGTCTTTCATTGTTTATATGCCTTAGTTTTGCTAATGTTGTTGTTTAATTCTCAAAATTGAAGTTTTTTTTTTGTAGTTTTACAGTTAGGCATTTGCCTAAGCCTAAAAAGCAATTGGCTATTTTTATTAAATTACAGAGATTATATTTTATTTTCCCCTTGTATTGGTTGTGATTGGTTTAATACATGATTTTATTCATTTGTTCTAGGGTTTTATGCCTGTTCTTGTAATTATATGTGATTTTACTGGTTTCATATCCTGGCTTGTCTATTGTCATAACTGCCTTTTAGTATCATTGTATTTGTCTGTATTTATTTTGCTTTTTGTTTACTGCTTTGTTTGTTTTTAATTATTATTTCTTATTATTTATTACTTAACATATAACATTGAATCTTATGGTCTAACAATTCCCACATACATAATTCTATTCATTAAAACATAATTATTTACTTTTCATTACCCACAATGTTCGTTTTCATCATGTACTCATACTCTTTGGTGAGTAACAATTATTACACAGTATAAACAACAAACATATAAACATTAATTAAATATTTGGCTATAATGATAAAAACTTATTACTAATCCTATATGACATTGGGTCATTAACATCACACTCTAATAACAATTTACTATATTTTTTATTTATTTTTTTTTATTGTTTTATTATCAATTGTCCTTCCCTTATCATTTTGGTTTAATAATATTTAGTTTTATACCTCTGTACATTAGAAATTCTCTATGCTGTGTATTAACACACTAATAGTCCATTTTTCTTAAACTCATGGGTAATGATATAAATTGTCACTTAGAATATTAATTGTTCAAAATTTAAAACATTATATGTAGTTACTACTACTGCTAACTTAATACTACTCCACTTTAGTTTATTTTGTTACATACTGGTGTTCACTTATAATTGCTTTTAATCGCCACAGTCCTTCCTGTGTTTAGCAATTATTAGCTCTCACTCACTTTTTATGCACTTATAAACTTTTTTCACTGACTTATCAGTGTTTATCACTATTAAGGGGGTTATATTTACTTTGGGGTATTCTAATGCTAACACCTTGCACTCTATATGGTTTAAGTGTTACTGGTGGGTATTGCTCATTAAAATTCTCTTTCTCATTTTATTTTAAAATTGTTCATTATCATTTTACCTCACTATCTCACACTCTACCAAGTTTCATTATACAATTAATAAGTTTGTGTCGTGCTATTTTGATTTGTCATAGTTATCTCTATTTATTTGGGTTAGTGTACCCTTATACAATTTAAGTCATTAACATTTAACACTTCTATTTATAGATTGTTTGTCTGTGTTTACAATCAACATTATTATATACAATTACCATTGATTGGTCTCTTCTCATTTGGTCTATCACTGGTGTTGTGCACTTTCACTGTCTTTACTTCATTTTGTTATATTTTATATATCCCTTCCTTGGTGTTGGGGTTGGTTCTATCTTCTCACTTCTCATGCTAATTATTTATACCTCCTTAGGTTAGTGTGGTGACTAGTTCTAGTTATTCACTTACAAATGTCATAATTTATATTATATTCTTGTTTTTTGGGGCTGGTTCTACTCTCTCACTTACCATCTATTGGGCTATTGTGGTTAAATCGCCATGTATTATCATTTTTCAACGTTTCGGTTCGTTGCTTGTTACTTTTTTATTATTAGAGGTTACTTTCATGATTACCTCGATATGTTTGATCGTTTTATTATTTTGAATCACCCATCCCTCAATCTCTGATTCATCCCTTTTTATTATAGTGTTAATTATTTAAATAGTTTATTTTGTCACGTTTCTTCATTATTGTTAGTTGAAGATATGTACCATTACATATTGCCCTGCCACTAAAATTGATTATTTCAGCAAATATCGTTCAGTTTTTGATTGAAATTATCAATCATTATTTCATTTTATTTTCTTAATCACTGGTTAGTTTTGAGCCTTCGATTCTTACAATTTTTGAGTGTCAGTATTCTTCTTGAGTTTTGTATCATATTTTAGTTTAATGTTCTTATCCTTTTGATATCTAATTCCCTAACATTTCTTCCCTAACATTATATTGAATCGGATCGGAGGGGTACTTTTGACTCCATTGCTCCGCCGTCAAATACACATTTGATTGCCGGACTTATCTACAGTCAATCATTAATAAAATTATAAAAGTAGTCTTAGTGCGACTATAAAATAAATATCATTTGTAGGATTCTCCACATTATTATTATTCAGTTTATACAATACATTTTTTCAAATTATAATCTTTTTCTTTTATTCACACTCTTTAGCTCTTAGTGATGTGATATTATTAGTGGGTATGGTATACATGATCTTTTTATTATTTGTTTTTGTTTATTTTTCCTCCTTATTTCACGCTAGTTACTTATTAATTGGTTTCAGGATGTTTTTTCTTGTGTTTAATAATATTTTTTTATAGAGGATTGGTTATATGTCCCCTTCCTTCTTTGTGTCTTTGGGCCTACGATCTCATATGTGTTATCTTGATTGTTTACTTACTATGTAAGGTCCTGTGTAAAGTAATAATAGCTTCTTGGCTATCCCTTCCATGGTGCTTGGTAATCCTCTGTTTTTAAGTAGTATTTGCTCTCCAATCTGATATTGTATGGGTTTCGGTTGCATTTGCTTATATTTTTGTCTGATCTTGTCCGTCTTTTCTAGTATCTTATGGTGAAATTGCACGTCATCGAACTGATATTCTTCTCCATTCGGGAATTGAATTAGAGAAGTAATTTCTCTTGTCACCGCCTCCTTCTTTGAAATTTGTGATCGGGTAAGATGTTTTTATCAAGTTGACAGGCTCTCGGAATTGAATTTCGCACTGATAATCTCTGACCTTCCCAGGTGTATCTGAAAATACGTGCTTGTAGCGATTATACACTTCTATCAGTTGTTCAACTTGTTGAACTGTTAATTGTGCGCTCGTTTTCTTTCTTTGGAAAGTTCGAATTTCTTCGATTTTTTCTTGCCATAGTTCTTCATTGTCTGTCTCGTCATAAATTCCATTATTCGGTGTATGTTCTCCAGTATTTCTGTATTTCTGGATATGGTACATTGTTTTATTTGGCTGTATTTCGTCACTATTGGTCAATTCGGTTATCCATTGTATGTCACCTTTCTTCAAAATTAGCTTGTATTTGCTCAAGTCAATTATGGCTGAGTACTGGCGCAGCAAATCGCAACCAATTAGCATCTGGAATGGTAATCCGCTGGCTACTAAAAACGTCATTGTTACTGTTTGTCCGTCGCTTGTCAGTTCGAGTCGGACTTGTTTTCGGACGGTTCTATTTTGTCGTCCAGTCGCTCCTATAAGGACAATGTTGCTGATGGGTAGCGTAAGTATAATTGTCTTACTCGCTTCTTGGATCTTTTGAAGTTCGATACTGTCGATTAACGAAATATTTGATCCCGTGTCTGTCATAATTTGTGTCGGTACTCCGTTAACTTGTGTTGAGATATAAGCAATTTCGCTGTGTTTACTATCAATTTGGTTATTACTTTCCTCGAACAATTCCTCTACAATATTTTTCAAATAGTTATTTTGCACTATTGTAATTGTGCGTTCGCCGTTGGTTTGTGCAACGTTGCGATTTAACCCAATAGACTGGTTCAGTGAGGGTACAAGTAGCTTTTTCACTGCCGCTCCTAGTTTAACGTCATCTCGGACTGTTCGTTACGCCCATCTTGTTGATTTGTTGGCTGACTTCCGCTCGTTGACGGTCGGGGTTCAGGCTGGTTGTGATCCTCTTCGTGTCGGTCACGCCTGTACACTTCTTGGCTACGACTTCGGCCCGTGTTGGTTCTGGTGTCACGTCCGTAGTTACTATCACTGTACCGGTGTCCGTAGGCATTTCGGTCGGCACTTCGTCGTCCCTGATAAAACGACCTATTTCTCCCGTCACTTTCGGCCCTCACATAATGCACTTGATGATAGTTACGATCTGTGTTGCTGCGATTTCTATTGTCATTTGTATTGCTGTTGAAAATTGGCCGGTTGTAATTGGTGTTATTCGGCCTATATTGTTGATGTTGTGTGTTATTTGGCCGATTGTATTGATTATTCTGATTGTTCGGCCTACTATTATTATTATAGCCGTTATTTTGTTGGCTGGCCGGGTTATTATTAGGTCTATTATGTGACTCGTTTGGCGGGTTATTCACATTGTTACGACTGTTATAATTTGAACGGTAGTTATTGTTGTTATATTGGTAGCCGTTCTGGAAATTTTTGTTTTCGCCCCTGTCGTCCCGCTGTCGACTCCTACGGTAATACCTCTCCCTTTCGTAATCTTCTAATAGGGCTGCCATGGATTGGATGGTCTTAATTTGGCTACCCAGCCGCGCTCTGGAGACACCCTCTTCGTAATGAAAGGCGAGTTTCGTCACTAAACTTTCTTCTGGGATTTTCGGCTCCAGGTTCCTTGCTAGACATACCTTTCCCAGGAAATATGCCGTGAAAGTCGTCCCTCTGGTGGCGTCATATCTGCCGAAACATATACTGTCTCACACGATGTTTTGCGTGGCCTCCGACCAGTATTTCCTTTTGAACACGTCTTTAAATTCCTCGAGATTCTTGAGGTCGTGTCTCGTGGCGTCCACCAATTATCGTTTATATCACGAAAATACTTGTCCAGGTACCCTCGGATAATGGTCCATCTGTTCTCCCGAGTTTTGGCCAGTTGTTCGTCCACTCTCTCTAAAAACTCCATCGGGTTTCGCCGGTATTGTTTGAAGTTAATTACTTCCCGGTTGTCCATATGCTGGTACTGTGTCATTATCGGCGGCCTGTTGTTAATTACTTATAGCTCCTCTCTGATTTTGGCAATCTCTCGTTGCTGGATTTCTTCGATTTAGTTGGCCTTGTCCGCGAACTTCGCTTACGGCGGTGTCGATCTCCCGGCACTTCTCTCCAAAATCTGTCCGTATCTGTGTTATATTTTGGTCGGTTACGGTTCTTATAGATTCTATTCGGATCTGGCTGTCTTCTTCCATGTTGGTCATTCGTTCGCCGAAGTCTTCTTTCGTTTGTTGCAGGTCATGGCTCGTAATTTCCCATTTTCCGTGTATCTCGGAAATCTCTTGCCGTATACTCGTCATCTCCTCCTCGATTTTCTTATTCACTTTCTCGTTGTTCTCAGCCATCTTTTTGTCCAGTACCTCTATATTTTTCTGGCTGTCTTGCTTCAGTTCGTCTATTTTTTTATTATTTTCGGCCATCTGCTGGCTTATCTTCTGGTTATCGCCTTTTAGTGATGCTACATTTTCATTAATTTCCTCTTTATTTTTGTTCAATTCTCCCTTGAACTCCTCCAATTCTCCCTTGAAATCTTCCCTTAATGACGTTATATTTTTATTCACTGTTTCTTCCATTATCTTCCGGTTATCTTCCATCATTATTCTCATAATTTCCATGAAATCTGCGTCCCCTGGTTGTGTGGGTTTCTCCGTTTGATTCTCTGGCTGCACGGGTTTGACTGGTGCCATTGGAGGTAACATTTGTTCGGCGTCCTCGACCGAAGTCACATTCTTCTCTTCAGCTCTAACTTCCTTTTCGGCCTCCTTCGTCCGCCTCAGTGATGATGCCCTCTTCATCTTGTTCGCCTTCTGTCGTACTTGCCGCTAGATATCTGCTCGTAACTCTAGCCTCACTAGTTGGTGCGCCACTTCATTAGATTATTTAGTTGTGTGTTGGGTGTTTAACTTGTGTCGTTTATAATTTTGTATGTTTAATATGCGAACGTTATTAATGGTTCGTTCTGTGTTATAAAAGCGTCTAGTAGCCTGTGTGCCTTACCTGTCCCTTCTCACTCTTTTGTACTTTCCGATAGGCGCCAAATTGTTTTGCGAGAAAACAATTAAAAGTTTTACCTGGATGGTTTTACAGTTTATTAGTTTAAATTCAAATAGTTCGCCGACTGGCATGAACTCGAATCTCGTTTGAGTGGGGGAAACGTGTTACCAACTTGAAATAATATTGGTTAGGTTGACTCACTGCTATTAAACAAAACATACATAATATTTTTCTATAAATAATTACTGGACAGTTGTTAATGGTACACAGTTTTTTATTAGGCTCAGAACTGTTAATTCTTGTTAACGCTTGTACAAAAATAGCAATCAGTATAATAATTTTAGCCCCGGCAATAAATAGTCGTTCACTCAGCGGATGGCTGGGTTGGCAATACAATGTTTCATTTCGCCACAAGACAGCGTTGATTATTATTTACAAAATAAATTTGCCAAATAGAGTCCTTTCAAGTACGACAAAGAAGTTTTAAAAACAAGATAATAAATTATAATATATCACTTAATGTTCGTGATCATTAAAATCAAACAAGGTTTACTTTAAATTCAATGTTGTGGTGTTAAAGTGTGTGACAGTGTCGTTGGTGTAATACATAGGTTATCATCAGTTATTTAGTGTTTACAAATTATGTTTGTTCATCAAACCTTGAAAATTAATACCTTCAGTGATAATGAGAGTTCACCGTTTAGTTATAAATTTGAAAGAGAATTTATTTTAAAAGTTCAATGAAATCAGCAATACTTATCGTTAGTTGGTAGGAAGTGTATTGTCAATAGTTAACGTAGGTTAATTCGTCGATGTCGATTCTTCTTTCTTCAATCTTGGGCTTCAGGTACGTCCGGCGTCTTCTTCTTGTTAATTTCCTTATTTCCACTGCATCTGGATTAATTTGAACTGGTCCTTGGTCTGGTCCTCTCAACAGTTGGTCTGGTCCTTTTCTTCACAAAAATTATGGGCACTTTTTATGTTTTATGATATAATTTTGTGCCCTTCACGGCATGGCGTCTCTTCTCTTCAGTTAAGCGTCACTACAGATTCTAACGTTCCTAACTGAAAATAGTCAATATTCTGCTGTTGTCATGGTAACTCAAAATTTCTGAGTGGTTAAAATTGGCTTAAGACCATTGTTAGGATTAATTTGACATCCAATACTATTGTGTTTACTTAGGTATTAACAATTTGACAGTTCTGTTGATTTTGTTTAATTACACTGTTTTCTTAATTTACATGATTACTTTAATATTTCCTTCTTAACATGATTGTCTAATTGTCTTTCATTGTTTATATGCCTTAGTTTTGCTAATGTTGTTGTTTAATTCTCAAAATTGAAGTTTTTTTTTTTGTAGTTTTACAGTTAGGCATTTGCCTAGGCCTAAACAGCAATTGGCTATTTTTATTAAATTACAGAGATTATATTTTATTTTCCCCTTGTATGAGTTCTGATTGGTTTAATACATGATTTTATTCATTTGTTCTAGGGTTTTATGCCTGTTCTTGTAATTATATGTGATTTTACTGGTTTCATATCCTGGCTTGTCTATTGTCATAACTGCCTTTTAGTATCATTGTATTTGTCTGTATTTATTTTGCTTTTTGTTTACTGCTTTGTTTTTAGTTATTATTTATTACTTAACATATAACATTGAATCTTATGGTCTAACAATTCCCACAGACATAATTCTATTCATTAAAACATAATTATTTACTTTTCATTACCCACAATGTTCATTTCCATCATGTACTCATACTCTTTGGTGAGTAACAATTATTACACAGTATAAACAACAAACATATAAACATTAATTAAATATTTTGACTATAATGATAAATCCTTATTACTAATCCTATATGACATTGGGTCATTAACATCACACTCTAATAACAATTTACTATATTTTTTATTTTTTTTTGTTTGATTATTTTATTATCAATTGTCTTTCCCTTATCATTTTGGTTTAATAATATTTAGTTTTATACCTCTGTACATTAGAAATTCTCTATGCTGTGTATTAACACACTAATAGTCCATTTTTCTTAAACTCATGGGTAATGATATAAATTGTCACTTAGAATATTAATTGTTCAAAATTTAAAACATTATATGTAGTTACTACTACTGCTAACTTAATACTACTCCACTTTAGTTTATTTTGTTACATACTGGTGTTCACTTATAATTGCTTTTAATCGCCACAGTCCTTCCTGTGTTTAGCAATTATTAGCTCTCACTCACTTTTTATGCACTTATAAACTTTTTTCACTGACTTATCAGTGTTTATCACTATTAAGGGGGTTATATTTACTTTGGGGTATTCTAATGCTAACACCTTGCACTCTATATGGTTTAAGTGTTACTGGTGGGTATTGCTCATTAAAATTCTCTTTCTCATTTTATTTTAAAATTGTTCATTATCATTTTACCTCACTATCTCACACTCTACCAAGTTTGATTATACAATTAATAAGTTTGTGTTGTGCTAGTTTGATTTGTCATAGTTATCTCTATTTATTTGGGTTAGTGTACCCTTATACAATTTAAGTCATTAATATTTAACACTTCTATTTATAGATTGTTTGTCTGTGTTTACAATCAACATTATTATATACAATTAGCATTGATTGGTCTCTTCTCATTTGGTCTATCACTGGTGTTGTGCACTTTCACTGTCTTTACTTCATTTTGTTATATTTTATATATCCCTTACTTGGTGTTGGGGCTGGTTCTATCTTCTCACTTCTCATGCTAATTATTTATACCTCCTTAGATTAGTGTGGTGACTAGTTCTAGTTATTCACTTACAAATGTCATAATTTATATTATATTCTTGTTTTTTGGGGCTGGTTCTACTCTCTCACTTACCATCTATTGGGCTATTGTGGTTAAATCGCCATGTATTATCGTTTTTCAACGTTTCGGTTCGTTGCTTGTTACTTTTTTATTATTAGAGGTTACTTTCATGATTACCTCGATATGTTTGATCGTTTTATTATTTTGAATCACCCATCCTTCAATCTCTGATTTATCCCTTTTTATTATAGTGTTAATTATTTAAATAGTTTATTTTGTCATGTTTCTTCATTATTGTTAGTTGAAGATATGTACCATTACAATATATATATATATATATATATATATATATAATATATATTTGTTTAACTATCAATGTTATATTTAATGTTAATAGTGAATGTTTTGTAGTATTCAGTGTATAGAGGGGGAACTTTTAGACATTAATAATGAGTTTGGGTAAAAAATCAGAAATGTAACATATCAAAATACTTAACAAAAATCTAGCTTGTGAGGTGTCAAATTAATCAGTGTAAAACAGGGATTTCATTTATAATAATATCATTGAAATTGTATTTAGTATAAGATGAGAGTTTTGTAACTAGTAATCAAATGTTTATTCTGTTTAAGATAAGACGCCATAATTGTAAACAATGTATATTATGATTTAGGCCAATGGGAATTTTGCTAATTTTTCACCAAGAAGTTAGTAAAATTCACAAAAACGCGTCACAGTATTGTTGAATCTTGATGTGTAAAGAAGGAATCTCTGCTTTACTTTTGGTCAGAAAATTGCAGTTAGAGTTAAACCTAAAACAGGTTATGGCACAAATACAACACAGTGCGAATTAATTCCATGATAAATAGTTCAAGTGAACCACGAAGAATAATTTATGTTAAAAGTGAAATATACAATATCAAACCAGGAAAGTATCACAATCGGTGAGATAAATCCAATTTAATATTTTCGACAGTAACCCAACAATAACACATGAACTGAGACTATCTGATTATTTGATGTAAACACTATAGCACTGAACACTATCTCTTTAATAAAAATATCGCTGTTTTCCTTTAGTTGGAATATAATTTTTTTATTGTGTGTAGCCATAAGAATTTTTATTGTTATTTATTAAACTAAGAATCAGTTTGTTGCCATTTTGGTATTGGCGCATACACAAAACTTCGTTACGTTGTCGAGTTGTAAATAGTCATTTTTATTTATGATATCAGAGAATTGTAATTATTTTGTACTTCACAAAGGGCATTCTCGTAAATTCAATTGTAGTCCCAAGAACTCATGTTAAGTTATTTAAATTTTTATTAATTCAAAACTTAGTAATTATTGTCCCTGAGATAAAAGTCAGTGCCCACCTATGCTTAGCGAAATTATGTTATGTAACTGAGCCGTGGTATTTGTTGATTGAACATTATTTAATTATTTTATAAAAACAAAAAATTTGAAGAAATAAATAAAGGAATTTTTTTATATTGTTAAATGAAGCTAGTATTAGCAATGTGTCATTGTTATCTTCTTTAATTTCATCAATTTAGTTTTTTAAAAGGAATGAACGACATCCTGGTACTTTATAAGTGTGAGTATATACCGCGCACTGAGCAAAAAATGAATGTAGTATCACCTTCCCTCAGACAACAATGCTGTCGCTTTGGCACTGAGAAACTAAAAAACTAAAACTGCTGTGGCGGCACCTTCAATGTTGTCTGGCAGTGGCAGCAAGCTGTCTTGAGTCTTGAAGTAAACCTTAGCCCCTGACGCATACCGACTGCTTCGTTTACGTTCGTGTCTTTCGTTAAATGTTCGTACAGGTTGATTGCTTTGGAGCTGTCAACCTGACACATAACTGAGAATGAACATTAATTGAGCAATACGATTTTTATGGAACTTCCTTCGCGCCATACTATGACGTATACAACTGAGCCTATATTCATGTTTGTATTGTTTAAAAATGTTTACCTCGTTTGACAGTTCTACTCGCAGCTGATATGCTACGGTTACACAGCTGATCCAGGATGAATCGTCCAATTGTTTACATACGTTCGCATACGCGCGACAATCATTGGAACGAAAACACATCAATAATTATTTACAAAAAACTACACTATTAAATACATAGTCCTATATGCACATCAGATACACACGCGCTGAATATTTAATAATTTCATGAATAACGAACGTATAACGATACTCCAACTAACAAACTTAATAATTATTAAAAATCTCTTTAACTTTATAACAATCATTTTTTTTGCAGCAACGACAGAGCAGTGTTCTGTATGTCGGTTTCATTGGGCTTTACCATAACAGTACCATTTGTTAGTTTCCTTTTTTTGGTGGAATAAAGTCTCCTCTGTGCCACGATATTTCTTTTCTGCGAAGTCGAGCAGCTGGGCGTATTTTGAACTGCAATGCGAGAGCGAATTGCATTTAATGTCGTTTTTAAAGTAGCAGTTTGTCGTTTAATCACTTCCAGTTCTTCTAATGTGGTTACACTGTTAACTAATTCAATTAAATCCCCTTTGATTGCTTCTTTTTGAGTCTCCATACATGTCAAAAAACTTTCTCTTTTGCTGACTTGGGATAAAATTTCTTGTTTTTCCGTAGTATGATTTTCGTTCTCCGTATGCACATACAATCGATCGTCACCATCGTCTTCGTTACTATTAAAATTCAACTGCAATCTACGCCCTGCTTTGTTAATCCTGCAGGCAGCATGAATATGTTTGCACATATTCCATTTAATACATGAATCTACACACGTGCATGAATATTTCGGTATACACTCAATACAGTCTACACAGATCAAATTACATTTGCACTGCATATCATTTTCATATACTAAATATACCTTTTTCACGCCAGAAGACGACGGTACTTTCCCCCCGTTGCATGTCTCTTCTCTGATAATTAAGTTACTGTCAATTTCTGTGATGGACTTATGTCTTTTTCTAATGTCTTTCAACTTTGTGGTTAATTTGTCTTTGCTTAAGACAATAAGTCTATCAAACAACTTATCGTGGACGAAAGACATTAAAGCAATTATCACTTTGTCCAAACGTTTTACCTTTTGCCGTGTGAACACACACACACACACACACACACACTGTATATATTTAATTGTATGATGCATTCTTTCGATATGGATGTTTTTTTTGTTCAGATCTCCTTGAAGTCGATGACAGTAGGCCCAAGACTGAATATTTTTGGAGTATGTTTGATCAAAATAAGTGCCGAATTCAGAATTGTCTGGATCCTCTGTACCCCTGTACCGTGGGATTCACGGTCATGACGCTTCAATGTGTATCCATGCTTAAACTGTTTATCACAGAAGTTACATTGATGTGTATGTGACTTCAAGCTGCTCAAAACCGGCACTTCACTGTTTACTTTTTCGGGATGTAATTTCGAATGCTGGCTAAGATTCTCTACATTTTCACAATCCTTACCGCACTCCGAACATAAGTATTGTTTCAGCTCACTCACTTTAATAAACCAAAAATTAAAAAGGTATAAAAACTAGATTATGAACACATACAAAATTAACAAATGAATATCACATAACAAACTCGATGAACACACGCATGGATAATTTAAATGAAATAAAAATGTATTATAACAACACAATTTGCATTTATATAATGTATTGAATTCATGGGTGTAATCGTAATAAGAAGATGATATGTTGTTTAAGTTTAAAATTGTTCCATTATTTATTTATTAAACAAAATCTTTCATTTTGCATATTAAATATTGACTCATTATTATATCGTTTGTACGAATCTTTCGTACACAACTTATTGCTAACAAATTACATACACAAGTTATACATAAATCTTATTATCTAATTTTAAATAATTAAATATTTATTTTGCTCTTGGCTTACTCATTGTGTGCTCATCTTTTTGCAGTTGCTGATTAATTTGCTTCAATAATGAGTTTACTTGTATTTAAATTTCTTTTATATTAATTTGTTTTAACTTTCTACTGCATATGCATTCTCCTTTATCAACAAGACTTTACTAATTACGTTAATTCAAAAATTACATATTTCTCT
Organism: Magicicada septendecula; assembly: GCA_034769895.1. Classification (NCBI taxonomy): domain Eukaryota; kingdom Metazoa; phylum Arthropoda; class Insecta; order Hemiptera; family Cicadidae; genus Magicicada; species Magicicada septendecula. The sequence continues at coordinate 171,657,092 of CM068372.1, forward strand.
TATCATTTACGTTACTCTCAATTACTAACTTTAATACAAGAAATATTATTCTAACTTTTATTCTGCTTTTACATTTATGTACAATTTATTTATTTTAATACTGGTTGAATGTCTTTCATTCCAACTTTAATTAGTGTCTTTCAAATGTCTATAATTACAATGGTTTTTTTATTACATCGTTTGACGTGGTTAATCATCCGTACGTCCTCCTTTGGTCCTCTGGTCGTGTCCTCCGAGTCCTTCTGGTTCTCTGGTCGTGTTCTCCTGCATGTATTGTTTAATAGTCGTCTCGCCTCACATCGTATGCTGCCGGTGTGTCCATAGACTTCATCGTATGTACTCTGCTGCTCTGGTTGGACATCTAGTTTGTCCTGTGACTCTTACTATAGATGTGAATTAGCGACATCGACTGACATAGCCTCCTGTGGCAATGGTTGAATCGAGAAGAAGAAACTTTATTAGCGCGACCTGGTATTTATAGTCAGGTCATGCAAAAACTCATGTCTGAACAATATTTAACCTGTCAGATTCTGTCGAAGCGTCACTTCTCCCACTCTGGTTCAATTCACAATTTTTGCTTATCTTCGCGAATTACGAAGTTTGTTTCACATCACTCGATGCTCAATCGATCACTAATTTTTATTTGTTTACTATACGTAAATTACACTTCTTTATGTTAATCACAAAAAGAGCTATTCATTTTTTTACGTACAGTAATTGCACCTTTCGTCACATCGGTACGGTCTTTTAACACTTTATTCACCTTTAATTTCTATATATTTTGGTGTCTTTTGTTTGACCCTATCGTACATATTTTTCTTATAATTAAAATAAAACATGCAACTATTCTACTTGAAAAGGGTTGGTTACATTTCAGGAACAGACCGGCTTCACACACTTAAAACAAAATACGCGTGTACACAACGCTAGCGACAAGTGTGTCGAAAATGCATGTCCATGCATGAATTCTGCAGTCCCTATTTTTAACTACGATCCAGCTTATGCAATCTGAATCATGTTTATTAATTCATATTTATTTATTTTTTTATTATTTATTTCATTTATTTTGGCAATGCACAGTAAGCCTACCGTTAATGGTTGTACTGTTGCAGTATATTATAAAACGAACTACAAAAAAGTTTTATTTGATAATCACAGTGATATTAAAGAATAAAATTATAATTATTATATGATTGTCACACGCACAGATAATTAAAATGAAACAGTAAAGTAATATTTTAAAAGCGAACTACTGTCACGTTTTATTTACAAACATGCTGGTGTTTCTAATACTATAATTACCGACATACTATTACTTAATACACACACACACACACAGTACATTAAACAGCACGTTGTGTGTTCTACTGTACATTTCCCGCCTAATTCAACATCGGAGGATTTCGTACATTGCTCGTAGCATTGGGTAAAAATTGGATATTCGCGCCTTAGGCTGCACCTACATTGGATACAGAACTGTCAATGTCCAATCAGGCAAGGTTGGCTGAGTAGACTTTCAGCAAAACAAACCGCTTCGTTCCATAGAATGTCCCTACACTGGACGCGTCAGTCCGTTCCGGCAACTCCCGATGACGTCCGATGCTGGGCCGCTGCCTGGCCAGATCAACTTGGTTTGTTTCCAACCCGGCAGTCTGTTCCGATTGCCGTGGGGTGACAACAGATGTCCGGCAGCTGTCTCATCGGTATGAGTTGACAATCCATTATAAGACGCAACTACATTTTAAGCACTACTTTCTAAGAAAAAAGTACGTCTTATAGTCTGAAAAGTACGGTACATCTTTTAACGAAATGTTAAATAAAAAATTTTAATGGGTATAAACTTCAAATTGTTTACATGAAAATAAAAAAACTGAAGGAATTTTTAGCTTGAGTTTTAATTATCTGTTGTTTATTTACTGCCTTATAATAATAATAATACTGAATAAATATTGTCTAAAAATTCGCGGAGATATAAAACATGAATTTAAATATATGAATAACATAGGCGTATGCTTACAAAACTACTAACAAAACAGAACACACACTATCAAAACACACACACAAAGCACAAAACAAATTCGATCTACCCGGTGTTTACTAGCTAAATTGCTCAAATTGCAACAAATTCTACATAGGCCGGACAGGACGTAGCTTCAAACAGAGATACATTGAACACACAAAGGCACTCCACTCCACTACAGAATCCACCGTTGCAAACCACCTCATTGAAGCAAACCACATATACAAAAACATTGACAATAACATGAACATTCTACACGTACACACAAAAGGCCGAAAACTAGACACTCTAGAACAATTGGAAATATACAAACACATGAAAACAAATAAAAACAACATCCTAAACGAACAGACACAATTCAAATCGCACGCATTATTCGAACATATCTCACCACACACACACAGCATCGATCTTTCGAAATTCGATTCCGTCGCCCACAACAGGATGGACAGCGCTACCAGCGGCAACCTCTGAAGAAGCCTTTTAAAGGTGAAAACCGGTTCAGGTTGTAAGGTAAAACTTTATGTTTTTACTTATAAAAAACTTTGTGTTCCGAGTCGTTAATATAATAGTTGTATTTAATAAATATATCTCGCAAGAGTAGTTTCCAATGAATAATAGTTACATAGGCTTATTTATATTATTAATATTTTTCCTGTATATGTAACACTATTTTTTAGTTCATTAGGAGAGAATCTGAACACGTCCTGTTTGTTTGTAATATCTGTTACAAAAGAAATAAAGTGATGAGTGTCTGTATTTCCTTAAAGTTAGGTCCAAGTTGCGCCTAGGCTATGCATATCCTTAATGTATTGTCAAATTCCTCTTTTATCAAGCATAAGATTACAAACAGAAATTTTTTTTCTTTCGAAAATATACAACTGAAGATGAGGTCTTATCTTAAAACTAGTGTATGTCATGATAATAAAAGTAAAACCTGGCAATATTTTAGTAATTTAAAATGTTTTAAATACATTAAAAAAATATTACAATCAAGCTTGTTCGTCTATGTTTTGTTTTTTAGTGATTTAAAATATAAGTTAAACTTAATCTTAAAGTAATTGTGAGCTTTACTTCAGGACTTATACAATTTAGAGTGTTTTATAAGATCACACTTTATGAGTTCCAGAATGTAGTCAAAAATTTCAGTCCGCATCATGTGGTATTCTATATCTGGATAATTTATCATTGGTCAATTAGTTTTGACAAACTTACTGTCACCTCTGTCTTTGTTGAAATCATGAATCCACGTTTTTGTGTTATACTGCTTCAACAAGTAATTAGAGTCTAGCAGGAGTAAAAATTTCAAATCTTCCTCCGAGTCACTCACGACGTACAAAGTGAGAACTTCGTTGAATCGCTGATAAATGGTGGCAGGAAACTGCCGGGAAACGTCTGTCATCAATGTAGGCAACCCTGCCGGGAGAAATCTGGTCGGGCACCCGTGCCGGATCGGATCGGAAGACTTCTGCATCCAATGTAGGTCTAGCCTTACACAGCTCTACGAAGAGTTAAGGAAATAAACGAAGCAGTCGGTATGCGTCAGGGGCTAAGGTCTAGTGAGTCTTGATAGTGAGTTTCAAATTCGTACCTCAACACTTGTGTGTGTGTGTGTGTGTGTGTGTGTGTGTGTCTGTATGTCATTAGTTGTGGCATTTTCCGCCGACCTGAGACCGTACTGTGGCAACCTCAGTACTAGTGGCAACGTAAAACGCGTGCCACTAATAAAAGTTATATTTTCGCCTAAATTAAAATATTTTTTTGTAACCTATGTATTCGTAAGAGTATAAAACCACTCCTACTGTAACCTAGATGTAACGTTTCGGCATTTCAGCATTTTTTCTAGCTTTTACGACTACTGTTCCACAAAGTAGGAATATGCATGGTTGTGTGAGCGTATGCAAACCACCGCATCTGTGGCACGCACACGCCACTGTACTCATACGAACCTAGCGTGCATTCTTGTCATCATATAATTGCAATGTCAAGGTCTCCAGACAGATTATACAACGTTGCCACGCTGAAATTCGCAAAATTAGCGGGAAACTAAATCTAAACTGTCCGCTGTGTGCCATATGAGTGACGCGGAGTGCTTTGAGTAGTGTGGCTGTAACGAAGGTGCATTACAGCGTTCTTGGATTAAAGCCTTCTTGGATTACAGCGCTTTAACCCAATAATCCAAATGGAATCAAGTTCCTTTATACAATAAAAGTCACTGTAATTTTTGCTAGACACATTATATTTAAGGTTGCATTTATAAACTTGTGTAACCGCCTTAACGTACTTTATATGAAGTATATAAAACAATAAGCTAGAATTAGTGCCGCAAATATATTACATTTGTTACGTAGGCAATAAACACATATGAAATTAGGTGTAATATACATTTTATATAAACCGTTTCCGTGCACGTGTGAAAATCAATTGTTCACCCACATGCCAATAACCTACCAACCTAAAATTTTTCAACTCACACGTTGCGGATGACAATATCAGCTTTTGGTATTTTAGGATATACCAATGTTAACAGAGAAAAATAAAATGCAAGTAAATTTTAGAAACAAATCTTTAAAAGTGCGGCGACTGTACAACCCAGTGACAGGAAGTCTGCAGGTAAGGACTAAGAGAAGACAAAAGTGTGGAACTACCGTTATGGAGACAACCAATGGACAAAGAAAATTTTGTGTCGAGTACAGTGAAAGACAACAAAATATGATATATAACTTCTCATCCTTAACACTTTTAGCTAATCCCGTGACAAAAAAATAGACAAAAATTAATTTTGGTATTCTTCTAAAGAGATTATCTAAACATCAGTCGGATACAAACATCAGATAAACATATCTTTACTCATGTACTTAAGTACTTTATTAGCTTTGAAACAAACCAATTGAACTATGGAACCGTTTATGCACTATTACAATTGTTTATTTTTCCACACATTTTAGTACATGGAATTTTAATACATCATTTTACACAAAAATGATATACATGAAAGACAGAATATGGTATATAAACTTATAAAACGCATGAATAAAAACGAGAGATGCTGCGGATATTAACGTTATAAAAGACAAAAGTTATATCTCTTTTCAGGAAAGGAAACAAAAATGATGTATCTATTATTATAAAGGCATAAGTCTCTCCAATGGGAGTTACAAAATATGTAGTAGACCCCTTAATCAACGGCTGCAAACTATTTCCGATAACATATTATTAGAAGTACAGTTGGGCTTTAGAAAAGGACGTTCATGCATTGACGTGTATATATACTAAAGCAAAACATTGAAAAACGTCGGCAATTCAATTTAGAAACACACATAGCTTTTATAGATTACGGAAAAAGCCTTTGATAGAGTTAAAACTTTATGGGGATTTCTATAAGCCAGATGTATTTTGAGACACTCATTGATGCAATTAGGAGCCTATAGGCCTACTTGAACAATAGTACAGTATTGCAAAAGGATCAGTGTCACAACTGTCAAGAGAAATTGCGACGAATTAAGGTGTTTATTACGTATAATGAAAATAACAATTACCATAATCATAATAACAGTAAACGTCGCAGTCTATCACAGCCTACTTCTAACTCTTCGCTGACATTTTCTTAATCGCAATCTGGGTATCAAGGTCCAAGAAAATTTCATTCATAACAATTTCTTTTGAGATGCTGTTGTTTAATACAGCATACAGCACTAGTGTTCTGGAAAGTATAGCAAGCAACCTTTGTTTACAATGTACAGTTAATTATGAAGGACAGCAACAACGAGATGCTTAGTATACGCATTCCATTGTGATGTCGACAGAAACAACATAAAACTTACATATTAGCGTAGTCGTCTCGGTAAAACAGTGGACAGCGTCATTCAAAGAAACGTTATCAGTCTCATTTTTTGCCACACGCTCGTTCGTTATCTCATCTTTCTTCTAAGCGTGCCCATACCAGAGCGATAGAATTTAACTTACAGCTGTAGTCGGCGGGAGCAGTCTTAGGACGTCATGTCCGTACTTTTGTGCTATTTCATCGATAAGAAATACTCTCTTTAATATTAGAATCTTTGATAATTAGTAGTAACGCTGGAAAGAGTGAGAGTGTGTGTGTGTGTGAGAGAGAGAGAGAAGGAAAGAAATAAAATGTGTGTTTGTGTCAGTTTCATAAAATAATGGCTTTCCCGGGCAAATATTTTAATTACGTTATTACACAAAATGAAAATTACGTGCACACACCACACAAACCTCGCTCAGTCAGAAGGTTAATATTCGGAAGCATTTGTTGTCACAATGTGCTCTTAATTGCGTAGCACTTTTCGAACCTGCTTCTGTACACTAATCAGATTCCTCTGTTAGTAAGATGAGATTGGTGTTTCAAATCCACAGTTATCGCTTATCGTTTTCAATGAAACCGACCAATTCATGTGCAGAAACATCGCAACAACGTAACTACACTGACGTCAGATAAAAAAAATTATTTACTATTTATAACAGTTGCTTTAATGCCGACTGTCATTTTTTTTTAAACGGGGAGTGTAATGGATGGTACTAACCCGGTATTACCGTTAATCTCTGTTCTATTAACAGGAAGAAAGCTAAAAATGAACTAAAACAAAGGAACTATGCAGTAACATATACCAGAAAAATTATACAATGTTGTTTTAAAAATACGGAATAGATGTAGCAATTAAAAATGTGAAAGAGTATTTGGTAAGATAAGGAATAAAAACATAGAAAATGCCAATCTTACAAAGAAGCGGAGTTTTTCTTAATATAAAATGCAAAAAAATGTAACAAAGTGTACCTAAGCGAGACAGGACGGAAATTTGAATGCAGGTTGTCTAACCATAAACGAGGAGACGGTAATAGAACAACAAATTCTTTATATGCAAGACATTTTTAAAAAGAGAATCACAAATTTCTTAATCCCCTTGCAAACTATGAGCTTTCAAAAGTAGTTAATAATACAGCTGAAAGACGACACTTGATAGGAGGAGAGGGAAAACACAAGTACAAAACAATAGACTATACTAAAACACGAAACGTACTGCAGAGCCTTTGACCACAGACATCACTGCACAAAGAATCATACCACTGTGGCAAAACACACAAACAGTCGCATAGACTTCAAAAAGGCTCTGGAATTTGCACATCATAAATATGTCAGACTACTATAGATATACAACATTAGCAGTGACAGGCGTAACAAGAGAGTAACGCCTGCTACCGCAGGTAATTAACTTTCACCGTAAGGGGCTGGAAATTTTTGGCCAACCACGTGGTTCTGTCTGTAACAAGTGAGTCTAAGAATTTCTTTATTTAGGCTATTATTGACACAGTTTCCTCTGTGCAACAATAAGTCTCTTCTGAGCAGCAATTGGTGTCAATTCTTTCTCGCAAAACAACGTAGTGGACCAGAATACCCGCACCACTGACATTATGCAACGCCAAGGTCACACGCAATACACAGCTAACGGACTACACTTCGTACGCAAATTTTTGTTTCGAATCTTAGTTGATTGCTCTATAAAGTGGACTGCACTGCCCCGTCACTTGTTTCCCTTATCCTATATGATTTTGTATTTCTGCTACACGTGTGCTGTCGTTTGTAACCATGCAAATGAAGAGCTTTTCATCTTTGATAGTATTCCATGTTGCGACAGGTGCGTCGCTAACGTTCCAAAGCTGAATAAATAAATAAAACTGTCCTTCAAGTACAACTTAAATAAAGCGGGTGATATAGCACAACCTTGTCGCAATTCCTTAGTGACTGAAGGTTCATCAGATAGTCTTGACCCTATCTTTGTGGTGCATAGTAATGTTGGTGTATAGCGCTTCCACAGCATAGAGCTTCCAGATCGCTTTACAGCTCTTCTTTGGGTCTATGCCTGTACCCATTACTTTTTTGAAGAATTCTTCGTTCAATTTTAAGAAGAGGTTCCAAGTTTTGAAAGCACTTTGTTTCCACTCCATACATGATCACCGGCCTGGTCACAATGCTATAATGGCGGACATTTACACTTCTAGAAAGGTTTTGCTTTCCGTTTATATTATTAATAATAATAACAACATTTTTACAAGAATATACTTTTTTATTTTTTTGTGAATTACTATGATTTGTTAGTATTCAACTATCATCATCTGATATAAAATTATATATAATATTTTATATCACTATCAATATAATTTTATATCTGATTATGTTAGTTGAATACTATCAGAACACTGTAATTCACAAAATAATAAAAAAAAAAATTCTTCTAAAAAATGTTGTTATTATTAATAATAATATAAAACAGTAAATAATATACATTAAATTGCCCAAAAATGCTATCTGGTCTAAAATCTTTATAAGACAGGTCCACTTATACTGTTAAATACTTTGCCTATGTCTGTAAAAATCTAAGTGGGTCTTAAATTTATGCTAAGTTTACAACCTTTTCTCCAGTACTTGTTATGACATAAAAATTGCGTTTGTACAATATTTTTATTTCTTAAAGCCAGTCTGATTACTGATATGAAAACATACGAAACTTATTTTAATCTTCTAGCCTATTTACTATTTTAGTATAAAGTTTGTGTTACGTTTGTGGATGGAAGACTGATTCCTCTACAATATTGGTTTCATTGGATCCCCATTTTGTACAATCAAAACAGTAATCCGTAGAAATTATGTGTGTGGATTTCTTGTGTTCAATAGTACATATTGATAAAATGGAGTATTAGTATAGAACTAGTTTCTTATACTTCAACAGCTTCAAATTGATATCACTTAAACAAGGAGCACTATTATTTTTTTGTGTCATCTACAGGCATCAACTCTTCCAAATTAACACTATGTAAACATACTAGATACATTTTGCTTTGTTAAAACTCTCTTCATATCCGTTATGTCAGCGTTGAGTCTAAGGATTTTATCATTCTTTCTCGTATATACGTGTACTTAAATGTTACTCTCGCCTTCACATCCGTGATAATTGTCTTCATTACACTATGGATAGCTGACTGATGACTATGAATGTAGGCCTAATTTTCAGAAGTTACAAAAGACCTCTTCTTTGTCTTTACCTCTTCTTTGTGTTTCAACCTAAGAATTTTATTTGCAGCAGTTATGGGTTTGCCATATATTCGATATATTTGCTGCCTCTTCGAACATTCGTAAGCTTTAAACTTGTTTACTTTGATCTTATTTACTACACTTAAAATTTCTTAATAGCGATTATAATTTTAAAGGTAGAATTTGTTTCGACTTTAAAGGAGAATAAATTATCAAGATAAGCCTGTGAATAAGTTGCTGAAGGTAGCCAATCAACGTAAGCTATACTATCAATCGGCAAAGAAATCGAACTTTGTTTACTTTAATCGGATTAATCAATTTCAAGTAGTTTCAAATTCTATGACAGCGAATAGTCGTTTCAGGATATCTTTTCTTAGTAAATTCTTTTATAGAGTTTGTGTTTTATTTAAACTGAACAACGTAGATACACATATTACATAAATGACTTATATATTATATATAAACTATTACGTTTGCTTCAGCGGTATTGCTAATGTGTAATTTCGTAATCACTCTGCTACACTAAAATAAAAATACCTTTATGTGACGACTGTGGGTTCTAAAACGTTTAGCAAAAAAAAAAATAGATACAATTAAGTGGAAATAGAGCCATGTTTTAGTGTCTTCGTGTGTTTTAAACTCAAATAATAACCTTCTGTATAATAAATTAATAACCATATTTTGATACTACAGTGTTGTATGGTTCATTGATTACATATTATATAATTTTATTGACTTTTACAAAACTTACAAAGTAAATCAGACTGTTATATCTCCAATATTTGCGTTTTGAAGAAACAGTAGAAGTGTAAAATGAGCAGCTGTTATTCAGTAGAGCAGTTCAGATAAACACGGAACGTTCTCAGTATATACACAAAACATTCAATGCCAGCAGCAATTCAAGTAGACGTAAACACAGTCTACTTTTTGGCGGGGTTTTTAGCTGATTTCAGAGAAACAAATGAGTTGTTATGAAGAGTTTATAAATTGTGTAATTTCTAATGGAAGTAAACGTATGTTGAAATGATAAATAAAACACGTTACTAGCGTTTTCAAACTACACAAAATATTATTTAAATATTTTCTGCTACCATATGCTGTTGATAATATAATTCAGTAAATCTGCTTAGTAGCTCTATTATGTAATCTTGCGGACAATTATGAATTATTGTATACACCGCAAATGACTAAATTGGTCATCTCATTTAGTCAGTCTTACACAATCATCACAGAGTCATTACAGGAAAATAAAGGGTTAGTAACATGTCCTATTCACAAACAACCTTTTTATTTTAGTTTTGTAACTTTCATCTATCTGCTAGTCATGTTCGCTCAACAAACTCGTGCGATTGATTGCTTCTCTCACGCTTGTGTCCAGTGCATATTTAATTATTGTACGCTGCACTATTGTGACTCCATAATTTTCACTACGTTGCCTTGACTTGTTCCTAAATTTCTTTAACAAATTGTTGCCGTCTTTGATTTTTTTCCACTAATTGAATTTTATGTATCATTTGCAATTCCGACCTTTATTCCGCAGGTTTTGGTCCTCGCGCTCGTATCGCTCAGCATCACATATCGCACACCTCGCCTCCCAACATTAAATAAATTCGTTGGCTACATTACAGTTTTTAAAAACGTTTAATATACGCGATACGTTTCTTTTGAACTTTTTAAAGTTAGAAGAATGAAGACACGGTAGTGTATAAACAAAGATTATAAGGTCAACGGATTGTCTTTAGTCACGAGTCAGCTGTTGAAACAAAGACAGTTCATTCAGTGTATCTGGTGTCATGTAGAAGTTGAGATAATACACAGATGACTTTTGTAATCGCTGCTATTTAGTAATACGTACGAATTTGTTGTTGTGGCAGCAAGTTCCTTTTGGTTGACACCTGAGTGTTGCTGAGGTTTTGTAATCTTTATCGTTAGCGATGAATGTAATTATTGTTGTGGCGAGTATTTTTTGTTTGCGTTTGCTAACTGACAGTTGAGTGTGTTTGAGATTGTGTGATTTTTGCAGTAAGTGACACTTATAACTGTTGTTGTGGTCCGTTTTGTGTCACTTCCCCAGCCTGTGGAAACGTGCAAAAATCGCCATGATTCCCAAACCTCGTAAGCTGCGTATAGGGCTACTTACCGAGAATCATCGCCCAATATCTCTATTGCCAGTCATCTCGAAAGCGTTCGAACGGCACCTGCACAGCCGATATGCGCCCCTGTTGGATGGTTTCATTCGGCAGTAGCAATTCGGCTTTCGCAGAGAGCACTCGACGACCCTTCAACTCGTCAGGGTTGTTACCCAATTGACGAACGCCGAGAACAAGCGTCAGTCCTCCGTCGCTGTATTGCTCGACATGAGTAAACCCTTCTATCGAGTCTGGCGAAGGCCTTCTCTACAAACTAGCCCAATCCCCTCTCCCTGTCTCTTTCGTTCATCTTCTGCGATCGTATCTTTGCGACCGCGTCTGTAGAGTACGCGTCGTACCCATCCGTTCGACCGATCGTCGCAGGCATTCTTCAGGGATCTGTCCTAGGCCACGTTCTGTACCTTCTGTACACGAACGACCTGTCTGTACAGCCTGGAGTCATTTATCGCTCTATGCGATGACGCCATGTTTCATGCTTGCTCAGCGAACCTTAGTTTTGCCTGGTGCAACGTCAGCTCGTCCAACTTCCAGACTGGCTTTGGAAGTGGAGAATGGCGATCAATGTGGAGAAAACCGAGGCGATCGCCTTTTCTCGTAAATTTACTTCCCGCTTCCAGTCTCTCTCCCTAGAAGGGAGTCCAATCGTATGGAAACGGTCTGTAAAATACTTGGACGTCACTGTTGACTGGCGCCTAAGCTTTGAAACCCACGTCTCCCTGAGTCTCCAGTGTGCCTGCGGCGTCAAACCCTAAATATATCCCTTTCTCACTCATCGGAGTTCAGTGCCTGTGCGCACTAAACTCACCATCTATTTGATCTTTCTCAGAGCAATATTAACATCTGCAGCCTCTGCCTTTTGGGCATAATTCAGCCCAAACATTGTCGCCTGTTTGGAAGCTTTCCAATCCCAGGTCATCTGGTACATCTCAAACTCTCCCTGGTTTGTCAGATATGATGCTATCAGGCGAGAGTTGAAGGTTCCTTCTCTCACCGAATTCGTTTGGTCCCTACCCTTCAATATCTTTGCCCGAGCCTCTGTCTTCATTTCAAGGCGGGAACTTTCTTAAATTTTTAAATTTTTAACTTGATTTCAAGGCCTTGTTTTCTGAGTTACTGCGATCCATTAATCTCTTGTACCGATGAGAATTAGAATTGAGATTACCGAAAAAGATCTGTAACGCTGTTTAACAGCTGACTGGAATAAAGTCTACACACCTTGTGATATTGACGCAGCAGCTTACTATCTAAACAAGAACTTGTCTGCTATTATTAAAAAGCACGTATCAGTAAGGAAATTATTGTAAAAGAAGGATCCAGCTTGGTTTTCTAACTAGACCTTAGTCCCTGACGCATACCAACTGCTTCGTTTACTTCCATATCTCTTCGTAGAGCTGAGTAAGGAGCGAATATCCAATTTTTACCCAATGCTATGAGCAGGTACGAAATCCTCCGATGTTGAATTAGGCGGGAAATGTACCGTAAAAGACACAACGTGCCGTTTAATATAGGCCTACTGTACGTGTGTTAAGTAATAGTGTGTCGATAATTATAGTACAGTAACACCAGCATGACAATAGTTCACGTTTAAAATATTACTTTACTGCTTCAGTTTAATTATCTGTGCGTGTGTTAATTAACAGTGTGCGACGATCATCTATTAATTATAATTTTATTCTTTAATATCACTGTAAGTATCAAATGTCTTCGTAGTTCGTTTTATAATATACATTTTTATTTAATTTACATTATCCGTGCGTGTGTTTATCGAGTTTGTTGTGTGATATTCATTTGTTAATTTTTTGTGATTTTTTTTAGATTTTCATAATCTAGTATTTATTCCCTTTTTATTTTTGGTTTATTAAAATCAGTGAGCTTAAACAATACTTATGTTCGTAGTGCGGTAAGGATTGTGAAAATGTAGATAATCTTAACCAGCATTCGAAATTACATCCCGAAGAAGTAAACAGTGGAATGCCGGTTTTGAGCAACTTGAAGTCACGTACACAACAATGTAACATCTGTGATAAACAGTTAAAGCACTGATACACATTTAAACGTCATGAACGCAAATCCCACGGTGCAGGGGTATCAGCACCGAATAAAGTTAAGTGCCCCTTATCCCTTATGTGTTCTTGCGGCAGCGATTGAACTTGAACACTTCGAATTGCAGCACAACATATCAGTAAAGTCTGAAATTAAAGAATTTAAATCCTTAGAAAGTTTCTTGGATTAAAAACAAGCCATTGAAAAAGAAACATTTTCAAGATACGTTAAAAAGCGTGGCTCCCATTCTGCTACCGTCAGCACAAAGAGACATTATTATATATGTCATAGGTCCGGGCAATTTGTGTCTGAAAGTAAAGGTAGTCGGCACTTAAAATTACAGGGAAGTAACAAAATCAATGCTGTCTGTCCGGCAAGCATTCGCGTCACTGAAACTGAAGATGGTACCACTTCAAGCAATACTTAATAAAATGTGCGATTCCGTGACAGGCTGTAAATTAAAAAGAATTCATTTATTAACGAAGCAAGACCTGTACAACATCGAGCACGCATATAATTTATGCTCGAAGTCGGTGAGACGTCAAGAAGATGGTACAAGGGTTGAAGCGTTGGTCAACGAGGTCATTTCCAGTGATCAGACTTGTGTATTATTTTATAAGCCTCAAGGGGTCGTCAGAGAAACTGGCCAAACTTTAAAAACAGACGATTTTGTTTAATTATAATGAACAATGCACAGAGTGAAATAATGAAGAAATATGGCAGTGTTTGTATATGCATTGATGGCACCCACGGTTTGAACAGTAACGGTTTTTAACTAATAACCCTACTTGTTTTAAACGACATGAGAAAGGGATTTCCATGTGCTTTCCTCATATTAAATCGAACTGACGAAAAAGTGCTTTCTTTGTTTTTTCAGTATATCAAGGCAGAAGTAGGCGAAGTTTTACCGAAAATGTTTATGTCCGATTTGGATGAATCCTTTTATAATGCGTGGATATCAACAATGCAAGCTCCGGCAATGAAATTGTACTGCACTTGGCACGTTGACAGGGCTTGGAGAAGGAATATTAGTTCCAAAGTAAAAAGCAAAGAGAAGCAGGGTTACGTTTATAGTAGAATAGTCAGGACATTAATGCAGGAAAGAGACTCTTCTGCATTCGAATGAAATCTGCCTGAAGCAATTAGGCGACTACTTGATGATAAAGACATTTCTGAATTCGGCACTTATTTTGATCAAACGTTCTCAAAAAATATTCAGTCTTGGGCCTACTGCCATCGACTTCAAGGAGGTCTGAACACCAACATGCATATCGAAAGAATGCATCATACAATTAAATATATATATTTACACGGCAAAAATGTAAAACATTTGGACAAAGCGATAGTTGCTCTAATGTCTTTCGTCCGCGATAAGTTGTTTGATAGTCCTATTATCTTAAGCAAAGGCAAATTAACTACAAAGTTGAAAGACATTACAAAAAGTCATAAGCCTATCAGAGAAATCGACAGTAACTCAATTATCAGAGAAGGAACAGGCAATGGGTGGAAAGTACCGTCGTCTTCTGGCATGAAAGAGGTACATATATTTAGTACATGAAAATGATGTGCAGTGAAAATGCAATTTGATCTGTGTAGACTGTGATGTGAGTATACATAAATATTCATGCACGTGTGTAGAACTTGTATTAAGTGGAATATGTGTAAACATATTCATGATGTCCTGCAGGATTAACAAAGCAGGGCGTAGTTTTCAGTCGAATTGTAACAATATCGAAGACGATGGTGACGATCGGTTGTTTGTGCATCCGGAGAACGAAATTGATACGACGGAAAAACAAGAAATATTATCCCAAGTCAGCAAAAGAGAAAGTTTTATGACATCTATGGGCAATCGAAAAGAATCACACAAAGGGGATTGAATTGAATTAGTTAATAGTGTAGCCATATTAGAAGAACTGGAAGTGATTAAACGACAAAATTCGCTCTCGCGTTGCAGTTCAAAATGTGCTTAGCTGTTCGACTTCTTAGAAAAGAAATATCGTGCTACAGAGGAGAATTGATTCCATCAAAAAAAAAGGAAATTAACACATGGTAATATTATGGTAAAGCCCAATGAAACCAATATACAGAACACTGCTCTGTCGCTGCTGCTGCAAAAAAATGATTGTTATAAAGTTAAACAGAATTTTAAATAATTTTTAAGTTTGTTAGTTGAAGTATCATTATACATTATTCATTAAATTATTAAATATTCAGCGCGTGTGTACTTAATGTGCATATAAGACTATGTATTTAATAATGTGGCATTTTGTTAATAATTATCGATGTGTTTTCGTTCCAATGATTGTCGGGCATCTGTGAACAATTCGATTCATACTGGATCAACTGCTTTCGAAGTGTGTACAGTCTTACGTAACTGGAGCGTATCAGCTGTGAGTGGAAATGACAAACGAGGTCAGCATTTTTAAACAATACAAACATAAATAAAGATTCAGTTGTACACGTCATAGTTTGGCGCGAAGGAAGTTCCGTAAAAATCGTGTTGCTCAATAAATATTTGTTTCTCAGTATGTGTCTGGTTGCCAGCTGTACTGAAACGCAATCAACCTGTACGAACATTTTACGGAAAGAAACGAACATAAGCGTAGCAGTCGGTATTCGTCAGGGGGTAAGGTTTAGTGGTTTACTACAGAGGTAATAAAATGCCTAAAGCAAAAGAGTACAGAACATAAAAAGTTTAAGAAAACGAGTATGATTCAGCATTGCGAGAATTTTCGATGTTCAGAAAGGGGAAGATGCTTCTCTGAAGAGAAATTGAGAATAGCAGTGTGTTCTTGCGCTCTGTTTGCATCAGAATAAATTCTGTTTCCCTGTTAGATAGAAATCTTTAAGAAGGCTATAGGGGGATATGTGGAGCCCATCCTTTAAACAAAATTATTGTATTTATTACTTCTACTCCATTCGTATTATTATTTATAATTATTGTATTTACTTATATATATGCGCATAAAATTTTCATTTGATTTTGATACTTCTGATGTTGAAAGTTTCAACCATGGGTACATTCAAGATATTCCAGCGTTTGTTTTTAGAATTTACTTTTTTGGAAATCTACATATAGGCTATAGTTCAGTAAGGGACACAAATTTGCGGAAGTTATGTACTTCGTACGACCTTCGGAAGTGGCTCATTCTTCAGGTCATATTTCCAGGACCTCGGTAAAAATACAGTTTTTCTTAAAGTATCAAGTTTAATTAAATATAAAATAGCTATCATATTTCACAGTACGGAGATACCCTGTAGTGTTGAACATATCATTATGTCAAACACAAACACCAGATTTATAGTTTTACATTAAAAAATAAATAATATTTTGTTTCAACAAGAATATGTTTTTTACTATTTATTACACTGTTTCAACAGTTTTATTATACATTACTATCATCTTCAGGAACAGAATGTGCAAAGAAATAGTTCTACAAATTTAAAATCTATTGTTTATAAAAGCTGTTTTTTATATAAGGCTATATGATTTATATGTTTTATGTTTATAAATGGTATATATATATATATATGTGTGTGTGTGTGTGTGTGTGTTTGTGTGTATACATTTTTCTATAAAAATGTATCAAAATGGCGTGTTTTCAAAATGTATACGTTTTGGCGTCTACCTGAAAACGAAGAGTATATTGAAATTTTATTGTAACATTATGTTCTTGTGAATATGTTATTTGTTTTGCATTTTATATTTCAATATACTCTTATAATAAGCAAATAATTTTTTTTGTACAAAACGCTGTCATTATGGCATCTTTTCATAATTACGACAATAGGGCGTCTTTTCAGTTTTCCAACAATTAAGCATCTGAAATGTATACTTTTTCGAATTTCGCCGTTTTTGCTTCCAGCGACGTTTGCCAGTTTTCAACCACGGGTATTGCACAGTTTTCGTTGACGCTTATTTGTTTTTATGAAAGAGTGACTAACTGCAGGCGAATGACCTGGCAGTTATTTTTGTTCCTTCGTTCACCCGCTACCTTTACATCATAATTTTAACTAGTAGTGTCAAATATTTATCAACAATTTTTAAACTTCACTATCCAATTCTATTAACCGTGGTAATATAATTATTTTGTTTTACGAAGCATGCCAACGTAGCGTACTGGCCTTTCGAATTATGTAAAAATTGACCACTTCTCGTCGGACCAAATAACGTAATTAACGAGGATGTTAATATTTTCTCACATGCATCGACACCGAGCGATAATGTAACGTTGATCTCATTTACTAGAGAAATTTCTTATGCAATTGGCAGTCAAAAGTAATAAATGTAATGCCAAACGTAATAAACATATACTAGTTATATAACAAATATAATCAGTTATATTTTTTGTCAATATTCATCATTATACATGCAGTATTTCGAAGTAATGCTATAAAACATTTATTTGTATCTTTTTTGCGGTTAACAAAATTTTATAATTTTAGTTTGTAGTTCTGTAGTTGTTAATAGTCTATAGTTCTGTTTGGGATTGAGATTGGTAAATAGATAGATAGATAGATAGATAGACAGACAGACAGACAGATAGATAGGTAGATAGATGGAGATAAAGAGTGAGAGAGGAGGGAGAGAGAGAAATAGTAAAAGGATAAAAGTGCGTAATTAAGAGATTAGGAGAGAGAGGATAAGTAGGAGAGAGAGAGAGAGAGAGAGAGAGAGAGAGAGAGAGAGAGAGAGAGAGAGAGAGAGAGAGAGAGAGAGAGAGAGCTAAATGGGAGTCAAGAGTCAGATACACAGACAATGGCAGAAAGCTACTGTACGTATTTTTTTGGTAATAAGATTTATATTTTTATTAGTAAGAGATATAAAGAAGGGGAGAAAGAGAGAGAGATAGAAGAAAGGAGAGCGATCAAATGTGCAAAAATGTACATAATAATAATTACTTCTTGTGTTAGAGACAGACGGAGAGGAGGAAGACAGAGGGTTGTGAGATAGGATAAAAGTTTGTATTATATTAGTTCTATTTGTGTTAGAGATTAAATAGCAAGATGACGCGAGACGCAGGCAGGGAAAGAGAGAGACACACACACAATATTAAAATGTTTTGGGTTGAGGGTACTAGAAGTCGTCGGATACCTGCTTTACATCTATTTTTATTTTATTTTTTTTTAGATTTTTTCTAATTTACTTGTACTATAGCTAAATTTATTGACCACAAATTACTGTACATTCAATTTAAAAATTGCGTGTAAAAATAATCAATAGCCGCTAAAAATTTATTAAACCATTCTTCTGCAGAAAAACACTTTTCTCCAAATATATTCAATCAAATACATCTGAAATATACTAATAGACATTCTGCTGACTCTTCTCCGCATATCACGCTTAACTTTAGACCATTAGTTCTCGATCGTTTGTATGTGAACAGCAGAATTGCGAGGACATACAAGATTAAGCGAATGGTTCACAGACAGAAGTAGGCCTATATACCCATACATTTGGGTATGTATGGGTACTCGCGAGTTGTACCCGTGCCACATATCTGCAACTATAGTGGTTCCTGGTTCCATATTATTTAAAATTACACAATTTAGTGAGTTTGCATCACGTTTATCCACCACCTATAGGAACAATTTCTTTATTCTCCTGCAAATGCTCTCAAGTACCCACCGAGTTTTTGTTATTCGGCCTCTGTTGTACTTCCTTAAGCAAACGCACTTTCATCAATTTCAGTATCTCCCGGGCCGCCAATTTTTGAGCTGTTATCTATCAACCAGACAGTAAGGATCTCCCTGAATTCGTTTATTAATTTTTGCGTAGTTTTCCTGTTTATGTCGATCTGTTTTGAAATGACTGAAATTTGATATTTCAAAATCCAAGTACACACACAATACAGATAATGCAGGAACACGCGCTATTCCGAAAAAGTGTAAGCATGTATGTTTTTTGTAGCTCTGCAATTCCTTCTACCACATCTGAAGGTAACGTTTCTTTATCCTTTTACATTTGTTAACATATTACCATCACACTTTACACATTGTATTGATAACGGAAGAATATTTTAGTCTCAAACACATTTTCTGATACCCTTTTTTTTTAATGAAACACCGAAAATTATTAACACTTTTGTATTCCATTTCAGTAAGATACGGATGTGCACAACGCTGATGAATGAATGTTAATTCAAGTTTTTTCGTTTCCCTTTTATCCCTTAGTTTAAAGCGAAGGTCTTCTTTCATCGCAAATGACACACAATCTCAGGGCACTTTATATTTTATAATACTTCATAATTTATAATAAATGTGTTACATCGCGTTATAATCGTTCATTTAAGTACTAAGTAGGCCTGTAATGTGAGCGCTGATGTTGCCTAGGTATAAGTCTATGTAGGCCTACTTGTGCCTCGTATCAGGTTACTAATTAATGATGGCTACATGTTCATAATAGTTATATTATATCTTATAATGTGTATTTTATAATCATTTAAGGAATTTCGTATTCTGTTAAATAACCGCATTTAATTACTTTTGTACGCAAATTGTGTGTTAATGCTCGTACTCAAGTAAATATTACAAAAAAGTAATATAGTAGTTATCAAAAAGGAACTTATGAGAACTGTACAAACGTGACGTATTGAGTCGCATTATATATAGGATGCGACGTTCTGGCAGCGCGTTTAATTGATGTTTTATACAAATTATGTCATGTGACTTCTAAACTAAATGAAGTATGGTAAAAAATGTATACAGCTCCCCTCTGTCTGTATACCTCTCTCTCACTTTCTTGCTCACTCTCTCTCTCTCTCACTCCCCCCTCTCTCTCACCCACGCCCTCTCTCACTTTCTCTCACTCTTTATTTTCTCAAGTGTTTATGAAATATGAAGGACACTGGAATATGGTAAACTCATAGTAATGTTTATTTGGCTGAGACAAGATAAACGAGAAACGTGATTACATATCTGGCGGGAACGATGATGCATTTTGCAAACTGGCGTTTACGTCACACACGTCCGTCTTTTCTACAAACATTGTGCACAGTTTAATCTGAGTTGTGGTATCGCGAACTCAGAAATGGTTAATACACGTCAGCCACTGCTGTGTAGAGTGATAATGTGTTGTCTATTCAGCGTAACATCACAGGTCTCCAGCACAGAGACAAGATTTCTCATTCATCAGAATCCCTCCAACAGGACTCTCTACTCAAGGTCAAATAACATTCTTAATGTTTTAATGGCACAGCGTGTATGTTTACAAAACATACTACCTGTTTGGGCTGACACATATATACACATCTACGTCCGAACTCATGCAACTGTACATCAGCTGTCTGTTTTTACGTTTCCACAAAACATGTTCCAGAAAATCGCGTTATGTTAAAATAATATGAACATTTTATAGTAAAAAAATAATAATAATAACAATTTGTAAGCTTAAGCATTCATAACATAAGAGTTTTTCAACGTTCCTTTCTCCCCCTCCCGCCGAAGACACACGCACTTTCTCTCACTCTCTCTCTCTCTCTCTCTCTCTCTCTCTCTCTATATATATATATATATATATATATATATATATATATATATATATCACACACAAATAAAATACGTATTAGACTACATCATTGTCTGATGTCCAATGTCCAATCACCTATCGCAGTGGTCTCAAGGCCCCTTTCAGTTCCGAGTCTATACTCTCTCTGCAGCTACTTCTTGGGCTGCCTGGTATTCTTCCTTCCTTGTGTTTCTACTCTAACATGTGTTTTTGGAATCTCAAAAACGTAAATAGGTCTACACGAAATTACAATCTGATCCCAAATAAAGAACTTAATTATCAATTACAGTACTTTCATTGCCAAATAAGAAAGAAAAAGATCATTGTGTAGGCCTATGTGTAAACTGTTAAAAATCTAATACACCCTCGGTCAAAAGGATGGCAGTCGGGAGCAATGGTTATTTATTTATGTGTGTAGTTACGTTGTTGTCATGTTACTGTACATCATTAAACGACGACTATACCGACAGCAAAATGACGACGACACGATAGGCCGATTCACTTAAAGCTGGGATTCATGAATACTAATTGTGACTACACAGCGGCAACGTGTACTCAAAACTGTTATCTTGTCTCACTAAAGGTATAATCTGATTGGCGCATAGATACAGTTTCGGAAAGTGCTGCGTAATTAAATAAGTTATTACATCAGAGGCTCTGATTGTCATGCATATATTTGTGTAAATATATAATAAATTAGGAGTAGTAATTTAAATACTTGTTATACTGTTACGTATAATTTAATAATGAAAATTAGGTTTATCAGAAAATGTAAATAAATTATCTAAAATGCACATTATTACTTTCAAATATCACTCGTTTTTACGCGGACATAAAGCATTGTCTTCTTTTGTTCAACTTGTCTGGTGATTATATTCACATAACAGTTGTGACTACATATCCAAGACCGGAAAAGAATGAATACGAGTTTGTTTATTCGAACAGGACTGCGTATTATGTCTTCAACTGGCTTGTGTGCATAGTATACACAAGGCAGCTGATCTCTGTTATTACATAGTTCTCCTTGATAATACCACATCTGACAACAATTGCTGCATACCTTCATGCAACAATTTTGTTAGTCATCAGTACGAAAACTTTTATACATGACAAATTGTAGTAAACAATTCGAACTAACCAGTTACACGGCCGTGAATTGATCACAGGACTTGTCTGGATGTTATCGAGGAATAGTTATTTCGGGACAAAAATCTCGTAACAAATAGAATTTTCGTAAGAATGTATATAACTATTTCTTCAGGCTACAAATAAAACATTTCCATGAGAGATTACTGTCTATTATGAAGCCAAGATATTTCATTTGCTTAGTATGATCAGTCACCAAGCAGCTGTACATGCTTGACATGTTTTTGACATGATGATTCATAAAAAACAATGCGAAAATTCAACCTTGTCTCTCAAAAAGAAAATCATATATTTTTTTACTTAAAACCGTACTGTATTTTACTAAATCAATACTTCAGTTTATCTAATTCGACAATCCTTTAACTGGGAAATAAAAAATACATACAATAGTTATTTATTTTTAATTTACTGTTAATAAACATCGTGCCATGGCTGACACTTTTTGCTACAGTCTATTTCTTGATGTATATAATATATTTAATATTTATTGAAAAACCAAAAACCAACGGGAAGTCATAACAACCGCCAACCAGCACACAGGTACTCCACAATTTTCAAAATTAGGAGGCTCATGATGGGAACACTAAGGGTAACGAAACATGTTCCAAATAAGGGAAAAATAACATTTTGAGGTAAAGTAAATATAAATTTTAAATATTATTTATATATATATGTATTTAATATATAAAAATAAGTTTTGTACAGTTCCATTTTGTGCTTCAAATTCTTTTAAAAGTAAAGTACTGGATTGTATATACTGAGACGATCGAGCGGGAGGGAGAATTACAGTACATTGCCATCTGTCTGTTGGCAGATTCACATATTCACATAGAGTCGGCTTGTGTGTACACTATTTGCGATGAGTACTGTTACGTGAGCAAAACGCGACAGTGATTTTCGTAGTGAATTTGAACGAAGGAATTTCTATACACACGTATTGAGTGTTATCGCGGGGCAGGTACATCGTACGCCCATCTGTCTTTCATTAATCTTTTATTGGAAGAATCTACCACATTTAAGCACTGTCTGAATGGAATTAATATTTAATGATTTTACTGTCATTCCTTGCGTTTCCTTAACGAGTCAGTTATTCCAATTCCTAATGTCATAACGGCCTAATTCCCTTCCAGAACTCAGGTAAGTACGCAACTGAAAGAATTGCTTCTTAACAGCATTAATTTTGTCCAAACCATCCGGAAATATAATAGTGTGAGGGCATTCTCTTACTTTTTGGTCACGAAAATCATATCCCTGGTACAGGTTTCTACTCCTTAAAAATTTAGGGACAGATTCACAGATATATTTCCGATTATTTACCACTTGCTGGCGACAAACCTTATTCTTTGGCAGAATATGACATACGTATTGTTCGTAATGAAAACGAAGAGTTTCAACACTCGTTACTTACAATCCTGGCAGCTTTCTAGCTAATAATCCTTACGCACTACACGGCCGAGGTTATCGAACATGAAGGAGCAGACTACGTAACATGACTCTTCGGTACCAGGATCTGATGGCGATCGTACAGTACGCAAATCTGGAAAACTGGACAGGTTTTTAACTATGACCTGCAATCCGAAATGGACAGATATAACTTCTTAACTTGGTGAAAATGAAAAATCTGCCGATCGTCGTGATAGGTTTCTGGAGTGTTTGTTATAAACTCAACTAGTGATAAAAATGATTTACTAAAAAATCACTCATTGTGAGCAGTTGTTATCCTACACATATTTATTATTTATATATTTATTATTGAATCCCAGAAACGTGATTAATACACTACCTCATGCTTATCCTAAGTTGTGTGCGGAGAAATACCTGACCCAGTCAGTTTTCCAAGGATTCATAAAATTGTTATCTCGACTATGATACATGGATCTTGTAGAGCTCGTAATCCTAATATTCCTTTCATGATTGATGGAATGTGTACACATAATAACCGAGAAACGTTTTACATTAAACTACTGAAAATAACAATGGTTATCCAAAGTACCGGAGAGGAGATGACGGAATTGTTGAAGTAAAAGGAATATATCATTTGATAATCGTGATTCGTTCTCTACAATCACTTCCTAATTCTACAGTACAATGCTCACATCAATATTGAAAACCTATTCCAATACATGTATAAATAATGTGACTCAACATGTATGCAATTCGTAAGAAGCGTCAGTGACGATCATTAACTGGATATGTTGTAACTATAACATACGCGAATATGCCATACTTTAGCTCTCATCAGATATTCTGTGCCTTCATTCAAAATAAATGCATGATCAGTCACATACAATCGTTCGCTTAGCTGTGCTTGAAGATGGATATTATAATGTGTATTAGGGCAGGGGATGAGAATGCAATCCAAGGACCTGCAACAAAACGCACAACATTGATGAAATCATGGTTTGATTTTAATCAATGCGATCCCTGTGCTTGTCAATTCCTGTATACTGGTATTTCAGGACTTTATGGATTCGCTGATAATAAATGGATTCCAGGAAAGAGAGATGGTTGCAAAATGATAGGGAGAATGTACACTGTCGCACCAAACGATCATAACAGATTTTACATACGTATGTTACTACTTCATATTAAAGGAGGAACATCACTCGCATGTCCACGCAGCTACAGCAATACATACGCAACTTATAAGCCATACAAAGGAGCGGCTCTTGCATGTGGGTTACTTGAAATTGACACAGATTGGCACAAATGTTGGGAGGAAATGCAGAGCACATACTGTACATGTCGTGTCAACTACGAGAGTTGTTCTCATTAATGTGCTACTTCTACAAACCAACATTACCTTTTCAAGTGTAAACGATTATCAAAATACTAATGTAGACGATACGCAGGCCCTTGAAGGAAATGCAGCATTGCAGGATATAGATTACATTGTAAGAAGTAATGGTTTGGAGTGAAGGAACATCGGCTTGCCAATACCAAATAATCCAATGCTTATTAACCCTGTACGCAATGTGAATGAAGAGGCCAGTCATGGTGCTAATATACATAGCAAATTAAATGAAAAACAGAAATTAGTTGTAATTAAAATTATGTGGGCCATAGCAGGCGAGACAATTGAGAAGCTGTTATTCTTAGAAGCCCCAGCAGAACGTAGCATGACCTACGTATTCGCAAATATTCTGAATATTGTTAGTGAACAGGCTCATTTAGCATTAGCAACAAAATGGACATGCAAACCTGTGCAATTCTTGGCTGCAGGAATTATACTCCATTAGTTATTTGATCTTCTTGTTCCAGTGTTGCCTTCTTCAGTTTCTTCCATTAAGGCTATGTCAGGAAACGCTACAGTTCTACACGAAGAGTCAGTTATTTTAATTGATGAGATGTCAACGATCTCTGCAGTAGCAGTATGGATCATTTACTTCGAAACATAATGAAGTGTATAGTTCGGTGTATACTTCGAGACATCCATTATTAAGTATAGTTCAGACGGATGGAAAAGTGATACTTTTAGTGGAGAGTTTAGACAGGTCTTAACGTTAGTCCCAAAGGCGGGACAAACAAACAAAACTTTGACCTTTATGACCATATAGTATTTGACCTAAAATATGTGTGTCAGTGCTAATTAACAACAATTTGTGGAGTGGAATGGAGTGGAAACTTCGATTGGGGAACAGAACTTTTCCTGTGATGGAAACACAGCATGATGGAAATATTTTTAATATTCCCAGCAGATTTATATGCAAGAAATATTCAGTTGTTAACCATATAGTTTGCAAAATTAATTGGATGGAAATAATGAAAATTATTTCAAATAATAAGTTTATAAATAAAATAAAATAAAATAATATGTTTAGAAACTCAAACCCGAATTATTGATTGTCCGTTAAACGACAACTGCAACCTGATCAACCAGAGCTGAGCTGTGTTTACTTTCAGGGGATTTTGACAGAGTAGGCCTACTGCAGTGTAGACTCGATCTATGCCAAGATGGTGATACGGCATATACAAAGAACGTCGTATACACAGAAATACTGTTAAAGAACGACGCAACCACCTAGGCTACTTTTATCACCGACGACTAACAGCGCAAAACTGGTGGGAATAAAGTTTGTTTCTGAGTTTATTGAAATATTAAATGAAAGGAATTCTTAATAAATTTGTGTCTCATTTCATTGAAATAACTTTAAACATTCTCAATAAATTGGCGGTATTGCCCCACCAAACCACCAGTTAGTTACAAAATTTTACGCTCTTCATCTGAAAATCGCATATAACTTAAAGAATCTAAACTAAAGTGTAAATTTTCGGTAAGCTACTGTCGTTGTACCACTGAATTTTCAATCATGAGAATATTTTTCTGTATTAGCGTTGTAATAATAAAACAACGGGGACAAAAACACAATTGTCATTATATTATTCAAAAATTGCACAGACTTTTTTATACGGAAAACTATCTAAAAATATAGTTGTCATTGACACTCTAACTAAACAATAATTTGAAATAATTGCACCCTTTCCACTAAAATACGTTCTTCGTTTGTACTTTACAATATAAGCTTTTGTTATATTTAATACAAAATTAAATAATAAATAAAAATATGCAAAACACAATGCGCTTATTAATCAGTAATGTTCAGAATATTTTAAAACATTTGCTCTTATTCGTTGGAAAAAATTTAAGAAAAGTAAGCGTAATGGTTATACCACGCAAACTAAGCAAAGACCCGCATGACAATGAGAAAAAAATTCTTGTAGACTGTCAACAACATAGTATCAGCCGTAAACAAGTTGCAAGTGTCTTGCTGCTATGAGTCAGTTTTGGCGCTCTTTGCCCGAAGAAAATTGGCAACGCTGTATACACACGACATGAATACGAACGTATTGTGGCAACGTGTGTATGGAGTTCACGAATTATAATAAGCGTGGCACGGTTGCCACAACAATGGATATCGAGTGTATCCATAATAAGTTGGTGTGTATACAAAAATTAATAAAATTGTCAAAATCAGAGGTAAAAGATCTATGTTGTAGCGTGTTTAACTTTGACGTTGCCACTTGTACGTGTGTATGAACTTGTGCCACTAATGCTGAGAGACGTGTATGTGTGTGTGTGTGTGTGTGTGTGTGTGTGTGTGTGTGTGTGTGTGTGCGTGCGTGTGCGCAAACACAAATAAATTCGGTGCGCGGCAATAAATAATATTAAAATATCTAATAGAATAACTTTCAGTCAAGTACATTCTTTTCAAGTTCTGGCATTAACGCCTATATATTTTTAATACTGCAATGTTAATATATTTCTCTTAAAATTCAATGAACTGTACTTCTAACTGTTATGTTGTTATGTTATGTATTGGTACATAATTTTTCTGTCTAGACAACATAATTTTCACAATAGATGGAGGAATGCCGCAAGTACTGATACCAAATGACGATGACACACTATCAGACGTTATTGGTTTGTCCCCTGGCATTAAACATCCATGGAATTCAACTGTTAGAACTGCTCCTTTTGACCAAGAAGTAAAATTTATTTTGTATTAAGTCAATATTTTATGTAGATCAATATTTTATTAAGTATATACATATATATATTAAAATCAAGTTCATATGAAAATCAAATCTCTATTGTCAAATGCCTTACAAACATACAGTGAAACTCATAACTTTGTTTACTAAATTAAGAAACCACTTTAAGGAATTTTAAACATTTATAAATAGTCTTTTCAAGCTTACATAATAAAAAAACTGAATTTTTATGCTAAATACTCCTAGTACCTTCTGTATAAAATAATTCTCAAAAGACATTTAATCAGTTGAATTTTAATTGTTACATTTTATATAATACAATACTCGGTGCAGTCAGAGAACTTTTTATTAGTAATGCTTATTTATTTTTCAGTTTTATATCGTAGTTGGTCTTTCTGCTGGTGGCATGAAAGAGTTTCCAGACAACAGTGTGAACAGTGGCAGGCCAAAACCTTGGAGAAACTTTGAGGCCAAGGTATGTTTCACAATCAAACGTGAAGTAATTCTTTTGGTGTTGAACTGTATGACTAGAATTGGAACCCCTCATTGGGAGCTTTCAGAAATCCAGCTAAGATGGTATGGATATGATAACAGAAAGGCAGAAGAAATCATTCCAAATAAAGTTTTTGAAAGAGACCCGGCTTTGAAAATACCTAGAGGGTGGCCATAAAAATGTAAATGAACAAATAAGTGAAACATGAAAGGAAAAAAGAAAATTTAGAAATAAAATTTAATTGACCATCGAATGTGAAGGATGGAAATTGTTTTCTAAAATCCTGTTGCTGTTAGTGTTAGGGAAAGAAGGAAAGGAAATGAACTCTGTAATCATGATAACAGCCACAGTGACATAATCTTGATGAAAATGCAAACAATAAATACCAATTATCTTGTTGTTGCATCTTCTTCGTTCACTTTATTAATTTAATAATACATTTAATATATATAATTATATTTAATAATATAATATACATACAATTAATAATTCATTTAATAATTAAATGAACAAATACATTATAAATCACATACACTATTCGATACACTGATCCACACACACAATTCGAACCTCAGCGCCAATCCCTTCCCACCATCAACCCCCACCACACACACCATTTTTCCGTAACGGTTATTCTGTAATCGACAATCAGTATACACCCACTGAAGAAGAGGAACAACATCTCGAAACGTTTGGGAAGTGACAACAGTAAGTTCATTAGTGAAAGTTTATATATATTATTAAAATAAATACCAGTTACTAATTATGACGTTATCTGTTCCCTTGTTTGTATCATTCTGCAATTTACTAGTTTTCCTTTTTCATTTTATTTCTCTTCTTATTATAATTATGGCCTTTTATCATTGTTAATAAGATGCCCATATGTAAATATTTTATGTAAATATATCAGTTCAATCGTTTGTAGACAACATTGCTGATGATTGGCTGACTTCAGTAACACAGTTATTCTTATTATGTTTATTATTATGTTTTATTGGTTAATTAGTTTATCACACACACACACACACACACACACACACACACACACACACACACACACACACACACACACACACACACACACACACACACACACACACACACACACACACACACACACACACACACACACACACACACACACACACACACACACACACACACACACACACACACACACACACACACACACACACACACACACACACACACACACACACACACACACACACACACACACACACACAGATTCATACATAGTAATAACTACAGTATATATTTACAAAAAGCAATGGATAACATTAATACCCATTATATACCAGTACAAGACAACTTTCATTGATTGTTCACAGATTATAAAATTTAACTTTGTTTTGTATATGACAGAATTTAAATTGACTATATGACTGTATGTTCAGAAAAAATATTACAGGTAATAACTAATAATGAGTTAGTATCAATCCTTTGCTAAAAAAAGGTTAATATTCCATTGTTTTATTTAACAGGAATCATTATCCTATTCTTGACATCAGAAGTTGACAAATCTAATAAAATATTTTTATATCTATACATAATTTCACACACACACACACACACACACACACACACACACACACACACACACACACACACACACACACACACACACACACACACACACACACACACACATCTGCTGTTTAATTGCTTCGTTATGTTTTTCTATTTTTTGGTTAATCTCAATAATTTCCATTATGATCTGCTGCCTTAAATATTCTCATTGCTCTCTTCCACCTTCTTTATATTATCTTCTATTTTTTTACTGAGTTGTTCCTGCAATTGTTTATTATCACTTTCCATTTTCTTTCTGTTATCTTCCATTTTCTTACTTAACTGTTGGTTATCATTTTCCATTTTATTATGGTTATCTTTTATTTTCTTACTTAACTGTTGGTTATCATTTTCCATTTTCATATGGTTATCTTCTATTTTCTTACTTAGTTGTTCAAACATACACCTCATCATTTCCTGCATGATTATGTTCTCTATAGATGCTGGTTTATCTGGTTGGTTTTCTTCTTGGTTGCTGGCTTCCATCTCCACTTGTAGTGCTGGTTGAGACTCCTTATCTTCCATATCCATTTCTGTACTAGCTGTCTGTAAAAGATTTTGTAAATAAGGGGCTCAAAACGTATGGATTTATAAGTGCTAGCATTATCCACGGATCCGGGACCTTAAACTTGTTTGTGAGTTAAGCTCACTTATTCATATTCTATCATACTATTTGGGGGGCCATTTGAAGAATGGAGCTATATATATATACATCAGCATTACTCAGTACTACAAATATTTTGAATCCTAAGACATACTACATCTTATAAAGTGATTATCATTAAAGTCTTTATATATTTATTTAAACTGTCTTTAACAATTCATTTGTTAGAATTTTAATTAATCACGGAGGACAAGTCTCCGTGTCACCTGAGATATCCAGAAGTTTACTCGATGTCCAGGTCCTTGGTCCTTGTGGTGTTCGTCAGCGGTTGATCTTTAGTGGAGTTAACTTTCCTGTTGAAGTTCCTGAAGTGAGTAGTTCATAATGAAGTAGCGTTGAGGTCCTCAGAAGTCTAGTAGTTAAACATCGTTAGTAGTATAAGTGCCGTAAATGTTCTTGTTTGTCGCAGAATCGCACATCACATTATTGTTTATAAAAGTTCTCACTTTAGGTAGCTCGTACCATATTATTTTAAAACAACATAGACATCTTACAAATTATACAAATGAGATGTCATCCCTTACACAGTTATTTATTACTTTTGGTTTTTACATTTAAACTTATTAGCGCACTAATTTGCCACTACTTTTCGCTACACATTGTTATATCTGTCCTCTAAATAAAAACATTTTGTCGTTCTCCGGGACATGGTTCAAGCGTGTGTTTTCTACGCGAGCGCTTCATCTCGATTGAATTACTATGTTAGGACGGGTCAGTTAATCGCGTGGAGTTTACGCGTCGCAACAAAATAGTTGCACCTTTATTCTATATATAAGGGTTTAACGTTTGACCTTTTAATTATCCAAACATATTCTTTAGTACAGACTTTATTATAGTACACTATGGTGGTCTTGTTTATTTATTTATTTAATATCAATTTACAAGGATTATTAGTTTGTTTATGGGTCGGTATTCAAGTTAATTCCGGTTAGCGCATGTCTATGCACGGTTAATTAATAAGGGTTACCCTATCTGTACACTTGCATTCCTTTTTTTTTTATTAAATCTCTTTATTAAATATTATTATGATTTATGATAGTGATAAAAATTAGTTTAAATGTGCGATTTATTAAAATTAAAATTTCTCAGTTTTTAACATTTCCTATTTTATTATTTATTTTATTTTTTAATTAATGAAATCGTCACAAGAACAATTGAAAATAAATTAACCAAATTAGGATAGCACATTAAAACAAACAGATTTCATTACACATATTTAAAATAAAATATATTGTTTTAACACTTTATATCGATTAAATTAGTTTGTGTCCTTCACAAGTGACTGTTCTATAGTGTCTGTGATATGTAGTTTCACTGTTTCTGTTCTTTCTAAGTTGATAATCTTTAAATATGGGAAGCTTGTGTTTGGCCTAACCAAAATTATATGTATAGGAAAGGTCTCACCAAACTGGTTGTTGTTTCTTTCAATGTTAGTTCGTTATCTCCTTTAATCACTCTTCAATATAATCATTTTGTATGATATCAATTACTATTCTTGCTATTTCGACTTGTTTCTCAGATTATTCAAATATTATATTGCAACGATACAACTCAATATTTTCGCATAGGATATTGTGTGTGTAAATAAATTACGATCAAGTCTGTATTGGAGGTAATGAAGAATTATTTATTAGCACACAAGAAATGATTGTTTATACGCTATATTTTAAAATACACAAATGTCATGCATAGAATTATATTGTTGTAATAGAGTTTATATAGTTCAATTCAGATGGATGTTACTTGTTAGTCGAAATCCTCAACACTTGGCATGACGTCCTCGCTCCACTGTGGTTCCTGCTGCAAATCCTCTGCGCGTCGCACTTCCACTCTCTCCTTTTCGCTCTCTGATGATGAGTCCATCGAAACTGATAACACTAAAGCAGATTTCATATACACCAATTGTCACTCTCGGAATTATTAGCGTTCTCGCTCGCAACAAGTTATTATTATTTAATAACGTTATTGATTATTTAATCTCTGGGTGATAATGAGTATATTTAAAAAGCGGTGTATTGGGCTTACACCGTCCGGCAAATCTTGAAGTGTTCCGCGAAACTACAGATTTACCGCGGTCAGTATATCTTCCTATGCGGATATCTTCCACTCACGCAAAAATCACTTATATAATAAAATATAATATAAATATGGTTGTTCACCAGCTTGGTTCTTGATGAATAACTCGAAAAGAGTTCCAAGTTTTAACGTAACTTTAGATTTATACTAGTTTATACAACACAAACTCTTGTAGAGGAACACACATTCACTAGGCAAATGCTTTCGATGAACTGTCACGATGTATGCCATACAACGTATGGATCTTACTGAAATTAGGGGTTTCTGATTGGTCAATCAGAAGATAGACGGGTTGCAGGCAAATCTTTATATAAGTTGGCGAGAGCCTGCATAGATTTAATCTCAAAATTTGATTACTCTTTCATAGATAAGAGTAAATAGTTGAGGTTTTAATTATTAAAAACCACCTTTATAAAATAGCTGAGAACCACAGAGTATATAGAAAATGTAGCTATTTCCATAAATAATTCACTGTCCAAGTTTCAAGCTGATGGGTTAATTAACACGGAAGATATAGCGAAAAAGGTTTATCACACGTGCACGCGCACACATATTCACACACAAAGTACATGACATAAAAGAACAAAATTTTACAAAGAATTTGATGTAAAATAAGTCCTTATCCATCATTAAATACAAAACTTACAGCTAATTGACAAAAAATTGTATAAATCCATCTAAAACCTGTTAATGTCCATCATCCATGCTCTGATATACTTAATATAGCTCATCATCCTGTGTTTTGTTGCAATATATTATTTCCGTTAAAAACTGTTACAGTCAATTACCATAATCTTGCTTTCATTAATTTCTAACAATGGACTCGCTTTCTTTTCTATTTTTGCTTTTACAGATTTACTTCATAAAGCTCTTGGCTTTACTATATCTCTGAGTGGGTCTCAGGGTCATTTTACCCCTTTATAATAAATATAATTTATTATAATATTGGATTTTTTTGTTACTTTTCACATGATTAATCTCTATAGACCAGGCTCACTAATTTAAAATATTATATGTATTGCTTAAGTTTATTTTGATGTTCAGATTATTACTTTACATAATTTATATGTCACTCACAGTTAATGCTATAAAAGGTCTATTTTCCTTAATAATTTTACATCACTAAAACTGGTTCACTTTGCACTGTTTACTAATTAATCACTGTTGTTTTATGTACGGTATTTCACGTTACGTTGCTTATTATATTATTATTATTTCAATCACTTTCTGCTACAGTCCGTTTCTTGATGTATATAATACTATAATATTTATGACTAACTTTACCTCAAGATATACTTTTTTCCTTTAGGAACATGTTTCGGGAGATCTTGTTCTCCCATCTTCAGCCTTCGCCATCTTGTTTCTGGTGAAGTATTTGTGTGTTGGCTTCTGGATGTTATTGAGGTAGTTTGTTGGTCTTTGGTCCTTTAAATTTGCATTATTGTGTGTGGTTGTGGTATCTGTTTTTGTATTTTGTGTATTTTCGATGTTGAGTGCTTTGAATATTGTGTCATGTTTTGTGTTGATTTGTATTTGTTCTGGTATTAATTTGTTTTGTGCTTTATGTTTGTAAATCTGTAAATTTTCCCAAATGTTCATTATGGTGCCTTTGTGTGGTATATGTTTTATTAGTGTTACATTGGTTATGTCTGGGAATTCATGTCCTGTGTTTATTGCATGTGTGGCTAAATTGGATTTATATATATTTGGTTTTTTGTATGCATTTAGGTGTTCAAAATAATGTTTTTTCAGCTGTTTTTTTGTTTGTCCTATATAACATTTATTGCAATCTTGGCATTCAATTTTGTATATACCGTTGGTTGTTGTATTATCTTTGTTGTGTGAGCTATTTAGATTTTGTAATTTATTTTTATTAGTTTTGTATGCTATTTTTATATCTGTATTTTTAAATAGTTTCGTTAGTTTTGTCATTTTATTATTTATATATGTGAATGTGGCCCATTTTTTGTAGTTGTTATTATTTATGTGTTGTTCAGTTTGATTAATTCTTAATTGTTCAGTTTTTATTTTATATTTGATATTATTTTCTATTTTGATCATAGTATTTTTATTGTATCCATTTGCATAACCAATTTGGTATATTATATTTCTTTCTTTGTCAGTTTCTTGTTTGTTTAGGGGTATTTTGTACATTCTGTTAAATAACGAATAAAATGCTGCCATTTTATGTTGTGGTGGGTGGTCAGAATGGTTACGTATAATGATGTTAGTGGAAGTTGGTTTTCTATATATTGCATATTGTATGTGTTTGTTGTGTCTTGTGATGGTTATGTCTAAATAGTTGATTTTGTTATGTTTTTCTTTTTCTTCTGTGAATTGTATTTTGGGATGTATGTTATTGATTTGTTTCAGTATGTTCTCTGCATTTGTGATTTTGTTATTTGATACATATAGTCTATCATCTACATATCTTATCCATATGCCATCTGGGTCATGTGTTTCTATGATATTTTGTATTTTGGTGTCTATGTGTTGTAGGAATATTTCTGCTATTATGCTTGATAATGGTGATCCCATTGCTAAACCTTCTTTCTGTTGATAAATTTTGCTATTAAATTCAAAGTAATTTTGTTTTAGTATTAGTTGGAGACTATTTTTTATTTCGGTTATATATTGTTTGTTTTCATTTTGTTCTATAAGTTTGTTTATTATTATGTCAATTGTTTCTTCTACTGGGATATTAGTGTACATGTTTGTTATGTCATATGATGTGAAAAATGTATTTTCATTTATATTTATTATTTTTAGTTTGTCTATTAATTCGTATGTATTTTTTATGTTATGATGGTTATTTGTTAGATGGTTACTTTTTAGTTTTTGTGCTATTATTCTTGCTATTTTGTATGTAGGAGCTTTTTTGAAATTGATTAATGGACGTATTGGGTTGTTTAATTTGTGTATTTTTATTAGGCTGTTCATTTTAGGTGGTTCTGGATTATTGTTTATATATATGTCTATGTTTTTATTGTTGAAAATGTTTTTATTAGTTTTATTGTTTGTTTAAGATAGTTTTCTGTTGGGTTTTTATCTAGTTGTACGCATTTATTATTGTTGATGAAGTCTTCGGTTTTTTTGATGTAGTCTGTTTTATCAATGATTACTGTTGCTTGACTTTTGTCTGCTTTAGTTATTATTAAATTATTGTTCTTTACTTTATTTTTAATTTCTTTTATTGTTTTATTGTTTTCCTTTTGTTTATCTTTGTTTTTCATTTCGCTAGTGATTATTTTTTTAATTATATGTGTTGCTTCTGTTCTTTTTTCTTCTTGTATATTGTCTTTTATTAGGTTAATGGCAAATTCTGTTTCTACTAATAAATTTTCTAGATTTTTGTTTGCATTTTGGGTTATGTTAGTTTTTGACATATTGTTTAAATATTCTGTTTCTTTTTTGTTAAATTCTGTATTGCTGAGGTTAATGGTTCGAGGGTAAAATGTGTGTTTATTTTTGTTTTTTTGTTCTTGATTTTTGTTTTGTTGTTTTAATGTGTTAAGTTTTTTGTTGATTGTGTAAGTCTTTTTGTTTTTTCAAATCTTATTTTATTTTCTATGTTATTGTATTTATTATTCCAAGTGATTGGATGTAATAAACTTGTTAGCTCTAAGTGTAGTTTGTATATGTCTAGTGTTATGCTGTTTTTCTTACTGTATAATTGATTAATTTCGTTTTGTATCCATAGCCTTTGTGCTTGTTTTATAGTTTTTTGTGCAGTCATATTTTTGTTGTTTGTGTTTATGTTGATGTATTTAGGTGTTAATTTATGTTTTTGGCATTGTCTATTGAAGTATATGTTTATGTTTGTGTTCATTAGTTGTTTTTTTCGTGTTTTAAATTTGTTTAACAATTTGGTAATGTGGTTATATGGAATTGTGGTTATGTTGTTTGTGTACATGTTAATGTATATTTATGTGAGAGATGATTTGTTATCCGTCATTTGGTAGTTGATTTCACTTATTTGATATTCACTTCACTATTTTTTTTTTCTTACTATACACTTTTGTTTTTGTTTTGTTTTACAACCTCACTTTTTGTTTTTTCACTGTAGGCTTATTTACCTTGTATGGTTATATTATTTCAATCACTTTCTGCTACAGTCCGTTTCTTGATGTATATAATACTATAATATTTATGACTAAATTTACCTCAAGATATACTTTTTTCCTTTAGGAACATGTTTCGGGAGATCTTGTTCTCCCATCTTCAGCCTTCGCCATCTTGTTTCTGGTGAAGTATTTGTGCGTTGGCTTCTGGATGTTATTGAGGTAGTTTGTTGGTCTTTGGTCCTTTAAAGTTGCATTATTGTGTGTGGTTGTGGTATCTGTTTTTGTATTTTGTGTATTTTCGATGTTGAGTGCTTTTGTTTTGTGTTGATTTGTATTTGTTCTGGTATTAATTTGTTTTGTGTTTTATGTTTGTAAATCTATAAATTTTCCCAAATGATCATTATGGTGCCTTTGTGTGGTATATGTTTTATTAGTGTTACATTGGTTATGTCTGGGAATTCATGTCCTGTGTTTATTGCATATGTGGCTAAATTGGATTTATATATATTTGGTTTTTTGTATGCATTTTGGTGTTCAAAATAACGGTTTTTCAGCTGTTTTTTTGTTTGTCCTATATAACATTTATTGCAATCTTGGCATTCAATTTTGTATATACCGTTGGTTGTTGTATTATCTTTGTTGTGTGAGCTATTTAGATTTTGTAATTTATTTTTATTAGTTTTGTATGCTATTTTTATATCTGTGTTTTTAAATAGTTTTGTTAGTTTTGTCATTTTAACATAAAAAATACATACGAATTAATAGACAAACTAAAATTAATAAATATAAATGAAAATACATTTTTCACATCATATGACATAACAAACATGTACACTAATATCCCAGTAGAAGAAACAATTGACATAATAATAAACAAACTTATAGAACAAAATGAAAACAAACAATATATAACCGAAATAAAAAATAGTCTCCAACTAATACTAAAACAAAATTACTTTGAATTTAATAGCAAAATTTATCAACAGAAAGAAGGTTTAGCAATGGGATCACCATTATCAAGCATAATAGCAGAAATATTCCTACAACACATAGACACCAAAATACAAAATATCATAAAAACACATGACCCAGATGGCATATGGATAAGATATGTAGATGATGGACTATATGTATCAAATAACAAAAACACAAATGCAGAGAACATACTGAAACAAATCAATAACATACATCCCAAAATACAATTCACAGAAGAAAAAGAAAAACATAACAAAATCAACTATTTAGACATAACCATCACAAGACACAACAAACACATACAATATGCAATATATAGAAAACCAACTTCCACTAACATCATTATACCTAAACATTCTGACCACCCACCACAACATAAAATGGCAGTATTTTATTCGTTATTTAACAGAATGTACAAAATACCCCTAAACAAACAAGAAACTGACAAAGAAAGAAATATAATATACCAAATTGGTTATGCAAATGGATACAATAAAAATACTATGATCAAAATAGAAAATAAAATCAAATATAAAATAAAAACTGAACAATTAAGAATTAATCAAACTGAACAACACATAAACAATAACAACAACAAAAAATGGGCCACATTCACATATATAAATAATAAAATGACAAAACTAACAAAACTATTTACAAACACAGATATAAAAATAGCATACAAAACTAATAAAAATAAATTACAAAATCTAAATAGCTCACACAACAAAGATAATACAACAACCAACGGTATATACAAAATTGAATGCCAAGATTGCAATAAATGTTATATAGGACAAACAAAAAAACAGCTGAAAAAACGTTATTTTGAACACCAAAATGCATACAAAAAACCAAATATATATAAATCCAATTTAGCCACATATGCAATAAACACAGGACATGAATTCCCAGACATAACCAATGTAACACTAATAAAACATATACCACACAAAGGCACCATAATGATCATTTGGGAAAATTTATAGATTTACAAACATAAAACACAAAACAAATTAATACCAGAACAAATACAAATCAACACAAAACAAAAGCACTCAACATCGAAAATACACAAAATACAAAAACAGATACCACAACCACACACAATAATGCAACTTTAAAGGACCAAAGACCAACAAACTACCTCAATAACATCCAGAAGCCAACGCACAAATACTTCACCAGAAACAAGATGACGAAGGCTGAAGATGGGAGAACAAGATCTCCCGAAACATGTTCCTAAAGGAAAAAAGTATATCTTGAGGTAAATTTAGTCATAAATATTATAGTATTATATACATCAAGAAACGGACTGTAGCAGAAAGTGATTGAAATAATATAACCATACAAGGTAAATAAGCCTACAGTTAAAAAACGAAAAGTGAGGTTGTAAAACAAAACAAAAACAAAAGTGTATAGTGAGAAAAAAAATAGTGAAGTGAATATCAAATAAGTGAAATCAACTACCAAATAACGGATAACAAATCATCTCTCACATAAATATACATTAACATGTACACAAACAACATAACCACAATTCCATATAACCACATTACCAAATTGTTAAACAAATTTAAAACACGAAAAAAACAACTAATGAACACAAACATAAACATATTCTTCAATAGACAATGCCAAAAACATAATTTAACACCTAAATACATCAACATAAACACAAACAACAAAAATATGACTGCACAAAAAACTATAAAACAAGCACAAAGGCTATGGATACAAAACGAAATTAATCAATTATACAGTAAGAAAAACAGCATAACACTAGACATATACAAACTACACTTAGAGCTAACAAGTTTATTACATCCAATCACTTGGAATAATAAATACAATAACATAGAAAATAAAATAAGATTTGAAAAAACAAAAAGACTTACACAATCAACAAAAAACTTAACACATTAAAACAACAAAACAAAAATCAAGAACAAAAAAACAAATATAAACACACATTTTACCCTTGAACCATTAACCTCAGCAATACAGAATTTAACAAAAAAGAAACAGAATATTTAAACAATATGTCAAAAACTAACATAACCCAAAATGCAAACAAAAATCTAGAAAATTTATTAGTAGAAACAGAATTTGCCATTAACCTAATAAAAGACAATATACAAGAAGAAAAAAGAACAGAAGCAACACATATAATTAAAAAAATAATCACTAGCGAAATGAAAAACAAAGATAAACAAAAGAAAAACAATAAAACAATAAAAGAAATTAAAAACAAAGTAAAGAACAATAATTTAATAATAACTAAAGCAGACAAAAGTCAAGCAACAGTAATCATTGATAAAACAGACTACATAAAAAAAACCGAAGACTTCATCAACAATAATAAATGCGTACAACTAGATAAAAACCCACCAGAAAAAACTATCTTAAACAAACAATAAAACTAATAAAAACAAATAAAAACATTTTCAACAATAAAAACATAGACATATATATAAACAATAATCCAGAACCACCTAAAATGAACAGCCTAATAAAAATACACAAATTAAACAACCCAATACGTTCATTAATCAATTTCAAAAAAGCTCCTACATACAAAATAGCAAGAATAATAGCACAAAAACTAAAAAGTAACCATCTAACAAATAACCATCATAACATAAAAAATACATACGAATTAATAGACAAACTAAAAATAATAAATATAAATGAAAATACATTTTTCACATCATATGACATAACAAACATGTACACTAATATCCCAGTAGAAGAAACAATTGACATAATAATAAACAAACTTATAGAACAAAATGAAAACAAACAATATATAACCGAAATAAACAATAGTCTCCAACTAATACTAAAACAAAATTACTTTGAATTTAATAGCAAAATTTATCAACAGAAAGAAGGTTTAGCAATGGGATCACCATTATCAAGCATAATAGCAGAAATATTCCTACAACACATAGACACCAAAATACAAAATATCATAGAAACACATGACCCAGATGGCATATGGATAAGATATGTAGATGATGGACTATATGTATCAAATAACAAAAACACAAATGCAGAGAACATACTGAAACAAATCAATAACATACATCCCAAAATACAATTCACAGAAGAAAAAGAAAAACATAACAAAATCAACTATTTAGACATAACCATCACAAGACACAACAAACACATACAATATGCAATATATAGAAAACCAACTTCCACTAACATCATTATACCTAAACATTCTGACCACCCACCACAACATAAAATGGCAGTATTTTATTCGTTATTTAACAGAATGTACAAAATACCCCTAAACAAACAAGAAACTGACAAAGAAAGAAATATAATATACCAAATTGGTTATGCAAATGGATACAATAAAAATAATATGATCAAAATAGAAAATAAAATCAAATATTAAATTAAAAACTGAACAATTAAGAATTAATCAAACTGAACAACACATAAATAATAACAACAACAAAAAATGGGCCACATTCACATATATAAATAATAAAATGACAAAACTAACAAAACTATTTAAAAACACAGATATAAAAATAGCATACAAAACTAATAAAAATAAATTACAAAATCTAAATAGCTCACACAACAAAGATAATACAACAACCAACGGTATATACAAAATTGAATGCCAAGATTGCAATAAATGTTATATAGGACAAACAAAAAAACAGCTGAAAAAACGTTATTTTGAACCCCTAAATGCATACAAAAAACCAAATATATATAAATCCAATTTAGCCACACATGCAATAAACACAGGACATGAATTCCCAGACATAACCAATGTAACACTAATAAAACATATACCACACAAAGGCACCATAATGAACATTTGGGAAAATTTACAGATTTACAAACATAAAGCACAAAACAAATTAATACCAGAACAAATACAAATCAACACAAAACAAAAGCACTCAATATTCAAAGCACTCAACATCAAAAATACACAAAATACAAAAACAGATACCACAACCACACACAATAATGCAACTTTAAAGGACCAAAGACCAACAAACTACCTCAATAACATCCAGAAGCCAACATACAAATACTTCACCAGAAACAAGATGGCGAAGGCTGAAGATGGGAGAACAAGATCTCCCGAAACATGTTCCTAAAGGAAAAAAGTATATCTTGAGGTAAATTTAGTCATAAATATTATAGTATTATATACATCAAGAAACGGACTGTAGCAGAAAGTGATTGAAATAATATAA
Organism: Magicicada septendecula; assembly: GCA_034769895.1. Classification (NCBI taxonomy): domain Eukaryota; kingdom Metazoa; phylum Arthropoda; class Insecta; order Hemiptera; family Cicadidae; genus Magicicada; species Magicicada septendecula. Next base: position 171,698,602 of record CM068372.1, read on the forward strand.
CCATACAAGGTAAATAAGCCTACAGTGAAAAAACGAAAAGTGAGGTTATAAAACAAAACAATAACAAAAGTGTATAGTGAGGAAAAAAAAATAGTGAAGTGAATATCAAATAAGTGAATGGTCTCCAACTAATACTATAACAAAATTACTTTGAATTTAATAGCAAAATTTATCAACAGAAAGAAGGTTTAGCAATGGGATCACCATTATCAAGCATAATAGCAGAAATATTCCTACAACACATAGACACCAAAATACAAAATATCATAAAAACACATGACCCAGATGGCATATGGATAAGATATGTAGATGATGGACTATATGTATCAAATAACAAAAACACAAATGCAGAGAACATACTGAAACAAATCAATAACATACATCCCAAAATACAATTCACAGAAGAAAAAGAAAAACATAAAAAAATCAACTATTTAGACATAACCATCACAAGACACAACAAACACATACAATATGCAATATATAGAAAACCAACTTCCACTAACATCATTATACCTAAACATTCTGACCACCCACCACAACATAAAATGGCAGCATTTTATTCGTTATTTAACAGAATGTACAAAATACCCCTAAACAAACAAGAAACTGACAAAGAAAGAAATATAATATACCAAATTGGTTATGCAAATGGATACAATAAAAATAATATGATCAAAATAGAAAATAAAATCAAATATTAAATTAAAAACTGAACAATTAAGAATTAATCAAACTGAACAACACATAAATAATAACAACAACAAAAAATGGGCCACATTCACATATATAAATAATAAAATGACAAAACTAACAAAACTATTTAAAAACACAGATATAAAAATAGCATACAAAACTAATAAAAATAAATTACAAAATCTAAATAGCTCACACAACAAAGATAATACAACAACCAACGGTATATACAAAATTGAATGCCAAGATTGCAATAAATGTTATATAGGACAAACAAAAAAACAGCTGAAAAAACGTTATTTTGAACCCCTAAATGCATACAAAAAACCAAATATATATAAATCCAATTTAGCCACACATGCAATAAACACAGGACATGAATTCCCAGACATAACCAATGTTACACTAATAAAACATATACCACACAAAGGCACCATAATGAACATTTGGGAAAATTTACAGATTTACAAACATAAAACGCAAAACAAATTAATACCAGAACAAATACAAATCAACACAAAACATGACACAATATTCAAAGCACTCAACATCGAAAATATACAAAATACAAAAACAGATACCACAACCACACACAATAATGCAACTTTAAAGGACCAAAGACAAACAAACTACCTCAATAACATACAGAAGCCAACACACAAATACTTCACCAGAAACAAGATGGCGAAGGCTGAAGATGGGAGAACAAGATCTCCCGAAACATGTTCCTAAAGGAAAAAAGTATATCTTGAGGTAAATTTAGTCATAAATATTATAGTATTATTATTATTATATTAAAAACATTTGTCTATTTTTTATAATAACACTAATCACTGGTTAATTACAATGTCTGTCTTAGGTTCGCAGACCTCTACATATTTCTTTATATTAATACATTAACAGTTGTTCTCTACTAACACATTAAAACTTATATTTACAAGTTTCCTAATTATTTGTTCTATCTACATAGTAAATCTAGTGATATCTTCTACTGGGTAGTGTATGTCATAGTGGTTAAGTCTTGTCATTGTTACTTATTGAGTTAGTTAATGGGTTATATATAATTTTATTTTGATGTACCGAATACCATGTTTACTTTTCATAATTCTCTGTTCTGTGAACTCTTATTTTTTCCTAAATAATTGTATTTTATTATCTTCACCTGATTTTCAAAAATTTATTCTGCTTTTCTGAATGCTAAATAAAACTTGCATATGGGCATATCTTACTGCTAATTTAGAGGATTATTTTGTGTTCTTCTTATGGCATGATCTTGTCATGTTACAATATATGTACACCTGCCACCACTGTTTTTAAGTTACTATTTCAGCTAAATATGACTAATGGACTAATGTGCTGGTAGGTAACTACGACATTATTTTTACTGTCTTAGATTATAATATAATCATTGTCTGGAGATTTTCTTGAGTAAAATGTGTAAAACTTCTAATGCTGAAAATAACTACAAATCTGTGTACTGCATATCAACAACACTGTGTACATTATATTACAGCATTACATACATGGTTATAGAAGCCTCGATAGTGGTGGGACAGACCACATGGTGGCTCATTGGCACTCTTGTGGTAGACAGAGAGAGCCAATTACATTATAATACAGTAAACATTCTAATTAAATTTTACTTTTTGTCTCTATTTTTGTATAACATGAACTGTTACTAAGTGGCAAATGTACTTATTTCAGGCAATGCTGAATTTTTGGAAAGACCGAAATTATTGGAAAACAACCTGGCAGGAAAATACAGCATTACTTCAGATTGATTATATTAAAGTTACTGCTTTATAAGTAATAATTTAAATAAAATATGTCTAGTTACATAAAACTTTTCAATTAATTCATAATAATAGTAAAATGTGTTGATCAACAGTATTTCTACATAAACTGTATGATTAAACTTTCTTTGATTCATATATATTTTGTGTTTCATACAAAATAAAGTTACCGATACTTCTGTTAATATTTCGTTCAAGTTCGTATAAACCTATGTATAACCTGTAATATTTAGTTTTATACCAAATAACTGATAAACTGCCAACTAGAACAAACAAAACTGTAAAATGAACTCACTTTTCATACACAAGCAAATGAAACATTTATTACTCTGTAAAAATATTATAATGTGTGTGTGTGTGTGTGTGTGTGTGTGTGTGTGTGTGTGTGTGTGTGTGTACTGGTATCGTCTTTTCTTTGTTAAGTAACTTGTTAAGTTTTTTGCACAATTCTTGTATAGTATATTATAGTATATAGTATATAGTATTTAGGCTGAAATAAAATAATACAAAATAAGAACAGTGTACTTACAGAAGTAATTATATATATATACACACACCAGTAATTAAAAAACCCCTGTAATACTATATTTAAGTTTACAATTTAAATATAGCATATTTTTAGAAATTCTAAGTTTAGCTATAGTTTTTGTATAGCGAGCTTCTTTCTTCTTTGACATCGCCTAGTACAGGCAGCAGTAGCTTACTAAAAGTTGTATTACTATCAAAGGAAACAGCTGAAACATCACATCCTTGTACATACATATGAAGCAATTCAAAAAATTAGAAGATTCTCCTTACGATTTCGTCTGTGCATACTTTCATTTCCATTTCCTTACAAAAAATTGGTAAATAGTTAGAAATACTGTAAGAAGTAATTTATATAAGAAAGAATTAATTCTGTAAATCTGACAGAAATAATTTATAGGATCTTGCTTGCAGGAATATTTGAATTGAACAGGTGAACCCCTGTGAAAAAGAATACGAAGAGAAATAAATGTTCATGATTCTAGTTTGGTGGAGCAATATTGAAAAAATCAATCCATATATGAAGTGACAAAACTGTACCTATGAGCATTTTAAATGAACAATTTTTTTTTCTTTTTTTGTACAAAATTGTATGCAGTGAAACAAAATTGTTTAAATTTTGGTTCAGGGAATCTATCCATATCCATCTAAAAATTATATTTGGAAATATTATTTGCTAGGCCATAGTTTGTAGTCTGTATTGACAGATGTTTCAGCCACACCATCGGAAGCCATCATCAGTGTTGGAAACAATTGGCATGGTGTCCACCAATTCACCCCAGTGATGAAGTGAAGACTATGTATTTTATAGCAGTAGCTGATGGGTGGACGGGACTGAAGGCCCATGCATGGTAGCAGTGCCCGGAGTGACTCCTCTGATGACTGCATGTATCAAGCTCTCTCAAGAGTGTTTGGTTTTTCAAGGTTGTGTGGTTGTGGAATTGAAAGCTCCTATTGTTTGTAGCCAGGGGTAGAGGATATCAGAAAGTGAGGTGTTCAGCCGATTGCTTTTTGCGTAGCCTAGTCCCCTGAACTGATTGTTTTTGGTGACACATCCGAGTAACAGCGGAGATACCTCCCTGTACATTTTGCCTGAGAAGACACACTTATATAAACTTCCATACCAGCATGATCTAAGCTGGAAAGTAGCATCAGCCAATCAGCAAGTGCTACCTGATTGGCTTGGGAGCACAGCATTCCAAATCCAATTTTATAGAAGCCTTTCTCCTGTTTGATTCCTGAGCGGTTGATCCAGTATAGGATCTACGACCATCTAGAAAGACTAGACGTGCTGATCCCCAAACAGTTCACCTTTTATGAGATGCACTCCTCCACTCATCAACTGATGAGACTCGTGGAATGGATAACCGAGGCGGGCTGCCAGGGGAAACAGACGCTGCGTTCTTCCTAGACGTGGAGAAAGCCTTTGACTGCATGTGGCACGAGGGTGTCCTTTAGAAACGTTCGGAAGTCCTTCTCCCAGAGTGCTAAGTTTACTTGACTGGTTGATTTCTGCGAGACCATAGCTTCCGAATGAGGGTCTTCAGAGCGCTTATTACCGCTGGAGTCCCTCAGGGCAGCATCCTTGGACCTCTTTTTGGTGTTCTCGGTGTTCGTCACTGATATGAGTCGGATGACACCACAGAGATCTCCGTTGAGCGGCATGCTTTTTATTGCCACCATCTACATGATCTTTGAGGGTATAGAAACATCAGTTGGGATGTGCTTGTATGTTGACGACCTTGCTCTGTTCTACTCGGCCAATGCAACGGTGACGATCAAGCATAAATGCAAGGCAATATAGACACGTTGGTAGAAAATGCTAACAACATAGGCTTTTCTTTCTCAGCAACAAAGACGACCTGTGTCCACTTCTGTCAAAAGCAAGGAATGGACCCGAACCCGACGTTAACCATAAACAGTGTCCAGCTGCTCTATAGGCCTGTAATAAAATTTTTGGGGCTAACTTTCAACAGACGACTAACATGAAATGCACATGTGGATGATCTGGCTGTGAGGTTCAAGTTCTCCTTGAACGCAATCAAATGCATCTCCCATATGATCAGGGAGCAGATAGAGAAGTTTTATTGCGCCTGTATGCAATCCAAAATAGATTACAGATGCGCCGTGTACTCTTCAGCCAGGTGATTGTGTTTGAAAAACAGTCTCCTGTTCACAATGCAGGGGTGCGCTACACCACGGGGCGTTCTTCATTGTCCATTCGCACAGCTTATATTGTGAGGTGGGAATGACGTCCTTAGATCTGCGACGTCAACTACTGTTGCTGAGATATGTAGCAAAAATATTAGCACTACATAAACTATTTTACATAAACCACGTATTGCTGACGAACACTTGCTAGAGTAAACGACCGCTGTTCTACGTTCACCAGACTAGCCAGCATTCGTGAACTCGAAACAGCCCCACACTACAACATAGAGGGGCCTATGGTCCAGGCATACGTTCGTGACCCCCCCCCCCCCGGCTGCATCGCAAACCAAGTTGTTGGCTGGATGTTGCTAGTAGAAGCAAGAAATCGTGGGATGCTGAACTGAAACTCCTGTGTAGATCAGTTCTTGAGGAATACGTCGAGGAACACACCATTGTATACAGTGGTGGGTCGAAGACGGAGAGCGGTTTGGTTAGTGTGTTTGTCATCGAGGGCGCCTTCCACTCCTGGACACTGCCTAAGACGGCAAGTGTGTACACCACCGAACTGTACACAGTGTGGCAGCCTCATCGTCTCTGTGAACACCGAGGTGATAGGCAATTTGTTGTCCGTATGGATTCACTGAGTTTTCTAAGGGCACAGTGAATCCATTATTACAGCAGATAATTGCGTTATGCCGTGCGTTAGAACAACTTGCATCACCTTATGCTACCCGGGTCATGTAGGTATTGAAGGTAACTAGAAGCTGACACTGCAAACAAATAATTTACAAAACAGTTGTGTTGTTTATAATGTATTGCAGTATGTCTATTGATTTAATAAAAATACGAACAAATTAACTGGATTACAAATTAACACGTTGACTGAGGGACAAATGTTAAGTACTTTGTCTTTGACTGCGTTGCTGGTCGCCAGGGTACCGTAAACGAACTAGCCCACTGTTCTTTACATATTCCTGGGAGCTTGTATGCAACTTCCCGAATTTAGTTGTCTGTAAAGCTGAAGGATAATTATTGCCAAATTTGTGTTACATATTTTGAATGTGTAAATATAGGTTGTGCCGTAGCACAAGCAGCGCTTTTCTCAGGTGACTGGATGCAATTATAATAGACGTCAAAACAAATATCACTTTAGCCCATTGTACGTTACATATTGTAATATGATATTTGACTCGTACTCTTGGTATCTTGTTCTGTCTTGTATAGTTATTTACTATTAAGTATAAGGTTGTATTTATGAAGTTGACTTATGATGAAATATTTTTATGCCCCGCATTGGAAGCGCCAATCTGCAATATGACGGAATTATTGTGTGTTGTATCTATTTTGTTTGTGATATTATTATTTTATACTAATTGGAATAATTGAATTCAGTTTTGTTATAAACTTCGAAGACTTTCCTTAATAAGGTTTTTATTTTGTACGGCCCCAAGTTGTTGACTCCAATTTGTAATAAAACAAATATATGATCTATTTAAAATAAATAAAAGGTGGAATTATTTATTTAAAATTTTTGTTGCTCGTAATTGCTAAGCGGAAATAGGCTTAGCCGCTGTACTTGAATAGTGGCGGTAGGATTTTCTAATTTACCTAACCTCTTGTAAGATGCGATCTTTATATTTCTTGTGTTTTATAGACTTTATTACAATTATTCAATTTAATTAAAATACTTCAAGTTATCTTTCATAGGTATTAAATTTAATTATGGTATAGAGTCTCCCATTTGAGGTTAGTTGACTTACCGTAACTTACTTGGCGTTACGTTTTTTTATTAAATCTTCGTAGTCGTTCAACTCTTCTTGGCTATAATAAAATTCTCTATTTTATTTTTTATTTAACATAAAAAGCAGTTTACTTCAATTAGGGAAAGTATTTTCATTTATTTTTGGGTAAATACAATTCTCATTACTCTGAAGTCGAGTTTATAAAATGAGTGTTTCAATATCAAACCCAACAAACTCCAAATTTTGGGGAAATTGAGTTATTGGTAGCACTGTAATCTGCAAAATCAGCTGAATACAATGAATATAAATTTTAGATTCAAAACATACAAAATCCCTACAATTATTGCATGTAAACACATGCTTTAGTTTCAAACCTAACAATCTCCATGGTAGTTTGAATTTCAAATACAGCAATCTCCACACTGGCCAATCAGAGAGCATAATGGAGGCAACATGGCTGCCGTTTGCTTACCTATATTATTATGTGATGTATTGATGTAAAGTGGTGTTGTTTACTCATATTTTGAATCTTTTTAGCATATTTTCTTACGTTAAAGTAATTATGGATGTATATAATCTATCAGCAAGTTCTTCTGTAAGCGTTGTATCACCTAATAAAGCCAGGAAAAAACTTTCACAGCCTTCAAAATGAAAAACAGCCTTCAATGTGTTTAAAGTGTTTATATACCGATGATCTAGCATTCCTTGTTTTTTATGTGATTTTCTGTATAAATTTTAAATGTATTTTTTTATTTCTATTTCATGTGAAATTTAGCTTTAAATGTGCCATCTTCCCTAGAGGCTGATTATTTTTATTTTATTCATTATTACTAGACCCCCTATTATTTTTATTATTTATTTGCATAATAATCCCATGGTCAGCATTTTTCTAAGATTTTTTTGTATCAGGATCAAATCTAACAATGTCCTCATGTTTCAGTTTCATATCCAGCAATCTCCTCATGATTCAGTTTCAAAGCAGACAATCTCCTTACTTTAGTTTCAAAGACAGCAATCTCCAAATTTTAAATGTAAATAACTTTATTTAATTTGTATATATGGACCTGTGACTTTAAAGATGTGTTTCTGATCCATGAAGGTAATTTTTGGAAGAATTACTTTTGTTGCTACTCTTTGGGGAAATAGTGTTACAGTTTTTCCGTTCTGGTGTAAAATTCTGAAAAGTGGAGGTCGCTGAGTTTGATATTGAACCACTCAAATATTGGTATCGATTCTTGCTTCCAGTTCAATTCTGAATCGTTTTTGTATATTATACTCAGTTCGGGGTTCTTTGCACTGTTATTAAAGCTCGAAATGTCCACAAAGAAGTACTATACATCACAAATTAAATATTTCTTATCCACTAAAAATAACAAGACTTAAAACTAAACAGAACACAATAAAAAATAATTATACAATTTGGTTCATGAACAAGATGAAATGACGTCTTCCCAGGATGCACTGGAATATTTTCAAGATGGCGGCTCTTGGTCACGCCGGCTTTATGTGTAATAAAATTCCAAATGTTTTTATACAAGTTTTATAAATATAGTGAATTACATAAATTTTCCACTGTTTCTAACTTAGTTTCTTCACTAATGTTCTGGTGCATAAGTGTTAGTGAAAATCGTTCTGGTGTAGTGTAACTTTAAGAGTGTCTTTATAATTAGGTTATTTCTCACCCACTTGTAGAATAATCAGTTAAATGTTGAAATATTTTTTGTTTAATTCTTCGTTTCTTCTATTTATACGTTATGTTATAATTTCCTTGCTTCATAATTTCTATTAATATTTTTCAACTTTTTCTTTTTGTCTGACTCAGATATGATTCTATGGTGTACTTCTTCTTTCAGAGAGACACAGATTTTTTAACTGATCACTTTCAAGTCTAACAACAGAATAATGTATTTTTCTTCTGTCCTCGATGGGTTTGACCAAAATTAGAAAAATTCCTGTTGGTCAAAAACGTCAGGTTACTAGGTCATGTGACCCTGATTATTTAAGATTTACAGTTTTTATATCTCCTACTTAAAACTACTCCCTGATTAATATTGAATATTCCTAAAATTAATTTACACCATGATTTTCTTTACAAAATTACAAACATTTTGGTATCTCACGTGCCATATGTGAGTGTTCTTATAATTGTTTTAACATTTTACCAAAATTCTATTTTCTAGGTCTTTCAGTAGTTTAACATTTATAAAGTTATTTTACAATTTCATGAAATTATTACAACGTTGTTACTGATATCTGAATAAGGCCTAACTTAGTGATTATACTATTTCCTATAGGTTTACAGTAATATAATAATTTGCTAGTTGGTTTACAACAAATTTATGTTGATTTGGCCTATGTTTTGGCACTTCTTTGGTACAATCCTTCAATCTATAAATATTATGTAGCCTTTTGGCTTAATACCCTTTGATGAATTATAATTATTACATGACATAAAAATAAAAACATAAACATGAACTAAACATATTAATACAATGATATATCCTTATGACTATTATAACTACACGAGATTCTCCCCGTATTAATACTTACAATTGGAGAGTGTCTACTCACCAGTTCGGATGTTCAAATTCATATTTTCTGCCTCAAACTAGGGTTTGCCAACTCTTCTAGGTAAATCAAAAATGCAAGTTTTCTTTTATGATAAGAAAATATTAAATTTTTAAAGAAAAGTTAAATGAAATCAAACATACAGTTCTATTATGTTTTATTAACAGTTATTAATTTGTTTATTTTACTACAATTTCTTCCAATTTATATATTTTAATTCTGCGCCGGCAGGTTTTAATTATTAACGGTTGGCTATTCTGACCAGCCGCTGCTTAGCAAAACCTCGTGGATGGGTGTTGATATTTTCTTTTATTTATATCTCAGGTCGGAGTTCTTGGGACTACAGAAAATGTTGTCAAATGGACTAATAAAAGTACAAAATTTTACAAATCCCATATAAATAACATAAAATGTGATACACTTATAATTACAGTGGTAAACTATAGTTACTGGATTTAGCGTTTGAAGGTTATCTGAGTTTAGTAAATTTTTACATTCAAAATATATTCACTTAAGGAATCGATGTTAGATTGAGATTATTCTTCAATTTGAGGTGTTCATTTAATCAAAGAAAGTTCAAGTGTCTGTAAAAAAGTGATAAATGGTGTTGAAGGTGTATTTTCACTTATTGTTTTTATTTTCTTTTGTGTTACTGTTAAGGTCATATTTTAAAATATACTTTTTTAAAAATATTAATTTTTTGTTAATTCCGTTCTTCTATTTTCTTAGGTATTTAGTTTAGGTATTTATTTTCCATCATTCATCCTTGTTGTTGAAAATTCTGTCATTCATTTATAGGTTTTAGATATTTTCTTCCTTCCAATGGTTCGTAGTCAGTCACTTGGGATTCCTCAACAATTCCTAATGGATTATTTAATTTCTTCTGGTGATTTTTAATTCATGTGAGTGTTAATGTTATTTCTGTAATTTAGTTTATTATTTTCGTCATTAATTTTTTATAGATTTTATTTAGTTAATTCTTTTCTTTACTCATTGCGGTTTAATACGTCTGCACTCATCAAGAGCTAATAATGGAATAATACAATTTATTTACTGGTTACCATAGTTGCTAGCTTCCAAACGCTAATTCTCATTGGTTGATAATTTACAACATTGTTATATAAAACTAACATTTTTCTATATAAAATTACTACAAATCTTTAAACTATTATAACTCCTTTATACTAGCTGTAATCCTAAATATAATAACACCATTAGTTTGCTTTTTGTTTACAAATTATTTTGATATCCCATAAGGCTACCTTTTTTCAAATTATAACAGATTCATACATTTTCCATTTGGTTTTCTTTTGTAAATTACCTTTAAACTAATTATTTTCTATCAGTTTTGTGTCCTACACTATTATTATGAAACCTAACCGGATTATATACTTTATTTTATCAATTGTTATTGTTTTGTCTTAAATTTTATAAATTTCTGGTTACCAGTTATAGGCCTAATTGCCTAGAGTTCATATTTCACCTCCCCTATACTCATTACCACTGTTCATGTCAATTTTGTTAATTTTAAGTTCTTCTAAACATAATTACTGTAATAACTTAAACTAAATTATAATATTTGATTATTTTTTATCATCATATAACATAACATAATTCCTTAACAAACCTTTTAGGCCAATGCTAGTATCTAAGGTTTTACATGTATTTTAAACAGTTCTGTTAAATGTAGTATTCAACATAATAACATTTGGGGTTAATTAAAACCAAAACAAAATATAATAAAATGAACAGTAGGTGTGTACTAGTATTCCCTTATAATTTCACTTATAGAATACAGTGTAGCCTATAATTCCCTTTGCCTGTTTTCAGCATAACAGATTAGTCTTTTACTATTATTTTTAACAGTGGTTAATATAAATTTATAAACCTAATTCATTAAAATAAAACAATGGACTCCTTACCATCCTTATTATATACACGGTACATCGTGTATTTGCTCCCGCCGGACCAAGGCGTCCAATTCCCCTGGTTCGCATCATGGCCGAGAACAGCGAGGCAGGCGCAGGCCTACTCTCTCTCACGCGGCTTTTTGGTTTCCGCGTAAAAGTGGAAAGAAGCCGCGCTCCCGGGGCTCTGCCTCAGTGCTATAGGTGCCAACGCTTCGGGCACCACTCAGAGACGTGTTCTAACGCTCCGGCGTGCGTGAGGTGCTCTTTACCTCACGCTAGTAAACACTGCGATGCACCTGCTTTTAAAAGGTGCATCAACTGCGGCGGAAGTCACCCCGCCAACTACCGGGCATGTCCGGTGTTTCAGCAAACACCTGCAGCTCAGGCAACTCCAACTCAGGCTCCTTCACAGGCCCCTGTCCCACCTATGGCGAAAAAGCGCCGAAACCTCGTGGCATCTAAAAGTGAGACCACCCAGCCAACAGAAAACATCTCGGTTGTGGAGCCTGAGAATTCTCAACCCTCCCCAGCACCGGAGAATCCTGCCCCTGCTTTAGAAGCAGCCTCGCCCGACCTCCCGCCCCCGCGGTTTCCTAACGCAGGCAAAAAGAAGCGGCATAGAAAGCCCCGTGGCGCTCATTCCCGGGCTCCTGCCAACCCGGCCGCACAGTCCAGACAGCCTGCACAGCGCGCGAAGACCGACGCACTCGCATCTGTCCCTCTTCCTAGCACCTCCGCAAGATGTGCTACACCTGGCCCTAAGAAACCCCTGGCTTCCACCAATCCCCCGATTGATAAGCCTCGGCGCTCTTATGCGCACACAGTCTCCGGGCACTCTGCCTCAAAAACCGAACCAGACGACTATCAGGTCGTCAAAGACTTCCTTGCGGAATTTGACCTCCGCAAAGTTGCCCAGACCTTCAGGTCCATCCGCTCCCGCTTGGAGACTGCCGATACAACCGAGAGATTCATACTCTTGGTGGAAGCCGCCACTTGTGTAGGTTTTCTATGAGTCGGGTCCTCAAACGTGATCTCTCAATTCTTTCCTGGAACGCCAACGGGTTGTCCAACAAGATCCAGGAACTCCAAGAATTACTGGCCCGACTCAAACCCGATGTAGTGCTTCTCAATGAGACCCACTTGACTCCTGCGAACCGGTTACGACTTGCCAACTATGTGTGCTATCGAAACGACAGACCGGGCACTGCTGGTGGCGGTACTGCCGTCGCGGTGAGGCTCAGTCTCGAGCATCACCGAGTCGTCTTGCCTGCAATGACTCACCTCGAAGGCACCGCTGTGGAGTTGTTAAACACTCTAGGCGGTGTACAGATGGTCGCGGCGTATAAACCGCCGCAAAAAGAGCTCCTTCACCCCGATCTAGCTGTCGCGTTCGATGCACACAGGAGGGTCATCATGGCCGGCGACCTGAACTGTAAACATCGCGATTGGAACAGTCGCTTGACTGCCCCAAACGGGAAACGTTTACGCAGGTTTGCCGATTCTCTCAGGATAACAGTGATTGGGCCTACCCAACCTACGTTCTACCCCTCACAACACCACGCGGCTCCCGATGTTTGGACAAAGCGGTGATCCAAGGAATTGACTGTCCGGTCCATGTGTCCGCGCTAACGGAACTATCGTCCGATCATCTCCCCATCTTGATACACGTCGCTACCCAGCACGTCGTACGGAGAGATGTCAGGAAGGTGGTAGAATGGGACCGCTATGGCCCGGCGTTAAGTCGCCGATTGCCAGAGGCGGGACCACTCGAAACCGTCCGCCAAGTCTACGAGGCAGTTGCCGCGTTTGACGAGGCTGTCGTATCTGCGATCGACGCGTCTACCAGGATGAAGCCTGGCGTCACGCCCCACTAGCAGCGGATCCCAGAGGAGACGAGTGCTCTCGCTTGCGAGAGAAATCGTCTCCGGGGACGCTGGCAGCGGACCCGTGATCCGGCCGACAAGGCAGCGTACAACCGGGCGACCGGCATTTTACGTCGTGAAATGCAGGCCTACCGGAGACGCTGTTGAGAACTCGCCGTGGCCCAAGCAGGGGACGGATCGGACGAAAGTAGCCCTTACCGGATACCTTCGGCGTTGGTAGGGAAGAGGCGCCGACCTCGCATCCCAGCCATTGCTGGACCTTTCGGTCAAATCCTGGCTCGCCCGGAGGCGAAGGCCGAGTACTTGGGCGCGTGTTTTGAGCGACAGTTCGCACCTAACCCGCCCATGGACTGGGACTTCGATGAAGAAGTCGAGAACGAAGTGGAAGACTTTCTGTCTCTTCCGATCACTGCGGAGCCCGAACCCATTACTAGGGAAGAGGTCACAGAGCGGCTCGTTGAACTCGTACCGAGAAAAGCTCCTGGCCCGGACGGCGTCTCGAACGCCTCTCTTACTCGACTCCCGGAGCAAGGAGTACTTTTCTTGGTTGCGCTGTTCAACGCGTGTCTAAGACTGGCCTATTTTCCCCAGAAATGGCGTAAGGCGACGGTCATAGTGATCCCGAAGCAGGGAAAGGATGCTTCCCGTCCCGGCAACCTCCGGCCCATTAGTCTACTGTCAGCCACGTCAAAGGTTCTCGAACGTCTCGTACAACGGAGAGTACTAGACCATCTACGAAACTTCGATGTACTGGTCCCCGAACAGTTCAGCTTCCGTGTGGGGCATTCGACCACTCATCAGCTGATGAGACTGGTGGAATACATCACGGGCGCCGGCTGTCGGAAAGAGCAGACTGTCGCCTGTTTCCTAGATGTGGAAAAGGCCTTTGATAGTGTCTGGCATGACGGGCTCTTGTTCAAGCTCCGGGAAATCCAGCTCCCAGATTGCTACCTTCGCTTGATTGCTAGCTTTCTGACGGAGAGGACTTTCCGCGTGCGAATAGACGACCATGTCTCTTCCGAGAGACGCATTACAGCCGGGGTACCTCAAGGTAGCGTGCTAGGGCCTCTCCTGTTCTCCGTGTATGTCAACGACGCACCCAGAGAGCCTGGAGTCCAGATGGCTTTGTTTGCCGACGACACGGCGGTCTATACCGCCGATCGGAACGCTGACAGAGCTATCCCACGAATTCAGCGCGCACTCGATGCGTATTCGACGTGGACGGAAAGCTGGAAAGTTGCCGTCAACGAAACCAAGAGCTCCGCGGTGCTATTCACAAAGCGCCGGAAAGAACCACGAGGCCGAGTGAGACTCGGTAGAACGTACTTGCCTGGTCGAGAGAAGTTAAGTACCTTGGTGTCCACCTAGATCGTCGGCTCACCTGGCGTGCCCACGCTGAGACGATGCGAAAGAAAGCGTCCGCTCGTCTCGCGCAACTGTTTCCGATACTCGTTAACAAGGCTATGACCCGCTGGCTGGGTAAGCTGATCGTCAACGCGTATCTGTTGCCGATCATTACTTATGCTATTCCCGTCTGGGGCTACCTCGCAACCGTTCATAAGAAAAGGTTGCAAAGCGTTCTCGATAGAGGTCTTCGGCTAGGGGCCAAAGTCCCCTATCGGTTTTCTTCTCGTCTTTTGAGAAGAGGACTCGGTGTCCGCTCCTTGGAAGACACCGCAAGGCGACTTGCACGTAAATTTTACGTCCGAGCTGCGAGGACCCAGACAAACCCACTCATAGCTGGCCTTGGCGAGTACCGAACACGTCCAGGTGATACTTGGAAACGGCCTCGACAAATACTGAACTAGTCGACCTAGTACGAGCACGTCGTTGTAGCGACCATTAAATAAATTAAATAAATATATTCCGTCTGGACATGACCACTAGGCAGGAGCCCCTACCGGAGGCTCGGTACTAGGAACCCATTGGGTCGTCTCACGACGCACAACCCAACAGCTCTGACGGCCTTCTCTCACTGTTGCTTGTTCCCAGTTCATTGGGCGACTTGTTCGGCATACCACCTATTTCGAACATTTTTGCTACTGAAGATGGCCATGGCCACCGGTGGTGTGGCCGAAACGTCTAGCTGCAGAACATCAAGCATTCGTCCACGGCCTTTCAGCCCGGAAGTTTTAAATAATTATAGTGACACCGGCCGTGAAAGCCTACGTACTAAAATTAAGAACCTCTACGGGGAGGAGGTTTTCAATAAAATTAGAAAGCTGGAGGCGCTACGAAAGAAGAAAGCCAGTCTGCTGTGTTTCTTGGCCTTTTTACTTCGTTGCAGAGACTCGGAAACCGTTCCTAGGTTCCTACGACATAGACAGATTTTTAACACGCCACAGGCCAATAGGATCTACAGGAGGACGGAAAATGCCATGCTGCGTGAGCGCATACACCATACGCGGAGGGAGTTGGAGTTAAATGATCAGAACCTGTTGAATCTGCACTTACAACTCAGCAGTTCCCTCCAACGACAGGATTGGGAGGTGTTGGATGGTCTCACGTACAGTGCTTTCGAGGCGTGTTATACTAGTACCAGCCAGAGACAGCGGGAAAAATTCGAACGCTATGGTTCCCAGAACATCAGGGAAAGAGAACAAGACCGCGACAGGATGGACAGGATGGTCGTTAATCTCTCGAACCGTCAGCTGACACCACATGAGACCTCGGTGTTAGCCAAAGGTGAGACGTTTGCGGTTACCCCGAAGACAGTACCGGTGGAGGAAATAGTTGCGAGCGTGGAAGCAGGTATCCGAGGACTACCCCGAGACAAGGCAGATGAGATACGGTTGGAAGCTGCCAGGGCCCTTAAAAGGGCCGCTCCGCCAAAATGCAATCTTCTGTCGGCGGAACTGCGAGCTTTGAGGGATTTGAGAAGGGATGACTCCATTGTCATTGTGCCGGCGGATAAGAGGAGCGCTACGGTGGTCTTGAACACCGAAGACTACCAGCGGAAGATTGAGGGTTTGTTAGATCCGGCCACTTATTGGAGGCTGAACAAAGATCCGACTTCTACGGTTTTAAGAAAAACGGATTCTTTAGTGAAGCAATCTTCTCTAGCGTCTGATGTGAAGACGGCCGTCTGGTGTTCGGAGGCCCTTCCCCCTCGTCTCTATGGATTACCTAAGAGCCATAAGAAGGACGTTCCGCTGAGGCCCATCGTTAGTGCTATTGGCTCGCCTACGTACAACTTGGCTAAGCACCTCACTGGATTGCTCAAGCCGCACATCAGGCAGACGGATTCTTTTGTCCAGGGCTCTTCTCATTTCCTCCGGAGGATCCGGGAGTTGGTGCTGGAGCCTGGCGACGTGCTAGTGAGTTTTGATGTGGTCTCTCTTTTCACGTGGTCCCTGTCCAGGAGGTCTTGGGGTATATAGGTGAGCTGTTCCCGGCGGACATCACTACTTTGTTCCGGCAGGTCCTAACAACGACCTACTTCCAGTGGAACGGCAGCTTTTATGAACAGTTGGATGGCGTCGCGATGGAAAGTCTTCTCAGCCCTGTGGTTGCAAACTTCTACATGGAGAAATTTGAAGAGTTGGCAATTTCATCTGCGCCACTGAAGCCGAAGTGTTGGCTGCGGTATGTTGACGACACTTTCGTGGTCTGGAGCCATGGGGATGAAGAGTTGGAACGCTTCCTTGGACATCTGAACGCTGTGCACCCGCGGATACAGCTTACGATGGAGCGCGAGAGCGGTGATCAATTGGCATTTCTGGATGTTTTGGTCCTGAAAAGGACCGATGGCAGATTGGGGCACAAAGTTTATAGGAAGCCAACGCACACTGACAGATATCTGCATAAGTCCTCCAATCATCATCCTAGGCAGAAGAGGGCGGTGCTGAAGACTCTGGTTGACCGGGCAAAGAGGATCTGTGAGCCCCGGTATCTCGAAGATGAGTTTCGGCATCTCGAGGAAGCACTGCAGTCCAACGGCTACTCTGCTGCGGAGGTAAGGAAAGCTGCCCGGCCGAGAAGATCTGGTAGGCCGGACGAGTCGGTGTTGCCCGAGGTTGTTGGCTCCGCTGTCTTGCCCTACATCCGTGGCGTGACTGACCGCATCGGCAAGTTGCTGAGTAAACGGGGCGTCAGGACGATCTTTAAGCCAACCAAAAAGATCCAACAGGTCCTGTGACCGGTAAAAGACGCCAGGGATCCGCTCTCGTCGTGCGGGGTGTACAGTATTCCTTGTACGTGTGGCCAGCTATACATAGGCACCACGAAGCGTAGTGTCCGGACGCGCCTCTCTGAACATCAAAGATACTGCCGCCTGAGCCAGCCGGAGAAGTCCGCAGTTGCTGAACACGCTCTTTCCCACGACGATGACCGGGTAATGTTTGATGAAGCCCGGGTGTTGTCTTCTGTCCGGGGTTACTTCACTCGCCTGCATCTGGAGTCCATCCATATTCATAAGAATGCGTCCGTCGCTATGAACCGCCGATGCCAAATGCCAGATGCCAGATGAGCAGGGCACAGCACAGTGCGTGCCCCAGTGACGGCAGCGTCCGAGCAAGGCCGATGACTGCCTGTTGCTTGAGTGTGCTTGGTGCGAAACTGGTAGCAGAAACGGATAGGCACACCCTTTTTTATTTTGGCGGAGGTGAAGGAGACGGGCTGTGATTGGCTGAACCGCTGACGCGATCCACCAATGGCCTGAGAGGGAAGTCTACGCGAACGCTTCGCACGGATTGGCGGGATTTGTTCACCCACAACGGGTCGATACACTTCCGCCAGCCCGGTAAGAGTCCGGTAGACTGCCTTATGGCGATACCGAGGCAGGCGAGAGATTGGAGGGGCGAAATTGCCGACTGAAGGTGGCGCTAGGCACACCTAAAGCCGGCACAATGCCCGATCCAACTGTCGGCCTGCAACGGACCGGAGATTTGACAGGTAGGAAGTTGATCAGAATCGATAGGTCGGTGTGTGGACAGATGGTGAGTGGGCAATTTTTTATTTTGTTTATGGAGGGTCGTCGAGCAGAGCTCGAGGGCGGCGGAGTTTAACTGATGGTGGTCCATCGTTGTTATCGAGGTGGTGTAGGTGAGGAAAGTCAGACGTGGATGCTCGATGGAAGAGGTTGAACGTCAGAGTTCGCGCAAATCCATCGAGCGACAGAATCTTCAGGCCTCGCCTGATAGAACCATTTTTTACATACCAGGGAGAGCCGGAGATAAGGCGAAGGGTAATGGATTGGAAGGCTTCCAGGCGTTTAATGACGTCGGGGACAAGTTGGGTCCAAAATGCAGGCGCTGCGTACGTAAGGACGGCTCGTAAAAGACCAGATATATCGAGAGCTTCGTGCGCAAAGGCAGTGGCCCTCGAGGCGATAAGAATGGGTATAGTTTGGCTTTGACGCCTCGGGCGCGCTGAAGCACAGTGGACACGTGAGCTCTGAAGCTTAGGCGTCGATCAAGAGTGACGCCCAAGTACTTCACAGTACGTTGCCAAGCGATTGGGCTCCCTTCAAGGGAGAGGGTCTGGCATCGGGAAGTGAGCTGACGGGAGAAGGCAATCGCCTCGGATTTCTCCGTATTGATTGCCACCCGCCATTTCTTAGCCAGGCCAGTAGTAAAGCGAGCTGGCGCTGCACCACGTCAGTCGCAAAAAGGAGGTTTGCAGAACTGGTGTGGTACATCGCATCGTCCGCATAGAGAGAGAGCGTGACTCCAGGCAAAACTGGCAGGTCGTTCGTGTACACTAGGTACAGAACGGGGCCGAGGACAGATCCTTGAGGGACGCCGGCGGCGACGGGGCGGACAGAAGGGTACGTCCCGTCGACGCAGATCCTAAATTTGCGTCGCAGAGATACGACCGCATCAGATGTACAAATGAGGCAGGGAGAGGGGAGGTGGCTAGTTTATAAAGAAGGCCTTCGTGCCAGACTTTGTCGAAGGCCTTGCTCACGTCCAGAAGGACGGCGACAGTCTGATGGTTTCTATTGATGACGTCAGTGAGTTGCGTTACAACTCGGACAAGTTGAAGAGTGGTCGAATGCTGCCTGCGGAAGCCGAACTGTTCCTGCCGGATGAAATTATCCAGCAGGGGAGTAATTCGGCGATGCAGGAGGCGCTCGAACACCTTCGATAAGACTGGCAAAAGCGAGATTGGACGATGATTCTCCGGGAGTGTACGCAGCTTGCGAGCCTTCGGTAACATGATGACTTTGGCTCGTTTCCAAGGGCTGGGATAGTAATGGAGCCGGAGACATCCATTGAACAGCACGTGTATAAGTGAAACGAGACTTGCTGGGGCGTTAAGTAGGGCCGCTGCACCAATACGGTCCTCGCCGGACGCCCGCTTGGGGCACAGTCGACTAATGGCCGTTTCTACTTCAGCCTCGTCGAACGGGTCGATTGGGTCTGTGGGAGGGCGGGAAAAATATCCAGATAGGAAGTCTTCGACCGCGGCCGAGTGGCCGGGGTCACAGACGCCTCTGTGAAGAGTAAATTGTCCCTCCATGGTATCGGCAAAGACTTCTGCTTTGTCGGCCGCGGAGTACATAATCCCGTTCGGTGATCGTAGGGGGTAGCGGGTCCTTTTCTCGCCAGTGAGTCTGCTCGCAGCCCGAAAAACGGACTGGGGCTGACTTCCAGAGACTCAAGATATGAGTCCCATCGATTAGCAGTGGCATCAAGCAGAAGCTGATTGACGAGGTCTGATTGGGCGTTGAGCCTGCGTTTTACGGCAGGGTCCCGGGTTTTTTGCCATCGCCGGCGGAGCTGGCGCCGTTTTCGGATGGCTAGAATCACCTCTTCAGGTAACTGCGACCTTCTGTTGGGCGCAGGGACGTGATAGGTGTGTTTGTCCATAGCGGACGTGACGACTTCTTGAAGATAGTCGGCCAAGCGGTCTACATCATCCGGGCTGGAGATGTCGACCTGGGGGTCAGATGGTACTGCTCGACCCAGTTCATCGTGGAACGATCGCCAGCGCCAGTTGACTCTCGTTACACGATGGGGAGGCTGGAAAGGTGTGTCCAGTGTAGGCCGAACAAGTGAGTAGTACCGGGTCGTGATCAGACGAGAGGTCTGACACGGCTTCGATAGCGATAGGATAGGCCAAGTCTTTGACAACAGCAATGTCAAGGACGTCTGGTAGTCCCCGCTCGATTGGGGATATAGGTCGGTGATCCAGGACCAAGAGCGTTCACATGAGGATGACGTTGAACGTATTGGTACAGAGAGCGGCCGTATGGGTTTGAGACACGCCTGATCCACAGGGGATGCTTACTATTAAAGTTTCCGGCTGCGATGGTTGGTAAGGGGGTCTTCTAGTAGAGCGTCCCATTCATCCTCGTCGGGCGGTGGTCCACCTCGGGGGGGGGGAGGTAGACTGAAACCAGTCGAACCTCTCGACCCCCGATGCAGAGAGCAACCGCGTCGCCTCCAAGCGACGAGTCGCCGGAGGCGGCAGCGGGCGGTGGGCGATGCGCCTGTGAACCAGAATGGCTGTGCCGCCAGAGGCGTACAGCCGGTTCTGTCCAGGCCGATCTGTGCGATACGTCATGTACGCCGGAAACTGGAACGAGTGTGCGGGAGTTAGGTGGGTCTCGTTGAGGAGTATGACGTTTATGTCAAACTGGAAGAAAATTTAAAATTAGAATGAATGAACACGCAAAAGGAGAAGGGGTTAGAGTAACGAACTCACTATATGCAAGACATTTCAATGAATCAGGCCATAAATTCATAAATCCAAATGAAAATATAGAAATAATCAAAATAGAAAACAATCCGCAAAAAAGAAAATTAATAGAAGAACTAGAAATACTTAAAGTTAAAAAAGAAGATAAAAATAAATTAATGAATATAAAAGTGGATTTTACAAATGAAGAAATATTTTATTATATATTAAACAATAAACAAAAATAAATTAAAATAATAAGAATAACACACTAAAAATGACGAAATGTAAAAGGTTACAAAAAAAATTATAAGTCTTGAATGAAGAAATTAACGGGAGATTCTTAAAACAATTTGACGGACGTTAGAAAAATGCCTAACGGAAAAATGTAGACAAAGTTCCCGTGAAGAGCGGTAGCAGCTAGAACCAATAGGAGGGGCGATGACATAAGGGGAGGGGCCTAAAGTATAAAAGCCTACAACGGTACAGTTGATAGACGTTGTTTAAGACCTGAAGATGTCAGTGATGACGAAAAGCTTAGTCGAACAATAAAAATTATAGCGGTTAGCAAATTCATAAAAGAAATAGTAAGGATGGCTGCTAATTTAAACAATACGAAGCATAAATGTTAAGTCTGTGGACTCAAGTGTGCCTTCATCACCACACAGCCTAGACCTTCAATGAGCACTAGATTTTTGGCGTGTTCCCCAGAGCAAATTATACCAGTCCCCAAAATTGCTCAAATTAATAAAAATAAAATATCCTAGGTTTTAAACAGCGGTCTTAAATTCGTCTCCTTATGAGGCTAATGTAGAAGCTTCGTTACAAAATAAAAATGAAAAAGATAAAAAGGAAGTAAGAAAACGATGTGATTTCAACAGTAAATCCCCATAAAATAAGAGAACAGTAGGTGTATGAAGTGCTAATTCTAACCAGTGTCTCGCTCTAGTAATTCAGATTATATCATGATGATATATCAGTGCCTGAACTGACAAAACTTATTCATAGTCAAATGAAGGATGGATTATCTGTAGTAAGTGCCTTACTTGGGCAAACAAATCGTGTGCGAGAGTAGATAGCGATGACGATGAACTGGTTCACATTTGTACACTATGTGAATAGATTTTTATGTCAGAAAGTAATTTTTACATTTCAAATTATTTTTGTTATTAGATTTATTAAACATGTAAATCTAATAAATTTTTGCTACAAATTTCTTATGTTTTTCTTTATAACACATTATTTTTATTATAACTGTATTAATAAAATAATTAATTTATTAATAATTAAAAAATAATATTTCTTTTATGAATTTGCTAACTACGAAAAGCTTAGTCGAACAATAAAAAATTATAGCAGTTAGCAAATTCATAAAAGAAATAGTAAGGATGGCTGCTAATTTAAACAATACGAAGGATAAATAATAATAATTATAACTGTTCTTATTATTAATTTCAATTGTTATATAATGACTTTACGTGTAACCCTAAAGTCTGACTGCTGATTATTTCATTAATAAATAAATTTGTGTTAAAATATATGCTAGCCATTTGCAGGTACTCCACTTTCCCCTTCTATGGACAGTTCACGTAACTACATTGCCAGATTTGAGCTCTTATTATATACAAAAATTTATAAATCTCTATGGTTTTTAACTCAAAAAACAATAATTTTATGAAGAATATGTTTCTATTGTGCAATCCCAGATTCAACTAGAGTAGTCTGGATATTAAGTACCCAACTTTGCCCCACCTTTCCCTACTTCAGTGATGTAAACAGGAAATACTAGACGTGTCTAGTATTTTGGAAGACAAAACCCACAAAAGCTACGAAACAATATTCTCCAAGAACCATGGAAATGAAACTCGATTTACAATTTCTATTCAATAACACTCGAATGTACACTTTCCATGTGAAAAGTACTACATTTAATGTGACCTCTACGCATTACGTACCCACATGGTTAGGGGTCCTCCTATTCAACATCGTTTCAAACAATATTGTAATTCTGAAACGTGGAATTTTCTACATTGTTCAACGAATCTATGGTTATACTGTAAAACGACATGATCGACTTTGTGATTGTTTGAAAGTGAAGTCTCGGAACAACGGAACTGCATGATACTACGTATTTTAATCGGCATGTTTTATTCTTTAAGAAACAATACATTTTGCAACACGCGACATTTTAGATGATGCCTATATAGAAAAATAAATAACTACAAAATTCTTTCAAAATAGACACAAAATGTCCAACACAATAACAAAAAGTAAGACGCAGTACAAAAAAGGGGGGCAAAGAGAGCGAAACGATCAATGAGATAAAAATAACGATCTAATTAATACGTTTGTAAACATTTTAAGCCGTTTGTATTAATATTTTTTTTTACCATTTTAATGAAACAGTTATATATGTGATAAAATCTGACAAGTGGAGGAAATAAGATGCCTCCGAGAATAATATATTCGTAAAAGACGTCATGCAATCAATTTATCCACTTCTTTCTGTGATTTTTTGTCTCCCACCCCCTTATCAGTAGCTCTCACGTCCCAAATCTATGAACAGATCACCAAGTGTCAGGCGAATGGATGTACGCAAAAAACCCGAAAAACCTGATCGCATTCATGGTCACAGGCGCGTCTCATCTCATTCGTCCTTGACTGCTGTAGCGTCTTTCCTTGTGATAGAACAAATACTTCAT
The DNA here is from genome assembly GCA_034769895.1 of Magicicada septendecula. Taxonomy (NCBI): domain Eukaryota; kingdom Metazoa; phylum Arthropoda; class Insecta; order Hemiptera; family Cicadidae; genus Magicicada; species Magicicada septendecula. Next base: position 171,722,195 of record CM068372.1, read on the forward strand.
AAAAACATAAAAACTTCCCTGTCGCGACCTCAGGTCAGTGTGTGTTTGTGAAGCCTACTCGACAGACATGATTCTTCGCCTGCTGGTCGGAGCGTCGTTTATTCTTCTCATCATTACAGGTGACGCAACGTAACCACTGTTCTTCCGGATTATTACCTAGTATTTTAAAAATAGATTGACAGTATTAACATTTTGACTGTCGGCTCATTTGAAAAAAACATTTAATTTAGGCCAGATGGTTTTTTTGTAATAGCTTTAAGTGGGTATGAAATATGCATACAACCAAACATTTTACCAAACCGTTAACTTTTTAAATTAAAATCACTGTGTTTATATAATAGGCCTATATAAACACATTATGATACACGTAACATAATATGATAACATATTATGATACACGTGGTCCACTTAAGTCACATAAGTAACTTTATGATTGCGTCACTCCGTGTGTTTCTACTAACCAGTAGGTCTACTGATTATAGGCCTACTTGAGACACACGTGTGTCTAACCTAAAACTGATTTAAAACGTAAAATAATAAGAGTAAATTTGTTTTTTACCTTAGAAAAATTTCTCTATTAATAAATAGTGTATCAAATAAAATTAATTTGAAATATAAACAATATAGTAATAATAATAATAATAATAATAATAATAATAATATTTACTTTATACTAAACTTGTATTGCAACCATTAACACGCAATTATACTTCCATATGCGCTTTCAAGCCTCTCGGCTCATCTTCAGATGAAACACAACCTGTTGCGTGGTTGGAAGTATAATTGCGTGTTAGTGGTTGCAATACAAGTTTAATAAAAATTAGATTTAACCACTAAATTGTGTTTATATTTTTATAATAACAATAATAATGATGATAATGTGAAGAAAAGACAATATTACTAATAATAACAAAATATTGTAATGATCAAGCAATAATTATATATTTCGTACTAAAAAAATATATGAAATGTCACTTGCAGTGTGTTATTAGAAAAAACTTATCATGTGTATAAAGTTTATATTACATGCTGCAAATTTCATAGAAACCTGATTGGTATGGTTTGGTGCATCCTGTTGACCATAGGACATAGTTCGTTGCACATTCATGTGTTGCAAGGTCCTTTTCTCTCTGTCTCACTCAACTCAAATTGCAAGTTACTTTCAATATTTACATGGCGTTTTGCTTGCATGTTCCGTAAGGAAATGGAAGTATGGTGACGCAAAAAGAAATCTTGTTCGAGGCTGATTCTGATTGTACTACCCTCTAAACATGAAGAACAGTCATTTTCCGAAGAGAGAGAGAGAGAGAGAGAGAGAGAGAGAGAGAGAGAGAGAGAGAGAGAGAGAGAGAGAGAGAGAGTGTGTGTGTGTGTGGAATTTTTTCTATGGCAAATTCAAACAGAATCAAATAATTTTTTGCACATGTGCCCGACTTGTAGAGGATGTGTTCGAGATAAGGGTTGATTCTGATTGTACTACCCTCAAAACATGAAGAAAAGTCATTTTTAGAAACATGTGTGTGTGTGTGTGTGTGTGTGTGTGTGTGTGTGTGTGTGTGTGTGTGTGTGTGTGTGGAATTTTTCTACGGCGAACGATAACTGCCACAAATTCAAACAAAATCAAATAATTTTTAGCATATGTGCGGTTAAGAGGGAGGGGTAGTTTACCTGCAACGTTTTACGTTTAAACAAGAGTAAAGTACTTAATTATGATAAACTAAATATCCTATAAAGAAGGTCATTATAATTCACTGTGGAAAGGCTGATGAAATATCTTAAATAAAAAGGGTAGTTGAAGGGGAGGGGGTAATTTTCGAAAACTACCTTTTTGATGTCGAATAAAGTACTTCATTTTGAACGATAAGATACCTTAGGGTAATTACATATAATGAAACTATTACTCAATAAAAGTGTAAATATAAAAAAATGGTCAAGTTAGGTTAAGGGGAGGAGTAGTTTACCTGCATTGGTTTGTGTTTCAACAAGAGTAAAGTACTTAATTTTGATAAATAAGTGCCCCGAAAATAAGGTCATGTTGATCCACTGTAAAATGGTAAATCAGATATCTATAATTGGAGAGGGTAGTTGAAGAGGAGGGGGAGATTTTTTGAAAATTACTTTGCCGATATCTGTAAAGTACGAGTATATAATTTTGAATGATAGATACCTTAGCAAAACATATGATAAAACTATTACTCTTGAAAGTGTGGGGATCGGTTGAGAAGGAGGGATGATTATCTGCGTAGTTCAGTTTCGTTATAAGAATAAAGTACCTAATTTTTATATATAAAGTGACTCAAAAATAAAATTATATTAACCGACAACCCCATAATAACAAAAATATCTATAAATAGTGAAAATAGTTTGAGGGTGATGAATATTGTTTTAGAAAATAAAAAGAAAATATGGCGTTTTATCTCTAGAAGTGACAAAGGTGCAGGTATATTCATTTTGACTCTTGTTACTTTCTCGTATTGATGAAGCGCATTTACCATACTTTTGCCGTATTGTTCAACTGCACTCTTCGTATAGGCTATTGCATGATACCTAACCCTTCCTGAGTGGAGTTCAATAAGATTTTCATTGATCAGACAAGTCAATATATGACTTGGCGTTATTGTAATCAATTACTACGATTGCCTTTCCTTGTCTTACTATAACTCATTTGGTGTTAACATAAAATGTGTGCTACCTGTTTTGTTGTTAGAAAAAGTATCTCTTTGGTCTTTTCATTTACCAACGATTATTTTCATATAGCGTTGTAAGGCTTATACAGGATGTTCACAAATGGTCGTCCAATATTTCGGTAACGTGTTCCTTACATAATTACAAGAAAACAAGTTCCTGTAAACATAGGTCCAAAAACGTATAGTTTTCCATCTGTCCGCCATTTTGTATTTTTTAAGAAAAATTTTATTTCTCGAGAATGGAGTAAGATATTCTAATGACATCTGGTATGTGTTACCCTAGTAACATAATATACAAAACAAAATCTTTTGAAAATTTTACATTCACGAATTTCAAAATGGCGACTGTTTGAATTATTAAATCATTCATATCTCACAAACTATTAGTTTTATGGAATAATGTCTCATTAGATAAAATCTTAAGCATTATTTCGAGAACAAAATTACACCTAATTTGTTACAATACGATCTCAAACAACCGAGTTATGATGGAAAATGTCAGTGTGAGTCTAAGTTACCATCAAACTGCAAAAATAATTATTGGCAAATAGTTTTATTTGTAAATACAAGCGAAAAAATAGTAAAAAACATTACAATTTGTTTGAAAGGTGAAAATGAAAACGTAAAATGCAAAATGAATACAAAAGATTTTAAACTATTTTATTTATCTGCAGATTTTAGTATTAACTAAAATGAAAAATTACCATAACAACAGCACGAAATAATTAAAGTAGGTGTTCAATGTGTCCCCCATTTACTTCAATGCACCTTTCAGCCCGTTCGAAGTTAGAATACGTACAAAAATTCCCGGTATTACTTTAACTTGTTGACAGCAAATAATTATTTTGACTCTCAAAATTCATCTGCCGTGTTTATTCGAGTGCTATACACCAAGCTCTTCAGATACCCCCACAAGAAAAATCCAATGGACTTAAATCTCGTGAGCAGAGAGGCCATGCAACTGAACCACCACGCCCAACCCACTGGGCTTTAAAGCTATTATTCAAAAACTGCTTGACATTAGTTGAGAAATGTGCGGGTGCACCGTCATGCATGAACCACATTTGTTGTACATGATGTAGAGAAATATCATACACTATTTCATTAAGTGTGTTGGTAAGAAATTAATGGTATGTTTCTCCATTCAATCTGTTAGGCAAAAAGTAAAGACCAATCAGCTTATCTCCGAAAATACCCGCCCAGACATTAACCGAAAACCGATGCTGATGGTTTGACACTAAGGTTGCATGTGGATTTTTCTCTGCCCAGATATGGTTGTTGTGGAAATTATTTATTCCATCCCGAATAAAAGATGCCTCATCCGTAAATAAAATTTTGGATACAAACATAGGGTCACAAACTTCCCACTGACAGATTCATTAGCCACTGACAAAACCCAGTCCTGGTATGGAAATCGGCTGGTACAAGAGCTTGAACACGCTGAAGGTGATACGGATACAGCAATTGATTACGAAGAAATTTCCATATGGTGGTGTGACTTTGAATATCTTCCTGATGAGCGGTTTTTCTGTATGACAATTCTGGTTCCTCTTCAATTCTGACCAAAACTCGTTCCTCTAATTCAGCAGTTGAAACAGATCTCGGTCTACCATAATCCTGAGTCGATGGTTGGAATGTACCAATCTCACACAATCGCTTATGGATTTTCACAAACATTTTACTGAGAGGCTGCCTACGATCTGGATAAGCTTCACGATAAAGGCGGACTGTTTTTGTAGCAGATCCATTGGCTTTCCCGTAGATGAAATGCATGTCAGTCATTTCATGATTACTATACAAATTTGCCATATCTAATGACAATTACGAAAATAACGCACAATAAACAATAAAACAAAGAATAATAAAAACAAAACAACAGTATTGCGAAAAAATTATCAAAATAAAGCCCAATCCACTACTCTGTTCAAAACACTAAGATCAACTGCAGTTCAATTTTACAAATTTGCTTATTAATTTATAAAACAGCTGATTGAAGTATTGTTGACTTATATTCAGTTGGCCTAGTGTTTTTGAATAATAACTGGACGAGATAACATCACTGATTTCATGATATTGAGCATTGATTGACTCACACTGACATTTTTCATCATAACTCGGTTGTTTGAGATCGCATTGTAACAGTTAAGGTATCATTTTATTCATGAAATAATGTTAAAGATTTTATTTAATGTGACATTACTCCATAAAACTAATAGTTTGTGAGATATGAATGATTTAAAAATTAAAACATCCGCCATTTTGAAATTTGTGAATGTAAAATTTTCAAAAGATTTTGTTTTGTATATTATGTTACTAGGGTAACACATACCAGATGTCATTAGAATACCTTACTCCATTCTTGAGAAATAAATTTTTTCTTGAAAAATACAAAATGGCGGACAGATGGAAAACTATACTTTTATGGACCTATGTTTACAGGGACTGTTTTTCTTGTAATTATGTAAGGAACACGTTACCGAAATATTGGACGACCATTTGTGAACACCCTGTATATTTCACCCGGGATGTTGCAATGTTTACAGAATTATTTACAATCTCATTAGAGTGTAATTCATTACCAGACTTCTGATGTGTCAAATAACCAGGGCGTATTTACGGGGGGGGGGGGACGAACGGGACCAGAGGAATGCCCACCAGAGGGTCGAAAAAGTTGACGAAATTTGTTAATCTCTTAATTTTTAGGCTATTGTATTTATTTATTTTTCATTGTTATATCTTTTTTAAATATACAAACATGTTTATTATACAGCACTGACCTATACGGGAAATATATAGGAAAATCGATTCAGTCATTAAGTATCTCCTAAACCATCTTTCAATAATGCCTATTTTTATTGTGTTATTACCGTTCACTTTAATGGGATTGATTTCAGGATATTATCACACTATTTCAACCACTTTAAAGATAATAATGTTTATTAGTCTTAATTGTTTTTTATTTTGTATGAAGCCGACGCAACCGGACCCCACCCACCACCCAAGACCAAATTTTAGATACGCCACTACAGATAACTCTCCTTCACCAAAGTGTTTGGGATAGTTTCAGTAGTTTCTGCAGCACCAGTTACTGCATCAGCAACAATTCTCACAATCAGCAACATTACCATGGACAACGTGCACAAGTTTTCGTATTTATTTACACAATTTTTTAATATTACATTCAGCATCACAACGGTCACATTAAAAATTAGAACTAACAAAAAATTCTGGATCATTGTCACTATTACTCCTAAATAGTTGTTCATCACTTCAGACATTTCCAAAAGCTTTAACATTTCTTGTTCAGTTAGACTCATGTTTACGAAAAATGAAACCAAATAAATAAACTGAACAAATAAACGAATATCTTGATTATCAAAACAACACTCACTTTTTTTAAGTAATAATTGCAAACATGTATAGGCCTACTATACCATAATGCACAAAACTATGGCACTGTAAGCTTATGTTTTCTACTTATGTAGTAGAGTAACCTTGGATTTTAACAGGGATTTTAGTACAACCGATGGTGCCAACCCAAAACCAAGGGTAGAAAATTATTTCCACAGGCTAGTAGTACAAATGTATTTGATAGACATTTAATGTCAGCGTGTTCACATTTGATACACGGCTGTAAAGATGTTTAATATTTATTTCACGCGCAGGTTCTAAACCTCTAAACCTTATTCACAGAGTTATTTAATAATCCTCAGTTATCAAATGAGGTTCATGACTCTCATGGGCGGATTTGCTGTACTGCCGCCCCCCTCCACCCGCTCCTATCTCTCTCCATCATTCCTCCTCCCTGCCCCTCTTTGATTTCACATCCTCTTTCCCCCCAGTTTGATTGTCTGCCTCGTTTCCTTTGACTGTCAGGTGAATTATATTTCATGTAAAAATAAATAAACATTGATAATATAAATATTTACTTGTCAGAAGAAAATAAATAATTTTAGTTAGAAATTAAGGGAAACGTAAATAAAATCACATAAAATATGGGTGCAAACATTATTTATTAAATGACAAACGGAAAATACTGGAATACTGGTACAGTTATATATGCAACTCAACTAATTTCATCGTATTCAAAGATTACAGCACAGAAATAATAATAATAATGCAACTAATACTGATTTATGTTTGATATGAAAACAATGAAACTGAAAACATATTACTTGGAAAAATCTAGTTATAACAAAAGTATTTACAGTTTTCTTCGGGCAAAGACATCAATAACTTCAGAAAACTCCATTGACGTTAACATGTCACCTTCGATTGACAGTACCGCCAGCGAGTTTAAGCGATCCTCTCCCATGTTTGTGCGGAGATATGTTTTTACTCTTCTAAGCTCTTTCCGCTGAACAATTGGAGACAGCCGTACTCACAAACATTCTCAGAGCAATATCTAAGTTCGGATAGACCATCTGAAGATCATCTTTATGAATGAGGCGGCAAAGACTCTGAGGTGTTAACCGCTTATCCACCTTTGTTGACTGTAGCTCTACCAGCTCAACTGGAATTGGAGTGCCGCTTGTTTTGTCCATTTGCCTTTTCTAAAAATATCATTTCTTAACTCAAATTTTGCCGCCCCAGGCAAGTGCCTAGTCTGCCTGTGCGTAAATCCGCCCCTGATGACTCTTCAGATTGTTCACTGTTAGCAACGAACTGTTGGCGAATAAAGTATTTGCCAGGTGTTGTAGTTTCTATACCCACTGGTATAACACAATATCTCTCAGAGGCATGGCCTAACTTTTGTTGATGTATACGCAAATTATCTTTCCATTTAGCCATGGAATTGCCTAAAAATTCGGGTCTTTTTCAATATAACCCCGCATTTGTTCACTTCGGCAATTCGTTCATCTTTCATTGTACAATCTATACTCTATACCTCTATACATTGTCTACAGTCGGAAGATTATTAATTATTCAAAATGACTTGCCTACAACACACAAAATGTCTGTTGATGATACACATGATACAATTAGTTCAACATTACTACCTACACTTAAACGTAATATAATTAATAGACATTATTCAGTAACTATTGAGGCGGCCAGTACTCATGAATATCTGTCAAAATTTATTGAAACAAATCATTGTCTTTGTGGCGACACCTCCACATGAATTCACAAAGGTACGAATGTAGTTGATTCCGGCTAGTTCCGCATTCACGCTGTTGCCAAGTTTAACGGCCGCCCATAAGGACTCAATCGTCTCTTGTGTGGCCCACTTACAGGATCCACAAAATTCTGATCTGATTGACCGTCAAATGGATGAAATTCATTCCTGGCAAGTTTAGTATTCCATCGTACGCACTCCACAAATCAGAAACAATGGCTGTGCCAGGCCTTATACAGGCTCTAATTGTGTCAAGCGGTTCTGTCTGGCACAGCATAAATAAAACGTTCTTTATCTTCGCGGCAGATACCGCCAAACACCCACTGTTGTTGATATACAAGTCCGACTTTGAATTTCCTGCGAGAGACGCACGACTCATCTACTTCAACAGTTTTCCCAGGCCCTCCTATTACTACGGGATTACGAATCGGAGAGCTGCCGCAAACTTCACGCATGTAACTCTTCCAGTCCGTAACAGTACCGCTAGATATACCGAACTCGTCAGCACAGAATTTGGTGAATGTAAAATATGATTTACTCGTCTGCTGGGTTTTCCTGAGAACTACTTAATGTGAGGTACAGTGATAATAACGCACCGAGTGTGACAGTTGTTATATAATCAGTTTCATGAAAGATGAACTTTGGTGAATAGTTTTCTGAGTTATATCGAAAAAGACCCCAAAATTCTGTAGTTCTAGGTAGTGTACAGTGGCGAAGCGTGACAAAATAATTTGGGTAGACACAAAAATACATGCCAAAAGCAACCTCTTATTAAGATTGTTGACGTTCTTAATGAACCATTAAATCTATGGTAAATAGAGTTAATGTTACCTCTATCAGATAATAGCTAAGTGACTGTCTGAAACATATGCATTCCTTATACAATTTGGCCTAATATCAAGAAAAAGAAATCCTATTGATATTGGTGTGGTTTATGAATCTTAATTAGAAAATATTGCTAGAAAAATATAAATTTTATTCATTTTTTAATGGTGACAAATCCGGATTACTGTAGGCATTACACAAACGTTTCATTTTTCTTGTAAATGAGTTCTACAAACCGTGTCTCATTTTTCTTATTTTTAGCTATAGAATCAGCTCTCGAGAGATTGCTGTGCAATTTTGAATCAATCTGTATATGTTGTTTCATGAAAGACTCTTCCGTGTGCAGTAAATTTAAAGTTTCTAAATAATTACCCTTATTAAGAGATTGCTCACTTTTCTTATTACCCCTGAAAGTTTACCCGTTGTCCCACTGAATAACAAACATCTATCAAACGTCCAACTATCCGTCGATTTCGTGCCACATTTTTATTGTGCTGCACTGCTTCAATTCTAGTTGTTTCGGACCAACCATGTTCAATTCTGCTACGTCCTAGCGTGTGAAATACCTAATAATTGTTTATTTGAGTTTTGCTACCAGCATCTTTAGCGGCTTCAGCTTCACAATTTTTTATAGTGTCTACTCCAACTTTGCTCCATGGTTCCTCTCCACTAACCATCAAACAATAATAGCAGTGCAGAGTTTTGTTTCGCTGACAACCAGTGTTCGATATTTCGGATCGAACCGGTCATTATTTTCATTTTCCGAAGTTGGCACTATGGGTTTTGCAGGGTCTATGCATGCATATGAACTTTTAGCTTTTGTCGTACGCCAGCCATCTCAGTGTCAACGTCCACGAGTCGGGCCTCCTCGGCAGGTAGAAATCCGTGCATTTAACCCATCCTTTTCCCAACCAGTCTATCCTGCCTTGAGTGTCAGGATGTACCCAGTCGTGAGATACGGTAAGTCATTTTTATATTATTTATGTCTTGTTAGCAATTCTGCATGCTGCTACTTTAGAGCTCACCAGAGGCTATTAAATTATCAAGTATGAAAGCCGTCTTACTTTCAATCTTTTAAAAGATTATCGTACATCTATTTACTACCAGAGGGTTCATGAGGTTGCAGCTTTTCAATTAAATTGCTTGCCGTCACGACTGGGAGCACGTGTTTCGTAATTTTGTGCATGTTGCTGCTGGTGGGTCGAGTTTCAGTAATTGGGTTATAAGTCAGTTTGGGGTGCGTGATTTTTATTTTAATTACCAACGTGCCGTGCCGTTTCGTTTTTTGTGCCTGCTCGTGGTTGTTTTGCATGCCGTTAATTTTTCCAATTTCATGAATGTTCGTCATTTGCATGCTATTGCACGGAAGCACGTTGGTATAATACGTACGCATGTGAACTACGAGTTTGCGTTTCAATACTGTTGCTTGTGGTCAGTAGTGTCGTCGTGTGTGCAAATGGCCAGGTGGGCAAATATTATGTCAAAATTTTGCACCTTGTTTTGTGGGTAATCGTTCGATTACTGGGTCAAGTCTGGTGAAGTTTGTTTCCGAGCCTGTTAAGGTCTGCGGTCCACGTGAAATTGCGCTACGTGTTTGCGACTGTCAGGCGTAAAGGGAACGGGTTGGTTTTAGGTTATCCGGGGTTCGGTATAGCCTGCCTTTGTATTTAATTTTTTGGCATGACTATTACCTTTAGATGCGGTTTATATTTTGCATATGCGATATCCTGTCCATACACGCCGCGCTGACCATCAATTTTGGCATTTAATGTGTCCCAGTTATTTGTGTTTGGTTCGGTAACTGGTGAATTGTTGTACATTGTACTTTGCTGTGTTTTGTGTGTATTTATTCTATTTGGTATTATACATGTTTGTTTTTTGGGTGCACTTTTGTGTACCATTATTTTGCACCGTATGTGCTGTAATCTTGTGTAACTTGTGTTTTTGTTGTCGTGCTTTTGCGCGGTGTAAATCAATTTGTTGCGTGTTTAATTTATTGTGTTTGGTACTATTCGCCTGTTGGATTGTGTAAGTTGTATTTTGCCTTGCACTAATTTACTTTTGTATTTATCTTGCTCGGTATTGTTTATGAAAAGTAGTTGTGTCAGACGCCTAGTTATCTCGAGCACTGTTAGGCTAAGTCGGGTCGTGATTATTGTTCAGTTTCTAATTCTCTTATTAAGGGTGGTTGTCGGTTGCGCGATATTTTTTAATTCAATATGCCTGCTAAATTGTCTTTGGCAGCTTTTGACCGGACCACTTCGGTGGGAATACTTGCGTTGCAGCATTTAATAAATAAGTTGGAAGGGTTGCCGCAATTGAGAGCCGTGGATCAACATGAAGCCGGTATTTTGGCCTCCAGGTTGTCCGAAGAATACCAGGACTTTCTAGGTAAGGTCGATCCTTACCTATCGGCCGAGTCATTGCCCCAGGGATTGGACGAGGACCACATTTTTGCGGTGGTAGCTCAAATTAAGGATATTTATGTCCGGGGTAGCATTTTAGCGTCCAAACTAACAAAACCAGAGATACCGGTTGGTTCCGGTCGATTTTCATCGGCAAGTGGCGGGCACCCAGGTGTTCTCGTTCATGAGTTGCCGAAGCTTTCGTTACCTTGTTTTGATGGCCAGGCCAAATGTTGGTCCGAGTTTTGGTCAAAGATCACCACATTGGTGGACGAAAGTCCTGCCCTCACCCCAAAGCAAAAATTGTTATATTTACTGACTCATCTTAAGGGTGAGGCTTATGAGAAGGTTGCCGCGCTTCCCATAGTTGATGATAGTTATTCACTTGCACTGTCAACTCTTAATAGTCGTTATCACAATCCTCGTTTGGCCGCTCGGGTTTATTGTACCAATCTGCTTCAGTTACCAGCCGCTTCTATGCGATCAGCTGCGTCTATTAGAAAGTTGGTGGACAGCTTCAATGCTAACTTTTCAGCGTTGTCAGCTCTAAACATTGCTGATATATATCAAGCAATATATGCGTCTTTTGTATTGTCTAGGCTGGATCTATCATTGCGTGAACGCTTTGAGGCGTCTGTTACGGACAAAGAGAATCTCCCTGCCCTAACAGAAATTATGACATTTTTAACCGCTATGGCGGAACAGAAAGAACAGGCATCGTTGGAATCGGCTTTACCTGCTCTTCCCAGCACTAGCCACCAGAAAACCCAGAAGGTTTCTTTTTCTAAGGCTACTCCTCTTGCTGTGTCTACGTTGTCTGCGGAGGTTACGCAACGGGATGCATCTAGTTCACGTTGCCTTCATTGCGATTCCCGGACCCATGTGCTTCTCAAGTGTCCGGCGTGGCTGAGTAGGGACCCTAGGGCTCGTTTTCAAACTCCTCTTGCTGTGTCTACGTTGTCTGCGGAGGTTACGCAACGGGATGCATCTAGTTCACGTTGCCTTCATTGCGATTCCCGGACCCATGTGCTTCTCAAGTGTCCGGCGTGGCTGAGTAGGGACCCTAGGGCTCGTTTTCAAAGTCTTAAAAATAAAAAATGTTGTCTTTCGTACCTCCAACATAAACATTCGGGCTGGTGCAAAAATAGGTGCAAAACGTGTGGCTCTAAGTACCACCACACTTTACTTCATTTCAAAAATGCCCGTCCGTCTCCGTCTCGTTCACAGATTTCTGACACAGCTGAACTCAAGGCTTCGGGGTCATCGCTTGTAGACCAAGTTGATCTGTCGAGCACTACTCTGACCGTGTCTCTGCCCCATCCTGCAGGTGTTCTGGTAGCCACCTGTCTAGCAGTCTTGTCGTCTCCGAATGGTGGTTATATTGTAGTTAGGGCCATCCTGGATAGCGCGTCCCATGCTTCTTTCATAACTGAAGCATGTGCATCTCGCTTAAAGTGTGCTTGTTTTGACGCTTCAGTAAGTGTCAATGGGGTAGGTGATATTGCCACCAAAGCAAAAAAGGTGTGCCATCTGTCCTTGGAAACTTTAAAACGCGAGGTTGTGGCATCTAACCATGCCTTTATAATTCTTTCTAAGATCTCGTCGGACTCACCTAGGTTCCAGGTGTTGCCGGAAGTTAAGCAGGCTACAAAAGATCTTTTGTTAGCTGACCCTACCTTCGATGTAGCAGCCCCAATTGATGCGTTGTTTGGAGCCGATATTGTAGCGGCTATTCTTATTGGAGAGACTATTCCTTTGGGTGCAGGTTTGCCTGTTGCAGTTAGGACACGTTTTGGGTTTGTGATTATGGGTAGAGCCCCAATTTCACTTAATTGTGCATTGACTTGTGCTAGCGGTCTCACTGGCCTTCCTTTGGATCTAGTATCTGCACATCAGCTTCACTGTCATTTCCACCACTTTTATCCTTCCGTCACAACGTTATCAACGGATACAACAAACCTACTTGAGCAAGTTCATCGTTTTTGGGAGGTCGAAGAGCCTCCAGCTGTACCCCACCAATTATCTGAAGAGGATCACTTTGCTGAAAGGTTTTACATGGAGTCAACAAGTCGGTTGCCGTCGGGTCGTTACCAGGTGCGCTTGCCGTTCTTCAAAAACTCTTCTCACATTTTGGGAAATCCCCTTAATGGAGCCATGTCTCGGTTTTTTGCGTTAGAAAGGAAATTTGCGGCAAACAGTCAGTTTAAGAGCCAGTATGTACAATTTATAACGGATTATGTCGCTCAGGGGCATATGTCATTGGTGTCTGACCCCAATTTTTCAAAATATTTCATCCCTCATCATGGTATCTTTAAAGTTAGAGGTGTACTTCAAAAATAAGGGCGGTGTTTGACGCCAGCATGAAGACGTCCTCTGGGATTTCCTTAAATGAGGTGTTATGTATCGGCCCTAAGTTGCAGACCTTACTGTCCGACGTTTTGACTTTGTTTCGGCGGTTTAGCCATGTTTTTACGTGCGACATCGAACAGATGTACCGCCAAATTGCTATGCATCCTGATGACTCGGCGTACCTGTGTATTTTATGGCGTGAGGAGGTTACCGCCCCACTAAGGGTTTTCGCTTTGCGTACCGTTACTTACGGGCTGGCTTGCGCCCCTTTTCAGGCGTTGCGAACCTTGCAGCGGCTGGCTCAGGATGAGGCAGTTAATTTTCCTGCGGGAGCGGCGGTACTTAGCCGTAATATTTTTGTGGATGATATTGCTGCTGGCGCTGATTCAAAATCAGAGCTTTGCAAATTACAACGGGAATTAATTCTGTTGTTGTCTTCAGGAGGGTTCAATTTGAAAAAATGGTGCACTAATCAACCCGACTGCCTACCTGAATCAGCCGCTCCGAGTGATTCCGTCGTTGCTAAGGATAAGGATATTCTGGGTTTAAGTTGGGACCATTCAACCGATTGCTTCTCATTTCCTCCTTTGGCCTGTTGCAGCAATGCTCAGGTTCAATTTACCAAACGGGTCGTGTTATCCCAGATGGCACAATTATTTGACCCATGTGGTTGGCTTTCGCCAGTGATTTTCAGGGCCACGGCTTTTTTCCAAAAAATCTGGGCTGAGGGCTTGGACTGGGATGCTCCTCTAATTGATGACTTAAATGATTATTGGAGTCAATTCCTGTCCTCTTTGAATCATCTTTCGGTAATTACTGTTTCCCGGCCATTCCTCCCTAAAGGTGGGCATATTGAAAGGGTCATATTGCATGGTTTCTGTGATGCTTCCCAGTTGGGTTACGCGGCCGTCCTCTATCTGTCCATTTATACTGACTCTGGTCCTCCGGTGGTTTCGTTGGTGTCGTCCAAAACTAAAGTGGCACCTCTTGAAACTTTATCAATCCCACGTTTGGAGTTGTTGGGAGCTTATCTTTTAGCCAAACTTGTTCGTCATTATGTTGGCTTATTCTCGTCATGTATTCAATTGAGTCAAGTTTTCTTATGGACGGACTCGACGATTGTCTTGGATTGGCTGCATATGCCTACTTTTAAATTGAAGACGTTTATTGCTAATCGGGTGGCTGCCATTACCGAGTGGACCGATACGAAATCTTGGCGTCATGTTCATGGTGTTTCTAACCCCGCTGATTTAGCCTCTAGAGGCACGTCACTCTCCAGCCTTCGGTCGTCGACATTGTGGTGGTCAGGGCCAGATTGGTTAAAGTTTGATGCTCTGCAATGGCCCCCTATTAATTATCGCCCGAATCACGACGTGCAAGATGTTGCCTTGGAGACCAAGGTCTCTTCGTTTCTCACTCAGGAGCGCCGGGTGGAATTGTTTGAGCACTTGTCGTCGTGGCCCTTAGAGGTGGGGGTGACCTAAATTATACAGGTTGCCTATATCTTCTTGATTGGGTTTATCTTGTTTTTTTTTCGGGTGAGCAGAATTAGTTTCAATGATTGTTGTGGACTTACTGGACACTTTGCTGGGATTTCCCAGGTGATTCCTTCCAGCTGTTGTCCGCAGTGAATTTTACATTGTAGAATGTTTCTGGCATGGCGTTGTGCCAGTTCATTGGGAGTTATGGATGCTCAACAAATCAACAACAACAAAATAAGTAAAAAAAAAAAATGAAAAAAAGGGGGGAATAAAGGGAACAACAACAACAAAAATAAAAAAGGAAAAAAATGTAAAAAACTAGGGAACTAACTAAGTTGATTTGCTGAGTTTTACATTGTGTTTGGCTGGGCCATTGTTTATTGGATGTTATTGGGTTTGGTCTGCTCTACCCGAACCTTTCGGATTGCTCGCCTGGTCGATGCGCCCGCGGCGGAGTTATTCGGCATGGTTCTAATTAATTGCATGTTTTCTGTATGTTTGTATTTTCTTGTGTTTGCGTGTGACCCCCTCCTATGTTGGAGGGTAATTTTCAGAGAGTGTTCCTGTTCAGCAAAACCCAAATTTTTGTAATGTATTTTGGCCATGTCTTTTGGTGTAGTTGGTGGTTGACCCATTGCGGTCAACGGGGGCCGGTGTTCGATATTTCGGATCGAACCGGTCATTATTTTCATTTTCCGAAGTTGGCACTATGGGTTTTGCAGGGTCTATGCATGCATATGAACTTTTAGCTTTTGTCGTACGCCAGCCATCTCAGTGTCAACGTCCACGAGTCGGGCCTCCTCGGCAGGTAGAAATCCGTGCATTTAACCCATCCTTTTCCCAACCAGTCTATCCTGCCTTGAGTGTCAGGATCTACCCAGTCGTGAGATACGGTAAGTCATTTTTATATTATTTATGTCTTGTTAGCAATTCTGCATGCTGCTGCTTTAGAGCTCACCAGAGGCTATTAAATTATCAAGTATGAAAGCCGTCTTACTTTCAATCTTTTAAAAGATTATCGTACAACCAGAAAGCCACCTATATTTACTATACCAAACTTTTTGAAATTTTCTGACAATTTTTCCATCTTTCTGCGACAAATCTAAAGACGCCCGAAATATTTTTAACTTAAGCAATACCTTTTGCTCGAATGTAACGTACTGATTTCGTATTTTAACTAAAATTCTAGTGAATCAAAGTTGTCAGAGTTTATAACAAATACTTCTGCGGTAGAACTGGTACTAACTGTATTCGTTTTGCTCCTTTCAACCTTTTAAACGGTATGCTTAAAGCACTTAAAGGACGGCACTTAATAATATGTATTATTAAATAGTTATTACGTAAATGATTACACATTTATTAGTCTACTCCACTATATACGAAATTAAAAATAATTTGTAAACTCAACAAAAACAAATATTCACTACGCGAGCACATTGAAACAAACACAGGCGGCCAGGCGAGAATTCTGTGCTATTTAGTGCAGGAGAGACGTGTCTTCTGATGTGATGTACGGGACGCATTTTTATGCTACGCGCGCAGGTCCTCTCCCGTTGTCGTCAACCAAAGCCCTCCTCACCTCCAGCCTTGTCAAAAAGACATTCCAAGTAACGTCTACCCTGATACTCCGCGTACAATTGCATCGCACAGCAAGGGTCCGTGACTCACACTCGCATCATGTCATGTGATATTTAACTTCTTAAATTAGGTTTATACACTTTTTGAGTAACTTACGCAACTTAGTTCATAAATAAAATTTAATTATTTTATGAATAAATTATTTTGAGAGACACTGTCTACCTTGTCTCCCCTGACGCTTCGCCACTGGTAGTGTGTGCATGTTCTGTTTGAAATATTAGTGTAGGTATTAGTGGTGTTGGTTGCCAATTAGTTGGACATAGGCCTACTCGTTTACACCTAATCTATAAATTTTTGGAAACCACTGTTCACACATAAATCGTTAATGAAACAATTAAATCTGTTTCCGCTTAATGTAGATGAGCCCTACACAGCAAACAAACAAATAAAATCCTTGCCTACATAAAATATAGCAGAGAACAGGCGAGTCTCCGAACCACCTATCCGAGTGCTTAGACTCGAGCCGCAGAGTAAGTGATTCTGACGTTTGATATGTGTTGTGAGAATGAAAGAACGTACAAGAATCTCCGTCAATCACGTTACAGAAATTCGTTCTCGTCACCATAGTAGCGGCCTGTAACGGTACTGTGTTGCCACGTTCTTATCAGATTAAATTAGGCCTACGTGGACAGTTTTGTCGAAGTGTGTGTAATTATTAAAACGTGCATGGGCCATGATACACGATATTGTTTCTGTGCGAATACTGAAGAGGAGTAGTGAGAAAATACGTGGGCTTGATAAATTTATTGTAAATAAGATTGCGGAATGCAGAGTTTTAGTATTTAGTGTATAGCGTATGCTGTAGTGTACTGTTTACTGTATAGAGTAAACTAATCAGATTTACAGTGTAGCAGTGGTGGCTGGTGCTATGGTTGCAGCGTTGCATAACCACCAAAATAGAATAACTAAACTGTTAAATAACATATGAAAATATTAATCAGTTAAAAGTCTCATAAATTTTAACTGAGAGCGTATTAGATTCTACGCGTAATGTTCGCATGGAATTCAAATGTGGTGCGCAGGCCGCTTGCAACTTGAACTGTAAATGGCAGACTTGGGGGGTTCAAACTTGATGTGTGTTATAGTGTATATTAAACTATATGATCAGGGTTACCAACCTCTGCCATTATAGTGTACAGAACAGGTCTGCCAACATTTTTCTGTGGTATGAAATTCAAACTATATATAAGTAGACGCATTATAGTGTACATTAAAAACCATATGAATGTTGTCGATTGTGATATCTTGTTATCAACTCTCTCACACACACACATTTACTAGATTACTGTTGTGTGTGTCTCTCTCTCGCTCTCATTCTCTCTCACATTTGAATGTACGTAACTATCTCGCTCTCTCTCACTCTCTCTCTCTCTCTCTCTCTCTATGCCATCGGTTTTACTGTGATATCATGTTATCAAGTCTCTCTTTGAATGTAAGTAACTATCTCGCTCGCTCTCACTCTCTCTCTCCCTCTCACATTTGAATGTAAATTACTATCTCTCTCCCTCCCTCTCTCTCTCTCTCACACTCTCTCTTTCTCTCACACACACATTTAGTAGATTACTGTTGAATTTCTCTCTCTCTCTGTGTTTATGTAACGTCTCTCTCTCTCTCTCTCTCTCTCACATTTGAATGTAAGTAACTATCTCGCTCGCTCTCTCTCTCTCTCTCTCTCTCTCTGTATGTCATCGGTTTTACTGTGATATCATGTTATCAACTCTCACACACACACACACACACATACATGTACTAGATTACTGCTGTGTGTCTCTCGCTCTCACATTTGAATGTAACTATCTCGCTCGCTCTCTCTCTCTCTCTCTCTCTCTCTCTCTAGCTGCAGACGTCGGCAGAAATTCCCTCATTCAAGTCGTTGACAGCGTCACTGTACACAAACTTAAATATGGTTTACAGACTATTGTAATTTTAAAAATTCATTTTGCATTGATTAAATATATATGTATATGTATATATCATAAACAACAATATAAAATAAATACAATATGAAATAATAATAATATTTTGTCATTGTAAGATTTTAATAAAAACAATTATCAGTTTAAATAATAATGTTCATGATTGAAAGATACAGTCCGTGTACACAAACTTAAAATATAGTTTACTGACCATTATAATGCAATTATTCAAAATACAAGCGGTCATTGACATGACTTTACATCGGTTTTAGAAATTTATATTCAGCGTTGTAATTAGCGATACTAAAATGTCATCACCAGGAAATATATTTATCGCCTACCTCGCTGCGTCCTACTTTCTAATTTTGACACATGGCGGTCATTGGCAGCGATTTAGGAATTTATATACACCAAAAATAGTAATTAAGCGCCGTCAGTAAGTCGCGCTACTTATGGATTAGAAAGTATTTACTCCCAAAACGAACGCAGAAGCCACCCCCACTACCATTGTATAATACATCAATATATACGCGAAGAAGAGCAGTCACGATTTCTCATTGCAATAGCCTTCGTGAACTTGATACGACGCACTCATTGTGAAATCGATCATTGTGTACACCAGCATTTTTAAGAGGTGAGTAAAAAAGATTTGAATACATTAATAAGTGAACATTCATTATCAAGTGTGTGTTATTTAACGGCAGATTGTAGTTATAAGCGAATAATTTCCAAAACAGTACTTGATATGTTAGTGTCTGCTACAATTTCAATAATTTATTCTCATAGTATTTCATATATTACACTTCTAATCAACATAGTTAACGTTACGTGTACACGAAATATTTTGAATACGTTAATAAGTGAACATAATTTTATTGTATGTACAGATTTTGTTTAAACGTAAAATTATTCACATTAAAACATTATCAAGTGCATTATTTATTGAATTTAATACATGACTTGTTCAATAAGTAAAACATCGCTAAGTGTGTGTGTGTGTGTGTGTGTGTGTGTGTGTGTATGTGTGTGGTCAAATTACTATGTCAGTGTCTGTTACAATTTCCGAAATTTATTCTTACAGTACTTTTATATATTACACTTCTAATCGAAGATATATTTTAGGTATAGCTGAATTTAAGCGCACAAGCCTTCAGTATAGACAACGCCTGTCATTTAAGGGTACGTGTGTGTGGACAACGCTCGCTATTTTGGTAAGTGTACATGAAACATTTTGAATACGTTAATAAGTGAACATAATTTTATTGTATGTAAAGATTTTATTTAAACGTAAAATTATTCACATTAAAACATTATCAAGTGTATTATTTATTGAATTTAATACATGACTTGTTCAAATAAGTAAAAACATCGCTAAGTGTGTGTGTGTGTGTGTGTGTGTGTGTGTGTGTGTGTGTGTGTGGTCAAATTACTATGTCAGTGTCTGTTACAATTTCTGAAATTTATTCTCACTGTACTTTTATATATTACACTTCTAATCGAAGATATATTTTATGTATAGCTGAATTTAAGCGCACGAGCCTTCAGTATACAAAACGCCCGTTATTTAAGGGTACGTGTGTGTGGACAACGCTCGCTATTTTAGCGCACGAGCCTTCAGTATACACAACGCTTGTCATTTAATGGTACGTGTGTGTGTGTGTGTGTGGACAACGCTCGCTAGTTTGTTGCAAGTAGGGAAGTGGGTTACAAATAATAATAAAGTGTGTACTATATACATTTATTAAAATACATACACAGCCCCAAGATTATATTGTTACAAGTATGAAAATCTATTAAACTAGTTTTTACAATTAAAAATACATACACAGCTCCAAGATTATATTGTTACAAGTATGAAAATATATCTAAACTAGTTTTTACAATTAAAATACATACACATCTCCAATATTATATTGTTACAAATATGAAAATATATATATATTTAAAACTAGTATTTAAAAAATATGTATAAATAAGTCTTAAACAGTCTATGTACTGTGTTGGACAATGGTGTATATTCTACAAGTGAATCATGTAGTATCATACAATAGGCAGTAGTCTGTGCAGGAAAATTCAATGACGCTTCAAATTCTGAACGTACATCAACCGCTGAAGACTTAAGCGAATCGTCTTGTCTGCTACAATCGAATACAAACAGTGGGGCTTTTGATTTGAATAATTCTGGTGACAGTAGTGGGCTGGCGTCTAGACGGTGGTAATACGAACTTTGAAAACTGGCGTACATATTGTAGAATAATGCAAAACGGTCTTTTCCAATATCCAAGTTTAAATTATCGTAAGGATAATACTTGTCGTTTAGAAACAGTCTCGCATTGGTCACGTTACAGTGATCGAATTCATCGGCGTGTGCTGTCAGTACATTCTTTCTTGCTGTCTGAAACGCTAACACAACAAAGCGTGGTTTTTCTAGCTGACTCGAGGTCTTGACAATCCAATTCTGCCTTTTAGTCTGTGGCAAGGCAGGATACTCGTGCAACTCCCAAGCCCTAAAAGGCATAGTTATTGTGTGGTCTTTCTCTATGAGTCGTAACAGTGGTAATCTGTACGCATTAGCTACATGCACATAAGGCATTTTCCAGTAAACTTTATCCAGTTCAAGAACACAATTAGCAGCCGTTTGTCCGCTTGCTAAAACCATAGCGTTTATAACGGTAGATGTGCGTAGGAGTATAAGTTCTTGTTTCACGTTCAGCACGATGCGTGTATAGTCTTCTGCGAATCCCATTAGCATTTTCAGTGGAATACAGAAGTTGAATTCACCGTCATCGTTCACTCTTAACACGTTCGCAGTCGGTGCCACCCAACCTGCGTCTTCCATTGCGTCACGGGCGTTGTTGTTGAGTGATAGAAAAGTTTTAATAGTTGACGTAACGCCGACGTTTCTGGTATGGTCCACTACCACTCCGGCCAACTCGTAACGAATCTCTTCAAAGAGAAATGCTATAGCATTGTTCACCAGTTCCACATTCAGCGCAGTATCTGCAGCCACGCTAGGGGTTTTAACCAACTTGCCTTCGATGTAGAGGAAACTTTCTGACGGCAGTGTAAAGACGTCCTGTTGTTGTATTGGTACGCGTATTTCATCATTGTTTCCATATCTTGTTGTCGCGTACGGCGCGTGTGAGTGAAATGAAAAGTGCGTGATACTGTCTTCAAAGAACGGTTGTTGCTCCACAGATAATATTCCACTCGTCATGTTACTTGTTTACTGTAAAACCCAGTGAAATCAGGAAACGACGGTTAACCGATGTTAATCGTTTCAGTTTCGAACGAGTACTGATGCGTTTCCTAACTGATCTTTCTTCTTCTTTTATTTCTGACGACGGTGGTAGCAGCGGCGGAGAAAGAAAGTACAAGCCCATGTCTATAGTCGTTTTAGATGTAAACGCACAGTGATGACTTCTCCACGAAAATCTATTGCGTCACCGTCCTGGTCGTGTAAAGATAATGTTATGTTGTCCAAACGACTTACATTCACAGGTAGGTATATGACGTTTGCAGGTGATTCAATTATTTTGAATCCTGGTTCGACTGACGGATAGAATGAGTGCAGCGTGTGCTCGTTTTTACCGTTCTTGCATGATCCCTGCTCTATATTACACCTTATCAGTTCACTTTTATAATGTTAACTGTGGCGTCAGACGTGTGAGTTTTATTCGCTTCAAGCAGTCGCTTTTCCTTGAAACCCAACTTATCACCGATACTACATGCTGTTTGTTGAAAGTCAATATCCAGTGCACAAGTCAGTTCGCATTTCAGTGTATTGTTGTTAGGACGTAGACTAATCTTTGCGTCTCCTAACTGCTTTTTGAGGAAGGCTTCTATGTCGCCGATTTCATAAGCACCCGTAGGTAAAGTTATCAAGTCCCACGTTGTTCCGTCCCGTAGTACTGGAAACACATTGTTTTTCCCCTCAACCACGTTCGGTATACTGTTGTATGTAGTAAAGTCCAATAGACCTACATACCATTCGCCGTTTGTTAGTTCGAGAGGCGGGAAAAAGTCACATACAAGAGCGGCAGCATTCGTGCCTGTTAAGGTGACTGACAACGAAGACATCTTGTCACTTACTGATCACTCACGCGTCAAGAAGTCCAAACATAAATGCCCACAGATGACTGTGTGTGGCGGCTGTTCACGCTCGTAATTGTAGTAAAAGTCAGTGTCGGTTCCAAAATACTGCGTCAGCTCAAGAGGTGGCCGTATATTACCATACGCGTCATAGTAGTAAACTCGGTTGTTTCGCTTCTTGTAGCAAACCCAGTGCGTACCAGGTCCTTCTGCAGTGTCCAGATTAATAACCGCGCTCTCGTTCTTCCAAGGCGGTCTGTGTGGTAAAGTGTTAAGCATAAAAACTCCTCTGAAATAAGGTATTTTCAAAAGTTTTGGGTACATATACAAATCGCTGTCGGACAATGCACGCACTGGTATGCAAATTAGTTTTTTTGTCTGTAAGGACGCAGGTATAGACCCGATGCTATTTTATTGTTACGTTTATGTCTGGAGGTCCTTTTGCGTTTGGTGTTGTTACTTTTATGTCTAGAGGTCGTTTTGCGTTTGCCCACGGATTGACGTTTAATTCCTGAACCCTTCTTCTTTTTCCTGCAACCACTACACGAGCTCCCTCCACCTAGCGCTGATTTTGCTTTCATAGCGGCTGCTACGGCTGCGGCATACGTTCTTTCACTAACACCTGAATTCCAATCTTTCACTCGTTCGCACGCTTTGTCGGCAAGAACGCGATCAGCTATACGTCTTCGACTGTTGTCTTTGTACCTTGCGTAGGCAATATCGTGTTCGCGACAGGCTTCGTCCAGCTCGTTGATTCCACGCTCGCCACGTGCCAATCTCTCTTTGAGTTTTGTTCCGGGTCCACAGAATCGGTAGCCAGGTAGGTGTAACTCTACTGGTAAAGCGTCCACCGCACGATTAATCAAAGTAGGTACTGACGAAACGATAGCGGGCACAGTGTTTTTAAGTATTTTTCCAATTACACCACGCCCCATTCTTTTCTTAGGTTTGTTACGAAGTACGCGCATTCTTGTAAACAGATCTCCAATCCTTGATTTCCGTTTCCGTATCTAGAACGTCTATTAAACGCCCCAGCTCTTCAATATATTCAGACAGGACTGAACGCTGTGTCGCACTGTCTTGATATTTATAGACGAATTTTATCAGATTGATTATATGTGCGTGAAATAACTGAGTGACCTTGTACAATTCGGTCTTTATATGTAGTTTTAATTCATGCATTTGTCGCACAGTGACTGCGTCTGTGTCGATTACTCCGTCCGCTATATTCGTAATTTTTCTTTCGCCAGCGTAGAAAGCATTGCTTTGTAAATTGATTGTGTTGTATAAAAATTCTAAATTCACGGCGTCTTTGCTGGCGATTGGTGCTTGCACGTGCGTTAGCCGACAGTCATCAACGATTACGTTACCTGCACGATCTTTTCTCAAACTCTTTGCGTCTACGTATCGTTTTGTGGCTGCATCTCTTGATTTAAGTGGATCGTTTAGCATTATTATTCGATGATCTTTTGCGTCGACGGTAGAGTTGTTCTTGTACTGTAAGCACGCATCGTTTACGTACTGTAAAGAAACAACATCGTGCGGCTCTTCGGGATCACCCAAGTTGTGTATCTTTTTGTTTTTCACATCAAAGTGGCCATCGTTAGTCACTCCTAAACCAACATCCTCACGCAGACTTCGATGAGTTTCTTTTCGCACTCTTACAGTGCTGTCGTGTCTACCGAACTTGTCTACACTCATATTAATGAAGAACTGGTGGTCATAGAACGGTGCGTCTGCTTTTATACGATAATGTCGGCTTCACGTACTTCTTCCAATATCGAAACGGTTTCATTCGTATGTCCAGTATGTCCACTACTTTGAGAAGCCATTAACATTCTCAATCGATTAACCAACTCGTTAGGATCATCCCAATGTACATAATCGATTGCAGTGTTCGGCTTCATCTCCATATAGCCACTCCCTGTACGTTTTCGCGCACTCGATGCAAACAATTTAGATATTACTAGTCGGTACTTGACGCCACTGTTACTGTTTATTCGCGCATTGTATTTATAATTTTGTCTGTGTCCGTTGGTTGCCTGTAGTATGGACCTGTATTTCCTCATTTCGTCCTTATTGTATTTTTTCGGTAGTTTCATAAACAAAAGTTCGTACAGACCGGGCGTACCCTCGTAAATTATTCCTTTGACATGAAAGTTATCGTTATCATCGATTTTCACATTTGAATCACCTATCATCCATTTACCAGCCTGGTATCGAACGCCGTACATACGATCTATAATCCGTTTACAGTCAGCCGATTCGCACAAACGCATATATTTGTTTGCTAATGAATCGTCACTGAAATGTGAAGCGTTAGGGTTCCACGCGCCATCGTCACTGAAATGAGAAGCGTTATGACTCTGCGCGCCACTTTCGGTTTCAGTTATTACGTGTTGTGTAGCCGCTTCTTGTTTTATCTGCTCCTCCTCCTCCTCCTCCTCCTCCACCATATCACCACTTAACTTTCATGAAATAGCTTCTAACGGTTCCAGAATCGGCTTGTAATTTTTTCTGAACTTCTCGTCGCTTTCTCTGATGCCGTGTAGTAATGCATGATATTTTTTCCTTATGTTGTCGCTTATCGTATCTATATCATACGTAAGTTTCATACGTAAGTCGTTCCTCCTTATTCATCGCCATCGCGTGTTAGCAAGAGGACTGATTACATTACTGCAGTGCAACCACTTTATACTTCGCTGGAAACAATTATGAATCGATCAAAGCCGATTCTATATCTACCTTCATTTATTGACGAGTCTTTGTCTATGACTAGAAATCCATAACGATCCTTCCACGCTTCTGTGCAGACGTCTTTGAAAGCATCATGTTTCATATGTTGACGTGATCGTTGTATGCGTGACGTAAATTTAGATCGTCTTGTTTGAACAATACCAACAAGTTAGCGTTGTCACGCACCAATTGTTTTGGTATCTGACTATATGTCTGACATAGATAGAATGTGTCCACACCGCTATGTCTTTCCATAGCAAAATACTTTCGAATATTGTTTTGTCTTTCACACGATACGTCATCGAATACGATAACAGAGTTGAGACCGGTGATTTCACTTGGTGGTGGGACTTCTTCGTTCTCATTGTATGCGTGATAACCTAAACCTTCATCAGCGAGTGATTTCATCACTGTTCCTAGCATTCTGTATTTTGGTTGAAATAATGATTTTGAAAACACGTATACGTTGCGTAAACGTAGACCGTTGGCATCAAACAGTAGGTTGAACAGCACATTGGATTTTTCCACAAGAACTTGGGCCCGTAACGATACAGCGAATACTGTTCGGTAATAGTGGACCATGTTTACGTTCAGCGCTGCCTTCGTCACCTGCCAAAAGTCCATATCCTTTATTGGCAATTTGTTTGCTTGCTGTACAATCTTCATCTTCATGAATACCGAAAGCATACTGTTTTCAGCACGTGCTGTCACCTTTTTATATTAGATCTTTCTTATGTATCCATGCATCATGTTTACCATCGAAACCGAGCCAACGAACACGCACTCTGTCACCCTTGCGCTGTACACCTTTTCCACTAGGTATACGTCGCCGACTTTGGACTTGCTAATCTCATGGTCGTAAAAACCACCTTTCAACACTTTGTTCAGGTGATCTTTTAGCAGATAAGTGACGGGGATGGTAGTGGATTGTACTTTATCCACAGTGAATATTTCGTTAGTCCAATTTGGCGAACACCATTTTGTGCTTACTTATACGAACACGGTCACCGACTTTAAATTTAGGCGGTTTCACTGGACTGAATTTAGGCGCTGTGTTCTTCCTTATTCGTTCCAACACTATATGTTCGTTACCGTCATTCACTTGACAAGGTTTCATACCAATGGTTCTGTGCACGGTATTGTTGTACGATTTCAGCAATATGGGTAGTAGATCCAACCAACGGTAGTGTCCTTGTTCGCTGAAAGCTCGATACATGTGTGTCTTCAGTGTGCGATTAAAACGTTCCACTATGGACGCTTTTTTCTCACTATAGGTTGAGTAATGTTTCACATTATACTTTTTTAACAGCGCTTGTACTGTACTGTTGTAATACTCCTTCCCGTTGTCCGTCTGTCAATATTTCATTCGGTTAGCAGTTAGTATAGGCTCCAGTGCGTACGTTACTTCTTTTCCTGTCTTTGTTTTCAATGGTACAGCGTACGCGTATTTGCTAAACGCATTGATCACTGTCATCATGTACTTGTACCCTTTGTTCACTCGAGCGTATGGTATCATCTCCACAAGATCCGCCTGGTACAAGTCGTGTAGACCCTTTAATTCAACCGCACGTCTAACGAAATTCCTTCTCACTGCTCTGTGTAGCTCTAGAGCTATAGTCTTGCGTGCGTTGTTCATGGTTTAAGATACACTAACATAATACCAACGTTAAAAATACTATATATATGTATAACAGTTCCTTTGTTTTTCAGTATTCACTCTCTCTCTCGTCTGAATATCATCATCAACGATCATGTCCGGCCTTCAACAGAATCCGGAGCAACACCGGCAGGAACAGGGACAGGCTGAACAAGGTAAATTTAAATACCAATTGGTACAGTTAAGAAATTATTTTTTGTCTCCCTGTAATTATGTAGCAAAGCAAACTTTTTGATATGAATTAACGTATGATCCAACTCTGTCTAACATGCACAAGATAGTCTCTTGACATCGTTTAGAAATTGACATGGCGGAGAAAATTTTTTATGTTCCGACATAGGTTTGTCACCTTCTCTCCAATGAACTGTCTCTTGACATCGTTTAGAAATTGACATGACAGAGAAAATTTTTCATGTTCCACCATAGGTTTGTCACCTTCTCTCCAATGACCTAATTCAATTCCGCAACAAAAGCATTTAACTCTATCGTCTGTGAATGACATACTATGCCCGCAAACATCATAATTTAGCGGATAGTAGTAAAACCCAGCAAACGCTAACTCGTCAGGGCTGACAAACGTTACTTCCCAATACTTGAACGATTTTCTTCTTTCACTTTCAATGTTAAAATCGGGAGTAGCTGCCATCTTCACGGTTTGCAATAAACTGACATATTACTAACGAGCACTATCTATTTATTTACCACAAACATGAATTTGTGTGTGTTATTCATCATTCCTATTAGCTAATACACATGTTTCTATTGTTTCAGTTATAACACGATTTTATATCGTGAGAAACAGCAGTGTCAGAGGATCTGTCACAACATTCAACTACCTACCCGTGTACACTGACACGGGAGACCAGGACATATTATCTGTAATGACCGAGGTGCGACCTTTATTGTGCGAGGATATTCTGGTAGAACAAACACGTTTACGCAATATCAAGTGGCATATTGCGTGCAGGATACGTTTCACTAAAACCATGATAGATGGTGACAGCGGCGAAGAAAAAGAAGTAACGAAAGACGCCGTCTTCCACGGACGTTGTTGC
Source organism: Magicicada septendecula (assembly GCA_034769895.1). Lineage (NCBI taxonomy): Eukaryota > Metazoa > Arthropoda > Insecta > Hemiptera > Cicadidae > Magicicada > Magicicada septendecula. The sequence goes on from CM068372.1 coordinate 171,750,155, forward strand.
GAGTTGAACTGTCTGCTAGACGAATCCTACGATAAAATCATGAATAGCATATCCAATTTTACCCGTGACGGGAGCGGATGGTCGGTGGACGCTGTACTGAAGCTGGAACTGGTTGTTGGACGGTACCGGCCACTATCAGCGTCCTCCTACATTCCTACCCCGCGAAAACTCACACTCACCAAGGCAGTAGTCAATATCAAGATCCCACAAGATGAAATGTGTTTTCTATGGTCTGTACTAGCCCACATAGCCCACAAGAAAAGCATAAAGAATTTGTTTCAAAATACATCTCCTTCATAAACACAATAAATATGTCCGGCATCGAGTACCCTGTTTCTGTAAACTCCATTTCTAAATTTCAAACACAGAATCCTGACATTTCTATAAACGTTTTCGGCTATGATATAGAAGACAATATCAGAAACGAATTGAAAAATGATGTTTACCCATTAGGAGTTACCCCAAATAAGCATAGGTCACATCACGTTAATCTTGAATTTTCCTGCACAGACTACCGCCTACTGTATGATACTACATGATTCACTTGTAGAATATACACCATTGTCCAACACAGTACATAGACGTGTTTAAGACTTACTTATACATATTTTGTAAATACTAGTTTTAAATATATATATATATATATATATATATTTTCATATTTGTAACAATATAATATTGGAGCTGTGTATGTATTTTAATTGTAAAAACTAGTTTAGATATATTTTCATACTTCTAACAATATAATCTTGGAGCTGTGTATGTATTTTTAATTGTAAAAATTAGTTTAATATATTTTTATACTTGTAACAATATAATCTTGGGCTGTGTATGTATTTTAATAAATGTATATAGCACACACTTTATTATTATTTGTAACCCACTTCCCTAATGTGCAAATATTTTATTTTTTATTTATTTTTTTTTTATTTTTTACTTACTTGCAACAAACTAGCGAGCGTTGTCCACACACACACACGTACCCTTAAATGAAAGGCGTTGTGTATACTGAAGGCTCGTGCGCTTAAATTCAGCTATACATAAAATATATCTTCGATTAGAAGTGTAATATATAAAAGTACAGTGAGAATCAATTTCAGAAATTGTAACAGACACTGACATAGTAATTTGACCACACACACACACACACACACACACACACACACACACACACACACACACACACACACACACACACACACACACACACACACACACACACATTTAGCGATGTTTTTACTTATTTGAACAAGTCATGTATTAAATTCAATAAATAATACACTTGATAATGTTTTAATGTGAATAATTTTACGTTTAAATTAGTAATTGGACCACACACACACACACACACACACACTTAGCGATGTTTTTACTTATTGAACAAGTCATGTATTAAATTCAATAAATAATGCACTTGATAATGTTTTAATGTGAATAATTTTACGTTTAAATAAAATCTGTACATACAATAAAATTATGTTCACTTATTAACGTATTCAAAATATTTCGTGTACACGTAACGTTAACTATGTTGATTAGAAGTGTAATATATAAAATACTATGAGAATAAATTATTGAAATTGTAGCAGGCATTAACATATCAAGTATTGTTTTGGAAATTATACGCTTATAACTACAATCTGCCGTTAAATAACACACACTTGATAATGAATGTTCACTTATTAATGTATTCAAATCTTTTTTACTCACCTCTTAAAAATGCTGGTGTACACAATGATCGATTTCACAATGAGTGCGTCGTATCAAGTACACGAAGGCTATTGCAATGAGAAATCGTGACTGCTCTTCTTCGCGTATATATTGATGTATTATACAATGGTAGTGGGGGTGGCTTCTGCGTTCGTTTTGGGAGTAAATACTTTCGAATCCATAAGTAGCGCGACTTACTGACGGCGCTTAATTACTATCTTTGGTGTATATAAATTTCTAAATCGCTGCCAATGACCGCCATGTGTCAAAATTAGAAAGTAGGACGCAGCGAGGTAGGCGATAAATATATTTCCTGGTGATGACATTTTAGTATCGCTAATTACAACGCTGAAAATAAATTTCTAAAACCGATGTAAAGTCGTGTCAATGACCGCTTGTATTTTGAATAATTGCATTACAATGGTCGGTAACCTATAGTTTAAGTTTGTGTACACGGACTGTATCTTTCAATCATGAACATTATTATTTAAACTGATAATTGTTTTTATTAAAATCTTACAATGACAAAATATTATTATTATTTCATATTGTATTTATTTTATATCATTGTTTATGATATATATATATATTTAATCAATGCAAAATGAATTTTTAAAATTACAATGGTCTGTAAACCATATTTAAGTTTGTGTACAGTGACGCTGTCAACGACTTGAATGAGGGAATTTCTGCCGACGTCTGCAGCTAGAGAGAGAGAGAGAGAGAGAGAGAGAGAGAGAGAGAGAGAGAGAGAGAGAGAGAGAGAGAGAGAGAGAGAGAGAGAGAGAGAGGGAGAGAGAGAGAGAGAGAGAGAGAGAGAGAGCGAGATAGTTACTTACATTCAAATGTGAGAGAGAGGGAGTGAGAGCGAGAGATGTGAGAGAGAGAGAGAGACGTTACATAAACACAGAGAGAGAGAGAAATGCAACAGTAATCTACTAAATGTGTGTGTGTGTGTGTGTGTGTGTGTGAGAGAGAGAGAGAGAGAGAGAGAGAGAGAGCGAGATAGTTACTTACATTCAAAGAGAGAGTTGATAACATGATATCACAGTAAAACCGATGGCATAGAGAGAGAGAGAGAGAGAGAGACACACACACACACAACAGTAATCTAGTAAATGTATGTGTGTGAGAGAGTTGATAACATGATATCACAATCGACAACAATCGTATGGTTTTTAATGTACACTATAATGCGTCTACTTATATATAGTTTGAATTTCATACCACAGAAAAATGTTGGCAGACCTGTTCTATACACTATAATGGCAGAGGTTGGTAACCCTGATTATATAGTTTAATATACACTATAAAACACATCAAGTTTGAACCTCCCACCCCACCCACCTTCAACCGCCCACCACCCACCACCTACCCCTGATACGCAAATCAGCTTAATTACAAAAATAAAAAATTATATTCGCGGATGCTGTGGTCCATTGAACCCCCCACCCTCCCCTTGATATGCAAATCAGCTTAATTAAAAAAAAATAAAAATCAAATTAAAAATATAAAAAATTATATTCGCGGAAATTCGCGGACGCTGTGGTCCATTGGTTGTGGGGAGAGCGTGGGAAAAAATCTTGGAGCGTGGGAACGGCGGCATCTCTTTGATCAAGAGCGTGGGAAAGGCGGCATTCCTTTGTGAGTCAGGACCAGTAGTTTCCCTCTACTTGCGGAACTAGCCGGAATCAACTATATTCGTACCTTTGTGAATTCATGTGGAGGTGTCGCCACAAAGACAATGATTTGTTTCAATAAATTTTGACAGATATTCATGAGTACTGGCCGCCTCAATAGTTACTGAATAATGTCTATTAATTATATTACGTTTAAGTGTAGGTAGTAATGTTGAACTAATTGTATCATGTGTATCATCAACAGACATTTTGTGTGTTGTAGGTAAGTCATTTTGAATAATTAATAATCTTCCGACTGTAGAATGTATAGAGGTATAGAGTATAGATTGTATAATGAAAGATGAACGAATTGCCGAAGTGAACGAATGCGGGGTTATATTGAAAAAGACCCGAATTTTTAGGCAATTCCATGGCTAAATGGAAAGATAATTTGCGTATACATCAACAAAAGTTAGGCCATGCCTCTGAGAGATATTGTGTTATACCAGTGGGTATAGAAACTACAAAACCTGACAAATACTTTATTCGCCAACAGTTCGTTGCTAACAGTGAACAATCTGAAGAGTCATTCAGGGGCGGATTTACGCACAGGCAGACTAGGCACTTGCCTGGGGCGGCAAAATTTGAGTTAAGAAATGATATTTTTAGAAAAGGCAAATGGACAAAACAAGCGGCACTCCAATGCCAGTTGAGCAGGTTGAACTACAGCCAACAAAGTACGATAAGCGGTTAACACCTCTGAGTCTTTGCCGCCTCATTCGTAAAGATGATCTTCAGATGGTCTATCCGAACTTAGATATTGCTCTGTGAATGTTTGTGAGTACGGCTGTCTCCAATTGTTCAGCGGAAAGAGCTTAGAAGAGTAAAAACATATCTCCGCACAAACATGGGAGAGGATCGCTTAAACTCGCTGGCGGTACTGTCAATCGAAGGTGACATGTTAACGTCAATGGAGTTTTCTGAAGTTATTGATGTCTTTGCCCGAAGAAAACTGTAAATACTTTTGTTATAACTAGATTTTTCCAAGTAATACGTTTTCAGTTTCATTGTTTTCATATCAAACATAAATCAGTATTAGTTGCATTATTATTATTATTTCTGTGCTGTAATCTTTGAATACGATAAAATTAGTTGAGTTGCATATATAACTGTACCAGTATTCCAGTATTTTCCGTTTGTCATTTAATAAATAATGTTTGTACCCATATTTTATGTGATTTTATTTACGTTTCCCTTAATTTCTAACTAAAATTATTTATTTTCTTCTGACAAGTAAATATTTATATTATCAATGTTTATTTATTTTTACATGAAATATAATTCACCTGACAGTCAAAGGAAACGAGGCAGACAATCAAACTGGGGGGAAAGAGGATGTGAAATCAAAGAGGGGCAGGGAGGGGGAATGATGGAGAGAGATAGGAGCGGGTGGAGGGGGGCGGCAGTACAGCAAATCCGCCCATGAGAGTCATGAACCTCATTTGATAACTGAGGATTATTAAATAACTCTGTGAATAAGGTGTAGAGGTTTAGAACCTGCGCGTGAAGTAAATATTAAACATCTTTACAGCCGTGTATCAAATGTGAACACGCTGACATTAAATGTCTATCAAATACATTTGTACTACTAGCCTGTGGAAATAATTTTCTACCCTTGGTTTTGGGTTGGCACCATCGGTTGTACTAAAATCCCTGTTAAAATCCAAGGTTACTCTACTACATAAGTAGAAAACATAAGCTTACAGTGCCATAGTTTTGTGCATTATGGTATAGTAGGCCTATACATGTTTGCAATTATTACTTAAAAAAAGTGAGTGTTGTTTTGATAATCAAGATATTCGTTTATTTGTTCAGTTTATTTATTTGGTTTCATTTTTCGTAAACATGAGTCTAACTGAACAAGAAATGTTAAAGCTTTTGGAAATGTCTGAAGTGATGAACAACTATTTAGGAGTAATAGTGACAATGATCCAGAATTTTTTGTTAGTTCTAATTTTTAATGTGACCGTTGTGATGCTGAATGTAATATTAAAAAATTGTGTAAATAAATACGAAAACTTGTGCACGTTGTCCATGGTAATGTTGCTGATTGTGAGAATTGTTGCTGATGCAGTAACTGGTGCTGCAGAAACTACTGAAACTATCCCAAACACTTTGGTGAAGGAGAGTTATCTGTAGTGGCGTATCTAAAATTTGGTCTTGGGTGGTGGGTGGGGTCCGGTTGCGTCGGCTTCATACAAGAGAAAAAACAATTAAGACTAATAAACATTATTATCTTTAAAGTGGTTGAAATAGTGTGATAATATCCTGAAATCAATCCCATTAAAGTAAACGGTAATAACACAATAAAAATAGGCATTATTGAAAGATGGTTTAGGAGATACTTAATGACTGAATCGATTTTCCTATATATTTCCCGTATAGGTCAGTGCTGTATAATAAACATGTTTGTATATTTAAAAAAGATATAACAATGAAAAATAAATAAATACAATAGCCTAAAAATTAAGAGATTAACAAATTTCGTCAACTTTTTCGACCCTCTGTGGGCATCCCTCTGGTCCCGTTCGTCCCCCCCCCCGTAAATACGCCCTGGTTATTTGACACATCAGAAGTCTGGTAATGAATTACACTCTAATGAGATTGTAAATAATTCTGTAAACATTGCGACATCCCGGGTGAAATATACAGGGTGTTCACAAATGGTCGTCCAATATTTCGGTAACGTGTTCCTTACATAATTATAAGAAAAACAGTCTCTGTAAACATAGGTCCATAAAAGTATAGTTTTCCATCTGTCCGCCATTTTGTATTTTTCAAGAAAAAATTTATTTCTCAAGAATGGAGTAAGGTATTCTAATGACATCTGGTATGTGTTACCCTAGTAACATAATATACAAAACAAAATCTTTTGAAAATTTTACATTCACAAATTTCAAAATGGCGGATGTTTTAATTTTTAAATCATTCATATCTCACAAAATATTATTTTTATGGAATAATGTCTCATTAAATAAATCTTTAACATTATTTCATGAATAAAATGATACCTTATCTGTTACAATGCGATCTCAAACAACCGAGTTATGATGAAAAATGTCAGTGTGAGCCAATCAATGCTCAATATCATGAAATCAGTGATGTTATCTCGTCCAGTTATTATTCAAAAACACTAGGCCAACTGAATATAAGTCAACAATACTTCAATCAGCTGTTTTATAAATTAATAAGCAAATTTGTAAAATTGAAACTGCAGTTGATCTTAGTGTTTTGAACAGAGTAATGAATTGTGCGTTATTTTGATAATTTTTTCGCAATACTGTTGTTTTGTTTTTATTATTCTTTGTTTTATTGTTTATTGTGCGTTATTTTCGTAATTGTCATTAGATATGGCAAATTTGTATAGTAATCATGAAATGACTGACCTTCATTTCATCTACGGGAAAGCCAATGGATCTGCTACAAAAACAGTCCGCTTTTATCGTGAAGCTTATCCAGATCGTAGGCAGCCTTTCAGTAAAATGTTTGTGAAAATCCATAAGCGATTGTGTGAGATTGGTACATTCCAACCATCGACTCAGGATTATGGTAGACCGAGATCTGTTTCAACTGCTGAATTAGAGGAACGAGTTTTGGTCAGAATTGAAGAGGAACCAGAATTGTCATACCGAAGAAGCGCTCATCAGGAAGATATTCAAAGTCACACCACCATATGGAAAATTCTTCGCAATCAATTGCTGTATCCGTATCACCTTCAGCGTGTTCAAGCTCTCGTACCAGCCTATTTCCATACCAGGACTGGGTTCTGTCAGTGGCTAATGAATCTGTCAGTGGGAAGTTTGTGACCCTATGTTTGTATCCAAAATTTTATTTACGGATGAGGCATCTTTTATTCGGGATGGAATAAATAATTTCCACAACAACCATATCTGGGCAGAGAAAAATCCACATGCAACCTTAGTGTCAAACCATCAGCATCGGAACTTACTGTTACTGTTTTCGTCTAAAAAACTGTTGACTGCCACGAAGAAATTACATCTGGAAAATTTAAACAGTGGTTGGTGCATTCCTTAGTTTCGAACATGAAACAGAACTGAATTATTGTGTACGAAAACGGATCATATTAATCGCTGCAAAGAAACAGAGCCCCGACACGCGTCAGCAAAAAAAGTGATATATATATATACTGTACTGTTTAGAAATGAATGACATCACAACATTCAGCAGTCACGTGAACCCCTTGAAACTGTGAAACATTGACGTTTACTACGTAACTGACGAGATTGATAAACAGAATGGACATATAATGTTTCGTCTTCCACCCTGTCATTGTCACATCAACCCGATAGATTTGGTGTTATTCCAGGTTGAAGCCTGACTTTTAAATTAAAAGATATAGGAGTCTTGGTGCATCAAAGTGTAGAGAACATTACTACTGGAAAACGGAAGAACGTTGTTGGTCATAATTGCCGCATTTTGAACTACACATGGGGCCGAGGATGTATGCTGGAACAGAGGGCTGAAGAGGTGAAGAGGTTAGATGACGATGATATTAGGACCGAATAAGAGGAAACATCTGAGGACAAGACCAACGAACAAGAAGTTCTGTAACGGGATTGTGGTGCCTATCCGTTACTGGAATCCCGCAGGTAAGAAATTCAACTTAACCGGATTAAATTTACACGACTCTTTTGTTTCTGCGTATTTTGATAAATGTATTACCCTTATAAGATATAATTTGTCATTGTATGAAGTCTGACAATAAAAAGTCACAGAAGACTTTGGCAGACCATGGTCGGCCCCAGCGCTTCTGCCGCCCTTTGCAGTATTTATGAGTGCCGCCCCTCCCTATTTTAACTCTGAACACATTTACGCATACTAGACCTACTCTAAAGATACGGCGATTGCCCTCAAATGACGACTAGGAATGTTTGCATTGCTGTGTTTATCAAATAACTAGAACTTTTTTGAGTTTACGATGCGGCGAACGGCTACAATAAAAATTGTAGAGACAATACAAGGAATCGTGAGACAATAAAAATGTATGCATATGTGATGACTTAAACTTAAAATACTAACTAAAATTCATTATGATTGAAATATAACAAAAGTAATGTATCATATACCTTAGTTAAAAAATACTCGTCTACCTTTTGCACTGGCAAACTCCTTTATGACTTCGTTGCAATCAAGCGATTCGGCTAACTGATGTTCTATAGATATAGTCGCTAGACCATACCACTCAGGCGAGTCTCAGACATTCTCGATCTGAGATAAGTTTTAATACGTTTGAGCTTCGAAAAAGTCAGGTTTACGTTCTCTCGTTCACGTTTTTTCGACTCTTCGTTAAACTCCGCTGACTTTATACATAAAGTAATTCTTACTGATCTTACATATTGTGGTGAAATTATGTGAATAATTTTACTTTTTCCCTCAATTTCAAAACTTAGCATCCCGGAATCTGCCGCCCTGGGCGGTGGCACGGTTCGCCCCTGCCTGGAGCCGGGCCTGCGGCAGACTTCTCTTAAGACTGGCAAATAAAATGTAGACTTCTGTTTAAATATTTTGTAATATGAATGTGTATAAGATAATTTAAACATTCATGAAGTGCTTTTAGAAACAATAATTATTAAGGTTAATAATTTGACTAGTTTTTATAACTTCGAGGGGAGGTGGAGATTATAGCCTACTGTGTAGGCCCTACAGGTGAAAATTATTATTAGGCTACTTGTTCTTATTTCATTAATTTATTAATTTCATTGATGTGGCTTCGTATTTGACAAATGTAGTTTCCTAATTTTATTACTGGTAAGACAGCGTGTGCGGCTAGCTCATACAACGAACATATGCAGAACAGCTTCGGTAAATGTAAATCTTCCCGTGTACAGTAGGCAACGTCGCTTTCGCATCGAAATGTCAAGGGTCGAATATTGGACGACCGAAGTATACACCACATTCCAGAGTCCGTTTATTGCAGTCTGATTTACAGAACCTTCCCAAACGTTAGAAAATGATTTTATATATTTAACTCGAGGAAAATGTCCAACAAACACACACATACGCGTATATTGCAACGTTACAACTATTTATAAAATGAGTACACTTCTGTCCATGTACCCAACGCAATTGTATAGTATTAAACACCGGCTAGGTCGTAGGATTTATGTTTTCGTTCCGTTAAGTATATGTGGTGGTTGCACAATAAACGTATAATAAAAAAAAGGAGTGAAACGTTGATAACACGAAACAATTTTTGTTTAACAATGAATTAATCAAAACATAGTAACAGAATCAATCAGTCTATAAAATATTGCAAAGAAAATTATTTGATTGTTAAAATTTGAAACTAGAAAATTCAAAATATTCTCTTTTATAAAGTTACACTCTGAAAACATACCATATCTTTCCTATTCAGCACACGTTAATAACCTATAGTCTTAAATATCTAAACATATAGGCCTATGATAAACAATTGTTTTATATTGCATGGGTGTCTGACTTTGAATCATTATTAAAATTTGAACTCATAGTAACTCATTCATAAAAATAATATTAACTTTACCAAATAAAAAATATCGGTATGGAGAACCATACATGACTTCCATGTTCTAAGATTTATATTTAAAATCATTTTCGAAATGAAATATTACTATAGAAACTACTTCTTTCTACTTACTGCTTCAGCCTTAACCACAGTACTCTGGTCACTAACGTATACCACCTCACGTTATCGCACTCGATTTTCACTGATGATGGAAGTCGATGGCATTTCCGAAACGTCTGGTTTTGTAGAAAACATTGGACTACGGCCAAACATCCCGGGAAGGAATTTTAACAAAAACTACTTCTTTGTTGCCGATAACGTTGTACAATATATATAAAAAATTGCATAAAATTAATGGCTTGTATAAGTTAATGTTTGATCTCCATTAAGTAGTGCTCAAGTTTCCAAAGTTTTAATATTATGATGTCCGTAATTAAAACATCAGAGCAGGTTTAGTGTGTATGAGGGTACACCGTGGACAAAAATTTTCAACATTTCCTATTGAGCGTTGCTACAGTGTTCCTAGTTGCAGCGTTCCTATCAAGCTGCGAATCTACAGTGTACGTTTCACAGAACAAACACGCGAAAAAGAAGGAGCGCTCCGAAGTCACTCATGGACCCTCAGCATCTTGCAGAGGGTTCATTCCCTAAAGATGAAAAGTCTGTCTATGAATCGTTCCTCTGTAAACACGTGCAGTTACACTGCCCAGCGATCCACAGGAAGCAAATCGCTATCCACGCTGGACACTTTTCAGCTTGCACGCGTTATGTTGGTATGGGTTTCGGCACTTACCATTTAAAAAGCGTGCAAATGTAAGAAAATAAACATGAGTGAGGCCAGAAATAAAGCGAATTGTGTGTGTGTGTGTGTGTGTGTGTGTGTGTGTGTGTGTGTGTGTGTGTGTGTGTAAAATGAAAAAATTATAATTTTATTGCCTGGCAACAAAATTATTTTATTTTTAACAATTACCATCGTTTCAAAAAGTTTAAATGAATTTTCAAGTACTTTACTGTTGTTAAAACGTAAAAGGTTGCAGGTAAACTACCCCTTCCCCTTAACCGATCTTCACCAAAATCGAAAGTCATTGAGATATCTACAATTCAGGGACGTATGCAAACAATTATTTGATTTTGTTTGAATTTTCGGCTGTTATCGTTTGCCATAGAAAATTACCATTGATAAAAAAATGTTGCCAGTAAACTACCCCTTCCCCTTAACCGATCTTCACCAAAAACTACAATTCTTGAGTACTCTACACGTCAGGACTGTATGCAAAAAATTATTTCATTCTGTTTGGATTTGCGGCTGATATCGTTTGGCATAGAAAATACCCTTGTTAAAAAAACGTTGCAGGTAATCTACCCCTTTCCCTTAACCGATCTTCACCAAAAACTATAGGTCTTGAGAACTCTACAATTTAGGGCTGTATGCAAATATTCTTTTGATTCTGTTTGAATTTGCGGCTGTTATCGTTTGCCATAGAAAATACCCTTGTTAAAACATAAAACGTTGTCGGTAAACTACCCCTTTCCCTTAACCGATCTTCACCAAAATCAATAGGTCATGAGAACTCTACAATTCAGGGCTGTATGCGAAACATTATTTATTTCTGTTTATAATTTGCGGCTGTAATCGTTTTCCAAAAAAAAAATATCGGTATGGAGAACCATACATGACTTCCATATTCTAAGATTTATATTTAAAATCATTTTCGAAATGAAATATTACCATAGAAACTACTTCTTTCTACTTACTGCTTCAGCCTTAACCACAGTACTCTGGTCACTAACGTATACCACCTCACGTTATCGCACTCGATTTTCACTGATGATGGAAGTCGATGGCATTGCCGAAATGTCTGGTTTTGTAGAAAACATTGGACTACGGCCAAATATCCCGGGAAGGAATTTTAACAAAAACTACTTCTTTGTTGCCGATAACGTTGTACACATATATATCAGTGGCGAAGTTACATGGAGGCAATGCCTACCCTAAAAAATTCTGTAGAATAAAAATTATAAATACGTATGAACTACATAACGTAAAGATTATACATTGTTACTGCGACTGTCAAATTTATTAAACCGAAACGTGCTTTATTGAGCGACCGCTAGATGGTGACAGGTGAGATTCGGCATAGTTCGTTTAAAGCGAATGAGGCAACCTGAACTTGCCTCAGCGGTTTTTGTATACATCGTATGTAAGCAATGTAGTGGTGTGATAGGGAAGTGTAGGGAGGGGGGATTGTCCCGCGCTGTACACATAGAGCGTTGAGGCATGCCTCACTTCTGTGGTCCAAACAGTTAAGTGAAAGCGCCTGTGTTGTTTCTAAGTGTTTATTTTATGCGGTTATTAAAAGTGTCACTGTTATTCCGCTGAACTAACAGATGATCAAGATTGTTATTTGAATTATTTTTAACATTAAACATATATATAGAAACTAATCAAGTTTAAAAGTTTGAAGTTCAATCAGTTGTATTATTGTGTATGACTAATACAAGGATTGTTCAATAGACACACGTATAGAGCTGTAAAGCATTTTTTATTCAACGATTTTAAAAGAAGTCTCCAATAACATTAAGACATGAGTTCCACTGTTGCGCTAACCTGTAGATTCCCTGCTAGTAAAATTCTTACGGCTGTTTGTGGAACCATTCGGTTACAGCAAACTCTACCTCAGCGTCCGATTTGACCCACCGTCCTTTTAGTGATTCCTTAAAAAAAATTTAAGATAAGATTTTTGCCTACCCATTCATTAACTACTAGCTTCGCCAGTAAGCAAATTGATGTCCATTTTTTCGGCTTGCACGCGTTATGTTGGTGTGGGTTTCAGCACTTTCCATTTAAAAAGCGTGCAAACGTAAGAAAATAAAAAAAATAATTTAAAAAATTAAAAAACACGACTGCCAAAAAAATAAATGAATAAATAAAAAATAAATTGATAAAAAACTAAATAAAAATAATATTTAGTAAAAATCACAAAATCTAAATAAAGTCGATTTAAAAAGCCAAAAACAAGGTATTGAAATTCAGCTCTGATCAGATTTAACGAAAATGTTATGAATGATTAAAAGCATAGTAATTTTATTAGATTTAAATTACTTTTCGATGTTGAATATATATCAATGCATCATATGAAGACTACAATTATAAAAAATATTGCTGATAAAATTTTGCTCTTCAATTTCTAATTTTCAATGCAGTCGGGGGCTGTTTCTAAATAGATTTGTTCTTTTCATTAAACAGCCCCCGACTGCATTGAAAATTAGAAATTGAAGAGCAAAATTTTATCAGCAATATTTTTTATAATTGTAGTCTTCATATGATGCATTGATATATATTCAACATCGAAAAGTAATTTAAATCTAATAAAATTACTATGCTTTTAATCATTCATAACATTTTCGTTAAATCTGATCAGAGCTGAATTTCAATACCTTGTTTTTGGCTTTTTAAATCGACTTTATTTAGATTTTGTGATTTTTACTAAATACTATTTTTATTTAGTTTTTTATCAATTTATTTTTTATTTATCATTTATTTTTTTGGCAGTCCTGTTTTTTAATTTTTTAAATTATTTTTTTTATTTTATTTTATTTTTTGTGTTCAATAAGAGTATAATGGGAATGTGCAGTGTGTGCGTGCGTGTGTGCGTGCGTATGTGTGAAGTGCAAAAAAAATTTCAATTTTTACATAGTTTTATTTAGAAACTTTATTATGTACATAGTATAATTAGCGTATGAACTTATAAACTTATAAATATAGTATAGCTTTATTTTATATACTATTATATAACTAGTATAATACAAACATTTCGATAAATTGTTTTATAAATTATATAATTAACAAAATAATTTCATTTATTAGAAATGATAAAGAAAAAGCTTTGGTCTACAGATTTCTGAGTCGATTTAATTCCTCAAGTGAGTTTTTATCGTGCGGTTCATGCAACAATTTTCGTGGATCCAGACAACTTATCGCTAATCCCTCTAATGTTTTCACACGACTTAGTGCGACGTAGGCCTGACCCTTGGCAAAATTATTACTACTCAAATCAATGACTGCTTTGTCTAAAGTAGTGCCTTGGATTTCATGTACTGTTACAGTCCAACACAATATTAATGGCAGCATACGTCGTTCTACTTTGCCCTGGCCTCGCAAAGCATCATATTCAACAGTGGTGGGCTCTATCTTTACTCCAATACCAGCAGTATTTCCCCTAATTGATCTGTCATCAAATTATACAAATACGGCTTGTGGAAGCTCACCAGGTTGAAGCTGATCTCGACGTAGTGCAGGCCACTCAATTTTTCTAATGATGCCGATTGCTCTGTTGACCAGACCATGATTAACATTAATGTTTTTTCGCAACATTACCCTAGATCCGACTCCGATTACTAAAGAGTTTGGAATACCTCCAGTTTTGTTTGGATCCGTTGGTATGAAGTCTTTCTTTAACTTTTGTCCGTAATTCTTAGCTTCGACAGACACATCCACCGCTGCAATATCGTAAACTTTAGATGATGTTTTCAACTTTTCAGTCATCATAGCATTATATTCTTCTACCTGTTTAGTGGTTGGGAAAATACGCAGACACTCGCCATCAGCAAATTCATCTGTCAAAGGAACTCTTCGACGATCTAAAATTTCTAGCTGCTGCATGGTGATTTGCCCGACTCGTAAATTATTTAGAATGTCTATAAAAGTAGTGTAACCTCTCTATGCTTTTGGTATTTATCTTATTTCCTTTTAAATTTCTATCGCCTTGCTTATTGGCTTTCAAAGAGAGGTTACAAGTTATATAGAACTAGGCAGGAGCCTAGAGAAGCAAAATTATGCTGGGTCCAGTATGACGGGACTTGCAATGAACTCAGCCATAATATAACAATAACAGATTTATTATATCTCTGGAATTCATACTTGTGTACAAGATAAAAATGTATCTATATAAAAACTACCAAAAGGTACATCATGGCAAGCATGTATAAATTAAGTGTACATCAGCATAAGTGTGCACAAAGTAAATGTGTATACATATATATAATAAAAAAAATTTGAATCACAACTAGCATATATAATTCCAGTTTACCTAAGAACAAGTGTATATAATTGAATAGAATTACATCAGAACAAGTGTATATAACAGTATATAAGTTAAATGTACATACATAAATAAAATATAAAATGCACAAACACATGTAAAATTCTCCCCGTCGTGTGGCTAGCTAGACACATAACAACACACATACAGAACACAAGGTACACAACTCACAGTCATTTACTTTCAACACGCATGCCCCTGTAACGCACCCACCCACTGGGTAAAGCAACTATCATCTTATGCCCCGGCAGTGATAAAATATACGCCCGTCGGCAACCCGTTCAGTAGGATAACATAAACTCCAACCCCTTTAAAGACGAATAATTCATGCCGCATAAATGAAACTGGACCACCCATTTGTCTAGCATTCCGTTTATTAATGACCCATGATGAGTGTGTGAACCTTTGTTCCGTTCACAGCACCAGGTAATGTTAACAAACTCCTCACCTACTTCCAGACAGTGTTTATAAAATTCTAGACAGTATTGACTTCACAAAATCCCAAAAAGGAATTAAATCCTTATGTACTTTAATAACAGAAATTAATTGATTGAGGCTTTACAATTTCAGAAGATTTTGACAATATGTCTATCTATTTAATTTACCCAAAAAGAAGAGGATGAAAACCAGTTTAATATTCAAAATTAAACAGCAACTTCTCTACGTGTGAAGTCAACCCATATGTGTTTGCCAGTTAAGAAAACAATCAGCTTAGCCCTTGTGCAAGGGGCAAAATCGGCTAAAATATTTCAAGAACATTAATAAATCGTTTCGATTAGCCTCAGATAACTGTATAAAATAATCAGAAAAAGAATACAAGAAGGTGGTTGTGCTCTGGCATCTGCGGGAGCGCGCCCACATGTAGTTGACAAAACTTGACAGGACATCAGCCTGTCTGAGAATGCCCTAGCGCGTGTCCAAGAAACTAAGTGCCCTTTTGTAAACCCTTAGAACGTCCCAAAAAAACTTCAGGAAAGCCCCCAACCCTTAATTGTGAAACCACAGTCAATATAATTTTTATACACCACTGTTCCAGCCGGAACAGGGCTACAGGGCCGTAACCTAAATTTGTGTAATGAGTAAAGCGAAAAGAAATACAACTGTAAAATAGTACAAGAGTGAAATGGCTGGCGCGCTCCCGCAGTGCAGCACGCACTTACAGTCATAGCATTTAGTGTTATAGAAAAAAGGTTATAAAAGTTCAGGAATTTTTTATAGAGAGTGTTCAGGGTCATGATCACAGTTCACTTCCCAATTAGACAGTCTGGACACGTGGTCCCCTGGCTTCTAAGTTATTCACATAAACAGGCACACTGCCGGTTCGGCCCCCAAAAAAGAAAAAGCATAAATGTCACCTCATAAGTGCTGGCGAGTGCAACATAGTGATTCCGTCTCCATCTCCTTCTTCGTAGGCGGTCTTTACATGGTTCACAGCTCGGGCAGATGTACAGCCCACCGCCGACCAGGAAACCGACTTAGTGCGAGAACCCTAAGAAATCAAGTAAATTAGAGAACGTCTATAAAAAGGGTACACCCGAGTGGAGGTAATTAACCTCTTAAAGGGCCGCCAGCTAACTCTCACCAAAGGCACAAAATTAATTAATTAAAGTTTTTACAACCTGCTTAAATAGTCTACATTCAGCTATGGAATAAGTAAATTTGCATTATGAACAGAACTTATTAAATTGTGGCATAAATTAAACCGGCCACGTGCAGAGCAGTAATCATAATTTAGTCAAAAAAAAAATGTTAACAGCAAGTCACTCACAGCATTGAGAATGTTTTACCTTCAATTAAGTTTCGTACACAGAAGCTCTCACACTTCATTCTCTATTTGTGAACATAATTAACAAAGACGGCGACAGTATACTACCTGCCACGACACAGATCACTACCTGACTGCACACCAAGTTCTTTAGTGATTAATTTTTATGTAATGCACTTTTACAATGAGAATGACTCTTGAAACTTCTAGCATCATAGCAGAAAATAATAAGGCATGACTATATAAAGGGCGTTACATACAACAGAAAAAAAAAAGAGTTTCTCTTACATTACTTTGTCAGGTCGCACACACATGAATACGTACTTCACACGATCGCATATATCTTGTTATTAAATATGCAAACAACTAATGAAAATAATTAATTCTTACCGAGAGTCGTTTTATTCTCTACTCCATCCTATAGAGATATTCAACTGCGCAGAAACGAATCGAAGAGAGGAGACGGAGCACAATCTTTTCTAGGAGAGGCAAGCGCTGACTGACACACAATACACAGTCGTAACAGCCCAAGTAGAGCTGCGCGCGCAACGGCACACAACCTCTCCCCTTCACACCGCCGGACAAAGGTCGCGAGTGTATCACGTTATGTTACCGTAAACTGACTTGTTCTAAAATATTTTGTAACGGCTGGCTCCGCGCCTCACTCACGCATATTACAACCATGAAAACTTTCTAGAATTTATATTTTGTAACCGCCGGCTTCGAACCGGCACAGTAGTGTCGTTAGCTTGCCGCATATTTTGAGGTAATTCACAGAAGCTAAACAGTGTCCACAAATTAATTTCAGCTGATAAGTAATGAGGCTGGTTGAAGCAGTAGGTACCACCAACTGCTTTTGATACAGGTGGCAACTGCATTAGATCGCCAAACAAAATAATATTGATACCCCCGAAGAGAGCATCATTCATTTTAAGCTGTTGCAACCTTAAGTGAATATTTCTTAGGGCAGTATAGGGTACCATTGAGATTTCGTCAATGATTAGCCAATTAATATGCTTCCACCTTAGCCGTTCCCTTTGAAGACGCTCACCAGTAAGAGGGCGAAGAGCTGTCACCTTTCGATAGGAAGGGCAAAAGTAGAGTGCAAAGTGCTACCTCCAATCAATCTTGCAGCGACACCTGTGGGTGCTGCTACCGTAACAGCTCTGCTTGCAGGTAAATGAGAAAGACGATGAATCTGTTCTACAATAATTTTCAGAGTAAAGGTTTTGCCGGTGCCTGCTCCTCCAGTAACGAACACACGTATGGCTCAGTATTATTTTCACTTGGAAGCAATCTGTCTGAAATCATTTTGAACAATTGGCGCTGCTGAAAATTCATTAAGTTTACTGCTGTGGCATATTGTTGATCTGACATTTCATGTATTTCAGGTTCACCATCTTCGTTAGCTAAAGCAATTTCATCATTTGTTCTTCAATAAGGTTTTGTTCGAAAATTTCACGCATATTATTTTCGACCATGTCAGCATCTAAATTAACTTCATTAGCTAGGTTTTCTGCTACAATTCTAGCTACAGCTTGCTGAATCTCTTCCTCCCACCTAGCCATTTCCTCCACTTTGTTTCCACCTTGCATTGGTCATAACAAACTTTGTTTTGCTACGAACGCTTGTTTTGCACTGTTATACCCCTCCATCAATTCAGATTCAGAGCGGAAAGGAATGTGCGTGACTGCAAGAGAATAATAATATGCTTCCGGATCTGAGTTTGGTGTGTAATACCTAGTTCGTAAGACAGCTGGGCGCTTACGCTTTTTCATTTTTCCCTGATTATCAAGAAGAGTGATACATCTCTCAGAGGCATTTTCTTCTGGAGCCTGTTCGTAAGCATCAGCATCCTGATCATCTTGTGAGAATCTGTTGTGCGTCATAGGCTCATACCAGACTCGCTTGCAAACTTAATTCTTCGAGCGCGTGAGGCCTGGAAACGTAACGGTGAAAAATATTTCTGTATGGCTCCTTTGCATTATCATCAATTCTCAACATCCGGTACCTTAACTCAGGAAAGCAAGTATTAACAAAGATCACTTTTCTTAAGGAGTCCCTACTATATGATATTATTTCGTGATACCTACTATATGGGATATTATTGGCGGCGCTAGTGGAAGGTATTCTGTAAAGCTCACTGCAGATGGCGCTCGCGGTTTAAGACCACGCTCACTAATACTATGTTAGCGCGCTATTGTGTGAGAGTATAGGTGTGCAATCCGTGAGAAACAGAGAACAGCTGATCTGAAAGTATATCTATATACACACACACACGTATATATATATATATTATAACTCTACTTCTATGCGTTATTGTTATATTGTGTTGTGTGTGAGTACCTACTTGCTGTCTGATCTTGCAGATTCTTCCGACTAGGGCGTGTGGATTTTGGATTTGAAGTTCGCAAGCTAGTAATCTCAAATTTATTACAACAACACACAAAATAGGTTACTTTAAAGGGGGAGAGTTTTGTGAGACTGGTAGGCTTTATCGTACAACAATAAAACACTGTTATATGGGGTAATAAAACGTTGTTTATTACACCAACAACACACAAGAATAGAATGGTTATTATTTTATGAATTTCTTACAGTGTAATCAATGAATCAATGTTTTTCGATTGGTCAATAGTTGAAAGAAACTGAACTCGTTCTTTGGCGAGTTAATTGCAATTTAAATTTTACTTTATTAATTGATTTGAATTTAATTAAATTTATTTAATTAATTTGAATCTAAGTGTTCATGAAACAAAATATAAAACTCTGAAATTAATTAGAATAATTAATTAAAATAAATTAGACGTGACAGTCTAGTTCACGTTATTTAATTTCTAGTGATTCTACTTCTGATCTACTGCAGTATGATCTAAGATTAGATTGTCAGTTAAGATTTGTATAGCGCTTTTATACTACTTCTATTTCTTAACTATAACTTACTAAAGCCTTAAACTGCTATACAGATTATCACAACGAATTTACTTTTTAATTACTAGAGTCTTTGCTTTTTGTTTGGCACCTGAATTATTTGAATTACAATGTTTTAATTGAAAAATAGAAAATTTGATCTGAAAAATAAATAAGTGGATTTTGCTTTCCTGTTACTGAAGAGGATGTCGTCCCGATTTGTCCCTCGTCGATTCGAGTCCTTGGTTAGAGAAAGTAATCTGCTTAGAACTGCTGGATTCGGTCGTGGAGTTCAAAATTCGGCAACACTCTGCTTCCTTGCTGTTTGTGAATATTTTAACGTCTGCTGTTGTCTGCTGGAAGTGCTTCCTGTCCCTCGTCGATTCGCACGTTGCACGTCAGCGTGTGTGTGTGTGCTTCGTTCGGGTGGTCGCTCTGCTCGTCAGCTGTTCACCAATAATTTAGACGGCCTCTCTGCTGTATTCTTAAAGTCTGGTCTTGAAGTCGGGTGGATCTCTTGCGTGCTTATGACTATCTGGTAGTACACAATAAGCTTGGTTGATGTACTGAAGAGTATCTCGCCTTTACGCAACAATTACGAGCTATACAGATGATCTGTACTTAGTGTGTTCGTAATTGCGTGTGTGTTGACCACGTAGAGTCTTCTTGTTGATCTTCACCACTTTGGTTACTAGACGATCGAAGGACTACGTCTTAACTTCGTGAGTACTGACAGAAGAGTGAGTTTTCAACCAGAAAACACCGCACTGGCCGGGGCTCGCGTGAAATGATTTCATTGGCTGGCACACTCTCCCTACCACATAAAATTTTGAATTCCCTTGGTCCGTGAGAATGAAGTTAGGTTCCCACAGACGGAGAATTGGTATTATTATCTAATATTATAATTATCCGGTGGAACCAATTTCCCGCTGCGGATATCCTGTGCTTATTTAATTTTGCAATAACTTGGTTGCAAACCAAGTTGTGTGAAATCTAAAATATACAATCTGTCAGAAATTATTATCTTTATAACATACTAAAATCTCATTACTGTAACTCTATTTTTACAGAAGTTATTCAATTATTTTAATTAACTCTTTCATTTGTTAATTATATTGCATCAAATTTGCACACGTCATTATTAATATCTCGGTAAACATTTTGGCTATATTGGATTTCGCCTTTATTTATTAGTTTCCGAGATATTAATAATTAACAGTTTGGGTGTGGTCGCTTCCTTGTACAGCGAACTGATTACATAATGACCACGTGTGCGTTGCTTTAGAAAGCATTATTTTCAATGCGCTAGATTCAAATGGAGTTTTGACTGTTACTTTTTATTTAAATATGCTTTCAGTATGCGGTAAACATATAACCCCAAATAGTTAATATTTGGTGCTGTTATAATATATATATATATATTGGTTTGCTATATATATTTCTCTCTGCCTCCGTTTCTCACGGATAGCACATCTATACTCTTACACAATAGCGCGCTACTATAATATTAGTGAGCGTGGTCTTAAATCGCGAGCGCTATCTGGAGTGAACTTTACAGAATACCTTCCACTAGCGCCACCTGATGGACCAATAAACGAACAAAAAAAAATCCTTAGAACCGATCACTTGTATTCACTTCCAGTCAAAACCGGAAGTCAACTCATGGTGATATATAGCCTATGACACTTCTGGTGAAGTAAGGAATCCATCGAGCCATCGAACATCAAAATCGGTAAAGCCGTTAAAAAGTTATAGTGGAACAAACATACATACATACATACATACATACATACATACCCTACCACTGAAAACATAACACTCCTTTTTATTTTTAGCAGTCGTGTAATAAACATGAGTGAGGCCAGAAATAACGTGAATTGTGTGTGTGTGTGTGTGTGTGTGTGTGTGTGTGTGTGTTTGTGTCTTACCAGCCTTTTTATTGCCGTATTAAATGAAAAATATTATATTACATTAAAATTAAAAAATTTTAATTTTATTGCCTGGCAACAAAATTATTTTATTTTTAACAATTACCATTGTTTCAAAAAGTTTAAATAAATTTTCAAGCACTTTACTCTTGTTAAAACGTAAAAAGTTGCTGGTAAACTACCCCTTCCCCTTAACCGATCTTCACCAAAATCGAAAGTCCTTGAGACCTCTACAATTCATGGACGTATGCAAAATATTATTTGATTCTGTTTGAATTTGCGGCTGTTATCGTTTGCCATAAAAAATACCCTTCATAAAAAAAGTTGCAGGTAAACTACCCCTTTCCCTCAACCGATCTTCACCAAAAACAATAGGTCATGAGAACTCTACAACTTAGGGCTGTATGCAAATAATCGTTTGATTCTGTTTGAATTTGCGGCTGTTATCGTTTGCCATAGGAAATACCCTTGTTAAAACAAAACGTTACAGGTAAACTACCCCTTTCCCTTAACCGATCTTCACCAAAACAATAGGTCTTGAAAACTCTACAATTCAGGGCTGTATACGAAACATTATTTAATTCTGTTTGAATTTGCGGCTGTTATCGTTTGCCAAAAAAAAAAATTTTCCTTGATAAAAAAAAAAGTTGCAGGTAAACTACCCCTTTACCTCAACCGATCTTCACCAAAAACAATATGTCGTGAGTACTCTACAAATCAGGGCTGTATGCAAAAAATTATTTTATTCTGTTTGAATTTGCGGCTGTTATCGTTTGCCATAGAAAAAATCTACAGACAGACACACACACAGACACTTTTCGAAAAACGACTTTTTTCATGTTTTGAGTGTAGTACAATCAGAATCTGCAATAATCTCGAACACGATTTTTTTTGCCATCACCATACTTCCATTTCCTTAAGGAACATGGAAGTAAAATTGAATTGTTGCTATTAATATTTTATTAAAAATTATATTTACTTTAAGAATATTTACGATTTATAATGACACACCCAATTTTTGAAATTAAACAGAATAAAATTATTATTTTTAACACCAACTTACAATTACGTATTTTACTCTGAATATTTACACGATTTACATTTAAATCTTTATATTACTTTATTGTCTGATATTCTGTTCTTTGTTTAATCACAAAAATATAACTGTTAATTTGTCAATTGCGTATTGTCGAAGTTACCGTTGCGTGTGTCTTTGTGTGTCTGCGTCTCCGGAATTATGACAATGACGATGATGATGCTGACTTGCTGACGCTTCCTCGGTACTCTATATCCTGTTGTTGATGGTGGTCCGGTGCTCCTCCATTAATCGTGGTGTATTGCAGATGATGATAATAAGTTCAAGTCGATCAGCAAACGGACATAGCGTCCTTGAATGAAGATTTCTTGAGTCTAACCCTCGTCAAAAATTGCCGGAGGTATTTATAATAGACGGCAAACTGACATGTCAGATATTGTTTTTGACATGTTAAACTTTGTCAATCGTGTGTAGCATCCTTTTTTAACTGATCACTTTTTAGTCTGTTTTCGCGATCACGTAAACTTGATCATTAAGCGAGTGGTTGCATAGTCTTCGTAAATTTTCACTCGTCATTTACATATAACACACTCGTTAATTACTAGCTAATTGTGGTAGTAATTAACTGTAATTTTTATGACGTCTTTGTTAGTCTATTGCACTTTTCTGCAATAATTTTGCATCACCATACGCGTTTAAATGTCCTTATTCTAACGGTGTTTTTAGAATTGTGATATGTTTTTGATAACAGGTAAAAAACATATTTATTAATTTATTTTAATCATGTCAATACTTTATTTAATAATAAAAACCAACAATTCATGTACATAAGTCATCTCCCCCTCGTAGTCCAATGCAGGTTGGAATTGGCACACACACAGTCACAATAACGATGATTTACACTTGCAAACAATCCATAGAGCAGGTGTACGTTTTGGACAGACTACGGCGTGCACACGCCTGTACTTTCATGGAGAAAATTTTTAAAACTATTCGTCATACACTCCTTACACTATTTACAAAATACTGCCCTGGATAAATATGCAAATATCTGTATTGTTGCAATATATATGCACTATATATACGGAATGCTTCGTTTTCCGTCTATGTGTGTGTTTTTTTTTCAATACCAGAAGCATCAAAATTAGACTATTATTGTGTGTGTGTGTGCGCGCGCGCGCGCACCTAATTTACTTAATAACAAGAAAATGATAGCAGCAATGAAATAATAATAATAATAATAACAAATAATAATGATCCGTTTAATATTGGTAGTAATAGTTCTAATAGAATAATGCATATAATTAACTAAATTATACAACTATAATGTAATATGATATAAACACTACAATTAATTATATATTTAATTGTAATTAATATAATTAGTAACGTCAATAAAAATATAAAGATATCTGGGATTTAGGCAGAGAATTTGGTCAGGCTAACTAAAAGAACTGCAAGTAGGCTATAAGTTGTTTTCATATGATAAGTCGTCAATATGAACGTTCTTTTTTTTTAATTAACTTTAGATAAAGTAAAGGACTTATTGTTGGGTTTATGTAGACAGGTTGCCCACTTAACAGATTTTGATACTCATCGTTGGCTTCTGTACAAATGTGACTGCTTAATACCGTACTACACTTCTTAGAATCATTATGAATTTCCTCATTATTCTATATACCGGTATCATTATTATTCCACGATATAGGCCCTATATGTCGTTCCACGGGACGATCAGAGTAGTCCGTTCTCAAAACAATAATTAGTCCATCGATGTCACGGACTTCTGATATTTAATCTTCGACTTAGCCTATAAGGCTTTTTATTCTTAAAGAACATTTTTTTTAAGGAAACATATTTTGTTGTCTATTCGAACAGTGTGCTTAAACGGCTTGCGTCGTGAACCTATCGAGAGCAAACAACTGCGCGCGTTTGATGCACAGCCTCGACTTCCGTAACATGTTGTACGGTCCAACTCTAACTGAACCAGATACCAGATACTTTTATAGAGGATTCACAACACCATCTTCTACAAAAGTGATTTCGCCATGGCCAGCCAGGGCTGTCCCACAATTCGCAGTAGCCCAGTGTTACAGACGCGGACTGCGTGCACTACGGTT
Organism: Magicicada septendecula; assembly: GCA_034769895.1. NCBI lineage: Eukaryota > Metazoa > Arthropoda > Insecta > Hemiptera > Cicadidae > Magicicada > Magicicada septendecula. The sequence goes on from CM068372.1 coordinate 171,774,910, forward strand.
GAATTTCCTATGACTCTAACCCTGATTAAAGTTTCCACTAATCCCTCCATAGACTAAGCATATGTAGACAAAACTTCTTCCCGTCATTTCATTAACAGATTTCTCGGCGTAACAAGGACCACCGAAACAACAAACCGCATCATCATTCTACTTTACGACGAATATATAAAAACATTTTATAAAGAGATTAAATTTATATATAACGCTGTTGTATACATATTTCAAACTACACTGATTTAACTATATCGATAGAGTTAAAAGGATTCCATTCGACTGTTTGGAGAGCGACAGGCCTAATTGTGTTAGTGACCACGATCTCGTATATGTAAGGCAATGGATAAATACCGCCATAAGTATTGCGGTATCCCTGCATCCCTGCATGGAATGCGACAGAGAGAGAGAGAGAGAGTGAGAGAGAGAGAGTGAGAGGGAGAGAGAGAGAGAGAGAGAGAGAGAGAGAGAGAGAGAGAGAGAGTGAGAGAGAGGCGCCGCATAGGCACGCGCAGTGGTGTAAACAAAGCGACGATTACTGAGAAATACTGAATCACATTATATTATCGAAACTTAATCAACGCTCACTTTCCTCTCATCTGTACAAAAATATTTGTCTCCCAGATTCCCAAAAACTTTTAATTTGCACAAGGTACTTGTAACGCATCATTACAATTTTTGGTTTGTCAGTTAACACTTTCCTTTTACTTCTACATATTTTCCACTTAAATCCAACACATTTAAACACTGGCGTTAATGATTTAGAGCCCTATGGGAAATGGATTCTTTCTTTTACAATAGGTAGGAGTTTTTTAACAGTAAGCACAACATTTTCATTTTTTTTTAAATTCTGAACAATATTTCTTACTACACACTTATCAAAATCATCAGGAAGTAGATTCCTTTTCACACATGTTTTATGTTTTTCACTGGTGTGGAGAGTTTTCCTTCTGGACTGCATTTCCTTTGCTTTCTCTAGTATTTAACAAAGCCCCTTTCTTTCGATAACCCTTGTATAGACTTTGCGAATAGACAGCTACAAATAAACAAATAACAGGATAATTCTTTCACTAACTGAAAGTAACTAAAAGTACACTGATCCTAAGCGAGTGAATGCTAGTCTGACTATGAACAGGGCATTGCATCTGTCATAAATCATTGGCCTTGACAAACTAACGCTTCTAACACAAACACACTCTCTCATTCTTTATCATCTTCATCAGAGACACAGAATTCAGTCTCATGCAGTACACATGTATTTAGACCAATAATTTAATAAATTAGTTGTTTTTTTAATCAAATAAGTTTTGCGTTATCGGAACCAGTTCTTTAAACGTTCTGATATAACTTTTTTTTTAATTTAGCTCAAAAATTAGCTTACTGTTAACAGCTGTCAAAATGTGTAGAAAAATATTGTGTAAATTCTGTTAATGAGTCCACGTGTCACAACGATTGTTTATGTGCTGCTGATTATTCTGTTAAAGTAAGTTAAAGTTTGTAAGACAGGAAGTTTGTCTCCTTCAATAGAGGAAATTTGCCTCATCAAAGGAAAAAATTGTGTACACCACTTTTAATTAAAGAAAAAGTTTTAATAAAGGAAAATTTTTTAACTTGCTTGTTATATGATTTTTGGCTATAGAAGTAAATTATACATTAATATAATGCTATTCTTCTGTTTTTCTGACTTAAAGACAACGAGACACAGGGTGCAGAAGACGTGCTGGCTGTAACGAGTAGTCCAACTTCAGTCAACGTCGCTTCTACTGGTAAGTCATATTTTGTTACTTCTAGGAGAGTAATTTACATAAACAAAACACTAGACATTCTAACATTCCTCAAGTCATTACTGTAATGTACATAATAATTTGGCACACTAGAATACCAGAATTATTTGTCAGCAACTTTTAGAGAAAAGCTATGTTACAGATCCAAATTCAAGAGTTAAGAAGCCTACAAACTCTCTTAAAACAGTTTCATATTTTGCATGTCCCCATTCTAACATTCACTACCAAAGAACAGTGACGTTATGGTATTATGACACAGTTAAGGTCTTCATATATAGACCCTAGATCAGAAATGAAAAAAAAAAAAATTACCAGTACTACAGCGGCCACTCAGATTGCTGCCACAGTCTTTTGCCATTATGCACTATTATTGGTAATGCACCATTAATTGTTTATTTGTAAGTAATTAAATAATTTAAAATGCCAAAATGTGATTATAGTAAACATAGAGCCAATTAATAGTTGTTTATTTTTTAATATTTTACAATTTTTTTTGGGGAGTCTTAGCCTCCCTTGCCTTCTCCAATGAACCACCGCTCCTTAAACACACACACACACACACACACACACACACACACACACACACACACACACACACACACACACACACACACACACACACACACACACACACACACACACACACACACACACACACACACACACACACACACACAGTATCAACCAATATACTTTTATATGGTAACATGGGAACCCACAATTCATTTTGTTTATTCCTGTTCAAGTAATAGCCGTTGCAACACTGAGCCTCTCAGTGCTTTTCCCACCAGCTGTAAACTGCATGGTGGTATTCATTGAAATATTGCATCATTTCAGGATTGTGCACCACGCTGCTGGAGAGTACAATCTTAATAAATGAAACGGTAGAAGCAAAACTGTCCATTGCCACTGGGATTGTGTGAAATCGTGTCCTAAACAAACTGATGTGAGGCAGCAACGAGGCATTGATATGGCTACCAGGCTGTCAATTTCATCCAAGAGGAACCCACTGGGATGCCCTTTCAACCATAGGGCAGACTCTATATACGTGAGAGTTTAAAATGTCAGGGAAGTTCACAAATGAGAATAGCAGATGAATGAAAGTCTGGCCTGTTGGGGCAGATTGAGACTGGTATACAGCTGGAATAAATACAACCAGGAGTGCCATCATGTCACCTAGGTGACATGGTGTGGCTGGTTACCTAGTGCTTGATACCAATGAGGATCTCAATAAATTAGTCTACTGCCTGAGAAGAGACATGTCTACTGGCTCATCACATTCAGAAGCTGAGCATACGTTCTCCCTCCCAATGTCCTCCAGCAGAATCCACTCACCTTACACTAACCTTGTAAAAAAGACTTTTGCAGAAGTGTCTACTCAGTATGTCGCATATAGGTAGTTTCATGAATAAATGAGGGTTTCATGCCATCATGTAGAGGTAATGCTGCATTAACACTTAGCTTCCTTAATAAGTTTACAACCTCATTAATTTTTAATTAACCTAGGCAACTTTCACAAATAAAAGTATGTGTGAAATGACTGAATTTTGTAATTTATTTTCTAATTAATTAAAAGTAATTTCATAAATGAATTACTATAGGCCTGCAAATTATTTTGGTAGACACTGTCTACCTTGTCTCCCCTAACTCTTCCTTCAATACTGATTCTTTCACTCTTCATGCTCCACAATTCATTTCCATTTTCCACAGCCTTGAATGTCATTAAATTCCTATCCTTGTTTTGAAGACCTTGCTTGGATTTTTACAAGGAAAAATGTTATATTTAAAAGCAGTTAGTACCAGAATGGTCTGGGGTAACTTACTGGAAGAGTCCAGAGGGTGATGTGGGCTGTGAAGCGATAAGAAGAGAAACACACACACAAAAGAATAATTCATTAACAGAACAATATATTTTGTGGCTGATTTACAATTGCTTTTCATTGGTGTGTTGCCAATGAAACTGACCCACATCATTTATTAGTTACACCACAACTAGCAACCACAATTAAGATAAGAAGAGGCTGAGCACAGCATCTGTTTGAATAACATATCATCCTATGACTCCTACATTTCTTACTTATTTGATATTATGGTCATCTGTGTATTATGTAAATAGAACATAACTATTGTAACGTATCCTTCTCGTTACTGTTTTTTATTTCTTGTTAAAAATTGTATTATTTATTTTATCTATTTTGTTTATTCTGAATCTCCGTTGACGAATATTCCGCACTTCACTTACCAAGTACCTTGTCAGATAGTCTTGCAGGTGTTGTCGATCACTGATGTTACTTACTGTTAGAGTCAGTCACTTTCAACTGTAATGTCACCTGTAATTTATTAACTGAGTACCTGAAAAGTTTTATTATTTCTGTTAAATAATGCTCGTCAACTAAGTTTTTTTGTAAACAAATAAAAGAATGGTTTATTCACAATTAGATTTTGTTTTATAGTATCCACAATTATTTTGAATAATCGGCTGATGGCCTTGCATTTGCATTAAATTCTTAGATTTGCAATGAGCAACCTCAATCTCAGGGTATTTGGTTATAACTAAAATTAAATCAACATCATTTAGTCCTTAATTCACATTAACAGGTTATGGGTTCTTGTAGTCTGCAAGATACAAGAAAACAGATACAAACAAAGGTTACAATCTATAAACTAAACATGGTTATGGTTGAACAAAAAATAATTGATAACTAATTAGTCTGTAGACAAATAATATGTTTGGATATTATCAACATTCATTCCACCTGAAAAGCGTGGTAAACATGAAGCATATAATGGTTAAAGTATGTTCAATTTATATATGCACTTAATTCGGCATTGGTAGTTCAATCCCATATAACTAAAAATATTAAATGTATTTTAACAATTTGGACTATGTCCATTAATACCATAATTCTTATTAATCATATTAAAAAATGAGAACTTCAGTCCTGTTATGACTAGGACATTTAAATAGATTAGATTGACCTTGATGTCATTACATATGATAATTGTTCTTGAATTACAGAACCAAAATACTTAAAAGGAAATTAAATCTGATTATTCATCATTAAAATTTGTATACAAGGTTCGAAATCCCTTGTTGTTACTTGTTATTAGTTAATTAGCAACATTAGAAAGCGTATATGCTTTCATAACAAACGTTTATATATTAGGTAAACAAGTTTTAATTATCATCATTAAAATTAAAAAAAAAGAATAAATTAATTGTCTCGAGGTTCTTGCCTCTATTGTTTATTGTGATAATGTGCACAATTAATCATGATGATATTAGTCATCATCGTTCATGTCATTAACCAAAAATGTCAAACACCATACTCCCTTGCAATTCACTTTTTCCATTAAAATTCATAAATTCACTTCGCGAGATTATACTGGATTATACACTGTATACTCAATGTCGCACTGTTATTATTAGGTTAATTCTTCTGGTATTACAAATAATTCGCACTGATAAAAAAGGTTATCTTACATAACCCTACTGGTTTGTTTATACCCGCACAGGTGATATCGCGGGTTCTACGTACTTATTCTGTCTTCTGGCTGGCGACGTGTAGTCTATCAGAGTTACAACAATAATAATTCCTTCATACATGGCACGGCTTGGGATGATCTGTAAATCATACACACTCCCCAATGATTTATTCGATTCTTATTGGCCAAAAAATTACGTAATCCATTCTAATGAGTGAGCTTACTCCCCGTGTTTTGGTATTGAGAGTATATGCTAAGGCGTCTCTTTTTTCACAGTTTACACATGATTTCTTAAAACTAATTTAACAATCTTATACTACTATTTACAAAAGATATGACCAGAACATGCACTTGCATTTACATTACTGATTATTTTAAGTCCTTACAAGGCATGTCTGTGTGTTATTTTAACGAATCTACAGTTTTTCATTATTATTTTTACTTATTTTATTTACAATAAGCATTTATTTGTCATTATTCAGTTTGTATATGCTGTACATTGATCATCTTTAACCTTAGATGTACTTGCATTTTGCCTTAGATGTAATTGTTATTTTTGTCTTAATACAATGATTTGTCAGTTTTAGGTTTAAGCTCTTATGGCCTATGTTTGGGATTGTTTTAATTACATATTTATTCCTACCATTCACCCACTCTGATTATTTCTTTTGTTAAATAAATCTTATGACATGTCTTTTATATGTTTTGTACACCTCAGATTTTGTGTACACTGTATATATTTCTTATTTTGAATGTTTTTAGCTAAGTAGGTCATTGGCCTAGATATAGGTCCTTCTCAAAATTGCAAATAATTAATTTAGTTTTGTTTTAATGCCTCATAATTGATAGTTATTGTTATTGGATAAGACTGATTGTTGTTTTATGTTGGAATTTTCATAATATACAGGGTTTACCTTGATTGAAGTGTTTTTACTTCTTACAGTTAGTGTGATCAGACACTTGCATGAATTTATATCTATTCTGACTTGCTTGTCATCTTATATCATTAGTATTACCCAGTAATAGTAGTAACAGGATTTACTTGATCTTTCTATACAATAGATTTTTCCTGGTTAATTAAATTAAAGTGGTTTTGTGGTGTTTTGTGTGTGTGTACACTTTTGCTGTCTCTGTCAGTCCCATGTATTTATACTTTATATGCACTAATAACACCTTAATCTAATTATATTTTGTATTGGGATTACCTCTATCATGTCTTTTCTCATTATGGTAATTTACTTACTAAACTTCAGGCTTTTACTACCACTTACTAGTATTTGCACATGGTTCTGTACCATATGTAAGGTTAGTTGGAACCCCTGTATGTTGACAACAATGCATTCATGCAAATTTACTGTTATTTCTATATTTTGCTATAGTTATCAAGTTTCACCCACAGGTATTTGCACATTAGTCTTATCTGATCATTATTTATTACTCATTCTTATCTTGTTTATTTATAGAATAATCAGCTATTAATGATGGTCTACTTAGCATGTCATTTGGGGTATTATGCATTGAGTTTATTTTGACTCTATTACCCTACTATTAGTTAGGTTTTATACAATCATTATGTGTTTCTCTTCTTTCATTATTATTGAGCATCTTTTTATATTTACAGGTCAGTGTCAAGTCACTAGTCATAGTTTGTTATGTGTTTCACTATGTTTTAAGGTACTCCTTTGTAAACACTTTTTCTTGACTTACACACTTATTGTTCTGGCACTACTGGTTCTTCTTTCTTCATTTTCTTCTATCCTCTTCTTCTGTCTTCTTAGTCCATGTGGGATCATAATAATTGGTGTTCCTGGGTCCTTGTTGGGATTATAGTATTTGGTGTTTGTATCCTCTCACTTACCATCTATTGGGTCATTGGAGTTAAATCGTATTGTACTGTGATTTTATAAGTTTTGCTCTCTAGGTCCCTTGTTCTACTTTCAACTGTTGGTTTTATTATTACTTTTCTTTAGTTGACCGGATAATCATATTAAAATACACTTTTCTTTGTACCACTTTCATCCTTTCTTCTCTTCAGTGTTGTTCTTTATTTTAAATACATCTTATGTGGGTATTTACCTGTATGGTGATTACATGTACCTTTACACTATTAGTCACATTATAATTTACAGGATATTAAAATATATGTAGTAATTTGCAATTTCATTGGTAACTGTAATATACATTTTACTAATTATGTTATAAACGAACAGTTCATTTTTGTGACGAGTTATATCTAAATCATATAGTTTAACAAATTACAAATGTTTTGGTTAAACTTATGAGAACATAAAATAATCAGTCATTATCAATTGCACCATACAAAATTTAGGCTTGCAAGCTGCTCCTGTTTCATGTTACAGAACCCTTATTAGATTATGTAGGATGTTATGAAGATGAAGGTGGTCCGAACAGAAAAATTAAAGGACTATATGTATACAACTATCAGGATGAGATGACTCCAAAGATGTGTATAGCATTCTGCAAAATCAATTCTTATGTATTTGCTGGTGTACAGGCATGGTAGTATCTATACATTATAATATTTTTAGTTATTACACTCAAATAATTATATTTGTACAGAAATATCCCTTATAACATATTACCTTTAAATAAATTAATTGCTTCTATGTTTTTATGAATTTTAAGTTATTATATTTTTATTTAAATTAAATAAGTCAAACTGGGAATCACTTTAAGTAAAGTTAAAACTGTAAAAGTATAAAGTATAAAGAAAGTAAAGTCGTTAGATTTCTGTAATTTAAATAAATACATTTTTTTCTAAGGAAAATCTCATGCTTTGAACACAAATACAATATATAAATACAATAGTCTTAGAATTATCACAGTAGTCTAAGAATAATACAGTAGTCTTATTGTAGTTTGGTTATTATTAATCATTTCTATTTGCTAGTCTGCCTATAAGAAGCTATTCTATGGCTGGGGTTGCAACATGCGACCAGTTATGCCAAACATGGTATGTGGAACAATTTTTAATAATATGTTAGACATTGAAATGGATATTTTAACAACTAAAGAGTAGGACAAATTATAACTATCAGTGTATAACTACACTATAATGAATATTTTATGACATTAGAAAGATTTAAAATTTGGCCTGAAAATTGGGATTTAATTTAAAATAAAATCGTGTCTTTTTTTTATAAATTAGATATTAGTAAAAAATATTATTAATTTTTTTAGCCTCTTTTCAGTTGTATGAATCTTGATCAATTTAATGGATAAGATTCACTATTAATTGTAGCAATTAATAAAAACCTTCAATAAAAAACGAAATAGTGTTTTCACTAAATTAAAATAAATACAAAGGTGTTGGTATTCTTTAGATAGGTAGAAGCTACAGTCATTCTCTTAAAATTACTTTTTACAATTTAATTTTTGTTACATTTATATTGTAAACTAGAAACATATTAACAGAGAATAAATCTGTTGAAAACCACTGTATAGAAAACTCCTGATTATCACTTTCAGCTCAATTTCAAATAAAAACACACGGTAACAATAATTATAAGTTATATTGCTGAAAAGAGGTGTAAGTAAGGGGGGTATGAGCAGGACCCCCCCACCCGTTGTTGAAATTTGACGAGAAATTTTGTTATTCTCTTAATTTTTAAACTGTTTTATTAATTTCTCGTCTGTTTTTATGGCAATACAGTAGTAATTATTCTGTAAACATAGATCTACAAACAAATATATTACACAGTATTTGTTTGCGCTTGTCTTAATTTGTTTTGTTATATATGAAGCCAATTCAACTGGACCTCCCCGAACCAAGACCAAATTCCTGTGGTGGCTGGTAATGTTTGTAACTTGGGGGGGGGGGCCACATTTTTTTTGACCCATGTGTAACAAAAGTCACCAGTAGAAACTAAATTATTGCTATTATCATGAAATAATTGTAAAACTGAACCTTTTGCTTTACTACTAAAAGTATTGTTAATATAAAAAACGTACCTTGCAAACTACCAATATTTAAACAGTGTTTGAAACTGTTATTTATAACTATTTATATATAACTGTTATATAAAATTATTTATAACCCTAAGCAGTTCACGTTCCTAAACTTAAATACTTAATAAATTATATTATTAAATGCATGTATTACTAAATAAAATATATTTATAATTATCTTGTTTATACATCCTCTTCGTTCACTTTTTTAATATTATATATATATATATATTAAACTTCCACTATGAATACTTACTTTTTGGTTTTGTTACCCAGACGTTTCAAAGTGGTATTCGTCTTCTTCAATGGGATTTAAACACTGAATGTCTGTACAGTAATGGTTATGGGATGTAGGTGTGTGTGGTGTGGGTTGCTGGTGGGAGGGAATTGGCGCTGGGATTCGAATTTTGTGTTGGAATCAGTGTATCAAAAAGTATGTGTGATCTATAATGTAATTGTTCGTTTAATATGTTGTTTGGTTGTAGTGAGTGATATCTGTATATTTCAAATGGTTCTGCTGTGTTTAGTTTTCTACTTTTAGGTAAGTAGTGTAGTATTTCCATGTTGTGCTCTATGTTTGTGTAACTGTGGTTTTCGTTTTTGTAAATGTGTGGCAAATGTGGAATGTATGTAGTTTGTGGTGAGGGCTTTTAAATGTTCACAAATATTACACCACACAGAACTCGAAAACATAATACAACATACATGGAACAACATAGAGAAACTCCAATTAAAAATACAAGAACGACATAACAGGAAAATCAATAACATGTTAACACGCAGAAACGAAACAGTCCCTACACCGACACACAAATTTCACACACGTACAGTAAATATAACAAAGACCAATTTCACTAAAGCAGAAATAACCCTATTAGATAACGGTCTAAAACATATTTTAGGAAACAAGCCAACCAATAACAACAATAATAAAAGGTATATATGCGACATAGTCATAGACGCTGAAACAGCCATACAATACACGCATAACAAAGACCATGATACTATATGTCATGATATAAAACGTAAATTACAACACACACAGCAATACGAACAAAAACACCATAACAACGAAATCCAAACACTAAAAAATATAAAACGTAAATTACAAGAACACAACCTAACCATACTCAAAGCAGATAAAGGTAACATAAACGTCATAATAGAAAAACAGGATTTAAATAACAAAATCAAAACATTTTTTACTGAAAACAACATAACCAAATTAAATAAAGACCCCACCCCAAAATATCACAAACAAATAAATAAAATCTTAAATAACACAAAACACATAATCTCACCTGACAACATCAAATATCTGAAACAAATTAAACCAAACCCCCCTACACTGAATGCATTACCAAAATTACACAAACCTAATGTCCCCATCAGACCACTTATAAACAACACACAAGCACCTGCACACAAAATAGCTAGACACTTAGATAAATTAATCAGAAATAACATAAATTTAACAAACAACACCTCCGTCAAAAATAATTTAGACCTGGTGAATAAAACTCAACATGTCCACATTCCACACAATTCAACACTAGCTTCAATCGACATAACAAACCTATACACCAATGTACCCATAAAAGAAACTATAACTACATTAGAACAGTTACTTAAACTTAATAACACACCTGAAACACACATTAAAGAGATCATCCATCTCACTAAAATTATCACTGAACAAAATTATTTCTCACACAATAACATGATTTACACACAAACAGATGGACTACCCATGGGCTCCCCTATATCAGGTATACTAGCCGAAATATTCTACATACCATAGAACAAAAACACATATTAAACAATAACAAATATACCAAAAAAATAATATATTGGCACAGATACGTTGATGACATTTTACTCCTATACAACGGCAACAAAAGACAAATTGAAAATTTCCACAAATACATTAACACTATACATCAAAAATTAAAATTCACACTTGAATTAGAACAAAACAATAGCATAAACTTCCTGGACATTACAATTACCAAAACAAACAACACACACAATACAAAATACACAGAAACCTACCACAACAGACATGGTCATACATAACTCTTCCAACCACCCAACTCAACACAAACATGCAGCTTTCAACTATATGCTCCATAGGCTCACATCAATACCCCTAAATACACATGACTACCAAGAAGAACTCAACACAATTAAATATATAGCAGTCAAAAAAGGATACAATCCCAATTTAATAAACAAACTACACAAACGCATCCTAAACACAAAACGTAAAACACATAAAACCAACAACACACAACCCAGTAAATACATCACACTCACATACTACAATTCCAACACACACAAAATTGCTAACACATTTAGGAAACACAATTATAAAGTAGCCTACAAAACTAACAACACCATCATGAAACACATAAATAGTACTAACAAAGACACAGACACATACAGCAAAACAGGGGTTTATAAATTAAACTGCAATGACTGTCACCAGTTCTACATCGGCCAGATGGGAAGATCTTTTTCCTCTAGATATTCTGAACATTTAAAAGCCCTCACCACAAACTACATACATTCCACATTTGCCACACATTTACAAAACGAAAACCACAGTTACACAAACATAGAGCACAACATGGAAATACTACACTACTTACCTAAAGGTAGAAAACTAAACACAGCAGAACAATTTGAAATATACATATATCACTCACTACAACCAAACAACATATTAAACGAACAATTACATTATAGATCACACATACTTTTCGATACACTGATTCCAACACAAAATTCGGATCCCAGTGCCAATTCCCTCCCACCAGCAACCCCCACCACACACACCTACATCCCATAACCGTTACTGTACAGACATTCAGTGTTTAAATCCCATTGAAGAAGACGAATACCACTTTGAAACGTCTGGGTAACAAAACCAAAATATCGGTATGGAGAACCATACATGACTTCCATATTCTAAGATTTATATTTAAAATCATTTTCGAAATGAAATATTACCATAGACACTACTTCTTTCTACTTACTGCTTCAGCCTTAACCACAGTACTGTGGTCACTAACGTATACCACCTCACGTTATCGCACTCGATTTTCACTGATGATGGAAGTCGATGGCATTGCCGAAACGTCTGGTTTCGTAGAAAACATTGGACTACGGCCAAATATCCCGGGAAGGAATTTTAACAAAAACTACTTCTTTGTCACCGATAACGTTGTACACATATATATTGTAACCAATAGCTACTTTTGTTACTTTTAAATTGTAAAGAACTCTGTTTATAAGGAAATGTTTATTATGTAGTCTTATAGGTGACCTCCTGTAACTCAAATTTAATAGACAAATATATTTATTATTGTGTTATTATAACTTTTATGTATACTATAACATGGTTTTACCTAATTACTCAATGTTTACGCAATATCAAAGATATACTTCATGTATTTAATTAATGAATTAAGAATTCTCTCCAACCATAGTCAGTCCGTATTGTGTAATTCAATTCAAAAATTGTGCAGGAAACACGCTGGTTCGGTAATCTCACGTTCTACCAGCTGTTGACTATGAGCGCTGTTATTCGTAATTGGCTTGCTTCTAGGTTAACTGGTTCGCCAGATTTTAATCACCCTTTTACCTGTAAATTACTCCACCCACAACATATAATACCTATTCTACAATAACATAAAACATCATCATATACAAGAAGGATTCTTTATTTATTTTGTACTTTAATTTAAACTAACAGTGCTCTTCATGATTATAATAGAGTGATATCGATTATACAATGATGGAGCGATTGTTTAGTTGACCATGCTCCTTTTATTTTATACAAATTAAATATAATATTAACTATCTCTTATCCCAGGGTACGTGTGATTCTTTTAACGATTAGTAAGGCCAGGTAATGCAAAATTAAGGTTACTTAGTATTACAAAATGTTATTAGCTCTTACTATATTAAAATTAAAAATAAGCTGGTGTTACCGGGTTTGATGATTCTCAAGGCAGCATTGTACGTCTGCAAACAGTTGAAGATTTACAATTTAGGTTACTTCCATCCAGAAAAAGTGTTCCGATTCTTAATAAAATTGACGGTGTGATGTACTGGAAAGCCCCGGGAACTCTTCTGATCTTCGTTCTTCTCTTGCGATCCTTGTGGTTGTCAGTCTCGGTGGAATTGGAGTCGTATTATAACTTACTTCTTGAAAGTGAGGTTTATTTCTTCAGAAACAAGGTCCTTGTATATTTTTCCTATAATTCCATTAATTTTGGCTTTTTTCTTCCATCAATTAGTCTCCAGGTTAGATGGGAAATCGGGTTTAATACTAAATCCAACGGAATTATCTTGATGAGTGAAATAAGAATTTCTCAAACCTTTTTGGAGGTATATGGTTATATTTTTGAAATCTAATTTATTTTATTATTCATCGGTTTGTTTTATATGAATAGGTTTTGACTTTAATTTATTAATTTTGATTCATTTTTCGTTAATTTGTGTCATCCTTTTTAAATTTGTCTCCTCATCTGAACTCAATAGCATATAGCAATCGAATAATTGAAAATCAACAAGATTTTTTACATTTTAGTTACCCTAACAACCACTACTTTCTGTCATTAGATGATATTTGATATCCTAGAGCCAGAATTATAAAACATTACTACTCTTTTTTAATAAAATACTCCATGCTTGGAATTACACCAAATTACCTAAAACTCTCACCCGATCTACCTTATTAAACCGTATATATATTACTATAGTTTCATTAGACTGGACTTATTAAAAGAGTATTAATTTCCTTTTACAAATATTAAATTTAGGCCTATAAGTTTTTTTACAACTGTTATAATGATTTTGTTGTTAACTTAATTTTCTTTACCTGACCTACTGTACAAATAGTCACTGGTTTATGGCTACTTACATTAATTTATATTTCCTCGTTTTAATTCATTATATTAATTAGTTCATCCTTGAACCTTTCATTATTTTATAACATAACTATAAGAACTACCTGTCAACTTTTTAACACTTATTGCCATCCTGGCCAAGTTTACAAACATTAATTCAAAACACCTTCATTAATCAATTTCAGTCAATACATTTAACATAATATAATACCTAACACAGGTATTTATACTTAATTGTCTAAAGACAATTTTAACATAAATGAAAGGAGTACCACTGACTAAGTACTTATATAAAACAACAGCTTCCCTCTTACTATCCACAAAACATAAAATAAATATCCTGTAACCACTATATCATGCTACAGCATAACAATAAGTACAATTTGCAACACATTAAATATTAATTTGAATAGTATTTTATACTTCATTACTACATATTAAACACCTCCCATTTGATACAATGTTTATATTTTACACCCCATATTATTTATTACATCTTTTAAATTTATGTACACCTCAGATGTATTAATTACTTAGTAACCTTAATATTTGGGTATTGTTCTAAACCATAGTTACTTCGTTTTTTTATGTAACGTTGGGGACCTCAAATCTGTTACGTTAGATAACACCCCCCCTTCGAAAGAAGTTTATTTTGGCTCAACTAAGTTTAGTAAAAATAAACTTATAGCTCGTCTATGATAAGGTTATCTTCTCTTTCTATCCTTCAAACTTTTAAATTGCACCGGAAAACTGTGTTGATACTCCTTGTGTATCTGGTCATTAATTCACTACTGGTACCTCCCTCAGTTGTAGACCTGTCCTTTTCTCTGGAACTCATAACTTCGTCTAGCTTTTTACGCTATCATTACTTATTATTATTTTTATATTTCATTACCTCTCTTGGTGCATAATCCCTAAAATACTATATTTCCCTAACATTTTCCCCTAATATCATAGCTGGTACGGAATCAGAGGGGCACTATTGGCTTCCATTACACTGCCGTTTTCCTAACTATATCTTCTGAGATCAGAGGAACTTCATCTCTGTCCAGAAACAAAATAAACGTTGCACTATCACAACACAATACATATAATAAAATTATTACCTATAAGGTAGCTCCTTCGCTACAAACTTATACTCAAGGGATGATTACTATTATTTCTGAGGTATCCTAATACTTTTCTTAAATTATTTATCTTGTTGTTCTGTAGTTCCATTTATCACTTTATTCACCAGTATATTAGTTAAACCTGTTCATTATTCATTTTAAATTCTTCTTAGTTCCGTGCTGTCAATTAATTATTCTTTAGCATACGTATTTTACTATTTTTAATTCACTCTCATTTACTTCTGCAATTAAACACTCAATCTCCTCCTTATCATAACTTGTATGCCATATTCTTCCTTCATTTAAGTAATTTATAATTCTTCTTTCTCTTCTTTCATTTTTATTAGTTTAAAATAATTTATTCTGAATTATATAGTAAGGTGTTCTTACTCATTTTGAATTTTGGGGTTTTAGTCTCTTCATTTTATATGGTTTCGAAATAACTTGAGTAAGTTGTTCTTACATGTTTTTTGAATTTTGGGTTTTTTTTTTTTTTTTAAATTGATTCCACTTAATTTCTCTGAAGTATTGCGTAATTAGTTTATTTCATTTAATAGTTGGTTTAGAATATTTTACTTAGTTTCTCATTATTTTCCTTTGATTTGCTTTATCTGTTATCCATAAAATCCGTCCCTTTTCTCCAATGGTTGGTTTGGAATCTGTTTAACCGTGGTCCATTATTTCTTCTGCACTGGTTGTTCGGATCTCTCTAGTGTATAGAGTTATTTCTGTCCTGGTGACATATCTCACTATCATGTAGTTCTGCCATTTGGTTGTTATAAAATTTTCATTCATGCTGAAGTCTACCATCGTTTTTTGAGCTGATTCTTCTGCACCGTTGCTTAATCTTTCGAATGGTTCATACTTAATCTCCAGAAGTCTTCCATGCTCCTCAGTTAGTTTTGGCCCTTTCGGTCCTTCTAATCTATCTGGGAATTCAAGTGTGGTTCGTTTAAAGTTTCTTAATTGCCTTACTTCTATGGGTTCTGCAATTGGTATATTAAGCAGTTTAACTAATACCCCTTTAATCATCTACAATCCATCCCGTGTACTCATTAATTTCCTTTGATGTGTTTGCCTTATTTTCTTGATATTCTCTTTCCTGGTTTGGATATTCTCTTTGTTCTTTCTAATTTTATTTTTAGATAGCAACGGCTTTTGGTCTTCTCTAATTTCTGTTTCCTTGCTGCTGTCCTCTGTATTCAGATTTACCTTAACACCTTCGGAAGTGCTGTCTAGGGTTTCAGTCGTTTTCGTTAAACACCTATCCATTGTTTTCATTAATTTTTCATGGTGTCTCTGGTTATCTTCTCTTATTTCGTTTAATATTTCGTTATGTTTCCTAAAGCTTTCATCTATTGTTTGTTTATTGCTTTTCTTAACGCTATCAATTTTCTCCATCATTAGCCTCATCATTTCTCGCCAATCTGGTTCTCTTCTGGCTTCCGCTTTTTCTGGTTGGTCCCCTTGGGCATCCTCTTCAACTATTTCCTTTTCCGTGTTTGTGATTTGTGACTACTTCTGTTTCTTCTTCCCATCTGTCGTCTTCTGTTTCTTGCTCCTTCTCCATCCGTTTAGAAACACCTCTAGTATGCATTCCTGTGCCTCTAATAGTTGCCTGCTCAAGTTAAGTAATAATTAAGACGATTTTTTACTTAACTAAAGCCCACTCGTTGAGCGCCAATTTGTAACCAATAGCTACTTTTGTTACTTTTAAATTGTAAAGAACTCTGTTTATAAGGAAATGTTTATTATGTAGTCTTATAGGTGACCTCCTGTAACTCAAATTTAATAGACAAATATATTTATTATTGTGTTATTATAACTTTTATGTATACTATAACACGGTTTTACCTAATTACTCAATGTTTACGCAATATCAATGATATACTTCATGTATTTAATTAATGAATTAAGAATTCTCTCCAACCATAGTCAGTCCGTATTGTGTAATTCAATTCAAAAATTGTGCAAGAAACACGCTGGTTCGGTAATCTCACGTTCTACCAGCTGTTGACTATGAGCGCTGTTTTCGTAATTGGCTTGCTTCTAGGTTAACTGGTTTGCCAGATTTTAATCACCCTTTTACCTGTAAATTACTCCACCCACAACATATAATACCTATTCTACAATAACATAAAACATCATCATATACAAGAAGGATTCTTTATTTATTTTGTACTTTAATTTAAACTAACAGTGATCTTCATGATTATAATAGAGTGATATCGATTATACAATGATGGAGCGATTGTTTAGTTGACCATGCTTTTTTTATTTTATACAAATTAAATATAATATTAACTATCTCTTATCCCAGGGTACGTGTGATTCTTTTAACGATTAGTAAGGCCAGGTAATGCAAAATTAAGGTTACTTAGTATTACAAAATGTTATTAGCTCTTACTATATTAAAATTAAAAATAAGCTGGTGTTACCGGGTTTGATGATTCTCAAGGCAGCATTGTACGTCTGCAAACAGTTGAAGATTTACAATTTAGGTTACTTCCATCCAGAAAAAGTGTTCCGATTCTTAATAAAATTGACGGTGTGATGTACTGGAAAGCCCCGGGAACTCTTCTGATCTTCGTTCTTCTCTTGCGATCCTTGTGGTTGTCAGTCTCGGTGGAATTGGAGTCGTATTATAACTTACTTCTTGAAAGTGAGGTTTATTTCTTCAGAAACAAGGTCCTTGTATATTTTTCCTATAATTCCATTAATTTTGGCTTTTTTCTTCCATCAATTAGTCTCCAGGTTAGATGGGAAATCGGGTTTAATACTAAATCCAACGGAATTATCTTGATGAGTGAAATAAGAATTTCTCAAACCTTTTTGGAGGTATATGGTTATATTTTTGAAATCTAATTTATTTTATTATTCATCGGTTTGTTTTATATGAATAGGTTTTGACTTTAATTTATTAATTTTGATTCATTTTTCGTTAATTTGTGTCATCCTTTTTAAATTTGTCTCCTCATCTGAACTCAATAGCATATAGCAATCGAATAATTGAAAATCAACAAGATTTTTTACATTTTAGTTACCCTAACAACCACTACTTTCTGTCATTAGATGATATTTGATATCCTAGAGCCAGAATTATAAAACATTACTACTCTTTTTTAATAAAATACTCCATGCTTGGAATTACACCAAATTACCTAAAACTCTCACCCGATCTACCTTATTAAACCGTATATATATTACTATAGTTTCATTAGACTGGACTTATTAAAAGAGTATTAATTTCCTTTTACAAATATTAAATTTAGGCCTATAAGTTTTTTTACAACTGTTATAATGATTTTGTTGTTAACTTAATTTTCTTTACCTGACCTACTGTACAAATAGTCACTGGTTTATGGCTACTTACATTAATTTATATTTCCTCGTTTTAATTCATTATATTAATTAGTTCATCCTTGAACCTTTCATTATTTTATAACATAACTATAAGAACTACCTGTCAACTTTTTAACACTTATTGCCATCCTGGCCAAGTTTACAAACATTAATTCAAAACACCTTCATTAATCAATTTCAGTCAATACATTTAACATAATATAATACCTAACACAGGTATTTATACTTAATTGTCTAAAGACAATTTTAACATAAATGAAAGGAGTACCACTGACTAAGTACTTATATAAAACAACAGCTTCCCTCTTACTATCCACAAAACATAAAATAAATATCCTGTAACCACTATATCATGCTACAGCATAACAATAAGTACAATTTGCAACACATTAAATATTAATTTGAATAGTATTTTATACTTCATTACTACATATTAAACACCTCCCATTTGATACAATGTTTATATTTTACACCCCATATTATTTATTACATCTTTTAAATTTATGTACACCTCAGATGTATTAATTACTTAGTAACCTTAATATTTGGGTATTGTTCTAAACCATAGTTACTTCGTTTTTTTATGTAACGTTGGGGACCTCAAATCTGTTACGTTAGATAACACCCCCCCTTCGAAAGAAGTTTATTTTGGCTCAACTAAGTTTAGTAAAAATAAACTTATAGCTCGTCTATGATAAGGTTATCTTCTCTTTCTATCCTTCAAACTTTTAAATTGCACCGGAAAACTGTGTTGATACTCCTTGTGTATCTGGTCATTAATTCACTACTGGTACCTCCCTCAGTTGTAGACCTGTCCTTTTCTCTGGAACTCATAACTTCGTCTAGCTTTTTACGCTATCATTACTTATTATTATTTTTATATTTCATTACCTCTCTTGGTGCATAATCCCTAAAATACTATATTTCCCTAACATTTTCCCCTAATATCATAGCTGGTACGGAATCAGAGGGGCACTATTGGCTTCCATTACACTGCCGTTTTCCTAACTATATCTTCTGAGATCAGAGGAACTTCATCTCTGTCCAGAAACAAAATAAACGTTGCACTATCACAACACAATACATATAATAAAATTATTACCTATAAGGTAGCTCCTTCGCTACAAACTTATACTCAAGGGATGATTACTATTATTTCTGAGGTATCCTAATACTTTTCTTAAATTATTTATCTTGTTGTTCTGTAGTTCCATTTATCACTTTATTCACCAGTATATTAGTTAAACCTGTTCATTATTCATTTTAAATTCTTCTTAGTTCCGTGCTGTCAATTAATTATTCTTTAGCATACGTATTTTACTATTTTTAATTCACTCTCATTTACTTCTGCAATTAAACACTCAATCTCCTCCTTATCATAACTTGTATGCCATATTCTTCCTTCATTTAAGTAATTTATAATTCTTCTTTCTCTTCTTTCATTTTTATTAGTTTAAAATAATTTATTCTGAATTATATAGTAAGGTGTTCTTACTCATTTTGAATTTTGGGGTTTTAGTCTCTTCATTTTATATGGTTTCGAAATAACTTGAGTAAGTTGTTCTTACATGTTTTTTGAATTTTGGGGTTTTTTTTTTTTTTTAAATTGATTCCACTTAATTTCTCTGAAGTATTGCGTAATTAGTTTATTTCATTTAATAGTTGGTTTAGAATATTTTACTTAGTTTCTCATTATTTTCCTTTGATTTGCTTTATCTGTTATCCATAAAATCCGTCCCTTTTCTCCAATGGTTGGTTTGGAATCTGTTTAACCGTGGTCCATTATTTCTTCTGCACTGGTTGTTCGGATCTCTCTAGTGTATAGAGTTATTTCTGTCCTGGTGACATATCTCACTATCATGTAGTTCTGCCATTTGGTTGTTATAAAATTTTCATTCATGCTGAAGTCTACCATCGTTTTTTGAGCTGATTCTTCTGCACCGTTGCTTAATCTTTCGAATGGTTCATACTTAATCTCCAGAAGTCTTCCATGCTCCTCAGTTAGTTTTGGCCCTTTCGGTCCTTCTAATCTATCTGGGAATTCAAGTGTGGTTCGTTTAAAGTTTCTTAATTGCCTTACTTCTATGGGTTCTGCAATTGGTATATTAAGCAGTTTAACTAATACCCCTTTAATCATCTACAATCCATCCCGTGTACTCATTAATTTCCTTTGATGTGTTTGCCTTATTTTCTTGATATTCTCTTTCCTGGTTTGGATATTCTCTTTGTTCTTTCTAATTTTATTTTTAGATAGCAACGGCTTTTGGTCTTCTCTAATTTCTGTTTCCTTGCTGCTGTCCTCTGTATTCAGATTTACCTTAACACCTTCGGAAGTGCTGTCTAGGGTTTCAGTCGTTTTCGTTAAACACCTATCCATTGTTTTCATTAATTTTTCATGGTGTCTCTGGTTATCTTCTCTTATTTCGTTTAATATTTCGTTATGTTTCCTAAAGCTTTCATCTATTGTTTGTTTATTGCTTTTCTTAACGCTATCAATTTTCTCCATCATTAGCCTCATCATTTCTCGCCAATCTGGTTCTCTTCTGGCTTCCGCTTTTTCTGGTTGGTCCCCTTGGGCATCCTCTTCAACTATTTCCTTTTCCGTGTTTGTGATTTGTGACTACTTCTGTTTCTTCTTCCCATCTGTCGTCTTCTGTTTCTTGCTCCTTCTCCATCCGTTTAGAAACACCTCTAGTATGCATTCCTGTGCCTCTAATAGTTGCCTGCTCAAGTTAAGTAATAATTAAGACGATTTTTTACTTAACTAAAGCCCACTCGTTGAGCGCCAATTTGTAACCAATAGCTACTTTTGTTACTTTTAAATTGTAAAGAACTCTGTTTATAAGGAAATGTTTATTATGTAGTCTTATAGGTGACCTCCTGTAACTCAAATTTAATAGACAAATATATTTATTATTGTGTTATTATAACTTTTATGTATACTATAACACGGTTTTACCTAATTACTCAATGTTTACGCAATATCAATGATATACTTCATGTATTTAATTAATGAATTAAGAATTCTCTCCAACCATAGTCAGTCCGTATTGTGTAATTCAATTCAAAAATTGTGCAAGAAACACGCTGGTTCGGTAATCTCACGTTCTACCAGCTGTTGACTATGAGCGCTGTTTTCGTAATTGGCTTGCTTCTAGGTTAACTGGTTTGCCAGATTTTAATCACCCTTTTACCTGTAAATTACTCCACCCACAACATATAATACCTATTCTACAATAACATAAAACATCATCATATACAAGAAGGATTCTTTATTTATTTTGTACTTTAATTTAAACTAACAGTGCTCTTCATGATTATAATAGAGTGATATCGATTATACAATGATGGAGCGATTGTTTAGTTGACCATGCTCCTTTTATTTTATACAAATTAAATATAATATTAACTATCTCTTATCCCAGGGTACGTGTGATTCTTTTAACGATTAGTAAGGCCAGGTAATGCAAAATTAAGGTTACTTAGTATTACAAAATGTTATTAGCTCTTACTATATTAAAATTAAAAATAAGCTGGTGTTACCGGGTTTGATGATTCTCAAGGCAGCATTGTACGTCTGCAAACAGTTGAAGATTTACAATTTAGGTTACTTCCATCCAGAAAAAGTGTTCCGATTCTTAATAAAATTGACGGTGTGATGTACTGGAAAGCCCCGGGAACTCTTCTGATCTTCGTTCTTCTCTTGCGATCCTTGTGGTTGTCAGTCTCGGTGGAATTGGAGTCGTATTATAACTTACTTCTTGAAAGTGAGGTTTATTTCTTCAGAAACAAGGTCCTTGTATATTTTTCCTATAATTCCATTAATTTTGGCTTTTTTCTTCCATCAATTAGTCTCCAGGTTAGATGGGAAATCGGGTTTAATACTAAATCCAACGGAATTATCTTGATGAGTGAAATAAGAATTTCTCAAACCTTTTTGGAGGTATATGGTTATATTTTTGAAATCTAATTTATTTTATTATTCATCGGTTTGTTTTATATGAATAGGTTTTGACTTTAATTTATTAATTTTGATTCATTTTTCGTTAATTTGTGTCATCCTTTTTAAATTTGTCTCCTCATCTGAACTCAATAGCATATAACAATCGAATAATTGAAAATCAACAAGATTTTTTACATTTTAGTTACCCTAACAACCACTACTTTCTGTCATTAGATGATATTTGATATCCTAGAGCCAGAATTATAAAACATTACTACTCTTTTTTAATAAAATACTCCATGCTTGGAATTACACCAAATTACCTAAAACTCTCACCCGATCTACCTTATTAAACCGTATATATTTTACTATAGTTTCATTAGACTGGACTTATTAAAAGGGTATTAATTTCCTTTTACAAATATTAAATTTAGGCCTATAAGTTTTCTTACAACTGTTATAATGATTTTGTTGTTAACTTAATTTTCTTTACCTGACCTACTGTACAAATAGTCACTGGTTTATGGCTACTTACATTAATTTATATTTCCTGGTTTTAATTCATTATATTAATTAGTTCATCCTTGAACCTTTCATTATTTTATAACATAACTATAAGAACTACCTGTCAACTTTTTAACACTTATTGCCATCCTGGCCAAGTTTACAAACATTAATTCAAAACACCTTCATTAATCAATTTCAGTCAATACATTTAACATAATATAATACCTCACACAGGTATTTATACTTAATTGTCTAAAGACAATTTTAACATAAATGAAAGGAGTACCACTGACTAAGTACTTATATAAAACAACAGCTTCCCTCTTACCATCCACAAAACATAAAATAAATATCCTGTAACCACTATATCATGCTACAGCATAACAATAAGTACAATTTGCAACACATTAAATATTAATTTGAATAGTATTTTATACTTCATTACTACATATTAAACACCTCCCATTTGATACAATGTTTATATTTTACACCCCATATAATTTATTACATCTTTTAAATTTATGTACACCTCAGATGTATTAATTACTTAGTAACCTTAATATTTGGGTATTGTTCTAAACCATAGTTACTTCGTTTTGTTATGTAACGTTGGGGACCTCAAATCTGTTACGTTACAATATATACAAAATATGCATATAATTAATGGCTTGTATAAGTTAATGATTGATCTCCATTAAGTAGTGCTCAAGTTTCCAAAGTTTTAATATTATGATGTCCGTAATTTAACATCAGAGTAGGTTTAGTGTGTATGAGGGTATACCGTGGACAAAAATTTTCAACATTTCCTATTGAGCGTTGCTTAGAGTAAAGCTGCGTTGCCTACAGTGTACGTTTCACAGAACAAACACGCGGAAAAGAAGGAGCGCTCCGAAGTCACTCATGGACCCTCAGCATCTTGCAGAGGGTTCATTCCCTAAAGACAAAAAGTCTGTCTACGAATCGTTCCTCTGTAAACACGTGCAGTTACACTACCCAGCGATCCACAGGAAGCAAATCGCTATCCACGCTGGACACTTTTTCAGCTTGCACACGTTATGTTGGTATGGGTTTCGGCACTTTCCATTTAAAAAGCGTGCAAATGTAAGAAAATAAACATGAATGAGGCCAGAAATAATGCGAATTGTGTGTGTGTGTGTGTGTGTGTGTGTGTGTGTGTGTGTGTGTGTGTGTGTGTGTGTGTGTCATAACTGAGATATGCTTGCCTGCCACAAACGATATATTTTCTCTCATACATGATTTACATTAAAATGAAAAAATTATAATTTTATTGCCTGGCAACAAGATTATTTTATTTTTAACAATTACCATTGTTTGAAAAAGTTTAAATGAATTTTCAAGTACTTTACTCTTGTTAAAACGTAAAAGGTTGCAGGTAAACTACTCCTTCCTCTTAACCGAGCTTCACCAAAATCAAAAGGCCTTGAGGACTCTACAATTCAGTGGCGTATGCAAAAAATTATTTGATTCTGTTTGAATATGCGGCAGTTATCGTTCGTCATAGAAAAAATTAACCTTGTTAAAACGTAAAATGTTGCTGGTAAACTACCCCTTTCCCTTAACCAAACTTCACCAAAAACAATAGGTCTTGAGAACTCCACAATTCAGGGCTGTGTGCAAAAAATTATTTGATTCTGTTTGAATTTGCGGCTGTTATCGTTTGCCATAGAAAATACCCTTGTTAAAACATAAACGTTGCAGGTAAACTACCCCTTTCCCTTAACCGATCTTCAACAAAAACAATAGGTCATGAGTACTATACAAATCAAGGCTGTATGCAAAAAATTATTTGATTCTGTTTGAATTTGCGGCTGTTATCGTTTGCCATAGAAAAAAAATCTATAGACACATAGACAGACAGGCACACACACACAGACACTTTTCGAAAAAATCGGTATGGAGAACCATACATGACTTACATATTCTAAGATTTATATTTAAAATCATTTTCGAAATGTAATATTACCATAGAAACTACTTTTTTCTACTTACTGCTTCAGCCTTAACCACAGTACTGTGGTAACTAACGTATACCACCTCACGTTATCGCACTCGATTTTCACTTTTGATGGAAGTCGATGGCATTCCCGAAATGTCTGGTTTTGTAGAAAACATTGGACTACGGCCAAATATCCCGGGAAGGAATTTTAACAAAAACTACTTCTTTGTTGCCGATAACGTTGTACACATATATATCAGTGGCGAAGTTACATGGAGGCAATTGAGGCAATGCCTACCCTAAAAAATTCTGTAGAATAAAAATTAAAAATACGTATGATCTACATAACGTAAAGATTATACATTGTTACTGCGACTGTCAAATTTATTAAACCGAAACGTGCTTTATTGAGTGACCGCTAGATGGTGACAGGTGAGATTCGGCATAGTTCGTTTAAAGCGAATGAGGCAACCTGAACTTGCCTCAGCGTTTTTTGTATACATCCTATGTAAGCAATGTAGTGGTGTGATAGGGAAGGGGGGATTGTCCCGTGCTGTACACATAGAGCGTTGAGGCATTCCTCACTTCTGTGGTCCAAACAGTTAAGTTAAAGCGCCTGTGTTGTTTCTAAGTGTGTTTATTTTATGCGGTTATTAAAAGTGTCACTGTTATTCTGCTGAACTAACAGATGAGCAAGATTGTTATTTGAATTATTTGTAACATTAAACATATATACAGAAACTAATCAAGTTTAAAAATTTGAAGTTCAATCAGTTGTATTATTGTGTATGCCTAATACAAGGATTGTTCAATAGAAACACGTATAGAGCTGTAAAGCATTTTTTATTCAACGATTTTAAAAGAAGTCTCCAATAACATTAAGACATGAGTTCCACTGTTGTGCTAACCTGTAGATTCCCTGCTAGTAAAATTCTTACGGCTGTTTGTGGAACCATTCGGTTACAGCAAACTCTACCTCAGCGTCCGATTTGAACCACCGTCCTTTTAGTGATTCCTTAAAAAAAATTTAAGATAAAATTTTTGCCTACCCATTCATTAACTACTAGCTTCGCCAATAAGCAAATTGATGTCCATTTTTTCGGCTTGCACGCGTTATGTTGGTGTGGGTTTCGGCACTTTCCATTTAAAAAGCGTGCAAATGTAAGAAATTAAACATGAGTGAGGCCAGAAATAACGTGAATTGTGTGTGTGTGTGTCTTACCTGCCTTTTTATTGCTGTATTAAATGATAAATATTATATTACATTAAAATGAAAAAATTATAATTTTATTGCCTGGCAACAAAATTATTTTATTTTTAACAATTACCATTGTTTCAAAAAGTTTAAATGAATTTTCAAGTACTTTACTCTTGTTAAAACGTAAAAGGTTGCAGGTAAACTACCCCTTCCACTTAACCGATCTTCACCAAAATTGAAAGTCCTTGAGACCTCTACAATTCAGGGACGTATGCAAAAAATTATTTTATTCTGTTTGAATTTGCGGCTGTTATCGTTTGCCATAGAAAATACGCTTGATAAAAAAACGTTGCAGGTAAACTACCCCTTCCCCTTAACCGATCTTCACCAAAAACAATACGTCTTGAGTACGCTACAAATCAGGGCTGCATGCAAAAAATTATTTGATTCTGTTTGAATTTGCGGCTGTTATCGTTTGCCATAGAAAATACCCTTGTTAAAAAAACGTTGCAAGTAAACTACCCCTTTCCCTTAACCGATCTTCGCCAAAAACAATAGGTCTTGAGAACTCTACAATTTAGGGCTGTATGCAAATAATCTTTTAATTCTGCTTGAATTTGCGGCTGTTATCGTTTTCCATAGGAAATACCCTTGTTAAAACATAAAACGTTACTGGTAAACTACCCCTTTCCCTTAACCGATCTTCACCAAAAACAATATGTCTTGAGAACAATACAATTCAGGGCTGTATACGAAACATTATTTAATTCTGTTTGAATTTTCGGCTGTTATCGTTTGCCAAAAAAAATTTCCCTTGATAAAAAAAAACCGTTGCAGGTAAACTACCCCTTTCCCTCAACCGATCTTCACCAAAAACAATAAGTCGTGAGTACTCTACAGATCAGGGCTGTATGCAAAAAATTATTTGATTCTGTTTGAATTTGCGGCAGTTATCGTTTGCCATAGAAAAAAAATCTACACATAGACAGATAGACACACAGACACTTTTCGGAAAACGACTTTTTTCATGTTTTGAGTGTAGTACAATCAGAATCTGCAATAATCTCGAACACAATTTTTTTTTGCCATCACCATACTTCCATTTCCTTAAGGAATATGGAAGTAAAAGTAAGTGTTCATAGTGGAAGTTTAATATATATATAAAATATATTTGTTCCCTACCTTGTATTAGTTTATTTGCTTGAACATGAAATCCACTCTCCTCTCCTTTTGCTTGGCAAAATGGTCAATAACTAATTCATTGAAAAAGTTTCCAACATTTTTTTTCTATTGAACACATTCCCAGAGCACTTAGTCTGTCCTCTTTCATTGTATTACGTGTAAATGTTTTAATGCATTTGAGAGTTGAGAAACATCGTTCACTTTCGGCTGTAGTCATAGGGATTGTACAAATCATTTTTAATAGTTTTACCAGTTTGGGAAAAACAGTAACTAGATTGTTTTCTTCATATACAAAATTGAGTAGAACCAATGCGCCAGTTGCTTTTGTGAAGTCGGGCCTACTGTATAGAACTACCAGTTCATTTCTTAATGCAGTTTCATTTAAATTAAATTGTTTAGCAGCAATTTGTAACTGTGTTTCTGGAAAGATAAGCTGATGTTTAGAAAACAGGGTTGGTTGCAACAAAACTGCTATTGCTAAACGGTCTGAAAATGAAAATCTGTCGTCTATGTTGGTAACTTGTACCTTTACTTAATTATGTCCCTAGTTCTGGGCGGCATTTGTGACTTTACCTTTTTTTTTTTATATATATATTAATATATGTAGCTATTGCAGGAATACCCAATAAACTATCTTCGGGTCTGTTTACATTGTTTGATTTATACACGTGTGTCACATTTACCATAATTATGGTATCTACCATAATTATAGCATCTGTTTATTTCAGTTTCGTTACATAAATTTTTATTACCTAAGGATCCAGGATTCTGCTCAGCGAGAATGCTGGCAGAGACAGGCATTGAAATGAGAATACGTTCGGTAGAAACATTAATCATTAATATTGGCTTATTCCATAAATTCTATAAGCGTGTACACCGGACAAAAAATCAACATGGCGGCCATTAAAATTGGCTCGCCTTCATCATAAACTTCTTTATATTTTATTAATCGTTAATTTACCAAATGTCATATTTTAATTTAGCAGCTGCTTTGCTATTAAATGATTTTAATTATCTTGGCTTAACACAAACGCAAACCAACACCCCGTTCGGATGTTGACATTAAAAAACACGCCCCGCTTTCTCTCACTCATTCATACTTATAAATTCAAATTACTTTTGTGTACACATATCTGATCATAAGGTTAACGAGCTCTTTAGTAAAATTTTGGTTTTGCACTTCCCTGAATCTGTAGACTAGAAGTTCCAGAAGAGGTTTCACATGTTGGGTCCTTAAGGTAGCGTGGTTACGTTTTTTGCTATTATCACTGACTCTACTGCATAATTTTGAAAACAATTACTGCTCACTGTTTAGCTCACTTCTAGTTATCACATAATTAGATTTTGGCTACATTTTGTACTGTTTAAAACACTATGCCGGTATAAATTCCCGGCGGCCTGTAACAAGGTGTTACTGCTGCTGCTGTGTTGTGTCGACTGGGCCGAAAATTATGCAAATTTTACGTATGTGTGTGTGAGTATACGTCATCATTCTTTTGTCTCTGGTTATATAATAGCCTTGTTTGTTACGTATTTTCATAACGTCATAGTGGTTTTAATGACGTTGTGAGCTGTTGACCAATGAAACATAAGTATGAAGCGCCGTTTTTAGTGGCTGTAACCATTATAAGTCTTTTTAGCTGCACGTACACTGCTGTCCTTGAAATTATTTTGTTGTCTCGGAACTGCGTCGTTGTAGGCAAAACCAAGGGAAATTGTGTCACCCATAGAAATGACTTTAAAACATCGGAATACAATAGTTTGCTACCTTGCATACCATATTTTTATATCAGACTTTTTTGTACTGTCACAAACCCCCTCAATGAAAGGTTTTGTGTCGAGACACAAAAACTTTCATTGACTCATTCACACTTCTCTAAAAGGATCAGCTCAGATATGGAGCCACAACCCCCTGTAGTGTTACAAAAAATATAAATTCAATCACTTACCCTTGGTCCAATGATGAGGTTCGCACCTTCTGACCTTACTGGACTTCTCCAGAGAGATCCCTACACCATAAGGCCATGAGGCACTTTACGCTCCTGTTCTGACGCACCGGCCAGCTCAGGACCGCGGTCACCACACCATAAAACTCTGAAACATTCAATACAAATTTTAAAATAGTGGCTTTCCTTATATCCATATCCATAACTAATATGTTTCCTCTTAGCACGTTGGTTTGCGTTTTGGGGCATTGGTTTGCCTAATTCTACAAACTTCAAACAATGTATATCAAGAATTAAGATAGAAAATTACTTCTCCTTTTAACACTCCGGTATCTGGTACACCCTTCTAACTCCTGTCAATTATATTCACACTCTTTATCACATGAAACAATTGCTCTTAACCTAGAGAAACAATTCATTTAACTGCT
Organism: Magicicada septendecula; assembly: GCA_034769895.1. NCBI lineage: Eukaryota > Metazoa > Arthropoda > Insecta > Hemiptera > Cicadidae > Magicicada > Magicicada septendecula. The sequence goes on from CM068372.1 coordinate 171,804,689, forward strand.
TTAGCAACAACCATTAACCCTAATAATTTACTTCATATAATCTTACAATATCTATATCATGGCAGACAACTTAAAAGTTTTATAATTTCTTTACGACCTTTTCTTACATTTAACCTTCTTTATAACAGAATCATTTCTAGAGAATGGACAAACTTTACAAAATTTTAATCTTATAATCGTTACTATCTTGGTAGTAACCTCCTATCCACACACACTATTGTACTATCAACATAAGAAAACACAATAACATTGCACATCATAAGCATTCAACACTAACATTGAACAATTCACGTGTAAATAATTTACATTTACATAACTTGTAGTAGAACTTTATAACATTTTTTTTTTATCAACTCTCTATTAACTTTTATCATTTAACATTCATTTAGATTCTATACAAAAATTTCAAAATTATCATTTACCTTTCCATTTACCTTACCCTTCAGTTACATCACCTTTCTACTATGAATTTTCCCTTCTCTAACCCTTCTATCCTTACTCGTTTGGGTGACTCTCTATTATTCATTATTTTTCTCTGTCTTATTTTGGCATCTGTCAACCTAACCTTACTACCCCTTTTTTACACTAACAACCGCTTCTAACCATTTACATATAATATGACACCAATATCGCTATAATAACCCCCTTCACAAATCCCATTTAAAACCTCTGGCACCGCTCATTTTTGTACTAGTATGTGTGTACTCGAACTCTAACCAACTCATTCCCTTATCGGTTCCTGACCCTTTCAGATAACCCTTTCCGGCGCTAAACGGTCCCTTCCCGTCTCAACATCTCTCGTTGGACTCCCTACACCACTACCCTTATTACAAAATATCACCATCAACAACTATAAAATTACCATCCACATTACTCACCTCTACATATAATCCCTACCTACTGTGTCCCTAAAATATCTAACACCTCTTTATATATTATCAGCATCTCAGCACTTTATTTTTCCTAACTCCCAATAACTTTATTCAACTAACTCCAATGCCCTGATTTATCCTTATTCCCAAACTCTTTACAACATTTCAACTTAATACACCATTACAAAATTTATCACTTATCTACTAACAACAATACCTTTCATATCCAAATACATTACCTGCTTAATCATTTATTAACCCTTTAGAATCTAAATCTCATAATATCATTTAAACTTTCTTCAGTTATTTAAAATCGTACAATACATGCTTACATAAAAAAAATACATAAAGTACACAACAGCAAAAATACACAAATACATAGACATCAATACACAAAAATATACAACTCACATAATCATGAAATCATTTACCATAATCAGTCCTGATCAGTCCATTTTAAAAAAAACACTGGTCACATAATTAAATGTTCATAACACAATAAACAATAAACAATTACCCCATATCGTCAAATAACAGTCTAATCTTAGGTCTATACAAGTCATTTTTTATTGAATACCTTATATTATGATTATCAATGTAAAGATTATTCAATTCTTTATAATTTTCCACAATACTATTATAATCAATATGATCACCCCATATCATATCTCATATACCTTGTCACGATTGAGCATGGTCCTGTCGCCTTTAGTATTATCTGTCACAACCAGGTAAGTTACTAAGTCATTATTTTCATTATCATCTCCTACGACTGCCATATCAGCTTCATTACAAGGTAAGTACTTATTATTTTTATTATATATCATCTCTACTCCTAACCTTCCCATAAACTCTTCATAATCTCTGCTTATCTTAAAAATTTCTACCTCCCTCTTTCTCTCACAATATCTCTCACTATCATACCATCTCTCTCTCTTAAAACATCTCTCATAATAACTCTCCCAACAACATTTCTCTCTCTCAATATATTTCTCTTTATCATACCATCTCTCTCTCTTTAACCCTTCAACACACACTATCATTCCATTATCATTATATTCAATTCCCCATAAAATTTCATTTATACTACCAACCTCCACACTATTATCACCTATTACTATATCTTTATTTATTTTATCGTAATTTTCTACCCCACTTACCTTGTCGTCTTTGTTCAATTTGTCCACTTTGTCAATACTACCATTTTGTCTTTGTATTTCATTTTTTAATTCTTCTAATTTTACATTAAAATTATTTTGTACTTCTCTAATTAAACTTTTTTGTTCACTAAACAGCATTTGCATCATCTTCATGATCTCATTATTCTCAACCCTGTTATTTGAAACTGGTGTTGAGTGCACTATTCCTTCACTCATAACTACTGATTCCGTCATGCTTATTTGGCTGTTGTTTGTACTATCAATTGTGTTCAATAAAGAATTATTTTCTTTATTCTCTGCCATTATGAAATTTGTTAATGGTTTGTCGCTTTATCTTATCGTTATCATCTACTTTACAACCGTATTCTCACTTTCAATGTCCACCCCGCCACCATTTAGGCTTATTATATAAAATATATTAATGTATTTTATATAGTCACCAGTTCGGGCCCATTTGTGACTTTTCACAATTATGTCCCTAGTTCTGGGCGGCATTTGTACCTTTACCTTTCTTTTTATTATATATATTAATATATGTAGCTATTGCAGGAATACCCAATAAACTATCTTCGGGTCTGTTTACATTGTTTGATTTATACACGTGTGTCACATTTACCATAATTATGGTATCTACCATAATTATAGCATCTGTTTATTTCAGTTTCGTTACATAAATTTTTATTACCTAAGGATCCAGGATTCTGCTCAGCGAGAATGCTGGCAGAGACAGGCATTGAAATGAGAATACGTTCGGTAGAAACATTAATCATTAATATTGGTTTATTCCATAAATTCTATAAGCGTGTACACCGGACAAAAAATCAACATGGCGGCCATTAAAATTGGCTCGCCTTCATCATAAACTTCTTTATATTTTATTAATCGTTAATTTACCAAATGTCATATTTTAATTTAGCAGCTGCTTTGCTATTAAATGATTTTAATTATCTTGGCTTAACACAAACGCAAACCAACACCCCGTTCGGATGTCGACATTAAAAAACACGCCCCGCTTTCTCTCACTCATTCATACTTATAAATTCAAATTACTTTTGTGTACACGTATCTGATCATAAGGTTAACGAGCTCTTTAGTAAAATTTTGGTTTTGCACTTCCCTGAATCTGTAGACTAGAAGTTCCAGAAGAGGTTTCACATGTTGGGTCCTTAAGGTAGCGTGGTTACGTTTTTTGCTATTATCACTGACTCTACTGCATAATTTTGAAAACAATTACTGCTCACTGTTTAGCTCACTTCTAGTTATCACATAATTAGATTTTGGCTACATTTTGTACTGTTTAAAACACTATGCCAGTATAAATTGCCGGCAGCCTGTAACAAGGTGTTACTGCTGCTGCTGTGTTGTGTCGACTGGGCCGAAAATTATGCAAATTTTATGTATGTGTGTGTGAGTATACGTCATCGTTCTTTTGTCTCTGGTTATATAATAGCCTTGTTTGTTACGTATTTTTATAACGTCATAGTGGTTTTAATGACGTTGTGAGCTGTTGGCCAATGAAACATAAGTATGAAGCGCCGTTTTTAGTGGCTGTAACCATTATAAGTCTTTTTAGCTGCACGTACACTGCTGTCCTTGAAATTATTTTGTTGTCTCGGAACTGCGTCGTTGTAGGCAAAACCAAGGGAAATTGTGTCACCCATAGAAATGACTTTAAAACATCGGAATACAATAGTTTGCTACCTTGCATACCATATTTTTATATCAGACTTTTTTGTACTGTCACAAACTATTATGTCACAAACTTCTTTAGCTGCAGTCTTCTTGCTTTCATCAAAACGTGACCTTTTCGGATTTTGAGATGATTCTAAAAAATCATTTGTTGCAGACAGACTAGCATCAAAATCAATATAATCTGACATTTTGAATGTGTGACTCGAATGAGGCAACAAACTGGTGTGTTTTAATACTGTCAATTTCTACTTGCTGTAATTGATTAAACAAAATGTCACAGGCTGGCATAATTTTGTTGAAAAATGTTAACCAAAAATTAAAATGATCATTATTTAATGTGTTTTTCAGTCCTAATGCTTTCTGAACAGTGGACTTGTCACTCTCGTCATCATCTATGATTTTTTCAAGAGCAGCAGAAATGTCATTTTTATGAATAAATACTGTTGTCACACAACGGGATTTAAAATTCCACCTGGTATTAGAACATTTTGGGAAAAGTTTCTTTACTACTTCATCAAGTATGGCAGTTCGCTTGGAAGATCTTGAAAAAAATGTTGTAAAGCCATCTAAATTACAGAAAAATATTTTTACTTGCTTGTTTTGTGATGCAGCACGCTCAATAATTAAATTTAGTTGATAGGCATAGCAGTGTATATACTGGGCATTCTTGTACACGGCTTTAACTTTTGCTTGAACACCATTATGTTTTCCACTCATTACTGCTGCCCCATCGTAACTTTGTGCAATAATTTTACTAGGCATCTTATCAAGTTCTAATTTTGCTAATATTCTTCAAAAATAGTATTACTAATACCTTCAGCAGAGGATCTTGTGGACTGACAAAACTGATAAATCTCTCATATAATTTTCCATTCAATTCATACCTCACAACTAACACCATTTGTGACAGAGTGGCACAATCCGTGGTTTCATCTTCTCCAATTGAAATATAGTCAGTTTAATTTATTTCTTTTTTTATTAGTCCAATGAACACTGCATAAATAGAATCCAAAATTTCATTTTGAATTGGTTTAGAAAGACCAACGAAAACCCTATTGTTTGTTTTTTCAATATGCTCTCTTAAGGTGCTATCTAGGCCTGCCATTAAATTTACTAAGCCCCTAAAAATACCTAGATTCTCAGATGTGTTTGTTTCATCATGTCCCCTTAAAGCTAGTTCAAATATTCCACAAAACATTACACAGTCAATTAACTTACTTAGGATGTATCTGTTCTTAGAGACTTCATCATTATGCTGTTTAATTTTTAATCTATATGCACTGTCTAACTGGCAACTAATATTGACATTTCCTAACAATGAATATTGTAACATAACAGAGTTGAGGTTCCCGACGTTACATAAAAAACTTTGTAAACATGACTTAAGACAATGCCCAAAGTATGGTATAATTAAATACAAGAGGGCCCATCTCACCTAAAAAATACATTGAAGGTACCTAGTAAGGTTACTAAGTAATAAAACATTGAAGGTGTACTTAAATATAAAATATGTAAGGAGTAGTATGAGATGTAAACTATAAACACTGTGTCTAGTGGGATGAGTTTAATGTGTAGGAGTTGAGTATAATATACTGTTCAATTAATATTTAATGTGTTATAAAATGTACTTGGTGTTGTACTGTATCATGATATAGTGTTTACATGATATTTATTTTATGTTTTGTGTGTAGTAAGTGTGGAGCCGTTGCTTTAAGGAAGTACTAAGTCATGGGTACTCATTTTATTCATGTTAAAATTGTATTTAAATAATTAAATACAAGTACATTTATTAGGTATGATATTATGTTAAATGTATTTACTTTAATTAATTAATGAAGATGTTTAAAATAATATTTGTAAACTTGGCCAGGAAGACAATAAGTATTAATAAGTTGGCAAGTAGTTATTATAATTATGTTAAAAACCAATGAAGGGTTCAACGATGAACTAAATAATAATAATGAATTGAAACCAGGAAATTAAAATTGATATAAGTGGCCATAAGCCAGTGACTCTTTGTACAGTAGGTCAGGTAAAGAAAAAATTAAATTAAAAACAAAACAAAATTATAACATGACTAATAAAACCAATAGGCCTAAATTTAATATTTGTAAAAGAAAATTAATACCTTTTTAATAAGTCCATTCAGATGAAAATGTAGTAAAATGTATACGGTTTAATAAGGCAGATTAAGGAAAAGTTTTATGTGATTTGGTGTAATTCCAAACATGGAGTATTTTATTAAATAAGAGTAGTAATATTTCCGAATTCTGGCTCTAGGATATCAAATATTATCCAATGACAGAAAATAATGGTTGTTAGGGTAACAGAAATGCAAGAAATTTTGTTGATTTCAACATTCAATTGTTATATGCTAATGGGTTAAGTTGAATTAATACGAATCCAGAAAAGAATTTATAAAAAATCTTAACATTCGATTGTTATATGCTATTGGGAACAGTTCAGCAGACAAATTTAAAAATAAAAATAAAATAAAAAAGGAATAACCTTTAATAGATCAAATGTCTTAAAGCCAATCCATTAAAAAAAGAACTGAGTAATAATTACTGAACTAGATTTCAGGAAAAATAATTTTACACATCCTCAAAGTTTACGGAATTAATAAATTCTTCTTCAAACTAATTCCAGTAAAGGAATGATGATGAATCCTATTTACAATTAAACCAAGATTCTTCTTGAATGGACAAGAAGTCAAAATTAATGCAAATATAAACCAAACATACACAAAGAACTTTTGGTATTGAAGTACTAAACCTCACATTCATGAGACTGACAAAGTTGTAATACTACACCAATTTCACTGGGACTGGCAACTACTAGGATCGCGAAGAAGAACGAAGAACAGAACTGAACTCCTGATACACTCCGGGACATCACCTTTCAACCTTTATTGATAATCTGGACGCAATTTTTGGTCAAGAGTAACCTCACCATTACATTTCCACTCAGTTATAAACAGACATGGCTACCTTGAGTATCGTATTGTACGGTAACAAACCTGCTTATATTTAATTTTCTATATTAAGAATTAATAACAATTGTAATACTCAGTAACCTTAATTTTGCATTACCTGGCCTTACTAATCGTTAAAAGAATCACATGTACCCTGGGATAAGAGATAAACCGAAAATTATATTTAAATTGTATTATAAACAATTCACTAGTCCACTAACAAATCGATTTAGCATTGTACGATCGATATTACGATCCGATAACCTATGAAGACGACTGTTGGAATTTAAAAAAATAATATAAATAAAGAATCCTTCTTGTATGTAACGATGTTCTGTGTTATTGTAGAATAGTTATTGTATTTTGATTGGGGAGTAATTTACAACTAAGGGGTGATAAAACCGTCAAGTGAAACGAACTAACCTATAAGAACGAGTAAAACCGTCAAGTGAAACGAACTAACCTATAAGAACGAGTCAATTACTAATAACAGCGCTAGTTGCAGACAGCTGGTGAATACGGGAGAGTGCCGAAATAACGTATTCTCTTCGCCACATTTGGGTCAATTTAAATAATACAGACCGAATAGGGTTGGAGAGAATTACTGAATTATTAACTATAATACCCGTAATATAGCGTTATTCTCTGGTAAAACACTTGGTAATTGATTAACACAGGGTTGTGTTCAACATACGAGTCGCAGCAACTATATAATAAATAATTGTTTTTTTTTTTATAAATTAATATTGATTTGCAGGAGGTCTCATCTACAACAACATAATAAATATTTTCCTTATAAACAGATCGAATTGGTTAATTTAAAATTTTTAAATTAACGATTGTAACCCCTTTTTAACTTTGACTTGTAAAAAAAAATTTGTTTTGTTTTTGAAAATTTTTTTTTTTAAAGAGGGGCCACAAGATAATTAAAACTAGGCCAAAGCCTAGAGAAGCCAAAAATGCGCTGGATCCAGTGAGACGGGACTTCCAATTAAAACTCACAAAATTAACAACCAATAAATCTTTTTATTATAACTAAACTCATTATCTCCTTCGAAATTGTTACTTACAAAAATCAATGAATATAACATTTAGATTCTCTGCTTTAAAAAAAATATTAATTGAAATTAATGTAACCCCTCTTTCCTTTTATGCTTTTTATTTATTTTTATTTATATTTAATTCCATATTTCCTTATTTATTTTTTTTTTTGAAAGAGAGGCCACAAGTTATTTAAAACTAGGCAAGAGCCTAGAGAAGCTAAAATTGTGCTGGGTCCAGTATGATGGGACTTGCAAATGAAACACTGATCTTGAGATAACAACAACAATTTATTGTTCTCAGCTAGTACAACATATGAGCCCCTAAAGGCAAGATAACTAAGTCTTTTGATTGTTAAATATAATTTCATTAATATGTGCCTTGCCAAAAGTTGAACAAGGAATAATAACTATTAACAGCACTAAGTATTGAATGAGTATTAATATCTGAATAATCATTGACTAGTAAATCGTGCAAAGTTACATAAATGACAATAATATAATTATAAAATGGCACACAATCTCGACCTGCAAGTAATCACATTTTATAACAAGACATAAATATACAGAAATATACACATGCATAATCAATATGACAATGTAACAACCATGTAAAACAAACACACACATATAATTAACATCAAAAACATTTACAGCTAAATAACCCATCACATGTTCACCCCGGTTATCAGCGTATATAAGTATCTTGTTCAACACCCTCAACACCCCCTTATTCTGACCGAGTATCCGGCCCCCCTTTAATGTTCAATTAATAGGTGACTAAATCCCCAAAACCTCAATTAAAATATCCCAGGAGTGGAGCAGACATGCCCCAAGTTTTAATAAGATAAGTAGTAACTAAATGTTTTAGGTAAACCCCGCGGCCTGCGCACAAATCCCATGCCGATGTCTAATTATCAATTTAAATCCCATCAGTTACAATAATAAAGAGTAGCATCACAAGGTTAACATGGATGTCCGGTTGCCTAACTGCATTTTATATTTCCTTTTACTTTCAAAACAGAATTTGTAAAAATAGTGGAACGTGACCACCATGAATATTGATAACTGATACTGATTAATCTTGTATTGTTTAATGGTTAATTAACTGTTATAGTGAGCCATAAAAATTATCGTTACAAAATTTATTATGATAAAATACAAACTGTGACAATGGTAAATTTAAGGTGTACAAATTAGCTAGACAGTGGAACAGAATTTTGTAAAACGGAATCTAAGTCATGAAGGTATTAAAACCAGCTTACAGTGTTCCAAAAAACTTAACTACTGGCAGGGTCAGGCATCGGGCGAGATCTAGCAAGATCTGACACATACAGACCTGCAGTGGCCGTCTCCTACGGGAGTCGACCACGGGTTAAAACATCTCCCAGATCATGAATGAATAATAAAATACATGCCCACCTGAACCAAAAGATCCGTTAACATAACCATCCCAACATGCTTAAACCAGAAACAGATTTAGATTCAATCTACCGAACTCCCCTCGACCCGGGCGGTGCGTGACCCTGGCCGAGTTTACACTCTCAGAACGAGATAGACATAACAGTAATAGAGGAGGCGTAAGCCTTACGAATTAAAAATAATATATGCCACCCATTGTCCGGAAATAACTGTCCAAACTGGAGCATCTACATGAAAGTCTCACAGATTTTATTGGCCACAAGATTTGGGTTAATATGGTTAAATTTCACCTGGTTATTAGTGTGGAGTTTGAGGGTTCCGTTGGGGTGCCTCTAGTCCATGCTTCCGGCTGACACAGCTGACGAAAGTGTTTGAAATCACAGCATCTGAGGCAGTTCTTCGGCCGTCCTTCCGGAGCGGGGCAGATTCCCGACTACATCAGAAACCCTGCACAATTATATCTGGGATTACTCATAAGTTCATAAAACACACTACCACATTTACCCACTGAGATTGCATGGCCTGTCCAGTTTATAAACTCCGAACATTGACTAAGTAAAGAACCCCTTGAATTGTAGTAAATCACCTCAAAATTAACTCCCTTAAATATTTTAATATATAAAGTCCAAATATAGTCACTCTATAATAATGATAATTTTAATTAACAGTTATGCAAAAGTTTTCATGACGCACTTACAGGAATTAGCAACTTTTAACAAGTCCGTGATATACACGGATTTCAGAAAATTACTGACTTACGCCCCATCTTGGTTTAGTTAATTTAGTAGAATCATTACTAGATTAATATAGAACATAATTATGTCATTACTGTTACAATCAATTAACCAGGGTTGAGATTAAGCATACATAAAACAAATTATAACCTGATAATCGCCACGTGCTAAAGACTCACTGCAATATATATCGTAACGCATCCACTTTAATATCAATTAAAAGCAATTTGTTTTTATAAATAACTAATATACATATTTTAATAGACTTACCGGAGGTCACGTAGGCTTCTACCTATCCATAGAAGTAGTTGGAAGACGAAAAACTGTTCAATCTACTCTGTCAGCCGGGGACCAGAATGTGAAGCGCCGAGAGCCAAAGTTTGACTGACCAAACTGGCTCTTGAAAAAACTGTATGTAACTGAGATAGGGCGCGCGCGAGTCGGCCGGCGGAGATCCCAATGACAAAGTCCGATTGAGCGTATCAAAGGACAATTCCCTCGCGTCGACAAATACGTAAATTTTAATAATGCACAATATAGATATAGGAACATCGCCGCGTTTTCCAAAATGCGGCACACCCCCACCCCAAAAGGGCAACCCGGTTGCCTCACTCTGAAACTCGGAAGAGTACCCTGCAATGTACCCCCTTCTTAAATACTCTGGTGGACATCGTGGGTAAGGTGGCCCGGCAGCACTTGCTCTCAGGAGAACAGACATCCCCATGCGACCCTCTCCGCTATGCCAACCCCACGGGACCGCCCCAACACGTCACCCTCTCCGGTGACCATCACCTAGTCCCACCGGTCCCACTCACATACTCGTCCTAAAACCCAACAAGGTATCTCACACCTTGGCATGTGAGTGACCGGACTACTCCTCGTCCATCTCTTGGACCGACCAGCCACATGCACCCACAAGGCATCTCCATCCTCGCCATGTGGCTGGCCACTTCCCTACACAAGGGCGGACGGCCCCGCTCAGCCAGACAGAGAGGACCGCACCAAGGGCACACGAACATTAATCTCCTCTCAACTTCACCAAAAAGGCCATAACTACATGGGGGGGGTTTACTTCACCACAGCACCGTCGATACAACTTTCTCTCTCAACAAAAGAACACCAAGAACAACCGGAGAATGCGGCATGGACCGACCCTACAATAAACAACATCAACATCAACAACAGCACACCATCACTTCATGTAACCTCTCCCGTTAGGGGAAACTGACGATCTCAAAGACCACGACCATCTCGAGCACCACAATCTACTCACTTCCGGCAAGTCTCTCTAAACTTCCTTATCGATAGGTTTTTTTTTTTTTTTTTTTTTTTTTTTAAGGGAAAGGGGTAGGAAAATCGGGAAGATGAAACGGGGCAAGGATCATTAAAGGTCAATAGCTAAGACTGAGGGTAAGGACCTGGTTCCCTCCGAAAATAAGGATGAATGGAGGAAACCAAGGCTCGCGTGGGCAGGGGCGCAACCCTGAAATAGATGAACACCACTGGGAGTGTGGGGCACATCTACCCGCTACCCGTTAACCTCTTCTCCTTACCTTCCTATGACGGACTTTGGGTACCCGTTCCTTTCGGACACCACTCTCTAAGAAATTATTTCGTGTTGAGCTGTACTGGCTGGTTCCCTCTGAATCAGAATCAAGGCAACGCACCTCGCTACTTTCACTCCACTTTGGATTATGCTCGTCGTCTAACTCCTCTGCTACAATTTCTCCCTTTTCTACAATTTCCCCTTCTTCGTCCACATAATCCAGACCAACCTCCTGACACTGCACCTCCTCAGCATCTTCCCGTTGCTCCTCTGATCCATCTTCAATCTCCTCTTCCCTCAGCTCCTCACCAATTTCTTCATCACACGCATCGCCAGCTCCTTCACGAACTTCTTGACTAACCTCTTCTCCGATCTCATTTTCATCAGCACGTTCATCACCAACGTCATCGCCATCACTTCCACTACCACCATCTGAACACTGCACATCCTCGTCCTCCTCTAGTTGCTCACCTGGTCCACATGAAACTTCCTCCCGTTCCTCGGAATCCTCAACACTACTTACAGAAGGCGTCTGCACATCTTCCCACACTACATCACTCTCACTCACACACTCTACAATGCTGCCACCAAATTTCTCCTCAACTTCTACCTCATCTACTTCTACCACACTTGCGGCATGAACATCCCCTTGTCCATCCACAACCTCAGAAACACTTGCAGCCCCGACATCCCTGTGTCCATCTGCAACTTCAGACTCTACAGTCTCCCTAACACCTACAACTATATTCACCTGCGCAGCATCTGCAGACCGCTCTTCTGACTCTTCTGTCGATTCCACTCCTTGACCACCTTCAGCAACCACAACGTCCTCAACCTCTTCCACCCTGGAATCCAGCTGTCCAGGTTCATGTGCAATGACTAAATTAATCTCCACTGGCGATGGCAACGCTACACCATCAACAGACTTCTCACATCCCGGCGTAGGCGATGATGATGTTACAGGCTCTGGATCCCTCACGAATCGAGATGGAAATACCGGAACAAATTCTGCGGCCTCTGGATTCAACCATGACGTCCTCACTGACGCAGTAATAAAAGACATTTTCTTGTCGTCTTGTATTAATCCACTGAAGTTATTCCGCTTTTCTTCTTTCTCTTCACCTGCTTCATCCACAACTCTATTATGCACTGGTACTTCCTCTGGAACCTTTAAAGTTTCCTTACTCTCCAAATAGGAATAACTTTCTACCGGCTCCCTACTTGCCGCTGTTTGTTTACTAACATAATTTCTTCTTCCCATGTTAATTTCATACTTCTTTGTTTTGTGTGCTGTAGCTGTTTTTACCGTCTTCTCGCTTGCCACCCCCCTGTAGCCTCCATCACTTCTGGAATATTCAGGCTTTCTGACAGTCTCTTGCGTTCTCCTCCAACCACCATGTTTGTCCTTTTTGGCTCTTTCTGATGAACCACTGGAGTATTGGACATCTGTAGCATCTCTTCCCCGGGACTCGTCAACCTCCTGGACCGTTCTTGAAACCACACACAGCCGTTCAAGGTCCGCAAAACAACGTGGACGGTCCGCAAATGCCAAACGAGATCTCTCTTGGGGAGTCAGTCCTTCCAGAATCGCTTGTATCACTTCTGTCTCGGGCAACCCCAATCTTAACGCCCAGGCAGCTTTCCGTATATCGCGCACGAAGTCCCCTAACGCCTCTCCGTTGGCCTGTAGGCGATAGAATCTTTCAAGCTCAAGCTTGGCACGTCGTCGAATGGGTAGGAAGAAGTTCAACACCTCCCCATGGAAAGCATCAACACTGTCACCCCGACGCAGAGCCTTGGTGACCAGATCAGCCAACGTACTCTGGCAATACGGGTATATAAGAGACAAGACCTCCCCATCGGACACCCCCGGGAAATCTGCCACCTGCAGGACCAGGTCCAAGAAAACCAACAGCTGGTCCTCATCAAATCCATTCACCACCGGAAATTTCTGGAGAACGCCTGTAAGAGGGTGGGGCAATTTCTCGTAGCATATCCCCGCCAGAATTGCACAATTCAAAACAAACAATCATAAAACAAATCCCCACTAAACACCTAACACAAACATAACCTACAAAAACATTTTTACAAAATCAGAAAAACCCAAGTACTGTACTTCCTTTGAGTGGACCCCCGGGTTTCCTAGCGCTGCGAAAACCTGACCTGCTCCAGAACTAACTCTCCGTCAGTCGCCAGACTCAAGAAGAAACAACATCAGACACTAACACCAACATACAATCCACACCACCAAACACTAACCACAATATACGACATTTTGACTACAACATTGTCACCATTACAATCGGACGATACCGACTTCCAGTCGGGCCATACCGCATCCCAGTAACCGCACGCGCAATTACTTTCATAAAATATATACGAGAACCCATCCCCACGCGATCTCCGGCAATGTCCAATTTCAAAACAACAAAACCCAACTACAACACGTGCCCGTGGCGGCCTCAGGTTTACAATTCAAAACACCTAACAATAATTCATAAAAAATACATATATACACCTACATTTCATGTCAGTCAACTACTATGGTGCCACACTATTTAATCATTAAGTGCCATTATATTTGCCAGACTATCTCCAAGTTTGCAAGCCCCATCACACCAACAGACCCAAGGGTTCAACCCTAGAATGAACCACGCTCTCTGCTACCATTTGTGGTAGCAGACTTTATAAACCACGCTCTGCGGTACCATCTGTAACCCCTCTTTCCTTTTATGCTTTTTATTTATTTTTATTTATATTTAATTCCATATTTCCTTATTTATTTTTTTTTTTTGAAAGAGAGGCCACAAGTTATTTAAAACTAGGCAAGAACCTAGAGAAGCTAAAATTGTGCTGGGTCCAGTATGATGGGACTTGCAAATGAAACACTGATCTTGAGATAACAACAACAATTTATTGTTCTCGGCTAGTACAACATATGAGCCCCTAAAGGCAAGATAACTAAGTCTTTTGATTGTTAAATATAATTTCATTAATATGTGCCTTGCCAAAAGTTGAACAAGGAATAATAACTATTAACAGCACTAAGTATTGAATGAGTATTAATATCTGAATAATCATTGACTAGTAAATCGTGCAAAGTTACATCAATGACAATAATATAATTATAAAATGGCACACAATCTCGACCTGCAAGTAATCACATTTTATAACAAGACATAAATATACAGAAATATACACATGCATAATCAATATGACAATGTAACAACCATGTAAAACAAACACACACATATAATTAACATCAAAAACATTTACAGCTAAATAACCCATCACATGTTCACCCCGGTTATCAGCGTATATAAGTATCTTGTTCAACACCCTCAACACCCCCTTATTCTGACCGAGTATCCGGCCCCCCTTTAATGTTCAATTAATAGGTGACTAAATCCCCAAAACCTCAATTAAAATATCCCAGGAGTGGAGCAGACATGCCCCAAGTTTTAATAAGATAAGTAGTAACTAAATGTTTTAGGTAAACCCCGCGGCCTGTGCACAAATCCCATGCCGATGTCTAATTATCAATTTAAATCCCATCAGTTACAATAATAAAGAGTAGCATCACAAGGTTAACATGGATGTCCGGTTGCCTAACTGCATTTTATATTTCCTTTTACTTTCAAAACAGAATTTGTAAAAATAGTGGAACGTGACCACCATGAATATTGATAACTGATACTGATTAATCTTGTATTGTTTAATGGTTAATTAACTGTTATAGTGAGCCATAAAAATTATCGTTACAAAATTTATTATGATAAAATACAAACTGTGACAATGGTAAATTTAAGGTGTACAAATTAGCTAGACAGTGGAACAGAATTTTGTAAAACGGAATCTAAGTCATGAAGGTATTAAAACCAGCTTACAGTGTTCCAAAAAACTTAACTACCAGCAGGGTCAGGCATCGGGCGAGATCTAGCAAGATCTGACACATACAGACCTGCAGTGGCCGTCTCCTACGGGAGTCGACCACGGGTTAAAACATCTCCCAGATCATGAATGAATAATAAAATACATGCCCACCTGAACCAAAAGATCCGTTAACATAACCATCCCAACATGCTTAAACCAGAAACATATTTAGATTCAATCTACCGAACTCCCCTCGACCCGGGCGGTGCGTGACCCTGGCCGAGTTTACACTCTCAGAACGAGATAGACATAACAGTAATAGAGGAGGCGTAAGCCTTACGAATTAAAAATAATATATGCCACCCATTGTCCGGAAATAACTGTCCAAACTGGAGCGTCTACATGAAAGTCTCACAGATTTTATTGGCCACAAGATTTGGGTTAATATGGTTAAATTTCACCTGGTTATTAGTGTGGAGTTTGAGGGTTCCGTTGGGGTGCCTCTAGTCCATGCTTCCGGCTGACACAGCTGACGAAAGTGTTTGAAATCACAGCATCTGAGGCAGTTCTTCGGCCGTCCTTCCGGAGCGGGGCAGATTCCCGACTACATCAGAAACCCTGCACAATTATATCTGGGATTACTCATAAGTTCATAAAACACACTACCACATTTACCCACTGAGATTGCATGGCCTGTCCAGTTTATAAACTCCGAACATTGACTAAGTAAAGAACCCCTTGAATTGTAGTAAATCACCTCAAAATTAACTCCCTTAAATATTTTAATATATAAAGTCCAAATATAGTCACTCTATAATAATGATAATTTTAATTAACAGTTATGCAAAAGTTTTCATGACGCACTTACAGGAATTAGCAACTTTTAACAAGTCCGTGATATACACGGATTTCAGAAAATTACTGACTTACGCCCCATCTTGGTTTAGTTAATTTAGTAGACTCATTACTAGATTAATATAGAACATAATTATGTCATTACTGTTACAATCAATTAACCAGGGTTGAGATTAAGCATACATAAAACAAATTATAACCTGATAATCGCCACGTGCTAAAGACTCACTGCAATATATATCGTAACGCATCCACTTTAATATCAATTAAAAGCAATTTGTTTTTATAAATAACTAATATACATATTTTAATAGACTTACCGGAGGTCATGTAGGCTTCTACCTATCCATAGAAGTAGTTGGAAGACGAATAACTGTTCTATCTACTCTGTCAGCCGGGGACCAGAATGTGAAGCGCCGAGAGCCAAAGTTTGACTGACCAAACTGGCTCTTGAAAAACTGTACGTAACAGAGATAGGGCGCGCGCGAGTCAGCCGGCGGAGATCCCAATGACAAAGTCCGATTGAGCGTATCAAAGGACAATTCCCTCGCGTCGACAAATATGTAAATTTTAATAATGCACATTATAGATATAGGAACATCGCCGCGTTTTCCAAAACGCGGCACATTAATAAATATAAAATCTATATTTTCTACTTTAAAAAATGTCACTTGAAATTAATAAATATAAAATCTATATTTTCCCTTTTAAAATGTTATTTGAAAATAAATTTATATAAAACCTATGTTTTATATTCACCTTTTAGAAATGGTATGTGAAAATAAATTTATATAAAACCTATGTTTTATATTCTCTTTTTAGAAATGGTATGTGAAAATAAATATATATAAAACCTATGTTTTATATTCTCTTTTTAGAAATGGTATGTGAAAATAAATATATATAAAACCTATGTTTAATATTCTCTTTTTAGCCCTATATCTAACCCCCCCCCAAAATACACCCGAATATACAATACACATATAACCCCCAAAAATACACACGAATATACAGTACATGTTCCACAACACAGGACAATTATAACATCTATCATTAAATCTTGCCACACCCTTTTCCATGCCATGAGGTACATAATTAACAATCTATAATTATCCATATTAGGTTTTAATACCTAATATGTGTATAACATATTATATGTGTATAACTGATTATGTATGTAACACCAGTGGCCCCAGGACATACTAAATTCAAGAGTTGGCATAGTGCCTGATACTATTATAAAGTGCTGCACCATTGAGCACTTAGACTTGGAGTAATTATAATTAGAATAAAGTGAACACCCCAGTGATCATAATTAATTAAAAGAATTTAAATATTGATAAATTTTGTTAAGTCTTGAAAACAGGAACGTGTCATAAAGCCTTATAACCCTTTTAAAAGTAATTTGGCCCAAAGGCCGACATGTTCCTAGGCAAGATAGTGCATAACTCAACCTGTCCCAAGAGCATGTTCAACTCTGCATGAAAATGCACCTATACAGGATTAAACTGGTGACCCAACTTAACTACCAAAGAAACTTCTATCCCTATATGATCCAAACTGAATTTAAAAATGAGAAATTAAAGCATAAAATGAAAACTAAATTGAACCAGTGAAATTATGTGTTGATTGAATGAATTAGTAGCACTAAGGTAACCCTTATCCTGAAAATAAGAAGGAAATTTACACGTCTGAATGGTAAGCAGCCACAGATACATGTCAACCTCTGGGCTCACAATTTATACAACAGATTTACAAAATGTACAAAAGATTCCCCCCCAAGTCCACGCACTATTCTGTCCCGTTAACCGGGGACCCAATTAAAATGTTTAAAGCTTAAAGTCATTGTTGTAGAGTGACTCTATGTCCACTGGTTCTAGTGGGTTACATCACACTGTGTAAAAAATAATATGGATTGATGTCACCTTATATATTGCATGGTGTGAAGCGGTGATCTCCTGGTCTACATGATAGGGTGTTTGTGGTTCGTCCTCGCTATTCTCCTCCGGCAGATGAAGTTGAGAGAGAGAGAGTCTAGATGTTAATGGTTCAGGATGGAGCTGTTTCCTCGGCTTGCAGCGAGGGACCCTAGTCATACAACATATTATCAGCGATAAGTTCTCAAAACTAATTCCTCCAGAAACCTCACACACACCAAAATCCATATATAATATTAACACAGCTTTAGGGCTACTTAAAATGATAGTTTTACACACTTTGCAACGGTTATATGGCCACCTGGCCCTATCTTGAAAACATTTAGTTTTGTTAAATTTCATATTATAAACTTTACCCCTGTGGGTTAACATAATTCAATTACGGTTATATAATTATTCCGTTTGTTATACAATTAATAAAATTTACACATAGGCTTATTTGCCACGTGGTGTGAGAGGTTACCTGATTACATCTATTTCTGTACTTATTAAACAAATACCTTTTTGCATTTACATTATTCTCAATTCTGGTGCCTTAGTTAAGACTTCTGAAATTAATATAGTATTACTATAATTACCAATAAAAGTTACATTAAATTACGCATTTCACAACTCACCACATGGCGTGGCGTAATAGGTTATCTGAATTCATTCATATGTGGACTTATTAAACAATTTTTTCTTTTGTATTACTTTAAATTGAAGTATATAATCATATTGCCATAACTTACCACAGATATGTATTGGTTTAGCCTGCCATAGATAGAAGATGGTGCAACAAAAGCTCCTTTCTGTCGGAGGAAGAATGCAGGCGAAGCGAACGTTTAGGCGACCAGTGATAGACAATTTTTAGAACGCAATCTTGCTTTTGTTTGCTCAGTATGAAGCACCAGAGCGCAGCACCGATCAAGCGCCGCTCCAATCAAGCGCAGCTTGATTACCACAGCTGCAGATTGAATGCGTATCTCTACCGCTAAATACAGTACCGCATTTTATGTCCTATGGCGTTAAATGCCGACTACGCGCCGAATCTATCTTAGACTCGGCACACAATAAACCCGTAACAGTAATTAAACTAGAAACCCAACGACGAGATTTGTTACAAATTGGCGAACCCAACAGTGGGGCATAACATATTACAAGGGAACTTACAACATTTATTTGTTTTGTTACAATATTCAATACAATTGTTCATATGAGTTTCACTAATTTTGTGTTTTTTATTTTTTTCTCCCACATGTTTCAATTCCTTAATTCCATTTTCAGTTCAGGCTGAATCACTGTTTAGGTTCATCACCAAACATACACAACAAAAAAAGGAATTCATCACCTCACATCCACATATCCAATCAGCATGTAACAGTTTCTATTAAATTTTCTTGTGTAGTTTTTTTTACTTGATGCTGGCCTATTCGTTTTATAATTTTGTTGTGTGATATCTAAATTGGGTTTGGTGGCCCTAATTTTTTAGTTCTATTTTCTTTTTGTAAGTAAGTGAATTTGAAATAATCAAACGTTTAATATTACTTACTCAATTCATAGCCATTTTTTCGTTTTTAACAAATACACACAGAACACACAAGCTAAGGCCTACACAGAATAAGTTACACGTTTATGTACACAAGGGGTTCGATAAAAAACACTATCTTACACAGAATACACTGCCTAATAAAGAATAAATTATCAGAACATTATGTTTACACAAAAAATACAACAAGAACACAATCAAAACTATATAAAACAGAAGATAAAATATATGCCCTTAAACAGTAACAGAGAAGTTTTGAACAACGCTCCGGTTCTCTATGAAAAGAGCTGTGAAATCAGACAGCGGGCGGCCCCCCCCCCCATATGGCTGCTGCTGATTTAAAAGCATAGTCATGTGTACACGTACACATTCTCCGCTCCCCTCAAAACCAGCCTATATGGGGAGGACGACAGTGAAAGCGTCCGGCTACGGGACCATGCCGAAAACATCGGGTGATCGCTATTAGTCGCCCCAAAAATATCTTTCACATAAGGATACTACACATTATAGTTATATTATTGACAAGTTTAATTTGCAAATTTAGTGGGAGGGCTGCACCCTTTTGCCCTCCCTGTATGAGCCACCACTGCCAAATTCTATATACTTTACTGGCATGAAAGCAATAATCGGAATATGTGTATAGTGAGGAGGCATGCAAAAGTTTAATTTTCTGTTTATGAATATGACCACTAATAAAAGTTTCCTATTTAAATAGAAAATTGTTGAAAATTACTTGTTAATATCACATAATTTTGATGAACTCTAACCACTAGACTATGCAACAGTAGAAAACAATAAATTATAGTAAGCACTTTTCATGTAAAATGTGATACAAGTTCATTTTCTACTGCACATTAAACAACAGAATTACTGTATAAATATTGTTATTTAAAACTCAGTTCTGTTTAAAAACTGAGTTTAAGTTTATACTTCTTCTCCACAGAATAAGGTTAGCAATTTAGTCAATTTGGTAAATTGCAGATCCTTTACTAGGCTTAAAATGAAACACTTCACTGTTTAATTTGTGAAACATTAGACAACATATCCACTTTTCAATATAATGATGAACGAAAAAATGTAGCACTAATTATTAACTATTATGAACTCTTAATTAAAGTGTAAATCAATTAATTAAATAAATTAAGTTTGTGTGATATCAAAGAACACCACTGTGAACACGAGATGTGCATAATGTTTCTTTAATTTAAACAAATTTAAATAAATTTATGTACAAAATTAACATATTACTTATTATTTTTCCAGATGATTAAAAATTTCAACTTTATAATTTATTAAGTATTTTCTTAATTCAATCATACTTAGTAATTTACTAATTAAATCTTATTTGTTTATTGTACTACTGAAATTAAGAGAAATATAAAAATTCTTATAAAACAAAAGTTAACAATAAAAACAAGGTAATTGTTTTTGGGCAATTACCCACATTACCTTGTTTTTGGGCAAACTTATACTCTAATACAAAAAATTATGGATAAAAACAATGCCCAATAAATTAAGTAGGAATTGTATTTATATTTCTTCTGTGACTTTCTTGATGATTAGATCTTAGTTATGACACTTAATAATATAACAGTCTGATCCTTCCATTGTTCTAGACAAATTCTTGTTCCAAATTGTTTTACCATTTGATTTATAGTTGAGTAATGTACTGCTGGGTGTAGCCTTCATTAAGAAGAGCAATAATCATAATATCTTCAAGTTGAATTTTATTTTTAGTTTTATTTAAATTACACACCTGAAGTACAACTAAAAGTAACAAGAATAAAAGCAGGATGTATACACATACCAATGGCTCATTACGAAACTTTATACTGTACTAGTAATCTTAAAACACAAAAACATATGAGACCATACAGTCTAAATGAATCAGATGATTTTAAAAACAAACAGCTGTTAGATTTTCTATGACTAATATATGATGTTATTCTATTAAGAAAAGTTTTAATACAAGAATTTATATCATCACAGGTCACACTGCTACTGTGGAAACCAGACACCACTTGTTTCCGACAAAAGGCAAGAGAATGAATGTAGCTTAGAATGTCATGGTGACAGGGGCAGTAAGTGTGGAGGGCATTGGAGGAATTCCATATACAGGACCGGAGCAGGTTGTACTACATTGCATCTTGTACTTAATATAAAAATTTGAATACATGAACACACCACTACTAAACATATTGCAGTTTTTTTCTAATTATGTTAATGTCACTATGATCTTGTACATAATGAAATAGGCAATTACTGCCATTAGTGTTACATCTATTTGGGCCTATAACAGGGGCAGCTCGTTCTTAGGGAGCTAAGGCGTGCACCCCCCCGTTTAAATCATATCATTAAACAATCCAATATCACTTATCATGGAAAGTCATTACGTGTTTCTTTAATACTTCGGACAAGAAAATGTTTTCGTGTTAGATAATAGCAGAAATGTTTTTAGAACAGCATGCTTCACACGGCGTTGATTCTATCGCGCCCATTCTCCAATCCCCCACTCAATCCAAAGTTGAATGAACTTGTAAGCTTTTAGGCCGCATTTACACTGTGACTCGGGCACAGTGGCTGCCACGCCACATTCAGCAGAAAGTGGCGTGATTCACTCAGTACAACTAATTGCAGACTATTGATAATATGAGGTTTCCTCTTTTTAGTGTTTATAGTTTCTCTGGCATGGTTAATTCAGCATGGGCATTTGTTTAGTGTTTAGGTTTTGAGTTTGTGTTTTTTTTAATAGCTTTATAGCTACTCAGATCGCTGTCTCGGTCATCTGCCATTCTGCACTATTATTGTTAACGTGTGATTAATTGTTTATTTGTAAGTAATCAGATAATATAAAATGCCAAAGTGTGATTACAGGTTCTGTTATAGTACGTTACTATGCTGATTTAACTGTATCAATAGATTCTAACCATAGCTAAGTTATAATGATTTCATTCGACTGTCTGGAGGGCAACATTCCTAAATTGTGTTAGTGTAACTACAATCTCCCGTAATGCAATTGGTAAATACCGCCACAAGTATTGCTTTAGACTAAACTCTATGTTCCTGAAAGGAATATGACATAGAGAGACAGCATAGACGTGTAGGCACGTGCAGTGGTGTAAACAAAGCGAAGATTACTGAGAAATACTGAACCACATTATATTATCGAAACTCACTCAACTCACTCACTTTCCTCTCATCTAAACAAATATTTGTCTCCCAGATTCCCAAAAACTTTTAATTTGCACAAGGTACTTGTAACACATCATTACAATTTTGGTTTGTCAGTTAACACTTTTCTTTTACTTCTACATTTTTTCCGTTTGAATCCCACACATTTAAACACTGGCGTTAATGATTTAGCACCCCATGAGAAATGGATTCTTTCTTTCATGATAGGTAGGAGGAGTTTTTTAACAGTAAGCACAACATTTTGATTTTTTTTTTAATTCTGAACAATATTTCTTACTACACACTTATCAAAATCATCAGGAAGTAGATTCCTTTTCTCACATGTTTTATGTTTTTCACTGGTGTGGAGAGTTTTCCTTCTGGGCTGCATTTCCTTTGCTTTCTCTAGTATTTAACAAAGCCCCTTTCTTTCGATAACCCTTGAAGAGACATTGCGAATAGACAGCTACAAATAAACAAATAACAGGATAATTCTTTCACTAACTGAAAGTAACTAAAAGTATACTTATGCTAAGTGAGTGAATGCTAGTCTGACTATGAACAGGGCATTGCATCTGTTGTGACAATTTAAATTTGAAACAAATAAAATTTAAAAAATAATAATAAAAATATAAAATGGGAAGATAGTGAAAACCATTAAATCGCACTATTAAACCAAATACCCCTGAACTAACTCATAATAGTAATGAGAATTAAAAAGAAAATTTAACTAAAATAATTAATTAAAACTGAGAGAGCAAAAGTCAAAAATAAAACTCTTAACCCTTTATTAAATTTATCATGCTATGACCTGTGTATACCGGATCCAACTTGCATACCGACCCGGCATTAAATAAAAAATACCTGTAAACTATAATGTAAATAATTAGTAATTTAAAGTCACTAGTAGTAGTTGTAATAAATTCTGTAGACAAGCAAAGTCTCGATTGTTTATTTTGTCGAACTGTAAGACTGTATTACTAATTAAAAGTTGGAACTATATTGTGGCGGAGTATTCACTCCGTGTCGTTACAATTTCCTGTTGTAACAAATGAGGACTTATGATGCGGCTTTCAAACTGTAAACAGCTCCAAGCGGGGCTCTGCATAAAATGTTTATTTTTCATTTTATTTGATTGTTAGCTTCCACTAAAAGTGTGGAGATCTAGATCTATGTAACTAAGATGTAGTGAGTTTTTAAAACAAAGATGTGAAAGAAGAAAATGAGTGTATAAGGTGACATCTCCTATTAAAAAATCAAATATGGTTCAAGTTAAGTGTAATTCCAACATAATGTGAAACGAATATGTAAACTCCAATACTACTGTGCTATTACATATGTGATGTGAATAACTGTGAATAGTGAAGACTAAGACCTCAACTGCATTTACACTACCGCCGAGAAACAGGACGACTTCACGCTAGATGACACCATAACATCCACTTCATCATTAGTTGACTCCGAGGACATCCACTGGAAAGACTACCACGATGACAACCCACGACTAAGAGAGTACCGAAGAATCACGCGGCAGGACATGGACAGATAACATTTAACTAGAGGTGACGTGGAAGCTCGTCTTCCGTGAATAATGTATATTTAAAGTATAAGTAATTATAAATGAAAAAGACTTTTAAATGACAATCTCTAAGCGTTAAGTTTTAAAATGGTGTAACCAGTAATTTCTGAAATCATACGTTGTAACATAACTCTTGTGATGTAACTTTGAAACATCGCTCAACTAAATGAAACCATTCTTCAAATGGTATTTTAAGTAATAATGTAATTGTCTAAACAAGTAGAGTAAATTTGAAAATTCCTAACTAGTTTAAAGAAACTCGGATCCGAGGTAAATACATTATCTGTATGATCATTTTTAAAGACGGAAAGCCCCTTTACAATTTCTGTGTAAGTAAAGATTTTATTTGTAATGTATTACCTATCATACGTAAATAAAGGGATGTCATCTTTGTTACATAGTAAATTGAGTGCATAAATCAGCAAAATTCCCTCCCCTTGTTTCCTTTTATTAGAGTACTTATAATTATTGTTAGTGATGTGTTTAATTTTTCAGTTTGTTACAACGCAGGCAGCCTGTATTATTGGCCAGAGTCAATTATCACGGGTTCCCTGGATTATAACGTAGCCGACACGTTATAAAATGCACCACTCTGCTTTTATATAAAATGTTAGTGTACATAGTGTCTCATATAAGATGCGGCACTCTGCAGATCTATGCACTCAGTTAATGTATTATATGTAAAACAAAAAGGCTAAGTGGCATAAAAGAATAATAGTGACAATATTAATTTACCATTGTAAATTTTGTGTGAGATTACGCACATACTCGTATATCATTTACTTAATATACGTGAAAATAATGCAAGCTATTATTGTATTACACCAATTCATGTAGGTACTTGTCAAAATGTTCAGTCTCTAACACGTCTATTTTGCGACAATTCAAGACCTGTAGTTTTCCTGTATATGCCTGCATAAATATGTAATTTGTATTTCTATTGCCACGGTGAGTTATATAAACAATTGACTAAATAAAACAAGTTCAATTACGTGTAAATAAATAGTAAGTAAAATTCTACTCCTCTCTAGTAGCAGAATTAGATAAATCCTGCGGCCAAAGACAACTTCCGTCTCCACGTTTGTATTTTTTTTCCGTGTTCGATGTGTACTACAACTGTTTTCCTCACAAGTAACTAATGCCAGGTTATGGAGGTTATGTAGACAATCTAACTTAAATAAAATTGACTTTGTTAGTGTACAATAAAAGGGTGTATTTACTGGAAGTACAGAAATAATTTTCCATTTATCGCACATAATTACGGTACACAGATGATTTTTGGAGGTTGTGTCTACGTTTAACAATGCAACTTAACCTTTTAGATTTTTAAAATTAATTAGATTTAACAAACATTTCCTTTGTTAGTGTACATTAAATTATTGTATGGATACAAGGCTGCTGTACATAACATTAAAGGCTGTATTTATTCGAAGTACCGGAATTAAAACCTAGTTCCAATTTAGAACGTAGACCTATTTGCATATTTTATTGGGGTTTATTGGCACATATTTTATTAAAAGGGTGTATTTATTGGAAGTACAGAAATTATTTTCCATTTATCGCACATAATTACGGTACACAGACGATTTTTGGAGGTTGTGTCTACGTTTAACAATGCAACTTAACCTTTTAGATTTTTAAAATTAATTAGATTTAACAAAAATTTCCTTTGTTAGTGTACATTCAAAGGCTGTATTTATTGTATGGATAAAAGGCTGTATTTATTCGAATTAAAACCTATCGGTACTTCCAATTTAGAACGTATAACCTAGTAGGCTACGTTATTCGTACATACAGTATTTTATTGGAGTTTATTGGTACATATTTTATTAAAAGGGTGTATTTATTGGAAGTACAGAAATTAGTTTCCATTTATCGCACATAATTATGGTACAGAGACGATTTTGGGAGGTTGTGTCTACGTTTAATTATCTAACTTAACCTTTTAGATTTTTAAAATTAATTAGACTTGTAGGGGTGTGCATGGCAGAACTACTTGTAGGGGTGTGCACCCACTTTATAATCATATTTTTGGTAACACTGAGAACTTTAAGCCTTCTTTTATGCTTAAACAAATTATATATACACTTAATTATAGAAAAGCAAAAAGCAAATATGTAATTCAAAAGACTAATTTGCTCTAATAAACACATGCTGAAGTTAAAAACAAAAGAGTTTTTACTTGCCTAACTAATCATTAGTTACTAATGTGACAGTTGGAGCTGCTTTTTCTGCAAAAGCTGGGGTATGTTGGATTCAAGAGTGGTTAAATTAAGTCATAAATCTGAGTGTGTGTCAAGTCTATTTCTGTGCTTGCTTTTCACTTGAGATGAAAATCCCATTTCACTCAAGAATGAGGTGATGAATGGGATGAGCAACTCCGAAAGTTCAGGATATTCATCTCTTAAAGATATCCAGAACTTTGTTAAGTCAGAATCTAAAAGTTTATGGATTTTGTTGTCCATGACATGTCTCATGTTATCACTAACTATCCAAAATAATTTACTAAAAATTTAGTTTTAATTCCAGCATCACAGATGATATCACACAATTGCTCATTTAGTTTTACTGACAACATGTTAGAACTTTCAAAATATAAGAATGGGTCTTGAATCCAATTGAATTCACTGTATCCCTCTGGGAAGCAACTTTCAATCTGGTTATAGAGAGTTAAACATCAGAGCTGGTAAAAAACAATGATAGAGCATGAATAACAAAAATGTACAGTTTAGACTATGTACAAAACAGGTTGAATTTAAATTGTTAAAATGATATATCTTAGTTATTTACATGTAGTAGCTTTTTAAGACACAGTAAATAAATTTCCGAACCTGACTTTGCAACCCTCCAAATGCCCTCTCGGGACCCAGCAGTGGCTCATGCCCAATAGGTTAAGAAATGCTGAACTAAAGGCATGTTTGTGGAGTGAAACATAAAAGATAACCCAGACTTCTAAAATGCTCTTAGTGAAATGGGATTTTCAGGAGTAACAACACACTATTTGGTTAACAAGCACATTTTACTAATATTGTAATACCAAGTCAATTAGATAGCTTAAATGTGTAGTACTCTATGTGATGCTGATCACATACTGTTAATCAGCAGCACTGCAGAATATTCTAGAGCCACACTCTTGGCATTCATCTGGAACTTTCTCACATTAGCCTGATAATTAGGATGTTGCCACCAGCTGAGTTTTAGAAAGTTGGTGTAGTAGGTTGTGCATTCATATAGGATGATATTAGACAGCAGTTTTTAATGAAAGTGACAAATGATCAATTGTTTACTTGTGTTGTAAACTATTGTGATTTTTTTATTACTGTTTGTAGGCTATACAGTGTGTCCTGGATAATTATATAAAGAGAACTGTTGTAATATAAGTGTGTTTGTTTTAGCAATTGAGAGTATCTGGTATTCAATAATTCATTCCACTGTTTTAAGTTCATAATTCTTGTCACTGGTTGTAAGAATATTATTCTCATTAATTTTCCAATTCTATGAAGGCTTCAGTAGTTTTACCACAATGAGACTCAACTTTATCACTGAAGATGCCACATCACTGAATGAGCAAAACTTGTCTTTAATAATCTCAACAAAGCATGGTTATCAGCTGAAAAAAATTTTTAGTATTAAAAGTTTTGATCACGCAAATCTATAAGGGATACTAAAAAGAAATAACATAATAATTGTATTGGACATAAAGTTATGTCCACAAAACAGATTTTGTTTGAAATAAATAAAACACAATTTGACACAAATATTAATTTTATGAATACTTGTTTGGCACATATTACAGAAGGTTACACCATTAAATGAGTTTGCCTAAGTATACAATTCTTGTCAGATGAAAAACGTGTACAGTCAGAATACTATTTGTTATGTACAATACAAACGATTCACTATGGGTAGCAGTGACACATAAACACTAGACATTGACACTGAATTGTACTTGTTTTGAATGATTCATTGTGTGCTACCTGACCAGAGTACAGGTATTAACCAAGAGATGTTTAGTATACTGCTGTAAACCCTCTTTCCTTTTATACCTTTTATATATAGAAAACAAATTTCTTTTTTTTTTCTTTTCTTTTATTTTATATTTCTTTTTATTTTTTTTTGAAAGAGAGGCCACCAGTTATTTAGAACTAGGCAAGAGCCTAGAGAAGCCAAAAATGCGCTAGGTCCAGTATGATGGGACTTGCAAATGAAACTCTGCTCTAAGATAACACTAACAGGATTTATTGTATTCTGCTTTTGTACAATATATGCGCCCTTGCAAAGTAAGATAACATTACACGTGTTTTATAATCAAGAATAGCTCACTTCCAAAACCCCCAATCGTTATTATAAGTCCATTAAACATAGGCATCGCCAAATAGTTGAGCTTGAATAATAATGTCGCATAAATAATAATAATAACGTGAAATGGCGCATAGTCTCGACCCTCCCAGTAATTTACATAAATCATGACATGGTATATATATATATTGTAAGAAGACCCTGTATGCCGGTCGTTACAAAAGAATAAAATGTATACGGAAAATTCACTAATTATAGAATTTTCAAATAATAAAATAATTTTGTTTATGTTTATAGAGGTATGTATAAGAGATAAATCTGTTTTTTAAAAGGTTCTGGTAAAATTTTAATAACAGGTAGGTATTTATTGACCGTCGAGCACTTCTTGAAGATTTGCACCAAGTCTGGAGTTAAATAGATTAACTCCGGGTAATAATCGATTGGTGACTTTTCTGACTGGTCCTATATCTTGTTCAAAATAGAATATATTCTTCTCACTTAAGTCCTTCAGCCTTATAAATACCCTTAAATTACCCTGTGAAATAAGTACAGATACAAAATAATGGAAATATAAAGATTTATTGACAATTTTAAATAAATAATCGATATTTTATCGATGGAGAGCAATTATCGACTCTGTCTCGGGAATTATCGATTGTGTCATACAGAACAAAATTTATGATATTTAATATATTATAAGACAGGTTCTTTGAGCGATTAGAATTAATAGTCAGAGAAGGGTGACGAGAAAGTATAACATTAACAATTAACACAAATACAATAATTATTATTCAATAAAATTTAAATAATTCTAATATGTAATGTGTATGATCGTTGTCGTACCATACGCAGACGATGACGTCACTGCCGGATAAAGAAGGCCGGCTCTGTAGAATTAAAAGATGGCCGCTACTAGTTCTGGTGTAGTTAATGTGAACTCGGCATGTCCCAAAATCACGACAAAATTACCTTCGTCAAGGTCTAAAATATCCCCGCACTGGTGTAATATGTCTGTTAATCTATTTGGTGTATTCTGGTGAAGTGTTCTGTGTAAACTTGCGTTAGTTATTTTATTTTCTATGTGTTCAACTTCTACGGTTAAGTTCTCGAGTTATTGGTTAGGATTTGCAGAATAAATCAGTTGAAATATAGTGTTTTACTTGTTTCTATCACTCGTATTATGTAGTTAAGTATTTGTTTTCACTATTGTCGTGAATGTATGAACAGCTTTAGCTTTAAAAAGTGTCTAAACCGTTTAACTCTCGTTCACTGATTTCAATGGCTAAACGCTAGTACCATCTTTCTCGATTTTTTTAAAGAAACGTTGTTTTACACAACTGTCCAGCTTGATATTCAACAAAAGACTAATTAACTTGGTCATAAATCTTGCCCAGTTAATCCTTGAAAAATTATTGTTAACATTTTTCGACTTCCCATACATATGATAAAATATTACATTATGTATGGAATTTATCTATTTTATTACTCACTTTTATGAATTATTAACCTTATTGGTTTAATCATCTCATTCCCTTTAAATTGTCCATATCTGTAGGTATTTTGTGGAAATTAACAAATTTCTTTACTTTATGGAAATATAGGCTCAAAATTGGATTTCCGTCTTTATACAAAATCCCCTCCATTTAAATATTATTAATACTATTATAATAAATTTTAATTAGTCATATTCCTCTTCCTTTCCTTAAATACATATAAATTACACCTTTGAACTGGTTTTTTGTGTTAATCTGTAAATTTGACATTGCTCTTTAAAATTAATTAATTTATATATTTTGACAATTTACAAAATGTTAAGGTATATTTCCTTATTATCATTTTAATTCATAGGATCATTCCTAGTAGTGGTTAATTGTGTTATCTTATATAAATCTTGGAAGTTTACAGGATTTATAAGTGAGTTATACTATTTTATATTGGTTCTCTGATTTCACCAAATGGCCTAGATTTTAGAATTTTATATTTCTTTCTTTCTCAAATAATTTAAACTTAATTCCTCCTCTGACTTTACATAATTACAATTATATGAAAATAACATGATTTATAACTTATTGTGTTGTGTAGTAGTTAATTAACACTACATATTTAAAATAAATAATTATGAACATGGTTTAGCAATCTGCACAATTGAACATATTGCAGATATGGTTTGAACATATATCTTTTAACTATTTTTGAGCTAACATAGCATACCTATTAGAACATTATTACTGGTATGTAGGTTATTATTTATCAAACATAATTCTTTTTAAAACACATAACATAAATCTTATTTTCTAATAAACCTTACAAATACATTTATTTAACACATTGATTTTAGGACTGTGAAATAACAGTCTATTTAAACATGTTACACTTATTCATACTATATTAGTACCAGTCCTTTCTGGTTTAAACCATTATTATTGTGATCCCCTACATAAGTAAACATTAACTCCCATACTCTATTTATTATCATTTTTTACAAATGTCTTGTAAATAAAGATTTACATTAAAATAATAAAATACTGGAAACCTTCCATTTTATTATTTTATTATGCTGTTTATTATTAGATTTTAAAGTTGTGATATAGCATACTACTAAGTTATAGTATCACCAACTTTAAGTTTATTGCATTTTTTTAAAAAACAACACTTACTCAAATTCACTTTCACTGTTGGTTCTGATATTTTGAGTCTTATTATCTCAGACCAGGCCTTTAGTAATCATAGACCGTTAAGACTAGTTTATTTTCTTTATTACACAATAGCTTCAGCCGGTGCACTTCTTATAACGCTATACAGCACTTTAGTTTTCTCAATAATTACATTTTATAAGATTTTGGGTATGTTATACTTTCTTTTGCATAGTTTTTGTGGGTTTGGGATTGATAGTAGTTTATATAATAATAGGTTTTACTACGGTGTTTCTTTCATACTATTTCTTCCTCTTCTCCTGTCTTCCTTTGTTGCGGTTTGGAAGCTCTTGAATAATCGTGAGTTATTCCAAAGACGCTAATGAGGAAGGCTGGATTGTTTGTTAGAAAGAAGTGGACTGTATTAAAGATGTTGAACATTCGTTTATTGAAAAAATCTGATTATTAATTACGATCGGCACGTGCGGATGCATTTGAGGCAATAACGCCCGAAATTAAATTTGAATAAAATCGTGGTCCATTGTAGATGGACGCAGGTAGTTGAATGAAATGAAATATTATAAATGCATGCTAAAAAATAGCCAGAAGCCGCGGCTGTAAGAGAAGTGTTTTACGAGAGTTGCGCTCGAAGTCTTGTTATAAACTGAACTAAACTGGCTTGCAGTCGGCGGTGCTGGCCGGCTGCAACGTTTGATAAACGCGTGACGTCATCCGCGCGTGCCGTATACGGTGGTGGACCGCTTACAGCTGATAAACCAGTACAAAGTTTAAACATACTGCCCGCCAAAATCGGGACGATTTTGTACATTAAAGGTTAAATTGAACAATATAATAATTAGACTTACATGTCGTAAGCGATACAATAATTGGCGCACTGGCCAGAGAGCAATGACATAATAAACATAATATAAATTCAATTAACAATCACCAAGCATACAATAAATTGACCCTTACGCCAATAGCAAGGGCTTACTGACGTTAAAATTACTCAAAACATAATAGTAATACAATACGCACAATAATACAATAATTAAGTAGATATTGATCTTTCCCAAATAATACCCCTTGATATTTGCCAAGCATTACAATAACAAGTGATAACACCATAAAAAATACAATAATTTCCCCATGATATTGACATAACAACCCCAATGAATTTCATAATGTTTGACCCTTAGAAAATACAATACATAGATAGAATAATTGACACTATAAATGACACTTGTGGTTCTCAGAATTTGAATCACACAAACATATTAACAATACACAACATCCATAATGATTGATAGTACATATGAGACACAGTCACTATTGCTGTAATAGCTAGCGGCACGTAAACCATGTTACAATGCTTATGATACAATTGACTTGTATGCTCGCCCCGGGGAATGTCCCGGGCGTGGTCCATGTAATGTGACACGCACACACTCACACACACACACACCTCGTATGGCACGCATACGATTAGTGTGTAGCCACCGGAAGGGGGCATAATTTGTGGATGGGTCGGCGTAAGATACCTAGCGCGGTGCGAACTTCTGCGACGCGTACTAAGGAATCTTGACCCGGAAAAACATTGGTAATTACCCCACGCTTCCATTCTAGAGGGGGGGAATTGTCATCCAAAATGAGGACAAGTTGTCCGACGTTCAAATTCTTTAATGGGGTGCGCCATTTATTGCGCTGCTGCAGCTGGTGCAGATAATCCCTAGACCACCGTTTCCAGATGGTCTGCGTAAATTTTTGGAGCAGAAGCCATCTGCCCAAATGAGTATTATTGCCTTGTGTATAGTCGGGTTCCGGAAGTGCCGTCAGTGGAGCACCGACCAAAAAATGAGCGGGTGTTAAGGGTTCAGGGTCTCTAGCATCGTCGGACACCGCGCATAACGGGCGTGAATTAAGGCAAGCCTCAATTTGAGAAAGAAGAGTAGAATATTCCTCAAAATTCAAGATCGTACCGCCAATTACGCGACGAAAATGGAATTTAACACTCCTTACACCACTTTCCCACAAACCACCGAAATGAGGGGCTGAAGGGGGGATAAAGGACCATTTGATGCCGTGGAGACCGCAAAACTCCAGAGAAGATTGCTCAACTTCCTTGGAGGTTAAAAATTTGTACCAATCATGCAACGTGTGGTTGGCACGACGAAAATTCGTGCCATTATCCGAAAATATTTGCGCGGGAATACCTCTGCGCGATACCTTTTTAAAGCCGCTATAAAGGCGTTGGAAGTGAGATCCGGCACCAATTCTAAATGGATGGCCCTAGTACACATGCATATAAATAGAGCGATATATGCCTTGGTCGTGGACTTAGAGCGCTGCCCGCCATGGCGCAAAAGTACAGGACCGGCGTAATCCACGGCCGACTGTGAGAATGGCCTTGACGGCGTGACCCTAGAAGAGGGTAATTGACCGAGTAATTGATTCGCGCCTTTAGCCCGGAAACGAAAACAAGTGACACACTTATGTATCACTGAGCGGATATAGGACTTATCGTGTATGATCCAATACTTACGCCTAAGCGAAGCTTGAGTTGATTGCACTCCAGCGTGCAACAAACGGATGTGTTCGTATTCAATTATTAATCTCGTGAGATGAGAGTGCGGGTGCAAAATTATTTGGTGTTTAGTCTCGTAGCTAAGTGGGGAGAATTGCAAGCGTCCACCCACTCTTAAAATGCCTGATTTATCCAGGAATGGGTTGAGAGCAAGAATTTTACTACTGCGTGGAAGGCACCGGTGTGCCTCAAGTTCCCTAACCTCCACGTCGAAATGCAACTTCTGTGATTGCCGGACAAAAATCAAGAGCGTGTCAGACAATTCTTGAGCCGACAAAAAGGACGTGTCTCTATCAACCACCGCGAGCCTAGAATTGCGAAAAAATCGACGGCAATATGCGAAGACGCGAATAAGCCTCGTAAGAGATGAATAATTTTCAATGTAACTATGTGTTGAGGACGCGACAATTAGTGAGGTTTGAGCCTGCTTGCGACGTTCCTCTTCAATGTCGGGAAAAGTACAGGGAGTATTAATGTCGAACGCGCTGACCGACCATGAAGCCGCATCACGAGCCAACCAGGAGGGACCATGCCACCATTGAGTATGACAGTGCAAACTACGAAGGAGGCAACCGCGCGATAAAACGTCGGCAGGGTTGTCATTTGATACTACAAGACACCAAATTCCCCTGCTGCTAACAAGACGCTGTATTTCCGCGACACGGTTGGCCACAAATACCTTCCAGCGGGAAGATTGCTGATGTATCCAGTAAAACGCTATCATCGAATCCGAATAAAGATATAGTCCGTCAAAATTGTAATCGACGGCATTTAAAACCTTGGAGGTTAATTGAGCCAACAATAAACAAGCACAAAGTTCAAGTCTAGGAAGCGTTATCTGTTTCAGCAGAGCGACCCTAGATTTAGCACACAACAAGTTTGATGATGTGGCGCCGTTCGAATAGACCGCCCGCACGTAAATGCAACACGCGTAACCTTTAGCCGAAGCGTCGGCGAATCCGTGCAGCTGCAATGAACTAACTGGGTAACTGTTCGAACTCTTAACCGACCTCGTAATCTCAAAATGAGTGTCGGAGACTAATTGGGCGCATAATTCCAACCATTGATTGGCTAATGATCCGGACAAGGGTTCGTCCCAATCAGTGCCCGCCAACCACAACTGCTGCACGAAATGCTTGCAGCAAAATGTGATGGGAGCGATTAAACCTAGTGGATCATAGATCCCGGCGATGATTGACAACACGCTTCTCTTGTTGAAAACGGTTAAATTGTCATCACCCCTAACGGTGTATAAAAAGTTATCCCCCTCAACATTCCATTGTATGCCCAAGGTACGCACGTTTTGACCCTTGCTGAAGTCACGGGTTACTTGGGCGCGAAGAGTCATAATCTTATGGTGGTTAGAGAACCATTTATGTAACGAAAAACCATACCTCCTCAACAACTTCTCGATCTCGCATTTCATTTCAGCTAAGCCGTTCGGATCATCCGAACCCGTTATGAGATCGTCTACGTAAAAGTCATTTCATTTGCTATGGCCTTAGCAGCTGTAGGGTAGTCGGATTTATTTTCATATGCTATTTGAGCCAGACAACGCGTAGCAAGGAAGGAGGCACTAGCAGTGCCATATGTAACCGTCCTTAACGCGTAATGTCGCAATTCCTTATGCGGTGCATCACGCCAAACAATGCGTTGAAAGTTTGAATCCTTAGGATTAACAATGATCTGGCGATACATCTTTTAAATGTCCGCAATAAGTACGTATCGGTGGGTGCGGAACCGAACCATTATCGAAAACAGATCCTGCTGGATCGTAGGACCGACCATTAAAGTATCGTTAAGGGACAAATTATTGGTGGTTTTAGCGGATGCGTCAAATACCACGCGCAAATTAGTGGTTAAGCTAGAGTCTTTGAAGACTGCGTGATGGGGCAGATAAAAGATCTCTGACCTGTCAAGCGACAGATCGTATTCATTAAGCGGCGACATGTGGCCAAGTCTTAAGTAGTCACTCATGAACTCACTATAATCCTTATAAAGGGTAGGGTTCTGCTTGAATTTGAATTCTAACGATTGGAATCTGCGTATGGCTCCGCGGAGAGAATCTCCCAAATAAGATTTATCAGATCTGCGGGGCAGGGCTACCACGAATCTCCCGTCGCGATTGCGGCTAGTGTTTTCCACGAAATGCCTTTCACACGGCGAGTCCTCAGATCGGGCTTCGCGACTAGAGATCTCCTCCAACTTCCAAAATTCCTTTAGTTGCGAGGAAACCTGATTATCGTCCCTACAGACCATAAAGGAAGAAACCGTTTTAGTCATATCGACGTTGAATGGTAAGTCACCGGCCAAAATAAATCCTAACTTGGTTTCCTGAATTATAGGAAAGTGTGGTCCGCGCGTATATTTCACAGGTTCAATTAATTGGAGAAAATATTGAGCGCCGATTAATATATCGACTTGCGACGAGCAATGTAGGTGAGGATCCGCCAAGAATATGCGCTTGGGTAAATTTAAAGAGGCGAGATTGAACGACTCCGCCGGTAAATTATTAGTTATACTGGGTAATACGGCACAATGTACGTTTAACGTGAAGGGTTTATAGCGTGAATGTAGCCTTACATTAGTACTGAAGTCAGCCTGGGAAACCGAGTTGTTTATACCCGTGATGGGCAATTGCGATTTAACCAATTGGAGGCCCATCCTGCGGGCGAAATCCATTGTGCAAAAGTTCGCTTGAGAACCGGAATCCAGTAATATCCTAACGGGAAATTTTTTGCCGACTTTATTGTATGTCATACAGACGGCGGTAGATAACAATACCGATTTATTGGTCTGTGATTTCAGTGAACACTGGTTATTAACAGAAGTTACGTCCCTGTTGGGGACATGAATCGTTGTGTGGTGACGCCTAGAACATTTTTTACATGAGAATTTTGAGGGACATTTTGAACCCTCGTGTCCCGAACGGAGGCAGTTTAAGCAAAGTTTGTTTTTTATTAACGCGTTTTTTCTATCAGGGATAGACAGCGATGTAAATTGTGGGCAATCGCTAAGTCTATGTACACCGTTACACAGCCTGCATAAATTGTTTCTAATATGTGAGTGGAATGCGCCCTTTGGAGTGCTTATCTGTTTAACTGCCTTGCGATAAGGAGACTTATCGCTTTTGTTCAACCTGCTCGTTGGGCTAGTCGCGTTATCGAGATTTTGCAATAATTTCCTACGTGAATTTAGAAAATTTATAAAATTATTAAAATCAGGGAATTTATGCTCCGATAAACTCTCTTTCCACAAACGTAAAGTGTAATTGTCAAGTTTTTTGGCTAAATAATTTACGACAATAATTTCAAACGTGTTGACTGGCAGTTTGAGATTATTTAAAGCGTTTATATTTGCAGAGATTTGATCAATAAATTGCGATATGCTAACTTGGGATTCCTGCTGAACTAATGGTACGTCTAGGACATTC
This sequence comes from Magicicada septendecula, assembly GCA_034769895.1. Taxonomy (NCBI): domain Eukaryota; kingdom Metazoa; phylum Arthropoda; class Insecta; order Hemiptera; family Cicadidae; genus Magicicada; species Magicicada septendecula. The sequence continues at coordinate 171,842,021 of CM068372.1, forward strand.
CACACGTGGTGAGCGGAAACAATCAGCTTACTATCATATCTATTCCTCAACAGATCGATAGCCACCGCGTAATTCTCATGTGTTATGGGCAACGATTTTATTACGTTAAGCGCCTCGCCATGTAATGACGAGTGCAAATAATGAAGTTTCTGTATATCTGTCAGATCTGCTCTGACATGAATTAGTTCCAGAAAAATATGGTAATAATGTTGCCATTCCACAATACTACCCTCAAACCGTGGTAATTTTATTGGTTCCAATTGAATGTGTTTTAGGCTGTTTACCTTCAGCAATAATTACTGGTTTTTGGTTCATATGCTCAGCTTGCTCTAGCAGGTGTTGCAATTTACATTCTATAGTACAGAGATCGTCCTCCGTTTGCACTCTATCATTCGTTAAAGCAACGTCTGCTTCCTCAGCCTCGTTTTGTGACTGAATCTCGTCATATTTGGTGGATAATTCCATCAAATGACGCAGTTTTATTTTTATCGCATGAGGATCGCTGTTTAACAAATCGAAGTTATCCGCGAAGGTATTTATTCGGGATATTGAGGCCTTAATTGTGCCTCGTTTTTTTATTAGAGCCCTTACATCGGCCATTATTACAGTTTAAGATAAAAAGGGAAAGATATTTAGAAAGCAATTGAGCATAGAGCATGTGAACCACAAACTTAATTTTGAATGAGTTTAAATACGTTTTGGTAGCTAGCGATCGTTGTTTTGAACATAAACTTACTCTCTCTAACTAATCAAACTTGTTGGCAGTTAAATTATTGAAATTATAAATCTAAATGGTTACAAAGTATATCTTTATCTTTAAAGTTCTGACTGATAATGAGCTGCCAACCATTTATTAATTTGTATTGTGTAATGAGGTATTTGTTTATATAAATGTGTCAAAAAATACCCACTGAGTGAAATATTATTAAAAATCAAATATAAGTAAAGTTTATAGTCACGTGGCCGTCGATCCATTCGTGATGAAGCTGGCTTCGATCCCGTTTGGAGCTGCTACACCTCCTGTCTCTGCCGGTCAGCCGATGCCTCATGTTGTACCCTCCATCAATTAAAGCTGTGGAATCTCGAAAATGTTGTCCTGTTTCGTCCCCTCGTCACTGGTCTACTGCTTGGCTGAATCTTGTCGAGATGACTGCGACGTGATTCACAATAATGGTGTCGCTCAGGACGAAAATGATGCCCGTAGGGCGTGATTAACTTCAGATTGGTTTTTCCAGAAATGATGTGTATAAATAAATGCTGTCGCTTGTGTACTCAGATATGAGAAATCTGTGCCGTGGGGACCAAAAATGATGTAGTTTTTGGGCCCGAAAATGTGAAATCCTGCCTGGTTGGACCAAAAATGATGTCGTTTTTGGCCCGAAAATATGAAATCCGGTCCGGTGGGACCAAAAATGTTGCGGTTTGGAAGCTCTTGAATAATCGTGAGTTATTCCAAAGACGCTAATGAGGAAGGCTGGATTGTTTGTTAGAAAGAAGTGGACTGTATTAAAGATGTTGAACATTCGTTTATTGAAAAAATCTGATTATTAATTACGATCGGCACGTGCGGATGCATTTGAGGCAATAACGCCCGAAATTAAATTTGAAAAAAATCGTGGTCCATTGTAGATGGACGCAGGTAGTTGAATGAAATGAAATATTATAAATGCATGCTAAAAAATAGCCAGAAGCCGCGGCTGTAAGAGAAGTGTTTTACGAGAGTTGCGCTCGGAGTCTTGTTATAAACTGAACTAAACTGGCTTGCAGTCGGCGGTGCTGGCCGGCTGCAACGTTTGATGAACGCGTGACGTCATCCGCGCGTGCCGTATACGGTGGTGGACCGCTTACAGCTGATAAACCAGTACAAAGTTTAAACATCCTTCTTGTCCTTCTTCGTATCTTCCTTCTGGTATTCATTCTTGTCCCTCTTCTAGTCTTCATTCTTGTCCCTCGTCTAGTCTTCACTCTTCTGTTCTTCCTTCCTCATTCTTGGGTAAACCAAGGTACTTGGTGTTATCACGACTGAGGTTTAGTTTGGAGTATTTAATTTATTCACTGAACTGACTTTATTCTTCTATACAGGTTTCAGGGTATTGTTTTCTTCCTGTTCACAAACTTTATTCTTCCCTCTTCTTGGTTTTGGGATATTTTGGTATTCACCACTCTTTAATTAAGTCTATTTTTTCTTGATATGGCCTTATATAACTGGTTTACTGCTCTGAGCTTCCTGGGTAACTTACTGACATTATACAATGAGTTGATGAGTTGCTTCAATACTTTCTTTGGTTTCTTTTAACAGTGGTTTTTATATATTATGTAGTGAGGATTTTTATCTTATTGTGGTTCATTCCTCTGATTTATTTAAATGTCATTCAATATTATTATAACATTTGTTGGTGTAATTAAACTTTATGATATCACATGACTTAAAATGTAGTGGATTTTCTGTCACGCTACAGAATGCCCTTCTCCAGAAGTAATTTTTTCAGGCTATACTTGCTTTGTCTGAAACAAATTGCTTATGATAATTATTCAAGGTTTGTTATTATTTTGGACTTCCTTCCATTTTAAAATTTTCTTATTTATATTTGAGTTTATATCATTCTCACTTGATCTTCCTTGATAGTAATAGTCTTCTGAGTTTCATATTTATTATTTCATTTTTATATTTCTTCTTAGTATTTTCTCCTTGGGATATTTTCTCCCTATCGTTCCCTACTTTGTGAGCTGGTTCAGTTCAGAGAGGCACTGTACGCTACTTTCCTCTGCTGTCCAATACTTCACACATATTTGAGTACAGAGGCAAATCATCTCTGCTCAAAAAACATATTAATCCTGCTGGAATTATCATCAGACAGATTAAAAAAATTATTCAAAATAGTACACATTTGTTACTATTTAAAAAATATCTTTGGGATACTTCACTTATTACTTATTATACTTCTCAGAGATTTTAATACTTCTATCTCAGTTGTTCATCTGACTTATTATCTGGATGTTTCTTTCATTTGATATTATGGTAGGAAGCTCTTCTATTATTACATTTTTTCAACTTTTCTTATCATATAAATCTTTTGGTTATAAATTCTTTATTACCTTCTGGTTTTTTATTATAATTTGCATTATTTATAGTAGCATATCTTTATGACATTTTTAGACTGTTTCATCGTTCTTAAAATTTCCACTTGTTCTATTTTCTAGAATTTGTATAACTGTCATTATCATAATTGTCATTTAATTCATAAATCATTTTATATTAATTCATTTAATTACATAAATTTTTGACATTATTTTCACATTATTCCGGTCATTGCTATTATACTTGCAAATGATGGTTTTTTTATTAATTTCATTATGAGGTCATATTTTCTCCTCATACCACTTAAAGTTTCATTCTCTCATAATTCCAAAGAAGTTTTTGTACTTTATTTTATTCAATCACTCAAATCGTATTAAAAAAAATTTTCTTTTTTATTTCCTTCAACACCATTTTACGGAAAGGTTTTTACTCTTCATATTGATCTTAGACATGATTATACTGTCTAGAATTATTTGTTTTAATTCTAAATCTGTTTCCTCTTATTCATCCCATTATGATCCTTTGTTACCATGGTAATTATCTTCTATGCTTACCATAAATATGGTAGGAAATCTCATCAGTTTATTTCACCATATTGTTTTATTTATAATTGGTTGGTAAGTTGTACTTATACTTGGTTTGGGAAACTTGATTTATTCATAATTCAAAATTCACTCTTCTTATATTATTCTGTGACGTTTTCTCAAATAATTTGTATGTAAGGTGGGCTTACATGTGTTTTGGCTGGTTTTATTTCTCTAAACTCTCTTGGTATTATTGTCAAAATGTTTCTCTTCAAATAAATATTTAGTAATCTGTCCTTACTTGTTTTTGACCTTAGATGGTTTTATTTCTAAATTCTCTCCTTCTTTATTATTATATTATAGCCATAAAGTTTTTCTTCAAATATTTGTTATGTAAAGTGGGCTTACATTTGTTTTTAGAATTTGGTTGGTTTTACATTCAAAATTCTGTTTTATATATCTTCTTCCAAAATGTTCCTTCTCAAACAAATTGTATGTAATTGGCTTACATTATGTTTTTAGAATTTAGGGGTTTTTAACATTCGAAATTCTTCTTCTATCATTGCCATAAAATTTTCCTTCAAATATATTTTTTATTTTATGTAAGATGGGCTTACCTTTGTTTTTAGTATTTAGTTATTTATTTTAACTTCTTCTTATGCATATCTTCTTTTCAAATAATTTCCTTCAAATAATCTTTATGTAAGATTGGCTTACATGTATTTTAGAATTTTGGGGTTTTAATTCTAATTCTTCTGTATTCTTGCCATAAAATTTTCTAATAATTGTAGATAATATGTGCTTATATTTCTTTTTAGAATTTGGCTGTTTTTTTTTTTTTCAAAATTCTTCTTGTTATTCTTCCTTCAAAATATGTTTCTCTTCAAATAAATTGTATGTAATAGTCTTACATTATTTTTAGAATTTAGAGGTTTTTTAAAATTCTATTTTATATATCTTCTAGCCATAAAATTTTCTAATAATTGTAGATAATATGTGCTTATATTTCTTTTTAGAATTTGGATGTTTATTTCAAAATTCTTCTTGTTATTCTTCCTTCAAAATATGTTTCTCTTCAAATAAATTGTATGTAATTGGCTTACATTGTGTTTAGAATTTAGAGGTTTTAAATTCTATCTTATATATCTTCTAGCCATAAAATTTTCTAATAATTGTAGATAATATGTGCTTATATTTCTTTTTAGAATTTGGAGGTTTATTTCAAAATTCTTCTTGTTATTCTTCCTTCAAAATATGTTTCTCTTCAAATAAATTGTATGTAATTGGCTTACATTGTGTTTAGAATTTAGAGGTTTTTTAAATTCTAATTCTTCTTATATTCTTGCCATAACATTTTCTAATAATTGTAGATAATATGTGCTTATATTTCTTTTTTGAATTTGGTTGTTTATTTCAAAATTCTTCTTGTTATTCGTCCTTCAAAATATGTTTCTCTTCAAATAAATTGTATGTAATAGTCTTACATTATTTTTAGAATTTAGAGGTTTTAAATTGTAATTCTTCTTCTATCATTGCCATAAAATTTTCCTTCAAATATATTTTTTATTTTATGTAAGATGGGCTTACCTTTGTTTTTAGTATTTAGTTATTTATTTTAACTTCTTCTTATGCATATCTTCTTTTCAAATAATTTCCTTCAAATAATCTTTATGTAAGATTGGCTTACATGTATTTTAGAATTTTGGGGTTTTAATTCTAATTCTTCTGTATTCTTGCCATAAAATTTTCGAATAATTGTAGATAATATGTGCTTATATTTCTTTTTAGAATTTGGCTGTTTTTTTTTTTTTTTCAAAATTCTTCTTGTTATTCTTCCTTCAAAATATGTTTCTCTTCAAATAAATTGTATGTAATAGTCTTACATTATTTTTAGAATTTAGAGGTTTTAAATTCTATCTTATATATCTTCTAGCCATAAAATTTTCTAATAATTGTAGATAATATGTGCTTATATTTCTTTTTAGAATTTGGATGTTTTATTTTGACTTCTTCTTATGTTACTGCCACATAGACTTTTCATAAATGATTGTAATAGTTTTCATAATTATATGGTAAACATATCATATTAGTTTCATAAATATTGTATGACTCTTTCCTTGTCTTTATTCAAACGTTTTTCTTATTATTATTTTTTCTTTATACCCAGGTGGATGCTTTTATTTATAGTGCATTGTTGCTCATAGTTCCTTTATAAGGTGTAGTTTCTTAATTAATTTATTTCTTAAATTCCCATTTTGGTTCTTTGTCCCTTCTTCTTCTCATTTTTCCTCAGTGGTAATTATTTTCATCTTCTTTGTGGTGGTTTTGCCGTTGTTGGTTATCATGACATCCATCCCTTTTACCACCTCATTATGTATCCGTATGGATCCTTATCAGATCCAAATTATTGCTCATATGCGCCGGATAGTACCTCAGTTGGTCCCGTTCTAGGCTCCTCCGCCTTTCTTCGTATCTTCGGTAACTGCTTCGTCGATTGTGGTTGAATCCTCGCTGTCTTCCTTCTGTGGCTTGTATGAAGTTCACTCTAGGGCGAGGAAACCTATTAGTATTAAAATTACTATTATTGGGACCCGTACGATTGGTATTATTATGGTAAGGACTATTACCATAATTGGGGCTTCTCTGACTATTTACGTTATCAGGGTAGGGATTGTGGTTACCCTGATAACCATTAGAGGGTCGATTCGGGTTTTGATAATTTGGACCCGTATTATTATTATCATGGTAATTAGTATTGTTCCCATTATTATATTGTCTTATATTCCAATATGTCTCTGGTCCATATGCTGTATGACCTGAAAAATATCTGTGAAGGTCTTCGTCTGGTTTATCAATTATTTGCTTCTCTGAATCCCCATAATCTGGTTCATCATCACATATCCATCCGTAATGTATACATTTTTGTGTAATTGTCCACTGGAATAGTCCTGGATGGCGTACTAATGGAACACACTCTGGTGATTCACCAGTGCCATCGTCACAGCCTGATAAGATGTTATATTTCCATCTTTCTGAAATACACTGTTTAGTTCCGCACTGGAACTGATCTAGTCCACATGTAGTATTCCGTTTACCTCTGGTCCTTCCCCATTGGTAAACTACTGTTTGGTGGTACATTATTTCTGAAATTACTTCGATCCTCCTTCTATAATTCATAGAATTCATGATGTCTTTGTCATAGGTAATTGGGATATTATTGCCATCAATTAACCCATGTTTCATCATCTCCAACTCTTCCTTCGTTTTTATTACATTTCTTGGATACATTCTCCTTTTCCTTGGTTTAATATCTTCCTGGTTTCGGTTAGTTTCAATTGCAGGTACTACCATTACTTGTTCCTGCGTTTTAACATTTAGTACTTCTTCTGGTTCTGGTTGGCTATCATTTTTTATTTCTTTGGTTCTCTCCTCTTCTTCTCTTCTTAATCTGTCCTCTCTCCTTTCTTCGGCCCAATCATCCAGTTTTTTCTCCATTCCTTCCATTTTCTTTCCAAATTGTATTATCATTTCCATCAATTTGTCTAACTTCTCATCTTTTGTAAGTTTTGCCATTTTGATTTATCGCTGTTGCCCTTCTCCTGACTGGATAACCGCTGCCAGGCTTATCTATTCAAGCCCTCTAAGTTGGACGCCACTTTGTAAGAATACGAGACGTCTGCCTCGTTCAAGCCCCGCGATGGAAGCCACTTTGTAAGAAGACCCTGTATGCCGGTCGTTACAAAAGAATAAAATGTATACGGAAAATACACTAATTATAGAATTTTCAAATAATAAAATAATTTTGTTTATGTTTATAGAGGTATGTATAAGAGATAAATCTGTTTTTTAAAAGGTTCTGGTAAAATTTTAATAACAGGTAGGTATTTATTGACCGTCGAGCACTTCTTGAAGATTTGCACCAAGTCTGGAGTTAAATAGATTAACTCCGGGTAATAATCGATTGGTGACTTTTCTGACTGGTCCTATATCTTGTTTAAAATAGAATATATTCTTCTCACTTAAGTCCTTCAGCCTTATAAATACCCTTAAATTACCCTGTGAAATAAGTACAGATACAAAATAATGGAAATATAAAGATTTATTGACAATTTTAAATAAATAATCGATATTTTATCGATGGAGAGCAATTATCGACTCTGTCTCGGGAATTATCGATTGTGTCATACAGAACAAAATTTATGATATTTAATATATTATAAGACAGGTTCTTTGAGCGATTAGAATTAATAGTCAGAGAAGGGTGACGAGAAAGTATAACATTAACAATTAACACAAATACAATAATTATTATTCAATAAAATTTAAATAATTCTAATATGTAATGTGTATGATCGTTGTCGTACCATACGCAGACGATGACGTCACTGCCGGATAAAGAAGGCCGGCTCTGTAGAATTAAAAGATGGCCGCTACTAGTTCTGGCGTAGTTAATGTGAACTCGGCATGTCCCAAAATCACGACAAAATTACCTTCGTCAAGGTCTAAAATATCCCCGCACTGGTGTAATATGTCTGTTAATCTATTTGGTGTATTCTGGTGAAGTGTTCTGTGTAAACTTGCGTTAGTTATTTTATTTTCTATGTGTTCAACTTCTACGGTTAAGTTCTCGAGTTATTGGTTAGGATTTGCAGAATAAATCAGTTGAAATATAGTGTTTTACTTGTTTCTATCACTCGTATTATGTAGTTAAGTATTTGTTTTCACTATTGTCGTGAATGTATGAACAGCTTTAGCTTTAAAAAGTGTCTAAACCGTTTAACTCTCGTTCACTGATTTCAATGGCTAAACGCTAGTACCATCTTTCTCGATTTTTTTAAAGAAACGTTCTTTTACACAACTGTCCAGCTTGATATTCAACAAAAGACTAATTAACTTGGTCATAAATCTTGCCCAGTTAATCCTTGAAAAATTATTGTTAACATTTTTCGACTTCCCATACATATGATAAAATATTACATTATGTATGGAATTTATCTATTTTATTACTCACTTTTATGAATTATTAACCTTATTATTGGTTTAATCATCTCATTCCCTTTAAATTGTCCATATCTGTAGGTATTTTGTGGAAATTAACAAATTTCTTTACTTTATGGAAATATAGGCTCAAAATTGGATTTCCGTCTTTATACAAAATCCCCTCCATTTAAATATTATTAATACTATTATAATAAATTTTAATTAGTCATATTCCTCTTCCTTTCCTTAAATACATATAAATTACACCTTTGAACTGGTTTTTTGTGTTAATCTGTAAATTTGACATTGCTCTTTAAAATTAATTAATTTATATATTTTGACAATTTACAAAATGTTAAGGTATATTTCCTTATTATCATTTTAATTCATAGGATCATTCCTAGTAGTGGTTAATTGTGTTATCTTATATAAATCTTGGAAGTTTACAGGATTTATAAGTGAGTTATACTATTTTATATTGGTTCTCTGATTTCACCAAATGGCCTAGATTTTAGAATTTTATATTTCTTTCTTTCTCAAATAATTTAAACTTAATTCCTCCTCTGACTTTACATAATTACAATTATATGAAAATAACATGATTTATAACTTATTGTGTTGTGTAGTAGTTAATTAACACTACATATTTAAAATAAATAATTATGAACATGGTTTAGCAATCTGCACAATTGAACATATTGCAGATATGGTTTGAACATATATCTTTTAACTATTTTTGAGCTAACATAGCATACCTATTAGAACATTATTACTGGTATGTAGGTTATTATTTATCAAACATAATTCTTTTTAAAACACATAACATAAATCTTATTTTCTAATAAACCTTACAAATACATTTATTTAACACATTGATTTTAGGACTGTGAAATAACAGTCTATTTAAACATGTTACACTTATTCATACTATATTAGTACCAGTCCTTTCTGGTTTAAACCATTATTATTGTGATCCCCTACATAAGTAAACATTAACTCCCATACTCTATTTATTATCATTTTTTACAAATGTCTTGTAAATAAAGATTTACATTAAAATAATAAAATACTGGAAACCTTCCATTTTATTATTTTATTATGCTGTTTATTATTAGATTTTAAAGTTGTGATATAGCATACTACTAAGTTATAGTATCACCAACTTTAAGTTTATTGCATTTTTTTAAAAAACAACACTTACTCAAATTCACTTTCACTGTTGGTTCTGATATTTTGAGTCTTATTATCTCAGACCAGGCCTTTAGTAATCATAGACCGTTAAGACTAGTTTATTTTCTTTATTACACAATAGCTTCAGCCGGTGCACTTCTTATAACGCTATACAGCACTTTAGTTTTCTCAATAATTACATTTTATAAGATTTTGGGTATGTTATACTTTCTTTTGCATAGTTTTTGTGGGTTTGGGATTGATAGTAGTTTATATAATAATAGGTTTTACTACGGTGTTTCTTTCATACTATTTCTTCCTCTTCTCCTGTCTTCCTTTGTTGCGGTTTGGAAGCTCTTGAATAATCGTGAGTTATTCCAAAGACGCTAATGAGGAAGGCTGGATTGTTTGTTAGAAAGAAGTGGACTGTATTAAAGATGTTGAACATTCGTTTATTGAAAAAATCTGATTATTAATTACGATCGGCACGTGCGGATGCATTTGAGGCAATAACGCCCGAAATTAAATTTGAATAAAATCGTGGTCCATTGTAGATGGACGCAGGTAGTTGAATGAAATGAAATATTATAAATGCATGCTAAAAAATAGCCAGAAGCCGCGGCTGTAAGAGAAGTGTTTTACGAGAGTTGCGCTCGAAGTCTTGTTATAAACTGAACTAAACTGGCTTGCAGTCGGCGGTGCTGGCCGGCTGCAACGTTTGATAAACGCGTGACGTCATCCGCGCGTGCCGTATACGGTGGTGGACCGCTTACAGCTGATAAACCAGTACAAAGTTTAAACATACTGCCCGCCAAAATCGGGACGATTTTGTACATTAAAGGTTAAATTGAACAATATAATAATTAGACTTACATGTCGTAAGCGATACAATAATTGGCGCACTGGCCAGAGAGCAATGACATAATAAACATAATATAAATTCAATTAACAATCACCAAGCATACAATAAATTGACCCTTACGCCAATAGCAAGGGCTTACTGACGTTAAAATTACTCAAAACATAATAGTAATACAATACGCACAATAATACAATAATTAAGTAGATATTGATCTTTCCCAAATAATACCCCTTGATATTTGCCAAGCATTACAATAACAAGTGATAACACCATAAAAAATACAATAATTTCCCCATGATATTGACATAACAACCCCAATGAATTTCATAATGTTTGACCCTTAGAAAATACAATACATAGATAGAATAATTGACACTATAAATGACACTTGTGGTTCTCAGAATTTGAATCACACAAACATATTAACAATACACAACATCCATAATGATTGATAGTACATATGAGACACAGTCACTATTGCTGTAATAGCTAGCGGCACGTAAACCATGTTACAATGCTTATGATACAATTGACTTGTATGCTCGCCCCGGGGAATGTCCCGGGCGTGGTCCATGTAATGTGACACGCACACACTCACACACACACACACCTCGTATGGCACGCATACGATTAGTGTGTAGCCACCGGAAGGGGGCATAATTTGTGGATGGGTCGGCGTAAGATACCTAGCGCGGTGCGAACTTCTGCGACGCGTACTAAGGAATCTTGACCCGGAAAAACATTGGTAATTATCCCACGCTTCCATTCTAGAGGGGGGGAATTGTCATCCAAAATGAGGACAAGTTGTCCGACGTTCAAATTCTTTAATGGGGTGCGCCATTTATTGCGCTGCTGCAGCTGGTACAGATAATCCCTAGACCACCGTTTCCAGATGGTCTGCGTAAATTTTTGGAGCAGAAGCCATCTGCCCAAATGAGTATTATTGCCTTGTGTATAGTCGGGTTCCGGAAGTGCCGTCAGTGGAGCACCGACCAAAAAATGAGCGGGTGTTAAGGGTTCAGGGTCTCTAGCATCGTCGGACACCGCGCATAACGGGCGTGAATTAAGGCAAGCCTCAATTTGAGAAAGAAGAGTAGAATATTCCTCAAAATTCAAGATCGTACCGCCAATTACGCGACGTAAATGGAATTTAACACTCCTTACACCACTTTCCCACAAACCACCGAAATGAGGGGCTGAAGGGGGGATAAAGGACCATTTGATGCCGTGGAGACCGCAAAACTCCAGAGAAGATTGCTCAACTTCCTTGGAGGTTAAAAATTTGTACCAATCATGCAACGTGTGGTTGGCACGACGAAAATTCGTGCCATTATCCGAAAATATTTGCGCGGGAATACCTCTGCGCGATACCTTTTTAAAGCCGCTATAAAGGCGTTGGAAGTGAGATCCGACACCAATTCTAAATGGATGGCCCTAGTACACATGCATATAAATAGAGCGATATATGCCTTGGTCGTGGACTTAGAGCGCTGCCCGCCATGGCGCAAAAGTACAGGACCGGCGTAATCCACGGCCGACTGTGAGAATGGCCTTGACGGCGTGACCCTAGAAGAGGGTAATTGACCGAGTAATTGATTCGCGCCTTTAGCCCGGAAACGAAAACAAGTGACACACTTATGTATCACTGAGCGGATATAGGACTTATCGTGTATGATCCAATACTTACGCCTAAGCGAAGCTTGAGTTGATTGCACTCCAGCGTGCAACAAACGGATGTGTTCGTATTCAATTATTAATCTCGTGAGATGAGAGTGCGGGTGCAAAATTATTTGGTGTTTAGTCTCGTAGCTAAGTGGGGAGAATTGCAAGCGTCCACCCACTCTTAAAATGCCTGATTTATCCAGGAATGGGTTGAGAGCAAGAATTTTACTACTGCGTGGAAGGCACCGGTGTGCCTCAAGTTCCCTAACCTCCACGTCGAAATGCAACTTCTGTGATTGCCGGACAAAAATCAAGAGCGTGTCAGACAATTCTTGAGCCGACAAAAAGGACGTGACTCTATCAACCACCGCGAGCCTAGAATTGCGAAAAAATCGACGGCAATATGCGAAGACGCGAATAAGCCTCGTAAGAGATGAATAATTTTCAATGTAACTATGTGTTGAGGACGCGACAATTAGTGAGGTTTGAGCCTGCTTGCGACGTTCCTCTTCAATGTCGGGAAAAGTACAGGGAGTATTAATGTCGAACGCGCTGACCGACCATGAGGCCGCATCACGAGCCAACCAGGAGGGACCATGCCACCATTGAGTATGACAGTGCAAACTACGAAGGAGGCAACCGCGCGATAAAACGTCGGCAGGGTTGTCATTTGATACTACAAGACACCAAATTCCCCTGCTGCTAACAAGACGCTGTATTTCCGCGACACGGTTGGCCACAAATACCTTCCAGCGGGAAGATTGCTGATGTATCCAGTAAAACGCTATCATCGAATCCGAATAAAGATATAGTCCGTCAAAATTGTAATCGACGGCATTTAAAACCTTGGAGGTTAATTGAGCCAACAATAAACAAGCACAAAGTTCAAGTCTAGGAAGCGTTATCTGTTTCAGCAGAGCGACCCTAGATTTAGCACACAACAAGTTTGATGATGTGGCGCCGTTCGAATAGACCGCCCGCACGTAAATGCAACACGCGTAACCTTTAGCCGAAGCGTCGGCGAATCCGTGCAGCTGCAATGAACTAACTGGGTAACTGTTCGAACTCTTAACCGACCTCGTAATCTCAAAATGAGTGTCGGAGACTAATTGGGCGCATAATTCCAACCATTGATTGGCTAATGATCCGGACAAGGGTTCGTCCCAATCAGTGCCCGCCAACCACAACTGCTGCACGAAATGCTTGCAGCAAAATGTGATGGGAGCGATTAAACCTAGTGGATCATAGATCCCGGCGATGATTGACAACACGCTTCTCTTGTTGAAAACGGTTAAATTGTCATCACCCCTAACGGTGTATAAAAAGTTATCCCCCTCAACATTCCATTGTATGCCCAAGGTACGCACGTTTTGACCCTTGCTGAAGTCACGGGTTACTTGGGCGCGAAGAGTCATAATCTTATGGTGGTTAGAGAACCATTTATGTAACGAAAAACCATACCTCCTCAACAACTTCTCGATCTCGCATTTCATTTCAGCTAAGCCGTTCGGATCATCCGAACCCGTTATGAGATCGTCTACGTAAAAGTCATTTGCTATGGCCTTAGCAGCTGTAGGGTAGTCGGATTTATTTTCATATGCTATTTGAGCCAGACAACGCGTAGCAAGGAAGGAGGCACTAGCAGTGCCATATGTAACCGTCCTTAACGCGTAATGTCGCAATTCCTTATGCGGTGCATCACGCCAAACAATGCGTTGCAAGTTTGAATCCTTAGGATTAACAATGATCTGGCGATACATCTTTTAAATGTCCGCAATAAGTACGTATCGGTGGGTGCGGAACCGAACCATTATCGAAAACAGATCCTGCTGGATCGTAGGACCGACCATTAAAGTATCGTTAAGGGACAAATTATTGGTGGTTTTAGCGGATGCGTCAAATACCACGCGCAAATTAGTGGTTAAGCTAGAGTCTTTGAAGACTGCGTGATGGGGCAGATAAAAGATCTCTGACCTGTCAAGCGACAGATCGTATTCATTAAGCGGCGACATGTGGCCAAGTCTTAAGTAGTCACTCATGAACTCACTATAATCCTTATAAAGGGTAGGGTTCTGCTTGAATTTGAATTCTAACGATTGGAATCTGCATATGGCTCCGCGGAGAGAATCTCCCAAATAAGATTTATCAGATCTGTGGGGCAGGGCTACCACGAATCTCCCGTCGCGATTGCGGCTAGTGTTTTCCACGAAATGCCTTTCACACGGCGAGTCCTCAGATCGGGCTTCGCGACTAGAGATCTCCTCCAACTTCCAAAATTCCTTTAGTTGCGAGGAAACCTGATTATCGTCCCTACAGACCATAAAGGAAGAAACCGTTTTAGTCATATCGACGTTGAATGGTAAGTCACCGGCCAAAATAAATCCTAACTTGGTTTCCTGAATTATAGGAAAGTGTGGTCCGCGCGTATATTTCACAGGTTCAATTAATTGGAGAAAATATTGAGCGCCGATTAATATATCGACTTGCGACGAGCAATGTAGGTGAGGATCCGCCAAGAATATGCGCTTGGGTAAATTTAAAGAGGCGAGATTGAACGACTCCGCCGGTAAATTATTAGTTATACTGGGTAATACGGCACAATGTACGTTTAACGTGAAGGGTTTATAGCGTGAATGTAGCCTTACATTAGTACTGAAGTCAGCCTGGGAAAGCGAGTTGTTTATACCCGTGATGGGCAATTGCGATTTAACCAATTGGAGGCCCATCCTGCGGGCGAAATCCATTGTGCAAAAGTTCGCTTGAGAACCGGAATCCAGTAATATCCTAACGGGAAATTTTTTGCCGACTTTATTGTATGTCATACAGACGGCGGTAGATAACAATACCGATTTATTGGTCTGTGATTTCAGTGAACACTGGTTATTAACAGAAGTTACGTCCCTGTTGGGGACATGAATCGTTGTGTGGTGACGCCTAGAACATTTTTTACATGAGAATTTTGAGGGACATTTTGAACCCTCGTGTCCCGAACGGAGGCAGTTTAAGCAAAGTTTGTTTTTTATTAACGCGTTTTTTCTATCAGGGATAGACAGCGATGTAAATTGTGGGCAATCGCTAAGTCTATGTACACCGTTACACAGCCTGCATAAATTGTTTCTAATATGTGAGTGGAATGCGCCCTTTGGAGTGCTTATCTGTTTAACTGCCTTGCGATAAGGAGACTTATCGCTTTTGTTCAACCTGCTCGTTGGGCTAGTCGCGTTATCGAGATTTTGCAATAATTTCCTACGTGAATTTAGAAAATTTATAAAATTATTAAAATCAGGGAATTTATGCTCCGATAAACTCTCTTTCCACAAACGTAAAGTGTAATTGTCAAGGTTTTTGGCTAAATAATTTACGACAATAATTTCAAACGTGTTGACTGGCAGTTTGAGATTATTTAAAGCGTTTATATTTGCAGAGATTTGATCAATAAATTGCGATATGCTAACTTGGGATTCCTGCTGAACTAATGGTACGTCTAGGACATTCCACACGTGGTGAGCGGAAACAATCAGCTTACTATCATATCTATTCCTCAACAGATCGATAGCCACCGCGTAATTCTCATGTGTTATGGGCAACGATTTTATTACGTTAAGCGCCTCGCCATGTAATGACGAGTGCAAATAATGAAGTTTCTGTATATCTGTCAGATCTGCTCTGACATGAATTAGTTCCAGAAAAATATGGTAATAATGTTGCCATTCCACAATACTACCCTCAAACCGTGGTAATTTTATTGGTTCCAATTGAATGTGTTTTAGGCTGTTTACCTTCAGCAATAATTACTGGTTTTTGGTTCATATGCTCAGCTTGCTCTAGCAGGTGTTGCAATTTACATTCTATAGTACAGAGATCGTCCTCAGTTTGCACTCTATCATTCGTTAAAGCAACGTCTGCTTCCTCAGCCTCGATTTGTGACTGAATCTCGTCATATTTGGTGGATAATTCCATCAAATGACGCAGTTTTATTTTTATCGCATGAGGATCGCTGTTTAACAAATCGAAGTTATCCGCGAAGGTATTTATTCGGGATATTGAGGCCTTAATTGTGCCTCGTTTTTTTATTAGAGCCCTTACATCGGCCATTTACAGTTTAAGATAAAAAGGGAAAGATATTTAGAAAGCAATTGAGCATAGAGCATGTGAACCACAAACTTAATTTTGAATGAGTTTAAATACGTTTTGGTAGCTAGCGATCGTTGTTTTGAACATAAACTTACTCTCTCTAACTAATCAAACTTGTTGGCAGTTAAATTATTGAAATTATAAATCTAAATGGTTACAAAGTATATCTTTATCTTTAAAGTTCTGACTGATAATGAGCTGCCAACCATTTATTAATTTGTATTGTGTAATGAGGTATTTGTTTATATAAATGTATCAAAAAATACCCACTGAGTGAAATATTATTAAAAATCAAATATAAGTAAAGTTTATAGTCACGTGGCCGTCGATCCATTCGTGATGAAGCTGGCTTCGATCCCGTTTGGAGCTGCTACACCTCCTGTCTCTGCCGGTCAGCCGATGCCTCATGTTGTACCCTCCATCAATTAAAGCTGTGGAATCTCGAAAATGTTGTCCTGTTTCGTCCCCTCGTCTCTGGTCTACTGCTTGGCTGAATCTTGTCGAGATGACTGCGACGTGATTCACAATAATGGTGTCGCTCAGGACGAAAATGATGCCCGTAGGGCGTGATTAACTTCAGATTGGTTTTTCCAGAAATGATGTGTATAAATAAATGCTGTCGCTTGTGTACTCAGATATGAGAAATCTGTGCCGTGGGGACCAAAAATGATGTAGTTTTTGGGCCCGAAAATGTGAAATCCTGCCTGGTTGGACCAAAAATGATGTCGTTTTTGGCCCGAAAATATGAAATCCGGTCCGGTGGGACCAAAAATGTTGCGGTTTGGAAGCTCTTGAATAATCGTGAGTTATTCCAAAGACGCTAATGAGGAAGGCTGGATTGTTTGTTAGAAAGAAGTGGACTGTATTAAAGATGTTGAACATTCGTTTATTGAAAAAATCTGATTATTAATTACGATCGGCACGTGCGGATGCATTTGAGGCAATAACGCCCGAAATTAAATTTGAAAAAAATCGTGGTCCATTGTAGATGGACGCAGGTAGTTGAATGAAATGAAATATTATAAATGCATGCTAAAAAATAGCCAGAAGCCGCGGCTGTAAGAGAAGTGTTTTACGAGAGTTGCGCTCGGAGTCTTGTTATAAACTGAACTAAACTGGCTTGCAGTCGGCGGTGCTGGCCGGCTGCAACGTTTGATAAACGCGTGACGTCATCCGCGCGTGCCGTATACGGTGGTGGACCGCTTACAGCTGATAAACCAGTACAAAGTTTAAACATCCTTCTTGTCCTTCTTCGTATCTTCCTTCTGGTATTCATTCTTGTCCCTCTTCTAGTCTTCATTCTTGTCCCTCGTCTAGTCTTCACTCTTCTGTTCTTCCTTCCTCATTCTTGGGTAAACCAAGGTACTTGGTGTTATCACGACTGAGGTTTAGTTTGGAGTATTTAATTTATTCACTGAACTGACTTTATTCTTCTATACAGGTTTCAGGGTATTGTTTTCTTCCTGTTCACAAACTTTATTCTTCCCTCTTCTTGGTTTTGGGATATTTTGGTATTCACCACTCTTTAATTAAGTCTCTTTTTTCTTGATATGGCCTTATATAACTGGTTTACTGCTCTGAGCTTCCTGGGTAACTTACTGATATTATACAATGAGTTGATGAGTTGCTTCAATACTTTCTTTGGTTTCTTTTAACAGTGGTTTTTATATATTATGTAGTGAGGATTTTTATCTTATTGTGGTTCATTCCTCTGATTTATTTAAATGTCATTCAATATTATTATAACATTTGTTGGTGTAATTAAACTTTATGATATCACATGACTTAAAATGTAGTGGATTTTCTGTCACGCTACAGAATGCCCTTCTCCAGAAGTAATTTTTTCAGGCTATACTTGCTTTGTCTGAAACAAATTGCTTATGATAATTATTCAAGGTTTGTTATTATTTTGGACTTCCTTCCATTTTAAAATTTTCTTATTTATATTTGAGTTTATATCATTCTCACTTGATCTTCCTTGATAGTAATAGTCTTCTGAGTTTCATATTTATTATTTCATTTTTATATTTCTTCTTAGTATTTTCTCCTTGGGATATTTTCTCCCTATCGTTCCCTACTTTGTGAGCTGGTTCAGTTCAGAGAGGCACTGTACGCTACTTTCCTCTGCTGTCCAATACTTCACACATATTTGAGTACAGAGGCAAATCATCTCTGCTCAAAAAACATATTAATCCTGCTGGAATTATCATCAGACAGATTAAAAAAATTATTCAAAATAGTACACATTTGTTACTATTTAAAAAATATCTTTGGGATACTTCACTTATTACTTATTATACTTCTCAGAGATTTTAATACTTCTATCTCAGTTGTTCATCTGACTTATTATCTGGATGTTTCTTTCATTTGATATTATGGTAGGAAGCTCTTCTATTATTACATTTTTTCAACTTTTCTTATCATATAAATCTTTTGGTTATAAATTCTTTATTACCTTCTGGTTTTTTCATTATAATTTGCATTATTTATAGTAGCATATCTTTATGACATTTTTAGACTGTTTCATCGTTCTTAAAATTTCCACTTGTTCTATTTTCTAGAATTTGTATAACTGTCATTATCATAATTGTCATTTAATTCATAAATCATTTTATATTAATTCATTTAATTACATAAATTTTTGACATTATTTTCACATTATTCCGGTCATTGCTATTATACTTGCAAATGATGGTTTTTTTATTAATTTCATTATGAGGTCATATTTTCTCCTCATACCACTTAAAGTTTCATTCTCTCATAATTCCAAAGAAGTTTTTGTACTTTATTTTATTCAATCACTCAAATCGTATTAAAAAAAATTTTCTTTTTTATTTCCTTCAACACCATTTTACGGAAAGGTTTTTACTCTTCATATTGAACTTAGACATGATTATACTGTCTAGAATTATTTGTTTTAATTCTAAATCTGTTTCCTCTTATTC
The DNA here is from genome assembly GCA_034769895.1 of Magicicada septendecula. Taxonomy (NCBI): domain Eukaryota; kingdom Metazoa; phylum Arthropoda; class Insecta; order Hemiptera; family Cicadidae; genus Magicicada; species Magicicada septendecula. The sequence goes on from CM068372.1 coordinate 171,861,377, forward strand.
ATCCCATTATGATCCTTTGTTACCATGGTAATTATCTTCTATGCTTACCATAAATATGGTAGGAAATCTCATCAGTTTATTTCACCATATTGTTTTATTTATAATTGGTTGGTAAGTTGTACTTATACTTGGTTTGGGAAACTTGATTTATTCATAATTCAAAATTCACTCTTCTTATATTATTCTGTGACGTTTTCTCAAATAATTTGTATGTAAGGTGGGCTTACATGTGTTTTGGCTGGTTTTATTTCTCTAAACTCTCTTGGTATTATTGTCAAAATGTTTCTCTTCAAATAAATATTTAGTAATCTGTCCTTACTTGTTTTTGACCTTAGATGGTTTTATTTCTAAATTCTCTCCTTCTTTATTATTATATTATAGCCATAAAGTTTTTCTTCAAATATTTGTTATGTAAAGTGGGCTTACATTTGTTTTTAGAATTTGGTTGGTTTTACATTCAAAATTCTGTTTTATATATCTTCTTCCAAAATGTTCCTTCTCAAACAAATTGTATGTAATTGGCTTACATTATGTTTTTAGAATTTAGGGGTTTTTAACATTCGAAATTCTTCTTCTATCATTGCCATAAAATTTTCCTTCAAATATATTTTTTATTTTATGTAAGATGGGCTTACCTTTGTTTTTAGTATTTAGTTATTTATTTTAACTTCTTCTTATGCATATCTTCTTTTCAAATAATTTCCTTCAAATAATCTTTATGTAAGATTGGCTTACATGTATTTTAGAATTTTGGGGTTTTAATTCTAATTCTTCTGTATTCTTGCCATAAAATTTTCTAATAATTGTAGATAATATGTGCTTATATTTCTTTTTAGAATTTGGCTGTTTTTTTTTTCAAAATTCTTCTTGTTATTCTTCCTTCAAAATATGTTTCTCTTCAAATAAATTGTATGTAATAGTCTTACATTATTTTTAGAATTTAGAGGTTTTTTTAAATTCTATTTTATATATCTTCTAGCCATAAAATTTGTAACCTCTCTATGCCTTTTAGTATTTATCTTATTTCCTTTTAAATTTCTATCTCCTTGCTTGTTGGCTTTCAAAGAGAGGTTACAAGTTATTTAGAACTAGGCAGGAGCCTAGAGAAGCAAAAATTATGCTGGGTCCAGTATGACGGGACTTGCAATGAACTCAGCCATAATATAACAATAACAGATTTATTATGTCTCTGAAATTCATACATGTGTACGAGATAAATATGATACGTTTGATATTATTGATATTTTATTAATTAACTGCCTTTTTATTAATTTATTATTACACTTGGTAAATCTTTTATACTTTCGGCTAGTGAAGCAGCCATATTGTCAAGTACCAACTTATACTCACCATGTCCAGGATCTCGTTAGACGTATTGAAAACCATATGGTTGTTTGAAATAACTATTAATTCACATTAAATGTTCTAATCAGTATTACTTTATTAAATTCAAAAAGAAAAAGAAAAACATCAAGTTATATTGTTTCTGTTAAAATACAAAATTTCCTTTCTCCCTCATACATTTTAACTTTAATGATATTCCAAAAGACGTATTCATAAAATAGATCATTTGTTTAAAATCGTCTGCAAAACAAGAAATAATATAATTACAAATTATTTGCTACAAATATCACCTATAACGAAAACCAGCGCTTTTCGTATTTTTATTACCCACACACACACGCACACATCTTCCCCGGTTTTTAAGAGCTCATTTTAATTTATAGTATTTTAGTAATTTGTATTGGATTTCAAATATATGGTGGTATTCAGCAGAATACTTAGCTGTTCGAAGAGTTGATCCGAAATCGTCCCCTCCGCATTGTTGTCTCGCACTTTTTGTTTTACACAGTTATTATTGCCGAACAGTTATTACATTTTGGTTGGTCACCACACAGTCTGTTTATATTATGAATCATTTTTTATCTATTTTAAATCATTTGAAGTTTTTTTAAAACACATGTTGCACTGCGGTATTTATATTTTAGGTTGCGGGCGCTGCGATTTATGTTTCGAAACTTTTATGTATATATTGCTCGCGCGAGCGTTGAAATGAGACTGTCTAAATTCTGAACTGTACACAAATTCACATTTTGGTTTTTCTGCGGGCCAAAACGGTACGCAGTCGGCGGCGACCGGAACTGCCCACGTCTGTCTGGTGTTGAAATTAATTGCCGACTGACTTTGTTCACTGGGTGCCACAACGCTGTTGGCGTCGACACACCTACATTCTTGTTATGCAACGCTCTGACGTCAGATGTTATGATGACTCGTTACACAACTTGTTAATTGGTTTTGTATGCGTTATTGTCTGACCTTGGTACAAATTGCTGGTTGTTGACAATGTCTTTTTAAAATATTACTGGCTATTCGTCACGTAAGCAGTTACAGCAGTGTTGCCACGGTTAATTCTGTTGCTAAAAATAAATATACCTTTGTTCATAAATTCCGTCCCTACCATTTGAAAAACATTATCGGTTTTATAAAAAAATACAACTTTCCTTGTTACTCCAAGTAGGCCAAAAATGCCCCGCTACAATACCCCCTCAATGAGATATTTTATGCCGAAGCATAAAAAATCTCATTGACACATTCATACTTGCTAGAGGGATCAGCCAGGATATGTCGCCACAACCCCCTGTACGGTTTACAAACAAAAAAAAATAATCAACTCACCCTTGGTCCGGTGACTGTGACCGCATCTGCATGACAATACTGGACTTCTCTCTCGAGATCCCAACACCGTAGAGTCAGACAGATACTCCACGCCCCTGCTCTGACGCGCAGGCCAGCTCAGGTCCGCCGCCACAGCATCACCAAACACTGAAACAACAAATCAAAATATTAAATAGTGGCCTTATACAACACCATATCCCCAACTGATCTGTTTCCCCCTAGCGGTGCTGGTTTGCGCTAAGAAGCACTGGTTTTGTTCTTTATTTATATTTAACATATATATGAATACCTAACTACAACATGATAAGATTCTCTTACACTAACAAACACAACATAACATAAGAAAACATAGTACATTAATAATTCATTTTAAAATAAACAACTTACAATTAAAATGTTACACACTTTATATCATTAAATTGGCATATAAAATCAAAAAATTACTTTCAAACTTGATTTACTCTTATTAATTCGTTTCTCAAAATTACAAAATTTTTTTTTTTTTTTTTTTTTTTTTTTTTTTTTTTTTTTTTTTCAATTATGGCCATCATTATTCCATTTCATTACTTTGGGTGATTCTACATTATTCATTATAATTTACTTTATCCACTTGGCATTTACTCATAATCTTACCCCTTTTATTACTCTAATGCTCCCTTACAAAATCTTTAACTAGTATGACACCCCTCTATCAAAAATTTACTAACCCTTCTCTACCTCTAACTACTTACTATTTTAACTCCAATCGCCACCTTCTACTCTTATATAAAAAAAAATACTCTCTAACCCTTTGTACATAGGATACGTGTTTCCTTCCCAAAACTCATTCCCTTATGTTGGTCCCTGGACTCCCCCTAGGTAACCCTTTCCGGCGCCAATCGGTCCCTATCCCGTCCCAACCCTTGTTGCGGACTCCCCAAATACACTACCACTACTACAAAATTGCCATCCCCAAAAAATCTCAATCTCATAACCTCACTACAATTACAACAAATTAACATCAACAAATAAACAACAATATATCACTCAAGACTCTACATAAATCTCCATAACTACTGTGTCTCCCCTTATACTTCTCAAAATTCTATAACATACATTAACTCAAAACAACATTGCATTATTTTCATCTCTACTATTTCTTTAACTCTTACTTCGATTTGAACAGATCTATATGTCCCACAAAATTCAACTTGAATTGACTCAAACATTTTATTCAACTAATTACTATCACCCATTTCTATCTTTTACAACCCATTGAAAATTTTACCTATCACAACTATTTTTCATTTTATTTTTTAAATCTATAAACACATTGAAAACATATTATTATATTTTTATAATACTTATTCCTAACATACTAATGCAATCAACACAATAAGACATAATAACACAATATAAGAAGTATTTAGTGCATCTATTTCTTAAATTCAAACAAAATTATTGAGTAGCAAATCATCATTATTAATTAAAATATATCAAATTTTTAATACGTTATCCCCTTGGATAACCTCCCAGCCACACACACACGATTATAATACATTATATAACATAATACACAAATATACATTGAACCAACAATTCTCTTTTAACTAATTTATATAAAAATTTATAAACATTATTATTTAACATTTTTCATTAACTCTTTTATTTATCATCATTATGAATTTATCCTGTGTTGCCATCAGATTTTCAAAATTGCTTAAAATTTATTATTAACATATATTTTTAATCATTATGTTCCACAAAATAAACCATTTAACATTTATTTATTTATTCATGATTATTAAATTAAAATCTCATCACACAATTTAAATTCCTTATAAAATTCAAACACATAACATTCAATCACACTATCTAAAGATCTCAAATTATTTACTTCAATTGATTATTAAAATTGAATATTCATTTGATTATTAAAATAACATATCTCAATTATTATCAACATTCTACAAATCATTAACTATTGTCTTCATAATTATTTTGTTATTTAATTAGAGTGCTAAAATATTAATAATATTATTATTATTAACACAACATTTTCCAAAACATATACACATTACTTTTCTAACATTTCACAATACACACAAATGAATTCAATATTATTTACAAAATATGCGTCAAAACTGTTCAAGTGTATCTCACTTCATGTCCAAATCAGCAAGGTCATTACCAAAAATTTACAATATCTAACAAGGTCTATACACTGATATTCTAGTTCAGCCACCATCGTCATATATATATCTAGTGTATTTGTAACATTCATCATTTTTATCAACACACAAATTATGATAATCATTACTATCATAATAATCTATCAACTCTATTTCATCCATTGTACCACTATAAATCTTGTCACCATAGGTTAGGATTGTCCCGTCTATATCAGGGTTATTCGTTAATGTCAGGTAAATTTTCTCATCTTTGTATTCCTCAACTACTACGTCAGGTAAATCATTATAGTCAGGTAAGATATTATCAAAATTATTCTCTGTCTCTCTTTCAACAGGTACGTATTTCACATGATTCATCATCACCCCTTTTATTAATTTTCTCAATTCATCATACTTTCTTTCTAACTTATATATTTCTATTTCATTCTCAACATATAACTCTCTTTCTTCACAGCACCACATCACACTCTCACAATTATTTCGGACAGAGGGTACAACATTATACAACATTACTTCATTTAACAATAAGGGTCTCTTGCCCTGAAAAAACAACATTAAATCATCATCATCATTATCAACAATAAGGGGAAAATTTGCCCTCTGTCCCCATTCAATTACTACATTATTCTTCCACTCTCTTTCTATTTCATAAACACTCATTAACATTTCATTATCGCATTCTAAAACTTCATCAGCACTATTTGTTATTATATTTTCATCATTATTCTTCACCCCCACTATACTCTCAAAATTGTCTACTATTTCGTCATTTTTACATTTTGTCTTACTTAAAACATTGTCACCTAATTTCTCGAACTTCTGTTCTAACTTATTTAAACTGTTTCTTATTGTTTCGTTAGTGCTTTCTAAATGTTTATTTATTTCTTGTATCTCACTTTTTAATTCATCAAATTTGTCATTAATTATTGAATTTTGCATATTAAATTTAGCGTCAGAATCGCTCTTTTGTTCTTTAAATTTTAACTCTAACATCGCCTGCTGCTTGTCTGAACTCTCTTTCATACTGCACACCATGCTACATAAATATTTCATCATATCATTGTTATCTGAGTTTTTATTCTGAATTGGCGTTGAATGAATTCCTTCATCCATAATTCTTAATTCTATTTCACTTGAATTGTTATTTATTTGACTTTCAGTTTGACTATCAGATAAACTAACATCATTATTATCTGCCATTTTTCTTAAAAAAAAATTTTTTATATATATATCTTCATATAATCTTATTGTACGTAACATATACTTATTGAAAAATATTCTACTCACCCATATTAAACATAACCTTTTACGTTTATTTTACGTACATACGTAAATACGAATTCCAAACAACCCTATCATTTCTTCAACAGGTCCACATTTGCATAATTAAATTTATGCAAACGGTCCAGCTGGTCGGGCGCCACTGATACGTTTGATATTATTGATATTTTATTAATTAACTGCCTTTTTATTAATTTATTATTACACTTGGTAAATCTTTTATACTTTCGGCTAGTGAAGCAGCCATATTGTCAAGTACCAACTTATACTCACCATGTCCAGGATCTCGTTAGACGTATTGAAAACCATATGGTTGTTTGAAATAACTATTAATTCACATTAAATGTTCTAATCAGTATTACTTTATTAAATTCAAAAAGAAAAAGAAAAACATCAAGTTATATTGTTTCTGTTAAAATACAAAATTTCCTTTCTCCCTCATACATTTTAACTTTAATGATATTCCAAAAGACGTATTCATAAAATAGATCATTTGTTTAAAATCGTCTGCAAAACAAGAAATAATATAATTACAAATTATTTGCTACAAATATCACCTATAACGAAAACCAGCGCTTTTCGTATTTTTATTACCCACACACACACGCACACATCTTCCCCGGTTTTTAAGAGCTCATTTTAATTTATAGTATTTTAGTAATTTGTATTGGATTTCAAATATATGGTGGTATTCAGCAGAATACTTAGCTGTTCGAAGAGTTGATCCGAAATCGTCCCCTCCGCATTGTTGTCTCGCACTTTTTGTTTTACACAGTTATTATTGCCGAACAGTTATTACATTTTGGTTGGTCACCACACAGTCTGTTTATATTATGAATCATTTTTTATCTATTTTAAATCATTTGAAGTTTTTTTAAAACACATGTTGCACTGCGGTATTTATATTTTAGGTTGCGGGCGCTGCGATTTATGTTTCGAAACTTTTATGTATATATTGCTCGCGCGAGCGTTGAAATGAGACTGTCTAAATTCTGAACTGTACACAAATTCACATTTTGGTTTTTCTGCGGGCCAAAACGGTACGCAGTCGGCGGCGACCGGAACTGCCCACGTCTGTCTGGTGTTGAAATTAATTGCCGACTGACTTTGTTCACTGGGTGCCACAACGCTGTTGGCGTCGACACACCTACATTCTTGTTATGCAACGCTCTGACGTCAGATGTTATGATGACTCGTTACACAACTTGTTAATTGGTTTTGTATGCGTTATTGTCTGACCTTGGTACAAATTGCTGGTTGTTGACAATGTCTTTTTAAAATATTACTGGCTATTCGTCACGTAAGCAGTTACAGCAGTGTTGCCACGGTTAATTCTGTTGCTAAAAATAAATATACCTTTGTTCATAAATTCCGTCCCTACCATTTGAAAAACATTATCGGTTTTATAAAAAAATACAACTTTCCTTGTTACTCCAAGTAGGCCAAAAATGCCCCGCTAGAAATATATGTATCTATATAAAAACTACCAAAAGGTACATCATGGCAAGCATGTATAAATTAAGTGTACATCAGCATAAGTGTGCACAAAGTAAATGTGTATACATATATATAATAGAAAAATTTGAATCACAACTAGCATATATAATTCCAGTTTACCTAAGAACGAGTGTATATAATAGAATAGAATTACATCAGAACAAGTGTATATAACAGCATATAAGTTAAATGTACATACATAAATAAAATATAAAATGCACAAACACATGTAAAATTCTCCCCGTCGTGTGGCTAGCTAGACACATAAAACACACATACAGAACACAAGGTACACAACTCACAGTCATTTACTTTCAACACGCATGCCCCTGTAACGCACCCACCCACTGGGTAAAGCAACTATCATCTTATGTCCCGGCAGTGACAAAATATACGCCCGTCGGCCACCCGTTCAGTAGGATAACATAAACTCTAAACCCCTTTAAAGACGAATAATTCATGAAGCATAAATGAAACTGGACCACCCATTTGTCTAGCATTCCGTTTATTAATGACCCATGATGAGTGTGTGAACCTTTGTTCCGTTCACAGCACCAGGTAATGTTAACAAACTCCTCACCTACTTCCAGACAGTGTTTATAAAATTCTAGACAGTATTGACTTCACAAAATCTCAAAAAGGAATTAAATCCTTATGTACATTAATAACAGAAATTAATTGATTGAGGCTTTACAATATCAGAAGATTTGGACAATATGTATATCTATTTAATTTACCCAAAAAGAAAAGGATGAAAACCAGTTTTATATTCAAAATTAAACAGCAACTTCTCTACGTGTGAAGTCAACCCATATATGTGCTTGCCAGTTAAGAAAACAATCAGCTTAGCCCTTGTGCAAGGGGCAAAATCGGCTAAAATATTTCAAGAACATTAATAAATCATTTCGGTTAGCCTCAGATAACTGTATAAAATAATTAGAAAAAGAGTACAATAAGGTGGTTGTGCTCTGGCATCTATTGTGCCATGTACAATAAGGTGGTTGTGCTCTGGCATCTGCGGGAGCGCGCCCACATGTAGTTGACAAAAGTTGACAGGCAATCAACCTGTCTGAAGTTGTACCAGCGTGTCAGGAAACTAAGTCCCACATTGTAAACCCAGAAAAGTCCCCAAGAAAAACCCCCGGAAAGTCCCCAGCCCTTAAATATGAAATCCCTAGTCAAATTAAAAAATTTATATGCAGCTGTTCCAGCCGGAACAGAACTACAGAGCAATAATTAAATTTTGAAAGAGTAATTCAGATGCAACAATAAAAATGGTACAAGATTAAAATCTCTCTATGGCGCGCTCTCGCAGTGCAGCACGCACTTACAGACAAAGCATTTAGTGTTACTTAACTGAGTTATAAAAGGTATATGAAATTTTAAGTTAAAGTGTTCAGAGTCATGATCACAGTTCACTTCCCAAATAGAGTCTGGACACGTGGTCCCCAGGGATCTAAGTTATTCTCATAAAACAGGCACACTGCCGGTTCGGCCCCCAAAAAAAGAAAAAGCATAAATGTCACCTCATAAGTGCTGGTGAGTGCAACGTGGTGCTCCCGTCTCCATCTCCCTCTTCGTAGGCGGTCTTGATATGGTTCACAGCTTGAACAGGTGATCGGCTCACAGCCAGCCAGGAACCCGACTTAGGGCGAGAACCCTAAGGAATCAAGTAAATTAGAGAACAGTCTATAAGAATGTACACCCGAGTTAAGGTAATTAACCTCTTAACGGGCCGCCAGCTAACTCTCACCAAAGGCACAAAAATAATTAATTAAAGTTTTTTACAACCTGCTTAAATAGTCTACATTCAGCTATGGAATAAGTGAATTTGCATTATGAACAGAACTTATTACATTGTGGCATCATATAAAGTGAACTGTACTCAGTCAACATGCTTCGACAAACTTTTGCAGGTTAAACCGGCCACGTGCAGAGCAGTAATCATAATTTAGTCAGAAAAATTTTAACAGCAAGTCACTCACAGCTTTGAGAATGTTTTACCTTCAATTAAGTTTCATACACAGAAGCTCTCACACTTCATTCTCTATTTGTGAACATAATTAACAAAGACGGGGACAGTATGCTACATGCACCACACAGTTCACTACTTGACTGCACACCAAGTTTTGTAATTAAATTTTTCTTTATGTAAAGCACTTTTACCATGAGAATGACTCTTGAAACTTCTCGCATTATAACAGAAAATACTAAGGCATGGCAATACAAAGGGCGTAGCGTACAACAGAAAAAAAATTATGTCTTACATAATTTTGTCAGGTCGCACACACACATAAATACGTACTTCACAAGATAGCATAAATCTTGTTATTAAATATCCACACAACTAATAAACTAATTAAATCTTACCGGGGTGTCGTTATATTCTCTACTCCATCCTATAGAAAGATTCAACTGCGCAGAAACGAATACAAAGAGCGGAGACGAAGGGGGAAGAACTCTGTGAGCAAGGACGAGCGTTGACTGAATCAGGCAGAGAACAATTTCCACCTCACTGGCCGAGCTGCGCGCGCAACCGCACACCGCACCGCTCCCCTCATACCGTCGACCAAAGTCCGCGAGTGTATCACGTTAAGTTACCGTAAACTGACTTGTTTTAAAATATTTTGTAAAAGCCGGCTCCGCGCCTCACTCACGCATATTACAACCATGAAAACCTTCTAGAATTCATATTTTGTAACCGCCGGCTTCGAACCGGCACACCCCCACCCCGAAAGGGCAACCCGGTTGCCCCACAAAACTCGGGAAAGTACCCTGCAGTGTACCCCAACTGAAAAATTCGGTGGTCATTGTGGGTAAGGTGGCCCGATGGCACTTGCTCTCAGGAGAAAACCACCAATCCCCATGCGACCCTCTCCGCCACGCCAACCCCACGGGACCGCCCCAACACGTCACCCTCTCCGGTGACCACCAATTACTCCCACCGGTCCCACTCACATATTCGTCATACGACCAAACAAGGTATCTCCCACCTTGATATGTGAGTGACCGAACTACTCCCGTCCGTCTCTCGGACCGACCAGCCACATGCACCCACAAGGCATCTCCAACCTTGCCATATGGCTGGCCCACTTCCCTACACAAGGGCGGACGGCCCCGCTTAGCCAGACAGAGAGGACCGCACCAGGGGCACACGAACATTAATCCCATCAGTACTCATTCAAATACACCATAACTAGAGGGGGTTTACTTCTCTACAGCCCCGTCTACACAACTTTCTCTCGCAACAAAAAATAACACCAGGAAACCGGGGAATGCGGCATGGCTCGGACCCTATAATGAACAACATCAACCTCAACAACTATTAACAATCAGCAACAGCACACCATCACTCCATCTAACCTTTAACACAGGGGAAACTGACGATCTCGAGGACCACATGCTAAGTCTCTCTCTAACTCCGTTTGATAGATTTTTTTTTTTTTTTTTTTTTGCTAAGGGGAGTGGTAGGAAAATTGGGAAGGGGAAATGGGGCAAGGATCATTAAAGGGCAATAGCTAGGACTGAGGGCAAGGACCTGGCTACCTCCGGAAATAAGGAAGAATGGAGGAAACCAAGGCTCGCGTGGGCAGGGGCGCAACCCTGAAATAGATGAACACCACTGGGAATGTGGGGAACATCTACCCGCTACCCGTTAACCTCTACTTCTTACCTTTCTATGACGTACCTCGGGTGCCCGTTCCTTTCGGACACCACTCTCTAAGAATTATTTCGTGTTGAGCTATACTGGCTGATTTCCTCCGAATCAGAATCAAGGCAACTTACCTCACTACTTTCACTCCGCCTTGGATTATGCTTGCCGTCTAACTCCTCTGCTACAATTTCTTCCTTTTCTACAATTTCCCCTTCTTCGTCCACATAATCCAAATCAACATCATGGCACTGCACCTCCTCAGCATCTCCCAGTTGCTCCTCTGATCCATCTTCAACCGCATCTTCCCGCAGCTCCTCACCAATTTCTGCATGACACTCATCGCCAGCCGCTTCACAAACCTCTTCTCTAACCTCTTCTCTGATCTCGTTTTCCCCAACACATTTATCATCAACATCATCGCCATCACTTCCACTACCACCATCTGAACACTGCACATCCTCATCCTCCTCTAGTTGCTCACCTGGTCCACCTGCAACTTCTTCCCGTTCCTCGGAATCCTCAACAATACTTACAGAAGGCGTCTGCACATCCTCACACACTACATCACTCTCACTCACAAACTCTACAACGCTGCCACCAAATTTCTCCTCAACTTCTACCTCATCTACTTCTACTACACTTGCGGCATGGACATCCCCTTGTCCATCCACAACCTCAGAAACACTTGCAGCCCGGACATCCCTGTGTCCATCTGCAACTTCAGACTCTACAGTCTCCCTAACACCTACAACTATACTCACCTGCGCAGCATCTGCAGACCGCTCTTCTGACTCTTCTGTCGATTCCACTCCTTGACCACCTTCAGCAACCACAACGTCCTCAACATCTTCCACCCTGGAATCCAGCTGTCCAGGTTCATGTGCAATGACTGAATTAATTTCTACTGGCGATGGTAAAGCGACACTCTCAAGTGACTTCTCATATCCCTGCGTAGACAATGACGATATTACCGGATCTGGATCCCTCACGAACCGAGATGTAAATACCGGAACAAATTCTGCGGCCTCTGGATTCAACCATGACGTCCTCTTCGAGTCCGGTAATTCAGTATTAACTGACGCGTTCTTGTCTTCTTGTGTTGATCCCACGAAGTCATTTCGCTCCTCTACTTCTGCTTCCTTTTCTTCATCTACTACTCTATTAGGCCCTTGTACTTCCTCTGGAACTTTTACTCTCTCACTTTTCTGCAAATAGGAATAACGCCTAACTGCAGGTTCCCTACTTGCCGATGGCTGTTCCCTAACATAATTTCTTTTTCCCCTGTTAATTTCATGTTTCTTTGTTTTCTGTGCTGTAGCTGTTGTTACCGTCTTCACACTTGCCACCCCCTTGTAGCCTCCATCACTTCCGGAATATACAGGCTTTCTAAGCGTCTCTTGGGTTTTCCTCCAACCTCCATGTTTGTCCCTTTTGGCTCTTCCTGAAGAACCACTGGAGGATTGGACATCTGTGGCATCTCTTCCTCGGGACTCGTCAGCCGCCTGGACCGTTCCTGAAAGCACACACAGTCGCTCAAGGTCCGCAAAACAACGTGGACGATCTGCAAATGCCAAACGAGATCTCTCCTGGGGAGTCAGTCCTTGCAGAATTGCTTGGATAACTTCTGTCTCGGGCAACCCCAATCTTAACACCCGGGCAGCTTTCCTTATATCGCGCACGAAATCTCCTAACGCCTCTCCGTAGGCCTGTGGGCAATAGAATCTTTCCAACTCAAGCTTGAAGCGTCGTCGAGTGGGTATGAAGAAGTTCAACACCTCCCCATGGAAAGCATCAACACTGTCACCCCGACGCAGGGCCTTGGTGACCAGACCAGCCAACGTACTCCGGCAATATGGGTATATAACAAACAAGACCTCCCCATCGGACACCCCTGGGAAATCTGCCACCTGCAGGACCAGGTCCAAGAAAACCAACAGCTGATCCTCATCAAATCCATCCACCACCGGAAATTTCTGGAGAACGCCTGTAAGAGGGTGGGGCAATTTCTCGTAGCATATCCCCGCCACAATTACACAATTCAAAACAAACAATCATAAAACAAATCCCCACTAAACACCTAACACAAACATAACCTACAAAAACATATTAACAAAAATCGGAAAAACTCAAGTACTGTCCTTCCTTTGAGTAGACCCCCGGGTTCTCTAGCGCTGCGGAAACCTGGCCTATTCTGAACCATGCAATCCACGATGGAAGGAGACAAAAGACAAACAACAAAACTACACACACATAACATCAACCAGCAACTCGACACACACGCCGTACCAACACATAAATCACAACAACCCACTAACAATCAAGTACAAGTCCTAATTCGGGAATACAGAATCATTCAACATCAACCGGACGCAAATCGGTTCCGGTACCGATCTCCGATCGGGCCATACCGCATCCCGTCAATATACTACGCTCAACACCGAGCCTAATTAACATTCCATATTCCAGGCCACGCTTACGACTCCCGGCCGTACAAGCTATCAAAATTTTTAAACACTATTAACCGCCTCAGTGGTGCGACCCGACTCACAAATTTAAACAACTTACAATTAGCCTACACTGGCATCTATCCACTATTTTACAACAATCATTAATTTACAACTGCCTTAATATTCCCGAATCTGCAAGCCCCGTCACACACCAGGACCCCAGGGTTCAGGCCTAAAATGAACCACGCTCCGGCTACCATTTGTAACCTCTCTATGCCTTTTAGTATTTATCTTATTTCCTTTTAAATTTCTATCTCCTTGCTTGTTGGCTTTCAAAGAGAGGTTACAAGTTATTTAGAACTAGGCAGGAGCCTAGAGAAGCAAAAATTATGCTGGGTCCAGTATGACGGGACTTGCAATGAACTCAGCCATAATATAACAATAACAGATTTATTATGTCTCTGGAATTCATACATGTGTACGAGATAAATATATGTATCTATATAAAAACTACCAAAAGGTACATCATGGCAAGCATGTATAAATTAAGTGTACATCAGCATAAGTGTGCACAAAGTAAATGTGTATACATATATATAATAGAAAAATTTGAATCACAACTAGCATATATAATTCCAGTTTACCTAAGAACAAGTGTATATAATAGAATAGAATTACATCAGAACAAGTGTATATAACAGCATATAAGTTAAATGTACATACATAAATAAAATATAAAATGCACAAACACATGTAAAATTCTCCCCGTCGTGTGGCTAGCTAGACACATAAAACACACATACAGAACACAAGGTACACAACTCACAGTCATTTACTTTCAACACGCATGCCCCTGTAACGCACCCACCCACTGGGTAAAGCAACTATCATCTTATGTCCCGGCAGTGACAAAATATACGCCCGTCGGCCACCCGTTCAGTAGGATAACATAAACTCTAAACCCCTTTAAAGACGAATAATTCATGAAGCATAAATGAAACTGGACCACCCATTTGTCTAGCATTCCGTTTATTAATGACCCATGATGAGTGTGTGAACCTTTGTTCCGTTCACAGCACCAGGTAATGTTAACAAACTCCTCACCTACTTCCAGACAGTGTTTATAAAATTCTAGACAGTATTGACTTCACAAAATCTCAAAAAGGAATTAAATCCTTATGTACATTAATAACAGAAATTAATTGATTGAGGCTTTACAATATCAGAAGATTTGGACAATATGTATATCTATTTAATTTACCCAAAAAGAAAAGGATGAAAACCAGTTTTATATTCAAAATTAAACAGCAACTTCTCTACGTGTGAAGTCAACCCATATATGTGCTTGCCAGTTAAGAAAACAATCAGCTTAGCCCTTGTGCAAGGGGCAAAATCGGCTAAAATATTTCAAGAACATTAATAAATCATTTCGGTTAGCCTCAGATAACTGTATAAAATAATTAGAAAAAGAGTACAATAAGGTGGTTGTGCTCTGGCATCTGCGGGAGCGCGCCCACATGTAGTTGACAAAAGTTGACAGGCAATCAACCTGTCTGAAGTTGTACCAGCGTGTCAGGAAACTAAGTCCCACATTGTAAACCCAGAAAAGTCCCCAAGAAAAACCCCCGGAAAGTCCCCAGCCCTTAAATATGAAATCCCTAGTCAAATTAAAAAATGTATACGCAGCTGTTCCAGCCGGAACAGAACTACAGAGCAATAATTAAATTTTGAAAGAGTAATTCAGATGCAACAATAAAAATGGTACAAGATTAAAATCTCTCTATGGCGCGCTCTCGCAGTGCAGCACGCACTTACAGACAAAGCATTTAGTGTTACTTAACTGAGTTATAAAAGGTATATGAAATTTTAAGTTAAAGTGTTCAGAGTCATGATCACAGTTCACTTCCCAAATAGAGTCTGGACACGTGGTCCCCAGGCATCTAAGTTATTCTCATAAAACAGGCACACTGCCGGTTCGGCCCCCAAAAAAAGAAAAAGCATAAATGTCACCTCATAAGTGCTGGTGAGTGCAACGTGGTGCTCCCGTCTCCATCTCCCTCTTCGTAGGCGGTCTTGATATGGTTCACAGCTTGAACAGGTGATCGGCTCACAGCCAGCCAGGAACCCGACTTAGGGCGAGAACCCTAAGGAATCAAGTAAATTAGAGAACAGTCTATAAGAATGTACACCCGAGTTAAGGTAATTAACCTCTTAACGGGCCGCCAGCTAACTCTCACCAAAGGCACAAAAATAATTAATTAAAGTTTTTTACAACCTGCTTAAATAGTCTACATTCAGCTATGGAATAAGTGAATTTGCATTATGAACAGAACTTATTACATTGTGGCATCATATAAAGTGAACTGTACTCAGTCAACATGCTTCGACAAACTTTTGCAGGTTAAACCGGCCACGTGCAGAGCAGTAATCATAATTTAGTCAGAAAAATTTTAACAGCAAGTCACTCACAGCTTTGAGAATGTTTTACCTTCAATTAAGTTTCATACACAGAAGCTCTCACACTTCATTCTCTATTTGTGAACATAATTAACAAAGACGGGGACAGTATGCTACATGCACCACACAGTTCACTACTTGACTGCACACCAAGTTTTGTAATTAAATTTTTCTTTATGTAAAGCACTTTTACCATGAGAATGACTCTTGAAACTTCTCGCATTATAACAGAAAATACTAAGGCATGGCAATACAAAGGGCGTAGCGTACAACAGAAAAAAAATTATGTCTTACATAATTTTGTCAGGTCGCACACACACATAAATACGTACTTCACAAGATAGCATAAATCTTGTTATTAAATATCCACACAACTAATAAACTAATTAAATCTTACCGGGGTGTCGTTATATTCTCTACTCCATCCTATAGAAAGATTCAACTGCGCAGAAACGAATACAAAGCGCGGAGACGAAGGGGGAAGAACTCTGTGAGCAAGGACGAGCGTTGACTGAATCAGGCAGAGAACAATTTCCACCTCACTGGCCGAGCTGCGCGCGCAACCGCACACCGCACCGCTCCCCTCATACCGTCGACCAAAGTCCGCGAGTGTATCACGTTAAGTTACCGTAAACTGACTTGTTTTAAAATATTTTGTAAAAGCCGGCTCCGCGCCTCACTCACGCATATTACAACCATGAAAACCTTCTAGAATTCATATTTTGCAACCGCCGGCTTCGAACCGGCACAAATTTTCTAATAATTGTAGATAATATGTGCTTATATTTCTTTTTAGAATTTGGATGTTTATTTCAAAATTCTTCTTGTTATTCTTCCTTCAAAATATGTTTCTCTTCAAATAAATTGTATGTAATTGGCTTACATTGTGTTTAGAATTTAGAGGTTTTAAATTCTATCTTATATATCTTCTAGCCATAAAATTTTCTAATAATTGTAAATAATATGTGCTTATATTTCTTTTTAGAATTTGGAGGTTTATTTCAAAATTCTTCTTGTTATTCTTCCTTCAAAATATGTTTCTCTTCAAATAAATTGTATGTAATTGGCTTACATTGTGTTTAGAATTTAGAGGTTTTTTAAATTCTAATTCTTCTTATATTCTTGCCATAACATTTTCTAATAATTGTAGATAATATGTGCTTATATTTCTTTTTTGAATTTGGTTGTTTATTTCAAAATTCTTCTTGTTATTCGTCCTTCAAAATATGTTTCTCTTCAAATAAATTGTATGTAATAGTCTTACATTATTTTTAGAATTTAGAGGTTTTAAATTGTAATTCTTCTTCTATCATTGCCATAAAATTTTCCTTCAAATATATTTTTTATTTTATGTAAGATGGGCTTACCTTTGTTTTTAGTATTTAGTTATTTATTTTAACTTCTTCTTATGCATATCTTCTTTTCAAATAATTTCCTTCAAATAATCTTTATGTAAGATTGGCTTACATGTATTTTAGAATTTTGGGGTTTTAATTCTAATTCTTCTGTATTCTTGCCATAAAATTTTCGAATAATTGTAGATAATATGTGCTTATATTTCTTTTTAGAATTTGGCTGTTTTTTTTTTTTTCAAAATTCTTCTTGTTATTCTTCCTTCAAAATATGTTTCTCTTCAAATAAATTGTATGTAATAGTCTTACATTATTTTTAGAAATTAGAGGTTTTAAATTCTATCTTATATATCTTCTAGCCATAAAATTTTCTAATAATTGTAGATAATATGTGCTTATATTTCTTTTTAGAATTTGGATGTTTTATTTTGACTTCTTCTTATGTTACTGCCACATAGACTTTTCATAAATGATTGTAATAGTTTTCATAATTATATGGTAAACATATCATATTAGTTTCATAAATATTGTATGACTCTTTCCTTGTCTTTATTCAAACGTATTTCTTATTATTATTTTTTCTTTATACCCAGGTGGATGCTTTTATTTATAGTGCATTGTTGCTCATAGTTCCTTTATAAGGTGTAGTTTCTTAATTAATTTATTTCTTAAATTCCCATTTTGGTTCTTTGTCCCTTCTTCTTCTCATTTTTCCTCAGTGGTAATTATTTTCATCTTCTTTGTGGTGGTTTTGCCGTTGTTGGTTATCATGACATCCATCCCTTTTACCACCTCATTATGTATCCGTATGGATCCTTATCAGATCCAAATTATTGCTCATACGCGCCGGATAGTACCTCAGTTGGTCCCGTTCTAGGCTCCTCCGCCTTTCTTCGTATCTTCGGTAACTGCTTCGTCGATTGTGGTTGAATCCTCGCTGTCTTCCTTCTGTGGCTTGTATGAAGTTCACTCTAGGGCGAGGAAACCTATTAGTATTAAAATTACTATTATTGGGACCCGTACGATTGGTATTATTATGGTAAGGACTATTACCATAATTGGGGCTTCTCTGACTATTTACGTTATCAGGGTAGGGATTGTGGTTACCCTGATAACCATTAGAGGGTCGATTCGGGTTTTGATAATTTGGACCCGTATTATTATTATCATGGTAATTAGTATTGTTCCCATTATTATATTGTCTTATATTCCAATATGTCTCTGGTCCATATGCTGTATGACCTGAAAAATATCTGTGAAGGTCTTCGTCTGGTTTATCAATTATTTGCTTCTCTGAATCCCCATAATCTGGTTCATCATCACATATCCATCCGTAATGTATACATTTTTGTGTAATTGTCCACTGGAATAGTCCTGGATGGCGTACTAATGGAACACACTCTGGTGATTCACCAGTGCCATCGTCACAGCCTGATAAGATGTTATATTTCCATCTTTCTGAAATACACTGTTTAGTTCCGCACTGGAACTGATCTAGTCCACATGTAGTATTCCGTTTACCTCTGGTCCTTCCCCATTGGTAAACTACTGTTTGGTGGTACATTATTTCTGAAATTACTTCGATCCTCCTTCTATAATTCATAGAATTCATGATGTCTTTGTCATAGGTAATTGGGATATTATTGCCATCAATTAACCCATGTTTCATCATCTCCAACTCTTCCTTCGTTTTTATTACATTTCTTGGATACATTCTCCTTTTCCTTGGTTTAATATCTTCCTGGTTTCGGTTAGTTTCAATTTCAGGTACTACCATTACTTGTTCCTGCGTTTTAACATTTAGTACTTCTTCTGGTTCTGGTTGGCTATCATTTTTTATTTCTTTGGTTCTCTCCTCTTCTTCTCTTCTTAATCTGTCCTCTCTCCTTTCTTCGGCCCAATCATCCAGTTTTTTCTCCATTCCTTCCATTTTCTTTCCAAATTGTATTATCATTTCCATCAATTTGTCTAACTTCTCATCTTTTGTAAGTTTTGCCATTTTGATTTATCGCTGTTGCCCTTCTCCTGACTGGATAACCGCTGCCAGGCTTATCTATTCAAGCCCTCTAAGTTGGACGCCACTTTGTAAGAATACGAGACGTCTGCCTCGTTCAAGCCCCGCGATGGAAGCCACTTTGTAAGAAGACCCTGTATGCCGGTCGTTACAAAAGAATAAAATGTATACGGAAAATTCACTAATTATAGAATTTTCAAATAATAAAATAATTTTGTTTATGTTTATAGAGGTATGTATAAGAGATAAATCTGTTTTTTAAAAGGTTCTGGTAAAATTTTAATAACAGGTAGGTATTTATTGACCGTCGAGCACTTCTTGAAGATTTGCACCAAGTCTGGAGTTAAATAGATTAACTCCGGGTAATAATCGATTGGTGACTTTTCTGACTGGTCCTATATCTTGTTCAAAATAGAATATATTCTTCTCACTTAAGTCCTTCAGCCTTATAAATACCCTTAAATTACCCTGTGAAATAAGTACAGATACAAAATAATGGAAATATAAAGATTTATTGACAATTTTAAATAAATAATCGATATTTTATCGATGGAGAGCAATTATCGACTCTGTCTCGGGAATTATCGATTGTGTCATACAGAACAAAATTTATGATATTTAATATATTATAAGACAGGTTCTTTGAGCGATTAGAATTAATAGTCAGAGAAGGGTGACGAGAAAGTATAACATTAACAATTAACACAAATACAATAATTATTATTCAATAAAATTTAAATAATTCTAATATGTAATGTGTATGATCGTTGTCGTACCATACGCAGACGATGACGTCACTGCCGGATAAAGAAGGCCGGCTCTGTAGAATTAAAAGATGGCCGCTACTAGTTCTGGCGTAGTTAATGTGAACTCGGCATGTCCCAAAATCACGACAAAATTACCTTCGTCAAGGTCTAAAATATCCCCGCACTGGTGTAATATGTCTGTTAATCTATTTGGTGTATTCTGGTGAAGTGTTCTGTGTAAACTTGCGTTAGTTATTTTATTTTCTATGTGTTCAACTTCTACGGTTAAGTTCTCGAGTTATTGGTTAGGATTTGCAGAATAAATCAGTTGAAATATAGTGTTTTACTTGTTTCTATCACTCGTATTATGTAGTTAAGTATTTGTTTTCACTATTGTCGTGAATGTATGAACAGCTTTAGCTTTAAAAAGTGTCTAAACCGTTTAACTCTCGTTCACTGATTTCAATGGCTAAACGCTAGTACCATCTTTCTCGATTTTTTTAAAGAAACGTTCTTTTACACAACTGTCCAGCTTGATATTCAACAAAAGACTAATTAACTTGGTCATAAATCTTGCCCAGTTAATCCTTGAAAAAGTATTGTTAACATTTTTCGACTTCCCATGCATATGATAAAATATTACATTATGTATGGAATTTATCTATTTTATTACTCACTTTTATGAATTATTAACCTTATTATTGGTTTAATCATCTCATTCCCTTTAAATTGTCCATATCTGTAGGTATTTTGTGGAAATTAACAAATTTCTTTACTTTATGGAAATATAGGCTCAAAATTGGATTTCCGTCTTTATACAAAATCCCCTCCATTTAAATATTATTAATACTATTATAATAAATTTTAATTAGTCATATTCCTCTTCCTTTCCTTAAATACATATAAATTACACCTTTGAACTGGTTTTTTGTGTTAATCTGTAAATTTGACATTGCTCTTTAAAATTAATTAATTTATATATTTTGACAATTTACAAAATGTTAAGGTATATTTCCTTATTATCATTTTAATTCATAGGATCATTCCTAGTAGTGGTTAATTGTGTTATCTTATATAAATCTTGGAAGTTTACAGGATTTATAAGTGAGTTATACTATTTTATATTGGTTCTCTGATTTCACCAAATGGCCTAGATTTTAGAATTTTATATTTCTTTCTTTCTCAAATAATTTAAACTTAATTCCTCCTCTGACTTTACATAATTACAATTATATGAAAATAACATGATTTATAACTTATTGTGTTGTGTAGTAGTTAATTAACACTACATATTTAAAATAAATAATTATGAACATGGTTTAGCAATCTGCACAATTGAACATATTGCAGATATGGTTTGAACATATATCTTTTAACTATTTTTGAGCTAACATAGCATACCTATTAGAACATTATTACTGGTATGTAGGTTATTATTTATCAAACATAATTCTTTTTAAAACACATAACATAAATCTTATTTTCTAATAAACCTTACAAATACATTTATTTAACACATTGATTTTAGGACTGTGAAATAACAGTCTATTTAAACATGTTACACTTATTCATACTATATTAGTACCAGTCCTTTCTGGTTTAAACCATTATTATTGTGATCCCCTACATAAGTAAACATTAACTCCCATACTCTATTTATTATCATTTTTTACAAATGTCTTGTAAATAAAGATTTACATTAAAATAATAAAATACTGGAAACCTTCCATTTTATTATTTTATTATGCTGTTTATTATTAGATTTTAAAGTTGTGATATAGCATACTACTAAGTTATAGTATCACCAACTTTAAGTTTATTGCATTTTTTTTAAAAACAACACTTACTCAAATTCACTTTCACTGTTGGTTCTGATATTTTGAGTCTTATTATCTCAGACCAGACCTTTAGTAATCATGGACCGTTAAGACTAGTTTATTTTCTTTATTACACAATAGCTTCAGCCGGTGCACTTCTTATAACGCTATACAGCACTTTAGTTTTCTCAATAATTACATTTTATAAGATTTTGGGTATGTTATACTTTCTTTTGCATAGTTTTTGTGGGTTTGGGATTGATAGTAGTTTATATAATAATAGGTTTTACTACGGTGTTTCTTTCATACTATTTCTTCCTCTTCTCCTGTCTTCCTTCTTGTCCTTCTTCGTATCTTCCTTCTGGTATTCATTCTTGTCCCTCTTCTAGTCTTCATTCTTGTGCCTCGTCTAGTCTTCACTCTTCTGTTCTTCCTTCCTCATTCTTGGGTAAACCAAGGTACTTGGTGTTATCACGACTGAGGTTTAGTTTGGAGTATTTAATTTATTCACTGAACTGACTTTATTCTTCTATACAGGTTTCAGGGTATTGTTTTCTTCCTGTTCACAAACTTTATTCTTCCCTCTTCTTGGTTTTGGGATATTTTGGTATTCACCACTCTTTAATTGAGTCTCTTTTTTCTTGATATGGCCTTATATAACTGGTTTACTGCTCTGAGCTTCCTGGGTAACTTACTGATATTATACAATGAGTTGATGAGTTGTTTCAATACTTTCTTTGGTTTCTTTTAACAGTGGTTTTTATATATTATGTAGTGAGGATTTTTATCTTATTGTGGTTCATTCCTCTGATTTATTTAAATGTCATTCAATATTATTATAACATTTGTTGGTGTAATTAAACTTTATGATTTCACATGACTTAAAATGTAGTGGATTTTCTGTCACGCTACAATATATATATATATATATATATATATATATATATATATATATGCATAATAACGTTTAACAATCACATAAGACATAACACACAATATATAATTAACATAGATACACATTTACATATAAATGGCACACCACATGTTCACCTGGTTAACAGCGTATATTTTGTCATCACACCCTCAACCCTCTTATTCAGACCAAGTATCCGGCCCACCTTAATTTTCAATTAATAAATAACTAAACCCAAAACCCCAATTAATACATCCCAAAAGAGTAGAGTAGACATGCCCCAAAATTCTAAGTATATGAACAGCCAAGATCAATTTGGCTAAATAGCCCGAACGGCACACAAATACCACGCAAAAAGTTAATTATCAATTTCGGATCTCAATAATGATAATGATAATAAGTGCCATCACGAGGTCAACATGGATGCCCGGTTGCATAACTGACTTTCTCATTTCTTTTATTTTCCTGATAAAATTTGCAAAAACAGTGGAACGTGACCACCTATAAATACTCATACAGGTACTGATTAGTCTTGTATTCTTTAACATTGATTAATTAATTGGTATTATGAGCAATAAAAGTGTAACAATTACAAAATTTAAACTATGGCAATATTTAAACTGGCTATGGCAAAATTGAATGGTTACAAAATTAGCTGAACAATAAAATCGAATTTCGACAAGCAGAATCTATGTAATGAATGTACTGAAACATGCTTAAAGTGTTCATAAAAAAACATGGCCTCAGGCACGGTCATGCGTCCGGACGAGATCCAGCAAAATATGACATGATACAGTCCTGTAGTAAACGGCACCTCCAGGTGTCGTCCACAGGTTAAAACACCTCCCCGACCTTTAAATTAATAAACCAATACACAACCCAATTAACTGAAAAAATAATTAACCGTAAAATTTCCCAACGGGGACAGATACATCCGTACATGCATGCTTAACACAGAAACAATTTAGAGCCGACCCTTTTTACAGAAAACTCCCCTCAACCCGGGTGCTGCATGACCCTGGCCGAGTTTACAATTCTCAGAATGAGATAGACATTGATATATTAATGAGGCGTCAGCCTTAATAAAAAAAAAAAACAATGACAAAGAAACGTGTAAACTCCATTGTCCCCAAACCCATGTGAACTAAGTCCCCAAACGGGAGCATCCCCACAAGTGTCTCAAAAAGAGTTTATCGGCCACAAACATTTTGTTCAAAAAGCTTAAATGTCACCTGGTTAGCAGCATATGGGTAGATGGGTCCGGTCGAGTGTGTCCGTCCATCCGAGCTGACGGTAGTCGGAATCTATATCATGGAAGGCAGGTATTCGGCCATCCTCTGGAGCGAGACAGATTATCGTCTACATCGGAAACCCTGCACAATTATAGCTGTGATTACTTACAGGTTTAATAAACCACACTACCTCATTTACCCAGCTGACATTTCGTGACATGCCCAGTTTACAATCTCCGAAAATTCACTTATGTATAGAACCCCATTGAATCGAATAAATCACTTCAAAATAACACTTTTAAATATTATGATCTATAATATATCCAAATATAGTCATTCAACATAATAATCATTTCAAATAATTAGTTATTCACAAGTTTTCGTGAAGCACTTAACTCCCCCTGACAGGAACTACCAAACTTTAACAAGTTCGTGATGTACAATCAATTCAGAAAAATAACTAACTTACGCCCCATTCTAACTTAATGAATTGAGTATTATTATTATTACATTATTAATGAGATAATGGATTAATATCTGTTAGCCAGCGTTAACATTGAAACATACATAAAGCAATTTAACCTGTTGCCTGCCACGTGCTGAGAAATTACTGCAATACCTATCGCACTGCATCTGCGTTAATATGAAGTAAATACAAATTATTTTTATGAATTATTAAGTTATATATCTTAACAGACTTACCGGAAGGTCGCGTAGACTCCTACTTAAACATAGTAGCAGATAGAAGACGAAATGTTACATCGATGCTCTCAGCCGGACCGGGACCTTAATACGCTGAATTCTACAATTGAACTGACTTTCCTGCGGCAGAAAAAATAGTAAGAAGGACTGCACACAGAGAGCGCGCGGATCGGCCAGGTAGTAAGATAACGCCGCTAACATAACTTATTACGACGTACGTAAATTCTTACGTAAACACTTGCGTAGTTAAATACGTAGTTTAATAATTCCGCTATATAAAAGGAACACCGCCGCGTTTTTCCCAAAACACAGCACAGCCCCACCCCAAAAGGGCAACTTGGTTGCCTCACAGTTAAACGCCGGGAGGGTACCCTGCAGTGTACCCCACTTCCCAAAACAAGCCAGTGGTCTTCGTGATTATGTCGGCCCAGCAGTAGTTGCTCTCAGGAGAACAGAGAAACCTCACAA
This sequence comes from Magicicada septendecula, assembly GCA_034769895.1. Lineage (NCBI taxonomy): Eukaryota > Metazoa > Arthropoda > Insecta > Hemiptera > Cicadidae > Magicicada > Magicicada septendecula. The sequence continues at coordinate 171,886,805 of CM068372.1, forward strand.
CTGCGACCATCCCCATGCGACCCTCTCTGCCACGCCAACACCACGGGACCGCCCCAACACGTCACCCTCTCCGGTCACCATCACCTACTCCCACCGGTCCCACTCACATACCCGTCCTAAGACCAAACAAGGTATCTCCCACCTTGGTATGTGAGTGACCGCACTACTTCTCGTCCATCTCTTGGACCGACCAGCCACATGCACCCACAAGGCATCTCCATCCTTGCCATATGGCTGGCCCACCTCCCTACACAAGGGCGGATGGCTCCGCTTAGCCAGACAGAGAGGACCGCACCAAGGGCACACGAACATTAATCCTAACTCTTACTTCACATTTGATTACACCGTAACTAGCAGGGGGGGGTTACTTCACCACAGCACCATCGATACACCATATATATACACCACCTAGTTTTAACTCAAAATAAACACCATGGTAAACAACCGGGGAATGACCGGAGAATGCGGCATGGCTCGACCTCTACACTAACCAAAAATCAAAATCCACCACTATGTACAAGGAAACAACAGCACACTATCACTCTCCATCTTACTTTTAAAACAGGGGAAACTGACGACCACGACAATCTAAGGGCACTCTCCAACTCTCTAACTATCTCCATGATAACCTTCCAGAACAGGGGAAACCGACAATCTCGAGGACCACAATCTACTCACTTCCGGCAAGTCTCTCTAACTCCTTATTGATAGTTTTTTTTTTTTTTTTTTTTTTTTTTTTTTTACTATGGGGAGGGGTAGGAAAATCGGGAAGATGAAACGGGGCAAGGATCATTAAAGGGTCAATAGCTAGGAGTAAGGGTAAGGACATGGTTCCCTCCGAAAAGGAGAATGACTGGAGAAAACCAAGGCTCGCGTAGGCAGGGGCGCAACCCTGAAGTAGACGAACACCACTGGGACTGTGGGGAACATCTACCCGCTACCCGTTAACCTCTTCTTCTTACCTTTCTATGACGGACTTTAGGTACTCGTTCCTTTCGGACTCCACTCTCTGAGAAACTATTTCGTGTTGAGCTGTACTGACTTGTTTCCTCTGAATCAGAATCAAGGCAACTTACCTCACTACTTTGACTCCGCTTTGGATTATGCTCATCATCTAACTCCTCTACTTGTCTTTCTTCCAATCCTTCCTTCTCTTCCTGCTCTTCTACAATTTCCCCTTTTTCATCCCCATAATCCAAATCAACCTCCTGACACTGCACCTCCTCAGCATCTTTCAGTTGCTCCTCTGATCCATCTTCAACTGCATCTTCCCTCAGCTCCTCACCAATTTCTTCATCACACTCATCGCCAGCTCCTTCACGAACTTCTTGACTAACCTCTTCTCCGATCTCGTTTTCCCCAACACATTTATCATCAACATCATCGCAATCACATCCACTTTCACCATCAGAACACTGCACATCTTCATCCTCTAGTTGCTCACCTGGTCCGCATGAAACTTCTCTCCGTTCCTCGGAATCCTCAACACTACTTACAGAATGCGTCTGCACATCTTCACACACTACATCATTCTCACTCACACACTCCACAACGCTGCCACCAAATTTCTCCTCAACTTCTACCTCATCTACTTCTACCACACTTGCGGCAAGGACATCCCCTTGTCCCTCCGCAACCTCAGAAACACTTGCAGCCTGGACATCCCTGTGTCCATCCGCAACCTCAGACTCTACAGTCTCCCTAACACCTACAACTATACCTTCCTGTGCAGCATCCGCAGACCGCTCTTCTGCCTCTTCTGTTGATTCCGCTCCTTGACCACTCTCAGCAACTACAATGTCCTCAACATTTTCCACCCTGGAATCCAGCTGTCCAGGTTCATGTGCAATGACTAAATTAATTTTTACTGCCGATGGTAAAGCGACACTCTCCAGTGACTTCTCACCTCCCTGCGTAGGCGATGACGATATTACCGGATCTGGATCCGCCACGAACCGAGATGGAGATACCGCAACCAATTCTGCGGCATCTGGATTCAACCATGATGTCCTCTTCGAGTCCTGTAACTCAATATCCACAGACGTTTTCTTGTCGTGCTGTATCGATCCACAGAAGTTATTCCGCTATTCTTCTTCTGCTTCACCTTCTTCATCTACTACTCTCTTAGGCACTTGTACTTCCTCTGGAACCTTTAAAGTTTCCTTTTTCTCCGAATAGGAATAACGCCTTGGTACAGGCTCCCTACTTGACGATGTTTGTTCCCTAACATAATGTCTTCTTCCCCTGTTAATTTCGTACTTCTTTGTTTTCGGTGCTGTAGCTGTTGTTACCGTCTTCTCACTTGCCACCCCCTTGTAGCCTCCATTACTTCCGGAATATTCAGGCTTTCTGACAGTCTCTTGTGTTCTCCTCCAACCACCATGTTCGTCCTTTTTAGATCTTCCTAACAAACCACTAGAGTATTGGACATCTGCGGCATCTCTTCCCCGGGACTCGTCAACCTCCTGGACCGTTCTTGAAACCACACACAGCCGTTCAAGGTCCGCAAAACAATGTGGACGGTCCGCGAATACCAAACGAGATCTCTCTTGGGGATTCAGTCCTTCCAGAATCGGTTGTATAACTTCTGTCTCGGGCCACCCCAACCTTAACACCCGGGCAGCTTTCCGTATATCGTGCACGAAGTCCCCTAACGCCTCTCCGTTGGCCTGTAGGCGATAGAATTTTTCAAAAAGTAGTACTTTTTGTTTTGGTCATCAACCTTGAAAAGGATAATAGAAACTTTGTATACCATGCTTCCAGCAGTTTTACATGATACATTCCTAGCACAAATAAGAAAAGTTTAAATCTGCTGATGATCTAAAGGAGTGATAGTTATTTGCAGACTCACAGGGTTATAAAATAATTCTGAAAGAATTGTTGCTTTTACAATACCATCCTTTATCAACTGACTACTCAAATCTGCCAGTTTTTCACAGAAACTGAAGTTTGATGATTTGATCCATCATGACCTAGTGATGCTCCAAACATTTCAAGGATTCTCCTAGCCTTAAAAAACTGGACTGGCCTCATTGATTGACATGATTAATGTTAAATTTACTTTGGGATACTTACAAACATAATACAGTTTAAAATAAACAAAAAAAAATTTTATTTCTAATTTTTCCAGAACTGTATACACATAATTTGATCTGGATAGAACGTGTACTAAACAATAATACTATTTGATGCAAATAATGAAAATATCCGTGTGGAGAACTATACATGACTTCCATGTTTTAAGATTTATATTTAAAATCGTTTTAGAAATGAAATATTTCTACAGAAACTACTTCTATCTTCAGCCTCAACCACAGAACACACACACACACACACACACACACACACACACACACACACACACACACACACACACACACACACACACACCACACAATTCCTTTTTTCTTTATTTAATTTGAATTCAGAGTATTGGCACATATTTTATTAAAAGGGTGTATTTATTGGAAGTACAGAAATTAGTTTCCATTTATTGCACACAATTACGGTACACAGATGATTTTTGGAGGTTGTGTCTACGTTTAACATGTAGTAACATCAGTAACTTAACCTTTTTGATTTTTAAAATTAATTAGATTTAACAAAAATTTCCTTTGTTAGTGTATATTCAAAGGCTGTATTTATTGTATGGATAAAAGGCTGTATATAACATTAAAGGTGTATTTATTCGAAGTACCGGAATTTACTTCCAATTTATAACCTAGTACAATCTAACGTATAACCAAACAAGTATATTAAAATCCTTTTTTCAATTTCCAGAGGAGTGTCAGTTTTTTAGTTTCAAAGGATAAAGAAAACACTTGTTTACAATTACTTCTAAGATGTCAAGGGTAATTGTAAATTGGGGTACCCGTAAATTGAATTGTAGAGCTGTATTTATTATTTACATTTTAAACAATTTTTTTTACGCAACATAATAACAAAAGGTTGAAATATCTGCAGTTATTTCAATTTTAAAACGTATACACAATTTTCGGGCATGTTGCAAGTCTTTACTCATTTTTCTCTAGCAGCCCTAGAGAAAAATGTTGGGAAGTTTTGAAAAAGCACATTCCTTTATCACTGCAGAGCTTCCCTGAAACAAGATGAAGTGAGAGGATCCAAGCTGTCAAACCGATAGTTAAGCACTACCCAGGAGTACTTAAATTGTTGGATATATTTTAGAAGTGATGTCTTCTAATCTAACTCCCTCTGCCTACAACATCATATTAGGGCTTAAGAAATATTTCAATTCCACAAAGAGCTTAATGTTGGCATCTTTTTGGTTCAAAGTGCTTTCATATATTGACTAAAAAAATGTTGTTATTCAAAGCAAAGGAATCACACTCAATGTTGAAATAGGCTAACTCTAGTGGAAGATTTGCTGACAGAATTGAAATTGTTGCGTGATAATCCAGACAGCATAATTGAAGAACCAAACTTAATTGCAAAAGAACTAATAAAAGTTCCTCCTGAATCTCCCAAAAGGTGGAAAAAAAGTATAGATCAATCCAATAGTGATTTTTCAGTAAACAAAGATCAAGAAAATAAATTTAAATAAATATCACTATAATATTGACGACTCGGAACACAAAGTTTTTTATAAGTAAAAACGTAAAGTTTTACCTTACAGCCTAAACCGGCTTTCACCTATAGAAGGCTTCATCAGAGGCTGTCGTTAGTAGTGCTGCTCGTCTTGTTGTTGGCGACGAGAAAGTGTTTCGAAAGATTGAAGCTGTGTGTGTGTGGTGAGATGTGTTCGAATAATGCGTGCGATTTGAATTGTGTCTGTTCGTTTAGGATGTCGTTTTTATTTGTTTTTGTGTGTTTGTATATTTCTAATTGTTCTAGAGTGTCTAGTTTTCGGCCTTTTGTGTGTACGTGTAGTATGTTCATGTTATTGTCGATGTTTTTATATGTGTGGTTTGCTTCAATGAGGTGGTTTGCGAAGGTAGATTCTGTAGTGGTGTGGAGTGCTTTTGTGTGTTCAATGTATCTCTGTTTGAAGCTACGTCCTGTCTGGCCTATGTAGAATTTACTGCAATTTGAACAATTTAGTTTATATACACCGGGTAGATCGAATTTGTTTTGTGCTTTGGGCATGCGTGATATCAAAACGCATGCCCAAAGCACAAAACAAATTCGATCTACCCGGTGTATATAAACTAAATTGTTCAAATTGCAGTAAATTCTACATAGGCCAGACAGGACGTAGCTTCAAACAGAGATACATTGAACACACAAAAGCACTCCACACCACTACAGAATCTACCTTTGCAAACCACCTCATTGAAGCAAACCACACATATAAAAACATCGACAATAACATGAACATACTACACGTACACACAAAAGGCCGAAAACTAGACACTCTAGAACAATTAGAAATATACAAACACACAAAAACAAATAAAAACGACATCCTAAACGAACAGACACAATTCAAATCGCACGCATTATTCGAACACATCTCACCACACACACACAGCTTCAATCTTTCGAAACACTTTCTCGTCGCCAACAACAAGACGAGCAGCGCTACTAACGACAGCCTCTGATGAAGCCTTCTATAGGTGAAAGCCGGTTTAGGCTGTAAGGTAAAACTTTACGTTTTTACTTATAAAAAACTTTGTGTTCCGAGTCGTCAATATTATAGTGATATTTAGTTAAGTAACGGACACGTCATGGACAACGAAATCCAAGAATAAATTTAAAACCTCAGTCGTGTACCCAGTATTAGAGTTTGTAATGGGCAACATAAAAACACGATTCACTGCAATTAGTTCAACTCGTGACTTGTTTCCACCAGTATTGAACTTTACAGACATGGAAAATGATGAATTAGAATTGAAAGTAAACGTTCTCATTAGCAAGTTTAAAAAGGAATTGGCAATGGATCTATTTGAAGAAATATTACACTTGAAGAACATTCATAAAACAGAGTTTGAATCAGAAAAGAATCCACTCAGCCTACTCCAAAAACCTTCAAGCTGTATTTGTGAACTTCTGTCTTGCCTATAGGCTTTTCCGTACTGTTCCAGTTACAGTTTCGTCTCCTGAAAAATCTTTCAGCAGGTTAGCGAATTCACTGAAAACTTGGCAGAGAAGCACTACCTACCAAGAAAGGCTTAATAATTTGGCAATTTTAGCTATTAAAAATGAATTGGCTAACAGTATTAATTTATCAGTCAGCTGTTATTGACCAGTTTGCTCAAATGAAAGCAAGAAAAAAACTTTGCACTACTTAAGCCGTTTTAGAAACGGGTCTCTCACTTATAATTGGTTATAGCCTACTCTTAGACATGTTTTTGTTTATCTTTGTAACAACTGACTTATGTATCACTTATGTGTTGATAAGCACAGTTTATGTTTATTTTTTGTCTTCAATTTAGACCATAGTAACATTGAATTCCACTCTAACCCATTATTAATACTTAATCATTTGGGTGTTAACAGAAACTGCACATTGCTTTTTATTGCATTATGTTGAAAAAAGGATTTTAATGTACTTGTTTGGTTATAGGCCTACGTTAGATTGTACTGTGTTCTAAATTGGAAGTAGGTTTTAATTCCGGTACTTCGAATAAATACAGCCTTTTATCCATACAATAAATACAGCCTTTGAATGTACACTAAGTAAGGAAATGTTTGTTAAGTCTAATTAATTTTAAAAATCTAAAAGGTTAAGTTAGATAATTAAACGTTGACACAACCTCCCAAAATCGTCTCTGTACCGTAATTATGTGCGATAAATGGAAACTAATTTCTGTACTTCCAATAAATACACCCTTTTAATAAAATATGTGCCAATAAACTGCAATAAAATTGCACCAATAACGAAGCCTACTATCTTAAGTTAGATAATTAAACGTAGACACAACCTCCCAAAAACGTCTATGTACCGTAATTATGTGCGATAAATGGAAACTAATTTCTGTACTTCCAATAAATACACCCTTTTAGTAAAATATGTACCAATAAACTCCAATAAAATATTGCTACGACAGCACAGAACAATCTACGCGTTTATCGAATGTGCCAGAAAGATCTCGACGTAAGCGTGTGGTGTACGTGCTACTAGACGCATTTTGCGAGAATCGTCTCGACTGTGCCGGGCTTCGCTCGGTCGCTCGGACTGTGTCAAGGCCGTAGTAATTACGTAATTCACGAGAGATAAGACGCAGTTTGGAAGCTTCTGGTGTATGAGCGTGACTATAAATACATCGCGTAGCGGCCTTAGCTTTCAGTTCAATGCGAGATTTTTGACTGTGCGGTTCGAGAGTATTAGTGCGATATATTTACAGAGCGGTTCGAGTTATTACGGTGTACGTTCAAGTAGTTATTAGTGAAGTGTTGCGTTTTATATTCGGACGGTATAATTGTAATACAGTTGAGTTTTAATATTAGTGGACATTTTATTGCGTATGAACAATTTTCATTTGATTTGTTGTAGACACTGTGTTGTTAATTACGAACTGTTTTACTATAACAATTAAAGGCGTGATTAGTGACTTGATTGGTGTCTTGTAATTATTTTGTTTCCACTGTACCTACGACGATCGAGTAGACCGTCGTAACAGTGGTGTCAGAACTGGGATAGAACGGTTAACAGTGGAAACAGCGGACACTTTGTACAAGACGAGTGTGATTCGTAATTAATCGGTAAACAATGGATGCCAGTCAGATGGTGGAAAATTTACAGGCGCTGCTGTTGCAGACAGAAAAACGACAGGACGAGAAACGAAGACAAGAAAGAGAAGAAGCTGAGGAACGTCAGAAAGCACTAATGCTAGAAACAGAAGAAAGACAGGATGAAAAACGTAAGCAAGAAGCAGATAAAACGGAAGCTGTCTTTGAAGTTATGCAGAAACAGTTGCAAGAGCACAGTACCGCAGAATTGGGTATCCTACGAGGTGAGCTTAATAAACAAGTTACTAAAATATCGGAGGTACAAGAATCAATGACATTAAAAATAGCTGAAGTAGAAAAATCTGTCTTGACTGTTGAAGAATCGATGTCTACAAAAATATCTGTCATAGAAGAATCTGTTTCAAATAAAATATCTGCAGTAGAAAACTCAATGGCAAACATAAGAGAACAAATATCACTATAATATTGACGACTCGGAACACAAAGTTTTTTATAAGTAAAAACGTAAAGTTTTACCTTACAGCCTAAACCGGCTTTCACCTATAGAAGGCTTCATCAGAGGCTGTCGTTAGTAGCGCTGCTCGTCTTGTTGTTGGCGACGAGAAAGTGTTTCGAAAGATTGAAGCTGTGTGTGTGTGGTGAGATGTGTTCGAATAATGCGTGCGATTTGAATTGTGTCTGTTCGTTTAGGATGTCGTTTTTATTTGTTTTTGTGTGTTTGTATATTTCTAATTGTTCTAGAGTGTCTAGTTTTCGGCCTTTTGTGTGTACGTGTAGTATGTTCATGTTATTGTCGATGTTTTTATATGTGTGGTTTGCTTCAATGAGGTGGTTTGCAAAGGTAGATTCTGTAGTGGTGTGGAGTGCTTTTGTGTGTTCAATGTATCTCTGTTTGAAGCTACGTCCTGTCTGGCCTATGTAGAATTTACTGCAATTTGAACAATTTAGTTTATATACACCGGGTAGATCGAATTTGTTTTGTGCTTTGGGCATGCGTTTTGATAGTGTGTGTTCTGTTTTGTTAGTAGTTTTGTAAGCGATTCTGTATCCTGCTTTTTTGAATTTATGGGCAATTTTTTCTGTTTGTTTGTTGATGTATGTTAGTGTTATGAATTTGTTGTTTTCTGTCTTTGTCTGTTGTTTGTTTTGTGTTTTGTGTAGGAGTTTACTGACTATTGTTCTGTCATAACCGTTAGATTCTGCTAGATATTTTATCGTGTTTAGTTCGTCTTTGTAGTTATTTCATCTAAGGGGATGTTGTTAAGTCTATGTATCATGGTTCTAAAAGCAGCTAGTTTGTGTTGTATTGGGTGATTGGAGGTGTTGTGTATTAGTGTGTCAGTTGTAGTTGGTTTTCTGTATATACTGAATTTGTGCCTGTGTTCTAGTTTTGTGATGGAGAGGTCTAAGAAGTTTATGGTATTGTTGTGTTCGTATTCGGCAGTGAAGGTTATGTTTTTATGTATTTTGTTTATGTGCGTTAGTAACTGTTCGCATTGTCTTTTGTTTCCCCTGTATAGTATTAGAATGTCATCAACGTATCTGTGCCAATATAGTATTTTATGTGAGTGTCTGTCATTGTTTGTGAGTATTTTTGTTTTTTCTAAGTGTTGGAGGAAGACTTCTGCTAGAATGCTGGATATGGGGGAGCCCATGGGTAGGCCGTCGTTCTGTGTGTAGTATTTATTGTTATAAGTAAAGTAGTTTTGTTTTGTGATAATGTTCAGAGTTTCTGTTATTTCATTGATAAGTTCGTCTGGTGTGTTGTTCTGTTTGAGTTTGTTTTGTAGGATGGTGATTGTTTCAGAGATGGGGATGTTTGTGTACAGGTTTTTAATGTCAAAGGAGGCTAATGTGGCGTTATGGGGGATGTGTATGTCTTTTATTTTTGTTACTAGGTCAGTGTTGTTTTTTACTGCAATGTTGTTGTCTATTTGTGTGTGTTGTCTAATAATTTTGTCTAGATATTTTGCCAGTTTGTGTGCAGGGGCATTACGGTAGTTGATAATGGGGCGGATCGGAATGTCTTCTTTATGGATTTTGGGAAGCGCTTGGAGTGTAGGTGCTGATGGTCGGATTTGTTTCATGTAGGGCTTTTGTTTATGTGTCATAATGTGTTTGGCTTTGTTGACTATTTGTTTTACTGAGTTTTGGTATCTGTCGGTGGGGTCGTGTTTTAGTTCTGTGATGTTGTTCTGTTCTATGAAGTCTTGTACTTTTTTGTGTAGGTTGTCTGTGGGGATAATTACAGTCGTGTTGCCTTTGTCAGCTTTTACAAATGTGATGTTGTGTTTGTGTGCCTTTTCCCTCAGTTTGATGGCTGTGTGTATTTCTGAGTTGTGGTTGTTGTTGTCTGGTGTCTTATGTACTCCTATTGTGTTGTTTATATTATGTCTTAATGTGTCTTGATGTTCTGGTGCTGTGTTTTGTATATTTGTTTCTGTGTCAATTATGAGCTTTGTTAGTGTTTGGTTGTTATGTTTGTAATGTATGTTATGTTTTAGGCCTTTATCAAGGAGTGTTTGTTCGTTTTTTGTGAGTGTGACGTTCGTGAGGTTTACTGTACGTGGGTGTTAACAAACCTGACACCAATCAAAACAGATATAATTCCCTCGCACAAATTCTACCCACGTACAGTAAACCTCACGAACGTCACACTCACAAAAAACGAACAAACACTCCTTGATAAAGGCCTAAAACATAACATACATTACAAACATAACAACCAAACACTAACAAAGCTCATAATTGACACAGAAACAAATATACAAAACACAGCACCAGAACATCAAGACACATTAAGACATAATATAAACAACACAATAGGAGTACATAAGACACCAGACAACAACAACCACAACTCAGAAATACACACAGCCATCAAACTGAGGGAAAAGGCACACAAACACAACATCACATTTGTAAAAGCTGACAAAGGCAACACGACTGTAATTATCCCCACAGACAACCTACACAAAAAAGTACAAGACTTCATAGAACAGAACAACATCACAGAACTAAAACACGACCCCACCGACAGATACCAAAACTCAGTAAAACAAATAGTCAACAAAGCCAAACACATTATGACACATAAACAAAAGCCCTACATGAAACAAATCCGACCATCAGCACCTACACTCCAAGCGCTTCCCAAAATCCATAAAGAAGACATTCCGATCCGCCCCATTATCAACTACCGTAATGCCCCTGCACACAAACTGGCAAAATATCTAGACAAAATTATTAGACAACACACACAAATAGACAACAACATTGCAGTAAAAAACAACACTGACCTAGTAACAAAAATAAAAGACATACACATCCCCCATAACGCCACATTAGCCTCCTTTGACATTAAAAACCTGTACACAAACATCCCCATCTCTGAAACAATCACCATCCTACAAAACAAACTCAAACAGAACAACACACCAGACGAACTTATCAATGAAATAACAGAAACTCTGAACATTATCACAAAACAAAACTACTTTACTTATAACAATAAATACTACACACAGAACGACGGCCTACCCATGGGCTCCCCCATATCCAGCATTCTAGCAGAAGTCTTCCTCCAACACTTAGAAAAAACAAAAATACTCACAAACAATGACAGACACTCACATAAAATACTATATTGGCACAGATACGTTGATGACATTCTAATACTATACAGGGGAAACAAAAGACAATGCGAACAGTTACTAACGCACATAAACAAAATACATAAAAACATAACCTTCACTGCCGAATACGAACACAACAATACCATAAACTTCTTAGACCTCTCCATCACAAAACTAGAACACAGGCACAAATTCAGTATATACAGAAAACCAACTACAGCTGACACACTAATACACAACACCTCCAATCACCCAATACAACACAAACTAGCTGCTTTTAGAACCATGATACATAGACTTAACAACATCCCCTTAGATGAAATAGACTACAAAGACGAACTAAACACGATAAAATATCTAGCAGAATCTAACGGTTATGACAGAACAATAGTCAGTAAACTCCTACACAAAACACAAAACAAACAACAGACAAAGACAGAAAACAACAAATTCATAACACTAACATACATCAACAAACAGAAAAAATTGCCCACAAATTCAAAAAAGCAGGATACAGAATCGCTTACAAAACTACTAACAAAACAGAACACACACTATCAAAACGCATGCCCAAAGCACAAAACAAATTCGATCTACCCGGTGTATATAAACTAAATTGTTCAAATTGCAGTAAATTCTACATAGGCCAGACAGGACGTAGCTTCAAACAGAGATACATTGAACACACAAAAGCACTCCACACCACTACAGAATCTACCTTTGCAAACCACCTCATTGAAGCAAACCACACATATAAAAACATCGACAATAACATGAACATACTACACGTACACACAAAAGGCCGAAAACTAGACACTCTAGAACAATTAGAAATATACAAACACACAAAAACAAATAAAAACGACATCCTAAACGAACAGACACAATTCAAATCGCACGCATTATTCGAACACATCTCACCACACACACACAGCTTCAATCTTTCGAAACACTTTCTCGTCGCCAACAACAAGACGAGCAGCGCTACTAACGACAGCCTCTGATGAAGCCTTCTATAGGTGAAAGCCGGTTTAGGCTGTAAGGTAAAACTTTACGTTTTTACTTATAAAAAACTTTGTGTTCCGAGTCGTCAATATTATAGTGATATTTAGTTAAGTAACGGACACGTCATGGGCAACGAAATGCAAGAATAAGAGAACAAATTAAAAGTGAAGTTGAACAGTGCATGAAGATTCAACCAAAACAAATTTCTGAACAGACTGTACCAGTGATCAAGACAGAAAAAGACACAGAAAATAAGTTAACAGAGAAAGTCACTTTGCCTGCAGTAGGGACAGTTCATGTCAAAGCTCCAACCTTTGACGGAAGCACTCACTGGGCAACGTACCTCCGCCAATTTGAAGCTGCTGCATGCGCAAATAATTGGACAGAAAAGGACAAGGCTGTTTCACTTGTTCTTGCATTAAAAGGACCCGCGGCAGAACTACTACAGAAAGTGCCACCTGACAGCCAGAACACCTATGTCGAGTTGATAAAAGCTCTGGAATTACGGTATGGTGATAAATATTTGCGAGATGTGTACTGCACCCAGTTGAGAGCAAGGCGACAGCATTCCGGGGAAAGTCTTCAAGAGTTTGAAGCAAGTATCGACAGACTAATTAGACTGGCCTATCGTGAAGCGCCAGAAGATTTTCGAACGCGTTTTGCGATGCAGACATTTACTGCCGGTGTCCGAGATAACGAACTACAGCAAGTGTTACGAATGGCAAGACACCAGAACAGTGCGGACGCCCTGGTACATGCTTTGCAATTTGAGGCCGCCAAATCAGCGTCTGGCTGGACAAGTCATAAAGTGCGCGAGCTAAAAGATCGCGACGGCACAGACGATGAGGAAGAAGAACAAGGAACAGAGACTCGACGGTCGGCGCCACAGAATAAAATAAGAAAGGATAGAAGACCGAAGTGTTATCGATGTGGGAAACCTGGACATCTACAACGAGATTGTCGGGTTAGAATTCAGCAGCAGGGAAACGAGCAATAGTCGGTGCAACGGGGCGTGTGCTGACTAACTGGAGGAACGAAGCCCCTAGAGAATACGCAATTTCTACGCTTCAGAAAAACACCGGGAGCTTGGTAGTTACCGGATTTGTTCAAGAAAGGCCAACCTCGATTACTGTTGACACAGGCGCAACAGTTTCTATTGTGCGCCCCGACGTGGTGAAAGATCTCAAGTCAATCTGGTGCTCTTGCAGCTTGCGAACAGCTACTGGACGGCCTGTAAAAGTGTATGGAAAAGCGGAGATACACCTACCCCTCGGTAGACTTGAGTTTAATCATCAAGTACTTGTTGCAGACATTGTGGATGAAGCAATTCTTGGTGTGGACGTTATGAACGCATACGGATTTATAGTCGACTTCAAAAACAATGTCTTGAGAATCGGAGGCGAAGAGGTAATGCTATCAACAATGACGACAGCAGAAAAATCGATGGACGTCATAAACCAAGTGGCCGTAACTGTTCCGCCAAACTCCGAAAAGATCATCATGGTTAGAACTGCGGTAGATACTAGGGGCAATCAGTGCTCTATATTCGAACCCCAGATAGTCAGCACAACGGGCATACTAATTGCCAGAAGTTTAGTAAAACCTGACGAAACCGGAAATGTACCTATTAGAGTGGCGAATATTTTGGATCAAGCTATCACTTTACAAAGCAATACGCTCCTAGGCAAATTGACTCCTGTGGCCTGGGTAGCCGGAATAACGCAACGAAGACCCAGTTCTTCGGATACTTATAAATTACCAGAGGAACTGCAAGAATTATTGAACAGATCTTCTAACGACCTCTCAATGGTGAGGTAAAAGAACTCGGACAGTTTTTACACGAATTCAAAGATTGTTTTGCAGTTCGGGGACAGTCACTGGGAAGAACCTCTCTTGTGCAACATCGCATCAATACCGGGGACACAACACCGATACGCCAACCTCCTCGAAGGCCTCCATTATCTAAACAAGAGGAGATGTCTCGGTTAGTACAGGACATGTTGACAGAGGGAGTAATTGAACCTTCGTCAAGTGCTTGGTCTTCCCCTGTAGTGCTGGTAGCGAAGAAGGATGGTGGATTGCGTTTCTGCGTAGACTACCGGAGGTTAAATGACGTTACAAAGAAAGACTGCTATCCATTACCTCGCGTTGACGATACACTCGACACGTTGTCCGGAGCACAGTGGTTTTCCACATTGGACCTGAAGAGTGGATATTGGCAAGTGGATCTTCATCAAGAAGACAAGGAAAAGACCGCTTTCTCGACCCCAAGTGGCTTATTCCAATTTAACGTCATGCCATTTGGACTCTGTAATGCACCGGCAACATTTGAGAGATTGATGGACCTGATACTCCGAGGCCTGACGTGGAAAACTTGCCTTGTTTACTTAGACGATGTCATAGTGATCGGGAAGACTTTCGAAGATCATTTGGAAAACCTTAAGGAAGTTCTAACTAGAATTCACGGTGCACAACTGAAGCTGAGCCCGAAGAAGTGTTCTCTATTCCAGAAGGAAGTACAGTATTTGGGCCATCTGGTTTCGGCAGCGGGCGTTAGCATGGATCCTAATAAAGTAGACACCGTAAGAGACTGGCCAGTTACGAAGAATAAACACGAAGTTCGGAGTTTCCTGGGGTTATGCTCATATTACCGACGTTTTGTGAAAGGCTTCGCTACTATTGCTAAACCACTACATGAGCTAACGGAAAATAAACGAAACTTCCAATGGTCGAGAGAGTGTGAACAAGCATTTAGAACGTTGAAGATTGCATTATGTTCGCAGCCAATTCTCGCTTTTCCAGCTTCCGAAGGGAAGTACATCGTAGACACAGACGCAAGCAATACTGGTCTAGGAGCAGTTTTGTCTCAAGTGCAGAACGGTGAAGAACGATAATAGCGTATTACAGCAAGACGCTTTCTAAACCAGAGAGAAATTATTGTGTTACAAGAAGAGAGTTGTTGGCAATTGTCAGAGCTTTGGAGCACTTCCATAAATACCTCTATGGGAGAGAGTTTTCACTACGTACCAACCATGCTGCACTTGCATGGCTCTTGAGATTTAAAAATCCGGAAGGACAGTTGGCAAGGTGGCTCGAACGTCTGCAAGAGTACAACTTCAAGGTACAACATCGGCGGGGGCGCCTGCACGGTAATGCAGATGGCTTATCACGAAGACCATGCCCGGAAGACTGCCGACATTGCCACAGAAAGGAAGAACAAAACTCAAGCGAACATGTTCAAGCCATCACTGTAGATTTCCTGGCTGATGGCTGGACAACACAAGACTGTCGACAATAACAGATGACTGATGAAGACATTGGACCGATCTTGACAGCAAAAGAGGAAGGTCGCCGCCCGGATTGGCAAGATATCTGCCATGGTTCCGAAGTGCTGAAGGGCTACTGGGCACAATGGGAATCTCTCACCTTAGAAAACGGATTGCTGAAAAGGGCTTGGGAAAGTGCAGATGGACGAGACGTGGTCATGCAGTTGATAGTTCCCCGAAGTAAAGTGCAGTCTGTTTTGAAGGAGATGCATGATGGAACATCTGGAGGCCATCTTGGCGTTAACAAAACCCTTGAAAAATACGGAAGCGATTCTATTGGCTTCATCTTCGCCACGACGTAGAGGAATGGGTTCGGACGTGTGAAATATGTGCTGCAAGCAAGGGCCCACAAACCAGAAGCAGGGGAAAAATGAGACAGTATAACTTTGGACAACCTTTCGAGAGAATTGCCACAGACATTGCTGGACCATTCCCAGTTACTGATGATGGAAACCGGTACATCATGGTTGTAGGTGACTACTTTACTAAGCGGGTGGAAGCCTACGCAATTCCAAATCAGGAGGTTACCACTGTGGCAAAGCAGTTAGTTCACAACTTCTGTTGCCGTTATGGAGCCCCTATGGAAATCCATACGGATCAAGGGAGAAATTTCGAATCAGGAGTGTTTAAAGAATTATGCCGTCTACTTGGAATTCGAAAGACCAGGACAAAGCCTCTGCATCCTCAGTCGGACGGGATGGTTGAAAGATTCAACAGGACACTTGAGCAGCATCTTTCGAAAGTTGTTGACGAGAACCAAACAGACTGGGACCAACGTATACCACTATTCCTTATGGCGTATAGGTCATCAGTACATGACACAACCGGCATGACTCCAGCAAAATTGGTGTTTGGGCGGGAGATTCGTCTTCCTGGGGACTTGATGTTTGGATCACCTGAGACTCAGTCCCAAGAGCCAAAGAACTATTCCTCGCAATTAGAAAACCAACTGCGAAAAATGAATCGTTTGGTAAGAGGACGGCTGAAGATTGCTAGTGATAAAATGAAAACTCGGTATGACATTCGCAGCAATAGTGTGGGTTTCCAAGAAGGAGATCAGGTCTGGGTGTTCAATCCAAAGCGCCGTCGTGGTCGCTCACCTAAGCTTCAGTCTAACTGGGAAGGACCCTACACTGTGAAAAAAAGAATTAACGATGTTGTTTATAGGATTCAACAGGAAGGACAGCGAAAGTTCAAGGTCGTCCACCTAGATCGCCTGGCTAAGTACAAATTTAGAGACGCTTTGCCAGTTCGGGACGAACAGGCTTAAGGAGGGGGGTGTGCTACGACAGCACAGAACAATCTACGCGTTTATCGAATGTGCCAGAAAGATCTCGACGTAAGCGTGTGGTGTACGTGCTACTAGACGCATTTTGCGAGAATCGTCTCGACTGTGCCGGGCTTCGCTCGGTCGCTCGGACTGTGTCAAGGCCGTAGTAATTACGTAATTCACGAGAGATAAGACGCAGT
Organism: Magicicada septendecula; assembly: GCA_034769895.1. Lineage (NCBI taxonomy): Eukaryota > Metazoa > Arthropoda > Insecta > Hemiptera > Cicadidae > Magicicada > Magicicada septendecula. Next base: position 171,903,891 of record CM068372.1, read on the forward strand.
TTGGAAGCTTCTGGTGTATGAGCGTGACTATAAATACATCGCGTAGCGGCCTTAGCTTTCAGTTCAATGCGAGATTTTTGACTGTGCGGTTCGAGAGTATTAGTGCGATATATTTACAGAGCGGTTCGAGTTATTACGGTGTACGTTCAAGTAGTTATTAGTGAAGTGTTGCGTTTTATATTCGGACGGTATAATTGTAATACAGTTGAGTTTTAATATTAGTGGACATTTTATTGCGTATGAACAATTTTCATTTGATTTGTTGTAGACACTGTGTTGTTAATTACGAACTGTTTTACTATAACAATTAAAGGCGTGATTAGTGACTTGATTGGTGTCTTGTAATTATTTTGTTACCACTGTACCTACGACGATCGAGTAGACCGTCGTAACAATATGTACGAATAACGTAGCCTACTAGGTTATAAGTTCTAAATTGGAAGTACGGATAGGTTTTAATTCGAATAAATACAACCTTTAATGTATATACAGCCTTTTATCCATACAATAAATACAGCCTTTGAATGTACACTAACAAAGGAAATTTTTGTTAAATCTAATTAATTTTAAAAATCTAAAAGGTTAAGTTACTGATGTTACTACATGTTAAACGTAGACACAACCTCCAAAAATCATCTGTGTACCGTAATTATGTGCAATAAATGGAAACTAATTTCTGTACTTCCAATAAATACACCCTTTTAATAAAATATGTGCCAATACTCTGAATTCAAATTAAATAAAGAAAAAAGGAATGTGTGGTGTGTGTGTGTTTTCTGTGGTTGAGGCTGAAGATAGAAGTAGTTTCTGTAGAAATATTTCATTTCTAAAACGATTTTAAATATAAATCTTAAAACATGGAAGTCATGTATAGTTCTCCACACGGATATTTTCATTATTTGCATCAAATAGTATTATTGTTTAATACACGTTCTATCCAGATCAAATTATGTGTATACAGTTCTGGAAAAATTAGAAATAAAATTTTTTTTTGTTTATTTTAAACTGTATTATGTTTGGAAGTATCCCAAAGTAAATTTAACATTAATCATGTCAATCAATGAGGCCAGTCCAGTTTTTTAAGGCTAGGAGAATCCTTGAAATGTTTGGAGCATCACTAGGTCATGATGGATCAAATCATCAAACTTCAGTTTCTGTGAAAAACTGGCAGATTTGAGTAGTCAGTTGATAAAGGATGGTATTGTAAAAGCAACAATTCTTTCAGAATTATTTTATAACCCTGTGAGTCTGCAAATAACTATCACTCCTTTAGATCATCAGCAGATTTAAACTTTTCTTATTTGTGCTAGGAATGTATCATGTAAAACTGCTGGAAGCATGGTATACAAAGTTTCTATTATCCTTTTCAAGGTTGATGACCAAAACAAAAAGTACTACTTATAATTCATCATTGTAGCAGTTACACAGCAGTATACTAAACATCTCTTGGTTAATACCTGTACTCTGGTCAGGTAGCACACAATGAATCATTCAAAACAAGTACAATTCAGTGTCAATGTCTAGTGTTTATGTGTCACTGCTACCCGTAGTGAATCATTTGTATTGTACATAACAAATAGTATTCTGACTGTACACGTTTTTCATCTGACAAGAATTTTATACTTAGGCAAACTCATTTAATGGTGTAACCTTCTGTAATATGTGCCAAACAAGTATTCATAAAATTAATATTTGTGTCAAATTGTGTTTTATTTATTTCAAACAAAATCTGTTTTGTGGACATAACTTTATGTCCAATACAATTATTATGTTATTTCTTTTTAGTATCCCTTATAGATTTGCGTGATCAAAACTTTTAATACTAAAAATTTTTTTCAGCTGATAACCATGCTTTGTTGAGATTATTAAAGACAAGTTTTGCTCATTCAGTGATGTGGCATCTTCAGTGATAAAGTTGAGTCTCATCGTGGTAAAACTACTGAAGCCTTCATAGAATTGGAAAATTAATGAGAATAATATTCTTACAACCAGTGACAAGAATTATGAACTTAAAACAGTGGAATGAATTATTGAATACCAGATACTCTCAATTGCTAAAACAAACACACTTATATTACAACAGTTCTCTTTATATAATTATCCAGGACACACTGTATAGCCTACAAACAGTAATAAAAAAATCACAATAGTTTACAACACAAGTAAACAATTGATCATTTGTCACTTTCATTAAAAACTGCTGTCTAATATCATCCTATATGAATGCACAACCTACTACACCAACTTTCTAAAACTCAGCTGGTGGCAACATCCTAATTATCAGGCTAATGTGAGAAAGTTCCAGATGAATGCCAAGAATGTGGCTCTAGAATATTCTGCAGTGCTGCTGATTAACAGTATGTGATCAGCATCACATAGAGTACTACACATTTAAGCTATCTAATTGACTTGGTATTACAATATTAGTAAAATGTGCTTGTTAACCAAATAGTGTGTTGTTACTCCTGAAAATCCCATTTCACTAAGAGCATTTTAGAAGTCTGGGTTATCTTTTATGTTTCACTCCACAAACATGCCTTTAGTTCAGCATTTCTTAACCTATTGGGCATGAGCCACTGCTGGGTCCCGAGAGGGCATTTGGAGGGTTGCAAAGTCAGGTTCGGAAATTTATTTACTGTGTCTTAAAAAGCTACTACATGTAAATAACTAAGATATATCATTTTAATAATTTAAATTCAACCTGTTTTGTACATAGTCTAAACTGTACATTTTTGTTATTCATGCTCTATCATTGTTTTTTACCAGCTCTGATGTTTAACTCTATATAACCAGATTGAAAGTTGCTTCCCAGAGGGATACAGTGAATTCAATTGGATTCAAGACCCATTCTTGTATTTTGAAAGTTCTAACATGTTGTCAGTAAAACTAAATGAGCAATTGTGTGATATCATCTGTGATGCTGGGATTAAAACTAAATTTTTAGTAAATTATTTTGTATAGTTAGTGATAACATGAGACATGTCATGGACAACAAAATCCATAAACTTTTAGATTCTGACTTAACAAAGTTCTGGATATCTTTAAGAGATGAATATCCTGAACTTTCGGAGTTGCTCATCCCATTCATCACCTCATTCTTGAGTGAAATGGGATTTTCATCTCAAGTGAAAAGCAAGCACAGAAATAGACTTGACGCACACTCAGATTTATGACTTAATTTAACCACTCTTGAATCCAACATACCCCAGCTTTTGCAGAAAAAGCAGCTCCAACTGTCACATTAGTAACTAATGATTAGTTAGGCAAGTAAAAACTCTTTTGTTTTTAACTTCAGCATGTGTTTATTAGAGCAAATTAGTCTTTTGAATTACATATTTGCTTTTTGCTTTTCTATAATTAAGTGTATATATAATTTGTTTAAGCATAAAAGAAGGCTCAAAGTTCTCAGTGTTACCAAAAATATGATTATAAAGTGGGTGCACACCCCTACAAGTAGTTCTGCCATGCACACCCCTACAAGTCTAATTAATTTTAAAAATCTAAAAGGTTAAGTTAGATAATTAAACGTAGACACAACCTCCCAAAATCGTCTCTGTACCGTAATTATGTGCGATAAATGGAAACTAATTTCTGTACTTCCAATAAATACACCCTTTTAATAAAATATGTACCAATAAACTCCAATAAAATACTGTATGTACGAATAACGTAGCCTACTAGGTTATACGTTCTAAATTGGAAGTACCGATAGGTTTTAATTCGAATAAATACAGCCTTTAATGTATATACAGCCTTTTATCCATACAATAAATACAGCCTTTGAATGTACACTAACAAAGGAAATTTTTGTTAAATCTAATTAATTTAGGGTGACCAGATTTTTTATGACGTAAAACAGGACATTTCTGAAATATGGAAATAAAAAAACAGGACAAAACAGGACACGAGTTACAAAGAAAATGTGCTTCATATATGACTGCACTGCTTCACTAAGACAAATAAAAACTACTTTTTACACATAAAAAGACATATATTTTAATAACCAACTTAAAACATACTTATCATGGCACTGGATCATATTATAATTGATCATGTTTTTTCAAGAATTATAAAATTATAATTATTCAAATATAAATATTCAAATTCTTAACAACTATAAAATTACATGGATGTGATTCGTAGATATCAACAACCTGCTGAACATGAACTTGTGGCTTCTAAATCAGGAACATCACTATTAACTTTGTACTTATCACAAGACCTGATATCTCGCAAGAGCTTTGAATTATTTAATAGCAGGTTGTAGAATTCCTTACAGCTAAGGTCTTGAAAATGAGTTTTTAAAATTACAAGTGCTTGAATAGTTTTGGTAGTAAAACGGTTTCTTTCATCAATCCAAAGGGAGTTCACAATTGAAAAGATTCTTTCCACAACAGCATTTGTGCCTGGTACAGCCAGAGCAAAACTCACAACCACCTCTATGTTTTTACATGGAATGCCTATACTTTTAAGTATGTGGAAGACCCACTTGTTTAAATAACTTAAAAAAGTGTCATAAAATAAATTGGTAATCGTTTCATATTTCGATTGGGTGAAAAGACCTTCATTTTCTAAGTTAATTAAAATTGAAGAAACAACTGAAGTTTGAAACTTACTACATTTTCTGTTATTGACTTTTTCTGTAAGCAATTCTAATTCTTCAGCTACTTCAGTGGCTGAAATGTTGGTTCTTTCCAACTTTTGGATTGAATTTGAAAACATTTTCAGTTGGCTTTGTATGAAATGAAGCCAAAGAAGTGACTGTGGGTTCTCAAAAAATTGTTTTAGCAATGTAGGACACCTATCCTGAGACATGAAATAAGACTTTAGAGGTTCATAAATATCAATAACCCTTGTAACTCCTGGCAACAATGACAACCATCTAGTTTTAACACTACCTAGAACCTGCTTATATTCAGTAGCAACAAAATCACAAAATAATTTCAATTCCTCCACACGCAAGGTATAAATGTGAAAATATTGAAATATTTTATTCACTACTGTTTTTATGTCGATATGAAGAATGTCTGCACTTGTTTGTACACCATTGTGTACCACATGAGCTGCACAACCAATGCCTTGAATATTCATTTTGAGCACACTGTTCAATTTAGAAAAAACTTTGTTTGTTCCGGCCCTCTTGTACCCACCAAAGTTAGTGTTACAGTTATCTGTACAAAACGCGATGATCTTGTCAGCTAAATGATGTTTCTTTAAGATGTCCAGAACATGATTAGCTAATAATTCTGCTGTTTCTCCACCAATGTTCTGAAAACATTACTTTGCACTGAACACCTTTGGTAGGAATGAAATACCTAACTAGAATCGGCACTAATTTTAAGCTTTTGTGATTTGATGCATCAACCATCACAGACACATACTTAGCATCAAGTTCTGATTGCACTTCATGCATTGCATACGGCGATAAAACGTTCACTAAAATCGGCTCGCACTTTGTCCTGGAACACGTAAATTTCTTCTCAAATAGTTCTCTGATGATAAGAGATGTGCAGTCCATTGAACGGAAAGAATGGTTGTGTTTTGCAGTATGAAATGCAAACAGCCCTTCTTCAGCAGCGATACGTTTATCTTCCTCAGTTTGTAGTCCATTCCTACTTACAAAGGAAGTTATACTACTGGAAGTTCTCGCAGAAACTGCCAACATGTGTTTCTTTTTCTTAATGTGCTGTGTAATATCGGCACGTCCTTCATGTTCAATGGAAAAAACTGAACGACATAAAGTACATTCTACATTTGTAGATGTGGTGTCGTCCTTCAAGAAAGGAAACTCTTCTTTCAGGGTTTTGGAGAAAGTACACTTTCTTTTCCCCATATTAATATGCATGTGTATCTCGAACCAAGCAAACAACAGACAATGGAGCAAGCTCGCCACGCCAAGCGTTAAAACTAACCAAACAAAAAAAGTTTACCTTGATTGCCTTACTCTCCCTTGACGCACTCTGGCGGAAACCAGAGATTTCTTTTCGCGATTGCGTTCCCTTAACCACTCGAGACCCGTCTTGACCTCAGTAAGAAAGTTTAAACAACAAGACCAAAATGACACAAAAACAAATAAAAACTCACGAAGCGAAGATAAAAGATTAGGTTATCCGTTATTGCAAGTACGGAAAAACGGGACATTTGATGTCCCGTTAATAATTTGCCGGGACACATAATGAAAAAAGGGACAATCCCGTTAAAAACGGGACGTCTGGTCACCCTAAATTAATTTTAAAAATCTAAAAGGTTAAGTTGCATTGTTAAACGTAGACACATCCTCCAAAAATCGTCTGTGTACCGTAATTATGTGCGATAAATGGAAAATAATTTCTGTACTTCCAATAAATACACCCTTTTAATAAAATATGTGCCAATAAACCCCAATAAAGTATGCAAATAGGTCTACGTTCTAAATTGGAACTAGGTTTTAATTCCGGTACTTCGAATAAATACAGCCTTTAATGTTATGTACAGCAGCCTTGTATCCATACAATAATTTAATGTACACTAACAAAGGAAATGTTTGTTAAATCTAATTAATTTTAAAAATCTAAAAGGTCAAGTTGCATTGTTAAACGTAGACACAACCTCCAAAAATCGTCTGTGTACCGTAATTATGTGCGATAAATGGAAAATTATTTCTGTACTTCCAGTAAATACACCCTTTTATTGTACACTAACAAAGTAAATGTTATTTAAGTTACATTGTCTACATAACCTCCATAACCTGACATTAGTTACTTGTGAAGAAAACAGTTCTAGTACACATCGAACACGGAAAAAAAATACAAACGTGGAGACGGAAGTTGACTTTGGCTGCAGGATTTAGTGAAAGACCCGATAAATTAAAATTAGTACGTAAAACTAAATAATAACTAAAACTCAGCTTAATAACGGGCTGCAACTTGATTAAAACGCATATCGTTGCGCATCGCACATACCACCCTCGTTGAAGCAAGCCGATACAAGTCTGTAAAGAAGCCGTCAGCTGTTGTTGAATAGAACAATAACATTCTCTCACCCCCGAGTGTGATTCTCCCCTTCTTATGCATACTACTATGCCATTGTTTAAAAGAAAACTAGTTTGACCCACATTCCAGCGTAACAGCTGATCGTTGAAAGTAAAGTTGACGTCTGTGTGAATTTTTTCTCTTTCTCTGAGATGCTAAGTAATTCTCTTACAACCAATGCAAATGTTTTACCATGAACTAAAGTGTGTATGCAATAATTGTATAGTGTAGTAGAATAAGTTTTAGTGTGCTAGATATAAGGTAAACATGGCCCTATTTAATCCAGACTTACTATTAAAAGATGAACTGTCCTATGAAGCTCTTTTACGTGGTTTACCCCATGCGAATGTAACAGTCATGGAATTGCGCAAGTCTATACGCGAAAGTGGATTTGATACACCCGCGGAGTTAAGTAACTTAAGCGGACTCGATTATGAGAGCGAGAGAGAAACTTGTTATGCCAAGTATAGTGAGTTGACTTTATTGTCCCAAACCCTTCAAGATGAGAAATATCCTGCGGTAATATTGCGGACAACTCAAAGGATAGAACATTTAACCCGGCGAATGAAAAATTTGTTAAACTGGCCTAACCTCATGGTAATCCCTCCCGAAGTCCAAAGTTTTGCGGATGAGGCTTTACGCCAATTACCCACTATTATCAATGAATTATGAAGAAAGTCCGACTCATTCAGAATGGATGAAATTGAAAAATCCTTGAAGAAACTATACATCTCCCCAGTTCAATCTCCTACGTTAGAACAACCTCCCCCCAACACGGATCAGAACTCACCCGCCGTATCGAAAATACAACCGACTCGAGAGCAAAACCCAAATAGAGACGTGAATACCCAGACAATATCTGAAGCCCCACCTCCCAGTGGTTCCCAAAATCGCTCAGGGATGTACGAATTTACTACCCCTAATGCATCATCTGGTCCTCCTAAAGGTATGCCACACGTAAATTATAATACTGACCTCTACTGAAAAATCACTCACCCCGTAGAAAAACTCTTAGCTGAAATTCCATACCCATACACGGATGGTTTGAATGTTACTAAACTACTAAATTTCATCAAATACCTCCTGCAGATAAAGGATTTACAACAGCTAAATGACTGGCAAATTTTGCAAGTCCTCCTACCGAAATGTAAACCACCATTAAAGAATCGTGTGCTAGAATCATTAAGCTCTACCCTTCCAGTAGAAGAACTGCATACTACTATCTTAAAATATTTTATTCCCACCGGAATTTATGAGGAACTTAAAAGAAAGACCGTGCTGCGAGTACAAGGAACTCATGAGAGACTGGCCCATTACATCTCTGACATCAGGGAGTCTTCTCGACTACTGCAAGTAGATTGGAGTGAGAGACAGATGGTCGATACCATTTTAGTAGGATTGTCTCCAGAAGAAAGATCTCGTTTAGCGTTAGTAAACAGACCCAACACCTTTGCGGATCTCGAACAATGCAGTATTCACTCGTCGAATGTATGGTACTCAGATCAGAACAGACATGCTGTGAAATCAACCGAGCCGAGTAGAAATGAAATGCAAGCCCTGGTGCCCGATGTGCAAACCCAGCGTGAAAGGCGATTATTTAATAGACCAAACAATTTGTACAGCCCTGGTAAATCTAATGACACGCAACCTAAAACGGAAGCAAGCTATACTCCTCGTAATAAAAATATGTGTTATAACTGCGGTAAGAATGGACACATAAGTAGAAACTGTAATCGGAAGCAGTACGAGCGTAAACAACCTAATCCAAAAAACATATAAGGCAGGGAGACCCGAAATCTTGTGTCTTCCGCAGCATCTTGAGAACCGGTAAACCCAAAGAAATCAACGAGAATAAAAAAAAAAAGAAAAGAACACTAGAAAAATAGATCCCTATGTTAGAAGGTTTATTGAGAAATGTAATGCGATAACTAAATGTGATTGGACTAAATGTCTATTGTCCTTAATACAAGTTGACCTAGGTGTTACATCCACCCTCGGATTAATCGATTCTGGATCGACTAGAACCTTAATCAGTCAGAGGTTAGCAAATAAATTATTCGAACACAACCTAGTGAAACGCAGTCACGCTGTGAATATAAAATGTGCTACTGCCAATAAACAAAATATAGTGATAAAAATCAGCATCACCATTAAGGTAAAAATTAAGAATCTAACATGGTTTTTTTCAATGTTAGTATGTGATGATTTAGGACCCGACTTAATATTGGGAGCTGACTTTATCAGTAAAACGGGAATAATTCTTGACATCCACGAGAAGAAATATTATTTTAGATTCGACCGTACACAGAAGTATAATTTTGATTGTGAAACAGAAGGACAAGAAAGTACTGGATCATCGACTGCACACATAGTACACCATGAGTCTGAATTATCTCATCTAGGAAGTAGAGATAGGCTGAGAATGCAGAAACTAATAAAAGAGTTTTCCACTGTTCTTACCCCTAAGCTAGGACTAACGAACCTAATAGAATACAAGATCAATCTGAGCGATCACAAAGTAATACGCCTTCCCCCATACAAGTTATCACCGCCCAAAATGGAAGTAATGAGGAACCATATCAACAAGTTATTAGAACAAGGAATCATCGAACCCTCTACTTCTCCGTATTCATCACCCTCATTTTTAGTACCAAAAGGTCACGACAAACATAGACTAGTTTTGGACTACCAGCAATTAAATAAACGAATAGAATTTGAATCTATCCTGCTTCCCGACATCCACAGTGCTTTTCATTATTTCACCAAAGCGAAAGTCTTTACTATAATGGATCTAAATCAAGCATTTCACCAAATACCCCTTTCGGAAGAATCCAAACGTCTAACCGCTTTTGCTGTTCCTTTCAACCTGTACCAATTTACGAGAGTACCCTTTGGAATATCACAAGGAAGTTCCGTATGTAGTAGACTATTAGTGAAATTATTTCATGATATAAAATTTAGATATGTGTATCACTACCTGGATGACATTGTAATCTACAGCGAATCGATGGAACAACATCTTAAACATCTACGTGAAGTGTTATCTCGATTACAGAAAGCCAGATTAACAGTTAATCCCAAAAAGGTAAATTTTGCAGTACCACAATTTTCATTTTTAGGTCACATCGTGAAGGCCAACGGAAAGGTAAGCATAGACCCCGAACGAGCCCGTGCGATCAGAGAATTTTTACCACCGCGGGATGCAAAAGGAATAGCCCGATTTTTGGGAATGATAAATTATTTCCACAAGTATATTCCCCATCTAGCCGAAATAGCCGCACCTCTGAATGCCTTAAGAAAGAAGGGAGCGAAATTTGAATGGACTCCACAACACCAAACAGCGTTCGAAAAACTAAAAGAAAGCATCATATCGCCCCCAGTATTACAACTAGCAGACTTTACGAAACCTTTCGTAGTTCAGACCGACAGTTCAAGTGTAGCCTTAGGTGCAGTAATCTATCAGGAAATAGAAAACTGTAGACTACCGATTAGTTATGCTTCACGCACTTTGACTTACCAAGAAAAGAAATATTCCGCATATGAATTACAATGTTTAGCTACTGTATTTGCTTTTGAGAAGTTTAAACCTTTTTTAGAACATAAAGAGTTCTCTTGTTGTTGCATCCTCTTCGTTCGCTTATTAATTTAATAATATATATAATACTTTCACTTATGAACTTACTATTGTCACTTCCCAAACGTTTCAAGATGTTGTTTCTCTTCTTCAGTGGGTTGAGTACTAACTGTCGATTACAGAATAACCGTTACGGAATGGAGTGTGTGGTGGGGGTTGATGGTGGGAAGGGGTTGGCGCTGAGGTTCGAATTTTGTGTGTGGATCAGTGTGTCAAATAGTGTATGTGATTTGTAATGTATCTGTTCATTTAATATGTTGTTTGGTTGTAGTGTGTGATATCTGTATATTTCAAATTGTTCAGCTGTGTTTAGTTTTCTACTTTTTGGTAAGTAGTGTAATATTTCCATGTTGTGTTCTATGTTTGTGTAGCTGTGGTTTTCGTTATGTAAATGTGTGGCAAATGTGGAATGTATGTAGTTTGTGGTGAGGGCTTTTAAATGTTCAGAAAACCTGGAAGAAAAAGATATTCCCGTCTGGCCGATGTAGAATTGTTGACAATCATTGCAATTAATTTGTAAACCCCTGTTTTGCTGTATGTGTCAATGTCTTTGTTAGTGTTGTTTATGTGTTTTCTAATGGTGTTGTTGGTTCTGTAAGCTACTTTATAATTTTGTTTCCTAAATGTGTTTGCAATTTTATGTGTATTGGAATTGTAGTACGTAAGTGTTATGTATTTACTGGGTTGTGTGCTGTTGGTCAGATGTGTTTTACTTTTTGTGTTGAGGATTCGTTTATGTAGTTTATTTATTAATTCGGGGTTGTATCCGTTTTTGACTGCTATGTATTTAATTGTGTTTAATTCATCTTGGTGGTCATGTGTGTTTAGGGGTATTGACGTGAGCCTATGGAGCATGTAGTTGAAAGCTGCATGTTTGTGTTGAGTTGGGTGGTTGGATGTGTTGTGTATGACCATGTCTGATGTGGTGGGTTTTCTGTATATTTTGTATGTGTGTGTGTTGTTTGTTTTGGTGATTGTAAGGTCTAAAAAGTTTATGCTGTTGTTTAATTCTATTTCAAGTGTGAATTTTAATTTATGGTGTAAAGTGTTAATGTATTTATGGAAATTTTCTATTTGTCTTTTGTTGCCGTTGTAAAGGAGTAAAATGTCGTCGACATACCTGTGCCAATATATTATTTTATCGGTGTATTTGTTGTTGTTCAGTATGTGTTTCTGTTCTATGGTGTGTATGAATATTTCTGCTAGTATACCTGATATAGGGGAGCCCATGGGTAGTCCATCTGTTTGTGTGTAATACATGCTATTGTGTGCGAAATAATTTTGATCTGTGATAATTTTAGTTAGATGGATGATCTCGTTTATGTGTGTTTCGGGTGTGTTATTTATTTTTAGTGTTTGGATTTCATTATTGTGTTGTTTATTTTCGTATTGTTGTGTGTGTTGTAATTTACATAAACATAAAAAACACTAAAAAACATAAAACACAAATTACACGAACACAACCTAACCATACTTAAAGCAGACAAAGGTAATATAAATGTCATAATAGAAAAACAGGCTTTAAATAACAAAATTGAAACATTTTTTAAGGAAAACAACATCACTAAATTAAATAAAGACCCCACCCCTAAATATCACAAACAAATAAACAAAACCCTAAATAACACAAAACACATAGTATCACCTGACAACATCAAATATCTAAAACAAATTAAACCAAAAGCCCCTACACTAAATGCACTACCGAAATTACACAAACCCAATATTCCCATCAGACCACTTATAAACAACACACAAGCACCTGCACACAAAATAGCTAGACATTTAGATAAATTGATCAGAAATAACATAAATTTAACAAACAACACCTCCGTCAAAAATAATTTAGACCTGGTGAATAAAACTCAACATGTCCACATTCCACACAATTCAACACTAGCTTCATTCGACATAACAAACCTATACACCAATGTACCCATAAAAGAAACTATAACTACATTAGAACAGTTACTTAAACTTAATAACACACCTGAAACACACATTAAAGAGATCATCCATCTCACTAAAATTATCACTGAACAAAATTATTTCTCACACAATAACATGATTTACACACAAACAGATGGACTACCCATGGGCTCCCCTATATCAGGTATACTAGCAGAAATATTCATACACACCATAGAACAGAAACACATACTGAACAACAACAAATACACCGATAAAATAATATATTGGCACAGGTATGTCGACGACATTTTACTCCTTTACAACGGCAACAAAAGACAAATAGAAAATTTCCATAAATACATTAACACTTTACACCATAAATTAAAATTCACACTTGAAATAGAATTAAACAACAGCATAAACTTTTTAGACCTTACAATCACCAAAACAAACAACACACACACATACAAAATATACAGAAAACCCACCACATCAGACATGGTCATACACAACACATCCAACCACCCAACTCAACACAAACATGCAGCTTTCAACTACATGCTCCATAGGCTCACGTCAATACCCCTAAACACACATGACCACCAAGATGAATTAAACACAATTAAATACATAGCAGTCAAAAACGGATACAACCCCGAATTAATAAATAAACTACATAAACGAATCCTCAACACAAAAAGTAAAACACATCTGACCAACAGCACACAACCCAGTAAATACATAACACTTACATACTACAATTCCAATACACATAAAATTGCAAACACATTTAGGAAACAAAATTATAAAGTAGCTTACAGAACCAACAACACCATTAGAAAACACATAAACAACACTAACAAAGACATTGACACATACAGCAAAACAGGGGTTTACAAATTAAATTGCAATGATTGTCAACAATTCTACATCGGCCAGATGGGAAGATCTTTTTCTTCCAGGTTTTCTGAACATTTAAAAGCCCTCACCACAAACTACATACATTCCACATTTGCCACACATTTACATGACGAAAACCACAGCTACACAAACATAGAACACAACATGGAAATATTACACTACTTACCAAAAAGTAGAAAACTAAACACAGCTGAACAATTTGAAATATACAGATATCACACACTACAAACAAACAACATATTAAATGAACAGATACATTACAAATCACATACACTATTTGACACACTGATCCACACACATAATTCGAACCTCAGCGCCAACCCCTTCCCACCATCAACCCCCACCACACTCCATTCCGTAACGGTTATTCTGTAATCGACAGTTAGTACTCAACCCACTGAAGAAGAGAAACAACATCTTGAAACGTTTGGGAAGTGGCAATAGTAAGTTCATAAGTGAAAGTATTATATATATTATATATTATAAAGAGTTCCTTTTGGTAACTGATAATCAAGCGTTATCTTGGTTACTGAATCACCCTAAACAGTTAGGACGTATTGGAAGATGGGTATTGAGGTTAAACTGTTACAAATTCAAAGTACAACATATTAAAGGTACACAAAATGTAGTCACGGATACCCTGTCCCGTATGTTCCAGTCGCCCACTAATACTCCCGAAAGCAAGGAGAGTCTATAAACACCCGTTGTTAACACCGTAATTACCGAATTCCCCCTTGCGTTTACCAACATCGCTCAGTATCAACAACAAGACCCTCTTCTGAAGCCAATTATAGAACAACTCGAGGAAGGAATTAAATCAGATAAATACGTATTGAGTAAAAGAATACTATGCCACAGAATAGCAAATGGAAAGGAATTAAGGATAATCGCCCCTGATGTAATTAAGCCCATGCTGATGGAATACTTCCATTCATCCACCATTGGAGCCCATATGGGAATAAATAAAACAATAGATCGCATTCGTAAGGAATATCATTGGAACAATATGAACAGCGAAATAGCTAGCTTCGTAAAAAAGTGTAAGTTATGCGCGCTCAGCAAGCCGGCAAGAAACAGTCAAATAAGCCAATTAATTTCAGAAATCCCTACTACCCCGTTCTCTAAACTTTATTTAGACTTTTCAGGTCCCTACCCTCGATCTAAATCAGGCAATACTATGCTACTGATATGTGTAGATTCGTTCACCAAATTTGTTTGGATGTATCCCATGCGGCGAGCGTTAGCGTCGACCACTGTTAAAGATATTACAGGAAAGATTATTTAAAGATTATGGTACACCTGTACATCTAGTGTCAGATAATGGACCCCAGTTTAAGGCGAAGGAATTTAAGAATATGTGTTTTAAGTTAGGAATAGACCATATTACCACTACGGAGTATCGTCCGCAAGGCAATATTGCTGAAAGGTATTTGCAAAACCTCAAATCTGCTTTAATAGACTACCATGCGAACGACCATACGTCTTGGGACCAGAACCTATCCTGGATACAATACGCCTTTAATTCAGCTTATCACGAAGGACATAAGTCTACCCCTTTTGAGTTACTGTATAAATACAAACCAAACCATCCCTTGTCCATAAAATGGAAAATACATGACTTGCTACCTCAGCAAATTAAGGATAAGCATATTAAACAAATCTGGAATGAAGCTAGTGCAAATTTAAGAGCGAACTTAAAGAAATCGCGAAAATATCACGAGAGAAGTAATAATAACAATTTAGTTAGGTACCAAGTCGGTGACTTAGTAATGTACAAAACACACCCGACTAGTAGTGCAATTGATAAGACCACCCCTAAACTATCATACTGATGGTGTGGTCCTTACCAAATCCAGAAGTACTTAACCCCAGTTACAGTAGCCCTGTACGAACCTGCGACTCAAGAATATGTACGAAGAACACATATTTCGCAGATAAAATTGTATAACAAAAAAAAAAGAAATGGCAGAGCGAAAACTAGAAAAAGGTAATACTAGGTAGACAAGTTATCTTGTACCTGAGTAACCATGCTAAGTGCTAATCGTAGAATTAGGAATGAGGCCTGATCAACCTTAGATCCTGCTCAGCGAAAGATGAGCGAAATGAGTAGTCAGCTGACCACTACCTGACCACTAAGTAATAAATTATTTAGACAGTAACTCTCTGAAGAGAGTAACATAAACCCAAAGAAAAAACCGGTAGTAGATTTAAGTAATAGAAATAAGAAGAAGTTTATGTGTTTTAATATGTAGTCATTAAGTGTGAATTTTACGTAATTTAAGAATTAGTTTGTAAGGATATATATATATATATATATATTGTTTGATACTCATAAGAAATAAGTGGTGTATAACTCATGCAAATAAATAAATGAAAGAAAAAGGGAGAAGAAGGAGAGAAACTCCACACAGTAACGACAAGTGTGCCCCAGTACCTTACTTTCGAATTCACCTTATGAAAAGTTCTCCCCCCCATGTCACTTTTAAGCGGCGGAGTATGTGACGATTTAAATTTGAAACAAATAAAATTAAAAAAATAATAATACAAATATAAAATGGGAAGATAGTGAAAACCATTAAATCGCACTATTAAACCAAATACCCCTGAACTAACTCATAATAGTAATGAGAATTAAAAAGAAAATTTAACTAAAATAATTAATTAAAACTGAGAAAGCAAAAGTCAAAAATAAAACTCTTAACCCTTTATTAAATTTATCATGCTATGACCTGTGTATACCGGATCCAACTTGCATACCGACCCGGCATTAAATAAAAAATACCTGTAAACTATAATGTAAATAATTAGTAATTTAAAGTCACTAGTAGTAGTTGTAATAAATTCTGTAGACAAGCAAAGTCTCGATTGTTTATTTTGTCGAACTGTAAGACTGTATTACTAATTAAAAGTTGGAACTATATTGTGGCGGAGTATTCACTCCGCGTCGTTACAATTTTCCTGTTGTAACAAATGAGGACTTATGATGCGGCTTTCAAACTGTAAACAGCTCCAAGCGGGGCTCTGCATAAAATGTTTATTTTTCATTTTATTTGATTGTTAGCTTCCAGTAAAAGTGTGGAGATCTAGATCTACGTAACTAAGATGTAGTGAGTTTTTAAAACAAAGATGTGAAAGAAGAAAATGAGTGTATAAGGTGACATCTCCTATTAAAAAATCAAATATGGTTCAAGTTAAGTGTAATTCCAACATAATGTGAAACGAATATGTAAAATCCAATACTACTGTGCTATTACATATGTGATGTGAATAACTGTGAATAGTGAAGACCTCAACTGCATTTACACTACCGCCGAGAAACAGGACGACTTCACGCTAGATGACACCATAACATCCACTTCATCATTAGTTGACTCCGAGGACATCCACTGGAAAGACTACCACGATGACAACCCACGACTAAGAGAGTACCGAAGAATCACGCAGCAGGACATGGACAGATAACATTTAACTAGAGGTGACGCGGAAGCTCGTCTTCCGTGAATAATGTATATTTAAAGTATAAGTAATTATAAATGAAAAAGACTTTTAAATGACAATCTCTAAGCGTTAAGTTTTAAAATGGTGTAACCAGTAATTTCTGAAATCATACGTTGTAACATAACTCTTGTGATGTAACTTTGAAACATCGCTCAACTAAATGAAACCATTCTTCAAATGGTATTTTAAGTAATAATGTAATTGTCTAAACAAGTAGAGTAAATTTGAAAATTCCTAACTAGTTTAAAGAAACTCGGATCCGAGGTAAATACATTATCTGTATGATCATTTTTAAAGACAGAAAACCCCTTTACAATTTCTGTGTAAGTAAAGATTTTATTTGTAATGTATTACCTATCATACGTAAATAAAGGGATGTCATCTTTGTTACATAGTAAATTGAGTGCATAAATCAGCAAAATTCCCTCCCCTTGTTTCCTTTTATTAGAGTACTTATAATTATTGTTAGTGATGTGTTTAATTTTTCAGTTTGTTACAACGTAGGCAGCCTGTATAATTGACAAAGTCAATTATCACGGGTTCCCTGGATTATAACGTAGCCGACACGTTATACTGTCATAAATCATTGGCCTTGACAAACCAACGCTTCTAACACAAACACATTCTCTCATTCTTTATCATCTTCATCAGAGACACAGAATTCAGTCTCATGCAGTACACATGTATTTAGACCAATAATTTAATAAATTAGTTGTTTTTTAATCAAATAATTTTTGCGTTATCAGAACTGGTTCTTTAAACGTTCTGATATAACATTTTTTTTTTTAATTTAGCTCAAAAATTAGCTTACTGTTAACAGCTGTCAAAATGTGTAGAAAAATATTGTGCAAATTCTGTTAGTGAGGCCATGTATAACGACAATAGTTTATGTTCTGCTGATTATTCTGTTAATATCAGTTAGTTTGTGAGACAGAAAGTATGCTTCCTACGATAGTTAAAATTTGCCTTGTTAAAGGAAAATCGTGTACACCACTTATAATTAAGGAAAAACGTATATTTTTAAAATTGCATGCTATAAGATTTTTGGCTATAGAAGTAGATTAGACATTAAGACAACGCTATTCTTCTGTTTTTCTGACTTAAAGAGAATGAGACACAGGGTGCAGAAGACGTACCAGCTGTAACGAGTAGTCCAACTTTGGTCAACGTTGCTTCTACTGGTAAGTCATATTTTGTTGCCTCTAGGAAAGTAATATATAATTTACATAAACAAAACACTAGACATTCTAACATTCCTCAAGTCATTACTGTAATGTACATAATAATTTGGCACACTAGAATACCAGAATTATTTGTCAGCAACTTTTAGAGAAAAGCTATGTTACAGATCCAAATTTAAGAGTTAAGAAACCTACAACCTCTCTTAAAACAGTTTCATATTTCGTATTCGGTACTTCCCCGTTCTAACATTCACTATCAAAGAACACCCTGATGTTATGGTATTATGGCACAGTTATGGTCTTAATATATAGACCCTAGTTGTTGTTAATACTGTTAATTATTATAAAGACACTTCAAACTTCATACCAGTGTCTGCACGCGTTTTGTTATCATAGCTGCATACATTGGCCTACTACCATTGTGTTTACTCAGTTTGTTGAGTATTGCCCTTGACAGTTATCTGATCCATTGACTTGTTGTTTATTGCAAGCCTCGTCGTTCTGATCGGATCTTTTACTACGATATCATTTTCTTGGGGTGACATTTTTCACACATTTTATGTAGCCGGTAGATTATTTTGAGTAGATGGTAAGAATGTACACAGCGACAATTCATGCTTTGTAATAAACAAAACATTCGTGGCGCTGAGAAAGAAGCTAATCGTTGATGATAAGATTACCAAGGTCGCGAATGCGGTTTTTCCTGCAAACACTTCACGTCCACCCTTCATCAATCAACTCCTGGACACGGAAATCTTTAGTTTGATCTCTAATTAACTGTCTGTGAGTGTCGTATGTAATGAGTTTTTTGGAAACTCAGATATATTTGCTAAATTAAAAGTTCAATGAGGATTTAACACGTAAAGGATGTTTGTTTTTACCCCCACTGAATGCACTGTATGTTCACTGCATCGTCTATATTGTACTTTTGTGATCAGCTCAATTACCTTGACAATGAGAAGTCATTCTGCCAATCCCATTTAGGCAGAAGCAGATAGAACATGTCCATTGCCGGATGTCGTGGAGAATAATTTGGAACTATCAGGTAACCCTATCCAGGTGAATCAAAAACTGAGGATAACTGAGCCTCCCAATTTGGACTTCCTTGTAGGCCACTTTAACCGCATGTTCAGGTGAAGCCAAGAGTTATTTCCTGTTTAGCTGGAGCCGTATTAACCGTGTCAGGCCAGTACAAAATAACAATGCAAATATTTTTAAATATATGAAAAGGGTAAAGCGGTGAAATTATGAAAAAACGAGAAGATTATAGCATTGAGAATCTCTTGGGAGACAGCGCTGATTTACGTTTAAGGTTTGAAGACAATACAAGTATCTAGAGGGTGAAGAAGGGGACAGTGAGACATGTAACACACAAAAAAAGAAAGAAAAAAATAAGGTGATAAAAAACCAAATCTTGCTGACAACATTTTTAAAAATATTTTAATGATATCACATTACTCTAGTTTTTCGTGGCATTTGAGATTCGTCCAAAGACAAGTCCCCGGACTGTTTTGGTGACAAACCTCCTTCCGCCAGTGGGTATGTGTTTTGGGAGATTATGGATGACAATGCGGCCTGGACGACGAGAAAGTGTGGCACTGAAGGGGATAGGTTTGAAGTTTTTGTTTGTGGCCCTATATCTTTGGAACAAAAAGGAGGCATTATTATGTATACAGTTGTCAAATTGGTCTTGTAAGTATTTCAACATCGTCGATTTTGGTTTTTATTTTATAGCGATACGATAAATATTAATCAGGGTTTATGCATTTTAAGGCAGCTAGCCGATAATTCGACTGTAAATGGAAATTTTCACTATCTATTCTAATACAAAGTGTTGGTTGTGAGATTTCAGTTTTTACATATGACATAATAAAATACAGACTTCTGTTTAAATTTTGTACTGTAGTAATTTGCAATTTCGTTGGTAACTGTAATACACATTTTACTAATTATGTTATAAACGAACAGTTCATTTTTGTGACGAGTTATATCCAAGTCATATAGTTTAACAAATTACAAATATTTTGGTTAAACTTATGAGAACATAAAATAATCAGTCATTATCAATTGCACCATACAAAATTTAGGCTTGCAAACTGCTCCTGTTTCATGTTACAGGACCCTTATTAGATTATGTAGGATGTTATGCAGATGAAGGTGATCCAAACAGAAAACTTAATGGACTATATGGATACAACTATCAGAATCAGATGACTCCAAAGATGTGTATAGCATTCTGCAAAATCAATTCTTATGTATTTGCTGGTATACAGGCTAGGTAGTATCTATACATTATAATATTTTTAGTTATTACACTCAAATAATTATATTTGTACAGAAATATCTCTTATAACATATTGCCTTTAAATAAATTAATTGCTTCTATGTTTTTATGAATTTTAAGTTATTATATTTTTATTTAAATTAAATAAGTCAAACTGGGAATCACTTTAAGTAAAGTTAAAACTGTAAAAGTATAAAGTATAAAGAAAGTAAAGTCGTTAGATTTCTGTAATTTAAATAAATACATTTTTTTCTAAGGAAAATCTCATGCTTTGAACACAAATACAATATATAAATACAATAGTCTTACAATTATCACAGTAGTCTAAGAATAATACAGTAGTCTTATTGTAGTTTGGTTATTATTAATCATTTCTATTTGCTAGTCTGCCTATAAGAAGCTATTCTATGGCTGGGGTTGCAACAAGCGACCAGTTATGCCAAACATGGTATGTGGAACAATTTTTAATAACATGTTAGACAGTTGAAATGGATATTTTAACAACTAAAGAGTAGGACAAATTATAACTATCAGTGTATAACTACAGTACAAGTAATACATGCATAGTGACACATTCAGAGGTTGGAAGTGACCAAATACATAACCTGATATTGAACAGTTAACTGGGGAGAAGAACTATTGATGTAAAAGTTGAGTTGAAAGTTTAATAACAAGTGTTAATATTTCAAAAATGTTGTCCAAAATTTTGAAACAATGTTTTCAAAATATACATTTAAATCCATTAATTGACAGTAAAAATATAAATTATCTTCAAGTTATATTTTCAAAAGGTATAACATTTAAAAAATTAGATTTCAACTTAATGCTACATTCAACATTTCTGAAACATGCTGTAAGCCTAGTTCTTGAGGTGGTGTAGAAAATGTCTCAGAAACAACAAGTAATTATTTGATCTAATTGTGATTAGGATGTTCTATTGGATATTCAAAGATTATCTTAATTACTACTTACAGATTATTCATTACTACTTACAGTAGGAAGTGTTTCAGTAGATATTTAATTTATTTTATGTTGGTTTTTGTTGACTTGCTGAGTGACATTCTACATTACTTTGGCACAACTCTATCAAATGGTTGCTGAATCCTGTTCTATAGTCTAATTACCTATCTTTCCCTAATATGTTTTAATGAATATTTTATGACATTAGAAAGATTTAAAATTTGGCCTGAAAATTGGGATTGAATTTAAAATAAAAACATGTCTTTTTTTATAAATTAGATATTAGTGCAAAATATTATTAATTTTTTTATCCTCTTTCAGTTGTATGAATCTTGATCAATTTAATGGACAAGATTCACTATTAATTGTAGCAATTAATAAAAATCGGTATGGAGAACCATACATGACTTCCATATTCTAAGATTTATATTTAAAATCATTTTAGAAATGAAATATTACCATAGAAACTACTTCTTTCTACTTACTGCTTCAGCCTTAACCACAGTACTGTGGTCACTAACGTATACCACCTCACGTTATCGCACTCGATTTTCACTGATGATGGAAGTCAATGGCATTGCCGAAACGTCTGGTTTTGTAGAAAACATTGGACTACGGCCAAATATCCCGGGAAGGAATTTTAACAAAAACTACTTCTTTGTTGCCGATAACGTTGTACACATATATATCAGTGGCGAAGTTACATGGAGGCAATTGAGGCAATGCCTACCCTAAAAAATTCTGTAGAATAAAAATTATAAATACGTATGAACTACATAACATAAAGATTATACATTGTTACTGCGACTGTCAAATTTATTAAACGGAAACGTGCTTTATTGAGCGACCGCTAGATGGTGACTGGTGAGATTCGGCATAGCTCGTTTAAAGCGGGGAGGCAACCTGAACTTGCCTCAGCGTTTTTTGTATACATCGTATGTAAGCAATGTAGTGGTGAGATAGAAAAGTGAAGGGAGGGGGGATTGTCCCGTGCTGTACACATAGAGTGTTGAGGCATGCCTCACTTCTGTGGTCCAAACAGTTAAGTTAAAGCGCCTGTGTTGTTTCTAAGTGTGTTTATTTTATGCGGTTATTAAAAGTGTCACTGTTATTCTGCTGAACTAACAGATGAGCAAGATTGTTATTTGAATTATTTGTAACATTAAACATATATACAGAAACTAATCAAGTTTAAAAATTTGAAGTTCAATCAGTTGTATTATTGTGTATGACTAATACAAGGATTGTTCAATAGAAACACGTATAGAGCTGTAAAGCATTTTTTATTCAACGATTTTAAAAGAAGTCTCCAATAACATTAAGACATGAGTTCCACTGTTGCGCTAACCTGTAGATTCCCTGCCAGTAAAATTCTTACGGCTGTTTGTGGAACCATTCAGTTACAGCAAACTCTACCTCAGCGTCCGATTTGAACCACCGACCTTTTAGTGATTCCTTAAAAAAAATTTAAGATAAAATTTTTGCCTACCCATTCATTAACTACTAGCTTCGCCACTGATATATATAAAAAATATGCATAAAATTAATGGCTTGTATAAGTTAATGATTGATCTCCATTAAGTACTGCTCAAGTTTCCAAAGTTTTAATATTATGATGTCCGTAATTAAAACATCAGAGCAGGTATAGTGTGTATGAGGGTACACCATGGACAAAAATTTTCAACATTTCCTATTGAGCGTTGCTTAGAGTAAAGCTGCGAATCTACAGTGTACATTTCACAGAACAAACACGCGAAAAAGAAGGAGCGCTCCGAAGTCACTCATGGACCCTCAGCATCTTGCAGAGGGTTCATTCCCTAAAGACGAAAAGTCTGTCTATGAATCGTTCCTCTGAAAACACGTGCAGTTACACTGCCCAGCGATCCACAGGAAGCAAATCGCTATACACTTTTTCGGCTTGCACGCGTTATGTTGGTGTGGGTTTCGGCACTTACCATTTAAAAAGCGTGCAAATGTAAGAAAATAAACATGAGTGAGGCCAGAAATAACGCGAATTGTGTGTGTGTGTGTGTGTGTGTGTGTGTGTGTGTGTGTGTGTGTGTGTGTGTGTGTGTGTGTGTCTTCCCTGCCTTTTTATTGCGGTAGTCATAATAATAAAATGGAAACGTAAACATTACATAACTGAGATATGCTTGCCTGACACGAATGATATAGATGTTTGTAACAAAATTTTCTGTTTGTACATTTTGAGTGTAAATTAATCCATTATACTATTAACTCATACATGATTTACATTAAAATAAAAAATTATAATTTTATTACCTGGCAACAAAATTATTTTATTTTTAACAATTACCATTGTTTCAAAAAGTTTAAATGAATTTTCAAGTACTTTACTGGTGTTATAACGTAAAAGGTTGCAGGTAAACTACCCCTTCCCCTTAACCGATCTTCACCAAAATCGAAAGTCCTCGAGATCTGTACAATTCAGGGAAGTATGCAAAAAATTATTTGATTCTGTTTGAATTTGCGGCTGTTATCGTTTGCCATAGAAAATTACCCTTGATAAAAAAACGTTGCAGGTAAACTACCCCTTCCCCTTAACCGATCTTTACCAAAAACAATAGGTCTTGAGTACGCTACAAATCAGGGCTGTATGCAAAACATTATTTGATTCTGTTTGAATTTGCGGCTGTTATCGTTTGCCATAGAAAATACCCTTGTTACAAAAACGTTGCAGGTAAACTACCCCTTTCCCTTAACCGATCTTCACCAAAAACAATAGGTCTTGAGAACTCTACAATTTAGGAGTGTATGCAAATAATCTTTTGATTCTGTTTGAATTTGCGGCTGTTATCGTTTGCCATAGAAAATACCCTTGTTAAAACATAAAACGTTGCAGGTAAACTACCCCTTTCCCTTAACCGATCTTCACCAAAACAATAGGTCTTGAGAACTCCATAATTCAGGGCTGTATGCGAAACATTATTTGATTCTGTTTGAATTTGCGGCTGTTATCGTTTGCCAAAAAAAAAGAAAATTACCCTTGATAAAAAAAAAACTGTTGCAGGTAAACTACCCCTTTCCCTCAACCGATCTTCACCAAAAACAATAGGTCTTGAGTACTCTACAAATCAGGGCTTATGCAAAAAATTATTTGATTCTGTTTGAATTTGCGGCAGTTATCGTTTGCCATAGAAAAAAAATCTACACAAGACAGACAGACACAACACAGACACTTTTCGAAAAACGACTTTTTTTCATGTTTTGAGTGTAGTACAATCAGAATCTGCAATAATCTTGAACACAATTTTTTTGCCATCACCATACTTCCATTTCCTTAATGAATATGGAAGTAAAAAACCTTCAATTAAAAATGAAATAGTGTTTTAACTAAATTAAAATAAATACAAAGTTGTTGGTATTCTTTAGATAGGTAGAAGCTACAGTCATTCTCTTAAAATTACTTTTTACAATTTAATTTTTGTTACATTTATATTGCAAACTACAAACATATTAACAGAGAATAAAACTGTTGAATACCACTGTATAGAAAACTCTTGATTATCACTTTAAGCTCAATTTCATATAAAAACACACGGTAACAACAATTATAAGTTATATTGCTGGAAAGATGTGTAGGTAAGGGGGGTATGAACAGGACCCCCCCCCCACCAATGGTTAAATTTTGACGAGAAATTTGGTTATTCTCTTAATTTTTAAACTGTTTCATTAATTTCTCGTCTGTTTTTATGGTAATCAGTAGTAACTATTCTGTAAACATAGATCTACAAACAAATTTATTACACAGTATTTGTTTGCGTTTGTCTTAATTTGTTTTATGTTATGTATGAAGCCAATTCAACTGGACCTCCCCAAACCAAGACCAAATTATATATACTTTACTGGCATGAAAGCAATAATCGGAATATGTGTATAGTGAAGAGGCATGCAACAGTTTAATTTTCTGTTTATGAATATGACCACTAATAAAAGTTTACTACAGTATTTAAATAGAAAATTGTTGAAAATTACTTTTTAATGTCACATAATTTTGATGAACTCTAACCACTAGACTATGCAACAGTAGAAAACAATAAATTAAAGTAAGCACTTTTCATGTAAAATGTGATACAAGTTCATTTTCTACTGTACATTAAACAACAGAATTACTGTATAAATGAGTAGCCTGGTTACAAAGATGGCTATCTCCGTTTAGCAAAATTTTACAGGAGAGCAGAAAAACTGGTTTCTATAAAATTATTAACACTAACAACTTGAATTTTTTTCTGTAGATTCATGGTAGTCTAAAAATTGAAAAAGCAGTAATATCTGCTTTTTTGAGTTAGAAAATAAGCAGAAATTTGCAGCTGAATTATGGAGTTGGCCATGTTTGTAACCAAGATTGGGAGTTGGCTGATTTTGTAACAAAGATAGGATACTGATGACTGTTGCAGTAATTTAGTTATCAGGAGTATAAAATAAAAGTTTGTTGATAAACAGTAATACAAAAAGTCATTTATTATCAAAAAACAATACACAGATTCAATAATACTTTTATTAAAAATGAAACAAATTTAATTAAACAGCAATATTACCAATACTGAAAGAACACAAATGTCAAAACAAAACTTTATTGGATTACGTTATCTTGCAAAATAATCTCAATAACATCATTGCATTCATCAGCAGATGTGTTTTTTCACAGTCACAATGGAAAGCTTCTTTAGGAAGTTCAGGTTTTGTGTCTTTTTCTTCTATTATTTTCTTAAGCCATTGCAATTTTTGCAGTTCCTTCCAGTTTTCACCATAATGCTTAACAAGCAATTTTTCAACGTCAATTATTATTTTAGAGGGCTTCACTTTGACACCTATAACTAACTCTGTTGGATTAATATCCATAGGCTTTTTGCCTTTCTTTGTTATTGACAAAGACTGTGCTATATTCATGTTATAGTTGTTTTCTCCACTTGCAGATATGGAGCATTTCATTTTAGTTAAAACAAGTTTTCGAACTTTTGAAATTTGGAAGTGAAGTGCAGCCGGATCTTTGACATTTTGTTTTGCTTCAGCTTTCCAATCACAGTTAGTCCAGTCAGTTCCAAAAATTTTGAGGGTACCATGGTTTTGGAAAACCTGATGGTACTCCTCCAGCTGAATAACAGTTTCCATTTTTTGTACATCTCTTTCAATCAATCCAAACACTCTATCACTGGGCATGTATGAGTGCCCAGTAACAGGGAAAAGATGCTGGTTTTCTTACTCCTTTGTCTATTCTCTGGCCTATGTCGCTCTGGAGCATCTGCAGAGCAATATTTTAACAAAAACATATCTTGAGCAACTTTTGATCTGACCGCATAAAACGCTGCATGAAATCTCTTCAAGTCCTCCATCCGCAAAAGACTGCAGTTTTTGCGTTTACCTCTGTGACCACAAGTAGGAAAAATGCTTTTTGGTCCATATCTGGCACAGACAAAAGTACACAAAAATTAGTTTTTCTTTTTTAAATTAATTGATTAATCTGTAATTAGTATGATGAGAACATAAGTGAGTGCAATACCCAATATTCACATCTAAACACAACACACTAAACCTGTATTTTGTTGACACATTGGTAAATTAAATAGTAATTGTGCTAAAGTTGCTCAAAACAACATTTACTATCTTCTTTACAGTTTGATATTGCATTATTTGTAATTGAAATTCTACTGGTATTATTTAGATCAATAATACATTAAATGACATTACAACACTACACAATCGTCATGATTATTGAAGACATTAACAGTGTTCATTAAAATGTAACATTATGTAAACAAAAACATTTTCATAAAAATATCTCAACAAAAATATAAAAAATGTACCGTAAAGTAAAACTAACCTCACTTCCTTTGCTTTTGCACGCTTCCATTTTGTCGTATCTGCTACTCTCTTCCAGCTTTTACTTGGAGGAGTTTCTTCCACGTTTTGCTCCATAACAATCAAAACTTTTGATTACTTTATTAAGTGTAATAAAATCACACTCGCAAGAGTAAAGGTCACAAAATAAATATCACAATCTATCATAAATAACCCAAACAACGCAGTGTGCAACAGACGATAATAACAACAATCCCATCAGCCCTGCAGCTGTCACGTGACAGGATCTAAAGCTCTGATTGGTTCTAAATGGAGTTGGCCAATATTGTAACCAAGCTGTTAAGGAGTTGGCCGTATATGTAACTAAGCTCAATTTTCAGATGTAATTTTAACACATTTCTGGCCAATTTTTCTCACAAACTGACTTCATATTCAGATATCTCGTACAATTCTACATTAGAATCAATCATAAACCCAATTTTGAAAAAATTGGAGTTAGCCGTCTTTGAAACTAGGCTACTCAAATGTTGTTATTTAAAACTCAGTTCTGTTTAAAAACTGAGTTTAAGTTTATACTTCCTCTCCACAGAATAAGGTTAGCAATTTAGTCAATTTGGTAAATTGCAGATCCTTTACTAGGCTTAAAATGAAACACTTCACTGTTTAATTTGTGAAACATTAGACAACATATCCACTTTTCAATATAATGATGAACGAAAATATGTAGCACTAATTATTAATTATTTTGAACTCTTAATTAAAGTGTAAATCAATTAATTAAATAAATTAAGTTTGTGTGATATCAAAGAACACCACTGTGAACACGAGATGTGCATAATGTTTCTTTAAGTTAAACAAATTTAAATAAATTTATGTACAAAATTAACATATTACTTATTATTTTTTCCAGATGATTAAAAATTTCAACTTTATAATTTATTAAGTATTTTCTTAATTCGATCATACTTAGTAATTTACTAATTAAATCTTATTTGTTTATTGTACTACTGAAATTAAGAGAAATATAAAAATTCTTATAAAACAAAAGTTAACAATAAAAACAAGGTAATTGTTTTTGGGCAAACTTATACTCTAATACAAAAAATTATGAATAATTAACAATGCCCAATTAATGAAGTAGGAATTGTATTTATATTTCTTCTGTGACTTTCTTGATGATTAGATCTTAGTTGTGACACTTAATAATATAACAGTCTGATCCTTCCATTGTTCTAGACAAATTCTTGTTCCAAATTGTTTTACCATTTGATTTATAGGTGAGTAATGTACTGCTGGGTGTAGCCCTCATTAAGAAGAGCAATAATCATAATATCTTCAAGTTGAATTATATTTTTAGTTTTATTTAAATTACACACCTGAAGTACAACTAAAAGTAACGAGAATAAAAGCAGGATGAATACACATACCAATAGCTCATTACGAAACTTTATACTAGTAATCTTAAAACACAAAAACATATGAGACCATACAGTCTAAATGAATCAGATGATTTTAAAAACAAACAGCTGTTAGATTTTCTATGACTAATACATGATGTTATTCTATTAAGAAAAGTTTTAATACAAGAATTTATATCATCACAGGTCACACTGCTACTGTGGAAACCAGACACCACTTATTTCTGACAAAAGGCAAGAGACTGACTGTGGATTAGAATGTCCTGGTGACAGTGGCAGTAAGTGTGGAGGGCATTGGAGGAATTCCATATACAGGACCAGAGAAGGTTGTACTACACTGCATCTTGTACTTAATATAAAAATTTCAACACATGAACACACCACTACTAAACATATCGCAGTTTTTTTCTAATTATGTTAATATCACTATGATCTTGTACATAATGAAATAGGCAATTACTGCCATTAGTGTTACATCTATTTGGGCCTATAACAGGGGCGGCTCGTTCTTAGGGCACTAAGGCATGCAGCTCCCAGTTTAAATCATATCATTAAACAATCCAATATCACTTATCGTGGAAAGTCATTACATGTTTCTTTAATACTTTGGACAAGAAAATGTTTTTGTGTTAGATAATAGCAGAAATGTTTTTGGAACAGCATGCTTCACATGGCGCTGATTCTATCGCGCCCATTTCTCCAATCCCCCACTCTGTCCAAAGTTGAATGAACTTGTAAGCTTATAGGCCGCATTTACACTGTGACTCGGGTGCAGTGGCTGCCACACCACGTTCAGCAGAAAGTGGCGTGATTCACTCAGTATAACTAATCGCAGACTATTGATAATATGAGATTTGCTCTTTTTAGTGTTTATAGTTTCTCTGGTGTGGTTAATTCAGTGTGGGCATTTGTTTAGTGTTTAGGTTTTGAGTTTGTGTTTTTTTAATAGCTTCATGAATAATTTAGGGAAATATTGTGGTGTCAAATTATTAGGTGTTGTTTTAACATTTTATCCAATATGGATAATTCAGTGCAGGCGCTTAAAGCAATAACTTTTGCAAGATTAACTCTTGATCAAAAGATTTTACTAAACTCATTAGGCCAATTCCTGAATTCTGCATGATGCAAACAGAAAATAAGAAAAATGAGAATCGTGTTTTCAGAAGGCAACTGCTTTCGAAAGATGCATACCAAAAAGTGACTGGATCCGTGGCTGTGACGTTCAGAAATCTTTGTTCTGTTTTCCATGTATTTTATTTTCTCCCAGAGACAGTGGCGATTGCTTGTGGACTATAAAAGGGGTTAATCATACAAAACATCTTACACAGAAAAAATTAAGAAGCATGAAATATCTGTCAATCACATGAATAGTGTTGTTGATCTTTCTTTGCTAGGCAAAGTAAACGTACTGTCTAGCCTGGACTTGCAATTTAGACAAAACATTGAAAAGCAAACTATTCAAGTCAGCAAGAACAGACATATTTTAAAACAGCTAATTTCATGTATCGAATTCTGTAGTGTTTTAGAGCTGGCTCTAAGAGATCATGACGAATCAGCATTGTCTACAAATCCGGGTGTATACAAAGGTTTAATTAATTTTACTGCAAAACTGGATTCTGCAATGAAAGACCATTTAGAATCGGCCACTGTATTCAAAGGTACATAAAAAATAATACAGAATGATATATTGGACTGTATGCTTAGTGTCTCCAGGGAATTTGTGGCAATCGAATGTGTCGAGACAACTGATGTAACAAACCACTGTCAAATGGTATTAATTTGTAGGTATGTGTTTAAGAGGTCGGTATACGAAAGGTTTTGGGGATTTCTCAGTCCTGAAGGTAAATGTGCACCATGGACAACATCATTCCTATTCTGCACACATCAAAGGAAAAGTTAATAGCTCAGACTTATCATTATTATCATTTTCCTCTTTATATAAATTTTTTAATTTAAATGCTTAGGTTTATTTTATTTTTTATTTTGTTTATTAACAGATATTTGTTATAGAAGCATAATGTTTTTAAATTTGTAGTGTCAATTTTTATTGTCTTTAAAAAAGCACATAGTTAAAAAAAAACACACACACCATATATATTTTCGAATACAGTTTCATACTTATTCTGAAGACCTGCATATACAAATCTCATTTCTTTACAGTAATCTATACAGATTCTTGGCGTAAGAACAGAAATTTCCTTATGTACTCCTTTGAGCTTTCTGTCTTCATCGTCTAAATAACAACCCAGGTATTCGTGCTGCAGTACAGCTGCAACAGACATATTGCATGTGCACACAAATTAAAAGCATACACATGAACTCTTGCCAGTCCACAATAACACTGCGTGCGTGCGTGCGTGCGTGTGTGTGTGTGTGTGTGTGTGTGTGTGTGTGTGACTATTCAATTCTTCTTCTGGATCATTTATGATGAACAAATCTACACTGGAGTACTCTTCCAAACCTCCTGGAAGTGAACACAGCTCTTCCTGGTTGATCAGGTTGCAGTTGATGTTCAACATACACATGATAGTTCTGTTTGAATATTCGTCTATATTATTTCCATCCAATAAATTGCCAAAGATGTGGTTAACAATTAAATTTTCGTTGTATATGAGTCTGTTGGGAATATTAATAAAGTTTCCACCATGCTCAATAGGAAGAGTTCCATTACCCAATTGAAGTATCTGCTCATTCTTTGGCACTGGCATGCATGTTTTGGGTCAAATGAAGTATGGCCATAAAGATCCAAATTATAGTTGTTTGAATTTTACTCACCATAGAGACTACCGGTAATACCTGCCTGAAATCTCCGCCAAAAATTATCACTTTTCCACTCATTGGAACTGAACTTAACAAAAGATCTTTACATCCATTGTGTCTTGAAATATATAATCTATTACTGTAGCAGGGATCATCGATACCTCGACAGATAGAATAACTGGTTCTTCACATAGAACTGTAGCCCTTTTGACATAGCCTTGATGGAGGAAACAGAAGAAGACAACACAAGAACAGGAAGATCAAATAACTGATGGAGTGTAGTTTCTCCAGCCAAGAGTAGCGCAGTTATGCCAGTCCATTCTGCTGCTAATGGGATATGAACTTGTCCTCTAACAACATTCAGAATGGTTGCATAAACAAAAGTCTTGGCATATCCTCCTGGGCTTCTAAGAAGAACGGCTTCTCATTTGTCTTGCCCGCTATGGTGCACACAGTTCCATTACAACTAATTTCTATTCTTCATTTAATTTGCTGTACATCTTAGTCCCATGGCCAGCCTCTTCATTCACTTTGTGTTCAGGCTTAATAAGCACTGGATTATTTAGTATTGGCAGACCGATAATCTTGCAGTACAAACCATTAGTTCTTAGAATGTTGTCTACATCCTGTAATGCTACATTTTCAGCTGAATTTCCTTCAAGGGCCTGCATATCCTCTGTCACTGGTGTTTAAAATCCTCTACAATTGAAATGGTAATGTTGATTCACAGAAGCAGCAAATTAATGTGAACAACTCTCAAAGTTGACATGGTGTGTGTGTGCTCTGCATTTCTCCCAAACATATGTGCCACTCTGTGTTATGTTCAAGCAACGTGCATACAAACGCTGCTTCTGTATATGACTGACAAACTATACTGTTGTAACTGTGTAGATCAGCAAATGATGTTGCTCCTTTAATACAAAGTAGTAACACATACATAAAATCTAATCTGGTATGATCGTTTGGCACAACAGCATACATCCTCCTTATAATTCTGCCACTGTTTCTTTTTTATGGAACCCCGGTAAAGTCCTGAAATGCTGGTATTGGCAAGCGCAGGGATCACATCAATTAAAATCAAACCATACTGTCAATGTTGTACATTTTGTTGGCGAGTTTCTTGGATTGCATTTTCATCAACCCCTGCATGAAAGTACACATTATGTTATCTATCTTCGTGCAACTATCATGTATAACTGTTGTATGTGACTTATCATGCATGCACATTCTATTGCAATATTGTCTAAATAAAGTTCTTTGGTTCACATGCACTGTTTACAAGCATATTTTATAAGTGATAACATGAATATTGTCTAGATTAGATGACAAGAATATGATACTGTCTAGATTATAGTAGTGATATTTTTGTTATAGTCGACAAAACAGATACCGCAGTTGAATGTCAGATGTCTGCAACAACAGTGAACAACCAATTTGTTTGTGCAAACACTGTAGTCTTTGAAGAACATTTTGATACGATTTCACAAGTAAAATGGAAACGCCTTGTTCAGATACCATCTCATCCAGTAAGAAAATTGTATTTTTCAGGAAGCTGTTAATTTTTAGTGAATGATTGCATAGAATACAGATGGATGAAGTGGCAAGTAGTTGTATACATACCAAGTAAGAATACAGACGGAAATTACTAACAATCTGTAACTAATAAATCTCTTATCAATACATGCCACAGATAATAAAATACAATTAAAACACCATCTTCCTTGCCTAATAACAAATAAGACAGTAATAGGCTAAAACATATAATCCCACTAACAGAAATAATTAGTGTGTTGCATAATTTCAAATAAAAATTGGACATTAACTATAGTATGTGGGAGGCATAAAACAACTGAATTGAAACATTTAACATTATTCTTATAATTTCATTATGTACACCTTGGATTTTACCTGATAACACTTACTTTTCAAAATAACTTTGGAAAAACAAATTGAATAATTATAACACTACCGACCCAGAACACAAATTTTTATATTGGTAAAAATATAAAATTTTTACCTTGTAGCCTGAACCAGTAATCGCTTATTATAAGCTTCATCAGAGGGTGCCACTGGGAGCACTGTCCGTCTTGTTGTTGGCGACGGCACTGTCTTTTGAAGGATCGATGTTGTGTGTGTGGGGTGTGATATGTTCAAATAATATGTGTGATTTGAATTGTGTCTGTTCATTTAGGATGTCGTTTTTATGTGTTTTTGTGTAATGAACCACGAAAATGACATCCTAAACGCAGGCAAATTTAAAAGTACGCAGGTACATATGGCTAAGTCATTTCAATGACCTTCATGCTTATAGTTAATACAAAACATAGTTAAAATTTGCAATAATTAAATTTACTTCAATACGCTGTACTATTTTTAACACACCTAGACACATGTGCTTGCTTGCACTCATACATGTGTGTGTGTGTGTGTGTGTTATGTAAATTCATAGGAACAGTTATTAACGCCTACCTAATCACCTTGTTTCCAGGAATATCAGTTTGTCATTTACAACTCTAGTCCTGATAATTCATTCACATCAAATGGTAAACTTGTCATAAAGCCCTTATTCCTTACTGACAGTCAAGTGAAATATGGGAATCTGGAGCTACCAGAGTAAGTACAGTATTTATGCATATCTAGAATAAATGTCTGTAAAAACTGTCAATTTGAACTTGGACTTGATAGGATACGGACATTTACTGGACATGATTCACGTTAGTAAAGGTCTAGATTCAGTTCAGTACCTATCTTACTAGTTCGTATTTGACAATACTAAATAAAAACTTTTACTTAATCTATTTGTATGTTATAATAATTAAAGTAAAATAAAAAATGGAGTATTAATATTAAACCAGTATGTTAAATCAAAATTAATAAATACTGTAGAAAGATAATCAAAATTGTATTCAAAGAAATAGTCTTAAGATGTAATAATCATACAAAGAACATTCAAGACCATATAAAATAGAAACTAATTATACTTTTTACATATAAAAATATAACAAACACAACTGAAAGTTATTTAAAAATAACTTTAAATATAGCTGTAAATATTGTCTTGCTTCATTTTGTTAAGTCTCACTTGGTTCACAGACACTTTACCTATTATTTTCTCTATGATCTGAATCATTAGACTCCATCTTAATGCTTTCTATTATAATTGTTAGTGTGTGATCAGAACCACTTCAGGAATAACATAAAGTTTATTCGAAATATTACCAATTTGTTTATGGCTGGAAAAGTGGTTCTGTGGAGGTGTTGCCTTCAGTATCTCATAAGAAGGCATGAAAAATTATAGTTTCACAGGCATAAATGAATAAATATTAAGCAATGTTACTTAAAAATACTGTTTGTTAATGTAAAAGTAACAGTAGAATCTAATTTTAAATATTAATTTAGATTTGTAGTATAGTAATGTCTTAAGGACAAATAAAAAGATTACTTAATATGGTAAAAATATGTAAAAATATCTAAAAATCTCGTCTCTTCTTATTGGTTCTAACTAATAATTTAGTATATAATCTGGTATGTTACAATTGGGTCAATAGTTAACTGACTTAATTTCCTTATTGGTATTTGCTATACTGACGAGACAGATAACACGTGTGATTACATAACTTTTTGCACATGCTGTGTGAGTGCCAGGATTGTGGGTACCTTCTCAGTCTTTCCAAATGCGCCTTCCAGATTAGGATTGATACATTGTAGAAATTATAGTGTATGATAGGACTCAATAACATGACCATGATCTGATGGTTAAAAATAATATTTTACACATATGTTAATGAAATGATAATGTTTAATGACAGTTGTGCATCAGTATTGAAACAGTACAAATATGTTGAGTACTGTGCATAGCACCAAGTAATTTAAATAAGTGATTAGAAGACATAAATAACGCATTTTGGTAATAATAATCATTCAGCCTGCAATATAAACTGTAATAGAACTTGCATGTTGAGACAGGGATTAGAGCCAGCTGCTCTCTGCATGTGTGTACACACGTGATAGGTTTGTGTGAGTGCGACTAGTTCATTCATGAAAAGCACCACCCTTTTCAGTAACGATATAAATTATTGTTTTAAATTAATTTATAATGCTTGTGTGCATGGTAGCAAAAAACTAAAGACACCAAAATGTGTGGTTAAAAATAACAAACAAGTGTATAAAAAATAGTGAAAAACATACAAAAAGTATTAATGGAATAAATCCGCTAATAGTCCAAGCCACGTATTTTATAATCAACTAAACGCTATGTAACTCACCGTCTGTGGTTTAAGTAAATGTCTTTATACAATTGACATGTTTCGGGACACTTGTCCCATCCTCAGAATATTTAAAAATATTCTGAGTGCGCTGTCGGTTATCGTGCAGTGTACACCGAAAATTGTTGTGTGCATACTTTGTGTAGTGTAATTGTGTTTTGTGTTATGTGGATTTTAATATTTTTAATATATTGACGACTGTGCCATCGTATGATGGTATGAAGAGACTTTTTTAAATATTCTGAGGATGGGACAAGTGTCCCGAAACATGTCAATTGTATAAAGACATTTACTTAAGCCACAGACGGTGAGTTACATAGCGTTTAGTTGATTATACAAAAAGTGTTAGTGTAGGAAGTTAAAAATCAATAGTAATTAATAGTAATTAGAGTAATTAAGATAAAGAAAAATGGTTTGTGCATGATGAACGCCTAGAAAATTACCGATCAAATGAATGTCGGATAATGTGCTAAAGACTTCGTAATTCGCGAAGGCGAGCAAATTAAGTGTCATTAGAAAGCGTGGGGTAAGAGTGACGCTCTTAACAATTTCAAACATGCAGAATATTGTCGACACACGATTTTTGGTGCTCTGGGTATAAATACGAGGACGCGCAAACATCGTTCTCTTTCTCGTCAGGCCATCTTAGCGGCCGGAGGCTCTGCTCAAGAACTACAACTTTTCTTTGTTCGACTACTGATGTAATCGGAGGCTATGTCCAACAACTAGAACTTCTAGATTTAATCGACGACCATGGCAGCCAAAGAATCTATTTAGAAACAACAACCACAGTAGATCAACCACAAGCAGAGTACGAGAATCCAGTGTAGCAGGGTATGAGGATCCAATGATACAGAGTACGAGCATCCAATGATCCACAGTATGAGCATCCAATGATCCAGAGTACTAGCATCTAGCGGACGGGGTACAACTAGACTCCTAGAATACCCGACTCCAGGACTTTCAGGACCAAAGAGGATCATCCGTATCCAGGACTGAAGAGGACACGCTTAAGATGTGCCACACAAATAACAAGGTGACAAATAACCATGCATTTATAAGAAACTGAAACCGAACCAAATACTTTAAATATTAAAGAAAAAAAAATGAATAAACAATTCAATTCCAGTATGAGTCAAGTAACTGTATAGTTGTAGATATGTTTTTGTTTGTACGTTAAGTACAGTAATATGAAAGACTGTGTAACGATAAGAGTTAGCGGTAACTGTAATTTAAAATATAATTGTTAGTAGTAAATGACAACCTTGTCAGAGAAATTAATAGAAAGCAATGCATATGCCGTAACAAAAAGAAATTAATATAAAAAATTAAAAGAGTAGATAATCAGTAAGATAATTGAACTAGCTGAGAGCAGCATAGAAAATTAATAACAATATATTAGCAATAAGGTTTTATAATATGTTTTTGTGTCAAATAAGACTACGAATTATACATAGTAGGAACTTAAAAATACGAATCATTTGGAATCGTAAAATAAATAAGAAATTAATGTGTAATCTGAGATTGCAAATTATATGTAATAAAAATGTCAAAATAATAATGAGTTTCAAAACCGCAAAACAAATAAAAAAAAGTGTTAATAAAAATTGAAATGATTTATAAACAAATCAAATAGCATTATTATTATTATTATTATGATTACAACCTTCATTCTTGCACACACATGAATTTAATGTAATGTAATGTACCTAAATATATTCACTCATCAATTAGTAAACACATTAAATTTGGTTGTGTTGTAAATGGCTTCCAGAAACGTGGGGCTAACACAATAAACTCGTTAAGTTTTGTAAATGTAGCCCAAGAGCGTGGGGCGCGACCAGGCCCGTATTTTGGATGTATAACGCCCCTGTGCAGTCATTAATTTTACGCCCCCTATTCCCTGAGCTACACTTCAGTGTCGCTATTCGTTTACAGACTATGGACAATAAATTGTTTAATTACTTACTTCAATTTTAAACTGTATTATAGACAGTATTTAAACTTAACTGAATACACAATATATGAAACAAAGGTGCAAGTTAAACATTTATACATTATTCTGAAGACGACATATGGTAAACACATAGAAAATAATCACTACAGTTTAATAACCTCAGTTAAAAATATCACTGAAACATCCAATTTGGTCAGTCAAACGTATATGGTAGAAACACTGCAATTTGATACTAACCATTTTGTGAAACTTACCAAACTTAGAGAAATGACTTTCTTCTGACTTTTGCATTTGCAAATGCATTTATCACTTCCTCAAAATCCAGACTGACAGTGATGTCTGATTCTATGGCGAGCACTCCAAGACTGACCAGTCGTTCTTGATTCTGTGCTGTCCGTAGATAGTTCTTGATTCGTTTAAAAACTGAAAATGACCTTTCAACAGAACAGTTTGTTGCTGGAGTACAGTTGTAGATCTTGAGTGCAGTGTACACATTTGGGTAGACATCACTAATTTTCTTCGAAGCCAACATTCTGCAGAGAAATGGAAGAGACGATAATTTGTTACCATCTTCTGTCTTCATAGATAACAGATAGCTTTTCAAATGGATGCATTCTTCATCTTTCAAAGCTGCTTTCTATGTCGGAATCATAAATGGCTCGAAGTTTCTCTGCAGCATCATAAATTTGAGGAGCTTCTAGTTTGGTGATATTTGAGAGAAATGAAAATATTAAATTATATTCTTTGTAGACATTAACTCTCTTCTGTAACTCAGTCTGGAGAGTTTGTATGATCTTGGAATATGAAATTTCCATTCGTCTCCAGATCTTGTCATGTTCCAAGTCATCTGATCCTAGTTCTTCTTCAGGACTTTCTGGTTCCGCTTCTGATTCAGATGATTCATCAAAAAATCGCCTACGTTTAATTTGACGTTTTGGTCTTGAAATCTCAACAGCTGAAGATGAAGGAACTGATTCCAGACTCCTGATCTGATTAAGTTTCTTTTCAGCTGAATCTCTGTGATTGGGGAAACAGGTCTGAAGCTCAGTTAAATACACTGTAAGAGAGTCATACATTTCAATAACAGTGGAAATGTCCATTTCCTGAGCTTGCAATTTTTTCATGACTTTGCCAAATTGTTGAAGAATAGAACCCCACACTGATGTCATGAATGCTACCTCAATGCTATTTAATTTCCTAAAAAGACCATCAGCTTGACATCTACCTTTACCCGTTTCATTTTCTAAAATAGTTCTTAATGCAGAAACCACTGCTTTCCAATCTGCATCCAAGCTCTTGCAAGCATCCTCACGTGCACACCATCGAGCTGTTGACAGTGATTTCAATGTCATGGTTACAGAATCAAAAAATGTTTCCAAGATATTCCATCTCCCTGTAGAATCTGCGAAGTAATTATATAAACTTTGCAATAACTCAAAAAACCGTACTGCAGCAATACAGCATTTCACTGCTTGTGAACCAACTAGATTCAGTGAGTGAGCTGCACATGGAATGAAGAAAACAAGAGGATTTCTT
This sequence comes from Magicicada septendecula, assembly GCA_034769895.1. Taxonomy (NCBI): domain Eukaryota; kingdom Metazoa; phylum Arthropoda; class Insecta; order Hemiptera; family Cicadidae; genus Magicicada; species Magicicada septendecula. The sequence continues at coordinate 171,943,046 of CM068372.1, forward strand.
TCCTCGAGTCTTGCTTGCAAGCCAGAATATATTCCAGACATGTTGGCCGCATTGTCATATGATTGACCTCTACAGTTATCAACTTTCAGACCATGTTGTTCTAAAGAATTCATTAGTGCTTCAAAAAGCTTTTCTCCAGTATGGCCTGTATTTTTCATAAAACACAGAAATCTTTCAACTGAGAGCCCACAATCAGTTACATATCTAACAACTACACTTAACTGGTCATTATGAGATAAATCTGGTGTAGAATCTACTATGACTAAAAAATATTTAGAAGAAAAAAACTTCATTGCCTATTTTTTCACTCACTGACTTTCCCATAAGATGTATTAATTCTTCATAAGTTGCTGGTGACAAGTATGATGAAGATCCTTTTCCAGGATTACCGAACCTTGCAATATGGTCAGCCAGAAAAGAATCGTACTCTGCAATTAATTCCAAACACATCATGAAATTTCCATTTTTCACAGAGCCAAACTTCTCTTCGTCTCCACGAAATGCTAAACCCCTAGAAGCTAGTTTTTTAACTACAGAAACAACTCTTTTTAGTACATTTCTCCAATATGTAACTTCATGTTCATGCTGGCTGAGCAATCTTTTGTCAATTCTGTTCATCTCATTTCCTCTACTTTCCAATTTTAACAAGCAGTCTCTGTGAGAAGCAGAATTTTCATGTTCGGCTATTCTTATGCCAGCATGTCTCCAATCATTGAAACCAGATGTTGCAAACTGAGATGTACCACCGAATAATTTGCATGGGGCACAGAACAGTGATCCTTGGCTGGGAGAATAAACAAGATATTCACGGTTCATAATTTCCCCATTTACTAAAATCCTATGGAATAGTTTCTTGCTGCAAAACCGTTGTGTTCCATCACCATATCGCCGCAAGGACTGTGAAAAGTCAGCGTCTTTGTTTTGATTAATACCATTTTTTATCAAATAATCCCGAGTGTGATCAGTGTTTTCCCAATAGAATGGATCATTACTGGGAATAGACACTGCAAAATCCACTTCTGTAGGGAGTGTAGCTTGTTCCTGTACTTCGAGATTTTCGACTTCCACATTGTCTTTACTGTTTTCCACTATAATTTCACCCGAATTTTCAGGCCTACACTGTTCACTTTTGTTTTCACCACTGAAATATGAGTCCAGTCGAGGTATTTTCTGGAAAATTTTACTCTCCCTCTGTCTTTTTTCCTCAGCTTTCTTGCGATATGCAGCACCACTTAACCTAGATCGCCCATCCATACCGTCCCTAAGCTATTATATCTTAACGGAAAAACCTATAGAAATACTGTTTTGTAGAACATTTAAAACTGAATAATTCACTGTCAACAGTTAAAATACTCGGCGTATCGTATAAAATGCCTTGATTTTGAAAGTTAATAACAAGTTGGAACCACGTGGAACGATGAAACGCCAACTTAACTCTGAATTAATAACAACATACACCCCAAAGAATATGCACACATTTAGACATTTTGCAAAGATAGTTTATCAGATTACTAACTCTATACTCAACACTAAATCCAAATTTTACGTCCTATAATTTAAATAATACGAATAATAAACGTTATTTATAAACGAAAACACTGCTCACACCTTTACACTTTCGTACACAACGCAGAACGTAACCTACAAACACAAAGCTGCAGAGCACGTGTAAAATTATTCACCACAGCCACGTAAATTACATCAGCCTAAGAAGGAATGAATACCAAATGTTTCAGAAACTATCCGCTAGAGGGCAGCACGAATACCATTCCAATAAACGACGTATGACGGCAATACTAACGAAGCAAAAGTTGAAAACGTAAATATACGTGATTACTGATTTTGGCCCGTCTGACAAAAAACGTGTATATACGTGATTACTGTTCAAATGGTTATGCCAGAGCCAGAACGCTAATCTACTTCGGGCTTTATAATGATATGAAGCGATGTTTTTTTTTTAACCAGCTATATTTTGCCGCCCTCAAAATTTTTTCGCCCTGTGCACCTGCACATGTTGCACATGCCTAAATACAGCCCTGAGCGCGACCATAATCATTTAAAGATTAAAATTTTTTTTATTCTTGGATTTCGTTGTCCATGACGTGTCCGTTACTTAACTAAATATCACTATAATATTGACGACTCGGAACACTAAGTTTTTTATAAGTAAAAACGTAAAGTTTTACCTTTCAGCCTAAACCGGCTTTCACCTATAGAAGGCTTCATCAGAGGCTGTCGTAAGTAGCGCTGTTCGTCTTGTTGTTGGCGACGAGATAGTGTTTCGAAAGATCGAAGCTGTGTGTGTGTGGTGAGATGTGTTCGAATAATGCGTGCGATTTGAATTGTGTCTGTTCGTTTAGGATGTCGTTTTTATTTGTTTTTGTGTGTTTGTATATTTCTAATTGTTCTAGAGTGTCTAGTTTTCGGCCTTTTGTGTGTACGTGTAGTATGTTCATGTTATTGTCGATGTTTTTATATGTGTGGTTTGCTTCAATGAGGTGGTTTGCGAAGGTAGATTCTGTAGTGGTGTGGAGTGCTTTTTGTGTTCAATGTATCTCTGTTTGAAGCTACGTCCTGTCTGGCCTATGTAGAATTTATTGCAATTTGAACAATTTAGTTTATATACACCGGGTAGATCGAATTTGTTTTGTGCTTTAGGCATACGTTTTGATAGTGTGCGTTCTGTTTTGTTAGTAGTTTTGTAAGCGATTCTGTATCCTGCTTTTTTGAATTTGTGGGCAATTTTTTCTGTTTGTTTGTTGATGTATGTTAGTGTTATGAATTTGTTGTTTTCTGTCTTTGTCTGTTGTTTGTTTTGTGTTTTGTGTAGGAGTTTACTGACTATTGTTCTGTCATAACCGTTAGATTCTGCTAGATATTTTATCGTGTTTAGTTCGTCTTTGTAGTCTATTTCATCTAAGGGGATGTTGTTAAGTCTATGTATCATGGTTCTAAAAGCAGCTAGTTTGTGTTGTATTGGGTGATTGGAGGTGTTGTGTATTAGTGTGTCAGTTGTAGTTGGTTTTCTGTATATACTGAATTTGTGCCTGTGTTCTAGTTTTGTGATGGAGAGGTCTAAGAAGTTTATGGTATTGTTGTGTTCGTATTCGGCAGTGAAGGTTATGTTTTTATGTATTTTGTTTATGTGCGTTAGTAACTGTTCACATTGTCTTTTGTTTCCCCTGTATAGTATTAGAATGTCATCAACGTATCTGTGCCAATATAGTATTTTATGTGAGTGTCTGTCATTGTTTGTGAGTATTTTTGTTTTTTCTAAGTGTTGGAGGAAGACTTCTGCTAGAATGCTGGATATGGGGGAGCCCATGGGTAGGCCATCGTTCTGTGTGTAGTATTTATTGTTATAAGTAAAGTAGTTTTGTTTTGTGATAATGTTCAGAGTTTCTGTTATTTCATTGATAAGTTCGTCTGGTGTGTTGTTCTGTTTGAGTTTGTTTTGTAGGATGGTGATTGTTTCAGAGATGGGGATGTTTGTGTACAGGTTTTTAATGTCAAAGGAGGCTAATGTGGCGTTATGGGGGATGTGTATGTCTTTTATTTTTGTTACTAGGTCAGTGTTGTTTTTTACTGCAATGTTGTTGTCTATTTGTGTGTGTTGTCTAATAATTTTGTCTAGATATTTTGCCAGTTTGTGTGCAGGGGCATTACGGTAGTTGATAATGGGGCGGATCGGAATGTCTTCTTTATGGATTTTGGGAAGCGCTTGGAGTGTAGGTGCTGTTGGTCGGATTTGTTTCATGTAGGGCTTTTGTTTATGTGTCATAATGTGTTTGGCTTTGTTGACTATTTGTTTTACTGAGTTTTGGTATCTGTCGGTGCGGTCGTGTTTTAATTCTGTGATGTTGTTCTGTTCCATGAAGTCTTGTACTTTTTTGTGTAGGTTGTCAGTGGGGATAATTACAGTCGTGTTGCCTTTGTCAGCTTTTACAAATGTGATGTTGATAAACACTCATTGATAAAGGCCTAAAACATAACATACATTACAAACATAACAACCAAACACTAACAAAGCTCATAATTGACACAGAAACAAATATACAAAACACAGCACCAGAACATCAAGACACATTAAGACATAATATAAACAACACAATAGGAGTACATAAGACACCAGACAACAACAACCACAACTCAGAAATACACACAGCCATCAAACTGAGGGAAAAGGCACACAAACACAACATCACATTTGTAAAAGCTGACAAAGGCAACACGACTGTAATTATCCCCACTGACAACCTACACAAAAAAGTACAAGACTTCATGGAACAGAACAACATCACAGAACTAAAACACGACCCCACCGACAGACACCAAAACTCAGTAAAACAAATAGTCAACAAAGCCAAACACATTATGACACATAAACAAAAGCCCTACATGAAACAAATCCGACCATCAGCACCTACACTCCAAGCGCTTCCCAAAATCCATAAAGAAGACATTCCGATCCGCCCCATTATCAACTACCGTAATGCCCCTGCACACAAACTGGCAAAATATCTATACAAAATTATTAGACAACACACACAAATAGACAACAACATTGCAGTAAAAAACAACACTGACCTAGTAACAAAAATAAAAGACATACACATCCCCCATAACGCCACATTAGCCTCCTTTGACATTAAAAACCTGTACACAAACATCCCCATCTCTGAAACAATCACCATCCTACAAAACAAACTCAAACAGAACAACACACCAGACGAACTTATCAATGAAATAACAGAAACTCTGAACATTATCACAAAACAAAACTACTTTACTTATAACAATAAATACTACACACAGAACGATGGCCTACCCATGGGCTCCCCCATATCCAGCATTCTAGCAGAAGTCTTCCTCCAACACTTAGAAAAAACAAAAATACTCACAAACAATGACAGACACTCACATAAAATACTATATTGGCACAGATACGTTGATGACATTCTAATACTATACAGGGGAAACAAAAGACAATGTGAACAGTTACTAACGCACATAAACAAAATACATAAAAACATAACCTTCACTGCCGAATACGAACACAACAATACCATAAACTTCTTAGACCTCTCCATCACAAAACTAGAACACAGGCACAAATTCAGTATATACAGAAAACCAACTACAACTGACACACTAATACACAACACCTCCAATCACCCAATACAACACAAACTAGCTGCTTTTAGAACCATGATACATAGACTTAACAACATCCCCTTAGATGAAATAGACTACAAAGACGAACTAAACACGATAAAATATCTAGCAGAATCTAACGGTTATGACAGAACAATAGTCAGTAAACTCCTACACAAAACACAAAACAAACAACAGACAAAGACAGAAAACAACAAATTCATAACACTAACATACATCAACAAACAAACAGAAAAAATTGCCCACAAATTCAAAAAAGCAGGATACAGAATCGCTTACAAAACTACTAACAAAACAGAACGCACACTATCAAAACGTATGCCTAAAGCACAAAACAAATTCGATCTACCCGGTGTATATAAACTAAATTGTTCAAATTGCAATAAATTCTACATAGGCCAGACAGGACGTAGCTTCAAACAGAGATACATTGAACACAAAAAGCACTCCACACCACTACAGAATCTACCTTCGCAAACCACCTCATTGAAGCAAACCACACATATAAAAACATCGACAATAACATGAACATACTACACGTACACACAAAAGGCCGAAAACTAGACACTCTAGAACAATTAGAAATATACAAACACACAAAAACAAATAAAAACGACATCCTAAACGAACAGACACAATTCAAATCGCACGCATTATTCGAACACATCTCACCACACACACACAGCTTCGATCTTTCGAAACACTATCTCGTCGCCAACAACAAGACGAACAGCGCTACTTACGACAGCCTCTGATGAAGCCTTCTATAGGTGAAAGCCGGTTTAGGCTGAAAGGTAAAACTTTACGTTTTTACTTATAAAAAACTTAGTGTTCCGAGTCGTCAATATTATAGTGATATTTAATTTTTTTTGTTTAATGAATGCTCTAAAGAAGAGTGTGTCAAAGAAAAAACATATATTGTATGGAATAACTAGTATTGTAGTAAATGTTATTTCAAATTGTTGTGTATTATAAGAACACATCTGGCGCTCAACAGGTAATAAATTGTAAATGAGGTGTAATCGTAATAGTAATATAATAATAATAATACATAACAAATAAAGCATAGCATAACCGGTTATCACCAATAATAATTCTTTTAAATTAAATTATAATATAATATAGAATAAATAAAAAATAATTCCACATGGCAGTATCGGGAAGTTTAAGGATGGAGAAAGCAATCGTAAATATGATGCAAGCCATATTTGACAAAGTAGGTGACAAACAATCAGAAAAATTAAAAGAAGATAATAGAAAACAAATAGAAGAGTTAGAAGAATTTTTTATAAAACAAACAGAAAAATTAAGAGAAGAAAGAAAAGCAAAATTAGATCAAGATATCGTAGATAATACTACACAATTATAGTTAACTGCATGGAAGTAGTATCGTCAAGGTCACACGGCTTACTTACAGCATTGCCACTAAGCAACAGTTTCCCTTTCTTCCGAAAAATGCTACACTAGTAAGTAGGCCTACTTAATGTAAAGAATATAACAAAGTGATTTTTAAATGAAATATTTACTTTGTTGTTTTCAATAAGGGTTCCATTAAAATCATTTTTTGTGCTTTAAACTGTTGAACATTCTAAAATCAATGACAATAGAAGACTGAAAAAACAACGATACATTTTGAAGGTTCATGGATCCCTACTGCAGAAATTTTATAAATACAATTTAATGTTATTTAAAGTAAAAAACATTTTAAAATCTTACGAGTATCACACAGTTGTTCTGGTTTTGTAAGATAGTGTAATGTAAGGTTAACTTGCGTTTTACTGTATTTTTTTAAGTAAAATTTTACAGGGAGAAAGTTTCTAATACATACATTAGAATACATTGTCAATAATTCTTAATAATAATTACATCACAATTAATACATTGTTAATAATTAATTAACAATGAATTTCCGTAACTTATACATAACATTCAATGCGATGCGTCAGCTATAGTTTGTTTGAACGAATTTTCATACGCATCCTGTGTCTTAAGCTTGCCCCATTTAATTATTGAAGAGACACCGCACTATTCGCGACTCTGAAAAATATTCTATTTTTATTTCCTGCACTGCTTATTAATAATTAAGTAAAAAAATTAGAACTATACTATAAGACGTTACATGCACAAGTAGCATAAAAATAATCGTATGTATAAACGTGAAACAAGTTGGATGTCTTAAGAAAATAAGGATAATTTTATAAACAACAAATACAAATGCCTCATGAAATAAATTTAAAATTCCTTATTCATATATTAATATATTATAAATCTTTAAATATAGAAATTAAATTTATAATTCTAAATTTTATGAATTGTCCTTACAAATTTTATAATTAAAATTTTCCTTATTTTATAAACTATAGAATTCCTTATGAGTATTATAAATAATAGTCAGTACTGTAACTGAAATGGGATTGGCTTTTGCCACAACAGCGACAAATTTGTTTACAGAAATTGCTCAGTCCTATTTATCTTTCTGCAACGGAAGAAAGGTAGTAGCGCGGCCAGTGAACATACACATTTTTGAGAGGAGTGTAAAATGACAAAGGCATTCATAAAAGTGTCAGACAGCAATATTTACCGAAAAGACATAACGACAGGGTATACGCAATTTGCATACCAAATGTGTACATATACCTAACAGATTGATTTAAATGGAATAAATCCTATTGTAGTCCCAAGCCACGTGTTTGTTAACCAAATACACTGTTACTCACCGTCTATGGCCTTTCCGTAATGTTTTTCGTGTTTACATGTTTCGAGGCACTTGCCTCATCATCAGAACTTATAAAAACCAATCTACGTCATAAACGATGACATTTGTCAAAATATTAAAAACACAATACGGCAATTAAACTATGTACATAACTTGCTTTAAAATGTTATGTACATAGTTTAATTGCCGTATTGTGTTTTTAATATTTTGACAAATGTCATCATTTATGACATAGATTGGTTTTTATAAGTTCTGATGATGAGGCAAGTGCCTCAAAACATGTAAACACGAAAAAACATTACGGAAAGGCCATAGACGGTGAGTAACAGTGTATTTGGTTACCTAACAGAACTTCCGAAACATATGGCTTAGGAACGACCGTGCAGAGAACAAAAACAGATTCATTTACAAAAGGGAAAAGACCGTGAGTATGAAAAAATTAAAGCGACAACAGCAGGCAAGGTCAGCGTTCTCAGACAACTGTCAGTCTGTAGGATAACTACCCATGCAGAAAACAGTAAAAATTTAAATAAGTAAGTTCAGTGTACGGAAAACACAAAATAACTGACCTAATGGTACTTCATAAAGTTTGGGTGTGTATTGCTAAAAGCTTTAGATTCCAACATAAGAAAAACCAGCGCAGTATAAATCGTAGATTCAGAGAACTGCAAATCGTAACAAAAGAAGCCAAAGAAAGAGAAGAAACGCAAAGATAGAAATTCTGTAGATATTTACGCGACAACAAAAAATATGTTGCCGACTCACACAAATTTTTATAGCTCAAATACTGGCGCCCAGAATTTAACTGAGTAATGTTACCCACAACTAATTATTCCTGATAAAAAAATTCATTTACGCGATACGCATAAATAAATTTGAAACGAGCAATATAAGGTGGATGTATGAAATTTGCTTTCGTAACACTGCTAAAACGCTACACACTGTACTAGCCGGCAACAACGCTTGGCGAGGGGCGTGGAGGTGACAGGGAGAAGCAGTGAAAGTGAGTGACCTTGACGTTACTACTTCCATGCAGTTAACTCTAGTACCTACGGATATCGACACTAATACACATATAAACCCACGTGGAAATATAATTAAAACAGCACTTGATAAACAACCTATTAAAATCGAAAATAAACTCGAAGGAATGTTAATAATTAATAGTAATGCTTCTAAGGAAATAATTGATCCTAGAGAAGATTATAAAATAAAATATAAACAATCGTACCTTGTTGGCAAGAATATTCAATTGGCTGGTTACACTCATAATATTAAAACAATTAAAGAAATACGTGTAACATGATCGGAAATCATCACACGCAATGAGAGTAAACGACACAAATATCAACTGAATGGTAATTATAATGGTTTTCATAATTCTAATTATTAAAACAACAGAGATTATAATAAGCCACGAACGAAAAAGCGGTCAACTGTGTATGTAGGTTCACTAACGCAAGCTAGTAAGAACGTGGAATGCATGCAGTAAGAGAGGGAGAGGGGGAGAGAGAGAGAGAGAGTGAGAGAGAGAGAGAGAGAGAGAGAGAGAGAGAGAGAGAGAGAGAGAGAGAGAGGCGAGGAGAGAATTTGTTTCGTCTCATCAAAGAAAAAAATTCTCACATATAAATGTACAAGTTACACAGTCAAAACAGACGTTATCACAATGAGGGTGCGGAATGGAAATTGTTATATGTCGGCGACTAGGCTACAAAGGAACAATACCCAACGTCTGGTCGACGGACCCCATGCACTGTGTAGTCTAGACTAGGGTGAATTATAGGACACTCAATGCTCTATTGTAAATAATAATTTATTATTTTTAAAATAGTACGATTTGAACTATTAATAAGATGTAAATATGTCAAGAATTGCCACTTCTATGGAGATATAATGTAATGAACTCTTGTGTACTACAAGAAATTCTAGCCAAAAGAGTGTAAGGAAGGAAATCTACAAATAAAAAAGAAGTCATTATATTTCAAATGAATGTGAAGATCTACAATAATGAAGAATGAAGTACGTCGATTACCTATTCAATTCGAAGTTAGCAATGAATTAAAAAGAAGGCTACAAAATATAATAAGAAGAATCAAGATGATGGTAAGAAATCTAATGAATCAATCTCAACTATCAGCTCAATATAAGATATGATTGTTGTAAAATGAAATGTTATTTAAGCTAATCAAACCAACTCAAGAGAGCTTAGCTCATGCATCGGCATTAAAATGATTATTTATCCCTTAATTAATAACATGTGGTGAAAAATTAAAAATGAATTAAAGAAATGTTATGATTGCCAGACTGCTAAGAACCTAAATCTTCACACCTATGTGGAAATCCAAAATATACAGAAGGAAGCGAAAGGGGGAGTTAAGGGCAGAAACTCTTGGAACCCATTACCACGATCAAGTTGGAGGGTTAAACACATACTAGTCTATATAGACATGTTTTCCAAGGCAGTTCGTCTGTATCCAATTATGCGACCCACCACTAAAGCTGTCATAAAAATTCTGTTACAAAAGTATATTCCAACACATGGCAAAATGGAGAGAATTCTTAGCGATTAAGGAGTGCAATTCCAAAGTGAGGTATGGCATAGAATATTAAGAAAAAATGGAATACAACCCATACTCACATCAATCAGACATTCACAGGGAAATTTAGCCGAGAGAGTGACCAAGGAGTTGGGTAAATATTGTAATGCGGCGCTCTGTACGTGTTCTTTAAAAATGTATATGTTGTGTGTTCGCCTCACACTGGTGTCGTTACTTCTGTGTTTTGCGCTAGTGATTTCCGTAGCGATCCTTCAATTACCAGTACAACGCGAGTGGAAACCTTACCTGTTGTTTCATAGGTGTTTAATAATCCCGGGTGGCGCCAAATTGTTTACTCAAAACAATTAAATTAATAAATATTGTGGTTTAGCGATTTTAGCTATGACGACATGGAGCATACAAATTTGTTCCCGCTTCGTTCGACCTACTTAATCAAGCAGGTAGTTCGTAGAGTTGGTTGCGTGAGCACTTGCCGTCATTCTCACTGGTCTCTGCTATACAATACACAATTTATACAATACACTTCCCTATGAAATAAAAACAATGGTTACACTCTGTACTAGTTTTTTTAATTATTGATTGGTGATTATTCAGTTTGACAATAAAATTATATGTGGTTATTCAACAATTTTGCACTGACAATTAATATGAGTCTAGTATAGGGTGACCAAATCATTTTCGGAGAAAACGGGGACACAACCAGCCGGGCTCCAATGGACCCCCCCTCAAATGTACCCAGGTTTTTTAATTTTTAATATTAATGTTTTGTTAATACATTTTGTTAACCCGATGATAGCCTATTTACTATTAGTAAAAAGGATAAAAACAAATTTACTCTGATTTATTTCTACAATATCTGTTTAATTAATGATATTTAATATACATAATAAAAAACAAATTTATTATGATTTTTCAAAATATTATAGCCATGAAATTTTTAATAAAGTAAAATTAACATAAGCTTTAACTATTACTGAGTGCTTGTAGATGGTGTTGATTGTCCTTGGAGAAACGGGTATTTTTCACTGCTTCCAGCCTTCTTGATCATGTCTTTGTTCTTTGAGATGTAGTGGTAAAATTCTACACAGTCGATTTTGTAGTTGTACAGGATCTGTAGGATTGCTTCAAGAGAATCCACCTCCATTCTGTTCATTTCATCAGTCAACTGGATATTCATGAACGAAAATATTCTTTCTACATTGGCATTATGGGCTGGTATTGCAAACAAATACCTTGCAATTATTACCATCTCAGAGTACTGCTGAAGATGGTCACAGCTTTTAAAAAAACTCACCCACTTCTCATGACACTGCAGTGGTGCTTCGTTTTCATCATTCCACTTGTGAAGATTTTCTTCAATGAAATTTGTCAATATCCCGAATTGATCAAAGAGAATGGAGTCATCGATTTCAATTTTTTTCCCCTTCAAATAAGAAACTGTCTCTTCAACACTTTCCCATTTTCCCACTCTCTTCAATAACATCCAATCAAACACCGACAATAATGGTGAATATGAGGTGCTCCACTTGCTCAGATATTCTATACAAGTGTCATAAAAGTTGTCAAATTCTTCTTTAAAGTCCTTTTCTGCTGACTGTGTTACTTCTGCTCTTTTAAGAACAGATTTAACATTAAAAGAAATGAACTGCTGCTCTTTTCTCTTAGTAACAGTTTCAAGAGTATTTTTCAGGACATCCTTTACCTCTATTACACTTTTCGTGCTCCCCTCAATTTCCTTTATTACATGCTGCAAAGTGCTAAGCTGGCTGTGAATGAACCATAAGTAGGCTTCACTTAAAGGATTGCTGAAAAATTTAACCAATATTTTGGGGGCTTTGTCTTCATTTAGGAAAAAATCTTTTAAGGGTTCAAACAGCCTGATGACTCGTTCAACTGCTGGAAATAGTGATAACCAGCGGGTTTTCGAGTGACACATTACATTCATATATTCAGTCCCTACATAATCGCAAAACTCCTTAAGCCTCTCTGTTCTAACTGTGTATATAGAAAAGTATGAGAATACCTTCACAATGATAGTTTCAACATCACAGCTCAAACTATCAGCAGATGTCTGCATGCAATTGTGTAAAACATGTGCAGGCCAGCCTATCCCTTCAATGTTTTCATGCAATGTTGTCTTTAATTTGGTAAATACGTTACATTTGCCTTGTCTTTTTAAACCACCAAAGTTGGTGTTCGTATTGTCTCCACAAAGTGCCACACATTTATTTTTTTCGAGATCAAACATTTCAATAGTATTCATACAAAATGTTGAAATTTCGTCAGATGTTTCATTAGGTAGGGAACTCACCTTCAAAAGTTTGGACTGAATTCCTTCATTAATATCGAAAAACTGAACAACAAACGGAAATATTTTAGCAGCTTTATGATTGCTGGCATCAGTGGATATCTCTGAAGACTTTTTGAAGTTCTCAAGGATTTCCTTTAAACTCTGGGGAGCAATAACTCCTTTTACTAAGGCTGATACTTTAGTTCTTGCCAAACTAAATTTTTTTGCAATGGAAGAATCATCAAACATAACGCTATTAAGCTTATTAGAACAATCACTAGATCTAAAGGTTTGGTGATGTTTTACCATGTGGTAGGCTAGTGTAAGCTCGGCTGCTCGAACTTTTGTGTCTTCACTTGATTGAGGTTTTACAAAATAATTTTGTAGAGTTTTACTACAGCTCGGTGCACTAAATCTGTTAATGTGTTTCTTTGACTTGATGTGATCAACTATGTCAGAACCCCCACCATGACTGATACTAATAAAACAGTTACATACCGAACACTCTGCTTCGTAATCAAATCGACCTTTCTTGATAAAATTCCACTCCTTACAATAACTGTCACTGAATTTGCAGGCACGTTTCGGCATTGCGTTTTGCAACTCAATGGCAACAATACGACTAATAAGAGAAACCACCGGTACAGCTTGTATGACATAACATCAAAAACTACACTATTCGGACAATGACAGTGGCAAGTGGCACGACAATCGGACAGTTTTAATAACTCTTCTCAAGTTGCAACGCCTGGAACTGTTACAACAATACAACTACTCTCCAGCCACAGTACCGCTCAAAATAAATTATTGTTTCAGTATATCAATATTGATACTGTGATTACTGTGGGACTATGGAGGTTAGAGAAATAAGCTAAAATGTATTAATTTATCGTGTCGTATTCCGTTTAATTGAGCGAAATCTCTAAAAACTTATGAGTGTCCCGAAACAATTTTTCGGGACACCGTATGTTATGATGAAAAACCAGGACAATCCCGGTTTTCCGGGACGTTTGGTCACCCTAGTCTAGTATCTCTAGGGTTTTGGCGAAAATCGATTTTGAACGAACGATTTAGTTAAGTATGGCTACTGTGTTGTCTGTTTACATTTATTATCGTTCAAAATCTGGGTCCTTGTGATTACAAGAAAAATATTAATAATGATTACAATAAAAAGTACACTACCTTACATTATTTGTACTTAAATAATATAATGTGTAGCTACAATTTGTTCCTGCAGTGTAGTAAAGTGTGTTTCAAAAGTTCGCAATTTAACACTAGGTTAGTTTCTTAGTTAATAAATTTTCAGTGTTTGTTTATTTTACTTAATCTTTGAAAGAAATTATATTCAGTTTATAGTGAGAGTTCATATAACTGTGAGAAATGTTTAAAGTGAGTTTATTTCTGGAATTTGAGTAATTTAATGATACTTATCAATTCAGTAGGCTTGAGATAAACCGTTGTTCAGGTGAAATAGAATAGTCATCAATTTTGAATGATTTGGGCTGCTGGCATCTTTTTCATGTTAGCTGTGCTAATTTCTTCATTTAATTTTTATTTAAATTGGTCCTTGGCATCCGTTAAATGTTATTGTTCCTCGTCTTCTTCTTACTTGTTCATCTTCTTGAATTTTGATTACTTTTTATACATTTTAAATTAAAATTTAGGTCATTCAAGATCTGGCGTCTAATCTGGATGGGCGTCACTTATAGAGTACTATAAATTAACGGAAAATTTGTAACCAACGGTCTGTTGTCATGGTTACGAATAAATTCTGATTGGTTGATCATGACTTTATAACCACTGTTATCAATTTTGAATTTTTATTCAAAATTACTGTATATCTTCTGATTGCTTTTATTCTTCTGTCTTCCTTCCTAAGTATTAAATATTGTCACTACTGTTTGTATTTCCTTTCAAAGATTATTTTGATATCCCATAAAGTTGGGTTCTTAAAAATATTAATGTTTGTACAATTATGTTAATATTTGTTAATTACATTTCTCTTCTAATTTAAGTCCTTATTCTAACATTTTTCTTTTAATATGATTTACAAATTATCCTTGGCTAGTTACTCGCCTTGGATTTGTTAATTTCTTTGTTAATTTTTTACAATTTGTGGGTATTTATTTCTGACAGTTAGACATTTCATAGGCCTAAGTAGCCATTGATTATATTTACTTATTTTATACAAATTATATCTCATTTTACTCTAATGTGCTTAGTTTTGTTATTATAATTGATTGGTTTATTTGTTGATGTGTTTTGGATCTGTTTTTATACTATTTGTATGTTTCTATTATTTTCTATATCATGGCTTGTTAATTATTTCCTAACGGATTTTCTAGTGTAATTAGATCTGTATTGGTTTACCTTCTTATTTATCTATTTTGCCCTTGTTAACAATATGGCTACTACTCACTATTCTTTAACATCTAAAACATAACATCTAGGCCTATGGTCTGTACAATTCCTTCAGCCATATCCTATTCATAAATTTAATTAAACAATTTTTTAACAGTTATTAGGTAAAGTTAGCTTACAATTCATTTAATTCTTGATTATTTTTTGGGTGATAAACATCATCACACCATTTAAACTTACTTAATTGATTGTCCCTTATAACCTGGGGTGTTTATTGATTTCATTTTTAATTTCTTAAATAATCTCTACCTTCTATCCATGGTAACACTAACTGTTTATCTTTCATAGGATTCTCCCTTTTAAATACTATTGTATACAATTAAACTTAATTCTATTAATAATAAGATTCTTTTTTAACTAATAATGTCACCATCAATCTTCAGTGTTCATTACAGATTATTATCTGTTTACTTCTAATACTATCATTGACAACATTCTTAATTATTAATATAGTTCACCATTAATCATTTAGTGTTTATTTTAGATTATTAAGTGTTTATTCCTATTAATATGGTTTCTAATTATTTTGGGGTCTTACATTTTCACTTTTGCACTTCTTAAATGTTTACATTAAGCGTTTATTAGTGGGTAATCCCTATAATTACTTTTTCTTCGTATTGTTTAAATTAGCAGCCATCCTTACTATTTCTTTTATGAATTTGCTAACTGCTATAATTTTTTATTGTTCGACTAAGCTTTTCGTCATTACTGACATCTTCAGGTCTTAAACAACCCTGATGTCTAACCCAGGTTGTTTAAGACCTGAAGATGTCAGTAATGACGAAAAGCTTAGTCGAACAATAAAAAATTATAGCAGTTAGCAAATTCATAAAAGAAATAAATACTTTTTCTTTGTCACTTAGTTAATTTTATTTTCTCACCATCCCACTATCTCTCTCTTTACAAATATTACTTATACTATTAATAAGTTATGTCTTTATCGAGTTCTTTATTACATCTAAATCTAATTCTTGGGTTAGTGTACTTTTATTTTTCACATTACTTTATTGGGTTTTATCAAATCATTTACATTTATCTTTTAATCGATAATAATACTTATTTTTTATATTGGTTAGTTATTGGTTTCGTTTCCAATATTACATTTGAGTGTACCATTTCTCCTTTTCATATTCTACATTATTTGTCTGTGTTTTCTCATTTGGTTTCACTTTATTTCCTTTATACTTGGTTTGTTTCATGTTTATTTTCCTTCTTCATCTTATTTCGTTTCATTTTATTTTGGTTTTCCCCTTCTTTCAATAGGTTTCTTTCTTATTTGGTTTCATTTTTCCCTTCTTCTTTTGTTTCTTTTTATTTGGTCAATAACTTTCTTATTCGGTTTGTTTCTTCCCTTCTCCTTTTGTTTCTTTTTGTTTGGTCAATCACTTGGGTTAGGTCACGTCGTCGTTTGTCGCATCATTGCCATTTTATTTTCATTATTTTAAACATTTTATTATATACGAATTATTTTTTATATTGTGGATTCATCTTTTTTTTTATTCCTGGTATTGGGGTGGCTTATTTGTGTTGTAACAATATTTACGAATATACTGCCATAAACAACATAATAAATGGGCAGAATATTTAGCATTCTTTGAGAAAGCTATGAATGAAAATGACAGCGAAGCTACGAGCTACACACCGATAGAGATTGAAGAAGATCCACAACCCAATCGATTCTGGAGAAAGTATGTTCAGAAACCTGCTAATCAGAACTTACCCATCCCAGTAAGCATCAAAATTGCACATGCAAAACGGAGAAGTATGAAGAAAGGTAATGAAAGAATTGAACGATTCAACAGAACTCACAAGTTACAGAAATTTAAGGTGGGACAGAAAATATTGCTGAAGACCAATCCAGTGGGAAAACGGAGTGATAATACATCAAATAAATTCTTCAGATTATACGATGGACCCTATACGTTGCAGAAACAAATTGGACAACAAACTTTCATCGTATATGATAACATAAGACTGAAAGAAGTAGGCAAATACCACGCCAGCTCTTTAAGAAAATTCTACGAATAAATAACTAGGTCACTGTGATAATTAAAGGCAAACGCTACTTAAAGCGGACGTTATGGAACACACCAACTCAACAGGCATTGGGAGGGGAATAATTGTTCAGCCCGCCATGCACAAGGGTAAAGTAAATAATAAGCTAGTCATTATTATTTGAACTAAATGTAAATAAATGTGCTTGATAACATGTTTTAATATACTGTTGTCTAAAGTAAAAGGCAAAAAATTTAATAAACCAGTTATTAATTTTTGTTTATTAAGCAAGGGAATAATGCAACAGCACAAATAGGTTGAGTACTGTGCATAGCACAAGTATTTAAATAAGTGATTAGAAGACATAAATAATAATAATAATCATTCAGCCTGCAATATAAACTGTAATAGAACTTGCATGTTGTACACACGTGAAAGGTTTGTGTGAGTGCGACTAGTTCATTCATGAAAAGCACCACCCTTTTCAGTAACGATATAAATTATTGTATTTAAATTAATTTGTAATGCTTGTGTGCATGGTAGCGAAAAACTAAAGACATCAAAATGTGTGGTTAAAAATAACAAACAAGTGTATAAAAAATAGTGAAAAACATTCAAAAAGTTTTAGTGTAGGAAGTTAAAAATCAATAGTAATTAAGATAAAGAAAAACGGTTTGTGCATGATGAACGCCTAGAAAATTACCGATTGAATGAATATCGGATAATGTGCTAAAGACTTCACAATTCACGAAGACAAACAAATTAAGTGTCATTTAGAAAACGTGGGGTAAGAGTGACGGTCTTAACAATTTCAAACATGCAGAATATTGTCGAGACACGATTTTTGGCGCTCTGGGTATAAATACGAGGACGTGCAAATATCGTTCTCTTTCTCGTCAGACCATCTTAGCGGCCGGAGGCTCTGCTCAAGAACTATAACTTTTCTTCGTTCGACTACTGATGTAATCAGAGGCTATGTCCAACAACTAGAACTTCTAGATTTGATCAACGACCATGACAGCCAAAGAATCTACTTAGAAACAACAACCACAGTAGATCAACCACAAGCAGAGTAAGAGAATCCAGTGTAGCAGAGTATGAGCATCCAGCGGACGGGGGATGACTAGACTCCTAGAATACCCGACTCCAGGACTTTCAGGACCGAAGAGAATCATCCGTATCCAGGACCGAAGAGGACACGCTCAAATTGTACCACACAAATAATAAGGTGACAAATAACCATGCATTTATAAGAAACCGAGACCGAACCAAAAGACTTTAAATATTAAAGAAAAAAATGAATAAACAATTCAATTCTAGTATAAGTCAAGTAACTGTATAGTCGTAGATATGTTTTTGTTTGTACGTTAAGTACAGTAATATGAAAGACTGTGTAACGATAAGAGTTAGCAGTAACTGTAATTTAAAATATAATTGTTAGTAGTAAATGACAACCTTGTCAGAGAAATTAATAGAAAGCAATGCATACGCCATAACAAATAGAAATTAATATAAAAAATTAAAAGAGTAGATAATCAGTAAGATAATTGAGCTAGCTGAGAGCAACATAGAAAATTAATAACAATGTATTAGCAATAAGATATTATAATATGTTTTTGTGTCAAATAAAACTATGAATTATACATAGTATGTACGTAAAAATACGAATCATTTGGAATCGTAAAATAAATAAGAAGTTAACGTGTAATCTGAGATTGCAAATTATACATAATAAAAATGTCAAAATAATAATGAGTTTCAAAACTGCAAAACAAATTTAAAAAAAAGTGTTAATAAAAATTGAAATGATTTATAAACAAATCAAATAGCATTATTATTATTATTATTATTATTACAACCTTCATTCTTGCAGACACACACGAATTTAATGTAATATAATGTACCTAAAGATATTCTCATATCAATTAGTAAACACATTAAATTTGGTAGTGTTGTAAATGGCTGCCAGAAACGTGGGGCTAACACATTAAATTTGTAGTATTGTAGTATACCAGTACGAGGGCTGACTAGTAAGTTCTTCACTTTGTACATTGGTTTGTCTCAGCATTGGAGTTACTAATTGCAAGACAGCAGTCTTGGGAAAGTTAATACAAATTTTTAATTTATCAAAGTTAAAGTTAGTGCCTCAACCAAAGAGATAAAATTAAAGTTAATATAATAATTATATTACCTTATTTCAGTTATGTCTTGTGACTCCTTGATAGCTGCTAGAAGTCACGAGATGGGACTGAAATGAAATCAATTGTGGCATGGATATTTGAAACATTAATTTTAAACTTAATACATACAAAATCTAATTGATAAAGTTGAAGTTAAAATAAAATTAACTGTTTAAAAGTTAAAACATTTTTGTTTTTTTGTTGTTGTATTGTTTTCATTGAGCAAACTACTTTGGTTGTTGAAATAATTAATATTAGGTTAAAAACTGTTTATAGAATACATTAATTATTCTTCCCTTTACAGTTGTTATTGCAAAAAAACTTATTGAATTTGAACAAAAGCTGTATTACAAAATTTGTATCTGTTATCTTATTTGTCTTTCCAAAAAATGAGTTCAACAACACTGAACAGCTTTTCGCAGTGGGCAGAGGAGAACACACTTTTGTTATACATTACACATAATCTCTTTAGCAGGGGGCTCAGGTCTCCAACTTCTTTCATTTCATGAAATTACCTGACAAGTTCAATTCTATCAGGTTGCTTCCACTACTACCACCTTTACATTTGATAAACCTATCGAAAAATGTGTCAGTTTTACTTTCTTTATCTAATTTATTTGTAGACCAGTGGCAGCTTGTCAGGTGACCCAGGTGAAGTGCTGCTTCACCTAAAATAACTGGTTCAATGCGTTTCTTTTTACACAATTGTTTTCAATTTTTAGTCAATTTTATGTTTAAAAATATTTTTTAAATTAAATTTTGTCTGTATAATAATTAAAATAACATTTACAAGCTTTTATTTAACTTGCTTTTCCCGTGGGTTAAAGTGGATTTTTCAAATCGAATTTTCGCATACTTCCCGATGTGATAGGGACTTGAAATTTTGCATACATACTTGAATCACGTGACAATACAGTATTATGAAAAAAATATATACATACATTTACCAATGTACAGATTATTAAATGTAGTCGCATTAATAAGCGAAGTTTTATATGTGTACTATGTTATTGACAACAAAGAAGTAGTATCTATGGAAACTCACCGGTTCCCATTTTTGATCACGTACAAATGTGCGACACGTCCTTATAAACATTTTTAATGTTAAAACTGTCTACGTGATTACAAATAACGGTAAGTAATTTTACATTTGTACAAAATGTTTCACTTTGAATTTTTCTCTTTTAAAATTAAAATAAATAAATAATTCTTAATATGAATTACCCCGGCTTGGTATATGGCACTATTGAATGTTTTCGATCTCATATACGGTCTTTTTTAGGTTAATTAATACTACATTTCTTAAAATTAAACACACAAAAATAATGATTAACAACTAACCAAAAAAATTACAACAGTGTTATTGTGTGATAGTTCAGTGTTTGTGAAAAAATAGTTTGCTAGTATATATAGTGTCACAGGTTAGTTTATAATAACCGTTAAAAATATTTAAAATTTGATTAATATCACAATACTTTCCTTTTTAAATTCACACTTTTATATTCCTTTTTGGTTGTTTCCACTATATAATTCATTTATTATTACTTTAACAATTCACTATATAGTTTTATCACTCAAATATAATTTAACTCCGGTTCACTGTACATCTAACCCGTCTGATGTTCGATTCCGAGTCCTTAATTGTAAACAATGCGTATAAATAAAGACTTTAACCTCCAGTATCAACCATTGGAAATATGTATGTGAAATGAAAAATGAATAATGGCAGTGTGGTTTTTGATTTGCTGTATCTACGTTAATACAAACTTACTGTGTCATCTGTACCAGCGGCCGGCAAACATTTTCGTAAGGGAGGCAGGATACTTTTAGGCTTAGTGGAGCAATCAAAATTAAAATCATTTTGGTGAAATCATCTACAGTTATTTGGTTATTGAGGAATTAAATACGTTTTTCAGAGTATGCATATATGTGTACATTTGTCTCACAAGTAAAATCGTGTGCAATTCCAAAATTTACATTCTATAAAGAGAATCATAGTATAACTAAATTTGGAAAAATAGCAGATATTTGAAGATTCCTTTCCATTGAATCAAGTTATAACATTATACTTCACATTACAAACTATTATTAAGAGGGGACATTGAAATTATGATTGTCAAGGATTATATTTTTAAATAAAAAAAATACACAATGCACTGAATGTAAACAAATAGTTTTTATATTTTTGAGATACAAAATTCATTTTGATATTGATTAATTATATTTTCGAATTCATGTTTAAAATCACATTGTCTAAATGAAGACGCCCATGCTTTTATTATCAGTGATGGTAGGCCTAAATGTAGAAGAAATAGTATCAGTTATAGATCTTTTTTTATTGAAGATTGATTTAAACATGGTATATCATTCCTTAGGCGCCCACGCTTTTATTATCAGTGATACTTAATGTGACAAAAATTTTTGATTAATAAACGTTATTTTCATTTGTTGTTAATGTACTTGGTATAAAATAAATTATTTTACCCTTTTTAGTACATTGATCATTTTGTTAATTTTAAATAAAAGAGTTTTTTTTAATTTTTTTTTTATTTCACACTTGATAGTCAAATTTTATAGATAAATTATATAATGAAAAGAGAATGATACATAAAAAATAAACAATTATTTATGAAATAGATAAATAGATAGATAAATTGCTTTTTATTGTATAAAATATACATAATTATGATCACAGTAATTTTACAATTGCATTCGTACATTGCAGTGTATTGACAACACAGTAGTATTTACAAGATTAAATACAAATTAATATAATTACAATAGTTTACAATATCATTGTTATCATATACTATATATTTTAACATTTATCTTGGATGGTGTGATCGCATTCTGTCCATTTCAGCTAATGCATCATTATTACATGGTTTTTTCCAAGAAGTTTTGTGTTATCTATTTCTTCAATTTGAAGTCCTTTTAAAGATTTGACTCTACTAAGAGCGACGTATGCCTGCCCTTCTGCAAACATTTTTGGTCCCAAATAAACAACCGCATGATCTACAGTACTGCCTTGCATCTTGTGCACTGTTGAAGCCCACGACAAGACCATTGGCAGCATTCTTCTTTCAACAGTGCCATAACTGAATTCTGCAGGAAACTGGATAGACATTGGATCAATTTTATGTATTTCACCTTGGCCAAAGTCCACACGAACTGATGGTATGTCTGCTTCATACATTTGTGCGCGACGAAAATACGGCCATATAATTTCGGTGATAAATCCAATCGCACCATTAACAAGACCTTTATTAAAATCTATGTTTGAACATAACATAATTTTAGCTCCTACAAAAATTTCCAACTCTTTTGGCATACCTCCTGTTTTGTTAATGTCAGTCGGGATGATATTATCCAAATTTTTATCCTCCATGTTCCGAGTGGCATCCACCAGTATATCTTGAGCTTTTATTATATTCATGGTGATTCCTTTGCTTTTGAAATGGTTAATTACTAACTGATTATGTTTGAATACTTGCTCATTTGTAGGATAGATTCTTAGCTATTTCTATTATTTCTATTTCTATTTCAAAGTAAAATTACTTACCGTTATTTGTAATCACGTATTACATAAATGTATTAATAAATGTATTACAAAATTGTTTTCAATTTGTAGTCAATTTTATGTATAAACTTTTTTTTAAATTAAATTTTGTCTGTATAATAATTAAAATAACATTTACAAGCGATGGAAGTAGGTTACAGAAGCTGGACTTCGTTGCGATCACATACTACTCCACGTATAGTAAGCCTACTGGTGGCTTCTGGCATATGCTGATGACATTGATGTCATAAGTAGGTCTGAATCTGGCTTAAAGGAAGCCTTTCAGGAACTGGAGATGTCCGCTAACGCTATGGGCTTGATTATAAACCAAAGCAAAACCAAATATATGGTTGTAGGTGACAATACTCGTGATTATGAATTTGAAAATTTCAAGGTTTTCCATATCTCGGGTCATATGTGGACTCTGGAAATGACTCCTCTAGAGATATTGAAAAACGGATATTATCTGCTAATAGGTGTTACTACGGACTGGTGAAACATTTTAAGTCAAAATTAATAAGTAAAGAGACAAAAGCCACCCTATACAAGACCTTGATCAGACCAGTCCTGATGTATGGCTCGGAATGCTGGGTGCTAAAAAACTAGACGAGCAGAAACTATCCATGTTTGAGAGGAAGGTACTGAGGAGAATCTATGGCCCTGTGAAGGAAAACGACATTTGGAGGAAACTGCTTAATCGAGAGTTGTACGAAAGGTTTAAAGATCTTCCGATTGTGCAACTCATACAAATTAACAGATTGCGTTGGGCTGGACATGTGCAGAGAATGGTGGAGGATATAATCCCAAAAAGACTCATGAATTGTTTGCCGATTGGAAAGAGAAGGAAAGGAAGACCGCGTACAAGATGGCTGGACTAGGTTGGTAAGGAGGCAGTGAGGCTGGGTGCAACAAACTGGTGGACATTGGCCGGGAGTAGAGACCAGTAGGGATGATTTCTTTTGGAGGCCAGGGCCCGGACTGGGCTGTAGTGCCGAGGATGTATGTATGTATGTACTGGTGGCGGAAAGCGCTGAGATCATAGAAGCAGCTTTCTGCACCTTGAAGGCTGCATCAGTTAATACATCATTAACAACGCTCGGTTTATGACGGTTGCCATGACAACGTATGCCGTACTCAGTGTTCCCCATACACGTGAAGCAGTGTCGCTGTGCTGTTACACGTGGATAGTGTACAGTGCTTTACCTATCCAGCATGTTTGTTTTGTTCGTTGTTCGTCGTGTTTGATCGTGAGTGATGTTTTTACAGAATGTTTCCTTCATATGATCTGGTAGTGTCTTATTAGAAACACCATTTTCAAGATGGAATAATGATGATAAGAAAAACTTTTTAAGCTGTGAAAAACCTATGCCTATATTGAAAGTAAATAAAGTTGCAAAAATAAAGGGCAAGGGGTACAATCGCAACTTTAAACAAAATTGGTATTCAACGTTCGAGTGGTTGTATGGCAGTTATTATTTAAATAAACTTTTTTGTATGCCCTGCTTAATTATTAGTGTTAAATCAAGTGCATGGAATAAGAACGGCTTTGATGATTTCGGTAACGTTACTTGTGCTCTTTCCAAACATGAAGGTTCTTCTGAGCACATGCGTTGTGCATTGAGTTTTTCAATACTAAAGAAAAATTTAAGTACTATCAAGGATGGTTTGAAGGAAAATTTTAGGTTGTATATTAAACACTTCAATGACAACATTCGGCTTAACAGACGATTCATGCATCTTCCTATTCGTGCAGTTCTTTACTTGGGTAAACAAGAACTAGCATTTCACGGTCACCACGAAGAGTTATCATCTATTAATCGTGGAAATTTTAAAGAACTGCTAGAAACCTTCGTATCGATAAGCTCTGTAGATATTCAAGAACACTATAAAAATGTCACCCATCTTTGCCAGCAATTCTAAGACTATTCAGAATGAAATAATTGACTGCATTTCACAATATATTGATAAGCACGTTGCAAAGGAAATAGAAGATAGTACATTTTTCTCAATTCAAGTGGATGATTCCACAGGCATTGTCCACAAATCTCAATGTAGCATCATAATTGGATATGTTATGGAATATTCCCGGTGGAAAGCTGGTGGAAAGATTTTTGGGATTTTATGATGTTAGTTCCAGTCAGACTGCCGACACACTGTTTCACATTGTGTCAAGGTCCCTCGAAAAATTTGACTATAAATCAGAACTTATTGCCCAGTGTTTTGATGGTGCAAGCGTTATGTCAGAGGAATTAAATGGTCTTCAGGCAAAAATCAAAGAAGTAGTGCCACAAAAGGTTTTTGTTCACTGCATGGCACATCATTTGAATTTAGTGCTACAACAAAGCTGCAACAGCATTTCGAAATGTCGGATATTTTTTTGCAACTGTTAACGGTTTACCCTCTTTTTTCCACAGTTCTGCTAAGCGAACTTACGCAGTAGACACAGTCATTGGAAGACAAATCCCTACTTCCTTTATTACGCGATGGAAGTCTAATTCCAAAATTGTGAATACTATGTATAATGAATGGGATTCGTTAAAAGAAGTATTCACTAAAATTGTGAATGATTCAAATTATGATCAAACATCAATTAGGCAGAGTGATGGTTTCTTAAATAAATTTAATGATTTTGAATTTACCCTTTTGGTTGTCGTTTTTAACGATATTTTGGGAGCCACGGATTTTCTCTTCGATGTGCTACAAAAGAAGACATTTGATATAATTTTTGTATCTCGCAAGTTAAAAATACGCAAACACCCATAAATAGAAAAAGAATTGATGATGCATTTCTGAAAATTTTTGATTTAGCTGCTTCAAAAAGAACAGTTCCAACTGAATACCATGAGTGGCAGAAAAGAATTACACTCACATGAGATCAACTTTTTGAAAAATATAAATTCTGTATTATATAAGTTTAGATAACCTTTCCCTACAAATAGCCACACATTTTAATGATATGGAAAAGCTTCAGTTTGTTACATTAATGGATACTTCAAAGTTTGTAACGTATTCTGAAAACTTTCCCACGGATGCATTAAGTAACTTAAAGGTGTGCTACCCTAATCTGTTTAGCGATTTCCAAAGACTGAAAAACGAATTACGGCTTATTTATGAGGATAAGCAATACAGACAAATGGAACCACTAAATTTTATGGAACTTTTAGCTGACAACAGGAACATCTTTAAAGAAGCTTACAAACTGTTTTGTTTAATAATAACTTTTCCATCCACTAGCGTTTCCGTAGAACGAAGTTTTTCTTGTTTAAAAAGAATAAAATCATACCTGCGTAATACAATGACAGAGGACAGACTTACTAACTTATCAAAAATTTCCATAGAAAAGGAACTGTTAAACGAATTAATTAATGTACAACCATTTTATGATGACATTATTGACAAGTTTGTATATTTGAAAGAGAGGAGAATTGACCTTGTGTTCAAGAAATAAAATGCAAGGCTGTAAGTCTTACTATTTTTAACTACTTTATTTGTAAATTTTATTAACATACTTTTCTTTTGTCTCCATTCATGATTCCAAAACAGGAAGAAACATATTCACATAATTGATGGGGGGGACCTGCAATTTGAGTTAATATCATAATACATATCCATTATAGTGTCTCTTTCACCTCGTAAAGTTTCAAGCCAATAAAGGGAAGGGTCACAAAGTTAACTTCTTTTAATTTTGGTTGATCCAGTAAAGAACGGGAAATGTCCAAGTGATAATGGGAAAAAAGGGCAATGGCCAATATATGTATAATGTTGACTGCCCTGTGTAATGAATAGCTGCTGCATTCTGTCAATATCTATTTAGTGTGTTGTAAAGTTTTGAGGTTAACAGAGTATTTGCAGAAAAATCGGGCTTCATAGTAAATTTTCAATGTTTATTTTGTGATTTATTTACCAAATTATCTATTACATTGACAAACCGCAGTGAAGAACAAATACAGCTGCTCTTTAAAGAGGAGAAAATGGCCTAAACTTGTACACTTTGTACGCTATAACCAAAAAGAAACAGAAAGTTGTTCTGCTGTATTTAAATATCGGTATGGAGAACCATACATGACTTCCATATTCTAAGATTTATATTTAAAATCATTTTCAGCCAAACAGCCAGGCTGTGTCTTACCTGCCTTTTTATTGCTGTATTAAATGAAAAATATTATATTACATTAAAATGAAAAAATTATAATTTTATTGCCTGGCAACAAAATTATTTTATTTTTAACAATTACCATTGTTTCAAAAAATTTAAATAAATTTTCAAGTACTTTACTCTTGTTAAAACGTAAAAGGTTGCAGGTAAACTACCCCTTCCCCTTAACCGATCTTCACCAAAATCGAAATTCATTGAGACCTCTACAATTCAGGGACGTATGCAAAAAATTATTTGATTCTGTTTGAATTTGCGGCTGTTATAGTTTGCCATAGAAAATACGCTTGATAAAAAAACGTTGCAGGTAAACTACCCCTTCCCCTTAACCGATCTTCACCAAAAACAACAGGTCTTGAGTACTCTACAAATCAGGGCTGTATGCAAAACATTATTTGATTCTGTTTGAATTTGCGGCTATCGTTTGCCATAGAAAATACCCTTGTTAAAAAAACGTTGCAGGTAAACAACCCCTTTCCCTCAACCGATCTTCACCAAAATCGAAAGCCATTGAGACCTCTACAATTCAGGGAGGTATGCAAAAAAGTATTTGATTCTGTTTGAATTTGCGGCTGTTATCGTTTGCCATAGAAAATACGCTTGATAAAAAAACGTTGCAGGTAAACTACCCCTTCCCCTTAACCGATCTTCACCAAAAACAATAGGTCTTGAGTACTCTACAAATCAGGGCTGTATGCAAAACATTATTTGATTCTGTTTGAATTTGCGGCTGTTATCGTTTGCCATAGAAAAATACCCTTGTTAAAAAAACGTTGCAGGTAAACTACCCCTTTCCCTTAACCGAACTTCACTAAAAACAATAGGTCTTGAGAACTCTACAATTTAGGGCTGTATGCAAATAATCGTTTGATTCTGTTTGAATTTGCGGCTGTTATCGTTTGCCATAGGAAATACCCTTGTTAAAACATAAAACGTTACAGGTAAACTACCCCTTTCCCTTAACCGATCTTCACCAAAATCAACAGTTCTTGAGAACTCTACAATTCAGGGCTGTATACGAAACATTATTTGATTCTGTTTGAATTTGCGGCTGTTATCGTTTGCCAAACAAAAAAAATTACCCTTGCTAAAAAAAAACCGTTGCAGGTAAACTACCCCTTTCCCTCAACCGATCTTCACCAAAAACAATAGGTCGCGAGTACTCTGCAAATCAGGGCTGCATGCAAAAAATTATTTGATTCTGTTTGAATTTGCGGCAGTTATCGTTTGCCATAGAAAACAAATCTACAGACAGACAGACAGACAGACACACAGACAGACAGACAGACACTTTTCGGAAAACGACTTTTTTTCATGTTTTGAGTGTAGTAGAATCAGAATCTGCAATAATCTCGAACACGATTTTTTTTGCCATCACCATACTTCCATTCCTTAAGGAATATGGAAGTAAAAGGAGTTTCAATGAAAGATCAGCATGGCAGTCACAAAAATCGACTAAACCGGTAAGTGAAGAAACTCTTAAACCTGTTTGTGAACATATCTCAGGGTATAGAGGGATAAAAAATCACTATACCTTGCATGATTCCAAATGGATTTACCTCCCTGAAGAATTAAATGTTATGAAACTCCATAAACACTTTAGAGAGTGTTACCCAAGTATGTCTAAATGGAACAACCCAATCTTACCAAAATTGAACGAAATTTTAAATGAAATATTGAATATCAGTTTTTTTTTACCCTAGAGCGGACATGTGCAGTAATTGTGATCAGTTCTTGGGAGAAATAGAATCTCTAAAGATAAAACTTATATCTACCACACAAACGGATTCAGAATACAAGGAAATTTAAACAAAATTTACTGCTCTGACTACAAGTAACCAACTACATAAAGTAAAATCTGGTGTATTTTATTCAAGAAATAAATTGGTATGAAACCAGCAGAAAATGTGCTGAAAGGGACCTACTGCTATTGACTATCAAAAAACCTACAGTTACGTAATGTGACATTGAATAATGTCAATTATAGAAGACAACTGGCATTTATCTTTTTAATATTCACAAGCTTTCATCAAATGAATCACTGTTTTTTATATATGATGAGAGTGTGGCAAATAAAGGAGCAAGCAAAGTATGTTCATTTTTGTTTTAGTTTATTATGTGTGTATTTGATAAAAATATTTAAAAACTTGAAATCTTTTGTGATTCCATATACAGGCAGAATAGAAACTGTACTGTCTTCAGGCTTATCCATTGTGTTGTTCATCATGCTCACAGATTAATATCACATTCCCTATATGTGGCTACTTCTATTTGGAGTATGACAAAAACACGAAATTAGTAAATCAAACAAAGAAAAATGAACTACCAGAGGTCTCAGTCACTGAAATACAATCAGCACAACAAAAGTTGACACTT
The DNA here is from genome assembly GCA_034769895.1 of Magicicada septendecula. Classification (NCBI taxonomy): domain Eukaryota; kingdom Metazoa; phylum Arthropoda; class Insecta; order Hemiptera; family Cicadidae; genus Magicicada; species Magicicada septendecula. Next base: position 171,972,469 of record CM068372.1, read on the forward strand.
TTTACAGTGACTGATGTAGACCAAACCATCGTACGAGATTGGAAACAATATTTGGCAAATAAGTACATTCACAGATGTCTCTTCCTAACAAGACCAGTAAAGGAGATCATTTCAGAAAGAGAACAAACTAGATTCCTGAAGTTCGGAAATATGGGGAGAATAGGAGGCTACAGTAGTAAACTTTACCTGCACCAATGGTTCTCACACATCAAATTAATTCATCTTTCCAGAACAATGAACATCTTACCAGAATATCTTATATGCCTAGTGTAATGAAAATTTTCTGATAAACAATTATTAATCTAATAAATTGTTAATTCTTTGATGCCCCAGATTTGGTGCGCCAAACTATGTAATACACAATTTTTATTGCGGTGTATTTTTGATTTATCAGAAATGTATTTTGATTGTGTTGATATATTTTCAAAAAAAAATTTTTCTTAGTTAGGCCTCACATTGTTTGCGCCATAATATGTAATGCACAATTTTGGTAGTTGTTATGGTTAGAAGTAATTATCATTTTTGTTTGTCGATCTATTTTGGTTTTGGTAGTCTTATATTTCATTAAATATGTAAACTTCAGATTACGTAAATTGTTAAATGATAATTGAGTTGTGTATTCGTTTTGAGGTGTGTTTAAATTTATACCTGTACTTGTGTTAGGTACCTATATTGTTCCAGTTTTTGTTTATGTTTCATGAATTAAAATATTTAATGTCTTGACTACTTAAAATTCTTTAATTTCAATTAATTCCTTCTTTATTCCGTTTGAAGTCACTTACCTATTTATGTAATTCAAATCACATTTGGTACACAAGCAATAGGTACTACCAACTTATTCTTCGAATGTTTATGAAAACAAATATTCAGAACCTGACAAAAATGTCAAGTATTCATACACAATTAATTCTCTTCAATATTCTTTTATTCCTTTTTAAATTCTGTTCTTTTCTTTTTAAATTAAAATGAACAACCTTTTCCTTAATTTTAATTGTCCAAGCTTGTTAAATTTTTAGCTCAGCGGTTGGTGATATGATCTTCTTATTCAGGCCTAGTCTGCTGGTTAAGTTATGTAAATATAAACTTGGGTTCTTGTGACTATAATAATTAATTATGAAAATATCTTTTGGGAAGTACAAAACATCACAATACAAAGTTGACTATAATGTAACAAAATAATATCTTATCTCAAAAATAACGAATAGTTCGAATGTGCTGAACAGTGTCTATTTTGAGGTTAACCTAATCTCAATAGGTAATACTGCTTTAAACATTAAACACAAAGAAGTAATAGTTGAAACGTGAAAAAAATATAATAGTGTTAGTGTTTTTGTTCAGTGGTAGTGGAATAAATATTTCACAAGTGTACATTAAGTGTTACAGTTGTATTATTATAATTAGGTACCGTATAAGTCGTTAAAAATTTACGTATTCACACTATACTTTCTTTTACTTTGTACAGACTTTCTTATTCACTGTTAATATTATTAAATCACTATAGCTCCTTTTGATTGTATAAACAATTCACAACACTTTTCTCACTTTTTGGTTACCATATGTTATGTTATTCTCTCTTCACCTAACCTAGCCGAGGTTCGATTCTGATGGTAACTTCGTGGCTATCGGTGTCGCAGAGGAGCCATTCTTTACTGTACGAATTCCAACAATAGACTAACTTGTTTAGCGTCACTTTTTGGGTTGCTACACACAGAAAGTGAAAAATTCCTATTGGTTGAAATCTTAAACGTTGTTGATGGCGTCTCTTTTCTGAGATCAAAATTACTAAAAATTCTTAAATTTAACATAGGGTCTTGGGGAATAGTCAGCGGCAAAATGGAACTTCCTTCGCCGCGCGTGTACTATATTTCGGTGTCCGATGTGTACATCCAACTGTTTTCTTCACAAGTAACTAATGCCAGGTTATGGAGGTTATGTACGACAATGTAACTTAAATAAAATTTACTTTGTTCGTGTACATTACAAGGGTGTATTTATTGGAAGTACAGAAACTAGTTTACATTTATCGCACATAATTACGGTACAGAGACGATTTTGGGAGGTTGTGGCTACGTTTAATTATTTAACTTAACCTTTTAGATTTTTAAAATTAATTAGACTTAACAGACATTTCCTTAGTTAGTGTACATTCAAAGGCTGTATTTATTGTATGGATAAAAGGCTGTATATAACATTAACGGCTGTATTTATTCGAAGTAAGTAATGCCACCTTATGGAAGTTATGTACGACAACGTAACTTAAATAAAATTTACATTAAAAGGGTGCATTTATTGCCTTTAAAGTTATATACATTATTAACATTAATAATGTTAACATTTATTCTTTATAAACTACATGATCTATTACTAGATATATCATGATCTAATCTAGAATTTATACATTGTAATGTCCTAGTCTACTGCATATCTGACATTGTCTAGTACAATTTTTATACATAATATTGTCTCTTTTTACCTACCAAGTAGATGCAGGTTTTGTGTAACTTTAATCTCTTGCTAACTACATTATTATCTTGTCCATAACAAACAATAGTTATTTCTTCTTTACATCTTTAGCATTCTTTTAATATACCGGTACAATAGTAGTCCTGCTTTCCTACCACCCATTATAACATTTTTATTCAAAAATAAAACTTTGATCACGCTTTTATATCATAATAAATGGGTGAATTATCATAACAATTCTCTATCTGAATTGTCTATGTGCCTATCATTCACAATCAGATACAACTACTTAATCTAGTTTTATCTTACATTTTATTTACGCTATGTTATGTTGTATCCAGTTACTGGTTATCCAGCTAGGATCTGCATTATAGGGTTTTACCTATTTTGTACATTATTTCTTATGCAGTTTACTGGAATTGTTGTTATTAAGTTTAATATAGACATGTTTGATCTTTTAGTTTTCTTATTCTATTTACAATGGTCTTAAATTCACTTGTTAATACTATCTCATGACATAGGTTTATTACTTTATTATTGTTTTGTACTTTAGTATGTTTATATGACAATCTTTATGTTGAGGAAAATGTCACGTTACACTATACATTGGTAAATAGAAAACCACAATTATTTTTGGTCAAAGACTACTTCTTTACTCTTCCATCTTATGTCTAACAAAATTACAAAAAGAGGCTAGACAATACTGAAATACTTTTACTTTATTTTTAGGTCCTTTTTGAATTTCTTTGGAGAAATGTAAAGACTTGCAAGTACTAAAAACGTTCTGTGGTGAGGAAGCACAAAAGTTGTATGACAATTTGCCTGTTAAAAAAAATAAGACTAATAATATTAATAAGGAAATTAAGTTAATAAAAATTATGAAAAGTTAAAACTTATTTGCTTTAGTCTGTTAATTTCTAGTTAATTTCTAGTGTGTACATGGGTAAAAGGTGTGTGTGTGTGTGTGTGTGTGTGTGTGGAACTGGTTCATTCATGAAAAGCGCCACCCTTTCTTTAACAATATAAATTATTTGTATTTATTTAATTTATAAGGCTTGTGTGCATTGTAGCGAAAAACGTAAGACACCAAAATGTGTGGTTAAAAATAAAGAACAAGTGTATAAAAAATTATTTAAAATGAACAAAAAGTGTTAGTGTAAGCAATTAAAAATCAATAGTAATTAAAGTAATGAAGATAAAGAAAAATGGGTTGTGTGTGATGAACGTCTAAAAAATTACCGATCGAATGAATATCAGGTAATGTGCCAAAGACTTCGCAATTCGCGAAGACGAGAAAAATAAATTTAACAGTAAGCATGTGGGTGAAGAGTGACACTCTCGACACTTTCAAACAGGGAGAATATCGTCGAGACATGATTATTGCGCTCTGGGTATACATACGAGGACGGGCAAACATCATTCTCTTTCTCATCAGACCATCAAAGTGGCTGGAGGCCCTGTTCAAGAACTATAACTCTTCTTTGTTCAACTACTGATGTGATCGGAGGCTATGTCCAACAACTGGAATGCCTAGACATGATCGATGACCTGGGCAGCCAAAAACTACTAAGAAACCACAAGCAGAGTACGAGCATCCAGGGAATCCAGAGTACGAGCATCCAATTATCCAGAGTATGAGAGACTACAAGACTCCTAGAACACCCGACCCCAGGACTTCCAGAACTGAAGACGATCATCCGTATCCAGGACAAGGAATGGACTCGGGACCACACGTCTACGAGAGATTCACCAGTAAAGGACTCAGGACCAGGACCAGGAGGGTACGCTGAGGAACCCTATTTCACCTACTAATAAGGTGAAAGAAATCCATATTTCCATCTTAACTAAAGACTGAATAAAAGACAATTTAATCTTGTAAAACAAGTAGAGAATAATAAGAGAAAGACTCTAATTTAATAAGAATGTAAATTGTAAGATTAAATGTAACTTTTCTTGTATATTAATTAGGGTAAGATTCAAACAGTCAAAAGTGTTATTCACAGAAATATTTAAATTCTTTTACTAATAACTTACTGAAAAGATTGATATTTGATTTTGAAAAAATACGAATTTTACTAAAATAACATAAAGAAGCAATGCATATTGTAGATAATCGTGATTCCTCTCCTTATAACCCCACTGTTGGGTTTGTCGATTTGTACATACACCTATGCCAATGTGTTTTGAATTACTTTAATTATGTCAATCTCGGAGATATTTGGAGTTGTGGGATATATTGATGTACTTAATTAATATTAACTTAACTCTTTAAGAAATATCACTGTTAGTGTGCCTAAAACTTAAACAACTTAAGCGCTATTCTACAATTTCATCCAACCCTATTATACCTTGAAGAGAGTTATGTCTAATTTTGTATTTTTACGCTCCCTCTTTGGTGTCAGATAATTCCGCTATAAGCGCTGTAGTATCGGCTCAACGAAACTTATAGGTTATTTCGATGTTTATGTTAACCAATTATTCTATACTTATTCAGTTACTTTTTTGTTCCCAGCTCATTAAACCATACTCCAAATAACAAGATTTTACAAATATATAAAGGTTCTTTATTTGTTTACTTAATTCACATTGAATAAGATATGTTCTAATTAACATATGCTTGGGCTATAGGCTTCATGAATCGATTGTTGATTATTCTAATCCTTTATTTATATTTAGTTATATAGTGTGTTTTGATTTGTATTTAATTTAATTCAGGGTGTGAAGGTTCTTGTAACTGTGGGGAAGATTAAAAATACATAGATAAGAATGCAAGATTTACAAATTTGAAGTGTTGTGTAGTTAGTATGATTATTATAATATAATTTACCAGACTCGAACGAAGCAAATCGTGTAGGCGGTTGATCGCTAAATTTACTGTTCTGGACGATTATGCAGTACGGTTTTCTTTCTTCGGTTTAATAAAAGTAATTCTTGTCCTGTCCACTTCGGAATACAGCTTTGTGGATTGATTTACAGCCCGATTGATGTTTCTTCTGCAACGCCAGGATCCAAATCAGTTCTTCTTTCGGTTGAAGTAATTAGTGTTTTTCCGTGTAATTGAAAGGTTATAATTTCTGGTGTAGTGAATATTATTAATTGTGTTACTGTTAATTCTTTCTATTTGATTAATATCTCATCAATTCCCTTCGGAAATGGGACAGTTCCAGTTCTTTCTTGTAGACTTCAGTTATTTATTCTCTATTATGATTTCATATTGTATTGTTATTTGGTTAATCTGTATTGGTGATAGACGTAAATATTGTCATTAGAAATTTGTATTTTTATAATCGTATCTGGTAACTTCGAATATTACGATTAAAAAGATTATTCTTGGTTTTTTTAATCTCATCACATTCAGTTCATCCAAGCAATTCTTGTCAAAATCAACAATTTCTTCTCCTTTTTGTCGTCCCTAGCAACACATAATTCCTTCCTTCCACATGTTTTAAATATATAGTGTTTATTTCATATATTTTTTGTCTATTCTTTATCAATTTGCTATCCTATCGGAATGTAATTTTACCGATAGTTGGTTTATTATTTTCTACACATATTCTGCTGGTTTTTTGATATAAGCCGGTTTTTTTTCTTTTTTTTATATTTAATCCACTTTCGATATTATATGTTATTAATCGATATCATGGCATTTTGGTATTATCATAATTTGTATAAATTCTATTATATATCATTATTAATTTAATGTTTTTTCTAGCTCTTCAAATCGTATTTATTAATTATTATTAATTGATGTACCTAACCTTTATGTTATGAGTGTTTATTTAGTATTTTTGGCTGTTAGGCCTTTTATTGTAAACTGATCTACCTGTGTTTATAACTGTTAAACATCTATAGCCCCTTTTACATAAATTCATACATACAATCAAATCTTAACTATTAACATTTATATAAACAATTATTTTTCTAAATCTAATAACAATTTTATCTTGATCTATTGATCACATATAACAAAATTCGAATCTATGAACATTGATTAGCTGCTTCACACATCATTCTACAACAGTCATTGAATAATACAACTTGTTTCATTATCTTTCATTAACTCAACACATATTTGGTATAACATAACATAAACTTTATCATAACATTTGTTGTCATAAAATAATACTTCTTAACTCACAATTCTTATTTGTTATTACTATAAATTAAATCATTGTTTCATTTTTTTGTTTGCTTTTCATTAAACATATATCATCAGCTATTATTTAACTTACAGGTTCGTTTATTCTTGTTAACACTACCTTGCATCCTTATTTAATTTTATCTATGATTATCATTGTAATTATTGGATCTTTGTGCTATTATGGGGTTAAACATTGACTTATTTATTATTCGGTGAACCTTATTTTTATGTAACATGACTGCTAGCATTTCTGTTGCGTTACAATATGCAATAACAAACAGAAGTAATTAATATAAAGAATTAAACGAGTAGATAATCATTAAGAAAATTGAGCTAGCTGAGAGCAGCAACTTATAATAACTTTATAATAATGCATTAGTAATAAGATCAGTGGCGGATTAGACACCCTTGGGCCCCTAGGCCTGATTTGCTCTGCAGCCCCCCCCCCCCCCCCAACAACCTCAGGTACAACAAGGTTTTTACATTGACCTTTAAAAATAGAAATTTGAAATGTAAACAAAAATAACAAATATTTTAAAAAATTACAACACCAGATTAATTTTCAAGGAAATAGTTTACGTGTTAATTGAATAAAATTTGATCAGTATTATGAAATTAAGTAAAAAAAATCAATTATTTATTAACTTAAGCTATACAAATCGTGAAACTTTCCTTTGAAGCATAGTTTTTGGATTGGATATAAAAAATAGCCTAATCATTGCTAAATAAAAGATATTTTTATTGAAATGTAAAGACAGTTAATTAATAATTCATTATAAGATCAATAAGGAAATCAAAAGTACATAGCAATAGCTGAAGTTAATGTGCTAAAAACAGTTTTATTAAAAAATATTAATAAACTACAAATCAACTTTCCATGCTTTCATTAAAGAAAAGTCCTTAATAATATCATCAAAGTTCATTTCTGACAATATTTCTGCATTTGCTGTGAAACTGGTTAAGCTTGAAAGTCTGGAATCTGTGGTTGAGTTACAAAGATAATTTTTTACTCGTTTCAAAATACTCAAAGATCTTTCACCAGATGTATTTGTTGACATCATACACAAAAAAATTCTCAAAGCTGTGTCAATGTTGGGGAAAAGAGTTGTCAACTGTTTTTCACGTATAAACTTCAAGAACTCAGCAGGCAAATGGTGATACTTTACATTTAAGTTAAGAGCCTCGATAAACACCTTAAATGAATAAATTCTCCACCAAGATCTGAGGTAAGGTCAGCAGGATATTTCTGGGCCAAAACGGAAGCTTTTTCCCGAATTTCTTCATTTTCCAAGGTAAAAAGTTTGTATATGAAACCAAAAACTTCATTCTGATCGAAATAAATTTTCGATCTGTTTTTTAGCTCACTGGAAATGTTGTCGATTATGGGATAAAATTTATTTACGATCATGTCTTGTCTCCCGTAAAGTCTGTGGTGCTGCAGGTATCATATCATTCTTTGATTCATCATGAAATGTTTTTCTCTTTCTTGTCCTCTTTGAATGTAGATCGTAGTCAGCAGCCTCACTTTTGCACAATTCCATACCCTTCATCTCGTAATAGTCAAATCGTTCTCGTAATCCTTGTACATATTCTGAAAGAGATTTGTATAGATTGCAAATAATTCCTAAGTCAGTACTAATGCTTTGCATAGTGTTACTTGCTGCATTAAAGCGCTCCAGAATATCATTCCATAATACAAGTAATATCGCTATTTCTATTCTGCCAAAAAATGACATAGTCCTTCTGCTGCAGCTTTGGATTCTGGCTTTCCTTTTTGGTTTTCAGAAATATCTTGAAGTGCTTTATAAAACTCCCAGTAATGAAGTAGTAAAGCTCTTGACGCATGCCATTTGGCTGACCATCTGGTTATATTTAGTCTTTTGGGCAAGAGTTTTTTCTTGATGTTACTGTCTTTTATCATATTTTCAATTATTGCCCATCTTGAAGTTGATGCACTGAAAAACACATATAACTCTTGCATAAACATAAATAGCTTGATTGCTTGAAGGCAGCAGTTAGCTGCGTGCGTGCCCACCAAATTCAGTGAGTGTGCTGAACATGGAATGAATTCTGCAAGAGGGTTGCGACTTTTAATTAGAGCTCAAAGTCCTGAATATTGCCCAGACATGTTTGCGGCATTGTCGTACGATTGACCTCTCATATCATCAATAGAAATGTCTAGTGACGAAAGCGTGTTCAAAATTAATGCTTCCATTTCAGCAGCAGTGTGGTTTTCCATTCTAATAAACTTCAGAAATCTCTCTGTCGGACATCCATTATTTAAAACATAGCGAACAATAAAAGTTAATTAGTCATGATGAGATATATCAGGTGTTGAATCAACACTTATAGAGTATTATTTTAATAATATATATATACTTTCACTTATGAACTTACTATTGTCACTTCCCAAACGTTTCAAGATGTTGTTTCTCTTCTTCAGTGGGTTGAGTACTAACTGTCGATTACAGAATAACCGTTACGGAATGGAGTGTGTGGTGGGGGTTGATGGTGGGAAGGGGTTGGCGCTGAGGTTCGAATTACGTGTGTGGATCAGTGTGTCAAATAGTGTATGTGATTTGTAATGTATCTGTTCATTTAATAGAGTATTATTTGCTTGATTTTAACTCCTCGACAATTGTTGAAACAATTTTATTGTACATTGTTTCAATAAATTCATTACAGATTGTTTTTGACAAATAACTTATCTTTCCTTGCCCAGGATTGCCATGGTTTTGTATGTGGATCTTTAAAAAATCATCATATTCAGCTATTACCTCAAGAGTTCCTAGAAAGTTGCCATTTGATAGAGATCCAAAAACTTCATTTTCAGAACCCCGAAAGGCTGGTCCACGAGCACCAAGAAATTTAATTACATGAACAACACGAGTTAAAACCTTGTGCCAATAGTTCACTTCTATTAAATACTTTTGATGAAGAGCAGAATCAATTTTTCCAAGTACATTGCCTCTCATAACGTAAGATTGCATGTTAACTCTGTGTTCAGAACTTTTTTCATGTTGTAAAAGTCTAGAACTATTTTTCCAATCGTTAAAACCTGAATAAATGCGTTTTCAGTATCATTTTCATTTGTATGGAAAAGCTTGCACGGTACACAATAAAAACAGCCTTTAGAGTTCGAATACATTAACCACCCTCTTTTTTGTAATTGTCCATTTTGCAAACGAGTAAATAACATAGTTTTGTTGGCATATCTTGTCTTGTCTGGATAAACGCGTTTAGATTTCGAAAAATCACAGTCAGTTATTTTTGACAAGTCCTGTGGTAGGCTTTTCACAATTTTATCTTTTAGCTCATTTGTTAATGGTCCCCCAAAATTTGGGTCCGTTAAATCAAATTCAAGAATTTGTCCTTGCACATTACAGTTAGACTGTGCTCGTGCTTCTGAATCTAACGGAATATCGTTTAAAACAGTATTTTCAGGATCAGTACTTGTATTTTGCAAAACCGTTACAGAATCTGTAACTTCAGATTCGTTAACGTTACAACTAGGCCTATCATTTAAAACAGTATTTTCAAGATCAGTACTTGTATTTTGCAAAACCATTACAGAATCTGTAACTTCAGATTTGTTAACGCTACAACTAGGCCTATCATTTAAAACAGTATTTTCAGAATCAATACTTTGCAAAATCGTTGAAGTTGTAAAAAACTTATCTAACTTAACTGTTTTTTGCAAAGATTTCAAATAAGCATCGTCCTTAGCTTTTTTTAACTTACGTTTGTAAGCTCCACTTGTGGTGTGTAAATTTTTACTCATGTTTGAGTTTGATTAAGATGCCTACTGTAAGCGTTTAGCCTCACACAGAGTCGCACTTCGCACACAGAAACATTCAACACTAGTTAATACAACGCACTTGTCACTTGTAGAACTAAGACTTTCCCAACTTCCTAGGCTAACCAGTAACAATAACCTCAAAACAAACAGCTGCTTTGTTGTTCAGGCACACGGTCGTACATACAGGTCGGGACCAGGGTTGGAGAATGATGCCATGCGTCATACTCGATGACTGTTAGCATCTAGTGGCACCTGGTGACGCAATAGAGAACATTGTTTAAATGATGGGAAGAATTTGAGACATTTAATTTAGTTTTATATAATTTATAAATTAACATAAGATCGAAATTACGATTTTCAACTGTAAAACGCTTTTGTTAAACATTATGAAAAATAAAGAATCTATAAAAATAATTTAAGCAAAAAAAAAAAGGCCTGCGGCCCCTAGGCCTGGTCCTACCGGGCCTAATGGATAATCCGCCGCTGAATAAGATGTTACAATATGTTTGTGTCAAATAAGACTACTAATAATACATAGTAGGTATGTAAAAATATGAATCATGTGGGATCGTAAAATAAATAAGAAAGTAACGTGTAATCTGAGATTGCAAATTACTCATAATAAATATGTCAAAATAATAATGAGTTTCTAAACCGCTAACCAAATAAAAATTGTTAATAAAAAAAAATTGAATTAATTTATAAACCAATGAAATCGAATTATTATTATTATGATTACAACCTTCATTCTTGCACACACACAAATTAAATGTGAGGCAATGTACATAAAGATTTAACACTCGTCAATTAAATAAACACATTATATTTGCGATGTTGTAAAATGGCTTCCAAAAATGAGGGGCCAACACATTAAACCATGTGTTGTTGTAAATGGAGCCCAAGAACATGGGGCTTGACCATACTCATTTAATGAACTGTAATTGTAATACTAATATAATAATAAACATTACTAATAATAACATAATAAATAAAACGTAGTATAACCGGGTATCACCAATAATAATTATTTTAAAATATAATATAATAAATACGAAATAATTTAACACGGCAGCACCAGGAGGTTTTGATATGGAAGCACTTCAAAATATGATGCGTGCCTGGGTGGACAAAGTAAGTATAAAACAAAAAGAAGATAATAGAAAACAAATGGAAGAATTAAACCAGAATATGAATAAACAAACAGAAAGTTTAAATGATAAATTAGAAAGTATCAATGATAAACTAAATAAACAAACGGAGGATTTAAAAGAAGATTTAAATAATACACTAAGCGAATTAAAACAAGAAATCACAGATAGTACGATGCAGTTAGCAAATAAATTTGTAGACACGAATCAGCGCATTGATGCATTCGAAAATACAATTGAAACAATGCTTTATGAACAAACTATTATAATCGACAATAGGCAAGAAGAAATTTTAATAATTCAGGATGACGATTCTAAGGAAATAATTAGTACTAGAAAAGAGTATAAAATAGAATTTCAACAATCGTACCTGGTTAGCGACAATATCCAATTTGCTATTCAAACTCAAAGTAGTAAAACAATTAAAAAGGTAACACGATTGAAACACATCACACGCGACGATGTTAAGCACAGCAGTTATCGACCGAACAGTCATTATGATGATAATTATAATTATAATTATAAACACTACAGTAATTATTATTATACAACAAAGCGAAGCGCGAAGAAGCGAACAGCTGTTTATGTAGGCCTCACGCAAACTGCTAATACGGAATGCATTCGTCACGAGAGAGTAATTGAACATGCAGAGAGGAGAGAGAGAGAGAGAGGCAAGAGAGAAGTCGTTTCGTCTCATCAAAAAAAAAAAAATTCTCACCGTATGAGTGGGTGAGTTACACAGTAAAAACAGACGTTAACACAATGAGGGTGCGAAGTGGAAATTGTTATTTGTCGGTGACTAGGCTACAAAGGAACAATACCCAACATCTGGTCGACGGGCCCCATGCACTGTGTAGTCTAAAGTAGGGTGGAATGAGAGGACACTCAACGCTCTATTGTAAATAATTATTTTTAAAATATTACGATTTAAATTATTAATAAGATGTGAATAATATGTTAATGATAAGATGTAAATATGTAGAAAATTGCCATTTCTATGGAGGTATAATGTAGTATAAGGAATTTCAGCCAAAAGAGTGTAAGGAAGAATGTGAAGAAGATCTACAATAATGAAGAATGAAGTACATTGATTACCTATTGAATTCAAAGTTAGTAATGTATTAAAAAGAATGCTACAAATTATAGTAAGAAGAATCAAGATGATGGTAAGAAATCTAATGAATCAATCTCTACTATCAGATCAATATAAGATACGATTATTGACAAATGAAATGTTACATAAGCTAATCAAACCAACTCATGGTAGCTTAGCTCATGTATCGGCATTAAAAATGATTATTTATCCTTTAAATTAATAACAGGTGGAGAAAGAAAAAAAATGAATTGAAGAAATGTTATGATTGCCAGACTGCTAAAAAGCGAATCTTCATAGCTATGTGGAAATGCAAGGACACAGAAAGAAGCGATAGGGGGAGTTAAGGGCAGAAACTACTTAGGACCCATTACCACGATAAAGTCAGGGGGTTAAACATTTAATAGTCTATATAGACGTGTTTCTAAGGCAGTTCATCTGTATCCAATCATACGACCCACAACTAAAGCTGTCATAAAAATTCTGTTACGGAAGTGTATTCCAACACATTGTAAAATTAAAAGGATTCTTAGTGATCAGGGAGTGCAATTTCAGAGTGAAGTATGGCATAGAATATTGAGAGAAAATGGAGTACAGCCCATACTCACATCCATCAGAAATGCACAGGGAAATTTAGCCGAGAGAGTGAACAAGGAGTTGGGTAAATATTTATGAATCTACTGCCATAAACAACATAATAAATGGGCAGAATATTTACCATTCTTTGAAAAAGCTATGAACAAAAATTACAGTGAAGCTACAAGCTATACACTGATAGAGATTGAAGTAGATCGGCAACCCAACCGATTCTGGAGAAAGTATATTCAGAAACCTGCTAATCAGAACTTACCAGTCCCAGTAAGCATAAAAATTGCACATGCAAAACAGAGGATTATCAAGAAAGGTAATGAAAGAATGGAACGATTCAATAGAACTCACAAGTTGCAGAAATTTAAGGTGGGAGAGAAAATATTGCTGAAGACCAATCCAGTGGGAAAACGGAGTGAAAATACAGCGAAGAAATTCTTCAGATTATACGATGGACCCTATACGTTGCAGAGACAGATTGGACAACAAACTTTCATTGTATATGATGACATAAGATTGAAAGCAGTAGACAAATACAACGCTAGCTCTTTAAGAAAATTTTATGAATAAATAAGTAGGTTACTGTGACAATTAAAATGGAACGCCACTAAAAGCGGATGTTAGAGAACGACCAACTTAACATGCGTTGGGAGGGGAATATGCGTTGTTCTGCCCGCCACGTATAAGGGTAAATTAAATAATAAGCCAGTCATTATTATTTGAACTTAATGTAAATAAATGTATTGTATAAAAATTTTAATATATTGTCGTATGAAAAAAAATTAATAAACCAGTTATTTACATTTTTTTTATTTTAACCAGGGGAATAATGCAACAGTACAAATATGTTGGGTACTGTGCATTGCACAGGCTAATTTAAATAAGTAATTTGAACAAATAAATAACGCATTTTGGTAATAATAATAGTAAGTCGGCCTGCAATCTAAACTGTAATATAAACGCCAGATTGGCATGTTGAGACAGGGAGTAGAGCCAGCTGCTCTCTGCATGTGTGTACATGGGTAAAAGGTTGTGTGTGTGTGTGTGTGTGTGTGTGCGTGCGTGTGTGTGTGCGTGTGTGTGTGTGGAACTGGTTCATTCATGAAAAGCTCCACCCTTTCTTTAACAATATAAATTATTTGTATTTAATTAATTTATAAGGCTTTTGCGCATTGTAGCGAAAAACTTAAGACACCAAAATGTGTGGTTAAAAATAATGAACAAGTGTATAAAAAATTATGTAAAATGAAAAAAAGTGTTAGTGTAAGAAATTAAAAATCAATAGTAATTAAAGTAATGAAGATAAAGAAAAATGGTTTGTGCGTGATGAACGTCTAAAAAATTACCGATCAAATGAATATCAGGTAATGTGCCAAAGACTTCGCAGTTCGCGAAGACGAGCAAAATAAATTTAAAAGTAAGCATGGGTGAAGAGTGACACTCTCGACACTTTCAAACAGGCAGAATATTGTCGAGACATGATTTTTGTGCTCTGGGTATAAATACAAGGACGCGCAAACATCATTCTCTTTCTCGTCAGACCATCAAAGCAGCCGGAGGCCCTGCTCAAGAACTACAACTCTTCTTTGTTCAACTACTGATGTGATTGGAGGCTATGTCCAACAACTGGAATGCCTAGACATGATCGACGACCTGGGCAGCCAAAAACTCTATTAAGAAACCACAAGCAGAGTACGAGCATCCAGTGAATCCAGAGTACGTGCATCCAGGGAATCCAAAGTACGAGCATCCAATTATCCAGTATACGAGAGACTACAAGACTCCTAGAATACCCGACCCCAGGACTTCCAGGATCGAAGAGGATCATCCATATCCAGGACAAGGAATGGACTCGGGACCACACGTCTACGAGAGATTCACAAGTAAAGGACTCAGTACCAGGACCAGGAGGGTACGCTGAGGAACCACTACTAATAATGTGAAAGAAAGCCATATTTTCATCTTAACTGAAGACTGAATAAAAGACAATTTAATCTTGTAAAACAAGTAGAGAATAATAAGAGAAAGACTAATTTAATAAGAATGTAAATTGTAAGATTAAATGTAACTTTTCTTGTATATTAATTAGGGTAAGATTCAAACAGTCAAAAGTAATATTCACAGAAATATTTAAATTCTTTCACTAATAACTTACTGAAAAGATTGATATTTGATTTTGAAAAGAATACGAATTTTACTAAAATAACATAAGAAACAATGCATATGCAATAACAAAGAGAAGTAATTAATATAAAGAATTAAACGAGCAGATAATCAATAAGAAAATTGAACTAGCTGAGAGCAGTAACTTATAGAAAATTTATAATAATGCATTTGTAATAAGATGTTATAATATGTTTGTGTCAAATAAGACTACGAATAATACATAGTAGGTATGTAAAAATACGAATCATATGGGATCGTAAAATAAATAAGAAAGTAACGTGTAATCTGAGATTGCAAATTACTCGTAATAAATATGTCAATATAATAATGAGTTTCTAAACCGTTAACTAAATGAAAATTGTTAATAAAAATAAAATTGAATTAATTTATAAACCAATGAAATCGAATTATTATTATTATGATTACAACCTTCATCCTTGCACACACACGAATTTAATGTGAGGCAATGTACATAAAGATTTAACACACGTCAATTAAATAAACACATTATATTTGCGATGTTGTAAAATGGCTTCCAAAAACGAGGGGCCAACACATTAAAACCGTGTGTTGTTGTAGTACCTTAAATATAAAAATAAAAATATAAGTAATGTGGAACTGAGTAAAGGCCAGCAGTACTCCAGGTAAAAACCTTATATACATCACTGTAGTTTTAAACAATATCACTACTAATGTGACATTCCCCGTACTTGCTTGAAAAAATTTACCTTCTAATAAATTTTATTTTTTATCATCTAAAAAAATTGTAACTGTTTTTTTTTTTAACACTGTGAATCTACAATAATGATATTGTAACAAAAAATAAAAAATGACACTGCAATATGATGAAACTTGTACAAGATTTGATCATAAGAACCTCACTTTCTCCAAATAGGGTAAAATGAATATTCCCTGCTTTTCCCCTATACCCTTGTATATATTTTATTTAATGAATAATTAAGAACATAGAACAAAGCTACTAAAATTTTAAGCTTTTCTGTTTTCATAGCAATTTTAGTTAATTAATGGCCCAAAAATCTCTCCATTAACCAATGATTTTAAGGCCTGGAACAAACTTTCTCCATCATTTACTTCAACAACGATTTTGGCTACTCTCATTCTTGGACAGCCAAAAAATTGAATTATTAAGTTTTTAATCGTTAGCAAAATGATTTAATGATTTCAAAGATAAAAATAAGTTTAACATTTCAAATTTAACAATAGAGTTACAAAGTTGAGCAACTTTTTAATGACTAATTTAATCATTAATTCCAAGTGTGTAAGACAGGAACTAATAAGTTGATTTAAGTTTAATAAGGTGAGTTGATTTAACTCATGTGCTTGGGTTTGAACATTTGTTATAACTAAACATATAAAAAAAAGGTCATTCTAATATGATCTTTTGTCATTCTGTTAAATTGTTTTTGTATACAACTATTTATAACGTACATGTTTTGTGTATTTTAAAATAGGGATAATTGAACACGTGTGGTGATATTTTTAGTAAAGACACGATTTACTACCAATAAAAATCTATTTCTAAGGTTGCTTATCCTGCACTAAAGTAAATAAATTAATAAAGAAAACAAAGTGTCATGACAAGAAAGTTGCTGTGACATTAGTATTTTGGAGGCTAAAAAAATTTTGTAATGTTGTGACAACAGGTAAATAAATAATGGGTGAATATTTCCCATGTCTCTTGGTGTAGCTAAGAAAAAAATCTTGTTTCAACAAGCTAATTTGCCTACTTACAAATCTGTGTGTTGATTGGGAAAACAAGTGACTTAAGATACAACTTGGTGAAATATCATAAAATTTTGTTCTTCCAGACTTTCATCTGCTCCAGAACTTCCAGAACTTCATGAGTGGAGAGTGTTTCAAATTAAATAAAGAAGTAACAGCAGCTGTAGAGGAATATTTTTCAGCCTTCTAGACAGTCATTATAGGGACATGATATACAATTATTTCGAAACACTGCTTGGTTAAGAGATATTAGGCCAAAAAAAAATTTATTTTAAATTAGGAAGCTATTTTTTTATTGTCAAACCAGCAACTTTTTAAGCAATCCTTGTAACATTGTTTTACAATGTCTCAAATTGTTTTAATGCTTTCTTGAAACTGCTTAATAATATCCATATATTTAAACAGATTATTACACAACATATAACTTTAAAACAAATTTTTAGGTCTTCAGTCACAAGTTATGATTTCACTTGCAAATCTGTTACTTCCTTCAGTCCTAATTCATATAAGAATGTAAAATTGGTTTTGTTGTTGTGGCTGCTAGATGCACTGGAGAAAGATTCACAAGTGAATGCGGATACAAAGCACAGTCATATAGTATCCTGCCACCAGTGCAAACTGCAAGTTTAACAACACATAATTCTTTTGCTTTCCGATATGGAAAATTGGAAATGACTGCCAAACTGCCAATGGGTGACTGGTTGGTACCAGGTTAGTATCCTCTCAATTAATATTTATTAGTGGTTAAAAAGTCTAAACTCAATTTAAAAAAATTAAGCTTTTTTGAACTTTACTACAAAATGTTGATTAGATGTATGGAAAGTAACTGCAATAAATAATATTGGCCAGTATTCCCGAAATTGCTCCACAGAGTGCTTGGTGCCCCAATGAGCATCTCCAAATAGATATTTAGAGATGCTAAATACTCCGCAAATAGATTGGAAAGAAAAATTAAAAATAAGACAAAATTTAGTACAGTAACTACTACAATTTCATTCCCAGACACTCTGCATTTTCAAGTTTTTGTTTTTTCTTTTTTGTAGAAATTCACTGTTTTTAAAAATCACATACACATACATATAGAAAAAATTTAGTGTGTCATGAGAAATACACCAGAAGTGAGAACTTCAGTGCTGAATGGTGAGTGAACCGATTCAGTGTGTAAAAGGTTGCTTATATATTTTATTGTTAGGACAGTCTAACTGATCATCTTATGGTACAGTGGAAAAACAAAATACAGACACCAATTAAGTCACTAATCACCAGTTTTAATTATTCACAATTAACAGTTTGAAATCAACAAGTTATTTAACAAGATTATACTTGTAATAGTTCAAATTAAATTTGTACACACGAAATAATAATGTCAAGTAACAGAGTCCACACAATAATCACTTTTCAATAATAACCACTTGAATGCACTGTGTAATCACCAAATGTTAACTGACTTCCAAGCAGCAGGTGTTGGCTATTTATAGTCTGCACGGTTCCATAATGAGCCTCCTTAACAAGCACTCAAAAATTCTAGAGGATACTTCAGCGCGGCCTTAGCAAAAACACGCGCTGGGCTAACTGAGAACGACACTATCAAGTGTACGAGAACATTCCGTATTGTGCAACACTGCCCCCTACTTAAGCCTGTTTGTCCCGAACTGGCAAACCATCTCTGACGTAATACTTGGCCAGACTATCTACGTGGACGACCTTCAATATTCACTGTCTTTCCTGTTGAATCCGATAAACAACATCGTTGATTCTCTTTTTCACAATATAAGGTCCTTCCTAGTTAGTGAAGCTTAGGTGAGTGACCATGGCGGCGCTTTGGGTTGTACAACCAAAGCTGATCTCTTTCTTAGAAAACCACACTATTGCTGCAAATGTCATACCAAGTTTTCATTTTATCACTAGCTATCTTCACCCGTCCTCTTACCAAGCAATTAATTTCTCGCAGTTGGTTTTTGCCAAACACAAATTTTGCTGGAGTTATGCCAGTTGTGTCGTGTACTGACCACCTTATCACCGTGTCTGCTTGGTTCTCATCAACAACCTTTGAAAGATGCTGCTCAAGTGTCCTATTGAACCTCTCAACCATTCCGTCCAACTGTGGATGGAAGGGCGTTGTCCTGGTTTTACGAATTCCGAGTAGACGACATAATTCTTTCAACACTCCTAACTCGGAATTCCTCCCTCCATTCATATGGATTTCCATGGGACTCCATAACGGCAACAGAAGTTGTGAACTAAAACCTTTGCCACATTGGTAACCTCCTGGTTTGGAAATGTGTAAGCTTCCACCAACTTAGTAAAATAGTCATCTATAACCCCATGATGTACCGGTTTTCATCGTCAGTAACTGGGGAATGTCCAGAAATGTCTATGGCAATTCTCTCGAATGGCAGTCCAACGTTGTACTGTCTCATTTTCCCCCATTCTGGTTTATGGGCCCTTGCTTGCAGCACATATTTCACATATCTGACACAAAACAATTCTTCTAAATATAATTATTTCACTACTGACTCAGAACACAAGTCGGTAGTATTTGTGTTCCGAATCGGTAGTGAAATAATTATATTTAGTTAAGTAACGGACACGTCATGGACAACGAAATCCAAGAACAATTCTTCTACGTCGTGGCGAAGGTGAAGCCAATAGAATCGCTTCCATATTTTGTCAAGGATTTTGTTAACACCAAGATGACCTCTAGACATTCCATCATGCATCTTTTTCAAAACAGACTGCACTTTACTTCGGGGAACTATAAGCTGCATGACCACATCTCATCCATCTGCACTATTCCAAGCACTTTTCAGCAATTTGTTCTCCAAGGTAAGAGATTCCCATTGTGCCCAGTAGCCCTTCAGCTCTTCCGAACCATGGCAGATATCTTGCTAATCCGGGCAGTGACCTTCCTCTTTTGCTGTCACGATTGGTCCAATGTCTTTGTCAGTCATCTGTTCTTGTTGAAAATCTTGTGTTGTCCAGCCATCTGCCAGGAAATCTACAGTGATGGCTTGAACATTACCATGCAGACACCCCCGTCTATGTTGTACCTTGAAGTTGTACTCTTACAGACGTTCAAGCCACCTACCAGCTGCCCTTCCGGATTTTTAAATCTCAAGAGCCATGCAAGGGTGGCATGGTCAGTGCGTAGTGAAAACTCTCTCCCATAGACTTATTTATGGAAGTGCTCCAAAGCTCGGATGATTGTCACCAACTCTCTCCTTGTAACACAATAATTTCTCTCTGATTTAGAAAGCCTCTTGCTGTAGTACACTATTACTCGTTCTTCACCATTTTGAACTTGAGACAAAACTGCTCCTAGACCAGTATTGCTTGCATCTGTGTCTATGATGTACTTCTCTTTGTAAGCTGGGAAAGCAAGAATTGGCTGCAAACATAATGCAGTTTTCAAAGTCTGAATGCTTTATCATACTCTCTCGACCACTGGAAGTTACATTTATTTTCCATTTGAAACACTATAAGTTAATTTAAATAATAAAATACTCTTCGAGTCCCTCGTTTGGGGCCACTGTAACTCTATTAATTAGTGCAGATATGTTAAACTCCCTTATGGATATCTCCAGAGTTCTACAGACGAACACAGCTGCAGAAAGGATTATTTGAAGGTTACCAGTACACATATAAATACGCAGTTCGTTTTAAAACAAATCGCTTCTAATTTATTAGCCACATTACTTACTCGTCAATTAAACACTAGTCTTTATATTAGTGATACATTAAATTCAAACAAATTAATAAATGAAATCTTTCTTAACCTATAACAAATTATATCTTTTTGAATAAACCAGTACGTTTATTTTTTATTTTTCATCTTGCTCTCATATTTAATATAAAAACCTTTTCCTTAGAGATCTCTTTGGTTTTTACGTTTTAAGCTTTTGTTAATCAAAATTATAATCATCATTTACTTAACACTGGTTTAAATGTTAATATGCTGTAATTTTAGTTACCCATCCATTACGTTTTCTTCTGGTTTGCTACGCCATCTCATGATAACCGTTTTACCCGTTTTTTCGCACTCCGGCACTATTAACATCGAGTTTGGTTGTTGTTAAATAATTTATGCACTGGAAGATGTATACTGTATATGTTTTTTATATATATAGCCGGCCTTAAATTTGCTCAAACACTATATAGTTAATTGACTGCGCTATATTGTACACTTTATAATTTTATTGTAATGTTTTGTATAATTTATAATATTCTTACTGTTTTGTTAGATTGGCTGTTTTTATTTTATGGCCTATCTTGCACGTCCGAGGCCACTGTTTTTGATTAACGAACTATGCTGCTTCCTGCTACTGTCTGATGTGATTACTCTGGTGACAAACTGCATACTGTGATTCACAAAGCCTGCTGCTGGGGCAGTTACGAAATACGTCTAGTCTAGTGGTCTAGACCAGTGTTCCGCAACCTTTTTTTACTCACGGCACACCCCAGACGGGCCTAGACTCAACACGGCACACCAAAATGTCTGTCCCCTCAAAATCATATGAATCTTAATATAATTACAAAATATTACGTCGTTATGTAATCAATGTTTATTATTATTATTATTAATATAAAACAGGAATAGACTCATGCATTTATGAACAATTTATTAACTTTAATTCACTGTAGAAAATACGAATTTTAAAGTAAATAACTCTACTCATACCTTCAATGTGATACTTGAGCCTGCTTAGCTGCACACAGACGGCTGATTCGTGGCGGAATCGTTGACAAAGCAAGCCTCATTTCTTCATTGATAGATTTGAGTCTCTCTCTCTTTGATTTTTAATTTCAGTCAATGTCGAGAAGCCCAGTTCACACAAATATGTAGTTGAAAATGGTAATAACACATTAACTGCCATCTCGGAGATAGCCGGGTATTCACTGCTTATTGACAACCAAAATGTTTCCAAAGGCACTTCAAAAAATTTTGATTTCAATGTTCTGTCTGCTTTCAAATCTGCCATTTCCTCTTGTAAGCCTAAATTATTCGGAAGATGTTTCGAATCCATAATGAATGGATCACGAACCCAGTCAAAATCTTCAACACTCTCTCCAAAATATTTTTTGAAATTCTGCTGCAAGAGTACTAAATGTTCTTTAATTAAGTCCATCAACACCTTATTATCGTCAGCAAGGGGCCATACAGTTGGGGACATCTCACACGATCCATTTTCATTTGTCTGTATCCACAAATTTAACTTATTAATAAATCCTTGAATCTTATCCATATTAGTCAGAATATTTTCGTTTCTATATTGCATTTTTCTGTTTAGTTCATTCAAGTGTACGAAAATATCGGAAAGATATGCCAACTTAGATACCCATTCATCATCTGCAAATAAATCCGCATACTCATGCCCCTCAATAGTCAAAAATGCAAGTACCTCCTCTTTAAGTTCAAACATTCGCGTTAACACTTTACGTCGAGATAACCATCGTACTTCTGTATGTAGCAGAAGTGTAGTGTGCTCTGATCCCATTTCTTGATACAAAACGTTAAAAATCCGCATATTTAGGGGCCGCGATTTGATGAAGTTTACGACTTTTACTACTTCGTCCATCACAATTTTCAGAGGAGATGGCAAAGACTTAGCAACAATGGCTTCGCGGTGAATGAGACAATGGTCGGTTCGTAAGTTAGGATTTACTTCGCGTACTTTACCCACGAATCCTTTCACTCGGCCTGTCATAGAAGCGGCTCCGTCTGTACAAACACTAACGCAATCCTCCCATGTTAATTCATTACGGACCACATATTCATTAGTCGTACGAAATATTTCTTCACCGGTTGCTCGCTCGGGTAGTTCTTTGCAAAAAAGAAATTAGTTGCAATTACATCCCCATCAACATACCTTATGTAGGAAAGAAGTTGTGCGTGACCGCCAATATCGGTGGACTCGTCGATCTGAAGTGAGAACTTTCGACTGCTCTTTATTTTCTCCTTTATAATGTCTTCGATGTCACTGGACATGTCACTAACTCGGCGGCTGATTGTGTCAGCAGAGAGAGGAATTTTTGAAATTTCAGTACCAGCTTCTAAACCCAGGACTATTTTTACCATTTCTTTACATGCGGGCATTAACAACGTTTCTGGTATTGTGTGTGGTTTTTTGGCCTTTACGATAAGTTCAGCTACCTTATAGCTAGCTTCCTGTACTTTTTGCGAAACACGTACCGACGTAGTCATGAGCGTCACTTGTTTTTTATTTTGTTCCAACAACTGACGAAAATAATTCATATCTTTACTTAACAGAGAGGAATGTTTTGTTGACAAATGTCATTTCAATTTACTGGGAACCATAGCAGCATTACTGAGTTTTTCACCACACACAACACACTCGGGGATTGGGCGTGTTTTGTCACCACACCAAAAAACCCGTAAGATAAATAATTATCACTATATTGCCGGTGAACTACTTTCTGTTTCTTTCTTTTGGGCTCGATGGTTTCACTACTCGCACTCGAGGACGGACCACTCTGTACAAGGAACTTATCCATATCGAAAAAATAATAGTTTAATAACACTGGTAAAATAGTAAGACTGGTGTAGCAATCACAATATTCGCAATATTTCTTTGCGGTGAACACAAAGCTTGCCGCCTGTAACCCATCAAACTGGCCCAATATTTCAGACGAGATTACAAATAACTCAAGATAAGCAAACTATAACAACAATATTGAGTAAATAAATTACATTTAATTTCTATGAAAATATAACAGTTATCAACATGTATTAAGAATAAACAAGCACCTTCTTACTTAAAATCGACAATTAATTTATTACAACAATAGGTAAAAATTCATGTCACACCTTTCACCTTGTGACGGCACACTATTGTGCCGCGGAACACCGGTTGCAGAACACTGGTCTAGACAGTTGTTTATGCTAACAGTGTGTTACTCTGAGGCACCTCACAGGTGGACATTAACAATTGAATATTAAATCTGAATTGATATGAAATAAAATTGAAACTGGGGTAGCCCACAATTCTGTACCGTTACAATACCCCCCCAATAAGAGATTGGATGCCGAAGTATACAAACTCTTATTGCCTAAAACCTAAGAGGATCAGTGAGGATATGGCACCACAACCCCCCTGAACACTCTACTAAAATCATGGGTACTTACCCCCCTAGTCTGGTGACTGTGGCAGCACCCATCCGATCTTACTGAACTTCTCTTCTCGAGATCCCAACACCATAAGCTCGGACCGATACCCGCCACAGTATCACCCGACTCTAAAACATTCAATTAAAATTTAACAAAAAGCCTTTCATTATACCATATCCACAACTGATTGGATTCCTCTTAGCTGTACTGGTTCATTAAAGTACTGGTTCATTTTGTTTTTATTATAAAATATAATATGCGTTTGACTGCATTGTGATAGGACTTCTAAATCAGTTACCTGGGTCAATTAAAATTTAACCATCAGACCCATGCTCACACGCCATCACAATGATTTCAACTCATCTTCAACAAGTTGCATTGGTTTCACTCAACAATATAGCTTAACCCTAGAAGATACAATGTTAACAGGACAATCTAAGTTTACAGTAGTACATATGCATTCCAGACAAATTAAATCATGTTCCCAGTACAATATTGCCCATCCAAAATAATGCATTAATTATACAAAATTGCATTAAATCTCAACAATTTATTACTTATCATTATTCAAGAATGTTTATACTTAGCTGCTATATATATATATATTTTTTTTACTACCCCCTTTTAATCCCTTAACCCCTGATACCCGTTACATTTTACTGTGTTCTGCACTAGGCTTCTTGGCCCTACAGACCTCATCCTAGCCGTAAACCACATCTCCCTCGTGACCTGTAACTGGGTCACCCCCATCCACACTCACTATTTCCCCCCTTGGACTGTAGCGCCCAGTTGCTTCCACAAGGACTGATGCGGAAGGGGTGGACATTTTTTTCTTTTATTCCACCCCCATCCTTGCTTCGGCGTTACAATAAAAATTCAGTATTGCACTTACTATTATTGATTGATACGCCCCTAATGGACTACCACCCCTATCTGGGTGAAAATAGCCCTGTTCCAAAATTGGGTAGATTCCCCTAAAAATAACCCCCCTACTAAGTCTAACAAACCACCGGGTTAACAAAACAAAACAAATCACAAGCCGGTTATATCAAGTAAAATTTATGATTTGTCACAATTAACTACTTTCACGGACATTTGAGACAATGAATAATAAATTTGACGTTATAAATTGTCATTTTGATGAAATAAATAAGCAAAATGCTAAGTTTGAGGTTAATATAAATAAACGGTTTGACGAGATATTAGACAAAAATAATGGTTATATAGTTGAAAATGAGGTATCTAAGAATGATACGGTAAGTGATAATAATGACAAGGAGAGTAGAGAGTTAGTTGAAGTAGAGCTTAAGAATGAAGTGTTGTTAGCAAATGCTGATGAGAGTGAGAGAGAGTATGAAGAGAGTATACAGAGGGTAAAATTTTCCTGTGGTGTGGTTGTGGGTGAAGAAAATGCTTCACGAGTGTATTTGGGAGACGTATGGTCTACAAATAATTGTCCCTTGATTTTTTGTGAATCTGGTAAAGCCAGATGTTGTAGTAACAAAGTGGTACCCTCTGTATGGAGTGAGAGAGAGAATGTGAAATGTTGTAGTGATGAAAGTAATTATGAGGGAGAGAAAGAGTGGTTTAAGCTAAATAGAGATTATGGAGAGTTGATAGAGGATATGAATATTAAGAGAATTATAGTAAACACTGAGTATGTTGTAGTTGATGATGATAAACATTTACCTGTGGGGAGAGTTAATGTACCGGTAGTAGCAGAATACTGTAATAATGATGTAATTGTAATAACAAACACTGACGGAGACTTTATAAAAAATACTAATGTCGACTTGATTTCTGATGAGGTAATAATAGGGGGTAACCCTAGGTATTATTTTCGTACAATGGGAAAAATAAAATTTTATGGCTATAACACACAAGATAGCCATATGTTGCGTATCAATAAAATTGAAAAATGTTACGTGCAGAAAAGACTAATTTTTGACGATGGAGGTTGAGTATAAACTCAATGAATGGACATTTTAAATACTTTAATATATGATCCTGACCTTGCCGAATTTGGAAATGAAGTGTGGTAAAACTGAACAATTAATGATGAAAATTTGTAAATAAATTATAGTGAAATTAATTGTGTGTGTATTGTAAAATGTTTTATATAAACCATGTGTGTATGTAGTAGAAATTGAATTTAATAATAATAATACTTTATTTTGCCAATTAACGATAATAATTAATAAGAGGAAATAAGGAATTTTAGTCTGTACTGTGTGTTTATATTAAAAGTGTTCTAAATAATGTAATTAAAGTTAAACTGTTCTGATTGAAGTTAAAATAAAGCTAAGTTAAAAGTGAGAATTTTATTAATAAAGTAAAATCAATTTTGGTACGAATTGGTACAAAAATAGTAGTTGATAAATATGTTAACTAAAAGATTTATAGAAATTGAAAATTAGAAGTACAGGTATTAGGGGTGATGTAATTTTGATTGTTGAGACAGAGTGTTTATAAAAACAGTCTGGCATACAACTGTTTATGTAAACAGGTATGTGGCCTGTTGTGACTAATGTTTACAGCCAGGTGTTGAAGTTGAAAAATGTTGTATTCTGCTGAATCATTGCCAGTAGTAAAATCCTATTATGAAACAAAAGAAACACCAAATGTGATGGAATGTAGGCAATAATTTTATGTAGGGTCATTTTGAAAGACGTAATTAAAGTAAATAAAGTTGTTTTGTTCTTCGTATTGTTTAAATTAGCAGCCATCCTTACTATTTCTTTTAGTTAGCAAATTCATAAAAGAAATAGGAAAGTTGTTTTGAATAAGTCAGATTGATTTAATGAGGAGTTGAGGACTTAAATTAAAATAAATTGGTAATTAAATTAATTGAAAAGATGATTTTTAATAATGAATTTAAATTTATTCTGATTCAAATGTAATGGTAGAGTAAATAATAATTGATGAAAAAAAAAATGATTAAAATATTCATTTAAAACTGACAACTGATGGAAATATTTGGGCTGAGATAGTGTTTGGGAAAATAAGATGTTCATATAACTATTCATGTAAACTTTTACAATTGACAGTCTATGTTTTGTTTAACTGTAGATTCCCCACCTAAGTGCGGCCATGACCTCACCGGATCATGACCGTGAAAGTAGTTAATTGTGACAAATCATAAATTTTACTTGATATAACCGGCTTGTGATTTGTTTTGTTTTGTTAACCCGGTGGTTGGTTAGACTTAGTAGGGGGGTTATTTTTATTTATTTGTTATTTACTTCATCGTGTATCTCTTATTGGGGGGGGGTATTGTAACGGTACAGAATTGTGCGCTACCCTAGTTTTAATTTTATGTCATATCAATTCAGTTTCAATTTTCCATTGTCAGACTTCACCTGTGAGGTGCCTCAGTTTAACCAGCAATACACACTGTTAGTCTAAACAATTGTCTAGACGCATTACGTAACACTTTGCCAGCAGCAGGCTTTGTGAATCACAGTATGCAGATTGTCACCATAGAAGCAACAGCCAACCGTAGTAAGCAGCAGCATACAGTACAGTTAAAATTAAAAAATAGTGGCCTCGGGCGTGCAAGATAGGCCTAAAGCAAATGGGCCTATCTAATAAAAACATAAAAGCAGTTCCATGGTAACTTTGCAACTTATGGTCGTGCGACCATTAACATTCTAAGTGCCCGGGCGAATCTCAAAAGCCGGCTGGCTATATAAAAAACATATACAGTATACATCTTCTAGTGCATAAATTATTAACAACAACCAAACTCGATGTTAATAGTGCCGGAGTGCGAAAAAAACGAGTAAAACGGCTAACACGAGACGGCGTAGCAAACCAGAAGAAAACGTAATGGATGGGTAACTAAAATTACAGCATATTAACATTTAAACCAATGTTAAGTAAATGATGATTATAATTTTGATTAACAAAAGCTTAAAACGTAAAAAACAAAGAGATCTCTAAGAAAAAGGTTTTTTATATTAAATATGAGAGCAAGGTGACAAAAATAAAAAATAAACGTCCTGGTTTATTCAAAAAGATATAATTTGTTATAGGTTAAGAAAGATTTCATTTATTAATTTGTTTGAATTTAATGTATTACTAATATAAAGCCTATTTTTTTAATTGACGAGTAAGTAATGTGGCTAATAAATTAGAAGCAATTTGTTTTAAAACGAACTGCGTATTTATATGTGTACTGGTAACCTTCAAATAATCCTTTCTGCAGCTGTGTTCGTCTGTAGAACTCTGGAGATATCCATATGGGAGTTTAACATGTCTGCACTAATTAATAGAGTTACAGTGGCCCCGAACGAGGGACTCGAAGAGTAGTATTATATTATTTGCAAAAACTAATAGTGTTTCACTGGCCCCCGATACAGGGACGGCGAGTGTAATTTGTTATTACATTCGCCAGACCTAAATAAGCTGCAGAACGGGTTATTTGGAAGTGAGGGTGAGGGTAAATAAAGTAATTCCATAATGGAGAATGAAAATATGTTAACTGAGTCCATATACTGTATATGTTTTTTATATATATATAGCCGGCCTTAAATTTGCTCAAACACTATATAGTTAATTGACTGCGCTATATTGTACACTGTTTATAATTTTATTGTAATGTTTTGTATAATTTATAATATTCTTACTGTTTTGTTAGATAGGCCGTTTTTATTTTACGGCCTATCTTGCACATCCGAGGCCACTGTTTTTGATTAACGAACTATGCTGCTTCCTGCTACTTGTCTGATGTGATTACTCTGGTGACAAACTGCATACTGTGATTCACAAAGCCTGCTGCTGGGGCAGTTACGAAATACGTCTAGTCTAGTGGTCTAGACAGTTGTTTATGCTAACAGTGTGTTACTCTGAGGCACCTCACAGGTGGACATTAACAATTGAAAATTAAATCTGAATTGATATGAAATAAAATTGAAACTGGGGTAGCCCACAATTCTGTACCGTTACACATTAGCTCATGTAGTGATTTAGCAATAGTAGTGAACCCTTTCACAAAACATCTGTAATATGAGCATAACCCCAGGAAAACCCAAACTTCATGTTTAGGCCTACTCTTTGGAACTGGCCAGTCTCTTACAGTATCTACTTTATTGGGATCCCTGCTAACACTCGCTGCCAAAACCAGATGGCCCAGATACTGTACTTCCTCCTAGAATAGAGAAAACTTCTTTGAGCTCAGTTTCAGTTGTGGGCCATGAATTCTAGTTAGAACCTTCTTAAGGTTTTCCAAATGTTCTTTGAAAGTCTTCCCGATTACTATGACCAGGGGCGGATTAACCATTAGGCTGACTAGGCTGTAGCCTAGGGTGCGGTACTTTGGGGGGCGCAAAATTTTAGTTAAAAAATAATAAAATTTTACAGCTAAATGTAAAATTGGTAATAAATTACAAGGATAAAAATTTGAGTTCATTTTGAACACAGGCGCCTGTTTGCGAGAAATTATGGTAAAACTGTACATAAATAATAGAAGTGCTTTCCAAACTGTTTTCTCTGGTTATGAGTCATCGGCGGCTGACACTCATAGAACTATGCCGCCCCCGACTTTCGTGGAATTGCCGACCACGTTATCTATTCCATCCAGTTTAGATAGCTTTGTGCATTTTCCTTACTATGCCCGTCACTAACTGCAGTGGCGAAAGATCTTTTATTTTTGAAGAGGGTGAAGACTTATTTATCCCCAAATTTGTGGCATGATAAACTGACCAGTGTAGCCCTCTTATTCATTGAAAGTGACTTTCTGCAAGGACTTGATTTCAGTGAGGTGATTAAAACGTTTGCTCAATCTAAAGTGAGAAAAAAGAATCTAGCTTGAACTTTACGTGAGTCTTAACAAATCCACAAAATATTTAACTGATTGTCTTCTTTGTGTAAATGATGTTAAATGTACCCTTAATAAAACTGTTATAATTCTGTAACTACTTAGTTAATTTTTTCCTTATAAAAGCCATGGAAACTACAAATGGTCGAAGTTGTAACTCTAAACAATCTCTGAAAAATAGCCTGTTTTCAATTCTTGAGACTATTTCAAAAACAGTAAGATACTTGAAATATTCCTAAATAAGAAATATATTGTAGGGTGTTTAAAGCTTCATTCAGCCCCTTGAAAATAAACGTAAGAGTAGCCTATGGGAGGTGAGGGGGCGCTAAAATATAATTAGCCTAGGGCACCAAGATACCTTAGTCCGGCCCTGACAATGATGTCGTCTAAGTAAACAAGGCAAGTTTTCCATGTCAGGCCTCGGAGGACCAGATCCATCAATCTTTCAAATGTTGCTGGTTCATTACAGAGTGCAAATGGCATGACTCTAAATTGGAATAGACCACATGGGGTCAAGAAAGCTGTCTTTTCCTTGTCTTGTTGATGAAGACCCACTTGCCAATATCCACTCTTCAGGTGCAATGTGGAAACCCACTGAGCTCCAGACAGCGTGTCAAGTGTATCGTCAACGCAAGGTAGTGGATAGCACTCTTTCTTTGATTTCATTGTACAACTTCCTGTAGTCTAAGCACAAACATAATCCACCGTCCTTATTGACTACCAATGCTACCGAGAAGAGCAAACACTTACAGAGGCTCGATTATTCCTTCTATCAAGGACCTGTACTAACCAAGACATTTCCTCTTGCTTAGCTAATGGAGATCTTCGTGGAGATTGGCGTATTGGTGTTGTATCCCCGGTATTGATGGGATGTTGTACAAGAGTGGTTCTTCCCAATGACTGGCCCCAAACTGCAAAAGAATCTTTAAATTCATGTAAAAACTGTCCAAGTTCTTTTACTTCACTATTTGAGAGATCATTAGAAGATCTGTTCATCAGTTCCTGAAGTTCCTCTGGTAATTCGGAAGTATCCGAAGCACTGGCTCTTCGTTGTCATTCCAGCTACCCAGGCCACAGGTGACATTATTTTACCTAGGTGCGTATTGCTTTGTAAAGTGGTGGCTTGGTCCAACATATTTGCCACTCTAATAGGTACATTTCTAGTTTTGTCAGCTTTTACTAAACTTCTGGCAATTAGTATGCCAGGTGTGCTGACTACCTGGGGTTCAAAATAGAGCACTGGTTACCCCTAGTATCTACCTCAGTTCTAACCATGATGATCTTTTCGGAGTTTGGCGGGACAGTTACGGCCACCTGATTTATCATGTCCATCGATTTTTGCGATGTACTCATTATGGAGAGCATTACCTCTTCTTTTCTGATTCTCAAGACATTGCTTTTGAAGTCGACTATAAATCCATAGTTAACATTGACAGCAAGAATTGCTTCATCCATAATGTCTACAACAAGTACTTTATGATCAAACTCAAGTCAACCAAGGTGTAGGTATATCTCCACTTTTTCAAACATTTTTACAGGCCGTCCAGTAGCTGTCTGCAACCTGCAAGAGCTCCAGATTAGTTTGAGATTTTTCACCACATCGGGGCGCACAATGGAAACTGTTACGCCTGTGTCAACTGTAATCAAGGTTGGTCTTTCTTTAACAAATCCGGTAACCACCAAGCTCCTATTTTTCTGAAGTGTAATTGTGTATTGTCTAGGGGTTTGTTCCTCCAGTTAGTCAACACATGCCCCATTGTACTGACTACCGCTTGTTTCCCTGCTGCCTACTCTAACCTGACAATCTCGTTGTAGATGTCCAGGTTTTCCACATCTATAACACTTTCGTGTTCTATCCTTTCTTACTTTATTCTGTGGTGCCGTTTGTTGGGTCTCTGTTCCTTGCTCTTCTTCTTCATTGTCTGTGCCATCGCAATCTTGTAGCACACACAGTTTATGACTTGCCCAACCAGATGCTGACTTTGTGGCCTTAAATTGTAAAGCATGTACCAGGGTGTCTGCGCTATTCTGGTGTCTTACCATTTGTAACACTTGACACTTCTGGCACTTCAAGATAAGCCAGTCTAATTAGTCTGTTGATACTTGCTTCAAACTCTTGAAGACTTTCCCCGGAATGCTGTCGCCTTGCTCTCAACTCACTCTCAACAGCAGTACACACTCGCAAATGTTTATCACTATACCGTAGTTCTAGAGCTTTTATCAATTCGGCATACGTGTTCTGGCTGTCAGGTATTACTTTGTGTAGTAGTGTTGCCTCACGTCCTTTTCATGAGACAACGAGTGAAACTCCCGTGTCTTTCTCTGTCCAATTATTTGCGCTAGCAGCAGCTTTCAAATTGCCAAATATACGTCGCCCAGTATCTACTTCCATCAAAGGTTGGAGCTTTGACATGAACTACCCCAACTGCAGGCAAGGTAACTTTCTCTGTTATCTATTCCATCTTTATCATTGGTACAGTCTGATCAGAAATTTTTTGGTAGTATCTTCATGAACTACTCAACTTCAATTTTTATTTGTTTTCTTAGGTTTGGAATTGAGTCTTCTACTGCAGATAGTTTATTTGACATGGATTCTTCCACCACAGATATTTTTGTAGACATCAATTCTTCTATGTCAGATATTCTAGTAATTTGGTTATTAAGCTCACCTCGTAATAGACCCAACTCTGCAGTGGTTTGTTCTTGCATCTGCTTTCTGTTTCATGATTCTGTTGCCCTGCCTCCTGCTTACGTTATTCATCCTGTTGTTCCTCTGAATCGAGCAGTAATGCTTTCTGGCATTCTTGTGTTTCCAGGAGGAAGGTTAACTGTCTCTCTTCCGGTGTCTCATCCTATTGTTTTTCTGCTTCTTCCACATTTGTCTGTGTTTCTCTTCCTGTCGTTTCTCTGTCTGCAACGGCAGCGCTTGGAAAGCTTCCATCATCTGACTGGTGTCCATGTTTACAACGTACACTATTCTTCTACATAGTGTCTTCTGTTTCCACTGTTAAAGGTTCTATCACACTTCTGACCCACTGTTACGGAGGTCTAACTGATCGCCATATGGTATAGTGGGAAAACAAAATACAGACACGAATTAAGTTACTAATCATCAGTTTTAGTTAATCACAATTGACAGTTTGAAATCAACAAGTTTGTCATCAAGATTATAAACAGAATTATCACTGAAACGCCACCCCCAGAATATCTTATTTTAACACCCATTTTCTAAACTAAAAAAAAAAAATTTTTTTTTTTTTGTTATTCCGGGAAGGCGTCACTTAATATTTAAGACTAGGTGCGTGCACTAGATGGAAATAAAATGTGCTGAGCCCATCGTGACAGATCTTGCAAGAAAACACTTGATTAACAGCAACAAGATTTTATTTATGCTACTTGATTTTGAAACAATTTCTTTTACAATTATATACTTTGGTTTGAGTCTTCCTTAATGCTTAACATCAATTTAAATATTTCTTTAAAGCACCATGGTGGTTGAATTGCAACAATAATATTTCCAAATATCTCTAACAATTAAATAATGACATACTAAACTACTAAACACAGAGTATTTCACTTTCAAAAGCTTTTTTCATTGCATACGTAATGCTTCACATTAACAATTCATTAACATGAGATAATTATAAGTACTTAAATATGACAATCCATTATACGTAGATAATAAGATAATAATTAAATTTTTAAAAAACTAATTACTTAAGTGTGTTGAAATACCTTCATCTACCCGTCCCCAGCACTTAGATTAATAACACAAGGGGCAAGATAACATTAAAATTGAAACTAGTGATCACATTAAACAGAGGTTGAAGTTTGTTAATTAATGATTAAAAAAATTGGTTGTTTTATTTTTTTTACTAAATTAAATATTAAAATTTGTTGTTTTATTATAAATGAATAGTCAAGCCGAACCAACTAATAAATAACTAAATTAACAGGAGTTTTAATTTAGAATAGAAGGAACCGAAACGTAGAACGTGCAGGATCACAAGTCATATGACAGGTAGATGCAAGTATTCTCCGGGTATTACATTTTCTTAAGGTCTGGATTTTGTTAATAAATGAATTTTTGAAATTGGTTTTCTTTTGCAGACAATAGAATTAAATATTTACATTATACAATGGTAACCCTTGACATCATGCAAGATTAATACACGAATACTTATAGCATGTTCATAACACAGTCATCAATATGCACACTTTAGCATGTCTTCACAAAACATGTTCAGGTAATGTCAAACTTTAAATGTATACCACAATTTGTGGTTTGTCATAATTTTAAAATATTTAAAATCTTTTAAATAAAATATATATAAACAAAAACGTAACAACAGAATCGTTCAGAGCGTCCGCATAATTGTGTATCTGAAGATGGGATTTTATCCCGAAATGCGTCATTAACCGACAGCAGCTAATGTCACTAAGGTGGACCGAACAAGGTAATTTAATTATATTAACATACAACGTTGCACAGTCTATCAGATAAGCAGGCAGCAAGGCTAGAAATACCGTTACAGCTGCGGCTATCAGCTGGCCAAAGGTTATCTTTCGGATTGGCATACCTCGTTCGTCTCACTGTTGTATAGAATCTAATTTCATAATATAGCATATATTCAATTTTTAAAATATCTCTATCGTGCATTGTTTCATTTGCGTACCCTCTCCCGCGAACAGGGCCATAACAAAATCCATACTCATCCTTTCCTTACTGCCTTCCCAACTAATTTTCATCGACCGATGCGCCATATGCTACATTGCCAACAAATTATTCAATTCCGGCTGCTGAATTATCACCCCCAAAATTTACATAATTAACACTACACCTACGCAGACAACAATTCACACGACAAAACAGGAAAAACTTGAGAATGCTCAAGTGGCTTCAGGATTCCCCTAACGCTGCGAGAGGAAAGGAGCAGTACAAAAGAGCATAGCAAGCCTCCCCCAACACAAGGAACACAACCACAACACTAACCAATTAACTGACACAACACAACATACTCAGTAACAATGAAATTATTAAAATGCCGATATATATAAAATACGTATTCTCTTTAAAGCAACCTTGGCAGAAATGGGCTAAAAATCCATTACAGAGATAATAACAATACACAAACAAGTTTATGGCCCGACCATATCCGCATTCCCCGCAAAATAAATTAAATCAGATTTATATTTTATCTAGCAAATATCCTCAATAGGGCTGCCGCTGCTCCGGAACTGTCAATCAATCAATCAGAGCCTTCATCAGACCAAAAATCAATGGACAATTAATAACCAACTCCAACAAGAAAGTGAGCCAGTATATATATTGTAACAAATACAAAAAGGTTGTGTTTTCAGGGTTTAATTCAGCTCCACGTTGGTATGCGCCAATTTGTAACAAATATAACTCCTTTGGGTTTCTTACTTAATTACGGTTACAGGTTATAATTAATTTAAAAAATTTAAATTAACCAATTCGATCTGTTTAAAAGGAAAATGTTTATTATGTTGTTGCAGATGAGACCTCCTGCAAATCAATATTAATTTTAAGAAAATAATTATTTATCATATAGTTGCTACGACTCGTATGTTGAACATAAACCTGTGTTAGTTATTTACCAAGTGTTTTACTATAGAATAACGCGATGTTACGGGTATTACAGTTAATAATTCGGTAATTCTCTCCAACCCTATTCGGTCTGTATTATTTAAATTGACCCAGGTTTGGCGAAGAGAATACGTTAGTTTGGCACTCTCCCGTTTCCACCAGCTGTCTGCAACGAGCGCTGCTATTAGTAATTGACTCGTTTTTATAGGTTAGTTAGTTTCACTTGACAGTTTAATCACCTTCTTTATCTGTAAATTACTCCCCAATCAAAATACAACACCTATTCTACAATAACACAGAACATCATCACATACAAGAAGGATTCTTTATTTATATTATTTTTTAAATTCCAACAGTCTTCCTCACAGCTTATCTGATCGTAATATCGATCGTACAATGCTGAATCGATTTGTTAATGGACTAGTACTGTATAATACAATTTAAATATAATTTTCGTTTATCTCTTATCCCAGGGTACATGTGATTCTTTTAACGATTAGTAAGGCCAGGTAATGCAAAATTAAGGTTACTAAGTATTACAAATTGTTATTAATTCTTAATGTATAAAATTAAATATAAGCTGGTTTTACCGTACAATGCGATACTCAAGATAGCCGTGTCTGTTTACAACCGCATGAAGACGTACTGATGAGGTTACTTTTGACCAAAAAATGTGTCCAGATTATCAATAAAGGTTGAAAGGTGATGTCCTGGAGTGTAACAGGAATTCTTCTGTTCTTCGTTCTTCTTCGCGATCCTAGTGGTTGCCGGTCCCAGTGGAATTGGTGTAGTATTACAATTTCTTCAATCTCTTGGAAGTGAGGTTTATTCCTTCAATACCAAAGGTTCTTTTGTATGTTTGGTTTATATTTGCATTAATTTTGACTTCTTGTCCATTCAAGGAGAATCTTGGTTTAATTGTAAATCGGGTTCATCATCATCATTAATGGAATTAGTTTGAAGAAGGATTTATTAATTCCGCTACTTTTGGGAGGTGTAGAATTATATTTCCTGAAATCTAGTTCAGTAATTATTACTCAGTTCTGTTTTAATGGATTGAAAACGTTGACTGAAAATCCTAAAAGGGTTTTAAGAAACGTTGACAGAAGGTAATTAACCTATTTTATAGTCTTAATCGTTTCTGGAGGCAAGAAAAATGTTTAAATTGAATGCCAGTCAGGTAAAAATTGCCTTTCAATATATGAATTTAAGGTTAAAACTACTAAAAACGGCACTAAATATTAGATATAACAAAACATGTTTAAGTTTGCAAATCGTGCCGAGTTGTGTCCAGATAAAAATAACATCTAATTCTTATAGCGCTAAAAAAACTAAAGAAATGGCCACTAAAATATGGATAAAAAATGAAATAAAACAATTACATAGTAAAAAGAACTTACTCAATACGATGCTCATGAAAAAACATCTCGAACTTTTACAAAACTTACATGCCTCACAAGTCCACAATGTAACATATTTGATTGAAAGACAAATAAATAATACCATTATAAAGAAAAAGAAGACACAAAATAAAAAAATTCGTAACTTATTGAAAAAACAGAACGACACGCAAGAGAACAATATAATAAATCATCAGTTTTACCCTCGTATTGTTAATCTTACTGGAATACAATTCAACAACGAAGAAACCAACTTATTGAATAAAGGCTTAAAATACAATCTTAAAAACAATAGTTCCAAACAATCACTCTGTAATGAAATATTGAATGCTGAAACCGCAATAAATTCCATATCCGATGAAGAAACGAAAACAGTAATAAGACATGCAATTGATAATAAAATAAAAAAAGTTATGAAGGCCGAAAACATAAAGAATACAAAAACTATTTACCATAGCGAAACAAGGGTGTTTAATGAGATAAAGACGAAATTAATAGACCATAACGCAATCGTCACCAAAGCGGACAAAGGTCAAACTCTCGTAATTTTAACTTATGATGATTATAAAAACAAGATACTGGACTTCATTAAAAACAATAACATTATTGAGATTCATAACGATCCCACTCTTGCATTTAACAATAAAGTGAAATCAATATTGAATAAATCAAAATACGTCATAACGAACGATGAAAAAAATACCTAAAAATGATAGATCCCAAAGCCCCTAGACTTAAGGGCCTTCCTAAAATACATAAAAATAATATGCCTGTCCGTCCTTTAGTTAATTTTATGTCTGCACCTTCATATAAATTTGCCAAAAAACTCGAAAAAATTTTTAGACAACACATAACGTTCAATAAAAATTATAGCTTGAAAAACAGTTTAGAACTGGTCGAACTTATAAAAACTATTACAATCGAGCCGAGACACACTCTCGCCTCATTCGACATAGTAAATCTATACACGAACATACCTATTACCGAAACGTTAGAAATAGCTAAAACTTTATTACTATCTAAATCCACATTAAATCGTGAAACAGTTGATGAGTTAATCAATTTGACAAAAGTAATATTAGAACAAAATTATTTTACTTTCGACAACAAATATTATTTACAACGGGATGGTTTGGCTATGGGATCCCCATTGTCAGGCATCCTGGCGGAAATTTATCTAAATCATATTGAAACAAACGAAATTTTATCGACTAAAAACAAACATTATACAAAAATTTTATTTTACCGACGATATGTGGATGACACAATAATGATTTACAATGGCAATTGCAGACAATTAGAAATGCTTAAAAAATATATGAATACTATTACAAATAATTTACAATTCACATTAGAGACTGAAATGAATAATAAAATTAATTTTTTAGATTTAACTTTAACTAAAATAAATAACAAAATTAACTATAATATTTACAGAAAACCAACAATCACAGATCATGCTATTCACGCCTCATCGTATCACCCTATTTCACATAAAATGGCTTTTTTCAACTGTATGATTCACAGATTGCTGGCATTGCCCCTATCTACGGATGATTATAACAATGAACTAAACATTATCAAACACATAGCATTAGCTAATGGATACAAAAGTCATATAGTAGATAGAATAATTAATAAAAAACAAAATAAACCAATAAATATTGATTTATCCAAAGAAAAAGTTAACAAATACATTGCAATAGAATATGGTGAAAATCTATACCATATTTTAAAAAACCAATTAAAAAAGCATAATATTACTTTGGCCTCAAAGGCAAGTAATAAACTTGAGAAAAAACTTACATTTACTAACAAAAATATACCCTCCGATATATTTGATGGTACTGGTGTATATAGACTTAATTGTTCTGATTGCACACAGTTCTATATAGGACAAACAGGTCGTTCTTTCAAATTACGCTATAAAAAACATATCCCAAGCTCCAAGTCAAATGTAACAAGATCTACATTTGCAGAACATTTGAGCTCATATAACCATAATATAAAGAGTATTAATGATAATTTAGATATCCTACATAAATGTAAAAAGTCACTAAAGCTGGAAACCCTTGAAAGGTTCGAGATATATAAAGCCATAAAGAAGGATCACAATCGTGTCCTAAATGAAAAAGCAATACATACCAATAATGTTTTATTTAATAGAATCGATCATATAGAACGAGAAATTGGCTATATCAGATCGATAAAATTGAACCAAGGTCAAACCGGCATTGATTAGTCTTACCGTGGGGGCGTTCCTGTACAGGTTCGTTTGCGGCCGCGTTGTTTTTATATTTCATTGTTGTAATGTTATTTTGTTTGTGATATAGTTTATTTATTATTTGTGTAATGTTATGTGTTGTTTTTAATTTTTTAATATCTGACGAGATGTATATACATCGAAATGTTTTGACCTAATTCATATCCGATCTGATGATGACACCAAATGGTGTCGAAACTCGAATTATCCTAAAAGGATTTTAAGAAACGTTGACAGAAGATAATTAACCTATTTTATAGTTAATGGATTGGCTTTAATACATTGGATTTATTAAGGTTGATTCATTTTTATTTTATTTTTTATGTTTAAATTTGTCTACTGAACTGTTCCCAATAGCATATAACAATCGAATGTTGAAATCAACAAAATTTCTTGCATTTTAGTTACCCTAACAACCATTACTTTCTGTCATTGGATAATATTTGATATCCTAGAGCCAGAATTAGAAAATATTACTACTCTTATTTAATAAAATACTCCATGCTTGGAATTACACCAAATCACATAAAACTCTCACTTAATCTGCCTTATTAAACCATATACATTTTACTACAATTTCATCTGACTGGACTTATTAAAAAGGTATTAATTTCTTTTTACAAATATTAAATTTAGGCCTATCGATTTTATTACACCTGTTATAATTTTGTTTTGTTTTTAACTTAATTTTTCTTTACCTGACCTACTGTACAAATAGTCACTGGCTTATGGCCACTTATATCAATTTTAATTTCCTGGTATCAATTCATTATATCATTTAGTTCATAATTGAACCCTTCATTGGTTTTTTACATAATTATAAGAACTACTTGCCAACTTATTAACACTTATTGTCTTCCTGGCCAAGTTTACAAATATTAATTTAAACATCTTCATTAATCAATTAAAGTAAATACATTTAACATAACATCATACCTAATAAATGTACTTATACTTAATTATTTAAATACAATTTTAACATGAATAAAATGAGTACCTATGACTTAGTACTTCCTTAAAGCAACAGCTCCACACTTACTATACACAAAACATAAAATAAATATCCTGTAAACACTATATCATGATACAGTATAACACCAAGTACATTTTATAACACATTAAATATTAATTGAACAGTATATTATACTCAACTCCTACACATTAAACTCATCCCACTAGACACAATGTTTATGTTTTACATCTCACACTACTCATTACGTATTTTAGATTTAGGTACACCTTTGATGTTTTATTACTTAGTAACCTTACTAGGTACCTCTAATGCATTCTTTGGGTGAGATGGGCCCTCTTGTATTTAATTATAACATGTTTTGGGCATTGTTTTAAGTCCTGTTTACTAAGTTTTTTATGTAACGTCGGGAACCTCAACTCTGTTACGTTACATAATACTCCCCCTTTGAAAGAAGTTTATTTTGGCTCAATAAAGTTTAGTTAAAATAAACTTGTAGTTCGTCCCTGATAAGGTTATCCTTTTACTCATAGTATTTTTTTATTTCCGTTTGGTTATAGGTACCCTTCACCTTATTACTTATTGGGTCAGATACCACGTATGTAAATATAATAGATATTTACCATATATCCGTCGTGCGACTTCGTTTTTCTCGTCTTATTTTGACGCGTTTCGGCAACGAATTGCCATCTTCAGAATCTTAATCACTCATATGAGATCGTTAAAAAATTAAAAACATTATAATCATTACGGTAAAAGTGCACTTTTACGATATTGGAAACTCACAGACGCGAACATGAAAGTTTATGTTTCTCGAGTGGACTATATCGATCGACTGCTTTCGCGTGGACAATATCGATCAACTGATTCACTGTTTATATAGCCACTGATAAACCTGTTTTGCTTATTATAGCCCATATGTACTGTGACATTTCATTTACTGGCGCCCGTGTGCAAGTATTGCCGTGTCGTACAACATGTTATGTGAAAATGTAAGTTTATCATTCAAGACATAATCACTGTTGATTTTGACGGCTTTATATATTTCGTATTCCTCAAGCGCGTCCATGTATTTTCCTTTCCTGCAGCAATGCAAAGGCTGGAAATTTGTCTCAAAATCACTGTAGTTATGATTACATAGTATCAGGTGCCTGGCAAAATTAGATGTTGTTTTATGTAATTCCCTTCTGGGAAGATGTTCGTTATATCTTTCTTCAAATGGTCTGCCTGTTTGGCCTATGTAGAACATGTCGCATGAGCTGCAATTCATCTTGTATACGCCGGTTCTTTTTCTTTCTGGTATACTGTTTTTTCGGCTAAGAAGTCTCTGAATGTTGTTATTTGTACGAAAGGTTACAATTACATGGTGTTTCTTGAGTTCGTTAACTAGAATATTTGGTAAAATGTTTGTGTAATCTGCAGATATGTATTTATTAACCGGAAGTGTGTTATCATTGTTCGACTTTTTTAATTTCTTCTCTTTGTGTTTACTTATTAATTTATCCACTAATGAACTTTTATATCCGTTAGCCGCTGCTATGTGCTTGATGGTATTAACCTCTTCAATGTAGTCTTTTTCACTTAACGGTATAGTTAGCAATCTATGCACAAAACTATTGTAAGCTGCCATTTTATGCGAGGTGGGATGATATGAATCGGCATGAATTGTGACGTCCGTTGTTGTGGCCTTTCTATAGATTTTAAATTGAAGTTTTCCTTCGTTTTTTAAAATGGTTAAATCTAAGAAATTTAATTGATTTTCTTCTTCTATTTCAGATGTGAATTTAATCTTATGGTGTATGCTGTTTATGTGACTATTTAAGTTTTGTATTTGCCTTTTTGTTCCATTAAATATCATAAACGTATCGTCGACGTATCTACAATAAAAAATGATTTTATTCTTGTATAATTTATTCGATATTATGTTCATATTCTCATAATAATTTAAATATATATCAGCTAATAGTCCTGACAATGGCGAACCCATAGCCAGACCGTCATCTTGTGTAAAAAACCCGTTGTCAAATGTAAAGTAATTTTGTTCCAAGACGACTGTAAGTAGTTTTATAAGTTCATTGATTTTTTGCATGCTAAGTTGAGCTACTTCCTTTAAATTGTTATTTACAATTTCTATAGTTTCCCTCACGGGGATATTAGTGTACAAATTAGTTACGTCTAACGATACTAATTTATATTGTGGTAGTATTTCTATCTTTTTAAGTTTTTCAACAAACTCATAACTGTTCTTTATACTGTAATTATTTGCTATCCTGATATTATTCTTAATTAAAGTCACTAACAATTTAGCAGCTTTGTATCCGGGAGCTGTGGTGTAGTTTATTACTGGTCTGATTGGTGTACTTTCCTTGTGGATTTTAGGTAGTCCTGTGAATTTTGGTGCCGTGGCATTAATTGGTTTTAAATATCTGCGTGTTTTCTCATCTAACAAAAAATTACATTGATTAATGGTGTTATTCAAAGTTTTTACATAAGCCTTTGTGGGATCCCGGTCTATTTTCTTAATATTATTATTATTTATGAAATCAAATACCTTTTGAGTATACTCTCTTTTCTGCATGACCACCAATGTGTCACCCTTATCTGCCTTACTTATAATTGCATCATTTTTCTCAAGTTTACTTTTTATGGTTTTAAGATTCATGATATCCTGCTTATATTTACTTTTTAAAAAATTGTTTTGACTTTTACATTTATTACTATTAATTGCGTTATTGAGTTTGTTGTTGATAAAAACCCTTGCTTCATTCTGTGCAACGGAACCATTTAATCTTTTAATAGCAGCTTCAGCATTAACTACCTCATGGACAATTTCGTTTGTCGTATTAAATCTTGGTACATTATATTTCAGACCTTTATTAAGCACGTTTATTTCTTGGTTAGTGAACTCTATGTTGGTTGTATTCGTTACACGTTCATAGAACACATGTTTACAATCTATTGGTCTATTTTCTTTTTTATGCTGAGTAAGATATAGATTTCGTATTTTCTTATTATGGGTTAATACTTTATGATAAAAATAATTGGATATTAAAGCATTAATTTTGGTCATGATAACATCTATAACTGCAGGGTGAATTTCCTTTAACATTTCTAAATGCGCTTTATAAAGATCCGTATTTAACCTGTTTTTCTTTTTGTATAATTGTCTAATTTCTTGCGTTAACCACATTTTTTCTGCTATTTGTTTCGTCTTGAGTGCCGCCGGTGTTCTTGAATTAATATTTATGCGTGCAAATTTTGGTATGATATTCATTTTTATACACATTTTATTAAATTTAATGTTTTGTGCAACTTTTAGCATTTTGATTTTAACATTTTTGTATTTGTAGACAACACTTGCCTGAC
Source organism: Magicicada septendecula (assembly GCA_034769895.1). Lineage (NCBI taxonomy): Eukaryota > Metazoa > Arthropoda > Insecta > Hemiptera > Cicadidae > Magicicada > Magicicada septendecula. The sequence continues at coordinate 172,016,164 of CM068372.1, forward strand.
GGGCTTCAATATAATACATTTTAGGTTAGTTGTCTCCAAGTCGCTTATATTAATATAATAGATATTTACCATATATCCGTCGTGCGACTTCGTTTTTCTCGTCTTATTTTGACGCGTTTCGGCAACGAATTGCCATCTTCAGAATGGCATCTTCAGAGAAAAACGAAGTCGCACGACGGATATATGGTAAATATCTATTATATTAATATAAGCGACTTGGAGACAACTAACCTAAAATGTATTATATTGAAGCCCGTCAGGCAAGTGTTGTCTACAAATACAAAAATGTTAAAATCAAAATGCTAAAAGTTGCACAAAACATTAAATTTAATAAAATGTGTATAAAAATGAATATCATACCAAAATTTGCACGCATAAATATTAATTCAAGAACACCGGCGGCACTCAAGACGAAACAAATAGCAGAAAAAATGTGGTTAACGCAAGAAATTAGACAATTATACAAAAAGAAAAACAGGTTAAATACGGATCTTTATAAAGCGCATTTAGAAATGTTAAAGGAAATTCACCCTGCAGTTATAGATGTTATCATGACCAAAATTAATGCTTTAATATCCAATTATTTTTATCATAAAGTATTAACCCATAATAAGAAAATACGAAATCTATATCTTACTCAGCATAAAAAAGAAAATAGACCAATAGATTGTAAACATGTGTTCTATGAACGTGTAACGAATACAACCAACATAGAGTTCACTAACCAAGAAATAAACGTGCTTAATAAAGGTCTGAAATATAATGTACCAAGATTTAATACGACAAACGAAATTGTCCATGAGGTAGTTAATGCTGAAGCTGCTATTAAAAGATTAAATGGTTCCGTTGCACAGAATGAAGCAAGGGTTTTTATCAACAACAAACTCAATAACGCAATTAATAGTAATAAATGTAAAAGTCAAAACAATTTTTTAAAAAGTAAATATAAGCAGGATATCATGAATCTTAAAACCATAAAAAGTAAACTTGAGAAAAATGATGCAATTATAAGTAAGGCAGATAAGGGTGACACATTGGTGGTCATGCAGAAAAGAGAGTATACTCAAAAGGTATTTGATTTCATAAATAATAATAATATTAAGAAAATAGACCGGGATCCCACAAAGGCTTATGTAAAAACTTTGAATAACACCATTAATCAATGTAATTTTTTGTTAGATGAGAAAACACGCAGATATTTAAAACCAATTAATGCCACGGCACCAAAATTCACAGGACTACCTAAAATCCACAAGGAAAGTACACCAATCAGACCAGTAATAAACTACACCACAGCTCCCGGATACAAAGCTGCTAAATTGTTAGTGACTTTAATTAAGAATAATATCAGGATAGCAAATAATTACAGTATAAAGAACAGTTATGAGTTTGTTGAAAAACTTAAAAAGATAGAAATACTACCACAATATAAATTAGTATCGTTAGACGTAACTAATTTGTACACTAATATCCCCGTGAGGGAAACGATAGAAATTGTAAATAACAATTTAAAGGAAGTAGCTCAACTTAGCATGCAAAAAATCAATGAACTTATAAAACTACTTACAGTCGTCTTGGAACAAAATTACTTTACATTTGACAACGGGTTTTTTACACAAGATGACGGTCTGGCTATGGGTTCGCCATTGTCAGGACTATTAGCTGATATATATTTAAATTATTATGAGAATATGAACATAATATCGAATAAATTATACAAGAATAAAATCATTTTTTATTGTAGATACGTCGACGATACGTTTATGATATTTAATGGAACAAAAAGGCAAATACAAAACTTAAATAGTCACATAAACAGCATACACCATAAGATTAAATTCACATCTGAAATAGAAGAAGAAAATCAATTAAATTTCTTAGATTTAACCATTTTAAAAAACGAAGGAAAACTTCAATTTAAAATCTATAGAAAGGCCACAACAACGGACGTCACAATTCATGCCGATTCATATCATCCCACCTCGCATAAAATGGCAGCTTACAATAGTTTTGTGCATAGATTGCTAACTATACCGTTAAGTGAAAAAGACTACATTGAAGAGGTTAATACCATCAAGCACATAGCAGCGGCTAACGGATATAAAAGTTCATTAGTGGATAAATTAATAAGTAAACACAAAGAGAAGAAATTAAAAAAGTCGAACAATGATAACACACTTCCGGTTAATAAATACATATCTGCAGATTACACAAACATTTTACCAAATATTCTAGTTAACGAACTCAAGAAACACCATGTAATTGTAACCTTTCGTACAAATAACAACATTCAGAGACTTCTTAGCCGAAAAAACAGTATACCAGAAAGAAAAAGAACCGGCGTATACAAGATGAATTGCAGCTCATGCGACATGTTCTACATAGGCCAAACAGGCAGACCATTTGAAGAAAGATATAACGAACATCTTCCCAGAAGGGAATTACATAAAACAACATCTAATTTTGCCAGGCACCTGATACTATGTAATCATAACTACAGTGATTTTGAGACAAATTTCCAGCCTTTGCATTGCTGCAGGAAAGGAAAATACATGGACGCGCTTGAGGAATACGAAATATATAAAGCCGTCAAAATCAACAGTGATTATGTCTTGAATGATAAACTTACATTTTCACATAACATGTTGTACGACACGGCAATACTTGCACACGGGCGCCAGTAAATGAAATGTCACAGTACATATGGGCTATAATAAGCAAAACAGGTTTATCAGTGGCTATATAAACAGTGAATCAGTTGATCGATAGTGTCCACGCGAAAGCAGTCGATCGATATAGTCCACTCGAGAAACATAAACTTTCATGTTCGCGTCTGTGAGTTTCCAATATCGTAAAAGTGCACTTTTACCGTAATGATTTTAATGTTTTTAATTTTTTAACGATCTCATATGAGTGATTAAGATTCTGAAGATGGCAATTCGTTGCCGAAACGCGTCAAAATAAGACGAGAAAAACGAAGTCGCACGACGGATATATGGTAAATATCTATTATATTAATATAAGCGACTTGGAGACAACTAACCTAAAATGTATTACCACGTATGTGTTGTTCTGATTGTCCTGGCTTATTACAAAAGGTCCAACATATAATAACAATAATTTCTTTGCTATTCCTTCAGAACTGCTTGGTTGTTGACAGTTTCTTATTAAAATTTTTTCGCCGACGGTGTATTTGATGATATTTTTTTGGGTAACATCCTGTTTTTTCCTTCTAGTTTCCAGTTTGTGGAGCAATCTATTATATACATGGGTAAAGTCAAGTTCTTCTTCGGGTCCTTCAGGGAATTGTATTAATTTGGTAATTTCTCGAGGTGGCAGTTTTGAAAACATCATTTGGTATGGTGTAACACCAATAGTTTTGTGATGAGCAATATTTAAAAAGGTTTCGGTTTCATTTATGAATTCACTCCATTTTCTATGATTGTCATAACAATAAGTACGGAGGACTCGCCCTACCTCTCTGAGTACCCTCTCCGCCGGATTACTACTAGGATGGTAAATTGAAGTTTTGTAGGTTTAATTCCTCGATTTGACATTTCTAATTTCCATTTTCGACCTTTGAATTGGGTTCCATGGTCCGTTATTATAGAATATGGGGTTCCCACATCTATGAGGTATTTTTCTGTGATTACTTTGATAATAACATTGGTGGATGCTTTACTGATAGGATACAGTTTAGTGTAACGTGTGAAATGGTCCAGGATGATTACAATATATTTATATCGGCGCCTGCCTCCAGTGCGTGGGAAAGGCCCGCAAATGTCAAGAAATGTTTTTTCTAATTTCCTCTCTGAAGTAATTGTTATTAAAGCCCCTTCCTTTCGCTCATTGTTTACCTTAACCCTTTGACATATTCCACACCTTTTTATTAATTCCCTTACCTTCTTGTTTAAACCCTTAATATACACATGCTCCTCCAGTGCCTTTACTACTTTGATGGAACCCATGTGTCCATACATTTGATGATAATTATTTATTATTAATGACTCTGTAGATTTGGGAATATACAATTTCCACTTATTTTTCACAATAGGGGATTTTATGAAAATTAACCCGTTATAGTTTTGATAATACTGCACAATTATAGCATCATTACTGATGAGGCGTTCTCGTATGGTGGATAATCTCTGATCCCTTGCCTGTTCTTCCTGAATTTTGTTCAATACTTCTACTAGTTCTTCTCTAGCTAATATTACATGATATATTTTTCCAACGTCCTCCCTTTCAATTTCAAAAGAACCATTCTCCAGGTTCACTCTAGATAGAGCATCAGCTACAGTGTTCTGTTTACCTGGTACGTATTCCCATGTTATGTTATATTCCTGGACAGCCAATATCCAACGAGTTAATCTACCATGGCTTAGTTTGCACCTTTGTATGAATGATATGGACTTATGGTCGGACCATACTGTTAAGGGATAACCTAATACATACGTGCGGAATTTACTGCATGCAAATACCACACTCAATAATTCCTTTTCCGTGACACTGTAATTTCTTTCACACTGATTTAATACCCTGCTGGCAAAACTTATTACTTGGTGATCTCCTTCTTGATCTTCCTGGTACAGCTCAGCACCCAGACTCACATCACTGGCGTCACAATTTATAAAAAATTTCTTATCAAAATCAGGATGATGCAGAATGATGTTTTGTAAAAAATTTTCCTTAATTAAGATGAATGTCTCATCATCTTCCTCCTTCCACTTCCATTTATGTTTAGATGACAGTAAATGTTTAAATCTTGCTGTTAATTGGGAATAATTCCTTTGGAATTTTCGGTAGTAGTTGCACACTCCTAGGAATGATTGCAACTGTCGAATGTTTTTAGGTCTGGGGAAGTTTTGAATAGCTTCCACTTTTTCAGGGGATGTTGATATTCCATTTTCAGAGAGTATGAAACCTAGTAATTGTAATTGATTGGTTAATAATTTTGACTTATTCAATTTCAGAGTAATGTTGCTCTTTTCCAACTTGCTTAACACCATTTCCGCACGTTGGCAATGTTCCTCCCATGTGGTTGAAGTTACCAATATATCATCTACATATACTGTTGTGAAGGCTAACACTTCTTTACCTAGGACCTGGTCCATGCATTTAATAAAAACCGCCACAGAGTTTACTAATCCAAAAGAAGACGTTTAAAATGATAATTTCTACCTTCAAATATAAAGGCGACGTAATTTCTACTGTTGGGATGTAACTCCACCTGCCAGTATCCACAAACAGCATCCCAAATACTCATATACTTGCAATTCTTAAATTTCTTCATTAACTCTTCAATTTCCCCTGGTGAGGTTCTATCATTTATTATATTTTTATTTATCTCCCTGGCATCCAAACATAAGCGTACGGTACTGTCCTTTTTCTTTATGGCTACTATAGGGCTGGTGTATGGTGATGAGCTATACTCAATTATGTCCTGTTCTATCATACTCTGTATTTCCCTTCTCACTGCTGGTTTTAGGGATTGGGGTATAGGATATGATTTCCTGTTAAAATTGATGGGTTGTTTAAATGACAATTCACAAATAAAATTCTTGGCCTTTCCTGGCAAATCCGAAAATACTTTTTTATATCTGTTATAGATCTTTATTAATTGATTCTTTTGTTCAGGTGTTACTCCATTATTATTGGCAGTTTTAAACAAATAAATTTCTTGCAATTTTTCTTTCCATTCATTCTCCTTAATACAGGCTAATTCCTCAAAAGGTGTTCTATATTCCATTTCATCATCACGCATTAGAGTAAAAGAATGTCGGTGGTGAGTGGCATTTTTATGATCCACTATTTCACTTGACCATTCTCCATTTTCATGGCACAGGGTTATTTTTCCTCTGCCCATATCAATAATAGCTGAGTGGCGCCGCAGCGTATCACACCCTAGCATTGCTTTAAATGGTAATCCTTGAGCTACCATAAACACCATAGGAATATTTTACCTTCACTAGACACTTCCATCATTACTTGTTGCCGTATTGTTTTATTTGGTCTGCCAGTAGCACCTATGTTATTAACTGGTAATGTTGGTATATTTTTCTTATACATCTCCCTTATTCGGTTATATTCTACTTTGTCCAGGAGTGATACGTTCGCTCCGGTATCAATCACCATCTCTGTCATAACTCCCTGCAATTCTACCATTATATATATAATTTGATTGTCAGTTTTATTCTCTGACTGTAACCCTTCTTCAGTTAAATCATTTCGTATGTCCTTTAAATAATTGTTCCTTGTAATGTTTATAATTTTGTTGTTTTCTTTTTGTGTTCGTACATACCCTTTCAATCCCAGCAGTGAGGGGTTACTTGATACTTCCACTGCTGTACTTAGTTTTCCACCCTATCCTGCGGACGATCGTCTCTAGCAGTGGTTCCTTGGTTGCCATCATCGGGTCTGAACTCTCTATGATTTTCTTGGTGTCTAGGTAGATCCTCCTCTTGACTACTATTACCGGTTTGATTTCGTTGGTCGTTGTTTGCACGGTTATTATTCCAATAGTCTCTCCCGTTATCAAAATTCCTGTGGCCTGCGCCGTATCTGTTATTATTATAGTTATTATAATGATTGCTTTGGTAATGATTATTACGGTAACGATTATTTATAAAATGGTCATTCACCCTTCGGTGATAATTATTGTTGTTAAATCGATTTATTCCTGGACGCGACTCTTGATTTGGCTCCTCCCTCCTATTGTTGGAATATTCACTTTGCCGTCGAGACCTTTGATAATAGTCTTCCATTTCATAACTGGCCAACAAGGTTTCCATTGCTCCCACTGTCTTCACTTGTCCACTGCGTCTGGCATGAACTATCTCTTCTTCAAAATGGTAAGATAATTTATTTACTAAATATTCCTCTGGTATTCGCGGTTCCAAATGATGCGCCAAACACACCTTTCCCAAAAAGTAAGTAGTTGGGGACTGCTCTTGATTAATATTGAATCTCCCGTTGGTAATGTTATCCCTAATCATGTTCTGTATGGAATCCGACCAGTATTTCGACCTAAAAGCCTTTTTAAACTCTTCATAATTACTCGTTTCATTCCGGACCGCTGACCACCAATTATCATTTATACTTTTAAAACAATCATCCAACAAACTTTTTATTATGTTCCATCGGGTCACCTTAATCCTACTAAACCATTCCTCTATTCTCTCCAGAAATTCTGTGGGGTTTCCTCTATAAATTTTGAAATTGATATTTTCTTTTTGCTCAGGGGCTATGTGATGTGCCAGATACATTGGTCGATTTTGTAAAACTTCTATTGACTCCTTTATATTAATCAATTCCTGATTCTGTATATTTTCGATGGTCCCCTTATTTTGATTCACTTGGGTTTTTATTTGCGTTATTTCGTTGTTAACTATTTCAATTCTCCCAGCTATATTAATTTGCACTTCGTCCAATTTCTCTTGGGTTTCTAATTGTACTTCTTTTATTCTAGTTTTGTTGTTGTTTTCCACTTGATTAATTTTGGCCTCTACTTCCACTGCGAGTTGTATGATGGTTTCATCTGTCTTTTCTAGACCCACCTTAGTTTCAGTTATTTGCTGTCTTACTTCCTCTTCATATTTATCCACCCTTTTGTTAAGTGTTTCATTGACATTTGCAATCCTTTCATTGATGACTTCCCTCAACGCTTGGTTTTGTTCATTTATAATTTGTCGCAAATCCTTATTACTGTTTTCAATTTTTTCGTCTATTTGTTTGTTATTTTCCTGAATCTGCTTTAAGCTCTCATCGTTCCTGTCAAACCTTTCGTTAATTTGGTTTAAGCTTTCATTTATCAGCCGGTTATTCTCATCAGTTTCCTCTTTATTTTTGTCAAACTTCTCATTCATTAGTTTGATTAAGTTCTCACTCAAAATTTCGTTTTGTTTCTTTGAGTTTTCGTTAATACTGTCTATTTTTTCATTAGTTTGTCTATTATCTTCTTTAATACTGTCTATTTTTTCATTAGTTTGTCTATTATCTTCTTTAATACTGTCTATTTTTCATTAGTTTGTCTATTGTCTTCTTTGATACTGTCTATTTTATTTTCTAGCTTTTCTGACATTTGTTTGTTTCTCTCGTTAGTTTGTTTATTATCCTCCTTCATACTACTCATTAATTCCATTAATTTTTCCCAATTTAGTCCTCCTCTGGCTTCCTCTTTATCGCCCGCCTGTTGTTCCATTTCGGTGCCTGTAATTATCTCTGCTTCTTCCCGTCTATCTTCTTCCGTTTCTTGGTCCTTCACTATCCTTTTAGAAACACCTCTTGTATGCATTCCTGTGCCTCTAATAGTTGCCTGCTCCAGTTAAGTAATAGCCTAATTTTTTACTTAACTAAAGCCCCACGTTGGGCGCCAATTTGTAACAAATATAAAAAGTTGTGTTTTCAGGGTTTAATTCAGCTCCACGTTGGTATGCGCCAATTTGTAACAAATATAACTCCTTTGGGTTTCTTATTTAATTACGGTTACAGGTTATAATTAACTTAAAAAATTTAAATTAACCAATTCGATCTGTTTAAAAGGAAAATGTTTATTATGTTGTTGCAGATGAGACCTCCTGCAAATCAATATTAATTAAAAAAAAAATAATTATTTATCATATAGTTGCTACGACTCGTATGTTGAACATAAACCAGTGTTAGTTATTTACCAAGTGTTTTACTATAGAATAACGCGATGTTACGGGTATTACAGTTAATAATTCGGTAATTCTCTCCAACCCTATTCGGTCTGTATTATTTAAATTGACCCAAGTTTGGCGAAGAGAATACGTTAGTTCGGCACTCTCCCGTTTCCACCAGCTGTCTGCAACGAGCGCTGCTATTAGTAATTGACTCGTTTTTATAGGTTAGTTAGTTTCACTTGACAAGTTAATCACCTTCTTTATCTGTAAATTACTCCCCAATCAAAATACAACACCTATTCTACAATAACACAGAACATCATCACATACAAGAAGGATTCTTTATTTATATTATTTTTTAAATTCCAACAGTCTTCCTCACAGTTTATCTGATCGTAATATCGATCGTACAATGCTGAATCGATTTGTTAATGGACTAGTACTGTATAATACAATTTAAATATTTTCGTTTATCTCTTATCCCAGGGTACATGTGATTCTTTTAACGATTAGTAAGGCCAGGTAATGCAAAATTAAGGTTACTAAGTATTACAAATTGTTATTAATTCTTAATGTATAAAATTAAATATAAGCTGGTTTTACCGTACAATGCGATACTCAAGTTAGCCGTGTCTGTTTACAACCGCATGAAGACGTACTGATGAGGTTACTTTTGACCAAAAAATGTGTCCAGATTATCAATAAAGGTTGAAAGGTGATGTCCCGGAGTATAACAGGAATTCTTCTGTTCTTCGTTCTTCTTCGCGATCCTAGTGGTTGCCGGTCCCAGTGAAATTGGTGTAGTATTACAATTTCTTCAATCTCTTGGAAGTGAGGTTTATTCCTTCAATACCAAAGGTTCTTTTGTATGTTTGGTTTATATTTGCATTAATTTTGACTTCTTGTCCATTCAAGAAGAATCTTGGTTTAATTGTAAATCGGGTTCATCATCATCTTTAATGGAATTAGTTTGAAGAAGGATTTATTAATTCCGCTACTTTTGGGAGGTGTAGAATTATATTTCCTGAAATCTAGTTCAGTAATTATTACTCAGTTCTGTTTTAATGGATTGGCTTTAATACATTGGATTTATTAAGGTTGATTCATTTTTATTTTATTTTTTATGTTTAAATTTGTCTACTGAACTGTTCCCAATAGCATATAACAATCGAATGTTGAAATCAACAAAATTTCTTGCATTTTAGTTACCCTAACAACCATTACTTTCTGTCATTGGATAATATTTGATATCCTAGAGCCAGAATTAGAAAATATTACTACTCTTATTTAATAAAATACTCCATGCTTGGAATTACACCAAATCACATAAAACTCTCACTTAATCTGCCTTATTAAACCATATACATTTTACTACAATTTCATCTGACTGGACTTATTAAAAAGGTATTAATTTCCTTTTACAAATATTAAATTTAGGCCTATCGGTTTTATTACACCTGTTATAATTTTGTTTTGTTTTTAACGTAATTTTTCTTTACCTGACCTACTGTACAAATAGCCACTGGCTTATGGCCACTTATATCAATTTTAATTTCCTGGTTTCAATTCATTATATTATTTAGTTCATAATTGAACCCTTCCTTGGTTTTTTACATAATTATAAGAACTACTTGCCAACTTATTAACACTTATTGTCTTCCTGGCCAAGTTTACAAATATTAATTTAAACATCTTCATTAATCAATTAAAGTAGATACATTTAACATAACATCATACCTAATAAATGTACTTATACTTAATTATTTAAATACAATTTTAACATGAATAAAATGAGTACCTATGACTTAGTACTTCCTTAAAGCAACAGCTCCACACTTACTATACACAAAACATAAAATAAATTTCCTGTAAACACTATATCATGATACAGTACAACACCAAGTACATTTTATAACACATTAAATATTAATTGAACAGTATACTATACTCAACTCCTACACATTAAACTCATCCCACTAGACACAATGTTTATGTTTTACATCTCATACTACTCATTACATATTTTAGATTTAGGTACACCTTTGATGTTTTATTACTTAGTAACCTTACTAGGTGCCTCTAATGCATTCTTTGGGTGAGATGGGCCCTCTTGTATTTAATTATAACATGTTTTGGGCATTGTTTTAAGTCCTGTTTACTAAGTTTTATATGTAACGTCGGGAACCTCAACTCTGTTACGTTACAATATATACATATATATATAAACTATAAATGTGTGCGTGTGACCCGTACTGAACAATAGCTCCCCGTTGGCTCCGGTTTACATCCAATACATATTATTACATACTATTTATGTTGTATATTGTCTGCCACACGTCGTTGGCGTCACTTTAATACAAACTCAACTCTTCTCTTTTAAAACTTTTACTGGTTGTTGGTTTTAACACTCGCGTTCATTAAATATTTTCTTCAACTATTTTTATTTATTTAATTAATAGTTTAATTCAATTTTGATGTTTTTGTTTATTTATATTTGAGTAATTATTTGGTTGTAGATACGTTGTTGAATGTAAACAGTTGCGTAGATCTCTTGACGTTAGTTCACCCTCCTATTGAATAGTGTCGTCTGTGTGTGTCAGTGTATAGTCTAGACAAAGTTATTTTATATAAATTAAACCTTCACGTACCTGTGATGTTGTACTGGAAGTTCAGTCGGTCACAGGTGGTTAATAAACTGTCAAGCTTTTGATCAAACAGTACATTATGCTGTGAAAGCTTTTTGTGAGCACCTTTAAATTTTACTTGGGCGCCATATGGGATTTCGAGAGAAATGTCCCATAAAAAGAATTCTTCTGAATAATTTACTAAGTAATTCTGATATTTTATAAATCAATAATTGATTAAATAGTTAAATCAAGATCAGGCATTAATTTTCTGTTTATTTGTTTACTATAAAAATGCAACTCATTAATTAGCAATACTGATTAATTATTTGTTGAAATAATTGTTGACACTTTACAATTCAGTTATTTTATTGCTCGTTCTAGAATAAATTAAATGAAATACATTCGGTTTATAATAACAAACGGATTACAGATCATCCGTTTTTTTTTTACTTTTATCTAGCTCAGTTCAGTTGCTATGAAAACTCTAGTTATAATCGATATGTTATTTATAAATGTTACGGTATCTGTCTCAAGGGTGACTTCTTTTAATTTACAGAATGGAACGCCATAGCCTTACTTTACAATGCTCTTATAATATATTATATTGTTAGGTTAGACACCTTTAGTAATTGAAAAATATTGGTATGGAGAACCATACATGACTTCCATATTCTAAGATTTATATTTAAAATCATTTTCGAAATGAAATATTACCATAGAAACTACTTCTTTCTACTTACTGAATCTTTCAGCCTTAACCACAGTACTGTGGTCACTAACGTATACCACCTCACGTTATCGCACTCGATTTTCACTGATGATGGAAGTCGATGGCATTGCCGAAACGTCTGGTTTTGTGGAAAACATTGGACTATGGCCAAATATCCCGGGAAGGAATTTTAACAAAAACTACTTCTTTGTTGCCGATAACGTTGTACACATATATATAAAAAATATGCATAAAATTAATGGCTTGTATAAGTGAATGATTGATCTCCATTAAGTAGTGCTCAAGTTTCCTAAGTTTTAATATTATGATGTCTGTAATTAAAACATCAGAGCAGGTTTAGTGTGAATGAGGGTACACTGTGGACAAAAATTTTCAACATTTCCTATTGAGCGTTGCTTAGAGTAAAGCTGCGAATCTACAGTGTATGTTTCACAGAACAAACACGCGAAAAGAAGGAGCGCTCCGAAGTCACTCATGGACCCTCAGCATCTTGCAGAGGGTTCATTCCCTAAAGACGAAAAGTCTGTCTATGAATCGTTCCTCTGTAAACACGTGCAGTTACACTGCCCAGCGATCCACAGGAAGCAAATTGATGTCCATTTTTTCGGCTTGCATGCGTTATGTTGGTGTGGGTTTCGGCACTTTCCATTTAAAAAGCGTGCAAATGTAAGAAAATAAACATGAGTGAGGCCAGAAATAACGTGAATTGTGTGTGTGTGTGTGTGTGTGTGTGTTACCTGCCTTTTTATTGCTGTAGGCATAATAATAAAATGGAAACGTAAACATTACATAACTGAGATATGCTTACCTGCCACGAACGATATATTATTTTATACATGGAGGAGTTCAGTGACATACACACATACAGAAGAATTATATATATAAAGATATTAACTCATACATAATTTACATTAAAATGAAAAATTATAATTTTATTGCCTGGCAACAAAATTATTTTATTTTTAACAATTACCATTGTTTCAAAAAGTTTAAATGAATTTTCAAGTACTTTACTGTTGTTAAAACGTAAAAGGTTGCAGGTAAACTACCCCTTCTCCTTAACCGATCTTCACCAAAACAATAGGTCTTGAGTACTCTACAAATCAGGGCTATATGCAAAAAATTATTTGATTCTGTTTGAATTTGCGGCTGTTATCGTTTGCCATAGAAAATACCCTTGTTAAAAAAAGTTGCCGGTAAACTACCCCTTTCCCTTAACCGATCTTCACCAAAAACAATAGGTCTTGAGAACTCTACAATTTAGGGGTGTATGCAAATAATCTTTTGATTCTGTTTGAATTTGCGGCTGTTATCGTTTGCCATAGTAAATACCCTTGTTAAAACATAAAATGTTGCAGGTAAAATACCCCTTTCCCTTAACCGATCTTCACCAAAAACAATAGGTCTTGAGAACTCCATAATTCAGGGCTGTATGCGAAATATTATTTGATTCTGTTTGAATTTGCGGCTGTTATCGTTTGCCAAAAAAAAAATTAACCTTGTTAAAAAAAAACCGTTGCAGGTAAACTACCCCTTTCCCTCAACCGATCTTCACCAAAAACAATAGGTCGTGAGTACTCTACAAATCAGGGCTGTATGCAAAAAATTATTTGATTTGCGGCAGTTATCGTTTGCCATAGAAAAAAAATCTACACACAGATAGACAGACAGACACACACACAGACACTTTTCGAAAAATGACTTTTTTTCATGTTTTGAGTGTAGTACAATCAGAATCTGCAATAATCTCGAACACGATTTTTTTTGCCATCACCATACTTCCATTTCCTTAAGGAATATGGAAGTAATTAATAAACGAAAAGTTCGATTATTCTGAATAAATTTTAGGTTAGCTTTAAGAACGTTAACACATGAAATCTTACGTTGGAATATGTTAATTCCTCTAAATAACTTTAAAACAGTGTTGATTACTTATTGTATTATTGTTTCTTGCGTCAGTACACATGTGTATTATACTATGCTCTTAATGGCTTAAATGTAAACAATGTAAGTATGTGCACCGTACTCCCTGGTGATTAATCGCAATGATTAATTTATTAACACTTCTAACGATCTGATTCAATGATCATGTTTACATTTCACTTAATTTCGCACATGAACGGGTTTATTTTCTCTTGATAAACTACTGCTTTGGTTATGTTTGATACTTAACCTCGTTCTTTCACACGCACTTCTTGTAAAAGTTTCACTACTATTGTCGATGCACTGATTGAATTATACTTCTTCCTTCTCATTGATTATTAAATTTTGGATGATAAGTTGGCCTGGATTTGTTGTCGTTGGTTGAGTGAATTTAGACAAAATGCTCTTCTGTTTACAATGGCAATTCTTTATATACCGGTACATTTTTCAGAATGCCGCTTGGCGCTCTAGGCGTGCTTCTAAAGTCGTCCGTGATTGGTCTGAAATTATGTCATGATGACGTAATTCTATTTATAGGCATTACATATTTGTATTTTGAGCGTCGGTTTCGTTTGTGTTATTATTCCTTCTATTTATTCGAGATTCACCAAATTTATGATGCTAACGTTTATATCTCAGTTATTACAATTCAAATTCGGGTTCTGTTACTATCATTGTAAAGCTTGTTTATTTATCTTTATTTTGACATGGCTTGATGATAGTTTGGTCATAGTTTTCATTAACATATCTTTATTTTAAACTTACTAATGCATTGTTTACATTCGTCGTCTGCTAAATGTTGCAAATCCAACTAATAACTTTTTCTAATATTTGTTTAATTATTCTTAATTTCTAATTTGAACATGATTAATTGATTAAAAATAATACCTTATTATATATAAATGCTGCATTCAGCTGAACAATATTAATTATCTGTTTACATTTGTTGATTTTCTAACATAAACTTCCATATGTTACTATTTTTATTTTAACAGATCCTTCTCAATTCTTATTCTTATAACATCACACATGTGGTGGTGCTTTACATTCTTTTTATCATTGTCATGATTTTACTTCATTATGCTTAGTAGGGTTTCTATCTGATTCTTATTCTTTTGACTTAAATAGGTCATTCAGGGTTTGTTATAATTATTTTACAATGTTTTGTTCCCTGACTATTACTACATTTATGTACATATTTTATTTACTTATGATGTTACCTAAACACATTCAGTGTTTACATTTATAGTTATTCTTAATTCATGATAATACATATTTGGCTTTCACATTATCTTTTACAGTTTGTGATTATTCCTAGCATGGTTCTCTATATTTGTCTTTTTTAAATCATTGCTTTGACTTGGATCAGCTAATGTGCTGTTTTTATTTATGATATATGGTACAATACTATTCAAGTCATTTGTAATTTTACTATTTGATTTTATTCATCAAAGGTATTTTATTGAGCTCACTTAACAGTTTATGTGGGAAACTTGTCTTGTCATTTCGTCTTTGTCATTCAGTTTATTTATGTTGTAGAGTTATTTTGTACAGGTAGTGGATTTACCACTGTTTACTTGAATTCCTTCTCTCCTTTCATTCTTTATTGGTTAATTATTTTTAGTGTTACATTCTTCCTGGTTACTCATTTATAGTTCTTTTAGTATTATTCACCCTTCTGGTGTGTATTATTATTATGGAACATTTTGTGATGTTACAACATGTATATCACATCTAATCTAACATATATATATCACACAAAACACAACATCAACATTATATACAATCAACATATAACACCAATAAAATCCTGTTTGAATCTCTTTTCTCTTTCAACATGTCTATTTGTGCCCACACCCACTTTACTGGACCCAGAATCTTACCTTGCAAAAATCCACCAATCCACCAAAGAAAACCTCCCAAGCCACCTTGCAAGTCCTGTCACATTTTTGGCTCAGGGGCTCAAAAAGAACCACGCTTTACTACCATTGAAACGCCACCCCCGGAATATCTTATTTTAACACCCCTTTTCTAAACTCCAATTTTTTTTTTGTTCCGGGAAGGCGTCACTTAATATTTAAGACTAGGCGCGTGGCCTAGATGGAAATAAAATGTGCTGAGCCCATCGTGACAGGTCTTGCAAGAAAACACTTGATTAACAGCAACAAGATTTTATTTATGCTACTTGATTTTGAAACAATTTCTTTTACAATTATATACTTTGGTTTGAGTCTTCCTTAATGTTGAACATCAATTTAAATATTTCTTTAAAGCACCATGGTGGTTGAATTGCAACAATAATATTTCCAAATATCTCTAACAATTAAATAATGACATACTAAACTACTAAACACAGAGTATTTCACTTTCAAAAGCTTTTTTCATTGCATACGTAATGCTTCACATTAACAATTCATTAACATGAGATAATTATAAGTACTTAAATATGACAATCCATTATACGTAGATAATAAGATAATAATTAAATTTTTAAAAAACTAATTACTTAAGTGTGTTGAAATACCGTCATCTACCCGTCCCCAGCGCTTGGATTAATAACACAAGGGGCAAGATAACATTAAAATTGAAACTAGTGATCACATTAAACAGAGGTTGAAGTTTGTTAATTAATGATTAAAAAAATTTGTTGTTTTATTTTTTTTTACTAAATTAAATATTAAAATTTGTTGTTTTATTATAAATGAATAGTCAAGCCGAACCAACTAATAAATAACTAAATCAACAGGAGTTTTAATTTAGAATAGAAGGAACCGAAAAGTAGAACGTGCAGGATCACAAGTCATATGACAGGTAGATGCAAGTATTCTCTGGGTATTACATTTTCTTAAGGTCTGGATTTTGTTAATAAATGAATTTTTGAAATTGGTTTTCTTTTGCAGACAATAGAATTAAATATTTACATTATACAATGGTAACCCTTGACATCATGCAAGATGAATACACGAATACTTATAGCATGTTCATAACACAGTCATCAATATGCACACTTTAGCATGTCTTCACAAAACATGTTCAGGTAATGATAACTCTGAAGCATGAGTCTAATTTCTAGAACTGAGTTTCTCTGTGTGTGTTACCCGGTAACCAGCGGAGTATTTCGTGTGTGATGTATATGCAATAAAAGGAAAGTTCCTACCTGATGTTTCAGATTACATTAAAGAGGTTCCTGCATTTCAAGTTGGGTGCAAAGAATGATGTCGCATGGTGTGACGGTGTTGGGGCTCCTTACGCAAGCTCTGCGGATGGGAGAAGATGTTGAGTACCCATCTCGTCGACCCCTTTCCTCCCGACTAAAGCAGGGAAACCTGAAGCTCTTTATCGAATTATAGGCTCATAGTAGACAATCACGGTACACCATCACGATCCAAGCAGCATCAAGTTGAAAGAGAAAAAGAGGAGGATGAAGACACTGCGTGAACTTATAAAACTTAAATGTTGCTGTGTAAATCTCATTGTCAGGCACAAACGCCACTGCCAACCAAAAGACGTCACCGATCAAGGTCACGGTGGCCGACTGATTCTAGATATCGAAGGCGGACATTGTAACATGCAGCGATAATGCACCGAATTTACGGAAATACAATTAAACTGGCCGTGGTGTTTACCTTTTAATATAACCACGGCACACACCACTATAGAAAAATTATTACAATTAGCGCTTTTAAGTTTGTCAGCTCATCATCAGATCGGAAATAACAACACAAAATAAAACAAACTCTTCACCCCCCCACTGTCCACACACACCCCCACAAACAAGCTATAAGTCAAATGTCCTAACCTCCGAGCCCTGTCACCCACGTCTGTACAGTTACATATTTTTCTAGCACATTCTGTGTGTATGTGTGTATACATTCTTTTCAAAACCTAACGTTGTACAGCCTTTCTCATTCACACTTTTGGGCGCAGTCACTCATCCTTATTTCAAAAACATCCATATATGCAATTTAATTCTTAATGTTATCTATTCTACTCTTTTTTCTACTTCTCAATTATATTATAAAATATTTCTTCATTATCAAATTTGGTTTTAGTATTCATTAAATTGTCTAACCCTTTCTCTCTTTCTTTTAATATTTCTAACTCCTCCTAAGCTTTCTTCCAACTGTGGTATTTACTACTTTTAAAATTTCATAGTCTTCCAAAGAATTAACAAACTTATGGTTCTCTTCTATGAAATGTCTTGCATATAATGAATTCATTGATCTATTACCTGCT
This sequence comes from Magicicada septendecula, assembly GCA_034769895.1. Classification (NCBI taxonomy): domain Eukaryota; kingdom Metazoa; phylum Arthropoda; class Insecta; order Hemiptera; family Cicadidae; genus Magicicada; species Magicicada septendecula. The sequence continues at coordinate 172,034,322 of CM068372.1, forward strand.
CCACATTTGTGGTCAGACAACCTGCACACCAATTTCCGTCCTGGTTTGCCTAGGTACACTTTGTTGCATTCTTTACATTTTAATTTATCAACTCCGCTTCTCTGTAATACTGGGATTTTATCTATATTTTTATTCCTTTTCTTATCAAATATCGTTTCACATTTTTTAATTGCTATATCTACTCCATATTTATTAAAACATTTTATAATTTTTCTGGTATGTGATCCTATGTATGTCAATGACCCTGCATAATTCTTTTGTTTTGGTTCTTTTTTAGCCTTTTGTATGTTAATACTTTTCATAACTTTATCCACTATGTTGGTGTTATAGTTATTATTCCTTACAATTGCCTTTATCTTTTTTATCTCCCTATCTTTTGTTTCTGTCTCTTTTAAACACTTCTGAGCTCTATAACAAAATGAATTGATTGCCGCCATTTTATATCTATAAGGGTGGTAAGATTATTTCGGTATAATTATATCAGAATACGATTCTTTCCAGGGTTCCCACTCATTTATCAGAATGAAATTCAACGACTTTTCAAGGACTTTAAAGCACCAAAATGAAAATTTTCAAGGACCTTATTCAGCGTACATTTAATGCGTTTAAATAAAACAACTGGTGAACTTATTTTTATAATCAGAATGATCACTGTTGCACACAACTATATAGAAAATATAGTGGTGTGCAACAGTGATCATTCTGATTGTGATTTCAACCACTAACACAAATTTCTTCATTATTTTTATAATATCCATATATTTAAACAACTCCAATTAAGCAAATTTTATCAAAATATTAACTAAATGCACTTACCTTATTAATAGAAATTATTGGTATATGAATAGATTAATTAAAGTTAAAACTTAAATATACCTGTACATAATAACTGCCTATCTTGTTAACTTACACCTTTTTGTGTCTTATTTATACAATTATTAGTACTGAATGTATGATACTTAATATTGTATAATTTGAATAATAAATCTTATCACCGGAGTAACACGTGTTTTGCTCATTTACTTGCATTAGGCTTTTGGTCCAGAATTGCGTTAAGCAAGACAAGACAGAGGTATTCGGGTACTGAAATAACCATTCACACAACATGAGGATAACAAATTAGATTTTATTTAGTTATTACTGTTTACGATTACAAACAATTAGAGTCAATTAATACTTGATAAAATGCAAAATGGCGGCTTCATGACTTCCGTTTTCTAGCCATGCTTTCACGGTTACCTAGCCGTTTTCTTTGAAATTAAGGCTTTTATCAAATTCATTTACTGCAGTTAAAACTTCAAGAGAAATGTTTTTAAATTTTCTTTCTGTTAATAGTTACTCTAAACTTGATCACGAACCAACGCCTCAGATATATTTACTTAAGGTTGGCCAACTCTCACGTTCACACTATCACACACAACATTCATTTTTCTGATACTGAATACATTTTATTTTATAGATTTAGAGCTCATGTTTGAAATTTAGAAAGTAATTTTGAAAGCGCTTTCCTGAAATTGATGCGGCATAGCCTCCTCAGAAGACTCCCATGTTGGCTGGCAGATGTTCGGCCGAATCTCTCTTTGTCCTTTTTTGTGCACTGAATTTACTAAACTTTTACATTGGTTGTCCACTGATGCTACATTATTGTTGATCATTACATTTTTTAAACAATTCTTTCATTTTTATGGCAAAAACTGCCCACTACACTGTTTGAGCATGTGCTCTCTTTGAGTTGTTACTGACGACTGGGGGCGATTCAGACGCAATTGTTATGTAAGTGGTCGTGCATCTGACGTCATTGTCTATTGTTCTCTAACCACTGTTTTGGTTAATACGTAATTGTTTTTTTAACTCGTCATTGATTTGGTGACGATTTATTATCGTAGACCAATGGAAAGTCAGTATTGTCCGTGTTTTAGCGCCAACACTGCCATTTTCGTGGGTTCAATTTGCTCGTACGCCTCTGACCTTGGATCGTCTCTCCACCGGCGAATTTACATATTTATTGGGACTTGGGCCAAAACTAACCTTGTCTAACTTAACTTGATGATTACCATAAAATTCATAATAAAAATACCCTTACATCCCATTATTCCGATACAGACAATTTTGTACTGTTACAAAACCCCCTCAATGAAAGGTTTTGTGTCGAGACACAAAAACTTTCATTGACTCATTCATACTCCTCTAAAAGGATCAGTTCAGATATGTGCCACAACCCCCTGTAATGTTAATAAAATAAAAAAATCTCAATCACTTACCCTTGGTTCCATAGTGTCGATCGTACCCGTCTGACCTTACTGGACTTCTCCTGAGAGATCCCTACACCATAAGGCCATGAGGCACTGCACGCTCCTGTTCTGACGCTCCGGCCAGCTCAGGACCGCGGTCACAACACCATAAAAACTCTGAAACATTCAATACAAAATTTTAAAATAGTGGTCTCATTCATTTACATATCCGCAACTGATATGTTTCCTCTTAGATGCATTGGTTTGTGATTTGAGGCGTTGGTTTTATTTATTTACAAAGTACCAAATAACACAATAAAACATAACAAGATTTAGGATAGATAAGCCTTCTACTGAACAACACTCCTACATATTTGTATCAATTGCTTTGACTCCCGTCAATATTAACTTGCCTCTTTCATCATAAAATTATACTCTTATAATAAACACAACATAAATTTTTTGATTCTCAAACAACAACTACTATTTTTATTCACTTACTTCAATTAATCATTACATTTATTTAGCATGGCAGTACTTCAATACTATCTAAATTTCTTTGTTAATTTCTTTACTTTAATTTCAAACCCTTTTCTACAGAATCACTTTTTTCTAGAGACTGGTTACTATAACACAATTTTTTATGTTATTATGGTCACTACCCTTACAGTAGCCTCCTAACCCCACACACTCTATCATCAACATAATAAAACATCATAAAACATTGTACATTACATATTAACATTGTTACATTTACCTTACATTAAACAATTTAAATTTACATGATTTGTACTAAACTTTATCACATTACTACTTCAACAATTCTCTATTAACTTTTATTCATTTAACATTCATTTAGATTCTATACAACAACAAAATTTCAAATATACCATTACCTTTCTACTATGAATTTTCCCTTTTCTAACCCTTTTATCCTGACTAGTTTGGGTGACTCTCAATTACTCACTATTTTCTCTATCTTATTTTGGCATTCGTCAATCTAACCTTACTCACCTCCTTTTTTCTACTAACAACCGCTTCTAACCATTAATACATTATGACACCAATATCTCAATAATAACCCCCTTTCACAAATCCCATTTAAAACCTCTGGCACCACTCATTTTTTTGTACTAGTATGTGTGTATTCCCTCTAACCAACTCATTCCCTTATCGGTTTCTGACCCTTTCAGATAACCCTTTCCGGCACACAACGATCCCTTCCTGTCTCAACATCTCTCGTTGGACTCCTACACCAATACCCTTATTACAAAATATCACCAACAACAACAAATATAATTACCATCCACATTACTCAACTCTACATATAATCCCTACCCACTGTGTCCCTAAAATATCTAACGCCTCTTTATATATCATCAACATCTCAGCACTTTATTTCCCTAACTCCCAATAACTCTATTTACCTAACTCCAATGCCCTTATTTATCACTATTCCCAAACTCTTTATAACATTTCAACATTAATATACCATTAGAAATTCATCACTTATCTGCTAACAACAATACCTCTCACCATCCAAATATATAATCATCTACTAACCCTTTAGAATCTAAATTCCATAATATCCTTTCAAAATCATTATTAAACTTCTTTCACTTATTTAAAATTCTACAATACATGTTTACATAAAAATACACAAAATACACAACAGCAAAAATACACAAATACATAGACATCAATACACAAAAATATACAATTCACATAATCATTAAATCATTTACCAAAACTCAGTCCTAATCAGTCCATTTTTAAAAACACTGTCCACACAATTAAATGTTCATAACACAATAAACAATACACAGCTACCCCATATCATCAAATAATAATCGCACCTTAAAACTATATACATGGTTTAATATTGAATGTCTTATATTAACATCATAAATGCATCTACCATTCAAAGTTTCATTATTTTCCACAAACTCATTTAATCTGTCATGATTGGTCATTGTCCTGTCACCTCCAGTATAATTCGTCACCATCAGATAAGTTACTAAGTCATTATTTTCATTATCATCTCCTACTACTATATCAACTTCCTTACAAGGTAAGTATTTCATATTTTTATTATATATCATCTCTGTTCCTAACTTTTCCATAAATTCTTCATAAGTTCTATTTATTTTAAAAATCTCTATCTCCCTCTTTCTCTCACAATATCTCTCACTTTCAAAACATCTCTCTCTTTTAAAATATCTCTCATAATAACTCTCCCAATAACACTTCTCTCTCTCAATATATCTCTCTTTACACCCACTCTTTAAACCTTCAAAACACACTATCATTCCTTTATTATTATATTCTATTCCCCATAAAATTTCATTTATACTACCAACCTCCACACTATTATCACCTATGACTATATTTTCATCTATTTTATCGTAATTTTCTACCCCACTTACCTTGTCTTCTTCGTTCACTCCAACTTTGTTTAATTCTAATTTCTTCTTTTCTAATTCTATTTTTTCTAACTTTGTACATATTTCATTTAATCTTTTGTCCAAATTGCAACCTTGTTTTTTAATTTCTTTTTTAATATCACTCAATTGTACATCGAATTTGATGCTCTGCTCATTGAAAAGCAGTTTCATCGTTTTTATTATGTCATTTTCTTCCATTCTGGTATTTACTATAGGCGTTGAGTTCGCCTGTGGCGTGCTCAACATCAATGATTCTGTGTTTGTATTTTCTACGTTAATGCTTTCATTATCTGCCATTTTATCGTACTGATGGTACTAAACTTTGTTTTTATTTGTTGTGTACGTCTTTTATACTATAGGTAATCTCTGTAGATAACCTCTCTTTTCTGTTTATTTCTTTACCCATCTAACCTCCGCTTGTCTGCTTATTTATATATTTTTTATTAATATATAAAGTCCAAGTTCGGGCTGCCATCTGTTAACTTACCCCTTTTTGTTTATTATTTTTAACAATTATTAGTACTGAATGTATGATACTTAATATTGTATAATTTGAATAATAAATCTTATCACCGGAGTAACACGTGTTTTGCTCATTTACTTGCATTAGGCTTTTGGTCCAGAATTGCGTTAAGCAAGACAAGACAGAGGTATTCGGGTACTGAAATAACCATTCACACAACATGAGGATAACAAATTAGATTTTATTTAGTTATTACTGTTTACGATTACAAACAATTAGAGTCAATTAATACTTGATAAAATGCAAAATGGCGGCTTCATGACTTCCGTTTTCTAGCCATGCTTTCACGGTTACCTAGCCGTTTTCTTTGAAATTAAGGCTTTTATCAAATTCATTTACTGCAGTTAAAACTTCAAGAGAAATGTTTTTAAATTTTCTTTCTGTTAATAGTTACTCTAAACTTGATCACGAACCAACGCCTCAGATATATTTACTTAAGGTTGGCCAACTCTCACGTTCACACTATCACACACAACATTCATTTTTCTGATACTGAATACATTTTATTTTATAGATTTAGAGCTCATGTTTGAAATTTAGAAAGTAATTTTGAAAGGGCTTTCCTGAAATTGATGCGGCATAGCCTCCTCAGAAGACTCCCATGTTGGCTGGCAGATGTTCGGCCGAATCTCTCTTTGTCCTTTTTTGTGCACTGAATTTACTAAACTTTTACATTGGTTGTCCACTGATGCTACATTATTGTTGATCATTACATTTTTTAAACAATTCTTTCATTTTTATGGCAAAAACTGCCCACTACACTGTTTGAGCATGTGCTCTCTTTGAGTTGTTACTGACGACTGGGGGCGATTCAGACGCAATTGTTATGTAAGTGGTCGTGCATCTGACGTCATTGTCTATTGTTCTCTAACCACTGTTTTGGTTAATACGTAATTGTTTTTTTAACTCGTCATTGATTTGGTGACGATTTATTATCGTAGACCAATGGAAAGTCAGTATTGTCCGTGTTTTAGCGCCAACACTGCCATTTTCGTGGGTTCAATTTGCTCGTACGCCTCTGACCTTGGATCGTCTCTCCACCGGCGAATTTACATATTTATTGGGACTTGGGCCAAAACTAACCTTGTCTAACTTAACTTGATGATTACCATAAAATTCATAATAAAAATACCCTTACATCCCATTATTCCGATACAGACAATTTTGTACTGTTACAATCTATACCTGTATAAAAAGTTGTGATTTTTGAAGGTGGACAGATAATAATAAACAGATGATACAAACTATAAATTATCATTTATTGAAGCCAAAACTTTCAAAACACAAAATTTTGAAATAAATAACCATGGTTAACACATTGCTGACAGAATGCAACATTGGTCCTTAATCATTTAAAACATTCTATCATATAAAAGCTCAGAAACTATAATAATATCAAACATTCAAAATTATACCAGGTATTCATCTTCGTTACAGGAATCACAGAATAAACATATTACCAAGATCAAATGAAAAGTATGTTTTTTTCTCAAGAATAAGATTTTGATTAAAGTTTCTTTCTTTAGTTATAATACACTCACATTCAAGATATAAAAAAAATAATTACATGGTTTTTTCAAGAATATTAAAATTCTGAACTTATAGCATCAGCAATTAGACGCTGAGCTATATAGGATTCCTCTATCAAATTTTCTTTTTCTAAGTTCTTATTTACTGAAAACCCTCTTTCTATTGAAGCTTGACCATGGGAAAGGGTCATAATTATCTTCATTACATGCCATATTTTATCATATGCATTAAGGTTTTGAGCAGTGAATTTATAAAGAAAAGTGTCTAATCTAGACTTTTCAGGGTCAAACATGTTAAATGCTGAGGGATTTACTGAAACAACATTTTCTAAGAAATGATTGAACTGCAAAATATCATCACATTTGTTGTCCGATATAACATTTCTTTCAACCAAATTCACCAATACCTTTTTTAAAGATTTTTGGCAATCGGATGGTTTTGACGCCATTTTTCTAGGATCAAAGCAAGATGATGATCTCACCAATGAATAATTTATTGGATTTTTGTTCATAAGATTTTGTAACATGCCTACCACAAACTTTTGACAATCATATCTTAAATTAAAAGCTTCTTTGTTAGTAATATCTTTTTTTAATAACAACTGTTTCACTAACTTGTCTGCTAAAAAACCCGTGCTTATTTTGTCAGAAGGATTGTACAGAGTTTTATCAGAAAAATTTACTTTACATAGCTTTATAGCAGATGATAAATTTTCTGAATGCACTGCTTTAAAAACACCAAAATGCTCAACACAGTGCCTAACAAGTTTTACCATATCACTACTAAAGAAGGGTAATAAAGACGCACCACTTTGGTAAAACTGAAGAAATGGTTGAATAATTTTTGCAATGGATAGAAAGAAGTGAAACTTTGCAACAATTAATTTATCTTTCGTTGCGGCATAAATTGTAATGTACGACTTGCTCTTATTTGCTGAAAAAACACCTTTCTCGACATTTTTAATATATCGAATAACATCTGGCCACATTTGAATGGCACTATCGACAGCAGTAACATTTTCCAGCCATCTGTAATTGCGGAATTTCACTGGAAATTTTTTATCACTAGAGATGCTTGAAAAATCTTCCCGGCGAGCTGGACTGTCTTTAAACAGCCAATAGTGAGATGTTAGAATTCCACAAATATTCCACCCAGACTTTTCACCATGTTTGAAGGCATTGTTAAATATGTGAAGTCCACAACTTCCAATACAAATAGCTTCATTATTATATTCTTTTTTCAAATCTGCTTGAAGGCAATCAAAAAATTTCCAATTAACACTGGGTCCATCCATTGATAATTGTAATATTTTTGACAGTTTTAATCTATCAATAGACTCATAAAATGCAGCTAACAAATCATCTGCTCTGGCATGTCCTATAAATGCAGATGTTGAGTAGCAAGTTTTAATTTTGCATTCTTCAGTATGCCAAAATCTGACTTGGATGTCCATCTGTTTAGACTGTGTACTTTTATTTAATGTTTCATCGAAAAGGACTGTATAATGTTCAGTTTCATTCAAACATTTAAATAGACAGTTTTTAAAGTAAGGAGCCAAACCAAAACAGCAAATATATGCACATTTGGTTGCTCCACAGGCGAACTGATTAGCTATACTGCTGTCTGGAAACATTTTTTTAAATAGTTTACCAGTCCCTTCAGAAGAATTATACGAAAAATGGCTTTGTATGGACTTCAAAGCCCACAAAATTTCAGCATCTAGCACATTATCTTTTGATACATATGTCGACATAAGAGACTCTGAATCTATCTTCACACTAGATGAAGACGCATCTACCCATGCTGGGTTAAACACGCACTTCCCCGGCATTTTACGATAAATGCCTTCTTGTCCAGCCTGTTTATTCTATTGCACCAGCTAAAACAAAAGTGGACTGCACTGACATTAGCACTACAGCCGGCACTAGCAAAGAATATTAAAAAAGTAGTCTTAACCAGAGAGAAGTGAAATCCTACTACAAAGACCCTGACCTGGTTGACGCCATTTAGAAGCAAGCCAAGTCACGTGATGCTGAGAGCCAATGAGAAGCGACCTCATTCCCCTCTACGTAGAATCCGTAAATATGCGTTTCTTCCAACGCGCGACGAACGGAGAAAAAGAATGACCACGTGGATTTTATCGGGAAGAAATTCCCCACTTTTCCTTCCGCGGAAAGAAGGGGGAAAATTTCCCGCGTTTACTTAGCGGCTAGTTTCCCCTTACTAAGCACACTGGGCTGTCTTTAGCAAGTACTGGGCACATACATATACTCATTAATACACTCTAACTACATTTATTTTCAAATTCAAAATTTCGTTAAAATTAAAATCAAATTGGCTTATTACCATTACTTTCTCAAAACTCAAAATAAAAATCGTTTATCTGAATTTATGAATTTTCTTCATTACTCTCAATAATCAGAAAAACAAATAAATGGAACATCTAATTAAAACATAAACTCATTTATCCTAACATTTGATTGTACATACATACTAAACAATACCATTCAATAAAAACGCTAGTAATACACATAAACAATAATACACTTGAAATTCACATCACCTATATGGCAGGCATAAAATCAAAAATTTTTTTTTATTCAAAAAAATTTAAATTTATCAAAATATTATTTTAATCAATTCCGGAAAAATTTTAAATTATTTAAATCACTTAAACGACAAAATTTGCATTAAGCAATTGCCAAAAACTGGTCTAGTTTGTAACGTCAACCATCAGCTGATCACACTGGGTCAAGTCAACAACCTTGACCTACATAGGTTATACACTGAACTACATCATAAAATACCTAGAACATCTTCAAAATTATTTATCTTTAAACACAATAAAACATAATAAAATAAGACATTTAAAATTGACATAGTATTATTATAATTAACAATAAAACTGTCATTTAAATTAATCAAAATTACACACTTTATAGCTCAAATTCTATTAAAATTTGTCACTTGTTTCAATTAATTTTTTCATTTTAACTCTGCTTTACTTTCTTTAACATTCTCAATCTCCATTAGCTTGGGTGATTTAATTATTCATAATAACTTGATTCACAACTTGGCATGTATACATTTATAATCTTCCCCCCTCTGACTTTAATATCACTAACAGCTTTAACCAATATGACACCCCTCTATCAAAAACATCTATCAAACATTCTCTAAATCCAACTTACTACTCAACTCATATCGCATCATTCTACCCTTATATATAAAAAAAATACTCTCTAACCCTTTGTACTCAGGATGTGTGTTTCCCCCCCAAAGCTCATTCCCTTATCTGGTCCCTGGACTTTCCCTAGGCAACCCTTTCCGGTGCTAAACGGTCCCTTCCTGTCCCAACACCTTTCGTTGCGGACTCCTTATCACATCACCCCCCTTACAAAATTCCCATCAACTAATTACTCTCTCAATACAATACTTTCAACTACTACAAAATATCTCCACTTATTTATTAACTCACTATATCAATCAATACTATACATATTTTCCCCATAGCTACTGTGTCACTATTACATCTCAAATTCTATCTTACATTTATTCACAACAATATTTATTCATCTCTAGTACCCCTTTAAACTCAACTTGGTCTGATTTAAATGTCCTAACAAAATAATAATCACCCAAGATCTCCCTTTTACATTACCTTTAAAATTCTTAACTATCTCAAATTACTTCCATCAATTAAATAAAATCTTTATTCACATTGAAATCATTATATCCAAACAAAAATTATATTCAAACATTTCACTACATTGAAAAAATTGCAAATCATTTATAAGTGATATTCTACAGCTGATCAGCTGATTTTCTTAGCAAGGTGAATGACCTTATTATAAACACATTTCAAAATTATACAAATTACACATTTTATCAATCCTTACCTCTAACACAATAAACTAATACATTCATAAGACATAATAAACACAGTATAATAAACAGCTATCTCGTATGAAAACATAATACACCTTTACCTTGAACATTGACATTTTTACATTACTAAACAATTCTCATTTAAATAATTTTTATAGAAAATTATAAACATTACAATCTGAAATCTTCCTCAACTCCTTTATATATCATCATTTAATTATTTATCCATTGCTGCAGTTAGATTCCTCAAAATTTTCAAATTTATTGTTAACATTTATTTTATCTCATATCCCAGTTATTACTACCTTTTGACTATGGTTTCTATTTAGTACAATTACCTCAGATTAGTTTCATCATTGAGTTAAAATCTTTTCAACACCTGTAAACATTTTACTCTATTTAACTTGTATTATAAAATTTATACTCACAGTACATCGCTTATACCCTGTCATAAGCACACAAATATAAACATCAATAACTCTCTGTACCTTCTGCAACATTTTAACAACAATCTTATTCCATACTTAACAATTTAACATTTATTTATTTATTAATTGTCATCAAATTGAAATCTCATAAAACAATCTAACTTCATTATCACAACTCAATTATATAACATTTTGAATCCAACAAAAAATATTTATCATCTTAAATTATTTTAATTGCATCAATTATTGAAAACACAACATCCTTAATTACTCTCACCAATTACAATAATTACAGTTCATTTGTTACCCTCTTCAAAATTATTTTCGTTATTTATTTAGACTGCAAAATATCATTATTATTATCACCACAATTTCTACTACCTACACACATTGTTTACCTTACATACTTGTTACAATACACACAACTAATTTCACTAAATTTTATTTACAATTCTTCATCATTAATTGTTCAATTTTACCACACTTCATTTCCAAAATCAGCAAGTCAGAACCATAAATCAAAATATTTAAAATGTCCATTTATTAAGTTTATGTTCAGCCTCCATCATCGAATAATAATCTAATATATGTATAACATAAATCGTTCTTGTCCACACTCAATTTATTAATTTTAATATAATAATTTTCTAATACTTCAAGTTGTTCCACTATCATCAAATCATAAAACCTGTCAATATCATTAGAAGTCTTTTCACCGTCTGTATTTGTTGTTACACCCAGGTAAATTATTTTTTCATCATATCCCTCCACTACAAGTACACTAATTCTTCCTACAGGTACATATTTATCATCAATATAATCATTGTCTACTACTGCACAAGGTATGTCTACATTATTTATCATAATTCTCTCAATATTCATCTTCTCCATCAACTCTCCATAACCTCTATTTATCTTGAACCACTCTAACTCTTTCTGTCTCTTATAATCACTTTCATCACCACACCCTTTCACATTTTCTCTCTCACTCCATGCAGAGGGCAATACCACAAAATTCTTTAAACACCATCTGGCCCTACCAGATAAACACAAAAAACTTATTTGACCATTTGCCGACCCATCGTCACCCAAATGTCCTAGTGAGGATCTTTTATCCCCATACACAACTTGTGAAAACTCTGTTTCACATTTAACCCCATAAAAATTTGCCCCCTGTTCACCCTTTAAATTATCTCTCCATTCTTTCTCCAACTCTTCAATACTACTCATTACCCCGTTACTAACACCAACTAACTTTCTACTCTTATTTTCACCATTACTTACCGTATCACTCTTAGATACCCCATTTTCAGCTATATCATCATTATTCTTATTTAATGTTATTTCACCATTGTAATTACTTATATTACTACCACCACTTACCTTGTCTACTATTCCTTCGTTATTTTTCGTTATATTACTACCACCACAAACACTTACCTGTTTTGATTCACCTATATCTGTTCGCCACTCTCCCATAAGTTTATCCATCTCGTCAAAATGTTTGTTCATCATATCAAAACCCTTATCCATTATTTCCTTTCTTTCATCCAATTTAGTGTGTAACCTGTCAAAACCCTTATTCATATTATCAAAATGTTTATCCATCATTTCCGCCCTTTCATCAAATTTTTTATCAATCATTCGCAACATATCCATTATCATTTTATAATCAGATTCACTCATCTCATTACTTACCTCATTATCTGCCACCTGATCGTTTTGCTTCTTGTTAAATTGGTCTATCTCTTCACCACTTTCTACTCCCATTATACTATCATCCTTAACATTAGGCCTATTTACTGCCTTATTTTCTACCACTATTACTTCAGCTACCTTACCTTTATTATTTGTCATCTCACTATGTTTCTTAATTTCTGCGAATATTCCCTCTTCTTGTTCTTCCATCCGCGTTAAATTATCATCTAACTTACCCCACTCCTTGTCTGTCATTTCACCTACACCCATCTAAATTCGCTTTCCCACTCCTCCCACGCGAAACCAATATCATTCTCTCGTACTTCGCCCATATTCAAAATTTATTTATACCACACCCTTTATATATAAAAACCACTATTATTATAGAACTACACATATAAAATCAAAACACCTAACACAATCATAAACACAATAACCCAAACATAACCTTTAACGTAAATATATACGATTATTTTTTTTACACATACGCCGTTACCAATTCCTATTTTCTGTGCTTTAAAATAGGTCTACCTCGTATAAAATTATATCAGAAGATCCTGGCAGCTTGGTTGCCAATTGTTGAGAAACAAACTTAATCGAAATAAATAAATAAAAATACTGCCAGAAACTTACGTGCGATCTTTCTTCGCTTACTTACCTTTTTAAATTTTAATCAGAAGCCCAGAGTCGCCATGATATTTTTTGGTTATATATCGAAACCTTAACACTCTACCTTAATAAAAAATGGGACAATTTTGCAATCTGACTACCCCCCAATAATAATTCAGAGGAACCCGGAACGTTTAGACGAATCCTTCAGCACAGAACGTTAGGAAGTGGCAATGACAAAATAACTACACTAACACATGGTTATGCTACGAAACAAATATTTTTACTGTTATCTTACTTTAACTCGGTTAACATCTTAACAACTTTAACATCTTACATGATAATTTAATTTTTCCTCGAGCAATACAACAATAGAAGATACAAACAATTACCGTTTAACTTATATTGCATAGATATATTTTTTAAAACAGAACAAAAACAACCCAGTATTTGCATACACACATTCATTCATTCAATCTTTAAAATTTCCCTTATTTAGAGCTCTGTACATAAAAAATGAAAGTTAATTATTGTCTGGTAGTTGATTTACTCACGGCGCCACCCTGGCTACGTCGCACCGAGCACATGTTTGAATATTTACACTATTAATAACTTTTCAGCCCGCCAGCCCGTTATGTTCCAAACGGCCGCTGCCGCCTCGCAACCACGCCACTACCGATTTACATTTTGTTATATAGTGAAGACGAAAATTTGTGTCCAGTCGGTGGACGCACTACTGTTAGCGTCCGGCGGGTTAAGATGTTATTTTCCGACTGCCTGACGCTCTGATGTGCATCCGTGATGCTCACTTCCGCCAGCTCGAGCTGTGATTGGCTGAGGCGCTCACGTGGCCAGTCTTATTAGACACGTGTTGTTCAGTTCGGTTGTTGAGTTTGGCGTCGAGATTATCGCCAACGGCGCACGGGCGCACATTTACAGTCACATTCCATCGTTATCGTTTTTTGTGCCTTACTCTGACTGGCACGGATCTTAATACAGAGTGTCCAACAAGCATGTTTGAGTGACCGCGAAGGATGTCCAAACCATTCAGTTCCAAACACTTTATAAATTGGTGAACTTTATACCCCTTAAAATAGCCCCGTTACAAGACGCCCGAGATATTTTTGACATTAGCAATACCTTTTGCTCTAAATGTAACGAACTGATTTTGATTTTAACAAAAATTCTAATGAATCAGAGTTTATATCAAATATACTTTTGCCGTAGAACTGGCATTAAGTGTATTCATTTTGCTCCTTTAAACCAATTAAACAGTATGCTTAAAGCACTTAAATGGCGACACTTATAAATATGTATTATTAAATAATTAGTGTGTAAATGATTACACACTTCTTAATCTATACAACTATAGGCCTATACAGAATTAAAAATAATTTGTAAACTCAACAAAAACAAATAGGGTATTCACTATGCGAGTACGATAAACAAACACAGGCGGCCAGGCAAGAATTCTGTGCTATTTAGTACAGGGGAGATGTGTCTACTTCTGCTGTGATGTACAGGACGCATTTTATGCTGCAAGCGCAGGTCCTCTCTCGTTCCCGTCCTCCGAAGCCCTTCTCACCTCCAGCCATGTTAAATAGACATTTCAAGTAACCTCTACCCTGATACTCCACGTAGAACTGCATCGCATAGCAAGGTTCCATGGCTCACGTTCGCGTCATGTATCATGATATTTAACTTCTTACATTAGTTTTATACCTTTCTGAGTAACTTATGCAATTTAATGCATAAATAAAAATTAATTATTTTATGAATCAAATTTGGGGAGACACTGTCTACCTTTTCTCCCCTGATGCTTCGCCACTGATCTCGTTACTGGATTTTAATTAACATACATAATTTCTTATAATTATTCAACTTTTAACTGATGTTCTCCTTGGTGAGTTGGCTAATGTCCATGCTTGTGGTCAAGCATTCATAATTTCAAATCCTGCAGGGGTTACATTATGGACAGGTAAGGTAAGCAGTGAATTCTGGCAACAAAAGTCAATAATATGGTTGGATAATGACAATTACCATAGTTCATCCGATTCCCCCTTATAAAAGGTTTCCTGATATATCAATAATCATAATGTGTTGTTATGCTTAGGAGTAGTTTTGTTGTTTTTATTTTATTAACAGCAATAATGTTCAGTGCAACAAGATTGTTATCACAATTCAAAATGTCTAAAAATCTGATAATTCACATCTGTTTTACCAAATACCTCATTTTTTATATTTTTTTCTAAATTGAAAACCTAACTTTTCAGAACTCTGGTTAGAGCCAAAGAATAATGTATATGGTCCAGCATATGCTTCTAGTAGGATTCAGTTAGCAATGTCAAGAGGGAACAGAAATTTAAAGATCGGTGGACAGGAGATAGGATGTAAGCAGTTGGAGAGTGGTGTTCTTGTGAGCTATGGAGATGACATAAGGAACCGCACTATCATTCGAAAAACTCAGGATTGTTGGCACAATAGTTACCACAACTACTCTCTTGTGTGGACTCCAGGTAATTCTAAAATTTTTAAGAAAATATATTTACAATAGAGAAAGTTAACTTGATGGCTTAGAATATGAGATGTGCTTATAAAATGAATACTATGAAAATAATTAATAGACTAGATTTGTTTTGATTCTAAAATTGTTTTCAGTCATGCTTTTTAATAAAATACTTTGGCAGTGTTGTAACATGACAGTTTCCCTTAAATAAACCTTAGAAACTTACACATTTTGAAAGTACAGATTTGTGAAAAAATGCATCACTTAACTACTTGGGACTAAAGCTAACTGAAGTACAAAATAAAAAATTAAATATTAGATTTATTTTGTAAGATGCTTGGAATACCATATGTTGTTAATGTTATAAACTGCTATACGACAATTAAGGAAAGGTATACAAGTCAAGTTAAAACATTGTTATACCCTTGGATTTTGTTGTTCATAACGTGCCCGTTACTTAACTAAATATAATTAATTCACTACCAACTCAGAACACAAAGTTTTTTATGGGTAAAAACGTAAAAGTTTTAGCTTATAGCCTGAACCGGTTTTCACTTTTAAAAAGCTTCATCAGAGGCTGCCATTGGGACCACTGTCTGTCTTGTTCTTGGCGACGGTATCAACTTTTGAAAGATCGATGTGGTGTGTGTGGGGTGTGATATGTTTGAATAATGCGTGTGATTTGAATTGTGTCTGTTCATTCAGGATGTTGTTTTTATGTGTTTTCGTGTGTTTGTATATTTCCAATTGTTCTAGAGTGTCTAGTTTTTGGCCTTTTGTGTGTACATGTAGAAGGTCCATGTTATTGTCGATGTTTTGGATGTGTGGTTTGCTTCAATAAGGTGGTTTGCAAAGGTGGATTGTGTAGTGGAGTGTAGTGCCTTTGTGTGTTCAATGTATCTTTGAACAGGATGTAGCTTCAAACAAAACGACATCCTAAACGAACAGACACAATTCACAGACACACACATTATTCGAACATATCACACCCCACACACATAACATCGAGCTTTCAAAAGTCGATACCGTCGCAAAGAACAAGACGGACAGTGCTCCCAATGGCAGCCTCTGAAGAAGCTTTTTAAAAGTGAAAACCGTTTCAGGCTATAAGGTAAAACTTTTATGTTTTTACCCGTAAAAAACTTTTGTGTTCCGAGTCGGTAGTGAATTAATTATATTGTTATACCATAGTTGTTTTAATTTAATACTTTGTGTCATGTTTTTTTAAATATATGTAAGAGTAATATCACCTAAGGTATAACTAATTAATATAATATATATAATATTGGTAAGGGAAAATTGTTTCAGTTCAGGAATAAGGTTGGTTAAACAATAACTGTATGCTAAATAATAAGTTATGAAGAAGTATAGTGTGATGTAGAAGAATGTGTAAAACAGTAATCAGAAGTTATGGATTGACTTTCTGTTATTATTATGTTTTCTGTGTTTATATATTCTAAAGGAATATAACTGTGGTAAAACCGAAAATGATGAACTAGATATTATAAGATTCAGTTCAATGTTGAAGATTAATCCCAAAGTGTTTAGTTGGAATGGTTGAATTTTTTTATATAAAACTTATATTAATTTATTAAGGTAAATCTTAAACTAACTGTATTGATGTGACAGAGAATGTCAGTATTATGATTATTATATTATGTAAAATAGCAATGTACCTTAAGAAACTAATAGTGTTAAAGGGTACATAAGGCAATCTATTATGTTCATACTACAGTCAGTAGGAATTTAAGACAAAAGGGATGTTAACATTTCTCATGATTAATACTTATATATTACAACGTTATTTTTAGACACTTATTTTTACACATATGCTCTTACTCATTTGTGCGCACTTACCCACGTCTCGGAGGTATACTCTTCTTCTGTAGTATTTACCTTGATGTTCCCCGGCTGGGTCGCAGGCTTTGGTCATTGATTGAGTGTGGATAAGCACGTGAATATCGTTATATAAGTTTAATACAAGTAAAGAGTACAGAGGATTAGTACTGGTTGTGAAATTAGTACGACTGTGTTAATAAAATCATATTCATTTGATTTATTATTTAAAAATTCAAATTATCATATTATTAATTGTTTTGTGTGGGTTCATTTTTATTTGAACCCTTATATTCGATCCGAATGTAATGCAATTATAACGTGTTTAAATCTTATTTCATATATTTGTAAGACATAGTGTACACATACATAAATCATATATGACCTGAAATATTACACAGACATATAATACATAACACATATAATTATTATAAAACGTGATTAACACGTATAAAATTTAATATTTATCTTGTCTTTGAAAGTGCGGTTTTTAATATATACCACTTAATAAAAACTTTTAATTAATTACATTTATTAAACTACTAATAGAGAATATTTATTACTTTAATTGATTCTGTTATTTAATGTCTCAATTAATTAACACTCTTCAAATTACATAACTCTCATATTTGAATTTAATTATCTAATCAAATACAAAAATATAATAAAAATATGGTTCTTCCTTAACCATTTATTTATGAGATTACTACAGTTCTATTCTCTATTATCAATTATACTTTGAACATTTATTTATTCATTATGAAAATTTAAAAATATATTACTTTCTTTGTAAACTTGTATATGGAATCTAGAGCTTCTTTCGATAGACCTCAGGGTCATTTATAATATTAAATAAATGTCTGACTTCACCTGCATTTTTCTGCAACCATTTAACTTTGTCGTTACCTTCATCAGGACTCTCGAGTTTATTGATCCTCTTCGGTATCACCTTCTCTGTCTCTGCGTCGTTGAAATTCCTCGCTCCATCTCCTGGATGCTGAGTTCTGACGTGGACCTCTGGTCGTGATGATGTACGGCTGGATGTAGCTGCATGTGGCTGTCCCTGTGTCCTCTCGTCTTCTTGCTCTAGTTCCTCTCCTCTTCTTATCTTGTCCCTTGTGGATATCTCGAAGTTCTATGTTACTTCTTGAAGTTCATCAACGATACAATTTCTCGTATATTACGATTTTATAGTCTTTTAAAACAATCGTGTTCCACTATTACTTGCACCGACGTAATGCCAGTTCCATCGCACTTCACGTTATTGAATACTGTTTAAAAACCTTACATGACTTTGAAAAATTCGTGGTTGCGAGATGCATGGATCTTACGTGTCTAAGTGAGTATCATCTGAGAAAGAGTGTGTCGCTCGCTGGGGTTTTATACTGATGCCATCGTCCCATGCCTGCTCGAAACTGTTTTGAAAACATTGAACAGGTCGGCGCGTCGATTTAATTGCTACTTTCAGCCTACGCGTCTTTCTATGAAGTGCACACTTTTTTATAAATATTATTTCACCAATCGTTCAGTATAATATTAAACTTTGTTTATGCAAATTATGAATGTTAAGGTGTGTAAATTGTGGCAGTTATGGCAAAATTTCACACGGTGGCTGAACGGTTCCCACGATCAATGACCACTTAACGCCAAACTGAAGCACCAGGCGCCAGCTATGTTTTTACATATGTCGCTGATTTGTGTGAATTCTGGTTATCGTTCAGTACTTAAAAAACTATGTAAAATCTTCCACCCTCATTTGCATAATTCAACCTGTCTGTCGTTTACACATGTACACACACACACACACACACACACACACACACGCAGACTGATACACAGGCGGCGGCATGTCGTTGTGACATCACCCTTACCAGTTGGCGCGTGTCAATTTTCTCCCCTTCGTTGCTGTGTTTAAAACTAACTAGGCTATTTGATTCCATATGCAGGCTTACTTACAATCTTTGATTTATTTAAAATTAAATATTCCGTTTATTTCTTATATTCTCTCTTATACCTAATGCTTAATTATTACCTTCTTTTTATTATTTACATCTTATATACCTCATATGTGCTTTCGTATGCTATCATACCTCAGTCAGGGGTTGATACATATACTTATGCTAAATGTATCATTGCAATATATATATATATATATATATATATATATATATATATATATATATATATATATTTAAATTATTTAGTTGTGTTGGGTGTTTAACTTGTGTCGTTTATAATTTTGTATGTTTAATATGTGAACGTTATTAAACTGGATGGTTTTACAGTGTATTAGTGTAAATTCAAATAGTTCGCAGACTGGCATGAACTCGAATCTCGTTTGAGTGGGGGAAACATGTTACCAACTTGAAATAATATTGGTTAGGTTGACTCACTGCTATTAAACAAAACATACATAATATTTTTCTATAAATAATTACTGTACAGTTGTTAATGTTACACAATTTTTTATTAGGCTCAGAACTGTTAATTCTTGTTAACGCTTGTACAAAAATAGTAATCAATATAATAATTTTAGCCTCGGCAATAAATAGTCGTTCACTCGGCGGATGGCCGGGTTGGCAATACAATGTTTCATTTCGCCACAAGACAGCGTTGATTATTATTTACAAAATAAATTTGCCAAATAGAGTCCTTTTAAGTACGACAAAGAAGTTTTAAAAACAAGATAATAAATTATAATATATCACTTAATGTTCATGATCATTAAAATCAAACAAGGTTTACTTTAAATTCAGTGTTGTGGTGTTAAAGTGTGTGACAGTGTCGTTGGTGTAATACATAGGTTATCATCAGTTATTTAGTGTTTAAAAATTATGTTTGTTCATCAATTCTTGAAAATTAATACCTTCAGTGATAGTGAGAGTTCACCGTTTAGTTATAAATTTGAAAGAGAATTTATTTTAAAAGTTCAATGAAATCAGCAATACTTATCGTTAGTTGGTAGGAAGTGTATTGTCAATAGTTAACGTAGGTTAATTCATCGATGTCGATTCTTCTTTCTTCAATCTTGGGCTTCAGGTACGTCCGGCGTCTTCTTGTTAATTTCCTTATTTCCACTGCATCTGGATTAATTTGAACTGATCCTTGGTCTGGTTGATTGTAGCATCCTCTCATCAGTTGGTGTGGTCCTTTTCTTCATAAAATTATGGGCACTTTTTATGTTTTATGATATAATTTTGGGCCCTTCACGGTGTGGCGTCTCTTCAGTTAAGCATCACTACAGATTCTAACGTTCCTAACTGAAAATAGTCAATATTCTCCTGTTGTCATGGTAACTCAAAATTTCTGATTAGTTAAAATTGGCTTAAGACGATTGTTAGGAGATTTGAATTTTTATTTAAAATGGTTACAGATCTTCTGAATGCAATTAATCTTCAGTATTCCCTTTTAAGTATTAAATATCATTACCACTGTTCGTATTTTGGTTCAAGGGTTAATTTGACATCCAATACTATTGTGTTTACTTAGGTATTAACATTTTGACAGTTCTGTTGATTTTGTTTAATTACACTGTTTTCTTAATTTTTATGATTACTTTAATATTTCCTTCTTAACATGATTGCCTAATTGTCTTTCATTGTTTATATATCTTAGTTTTGCTAATGTTGTTGTTTAATTCTCAAAATTGAAGTTTTTTTTTGTAGTTTTACAGTTAGGCATTTGCCTAGGCCTAAACAGCAATTGGCTATTTTTATTAAATTACAGAGATTATATTTTATTTCCCCCTTGTATGGGTTCTGATTGGTTTAATACATGATTTTATTCATTTGTTCTAGGGTTTTATGCCTGTTCTTGTAATTATATGTGATTTTACTGGTTTCATATCCTGGCTTGTCTATTGTCATAACTGCCTTTTAGTATCATTGTATTTGTCTGTATTTATTTTGCTTTTTGTTTACTGCTTTGTTTGTTTTTAATTATTATTTCTTATTATTTATTACTTAACATATAACATTGAATCTTATGGTCTAACAATTCCCACAGACATAATTCTATTTATTAAAACATAATTATTTACTGTTCATTACCCACAATGTTCATTTTCATCATGTACTCATACTCTTTGGTGAGTAACAATTATTACACAGTATAAACAACAAACATATAAACATTAATTAAATATTTTGACTATAATGGTAAATCCTTATTACTAATCCTATATGACATTGGGTCATTAACATCACACTCTAATAACAATTTACTATATATTTTTTTTTTATTATTTTATTATCAATTGCCTTTCCCTTATCATTTTGGTTTAATAATATTTAGTTTTATACCTCTGTATATTAGAAATTCTCTATGCTGTGTATTAACACACTAATAGTCCATTTTCTTAAACTCATGGGTAATGATATAAATTGTCACGTAGAATATTAATTGTTCAAAATTTAAAACATGATATGTAGTTACTACTACTGCTAACTTAATACTACTCCACTTTAGTTTATTTTGTTACATACTGGTGTTCACTTATAATTGCTTTTAATCGCCACAGTCCTTCCTGTGTTTAGCAATTATTAGCTCTCACTCACTTTTTATGCACTTATAAACTTTTTTCACTGACTTATCAGTGTTTATCACTATTAAGGGGGTTATATTTACTTTGGGGTATTTTAATGCTAACACCTTGCACTCTATATGGTTTAAGTGTTACTGGTGGGTATTGCTCATTAAAATTCTCTTTCTCATTTTATTTTAAAATTGTTCATTATCATTTTACCTCACTATCTCTCACTCTACTAAGTTTCATTATACAATTAATAAGTTTGTGTTGTGCTAGTTTGATTTGTCATAGTTATCTCTATTTATTTGGGTTAGTGTACCCTTATACATTTAAGTCATTAACATTTAACACTTCTATTTACAGATTGTTTGTCTGTGTTTACAATCAACATTATTATATACAATTACCATTGATTGGTCTCTTCTCATTTGGTCTATCACTGGTGTTGTGCACTTTCACTGTCTTTACTTCATTTTGTTATATTTTATATATTCCTTCCTTGGTGTTGGGGCTGGTTCTATCTTCTCACTTCTCATGCTAATTATTTATACCTCCTTAGGTTAGTGTGGTGACTAGTTCTAGTTATTCACTTACAAATGTCATAATTTAATTTATATTCTTGTTTTTTGGGGCTGGTTCTACTCTCTCACTTACCATCTATTGGTCTATTGTGGTTAAATCGCCATGTATTATCGTTTTCCAACGTTTCGGTTCGTTGCTTGTTACTTTTTTATTATTAGAGGTTACTTTCATGATTACCTCGATATGTTTGATCGTTTTATTATTTTGAATCACGCATCCTTCAATCTCTGATTCATCCCTTTTTATTATAGTGTTAATTATTTAAATACTTTATTTTGTCATGTTTCTTCATTATTGTTAGTTGAAGATATGTACCATTACATATTGCCCTGCCACTAAAATTGATTATTTCAGCAAATATCGTTCAGTTTTTTGATTGAAATTATCAATCATTATTTCATTTTATTTTCTTAATCACTGGTTAGTTTTGAGCCATCGATTCTTACTATTTTTGAGTGTCAATATTCTTCTTGAGTTTTGTATCATATTTTAGTTTAATGTTCTTATCCCTTTGATATCTAATTCCCTAACATTTCTTCCCTAACATTATATTGAATCGGATCGGAGGGGTACTTTTGACTCCATTGCTCCGCCATCAAATACACATTTGATTGCCGGACTTATCTACAGTCAATCATTAATAAAATTATAAAAGTAGTCTTAGTGCGACTATAAAATAAATATCATTTGTAGGATTCTCCACATTATTATTATTCAGTTTATACAATACATTTTTCAAATTATAATCTTTTTCTTGTATTCACACTCTTTAGCTCTTAGTGATGCGATATTATTAGTGGGTATGGTATACGTGATCTTTTTATTATTTGTTTTTGTTTATTTCTCCTCCTTATTTAACACTAGTTACTTATTAATTGGTTTCAGGATGTTTTTTTCTTGTGTTTAATAATATTTTTTTATAGAGGATTGGTTATATGTCCCCTTCCTTCTTTGTGTTCTTTGGGCCTACGATCTCATATGTGTTATTTTGATTGTGTTTACTTACTATGTAAGGTCCTGTGTAAAGTAATAATAGCTTCTTGGCTATCCCTTCCATGGTGCTTGGTAATCCTCTGTTTTTAAGTAGTATTTGCTCTCCAATCTGATATTGTATGGGTTTCGGTTGCATTTGCTTATATTTTTGTCTGATTTTGTCCGTCTTTTCTAGTATCTTATGGTGAAATTGCACGTCATCGAACTGATATTCTTCTCCATTCGGGAATTGAATTAGAGAAGTAATTTCTCTTGTGACCGCCTCCTTCTTTGAAATTTGTGATCGGGTAAGATGTTTTTATCAAGTTGACAGGCTCTCGGAATTGAATTTCGCACTGATAATCTCTGACCTTCCCAGGTGTATCTGAAAATATGTGCTTGTAGCGATTATACACTTCTATCAGTTGTTCAACTTGTTGAACTGTTAATTGTGCGCTCGTTTTCTCTCTCTGGAAAGTTCGAATTTCTTCGATTTTTTCTTGCCATAGTTCTTCATTGTCTGTCTCGTCATAAATTCCATTATTCGGTGTATGTTCTCCAGTATTTCTGTATTTCTGGATATGGTACATTGTTTTATTTGGCTGTATTTCGTCACTATTGGTCAATTCGGTTATCCATTGTATGTCACCTTTATTCAAAATTAGCTTGTATTTGCTCAAGTCAATTATATCTGAGTACTGGCGCAGCATATCGCAACCAATTAGCATCCGGAATGGTAATCCGCTGGCTACTAAAAACGTCATTGTTACTGTTTGTCCGTCGCTTGTCAGTTCGAGTTGGACTTGTTTTCGGACGGTTCTATTTTGTCGTCCGGTCGCTCCTACAAGGACAATGTTGCTGATGGGTAGCGTAAGTATAATTGTCTTACTCGCTTCTTCGATCTTTTGAAGTTCGATACTGTCGATTAACGAAATATTTGATCCCGTGTCTATCATAATTTGTGTCGGTACTCCGTTAACTTGTGTTGAGATATAAGCAATTTCGCTGTGTTTACTATTAATTTGGTTATTACTTTCCTCGAGCAATTCCTCTACAATATTTTTCAAATAGTTATTTTGCACTATTGTAATTGTGCGTTCGCCGTTGGTTTGTGCAACGTTGCGATTTAACCCAATAGACTGGTTCAGTGAGGGTACAAGTAGCTTTTTCACTGCCGCTCCTAGTTTAACGTCATCTCGGACTGTTCGTTACGCCCATCTTGTTGATTTGTTGGCTGACTTTCCGCTCGTTGACGGTCGGGGTTCAGGCTGGTTGTGATCCTCTTCGTATCGGTCACGCCTGTACACTTCTTGGCTACGACTTCGGCCCGTGTTGGTTCTGGTGTCACGTCCGTAGTTACTATCACTGTACCGGTGTCCGTAGGCATTTCGGTCGGCACTTCGTCGTCCCTGATAAAACGACCTATTTCTCCCGTCACTTTCGGCCCTCACATAATGCACTTGATGATAGTTACGATCTGTGTTGTTGCGATTTCTATTGTCATTTGTATTGCTGTTGAAATTTGGCCGGTTGTAATTGGTGTTATTCGGCCTATATTGTTGATGTTGTGTGTTATTTGGCCGATTGTATTGATTATTCTGATTGTTCGGCCTACTATTATTATTATAGCCGTTATTTTGTTGGCTGGCCGGGTTATTATTAGGTCTATTATGTGACTCGTTTGGCGGGTTATTCACATTGTTACGACTGTTATAATTTGAACGGTAGTTATTGTTGTTATATTGGTAGCCATTCTGGAAATTTTTGTTTTCGCCCCTGTCGTCCCGCTGTCGCCTCCTACGGTAATACCTCTCCCTTTCGTAATCTTCTAATAGGGCTGCCATTGATTGGATGGTCTTAATTTGGCTACCCAGCCGCGCTCTGGAGACACCCTCTTCGTAATGAAAGGCGAGTTTCGTCACTAAACTTTCTTCTGGGATTTTCGGCTCCAGGTTCCTTGCTAGACATACCTTTCCCAGGAAATATGCCGTGAAAGTCGTCCCTCTGGTGGCGTCATATCTGCCGAAACATATACTGTCTCGCACGATGTTTTGCGTGGCCTCCGACCAGTATTTCCTTTTGAACACGTCTTTAAATTCCTCGTAATTCGTGAGGTCGTGTCTCGTGGCCGTCCACCAATTATCGTTTATATCACGAAAATACTCGTCCAGGTACCCTCGGATAATGGTCCATCTGTTCTCCCGAGTTTTGGCCAGTTGTTCGTCCACTCTCTCTAAAAACTCCATCGGGTTTCGCCGGTATTGTTTGAAGTTAATTACTTCCCGGTTGTCCATGTGCTGGTACTGTGTCATTATCGGCGGCCTGTTGTTAATTACGTCCAGCTCCTTTCTGATTTTGCCAATCTCTCGTTGCTGGATTTCTTCGATTTTGTTGGCCTTGTTCGCGAACTTCGCTTACGGCGGTGTCGATCTCCCGGCACTTCTCTCAAAAATCTGTCCGTATCTGTGTTATATTTTGGTCGGTTACGGTTCTTATAGATTCTATTCGGATCTGGCTGTCTTCTTCCATGTTGGTCATTCGTTCGCCGAAGTCTTCTTTCGTTTGTTGCAGGTCATGGCTCGTAATTTCCCATTTTCCGTGTATCTCGGAAATCTCTTCCCGTATACTCGTCATCTCCTCCTCGATTTTCTTATTCACTTTCTCGTTGTTCTCAGCCATCTTTTTGTCCAGTACCTCCATATTTTTCTGGCTGTCTTGCTTCAGTTCGTCTATTTTTTTATTATTTTCCGCCATGTGCTGGCTTATCTTCTGGTTATCGCCTTTTAGTGATGCTACATTTTCATTAATTTCCTCTTTATTTTTGTTCAATTCTCCCTTGAACTCCTCCAATTCTCCCTTGAAATCTTCCCTTAATGACGTTATATTTTTATTCACTGTTTCTTCCATTATCTTCCGGTTATCTTCCATCATTATTCTCATCATTTCCATGAAATCTGCGTCCCCTGGTTGTGTGGGTTTCTCCGTTTGATTCTCTGGCTGCACGGGTTTGACTGGTTCCATTGGAGGTAACATTTGTTCGGCGTCCTCGACCGAAGTCACTTTCTTCTCTCCCGCTCTAACTTCCTTTTCGGCCTCCTTCGTCCGCCTCAGTGATGATGCCCTCTTCATCTTGTTCGCCTTCTGTCGTACTTGCCGCTAGATATCTTCTCGTAACTCTAGCCTCACTAATTGGTGCGCCACTTCATTAAATTATTTAGTTGTGTGTTGGGTGTTTAACTTGTGTCGTTTATAATTTTGTATGTTTAATATGCGAACGTTATTAATGGTTCGTTCTGTGTTATAAAAGCGTCTAGTAGCCTGTGTGCCTTACCTGTCCCTTCTCACTCTTTTGTACTTCCCGATAGGCGCCAAATTGTTTTGCGAGAAAACAATTAAAAGTTTTTACCTGGATGGTTTTACAGTGTATTAGTGTAAATTCAAATAGTTCACCGACTGGCATGAACTCGAATCTCGTTTGAGAGGGGAAACCTGTTACCAACTTGAAATAATATTGGTTAGGTTGACTCACTGCTATTAAACAAAACATACATAATATTTTTCTATAAATAATTACTGGACAGTTGTTAATGGTACACACTTTTTTATTAGGCTCAGAACTGTTAATTCTTGTTAACGCTTGTACAAAAATAGTAATCAATATAATAATTTTAGCCTCGGCAATAAATAGTCGTTCACTCAGCGGATGGCCGGGTTGTCATTACAATGTTTCATTTCGCCACAAGACAGCGTTGATTATTATTTACAAAATAAATTTGCCAAATAGAGTCCTTTTAAGTACGACAAAGAAGTTTTAAAAACAAGATAATAAATTATAATATATCACTTAATGTTCGTGATCATTAAAATCAAACAAGGTTTACTTTAAATTCAATGTTGTGTTGTTAAAGTGTGTGACAGTGTCGTTGGTGTAATACATAGGTTATCATCAGTTATTTAGTGTTTACAAATTATGTTTGTTCATCAATCCTTGAAAATTAATATCTTCAGTGATAGTGAGAGTTCACCGTTTAGTTATAAATTTGAAAGAGAATTTATTTTAAAAGTTCAATGAAATCAGCAATACTTATCGTTAGTTGGTAGGAAGTTTATTGTCAATAGTTAACGTAGGTTAATTCGGCGATGTCGATTCTTCTTTCTTCAATCTTGGGCTTCAGGTACGTCCGGCGTCTTTTTCTTGTTAATTTCCTTATTTCCACTGCATCTGGATTAATTTGAACTGGTCCTTGGTCTGGTTGATTGTAGCATCCTCTCATCAGTTGGTGTGGTCCTTTTCTTCATAAAATTATGGGCACTTTTTATGTTTTATGATATAATTTTGGGCCCTTCACGGCGTGGCGTCCCTTCAGTTAAGCGTCACTACAGATTCTAACGTTCCTAACTGAAAATAGTCAATATTCTGCTGTCGTCATGGTAACTCAAAATTTCTGATTAGTTAAAATTGGCTTAAGACCATTGTTAGGAGATTTGAAATTTTATTTAAAATGGTTACAGATCTTCTGAATGCAATTAAGCTTCAGTATTCCCTTTTAAGTATTAAATATCATTACCACTGTTCGTCTTTTGGGTCAAGGGTTAATTTGACATCCAATACTATTGTACTTATTGTACTATTTACTTAGGTATTAACATTTTGACAGTTCTGTTGATTTTGTTTAATTACACTGTTTTCTTAATTTACATGATTACTTTAATATTTCCTTCTTAACATGATTGTCTACTTGTCTTTCATTGTTTATATGCCTTAGTTTTGCTAATGTTGTTGTTTAATTCTCAAAATTGAAGTTTTTTTTTGTAGTTTTACAGTTAGGCATTTGCCTAGGCCTAAACAGCAATTGGCTATTTTTATTAAATTACAGAGATTATATTTTATTTCCCCCTTGTATGGGTTCTGATTGGTTTAATACATGATTTTATTCATTTGTTCTAGGGTTTTATGCCTGTTCTTGTAATTATATGTGATTTTACTGGTTTCATATCCTGGCTTGTCTATTGTCATAACTGCCTTTTAGTATCATTGTATTTGTCTGTATTTATTTTGATTTTTGTTTCCTGCTTTGTTTGTTTTTAATTATTATTTCTTATTATTTATTACTTAACATATAACATTGAATCTTATGGTCTAACAATTCCCACAGACATAATTCTATTCATTAAAACATAATTATTTACTTTTCATTACCCACAATGTTCATTTTCATCATGTACTCATACTCTTTGGTGAGTAATAATTATTACACAGTATAAACAACAAACATATAAACATTAATTCAATATTTTGACTAAAATGGTAAATCCTTATTTCTAATCCTATATGACATTGGGTCATTAACATCACACTCTAATAACAATTTACTATATTTTTTTTTTTATTATTTTATTATCAATTGTCTTTCCCTTATCATTTTGGTTTAATAATATTTAGTTTTATACCTCTGTATATTAGAAATTCTCTATGCTGTGTATTAACACACTAATAGTCCATTTTCTTAAACTCATGGGTAATGATATAAATTGTCACGTAGAATATTAATTGTTCAAAATTTAAAACATGATATGTAGTTACTACTACTGCTAACTTAATACTACTCCACTTTAGTTTATTTTGTTACATACTGGTGTTCACTTATAATTGCTTTTAATCGCCACAGTCCTTCCTGTGTTTAGCAATTATTAGCTCTCACTCACTTTTTATGCACTTATAAACTTTTTTCACTGACTTATCAGTGTTTATCACTATTAAGGGGGTTATATTTACTTTGGGGTATTTTAATGCTAACACCTTGCACTCTATATGGTTTAAGTGTTACTGGTGGGTATTGCTCATTAAAATTCTCTTTCTCATTTTATTTTAAAATTGTTCATTATCATTTTACCTCACTATCTCTCACTCTACTAAGTTTCATTATACAATTAATAAGTTTGTGTTGTGCTAGTTTGATTTGTCATAGTTATCTCTATTTATTTGGGTTAGTGTACCCTTATACATTTAAGTCATTAACATTTAACACTTCTATTTACAGATTGTTTGTCTGTGTTTACAATCAACATT
Source organism: Magicicada septendecula (assembly GCA_034769895.1). NCBI lineage: Eukaryota > Metazoa > Arthropoda > Insecta > Hemiptera > Cicadidae > Magicicada > Magicicada septendecula. Next base: position 172,064,167 of record CM068372.1, read on the forward strand.
ATTATATACAATTACCATTGATTGGTCTCTTCTCATTTGGTCTATCACTGGTGTTGTGCACTTTCACTGTCTTTACTTCATTTTGTTATATTTTATATATCCCTTCCTTGGTGTTGGGGCTGGTTCTATCTTCTCACTTCTCATGCTAATTATTTATACCTCCTTAGGTTAGTGTGGTGACTAGTTCTAGTTATTTACTTACAAATGTCATAATTTAATTTATATTCTTGTTTTTTGGGGATGGTTCTACTCTCTCACTTACCATCTATTGGGCTATTGTGGTTAAATTGCCATGTATTATCGTTTTTCAACGTTTCGGTTCGTTGCTTGTTACTTTTTTATTATTAGAGGTTACTTTCATGATTACCTCGATATGTTTGATCGTTTTATTATTTTGAATCACCCATCCTTCAAGCTCTGATTCATCCCTTTTTATTATAGTGTTAATTATTTAAATACTTTATTTTGTCATGTTTCTTCATTATTGTTAGCTGAAGATATGTATCATTACATATTGCCCTGCCACTAAAATTGATTATTTCAGCAAATATCGTTCAGTTTTTTGATTGAAATTAACAATCATTATTTCATTTTATTTTCTTAATCACTGGTTAGTTTTGAGCCATCGATTCTTACTATTTTTGAGTGTCAGTATTCTTCTTGAGTTTTGTATCATATTTTAGTTTAATGTTCTTATCCCTTTGATATCTAATTCCCTAACATTTCTTCCCTAACATTATATTGAATCGGATCGGAGGGGTACTTTTGACTCCATTGCTCCGCCATCAAATCAAATACACATTTGATTGCCGGATTTATCTACAGTCAATCATTAATAAAATTATAAAAGTAGTTTTAGTGCGACTATAAAATAAATATCATTTGTAGGATTCTCCACATTATTATTATTCAGTTTATACAATACATTTTTCAAATTATAATCTTTTTCTTTTATTCACACTCTTTAGCTCTTAGTGATGCGATATTATTAGTGGGTATGGTATACATGATCTTTTTATTATTTGTTTTTGTTTATTTTTCCTCCTTATTTAACACTAGTTACTTATTAATTGGTTTCAGGATGTTTTTTTCTTGTTTTTAATAATATATTTTATAGAGGATTGGTTATATGTCCCCTTCCTTCTTTGTGTTCTTTGGGCCTACGATCTCATATGTGTTATTTTGATTGTGTTTAATTACTATGTAAGGTCCTGTGTAAAGTAATAATAGCTTCTTGGCTATCCCTTCCATGGTGCTTGGTAATCCTCTGTTTTTAAGTAGTATTTGCTCTCCAATCTGATATTGTATGGGTTTCGGTTGCATTTGCTTATATTTTTGTCTGATTTTGTCCGTCTTTTCTAGTATCTTATGGTGAAATTGCACGTCATCGAACTGATATTCTTCTCCATTCGGGAATTGAATTAGAGAAGTAATTTCTCTTGTGACCGCCTCCTTCTTTGAAATTTGTGATCGGGTAAGATGTTTTTATCAAGTTGACAGGCTCTCGGAATTGAATTTCGCACTGATAATCTCTGACCTTCCCAGGTGTATCTGAAAATATGTGCTTGTAGCGATTATACACTTCTATCAGTTGTTCAACTTGTTGAACTGTTAATTGTGCGCTCGTTTTCTCTCCCTGGAAAGTTCGAATTTCTTCGATTTTTTCTTGCCATAGTTCTTCATTGTCTGTCTCGTCATAAATTCCATTATTCGGTGTATGTTCTCCAGTATTTCTGTATTTCTGGATATGGTACATTGTTTTATTTGGCTGTATTTCGTCACTATTGGTCAATTCGGTTATCCATTGTATGTCACCTTTATTCAAAATTAGCTTGTATTTGCTCAAGTCAATTATGGCTGAGTACTGGCGCAGCATATCGCAACCAATTAGCATCTGGAATGGTAATCCGCTGGCTACTAAAAACGTCATTGTTACTGTTTGTCCGTCGCTTGTCAGTTCGAGTTGGACTTGTTTTCGGACGGTTCTATTTTGTCGTCCGGTCGCTCCTACAAGGACAATGTTGCTGATGGGTAGCGTAAGTATAATTGTCTTACTCGCTTCTTCGATCTTTTGAAGTTCGATACTGTCGATTAACGAAATATTTGATCCCGTGTCTATCATAATTTGTGTCGGTACTCCGTTAACTTGTGTTGAGATATAAGCAATTTCGCTGTGTTTACTATTAATTTGGTTATTACTATCCTCGAGCAATTCCTCTACAATATTTTTCAAATAGTTATTTTGCACTATTGTAATTGTGCGTTCGCCGTTGGTTTGTGCAACGTTGCGATTTAACCCAATAGACTGGTTCAGTGAGGGTACAAGTAGCTTTTTCACTGCCGCTCCTAGTTTAACGTCATCTCGGACTGTTCGTTACGCCCATCTTGTTGATTTGTTGGCTGACTTTCCGCTCGTTGACGGTCGGGGTTCAGGCTGGTTGTGATCCTCTTCGTATCGGTCACGCCTGTACACTTCTTGGCTACGACTTCGGCCCGTGTTGGTTCTGGTGTCACGTCCGTAGTTACTATCACTGTACCGGTGTCCGTAGGCATTTCGGTCGGCACTTCGTCGTCCCTGATAAAACGACCTATTTCTCCCGTCACTTTCGGCCCTCACATAATGCACTTGATGATAGTTACGATCTGTGTTGTTGCGATTTCTATTGTCATTTGTATTGCTGTTGAAATTTGGCCGGTTGTAATTGGTGTTATTCGGCCTATATTGTTGATGTTGTGTATTATTTGGCCGCTTGTATTGATTATTCTGATTGTTCGGCCTACTATTATTATTATAGCCGTTATTTTGTTGGCTGGCCGGGTTATTATTAGGTCTATTATGTGACTCGTTTGGCGGGTTATTCACATTGTTACGACTGTTATAATTTGAACGGTAGTTATTGTTGTTATATTGGTAGCCATTCTGGAAATTTTTGTTTTCGCCCCTGTCGTCCCGCTGTCGCCTCCTACGGTAATACCTCTCCCTTTCGTAATCTTCTAATAGGGCTGCCATTGATTGGATGGTCTTAATTTGGCTACCCAGCCGCGCTCTGGAGACACCCTCTTCGTAATGAAAGGCGAGTTTCGTCACTAAACTTTCTTCTGGGATTTTCGGCTCCAGGTTCCTTGCTAGACATACCTTTCCCAGGAAATATGCCGTGAAAGTCGTCCCTCTGGTGGCGTCATATCTGCCGAAACATATACTGTCTCGCACGATGTTTTGCGTGGCCTCCGACCAGTATTTCCTTTTGAACACGTCTTTAAATTCCTCGTAATTCGTGAGGTCGTGTCTCGTGGCCGGACGGCCACCAATTATCGTTTATATCACGAAAATACTCGTCCAAGTACCCTCGGATAATGGTCCATCTGTTCTCCCGAGTTTTGGCCAGTTGTTCGTCCACTCTCTCTAAAAACTCCATCGGGTTTCGCCGGTATTGTTTGAAGTTAATTACTTCCCGGTTGTCCATGTGCTGGTACTGTGTCATTATCGGCGGCCTTTTGTTAATTACTTCCAGCTCCTTTCTGATTTTGGCAATCTCTCGTTGCTGGATTTCTTCGATTTTGTTGGCCTTGTTCGCGAACTTCGCTTACGGCGGTGTCGATCTCCCGGCACTTCTCTCCAAAATCTGTCCGTATCTGTGTTATATTTTGGTCGGTTACGGTTCTTATAGATTCTATTCGGATCTGGCTGTCTTCTTCCATGTTGGTCATTCGTTCGCCGAAGTCTTCTTTCGTTTGTTGCAGGTCATGGCTCGTAATTTCCCATTTTCCGTGTATCTCGGAAATCTCTTGCCGTATACTCGTCATCTCCTCCTCGATTTTCTTATTCACTTTCTCGTTGTTCTCAGCCATCTTTTTGTCCAGTACCTCCATATTTTTCTGGCTGTCTTGCTTCAGTTCGTCTATTTTTTTATTATTTTCCGCCATGTGCTGGCTTATCTTCTGGTTATCGCCTTTTAGTGATGCTACATTTTCATTAATTTCCTCTTTATTTTTGTTCAATTCTCCCTTGAACTCCTCCAATTCTCCCTTGAAATCTTCCCTTAATGACGTTATATTTTTATTCACTGTTTCTTCCATTATCTTCCGGTTATCTTCCATCATTATTCTCATCATTTCCATGAAATCTGCGTCCCCTGGTTGTGTGGGTTTCTCCGTTTGATTCTCTGGCTGCACGGGTTTGACTGGTTCCATTGGAGGTAACATTTGTTCGGCGTCCTCGACCGAAGTCACTTTCTTCTCTCCCGCTCTAACTTCCTTTTCGGCCTCCTTCGTCCGCCTCAGTGATGATGCCCTCTTCATCTTGTTCGCCTTCTGTCGTACTTGCCGCTAGATATCTGCTCGTAACTCTAGCCTCACTAATTGGTGCGCCACTTCATTAAATTATTTAGTTGTGTGTTGGGTGTTTAACTTGTGTCGTTTATAATTTTGTATGTTTAATATGCGAACGTTATTAATGGTTCGTTCTGTGTTATAAAAGCGTCTAGTAGCCTGTGTGCCTTACCTGTCCCTTCTCACTCTTTTGTACTTCCCGATAGGCGCCAAATTGTTTTGCGAGAAAACAATTAAAAGTTTTTACCTGGATGGTTTTACAGTGTATTAGTGTAAATTCAAATAGTTCGCCGACTGGCATGAACTCGAATCTCGTTTGAGAGGGGAAACCTGTTACCAACTTGAAATAATATTGGTTAGGTTGACTCACTGCTATTAAACAAAACATACATAATATTTTTCTATAAATAATTACTGGACAGTTGTTAATGGTACACACTTTTTTATTAGGCTCAGAACTGTTAATTCTTGTTAACGCTTGTACAAAAATATAGTAATCAATATAATAATTTTAGCCTCGGCAATAAATAGTCGTTCACTCAGCGGATGGCCGGGTTGTCATTACAATGTTTCATTTCGCCACAAGACAGCGTTGATTATTATTTACAAAATAAATTTGCCAAATAGAGTCCTTTTAAGTACGACAAAGAAGTTTTAAAAACAAGATAATAAATTATAATATATCACTTAATGTTCGTGATCATTAAAATCAAACAAGGTTTACTTTAAATTCAATGTTGTGTTGTTAAAGTGTGTGACAGTGTCGTTGGTGTAATACATAGGTTATCATCAGTTATTTAGTGTTTACAAATTATGTTTGTTCATCAATCCTTGAAAATTAATATCTTCAGTGATAGTGAGAGTTCACCGTTTAGTTATAAATTTGAAAGAGAATTTATTTTAAAAGTTCAATGAAATCAGCAATACTTATCGTTAGTTGGTAGGAAGTTTATTGTCAATAGTTAACGTAGGTTAATTCGTCGATGTCGATTCTTCTTTCTTCAATCTTGGGCTTCAGGTACGTCCGGCGTCTTTTTCTTGTTAATTTCCTTATTTCCACTGCATCTGGATTAATTTGAACTGGTCCTTGGTCTGGTTGATTGTAGCATCCTCTCATCAGTTGGTCTGGTCCTTTTCTTCATAAAATTATGGGCACTTTTTATGTTTTATGATATAATTTTGGGCCATTCACGGCGTGGCGTCTCTTCAGTTAAGCGTCACTACAGATTCTAACGTTCCTAACTGAAAATAGTCAATATTCTGCTGTCGTCATGGTAACTCAAAATTTCTGATTGTTTAAAATTGGCTTAAGACCATTGTTAGGAAATTTGAAATTTTATTTAAAATGGTTACAGATCTTCTGAATGCAATTAATCTTCAGTATTCCCTTTTAAGTATTAAATATCATTACCACTGTTCGTCTTTTGGGTCAAGGGTTAATTTGACATCCAATACTATTGTGTTTACTTAGGTATTAACATTTTGACAGTTCTGTTGATTTTGTTTAATTACACTGTTTTCTTAATTTACATGATTACTTTAATATTTCCTTCTTAACATGATTGTCTACTTGTCTTTCATTGTTTATATGCCTTAGTTTTGCTAATGTTGTTGTTTAATTCTCAAAATTGAAGTTTTTTTTTGTAGTTTTACAGTTAGGCATTTGCCTAGGCCTAAACAGCAATTGGCTATTTTTATTAAATTACAGAGATTATATTTTATTTCCCCCTTGTATGGGTTCTGATTGGTTTAATACATGATTTTATTCATTTGTTCTAGGGTTTTATGCCTGTTCTTGTAATTATATGTGATTTTACTGGTTTCATATCCTGGCTTGTCTATTGTCATAACTGCCTTTTAGTATCATTGTATTTGTCTGTATTTATTTTGCTTTTTGTTTACTGCTTTGTTTGTTTTTAATTATTATTTCTTATTATTTATTACTTAACATATAACATTGAATCTTATGGTCTAACAATTCCCACAGACATAATTCTATTCATTAAAACATAATTATTTACTTTTCATTACCCACAATGTTCATTTTCATCATGTACTCATACTCTTTGGTGAGTAATAATTATTACACAGTATAAACAACAAACATATAAACATTAATTCAATATTTTGACTAAAATGGTAAATCCTTATTTCTAATCCTATATGACATTGGGTCATTAACATCACACTCTAATAACAATTTACTATATATTTTTTTTTTATTATTTTATTATCAATTGTCTTTCCCTTATCATTTTGGTTTAATAATATTTAGTTTTATACCTCTGTATATTAGAAATTCTCTATGCTGTGTATTAACACACTAATAGTCCATTTTCTTAAACTCATGGGTAATGATATAAATTGTCACGTAGAATATTAATTGTTCAAAATTTAAAACATGATATGTAGTTACTACTACTGCTAACTTAATACTACTCCACTTTAGTTTATTTTGTTACATACTGGTGTTCACTTATAATTGCTTTTAATCGCCACAGTCCTTCCTGTGTTTAGCAATTATTAGCTCTCACTCACTTTTTATGCACTTATAAACTTTTTTCACTGACTTATCAGTGTTTATCACTATTAAGGGGGTTATATTTACTTTGGGGTATTTTAATGCTAACACCTTGCACTCTATATGGTTTAAGTGTTACTGGTGGGTATTGCTCATTAAAATTCTCTTTCTCATTTTATTTTAAAATTGTTCATTATCATTTTACCTCACTATCTCTCACTCTACTAAGTTTCATTATACAATTAATAAGTTTGTGTTGTGCTAGTTTGATTTGTCATAGTTATCTCTATTTATTTGGGTTAGTGTACCCTTATACATTTAAGTCATTAACATTTAACACTTCTATTTACAGATTGTTTGTCTGTGTTTACAATCAACATTATTATATACAATTACCATTGATTGGTCTCTTCTCATTTGGTCTATCACTGGTGTTGTGCACTTTCACTGTCTTTACTTCATTTTGTTATATTTTATATATCCCTTCCTTGGTGTTGGGGCTGGTTCTATCTTCTCACTTCTCATGCTAATTATTTATACCTCCTTAGGTTAGTGTGGTGACTAGTTCTAGTTATTTACTTACAAATGTCATAATTTAATTTATATTCTTGTTTTTTGGGGATGGTTCTACTCTCTCACTTACCATCTATTGGGCTATTGTGGTTAAATTGCCATGTATTATCGTTTTTCAACGTTTCGGTTCGTTGCTTGTTACTTTTTTATTATTAGAGGTTACTTTCATGATTACCTCGATATGTTTGATCGTTTTATTATTTTAATCACCCATCCTTCAAGCTCTGATTCATCCCTTTTTATTATAGTGTTAATTATTTAAATACTTTATTTTGTCATGTTTCTTCATTATTGTTAGCTGAAGATATGTATCATTACATATTGCCCTGCCACTAAAATTGATTATTTCAGCAAATATCGTTCAGTTTTTTGATTGAAATTAACAATCATTATTTCATTTTATTTTCTTAATCACTGGTTAGTTTTGAGCCATTGATTCTTACTATTTTTGAGTGTCAGTATTCTTCTTGAGTTTTGTATCATATTTTAGTTTAATATTCTTATCCCTTTGATATCTAATTCCCTAACATTTCTTCCCTTACATTATATTGAATCGGATCGGAGGGGTACTTTTGACTCCATTGCTCCGCCATCAAATCAAATACACATTTGATTGCCGGATTTATCTACAGTCAATCATTAATAAAATTATAAAAGTAGTTTTAGTGCGACTATAAAATAAATATCATTTGTAGGATTCTCCACATTATTATTATTCAGTTTATACAATACATTTTTCAAATTATAATCTTTTTCTTTTATTCACACTCTTTAGCTCTTAGTGATGCGATATTATTAGTGGGTATGGTATACATGATCTTTTTATTATTTGTTTTTGTTTATTTTTCCTCCTTATTTAACACTAGTTACTTATTAATTGGTTTCAGGATGTTTTTTTCTTGTTTTTAATAATATTTTTTTATAGAGGACTGGTTATATGTCCCCTTCCTTCTTTGTGTTCTTTGGGCCTACGATCTCATATGTGTTATTTTGATTGTGTTTAATTACTATGTAAGGTCCTGTGTAAAGTAATAATAGCTTCTTGGCTATCCCTTCCATGGTGCTTGGTAATCCTCTGTTTTTAAGTAGTATTTGCTCTCCAATCTGATATTGTATGGGTTTCGGTTGCATTTGCTTATATTTTTGTCTGATTTTGTCCGTCTTTTCTAGTATCTTATGGTGAAATTGCACGTCATCGAACTGATATTCTTCTCCATTCGGGAATTGAATTAGAGAAGTAATTTCTCTTGTGACCGCCTCCTTCTTTGAAATTTGTGATCGGGTAAGATGTTTTTATCAAGTTGACAGGCTCTCGGAATTGAATTTCGCACTGATAATCTCTGACCTTCCCAGGTGTATCTGAAAATATGTGCTTGTAGCGATTATACACTTCTATCAGTTGTTCAACTTGTTGAACTGTTAATTGTGCGCTCGTTTTCTCTCTCTGGAAAGTTCGAATTTCTTCGATTTTTTCTTGCCATAGTTCTTCATTGTCTGTCTCGTCATAAATTCCATTATTCGGTGTATGTTCTCCAGTATTTCTGTATTTCTGGATATGGTACATTGTTTTATTTGGCTGTATTTCGTCACTATTGGTCAATTCGGTTATCCATTGTATGTCACCTTTATTCAAAATTAGCTTGTATTTGCTCAAGTCAATTATGGCTGAGTACTGGCGCAGCATATCGTAACCAATTAGCATCTGGAATGGTAATCCGCTGGCTACTAAAAACGTCATTGTTACTGTTTGTCCGTCGCTTGTCAGTTCGAGTTGGACTTGTTTTCGGACGGTTCTATTTTGTCGTCCGGTCGCTCCTACAAGGACAATGTTGCTGATGGGTAGCGTAAGTATAATTGTCTTACTCGCTTCTTCGATCTTTTGAAGTTCGATACTGTCGATTAACGAAATATTTGATCCCGTGTCTATCATAATTTGTGTCGGTACTCCGTTAACTTGTGTTGAGATATAAGCAATTTCGCTGTGTTTACTATTAATTTGGTTATTACTTTCCTCGAGCAATTCCTCTACAATATTTTTCAAATAGTTATTTTGCACTATTGTAATTGTGCGTTCGCCGTTGGTTTGTGCAACGTTGCGATTTAACCCAATAGACTGGTTCAGTGAGGGTACAAGTAGCTTTTTCACTGCCGCTCCTAGTTTAACGTCATCTCGGACTGTTCGTTACGCCCATCTTGTTGATTTGTTGGCTGACTTTCCGCTCGTTGACGGTCGGGGTTCAGGCTGGTTGTGATCCTCTTCGTATCGGTCACGCCTGTACACTTCTTGGCTACGACTTCGGCCCGTGTTGGTTCTGGTGTCACGTCCGTAGTTACTATCACTGTACCGGTGTCCGTAGGCATTTCGGTCGGCACTTCGTCATCCCTGATAAAACGACCTATTTCTCCCGTCACTTTCGGCCCTCACATAATGCACTTGATGATAGTTACGATCTGTGTTGTTGCGATTTCTATTGTCATTTGTATTGCTGTTGAAATTTGGCCGGTTGTAATTGGTGTTATTCGGCCTATATTGTTGATGTTGTGTGTTATTTGGCCGATTGTATTGATTATTCTGATTGTTCGGCCTACTATTATTATTATAGCCGTTATTTTGTTGGCTGGCCGGGTTATTATTAGGTCTATTATGTGACTCGTTTGGCGGGTTATTCACATTGTTACGACTGTTATAATTTGAACGGTAGTTATTGTTGTTATATTGGTAGCCATTCTGGAAATTTTTGTTTTCGCCCCTGTCGTCCCGCTGTCGCCTCCTACGGTAATACCTCTCCCTTTCGTAATCTTCTAATAGGGCTGCCATTGATTGGATGGTCTTAATTTGGCTACCCAGCCGCGCTCTGGAGACACCCTCTTCGTAATGAAAGGCGAGTTTCGTCACTAAACTTTCTTCTGGGATTTTCGGCTCCAGGTTCCTTGCTAGACATACCTTTCCCAGGAAATATGCCGTGAAAGTCGTCCCTCTGGTGGCGTCATATCTGCCGAAACATATACTGTCTCGCACGATGTTTTGCGTGGCCTCCGACCAGTATTTCCTTTTGAACACGTCTTTAAATTCCTCGTAATTCGTGAGGTCGTGTCTCGTGGCCGTCCACCAATTATTGTTTATATCACGAAAATACTCGTCCAGGTACCCTCGGATAATGGTCCATCTGTTCTCCCGAGTTTTGGCCAGTTGTTCGTCCACTCTCTCTAAAAACTCCATCGGGTTTCGCCGGTATTGTTTGAAGTTAATTACTTCCCGGTTGTCCATGTGCTGGTACTGTGTCATTATCGGCGGCCTGTTGTTAATTACTTCCAGCTCCTTTCTGATTTTGGCAATCTCTCGTTGCTGGATTTCTTCGATTTTGTTGGCCTTGTTCGCGAACTTCGCTTACGGCGGTGTCGATCTCCCGGCACTTCTCTCCAAAATCTGTCCGTATCTGTGTTATATTTTGGTCGGTTACGGTTCTTATAGATTCTATTCGGATCTGGCTGTCTTCTTCCATGTTGGTCATTCGTTCGCCGAAGTCTTCTTTCGTTTGTTGCAGGTCATGGCTCGTAATTTCCCATTTTCCGTGTATCTCGGAAATCTCTTGCCGTATACTCGTCATCTCCTCCTCGATTTTCTTATTCACTTTCTCGTTGTTCTCAGCCATCTTTTTGTCCAGTACCTCCATATTTTTCTGGCTGTCTTGCTTCAGTTCGTCTATTTTTTTATTATTTTCCGCCATGTGCTGGCTTATCTTCTGGTTATCGCCTTTTAGTGATGCTACATTTTCATTAATTTCCTCTTTATTTTTGTTCAATTCTCCCTTGAACTCCTCCAATTCTCCCTTGAAATCTTCCCTTAATGACGTTATATTTTTATTCACTGTTTCTTCCATTATCTTCCGGTTATCTTCCATCATTATTCTCATCATTTCCATGAAATCTGCGTCCCCTGGTTGTGTGGGTTTCTCCGTTTGATTCTCTGGCTGCACGGGTTTGACTGGTTCCATTGGAGGTAACATTTGTTCGGCGTCCTCGACCGAAGTCACTTTCTTCTCTCCCGCTCTAACTTCCTTTTCGGCCTCCTTCGTCCGCCTCAGTGATGATGCCCTCTTCATCTTGTTCGCCTTCTGTCGTACTTGCCGCTAGATATCTGCTCGTAACTCTAGCCTCACTAATTGGTGCGCCACTTCATTAAATTATTTAGTTGTGTGTTGGGTGTTTAACTTGTGTCGTTTATAATTTTGTATGTTTAATATGCGAACGTTATTAATGGTTCGTTCTGTGTTATAAAAGCGTCTAGTAGCCTGTGTGCCTTACCTGTCCCTTCTCACTCTTTTGTACTTCCCGATAGGCGCCAAATTGTTTTGCGAGAAAACAATTAAAAGTTTTTACCTGGATGGTTTTACAGTGTATTAGTGTAAATTCAAATAGTTTGCCGACTGGCATGAACTCGAATCTCGTTTGAGAGGGGAAACCTGTTACCAACTTGAAATAATATTGGTTAGGTTGACTCACTGCTATTAAACAAAACATACATAATATTTTTCTATAAATAATTACTGGACAGTTGTTAATGGTACACACTTTTTTATTAGGCTCAGAACTGTTAATTCTTGTTAACGCTTGTACAAAAATAGTAATCAATATAATAATTTTAGCCTCGGCAATAAATAGTCGTTCACTCAGCGGATGGCCGGGTTGTCATTACAATGTTTCATTTCGCCACAAGACAGCGTTGATTATTATTTACAAAATAAATTTGCCAAATAGAGTCCTTTTAAGTACGACAAAGAAGTTTTAAAAACAAGATAATAAATTATAATATATCACTTAATGTTCGTGATCATTAAAATCAAACAAGGTTTACTTTAAATTCAATGTTGTGTTGTTAAAGTGTGTGACAGTGTCGTTGGTGTAATACATAGGTTATCATCAGTTATTTAGTGTTTACAAATTATGTTTGTTCATCAATCCTTGAAAATTAATATCTTCAGTGATAGTGAGAGTTCACCGTTTAGTTATAAATTTGAAAGAGAATTTATTTTAAAAGTTCAATGAAATCAGCAATACTTATCGTTAGTTGGTAGGAAGTTTATTGTCAATAGTTAACGTAGGTTAATTCGTCGATGTCGATTCTTCTTTCTTCAATCTTGGGCTTCAGGTACGTCCGGCTTCTTTTTCTTGTTAATTTCCTTATTTCCACTACATCTGGATTAATTTGTTCTGGTCCTTGGTCTGGTTGATTGTAGCATCCTCTCATCAGTTGGTCTGGTCCTTTTCTTCATAAAATTATGGGCACTTTTTATGTTTTATGATATAATTTTGGGCCATTCACGGCGTGGCGTCTCTTCAGTTAAGCGTCACTACAGATTCTAACGTTCCTAACTGAAAATAGTCAATATTCTGCTGTCGTCATGGTAACTCAAAATTTCTGATTGGTTAAAATTGGCTTAAGACCATTGTTAGGAAATTTGAAATTTTATTTAAAATGGTTACAGATCTTCTGAATGCAATTAATCTTCAGTATTCCCTTTTAAGTATTAAATATCATTACCACTGTTCGTCTTTTGGGTCAAGGGTTAATTTGACATCCAATACTATTGTGTTTACTTAGGTATTAACATTTTGACAGTTCTGTTGATTTTGTTTAATTACACTGTTTTCTTAATTTACATGATTACTTTAATATTTCCTTCTTAACATGATTGTCTACTTGTCTTTCATTGTTTATATGCCTTAGTTTTGCTAATGTTGTTGTTTAATTCTCAAAATTGAAGTTTTTTTTTGTAGTTTTACAGTTAGGCATTTGCCTAGGCCTAAACAGCAATTGGCTATTTTTATTAAATTACAGAGATTATATTTTATTTCCCCCTTGTATGGGTTCTGATTGGTTTAATACATGATTTTATTCATTTGTTCTAGGGTTTTATGCCTGTTCTTGTAATTATATGTGATTTTACTGGTTTCATATCCTGGCTTGTCTATTGTCATAACTGCCTTTTAGTATCATTGTATTTGTCTGTATTTATTTTGCTTTTTGTTTACTGCTTTGTTTGTTTTTAATTATTATTTCTTATTATTTATTACTTAACATATAACATTGAATCTTATGGTCTAACAATTCCCACAGACATAATTCTATTCATTAAAACATAATTATTTACTTTTCATTACCCACAATGTTCATTTTCATCATGTACTCATACTCTTTGGTGAGTAATAATTATTACACAGTATAAACAACAAACATATAAACATTAATTCAATATTTTGACTAAAATGGTAAATCCTTATTTCTAATCCTATATGACATTGGGTCATTAACATCACACTCTAATAACAATTTACTATATATTTTTTTTTTATTATTTTATTATCAATTGTCTTTCCCTTATCATTTTGGTTTAATAATATTTAGTTTTATACCTCTGTATATTAGAAATTCTCTATGCTGTGTATTAACACACTAATAGTCCATTTTCTTAAACTCATGGGTAATGATATAAATTGTCACGTAGAATATTAATTGTTCAAAATTTAAAACATGATATGTAGTTACTACTACTGCTAACTTAATACTACTCCACTTTAGTTTATTTTGTTACATACTGGTGTTCACTTATAATTGCTTTTAATCGCCACAGTCCTTCCTGTGTTTAGCAATTATTAGCTCTCACTCACTTTTTATGCACTTATAAACTTTTTTCACTGACATCAGTGTTTATCACTATTAAGGGGGTTATATTTACTTTGGGGTATTTTAATGCTAACACCTTGCACTCTATATGGTTTAAGTGTTACTGGTGGGTATTGCTCATTAAAATTCTCTTTCTCATTTTATTTTAAAATTGTTCATTATCATTTTACCTCACTATCTCTCACTCTACTAAGTTTCATTATACAATTAATAAGTTTGTGTTGTGCTAGTTTGATTTGTCATAGTTATCTCTATTTATTTGGGTTAGTGTACCCTTATACATTTAAGTCATTAACATTTAACACTTCTATTTACAGATTGTTTGTCTGTGTTTACAATCAACATTATTATATACAATTACCATTGATTGGTCTCTTCTCATTTGGTCTATCACTGGTGTTGTGCACTTTCACTGTCTTTACTTCATTTTGTTATATTTTATATATCCCTTCCTTGGTGTTGGGGCTGGTTCTATCTTCTCACTTCTCATGCTAATTATTTATACCTCCTTAGGTTAGTGTGGTGACTAGTTCTAGTTATTTACTTACAAATGTCATAATTTAATTTATATTCTTGTTTTTTGGGGATGGTTCTACTCTCTCACTTACCATCTATTGGGCTATTGTGGTTAAATTGCCATGTATTATCGTTTTTCAACGTTTCGGTTCGTTGCTTGTTACTTTTTTATTATTAGAGGTTACTTTCATGATTACCTCGATATGTTTGATCGTTTTATTATTTTAATCACCCATCCTTCAAGCTCTGATTCATCCCTTTTTATTATAGTGTTATTTATTTAAATACTTTATTTTGTCATGTTTCTTCATTATTGTTAGCTGAAGATATGTATCATTACATACATTACATATCATTAGCCCTGCCACTAAAATTGATTATTTCAGCAAATATCGTTCAGTTTTTTGATTGAAATTAACAATCATTATTTCATTTTATTTTCTTAATCACTGGTTAGTTTTGAGCCATCGATTCTTACTATTTTTGAGTGTCAGTATTCTTCTTGAGTTTTGTATCATATTTTAGTTTAATGTTCTTATCCCTTTGATATCTAATTCCCTAACATTTCTTCCCTAACATTATATTGAATCGGATCGGAGGGGTACTTTTGACTCCATTGCTCCGCCATCAAATACACATTTGATTGCCTGACTTATCTACAGGTAATCATTAATAAAATTATAAAAGTAGTCTTAGTGCGACTATAAAATAAATATCATTTGTAGGATTCTCCACATTATTATTATTCAGTTTATACAATACATTTTTCAAATTATAATCTTTTTCTTTTATTCACACTCTTTAGCTCTTAGTGATGCGATATTATTAGTGGGTATGGTATACGTGATCTTTTTATTATTTGTTTTTGTTTATTTTTCCTCCTTATTTAACACTAGTTACTTATTAATTGGTTTCAGGATGTTTTTTTCTTGTGTTTAATAATATTTTTTTATAGAGGATTGGTTATATGTCCCCTTCCTTCTTTGTGTTCTTTGGGCCTACGATCTCATATGTGTTATTTTGATTGTGTTTAATTACTATGTAAGGTCCTGTGTAAAGTAATAATAGCTTCTTGGCTATCCCTTCCATGGTGCTTGGTAATCCTCTGTTTTTAAGTAGTATTTGCTCTCCAATCTGATATTGTATGGGTTTCGGTTGCATTTGCTTATATTTTTGTCTGATTTTGTCCGTCTTGTCTAGTATCTTATGGTGTAATTGCACGTCATCGAACTGATATTCTTCTCCATTCGGGAATTGAATTAGAGAAGTAATTTCTCTTGTGACCGCCTCCTTCTTTGAAATTTGTGATCGGGTAAGATGTTTTTATCAAGTTGACAGGCTCTCGGAATTGAATTTCGCACTGATAATCTCTGACCTTCCCAGGTGTATCTGAAAATATGTGCTTGTAGCGATTATACACTTCTATCAGTTGTTCAACTTGTTGAACTGTTAATTGTGCGCTCGTTTTCTCTCTCTGGAAAGTTCGAATTTCTTCGATTTTTTCTTGCCATAGTTCTTCATTGTCTGTCTCGTCATAAATTCCATTATTCGGTGTATGTTCTCCAGTATTTCTGTATTTCTGGATATGGTACATTGTTTTATTTGGCTGTATTTCGTCACTATTGGTCAATTCGGTTATCCATTGTATGTCACCTTTATTCAAAATTAGCTTGTATTTGCTCAAGTCAATTATGGCTGAGTACTGGCGCAGCATATCGCAACCAATTAGCATCTGGAATGGTAATCCGCTGGCTACTAAAAACGTCATTGTTACTGTTTGTCCGTCGCTTGTCAGTTCGAGTTGGACTTGTTTTCGGACGGTTCTATTTTGTCGTCCGGTCGCTCCTACAAGGACAATGTTGCTGATGGGTAGCGTAAGTATAATTGTCTTACTCGCTTCTTCGATCTTTTGAAGTTCGATACTGTCGATTAACGAAATATTTGATCCCGTGTCTATCATAATTTGTGTCGGTACTCCGTTAACTTGTGTTGAGATATAAGCAATTTCGCTGTGTTTACTATTAATTTGGTTATTACTTTCCTCGAGCAATTCCTCTACAATATTTTTCAAATAGTTATTTTGCACTATTGTAATTGTGCGTTCGCCGTTGGTTTGTGCAACGTTGCGATTTAACCCAATAGACTGGTTCAGTGAGGGTACAAGTAGCTTTTTCACTGCCGCTCCTAGTTTAACGTCATCTCGGACTGTTCGTTACGCCCATCTTGTTGATTTGTTGGCTGACTTTCCGCTCGTTGACGGTCGGGGTTCAGGCTGGTTGTGATCCTCTTCGTATCGGTCACGCCTGTACACTTCTTGGCTACGACTTCGGCCCGTGTTGGTTCTGGTGTCACGTCCGTAGTTACTATCACTGTACCGGTGTCCGTAGGCATTTCGGTCGGCACTTCGTCGTCCCTGATAAAACGACCTATTTCTCCCGTCACTTTCGGCCCTCACATAATGCACTTGATGATAGTTACGATCTGTGTTGTTGCGATTTCTATTGTCATTTGTATTGCTGTTGAAATTTGGCCGGTTGTAATTGGTGTTATTCGGCCTATATTGTTGATGTTGTGTGTTATTTGGCCGATTGTATTGATTATTCTGATTGTTCGGCCTACTATTATTATTATAGCCGTTATTTTGTTGGCTGGCCGGGTTATTATTAGGTCTATTATGTGACTCGTTTGGCGGGTTATTCACATTGTTATAATTTGAACGGTAGTTATTGTTGTTATATTGGTAGCCATTCTGGAAATTTTTGTTTTCGCCCCTGTCGTCCCGCTGTCGCCTCCTACGGTAATACCTCTCCCTTTCGTAATCTTCTAATAGGGCTGCCATTGATTGGATGGTCTTAATTTGGCTACCCAGCCGCGCTCTGGAGACACCCTCTTCGTAATGAAAGGCGAGTTTCGTCACTAAACTTTCTTCTGGGATTTTCGGCTCCAGGTTCCTTGCTAGACATACCTTTCCCAGGAAATATGCCGTGAAAGTCGTCCCTCTGGTGGCGTCATATCTGCCGAAACATATACTGTCTCGCACGATGTTTTGCGTGGCCTCCGACCAGTATTTCCTTTTGAACACGTCTTTAAATTCCTCGTAATTCGTGAGGTCGTGTCTCGTGGCCGTCCACCAATTATTGTTTATATCACGAAAATACTCGTCCAGGTACCCTCGGATAATGGTCCATCTGTTCTCCCGAGTTTTGGCCAGTTGTTCGTCCACTCTCTCTAAAAACTCCATCGGGTTTCGCCGGTATTGTTTGAAGTTAATTACTTCCCGGTTGTCCATGTGCTGGTACTGTGTCATTATCGGCGGCCTGTTGTTAATTACTTCCAGCTCCTTTCTGATTTTGGCAATCTCTCGTTGCTGGATTTCTTCGATTTTGTTGGCCTTGTTCGCGAACTTCGCTTACGGCGGTGTCGATCTCCCGGCACTTCTCTCCAAAATCTGTCCGTATCTGTGTTATATTTTGGTCGGTTACGGTTCTTATAGATTCTATTCGGATCTGGCTGTCTTCTTCCATGTTGGTCATTCGTTCGCCGAAGTCTTCTTTCGTTTGTTGCAGGTCATGGCTCGTAATTTCCCATTTTCCGTGTATCTCGGAAATCTCTTGCCGTATACTCGTCATCTCCTCCTCGATTTTCTTATTCACTTTCTCGTTGTTCTCAGCCATCTTTTTGTCCAGTACCTCCATATTTTTCTGGCTGTCTTGCTTCAGTTCGTCTATTTTTTTATTATTTTCCGCCATGTGCTGGCTTATCTTCTGGTTATCGCCTTTTAGTGATGCTACATTTTCATTAATTTCCTCTTTATTTTTGTTCAATTCTCCCTTGAACTCCTCCAATTCTCCCTTGAAATCTTCCCTTAATGACGTTATATTTTTATTCACTGTTTCTTCCATTATCTTCCGGTTATCTTCCATCATTATTCTCATCATTTCCATGAAATCTGCGTCCCCTGGTTGTGTGGGTTTCTCCGTTTGATTCTCTGGCTGCACGGGTTTGACTGGTTCCATTGGAGGTAACATTTGTTCGGCGTCCTCGACCGAAGTCACTTTCTTCTCTCCCGCTCTAACTTCCTTTTCGGCCTCCTTCGTCCGCCTCAGTGATGATGCCCTCTTCATCTTGTTCGCCTTCTGTCGTACTTGCCGCTAGATATCTGCTCGTAACTCTAGCCTCACTAATTGGTGCGCCACTTCATTAAATTATTTAGTTGTGTGTTGGGTGTTTAACTTGTGTCGTTTATAATTTTGTATGTTTAATATGCGAACGTTATTAATGGTTCGTTCTGTGTTATAAAAGCGTCTAGTAGCCTGTGTGCCTTACCTGTCCCTTCTCACTCTTTTGTACTTCCCGATAGGCGCCAAATTGTTTTGCGAGAAAACAATTAAAAGTTTTTACCTGGATGGTTTTACAGTGTATTAGTGTAAATTCAAATAGTTCGCCGACTGGCATGAACTCGAATCTCGTTTGAGAGGGGAAACCTGTTACCAACTTGAAATAATATTGGTTAGGTTGACTCACTGCTATTAAACAAAACATACATAATATTTTTCTATAAATAATTACTGGACAGTTGTTAATGGTACACACTTTTTTATTAGGCTCAGAACTGTTAATTCTTGTTAACGCTTGTACAAAAATAGTAATCAATATAATAATTTTAGCCTCGGCAATAAATAGTCGTTCACTCAGCGGATGGCCGGGTTGTCATTACAATGTTTCATTTCGCCACAAGACAGCGTTGATTATTATTTACAAAATAAATTTGCCAAATAGAGTCCTTTTAAGTACGACAAAGAAGTTTTAAAAACAAGATAATAAATTATAATATATCACTTAATGTTCGTGATCATTAAAATCAAACAAGGTTTACTTTAAATTCAATGTTGTGTTGTTAAAGTGTGTGACAGTGTCGTTGGTGTAATACATAGGTTATCATCAGTTATTTAGTGTTTACAAATTATGTTTGTTCATCAATCCTTGAAAATTAATATCTTCAGTGATAGTGAGAGTTCACCGTTTAGTTATAAATTTGAAAGAGAATTTATTTTAAAAGTTCAATGAAATCAGCAATACTTATCGTTAGTTGGTAGGAAGTTTATTGTCAATAGTTAACGTAGGTTAATTCGTCGATGTCGATTCTTCTTTCTTCAATCTTGGGCTTCAGGTACGTCCGGCTTCTTTTTCTTGTTAATTTCCTTATTTCCACTACATCTGGATTAATTTGTTCTGGTCCTTGGTCTGGTTGATTGTAGCATCCTCTCATCAGTTGGTCTGGTCCTTTTCTTCATAAAATTATGGGCACTTTTTATGTTTTATGATATAATTTTGGGCCATTCACGGCGTGGCGTCTCTTCAGTTAAGCGTCACTACAGATTCTAACGTTCCTAACTGAAAATAGTCAATATTCTGCTGTCGTCATGGTAACTCAAAATTTCTGATTGGTTAAAATTGGCTTAAGACCATTGTTAGGAAATTTGAAATTTTATTTAAAATGGTTACAGATCTTCTGAATGCAATTAATCTTCAGTATTCCCTTTTAAGTATTAAATATCATTACCACTGTTCGTCTTTTGGGTCAAGGGTTAATTTGACATCCAATACTATTGTGTTTACTTAGGTATTAACATTTTGACAGTTCTGTTGATTTTGTTTAATTACACTGTTTTCTTAATTTACATGATTACTTTAATATTTCCTTCTTAACATGATTGTCTACTTGTCTTTCATTGTTTATATG
Source organism: Magicicada septendecula (assembly GCA_034769895.1). Classification (NCBI taxonomy): domain Eukaryota; kingdom Metazoa; phylum Arthropoda; class Insecta; order Hemiptera; family Cicadidae; genus Magicicada; species Magicicada septendecula. Next base: position 172,084,534 of record CM068372.1, read on the forward strand.
CCTTAGTTTTGCTAATGTTGTTGTTTAATTCTCAAAATTGAAGTTTTTTTTTGTAGTTTTACAGTTAGGCATTTGCCTAGGCCTAAACAGCAATTGGCTATTTTTATTAAATTACAGAGATTATATTTTATTTCCCCCTTGTATGGGTTCTGATTGGTTTAATACATGATTTTATTCATTTGTTCTAGGGTTTTATGCCTGTTCTTGTAATTATATGTGATTTTACTGGTTTCATATCCTGGCTTGTCTATTGTCATAACTGCCTTTTAGTATCATTGTATTTGTCTGTATTTATTTTGCTTTTTGTTTACTGCTTTGTTTGTTTTTAATTATTATTTCTTATTATTTATTACTTAACATATAACATTGAATCTTATGGTCTAACAATTCCCACAGACATAATTCTATTCATTAAAACATAATTATTTACTTTTCATTACCCACAATGTTCATTTTCATCATGTACTCATACTCTTTGGTGAGTAATAATTATTACACAGTATAAACAACAAACATATAAACATTAATTCAATATTTTGACTAAAATGGTAAATCCTTATTTCTAATCCTATATGACATTGGGTCATTAACATCACACTCTAATAACAATTTACTATATATTTTTTTTTTATTATTTTATTATCAATTGTCTTTCCCTTATCATTTTGGTTTAATAATATTTAGTTTTATACCTCTGTATATTAGAAATTCTCTATGCTGTGTATTAACACACTAATAGTCCATTTTCTTAAACTCATGGGTAATGATATAAATTGTCACGTAGAATATTAATTGTTCAAAATTTAAAACATGATATGTAGTTACTACTACTGCTAACTTAATACTACTCCACTTTAGTTTATTTTGTTACATACTGGTGTTCACTTATAATTGCTTTTAATCGCCACAGTCCTTCCTGTGTTTAGCAATTATTAGCTCTCACTCACTTTTTATGCACTTATAAACTTTTTTCACTGACATCAGTGTTTATCACTATTAAGGGGGTTATATTTACTTTGGGGTATTTTAATGCTAACACCTTGCACTCTATATGGTTTAAGTGTTACTGGTGGGTATTGCTCATTAAAATTCTCTTTCTCATTTTATTTTAAAATTGTTCATTATCATTTTACCTCACTATCTCTCACTCTACTAAGTTTCATTATACAATTAATAAGTTTGTGTTGTGCTAGTTTGATTTGTCATAGTTATCTCTATTTATTTGGGTTAGTGTACCCTTATACATTTAAGTCATTAACATTTAACACTTCTATTTACAGATTGTTTGTCTGTGTTTACAATCAACATTATTATATACAATTACCATTGATTGGTCTCTTCTCATTTGGTCTATCACTGGTGTTGTGCACTTTCACTGTCTTTACTTCATTTTGTTATATTTTATATATCCCTTCCTTGGTGTTGGGGCTGGTTCTATCTTCTCACTTCTCATGCTAATTATTTATACCTCCTTAGGTTAGTGTGGTGACTAGTTCTAGTTATTTACTTACAAATGTCATAATTTAATTTATATTCTTGTTTTTTGGGGATGGTTCTACTCTCTCACTTACCATCTATTGGGCTATTGTGGTTAAATTGCCATGTATTATCGTTTTTCAACGTTTCGGTTCGTTGCTTGTTACTTTTTTATTATTAGAGGTTACTTTCATGATTACCTCGATATGTTTGATCGTTTTATTATTTTAATCACCCATCCTTCAAGCTCTGATTCATCCCTTTTTATTATAGTGTTATTTATTTAAATACTTTATTTTGTCATGTTTCTTCATTATTGTTAGCTGAAGATATGTATCATTACATACATTACATATCATTAGCCCTGCCACTAAAATTGATTATTTCAGCAAATATCGTTCAGTTTTTTGATTGAAATTAACAATCATTATTTCATTTTATTTTCTTAATCACTGGTTAGTTTTGAGCCATCGATTCTTACTATTTTTGAGTGTCAGTATTCTTCTTGAGTTTTGTATCATATTTTAGTTTAATGTTCTTATCCCTTTGATATCTAATTCCCTAACATTTCTTCCCTAACATTATATTGAATCGGATCGGAGGGGTACTTTTGACTCCATTGCTCCGCCATCAAATACACATTTGATTGCCTGACTTATCTACAGGTAATCATTAATAAAATTATAAAAGTAGTCTTAGTGCGACTATAAAATAAATATCATTTGTAGGATTCTCCACATTATTATTATTCAGTTTATACAATACATTTTTCAAATTATAATCTTTTTCTTTTATTCACACTCTTTAGCTCTTAGTGATGCGATATTATTAGTGGGTATGGTATACGTGATCTTTTTATTATTTGTTTTTGTTTATTTTTCCTCCTTATTTAACACTAGTTACTTATTAATTGGTTTCAGGATGTTTTTTTCTTGTGTTTAATAATATTTTTTTATAGAGGATTGGTTATATGTCCCCTTCCTTCTTTGTGTTCTTTGGGCCTACGATCTCATATGTGTTATTTTGATTGTGTTTAATTACTATGTAAGGTCCTGTGTAAAGTAATAATAGCTTCTTGGCTATCCCTTCCATGGTGCTTGGTAATCCTCTGTTTTTAAGTAGTATTTGCTCTCCAATCTGATATTGTATGGGTTTCGGTTGCATTTGCTTATATTTTTGTCTGATTTTGTCCGTCTTGTCTAGTATCTTATGGTGTAATTGCACGTCATCGAACTGATATTCTTCTCCATTCGGGAATTGAATTAGAGAAGTAATTTCTCTTGTGACCGCCTCCTTCTTTGAAATTTGTGATCGGGTAAGATGTTTTTATCAAGTTGACAGGCTCTCGGAATTGAATTTCGCACTGATAATCTCTGACCTTCCCAGGTGTATCTGAAAATATGTGCTTGTAGCGATTATACACTTCTATCAGTTGTTCAACTTGTTGAACTGTTAATTGTGCGCTCGTTTTCTCTCTCTGGAAAGTTCGAATTTCTTCGATTTTTTCTTGCCATAGTTCTTCATTGTCTGTCTCGTCATAAATTCCATTATTCGGTGTATGTTCTCCAGTATTTCTGTATTTCTGGATATGGTACATTGTTTTATTTGGCTGTATTTCGTCACTATTGGTCAATTCGGTTATCCATTGTATGTCACCTTTATTCAAAATTAGCTTGTATTTGCTCAAGTCAATTATGGCTGAGTACTGGCGCAGCATATCGCAACCAATTAGCATCTGGAATGGTAATCCGCTGGCTACTAAAAACGTCATTGTTACTGTTTGTCCGTCGCTTGTCAGTTCGAGTTGGACTTGTTTTCGGACGGTTCTATTTTGTCGTCCGGTCGCTCCTACAAGGACAATGTTGCTGATGGGTAGCGTAAGTATAATTGTCTTACTCGCTTCTTCGATCTTTTGAAGTTCGATACTGTCGATTAACGAAATATTTGATCCCGTGTCTATCATAATTTGTGTCGGTACTCCGTTAACTTGTGTTGAGATATAAGCAATTTCGCTGTGTTTACTATTAATTTGGTTATTACTTTCCTCGAGCAATTCCTCTACAATATTTTTCAAATAGTTATTTTGCACTATTGTAATTGTGCGTTCGCCGTTGGTTTGTGCAACGTTGCGATTTAACCCAATAGACTGGTTCAGTGAGGGTACAAGTAGCTTTTTCACTGCCGCTCCTAGTTTAACGTCATCTCGGACTGTTCGTTACGCCCATCTTGTTGATTTGTTGGCTGACTTTCCGCTCGTTGACGGTCGGGGTTCAGGCTGGTTGTGATCCTCTTCGTATCGGTCACGCCTGTACACTTCTTGGCTACGACTTCGGCCCGTGTTGGTTCTGGTGTCACGTCCGTAGTTACTATCACTGTACCGGTGTCCGTAGGCATTTCGGTCGGCACTTCGTCGTCCCTGATAAAACGACCTATTTCTCCCGTCACTTTCGGCCCTCACATAATGCACTTGATGATAGTTACGATCTGTGTTGTTGCGATTTCTATTGTCATTTGTATTGCTGTTGAAATTTGGCCGGTTGTAATTGGTGTTATTCGGCCTATATTGTTGATGTTGTGTGTTATTTGGCCGATTGTATTGATTATTCTGATTGTTCGGCCTACTATTATTATTATAGCCGTTATTTTGTTGGCTGGCCGGGTTATTATTAGGTCTATTATGTGACTCGTTTGGCGGGTTATTCACATTGTTACGACTGTTATAATTTGAACGGTAGTTATTGTTGTTATATTGGTAGCCATTCTGGAAATTTTTGTTTTCGCCCCTGTCGTCCCGCTGTCGCCTCCTACGGTAATACCTCTCCCTTTCGTAATCTTCTAATAGGGCTGCCATTGATTGGATGGTCTTAATTTGGCTACCCAGCCGCGCTCTGGAGACACCCTCTTCGTAATGAAAGGCGAGTTTCGTCACTAAACTTTCTTCTGGGATTTTCGGCTCCAGGTTCCTTGCTAGACATACCTTTCCCAGGAAATATGCCGTGAAAGTCGTCCCTCTGGTGGCGTCATATCTGCCGAAACATATACTGTCTCGCACGATGTTTTGCGTGGCCTCCGACCAGTATTTCCTTTTGAACACGTCTTTAAATTCCTCGTAATTCGTGAGGTCGTGTCTCGTGGCCGTCCACCAATTATCGTTTATATCACGAAAAGACTCGTCCAGGTACCCTCGGATAATGGTCCATCGGTTCTCCCGAGTTTTGGCCAGTTGTTCGTCCACTCTCTCTAAAAACTCCATCGGGTTTCGCCGGTATTGTTTGAAGTTAATTACTTCCCGGTTGTCCATGTGCTGGTACTGTGTCATTACCGGCGGCCTTTTGTTAATTACTTCCAGCTCCTTTCTGATTTTGGCAATCTCTCGTTGCTGGATTTCTTCGATTTTGTTGGCCTTGTTCGCGAACTTCGCTTACGGCGGTGTCGATCTCCCGGCACTTCTCTCCAAAATCTGTCCGTATCTGTGTTATATTTTGGTCGGTTACGGTTCTTATAGATTCTATTCGGATCTGGCTGTCTTCTTCCATGTTGGTTATTCGTTCGCCGAAGTCTTCTTTCGTTTGTTGCAGGTCATGGCTCGTAATTTCCCATTTTCCGTGTATCTCGGAAATCTCTTGCCGTATACTCGTCATCTCCTCCTCGATTTTCTTATTCACTTTCTCGTTGTTCTCAGCCATCTTTTTGTCCAGTACCTCCATATTTTTCTGGCTGTCTTGCTTCAGTTCGTCTATTTTTTTATTATTTTCCGCCATGTGCTGGCTTATCTTCTGGTTATCGCCTTTTAGTGATGCTACATTTTCATTAATTTCCTCTTTATTTTTGTTCAATTCTCCCTTGAACTCCTCCAATTCTCCCTTGAAATCTTCCCTTAATGACGTTATATTTTTATTCACTGTTTCTTCCATTATCTTCCGGTTATCTTCCATCATTATTCTCATCATTTCCATGAAATCTGCGTCCCCTGGTTGTGTGGGTTTCTCCGTTTGATTCTCTGGCTGCACGGGTTTGACTGGTTCCATTGGAGGTAACATTTGTTCGGCGTCCTCGACCGAAGTCACTTTCTTCTCTCCCGCTCTAACTTCCTTTTTGGCCTCCTTCGTCCGCCTCAGTGATGATGCCCTCTTCATCTTGTTCGCCTTCTGTCGTACTTGCCGCTAGATATCTGCTCGTAACTCTAGCCTCACTAATTGGTGCGCCACTTCATTAAATTATTTAGTTGTGTGTTGGGTGTTTAACTTGTGTCGTTTATAATTTTGTATGTTTAATATGCGAACGTTATTAATGGTTCGTTCTGTGTTATAAAAGCGTCTAGTAGCCTGTGTGCCTTACCTGTCCCTTCTCACTCTTTTGTACTTCCCGATAGGCGCCAAATTGTTTTGCGAGAAAACAATTAAAAGTTTTTACCTGGATGGTTTTACAGTGTATTAGTGTAAATTCAAATAGTTCGCCGACTGGCATGAACTCGAATCTCGTTTGAGAGGGGAAACCTGTTACCAACTTGAAATAATATTGGTTAGGTTGACTCACTGCTATTAAACAAAACATACATAATATTTTTCTATAAATAATTACTGGACAGTTGTTAATGGTACACACTTTTTTATTAGGCTCAGAACTGTTAATTCTTGTTAACGCTTGTACAAAAATATAGTAATCAATATAATAATTTTAGCCTCGGCAATAAATAGTCGTTCACTCAGCGGATGGCCGGGTTGTCATTACAATGTTTCATTTCGCCACAAGACAGCGTTGATTATTATTTACAAAATAAATTTGCCAAATAGAGTCCTTTTAAGTACGACAAAGAAGTTTTAAAAACAAGATAATAAATTATAATATATCACTTAATGTTCGTGATCATTAAAATCAAACAAGGTTTACTTTAAATTCAATGTTGTGTTGTTAAAGTGTGTGACAGTGTCGTTGGTGTAATACATAGGTTATCATCAGTTATTTAGTGTTTACAAATTATGTTTGTTCATCAATCCTTGAAAATTAATATCTTCAGTGATAGTGAGAGTTCACCGTTTAGTTATAAATTTGAAAGAGAATTTATTTTAAAAGTTCAATGAAATCAGCAATACTTATCGTTAGTTGGTAGGAAGTTTATTGTCAATAGTTAACGTAGGTTAATTCGTCGATGTCGATTCTTCTTTCTTCAATCTTGGGCTTCAGGTACGTCCGGCTTCCTTTTCTTGTTAATTTCCTTATTTCCACTGCATCTGGATTAATTTGTTCTGGTCCTTGGTCTGGTTGATTGTAGCATCCTCTCATCAGTTGGTCTGGTCCTTTTCTTCATAAAATTATGGGCACTTTTTATGTTTTATGATATAATTTTGGGCCATTCACGGCGTGGCGTCTCTTCAGTTAAGCGTCACTACAGATTCTAACGTTCCTAACTGAAAATAGTCAATATTCTGCTGTCGTCATGGTAACTCAAAATTTCTGATTGGTTAAAATTGGCTTAAGACCATTGTTAGGAAATTTGAAATTTTATTTAAAATGGTTACAGATCTTCTGAATGCAATTAATCTTCAGTATTCCCTTTTAAGTATTAAATATCATTACCACTGTTCGTCTTTTGGGTCAAGGGTTAATTTGACATCCAATACTATTGTGTTTACTTAGGTATTAACATTTTGACAGTTCTGTTGATTTTGTTTAATTACACTGTTTTCTTAATTTACATGATTACTTTAATATTTCCTTCTTAACATGATTGTCTACTTGTCTTTCATTGTTTATATGCCTTAGTTTTGCTAATGTTGTTGTTTAATTCTCAAAATTGAAGTTTTTTTTTGTAGTTTTACAGTTAGGCATTTGCCTAGGCCTAAACAGCAATTGGCTATTTTTATTAAATTACAGAGATTATATTTTATTTCCCCCTTGTATGGGTTCTGATTGGTTTAATACATGATTTTATTCATTTGTTCTAGGGTTTTATGCCTGTTCTTGTAATTATATGTGATTTTACTGGTTTCATATCCTGGCTTGTCTATTGTCATAACTGCCTTTTAGTATCATTGTATTTGTCTGTATTTATTTTGCTTTTTGTTTACTGCTTTGTTTGTTTTTAATTATTATTTCTTATTATTTATTACTTAACATATAACATTGAATCTTATGGTCTAACAATTCCCACAGACATAATTCTATTCATTAAAACATAATTATTTACTTTTCATTACCCACAATGTTCATTTTCATCATGTACTCATACTCTTTGGTGAGTAATAATTAGTACACAGTATAAACAACAAACATATAAACATTAATTCAATATTTTGACTAAAATGGTAAATCCTTATTTCTAATCCTATATGACATTGGGTCATTAACATCACACTCTAATAACAATTTACTATATATTTTTTTTTTATTATTTTATTATCAATTGTCTTTCCCTTATCATTTTGGTTTAATAATATTTAGTTTTATACCTCTGTATATTAGAAATTCTCTATGCTGTGTATTAACACACTAATAGTCCATTTTCCTAAACTCATGGGTAATGATATAAATTGTCACGTAGAATATTAATTGTTCAAAATTTAAAACATGATATGTAGTTACTACTACTGCTAACTTAATACTACTCCACTTTAGTTTATTTTGTTACATACTGGTGTTCACTTATAATTGCTTTTAATCGCCACAGTCCTTCCTGTGTTTAGCAATTATTAGCTCTCACTCACTTTTTATGCACTTATAAACTTTTTTCACTGACTTATCAGTGTTTATCACTATTAAGGGGGTTATATTTACTTTGGGGTATTTTAATGCTAACACCTTGCACTCTATATGGTTTAAGTGTTACTGGTGGGTATTGCTCATTAAAATTCTCTTTCTCATTTTATTTTAAAATTGTTCATTATCATTTTACCTCACTATCTCTCACTCTACTAAGTTTCATTATACAATTAATAAGTTTGTGTTGTGCTAGTTTGATTTGTCATAGTTATCTCTATTTATTTGGGTTAGTGTACCCTTATACATTTAAGTCATTAACATTTAACACTTCTATTTACAGATTGTTTGTCTGTGTTTACAATCAACATTATTATATACAATTACCATTGATTGGTCTCTTCTCATTTGGTCTATCACTGGTGTTGTGCACTTTCACTGTCTTTACTTCATTTTGTTATATTTTATATATCCCTTCCTTGGTGTTGGGGCTGGTTCTATCTTCTCACTTCTCATGCTAATTATTTATACCTCCTTAGGTTAGTGTGGTGACTAGTTCTAGTTATTTACTTACAAATGTCATAATTTAATTTATATTCTTGTTTTTTGGGGATGGTTCTACTCTCTCACTTACCATCTATTGGGCTATTGTGGTTAAATTGCCATGTATTATCGTTTTTCAACGTTTCGGTTCGTTGCTTGTTACTTTTTTATTATTAGAGGTTACTTTCATGATTACCTCGATATGTTTGATCGTTTTATTATTTTAATCACCCATCCTTCAAGCTCTGATTCATCCCTTTTTATTATAGTGTTAATTATTTAAATACTTTATTTTGTCATGTTTCTTCATTATTGTTAGCTGAAGATATGTATCATTACATATTGCCCTGCCACTAAAATTGATTATTTCAGCAAATATCGTTCAGTTTTTTGATTGAAATTAACAATCATTATTTCATTTTATTTTCTTAATCACTGGTTAGTTTTGAGCCATCGATTCTTACTATTTTTGAGTGTCAGTATTCTTCTTGAGTTTTGTATCATATTTTAGTTTAATGTTCTTATCCCTTTGATATCTAATTCCCTAACATTTCTTCCCTAACATTATATTGAATCGGATCGGAGGGGTACTTTTGACTCCATTGCTCCGCCATCAAATCAAATACACATTTGATTGCCGGATTTATCTACAGTCAATCATTAATAAAATTATAAAAGTAGTTTTAGTGCGACTATAAAATAAATATCATTTGTAGGATTCTCCACATTATTATTATTCAGTTTATACAATACATTTTTCAAATTATAATCTTTTTCTTTTATTCACACTCTTTAGCTCTTAGTGATGCGATATTATTAGTGGGTATGGTATACATGATCTTTTTATTATTTGTTTTTGTTTATTTTTCCTCCTTATTTAACACTAGTTACTTATTAATTGGTTTCAGGATGTTTTTTTCTTGTTTTTAATAATATATTTTATAGAGGATTGGTTATATGTCCCCTTCCTTCTTTGTGTTCTTTGGGCCTACGATCTCATATGTGTTATTTTGATTGTGTTTAATTACTATGTAAGGTCCTGTGTAAAGTAATAATAGCTTCTTGGCTATCCCTTCCATGGTGCTTGGTAATCCTCTGTTTTTAAGTAGTATTTGCTCTCCAATCTGATATTGTATGGGTTTCGGTTGCATTTGCTTATATTTTTGTCTGATTTTGTCCGTCTTTTCTAGTATCTTATGGTGAAATTGCACGTCATCGAACTGATATTCTTCTCCATTCGGGAATTGAATTAGAGAAGTAATTTCTCTTGTGACCGCCTCCTTCTTTGAAATTTGTGATCGGGTAAGATGTTTTTATCAAGTTGACAGGCTCTCGGAATTGAATTTCGCACTGATAATCTCTGACCTTCCCAGGTGTATCTGAAAATATGTGCTTGTAGCGATTATACACTTCTATCAGTTGTTCAACTTGTTGAACTGTTAATTGTGCGCTCGTTTTCTCTCTCTGGAAAGTTCGAATTTCTTCGATTTTTTCTTGCCATAGTTCTTCATTGTCTGTCTCGTCATAAATTCCATTATTCGGTGTATGTTCTCCAGTATTTCTGTATTTCTGGATATGGTACATTGTTTTATTTGGCTGTATTTCGTCACTATTGGTCAATTCGGTTATCCATTGTATGTCACCTTTATTCAAAATTAGCTTGTATTTGCTCAAGTCAATTATGGCTGAGTACTGGCGCAGCATATCGCAACCAATTAGCATCTGGAATGGTAATCCGCTGGCTACTAAAAACGTCATTGTTACTGTTTGTCCGTCGCTTGTCAGTTCGAGTTGGACTTGTTTTCGGACGGTTCTATTTTGTCGTCCGGTCGCTCCTACAAGGACAATGTTGCTGATGGGTAGCGTAAGTATAATTGTCTTACTCGCTTCTTCGATCTTTTGAAGTTCGATACTGTCGATTAACGAAATATTTGATCCCGTGTCTATCATAATTTGTGTCGGTACTCCGTTAACTTGTGTTGAGATATAAGCAATTTCGCTGTGTTTACTATTAATTTGGTTATTACTTTCCTCGAGCAATTCCTCTACAATATTTTTCAAATAGTTATTTTGCACTATTGTAATTGTGCGTTCGCCGTTGGTTTATGCAACGTTGCGATTTAACCCAATAGACTGGTTCAGTGAGGGTACAAGTAGCTTTTTCACTGCCGCTCCTAGTTTAACGTCATCTCGGACTGTTCGTTACGCCCATCTTGTTGATTTGTTGGCTGACTTTCCGCTCGTTGACGGTCGGGGTTCAGGCTGGTTGTGATCCTCTTCGTATCGGTCACGCCTGTACACTTCTTGGCTACGACTTCGGCCCGTGTTGGTTCTGGTGTCACGTCCGTAGTTACTATCACTGTACCGGTGTCCGTAGGCATTTCGGTCGGCACTTCGTCGTCCCTGATAAAACGACCTATTTCTCCCGTCACTTTCGGCCCTCACATAATGCACTTGATGATAGTTACGATCTGTGTTGTTGCGATTTCTATTGTCATTTGTATTGCTGTTGAAATTTGGCCGGTTGTAATTGGTGTTATTCGGCCTATATTGTTGATGTTGTGTGTTATTTGGCCGATTGTATTGATTATTCTGATTGTTCGGCCTACTATTATTATTATAGCCGTTATTTTGTTGGCTGGCCGGGTTATTATTAGGTCTATTATGTGACTCGTTTGGCGGGTTATTCACATTGTTACGACTGTTATAATTTGAACGGTAGTTATTGTTGTTATATTGGTAGCCATTCTGGAAATTTTTGTTTTCGCCCCTGTCGTCCCGCTGTCGCCTCCTACGGTAATACCTCTCCCTTTCGTAATCTTCTAATAGGGCTGCCATTGATTGGATGGTCTTAATTTGGCTACCCAGCCGCGCTCTGGAGACACCCTCTTCGTAATGAAAGGCGAGTTTCGTCACTAAACTTTCTTCTGGGATTTTCGGCTCCAGGTTCCTTGCTAGACATACCTTTCCCAGGAAATATGCCGTGAAAGTCGTCCCTCTGGTGGCGTCATATCTGCCGAAACATATACTGTCTCGCACGATGTTTTGCGTGGCCTCCGACCAGTATTTCCTTTTGAACACGTCTTTAAATTCCTCGTAATTCGTGAGGTCGTGTCTCGTGGCCGTCCACCAATTATCGTTTATATCATGAAAATACTCGTCCAGGTACCCTCGGATAATGGTCCATCTGTTCTCCCGAGTTTTGGCCAGTTGTTCGTCCACTCTCTCTAAAAACTCCATCGGGTTTCGCCGGTATTGTTTGAAGTTAATTACTTCCCGGTTGTCCATGTGCTGGTACTGTGTCATTATCGGCGGCCTTTTGTTAATTACTTCCAGCTCCTTTCTGATTTTGGCAATCTCTCGTTGCTGGATTTCTTCGATTTTGTTGGCCTTGTTCGCGAACTTCGCTTACGGCGGTGTCGATCTCCCGGCACTTCTCTCCAAAATCTGTCCGTATCTGTGTTATATTTTGGTCGGTTACGGTTCTTATAGATTCTATTCGGATCTGGCTGTCTTCTTCCATGTTGGTTATTCGTTCGCCGAAGTCTTCTTTCGTTTGTTGCAGGTCATGGCTCGTAATTTCCCATTTTCCGTGTATCTCGGAAATCTCTTGCCGTATACTCGTCATCTCCTCCTCGATTTTCTTATTCACTTTCTCGTTGTTCTCAGCCATCTTTTTGTCCAGTACCTCCATATTTTTCTGGCTGTCTTGCTTCAGTTCGTCTATTTTTTTATTATTTTCCGCCATGTGCTGGCTTATCTTCTGGTTATCGCCTTTTAGTGATGCTACATTTTCATTAATTTCCTCTTTATTTTTGTTCAATTCTCCCTTGAACTCCTCCAATTCTCCCTTGAAATCTTCCCTTAATGACGTTATATTTTTATTCACTGTTTCTTCCATTATCTTCCGGTTATCTTCCATCATTATTCTCATCATTTCCATGAAATCTGCGTCCCCTGGTTGTGTGGGTTTCTCCATTTGATTCTCTGGCTGCACGGGTTTGACTGGTTCCATTGGAGGTAACATTTGTTCGGCGTCCTCGACCGAAGTCACTTTCTTCTCTTCCACTCTAACTTCCTTTTCGGCCTCCTTCGTCCGCCTCAGTGATGATGCCCTCTTCATCTTGTTCGCCTTCTGTCGTACTTGCCGCTAGATATCTGCTCGTAACTCTAGCCTCACTAGTTGGTGCGCCACTTCATTAAATTATTTAGTTGTGTGTTGGGTGTTTAACTTGTGTCGTTTATAATTTTGTATGTTTAATATGCGAACGTTATTAATGGTTCGTTCTGTGTTATAAAAGCGTCTAGTAGCCTGTGTTCCTTACCTGTCCCTTCTCACTCTTTTGTACTTCCCGATAGGCGCCAAATTGTTTTGCGAGAAAACAATTAAAAGTTTTTACCTGGATGGTTTTACAGTGTATTAGTGTAAATTCAAATAGTTCGCCGACTGGCATGAACTCGAATCTCGTTTGAGTGGGGGAAACCTGTTACCAACTTGAAATAATATTGGTTAGGTTGACTCACTGCTATTAAAAAAAACATACATAATATTTTTCTATAAATAATTACTGGACAGTTGTTAATGGTACACACTTTTTTATTAGGCTCAGAACTGTTAATTCTTGTTAACGCTTGTACAAAAATAGTAATCAATATAATAATTTTAGCCTCGGCAATAAATAGTCGTTCACTCAGCGGATGGCCGGGTTGTCAATACAATGTTTCATTTCGCCACAAGACAGCGTTGATTATTATTTACAAAATAAATTTGCCAAATAGAGTCCTTTTAAGTACGACAAAGAAGTTTTAAAAACAAGATAATAAATTATAATATATCACTTAATGTTCGTGATCATTAAAATCAAACAAGGTTTACTTTAAATTCAATGTTGTGTTGTTAAAGTGTGTGACAGTGTCGTTGGTGTAATACATAGGTTATCATCAGTTATTTAGTGTTTACAAATTATGTTTGTTCATCAATCCTTGAAAATTAATATCTTCAGTGATAGTGAGAGTTCACCGTTTAGTTATAAATTTGAAAGAGAATTTATTTTAAAAGTTCAATGAAATCAGCAATACTTATCGTTAGTTGGTAGGAAGTGTATTGTCAATAGTTAACGTAGGTTAATTCATCTATGTCGATTCTTCTTTCTTCAATCTTGGGCTTCAGGTACGTCCGGCATCTTCTTGTAAATTTCCTTATTTCCACTGCATCTGGATTAATTTGAACTGGTCCTTGGTCTGGTTGATTGTAGCATCCTCTCATCAGTTGGTGTGGTCCTTTTCTTCATAAAATTATGGGCACTTTTTATGTTTTGTGATATAATTTTGGGCCCTTCACGGCGTGGCCTCTCTTAAGTTAAGCGTCACTACAGATTCTAACGTTCCTAACTGAAAATAGTCAATATTCTGCTGTCGTCATGGTAACTCAAAATTTCTGATTGGTTCAAATTGGCTTAAGACCATTGTTACGAGATTTGAAATTTTATTTAAAATGGTTACAGATCTTCTGAATGCAATTAATCTTCAGTATTCCCTTTTAAGTATTAAATATCATTACCACTGTTCGTATTTTGTTCCCTTTTAAGTATTAAATATCATTACCACTGTTCGTCTTTTGGTTCAAGGGTTAATTTGACATCCAATACTATTGTGTTTACTTAGGTATTAACATTTTGACAGTTCTGTTGATTTTATTTAATTACACTGTTTTCTTAATTTACATGATTACTTTAATATTTCCTTCTTAACATGATTGTCTAATTGTCTTTCATTGTTTATATGCCTTAGTTTTGCTAATGTTGTTGTTTAATTCTCAAAAATGAAGTTTTTTTTTGTAGTTTTACAGTTAGGCATTTGCCTAGGCCTAAACAGCAATTGGCTATTTTTATTAAATTACAGAGATTATATTTTATTTTCCCCTTGTATGGGTTCTGATTGGTTTGATACATGATTTTATTCATTTGTTCTAGGGTTTTATGCCTGTTCTTGTAATTATATGTGATTTTACTGGTTTCATATCCTGGGTTGTCTATTGTCATAACTGCCTTTTTCTATCATTGTATTTGTCTGTATTTATTTTGCTTTTTGTTTACTGCTTTGTTTGTTTTTAATTATTATTTCTTATTATTTATTACTTAACATATAACATTGAATCTTATGGTCTAACAATTCCCACAGACATAATTCTATTCATTAAAACATAATTATTTACTTTTCATTACCCACAATGTTTATTTTCATCATGTACTCATACTCTTTGGTGAGTATCAATTATTACATAGTATAAACAACAAACATATAAACATTAATTAAATATTTTGACTATAATGATAAATCCTTATTACTAATCCTATATGACATTGGGTCATTAACATCACACTCTAATAACAATTTACTATATTTTTTTTTTTAATTATTTTATTATCAATTGTCTTTCCCTTATCATTTTGGTTTAATAATATTTAGTTTTATACCTCTGTATATTAGAAATTCTCTATGCTGTGTATTAACACACTAATAGTCCATTTTCTTAAACTCATGGGTAATGATATAAATTGTCACTTAGAATATTAATTGTTCAAAATTTAAAACATGATATGTAGTTACTACTACTGCTAACTAATACTACTCCACTTTAGTTTATTTTGTTACATACTGGTGTTCACTTATAATTGCTTTTAATCGCCACAGTCCTTCCTGTGTTTAGCAATTATTAGCTCTCACTCACTTTTTATGCACTTATAAACTTTTTTCACTGACTTATCAGTGTTTATCACTATTAAGGGGGTTATATTTACTTTGGGGTATTTTAATGCTAACACCTTGCACTCTATATGGTTTAAGTGTTACTGGTGGGTATTGCTCATTAAAATTCTCTTTCTCATTTTATTTTAAAATTGTTCATTATCATTTTACCTCACTATCTCTCACTCTACTAAGTTTCATTATACAATTAATAAGTTTGTGTTGTGCTAGTTTGATTTGTCATAGTTGTCTCTATTTATTTGGGTTAGTGTACCCTTATACAATTTAAGTCATTAACATTTAACACTTCTATTTATAGATTGTTTGTCTGTGTTTACAATCAACATTATTATATACAATTACCATTGATTGGTCTCTTCTCATTTGGTCTATCACTGGTGTTGTGCATTGTCACTGTCTTTACTTCATTTTGTTATATTTTATATATCCCTTCCTTGGTGTTGGGGCTGGTTCTATCTTCTCACTTCTCATGCTAATTATTTATACCTCCTTAGGTTAGTGTGGTGACTAGTTCTAGTTATTCACTTATAAATGTCATAATTTATATTATATTCTTGTTTTTTGGGGCTGGTTCTGCTCTCTCACTTACCATCTATTGGGCTATTGTGGTTAAATCGCCATGTATTATCGTTTATTAACGTCTCGGTTCGTTGCTTGTTACTTTTTTATTATTAGAGGTTACTTTCATGATTACCTCGATATGTTTGATCGTTTTATTATTTTGAATCACCCATCCTTCAATCTCTGATTCATCCCTTTTTATTATAGTGTTAATTATTTAAATACTTTATTTTGTCATGTTTCTTCATTATTGTTAGTTGAAGATATGTACCATTACAATAAATATATATATATATATATATTGCGACAACACAAATTACTAAACTATTGGCGCATAGGATATGATAGTATGTTTATCTTAAATTAAAAGTCTATATTGGAGGGTTTAAGATTATTTATTGCACAAGACATATGTAATTGTTTATATGGTATATTTGATAAGTATAACAATAATGGTAGTGTTTGATATAGAGTCTTTTAAAATGTTAAATACTGTTCATACACATGGTGCGATACGTTACATAAGTGAAGATTCCCACGATGATGTTGCTGAAGAGAAGGGTGGGGCTTTGCTGCGTTGTTGGGTCGTCCGTCAGGCGTGGCTTATAGGTGATAGATGGTTCACCCTGAAACGCTTTCAGCTGGGCTGGTGTCCTGTAACAGCTGGGCTGGTGTCCTGTAATTCCCAAGATGACTCTGACGCTTCGCACACCACAACGATTCTACGGATCTTAACATTCGTTTAAATAATATAGCGTTTATACCTAACAAGTATCTCAGGTAACAGTGAGTTTAATAGAACAACGGTATATTGAACTTATACCACTCCGGACTCTTCAAGTGTTCACGCGAATTACAGGTCTACCGTGATCAGCAGACCACCCTATGTGGAAATCTTCCACTAACGCGGAAACTTCTTGATGATACAACTTACTATTAAGTAATTATTAAATTTTACTGACACTGCAGAAAATCTCACACAGTGATACAGTTCACACTCACTTATTACACACGTAATGCTTTAGTAATAATGCCGTGTGTAAAGAGGTAATATTCAACTGTTCTGCGTCTTCACACGCGTTACTATCGCCGAATAGTCTTTACATATTCTTGCAAGCGACAGAATCTTGAACAAGAACTGCGCGACCCGATCGTGATAGATGGTAGAGAAGAACTCTCGTAATTATGCACACAATGCTGTAATAATAATATTGTGTGTAGTTGTAAAACACGAATAACTCTGAGTCTTACACGCGTTACTATCGTCGAATAGTCTTTAACAAATTCTTGCAAGCGACAGAATCTTGAACAAGAATTGTACGTCCCGATCGCGATAGCTGGCAGAGAAGAACTACTTGTGCAACAACAGGCTTAAGAAAATTTCCGACCACCTTCCAGCATTTTATTGGTGGAAGGAAGTCACATGGTTACATACACCATGACATGCAACTTTTCATGCTGTAAAGTGCATTTACTTTGTAAGAGCATGCATAGCGGTAATCAGAATACCCTTACCTCATGCATAACTGCATACTTTAATAATATCATATATGAATGAAAATAATAGCCAGAAATATACAGGGATTGTAGCGAATACATATGTCTATGTTCAGTTCAATGTCATAACACAACGATAATTTATTCATGCACAGCCAGGGAAACGTTTACCACTCGCGCGCGCGCACATTTCCACAAACACAGTACATGAATAAACAATAAATAAATAAATAATACACAGTTTTACTAAACTTAAATCCTTATCCTTACTAAAATACAACTGATAACATAACCAAATCTAACAATCTACCAATTTAAACATGAATGTTCATAGCCAGTGTATTATATGAGCTTGCCCCGCCTATCAGGATCCTGTGATTCATTGCAGGATTAACCCCTTCCCGCATACAAAAAAAAAATTTTTTTGTTAGTTAACTAACAAAAAATAAAATTTTTTTTTCTTGATATAACCAAAACAATTTCCTAATCCTGAAACAATAATACTAATACCCTCAAACTAAAAATCAAATAAACATCCTCATAGCTGTCAACTTGACAGAAGCAACAAACCAAAGACACGTGGTAACCTTAAAACCAAAACAAATACACATGTTCTTGACAAGCAGATAACAAAATTACGCAGGGTCACAAAGTACAACAGACTGCATTCCTTATCTTAACTAGATTATCGCTCGTTCACAGAGTCATCTTACATATAACATTTAAACCTGAACTGACATATTTAAATAGCTACACATTCTTACCCCTATATCCTGACATTTATTTCTGAGTTTTTTTTATAAATTTTTCTCAGTTTTGAAACGCACACGTTTACTTGGAAATATAGATTTGAATTTGTCTAATATACGCCGTATTTGCTTTATCTCGCAACCCATTAACTGAACCTTGCGGGTCAGTGAGTTATTCGTTATCTTATCTTTCGAGCGTCCCAGTCTGATAACGTGCGTTACACTATCAACTTTACCTTGCAATGTTTCATTCAGAAATCCAATTGTAGCGTGCAGTTTATTCAATTTATCGACTTCCAAAATAATATTACGTCCGAGTTTTCTAACTCCAAGTACAGTCACCTCTATTTCCGTTCCCTGTACGTATCTTGTTATAAGTGCCTGTTTTTCACCTATCTGCGACTCACACGTTGCTGATTTTATTCCTGTGTGATTTACCGGCAGAATCGGCATTTATATAAAGTGGTTTTTACACATCTTTAGTAACTGCTCGTCCAACAGCGATATTTCTGTGCCGCTGTCGAACAATATCTCGTCAACATAACCACTGATTTTTGCTTCGACAACAAGGTCGGTGCCATTTTCAATACTAATAATCTTCTCACCTTCATTATTATTATTATTATTGCAAATTAAACTATCTCTAATTTCTGCAGGATATAGGCCAGACATAACAGTTTTATTTTTACAACTAACTTTTCTCACATTCGATCGATTGGACTGCTTTTTAACTGAATCACTTTCAGTACCGTTGCTAATAAGTTAGTATTAAATTGCTGAGTTGTATTTTTATGTTGTTGTGATTGTGGCTGATTTTGTGGTGGTTGAACTTGAAACTGATTACGCGGTGGTTCATTATTATTTACCATAATTGTTGTCACCCTATTGTCATCAGTATCATTCACCTCTCCGTCCTCCATAAACACCTCAGTACCTGATATAGATTCATCTAGTACCTCATCATTACGACATGTGTCATAAATACCTGCACCGTTAGTCTCCATACTAGTTTCAGGCTCTACTACTGGTTCGGGAATTTTATGTGTTATGCATACACTGTTCGAATCCATAATAGCTTCAGATTCTACCATTCGTTCATGGTTCTCGCATGCTATATCTGTCACATTATAAACTATCACCTCATCACAGCAATTACCTGAAGTATGTTCCGGACTAATAGTGTTGTTACTACTAATTTCATTTCTGTTATCTTCACTACAATTTGATGCAGAATCTAAATACTCGACTTTACCGAGGTATGAACTACTAGGCCCTAATTGGGTTGTTTCTGTATAATCACTTTCAATTTCATCTATTACGCTACTGTTCTCCGTTAATCCTTCAGATGTAACATCTTGGTTAACTTCCATATTACTTTCGTTGAGAGTTTGTTCAACAAGAACATTTGGTACTTCAAATTTATCACAGGGTACAATATTCTCAACAGTTAAATCTTCTTCAATATCAGCTGACATTTCCCCATAAATGGTGAATTGTGATTTCGCCATTTCTTCCCACAATTTCTGCCTAATGGCTCTACTCTCCTCTTCCTTGGCTTTCATCCTCTCACGCCAGGCTTTAGTTTCGTCAGACATGGTTTTTAAACTAGCTGATAGTTGTTGGGTCGTCCGTCAGGCGTGGCTTATAGATGATAGATGGTTCACCCTGAAA
Organism: Magicicada septendecula; assembly: GCA_034769895.1. NCBI lineage: Eukaryota > Metazoa > Arthropoda > Insecta > Hemiptera > Cicadidae > Magicicada > Magicicada septendecula. Next base: position 172,104,495 of record CM068372.1, read on the forward strand.
CGCTTTCAGCTGGGCTGGTGTCCTGTAACAGCTGGGCTGGTGTCCTGTAATTCCCAAGATGACTCTGACGCTTCGCACACCACAACGATTCTACGGATCTTAACATTCGTTTAATTAATATAGCGTTTATACCCAACAAGTGTCTCAGGTAACAGTGAGTTTAATAGAACAACGGTATATTGAACTTATACCACTCCGGACTCTTCAAGTGTTCACGCGAATTACAGGTCTACCGTGATCAGCAGACCACCCTATGCGGAAATCTTCCACTAACGCGGAAACTTCTTGATGATACAACTTACTATTAAGTAATTATTAAATCTTACTGACACTGCAGAAAATCTCACACAGTGATTCAGTTCACACTCACTTATTACACACGTAATGCTTTAGTAATAATGCCGTGTGTAAAGAGGTAATATTCAACTGTTCTGCGTCTTCACACGCGTTACTATCGCCGAATAGTCTTTACAGATTCTTGCAAGCGACAGAATCTTGAACAAGAACTGCGCGATCCGATCGTGATAGATGGTAGAGAAGAACTCTCGTAATTATGCACACAATGCTGTAATAATAATATTGTGTGTAGTTGTAAAACACGAATAACTCTGAGTCTTACACGCGTTACTATCGTCGAATAGTCTTTACAAATTCTTGCAAGCGACAGAATCTTGAACAAGAATTGTACGTCCCGATCGCGATAGCTGGCAGAGAAGAACTACTTGTGCAACAACAGGCTTAAGAAAATTTCCGACCACCTTCCAGCATTTTATTGGTGGAAGGAAGTCACATGGTTACATACACCATGACATGCAACTTTTCATGCTGTAAAGTGCATTTACTTTGTAAGAGCATGCATAGCGATAATCAGAATACCCTTACCTCATGCATAACTGCATACTTTAATAATATCATATATGAATGAAAATAATAGCCAGAAATATACAGGGATTGTAGCGAATACATATGTCTATGTTCAGTTCAATGTCATAACACAACGATAATTTATTCATGCACAGCCAGGGAAACGTTTACCACTCGCGCACGCGCGCACATTTCCACAAACACAGTACATGAATAAACAATAAATAAATAATACACAGTGTTACTAAACCTAAATCCTTATCCTTACTAAAATACAACTGATAACATAACCAAATCTAACAATCTACCAATTTAAACATGAATGTTTATAGCCTGTGTATTATATGAGCTTGCCCCGCCTATCAGGATCCTGTGATTCATTGCAATATATATATATATTTGTTTAACTATCAATGTTATATTTAATGTTAATAGTGAATGTTTTGTAGTATTCAGTGTATAGAGGGGGAACTTTTAGACATTAATAATGATTTTGGGTAAAAAATCAGAAATGTAACATATCAAAATACATAACAAAAATCTAGCTTGTGAGGTATCAAATTAATCAGTGTAAAACAGGGATTTCATTTATAATAATATCATTGAAATTGTATTTAGTATAAGATGAGAGTTTTGTAACTAGTAATCAAATGTTTATTCTGTTTTAGATAAGACGCCATAATTGTAAACAATGTATATTATGATTTAGACCAATCGGAATTTTGCTAATTTTACACCAAGAAGTTAGTAAAATTCACAAAAACGCGTCACAGTATTGTTGAATCTTGATGTGTAAAGAAGGAATCTCTGCTTTACTTTTGGTCAGAAAATTGCAGTTAGAGTTAAACCTAAAACAGGTTATGGCACAAATACAACACAGTGCGAATTAATTCCATGATAAATAGTTCAAGTGAACCACGAAGAATAATTTATGTTAAAAGTGAAATATACAATATCAAACCAGGAGAGTATCACAATCGGTGAGATAAATCCAATTTAATATTTTCGACAGTAACCCAACAATGACACATGAACTGAGACTATCTGATTATTTGATGTAAACACTATAGCACTGAACACTATCACTTTAATAACAATATCGCTGTTTTCCTTTAGTTGGAATATAATTTTTTTATTGTGTGTAGCCATAAGAATTTTTATTGTTATTTATTAAACTAAGAATCAGTTTGTTGCCATTTTGGTATTGGCGCATACACAAAACTTCGTTACGTTGTCGAGTTGTAAATAGTCATTTTTATTTAAGATATCAGAGACTTGTAATTATTTAGTACTTCACAAAGGGCATTCTCGTAAATTCAATTGTAGTCCCAAAAACTCATGTTAAGTTATTTAAATTTTTATTAATCCAAAACTTAGTAATTATTGTCCCTGAGATAAAAGTCAGTGCCCACCTATGCTTAGCGAAATTATGTTATGTAACTGAGCCGTGGTATTTGTTGATTGAACATTATTTAATTATTTTATAAAAACAAAAAATTTGAAGAAATAAATAAAGGAATTTTTTTATATTGTTAAATGAAGCTAGTATTAGCAATGTGTCCTTGTTATCTTCTTTAATTTCATCAATTTAGTTTTTTAAAAGGAATGAACAACATCCTGGTACTTTATAAGTGTGAGTATATACTGCGCACTGAGCAAAAAATGAATGTAGTATCACCTTCCCTCAGACAGCAATGCTGCCGCTTTGGCACTGAGAAAAAACTAAAACTGCTGTGGCGGCACCTTCAATGTTGGCTGGCAGTGGCAGCAAGCTGTCTTGAGTCTTGAACTAAACCTTAGCCCCTGACGCATACCGATTGCTTCGTTTATGTTCGTGTCTTTCGTTAAATGTTCATACAGGTTGATTGCTTTGGAGCTGTCAACCTGACACATAACTGAGAATGAACATTTATTGAGCAACACGATTTTTACGGAACTTCCTTCGCGCCATACTATGACGTATACAACTGAGCCTATATTCATGTTTGTATTGTTTAAAAATGTTTACCTCGTTTGACAGTTCTACTCGCAGCTGATATGCTACGGTTACGAAAGCAGCTGATCCAGGATGAATCGTCCAATTGTTTACATACGTTCGAATACGCGCGACAATCATTGGAACGAAAACACATCAATAATTATTTACAAAAAACTACACTATTAAATACATAGTCCTATATGCACATCAAATACACACGCGCTGAATATTTAATAATTTCATGAATAAAGAACGTATAACGATACTCCAACTAACAAACTTAATAATTATTAAAAATCTCTTTAACTTTATAACAATCATTTTTTTTGCAGCAACGACAGAGCAGGGTTCTGTATGTCGGTTTCATTGGGCTTTACCATAACAGTACCATTTGTTAATTTCATTTTTTTGGTGGAATAAAGTCTCCTCTGTGCGACGATATTTCTTTTCTGAGAAGTCGAGCAGCTGGGCATATTTTGAACTGCAATGCGAGAGCGAATTGCACTTAATGTCGTTTTTAAAGTAGCAGTTTGTCGTTTAATCACTTCCAGTTCTTCTAATGTGGTTACACTGTTAACTAATTCCATTAAATCCCCTTTGATTGCTTCTTTTTGAGTCTCCATACATGTCAAAAAACTTTCTCTTTTGCTGACTTGGGATAAAATTTCTTGTTTTTCCGTAGTATGATTTTCGTTCTCCGTATGCACATACAATCGATCGTCACCATCGTCTTCGTTACTATTAAAATTCGACTGCAATCTACGCCCTGCTTTGTTAATCCTGCAGGCAGCATGAATATGTTTGCACATATTCCATTTAATACATGAATCTACACACGTGCATGAATATTTCGGTATACACTCAACACAGTCTACACAGATCAAATTACATTTGCACTGCATATCATTTTCATGTACTAAATATACCTCTTTCACGCCAGTAGACGATGGTACTTTCTCCCGTTGCATGTCTCTTCTCTGATAATTAAGTTGCTGTCAATTTCTGTGATGGACTTATGTCTTTTTCTAATGTCTTTCAACTTTGTGGTTAATTTGCCTTTGCTTAAGACAATAAGTCTATCAAACAACTTATCGCGGACGAAAGACATTAAAGCAATTATCACTTTGTCCAAACGTTTTAACTTTTGCCGTGTGAACACACACACACACTGTATATATTTATTGTATGATGCATTCTTTCGATATGCATGTTTTTTTGTTCAGATCTCCTTGAAGTCGATGACAGTAGGCCCAAGACTGAATATTTTTGGAGTATGTTTGATCAAAATAAGTGCCGAATTCAGAATTGTCTGGATCCTCTGTGCCCCTGTACCGTGGGATTCACGGTCATGACGCTTCAATGTGTATCCATGCTTAAACTGTTTATCACAGAAGTTACATTGATGTGTACGTGACTTCAAGCTGCTCAAACCCGGCACTTCACTGTTTACTTTTTCGGGATGTAATTTCGAATGCTGGCTAAGATTCTCTACATTTTTACAATCCTTACCGCACTCCGAACATAAGTATTGTTTCAGCTCACTCACTTTAATAAACCAAAAATTAAAAAGGTATAAAAACTAGATTATGAACACATACAAAACTAACAAATGAATATCACATAACAAACTCGATGAACACACGCATGGATAATTTAAATGAAATAAAAATGTATTATAACAACACAGTTTGCATTTATATAATGTATTGAATTCATGGGTGTAATCGTAATAAGAAGATGATACGTTATTTAAGTTTAAAATTGTTCCATTATTTATTTATTAAACAAAATCTTTCATTTTGCATATTAAATATTGACTCATTATTATATCGTTTGTACGAATCTTTCGTACACAACTTATTGCTAACAAATTACATACACAAGTTATACATAAATCTTATTATCTAATTTTAATTAATTAAATATTTATTTTGCTCTTGGCTTACTCATTGCGTGCTCATATTTTTGCAGTTGCTGATTAAATTGCTTCAATAATGAGTTTACTTGTATTTAAATTTCTTTTATATTAATTTGTTTTAACTTTCTACTGTATACGCATTCTCCTTTATCAACAAGACTTTACTAATTACGTTAATTCAAAAATTACATATTTCTCTTATCATTTACGTTACTCTCAATTACTAACTTTAATACAAGAAATATTATTCTAACTTTTATTCTGCTTTTACATTTATGTACAATTTATTTATTTTAATACTGGTTGAATGTCTTTCATTCCAACTTTAATTAGTGTCTTTCAAATGTCTATAATTACAATGATGTTTTATTACATCGTTTGATGTGGTTAATCATCCGTACGTCCTCCTTTGGTCCTCTGGTCGTGTCCTCCGAGTCCTTCTGGTCCTCTGGTCGTGTTCTCCTGCATGTATTGTTTAATAGTCGTCTCGCCTCACATCATATGCTGCCGGTGTGTCCATAGACTTCATCGTATGTACTCTGCTGCTCTGGTTGGACATCTAGTTTCTCCTGTGACTCTTACTATAGATGTGAATTAGCGTCATCGACTGACATAGCCTCCTGTGGCAATGGTTGAATCGAGAAGAAGAAACTTTATTAGCGCGACCTGGTATTTATAGTCAGGTCGTGCAAAAACTCATGTCTGAACAATATTTAACCTGTCAGATTCTGTCGAAGCGTCACTTCTCCCACTCTGGTTCAATTCACAATTTTTGCTTATCTTCGCGAATTACGAAGTTTGTTTCACATCACTCGATGCTCAATCGATCACTAATTTTTATTTGTTTACTATACGTACATTACACTTCTTTATGTTAATCACAAAAAGAGCTATTCATTTTTTTACGTATAGTAATTGCACCTTTCGTCACATCGGTACGGTCTTTTAACACTTTATTCACCTTTAATTTCTATATATTTTGGTATCTTTTGTTTTACCCTATCGTACATATTTTTCTTATAATTAAAATAAAACATACAACTATTCTACTTGAAAAGGGTTGGTTACATTTCAGGAACAGACCGGCTTCACACACACAAACAAAATACGCGTGTACACAACGCTAGCGACAAGTGTGTCGAAAATGCATGTCCATGCATGAATTCTGCAGTCCCTATTTTTAACTACGATCCAGCTTATGCAATCTGAATCATGTTTATTAATTCATATTTATTTATTTTTTTATTATTTATTTCATTTATTTTGGCAATGCACAGTAGGCCTACCGTTAATGGCTGTACTGTTGCAGTATATTATAAAACGAACTACCAAAAAGTTTTATTTGATAATCACAGTGATATTAAAGAATAAAATTATAATTATTATATGATTGTCACACGCACAGATAATTAAAATGAAACAGTAAAGTAATATTTTAAAAGCGAACTACTGTCACGTTTTATTTACAAACATGCTGGTGTTTCTAATACTATAATTACCGACATACTATTACTTAACACACACACACACACACACACACACACACACACACACACACACACACACACACACACACACACACACACACACACACACACACACACACACACACACACACACACACACACACACACAGTACATTAAACAGCACGTTGTGTGTTCTACTGTACATTTCCCGCCTAATTCAACATCGGAGGATTTCGTACATTGCTCGTAGCATTGGGTAAAAATTGGATATTCGCGCCTTAGGCTGCACCTACATTGGATACAGAACTGTCAATGTCCAATCAGGCAAGGTTGGCTGAGTAGACTTTCAGCAAAACAAACCGCTTCGTTCCATAGAATGTGTCTACACTGGACGCGTCAGTCCGTTCCGGCAACTCCCGATGACGTCCGATGCTGGGCCGCTGCCTGGCCAGATCAACTTGGTTTGTTTCCAACCCGGCAGTCTGTTCCGTTTGCCGTGGGGTGACAACAGATGTTCGGCAGCTGTCTCATCGGTATGAGTTGACAATCCATTATAAGACGCAACTACATTTTAAGCACTACTTTCTAAGAAAAAAGTTCGTCTTATAGTCTGAAAAGTACGGTACATCTTTTAACGAAATGTTAAATAAAAAAATTTAACGGGTATAAACTTCAAAATTGTTTACATGAAAATAAAAAAAACTGAAGGAATTTTTAGCTTGAGTTTTACTTATCTGTTGTTTATTTACTGCCTTATAATAATAATAATACTGAATAAATATTGTCTAAAAATTCGCGGAGATATAAAACATGAATTTAAATATATGAATAACATAGGCGTATGCTTACAAAACTACTAACAAAACAGAACACACACTATCAAAACACACACACAAAGCACAAAACAAATTCGATCTACCCGGTGTTTACAAGCTAAATTGCTCAAATTGCAACAAATTCTACATAGGCCGGACAGGACGTAGCTTCAAACAGAGATACATTGAACACACAAAGGCACTCCACTCCACTACAGAATCCACCTTTGCAAACCACCTCATTGAAGCAAACCACACATACAAAAACATCGACAATAACATGAACATTCTACACGTACACACAAAAGGCCGAAAACTAGACACTCTAGAACAATTGGAAATATACAAACACATGAAAACAAATAAAAACGACATCCTAAACGAACAGACACAATTCAAATCGCACGCATTATTCGAACATATCTCACCACACACACACAGCATCGATCTTTCGAAATTCGATTCCGTCGCCCACAACAGGACGGACAGCGCTACCAGCGGCAACCTCTGAAGAAGCCTTTTAAAGGTGAAAACCGGTTCAGGTAAAACTTTATGTTTTTACTTATAAAAAACTTTGTGTTCCGAGTCGTTAATATAATAGTTGTGTTTAATAAATATATCTCGCAAGAGTAGTTTCCAATGAATAATAGTTACATAGGCTTATTTATATTATTAATATTTTTCCTGTATATGTAAAACTATTTTTTAGTTCATTAGGAGAGAATCTGAACACGTCCTGTTTGTTTGTAATATCTGTTACAAAAGAAATAAAGTGATGAGTGTCTGTATTTCCTTAAAGTTAGGTCCAAGTTGCGCCTAGGCCATGCATATCCTTAATGTATTGTTAAATTCCTCTTTTATCAAGCATAAGATTACAAACAGAAATTTTTTTTCTTTCGAAAATATACAACTGAAGATGAGGTCTTATCTTAAAACTAGTGTATGTCATGATAATAAAAGTAAAACCTGGCAATATTTTAGTAATTTAAAATGTTTTAAATACATTAAAAAAATATTACAATCAAGCTTGTTCGTCTATGTTTTGTTTTTTAGTGATTTAAAATATAAGTTAAACTTAATCTTAAAGTAATTGTGAGCTTTACTTCAGGACTTATACAATTTAGAGTGTTTTATAAGATCACACTTTATGAGTTCCAGAATGTAGTCAAAAATTTCAGTCCGCATCATGTGGTATTCTATATCTGGATAATTTATCATTGGTCAATTAGTTTTGACAAACTTACTGTCACCTCTGTCTTTGTTGAAATCATGAATCCACGTTTTTGTGTTATACTGCTTCAACAAGTAATTAGAGTCTAGCAGGAGTAAAAATTTCAAATCTTCCTCCGAGTCACTCACGACGTACAAAGTGAGAACTTCGTTGAATCGCTGACAAATGGTGGCAGGAAACTGCCGGGAAACGTCTGTCATCAATGTAGGCAACCCTGCCGGGAGAAATCTGGTCGGGCACCCGTGGCGGATCGGATCGGAAGACTTCTGCATCCAATGTAGGTCTAGCCTTACACAGCTCTACGAAGAGTTAAGGAAATAAACGAAGCAGTCGGTATGCGTCAGGGGCTAAGGTCTAGTGAGTCTTGATAGTGAGTTTCAAATTCGTACCTCAACACTTGGTGTGTGTGTGTATGTGTGCGCGCGCGCGCGTGCGCGTGCGTGAGCATGCATGTGCGCAAACACAAATAAATTCGGTGCGCGGCAATAAATAATATTAAAATATCTAATAGAATAACTTAAAAAATAATAAAAATTACAATGCATTACTAATAATCTCGGAAAGTCAGTCAAGTACATTCTTTTCAAGTTCTGGCATTAATGCCTATGTATTTTTAATACTGCAATGTTAATACATTTCTCTTAAAATTCAATGAACTGTACTTATAACTGTTAATTTTAGTACATAATTTTTCTGTCTAGACAACATAATTTTCACAATAGATGGAGGAATGCCGCAAGTACTGATACCAAATGACGATGACACACTATCAGACGTTATTGGTTTGTCCCCTGGCATTAAACATCCATGGAATTCAACTGTTAGAACTGCTCCTTTTGACCAAGAAGTAAAATTTATTTTGTATTAAGTCAATATTTTATGTAGATCAATATTTTATTAAGTATATACATATATATATTAAAATCAAGTTCATATGAAAATCAAATCTCTATTGTCAAATGCCTTAAAATCAAGTTCATATGAAAATCAAATCTCTATTGTCAAATGCCTTACAAACATACAGTGAAACTCATAACTTTGTTTACTAAATTAAGAAACCACTTTAAGGAATTTTAAACATTTATAAATAGTCTTTTCAAGCTTACATAATAAAAAAACTGAATTTTTATGCTAAATATTCCTAGTACCTTCTGTATAAAATAATTCTCAAAAGACATTTAATCAGTTGAATTTTAATTGTTACATTTTATATAATACAATACTCTTTTATTAGTAGAACTTTTTATTAGTAATGCTTATTTATTTTTCAGTTTTATATCGTAGTTGGTCTTTCTGCTGGTGGCATGAAAGAGTTTCCAGACAACAGTGTGAACAGTGGCAGGCCAAAACCTTGGAGAAACTTTGAGGCCAAGGTATGTTTCACAATCAAACGTGAAGTAATTCTTTTGGTGTTGAACTGTATGACTAGAATTGGAACCCCTCATTGGGAGTTTTCAGAAATCCAGCTAAGATGGTATGGATATGATAACAGAGAGGCAGAAGAAATCATTCCAAATAAAGTTTTTGAAAGAGACCCGGCTTTGAAAATACCTAGAGGGTGGCCATAAAAATGTAAATGAACAAATTAGTGAAACATGAAAGGAAAAAAGAAAATTTAGAAATAAAATTTAATTGACCATCGAATGTGAAGGATGGAAATTGTTTTCTAAAATCCTGTTGCTGTTAGTGTTAGGGAAAGAAGGAAAGGAAATGAACTCTGTAATCATGATAACAGCCACAGTGACATAATCTTGATGAAAATGCAAACAATAAATACCAGTTACTAATTATGATGTTATCTTTTCCCTTGTTTGTATCATTCTGCTATTCATTAGTTTTCCTTTTTCATTTTATTTCTCTTCTTATTATAATTATGGCCTTTTATCATTGTTAATAAGATGCCCATATGTAAATATTTTATGTAAATATATCAGTTCAATCGTTTGTAGACAACATTGCTGATGATTGGCTGACTTCAGTAACACAGTTATTCTTATTATGTTTATTATTATGTTTTATTGGTTAATTAGTTTATAACACACACACACACACACAAACACACACACACACACACACACACACACACACACACACACACACACACACACACACACACACACACACACACACACACACACACAGATTCACACATAGTAATAACTACAGTATATATTTACAAAAAGCAATGGATAACATTAATACCCATTATATACCAGTACAAGACAACTTTCATTGATTGTTCACAGATTATAAAATTTAACTTTGTTTTGTATATGACAGAATTTAAATGACTATATGACTGTATGTTCAGAAAAAATATTACAGGTAATAAGTAATAATGAGTTAGTATCAATCCTTTGCTAAAAAAAGGTTAATATTCCATTGTTTTATTTAACAGGAATCATTATCCTATTCTTGACATCAGAAGTTGACAAATCTTATAAAATATTTTTATATCTATACATAAATTTCACAAACACACACACACACACACACACACACACACACACACACACACACACACACACACACACACGCACACACACACATCTGCTGTTTAATTGCTTCGTTATGTTTTTCTATTTTTTGGTTAATCTCAATAATTTCCATTATGATCTGCTGCCTTAAATATTCTCATTGCTCTCTTCCACCTTCTTTCTATTATCTTCTATTTTTTTACTGAGTTGTTCCTGCAATTGTTTATTATCACTTTCCATTTTCTTTCTGTTATCTTCCATTTTCTTACTTAACTGTTGGTTATCATTTTCCAATTTATTATGGTTATCTTTTATTTTCTTACTTAACTGTTGGTTATCATTTTCCATTTTCATATGGTTATCTTCTATTTTCTTACTTAGTTGTTCAAACATACACCTCATCATTTCCTGCATGATTATGTTCTCTATAGATGCTGGTTTATCTGGTTGGTTTTCTTCTTGGTTGCTGGCTTCCATCTCCACTTGTAGTGCTGGTTGAGACTCCTTATCTTCCATATCCATTTCTGTATTAGCTGTCTTATTCCTCCTACATGATGTCCCTCTTCTTGACATGTTGTCTTCTTTTGTATAATCACTGGCTAGAGATTAAAATTATAATACTATCCATTACTTACTTATTTGTAGGCCTACTTTACTTCCTCTTTTTCTTTTTTTTCCTATCCCTCAAGTTGGTCGCCAAAATCTATATAATGTAATAAAAAGATGATGATTCTATGGTATTGGTTGCCCCATGTTTTTGGGAGCTAATATCTATATAACGTAAAGTATGGAGGATTGTTTGTTTGCCCCACGTTGTGTGAGGCAAACTCTATATAATGGGATGTGATTTGAAGTTACTTAATTGATATATTTGTTTATTTTTAAATTAAACAGCCTCAATCACCTTAAATTGTGATACAATAAATAAAAATGCTTTATTCTGATGCTTGTATGAAATCAGATTTATTTCCTTATTTAAATTATGATTTTCAATCCTTGTACATCATAAAATTTTATGTACAGTATTTACCTTCATGCTCTCCAGTAGCTCTTCGGTATATGAAATCTCTTGTAATTAGGGTAAAATAAAAATTGTTAACATATTTTCAAAGTCATATCTCCATTTAGTCTGAACATAATATTTAAAATATAAAATAAATAATGTACATACGGTAAGTGTTCTGTTGGATATGTATGTATTTTATAGTGGCGGGTCCTTGTGATTATACAAAAGAATATAACGTCTCACCTACGTTATAACATCGGGAACCTGTGCATACTTACCTCAGATCAATTGCACCAGTTGCCATACTCGTAATTAACTTTTAATTATTACTTAAACCAGCTGTAGTTATAACTAAAGGAACTTTTACATGGGGGTCTGATGATTTATTCACTCAATGTTTTAGTGTAAAGTAACGACATCTCTTTATTAAACCATTACTACAACAGCTCTACATAAATATTCCCACATAAGGTTTTCTTAATAAAAGATTACAATTTATAAAAGATTTTGTAAATAAGGGGCTCAAAACGTATGGATTTATAAGTGCTAGCATTATCCACGGATCCGGGACCTTAAACTTGTTTGTGAGTTAAGCTCACTTATTCATATTCTATCATACTATTTGGGGGGCCATTTGAAGAATGGACTTAATCTAAAAATTTTGTATCAGTGAAGCTATATATATATATACATCAGCATTACTCGGTACTACAAATATTTTGAATCCTAAGACATACTACATCTTATAAAGTGATTATCATTAAAGTCTTTATATATTTATTTAAACTGTCTTTAACAATTCATTTGTTAGAATTTTAATTAATCACGGAGGACAAGTCTCCGTTGTCACCTGAGATATCCAGAAGTTTACTCGATCGATGTCCGGGTCCTTGGTCCTTGTGGTGTTCGTCAACGGTTGATCTTTAGTGGAGTTAACTTTCCTGTTGAAGTTCCTGAAGTGAGTAGTTCATAATGAAGTAGCGTTAAGGTCCTCAGAAGTCTAGTAGTTAAACATCGTTAGTAGTATAAGTGCCGTAAATGTTCTTGTTTGTCGCAGAATCGCACATCACATTATTGTTTATAAAAGTTCTCACTTTAGGTAGCTCGTACCATATTATTTTAAAACAACATAGACATCTTACAAATTATACAAATGAGATGTCACCCCTTACACAGTTATTTATTCCTTTTGGTTTTTACATTTAAACTTATTAGCACACTAATTTGCCACTACTTTTCGCTACACATTGTTATATCTGTCCTCTAAGTAAAAACATTTTGTCGTTCTCCGGGACATGGTTCAAGCGTGTGTTTTCTACGTGAGCGCTTCATCTCGATTGAATTACTATGTTAGGACGGGTCAGTTAATCGCGCGGCGTTTACGCGTCGCAACAAAATAGTTGCACCTTTATTCTATATTTAAGGGTTAACGTTTGACTTTAAGGGTTAACGTTTGACCTTTTAATTATCCAAACATATTCTTTAGTACAGACTTTCTTATAGTACACTATGGTGGTTTTGTTTATTTATTTATTTAATATCAATTTACAAGGATTATTAGTTTGTTTATGGGTCAGTATTCAAGTTAATTCCGGTTAGCGCATGTCTATGCAGGGTTAATTAATAAGGGTTACCCTATCTGTACACTTGCATTCCTTTTTTTTGTATTAAATCTCTTTATTAAATATTATTATGATTTATGATAGTGATAAAAATTAGTTTAAATGTGTGATTTATTAATATTTAAATTTCTCAGTTTTAACATTTCCTATTTTATTATTTATTTTATTTTTTAATTAATGAAATCGTCACAAGAACAATTGAAAATAAATTAACTAAATTAGAATAGCACATTAAAACAAACAGAATTCATTACACATATTTTAAATAAAATATATTGTTTTAACACTTTATATCGATTAAATTAATTTGTGTCCTTCACAAGTGACTGTTCTATAGTGTCTGTGATATGTAGTTTCACTGTTTCTGTTCTTTCTAAGTTGATAATCTTTAAATATGGGAAGCTTGTGTTTGGCCTAACCAAAATTATATGTATAGGAAAGGTCTCACCAAACTGGTTGTTGTTTCTTTCAATGTTAGTTCGTTATCTCCTTTAATCACTCTTCAATATAATCATTTTGTATGATATCAATTACTATTCTTGCTATTTCGACTTGTTTCTCAGATTATGAAAATTTTATATTGCAACGATACAACTCAATATTTTCGCATAGGATATTGTGTGTGTAAATAAATTACGATCAAGTCTATATTGGAGGTAATGAAGAATTATTTATTAGCACACAAGAAATGATTGTTTATATGCTATATTTTAAAATACACAAATGTCATGCATAGAATTATATTGTTGTAATAGAGTTTATATAGTTCAATTCAGATGGATGTTAGTCGAAATCCTTAACACTTGGCATGACGTCCTCGCTCCACTGCTGAAAATCCTCTGTGCGTCTCACCTCCACTCTCTCCTTTCCGCTCTCTGATGATGAGTCAATCGAAACTGATAACACTAAAGCAGATTTCACATACACCAATTGTCACTCTCAGAATTATTAGCGTTCTCGCTCGCAACAAGTTATTATTATTTAAAAACGTTATTGATTATTTAATCGCAGGGTGATAATGAGTATATTTAAAAAGCGGTGTATTGGGCTTACACCTTCCGGCAAATCTTGAAGTGTTCCGCGAAACTACAGATTTACCGCGGTCAGTATATCTTCCTATGCGGATATCTTCCACTCACGCGAAAAGCACTTTATATAATAAAATATAATATAAATATGGTTGTTCACCAGCTTGGTTCTTGACGAATAACTCGAAAAGAGTTCCAAGTTTTAACATAACTTTAGATTTATACTAGTTTATACAAGAAAAACTCTTGTAGAGGAACATACGTTCACTAGGCAAATGCTTTCGATGAACTGTCACGATGTACGCCATACAATGTATGGATCTTACTAAAATTAGGGGTTTCTGATTGGTCAATCAGAAGATAGATGGGTTGCAGGCAAATCTTTGTATAAGTTGGCGAGAGCCTGCATAGATTTAATCGCAAAATTTGATTACTCTTTCATAGATAAGAGTAAATAGTTGAGGTTTTAATTATTAAAAACCACCTTTATAAAATAGCTGAGAACCACAGAGTATATAGAAAATGTAGCTATTTCCATAAATAATTCACTGTCCAAGTTTCAAGCTGATGGGTTAATTAACATGGAAGATATAGCGAAAAAGGTTTATCACACGCGCACGCGCACGCGCACATATTCACACACAAAGTACATGACATAAAAGAACAAAATTTTACAAAGAATTTGATGTAAAATAAGTCCTTATCCATCATTAAATACAAAACTTACAGCTAATTGACAAAAAATTGTATAAATCCGTCTAAAACCTGTTAATGTCCATCATCCATGCTCTGATATACTTAATATAGCTCATCATCCTGTGTTTTGTTGCAATATATTATTTCCGTTAAAAACTGTTACAGTCAATTACCATAATCTTGCTTTCATTAATTTCTAACAATGGACTCGCTTTCTTTTCTGTATTTGCTTTTACAGATTTACTTCATAAAGCTCTTGGCTTTACTATATCTCTGAGTGGGTCTCGGGTCATTTTACCCCTTTATAATAAATATAATTTATTATAATATTGGATTTTTTTGTTACTTTTCACATGATTAATCTCTACAGACCAGGCTCACTAATTTAAAATATTATATGTATTGCTTAAGTTTATTTTGATGTTCAAATTATTACTTTACATAATTTATATGTCACTCACAGTTAATGCTATAAAAGGTCTATTTTCCTTCATAATTTTACATCACTAAAACTTGTTCACTTTGCACTGTTTACTAATTAATCACTGTAGTTTTATGTACGGTATTTCACGTTACGTTGCTTATTATATTATTATTATTATATTAAAAACATTTGTCTATTTTTTATAATAACACTAATCACTGGTTAATTACAATGTCTGTCTTAGGTTCGCAGACCTCTACATATTTCTTTATATTAATACATTAACAGTTGTTCTCTACTAACACATTAAAACTTATATTATACAAGTTTCCTAATTATTTGTTCTATCTACATAGTAAATCTAGTGATATCTTCTACTGGGTAGTGTATGTCATAGTGGTTAAGTCTTGTCATTGTCACTTATTCAGTTAGTTAATGGGTTATATATAATTTTATTTTGATGTACCTAATACCATGTTTACTTTTCATAATTCTCTGTTCTGTGAACTCTTATTTTTTCCTAAATAATTGTATTTTATTATCTTCACCTGATTTTAAAAATTTTATTCTGCTTTTCTGAATGGTAAATAAAACTTGCATATGGGCATATCTTACTGCTAATTTAGAGGATTATTTTGTGTTCTTCTTATGGCATGATCTTGTCATGTTACAATATATGTACACCTGCCACCACTGTTTTTAAGTTACTATTTCAGCTAAATATGACTAATGGACTAATGTGCTGGTAGGTAACTACGACATTATTTTTACTGTCTTAGATTATAATATAATCATTGTCTGGAGATTTTCTTGAGTAAAATGTGTAAAACTTCTAATGCTGAAAATAACAACAAATCTGTGTACTGCATATCAACAACACTGTGTACATTATATTACAGCATTACATACATGGTTATAGAAGCCTCGATAGTGGTGGGACAGACCACATGGTGGCTCATTGGCACTCTTGTGGTAGACAGAGAGAGCCAATTACATTATAATACAATGAACATTCTAATTAAATTTTACTTTTTGTCTCTATTTTTGTATAACATGAACTGTTACTAAGTGGCAAATGTACTTATTTCAGGCAATGCTGAATTTTTGGAAAGACCGAAATTATTGGAAAACAACCTGGCAGGAAAATACAGCATTACTTCAGATTGATTATATTAAAGTTACTGCTTTATAAGTAATAATTTAAATAAAATATGTCTAGTTACATAAAACTTTTCAATTAATTCATAATAATAATAAAATGTGTTGATCAACAGTATTTCTACGTAAACTGTATGATTAAACTTTCTTTGATTCATATATATTTTGTGTTTCATACAAAATACAGTTACCGATACTTCTGTTAATATTTCGTTCAATTTCATATAAACCTATGTATAACCTGTAATATTTAGTTTTATACCAAATAACTGATAAACTGCCAACTAGAACAAACAAAACTGTAAAATGAACTCACTTTTCATACACAAGTAAATGAAACATTTATTACTCTGTAAAAATATTATAATGTGTGTGTGTGTGTGTGTGTGTGTGTGTGTGTGTGTGTGTGTGTACTGGTATCTTCTTTTCTTTGTTAAGTAACTTGTTAAGTTTTTTGCATGATTTTGTATAGTATATTATACTATTTAGGCTGAAATAAAATAATAAAAAATAAGAACAGTGTACTTACAGAAGTAATTATATATATATATATATATATACACACCAGTAATTAAAAAACCCCTGTAATACTATATTTAAGTTTACAATTTAAATATAGCACATTTTTAGAAATTCTTAGTTTAGCCATAGTTTTTGTATAGTGAGCTTCTTTCTTCTTTGACATCCCCTAGTACAGGCAGCAGTAGCTTATTAAAAGTTATATTACTATCAAAGGAAACAGCTGAAACATCACATCCTTGTACATACATATGAAGCAATTCAAAAAATTAGAAGATTCTCCTTACGATTTCGTCTGTGCATACTTTCATTTCCATTTCCTTACAAAAAATTGGTAAATAGTTACAAATACTGTAAGAAGTAATTTATATAAGAAAGAATTAATTCTGTAAATCTGACAGAAATAATTTATAGGATCTTGCTTGCAGGAATATTTGAATTGAACAGGTGAACCCCTGTGAAAAAGAATACGAAGAGAAATAAATGTTCATGATTCTAGTTTGGTGGAGCAATTTTGAAAAAATCAATCCATATATGAAGTGACAAAACTGTACCTATGAGCATTTTAAATGAACAATTTTTTTTTCTTTTTTTGTACAAAATTGTATGCAGTGAAACAAAATTGTTTAAATTTTGGTTCAGGGAATCTATCCATATCCATCTAAAAATTATATTTGGAAATATTATTTGCTAGGCCATAGTTTGTAGTCTGTATTGACAGATGTTTCAGCCACACCATCGGAAGCCATCATCAGTGTTGGAAACAATTGGCATGGTGTCCACCAATTCACCCCAGTGATGAAGTGAAGACTATGTATTTTATAGCAGTAGCTGATGGGTGGACGGGACTGAAGGCCCATGCATGGTAGCAGTGCCCGGAGTGACTCTTCTGATGACTGCATGTATCAAGCTCTCTCAAGAGTGTTTGGTTTTTCAAGGTCGTGTGGTTGTGGAATTGAAAGCTCCTATTGTTTGTAGCCAGGGGTAGAGGATATCAGAAAGTGAGGTGTTCAGCCGATTGCTTTTTGCGTAGCCTAGTCCCCTGAACTGATTGTTTTTGGTGACACATCCGAGTAACAGCGGAGATACCTCCCTGTACATTTTGCCTGAGAAGACACACTTATATAAACTTCCATACCAGCATGATCTAAGCTGGAAAGTAGCATCAGCCAATCAGCAAGTGCTACCTGATTGGCTTGGGAGCACAGCATTCCAAATCCAATTTTATAGAAGGCTTTCTCCTGTTTGATTCCTGAGCGGTTGATCCAGTATAGGATCTACGACCATCTAGAAAGACTAGACGTGCTGATCCCCAAACAGTTCACCTTTTATGAGATGCACTCCTCCACTCATCAACTGATGAGACTCGTGGAATGGACAACCGAGGCGGGCTGCCAGGGGAAACAGACGCTGCGTTCTTCCTAGACGCAGAGAAAGCCTTTGACTGCATGTGGCACGAGGGTGTCCTTTAGAAACGTTCGGAAGTCCTTCTCCCAGAGTGCTAAGTTTACTTGACTGGTTGATTTCTGCGAGACCATAGCTTCTGAATGAGGGTCTTCAGAGCGCTTATTACCGCTGGAGTCCCTCAGGGCAGCATCCTTGGACCTCTTTTTGGTGTTCTCGGTGTTCGTCACTGATATGAGTCGGATGACACCACAGAGATCTCCGTTGAGCAGCATGCATTTTATTGCCACCATCTACATGATCTTTGAGGGTATAGAAACATCAGTTGGGATGTGCTTGTATGTTGACGACCTTGCTCTGTTCTACTCGGCCAATGCAATGGTGACGATCAAGCATAAAATGCAAGGCAATATAGACACGTTGGTAGAAAATGCTAACAACATTGGCTTTTCTTTCTCAGCAACAAAGACGACCTGTGTCCACTTGTCAAAAGCAAGGAATGGACCCGAACCCGACGTTACCATAAACGGTGTCCAGCTGCTCTATAGGCCTGTAATAAAGTTTCTGGGGCTAACTTTCAACAGACGACTAACATGAAATGCACATGTGGACGATCTGGCTGTGAGGTTCAAGTTCTCCTTGAACGCAATCAAATGCATCTCCCATATGATCAGGGAGCAGATAGAGAAGTTTTATTGCGCCTGTATGCAATCCAAAATAGATTACAGGTGCGCCGTGTACTCTTCAGCCAGATGATTGTGTTTGAAAAACAGTGTCCTGTTCACAATGCAGGGGTGCGCTACACCACGTGGCGTTCTTCATTGTCCATTCGCACAGCTTATATTGTGAGGCGGGAATGACGTCCTTAGATCTGCAACGTCAACTGCTGTTGCTGAGACATGTAGCAAAAATATTAGCACTACATAAACTATTTTACATAAACCACGTATTGCTGACGAACACTTGGTAGAGTAAACGACCGCCGTTCTACGTTCACCAGACCAGCCAGCATTCGTGAACTCGAAACAGCCCCGCACTACAACATAGAGGGGCCTATGGTCCAGGCATACGTTCCGTGCCCCCCTCCCCTCCGGCTGCATCGCAAACCAAGTTGTCGGCTGGATGTTGCTAGTAGAAGCAAGAAATCTGGGATGCTGAACTGAAACTCCTGTTTAGATCAGTTCTTGAGGAATACGTCGAGGAACACACCATTGTATACAGTGGTGGGTCGAAGACGGAGAGCGGTTTGGTTAGTGTGTTTGTCACGAGGGCGCCTTCCACTCCTGGACACTGCCTAAGACGGCAAGTGTATACACCACCGAACTGTACACAGTGTGGCAGCCTCATCGTCTCTGTGAACACCGAGGTGATAGGCAATTTGTTGTCCGTATGGATTCACTGAGTTTTCTAAGGGCACAGTGAATCCATTATTACAGCAGATAATTGCGTTATGCCGTGCGTTAGAACAACTTGCATCACCTTATGCTACCCGGGTCATGTAGGTATTGAAGGTAACTAGAAGCTGACACTGCAAACAAATAATTTACAAAACAGTTGTGTTGTTTATAATGTATTGCAGTATGTCTATTGATTTAATAAAAATACAAAAAAATTAACTGGATTACAAATTAACACGTTGACTGAGGGACAAATGTTAAGTACTTTGTCTTTGACTGCGTTGCTGGTCGCCAGGGTACCGTAAACGAACTAGCCCACTGTTCTTTACATATTCCTGGGAGCTTGTATGCAACTTCCCGAATTTAGTTGTCTGTAAAGCTGAAGGATAATTATTGCCAAATTTGTGTTACATATTTTGAATGTGTAAATATAGGTTGTGCCGTAGCACAAGCAGCGCTTTTCTCAGGTGACTGGATGCAATTATAATAGACGTCAAAACAAATATCACTTTAGCCCATTGTACGTTACATATTGTAATATGATATTTGACTCGTACTCTTGGTATCTTGTTCTGTCTTGTATAGTTATTTACTATTAAGTATAAGGTTGTATTTATGAAGTTGACTTATGATGAAATATTTTTATGCCCCGCGTTGGAAGCGCCAATCTGCAATATGATGGAATTATTGTGTGTTGTATCTATGTTGTTTGTGATATTATTATTTTATACTAATTGGAATAATTGAATTCAGTTTTGTTATAAACTTCGAAGACTTTCTTTAATAAGGTTTTTATTTTGTACGGCCCCAAGTTGTTGACTCCAATTTGTAATAAAACAAATATATGATCTATTTAAAATAAATAAAAGGTGGAATTATTTATTTAAAATTTTTGTTGCTCGCAATTGCTAAGCGGAAATAGGCTTAGCCGTTGTACTTGAATAGTGGCGGTAGGATTTTCTAATTTACCTAACCTCTTGTAAGATGCGATGTTTATATTTCTTGTGTTTTATAACTTTATTAAAATTATTCAATTTAATTAAAATACTTCAAGTTATCTTTCATAGGTATTAAGTTTAATTATGGTATAGAGTCTCCCATTTGAGGTTAGTTGACTTACCGTAACTTACTTGGCGTTACGTTTTTTTATTAAGTCTTCGTAGTCGTTCAACTCTTCTTGGCTATAACAAAATTCTCTATTTTATTTTTTATTTAAAATAAAAAGCAGTTTACTTCAATTAGGGAAAGTATTTTCATTTATTTTTGGGTAAATACAATTCTCATTACTCTGAAGTCGAGTTTATAAAATGAGTGGTTCAATATCAAACCCAACAAACTCCAAATTTTGGGGAAATTGAGTTATTGGTAGCACTGTAATCTGCAAAATCAGCTGAATAT
Organism: Magicicada septendecula; assembly: GCA_034769895.1. NCBI lineage: Eukaryota > Metazoa > Arthropoda > Insecta > Hemiptera > Cicadidae > Magicicada > Magicicada septendecula. The sequence goes on from CM068372.1 coordinate 172,125,897, forward strand.
AATGAATATAAATTTTAGATTCAAAACATACAAAATCCCTACAATTTTTGCATGTAAACACATGCTTTAGTTTCAAACCTGACAATCTCCATGCTAGTTTGAATTTCAAATACAGCAATCTCCACACTGGCCAATCAGAGAGCGTAATGGAGGCAACATGGCTGCCGTTTGCTTACCTATATTATTATGTGATGTATTGATGTAAAGTGGTGTTGTTTACTCATATTTTGAATCTTTTTAGCATATTTTCTTACGTTAAAGTAATTATGGATGTATATAATCTATCAGCAAGTTCTTCTGTAAGCGTTGTATCACCTAGTAAAGCCAGGGAAAAACATTCACAGCCTTCAAAATGAAAAACAGCCTTCAATGTGTTTAAAGTGTTTATATACTGATGTTCTAGCATTCGTTGTTTTTTATGTGATTTTCTGTATAAATTTTAAATGTATTTGTTTATTTCTATTTCATGTGAAATTTAGCTTTAAATGTGCCATCTTCCGTAGAGGCTGATTATTTTTATTTTATTCATTATTACTATTATTTTTATTATTTATTTGCATAATAATCCCATGGTCAGCATTTTTCTAAGATGTTTTGTATCAGGATCAAATCTAACAATGTCCTCATGTTTCAGTTTCATATCCAGCAATCTCCTCATGATTCAGTTTCAAAGCAGACAATCTCCTTACTTTAGTTTCAAAGACAGCAATCTCCAAATTTTAAATGTAAATAACTTTATTTAATTTGTATATATGGACCTGTGACTTTAAAGATGTGTTTCTGATCCATGAAGGTAATTTTTGGAAGAATTACTTTTGTTACTACTCTTTGGGGAAATAGTGTTACAGTTTTTCCGTTCTGGTGTAAAATTCTGAAAAGTGGAGGTCGCTGAGTTTGATATTGAACCACTCAAATATGGGTATCGATTCTTGCTTCCAGTTCGATTCTGAATCGTTTTTGTATATTATACTTAGTTCGGGGTTCTTTGCACTGTTATTAAAGCTCGAAATGTCCACAAAGAAGTACTATACATCACAAATTAAATAGTTCTTATCCGCTAAAAATAACAAGACTTAAAACTAAACAGAACACAATAAAAAATAATTATACAATTTGGTTCATGAACAAGATGAAATGACGTCTTCCCAGGATGCACTGGAATATTTTCAAGATGGCGGCTCTTGGTCACACCGGCTTTATGTGTAATAAAATTCCAAATGTTTTTATACAGGTTTTATAAATATAGCGAATTACATAAATTGTCCACTGTTTTTAACTTAGTTTCTTCACTAATGTTCTGGTGCATAAGTGTTAGTGAAAATCGTTCTGGTGTAGTGTAACTTTAAGAGTGTCTTTATAATTAGGTTATTTCTCACCCACTTGTAGAATAATCAGTTAAATGTTGAAATATTTTTTGTTTAATTCTTCGTTTCTTCTATTTATACGTTATGTTATAATTTCCTTGCTTCATAATTTCTATTAATATTTTTCAACTTTTTCTTTTTGTCTGACTCAGATATGATTCTATGGTATACTTCTTCTTTCAGAGAGACACAGATTTTTTAACTGATCACTTTCAAGTCTAACAATAGAATAATGTATTTTTCTTCTGTCCTCGATGGGTTTGACCAAAATTAGAAAAATTCCTGTTGGTCAAAAATGTCAGGTTACTAGGTCATGTGACCCTGATTATTTAAGATTTACAGTTTTTATATCTCCTACTTAAAACTACTCCCTAATTAATATTGAATATTCCTAAAATTAATTTACACCATGATTTTCTTTACAAAATTACAAACATTTTGGTATCTCACGTGCCATATGTGAGTGTTCTTATAATTGTTTTAACATTTTACCAAAATTCTATTTTCTAGGTCTTTAAGTAGTTTAACCATAAAGTTATTTTACAATTTCATGAAATTATTACAACGTTGTTACTGATATCTGAATAAGGCCTAACTTAGTGATTTACTATTTTCTATAGGTTTACAGTAACATAATAATTTGCTAGTTGGTTTACAACAAATTTATGTTGATTTGGCCTATGTTTTGGCACTTCTTTGGTACAATCCTTCAATCTATAAATATTATGTAGCCTTTTGGCTTAATACCCTTTGATGAATTATAATTATTACATGACATAAAAATAAAAACGTAAACATGAACTAAACATATTAATACAATGATAATATATATCCTTATGACTATTATAACTACACGAGATTCTCCCTGTATTAATACTTACAATTGGAGAGTGTCTACTCACCAGTTCGGATGTTCAAATTCATATTTCTGCCTCAAACTAGGGTTTGCCAACTCTTCTAGGTAAACCAAAAATGCAAGTTTTCTTTTATGATAAGAGAATATTAAATTTTTAAAGAAAAGTTAAATGAAATCAAACATACAGTTCAATGCTTCTATTATGTTTTATTAACAGTTATTAATTTGTTTATTTTACTACAATTTCTTCCAATTTATATATTTTAATTCTGCACCGGCATGTTTAATTATTAACGGTTGGCTATTCTGACCAGCCGCTGCTTAGCAAAACCTCGTGGATGGGTGTTGATATTTTCTTTTATTTATATCTCAGGTCGGAGTTCTTGGGACTACAGAAAATGTTGTCAAATGGGCTAATAAAAGTACAAAATTTTACAAATCCCATATAAATAACATATAAAATGTGATACACTTATAATTACAGTGGTAAACTATACTTACTGGATTTAGCGTTTGAAGGTTGTCTGAGTTTAGTAAATTTTTACGTTTAAAATATATTCACTTAAGGAATCGATGTTAGATTGAGATTATTCTTCAATTTGAGGTGTTCATTTAATCAAAGAAAGTTCAAGTGTCTGTAAAAAAGTGATAAATGGTGTTGAAGGTGTATTTTCACTTATTGTTTTTATTTTCTTTTGTGTTGCTGTTAAGGTCATATTTTAAAATATACTTTTTTAAAAATATTAAGTTTTTGTTAATTCCGTTCTTCTATTTTCTTAGGTATTTAGTTTAGGTATTTATTTTCCATCATTCATCCTTGTTGTTGAAAATTCTGTCATTCATTTATAGGTTTTAGATATTTTCTTCCTTCCAATGGTTCGTAGTCAGTCACTTGGAATTCCTCAGCATTTCCTAATGGATTATTTAATTTCTTCTGGTGATTTTAATTCATGTGAGTGTTAATGTTATTTCTGTAATTTAGTTTATTATTTTCGTAATTAATTTTTTATAGATTTTATTTAGTTAATTCTTTTCTTTACTCAATGCGGTTTAATACGTCTGCAGTCATCAAGAGCTAATAATGGAATAATACAATTTCTTTACTGGTTACCATAGTTGCTAGCTTCCAAACACTAATTCTCATTGGTTGATAATTTACAACATTGTTATATAAAACTAACATTTTTCTATATAAAATTACTAAAAATCTTTAAACTATTATAACTCCTTTATACTAGCTGTAATCCTAAATATAATAACACCATTAGTTTGCTTTTTGTTTACAAATTATTTTGATATCCCATAAGGCTACCTTTTTTCAAATTATAACAGATTCATACATTTTCCATTTGGTTTTCTTTTGTAAATTACCTTTAAACTAATTATTTTCTATCCAGTTTTGTGTCCTACACTATTATTATGAAACCTAACCGGATTATATACTTTATTTTATCAATTGTTATTGTTTTGTCTTAAATTTTACAAACTTCTGGTTACCAGTTATAGGCCTAATTGCCTAGAGTTCATATTTCACCTCCCCGATACTCATTACCACTGTTCATGTCAATTTTGTTAATTTTAAGTTCTTCTAAACATAATTACTGTAATAACCTAAACTAAATTATAATATTTGATTATTTTTTATCATCATATAACATAACATAATTCCTTAACAAACCTTTTAGGCCAATGCTAGTATCTAAGGTTTTACATGTATTTTAAACAGTTCTGTTAAATATAATATTCAACATAATAACATTTGGGGTTAATTAAAACCAAAACAAAATATAATAAAATGAACAGTAGGTGTGTACTAGTATTCCCTTATAATTTCACTTATAGAATACAGTGTAGCCTATAATTCCCTTTGCCTGTTTTCAGCATAACAGATTAGTCTTTTACTATTATTTTTAACAGTGGTTAATATAAATTTATAAACCTAATTCATTAAAATAAAACAATGGACTCCTTACCATCCTTATTATATACACGGTACATCGTGTATTTGCTCCCGCCGGACCAAGGCGTCCAATTCCCCTGGTTCGCATCATGACCGAGAACAGCGAGGCAGGCGCAAGCCTACTCTCTCTCACGGGGCTTTTTGGTTTCCGCGTAAAAGTGGAAAGAAGCCGCGCTCCCGGGGCTCTGCCTCAGTGCTATAGGTGCCAACGCTTCGGGCACCACTCAGAGACTTGTTCTAACGCTCCGGCGTGCGTGAGGTGCTCTTTACCTCACGCTAGTAAACACTGCGATGCACCTGCTTTTAAAAGGTGCATCAACTGCGGCGGAAGTCACCCCGCCAACTACCGGGCATGTCCAGTGTTTCAGCGGGAGCTCGAGCGGCGAAAGCCGAAAGGGCGCCTGCCACCACCGAGGCATCCGGAAGCTGGTTCTAGACCTGCAACCGAGCAGCCAGGCCCTTCGCCTCCTGCTACGGCTGCCGTGTCTTTCGCCGCAGTTGCTAACAAGCAACGTAAACGCAGCAAAGGCCCGAAGCAAACACCTGCAGCTCAGGCAACTCCAACTCAGGCTCCTTCACAGGCCCCTGTCCCACCTATGGCGAAAAAGCGCCGAAACCTCGTGGCATCTAAAAGTGAGACCACCCAGCCAACAGCAAACATCTCGGTTGTGGAGCCTGAGAATTCTCAACCCTCCCCAGCACCGGAGAATCCTGCCCCTGCTTTAGAAGCAGCCTCGCCCGACCTCCCGCCCCCGCGGTTTCCTAACGCAGGCAAAAAGAAGCGGTATAGAAAGCCCCGTGGCGCTCATTCCCGGGCTCCTGCCAACCCGGCCGCATAGTCCAGACAGCCTGCACAGCGCGCGAAGACCGACGCACTCACATCTGTCCCTCTTCCTAGCACCTCCGCTAGAGGTGCTACACCTGGCCCTAAGAAACCCCTGGCTTCCACCAATCTCCCGATTGATAAGCCTCGGCGCTCTTATGCGCACACAGTCTCCGGGCACTCTGCCTCAAAAACCGAACCAGACGACTATCAGGTCGTCAAAGACTTCCTTGCGGAATTTGACCTCCGCAAAGTTGCCCAGACCTTCAGGTCCATCCGCTCCCGCTTGGAGACTGCCGATACAACCAAGAGATTCATGCTCTTGGTGGAAGCCGCCACTTGTGTAGGTTTTCTATGAGTCGGGTCCTCAAACGTGATCTCTCAATTCTTTCCTGGAACGCCAACGGGTCGTCCAACAAGATCCAGGAACTCCAAGAATTACTGGCCCGACTCAAACCCGATGTAGTGTAACCCCTTTTTAACTTAGACTGGTAAAAGAAAGATTTTTTTTTTTGAAAAAATGAAAAATTTTTTTTTTTTTTTTTTAAAGAGGGGCCACAAGATAATTAGAACTAGACCAAAGCCTAGATAAGCCAAAAATGCGCTGGATTATTAATAAATATAAAATTTATTTTCTATCTTCTCTTTAAAATGATCAATTGAAATTTAATTGAGATAAAATTTATAGACGTCTTAATAAGGTTAATTAGAATAACTAATTCTCAAACAAAATTAATTAAAATTAAATAGAGACAAATCTACATACTCTTTATTAAAGTTAATTAAAATAAATTAACTCTCTTAGAAAAAATATTAATCAAAAATTAATAGAGATAGAATTAATTAATTGTCATCAAAAATTAAATGGATATATAACCCTATGTTTCATCTTTTCTTTTATAAGCCCTATATCTAACTCCCCCAAAAATACACCCAAATGTACAATACATATAGAACCCCACAAAATACACACACAAATATACAATACATCTACATGTTCCACAATACAGGACAATTATTACATAGATCTCTTGCCACACCTTTTCTACCCCCATGAGGTAAATCATTAATTATTTTATGGAAATCCATGTTAGGATTACAATTCTTAATTTGTGCATAGATTATACATATGCAACTCCAGTAGTCCCCAGGACATAATCAATTCAAAATTTGGCCAAGTGCCTAATACTATTATAAAATCCTGCCCCACTGGGCACTTATACGGGGAGAAATAAAATTCAGAATACAGTGAACACCCCAGTTATCATAATTAATTAATAGAATTTATGTATATAGAAATATTGTTAAGTTTTGAAAATAGTAATGTGTCATGGATCTTATAACCCTTTTAAAAGTAATTTTGGCCCAGAGACCGACATGTTTATGGGCCAGTCAGTACATAATTCAACCTGTCTCAACAACATGTTTAACACTGCATGAACATGCACCAGTACAGGATTAAACTTGTGAATCTACTTAACTACCACAGAAATTTATATCCCTATATAAACCAAACTGAATTTAAAAATGAGAAAATATATATATATAAAATGAACACTAAATTGAAACAGAGAAATTACAAATTGATTGAATGAATTAATAGCAGTAATGAAACCCTTATACTGAGAATAAGAAGGAATTGCACGTTTAAAAGGTGAGCAGCCAAAGATGCATGTCAGCCTCTGAGCTAACAGATTATACAACAAATTAATAAAATTTACAAATGATTTCCCTCCCAGTTCACGCACTATACTGTCCCGTTAATCGGGGATCCAATTAAAATGTTTAAAAACTTGAAAGTCATGTTGTTGAATGATTGAATTGGTTCACTGGCTCTATAGAGTGCATCACAGTGTGTAAGAATATAATGGATTGAGTTCACCTTATTTTGTCCATGGGTGTGAAGTGGCAATCTCGTGGCCTACATTATAGGTGTTGGTGCTTCGTCATTGCAATTCCTCCCCGGCAGATGAAGTGAGAGAGAAAGCTTGGTGTTACATGTTCAGGTGGTGGAGCTGTTTCCTCGCCTTCATCGAAGGACCCTGATCACACAATATTATATCAGTCAGAGTACACAAAACAATTCCCCCAGAAACTTCACACACACCCAAAACCCATATATAATCTTAACACAGCTTTAGGGCTATTTAAATATAATACGTGACACACTTGGCAAGGTTATATGGCCAACAGGCCCTATTTGAAAACATTTAGTACAGTTAAATTTTATAATAATAACTTCACCCATGCGGGTTAACGTGATTGAATTTTGATAGCTAATTATGGCTTGTTACACTTTTAATAAAATTTATACATAGTCTGAATTTTTTGTTTGCCACGTGGTTGAGAGAGGTTATCTGATTACATCATTTCTTTGCTATATAAATTAATACCTTTTGGCAATTACATACTTCTCAATTGGTGCCTTAGTAAGCTTTCTGAAATGAATAAAGTTTTACTATAATCACTAGTAAAAGTTGTATGTAACTTACTCTGAATTACGCATTGCACCGCCGCCACGAGGCAGCATAAAAGGTATCTGCTTACATACATGTCTGCACGATTTAAACCAATACTTTTGCATTTATATGACTCTCACTTTTAGTGCCTTAGTTAGGACATGTGAATTTAATATAGTATTACCATGTTTTAAAAATATTACCTTTAAATTACGTATTGCACAATGCCATGAGGTGACTCAAAGGTTATCAGAAATTCACTTACTGTGGCCTATTAAACAAGTTTTTCATTAGTAAAACTTTAAATACATAATTATAAAAATATTGGCGAGACTTACCGCAGTTCTATTTAGATGTAGCCTGTCCTAGGTGGAAGAATGGTGGAAGAAATTCCCATCTGCCGGAGAGAACGAGAATAAGCAGCCGATAACGGCGACGATTAATGCGAGACAAACGTTTTTGATACCGTTTCCGCTTTCTAAACCCGTAAACCTTGGCTCACGCTAGAGGCCAGCACTTATCAAGCCTCGCTCTTAAAGGTAATTCCGGCAGCAGTATTGCTTATCTCCACTGCTAGGGTGCGGCACTAATCGTAAAACCAGTTACAGATAGTTTATCTCTACCGCTGCTACGTTAAATACCGTACAGTATTTTGCTTCCTTTTTCGTTAAACGGTGAATACGCGCCGAATCTTCCTAGACTCGGCACACCCTCACCCCAAAAGGGCAACATAGTTGCCCTAAGGCTAACTCACAGCCTCTTGGCTAGTCATAATATAACAACATTCTTGGCTGTCTTGGGAAATCTCAGAAACTTAACCGCTCTCGGGAGAACAGAGGCTCAGGGCGAAAACGAAGGAGACGAAAGAAGGCATGTTGTATGTAAGTGTGCGGGTACTGCATGCTGACTTGATCATAGTCAGCATACAGCACAAGAGATAGAAGGAGAAAAGACGAAAGCTCGCAATCAACAGCACCGTCTGAGTTCTGACCTCCCAAGGCCTCCCAAACTGAGACCCAAACTTGATACCTACTCAGGACAACTTCTATCCCCCCCTTCACAGGACTGGAAAATCTCAACGCCACTGCGACCATCCCCACGCGACCCTCTCCGCCAGGCCAACTCCACAGGACCGCCCCAACACGTCACACTCTCTGGTGACCACCACCCAGCCATATGCTGCAAAACAAGGCATCACAATCTTTGACACATGACTGGTTTAAAAAAAAAACATCCCTACACTAGGGCGGACGGCCCCTATTAGCCGGACAGAGAAAACCGCATAGAGGGCACGCGAACATCTTCCCTTTCTTTTACTCTTCAATACTGCATAACTAGCAAGGGGGTTTTACTTCAGTACGGCATCGTCTAACAGCCCACACTTAATCCAAAAATAACCTACCAGAGAAATAACCAGGGACTGCGGCATGGCCAGGACCCTACCATAATCAACAAAACATAATTCCCGCAAAACACCTAACACCTACAAAATAATGACAACAATAACACAGGAATCAGAAAAAACTCGAGTACTAAACTCTTCCTTCGAGTAGACTGCGGACACTCATCGTCGAGCTTCGCGGTCAGCACACAAAACAAAACACAACACCTTAGAAAACAAATGACAATAAACACAGGAAAATCTTAAGTACTGTTTCTTCCATTAAGCAGACTGCGGGTCCCCCTACCGTTGCGAGGACCCAGCCCACTTACCTGAACTGCTCTCTCTCAACAACTCTACACAAATGGAACGCGAAACACACACTAACACACAACACGACAAAATCACCGACCAACGACAATTTTCAAAAAAATATTTCTAATATTTCTTCGGCTCCCGTATGTCGAAGGAGACCGACTGCCGATCGGGCCATACCGCATAAATTATACACCTCCCCTTTTATGGGCAAGGTAATACGCAAACCATCTCCACCCAGGCACAGATCTGCGATAAGTCGCGTTTCCAAAGGAATGTCCCCTTCTAAAATTTCTCACCACGTGGCAACCTACGGTTGAACGGTAGGTTCAACTATTCAAGGCGGGCAAGTACATATACATATTAAACACAAAACCTTAAACCTAACAAAATATATTCACTTTTAGATATAAGGCCTTTCAAAGATTTTACTAAGTTCCATTGGAACTCCCAAAATGTTTCCTGAGATTGCAAGCCCCGTCACATCCAAAGGACCCAAGGGTTGACCCTAATCTCAACCACGCTCTGCTACCAAATGTAACCCCTCTTTAACTTAGACTGGTAAAAAAAAGATTTTTTTTTTTTTTTTAAGAGGGGCCACAAGATAATTAGAACTAGACCAAAGCCTAGAGAAGCCAAAAATGCGCTGGGTCCAGTGAGACGGGACTTGCAATTAAAACTCATAAAATTAACAATTAATAAAATCCGTTTATTATTCTATCTCCTTAAAAAAAATATTAATAACAAAATCAATAAATATAACAGTCAGAATCTATTTTCCCCTTAAATTGTTAATTAAAATAATTTATACTCTTTAAACAATGTCACCTGAAAATTATTAACACATATAAAATTTATCTGCTATCTTCTCTTTAAAATTAATTAAAAATTAAAATCATTAATTTTCTTTAAGTAATGTTTCCTGAAAATTATTAATAAATATAAAATTTATTTTATATCTTCTCTTTAAAATGATCAATTGAAATTTAATTGAGATAAAATTTATAGACGTCTTAATAAGGTTAATTAGAATAACTAATTCTCAAACAAAATTAATTAAAATTAAATAGAGACAAATCTACATTCTCTTTATTAAAGTTAATTAAAATAAATTAACTCTCTTAGAAAAAATATTAATCAAAAATTAATAGAGATAGAATTAATTAATTGTCATCAAAAATTAAATGGATATATAACCCTATGTTTCATCTTTTCTTTTATAAGCCCTATATCTAACTCCCCCAAAAATACACCCAAATGTACAATACATATAGAACCCCACAAAATACACACACAAATATACAATACATCTACATGTTCCACAATACAGGACAATTATTACATAGATCTCTTGCCACACCTTTTCTACCCCCATGAGGTAAATCATTAATTATTTTATGGAAATCCATGTTAGGATTACAATTCTTAATTTGTGCATAGATTATACATATGCAACTCCAGTAGTCCCCAGGACATAATCAATTCAAAATTTGGCCAAGTGCCTAATACTATTATAAAATCCTGCCCCACTGGGCACTTATACGGGGAGAAATAAAATTCAGAATACAGTGAACACCCCAGTTATCATAATTAATTAATAGAAAAATTATATATATAGAAATATTGTTAAGTTTTGAAAATAGTAATGTGTCATGGATCTTATAACCCTTTTAAAAGTAATTTTGGCCCAGAGACCGACATGTTCATGGGCCAGTCAGTACATAATTCAACCTGTCTCAACAACATGTTTAACACTGCATGAACATGCACCAGTACAGGATTAAACTTGTGAATCTACTTAACTACCACAGAAATTTATATCCCTATATAAACCAAACTGAATTTAAAAATGAGAAAATATATATATAAAATGAACACTAAATTGAAACAGAGAAATTACAAATTGATTGAATGAATTAATAGCAGTAATGAAACCCTTATACTGAGAATAAGAAGGAATTGCACGTTTAAAAGGTGAGCAGCCAAAGATGCATGTCAGCCTCTGAGCTAACAGATTATACAACAAATTAATAAAATTTACAAATGATTTCCCTCCCAGTTCACGCACTATACTGTCCCGTTAATCGGGGATCCAATTAAAATGTTTAAGAACTTGAAAGCCATGTTGTTGAATGATTGAATTGGTTCACTGGCTCTATAGAGTGCATCACAATGTGTAAGAATATAATGGATTGAGTTCACCTTATTTTGTCCATGGGGGTGAAGTGGCAATCTCGTGGCCTACATTATAGGTGTTGGTGCTTCGTCATTGCAATTCCTCCCCGGCAGATGAAGTGAGAGAGAAAGCTTGGTGTTACATGTTCAGGTGGTGGAGCTGTTTCCTCGCCTTCATCGAAGGACCCTGTTCACACAATATTATATCAGTCAGAGTACACAAAACAATTCCCCCAGAAACTTCACACACACCCAAAACCCATATATAATCTTAACACAGCTTTAGGGCTATTTAAATATAATACTTGACACACTTGGCAAGGTTATATGGTCAACAGGCCCTATTTGAAAACATTTAGTACAGTTAAACTTTATAATAATAACTTCACCCATGCGGGTTAACGTGATTGAATTTTGATAGCTAATTATGGCTTGTTACACTTTTAATAAAATTTATACATAGTCTGAATTTTTTGTTTGCCACGTGGTTGAGAGAGGTTATCTGATTACATAATTTCTTTGCTATATAAATTAATACCTTTTGGCAATTACATACTTCTCAATTGGTGCCTTAGTAAGCTTTCTGAAATGAATAAAGTTTTACTATAATCTCTAGTAAAAGTTGTATGTAACTTACTCTGAATTACGCATTGCACCGCCGCCACGAGGCAGCATAAAAGGTATCTGCTTACATACATGTCTGCACGATTTAAACCAATACTTTTGCATTTATATGACTCTCACTTTTAGTGCCTTAGTTAGGACATGTGAATTTAATATAGTATTACCATGTTTTAAAAATATTACCTTTAAATTACGTATTGCACAATGCCATGAGGTGACTCAAAGGTTATCAGAAATTCACTTACTGTGGCCTATTAAACAAGTTTTTCATTAGTAAAACTTTAAATACATAATTATAAAAATATTGGCGAGACTTACCGCAGTTCTATTTAGATGTAGCCTGTCCTAGGTGGAAGAATGGTGGAAGAAATTCCCATCTGCCGGAGAGAACGAGAATAAGCAGCCGATAACGGCGACGATTAATGCGAGACAAACGTTTTTGATACCGTTTCCGCTTTCTAAACCCGTAAACCTTGGCTCACGCTAGAGGCCAGCACTTATCAAGCCTCGCTCTTAAAGGTAATTCCGGCAGCAGTATTGCTTATCTCCACTGCTAGGGTGCGGCACTAATCGTAAAACCAGTTACAGATAGTTTATCTCTACCGCTGCTACGTTAAATACCCTACAGTATTTTGCTTCCTTTTTCGTTAAACGGTGAATACGCGCCGAATCTTCCTAGACTCGGCACACCCTCACCCCAAAAGGGCAACATAGTTGCCCTAAGGCTAACTCACAGCCTCTTGGCTAGTCATAATATAACAACATTCTTGGCTGTCTTGGGAAATCTCAGAAACTTAACCGCTCTCGGGAGAACAGAGGCTCAGGGCGAAAACGAAGGAGACGAAAGAAGGCATGTTGTATGTAAGTGTGCGGGTACTGCATGCTGACTTGATCATAGTCAGCATACAGCACAAGAGATAGAAGGAGAAAAGACGAAAGCTCGCAATCAACAGCACCGTCTGAGTTCTGACCTCCCAAGGCCTCCCAAACTGAGACCCAAACTTGATACCTACTCAGGACAACTTCTATCCCCCCCTTCACAGGACTGGAAAATCTCAACGCCACTGCGACCATCCCCACGCGACCCTCTCCGCCAGGCCAACTCCACAGGACCGCCCCAACACGTCACACTCTCTGGTGACCACCACCCAGCCATATGCTGCAAAACAAGGCATCACAATCTTTGACACATGACTGGTTTAAAAAAAAAACATCCCTACACTAGGGCGGACGGCCCCTATTAGCCGGACAGAGAAAACCGCATAGAGGGCACGCGAACATCTTCCCTTTCTTTTACTCTTCAATACTGCATAACTAGCAAGGGGGTTTTACTTCAGTACGGCATCGTCTAACAGCCCACACTTAATCCAAAAATAACCTACCAGAGAAATAACCAGGGACTGCGGCATGGCCAGGACCCTACCATAATCAACAAAACATAATTCCCGCAAAACACCTAACACCTACAAAATAATGACAACAATAACACAGGAATCAGAAAAAACTCGAGTACTAAACTCTTCCTTCGAGTAGACTGCGGACACTCATCGTCGAGCTTCGCGGTCAGCACACAAAACAAAACACAACACCTTAGAAAACAAATGACAATAAACACAGGAAAATCTTAAGTACTGTTTCTTCCATTAAGCAGACTGCGGGTCCCCCTACCGTTGCGAGGACCCAGCCCACTTACCTGAACTGCTCTCTCTCAACAACTCTACACAAATGGAACGCGAAACACACACTAACACACAACACGACAAAATCACCGACCAACGACAATTTTCAAAAAAATATTTCTAATATTTCTTCGGCTCCCGTATGTCGAAGGAGACCGACTGCCGATCGGGCCATACCGCATAAATTATACACCTCCCCTTTTATGGGCAAGGTAATACGCAAACCATCTCCACCCAGGCACAGATCTGCGATAAGTCGCGTTTCCAAAGGAATGTCCCCTTCTAAAATTTCTCACCACGTGGCAACCTACGGTTGAACGGTAGGTTCAACTATTCAAGGCGGGCAAGTACATATACATATTAAACACAAAACCTTAAACCTAACAAAATATATTCACTTTTAGATATAAGGCCTTTCAAAGATTTTACTAAGTTCCATTGGAACTCCCAAAATGTTTCCTGAGATTGCAAGCCCCGTCACATCCAAAGGACCCAAGGGTTGACCCTAATCTCAACCACGCTCTGCTACCAAATGTAACCCCTCTTTAACTTAGACTGGTAAAAAAAAGATTTTTTTTTTTTTTTTAAGAGGGGCCACAAGATAATTAGAACTAGACCAAAGCCTAGAGAAGCCAAAAATGCGCTGGGTCCAGTGAGACGGGACTTGCAATTAAAACTCATAAAATTAACAATTAATAAAATCCGTTTATTATTCTATCTCCTTAAAAAAAATATTAATAACAAAATCAATAAATATAACAGTCAGAATCTATTTTCCCCTTAAATTGTTAATTAAAATAATTTATACTCTTTAAACAATGTCACCTGAAAATTATTAACACATATAAAATTTATCTGCTATCTTCTCTTTAAAATTAATTAAAAATTAAAATCATTAATTTTCTTTAAGTAATGTTTCCTGAAAATTATTAATAAATATAAAATTTATTTTATATCTTCTCTTTAAAATGATCAATTGAAATTTAATTGAGATAAAATTTATAGACGTCTTAATAAGGTTAATTAGAATAACTAATTCTCAAACAAAATTAATTAAAATTAAATAGAGACAAATCTACATTCTCTTTATTAAAGTTAATTAAAATAAATTAACTCTCTTAGAAAAAATATTAATCAAAAATTAATAGAGATAGAATTAATTAATTGTCATCAAAAATTAAATGGATATATAACCCTATGTTTCATCTTTTCTTTTATAAGCCCTATATCTAACTCCCCCAAAAATACACCCAAATGTACAATACATATAGAACCCCACAAAATACACACACAAATATACAATACATCTACATGTTCCACAATACAGGACAATTATTACATAGATCTCTTGCCACACCTTTTCTACCCCCATGAGGTAAATCATTAATTATTTTATGGAAATCCATGTTAGGATTACAATTCTTAATTTGTGCATAGATTATACATATGCAACTCCAGTAGTCCCCAGGACATAATCAATTCAAAATTTGGCCAAGTGCCTAATACTATTATAAAATCCTGCCCCACTGGGCACTTATACGGGGAGAAATAAAATTCAGAATACAGTGAACACCCCAGTTATCATAATTAATTAATAGAAAAATTATATATATAGAAATATTGTTAAGTTTTGAAAATAGTAATGTGTCATGGATCTTATAACCCTTTTAAAAGTAATTTTGGCCCAGAGACCGACATGTTCATGGGCCAGTCAGTACATAATTCAACCTGTCTCAACAACATGTTTAACACTGCATGAACATGCACCAGTACAGGATTAAACTTGTGAATCTACTTAACTACCACAGAAATTTATATCCCTATATAAACCAAACTGAATTTAAAAATGAGAAAATATATATATAAAATGAACACTAAATTGAAACAGAGAAATTACAAATTGATTGAATGAATTAATAGAAGTAATGAAACCCTTATACTGAGAATAAGAAGGAATTGCACGTTTAAAAGGTGAACAGCCAAAGATGCATGTCAGCCTCTGAGCTAACAGATTATACAACAAATTAATAAAATTTACAAATGATTTCCCTCCCAGTTCACGCACTATACTGTCCCGTTAATCGGGGATCCAATTAAAATGTTTAAGAACTTGAAAGCCATGTTGTTGAATGATTGAATTGGTTCACTGGCTCTATAGAGTGCATCACAATGTGTAAGAATATAATGGATTGAGTTCACCTTATTTTGTCCATGGGGGTGAAGTGGCAATCTCGTGGCCTACATTATAGGTGTTGGTGCTTCGTCATTGCAATTCCTCCCCGGCAGATGAAGTGAGAGAGAAAGCTTGGTGTTACATGTTCAGGTGGTGGAGCTGTTTCCTCGCCTTCATCGAAGGACCCTGTTCACACAATATTATATCAGTCAGAGTACACAAAACAATTCCCCCAGAAACTTCACACACACCCAAAACCCATATATAATCTTAACACAGCTTTAGGGCTATTTAAATATAATACTTGACACACTTGGCAAGGTTATATGGTCAACAGGCCCTATTTGAAAACATTTAGTACAGTTAAACTTTATAATAATAACTTCACCCATGCGGGTTAACGTGATTGAATTTTGATAGCTAATTATGGCTTGTTACACTTTTAATAAAATTTATACATAGTCTGAATTTTTTGTTTGCCACGTGGTTGAGAGAGGTTATCTGATTACATAATTTCTTTGCTATATAAATTAATACCTTTTGGCAATTACATACTTCTCAATTGGTGCCTTAGTAAGCTTTCTGAAATGAATAAAGTTTTACTATAATCTCTAGTAAAAGTTGTATGTAACTTACTCTGAATTACGCATTGCACCGCCGCCACGAGGCAGCATAAAAGGTATCTGCTTACATCATGTCTGCACGATTTAAACCAATACTTTTGCATTTATATGACTCTCACTTTTAGTGCCTTAGTTAGGACATGTGAATTTAATATAGTATTACCATGTTTTAAAAATATTACCTTTAAATTACGTATTGCACAATGCCATGAGGTGACTCAAAGGTTATCAGAAATTCACTTACTGTGGCCT
Source organism: Magicicada septendecula (assembly GCA_034769895.1). Taxonomy (NCBI): domain Eukaryota; kingdom Metazoa; phylum Arthropoda; class Insecta; order Hemiptera; family Cicadidae; genus Magicicada; species Magicicada septendecula. The sequence goes on from CM068372.1 coordinate 172,142,581, forward strand.
ATTAAACAAGTTTTTCATTAGTAAAACTTTAAATACATAATTATAAAAATATTGGCGAGACTTACCGCAGTTCAATTTAGATCTAGCCTGTCCTAGGTGAAAGAATGGTGGAAGAAATTCCCATCTGCCGGAGAGAACGAGAATAAGCAGCCGATGACGGCGACGATTAATGCGAGACAAACGTTTTTGATACCGTTTCCGCTTTCTAAACCCGTAAACATTGGCTCACGCTAGAGGCCAGCACTTATCAAGCCTCGCTCTTAAAGGTAATTCCGGCAGCAGTATTGCTTATCTCCACTGCTAGGGTGCGGCACTAATCGTAAAACCAGTTACAGATAGTTTATCTCTACCGCTGCTACGTTAAATACCGTACAGTATTTTGCTTCCTTTTTCGTTAAACGGTGAATACGCGCCAAATCTTCCTAGACTCGGCACACCCTCACCCCAAAAGGGCAACATAGTTGCCCCAAGGCTAACTCACAGACTCTTGGCTAGTCATAATACAACAACATTCTTGGCTGTCTTGGGAAATCACAGAAACCTAACCGCTCTCGGGAGAACAGAGGCTCAGGGCGAAAACGAAGGAGACGAAAAAAGGCATGTTGTATGTAAGTGTGCGGGTACTGCATGCTGACTTGATCATAGTCAGCATACAGCACAAGAGATAGAAGGAGAAAAGACGAAAGCTCGCAATCAAGAGCACCGTCTGAGTTCTGACCTCCCAAGGCCTCCCAAACTGAGACCCAAACTTGATACCTACTCAGGACAACTTCTATCCCCCCCTTCACAGGACTGGAAAATCTCAACGCCACTGCGACCATCCCCACGCGACCCTCTCCGCCAGGCCAACTCCACAGGACCGCCCCAACACGTCACACTCTCTGGTGACCTGGTGACCACCACCCAGCCATATGCTGCAAAACAAGGCATCACAATCTTTGACATATGACTGGTTTAAAAAAAAAACGTCCCTACACTAAGGCGGACGGCCCCTATTAGCCGGACAGATAAAACCGCATAGAGGGCACGCGAACATCTTCCCTTTCTTTTACTCTTCAATACTGCATAACTAGCAAAGGGGTTTTACTTCAGTACGGCATCGTCTAACAGCCCACACTTAATCCAAAAATAACCTACCAGAGAAATAACCAGGGACTGCGGCATGGCCAGGACCCTACCATATTCAACAAAACATAATTCCCGCAAAACACCTAACACCTACAAAATAATGACAACAATAACACAGGAATCAGAAAAAACTCGAGTACTAAACTCTTCCTTCGAGTAGACTGCGGACACTCATCGTCGAGCTTCGCGGTCAGCACACAAAACAAAACACAACACCTTAGAAAACAAATGACAATAAACATAGGAAAATCTTAAGTACTGTTTCTTCCATTAAGCAGACTGCGGGTCCCCCTACCGTTGCGAGGACCCAGCCCACTTACCTGAACTGCTCTCTCTCAACAACTCTACACAAATGGAACGCGACACACACACTAACACACAACACGACAAAATCACCGACCAACGATAATTTTCAAAAAAATATTTCTAATATTTCTTCGGCTCCCGTATGTCGAAGGAGACCGACTGCCGATCGGGCCATACCGCATAAATTATACACCTCCCCTTTTATGGGCAAGGTAATACGCAAACCATCTCCACCCAGGCATAGATCTGCGATAAGTCGCGTTTCCAAAGGAATGTCCCCTTCTAAAATTTCTCACCACGTGGCAACCTACGGTTGAACGGTAGGTTCAACTATTCAAGGCGGACAAGTACATATACATATTAAACACAAAACCTTAAACCTAACAAAATATATTCACTTTTAGATATAAGGCCTTTCAAAGATTTTACTAAGTTCCATTGGAACTCCCAAAATGTTTCCTGAGATTGCAAGCCCCGTCACATCCAAAGGACCCAAGGGTTGACCCTAATCTCAACCACGCTCTGCTACCAAATGTAACCCCTCTTTAACCTAGACTGGTAAAAAAAAGATTTTTTCTTTTTTTAAAGAGGGGCCACAAGATAATTAGAACTAGACCAAAGCCTAGAGAAGCCAAAAATGCGCTGGATACAGTGAGACGGGACTTGCAATTGAAACTCATAAAATTAACAATTAATAAAATCCGTTTATTATTCTATCTCCTTAAAAAAAATATTAATAACAAAATCAATAAATATAACAGTCAGAATCTATTTTCCCCTTAAATTGTTAATTAAAATAATTTATACTCTTTAAACAATGTCACCTGAAAATTATTAACACATATAAAATTTATTTGCTATCTTCTCTTTAAAATGAATTAAAAATTAAAATCATTAATTTTCTTTAAGTAATGTTTCCTAAAAATTATTAATAAATATAAAATTTATTTTCTATCTTCTCTTTAAAATGATCAATTGAAATTTAATTGAGATAAAATTTATAGACGTCTTAATAAGGTTAATTAGAATAACTAATTCTCAAACAAAATTAATTAAAATTAAATAGAGACAAATCTACATACTCTTTATTAAAGTTAATTAAAATAAATTAACTCTCTTAGAAAAAATATTAATCAAAAATTAATAGAGATAGAATTAATTAATTGTCATCAAAAATTAAATGGATATATAACCCTATGTTTCATCTTTTCTTTTATAAGCCCTATATCTAACTCCCCCAAAAATACACCCAAATGTACAATACATATAGAACCCCACAAAATACACACACAAATATACAATACATCCACATGTTCCACAATACAGGACAATTATTACATAGATCTCTTGCCACACCTTTTCTACCCCCATGAGGTAAATCATTAATTATTTTATGGAAATCCATGTTAGGATTACAATTCTTAATTTGTGCATAGATTATACATATGCAACTCCAGTAGTCCCCAGGACATAATCAATTCAAAATTTGGCCAAGTGCCTAATACTATTATAAAATCCTGCCCCACTGGGCACTTATACGGGGAGAAATAAAATTCAGAATACAGTGAACACCCCAGTTATCATAATTAATTAATAGAAAAATTATATATATAGAAATATTGTTAAGTTTTGAAAATAGTAATGTGTCATGGATCTTCTAACCCTTTTAAAAGTAATTTTGGCCCAGAGACCGACATGTTCATGGGCCAGTCAGTACATAATTCAACCTGTCTCAACAACATGTTTAACACTGCATGAACATGCACCAGTACAGGATTAAACTTGTGAATCTACTTAACTACCACAGAAATTTATATCCCTATATAAACCAAACTGAATTTAAAAATGAGAAAATATATATATAAAATGAACACTAAATTGAAACAGAGAAATTACAAATTGATTGAATGAATTAATAGCAGTAATGAAACCCTTATACTGAGAATAAGAAGGAATTGCACGTTTAAAAGGTGAGCAGCCAAAGATGCATGTCAGCCTCTGAGCTAACAGATTATACAACAAATTAATAAAATTTACAAATGATTTCCCTCCCAGTTCACGCACTATACTGTCCCGTTAATCGGGGATCCAATTAAAATGTTTAAAAACTTGAAAGTCATGTTGTTGAATGATTGAATTGGTTCAATGGCTCTATAGAGTGCATCACAATGTGTAAGAATATAATGGATTGAGTTCACCTTATTTTGTCCATGGGGGTGAAGTGGCAATCTCGTGGCCTACATTATAGGTTTTGGTGCTTCGTCATTGCAATTCCTCCCCGGCAGATGAAGTGAGAGAGAAATCTTGGTGTTACATGTTCAGGTGGTGGAGCTGTTTCCTCGCCTTCATCGGAGGACCCTGATCACACAATATTATGTCAGTCAGAGTACACAAAACAATTCCCCCAGAAACTTCACACACACCCAAAACCCATATATAATCTTAACACAGCTTTAGGGCTATTTAAATATAATACTTGACACACTTGGCAAGGTTATATGGCCAACAGGCCCTATTTAAAAACATTTAGTACAGTTAAATTTTATAATAATAACTTCACCCATGCGGGTTAACGTGATTGAATTTTTATAGCTAATTATGGCTTGTTACACTTTTAATAAAATTTATACATAGTCTGAATTTTTTGTTTGCCACGTGGTTGAGAGAGGTTATCTGATTACATCATTTCTTTGCTATATAAATTAATACCTTTTGGCAATTACATACTTCTCAATTGGTGCCTTAGTAAGCTTTCTGAAATGAATAAAGTTTTACTATAATCACTAGTAAAAGTTGTATGTAACTTACTCTGAATTACGCATTGCACCGCCGCCACGAGGCAGCATAAAAGGTATCTGCTTACATCATGTCTGCACGATTTAAACCAATACTTTTGCATTTATATGACTCTCACTTTTAATGCCTTAGTTAGGACATGTGAATGTAATATAGTATTACCATGTTTTAAAAATATTACCTTTAAAGTACGTATTGCACAATGCCATGAGGTGACTCAAAGGTTATCAGAAATTCACTTACTGTGGCCTATTAAACAAGTTTTTCATTAGTAAAACTTTAAATACATAATTATAAAAATATTGGCGAGACTTACCGCAGTTCTATTTAGATCTAGCCTGTCCTAGGTGGAAGAATGGTGGAAGAAATTCCCATCTGCCGGAGAGAACGAGAATAAGCAGCCGATGACGGCGACGATTAATGCGAGACAAACGTTTTTGATACCGTTTCCGCTTTCTAAACCCGTAAACCTTGGCTCACGCTAGAGGCCAGCACTTATGAAGCCCGCTCTTAAAGGTAATTCCGGCAGCAGTATTGCTTATCTCCACTGCTAGGGTGCGGCACTAATCGTAAAACCAGTTACAGATAGTTTATCTCTACCGCTGCTACGTTAAATACCGTACAGTATTTTGCTTCCTTTTTCGTTAAACGGTGAATACGCGCCGAATCTTCCTAGACTCGGCACAGTAGTGCTTCTCAGTGAGACCCACTTGACTCCTGCGAACCGTTTTTCCTAACGCAGGCAAAAAGAAGCGGCATAGAAAGCCCCGTGGCGCTCATTCTCGGACTCCTGCCAACCCGGCCGCACAGTCCAGACAGCCTGCACAGCGCGCGAAGACCGACGCACTCGCATCTGTCCCTCTTCCTAGCACCTCCGCTAGAGGTGCTACACCTGGCCCTAAGAAACCCCTGGCTTCCACCAATCCCCCGATTGATAAGCCTCGGCGCTCTTATGCGCACACAGTCTCCGGGCACTCTGCCTCAAAAACCGAACCAGACGACTATCAGGTCGTCAAAGACTTCCTTGCGGAATTTGACCTCCGCAAAGTTGCCCAGACCTTCAGGTCCATCCGCTCCCGCTTGGAGACTGCCGATACAACCGAGAGATTCATGCTCTTGGTGGAAGCAGCCACTTGTGTAGGTTTTCTATGAGTCGGGTCCTCAAACGTGATCTCTCAATTCTTTCCTGGAACGCCAACGGGTTGTCCAACAAGATCCAGGAACTCCAAGAATTACTGGCCCGACTCAAACCCGATGTAGTGCTTCTCAATGAGACCCACTTGACTCCTGCGAACCGGTTACGACTTGCCAACTATGTGTGCTATCGAAACGACAGACCGGGCACTGCTGGTGACGGTACTGCCGTCGCGGTGAGGCTCAATCTCGAGCATCACCGAGTCGTCTTGCCTGCAATGACTCACCTCGAAGGCACCGGTGTGAAGTTGTTAAACACTCTAGGTGGTGTACAGATGGTCGCGGCGTATAAACCGCCGCAAAAAGAGCTCCTTCACCCCGATCTAGCTGTCGCGTTCGATGCACAGGAGGGTCATCATGGCCGGCGACCTGAACTGTAAACATCGCGATTGGAACAGTCGCCTGACTGCCCCAAACGGGAAGCGTTTACGCAGGTTTGCCGATTCTCGCAGGATAACAGTGATTGGGCCTACCCAACCTACGTTCTACCCCTCACAACGCCACGCGGCTCCCGATGTCTTGGACATAGCGGTGATCCAATGAATTGACTGTCCGGTCCATGTGTCCGCGCTAACGGAACTATCGTCCGATCATCTCCCCATCTTTATACACGTCGCTACCCAGCACGTCGTACGCAGAGATGTCAGGAAGGTGGTAGAATGGGACCGCTATGGCCCGGCGTTAAGTCGCCGATTGCCAGAGGCGGGACCACTCGAAACCGTCCGCCAAGTCTACGAGGCAGTTGCCGCGTTTGACGAGGCTGTCGTATCTGCGATCGACGCGTCTTCCAGGATGAAGCCTGGCGTCACGCCCCACTAGCAGCGGATCCCAGATGAGACGAGTGCTCTCGCTTGCGAGAGAAATCGCCTCCGGGGACGATGGCAGCGGACCCGTGATCCGGCCGACAAGGCAGCGTACAACCGGGCGACCGGCATTTTACGTCGTGAAATGCAGGCCTACCGGAGACGCTGTTGGGAACTCGCCGTGGCCCAAGCAGGGGACGGATCGGACGAAAGTAGCCCTTACCGGATACCTTCGGCGTTGGTAGGGAAGAGGCGCCGACCTCGCATCCCAGCCATTGCTGGACCTTTCGGTCAAATCCTGGCTCGCCCGGAGGCGAAGGCCGAGTACTTGGGCGCGTGTTTTGAGCGACAGTTCGCACCTAACCCGCCCATGGACTGGGACTTCGATGAAGAAGTCGAGAACGAAGTGGAAGACTTTCTGTCTCTTCCGATCACTGCGGAGCCCGAACCCATTACTAGGGAAGAGGTCACAGAGCGGCTCGTTGAACTCGTACCGAGAAAAGCTCCTGGCCCGGACGGCGTCTCGAACGCCGCTCTTACTCGACTCCCGGAGCAAGGAGTACTTTTCTTGGTTGCGCTGTTCAACGCGTGTCTAAGACTGGCCTATTTTCCCCAGAAATGGCATAAGGCGACGGTCATAGTGATCCCGAAGCAGGGAAAGGATGCTTCCCGTCCCGGCAACCTCCGGCCCACTAGTCTACTGTCAGCCACTCAAAGGTTCTCGAACGTCTCGTACAACGGAGAGTACTAGACCATCTACGAAACTTCGATGTACTGGTCCCCGAACAGTTCAGCTTCCGTGTGGGGCATTCGACCACTCATCAGCTGATGAGACTGGTGGAATACATCACGGGCGCCGGCTGTCGGAAAGAGCAGACTGTCGCCTGTTTCCTAGATGTGGAAAAGGCCTTTGATAGTGTCTGGCATGACGGGCTCTTGTTCAAGCTCCGGGAAATCCAGCTCCCAGATTGCTACCTTCGCTTGATTGCTAGCTTTCTGACGGAGAGGACTTTCCGCGTGCGAATAGACGACCATGTCTCTTCCGAGAGACGCATTACAGCCGGGGTACCTCAAGGTAGCGTGCTAGGGCCTCTCCTGTTCTCCGTGTATGTCAACGACGCACCCTGAGAGCCTGGATTCCAGATGGCTTTGTTTGCCGACGACACGGCGGTCTATACCGCCGATCGGAACGCTGACAGAGCTATCCCACGAATTCAGCGCGCACTCGATGCATATTCGACGTGGACGGAAAGCTGGAAAGTTGCCGTCAACGAAACCAAGAGCTCCGCGGTGCTATTCACAAAGCGCCGGAAAGAACCACGAGGCCGAGTGAGGACTCGGTAGAACGTACTTCCCCTGGTCGAGAGAAGTTAAGTACCTTGGTGTCCACCTGGATCGTCGGCTCACCTGGCGTGCCCACGCTGAGACGATGCGAAAGAAAGCGTCCGCTCGTCTCGCGCAACTGTTTCCGATACTCGATAACAAGGCTATGACCCGCAAGCTGGGTAAGCTGCTCGTCAACGCGTATCTGTTGCCGATCATTACTTATGCTATTCCCGTCTGGGGCTACCTCGCAACCGTTCATAAAAAAAGGTTGCAAAGCGTTCTCGATAGAGGTCTTCGGCTAGCGGCCAAAGTACCCTATCGGTTTTCTTCTCGTCTTTTGAGAAGAGGACTCGGTGTCCGCTCCTTGGAAGACACCGCAAGGCGACTTGCACGTAAATTTTACGTCCGAGCTGCGAGGACCCAGACAAACCCACTCATAGCTGGCCTTGGCGAGTACCGAACACGTCCAGGTGATACTTGGAAACGGCCTCGACAAATACTGAACTAGTCGACCTAGTACGAGCACGTCGTTGTAGCGACCATTAAATAAATTAAATAAATATATTCCGTCTGGACATGACCACTAGGCAGGAGCCCCTACCGGAGGCTCGGTACTAGGAACCCATTGGGTCGTCTCACGACGCACAACCCAACAGCTCTGACGGCCTTCTCTCACTGTTGCTCTACGGGGAGGAGGTTTTCAATAAAATTAGAAAGCTGGAGGCGCTACGAAAGAAGAAAGCCAGTCTGCTGTGTTTCTTGGCCTTTTTACTTCGTTGCAGAGACTCGGAAACCGTTCCTAGGTTCCTACGACATAGACAGATTTTTAACACGCCACAGGCCAATAGGATCTACAGGAGGACGGAAAATGCCATGCTGCGTGAGCGCATACACCATACGCGGAGGGAGTTGGAGTTAAATGATCAGAACCTGTTGAATCTGCACTTACAACTCAGCAGTTCCCTCCAACGACAGGATTGGGAGGTGTTGGATGGTCTCACGTACAGTGCTTTCGAGGCGTGTTATACTAGTACCAGCCAGAGACAGGGGGAAATATTCGAACGCTATGGTTCCCAGAACATCAGGGAAAGAGAACAAGACCGCGACAGGATGGACAGGATGGTCGTTAATCTCTCGAACCGTCAGCTGACACCACATGAGACCTCGGTGTTAGCCAAAGGTGAGACGTTTGCGGTTACCCCGAAGACAGTACCGGTGGAGGAAATAGTTGCGAGCGTGGAAGCAGGTATCCGAGGACTACCCCGAGACCAGGCAGATGAGATACGGTTGGAAGCTGCCAGGGCCCTTAAAAGGGCCGCTCCGCCAAAATGCAATCTTCTATCGGCGGAACTGCGAGCTTTGAGGGATTTGAGAAGGGATGACTCCATTGTCATTGTGCCGGCGGATAAGGGGAGCGCTACGGTGGTCTTGAACACCGAAGACTACCAGCGGAAGATTGAGGGTTTGTTAGATCCGGCCACTTATCGGAAGCTGAACAAAGATCCGACTTCTACGGTTTTAAGAAAAACGGATTCTTTAGTGAAGTAATCTTCTCTAGCGTCTGATGTGAAGACGGCCGTCCGGTGTTCGGAGGCCCTTCCCCCTCGTCTCTATGGATTACCTAAGATCCATAAGGAGGACGTTCCGCTGAGGCCCATCGTTAGTGCGATTGGCTCGCCTACGTACAACTCTGGCTAAGCACCTCACTGGATTGCTCAAGCCGCACATCAGGCAGACGGATTCTTTTGTCCAGGACTCTTCTCATTTCCTCCGGAGGGTCCGGGAGTTGGTGCTGGAGCCTGGCGACGTGCTAGTGAGTTTTGATGTGGTCTCTCTTTTTACGATGATCCCTGTCCAGGAGGTCTTGGGGTATATAGGTGAACTGTTCCCGGCGGACATCACTACTTTGTTCCGGCAGGTCCTAACAACGACCTACTTCCAGTGGAACGGCAGCTTTTATGAACAGTTGGATGGCGTCGCGATGGGAAGTCTTCTCAGCCCTGTGGTTGCAAACTTCTACATGGAGAAATTTGAAGAGTTGGCAATTTCATCTGCGCCACTGAAGCCGAAGTGTTGGCTGCGGTGTGTTGACGACACTTTCGTGGTCTGGAGCCATGGGGATGAAGAGTTGGAACGCTTCCTTGGACATCTGAACGCTGTGCACCCACGCATACAGTTTACGATGGAGCGCGAGAGCGGTGATCAATTGGCATTTCTGGATGTGTTGGTCCTGAAAAGGACCGATGGCAGTTTGGGGCACAAAGTTTATAGGAAGCCAACGCACACTGACAGATATCTGCATAAGTCCTCCAATCATCATCCTAGGCAGAAGAGGGCGGTGCTGAAGACTCTGGTTGACCGGGCAAAGAGGATCTGTGAGCCCCGGTATCTCGAAGATGAGTTTCGGCATCTCGAGGAAGCACTGCAGTCCAACGGCTACTCTGCTGCGGAGGTAAGGAGAGCTGCCCGGCCGAGAAGATCTGGTAGGCCGGACGAGTCGGTGTTGCCCGAGGTTGTTGGCTCCGCTGTCTTGCCCTACATACGTGGCGTGACTGACCGCATCGGCAAGTTGCTGAGTAAACGGGGCGTCAGGACGATCTTTAAGCCAACCAAAAAATCCAACAGTTCCTTCGACCGGTAAAGACGCCAGGGATCCGCTCTCGTCGTGCGGGGTGTACAGTATTCCTTGTACGTGTAGCCAGCTATACACAGGCACCACGAAGCGTAGTGTCCGGACACGCCTCTCTGAACATCGGAGATACTGCCGCCTGGGCCAGCCGGAGAAGTCCGCAGTTGCTGAACACGCTCTTTCCCACGACGATCACCGGGTAATGTTTGATGAAGCCCGGGTGTTGTCTTCTGTCCGGGGTTACTTCACTCGCCTGCATCTGGAGTCCATCCATATTCATAAGAATGCGTCCGTCGCTATGAACCGCCGATGCCAGATGAGCAGGGCACAGCACAGTGCGTTCCCCAGTGACGGCAGCGTCCGGGCAAGCCCGATGACTGCCTGTTGCTTGAGTGTGCTTGGTGCGAAACTGGTAGCAGAAACGGATAGGTACACCCTTCTTTATTTTGGCGGGGGTGAAGGAGACGGGCTGTGATTGGCTGAACCGCTGACGCGATCCACCAATGGCCTGAGAGGGAAGTCTACGCGAACGCTTCGCACGGATTGGCGGGATTCCGGGTCTAGGATGCCGGGTGGTGGAGGTGAGGAAAGTCAGAAGTGGATGCTCGATGGAAGAGGTTGAACGTCAGAGTTCGCGCAAATCCATCGAGCGACGGAATCTTCAGCCCTCGCCTGATAGAACCATTTTTTACATACCAGGGAGAGCCGGAGATAAGGCGAATGGTAATGGATTGGAAGGCTTCCAGGCGTTTAATGACGTCGGGGGAAGTTGGGTCCAAAATGCAGGCGCTGCGTACGTAAGGACGGCTCGTAAAAGAGCAGATATATCGAGCGAGAGCTTCGTGCGCAAGGGCAGTGGCCCTCGAGGCGATAAGAATGGGTATAGTTTGGCTTTGACGCCTCGGGCGCGCTGAAGCATAGTGGACACGTGAGCTCTGAAGCTTAGGCGTCGATCAAGAGTGACGCCCAAGTACTTCACAGTACGTTGCCAAGCGATTGGGCTCCCTTCAAGGGAGAGGGTCTGGCATCGGGAAGTGAGCTGACGGGAGAAGGCAATCGCCTCGGATTTCTCCGTATTGATTGCCACCCGCCATTTTCTTAGCCAGGCCAAGCGAGCTGGCGCTGCACCACTTCAGTCACAAAAAGGAGGTTTGCAGAACTGGTGTGGTACATCGCATCGTCCGCATAGAGAGAGAGCGTGACTCCAGGCAAAACTGGCAGGTCGTTCGTGTACACTAGGTACAGAACGGGGCCGAGGACAGATCCTTGAGGGACGCCGGCGGCGACGGGGCGGACAGAAGAGTACGTCCCGTCGACGCAGATCCTAAATTTGCGGTCGCAGAGATACGACCGCATCAGATGTACAAATGTAGCTGGGAGAGGGGAGGTGGCTAGTTTATAAAGAAGGCCTTCGTGCCAGACTTTGTCGAAGGTCTTGCTCACGTCCAGAAGGACGGCGACAGTCTGATGGTTTCTATTGATGGCGTCAGTGAGTTGCGTGACAACTCGGACAAGTTGAAGAGTGGTCGAATGCTGCCTGCGGAAGCCAAACTGTTCCTGCCGGATGAAATTATCCAGCAGAGGAGTAATTCGGCGATGCAGGAGGAGCTCGAACACCTTCGATAAGACTGGCAAAAGTGAGATTGGACGATGATTCTCCGGGAGTGTACGCAGCTTGCGAGCCTTCGGTAACATGTGACTTTGGCTCGTTTCCAAGGGCTGGGATAGTAATGGAGCCGGAGACATCCATTGAACAGCACGTGTAAAAGTAAAACGAGACTTGCTTGGGCGTTAAGTAGGGCCGCTGCACCAATACTGTCCTCGCCGGGCGCCCGCTTGTGGCACAGTCGACTAATGGCCGTTTCTACTTCAGCCTCGTCGAACTGGTCGATTGGGTCTGTGGGAGGGCGGGAAAAATATCCAGATAGGAAGTCTGCGACCGCGGCCGAGTGGCCGAGGTCACAGACACCTCTGTGAAGAGTAAATTGTCCCTCCACGGTATCGGCAAAGACTTCTGCTTTGTCGGCCGCGGAGTACATAATCCCGTTCGGTGATCGTAGGGGTTAGCGGGTCCTTTTCTCGCCAGTGAGTCTGCTCGAAGCCCGAAAAACGGACTCGGGCCTGACTTCCAGAGACTCAAGATATGAGTCCCATCGATTAGTAGTGGCATCAAGCAGAAGCTGCTTGACGAGGTCTGATTGGGCGTCGAGCCTGCGTTTTACGGCAGGGTCCCGCGATTGTTGCCATCGCCGGCGGAGCTGGCGCCGTTTTCGGATGGCTAGAATCACCTCTTCAGGTAATTGCGACCTTCTGTTGGGCGCAGGGACGTGATAGGTGTGTTTGTCCATAGCGGACGAGACGACTTCTTGAAGATAGTTGGCCAAGCGGTCTACATCATCCGGGCTGGAGATGCCGACCTGGGGGTCAGATGGTACTGTTCGACCCAGTTCATCGTGGAACGATCGCCAGTGCCAGTTGACTCTCGTTACACGATGGGGAGGCTGGAAAGGTGTGTCCAGCGTAGGCCGAACAGTGAGTAGTACCGGGTCGTGATCAGACGAGAGGTCTGACACGGCTTCGATAGCGATAGGATAGGCCAAGCCTTTGACAACAGCAATGTCAAGGACGTCTGGTAGTCCCCCCTCGATTGGGGATATAGGTCGGTGATCTAGGACCAAGAGCGTTCACATGAGGATGACGTTGAACGTATTGGTACAGAGAGCGGCCGTATGGGTTTGAGACACGGCTGTTCCACAGGGGATGCTTACTATTAAAGTCTCCGGCTGCGATGGTTGCTAGGGGGTCTTCAAGTAGAGCGTCCCATTCATCCTCGTCGGGCGGTGGTCCACCTCGAGGAGGGGGGGAGGTAGACTGAAACCAGTCGAACCTCTCGATCCCCGATGCAGAGAGCAACCGCCGTCGCCTCCAAGCGACGAGTCGCCGGAGGCGGCAGGGGGCGGTGGGCGATTCGCCTGTGAACCAGAATGGCTGTGCTGCCAGAGGCGTACAGCCGGTTCTTTCCAGGCCGGTCTGTGCGATACGTCGTGTACGCCGGAAACTGGAACGGGTGTGCGGGAGTTAGGTGGGTCTCGTTGAGGAGTATGACGTCTATGTCATATTCGGTGACGAAGGCGGCCAATTCGGCACGGCGAGATAGAACGCCACATGCGTTCCATGCCACCAGCCGAAGGGGCCTAGCCATCGAGAGGGATAAGCGAGGTCACGGATGTAAGAACGATAACTAACAAGGACTGGACATCCTTGGCAGCAAGAATTTGCGGGATCAAGGCGTTGATCCAAGCGCGCACGCGGTCGGCGAAAGTCACGTCCGAGGACGCGGCAGACGCCGGTGCCGCCTGAGGCTTGGGCGCCGGGTGTTTAAAGATGATGCCATTCTGGGCGGGGGCCTTTTGTTTCGGCTGCCTTGGATTTGCGATGTCTGGAGTAGATGGTGGCTGAGGTGCAGCGGGCGTTTGCTGCGAGGAGACGGGGGGCGAAGGTTTTGTCTTCTTTTTTGTCGCCGCAGCAGGTTTTGGCTGCTGGGCCGCGGTCTGCGCGGCAGGCTGGGAAGCAGCTGCAGCCGCATAGCTGGGCGCCCCGGTAGAGGCCGGACGAGCTGGGGCAGGCGCAAGGGCAGGTGTCGCAGCAAGGGTAGGTGCCGCCGAGGCGGCAGGCCTTGATTCTTGGGGCCTAGCTGGAGGCGCAGGAACGTGCTGCTGAGAAGACTTTGAAATTTTCTTCAAAGCCGCAGCATAGAACCTGCACGACTTTGATGATGCGGGGTGAGGGTCCCCGCAGTTGGCGCAAGTGGTGGCAGCGCGATCGCGGGAACAAATGTCCTTGCGATGGCTTTCGCCACAGCGCAAACAGCGGGTGGGATGGTGGCAAAATGCCGATGAGTGGCCGTACCGCTGGCAGTTGTAACAGTGCTTCGGTCCGGCTTGGGCCTCGAAGGCTTCTACGCTAACCTTGAGGTAAAACAACATGTTGATCCCGTAAATGGCCTGGTATTCACCTACCTTACGAATCTTGACCAGGAACGCATTGCGCGCCACTTTCTTGCCGGGGGAGAAGAGAGGCGTGACACTGTTGACTTTAAAGCCCCGATTAAGAAGTTCATTATAAATGAACTCTGGCGTAGTATCAGCAGGAATGCCGACGATTTGTACCTTTAATTCCTTCTCCTCCGGCAAGGCAAAGGTATGGTATGGGATGCCCGCGTCCGTGAGGAACTTCTGAGCAATACGGAAGCTCTCCACGGTCGTGGGGTTGAGGCGGATGGAACTGTCTCCTTGTGCCGAAGCAGTCAAGGGGCCAGAGGGAGTGCACCGGTGTAAGCGCCGCATGAAATTCGCCCAGTCCGAGGGCCGGGCGAAAATCAGAGGCGGGATACGCCGGGGCTGGTCAGGTTGTTGTTGGGAGGCCAAGGTGGATTGCCCCGCGGTTGAGCCACGACGCGAAGTACGACCAGAGTCAGTGAAGGTGGCACTGCCGCGCCGTTTCCGGCTGACAGATTGCCATGCTCCATCAGTCTTCATGGCCGAGTCCGCGTCGGGGGTTTCCCGCGATGAGGTAGGCGTCGGGTGGTCCTGAGAAGGGCCATCGAGGAGAGGTTGCGCGAGAGCGCTGGCAGGAACTGAGAGGCCCTGAGAAGGACCGACGGAGGCAGGTTGGCCCTTAGAAGGGCCGACGGAAGGTGAGGGACGGGCAGCCATCGGCGAGGCGAAGCCTACGCCTTAGGCGGTACGGACTAGAGGACTAACTACCAAGCACACGGATAAGCAATTACAAAAGTAGATCACTTACCAACAAGCTCCAGGTAGCAGCGAAACAAACACGAAACACTACACGGCACAAGAACACAACACTGCACTGAACATACTGCACTGCACTTGATTCTTGCGTAGATGGTAACTTGCACAAACTTGAACACTGTTTAAGAGTCACGGTTTAACCGGAGACTGATAACGCACTCGAAACAGACAACTTCCCATGTAGAGAGAGCTTCCAAGAGGTGTTGACGCTTCCAATCGTAGGGCTGTTATGAACCGCAAGTAGGTCAGGCTCTCTCGAGGACTTTCGGAAAAACAAGGTCAAGTGGGTGGGATGGTGTGCTCCTTTTGCAGTTGGGTAGGGGAGAGGATCTCACAAATGAGGTGCTCAGCCTAGCCAAAGTCTGGTAGGGTTTGGGCCCTGAAGCCAGCGGTGACGCGTCCGAGTCACAGCGGAGAAACCTCCCGGTACATATGAGGACCGGTTGGCCAGCGCTGCTGTCTCCGACGTGGCCCCACTCTCCGCATAGCGGTGATCAGCGCAGGCCCGTTGCGTATCCAGGACGGGCGCCTGATGAAAGAAGGCACTTGCACAACTAACATAAGGGAACCCCGCCGAGGCCGCAAATGACCAGGGCAGACCATTCAGGGCAGAGTGAGGTTTAAGGCGATGTCTATGGTGTGGTAGGGGATCTGTTGGAGGTAGTGTACTGGCGGTAGGGTGTTGACTCCCTCAGGAGAAGGGCCCTATGTAGGAGACTATGGAGGGTCGTCCAGCAGAGTGCGGGGTCTCTTGACTACGTGGCAAGGGGGACCTTCGTCCCTGGCCAGGTCACGGAGGTGGGGGTATTGGGAGTCTGCAGCCCGGAAGAAGAGGCCCATAGAGAGTCTGAAGACAAACTCTTCCACCGTTTGCAGACGGAGGCCCGTCCTGATAGCTCTGTTACAAACAAACCAGGGCGAGTTGGAGAGGATACGGACGGAACTGTGCTGGAACTGTTCCAGCTTACGCTTCGTTGTGGCAGATAAGAGGGGCCACCACGCTGGGGCTGCGTAGGTGAATACTGCTCTGATTAGCAGGAGATAAAGGGTAAGTTTAGTGCGCAGTGAGAAGGGACTTCTGCGCGAGATGAGGGGAAAGATTTTGGCTCTGACGCCACGGGCTTGTCAGAGTTTGGTTTGGACGTGGCCTGCGAAGCTTAGTCGACTGTCGATAGACACTCCTAAGTACTTCACAGACCTCTTCCAAGCGATAGGGTTCCCATCTAGGGTTAGGGGCTGGCATGCGGTCCGCTTGCGCGTGATGCAGATCGCTTCGGATTTCTCCGCGTTGATCGCCACGCGCCACTTACGTAGCCAGGGAGGCAGAAGGTCGAGTTGGCGTTGTATCTCTGTGCTAGCAAAACCAGGGTTCTGCGAGCTGTAGTGATACATGGCATCGTCAGCAAAAAGGGAAAGAGTGACATTGGTATATACAGGCAAGTCGTTCGTGTACACGAGGTACAGAACCGGATCGAGGACTGATCCTTGGGGAACGCCAGCGTCTATGGGGCGGTCAGAAGAGACCGCTCCATCTACGCTAATGTGAAAAGTCCGGCCGCGGAGATACGACCAGAACAGTCTCACAGTAGATGCGGGAAGGGGCGTGTGTGCCAGTTTATAGAGCAGACCTTCGTGCCAGACACGGTCGAAGGCCTTACTAACGTCCAAGAGGACGGCTCCGGTGTGAAGCTTTTTGTTTGCAGCGTCAGAGAACTGGGTAACGACGCGGACTAGTTGTAGGGTGGTTGAATGCTCCCTACGAAACCCATACTGTTCGCTGCGGATGAAACCATCAAGCAGCGGTACAACAGGGGCGTGCAGGAGGCGCTCAAACACCTTCGATAACACGGGTAGTAGTGAGATGGGTCGATAATTTTCAGGGAACATGCGAGATTTCCCGGGTTTAGGGATCATGATTACCCTTGCATTTTTCCACAGGCGAGGGAAGTAATTGAGGCGGAGACATGAGTTGAACACGTCCAGGATATGGTCAGTGACAACTGATGGGGCATTCTTTAGGGCGGTCGCTCCTATTCTGTCCGGGCCGCAGGCCCGTTTAGGATTCAGCCGTGCGATAGCATGGACGAGATCGGCTTTTTCAAATGGGGGTGGGGGATCCGTCAAAGGTTGGGCGAGATAGTTTTCGAGGAAGTCCTCGACGCGAGCCATGTGGTCCGCATCGAAGACGCCTCTGTGAGGGGTAAATTGTTCCTCAACGGAGTTTGCGAAGACCTCAGCCTTGCGCTCCGGTGAATGAACAACACCCGTCGGGGAATCAAGGGGGTGGCGAGTCCTCTTTTCGCCAAGGAGGCGACCAGTAGCCTGCCAAACGGAGGCGTGGTCTACTTCCAGGGATTCAAGATAGTTGTTCCAGCTATGCTGATTGACATCAAGCAGGAGTTGCTTTACGTAATCAGACTGTCGGCGATACTGTCGCTTGACAGCGGGATCGCGAGTGTTTTGCCAGCTGCGGCGAAGGCGCCGCCGCTGGCTGATGGCTTCTTGGACTTCGACAGGGAGTTGAGACTTCCTACGATGTGCTGGGACAGCGTAAGAGCGGGCATCCATGCAGTGGGTAAGAGTGTCATGGAGATGTGTGACTTGGCGGTCCAGCTCCCTTCGAGAGGGCGCTGGGGCCTCGGGGGCTGATGGGAACCTACGGCACAGCTCGTCGTGGTAAGAGCGCCAGTTGACTCTCTTACGAGGACGGGCAGGCGGGGAGTCGCTTGTTCGTCGGAGCGTCACAACCAGCGGATTGTGGTCGGACGATAGGGCTGAGATGGCCTCGACCAGGATGGGGCAGACAGCGTCCTTGACAATAACTATGTCGAGAACGTCTGGCTGGTTGGCAGGGTTGGCGGGGATGAATGTCGGCTCGGCTGGGCCGATGACGAGGACGTCAGGCCTGGTCGAGGCGTATTGGGCGAGAGCACGACCGCTTTGATTAGTCAAGCGACTATTCCAAGACGGGTCTTTGCAGTTTATGTCTTCGACTGCAATGGTTGGTAGATCATGGTTAAGGAGCGCGTCAAGCTCCTGGGGGTTTGGCACCAGGCCAGGTTTGTTGTAGACGGAGACCAGCCGAAGCTCGGTTCCCGCTACGCTGATTGCGACCGCAGTCGCCTCAATGTGGGCAGTCGGGGGGGGGGGGTAGAGGACGGTGAGATAATCGCCTGTGGATGAGAATGGCTGTGCCGCCAGATCCGGCTCGGGTGAGTGGCACTGGGCGGTCCGTACGATATGTAGCGTAAGCTGGTAGGTTAAATCGGTGTTGGGGACGCAGGTGGGTTTCAGAGAGGAGGACTACGTCCGCGTCATACTCGCTCGCGAAGCAGGCCAGCTCAGCTCGCCGCCCGGCTACGCCATTTGCGTTCCAAGCAACGAGTGAGAGAGGCCTATACATTACGGGCGAGCAACAAGGACGTAAGGGAGGTCATGATTGTGACGACCAGAGAGTTCAGGTCGCGCGCAGCAACTAGTTTGGGCAGGAGATCTTCCATCCAGTCCTTCAACTCCGCGATCGTCAGCACGCCTTCTTCGGGCTCGCTCACGGCCGTAGGGCGGCGGACTAGCTGGGGAGCTGGCTTCGAGGTTTCTGGGGCTGCCTCGGGCGTTGCTGATCGGTGGAGGGTTTTTTAGAAGGAGCTTTAGCAGCTGGGGGTTTCTGTTTGGGCTTCGGAGCCTTCGCGCGTTGAGGCGCGGATGCGGGTTTAGATGCGGTGGCTGCCGCGAATGACTTGGCGATGGAGGGAGGCTCCGTAGTAGTAGCAGGGTTAGGGTCGTCACTGGGACGACAGGTTGGACGGGCGGTTGGCGGGCTGGGGCAGCCGCCGGAGTGGCGGTCTGCTGGACTTTGATTTGGCGCTGAGGCCGGGTCGGGTTGCGGTGCCGGATCTCGTCCATCTCCTGCTTCCGCTCAAGGGCAGATTGGTAGTGTTCGCAGCCTCTCCAGTTGGCTGGATGGTTCTTTTCGCAGTTTGCGCACTTTGCGTCGGCGTTAGGGTCCTTCGTGCAAGCGCCCTTAGGATGACCTTCGCCGCAGCGTACGCAACGGGGTGCCATGTGGCAGTTGTAAGAGGCGTGGCCGTACCTCTGGCAGTTGTAACACTGCGGAGGGCCGGTGGGGGTGTTATACCTGGAGACTTCTATCCGGAGGCACAAAAGCTCCCGGAGGGAGTAGATGAGTTGGTAGTCTCCTACCTTCTTTAATTTGATAAAAAAGACGTTGACCTTGCGCTTTTGGCGGTCAACAAGTGGAATGCAGAAGGTTGGAGTGAAGCCAACGCTCTCCAACTCCTCGATAATGTCTATCGGGGCCACATCGTGGGGGATACCACGGATGGTAACTTTGATTTCTTTCTCCTGAGGGAGACCAAAGGTGTGAAATTGGATATTTAGGTCTATGAGGGTTTTCTGGACGAACCGAAATTCGTCGGGAGTCCGCCAAACATTCGATCAAGCAAGTGGCATTGCCCGAAGAAGAAGTCAACAGGTGTGGTCAAGCGGAAATGGAAGAAGAACGAGCAGAGGAAATACCAATGTGCAACACGACAAAAGAAGTAAATAGAAAGCCAACTATGGTCGTAGAGAAAAGAGTCTTGCTTGTTCCTGAGTTGATGGAGGCACCCGGGAGAAACGTTACTGAAGATGAAGTTACGGAAGAGGTTGTTGACTTGGACCAGCTAATGGCGTGTAGGTCATCAGTGTATGACGCAATTGGAGTGATTCCAGCAAAACTAGTGGTAGAGCGGGAGACTCATATTCCTGGGAACTTGATGTTCGGATCACACGAGACTGAATTCGAATAGCCGGAGAATAATCTTTCGTAAGTAGACCAGATATGTAGATCGCCTGGCCAAGTATTACTTCAGAGATGGTTTGCCAGTTCGGGACGAACAGGGGCAGTGTTACAGCATTACAGAACATTCTACATGTTTCTCGGCTATCCCAGCAGATCCCAACTGTAATGTGCGTGTGCGTACATATTGCTGCTACTTTGAGATGACAGACAATTATGTGACATTTATCACGCGTCAACCACCGTGGCTGTTCCAGATTTCACCGGTCCGCGCGCACTGTGTTCAAGGCCGCAAGCAATTACGCTCTAGTGTTTTCTAATAGTGTTGACGCGAATTACGGATTATTCTGGAAAACTTGTGCTATCTATTTAAACAACGATAGCTGCCGCTTAGTTTCAGTTTATGTCAGGCGATTTACACAATGCGCCTGAAGTGGTTTATTAGTGAAAAGTGATTATAGAGCGGAATTCTTTATAGTTGACATTATTATTTGTGCGGACAGATTAACTTGAATTATTATACGAGTATAATCTTGTTGAATAACTTGTTGATTACAAACTGTCAATTGCAATAATTAAAGCTGGTTTTTAGTGACTTCATTGGTATCTTGTATTTTGTTTCCACTGTACTATACGACGATCAAGGAGACGGTCGTAACACTATTGTTACGAATGGAACCAACTAGAATAGCCGAGAGAGTTCCCGTCCCGTCCTCCCTCCAAGTGTGGCAGAGATTGCCTCAGTCAAGGCCGCGTTCAAGTTTGTTCTAGACTCTTCAAGTGGCCACTTGAGATAGACATTAGTGTCATCATTAAGTGGCGTGTAAATCGAGGATGGAAGATTTTGCTACAAGGCATGTGCTACCTATGAAAAGCCATAGCAGCCGACTTATGGGGCTTGACGCCACTACGACGCTTCTCACCAACTTTAGCGTCAATTGCTGCACGACACTGGCATTACAGTCCGTATGTTTGGCACTGATCACCCCACCCACACCCCCTCCTAGAGGCTAAACACACCTGAACACCAACATCCTCTCTACACGCTGGTACCACCACCTTCTCATCGGCCGGTCCCCGCTGGCGTACGCTACCTACCCACAAATCCATACCCACATGGCTGAAGGGAGCTTGCTCCAAAACAGCCCGAGAGGTCCAATTGGCCATCTCAAATAACACAAAAAAAAACTTATGGGGCAGTTCATTGAGCGATTTCTCCTTAGTGGGGATCGAGTAGTGTTTGTGTAAAACGTTATTGTGTTAACAGTTAGTGCGGAATTATTTATTATTGCGTGTGAACAAGTTTAACTTGGATTATTGTGCAAGTTGATTATAAACTGTTATTTGTGATAATTAATGCTGGTTTTAGGTGACTTCATTGGTGTCTTGTATTTTGTTATGCACTGTACCATACCACGATTAGTTAGACCGTCGTAACATTGGGTCAGAAGTGGGACAGAACCGTTAAAAGTGGAAACAGTGACACTTTGTATAATACTAGTGTAATTTGTAATTAATCATAAGCAATGGATCCCAGTCAGATGATGGAAGCTTTCCAAGCGCTTCTACTACAAACAGAAATACGACAAGACAAGAAAGGGGAAGCGAGACAGGAAACCCTCCTGCTGGAAGCAAAGGAAAGACGACGACAGAAGAAGAACAAAGACAGGAAAGAGAAGAAACACAAGAACGGCAGAAAGCACTAATTTTGGAATCTGAAGGACGACAAGCAGATAAAACGGAAGCTCTTTTTGAAGCCATGCAAAACAGTTGCAAGAAAATACTACCGCAGAGTTGGGTCTCCTACGTGTTGACTTGGGGAATTACGCAGTGATCTGTATGGGTAAGATTGTCTACAGTCGAAAATCTATACCACATATAGAAACAAACGATGTCAAATAAAATATCTGCAGTAAAAGACTCAATTGCAAGTATGAAAGAGCAGACGAAGAGTGAAGTAGAGCAGTTAATGAAAATACAACTATGTGCAAAGACAGAAAAAGACAACGAAGAAAGTAACTTTGCCTGTAGCTGGGGGAGTTCATGTCAAAGCTCCAACCTTTGACGGAATCACTAGCTGGGCGACGTATCTTCGCCAATTTGAAGCCGCTGCATGTGCAAATAATTGGACAGAGAAAGACAAGGCATGCAAACTTTCTCGCTCAAGGCAAGGACTCGTTCTCGTTTTAAAAGTACCTGCGGCAGAACTACTACAGAAAGTGCCACCGGACAGCCAGAACACCTATGCCGAACTGGTAAAAGCTATAGATTTACGGTATGGTGATAAACATTTGCGAGATGTGTACTGAACTCAGTTGAGAGCAAGGCGACAGCATTCCGGGCAGAGTCTTCAAGAGTTTGAAGCAAGACTAATTAGACTGGCCTATCCTGAAGCGCCAAAAGATTTTCGAACGAGGTTTGCAATGCGGACATTTACTCATGGTGTCCGAGACAATGAACTACAGCAAGTGTTACGAATGGCAAGACACCAGAATAGTGCGGACGCCCTGGTACATGCTTTGCAATTTGCGGCCGCTAAGTCAGCGTCTGGTTGAGCAAATCATACTCAAAACTCGATTACAGTTGACAAAGGTACAACAGTTTCAATTGTGCGCCCCAATGTGGAGAAAATTCTCTAGCCAATCCGATGCTCTTGCAGCTTGAGAACAGCTACGGAACGGCCTGTAAAAGTGTGTCGAAAAGTGAAGATACACCTACGCCTCGGTCAACTTGAGATTGATCATAAAATACTTGTTGCAGACATTGTGGATGAGGCAATTCTTGGTGTGGACGTTATGAACGCAAACGGATTTATAGTCGACTTCAAAAACATTGTTTTGAAAATCGGAAAAGGAAAGGTAATGCTCTCCACAATGGACACATCAGAAAAATCTATGGACGTGATAAATCAAGTGGCCGTAACTGTTCCACCAAACTCCGAAAAGATCATCATGGTTAGAACTGAGGTAGATACTAGGGGCAACCAGTGTTCTATATTCAAACCCCAGGTAGTCAGCACACCGGGTGTACTAATTGCCAGAGGTTTAGTAAAACCTGACGAAACCGGAAATGTACCTATTAGAGTGGCGAATACATTGGACCAAGCTGTCACTTTACAAAGGAATACGCACCTAGGTAAAATGTCTCCTGTGGCCTGGGTAGCCGGAATGACGCAACGAAGATCTAGTATCTCGGACACCGGACACTTCCAAATTACCAGAGAAGCTTTGGAACAGGTCTTCTAACAATCTCTCAAGTGGTGAGGTAAAAGAACTCGAACAGTTTTTACACGAATTTAAAGATTGTTTTGTAATTAGGGGCTAGTCACTGGGAAAAACCTCTCTGGTACAACATCGCATCCATATCAACCTCCTCGAATGACTCGATTAGACGTCTGGAGGTCATCTTGACGTCAAAAAAGCCCTTAACAATATACGGAAGCGAGTCTATTGGCTTCATCTTTGCCACGACGTAGAGGAATGTTGTCAGACATGTGAAATATATGCTGCAAGCAAGGGACCACAAACCAGAAGCAGAGGGAAAATGAGACAGTATAACGTTGGATAGCCATTAGAGAGAATTGCCATAGACATTGCTGGACGTTTCCCAGTTACTGACAATGGAAACCGGTACACCATATCTGTAGGCGACTATTTTACTAAGTGGGTGGAAGCTTACGCAATTCCAAATCAGGAGGTTACCACTGTGGCAAAGACGTTAGTTCACAATTTTGGAATCCATATGGAATCTATGGAAATCCATACGGATCAAGGGAAGAACTTCGAGTCAAGAGTATTCAAAGAATTATGCCGTGTACTCGGAATTCGAAAGACCAAGGAAACGCCTCTCTATTCTCAGTCGGACGGAATGGTTGAGAGGTTCAATTGGACACTCGAGCAGCATCTTTCGAAAGTTTTTGACGAGAACAAAACGGACTGGGACCAACGTATACCACTATTCCCAATGGCGTATAGGTCATCAGTACACGACACAACCGGTATGACTCCATCAAAATTGGTGTTTGGGCGGGAAATTCGTCTTCCTGGGGACTTGATGTTCTGATCAACTGAGACTCAGTCCCAAGAGCGACAGAACTATTCCTCGCAATTAAGAAACCAACTGCGAGAAATGAATCGCTTGATAAGAGGACGGCTGAAGGTAGCCAGTGATAAAATGAAAACTCGGCAGCAATAGTGTGGGTTTCCAAGAAGGAGATCAGGTTTGCTTGTTCAACCCAATGCGCCGTCGTGGTCGCTCACCTAAACTTCAGACTAAATGGGATGAACCCTACACTGTGGAAAAGAGAATTAACGATGTTGTTTATCGGATTCAACAGGAAGGACAGCGAAAATTCAAGGTCGGCCACCTAGATTCCTGGCCAAGTATTACTTCAGACACGGTTTGCCAGTTCGGGACGAACATACTTAAGGAGGGGGTTGTGTTACGAATGGAACCAACTAGAATAGCCGAGAGAGTCCCCGCCCCGTCCTCCCTCCAAGTGTGCCAGATGTATCCGGTCCCCCCGTAAATACATCCCTACGTCGCTAGTTTACTTCTGTGCAGAGTTAATTGAGATACAGAGGCACACTCCATTTATAAAGATTTACCTTCTGTGAAGTTAACTGCCAAACTATTGTGCAATAATTTGGTGTAGGTTGTAGGCGTAATAATGATTTAGTTCTTCTCAGTATTTTAATTCGTCTTTCAAAACTAAAAATTAAACACGGGTTGACCAACTTACCACATAGGTCTTTACGGCAATTAGGCTAATTGTCGGTTTTAAAAGATTTTACCAGATTAATTCGAGTAATTCCGTATAGACTTTTTTTTGTGTATAAAACTAAATGACATATGCGTAAAAAACATACATTTTAATAACAAAATGCGCTTCATAATATTTTGGCCATGGAGTTCAACAGGCCAGTCACAACACTGTTGTAAAGCCCCTTTCAAAAGGAAACGTGAAGACTTAGGAATTAAAAGTAAACTGTATAGACTGAAGGAAACACATTCATCTATATAAAAGTACTTTCTTTATAAAATTTAGCAAATTTCTATTACACATAAATTTATATGTAAACTAGTAATATATAACTACATAGAAATAGTTATAAACTATTTTATTATAATATTAAAAAAATCGGTATGGAGAACTATACATGACTTCCATGTTCAAGATTTATATTTAAAATAATTTACTTGAATTGAGTTCGATAATTTCTAATAAAATATTCGTAGGCAGAACGAAAAGCTAGCCAAAGGGAGCTGTGATCTGATTCGTGTATTGAAATTGGACTCTCGCTGCGAGTTATCGGTCGAAGGTGAATGATGTCTATAGT
Organism: Magicicada septendecula; assembly: GCA_034769895.1. NCBI lineage: Eukaryota > Metazoa > Arthropoda > Insecta > Hemiptera > Cicadidae > Magicicada > Magicicada septendecula. Next base: position 172,167,714 of record CM068372.1, read on the forward strand.
GTTATCAAAGTCTTTCCTGTCAATACTATACTAGTCTTTTTAACATTGAAAATGTTTATAAGGACGTGTCGCACATTTGAAAACGATCGCTGGTGCGTTATCGAAAATGGGAACCGGTGAGTTTCCATAGAAACTACTTCTTTGTTGTCAGTAACGTAGTACACATATAAAACTTCGCTTATGAATGCGACTACATTTAGCTTATAACCTGTACATTGGTAAATGAAGAATGAATTCATTGATTGGTGAATGAAGAATGAATTCATTGATTGGTGAATAAACATAAATATATATATTTTTTAGATTTATTGAAGCATTTTCAATGCCCTTCTCTGTGCATTGCATTTGTGCAATGCCTGTAAACTTTTTCTTTTTTAAAATCGAGTCTTTCTATTTTTTCCATTCGTCTTCTGACTTCCTGAACGACGATTCTGTTCACCCGTATAATTATAAATTTCTCAGCAAAACATTTCTTCCTTAATACTTTTGTGTCTTCTGTTTAACACCCACCATTCTGATCCATGTCATAACGCTATATTCCACACAGGATAGTAAATAACTAGCCATCAAGGAGGTCAAAATATTTTCCAGGAGAGGCAAACAATTTTTTTGAGGAGAAAAATAATTATATATTTTTCATACATACACACATGCTCATATTAGTTTGTAATTCTTATATCATAACTGAACAAAGTACACAGATTGTATTAATTTATTAAAACCTTTATTGCTTCAAAATATGCATAAAATTATTGGCTTGTAAAAGTTAATGTTTGATCTTCATTAAGTAGTGCTCAAGTTTCCAAAGTTTTAATATTATGATGTCCGTAATCAAAACATCAAAGCAGGTTTTAGTGTGTATGAGGGTACACCGTGAACAAAAATGTTCAACATTCTCTATGGAGCGTTGCTCAGAGTAAAGCTGCGAATCTACAGTGTACGTTTCACAGAACAAACACGCGGAAAAGAAGGAGCGCTCCGAAGTCTCTCATGGACCCTGAGCATCTTGCAGAGGTTTGATTCCCTAAATCTTCCCTAGATCTATGAACCGTTCCTCTGTAAACACGTGCAGTTAACACTGGCCAGCGATCCACAGGAAGCAAATCGCTGTCCACCCTGGACACCTTTTCGGCTTGCACGCGTGGGTTTCTGCACTTTCCATTTAAAAAGCGTGCAAACGTAAGAAAATAAACATGAGTGAAGCCAGAAATAAGGCGAATGTGTGTGTTAGCGGGCGCGCGTGTGTGTCCTGCCTGCCTTTTTATTGCGGTAATCACAGTAATAAAACTTTGGAAACGTAAATATTATATAATTGAGATATGCTTGCCTGCCAGAAACGATATATTTTCACTCATACATGATTTAAATTAAAATGAAAATTTATAATTTTATTGACTGGCAACAAAAGTATTTTATTTTTAACAATTACCATTGTTTGAAAAAGTTTGAATGAATTTTCAAGTAGTTTACTCTTGTTAAAACGTAAAACGTCGCAGATAAACTACCCCTTAACCGATTTTAGCAAATTCAGTGGGCCTAGAGTCCTCTACAACTCAGATACATACGCAAAAAATTATTTGATTCTGTTTTAATTTGCGGCAGTTACCGTTCGCCATAGAAAAAATTCTACACATAGACACACAGACACACATACAGACACTTTTCGAAAATGACTTTTCTTCATGTTTTGAGGGTAGTACAATCAGAATCGGGCCTTATCTCGAACACGATTTTTTCCGCCATCACCACACTTCCATTTCCTAATGGAACACGAAAATAAAAAACTGATAGTCAGTCATGATTGCAAGAAACAGGATCGAATGAGAAATAATGAAAGTCAGTGATATCTGAAATAAATGAGTGTCATTAAAATCAATGAGTACTGGACTGGTGTTAATACCAAATCCTTGCCTGTTGATGCTGAACTGTCGGTAATATTCTCTTGTGTCTGGAAACGGGAGACTGTGTGTGACCGATGCATCACCCCACAACGGTCGTTTGAATAACAGTTCAAAGTTCTGTTTGATTCATTACAGTAAACACATAAATGTTAGTAACACAAAACAACAAAAATCCTTGACATAGATCCAACAGCAGTATTCTGCAAAATACACAGTTTTACGAATGTTGTGCTAAATTCAACAACTCGTGAACATATTTTTGCCTTAAACAAAGAGTTTACGAGACCATGTTGAGTAACGTTTGTTCAACGATTGCTCGGTCTGAAAATTTATCCTCTACAAACAGTGGCAGTAGGTCTTGCAAATATCGTAAAGCTAAAGTAATGTATCCTCTACAAACAGTGACAGTAAGTCTTGCAAATATCGTAAATCAAAAGTAATGTATCCTCTACAAACAGTGACAGTAGGTCTTGCAAATATCGTAAAGCAAAAGTAATGTATCGTCTACAAACAGTGACAGTAGATCTTCCAAATATCGTAAAACAAAAGTAATGTATCCTCTACAAACAGTGACAGTAGGTCTTGCAAATATCGTAAAGCAAAAGTAATGTATCCTTTACAAACAGTGACAGTAGGTCTTGCAAATATCGTAAAGCAAAAGTAATTTTTTAATTAATTCAAAAAATAAATTTCTCTCGCTTTTAAAAACAAATACAGAATTCGTAACTGATAGAAGTATTTTCTGTAGCTAGAAAATGTGAAGTTTCGTTAATGGAATGAGGAATAATTTTTCCTGTGGATAATCACGGTTTACTGATATAATTGTTATTACCAAACGTTTCGTCCACGTACGATATGGGTTCCTCATTAATAAACCAGGGAATTCGAGTGATATAATAATAAAAATTCGGTAATCGAAATTCACACACAAAGAGTCGATTGCTACATTGGTAAACGGACATTATATCCTACATGGGTGTAGAGTGTCGAACCAGAGACAACAAAACAAACGCCGGCCATTAAGCTATTATCCAACCACATGCAAATTCACGGTTACTAGACTAGTCTGTAGTCTAGTAACCGTGTGCAAATTTATCCAAGTTTTTACACCGCTTTTATCCAGGTGCCTCTCAGTACCACAATCCTTCTTACACCAGGGACACAGACAGGATTTTTTCTTGGGGTTGTGCGGGTAGGATACGTGGTAGGAATATATTGTTGAAGTTTCCCTACAGTTTACAGTTCGCCGGTAAAGGCTGTGGAGCCTCCATGTAAACGATGTCCAAACGCGTTCGGGTTTAGACCTACGCGTAGATCTAATTTAAGATTTAAGATTTAAATTGTTCATTTGCTTTCGGAAATTGTAATAAAGCATTAATCTAAAAAATATGACAAAATTATTAAATACCGATCGAAAAGCCGTGTACAACAATCTGTTAAAGATTTTATAACATTCAAAAGCTGTTTAATACAGACATTTTTTAAGTTACGATGGAATAGATTCCTGTACTCTAAATATCGTAAATCGAGTTGGATATACTGAGGGCTGAATAATATTCGAAGCCTATCTCTTTCCTACTCGCTAAGGTAACCTTGAAACCTTATAACCAAGGAAGCAAGGAATCGCCTTCACGGTCACATTATGCATATAAAAAGTCTAGATTTGATTGATTACACTAGGAACAATTACACATATCTCTTGGCTTTTCCTCCCCATTGTCCACACAAATTGCAATCCTTTGATGTGTCCTTTACGAAACGGTTCGGTATGTATTACGAGGACGAAGTAGGCTTTTTCTGATTGCTTCCCTTTTTGGAGCACCCTACATATAAGCGGCAACCATACTTTTAAGTCGTCAGTGCTTTTATGAAAATTGGTACGTGGCCTGTAGACAGAAATATCTTTACATTAGACAACCTCTTGCCAGCTGACACTACACAGGCACTTTACCTGTATAAGATGAGAACTGCCGGAACAAAGACAGCATAGAACAAATATAGATCTATCAACCATAAATGTTAAGTCTGTGGACTCAAGTGTGCCTTCATCACCACACAGCCTAGACCTTCAATGAGCACTAGATTTTTGGCGTGTTCCCCAGAGCAAATTATACCAATCCCCAAAATTGCTCAAATTAATAAAAAGAAAATATCCTAGGTTTTAAATAGCGGTCTTAAAATCGTCTCCTTATAAGGCTAATGTAGAAGCTTCGTTACAAAATAAAAATGAAAAAGATAAAAAGGAAGTAAGAAAACGATGTGATTTCAACAGTAAATCCCCATAAAATAAGAGAACAGTAGGTGTATGAAGTGCTAATTCTAACCAGTGTCTCGCTCTAGTAATTCAGATTATATCATGATGATATATCAGTGCCTGTACTGACAAAACTTATTCATAGTCAAATGAAGGATGGATTATCTGTAGTAAGTGCCTTACTTGGGCAAACAAATCGTGTGCGAGAGTAGATAGCGACGACGATGAACTGGTTCACATTTGTACACTATGTGAACAGATTTTTATGTCAGAAAGTAATTTTTACGTTTCAAATTTTTATTTTTTTTATTAGATTTATTAAACATGTAAATCTAATAAATTTTTGCTACAAATTTCTTCTGTTTTTCTTTATAACACATTATTACACGATTGCCAAAAATAAAAAGGAGTGTTATGTTTTCAGTGGTAGGGTATGTATGTATGTATGTATGGTTGTTTGTTTGTTCCACTATAACTTTTTAACGGCTTTACCGATTTTGATGTTCGATGGCTCGATGGATTCCTTACTTCACCAGAAGTGTCATAGGCTATATATCACCGTGAGTTGACTTCCGGTTTTGACCGGAAGTGAATACAAGTGATCGGTTTTAAGGATTTTTTTTGTTCGTTTATTGGTCCATCAGGTGGCGCTAGTGGAAGGTATCCTGTAAAGTTCACTCCAGATAGCACTCGCGATTTAAGACCACGCTCACTAATATTATAGTAGCGCGCTATTGTGTAAGAGTATAGATGTGCTATCCGTGAGAAACGGAGGCAGAGAGAAATATATATAGCAAACCAATATATATATATGTATATATATATATATATATATATATATATAGATATACTTTCAGATCAGCTGTTCTCTGTTTCTCACAGATTGCACATCTATACTCTCACACAATAGCGCGCTAACATAGTATTAGTGAGCGTGGTCTTAAATCGCGAGCGCCATCTGCAGTGAGCTTTACAGAATACCTTCCACTAGCGCCGCCAATAATATCCCATATAATAGGTTTTGCCGCTTAGCGTCGCCATGATGCCCCCCACCACCGATCCATTTTCAATCCCAATATGAGAATGTTTCATGAGCAAGCAGAACTGCTAGGCGGTAGCAGTGTTAACTTAATCTCGCCAGCTATTAATATATCTATATATAAGGATGCGTGCGCAACCATAGATATACATAGATATATTAATAGCCGTCGAGATTAAGTTAACGCTGCTGCCGTCTAGCGGTTCAGCTTGCTCATGAAACATTCTCATACATGTTCGGACCTCATACGGCAGTCGAGCCCAGCCTTTATTTGCTGCTTCAGCATCCGTATTTCAATTTCTCCTCGGGTGACAGGTTGTTGAAAAAAAAAATTTTTTTATCGGTTTAAGAGTGGTGCAAGGTAGTTTGAGACACCCGGTATGTATATTTATTTAATTACATACTCACACACATGCGCATGGGGAAACCCAAACATGACTGCTGCTAGTCTATGAAAAGAGAGTGCTTGCGTCGGTATAATTCGATGCTAGGCACCACGGAACACCGTGCTAGGCCCATTCACTGTCGCTGCCTGCGCACGCCATCTACATGTACTACTATGGCACTGTACATAACCATGTTTTGGTTTCCCCGTGCGTGTATATAAGTACATATACCCACATTGCTTATGAAAATTTTATCATTTTTCATGCTTACAGGAATATAGGAATATAATACAAAATTTCTATTGTCAAAAATGGGCTTGTCAAGAAATACAAAAAAAGCAAGACAAATGAAGGAAAAAAGAAAAAAGGAATCTCCATGTTCTCGAGAGATGCGATTAGTACGAATAAGAAATCGTATGTCTCAAATTCGATCTCAAGAAACTTTACCTGCTCGTAGTTCAAGACTTAGTAATATGCGAGAACGCGCAGCAGCAGTGCGTAGAAATGAGACACCCATATCACGTGAAGCACTACTTAATGCTATGCGAGAATACGTTACAATAGCACGTGAAAGCGAATCGCCTTCATCTCGTGAAGCACGACTTTCTGCTTTGCGAAAACACGCTACAATGATGCGTGAATGCGAATCGTCCTCATCACGTGAAGCACGACTCTTTGCTTTGCGAGAACACGCTACAAATAAGCGTCAATGCGAATCGCCATCATCACGTGAAGCACGACTCTCTGCTTTGCGAGAACACGCTGCAGTGATGCGCGAATGCGAATCGCCATCATCACGTGAAGCACGACTCTCTGCTTTGCGAGAACATGCTACAATGGTTCGAGAAATTGAATCGCCCATGTCGCGTGATGCAAGACTTGCAGCTATGAGAGAACACGCTAAAAGGGTGCGTAAAGATGAGTCACCCACGTCACGAGAAGATAGACTCTCTAAAAAGAGAAAATATAACGTGGAAAAAAGGCAACAGTTGATTGAAGATACAAATTTTGAAGTACAAATATCACAAGTAGTCGAAATAGTTTGCTACTCTTGTGACAAACTACTTTATCAAAAGCAGGCACGTAGGATTACTGTCCTTACTAATATTACTCTCTTACCACAAGGCCATCCTGACGAAATTGTTTGCTGTAACAGGTGCGCTAATTATATATCGAAGAATAAAACACCATCTATGGCATTTTGGAACAATATGAGTGTAGTACCCATTCCTACTGAGTTGCAATGCCTAAACGAGATGGAGATTAGACTAGTTTCTCGCATAAGGCCTTTTATTAAAGTAGTACGTTTAGGTGGAAAATTTGGTCAAGAGGGATTCAAAGGCCAGGCCATTCTGTTTGCGCAGCAGGTGGAAGAAGTATCAGAGCAGCTACCAATATCAGCTGCTAATGCAGGACTCGCTATTGTCGCAGTCACTGCAAAACGTGTCCAGCAGTCGGAGGTATTGCGTTGATCTTGCGTTAATGTACAATTTAATTTCGAGTTGACTAGTGACGATATAAATGAATCTATCTTACAATCAGTTACGACGCAGCAACATGAATGCGTAGAACAAAGTGAACAGTGCCATTTCAAACATATCGGCGATGACAAGTTCATATTACGTGGACATTTTAACCAAGGCAATGATCGCTTTGGAGTAGAATCACGTGGCCGCCAATGCATGGCAAATTCTGCAACTGCTATTGCATATTCAGTGTTGAAGCCACTGCTACAATGGTCGCCTTCAGACTTAGACAGAGTTTTGCTTGCTGGTGACAGATACTTTTTACAGTGCTTAGCGCACTTACCAGTTAAGCCAAACTACGTTAATATCGAGGAGTTGCTACCCTATGTAACCATCAATGAACACACATTTAACTTTCAAATTCTACCAGATGTAGTTGTAGGAGTTATCAATCCTATTGCTCCCGAATGAGTGCTGGAGGGCTACTTTACTAACATACAATCAGGTGTCGAACATTTTTTTTTCCAAAGTCATGAACATGGTATTGTAACGTCTCAAAGCCAATATTCGGTAGCCATATTCAAGAATATTAACCATTTCTATATCTTTGACTCACACTCAAGGGGGCCAAAAGGATTTGTGGCAGGTGAAAAAGGATTATTAATGGTGATGAAGTTTCCTACAGAAGAATTGCTGTGCAGACACTTACTCGTTGTTTTAGAAGTGCGAAAATCAAGGGATCTGCAATTTTCTATCTCTGCTATAACTACTTCTTTGATTACTACAAGTAATCATACTTCAGTTATTCGGGATACAAACGTAGAAATGATTGCTAATGATGACAGTTGTTCGAATGAATGTGACAATTTACTCAACAATAATGTGTGTGATAGTGAAATAATAACCACAAGTATTATGCCAATTGATACCGAATTACCCGATGTGAACTTTGTTTTATCTGACGTTGTTATTCACAATCGTTATATACCTATTTATCAGCTGAAGCGTAAAACAGCTCGACCCATAAATGTTATGAATGAACAAAGAGCTGAAGAATTAGCCTGGGTAAAACTATTTCCTGATGGTAGAAATGGTTTTGGAGAACATCGACTGGTTCCCATTACTCCACTTGACTATTTTCAGTCACGGGTAATGAGTAAAGACAGGCGATTTCAAATGAACGAATACCTCTTTTACGCTCTCTCTATAGTTGAGTTGTATAAAGCTCAACAGAATGTTTCTGTGTGTGGTCGGTTACGCCAAAATGGAGTTGAGCCCAACAACGCAGTTCAAAATGTTCACTTGTGATGCGCAATATTCGAGGAACTCAGTCATTCTGGCATAAAGCCTTCACAGAGTTAATGGCAATGATTAAAAATCTCGGACCTCCACACTTTTACATTACGTTGTCTTGCAATGACCTAAACTGGCCGGATATCTTAAAAGCTCTGTTAGTGGCTGACGGTTAGGGTTGCCAACCATACTTTATAATAGAGTATCCTACATTATTTTTGGTGAATATACTTTATACTTTTGCATAAAAATAAAGTATGCGAAAATACTTTATTTTGAGTCTTTACTCAAATGTTACTCAATATGCACGAAACGAAACACTCTCATACGTAATTTCCGAACGATTTATCTATGCCTAAGATAAAACAGAACGGAACACACACGATTAACAATGATTATTTATTATTGAACGAAACGGCAGATGGCAGTCCATATCGGTTTCCTTTCTAGATCATTATTTATACGTTGTTGTAAAGAAGATTAAATATTAAAATGGATGATTTATATTCCGAGTCAATAAGACTTAAAGAAATCCAAAGACAATCAACAAATAATGACAAAGAATTTTCAGAAAAAAATACTGCTGAAAAGTGGCAATATATACTTAAGAATGCGTGTGATAACTTACCAAATATAAAAAAAATTATTTCTTATCTGCTCTCTGTTCCCGCAACCTCAGCTTTCACTGAAAGAGTTTTCTCGGTGATGAATGTAAAGTGGCGAGAAGAGAGAAACAGAGCGTCCATAAATTTAATAAAAAATGAGTTATTTATTTATTTAAATCTAGATTTAGATTGTAATACTAGCTATCAAACTCTCAAAGACAACCAAAAATTGTTAGCTTGTGCTAAAAGCACAAAAAAATATGTATTTAAGGCAATAAAAACTTAAATTTAAATAATACTTTTTTTTCTTACAAATATTTTTTTTTCCTCTTCCAACAGACAAGTTACGTTATTTTCCTCAAAAAAAGTTGGCAACCCTACTGACGGTAGACCTGATTTCCCGATATCAGAACTTTCTTTTTCAGAAAAATTGCGTCTTGTGCAGTCGTATCCTGTTATCTTATGCAGACAGTTTATGCTGCGCCTAAATACTTTTTTCACGTTACTTAAACGACAAAATAATCCGATATTAAGACGTCCTGTTGACGACTTTTGGTGGCGTATCGAATTTCAGATACGAAAGTATCTCAGAGGAAGTCCTCACGTACATATGGTGATATGGTGCACAGATATGCCACCATTCGACAGTGAAGAAGGGATAGCACTATTAGACAGCGTGATCACCTGCAGACTTCCTGATTCTAACGATGATCCCGAATTAAGGGAACTGGTTTTACGCTTGCAAACTCACAAACATACACATACGTGTTATAAACATAACAATTACTGCAGGTTTGGTTTTCCAAGACCATTAACTGACAGAAGCAAAATACTCGATGATGATGAAACAATGAGAAATGACGGAAGATTCTACATTTTAAAAAGAGAGAAAGGAGAAGAAAATGTGAACAATTACAACGCACGCATTTTAAAAATATGGAAAGCTAATATCGATATTCAGCCTTCTAGCACTGCCACTGGAATCGCTTATTATATTTCTAAATATGTTTCCAAATCGGAGCCTGCTGAAGTTTCTAAAAATATTCGCGACGCTATTCGACGTGTGCAAGAAAAGGGAGGCAGCATGGCGAAACAAGTTTTTGCAATTCAAAATGCCGTTTTAACGCACAGAGAGGTGTCAGCATGTGAGTGCGCAGTACGTCTGTGTCACCATTATTTAGTTAATTATATAATTTATAAAACAATTTATTGAAATGTTTGTATTATACTAGTTATATAATAGTATATAAAATAAAGTTATACTATATTTATAAGTTAATAAGTTCATACGCTAATTATACTATGTACATAAAAAAGCTTCTAAATAAAACTATGTAAAAATTGAAATTTTTTTTGCACTTCACACATACGCACGCACACACGCACACACGCACGCACACACTGCACATTCCCATTATACTCTTTTTAAACACAAAAATGAATAAAATAAAAAAAATAATTAAAAAAATTAAAAAACACGACTGCCAAAAAAATAAATGAATAAATAAAAAATAAATTGATAAAAAACTAAATTAAAAAACTAAATAAAAATAATATTTAGTAAAAATCACAAAATCTAAATAAAGTCGATTTAAAAAGCCAAAAACAAGGTATTGAAATTCAGCTCTGATCAGATTTAACGAAATTGTTATGAATGATTAAACGCATAGTAATTTTATTAGATTTAAATTACTTTTCGATGTTGAATATATATCAATGCATCATATGAAGACTACAATTATAAAAAATATTGCTGCTAAAATTTTGCTCTTCAATTTTAATTTTCAATGCAGTCGGGGGCTGTTTAATGAAAAGAACAAATCTATTTAGAAACAGCCTTTTGAAACTGCATTGAAAATTAAAATTGAAGAGCAAAATTTTATCAGCAACATTATTTATAATTGTAGTCTTCATATGATGCATTGATATATATTCAACATCGAAAAGTAATTTAAATCTAATAAAATTACTATGCGTTTAATCATTCATAACATTTTCGTTAAATCTGATCAGAGCTGAATTTCAATACCTTGTTTTTGGCTTTTTAAATCGACTTTATTTAGATTTTGTGATTTTTACTAAATATTATTTTTATTTAGTTTTTTTAATTTAGTTTTTTTATCAATTTATTTTTTATTTATTCATTTATTTTTTTGGCAGTCGTGTTTTTTAATTTTTTAAATTATTTTTTTTTATTATAACTGTATTAATAAAATAATTAATTTATTAATAATTAAATAATAATAATTATAACTGTTCTTATTATTAATTTCAATTGTTATATAATGATTTTACGTGTAACCCTAAAGTCTGACTGCTGATTATTTCATTAATAAATAAATTTGTGTTAAAACATATGATAGCCATTTGCAGGTACTCCACTTTCCCCTTCTACGGACAGTTCACGTAACTACATTGCCAGATTTTGAGCTCTTATTATATACAAAAATTTATAAATCTCTATGGTTTTTAACTCAAAAAACAATAATTTTATGAAGAATATGTTTCTATTGTGCAATCCCAAATTCAACTAGAGTAGTCTGGATATTAAGTACCCAACTTTGCACCACCTTTCCCTACTTCAGTGATGTAAACAGGAAATACTAGACGTGTCTAGTATTTTGGAAGACAAAACCCACAAAAGCTACGAAACAATATTCTCCAAGAACCATGGAAATGAAACTCGATTTACAATTTCTATTCAATAACACTCGAATGTACACTTTCTATGTGAAAAGTACTACATTTAATGTGACCTCTACGCATTACGTACCCACATGGTTAGGGGTCCTCCTATTCAACATCGTTTCAAACAATATTGTAATTGTGAAACGTGGAATTTTCTACATTGTTCAACGAATCTATGGTTATACTGTAAAACGACATGATCGACTTTGTGATTGTTTGAAAGTGAAGTCTCGGAACAACGGAACTGCATGATACTACGTATTTTAATCGGCATGTTTTATTCTTTAAGAAACAATACATTTTGCAACACGCGACATTTTAGATGATGCCTATATAGAAAAATAAATAACTACAAAATTCTTTCAAAATAGACACAAAATGTCCAACACAATAACAAAAAGTAAGACGCAGTACAAAAAAGGGGGGCAAAGAGAGCGAAAGGATCAATGAGATAAAAATAACGATCTAATTAATACGTTTGTAAACATTTTAAGCCGTTTGTATTAATATTTTTTTTTACCATTTTAATGGAAAAGTTATATATGTGATAAAATCTGACAAGTGGAGGAAATAAGATGACTCCGAGAATAATATATTCGTAAAAGACGTCATGCAATCAATTTATCCACTTCTTTCTGTGATTTTTTGTCTCCCACCCCCTTATCAGTAGCTCTCACGTCCCAAATCTATGAACAGATCACCAAGTGTCAGGCGAATGGATGTACGCAAAAAACCCGAAAAACCTGATCGCATTCATGGTCACAGGCGCGTCTCATCTCATTCGTCCTTGACTGCTGTAGCGTCTTTCCTTGTGATAGAATAAATACTTCATAAAAACATAAAAACTTCCCTGTCGCGACCTCAGGTCAGTGTGTGTTTGTGAAGCCTACTCGACAGACATGATTCTTCGCCTGCTGGTCGGAGCGTCGTTTATTCTTCTCATCATTACAGGTGACGCAACGTAACCACTGTTCTTCCGGATTATTACCTAGTATTTTAAAAATAGATTGACAGTATTAACATTTTGACTGTCGGCTCATTTGAGAAAAACATTTAATTTAGGCCAGATGGTTTTTTTGTAATAGCTTTAAGTGGGTATGAAATATGCATACAACCAAACATTTTACCAAACCGTTAACTTTTTAAATTAAAATCACTGTGTTTATATAATAGGCCTATATAAACACATTATGATATACGTAACATAATATGATAACATATTATGATACACATGGTCCACTTAAGTCACATAAGTAACTTTATGATTGCGTCACTCCGTGTGTTTCTACTAACCAGTAGGTCTACTGATTATAGGCCTACTTGAGACACACGTGTCTCTAACCTAAAACTGATTTAAAACGTAAAATAATAAGAGTAAATTTGTTTTTTACCTTAGAAAAATTTCTCTATTAATAAATAGTGTATCAAATAAAATTAATTTGAAATATAAACAATATAGTAATAATAATAATAATAATAATAATAATAATATTTACTTTATACTAAACTTGTATTGCAACCATTAACACGCAATTATACTTCCATATGCGCTTTCAAGCCTCTCGGCTCATCTTCAGATGGAACACAACCTGTTGCGTGGTTGGAAGTATAATTGCGTGTTAGTGGTTGCAATACAAGTTTAATAAAAATTAGATTTAACCACTAAATTGTGTTTATATTTTTATAATAATAATAATAATGATGATAATGTGAAGAAAAGACAATATTACTAATAATAACAAAATATTGTAATGATCAAGCAATAATTATATACTTCGCACTAAAAAAATATATGAAATGTCACTTGCAGTGTGTTATTGGAAAAAACTTATCATGTGTATAAAGTTTATATTACATGCTGCACATTTCATAGAAACCTGATTGGTATGGTTTGGTGCATCCTGTTGACCATAGGACATAGTTCGTTGCACATTCATGTGTTGCAAGGTCCTTTTCTCTCTGTCTCACTCAACTCAAATTGCAAGTTACTTTCAATATTTACATGGCGTTTTGCTTGCATGTTCCGTAAGGAAATGGAAGTATGGTGACGCAAAAAGAAATCTTGTTCGAGGCTGATTCTGATTGTACTACCCTCTAAACATGAAGAACAGTCATTTTCCGAAGAGAGAGAGAGAGAGAGTGTGTGTGTGTGTGTGTGTGGAATTTTTTCTATGGCAAATTCAAACAGAATCAAATAATTTTTTGCACATGTGCCCGAGTTGTAGAGGATGTGTTCGAGATAAGGGTTGATTCTGATTGTACTACCCTCAAAACATGAAGAAAAGTCATTTTTAGAAACATGTGTGTGTGTGTGTGTGGAATTTTTTCTACGGCGAACGATAACTGCCGCAAATTCAAACACAATCAAATAATTTTTAGCATATGTGCGGTTAAGAGGGAGGGGTAGTTTACCTGCAACGTTTTACGTTTAAACAAGAGTAAAGTACTTAATTATGATAAACTAAATATCCTATAAAGAAGGTCATTATAATTCACTGTAGAGAGGCTGATGAAATATTTTAAATAAAAAGGGTAGTTGAAGGGGAGGAGGCAATTTTCGAAAACTACCTTTTTGATGTCGAATAAAGTACTTCATTTTGATCGATAAGATACCTTAGGGTAATTACATATAATGAAACTATTACTCAATAAAAGTGTAAATATAAAAAAATGGTCAAGTTAGGTTAAGGGGAGGAGTAGTTTACCTGCATTGGTTTGTGTTTCAACAAGAGTAAAGTACTTAATTTTGATAAATAAATGCCCCGAAAATAAGGTCATGTTGATCCACTGTAAAATGGTAAATCAGATATCTATAATTGGAGAGGGTAGTTGAAGAGGAGGGGGAGAATTTTTGAAAATTACTTTGCCGATATCTGTAAAGTACGAGTATATAAATTTGAATGATAGATACCTTAGCAAAACATATGATAAAACTATTACTCTTGAAAGTGTGGGGATCGGTTGAGAAGGAGGGATGATTATCTGCGTAGTTCAGTTTCGTTATAAGAATAAAGTACCTAATTTTTATATATAAAGTGACTCAAAAATAAAATTATATTAACCGACAACCCCATAATAACAAAAATATCTATAAATAGTGAAAATAGTTTGAGGGTGGTGAATATTGTTTTAGAAAATAAAAAGAAAATATGGCGTTTTATCTCTAGAAGTGACAAAGGTGCAGGTATATTCATTTTGACTCTTGTTACTTTCTCGTATTGATGAAGCGCATTTACCATACTTTTGCCGTATTGTTCAACTGCACTCTTCGTATAGGCTATTGCATGATACCTAACCCTTCCTGAGTGGAGTTCAATAAGATTTTCATTGATCAGACAAGTCAATATATGACTTGGCGTTATTGTAATCAATTACTACGATTGCCTTTCCTTGTCTTACTATAACTCATTTGGTGTTAACATAAAATGTGTGCTACCTGTTTTGTTGTTAGAAAAAGTATCTCTTTGGTCTTTTCATTTACCAACGATTATTTTCATATAGCGTTGTAAGGCTTATACAGGATGTTCACAAATGGTCGTCCAATATTTCGGTAACGTGTTCCTTACATAATTACAAGAAAACAAGTTCCTGTAAACATAGGTCCAAAAACGTATAGTTTTCCATCTGTCCGCCATTTTGTATTTTTTAAGAAAAAATTTATTTCTCGAGAATGGAGTAAGATATTCTAATGACATCTGGTATGTGTTACCCTAGTAACATAATATACAAAACAAAATTTTTTGAAAATTTTCCATTCACGAATTTCAAAATGGCGGCTGTTTTAATTATTAAATCATTCATATTTCACAAACTATTAGTTTTATGGAATAATGTTCCATTAGATAAAATCTTAAGCATTATTTCGAGAACAAAATTACACCTAATTTGTTACAATACGATCTCAAACAACCGAGTTATGATGGAAAATGTCAGTGTGAGTCTAAGTTACCATCAAACTGCAAAAATAATTATTGGCAAATAGTTTTATTTGTAAATACAAGCGAAAAAGTAGTAAAAAACATTACAATTTGTTTGAAAGGTGAAAATGAAAACGTAAAATGCAAAATGAATACAAAAGATTTTAAACTATTTTATTTATCTGCAGATTTTAGTATTAACTAAAATGAAAAATTACCATAACAACAGCACGAAATAATTAAAGTAGGTGTTCAATGTGTCCCCCATTTACTTCAATGCACCTTTCAGCCCGTTCGAAGTTAGAGTACATTCAAAAATTCCCGGCATTACTTTAACTTGTTGACAGCAAATAATTATTTTGACTCTCAAAATTCATCTGCCGTGTTTATTCGAGTGCTATACAACATGCTCTTCAGATACCCCCACAAGAAAAATCCAATGGACTTAAATCTCGTGAGCAGAGAGGCCATGCAACTGAACCACCACGCCCAACCCACTGGGCTTTAAAGCTATTATTCAAAAACTGCTTGACATTAGTTGAGAAATGTGCGGGTGCACCGTCATGCATGAACCACATTTGTTGTACATGATGTAGAGAAATATCATACACTATTTCATTAAGTGTGTTGGTAAGAAATTAATGGTATGTTTCTCCATTCAATCTGTTAGGCAAAAAGTAAAGACCAATCAGCTTATCTCCGAAAATACCCGCCCAGACATTAACCGAAAACCGATGCTGATGGTTTGACACTAAGGTTGCATGTGGATTTTTCTCTGCCCAGATATGGTTGTTGTGGAAATTATTTATTCCATCCCGAATAAAAGATGCCTCATCCGTAAATAAAATTTTGGATACAAACATAGGGTCACAAACTTCCCACTGACAGATTCATTAGCCACTGACAGAACCCAGTCCTGGTATGGAAATCGGCTGGTACGAGAGCTTGAACACGCTGAAGGTGATACGGATACAGCAATTGATTGCGAAGAATTTTCCATATGGTGGTGTGACTTTGAATATCTTCCTGATGAGCGCTTCTTCGGTATGACAATTCTGGTTCCTCTTCAATTCTGACCAAAACTCGTTCCTCTAATTCAGCAGTTGAAACAGATCTCGGTCTACCATAATCCTGAGTCGATGGTTGGAATGTACCAATCTCACACAATCGCTTATGGATTTTCACAAACATTTTACTGGAAGGCTGCCTACGATCTGGATAAGCTTCACGATAAAGGCGGACTGTTTTTGTAGCAGATCCATTGGCTTTCCCGTAGATGAAATGCATGTCAGTCATTTCATTATTACTATACAAATTTGCCATATCTAATGACAATTACGAAAATAACGCACAGTAAACAATGAAACAAAGAATAATAAAAACAAAACAACAGTATTGCGAAAAAATTATCAGAATAACGCACAATTCACTACTCTGTTCAAAACACTAAGATCAACTGCAGTTTCAATTTTACAAATTTGCTTATTAATTTATAAAACAGCTGATTGAAGTATTGTTGACTTATATTCAGTTGGCCTAGTGTTTTTGAATAATAACTGGACGAGATAACATCACTGATTTCATGATATTGAGCATTGATTGACTCACACTGACATTTTTCATCATAACTCGGTTGTTTGAGATCCCATTGTAACAGTTAAGGTATCATTTTATTCATGAAGTAATGCTAAAGATTTTATTTAATGAGACATTACTCCATAAAACTGATATTTTGTGAGATATTAATGATTTAAAAATTAAAACATCCGCCATTTTGAAATTTGTGAATGTAAAATTTTCAAAAGATTTTGTTTTGTATATTATGTTACTAGGGTAACACATACCAGATGTCATTAGAATACCTTACTCCATTCTTGAGAAATAAATTTTTTCTTGAAAAATACAAAATGGCGGACAGATGGAAAACTATACTTTTATGGACCTATGTTTACAGGGACTGTTTTTCTTGTAATTATGTAAGGAACACGTTACCGAAATATTGGACGACCATTTGTGAACACTCTGTATATTTCACCCGGGATGTCGCAATGTTTACAGAATTATTTACAATCTCATTAGAGTGTAATTCATTACCAGACTTCTGATGTGTCAAATAACCAGGGCGTATTTACGGGGGGGGGACGAACGGGACCAGAGGGATGCCCACCAGAGGGTCGAAAAAGTTGACGAAATTTGTTAATCTCTTAATTTTTAGGCTATTGTATTTATTTATTTTTCATTGTTATATCTTTTTACTTCCATGTTCCTTAAGGAAATGGAAGTATGGTGATGGCAAAAAAATCGTGTTCTAGATTATTGCAGATTCTGCAATGTTTTTGCATGTTTTCAAAACATGAAAAAAGTCGTTTTTCTAAAAGTGTCTGTATGTGTGTCTGTGTGTTTATGTGTCGGTGTGTCTGTTTGTAGATTTTTTTCTATGGCAAACGATAACAGCCGCAAATTCAAACAGAATCAAATAATTTTTTGCATACAGCCCTGACTTGTAGAGCACTCACGACATATTGTTTTTGGTGAAGATCGGTTGAGGGAAAGGGGTAGTTTACCTGCAACGTTTTTTTTATCAAGGGTAATTTTTTTTTCTATGGCAAACGATAACAGCCGCAAATTCAAACAGAATCAAATAATGTTTCGCATACAGCCCTGAATTATAGAGTTCTCAAGACCTATTGTTTTTGGTGAAGGTTAAGGGAAAGGGGTAGTTTACCAGCAACGTTTTATATTTTAACAAGGGTAATTTTTTCTATGACGAACGATAACTGCCGCATATTCAAACAGAATCAAACAATTTTTTGCATACGTCCCTGAATTGTAGAGATCTCAATGCCTTTTGATTTTGGTGAAGATCGGTTAAGGGGAAGGGGTAGTTTACCAGCAACCTTTTACGTTTTAACAACAGTAAAGTACTTGAAAATTCATTTAAACTTTTTCAAACAATGGTAATTTTTAAAAATAAAATAATTTTGTTGCCAGGCAATAAAATTATAATTTTTTCATTTTAATGTAAATCATGCATGAGAGAAATTAATCGTTTCGTGGCAGGCAAGCATATCTCTATTATGTAATGTTTACGTTTCCATTTTATTATTATGATTACTGCAATAAAAAGGCAGGGAAGACACACACACACACAATTCGCGTTATTTCTGGCCTCACTCATGTTTATTTTCTTACATTTGCACGCTTTTTAAATGGAAAGTGCAGAAACCCACACCAACATAACACGTGCAAGCCGAAAAACTGTCGAGCGTGGATAGCGATTTGCTTCCTGTGGATCGCTGGGCAGTGTAACTGCACGTGTTTACAAAGGAACGATTCATAGACAGACTTTTCGTCTTTTGGGAATGAACCCTCTGCAAGATGCTGAGGGTCCATGAGTGACTTCGGAGCGCTCCTTCTTTTCCGCGTGTTTGTTCTGTGAAACGTACACTGTAGATTCGCAGCTTTACTCTAAGCAACGCTCAATGGGAAATGTTGAAAATTTTTGTCCACGGTGTACCCTCATACACACTAAACCTGCTCTGATGTTTTAATTACGGACATCATAATATTAAAACTTTGGAAACTTGAGCACTACTTAATGGAGATCAAACATTAACTTATACAAGCCATTAATTTTATGCATATTTTTTATATATATATGTGTGTGTACAACGTTATCGGCAACAAAGAAGTAGTTTTTGTTAAAATTCCTTCCCGGGATGTTTGGCCGTAGTCCAATGTTTTCTACAAAACCAGACGTTTCGGGAATACCATCGACTTCCATCATCAGTGAAAATCGAGTGCGATAACGTTAGTGACCACAGTACTGTAGTTAAGGCTAAAGCAGTAAGTAGAAAGAAGTAGTTTCTATGGGTAATATTTCATTTGGAAAATGATTTTAAATATAAATCTTAGAACATGGAAGTCATGTATGGTTCTCCATACCGATATTTTAAATATACAAACATGTTTATTATACAGCACTGACCTATACGGGAAA
The DNA here is from genome assembly GCA_034769895.1 of Magicicada septendecula. NCBI lineage: Eukaryota > Metazoa > Arthropoda > Insecta > Hemiptera > Cicadidae > Magicicada > Magicicada septendecula. The sequence continues at coordinate 172,187,263 of CM068372.1, forward strand.
TATATAGGAAAATCGATTCAGTCATTAAGTATCTCCTAAACCATCTTTCAATAATGCCTATTTTTATTGTGTTATTACCGTTTACTTTAATGGGATTCATTTCAGGATATTATCACACTATTTCAACCACTTTAAAGATAATAATGTTTATTAGTCCTAATTGTTTTTTCTTTTGTATGAAGCCGACGGAACCGAACCCAAGACCAAGTTTTAGATACGCCACTACAGATAACTGTCCTTCACCAAAGTATTTGGGATAGTTTCAGTAGTTTATGCAGAACCAGTTACTGCATCAGCAACAATTCTCACAATCAGCAACATTACCATGGACAACGTGCACAAGTTTTCGTATTTATTTACACAATTTTTTAATATTACATTCAGCATCACAACGGTCACATTAAAAATTAGAACTAACAAAAAATTCTGGATCATTGTCACTATTACTACTAAATAGTTGTTCATCACTTCAGACATTTCCAAAAGCTTTAACATTTCTTGTTCAGTTAGACTCATGTTTACGAAAAATGAAACCAAATAAATAAACTGAACAAATAAACGAATATCTTGATTATCAAAACAACACTCACTTTTTTTAAGTAATAATTGCAAACATGTATAGGCCTACTATACCATAATGCACAAAACTATGGCACTGTAAGCTTATGTTTTCTACTTATGTAGTAGAGTAACCTTGGATTTTAACAGGGAATTTTAGTACAACCGATGGTGCCAACCCAAAACCAAGGGTAGAAAATTATTTCCACAGGCTAGTAGTACAAATGTATTTGATAGACATTTAATGTCAGCGTGTTCACATTTGATACACGGCTGTAAAGATGTTTAATATTTACTTCACGCGCAGGTTCTAAACCTCTACACCTTATTCACAGAGTTATTTAATAATCCTCAGTTATCAAATGAGGTTCATGACTCTCATGGGCGGATTTGCTGTACTGCCGCCCCCCTCCACCCGCTCCAATCTCTCTCCATCATTCCCCCTCCCTGCCCCTCTTTGATTTCACATCCTCTTTCCCCCCAGTTTGATTGTCTGCCTCGTTTCCTTTGACTGTCAGGTGAATTATATTTCATGTAAAAATAAATAAACATTGATAATATAAATATTTACTTGTCAGAAGAAAATAATTAATTTTAGTTAGAAATTAAGGGAAACGTAAATAAAATCACATAAAATATGGGTACAAACATTATTTATTAAATGACAAACGGAAAATACTGGAATACTGGTACAGTTATATATGCAACTCAACTAATTTTATCGTATTCAAAGATTACAGCACAGAAATAATAATAATAATGCAACTAATACTGATTTATGTTTGATATGAAAACAATGAAACTGAAAACGTATTACTTGGAAAAATCTAGTTATAACAAAAGTATTTACAGTTTTCTTCGGGCAAAGACATCAATAACTTCAGAAAACTCCATTGACGTTAACATGTCACCTTCGATTGACAGTACCGCCAGCGAGTTTAAGCGATCCTCTCCCATGTTTGTGCGGAGATATGTTTTTACTCTTCTAAGCTCTTTCCGCTGAACAATTGGAGACAGCCGTACTCACAAACATTCTCAGAGCAATATCTAAGTTCGGATAGACCATCTGAAGATCATCTTTACGAATGAGGCGGCAAAGACTCAGAGGTGTTAACCGCTTATCCTCCTTTGTTGGCTGTAGCTCAACCTGCTCAACTGGCATTGGAGTGCCGCTTGTTTTGTCCATTTGCCTTTTCTAAAAATATCATTTCTTAACTCAAATTTTGCCGCCCCAGGCAAGTGCCTAGTCTGCCTGTGCGTAAATCCGCCCCTGACGACTCTTCAGATTGTTCACTGTTAGCAACGAACTGTTGGAGAATAAAGTATTTGCCAGGTGTTGTAGTTTCTATACCCACTGGTATAACACAATATCTCTCAGAGGCATGGCCTAACTTTTGTTGATGTATACGCAAATTATCTTTCCATTTAGCCATGGAATTGCCTAAAAATTCGGGTCTTTTTCAATATAACGCCGCATTGGTTCACTTCGGCAATTCGTTCATCTTTCATTGTACAATCTATACTCTATACCTCTATACATTGTCTACAGTCGGAAGATTATTAATTATTCAAAATGACGTACCTACAACACACAAGATGTCTGTTGATGATACACATGATACAATTAGTTCAACATTACTACCTACATTTAAACGTAATATAATTAATAGACATTATTCAGTAACTATTGAGGCGGCCAGTACTCATGAATATCTGTCAAAATTTATTGAAACAAATCATTGTCTTTGTGGCGACACCTCCACATGAATTCACAAAGGTACGAATGTAGTTGATTCCGGCTAGTTCCGCATTCACGCTGTTGCCAAGTTTAACGGGTGCCCATAAGGACTCAATCGTCTCTTGTGTGGGCCACTTACAGGATCCACAAAATTCTGATCTGATTGACCGTCAAATGGAGGAAATTCATTCCTGGCAAGTTTAGTATTCCATCGTACGCACTCCACAAATCAGAAACAATGGCTGTGCCAGGCCTTATACAGGCTCTAATTGTGTCAAGCGGTTCTGTCTGGCACAGCATAAATAAAACGTTCTTTATCTTCGCGGCAGATACCGCCAAACACCCACTGTTGTTGATATACAAGTCCGACTTTGAATTTCCTGCGAGAGACGCACGACTCATCTACTTCAACAGTTTTCCCAGGCCCTCCTATTACTACGGGATTACGAATCGGAGAGCTGCCGCAAACTTCACGCATGTAACTCTTCCAGTCCGTAACAGTACCGCTAGATATACCGAACTCGTCAGCACAGAATTTGGTGAATGTAAAATATGATTTACTCGTCTGCTGGGTTTTCCTGAGAACTACTTAATGTGAGGTACAGTGATAATAACGCACCGAGTGTGACAGTTGTTATATAATCAGTTTCATGAAAGATGAACTTTGGTGAATAGTTTTCTGAGTTATATCGAAAAAGACCCCAAAATTCTGTAGTTTTAGGTAGTGTACAGTGGCGAAGCGTGACAAAATATTTTGGGTAGACACAAAAATACATGCCAAAAGCAATCTCTTATTAAAATTGTTGACGTTCTTAATGAACCATTAAATCTATGGTAAATAGAGTTAATGTTACCTCTATCAGATAATAGCTAAGTGACTGTCTGAAACATATGCATTCCTTATAAAATTTGGCCTAATATCAAGAAAAAGAAATCCTATTGATATTGGTGTGGTTTATGAATCTTAATTAGAAAATATTGCTAGAAAAATATAAATTTTATTCATTTTTTAATGGTGACAAATCCGGATTACTGTAGGCATTACACAAACGTTTCATTTTTCTTGTAAATGAGTTCTACAAACCGTGTCTCATTTTTCTTATTTTTAGCTATAGAATCAGCTCTCGAGAGATTGCTGTGCAATTTTGAATCAATCTGTATATGTTGTTTCATGAAAGACTCTTCCGTTTGCAGTAAATTTAAAGTTTCTAAATAATTACCCTTATTAAGAGATTGCTCACTTTTCTTATTACCCCTGAAAGTTTACCCTTTGTCCCACTGAATAACAAACATCTATCATACGGCCAACTATTTCCTTCGATTTCGTGCCACATTTTTATTGTGCTGCACTGCTTCAATTCTAGGTGTTTCGGACAAACAATGTTCAATTCTGCTACGTCCTAGCGTGTGAAACACCTCATAATTGTTTATGTGAGTTTTGCTACCAGCATCTTTAGCGGCTTTAGCTTCACAATTTTTTATAGTGTCTACTCCAACTTTGCTCCATGGTTCCTCTCCACTAACCATCAAACAATAATAGCAGTGCAGAGTTTTGTTTCGCTGACTACCAGAAAGCCACCTATATTTACTACACCAAACTTTTTGAAATTTTCTGACAATTTTTCCATCCTTCTGCGACAAATCTAAAGACGCCCGAAATATTTTTAACTTAAGCAATACCTTTTGCTCGAATGTAACGTACTGATTTCGTATTTTAACTAAAATTCTAGTGAATCAAAGTTGTCAGAGTTTATAACAAATACTTCTGCGGTAGAACTGGTACTAACTGTATTCGTTTTGCTCCTTTCAACCTTTTAAACGGTATGCTTAAAGCACTTAAAGGACGGCACTTAATAATATGTACTATTAAGTAGTTAGTACGTAAATGATTACACATTTATTAGTCTACTCCACTATATACGAAATTAAAAATAATTTGTAAACTCAACAAAAACAAATATTCACTACGCGAGCACATTGAAACAAACACAGGCGGCCAGGCGAGAATTCTGTGCTATTTAGTGCAGGGGAGACGTGTCTTCTGATGTGATGTACGGGACGCATTTTTATGCTACGCGCGCAGGTCCTCTCCCGTTGTCGTCAACCAAAGCCCTCCTCACCTCCAGCCTTGTCAAAAAGACATTCCAAGTAACGTCTACCCTGATACTCCGCGTACAATTGCATCGCACAGCAAGGGTCCGTGGCTCACACTCGCATCATGTCATGTGATATTTAACTTCTTAAATTAGGTTTATACACTTTTTGAGTAACTTACGCAACTTAGTTCATAAATAAAATTTAATTATTTTATGAATAAATTATTTTGAGAGACACTGTCTACCTTGTCTCCCCTGACGCTTCGCCACTGGTAGTGTGTGCATGTTCTGTTTGAAATATTAGTGTAGGTATTAGTGGTGTTGGTTGCCAATTAGTTGGACATAGGCCTACTCGTTTACACCTAATCTATAAATTTTTGGAACCCACTGTTCACACATAAATCGTTAATGAAACAATTAAATCTGTTTCCGCTTAATGTAGATGTGCCCTACAGAGCAAACAAACTAATAAAATCCTTGCCTACATAAAATATAGCAGAGAACAGGCGAGTCTCCGAACCACCTATCCGAGTGCTTAGACTCGAGCCGCAGAGTAAGTGATTCTGACGTTTGATATGTGTTGTGAGAATGAAAGAACGTACAAGAATCTCCGTCAATCACGTTACAGGAATTCGTTCTCGTCACCATAGTAGAGGCCTGTAACGGTACTGTGTTGCCACGTTCTTATCAGATTAAATTAGGCCTACGTGGACAGTTTTGTCGAAGTGTGTGTAAATATTAAAACGTGCATGGGCCATGATACGCGATATTGTTTCTGCGCGAATACTGAAGAGGAGTAGTGAGAAAATACGTGGGCTTGATAAATTTATTGTAAATAAGATTGCGGAATGCAGAGTTTTAGTATTTAGTGTATAGCGTATGCTGTAGTGTACTGTTTACTGTATAGAGTAAACTAATCAGATTTACAGTGTAGCAGTGGTGGCTGGTGCTATGGTTGCAGCGTTGCATAACCACCAAAATAGAATAACTAAACTGTTAAATAATATACGAAAATATTAATCAGTTAAAAGTCTCATAAATTTTAACTGAGAGCGTATTAGATTCTACGCGTAATGTTCGCGTGCAATTCAAATGTGGTGCGCAGGCCGCTTGCAACTTGAACTGTAAATGGCAGACTTGGGGGGTTCAAACTTGATGTGTGTTATAGTGTATATTAAACTATATGATCAGGGTTACCAACCTCTGCCATTATAGTGTATAGAACAGGTCTGCCAACATTTTTCTGTGGTATGAAATTCAAACTATATATAAGTAGACGCATTATAGTGTACATTAAAAACCATATGATTGTTGTCGAATGTCATATCTTGTTATCAACTCTCTCACACACACACATTTACTAGATTACTGTTGTGTGTGTGTCTCTCTCTCGCTCTCACTCTCTCTCACATTTGAATGTACGTAACTATCTCGCTCTCTCTCTCTCTCTCTCTCTCTCTCTATGCCATCGGTTTTACTGTGATATCATGTTATCAACTCTCTCTTTGAATGTAAGTAACTATCTCGCTCGCTCTCACTCTCTCTCTCCCTCTCACATTAGAATGTAAATTACTATCTCTCTCCCTCCCTCTCTCGCTCTCTCTCTCTCTCTCTCTCTCTCTCTCTCACACACACACACACATTTAGTAGATTACTGTTGCATTGCTCTCTCTCTCTGTGTTTATGTAACGTCTCTCTCTCTCTCTCTCTCTCTCTCTCTCTCTCTCTCTATCTCTCACATTTGAATGTAAGTAACTATCTCGCTCTCTCTCTCTCTCTCTCTCTCTGTATGTCATCGGTTTTACTGTGATATCATGTTATCAACTCTCACACACACACACACACACACACACACACACATACATGTACTAGATTACTGCTGTGTGTCTCTCGCTCTCACATTTGAATGTAACTATCTCGCTCTCTCTCTCTCTCTCTCTCTCTCTCTCTCTCTCTCTCTCTCTCTCTCTCTCTCTCTCTCTCTCTCTCTCTCTCTCTCTCTCTCTCTCTCTCTCTCTCTCGAGCTGCAGACGTCGGCAGAAATTCCCTCATTCAAGTCGTTGACAGCGTCACTGTACACAAACTTAAATATGGTTTACAGACCATTGTAATTTTAAAAATTCATTTTGCATTGATTAAATATATATATATATATATCATAAACAATGATATAAAATAAATACAATATGAAATAATAATAATATTTTGTCATTGTAAGATTTTAATAAAAACAATTATCAGTTTAAATAATAATGTTCATGACTGAAAGATACAGTCCGTGTACACAAACTTAAAATATATTTTACCGACCATTATAATGCAATTATTCAAAATACAAGCGGTCATTGACACGACTTTACATCGGTTTTAGAAATTTACATTCAGCGTTGTAATTAGCGATACTAAAATGTCATCACCAGGAAATATATTTATCGCCTACCTCGCTGCGTCCTACTTTCTAATTTTGACACATGGCGGTCATTGGCAGCGATTTAGAAATTTATATACACCAAAAATAGTAATTAAGCGCCGTCAGTAAGTCGCGCTACTTATGGATTAGAAAGTATTTACTCCCAAAACGAACGCAGAAGCCACCCCCACTACCATTGTATAATACATCAATATATACGCGAAGAAGAGCAGTCACGATTTCTCATTGCAATAGCCTTCGTGTACTTCATACGACGCACTCATTGTGAAATTGATCATTGTGTACACCAGCATTTTTAAGAGGTGAGTAAAACAGATTTGAATACATTAATAAGTGAACATTCATTATCAAGTGTGTGTTATTTAACGGCAGATTGTAGTTATAAGCGAATAATTTCCAAAACAGTACTTGATATGTTAGTGTCTGCTACAATTTCAATAATTTATTCTCATAGTATTTTATATATTACACTTCTAATCAACGTAGTTAACGTTAAGTGTACACGAAACATTTTGAATACGTTAATAAGTGAACATAATTTTATTGTATGTACAGATTGTATTTAAACGTAAAATTATTCACATTAAAACATTATCAAGTGCATTATTTATTGAATTTAATACATGACTTGTTTAATAAGTAAACATCGCTAAGTGTGTGTGTGTGTGTGTGTGTGTGTGTGTGTGTGTGTGTGTACGTGTGTGGTCAAATTACTATGTCAGTGTCTGTTACAATTTCCGAAATTTATTCTTAGAGTACTTTTATATATTACACTTCTAATCGAAGATATATTTTAGGTATAGCTGAATTTAAGTATAGACAACGCCTGTCATTTAAGGGTACGTGTGTGTGTGGACAACGCTTGCTATTTTGTTAAGTGTACATGAAACATTTTGAATACGTTAATAAGTGAACATAATTTTATTGTATGTAAAGATTTTATTTAAACGTAAAATTATTCACATTAAAACATTATCAAATGTATTATTTATTGAATTTAATACATGACTTGTTCAAATAAGTAAAAACATCGCTAAGTGTGTGTGTGTGTGTGTGTGTGTGTGGTCAAATTACTGTGTCAGTGTCTGTTACAATTTCTGAAATTTATTCTCACTGTACTTTTATATATTACACTTCTAATCGAAGATATATTTTATGTATAGCTGAATTTAAGCGCACCAGCCTTCAGTATACAAAACGCCCGTCATTTAAGGGTACGTGTGTGTGGACAACGCTCGCTATTTTAGCGCGTGCGCGTGTGTGTGTGTGTGTGTGTGGACAACGCTCGATAGTTTGTTGCAAGTAAGTAAAAAATTAAAAAAAAATAAATTAAAAAAAAATCTTTGCACATTAGGGAAGTGGGTTACAAATAATAATAAAGTGTGTACTATATACATTTATTAAAATACATACACAGCCCCAAGATTATATTGTTACAAGTATGAAAATATATTAAACTAGTTTTTACAATTAAAAATACATACACAACTCCAATATTATATTGTTACAAATATAAAAATATATATATATATTTAAAACTAGTATTTACAAAATATGTATAAATAAGTCTTAAACACGTCTATGTACTGTGTTGGACAATGGTGTATATTCTACAAGTGAATCATGTAGTATCATACAGTGGGCGGTAGTCTGTGCAGGAAAATTCAATGACGCTTCAAATTCTGAACGTATATCAACCGCTGAAGACTTAAGCGAATCGTCTTGTCTGCTACAATCGAATACAAACAGTGGGGCTTTTGATTTGAATAATTCTGGTGACAGTAGTGGGCTGGCGTCTAGACGGTGGTGATACGAACTTTGAAAACTGGCGTGTATATTGTACAATAATGCAAAACGGTCTTTTCCAATATCCAAGTTTAAATTATCGTAAGGATAATACTTGTCGTTTAGAAACAGTCTCGCATTGGTCACGTTACAGTGATCGAATTTATCGGCGTGTGCTGTCAGTACATTCTTTCTTGCTGTCTGAAACGCTAACACAACAAAGCGTGGTTTTTCTAGCTGACTCGAGGTCTTGACAATCCAATTCTGCCTTTTAGTCTGTGGCAAGGCAGGATACTCATGCAACTCCCAAGCCCTAAAAGGCATAGTTATTGTGTGGTCTTTCTCTATGAGTCGTAACAGTGGTAATCTGTTACGCTTAGCTACATGTACATAAGGCATTTTCCAGTAAACTTTATCCAGTTCAAGAACACAATTAGCAGCCGTTTTTCCGCTTGCTAAAACCATAGCGTTTATATCGGTAGATGTGCGTAGGAGTATAAGTTCTTGTTTCACGTTCAGCACGATGCGTGTGTAGTCTTCTGCGAATCCCATTAGCATTTCCAGTGGAATACAGAAGTTGAATTCACCGTCATCGTTCACTTTTAACACATTCGCAGTCGGTGCCACCCAACCTGCGTTTTCCATTCCGTCACGGGCGTTGTTGTTGAGTGATAGAAAAGTTTTAATAGTTGACGTAACGCCGACGTTTCTGGTATGGTCCACTACCACTCCGGCCAACTCGTAACGAATCTCTACAAAGAGAAATGCTATAGCATTGTTCACCAGTTCCACATTCAGCGCAGTATCTGCAGCCACGCTAGGGTTTTTAACCAACTTGCCTTCGATGTAGAGGAAACTTTCTGACGGTAGTGTAAAGACGTCCTGTTGTTGTATTGGTACGCGTATTTCATCATTGTTTCCATATCTTGTTTTCGCGTACGGCGCGTGTGAGTGAAATGAAAAGTGCGTGATACTGTCTTCAAAGAACGGTTGTTGCTCCAAAGATAATATTCCACTCGCCATGTTACTTGTTTACTGCAAAACCCAGTGAAATCAGGAAACGACGGTTAACCGATGTTAATCGTTTCAGTTTCGAACGAGTACTGATGCGTTTCCTAACTGATCTTTCTTCTTCTTTTATTTCTGACGACGGTGGTAGCAGCGGCGGAGAAATAAAGTACAAGCCCATGTCTATAGTAGTTTTAGATGTAAACGCACAGTGATGACTTCTCCACGAAAATCTATTGCGTCACCGTCCTGGTCGTGTAAAGATAATATTATGTTGTCCAAACGACTTACATTCACAGGTAGGTATATGACGTTTGCAGGTGATTCAATTATTTTGAATCCTGGTTCGACTGACGGATAGAATGAGTGCAGCGTGTGCTCGTTTTTACCGTTCTTGCATGATCCCTGCTCTATATTACACCTTATCAGTTCACTTTTATAATGTTAACTGTGGCGTCAGACGTGTGAGTTTTATTCGCTTCAAGCAGTCGCTTTTCCTTGAAACCCAACTTATCACCGATACCACATGCTGTTTGTTGAAAGTCAATATCCAGTGCACAAGTCAGTTCGCATTTCAGTGTATTGTTGTTAGGACGTAGACTAATCTTTGCGTCTCCTAACTGCTTTTTGAGGAAGGCTTCTATGTCGCCGATTTCATAAGCACCCGTGGGTAAAGTTATCAAGTCCCACGTTGTTCCGTCCCGTAGTACTGGAAACACATTGTTTTTCCCCTCAACCACGTTCGGTATACTGTTGTATGTAGTAAAGTCCAATAGACCTACATACCATTCGCCGTTTGTTAGTTCGAGAGGTGGGAAAAAGTCACATATAAGAGCGGCAGCATTCGTGCCTGTTAAGGTGACTGACAACGAAGACATCTTGTCACTTACTGATCACTCACGCGTCAAGAAGTCCAAACATAAATGCCCACAGATGACTGTGTGTGGCGGCTGTTTACGCTCGTAATTGTACTAAAAGTCAGTGTCGGTTCCAAAATACTGCGTCAGCTCAAGAGGTGGCCGTATATTACCATACGCGTCATAGTAGTAAACTCCGTTGTTTCGCTTCTTGTAGCAAACCCAGTGCGTACCAGGTCCTTCTGCAGTGTCCAGATTAATGACCGCGCTCTCGTTCTTCCAAGGCGGTCTGTGTGGTAAAGTGTTACGCATAAAAACTCCTCTGAAATAAGGTATTTTCAAAAGTTTTGCGTACACATACAAATCGCTGTCGGACAATGCACGCACTGGTATGCAAATTAGTTTTTTTGTCTGTAAGGACGCAGGTATAGACCCGATGCTATTTTATTGTTACGTTTATGTCTGGAGGTCGTTTTGCGTTTGGTGTTGTTACGTTTATGTCTAGAGGTCGTTTTGCGTTTGCCCACGGATTGACGTTTAATTCCTGAACCCTTCTTCTTTTTTCTGCAACCACTACGCGAGCTCCCTCCACCTAGCGCTGATTTTGCTATCATAGCGGCTGCTACGGCTGCGGCATACGCTCTTTCACTAACACCTGAATTCCAACCTTTCACTCGTTCCCACGCTTTGTCGGCAAGAACGCGATCAGCTATACGTCTTCGACTGTTGTCTTTGTACCTTGCGTAGGCAATATCGTGTTCGCGACAGGCTTCGTCCAGCTCGTTGATTCCACGCTCGCCACGTGCCAATCTCTCTTTGAGTTTTGTTCCGGGTCCACAGAATCGGTAGCCAGGTAGGTGTAACTCTACTGGTAAAGCGTCCACCGCACGGTTAATCAAAGTAGGTACTGACGAGACGATAGCGGGCACAGTGTTTTTAAGTATTTTTTCAATTACACCACGCCCCATTCTTTTCTTAGGTTTGTTATGAAGTACGCGCATTCTTGTAAACAGATCTCCAATCCTTGATTTCCGTTTCCGTATCGAGAACGTCTATTAAACGCCCCAGCTCTTCAATATGTTCAGACAGGACTGAACGCTGTGTCGCACTGTCTTGATATTTATAGACGAATTTTATCAGATTGATTATATGTTCGTGAAATAACTGAGTGACCTTGTACAATTCGGTCTTTATATGTAGTTTTAATTCATGCATTTGTCGCACAGTGACTGCGTCTGTGTCGATTACTCCGTCCGCTATATTCGTAATTTTTCTTTCGCCAGCGTAGAAAGCATTGCTTTGTAAATTGATTGTGTTGTCGTATAAAAATTCTAAATTCACGGCGTCTTTGCTGGCGATTGGTGCTTGCACGTGCGTTAGCCGACAGTCATCAACGATTACGTTACCTGCACGATCTTTTCTCAAACTCTTTGCGTCTACGTATCGTTTTGTGGCTGCATCTCTTGATTTAAGTGGATCGTTTAGCATTATTATTCGATGATCTTTTGCGTCGACGGTAGCGTTGTTCTTGTACTGTAAGCACGCATCGTTTACGTACTGTAAAGAAACAACATCGTGCGGCTCTTCGGGATCACCCAAGTTGTGTATCTTTTTGTTTTTCACATCAAAGTGGCCATCGTTAGTCACTCCTAAACCAACATCCTCACGCAGACTTCGATGAGTTTCTTTTCGCACTCTTACAGTGTTGTCGTGTCTACCGAACTTGTCTACACTCATATTAATGAAGAATTGGTGGTCATAGAACGGTGCGTCTGCTTTTATACGATAATGTCGGCTTCACGTAATTCTTCCAATATCGAAACGATTTCATTCGTATGTCCAGTATGTCCACTACTTTGAGAAGCCATTAACATTCTCAATCGATTAACCAACTCGTTAGGATCATCCCAATGTACATAATCGATTGCAGTGTTCGGCTTCATCTCCATATAGCCACTCCCTGTACGTTTTCGCGCACTCGATGCAAACAATTTAGATATTACTAGTCGGTACTTGACGCCACTGTTACTGTTTATTCGCGCATTGTATTTATAATTTTGTCTGTGTCCGTTGGTTGCCTGTAGTATGGACCTGTATTTCCTCATTTCGTCCTTATTGTATTTTTTCGGTAGTTTCATAAACAAAAGTTCGTACAGACCGGGCGTACCCTCGTAAATTTTTCCTTTGACATGAAAGTTATTGTTATAATCGATTTTCACATTTGAATCACCTATCATTCATTTACCAGCCTGGTATCGAACGCCGTACATACGATCTATAATCCGTTTACAGTCAGCCGATTCGCACAAACGCATATATTTGTTTGCTAATGAATCGTCACTGAAATGTGAAGCGTTAGGGTTCCACGCGCCATCGTCACTGAAATGAGAAGCGTTATGACTCTGCTCGCCACTTTCGGTTTCAGTTATTACGTGTTGTGTAGGCGCTTCTTGTTTTATCTGCTGCTCCTCCTCCTCCTCCTCCTCCGCCACCATACCACCACTTAACTTTCGTGAAATAGCTTCTAACGGTTCCAGAATCGGCTTGTAATTTTTTCTGAACTTCTCGTCGCTTTCTCTGATGCCGTGTTGTAATGCATGATATTTTTTCCTTATATTGTCGCTTATCGTATCTATATCATACGTAAGTTTCATACGTAAGTCGTTCCTCCTTATTCATCGCCATCGCGTGTTAGCAAGAGGACTGATTACATTACTACAGTGCAACCACTTTTATACTTCGCTGGAAACAATTATGAATCGATCAAAGCCGATTCTATATCTACCTTCATTTATTGACGAGTCTTTGTCTATGACTAGAAATCCATAACGATCCTTCGACGCTTCTGTGCAGACGTCTTTGAAAGCATCATGTTTTATATGTTGACGTGATCGTTGTATGCGTGACGTAAATTTAGATCGTCTTGTTTGAACAATACCAACAAGTTAGCGTTGTCACGCACCAATTGTTTTGGTATCTGACTATATGTCTGACATAGATAGAATGTGTCCACACCGCTATGTCTTTCCATAGCAAAATACTTTCGAATATTGTTTTGTCTTTCACACGATACGTCATCGAATACGATAACAGAGTTGAGACCGGTGATTTCACTTGGTGGTGGGACTTCTTCGTTCTCACTGTATGCGTGATAACCTAAACCTTCATCAGCGAGTGATTTCATCACTGTTCCTAGCATTCTGTATTTTGGCTGAAATAATGATTTTGAAAACACGTATACGTTGCGGAAACGTAGACCGTTGGCATCAAACAGTAGGTTGAACAGCACATTGGATTTTTCCACAAGAACTTGGGCCCGTAACGATACAGCGAATACTGTTCTGTAATAGTGGACCATGTTTACGTTCAGCGCTGCCTTCGTCACCTGCCAAAAAGTCCATATCCTTTATTGGCAATTTGTTTGCTTGCTGTACAATCTTCATCTTCATGAATACCGAAAGCATACTGTTTTCAGCACGTGCTGTCACCTTTTTATATTAGATCTTTCTTATGTATCCATGCATCATGTTTACCATCGAAACCGAGCCAACGAACACGCACTCTGTCACGCTTGCGCTGTACACCTTTTCCACTAGGTATACGTCGCCGACTTTGGACTTACTAATCTCATGCTCGTAAAACCACCTTTCAACACTTTGTTCAGGTGATCTTTTAGCAGATAAGTGACGGGGATGGTAGTGGATTGTACTTTATCCACAGTGAATATTTCGTTAGTCCAATTTGGTGTATAACCTTTGGCGAACACCATTTTGTGCTTACTTATACGAACACGGTCACCGACTTTAAATTTAGGCGGTTTCACTGGACTGATTTTAGGCGCTGTGTTCTTCCTTATTCGTTCCAACACTATATGTTCGTTACCGTCATTCACTTGACAAGGTTTCATACCAATGGTTCTGTGCACGGTATTGTTGTACGATTTCAGCAATATGGGTAGTAGATCCAACCAGCGGTAGTGTCCTTGTTCGCTGAAAGCTCGATACATGTGTGTCTTCAGTGTGCGATTAAAACGTTCCACTATGGACGCTTTTTTTCTCACTATAGGTTGAGTAATGTTTCACATTATACTTTTTTAACAACGCTTGTACTGTACTGTTGTAATACTCCTTCCCGTTGTCCGTCTGTAAATATTTCATTCGGTTAGCAGTTAGTATAGGCTCCAGTGCGTACGTTACTTCTTTTCCTGTCTTTGTTTTCAATGGTACAGCGTACGCGTATTTGCTAAACGCATTGATCACTGTCATCATGTACTTGTACCCTTTGTTCACTCGAGCGTATGGTATCATCTCCACAAGATCCGCCTGGTACAAGTCGTGTAGACCCTTTAATTCAACCGCACGTCTAACGAAATTCCTTCTCACTGCTCTGTGTAGCTCTAGAGCTATAGTCTTGCGTGCGTTGTTCATGGTTTAAGATACACTAACATAATACCAACGTTAAAAATACTATATATATGTATAACAGTTCCTTTGTTTTTCAGTATTCACTCTCTCTCTCTCGTCTGAATCTCATCATCAACGATCATGTCCGGCCTTCAACAGAATCCGGAACAACACCGGCAGGAACAGGAACAGGCTGAACAAGGTAAATTTAAATACCAATTGGTACAGTTAAGAAATTATTTTTTGTCTCCCTGTAATTATGTAGCAAAGCAAACTTTTTGATATGAATTAACGTATGATCCAACTCTGTCTAACATGCACAAGATAGTCTCTTGACATCGTTTAGAAATTGACATGGCGGAGAAAATTTTTTATGTTCCGACATAGGTTTGTCACCTTCTCTCCAATGAACTGTCTCTTGACATCGTTTAGAAATTGACATGAGGGAGAAAATTTTTCATGTTCCACCATAGGTTTGTCACCTTCTCTCCAATGACCTAATTCAATTCCGCAACAAAAGCATTTAACTCTATCGTCTATGAATGACATACTATGCCCGCAAACATCATAATTTAGCGGATAGTAGTAAAACCCAGCAAACGCTAACTCGTCAGGGCTGACAAACGTCACTTCCCAATACTAGAACGATTTTCTTCTTTCACTTTCAATGCTAAAATCGGGAGTAGCTGCCATCTTCACGGTTTGCAATAAACTGACATATTAGTAACGAGCACTGTCTATTTATTTACCACAAACATGAATTTGTGTGTGTTATTCATCATTCCTATTAGCTAATACACATGTTTCTATTGTTTCAGTTATAACACGATTTTATATCGTGAGAAACAGCAGTGTCAGAGGATCTGTCACAACATTCAACTACCTACCCGTGTACACTGACACGGGAGACCAGGACATATTATCTGTAATGACCGAGGTGCAACCTTTATTGTGCGAGGATATTCTGGTAGAACAAACACGTTTACGCAATATCAAGTGGCATATTGCGTGCAGGGTACGTTTCACTAAAACCGTGATAGATGGTGACAGCGGCGAAGAAAAAGAAGTAACGAAAGACGCCGTCTTCCACGGACGTTGTCGCACGTTGCTCACGGACGACAGCGACGAGTTGAACTGTCTGCTAGACGAATCCTACGATAAAATCATGAATAGCATATCCAATTTTACCCGTGACGGGAGCGGATGGTCGGTGGACGCTGTACTGAAGCTGGAACTGGTTGTTGGACGGTACCGGCCACTAGCAGCGTCCTCCTACATTCCTACCCCGCGAAAACTCTCACTCACCAAGGCAGTAGTCAATATCAAGATCCCCCAAGATGAAATGTATTTTCTATAGTCTGTACTAGCCAACATACACCCTCAAGAAAAGCATAAAGAATTTGTTTCAAAATACATCTCCTTCATAAACACAATAAATATGTCCGGCATCGAGTACCCTGTTTCTGTAAACTCCATTTCTAAATTTGAAACACAGAATCCTGACATTTCTATAAACGTTTTCGGCTATGATATAGAAAACAATATCAGAAACGAATTGAAAAATGAGGTTTACCCATTAGGAATTACCCCAAATAAGCATAGGTCACATCACGTTAATCTTGAATTTTCCTGCACAGACTACCGCCTACTGTATGATACTACATGATTCACTTGTAGAATATACACCATTGTCCAACACAGTACATAGACGTGTTTAAGACTTATTTATACATATTTTGTAAATACTAGTTTTAAATATATATATATTTTCATATTTGTAACAATATAATATTGGAGCTGTGTATGTATTTTTAATTGTAAAAACTAGTTTAATATATTTTCATACTTGTAACAATATAATCTTGGGGCTGTGTATGTATTTTAATAAATGTATATAGTACACACTTTATTATTATTTGTAACCAACTTCCCTAATGTGCAAAGATTTTTTTTTAATTTATTTTTTTATTTTTTACTTACTTGCAACAAACTAGCGAGCGTTGTCCACACACACACACACACACACACACACACACACACACACACACACACACACACACACACACACACACACACACACACACACACACACACACACACACACACACACACACGTACCCTTAAATGGCAGGCGTTGTGTATACTGACGGCTCGTGCGCTAAAATAGCGAGCGTTGTCCACACACACGTACCCTTAAATGACGGGCGTTTTGTATACTGAAGGCTCGTGCGCTTAAATTCAGCTATACATAAAATATATCTTCGATTAGAAGTGTAATATATAAAAGTACAGTGAGAATAAATTTCAGAAATTGTAACAGACACTGACACAGTAATTTGACCACACGCACACACACACACACACACACACACACACACACACACACACACACACACACACACACACACACACACACACACACACACACTTAGCGATGTTTTTACTTATTTGAACAAGTCATGTATTAAATTCAATAAATAATACACTTGATAATGTTTTAATGTGAATAATTTTACGTTTAAATAAAATCTTTACATACAATAAAATTATGTTCACTTATTAACGTATTCAAAATGTTTCATGTACACTTACCAAAATAGTGAGCGTTGTCCACACACACACGTACCCTTAAATGATAGGCGTTGTCTATACTGAAGGCTTGTGCGCTTAAATTCAGCTATACCTAAAATATATCTTCGATTAGAAGTGTAATATATAAAAGTACTGTAAGAATAAATTTCGGAAATTGTAACAGACACTGACATAGCAATTTGACCACACACGTACACACACACACACACACACACACTTAGCGATGTTTTACTTATTGAACAAGTCATGTATTAAATTCAATAAATAATGCACTTGATAATGTTTTAATGTGAATAATTTTACGTTTAAATAAAATCTGTACATACAATAAAATTATGTTCACTTATTAACGTGATTGGAATGAGGCTATTGCAATGAGAAATCGTGACTGCTCTCCTTCGCGTATATATTGATATATTATACAATGGTAGTGGGGGTGGCTTCTGCGTTCGTTTTGGGAGTAAATACTTTCTAATCCATAAGTAGCGCGACTTACTGACGGCGCTTAATTACTATTTTTGGTGTATATAAATTTCTAAATCGCTGCCAATGACCGCCATGTGTCAAAATTAGAAAGTAGGATGCAGCGAGGTAGGCGATAAATATATTTCCTGGTGATGACATTTTAGTATCGCTAATTACAACGCTGAATGTAAATTTCTAAAACCGATGTAAAGTCGTGTCAATGACCGCTTGTATTTTGAATAATTGCATTATAATGGTCGGTAAACTATATTTTAAGTTTGTGTACACGGACTGTATCTTTCAATCATGAACATTATTATTTAAACTGATAATTGTTTTTATTAAAATCTTACAATGACAAAATATTATTATTATTTCATATTGTATTTATTTTATATCATTGTTTATGATATATATATATATATATATATATTTAATCAATGCAAAATGAATTTTTAAAATTACAATGGTCTGTAAACCATATTTAAGTTTGTGTACAGTGACGCTGTCAACGACTTGAATGAGGGAATTTCTGCCGACGTCTGCAGCTCGAGAGAGAGAGAGAGAGAGAGAGAGAGAGAGAGAGAGAGAGAGAGAGAGAGAGAGAGAGAGAGAGATAGTTACATTCAAATGTGAGAGCGAGAGACACACAGCAGTAATCTAGTATATGTATGTGTGTGTGTGTGTGTGTGTGTGTGTGAGAGAGTTGATAACATGATATCACAGTAAAACCGATGACATACAGAGAGAGAGAGAGAGAGAGAGAGAGAGAGAGAGAGAGAGAGAGAGAGAGAGAGAGAGAGAGAGAGAGAGAGATGCAACAGTAATCTACTAAATGTGTGTGTGTGTGTGAGAGAGAGAGAGAGAGAGTGAGAGAGAGAGAGCGAACGAGATAGTTACTTACATTCAAAGAGAGAGTTGATAACATGATATCACAGTAAAACCGATGGCATAGAGAGAGAGAGAGAGAGAGAGAGAGAGAGAGAGAGAGAGAGAGAGAGCGAGATAGTTACTTACATTCAAATGTGAGAGAGAGTGAGAGCGAGAGAGAGACGCACACAACAGTAATCTAGTAAATGTATGTGTGTGAGAGAGTTGATAACATGATATCACAAATAGACAACAATCGTATGGTTTTTAATGTACACTATAATGCGTCTACTTATATATAGTTTGAATTTTATACCACACAAAAATGTTGGCAGACCTGTTCTATACACTATAATGGCAGAGGTTGGTAACCCTGATCATATAGTTTAATATACACTATAACACACATCAAGTTTGAACCTCCCACCCCACCCACCATATAAAATTAGTTGAATTGCATATATAATTGTACCAGTATTCCAGTATTTTCCGTTTGTCATTTAATAAATTAATAAGGTTTGCACCCATATTTTATGTGATTTTATTGTATTATTTTACATGTTTGCAATTATTACTTAAAAAAAGTGAGTGTTGTTTTGATAATCAAGATATTCGTTTATTTGTTCAGTTTATTTATTTGGTTTCATTTTTCGTAAACATGAGTCTAACTGAACAAGAAATGTTAAAGCTTTTGGAAATGTCTGAAGTGATGAACAACTATTTAATAGTAATAGTGACAATGATCCAGAATTTTTTGTTAGTTCTAATTTTTAATGTGACCGTTGTGATGCTGAATGTAATATTAAAAAATTGTGTAAATAAGTACGAAAACTTGTGCACGTTGTCCATGGTAATGTTGCTGATTGTGAGAATTGTTGCTGATGCAGTAACTGGTGCTGCAGAAACTACTGAAACTATCCCAAATACTTTGGTGAAGGATAGTTATCTGTAGTGGCGTATCTAAAATTTGGTCTTGGGTGGAGGGTGGGGTCCGGTTGCGTCGGCTTCATACAAAAGAAAAAACAATTAAGACTAATAAACATTATTATCTTGAAAGTGGTTGAAATAGTGTGATAATATCCTGAAATGAATCCCATTAAAGTAAACGGTAATAACACACTAAAAATAGGCATTATTGAAAGATGGTTTAGGAGATACTTAATGACTGAATCGATTTTCCTATATATTTCCCGTATAGGTCAGTGCTGTATAATAAACATGTTTGTATATTTAAAAAAGATATAACAATGAAAAATAAATAAATACAATAGCCTAAAAATTAAGAGATTAACAAATTTCGTCAACTTTTTCGACCCTCTGGTGGGCATCCCTCTGGTCCCGTTCGTCCCCCCCCCGTAAATACGCCCTGGTTATTTGACACATCAGAAGTCTGGTAATGAATTACACTCTAATGAGATTGTAAATAAATCTGTAAACATTGCGACATCCCGGGTGAAATATACAGAGTGTTCACAAATGGTCGTCCAATATTTCGGTAACGTGTTCCTTACATAATTACAAGAAAAACAGTCCCTGTAAACATAGGTCCATAAAAGTATAGTTTTCCATCTGTCCGCCATTTTGTATTTTTCAAGAAAAAATTTATTTCTCAAGAATGGAGTAAGGTATTCTAATGACATCTGGTATGTGTTACCCTAGTAACATAATATACAAAACAAAATCTTTTGAAAATTTTACATTCACAAATTTCAAAATGGCGGATGTTTTAATTTTTAAATCATTCATATCTCACAAAATATTAGTTTTATGGAATAATGTCTCATTAAATAAAATCTTTAGCATTATTTCATGAATAAAATGATACATTATCTGTTACAATGCGATCTCAAACAACCGAGTTATGATGAAAAATGTCAGTGTGAGTCAATCAATGCTTAATATCATGAAATCAGTGATGTTATCTCGTCCAGTTATTATTCAGAAACACTAGGCCAACTGAATATAAGTCAACAATACTTCAATCAGCTGTTTTATAAATTAATAAGCAAATTTGTAAAATTGAAACTGCAGTTGATCTTAGTGTTTTGAACAGAGTAGTGAATTGTGCGTTATTTTGATAATTTTTTCGCAATACTGTTGTTTTGTTTTTATTATTCTTTGTTTTATTGTTTATTGTGCGTTATTTTCGTAATTGTCATTAGATATGGCAAATTTGTATAGTAATAATGAAATGACTGACATGCATTTCATCTACGGGAAAGCCAATGGATCTGCTACAAAAACAGTCCGCCTTTATCGTGAAGCTTATCCAGATCGTAGGCAGCCTTCCAGTAAAATGTTTGTGAAAATCCATAAGCGATTGTGTGAGATTGGTACATTCCAACCATCGACTCAGGATTATGGTAGACCGAGATCTGTTTCAACTGCTGAATTAGAGGAACGAGTTTTGGTCAGAATTGAAGAGGAACCAGAATTGTCATACCGAAGAAGCGCTCATCAGGAAGATATTCAAAGTCACACCACCATATGGAAAATTCTTCGCAATCAATTGCTGTATCCGTATCACCTTCAGCGTGTTCAAGCTCTCGTACCAGCCGATTTCCATACCAGGACTGGGTTCTGTCAGTGGCTAATGAATCTGTCAGTGGGAAGTTTGTGACCCTATGTTTGTATCCAAAATTTTATTTACGGATGAGGCATCTTTTAGTCGGGATGGAATAAATAATTTCCACAACAACCATATCTGGGCAGAGAAAAATCCACATGCAAGCTTAGTGTCAAGCCATCAGCATCGGAACTCACTGTTACTGTTTTCGTCTAAAAAACTGTTGACTGCCACGAAGAAATTACATCTGGAAAATTTAAACAGTGGTTGGTGCATTCCTTAGTTTCGAACATGAAACAGAACTGAATTATTGTGTACGACAACGGATCATATTAATCGCTGCAAAGAAACAGAGCCCCGACACGCGGCAGCAAAGAAAGTGATATATATATATATATATATATATACTGTACTGTTTAGAAAATAATGACATCACAACATTCAGCAGTCACGTGAAGCCCTTGAAACTGTGAAACATTGGCGTTTACTACGTAACTGACGAGATTGATAAACAGAATGGACATATAATATTTCGTCTTCCACCCTGTCATTGTCACATCAACCCGATAGATTTGGTGTTATTCCAGGTTGAAGCCTGACTTTTAAATTAAAAGATATAGGAGTCTTGGTGCATCAAAGTGTAGAGAACATTACTACTGGAAAACGGAAGAACGTTGTTGGTCATAATTGCCGCATTTTGAACTACACATGGGGCCGAGGATGTATGCTGGAGCTGAAGAGGTTAGATGACGGTGATATTAGGACCGAATAAGAGGAAACATCTGAGGACAAGACCAACGAACAAGAAGTTCTGTAACGGGATTGTGGTGCATATCCGTTACTGGAATCCCGCAGGTAAGAAATTCAACTTAATCGGATTAAATTTACACGACTCTTTTGTTTCTGCGTATTTTGATAAATGTATTACCCTTATAAGATATAATTTGTCATTGTATGAAGTCTGACAATAAAAAGTCACAGAAGATTTGGCAGACCAGGGTCGGCCCCAGCGCTTCTGCCGCCCTTTGCAGTATTTATGAGTGCCCCCCTCCCTATTTTAACTCTGAACACATTTACGCATACTAAACCTACTCTAAAGATACGGCGATTGCTCTCAAATGACGACTAGGAATGTTTGCATTGCTGTGTTTATCAAATAACTAGAACTTTTTTGAGTTTACGATGCGGCGAACGGCTACAATAAAAATTGTAGAGACAATACAAGGAATCGTGAGACAATAAAAATGTATGCATATGTGATGACTTAAACTTAAAATACTAATTAAAATTCATTATGATTGAAATATAACAAAAGTAATGTATCATATACCTTAGTTAAAAAATACTCGTCTACCTTTTGCACTGGCAAACTCCTTTATGACTTCGTTGCAATCAAGCGATTCGGCTAACTGATGTTCTATAGATATAGTCGCCAGACCATACCACTCAGGCGAGTCTCAGACATTCTCGATCTGAGATAAGTTTTAATACGTTTGAGCTTCGAAAAAGTCAGGTTTACGTTCTCTCGTTCACGTTTTTTCGACTCTTCGTTAAAATCCGCTGACTTTATACATAAAGTAATTCTTACTGATCTTACATATTGTGGTGAAATTATGTGAATAATTTTACTTTTTCCCTCAATTTCAAAACTTAACATCCCGGAATCTGCCGCCCTGGGCGGTGGCACGGTTCGCCCCTGCCTGGAGCCGGGCCTGCGGCAGACTTTTCTTAAGACTGGCAAATAAAATGTAGACTTCTGTTTAAATATTTTGTAATATGAATGTGTATAAGATAATTTAAACATTCATGAAGTGCTTTTAGAAAAAATAATTATTAAGGTTAATAATTTGACTAGTTTTTATAACTTCGAGGGGAGGTGGAGATTATATCCTACTGTGTAGGCCCTACAGGTGAAAATTATTATTAGGCTACTTGTTCTTATTTCATTAATTTATTAATTTCATTGATGTGGCTTCGTATTTGACAAATGTAGTTTCTTAATTTTATTACTGGTAAGACAGCGTGTGCGGCTGGCTCATACAACGAACATATGCAGAACAGCTTCGGTAAATGTAAATCTTCCCGTGTACAGTTGGCAACGCCGCCTTCGCATCGAAATGTCAAGTGTCGAATATTGGATGACCGAAGTATACACCACATTCCAGAGTCCGTTTATTGCAGTCTGATTTACAGAACCTTCCCAAACGTTAGAAAATGATTTTATATATTTAACTCGAGGAAAATGTCCAACAAACACACACATACGCGTATATTGCAACGTTACAACTATTTATAAAATGAGTACACTTCTGTCCATGTACCCAACGCAATTGTATAGTATTAAACACCGGCTAGGTCGTAGGATTTTTGTGTGTTCGTTCCGCTAAGTATATGTGGTGGTTGCACAATAAACGTATAATAAAAATATCGGTATGGAGAACCACACATGACTTCCATGTTCTAAGATTTACATTTAAAAAAATATTTGAAATGAAATATTTCCTTAGAAACTACGTCTTTCTACTTATTGCTTAAGCATTAACCACAGTACTGTGGTCACTAACGTATACCACCTCACGTTTTCGCACTCCATTTTCACCGATGATGGGAGTCGATGGCACTGCCGAAAAGTCTGGTTTTGCAGAAAACATAGGACTACGGCTAAAGAGCCCGGGAAGCAATTTTAACAAAAAACTACTTCTTTGTTGCCGATAACGTAGTACACATATAAAAAATTCTCCCCTACACCTTCAACTATAATTTTTAATAATAGAAAATTACCCCCCCCTTCTTCTAACTTCTTCATTTATAGATATTTCATCTACGTTTCTACAGTGGATTACTATGAGCTTCTTATCAGGATACTTTATTTATAAAAATAAAGTACTTTACTCTTGTTAAAACATAAAATGTTTCCGGTAAACTACCACTTTCTCTTAACAGATCTTCTCCAAAATCAACAGACCTTCCGTCCTCTACAATTCAGGGAAGCATGCAAAAAAATATTTGATTCTGTTTGAATGTGCGGCAGTTATCGTTCGTCATGGAAACATTTCTCTTGTTACAACATAAAATGTTGCAGGTAAACTACCCCTTTCCCTTAACCGATCTTCACCAAAATCAATAGACCTTGAGCTCTCTCCAACTCAGGGGGTGCAAAAAATTATTTGATTCTCATTGAATTTTCGGCAGTTATCGTTCGTCATAAAAAAATTACCGTTTTTAAAACATAAAACGTTGCTGATAAACTACCCCTTCCCTTAACCGATCTTCAACAAAATCAACAGACCTTGAGTTCTCTTTAGTTCAAAAAGGTATGCAAAAACCTAGTTGATTCTGTTTGAATTTACGGTAGTTATCGTTCGTCATATAAAAAATTACCCTTGTTAAAACATAAAATGTTGCTGGTAAACTACCCCTTTCCCTCAACCGATCTTCACCAACACCAATACGTATTGAGAACTCTACAATACAGGGCTGTATGCAAAACATCATTTGATTCTGTTTGAATTTGCGGTTGTTATCGTTTACTATAAAAAAAAATTACCCTTGATAAAAAACCGTTGCTGGTAAACCACCCCTTTCCCTTAACCGATCTTCACCAAAAACGACAGGTCTTAGGTACTCTACAATTCACGCCTGTGTGCAAACAATTATTAGATTTAGTTTGAATTTGCGGCTGTTATCGTATGCCATAGAAAACACCCTTGATAAAACATAAAACGTTGCTGGTAAACTACCCTATTCCATTAACCAATCTTCACCAAAAACAATAGGTCTTGAGAACTCTACAATTCAGGGCTGTATGCTAAACATTAGTTGATTCTCTTTGAATTTACGGCAGTTATCGTTCGTCATAGAAAAAATACCCTTGTTAAAACATAAAATGTTGCTGGTAAACTACCCCTTTCCCTTAACCGATCTTTAACAAAACCAACAGGTCTTGAGAACTGTACATTTCACGGCTGTATGCAAAATATTATATGATTCTGTTTGAATTTGCGGCTGTTATCATTTGCCATATAAAATACCGTTGATAAAACAAAAAACGTGTCTGGTAAACTACCCGTTTCCCTTAACCGATCTTCACCAAAAACAATAGGTCTTTAGTACTCAACAAAACAGGGTTGTATGCAAAAACGTATTTGATTCTGTTTGAATTTGCGGCTGTTATCATTTGCCATATAAAATACCCTTGATAAAACAAAAAATGTGTCCGGTAAACTACCCGTTTCCCTTAACCGATCTTCACCAAAAACAGTAGGTCTTGAGTTATCTACAAATCAGGGCTGTATGCAAAAAATTATTTGATTCTGTTTGAACGTGCGGCTGTTATCGTTTGCCATAGAAAATACCCTTGTTAAAAAAACGTTGTAGGTAAACTACCCCTTTCCCTTAACCGATTTTCACCAAAAACAGAACGTCTTGAGAACTCTAAAATTTAGGGCTGTATGCAAATAATCTTTTGATTCTGTTTGAATTTGCGGCTGTTATCGTTTGCCATAAGAAATACCCTTGTTAAAACATAAAACGTTACAGGTAAACTACCCCTTTCCCTTAACCGATCTTCACCAAAAACAACAGGTTTTGAGAACGCTATAATGTAGGGCTGTATGCGAAACATTATTTGATTCTGTTTGAATTTGCGGCTGTTATCGTTTGCCAAAAAAAACATTTCCCTTGATAAAAAAAAACCGTTGCAGGTAAACTACCCCTTTTCCTCAACCGATCTTTACCAAAGACAATAGGCCGCGAGTACTCTACAAATCAGGGTAGTATGCAAAAAATTATTTAATTCTGTTTGAATTTGCGGCAGTTATCGTTTGCCATAGAAAAACAATCTATAGACAGACAGACACACGCACAGACACACACACAGATACTTTTCGAAAATTGACTTTTTTTCATGTTATGAGTGTAGTACAATCATATTCTGCAATAATCTCGTACACGATTTTTTTTGCCATCACCATACTTCCATTTCCTTAAGGAACATGGAAGTAAAAAATACCCTTGTTAAAACATAAAACGTTGCTGGTAAACTACCCCTTTCCCTTAACCGATCTTCAACAAAACCAACAGGTCTTGAGAACTGTACATTTCACGGCTGTATGCAAAATATTATATGATTCTGTTTGAATTTGCGGCTGTTATCATTTGCCATATAAAATACCCTTGATAAAACAAACGAGTACTCTGCAAATCAGGGCTGCATGCAAAAAATTATTTGATTCTGTTTGAATTTGCGGCAGTTATCGTTTGCCATAGAAAAAAAATCTACAGACAGACACATAGACAGACAGACACACAGACAGACAGACAGACAGACACACACACAGACACTTTTCGGAAAACGACTTTTTTTCATGTTTTGAGTGTAGTAGAATCAGAATCTGCAATAATCTCGAACACGATTCTTTTTGCCATCACCATACTTCCATTCCTTAAGGAATATGGAAGTAAAAACGTGTCTGGTAAACTACCCGTTTCCCTTAACCGATCTTCACCAAAAACAATAGGTCTTTAGTACTCAACAAAACAGGGCTGTATGCAAAAAACGTATTTGATTCTGTCTGAATTTGCGGCTGTTATCATTTGCCATATAAAATACCCTTGATAAAACAAAAATAGTGTCCGGTAAACTACCCGTTTCCCTTAACCGATCTTCACCAAAAACAATAGGTCTTTAGTACTCAACAAAACAGTGCTGTATGCAAATACGTATTTGATTCTGTTTGAATTTGCGGCTCTTATCGTTTGCCATAGAAAATACCCTTATAAAACATAAAACGTTGCAGGTAAACTACCCCATTCCATTAACCGATCTTCAGCAACAACAACAGGTATTGAGAACTCTACAATACAGGGCTGTATGCAAAACATCATTTGATTCTGTTTGAATTTGTGGCTGTTATCGTTTACCATAGAAAAAAATTACCCTTGTTAAAGAACCGTTGCTGGTAAACTACCCCTTTCTCTTAACCGATCTTCACCGAAAACGACAGGTCTTGAGACCTCTACAAATCAGGGGCGTATGCAAAAAAGTATTTGATTCTGTTTGAATTTGCGACTGTTATCGTTTGCCATAGAAAATACGCTTGTTAAAAACACGTTGTAGGTAAACTTCCCGTTTCCCTTTACCGATTTTCACCAAAAACAGAACGTCTTGAGAACTCTACAATTTAGGGCTGTATGCAAATAATCTTTTGATTCTGTTTGAATTTGCGGCTGTTATCGTTTGCCATAGGAAATACCCTTGTTAAAACATAAAACGTTACAGGTAAACTACCCCTTTCCCTTAACCGATCTTCACCAAAATCAATAGACCTTGAGCTCTCTCCAACTCAGGGGGTGCAAAAAATTATTTGATTCTCATTGAATTTTCGGCAGTTATCGTTCGTCATAAAAAAATTACCGTTTTTAAAACATAAAACGTTGCTTATAAACTACCCCTTCCCATAACCGATCTTCAACAAAATCAACAGACCTTGAGTTCTCTTTAGTTCAAAAAGGTATGCAAAAACCTAGTTGATTCTGCTTGAATTTACGGTAGTTATCGTTCGTCATATAAAAAATTACCCTTGTTAAAACATAAAATGTTGCTGGTAAACTACCCCTTTCCATCAACCGAGCTTCACCAACACCAATACGTATTGAGAACTCTACAATACAGGGCTGTATGCAAAACATCATTCGATTCTGTTTGAATTTGCGGTTGTTATCGTTTACTATAGAAAAAAATTACCCTTGATAAAAAACCGTTGCTGGTAAACTACCCCTTTCTCTTAACCGATCTTCACCAAAAACGACAGGTCTTAGGTACTCTACAATTCAGGGCTGTATGCAAACAATTATTTGATTTAGTTTGAATTTGCGGCTGTTATCGTTTGCCATAGAAAACACCCTTGATAAAACATAAAACGTTGCTGGTAAACTACCCTATTCCACTAACCGATCTTCACCAAAAACAATAGGTCTTGAGAACTCTACAATTCAGGGCTGTATGCAAAACATTAGTTGATTCTGTTTGAATTTGCGGCTGTTATCGTTTGCCATAGGAAATACCCTTGTTAAAACATAAAACGTTACATGTAAACTACCACTTTCCCTTAACCGATCGTCACCAAAAACAACAGGTCTTGAGAACTCTACAATTTAGGGCTGTATGCGAAACATTGTTTGATTCTGTTTGAATTTGCGGCTGTTATCGTTTGCCAAAAAAAAGAATTTCCCTTGATAAAAAAAAACCGTTGCTGGTAAACTACCCCTTTTCCTCAACCGATCTTCACCAAAAACAATAGGCCGCGAGTACTCTACAAATCAGGGCTGTATGCAAAAAATTATTTGATTCTGTTTGAATTTGCGGCAGTTATCGTTTGCCATAGAAAAACAATCTATAGACAGACAGACACACGCACAGACACACACACAGACACTTTTCGAAAAATGACTTTTTTTCATGTTATGAGTGTAGTACAATCATATTCTGCAATAATCTCGTACACGATTTTTTTTGCCATCACCATACTTCCATTTCCTTAACTCTTTGAAGGGCAGGCAATACGCAGTGTGACCACCTGTATGTTGGGCGTAACAGGGCAGTGGTTACACAGTGAAACCACTTGCATTTCTCTAAATAGTCCTTTCCAGGGCAGCAGCTATACAGTGAAACCACCATAGAAGTTCATTTCTCTGCCACTTGGAGTGCTGGCAGTTGCATCAGCTGTTAGGAGTCATCTGTTGTTGTAGTAAGCAACATTTGTTTACACGTGCAGTACGTTGGTATGTGTCATAGTTTACTTTCCTTGCATCTTTTACAGTTTTCGTTTATTTTTGTTTTTTCAAGTGAATTAGTTATATTTAATATATTTTCTCAATGTTGAACAAAAGCCTAAAGATAAAGTTATACATATTTGTGAACAGTAAAGTGGTTTTTGGTGGTTACACTGTGTAACCACTGCCCTTGAGGTGCTTGTGGAAGGTAACTTACAAAATGTCTAGAAATTATTTGAGTGAAGAAGAAATCTTAAGATACGTATGCGATGATGGAATACCTTCGGACTGTGAAAGTATTGCTAGTGACTTAGATTCGGAATCTGACGTTCACCAACATGAACCAGAAAAAACGGAATTTTTTCAGTGACTTGAACATTCCTATTACTTTAGATGATGTTAGTAGTTATTGTGAAGAATCTGGTGATACGGGAAGTGATAAAATCATTTGAAATACTACAAACACTGTCAAATGTGTTCCACAGTTCTGTGAATATAGCGGTGTTACTGAACATGTTAAAATAATAGATAATCCAGATCCTTATAAATTATTTACCCCATTTGTATATGATAGAGTGATTTGTCATATTGTTTTTCATACAAACTTGTATGCAACACAAAAGTGTAAACCATTTAAACCTAGAACTGATAAAGAGATACGATGTTTTTTAGGTATAAATTTGTACATGTCCATTAATAAAAAAACCAGCCATCGCGATTATTGGTCACAAGACGAAGACTTACATGATTCTTATATTTCAAAGCTAATGCCAGTGAAACGTTTTAGCTTCTTGTTGAGTCATTTACACTTAAATGATAACTCATTGATGCGTTTGCCAAATGACCCGAATTCTGATAAATTGTACAAATTGCGACCTTTCATTGATTTTTTATCTCAATCATTTATTGACTGCTACAAGCCACACCGTAACGTTGCTGTGGATGAGAGTATGGTTAAATTTAAGGGACGATCCTGTATAAAACAATTTATGAGGGATAAGCCAATTAAACGTGGTTACAAAATTAGGATGTTATGTGATGAATCTGCTTACAACTTGAAATTTCAAATTTATGTTGAAAAAGGTAAAAATAAAGTTGAATGTGGATTAGGTGGAAGAGTAGTTTTGGATCTCACGAATGGTCTAGAAGGTAAGAACCACATAGTTTATATGGATCATTTTTTTCATCTGTACAACTGTATGAAAAACTGAGAAATAAAAATACTTTTGCATGCAGTACAGTGAATCCTAAAAGGAAAGGTTTACCACCTCTTGAAAATGAGAAAAATATGGAGAGGGGAGAATTCTCATTCAGTGTAAGCAACACTGGAACTGCTGTTTACAGGTGGAAAGACAGCAAAGGTGTCAATGTATTAAGCACTGCTCATGACCCTTCAGAAATTTCTACGGTAAAAAGAAAACAAAAAGATGGAACAAGGAAAACATTCACATGCCCACTTGCTATTCAGGAGTACAACTGTCACATGAATTTTGTAGACAAATTTGACAGATTAAAAAATGACTACAAAATTGATAGAAAGAGCAAAAAATGGTGGATGCGATTATTTTTCCATTTTATTGATTGTTGTGTCACCAATGCTTTCATCATACACAAAGAGATGGACATGCAGCAGTACAACAACAAAGATTTTAAGCGCGCAATCTACAGGGCAATTTTCGCTCCAAAAATTGTTACTACAAAGAAGGCAGCAGTAAGCTTAGAAGACAGACCAGCAAACGTCACAAGCAAAAAAGCTCGTGTAGATGTTAATGTTAGGCTGGTATCTAGCAGTCATTAACCCACACATATGGCTTCACCACGAAGATGTGTGCTCTGCAGTTCTAAGAAAAACCCAGTACGATCAAGATGGAATTATGATGTGTGTGATGTAGCTTTGTGTTTGAGATCAGGAAAGACATGTTTTAATGATTTTCATTCTCTTAAACAGTTGTAAAGAAAGTTTTAAATTATTTTAAATTTGTAAATTTTCTGCCTTGTTATTAGTTAAAAGTATTTAGAATTAATATTAGGCAATTACCTGTAAAGTAAAAGTAGCTCAAGTGGGGCAGTGGTTACACAGTGTAACCACCTTTCTTTAGTAAATAAATTATATATTTTTTAAAATTATTGTTTTTTAATAATTTTTGACATTCATTTATATGCCTAAAAAGATAAAATAAGAGAAAATTACAAAAACAAGTAAAAAAAAATTTCCTGCCCCACATAGGGTTTTTTGTGTGCTTATTGCCTGCCCTTCAAAGAGTTAAGGAACATGGACGTAAAAAATACCCTTGTTAAAACATAAAACGTTGCAGGTAAACTACCCCTTTCCCTTAACCGATCTTCAACAAAACCAACAGGTCTTGAGAACTGTACATTTCACGGCTGTATGCAAAATAATATATGATTCTGTTTGAATTTGCGGCTGTTATCATTTGCCATATAAAATACCCTTGATAAAACAAAAAAAGTGTCTGGCAAACTACCCGTTTCCCTTAACTGATCTTCACCAAAAACAATAGGTCTTTAGTACTCAACAAAACAGGGCTGTATGCAAAAAACGTATTTGATTCTGTCTGAATTTGCGGCTGTTATCATTTGCCATATAAAATACCCTTGATAAAACAAAAAACGTGTCCGGTAAACTACCCGTTTCCCTTAACCGATCTTCACCAAAAACAATAGGTCTTTAGTACTCAACAAAACAGTGCTGTATGCAAATACGTATTTGATTCTGTTTGAATTTGCGGCTCTTATCGTTTGCCATAGAAAATACCCTTATAAAACATAAAACGTTGCAGGTAAACTACCCCATTCCCTTAACCGATCTTCAGCAACAACAACAGGTATTGAGAACTCTACAATACAGGGCTGTATGCAAAACATCATTTGATTCTGTTTGCATTTGTGGCTGTTATCGTTTACCATAGAAAAAAATTACCCTTGTTAAAAAGCCGTTGCTGGTAAACTACCCCTTTCTCTTAACCGATCTTCACCAAAAACGACAGGTCTTGAGACCTCTACTATTGAGGGACGTATGCAAAAAATTATTTGATTCTGTTTGAATTTGCGACTGTTATCGTTTGCCATAGAAAATACGCTTGATAAAAAAACGTTGCCGGTAAACTACCCCTTCCCCTTAAGCGATCTTCACCAAAAGCAGTACGTCTTGAGAACTCTGCAATTTAGGGCTGTGTGCAAATAATCTTTTGATTCTGTTTGAATTTGCGGCTGTTATCGTTTGCCATAGGAAATACCCTTGTTAAAACGTAAAACGTTACAGGTAAACTACCCCTTTCCCTTAACCGATCTTCACCAAAAACAACAGGTTTTGATAACTCTATAATTCAGGGTTGTATGCGAAACATTATTTGATTCTGTTTTAATTTGCGGCTGTTATCGTTTGACAAAAAAAAATCCCCCTTGATAAAAAAAAACCGTTGCTGGTAAACTACCCCTTTTCCTCAACCGATCTTCACCAAAAACAATAGGTCGTGTGTAATCTACAAATCAGGGCTGTATGCAAAAAATTATTTGATTCTGTTTGAATTTACGGCAGTTATCGTTTGCCATAGGAAAAAAATCTACAGACAGACAGACACACACACAGACACTTTTCGAAAAATGACTTTTTTTCATGTTTTGAGTGTAGTACAATCATATTCTGCAATAATCTCGAACACGATTTTTTTTGCCATCACCATACTTCCATTTCCTTAAGGAACATGGAAGTAAATATCGGTATGGAGAACCATACATGACTTCCATATTCTAAGATTCATATTTAAAATCATATTCGAAATGAAATATTTCCATAGAAACTACGTCTTTCTACTTATTGCTTCAGCATTAACCACAGTACTGTGCTCACTAACGTATACCACCACCACCTCACGTTTTCGCACTCGATTTTCACCGATGATGGGAGTCGATGGCACTGCCGAAAAGTCTGGTTTTGCAGAAAACATAGGACTACGGCTAAAGAGCCCGGGAAGCAATTTTAACAAAAAACTACTTCTTTGTTGCCGATAACGTAGTACACGTATAAAAAATTCTCCCCTACACCTTCAACTATAATTTTTAAGAATAGAAAATTACCCCCATTCCGTTCTCCTAACTTCTTCATTTATAGATATTTCATCTACGTTTCTACAGTGGATTACTATGAGCTTCTTATCAGGATACTTTATTTATAAAAATAAAGTACTTTACTCTTGTTAAAACATAAAATGTTTCCGGTAAACTACCACTTTCTCTTAACAGATCTTCTCCAAAATCAACAGACCTTCCGTCCTCTACAATTCAGGGAAGCATGCAAAAAAAAAATATTTGATTCTGTTTGAATGTGCGGCAGTTATCGTTCGTCATGGAAACATTTCTCTTGTTACAACATAAAATGTTGCAGGTAAACTACCCCTTTCCCTTAACCGATCTTCACCAAAATCAATAGACCTTGAGCTCTCTCCAACTCAGGGGGTGCAAAAAATTATTTGATTCTCATTGAATTTTCGGCAGTTATCGTTCGTCATAAAAAAATTACCGTTTTTAAAACATAAAACGTTGCTGATAAACTACCCCTTCCCATAACCGATCTTCAACAAAATCAACAGACCTTGAGTTCTCTTTAGTTCAAAAAGGTATGCAAAAACCTAGTTGATTCTGCTTGAATTTACGGTAGTTATCGTTCGTCATATAAAAAATTACCCTTGTTAAAACATAAAATGTTGCTGGTAAACTACCCCTTTCCCTCAACCGAGCTTCACCAACACCAATACGTATTGAGAACTCTACAATACAGGGCTGTATGCAAAACATCATTCGATTCTGTTTGAATTTGCGGTTGTTATCGTTTACTATAGAAAAAAATTACCCTTGATAAAAAACCGTTGCAGGTAAACTACCCCTTCCCCTTAACCGATCTTCACCAAAAACGACAGGTCTTAGGTACTCTACAATTCAGGGCTGTATGCAAACAATTATTTGATTTAGTTTGAATTTGCGGCTGTTATCGTATGCCATAGAAAACACCCTTGATAAAACATAAAACGTTGCTGGTAAACTACCCTATTCCATTAACCAATCTTCACCAAAAACAATAGGTCTTGAGAACTCTACAATTCAGGGCTGTATGCTAAACATTAGTTGATTCTCTTTGAATTTACGGCAGTTATCGTTCGTCATAGAAAAAATACCCTTGTTAAAACATAAAATGTTGCTGGTAAACTACCCCTTTCCCTTAACCGATCTTTAACAAAACCAACAGGTCTTGAGAACTGTACATTTCACGGCTGTATGCAAAATATTATATGATTCTGTTTGAATTTGCGGCTGTTATCATTTGCCATATAAAATACCGTTGATAAAACAAAAAACGTGTCTGGTAAACTACCCGTTTCCCTTAACCGATCTTCACCAAAAACAATAGGTCTTTAGTACTCAACAAAACAGGGTTGTATGCAAAAACGTATTTGATTCTGTTTGAATTTGCGGCTGTTATCATTTGCCATATAAAATACCCTTGATAAAACAAAAAATGTGTCCGGTAAACTACCCGTTTCCCTTAACCGATCTTCACCAAAAACAGTAGGTCTTGAGTTATCTACAAATCAGGGCTGTATGCAAAAAATTATTTGATTCTGTTTGAACGTGCGGCTGTTATCGTTTGCCATAGAAAATACCCTTGTTAAAAAAACGTTGTAGGTAAACTACCCCTTTCCCTTAACCGATTTTCACCAAAAACAGAACGTCTTGAGAACTCTAAAATTTAGGGCTGTATGCAAATAATCTTTTGATTCTGTTTGAATTTGCGGCTGTTATCGTTTGCCATAAGAAATACCCTTGTTAAAACATAAAACGTTACAGGTAAACTACCCCTTTCCCTTAACCGATCTTCACCAAAAACAACAGGTTTTGAGAACGCTATAATGTAGGGCTGTATGCGAAACATTATTTGATTCTGTTTGAATTTGCGGCTGTTATCGTTTGCCAAAAAAAACATTTCCCTTGATAAAAAAAAACCGTTGCAGGTAAACTACCCCTTTTCCTCAACCGATCTTTACCAAAGACAATAGGCCGCGAGTACTCTACAAATCAGGGTAGTATGCAAAAAATTATTTAATTCTGTTTGAATTTGCGGCAGTTATCGTTTGCCATAGAAAAACAATCTATAGACAGACAGACACACGCACAGACACACACACAGATACTTTTCGAAAATTGACTTTTTTTCATGTTATGAGTGTAGTACAATCATATTCTGCAATAATCTCGTACACGATTTTTTTTGCCATCACCATACTTCCATTTCCTTAAGGAACATGGAAGTAAAAAATACCCTTGTTAAAACATAAAACGTTGCTGGTAAACTACCCCTTTCCCTTAACCGATCTTCAACAAAACCAACAGGTCTTGAGAACTGTACATTTCACGGCTGTATGCAAAATATTATATGATTCTGTTTGAATTTGCGGCTGTTATCATTTGCCATATAAAATACCCTTGATAAAACAAACGAGTACTCTGCAAATCAGGGCTGCATGCAAAAAATTATTTGATTCTGTTTGAATTTGCGGCAGTTATCGTTTGCCATAGAAAAAAAATCTACAGACAGACACATAGACAGACAGACACACAGACAGACAGACAGACAGACACACACACAGACACTTTTCGGAAAACGACTTTTTTTCATGTTTTGAGTGTAGTAGAATCAGAATCTGCAATAATCTCGAACACGATTCTTTTTGCCATCACCATACTTCCATTCCTTAAGGAATATGGAAGTAAAAACGTGTCTGGTAAACTACCCGTTTCCCTTAACCGATCTTCACCAAAAACAATAGGTCTTTAGTACTCAACAAAACAGGGCTGTATGCAAAAAACGTATTTGATTCTGTCTGAATTTGCGGCTGTTATCATTTGCCATATAAAATACCCTTGATAAAACAAAAATAGTGTCCGGTAAACTACCCGTTTCCCTTAACCGATCTTCACCAAAAACAATAGGTCTTTAGTACTCAACAAAACAGTGCTGTATGCAAATACGTATTTGATTCTGTTTGAATTTGCGGCTCTTATCGTTTGCCATAGAAAATACCCTTATAAAACATAAAACGTTGCAGGTAAACTACCCCATTCCATTAACCGATCTTCAGCAACAACAACAGGTATTGAGAACTCTACAATACAGGGCTGTATGCAAAACATCATTTGATTCTGTTTGAATTTGTGGCTGTTATCGTTTACCATAGAAAAAAATTACCCTTGTTAAAGAACCGTTGCTGGTAAACTACCCCTTTCTCTTAACCGATCTTCACCGAAAACGACAGGTCTTGAGACCTCTACAAATCAGGGGCGTATGCAAAAAAGTATTTGATTCTGTTTGAATTTGCGACTGTTATCGTTTGCCATAGAAAATACGCTTGTTAAAAACACGTTGTAGGTAAACTTCCCGTTTCCCTTTACCGATTTTCACCAAAAACAGAACGTCTTGAGAACTCTACAATTTAGGGCTGTATGCAAATAATCTTTTGATTCTGTTTGAATTTGCGGCTGTTATCGTTTGCCATAGGAAATACCCTTGTTAAAACATAAAACGTTACAGGTAAACTACCCCTTTCCCTTAACCGATCTTCACCAAAATCAATAGACCTTGAGCTCTCTCCAACTCAGGGGGTGCAAAAAATTATTTGATTCTCATTGAATTTTCGGCAGTTATCGTTCGTCATAAAAAAATTACCGTTTTTAAAACATAAAACGTTGCTTATAAACTACCCCTTCCCATAACCGATCTTCAACAAAATCAACAGACCTTGAGTTCTCTTTAGTTCAAAAAGGTATGCAAAAACCTAGTTGATTCTGCTTGAATTTACGGTAGTTATCGTTCGTCATATAAAAAATTACCCTTGTTAAAACATAAAATGTTGCTGGTAAACTACCCCTTTCCATCAACCGAGCTTCACCAACACCAATACGTATTGAGAACTCTACAATACAGGGCTGTATGCAAAACATCATTCGATTCTGTTTGAATTTGCGGTTGTTATCGTTTACTATAGAAAAAAATTACCCTTGATAAAAAACCGTTGCTGGTAAACTACCCCTTTCTCTTAACCGATCTTCACCAAAAACGACAGGTCTTAGGTACTCTACAATTCAGGGCTGTATGCAAACAATTATTTGATTTAGTTTGAATTTGCGGCTGTTATCGTTTGCCATAGAAAACACCCTTGATAAAACATAAAACGTTGCTGGTAAACTACCCTATTCCACTAACCGATCTTCACCAAAAACAATAGGTCTTGAGAACTCTACAATTCAGGGCTGTATGCAAAACATTAGTTGATTCTGTTTGAATTTTCGGCTGTTATCGTTTGCCATAGGAAATACCCTTGTTAAAACATAAAACGTTACATGTAAACTACCACTTTCCCTTAACCGATCGTCACCAAAAACAACAGGTCTTGAGAACTCTACAATTTAGGGCTGTATGCGAAACATTGTTTGATTCTGTTTGAATTTGCGGCTGTTATCGTTTGCCAAAAAAAAAATTTCCCTTGATAAAAAAAAACCGTTGCTGGTAAACTACCCCTTTTCCTCAACCGATCTTCACCAAAAACAATAGGCCGCGAGTACTCTACAAATCAGGGCTGTATGCAAAAAATTATTTGATTCTGTTTGAATTTGCGGCAGTTATCGTTTGCCATAGAAAAACAATCTATAGACAGACAGACACACGCACAGACACACACACAGACACTTTTCGAAAAATGACTTTTTTTCATGTTATGAGTGTAGTACAATCATATTCTGCAATAATCTCGTACACGATTTTTTTTGCCATCACCATACTTCCATTTCCTTAACTCTTTGAAGGGCAGGCAATACGCAGTGTGACCACCTGTATGTTGGGCGTAACAGGGCAGTGGTTACACAGTGAAACCACTTGCATTTCTCTAAATAGTCCTTTCCAGGGCAGCAGCTATACAGTGAAACCACCATAGAAGTTCATTTCTCTGCCACTTGGAGTGCTGGCAGTTGCATCAGCTGTTAGGAGTCATCTGTTGTTGTAGTAAGCAACATTTGTTTACACGTGCAGTACGTTGGTATGTGTCATAGTTTACTTTCCTTGCATCTTTTACAGTTTTCGTTTATTTTTGTTTTTTCAAGTGAATTAGTTATATTTAATATATTTTCTCAATGTTGAACAAAAGCCTAAAGATAAAGTTATACATATTTGTGAACAGTAAAGTGGTTTTTGGTGGTTACACTGTGTAACCACTGCCCTTGAGGTGCTTGTGGAAGGTAACTTACAAAATGTCTAGAAATTATTTGAGTGAAGAAGAAATCTTAAGATACGTATGCGATGATGGAATACCTTCGGACTGTGAAAGTATTGCTAGTGACTTAGATTCGGAATCTGACGTTCACCAAAATGAACCAGAAAAAACGGAATTTTTTCAGTGACTTGAACATTCCTATTACTTTAGATGATGTTAGTAGTTATTGTGAAGAATCTGGTGATACGGGAAGTGATAAAATCATTTGAAATACTACAAACACTGTCAAATGTGTTCCACAGTTCTGTGAATATAGCGGTGTTACTGAACATGTTAAAATAATAGATAATCCAGATCCTTATAAATTATTTACCCCTTTTGTATATGATAGAGTGATTTGTCATATTGTTTTTCATACAAACTTGTATGCAACACAAAAGTGTAAACCATTTAAACCTAGAACTGATAAAGAGATACGATGTTTTTTAGGTATAAATTTGTACATGTCCATTAATAAAAAAACCAGCCATCGCGATTATTGGTCACAAGACGAAGACTTACATGATTCTTATATTTCAAAGCTAATGCCAGTGAAACGTTTTAGCTTCTTGTTGAGTCATTTACACTTAAATGATAACTCATTGATGCGTTTGCCAAATGACCCGAATTCTGATAAATTGTACAAATTGCGACCTTTCATTGATTTTTTATCTCAATCATTTATTGACTGCTACAAGCCACACCGTAACGTTGCTGTGGATGAGAGTATGGTTAAATTTAAGGGACGATCCTGTATAAAACAATTTATGAGGGATAAGCCAATTAAACGTGGTTACAAAATTAGGATGTTATGTGATGAATCTGCTTACAACTTGAAATTTCAAATTTATGTTGAAAAAGGTAAAAATAAAGTTGAATGTGGATTAGGTGGAAGAGTAGTTTTGGATCTCACGAATGGTCTAGAAGGTAAGAACCACATAGTTTATATGGATCATTTTTTTCATCTGTACAACTGTATGAAAAACTGAGAAATAAAAATACTTTTGCATGCAGTACAGTGAATCCTAAAAGGAAAGGTTTACCACCTCTTGAAAATGAGAAAAATATGGAGAGGGGAGAATTCTCATTCAGTGTAAGCAACACTGGAACTGCTGTTTACAGGTGGAAAGACAGCAAAGGTGTCAATGTATTAAGCACTGCTCATGACCCTTCAGAAATTTCTACGGTAAAAAGAAAACAAAAAGATGGAACAAGGAAAACATTCACATGCCCACTTGCTATTCAGGAGTACAACTGTCACATGAATTTTGTAGACAAATTTGACAGATTAAAAAATGACTACAAAATTGATAGAAAGAGCAAAAAATGGTGGATGCGATTATTTTTCCATTTTATTGATTGTTGTGTCACCAATGCTTTCATCATACACAAAGAGATGGACATGCAGCAGTACAACAACAAAGATTTTAAGCGCGCAATCTACAGGGCAATTTTCGCTCCAAAAATTGTTACTACAAAGAAGGCAGCAGTAAACTTAGAAGACAGACCAGCAAACGTCACAAGCAAAAAAGCTCGTGTAGATGTTAATGTTAGGCTGGTATCTAGCAGTCATTAACCCACACATATGGCTTCACCACGAAGATGTGTGCTCTGCAGTTCTAAGAAAAACCCAGTACGATCAAGATGGAATTATGATGTGTGTGATGTAGCTTTGTGTTTGAGATCAGGAAAGACATGTTTTAATGATTTTCATTCTCTTAAACAGTTGTAAAGAAAGTTTTAAATTATTTTAAATTTGTAAATTTTCTGCCTTGTTATTAGTTAAAAGTATTTAGAATTAATATTAGGCAATTACCTGTAAAGTAAAAGTAGCTCAAGTGGGGCAGTGGTTACACAGTGTAACCACCTTTCTTTAGTAAATAAATTATATATTTTTTAAAATTATTGTTTTTTAATAATTTTTGACATTCATTTATATGCCTAAAAAGATAAAATAAGAGAAAATTACAAAAACAAGTAAAAAAAAATTTCCTGCCCCACATAGGGTTTTTTGTGTGCTTATTGCCTGCCCTTCAAAGAGTTAAGGAACATGGACGTAAAAAATACCCTTGTTAAAACATAAAACGTTGCAGGTAAACTACCCCTTTCCCTTAACCGATCTTCAACAAAACCAACAGGTCTTGAGAACTGTACATTTCACGGCTGTATGCAAAATAATATATGATTCTGTTTGAATTTGCGGCTGTTATCATT
The DNA here is from genome assembly GCA_034769895.1 of Magicicada septendecula. Taxonomy (NCBI): domain Eukaryota; kingdom Metazoa; phylum Arthropoda; class Insecta; order Hemiptera; family Cicadidae; genus Magicicada; species Magicicada septendecula. Next base: position 172,227,936 of record CM068372.1, read on the forward strand.
TGCCATATAAAATACCCTTGATAAAACAAAAAAAGTGTCTGGCAAACTACCCGTTTCCCTTAACTGATCTTCACCAAAAACAATAGGTCTTTAGTACTCAACAAAACAGGGCTGTATGCAAAAAACGTATTTGATTCTGTCTGAATTTGCGGCTGTTATCATTTGCCATATAAAATACCCTTGATAAAACAAAAAACGTGTCCGGTAAACTACCCGTTTCCCTTAACCGATCTTCACCAAAAACAATAGGTCTTTAGTAATCAACAAAACAGTGCTGTATGCAAATACGTATTTGATTCTGTTTGAATTTGCGGCTCTTATCGTTTGCCATAGAAAATACCCTTATAAAACATAAAACGTTGCAGGTAAACTACCCCATTCCCTTAACCGATCTTCAGCAACAACAACAGGTATTGAGAACTCTACAATACAGGGCTGTATGCAAAACATCATTTGATTCTGTTTGCATTTGTGGCTGTTATCGTTTACCATAGAAAAAAATTACCCTTGTTAAAAAGCCGTTGCTGGTAAACTACCCCTTTCTCTTAACCGATCTTCACCAAAAACGACAGGTCTTGAGACCTCTACTATTGAGGGACGTATGCAAAAAATTATTTGATTCTGTTTGAATTTGCGACTGTTATCGTTTGCCATAGAAAATACGCTTGATAAAAAAACGTTGCCGGTAAACTACCCCTTCCCCTTAAGCGATCTTCACCAAAAGCAGTACGTCTTGAGAACTCTGCAATTTAGGGCTGTGTGCAAATAATCTTTTGATTCTGTTTGAATTTGCGGCTGTTATCGTTTGCCATAGGAAATACCCTTGTTAAAACGTAAAACGTTACAGGTAAACTACCCCTTTCCCTTAACCGATCTTCACCAAAAACAACAGGTTTTGATAACTCTATAATTCAGGGTTGTATGCGAAACATTATTTGATTCTGTTTTAATTTGCGGCTGTTATCGTTTGACAAAAAAAAATCCCCCTTGATAAAAAAAAACCGTTGCTGGTAAACTACCCCTTTTCCTCAACCGATCTTCACCAAAAACAATAGGTCGTGTGTAATCTACAAATCAGGGCTGTATGCAAAAAATTATTTGATTCTGTTTGAATTTACGGCAGTTATCGTTTGCCATAGGAAAAAAATCTACAGACAGACAGACACACACACAGACACTTTTCGAAAAATGACTTTTTTTCATGTTTTGAGTGTAGTACAATCATATTCTGCAATAATCTCGAACACGATTTTTTTTGCCATCACCATACTTCCATTTCCTTAAGGAACATGGAAGTAAATATCGGTATGGAGAACCATACATGACTTCCATATTCTAAGATTCATATTTAAAATCATATTCGAAATGAAATATTTCCATAGAAACTACGTCTTTCTACTTATTGCTTCAGCATTAACCACAGTACTGTGCTCACTAACGTATACCACCACCACCTCACGTTTTCGCACTCGATTTTCACCGATGATGGGAGTCGATGGCACTGCCGAAAAGTCTGGTTTTGCAGAAAACATAGGACTACGGCTAAAGAGCCCGGGAAGCAATTTTAACAAAAAACTACTTCTTTGTTGCCGATAACGTAGTACACGTATAAAAAATTCTCCCCTACACCTTCAACTATAATTTTTAAGAATAGAAAATTACCCCCATTCCGTTCTCCTAACTTCTTCATTTATAGATATTTCATCTACGTTTCTACAGTGGATTACTATGAGCTTCTTATCAGGATACTTTATTTATAAAAATAAAGTACTTTACTCTTGTTAAAACATAAAATGTTTCCGGTAAACTACCACTTTCTCTTAACAGATCTTCTCCAAAATCAACAGACATTCCGTCCTCTACAATTCAGGGAAGCATGCAAAAAAAAAATATTTGATTCTGTTTGAATGTGCGGCAGTTATCGTTCGTCATGGAAACATTTCTCTTGTTACAACATAAAATGTTGCAGGTAAACTACCCCTTTCCCTTAACCGATCTTCACCAAAATCAATAGACCTTGAGCTCTCTCCAACTCAGGGGGTGCAAAAAATTATTTGATTCTCATTGAATTTTCGGCAGTTATCGTTCGTCATAAAAAAATTACCGTTTTTAAAACATAAAACGTTGCTGATAAACTACCCCTTCCCATAACCGATCTTCAACAAAATCAACAGACCTTGAGTTCTCTTTAGTTCAAAAAGGTATGCAAAAACCTAGTTGATTCTGCTTGAATTTACGGTAGTTATCGTTCGTCATATAAAAAATTACCCTTGTTAAAACATAAAATGTTGCTGGTAAACTACCCCTTTCCCTCAACCGAGCTTCACCAACACCAATACGTATTGAGAACTCTACAATACAGGGCTGTATGCAAAACATCATTCGATTCTGTTTGAATTTGCGGTTGTTATCGTTTACTATAGAAAAAAATTACCCTTGATAAAAAACCGTTGCAGGTAAACTACCCCTTCCCCTTAACCGATCTTCACCAAAAACGACAGGTCTTAGGTACTCTACAATTCAGGGCTGTATGCAAACAATTATTTGATTTAGTTTGAATTTGCGGCTGTTATCGTTTGCCATAGAAAACACCCTTGATAAAACATAAAACGTTGCTGGTAAACTACCCTATTCCACTAACCGATCTTCACCAAAACAATAGGTCTTGAGAACTCTACAATTCAGGGCTGTATGCAAAACATTAGTTGATTCTCTTTGAATTTACGGCAGTTATCGTTCGTCATAGAAAAAATACCCTTGTTAAAACATAAAACGTTGCTGGTAAACTACCCCTTTCCCTTAACCGATCTTCAACAAAACCAACAGGTCTTGAGAACTGTACATTTCACGGCTGTATGCAAAATATTATATGATTCTGTTTGAATTTGCGGCTGTTATCATTTGCCATATAAAATACCCTTGATAAAACAAAAAACGTGTCCGGTAAACTACCCGTTTCCCTTAACCGATCTTCACCAAAAACAATAGGTCTTTAGTACTCAACAAAACAGGGCTGTATGCAAAAACGTATTTGATTCTGTTTGAGTTTGCGGCTGTTATCATTTGCCAAATAAAATACCCTTGATAAAACAAAAAACGTGTCTGGTAAACTACCCGTTTCCCTTAACCGATCTTCACCAAAAACAACAGGTCTTTAGTACTCAACAAAACAGGGCTGTATGCAAAAACGTATTTGATTCTGTTCGAACGTGCGGCTGTTATCGTTTGCCATAGAAAATACCCTTGTTAAAAAAACGTTGCTGGTAAACTACCCCTTTCCCTTAACCGATTTTCACCAAAAACAGAACGTCTTGAGAACTCTACAATTTAGGGCTGTATGCAAATAATCTATTGATTCTGTTTGAATTTGCGGCTGTTATCGTTTGCCATAGGAAATACCCTTGTTAAAACATAAAACGTTACTTGTAAACTACCACTTTCCCTTAACCGATCGTCACCAAAAACAACAGGTTTTGAGAACTCTACAATTTAGGGCTGTATGCGAAACATTGTTTGATTCTGTTTGAATTTGCGGCTGTTATCGTTTGCCAAAAAAAAAATTTCCCTTGATAAAAAAAACCGTTGCACGTAAACTACCCCTTTTCCTCAACCGATCTTCACCAAAAACAATAGGCCGCGAGTACTCTACAAATCAGGGCTGTATGCAAAAAATTATTTGATTCTGTTTGAATTTGCGGCAGTTATCGTTTGCCATAGAAAAACAATCTATAGACAGAAAGACACACGCACAGACACACACACAGACACTTTTCGAAAAATGACTTTTTTTCATGTTATGAGTGTAGTACAATCATATTCTGCAATAATCTCGTACACGATTTTTTTTGCCATCACCATACTTCCATTTCCTTAAGGAACATGGACGTAAAAAATACCCTTGTTAAAACATAAAACGTTGCAGGTAAACTACCCCTTTCCCTTAACCGATCTTCAACAAAACCAACAGGTCTTGAGAACTGTTCATTTCACGGCTGTATGCAAAATATTATATGATTCTGTTTGAATTTGCGGCTGTTATCATTTGCCATATAAAATACCCTTGATAAAACAAAAAAAGTGTCTGGTAAACTACCCGTTTCCCTTAACTGATCTTCACCAAAAACAATAGGTCTTTAGTACTCAACAAAACAGGGCTGTATGCAAAAAACGTATTTGATTCTGTCTGAATTTGCGGCTGTTATCATTTGCCATATAAAATACCCTTGATAAAACAAAAAACGTGTCCGGTAAACTACCCGTTTCCCTTAACCGATCTTCACCAAAAACAATAGGTCTTTAGTACTCAACAAAACAGTGCTGTATGCAAAAACGTATTTGATTCTGTTTGAATTTGCGGCTCTTATCGTTTGCCATAGAAAATACCCTTATAAAACATAAAACGTTGCCGGTAAACTACCCCATTCCCTTAACCGATCTTCAGCAACAACAACAGGTATTGAGAACTCTACAATACAGGGCTGTATGCAAAACATCATTTGATTCTGCTTGAATTTGTGGCTGTTATCGTTTACCATAGAAAAAAATTACCCTTGTTAAAAAACCGTTGCTGGTAAACTACCCCTTTCTCTTAACCGATCTTCACCAAAAACGACAGGTCTTGAGACCTCTACCATAGAGGGACGTATGCAAAAAATTGTTTGATTCTGTTTGAATTTGCGACTGTTATCGTTTGCCATAAAAAATACGCTTGATAAAAAAACGTTGCCGGTAAACTACCCCTTCCCCTTAAGCGATCTTCACCAAAAGCAGTACGTCTTGAGAACTCTGCAATTTAGGGCTGTGTGCAAATAATCTTTTGATTCTGTTTGAATTTGCGGCTGTTATCGTTTGCCATAGGAAATACCCTTGTTAAAACGTAAAACGTTACAGGTAAACTACCCCTTTACCTTAACCGATCTTCACCAAAAACAATAGGTCTTGAGAACGCTACAATTTAGGGCTGTATGCAAATAATCTTTTGATTCTGTTTGAATTTGCGGCTGTTATCGTTTGCCATAGGAAATACCCTTGTTAAAACATAAAACGTTACAGGTAAACTACCCCTTTTCCTCAACCGATCTTCACCAAAAACAATAGGTCGTGAGTAATCTACAAATCAGGGCTGTATGCAAAAAATTATTTGATTCTGTTTGAATTTACGGCAGTTATCGTTTGCCATAGGAAAAAAATCTACAGACAGACAGACACACACACAGACACTTTTCGAAAAATGACTTTTTTTCATGTTTTGAGTGTAGTACAATCATATTCTGCAATAATCTCGAACACGATTTTTTTTGCCATCACCATACTTCCATTTCCTTAAGGAACATGGAAGTAAATATCGGTATGGAGAACCATACATGACTTCCATGTTCTAAGATTTATATTTAAAATCATATTCGAAATGAAATATTTCCATAGAAACTACGTCTTTCTACTTATTGCTTCAGCATTAACCACAGTACTGTGCTCACTAACGTATACCACCACCACCTCACGTTTTCGCACTCGATTTTCACCGATGATGGGAGTCGATGGCACTGCCGAAAAGTCTGGTTTTGCAGAAAACATAGGACTACGGCTAAAGAGCCCGGGAAGCAATTTTAACAAAAAACTACTTCTTTGTTGCCGATAACGTAGTACACGTATAAAAAATTCTCCCCTACACCTTCAACTATAATTTTTAATAATAGAAAATTACCCCACCCCGTTCTCCTAACTTCTTCATTTATAGATATTTCATCTACGTTTCTACAGTGGATTACTATGAGTTTCTTATCAGGATACTTTATTTATAAAAATAAAGTACTTTACTCTTGTTAAAACATAAAATGTTTCCGGTAAACTACCACTTTCTCTTTAACAGATCTTCTCCAAAACCAACAGACCTTCCGTCCTCTACAATTCAGGGAAGCATGCAAAAAAAAAAATATTTGATTCTGTTTGAATGTGCGGCAGTTATCGTTCGTCATGGAAACATTTCTCTTGTTACAACATAAAATGTTGCAGGTAAACTACCCCTTTCCCTTAACCGATCTTCACCAAAATCAATAGACCTTGAGCTCTCTTCAACTCAGGGGGTGCAAAAAATTATTTGATTCTCATTGAATTTTCGGCAGTTATCGTTCGTCATAAAAAAATTACCGTTTTTAAAACATAAAACGTTGCTGATAAACTACCCCTTCCCATAACCGATCTTCAACAAAATCAACAGACCTTGAGTTCTCTTTAGTTCAAAAAGGTATGCAAAAACCTAGTTGATTCTGCTTGAATTTACGGTAGTTATCGTTCGTCATATAAAAAATTACCCTTGTTAAAACATAAAATGTTGCTGGTAAACTACCCCTTTCCCTCAACCGAGCTTCACCAACACCAATACGTATTGAGAACTCTACAATACAGGGCTGTATGCAAAAAAATCATTCGATTCTGTTTGAATTTGCGGTTGTTATCGTTTACTATAGAAAAAAATTACCCTTGATAAAAAACCGTTGCAGGTAAACTACCCCTTTCCCTTAACCGATCTTCACCAAAAACGACAGGTCTTAGGTACTATACAATTCAGGCCTGTATGCAAACAATTATTTGATTTAGTTTGAATTTGCGGCTGTTATCGTTTGCCATAGAAAACACCCTTGATAAAACATAAAACGTTGCTGGTAAACTACCATATTCCACTAACCGATCTTCACCAAAAACAATAGGTCTTGAGAACTCTACAATTCAGGGTTGTATGCAAAACATTAGTTGATTCTCTTTGAATTTACGGCAGTTATCGTTCGTCATAGAAAAAAAACCCTTTTTAAACCTTAAAACGTTGCTGGTAAACTACCCCTTTCCCTTAACCGATCTTCAACAAAACCAACAGGTCTTGAGAACTGTACATTTCACGGTTGTATGCAAAATATTATATGATTCTGTTTGAATTTGCGGCTGTTATCATTTGCCATATAAAATACCCTTGATAAAACAAAAAACGTGTCAGGTAAACTACCCGTTGCCCTTAACCGATCTTCACCAAAAACAATAGGTCTTTAGTACTCAACAAAACAGGGCTGTATGCAAAAACGTATTTGATTCTGTTTGAGTTTGCGGCTGTTATCATTTGCCAAATAAAATACCCTTGATAAAACAAAAAACGTGTCAGGTAAACTACCCGTTCCCTTAACCGATCTTCACCAAAAACAATAGGTCTTTAGTACTCAACAAAACAGGGCTGTATGCAAAAACGTATTTGATTCTGTTTCAATTTGTGGCTCTTATCGTTTGCTATAGAAAATACTTTATAAAACATAAAACGTTGCCGGTAAACTACCCCATTCCCTTAACCGATCTTCACCAACAACAATAGGTATTGAGAGCTCTACAACACAGGGCTGTATGCAAAACATCATTTGATTCTGTTTGAATTTGTGGCTGTTATCGTTTACCATAGAAAAAATTACCCTTGATAAAAAACCGTTGCTGGTAAACTACCCCTTTCTCTTAACCTATCTTCACCGAAAACGACAGGCCTTGAGACCTCTACAATTCAAGGGAGTATGCAAAAAATTATTTGATTCTGTTTGAATTTGCGACTGTTATCGTTTGCCATAGAAAATACGCTTGATAAAAAAACGTTGCCGGTAAACTGCCCCTTCCCCTTAACCGATCTTCAAAAAAAACAAGAGGCCTTGAGTACTCTATAAATCAGGGCTGTATGCAAAACATTATTTGATTCTGTTCGAACGTGCGGCTGTTATCGTTTGCCATAGAAAATACCCTTGTTAAAAAACGTTGCTGGTAAACTACCCCTTTCCCTTAACCGATTTTCACCAAAAACAGAACGTCTTGAGAACTCTACAATTTAGGGCTGTATGCAAATAATCTATTGATTCTGTTTGAATTTGCGGCTGTTATCGTTTGCCATAAGAAATACCCTTGTTAAAACATAAAACGTTACACGTAAACTACCACTTTCCCTTAACCGATCGTCACCAAAAACAACAGGTTTTGAGAACTCTACAATTTAGGGCTGTATGCGAAACATTGTTTGATTCTGTTTGAATTTGCGGCTGTTATCGTTTGCCAAAAAAAAAAAATTTCTCTTGATAAAAAAAACCGTTGCCGGTAAACTACCCCTTTTCCTCAACCGATCTTCACCAAAAACAATAGACCGCGAGTACTCTACAAATCAGGGCTGTATGCAAAAAATTATTTGATTCTGTTTGAATTTGCGGCAGTTATCGTTTGCCATAGAAAAACAATCTATAGACAGACAGACACACGCACAGACACACGCACAGACACTTTTCGAAAAATGACTTTTTTTCATGTTATGAGTTTAGTACAATCATATTCTGCAATAATCTCGTACACGATTTTTTTTGCCATCACCATACTTCCATTTCCTTAAGGAACATGGACGTAAAAAATACCCTTGTTAAAACATAAAACGTTGCAGGTAAACTACCCTTTTCCCTTAACCGATCTTCAACAAAACCAACAGGTCTTGAGAACTGTACATTTCACGGCTGTATGCAAAATATTATATGATTCTGTTTGAATTTGCGGCTGTTATCTTTTGCCATATAAAATACCCTTGATAAAACAAAAAAAAGTGTCTGGTAAACTACCCGTTTCCCTTAACTGATCTTCACCAAAAACAATAGGTCTTTAGTACTCAACAAAACAGGGCTGTATGCAAAAAACGTATTTGATTCTGTTTGAATTTGCGGCTGTTATCATTTGCCATATAAAATACCCTTGATAAAACAAAAAACGTGTCCGGTAAACTACCCGTTTCCCTTAACCGATCTTCACCAAAAACAACAGGTATTGAGAACTCTACAATACAGGGCTGTATGCAAAACATCATTTGATTCTGTTTGAATTTGTGGCTGTTATCGTTTACCATAGAAAAAATTACCCTTGTTAAAAAACCGTTGCTGGTAAACTACCCCTTTCTCTTAACCGATCTTCACCAAAAACGACAGGTCTTGAGACCTCTACTATAGAGGGACGTATGCAAAAAATATTTGATTCTGTTTGAATTTGCGACTGTTATCGTTTGCCATAGAAAATACGCTTGATAAAAAAACGTTGCCGGTAAACTGCCCCTTCCCCTTAACCGATCTTAAAAAAAAACAAGAGGCCTTGAGTACTCTATAAATCAGGGCTGTATGCAAAACATTATTTGATTCTGTTCGAACGTGCGGCTGTTATCGTTTGCCATAGAAAATACCCTTGTTAAAAAACGTTGCTGGTAAACTACCCCTTTCCCTTAACCGATTTTCACCAAAAACAGAACGTCTTGAGAACTCTACAATTTAGGGCTGTATGCAAATAATCTATTGATTCTGTTTCAATTTGTGGCTCTTATCGTTTGCTATAGAAAATACTTTATAAAACATAAAACGTTGCCGGTAAACTACCCCATTCCCTTAACCGATCTTCACCAACAACAATAGGTATTGAGATCTCTACAACACAGGGCTGTATGCAAAACATCATTTGATTCTGTTTGAGTTTGCGGCTGTTATCATTTGCCAAATAAAATACCCTTGATAAAACAAAAAACGTGTCTGGTAAACTACCCGTTTCCCTTAACCGATCTTCACCAAAAACAACAGGTCTTTAGTACTCAACAAAACAGGGCTGTATGCAAAAACGTATTTGATTCTGTTCGAACGTGCGGCTGTTATCGTTTGCCATAGAAAATACCCTTGTTAAAAAAACGTTGCTGGTAAACTACCCCTTTCCCTTAACCGATTTTCACCAAAAACAGAACGTCTTGAGAACTCTACAATTTAGGGCTGTATGCAAATAATCTATTGATTCTGTTTGAATTTGCGGCTGTTATCGTTTGCCATAGGAAATACCCTTGTTAAAACATAAAACGTTACTTGTAAACTACCACTTTCCCTTAACCGATCGTCACCAAAAACAACAGGTTTTGAGAACTCTACAATTTAGGGCTGTATGCGAAACATTGTTTGATTCTGTTTGAATTTGCGGCTGTTATCGTTTGCCAAAAAAAAAAATTTCCCTTGATAAAAAAAACCGTTGCACGTAAACTACCCCTTTTCCTCAACCGATCTTCACCAAAAACAATAGGCCGCGAGTACTCTACAAATCAGGGCTGTATGCAAAAAATTATTTGATTCTGTTTGAATTTGCGGCAGTTATCGTTTGCCATAGAAAAACAATCTATAGACAGAAAGACACACGCACAGACACACACACAGACACTTTTCGAAAAATGACTTTTTTTCATGTTATGAGTGTAGTACAATCATATTCTGCAATAATCTCGTACACGATTTTTTTTGCCATCACCATACTTCCATTTCCTTAAGGAACATGGACGTAAAAAATACCCTTGTTAAAACATAAAACGTTGCAGGTAAACTACCCCTTTCCCTTAACCGATCTTCAACAAAACCAACAGGTCTTGAGAACTGTTCATTTCACGGCTGTATGCAAAATATTATATGATTCTGTTTGAATTTGCGGCTGTTATCATTTGCCATATAAAATACCCTTGATAAAACAAAAAAAGTGTCTGGTAAACTACCCGTTTCCCTTAACTGATCTTCACCAAAAACAATAGGTCTTTAGTACTCAACAAAACAGGGCTGTATGCAAAAAACGTATTTGATTCTGTCTGAATTTGCGGCTGTTATCATTTGCCATATAAAATACCCTTGATAAAACAAAAAACGTGTCCGGTAAACTACCCGTTTCCCTTAACCGATCTTCACCAAAAACAATAGGTCTTTAGTACTCAACAAAACAGTGCTGTATGCAAAAACGTATTTGATTCTGTTTGAATTTGCGGCTCTTATCGTTTGCCATAGAAAATACCCTTATAAAACATAAAACGTTGCCGGTAAACTACCCCATTCCCTTAACCGATCTTCAGCAACAACAACAGGTATTGAGAACTCTACAATACAGGGCTGTATGCAAAACATCATTTGATTCTGCTTGAATTTGTGGCTGTTATCGTTTACCATAGAAAAAAATTACCCTTGTTAAAAAACCGTTGCTGGTAAACTACCCCTTTCTCTTAACCGATCTTCACCAAAAACGACAGGTCTTGAGACCTCTACCATAGAGGGACGTATGCAAAAAATTGTTTGATTCTGTTTGAATTTGCGACTGTTATCGTTTGCCATAAAAAATACGCTTGATAAAAAAACGTTGCCGGTAAACTACCCCTTCCCCTTAAGCGATCTTCACCAAAAGCAGTACGTCTTGAGAACTCTGCAATTTAGGGCTGTGTGCAAATAATCTTTTGATTCTGTTTGAATTTGCGGCTGTTATCGTTTGCCATAGGAAATACCCTTGTTAAAACGTAAAACGTTACAGGTAAACTACCCCTTTACCTTAACCGATCTTCACCAAAAACAATAGGTCTTGAGAACGCTACAATTTAGGGCTGTATGCAAATAATCTTTTGATTCTGTTTGAATTTGCGGCTGTTATCGTTTGCCATAGGAAATACCCTTGTTAAAACATAAAACGTTACAGGTAAACTACCCCTTTTCCTCAACCGATCTTCACCAAAAACAATAGGTCGTGAGTAATCTACAAATCAGGGCTGTATGCAAAAAATTATTTGATTCTGTTTGAATTTACGGCAGTTATCGTTTGCCATAGGAAAAAAATCTACAGACAGACAGACACACACACAGACACTTTTCGAAAAATGACTTTTTTTCATGTTTTGAGTGTAGTACAATCATATTCTGCAATAATCTCGAACACGATTTTTTTTGCCATCACCATACTTCCATTTCCTTAAGGAACATGGAAGTAAATATCGGTATGGAGAACCATACATGACTTCCATGTTCTAAGATTTATATTTAAAATCATATTCGAAATGAAATATTTCCATAGAAACTACGTCTTTCTACTTATTGCTTCAGCATTAACCACAGTACTGTGCTCACTAACGTATACCACCACCACCTCACGTTTTCGCACTCGATTTTCACCGATGATGGGAGTCGATGGCACTGCCGAAAAGTCTGGTTTTGCAGAAAACATAGGACTACGGCTAAAGAGCCCGGGAAGCAATTTTAACAAAAAACTACTTCTTTGTTGCCGATAACGTAGTACACGTATAAAAAATTCTCCCCTACACCTTCAACTATAATTTTTAATAATAGAAAATTACCCCACCCCGTTCTCCTAACTTCTTCATTTATAGATATTTCATCTACGTTTCTACAGTGGATTACTATGAGTTTCTTATCAGGATACTTTATTTATAAAAATAAAGTACTTTACTCTTGTTAAAACATAAAATGTTTCCGGTAAACTACCACTTTCTCTTTAACAGATCTTCTCCAAAATCAACAGACCTTCCGTCCTCTACAATTCAGGGAAGCATGCAAAAAAAAAATATTTGATTCTGTTTGAATGTGCGGCAGTTATCGTTCGTCATGGAAACATTTCTCTTGTTACAACATAAAATGTTGCAGGTAAACTACCCCTTTCCCTTAACCGATCTTCACCAAAATCAATAGACCTTGAGCTCTCTTCAACTCAGGGGGTGCAAAAAATTATTTGATTCTCATTGAATTTTCGGCAGTTATCGTTCGTCATAAAAAAATTACCGTTTTTAAAACATAAAACGTTGCTGATAAACTACCCCTTCCCATAACCGATCTTCAACAAAATCAACAGACCTTGAGTTCTCTTTAGTTCAAAAAGGTATGCAAAAACCTAGTTGATTCTGCTTGAATTTACGGTAGTTATCGTTCGTCATATAAAAAATTACCCTTGTTAAAACATAAAATGTTGCTGGTAAACTACCCCTTTCCCTCAACCGAGCTTCACCAACACCAATACATATTGAGAACTCTACAATACAGGGCTGTATGCAAAAAAATCATTCGATTCTGTTTGAATTTGCGGTTGTTATCGTTTACTATAGAAAAAAATTACCCTTGATAAAAAACCGTTGCAGGTAAACTACCCCTTTCCCTTAACCGATGTTCACCAAAAACGACAGGTCTTAGGTACTATACAATTCAGGCCTGTATGCAAACAATTATTTGATTTAGTTTGAATTTGCGGCTGTTATCGTTTGCCATAGAAAACACCCTTGATAAAACATAAAACGTTGCTGGTAAACTACCATATTCCACTAACCGATCTTCACCAAAAACAATAGGTCTTGAGAACTCTACAATTCAGGGTTGTATGCAAAACATTAGTTGATTCTCTTTGAATTTACGGCAGTTATCGTTCGTCATAGAAAAAAAACCCTTTTTAAACCTTAAAACGTTGCTGGTAAACTACCCCTTTCCCTTAACCGATCTTCAACAAAACCAACAGGTCTTGAGAACCGTACATTTCACGGTTGTATGCAAAATATTATATGATTCTGTTTGAATTTGCGGCTGTTATCATTTGCCATATAAAATACCCTTGATAAAACAAAAAACGTGTCAGGTAAACTACCCGTTGCCCTTAACCGATCTTCACCAAAAACAATAGGTCTTTAGTACTCAACAAAACAGGGCTGTATGCAAAAACGTATTTGATTCTGTTTGAGTTTGCGGCTGTTATCATTTGCCAAATAAAATACCCTTGATAAAACAAAAAACGTGTCAGGTAAACTACCCGTTCCCTTAACCGATCTTCACCAAAAACAATAGGTCTTTAGTACTCAACAAAACAGGGCTGTATGCAAAAACGTATTTGATTCTGTTTCAATTTGTGGCTCTTATCGTTTGCTATAGAAAATACTTTATAAAACATAAAACGTTGCCGGTAAACTACCCCATTCCCTTAACCGATCTTCACCAACAACAATAGGTATTGAGAGCTCTACAACACAGGGCTGTATGCAAAACATCATTTGATTCTGTTTGAATTTGTGGCTGTTATCGTTTACCATAGAAAAAATTACCCTTGATAAAAAACCGTTGCTGGTAAACTACCCCTTTCTCTTAACCGATCTTCACCGAAAACGACAGGCCTTGAGACCTCTACAATTCAAGGGAGTATGCAAAAAATTATTTGATTCTGTTTGAATTTGCGACTGTTATCGTTTGCCATAGAAAATACGCTTGATAAAAAAACGTTGCCGGTAAACTGCCCCTTCCCCTTAACCGATCTTCAAAAAAAACAAGAGGCCTTGAGTACTCTATAAATCAGGGCTGTATGCAAAACATTATTTGATTCTGTTCGAACGTGCGGCTGTTATCGTTTGCCATAGAAAATACCCTTGTTAAAAAACGTTGCTGGTAAACTACCCCTTTCCCTTAACCGATTTTCACCAAAAACAGAACGTCTTGAGAACTCTACAATTTAGGGCTGTATGCAAATAATCTATTGATTCTGTTTGAATTTGCGGCTGTTATCGTTTGCCATAAGAAATACCCTTGTTAAAACATAAAACGTTACACGTAAACTACCACTTTCCCTTAACCGATCGTCACCAAAAACAACAGGTTTTGAGAACTCTACAATTTAGGGCTGTATGCGAAACATTGTTTGATTCTGTTTGAATTTGCGGCTGTTATCGTTTGCCAAAAAAAAAAATTTCTCTTGATAAAAAAACCGTTGCCGGTAAACTACCCCTTTTCCTCAACCGATCTTCACCAAAAACAATAGACCGCGAGTACTCTACAAATCAGGGCTGTATGCAAAAAATTATTTGATTCTGTTTGAATTTGCGGCAGTTATCGTTTGCCATAGAAAAACAATCTATAGACAGACAGACACACGCACAGACACACGCACAGACACTTTTCGAAAAATGACTTTTTTTCATGTTATGAGTTTAGTACAATCATATTCTGCAATAATCTCGTACACGATTTTTTTTGCCATCACCATACTTCCATTTCCTTAAGGAACATGGACGTAAAAAATACCCTTGTTAAAACATAAAACGAAGCAGGTAAACTACCCTTTTCCCTTAACCGATCTTCAACAAAACCAACAGGTCTTGAGAACTGTACATTTCACGGCTGTATGCAAAATATTATATGATTCTGTTTGAATTTGCGGCTGTTATCTTTTGCCATATAAAATACCCTTGATAAAACAAAAAAAAGTGTCTGGTAAACTACCCGTTTCCCTTAACTGATCTTCACCAAAAACAATAGGTCTTTAGTACTCAACAAAACAGGGCTGTATGCAAAAAACGTATTTGATTCTGTTTGAATTTGCGGCTGTTATCATTTGCCATATAAAATACCCTTGATAAAACAAAAAACGTGTCCGGTAAACTACCCGTTTCCCTTAACCGATCTTCACCAAAAACAACAGGTCTTTAGTACTCAACAAAACAGTGCTGTATGCAAAAACGTATTTGATTCTGTTTGAATTTGCGGCTCTTATCGTTTGCCATAGAAAATACCCTTATAAAACATAAAACGTTGCCGGTAAACTACCCCATTCCCTTAACCGATCTTCAGCAACAACAACAGGTATTGAGAACTCTACAATACAGGGCTGTATGCAAAACATCATTTGATTCTGCTTGAATTTGTGGCTGTTATCGTTTACCATAGAAAAAAATTACCCTTGTTAAAAAACCGTTGCTGGTAAACTACCCCTTTCTCTTAACCGATCTTCACCAAAAACGACAGGTCTTGAGACCTCTACCATAGAGGGACGTATGCAAAAAATTGTTTGATTCTGTTTGAATTTGCGACTGTTATCGTTTGCCATAAAAAATACGCTTGATAAAAAAACGTTGCCGGTAAACTACCCCTTCCCCTTAAGCGATCTTCACCAAAAGCAGTACGTCTTGAGAACTCTGCAATTTAGGGCTGTGTGCAAATAATCTTTTGATTCTGTTTGAATTTGCGGCTGTTATCGTTTGCCATAGGAAATACCCTTGTTAAAACGTAAAACGTTACAGGTAAACTACCCCTTTACCTTAACCGATCTTCACCAAAAACAATAGGTCTTGAGAACGCTACAATTTAGGGCTGTATGCAAATAATCTTTTGATTCTGTTTGAATTTGCGGCTGTTATCGTTTGCCATAGGAAATACCCTTGTTAAAACATAAAACGTTACAGGTAAACTACCCCTTTTCCTCAACCGATCTTCACCAAAAACAATAGGTCGTGAGTAATCTACAAATCAGGGCTGTATGCAAAAAATTATTTGATTCTGTTTGAATTTACGGCAGTTATCGTTTGCCATAGGAAAAAAATCTACAGACAGACAGACACACACACAGACACTTTTCGAAAAATGACTTTTTTTCATGTTTTGAGTGTAGTACAATCATATTCTGCAATAATCTCGAACACGATTTTTTTTGCCATCACCATACTTCCATTTCCTTAAGGAACATGGAAGTAAATATCGGTATGGAGAACCATACATGACTTCCATGTTCTAAGATTTATATTTAAAATCATATTCGAAATGAAATATTTCCATAGAAACTACGTCTTTCTACTTATTGCTTCAGCATTAACCACAGTACTGTGCTCACTAACGTATACCACCACCACCTCACGTTTTCGCACTCGATTTTCACCGATGATGGGAGTCGATGGCACTGCCGAAAAGTCTGGTTTTGCAGAAAACATAGGACTACGGCTAAAGAGCCCGGGAAGCAATTTTAACAAAAAACTACTTCTTTGTTGCCGATAACGTAGTACACGTATAAAAAATTCTCCCCTACACCTTCAACTATAATTTTTAATAATAGAAAATTACCCCACCCCGTTCTCCTAACTTCTTCATTTATAGATATTTCATCTACGTTTCTACAGTGGATTACTATGAGTTTCTTATCAGGATACTTTATTTATAAAAATAAAGTACTTTACTCTTGTTAAAACATAAAATGTTTCCGGTAAACTACCACTTTCTCTTTAACAGATCTTCTCCAAAATCAACAGACCTTCCGTCCTCTACAATTCAGGGAAGCATGCAAAAAAAAATATTTGATTCTGTTTGAATGTGCGGCAGTTATCGTTCGTCATGGAAACATTTCTCTTGTTACAACATAAAATGTTGCAGGTAAACTACCCCTTTCCCTTAACCGATCTTCACCAAAATCAATAGACCTTGAGCTCTCTTCAACTCAGGGGGTGCAAAAAATTATTTGATTCTCATTGAATTTTCGGCAGTTATCGTTCGTCATAAAAAAATTACCGTTTTTAAAACATAAAACGTTGCTGATAAACTACCCCTTCCCATAACCGATCTTCAACAAAATCAACAGACCTTGAGTTCTCTTTAGTTCAAAAAGGTATGCAAAAACCTAGTTGATTCTGCTTGAATTTACGGTAGTTATCGTTCGTCATATAAAAAATTACCCTTGTTAAAACATAAAATGTTGCTGGTAAACTACCCCTTTCCCTCAACCGAGCTTCACCAACACCAATACGTATTGAGAACTCTACAATACAGGGCTGTATGCAAAAAAATCATTCGATTCTGTTTGAATTTGCGGTTGTTATCGTTTACTATAGAAAAAAATTACCCTTGATAAAAAACCGTTGCAGGTAAACTACCCCTTTCCCTTAACCGATCTTCACCAAAAACGACAGGTCTTAGGTACTATACAATTCAGGCCTGTATGCAAACAATTATTTGATTTAGTTTGAATTTGCGGCTGTTATCGTTTGCCATAGAAAACACCCTTGATAAAACATAAAACGTTGCTGGTAAACTACCATATTCCACTAACCGATCTTCACCAAAAACAATAGGTCTTGAGAACTCTACAATTCAGGGTTGTATGCAAAACATTAGTTGATTCTCTTTGAATTTACGGCAGTTATCGTTCGTCATAGAAAAAAAACCCTTTTTAAACCTTAAAACGTTGCTGGTAAACTACCCCTTTCCCTTAACCGATCTTCAACAAAACCAACAGGTCTTGAGAACTGTACATTTCACGGTTGTATGCAAAATATTATATGATTCTGTTTGAATTTGCGGCTGTTATCATTTGCCATATAAAATACCCTTGATAAAACAAAAAACGTGTCAGGTAAACTACCCGTTGCCCTTAACCGATCTTCACCAAAAACAATAGGTCTTTAGTACTCAACAAAACAGGGCTGTATGCAAAAACGTATTTGATTCTGTTTGAGTTTGCGGCTGTTATCATTTGCCAAATAAAATACCCTTGATAAAACAAAAAACGTGTCAGGTAAACTACCCGTTCCCTTAACCGATCTTCACCAAAAACAATAGGTCTTTAGTACTCAACAAAACAGGGCTGTATGCAAAAACGTATTTGATTCTGTTTCAATTTGTGGCTCTTATCGTTTGCTATAGAAAATACTTTATAAAACATAAAACGTTGCCGGTAAACTACCCCATTCCCTTAACCGATCTTCACCAACAACAATAGGTATTGAGAGCTCTACAACACAGGGCTGTATGCAAAACATCATTTGATTCTGTTTGAATTTGTGGCTGTTATCGTTTACCATAGAAAAAATTACCCTTGATAAAAAACCGTTGCTGGTAAACTACCCCTTTCTCTTAACCGATCTTCACCGAAAACGACAGGCCTTGAGACCTCTACAATTCAAGGGAGTATGCAAAAAATTATTTGATTCTGTTTGAATTTGCGACTGTTATCGTTTGCCATAGAAAATACGCTTGATAAAAAAACGTTGCCGGTAAACTGCCCCTTCCCCTTAACCGATCTTCAAAAAAAACAAGAGGCCTTGAGTACTCTATAAATCAGGGCTGTATGCAAAACATTATTTGATTCTGTTCGAACGTGCGGCTGTTATCGTTTGCCATAGAAAATACCCTTGTTAAAAAACGTTGCTGGTAAACTACCCCTTTCCCTTAACCGATTTTCACCAAAAACAGAACGTCTTGAGAACTCTACAATTTAGGGCTGTATGCAAATAATCTATTGATTCTGTTTGAATTTGCGGCTGTTATCGTTTGCCATAAGAAATACCCTTGTTAAAACATAAAACGTTACACGTAAACTACCACTTTCCCTTAACCGATCGTCACCAAAAACAACAGGTTTTGAGAACTCTACAATTTAGGGCTGTATGCGAAACATTGTTTGATTCTGTTTGAATTTGCGGCTGTTATCGTTTGCCAAAAAAAAAAAATTTCTCTTGATAAAAAAAACCGTTGCCGGTAAACTACCCCTTTTCCTCAACCGATCTTCACCAAAAACAATAGACCGCGAGTACTCTACAAATCAGGGCTGTATGCAAAAAATTATTTGATTCTGTTTGAATTTGCGGCAGTTATCGTTTGCCATAGAAAAACAATCTATAGACAGACAGACACACGCACAGACACACGCACAGACACTTTTCGAAAAATGACTTTTTTTCATGTTATGAGTTTAGTACAATCATATTCTGCAATAATCTCGTACACGATTTTTTTTGCCATCACCATACTTCCATTTCCTTAAGGAACATGGACGTAAAAAATACCCTTGTTAAAACATTAAACGTTGCAGGTAAACTACCCTTTTCCCTTAACCGATCTTCAACAAAACCAACAGGTCTTGAGAACTGTACATTTCACGGCTGTATGCAAAATATTATATGATTCTGTTTGAATTTGCGGCTGTTATCTTTTGCCATATAAAATACCCTTGATAAAACAAAAAAAAGTGTCTGGTAAACTACCCGTTTCCCTTAACTGATCTTCACCAAAAACAATAGGTCTTTAGTACTCAACAAAACAGGGCTGTATGCAAAAAACGTATTTGATTCTGTTTGAATTTGCGGCTGTTATCATTTGCCATATAAAATACCCTTGATAAAACAAAAAACGTGTCCGGTAAACTACCCGTTTCCCTTAACCGATCTTCACCAAAAACAACAGGTATTGAGAACTCTACAATACAGGGCTGTATGCAAAACATCATTTGATTCTGTTTGAATTTGTGGCTGTTATCGTTTACCATAGAAAAAATTACCCTTGTTAAAAAACCGTTGCTGGTAAACTACCCCTTTCTCTTAACCGATCTTCACCAAAAACGACAGGTCTTGAGACCTCTACTATAGAGGGACGTATGCAAAAAATATTTGATTCTGTTTGAATTTGCGACTGTTATCGTTTGCCATAGAAAATACGCTTGATAAAAAAACGTTGCCGGTAAACTACCCCTTCCCCTTAAGCGATCTTCACCAAAAGCAGTACGTCTTGAGAACTCTGCAATTTAGGGCTGTGTGCAAATAATCTTTTGATTCTGTTTGAATTTGCGGCTGTTATCGTTTGCCATAGGAAATACCCTTGTTAAAACGTTACAGGTAAACTACCCCTTTACCTTAACCGATCTTCACCAAAAACAATAGGTCTTGAGAACGCTACAATTTAGGGCTGTATGCAAATAATCTTTTGATTCTGTTTGAATTTGCGGCTGTTCTCGTTTGCCATAGGAAATACCCTTGTTAAAACATAAAACGTTACTGGTAAACTACCCCTTTTCCTCAACCGATCTTCACCAAAAACAATAGGTCGTGAGTAATCTACAAATCAGGGCTGCATGCAAAAAATTATTTGATTCTGTTTGAATTTACGGCAGTTATCGTTTGCCATAGGAAAAAAATCTACAGACAGACAGACACACACACAGACACTTTTCGAAAAATGACTTTTTTTCATGTTTTGAGTGTAGTACAATCATATTCTGCAATAATCTCGAACACGATTTTTTTTTGCCATCACCATACTTCCATTTCCTTAAGGAACATGGAAGTAAATATCGGTATGGAGAACCATACATGACTTCCATGTTCTAAGATTTATATTTAAAATCATATTCGAAATGAAATATTTCCATAGAAACTACGTCTTTCTACTTATTGCTTCAGCATTAACCACAGTACTGTGCTCACTAACGTATACCACCACCACCTCACGTTTTCGCACTCGATTTTCACCGATGATGGGAGCCGATGGCACTGCCGAAAAGTCTGGTTTTGCAGAAAACATAGGACTACGGCTAAAGAGCCCGGGAAGCAATTTTAACAAAAAACTACTTCTTTGTTGCCGATAACGTAGTACACGTATAAAAGATTCTCCCCTACACCTTCAACTATAATTTTTAATAATAGAAAATTACCCCCACTTCGTTCTCCTAACTTCTTCATTTATAGATATTTCATCTACGTTTCTACAGTGGATTACTATGAGCTTCTTATCAGGATACTTTATTTATAAAAATAAAGTACTTTACTCTTGTTAAAACATAAAATGTTTCCGGTAAACTACCACTTTCTCTTAACAGATCTTCTCCAAAATCAACAGACCTTCCGTCCTCTACAATTCAGGGAAGCATGCAAAAAAAAAAAATTTGATTCTGTTTGAATGTGCGGCAGTTATCGTTCGTCATGGAAACATTTCTCTTGTTACAACATAAAATGTTGCAGGTAAACTACCCCTTTCCCTTAACCGATCTTCACCAAAATCAATAGACCTTGAGCTCTCTCCAACTCAGGGGGTGCAAAAAATTATTTGATTCTCATTGAATTTTCGGCAGTTATCGTTCGTCATAAAAAAATTACCGTTTTTAAAACATAAAACGTTGCTGATAAACTACCCCTTCCCATAACCGATCTTCAACAAAATCAACAGACCTTGAGTTCTCTTTAGTTCAAAAAGGTATGCAAAAACCTAGTTGATTCTGCTTGAATTTACGGTAGTTATCGTTCGTCATATAAAAAATTACCCTTGTTAAAACATAAAATGTTGCTGGTAAACTACCCCTTTCCCTCAACCGAGCTTCACCAACACCAATACGTATTGAGAACTCTACAATACAGGGCTGTATGCAAAACATCATTCGATTCTGTTTGAATTTGCGGTTGTTATCGTTTACTATAGAAAAAAATTACCCTTGATAAAAAACCGTTGCAGGTAAACTACCCCTTTCCCTTAACCGATCTTCACCAAAAACGACAGGTCTTAGGTACTCTACAATTCAGGGCTGTATGCAAACAATTATTTGATTTAGTTTGAATTTGCGGCTGTTATCGTTTGCCATAGAAAACACCCTTGATAAAACATAAAACGTTGCTGGTAAACTACCCTATTCCACTAACCGATCTTCACCAAAAACAATAGGTCTTGAGAACTCTACAATTCAGGGCTGTATGCAAAACATTAGTTGATTCTCTTTGAATTTACGGCAGTTATCGTTCGTCATAGAAAAAATACCCTTGTTAAAACATAAAACGTTGCTGGTAAACTACCCCTTTCCCTTAACCGATCTTCAACAAAACCAACAGGTCTTGAGAACTGTACATTTCACGGCTGTATGCAAAATATTATATGATTCTGTTTGAATTTGCGGCTGTTATCATTTGCCATATAAAATACCCTTGATAAAACAAAAAACGTGTCTGGTAAACTACCCGTTTCCCTTAACCGATCTTCACCAAAAACAATAGGTCTTTAGTACTCAACAAAACAGGGCTGTATGCAAAAACGTATTTGATTCTGTTTGAGTTTGCGGCTGTTATCATTTGCCAAATAAAATACCCTTGATAAAACAAAAAACGTGTCCGGTAAACTACCCGTTTCCCTTAACCGATCTTCACCAAAAACAGTAGGTCTTTAGTACTCAACAAAACAGGGCTGTATGCAAAAACGTATTTGATTCTGTTTGAATTTGCGGCTCTTATTATTTGCTATAAAAAATACCCTTATAAAACATTAAACGTTGCTGGTAAACTACCCCATTCCCTTAACCGATCTTCACCAACAACAATAGGTATTGAGAGCTCTACAACACAGGGCTGTATGCAAAACATCATTTGATTCTGTTCGAACGTGCGGCTGTTATCGTTTGCCATAGAAAATACCCTTGTTAAAAAAACGTTGCTGGTAAACTACCCCTTTCCCTTAACCGATTTTCACCAAAAACAGAACGTCTTGAGAACTCTACAATTTAGGGCTGTATGCAAATAATCTATTGATTCTGTTTGAATTTGCGGCTGTTATCGTTTGCCATAGGAAATACCCTTGTTAAAACATAAAACGTTACATGTAAACTACCACTTTCCCTTAACCGATCGTCACCAAAAACAACAGGTTTTGAGAACTCTACAATATAGGGCTGTATGCGAAACATTGTTTGATTCTGTTTGAATTTGCGGCTGTTATCGTTTGCCAAAAAAAAAAAAATTTCCCTTGATAAAAAAAAACCGTTGCCGGTAAACTACCCCTTTTCCTCAACCTATCTTCACCAAAAACAATAGGCCGCGAGTACTCTACAAATCAGGGCTGTATGCAAAAAATTATTTGATTCTGTTTGAATTTGCGGCAGTTATCGTTTGCCATAGAAAAACAATCTATAGACAGACAGACACACGCACAGACACACACACAGACACTTTTCGAAAAATGACTTTTTTTCATGTTATGAGTGTAGTACAATCATATTCTGCAATAATCTCGTACACGATTTTTTTTGCCATCACCATACTTCCATTTCCTTAAGGGACATGGACGTAAAAAATACCCTTGTTAAAACATAAAACGTTGCTGGTAAACTACCCCTTTCCCTTAACCGATCTTCAACAAAACCAACAGGTCTTGAGAACTGTACATTTCACGGCTGTATGCAAAATATTATATGATTCTGTTTGAATTTGCGGCTGTTATCATTTGCCATATAAAATACCCTTGATAAAACAAAAAAAGTGTCTGGTAAACTACCCGTTTCCCTTAACTGATCTTCACCAAAAACAATAGGTCTTTAGTACTCAACAAAACAGGGCTGTATGCAAAAACGTATTTGATTCTGTTTGAGTTTGCGGCTGTTATCATTTGCCAAATAAAATACCCTTGATAAAACAAAAAACGTGTCCGGTAAACTACCCGTTTCCCTTAACCGATCTTCACCAAAAACAGTAGGTCTTTAGTACTCAACAAAACAGGGCTGTATGCAAAAACGTATTTGATTCTGTTTGAATTTGCGGCTCTTATTATTTGCTATAAAAAATACCCTTATAAAACATTAAACGTTGCTGGTAAACTACCCCATTCCCTTAACCGATCTTCACCAACAACAATAGGTATTGAGAGCTCTACAACACAGGGCTGTATGCAAAACATCATTTGATTCTGTTCGAACGTGCGGCTGTTATCGTTTGCCATAGAAAATACCATTGTTAAAAAAACGTTGCTGGTAAACTACCCCTTTCCCTTAACCGATTTTCACCAAAAACAGAACGTCTTGAGAACTCTACAATTTAGGGCTGTATGCAAATAATCTATTGATTCTGTTTGAATTTGCGGCTGTTATCGTTTGCCATAGGAAATACCCTTGTTAAAACATAAAACGTTACATGTAAACTACCACTTTCCCTTAACCGATCGTCACCAAAAACAACAGGTTTTGAGAACTCTACAATTTAGGGCTGTATGCGAAACATTGTTTGATTCTGTTTGAATTTGCGGCTGTTATCGTTTGCCAAAAAAAAAAAATTTCCCTTGATAAAAAAAAACCGTTGCCGGTAAACTACCCCTTTTCCTCAACCTATCTTCACCAAAAACAATAGGCCGCGAGTACTCTACAAATCAGGGCTGTATGCAAAAAATTATTTGATTCTGTTTGAATTTGCGGCAGTTATCGTTTGCCATAGAAAAACAATCTATAGACAGACAGACACACGCACAGACACACACACAGACACTTTTCGAAAAATGACTTTTTTTCATGTTATGAGTGTAGTACAATCATATTCTGCAATAATCTCGTACACGATTTTTTTTGCCATCACCATACTTCCATTTCCTTAAGGGACATGGACGTAAAAAATACCCTTGTTAAAACATAAAACGTTGCTGGTAAACTACCCCTTTCCCTTAACCGATCTTCAACAAAACCAACAGGTCTTGAGAACTGTACATTTCACGGCTGTATGCAAAATATTATATGATTCTGTTTGAATTTGCGGCTGTTATCATTTGCCATATAAAATACCCTTGATAAAACAAAAAAAGTGTCTGGTAAACTACCCGTTTCCCTTAACTGATCTTCACCAAAAACAATAGGTCTTTAGTACTCAACAAGACAGGGCTGTATGCAAAAAACGTATTTGATTCTGTCTGAATTTGCGGCTGTTATCATTTGCCATATAAAATACCCTTGATAAAACGAAAAACGTGTCCGGTAAACTACCCGTTTCCCTTAACCGATCTTCACCAAAAACAATAGGTCTTTAGTACTCAACAAAACAGTGCTGTATGCAAAAACGTATTTGATTCTGTTTGAATTTGCGGCTCTTATCGTTTGCCATAGAAAATACCCTTATAAAACATAAAACGTTGCCGGTAAACTACCCCATTCCCTTAACCGATCTTCAGCAACAACAACAGGTATTGAGAACTCTACAATACAGGGCTGTATGCAAAACATCATTTGATTCTGTTTGAATTTGTGGCTGTTATCGTTTATCATAGAAAAAAATTACCCTTGTTAAAAAACCGTTGCTGGTAAACTACCCCTTTCTCTTAACCGATCTTCACCAAAAACGGCAGGTCTTGAGACCTCTACTATAGAGGGACGTATGCAAAAAATATTTGATTCTGTTTGAATTTGCGACTGTTATCGTTTGCCATAGAAAATACGCTTGATAAAAAAACGTTGCCGGTAAACTACCCCTTCCCCTTAAGCGATCTTCACCAAAAGCAGTACGTCTTGAGAACTCTGCAATTTAGGGCTGTGTGCAAATAATCTTTTGATTCTGTTTGAATTTGCGGCTGTTATCGTTTGCCATAGGAAATACCCTTGTTAAAACGTAAAACGTTACAGGTAAACTACCCCTTTCCCTTAACCGATCTTCACCAAAAACAATAGGTCTTGAGAACTCTACAATTTAGGGCTGTATGCAAATAATCTTTTGATTCTGTTTGAATTTGCGGCTGTTATCGTTTGCCATAGGAAATACCCTTGTTAAAACATAAAACGTTACAGGTAAACTACCCCTTTTCCTCAACCGATCTTCACCAAAAACAATAGGTCGTGAGTAATCTACAAATCAGGGCTGTATGCAAAAAATTATTTGATTCTGTTTGAATTTACGGCAGTTATCGTTTGCCATAGGAAAAAAATCTGTAGACAGACAGACACACACACAGACACTTTTCGAAAAATGACTTTTTTTCATGTTTTGAGTGTAGTACAATCATATTCTGCAATAATCTCGAACACGATTTTTTTTGCCATCACCATACTTCCATTTCCTTAAGGAACATGGAAGTAAATATCGGTATGGAGAACCATACATGACTTCCATGTTCTAAGATTTATATTTAAAATCATATTCGAAATGAAATATTTCCATAGAAACTACGTCTTTCTACTTATTGCTTCAGCATTAACCACAGTACTGTGCTCACTAACGTATACCACCACCACCTCACGTTTTCGCACTCGATTTGCACCGATGATGGGAGCCGATGGCACTGCCGAAAAGTCTGGTTTTGCAGAAAACATAGGACTACGGCTAAAGAGCCCGGGAAGCAATTTTAACAAAAAACTACTTCTTTGTTGCCGATAACGTAGTACACGTATAAAAGATTCTCCCCTACACCTTCAACTATAATTTTTAATAATAGAAAATTACCCCCACCCCGTTCTCCTAACTTCTTCATTTATAGATATTTCATCTACGTTTCTACAGTGGATTACTATGAGCTTCTTATCAGGATACTTTATTTATAAAAATAAAGTACTTTACTCTTGTTAAAACATAAAATGTTTCCGGTAAACTACCACTTTCTCTTAACAGATCTTCTCCAAAATCAACAGACCTTCCGTCCTCTACAATTCAGGGAAGCATGCAAAAAAAAAAAATTTGATTCTGTTTGAATGTGCGGCAGTTATCGTTCGTCATGGAAACATTTCTCTTGTTACAACATAAAATGTTGCAGGTAAACTACCCCTTTCCCTTAACCGATCTTCACCAAAATCAATAGACCTTGAGCTCTCTCCAACTCAGGGGGTGCAAAAAATTATTTGATTCGCATTGAATTTTCGGCAGTTATCGTTCGTCATAAAAAAATTACCGTTTTTAAAACATAAAACGTTGCTGATAAACTACCCCTTCCCATAACCGATCTTCAACAAAATCAACAGACCTTGAGTTCTCTTTAGTTCAAAAAGGTATGCAAAAACCTAGTTGATTCTGCTTGAATTTACGGTAGTTATCGTTCGTCATATAAAAAATTACCCTTGTTAAAACATAAAATGTTGCTGGTAAACTACCCCTTTCCCTCAACCGAGCTTCACCAACACCAATACGTATTGAGAACTCTACAATACAGGGCTGTATGCAAAACATCATTCGATTCTGTTTGAATTTGCGGTTGTTATCGTTTACTATAGAAAAAAATTACCCTTGATAAAAAACCGTTGCAGGTAAACTACCCCTTTCCCTTAACCGATCTTCACCAAAAACGACAGGTCTTAGGTACTCTACAATTCAGGGCTGTATGCAAACAATTATTTGATTTAGTTTGAATTTGCGGCTGTTATCGTTTGCCATAGAAAACACCCTTGATAAAACATAAAACGTTGCTGGTAAACTACCCTATTCCACTAACCGATCTTCACCAAAAACAATAGGTCTTGAGAACTCTACAATTCAGGGCTGTATGCAAAACATTAGTTGATTCTCTTTGAATTTACGGCAGTTATCGTTCGTCATAGAAAAAATACCCTTGTTAAAACATAAAACGTTGCTGGTAAACTACCCCTTTCCCTTAACCGATCTTCAACAAAACCAACAGGTCTTGAGAACTGTACATTTCACGGCTGTATGCAAAATATTATATGATTATGTTTGAATTTGCGGCTGTTATCATTTGCCATATAAAATACCCTTGATAAAACAAAAAACGTGTCTGGTAAACTACCCGTTTCCCTTAACCGATCTTCACCAAAAACAATAGGTCTTTAGTACTCAACAAAACAGGGCTGTATGCAAAAACGTATTTGATTCTGTTTGAATTTGCGGCTGTTATCATTTGCCAAATAAAATACCCTTGATAAAACAAAAAACGTGTCCGGTAAACTACCCGTTTCCCTTAACCGATCTTCACCAAAAACAGTAGGTCTTTAGTACTCAACAAAACAGGGCTGTATGCAAAAACGTATTTGATTCTGTTTGAATTTGCGGCTCTTATTATTTGCTATAAAAAATACCCTTATAAAACATTAAACGTTGCTGGTAAACTACCCCATTCCCTTAACCGATCTTCACCAACAACAATAGGTATTGAGAGCTCTACAACACAGGGCTGTATGCAAAACATCATTTGATTCTGTTCGAACGTGCGGCTGTTATCGTTTGCCTTAGAAAATACCCTTGTTAAAAAAACGTTGCTGGTAAACTACCCCTTTCCCTTAACCGATTTTCACCAAAAACAGAACGTCTTGAGAACTCTACAATTTAGGGCTGTATGCAAATAATCTATTGATTCTGTTTGAATTTGCGGCTGTTATCGTTTGCCATAGGAAATACCCTTGTTAAAACATAAAACGTTACATGTAAACTACCACTTTCCCTTAACCGATCGTCACCAAAAACAACAGGTTTTGAGAACTCTACAATTTAGGGCTGTATGCGAAACATTGTTTGATTCTGTTTGAATTTGCGGCTGTTATCGTTTGCCAAAAAAAAAAAAATTTCCCTTGATAAAAAAAAACCGTTGCCGGTAAACTACCCCTTTTCCTCAACCTATCTTCACCAAAAACAATAGGCCGCGAGTACTCTACAAATCAGGGCTGTATGCAAAAAATTATTTGATTCTGTTTGAATTTGCGGCAGTTATCGTTTGCCATAGAAAAACAATCTATAGACAGACAGACACACGCACAGACACACACACAGACACTTTTCGAAAAATGACTTTTTTTCATGTTATGAGTGTAGTACAATCATATTCTGCAATAATCTCGTACACGATTTTTTTTGCCATCACCATACTTCCATTTCCTTAAGGGACATGGACGTAAAAAATACCCTTGTTAAAACATAAAACGTTGCTGGTAAACTACCCCTTTCCCTTAACCGATCTTCAACAAAACCAACAGGTCTTGAGAACTGTACATTTCACGGCTGTATGCAAAATATTATATGATTCTGTTTGAATTTGCGGCTGTTATCATTTGCCATATAAAATACCCTTGATAAAACAAAAAAAGTGTCTGGTAAACTACCCGTTTCCCTTAACTGATCTTCACCAAAAACAATAGGTCTTTAGTACTCAACAAGACAGGGCTGTATGCAAAAAACGTATTTGATTCTGTCTGAATTTGCGGCTGTTATCATTTGCCATATAAAATACCCTTGATAAAACGAAAAACGTGTCCGGTAAACTACCCGTTTCCCTTAACCGATCTTCACCAAAAACAATAGGTCTTTAGTACTCAACAAAACAGTGCTGTATGCAAAAACGTATTTGATTCTGTTTGAATTTGCGGCTCTTATCGTTTGCCATAGAAAATACCCTTATAAAACATAAAACGTTGCCGGTAAACTACCCCATTCCCTTAACCGATCTTCAGCAACAACAACAGGTATTGAGAACTCTACAATACAGGGCTGTATGCAAAACATCATTTGATTCTGTTTGAATTTGTGGCTGTTATCGTTTATCATAGAAAAAAATTACCCTTGTTAAAAAACCGTTGCTGGTAAACTACCCCTTTCTCTTAACCGATCTTCACCAAAAACGGCAGGTCTTGAGACCTCTACTATAGAGGGACGTATGCAAAAAATATTTGATTCTGTTTGAATTTGCGACTGTTATCGTTTGCCATAGAAAATACGCTTGATAAAAAAACGTTGCCGGTAAACTACCCCTTCCCCTTAAGCGATCTTCACCAAAAGCAGTACGTCTTGAGAACTCTGCAATTTAGGGCTGTGTGCAAATAATCTTTTGATTCTGTTTGAATTTGCGGCTGTTATCGTTTGCCATAGGAAATACCCTTGTTAAAACGTAAAACGTTACAGGTAAACTACCCCTTTCCCTTAACCGATCTTCACCAAAAACAATAGGTCTTGAGAACTCTACAGTTTAGGGCTGTATGCAAATAATCTTTTGATTCTGTTTGAATTTGCGGCTGTTATCGTTTGCCATAGGAAATACCCTTGTTAAAACATAAAACGTTACAGGTAAACTACCCCTTTTCCTCAACCGATCTTCACCAAAAACAATAGGTCGTGAGTAATCTACAAATCAGGGCTGTATGCAAAAAATTATTTGATTCTGTTTGAATTTACGGCAGTTATCGTTTGCCATAGGAAAAAAATCTGTAGACAGACAGACACACACACAGACACTTTTCGAAAAATGACTTTTTTTCATGTTTTGAGTGTAGTACAATCATATTCTGCAATAATCTCGAACACGATTTTTTTTGCCATCACCATACTTCCATTTCCTTAAGGAACATGGAAGTAAATATCGGTATGGAGAACCATACATGACTTCCATGTTCTAAGATTTATATTTAAAATCATATTCGAAATGAAATATTTCCATAGAAACTACGTCTTTCTACTTATTGCTTCAGCATTAACCACAGTACTGTGCTCACTAACGTATACCACCACCACCTCACGTTTTCGCACTCGATTTGCACCGATGATGGGAGCCGATGGCACTGCCGAAAAGTCTGGTTTTGCAGAAAACATAGGACTACGGCTAAAGAGCACGGGAAGCAATTTTAACAAAAAACTACTTCTTTGTTGCCGATAACGTAGTACACGTATAAAAGATTCTCCCCTACACCTTCAACTATAATTTTTAATAATAGAAAATTACCCCCACCCCGTTCTCCTAACTTCTTCATTTATAGATATTTCATCTACGTTTCTACAGTGGATTACTATGAGCTTCTTATCAGGATACTTTATTTATAAAAATAAAGTACTTTACTCTTGTTAAAACATAAAATGTTTCCGGTAAACTACCACTTTCTCTTAACAGATCTTCTCCAAAATCAACAGACCTTCCGTCCTCTACAATTCAGGGAAGCATGCAAAAAAAAAAAATTTGATTCTGTTTGAATGTGCGGCAGTTATCGTTCGTCATGGAAACATTTCTCTTGTTACAACATAAAATGTTGCAGGTAAACTACCCCTTTCCCTTAACCGATCTTCACCAAAATCAATAGACCTTGAGCTCTCTCCAACTCAGGGGGTGCAAAAAATTATTTGATTCGCATTGAATTTTCGGCAGTTATCGTTCGTCATAAAAAAATTACCGTTTTTAAAACATAAAACGTTGCTGATAAACTACCCCTTCCCATAACCGATCTTCAACAAAATCAACAGACCTTGAGTTCTCTTTAGTTCAAAAAGGTATGCAAAAACCTAGTTGATTCTGCTTGAATTTACGGTAGTTATCGTTCGTCATATAAAAAATTACCCTTGTTAAAACATAAAATGTTGCTGGTAAACTACCCCTTTCCCTCAACCGAGCTTCACCAACACCAATACGTATTGAGAACTCTACAATACAGGGCTGTATGCAAAACATCATTCGATTCTGTTTGAATTTGCGGTTGTTATCGTTTACTATAGAAAAAAATTACCCTTGATAAAAAACCGTTGCAGGTAAACTACCCCTTTCCCTTAACCGATCTTCACCAAAAACGACAGGTCTTAGGTACTCTACAATTCAGGGCTGTATGCAAACAATTATTTGATTTAGTTTGAATTTGCGGCTGTTATCGTTTGCCATAGAAAACACCCTTGATAAAACATAAAACGTTGCTGGTAAACTACCCTATTCCACTAACCGATCTTCACCAAAAACAATAGGTCTTGAGAACTCTACAATTCAGGGCTGTATGCAAAACATTAGTTGATTCTCTTTGAATTTACGGCAGTTATCGTTCGTCATAGAAAAAATACCCTTGTTAAAACATAAAACGTTGCTGGTAAACTACCCCTTTCCCTTAACCGATCTTCAACAAAACCAACAGGTCTTGAGAACTGTACATTTCACGGCTGTATGCAAAATATTATATGATTCTGTTTGAATTTGCGGCTGTTATCATTTGCCATATAAAATACCCTTGATAAAACAAAAAACGTGTCTGGTAAACTACCCGTTTCCCTTAACCGATCTTCACCAAAAACAATAGGTCTTTAGTACTCAACAAAACAGGGCTGTATGCAAAAACGTATTTGATTCTGTTTGAGTTTGCGGCTGTTATCATTTGCCAAATAAAATACCCTTGATAAAACAAAAAACGTGTCCGGTAAACTACCCGTTTCCCTTAACCGATCTTCACCAAAAACAGTAGGTCTTTAGTACTCAACAAAACAGGGCTGTATGCAAAAACGTATTTGATTCTGTTTGAATTTGCGGCTCTTATTATTTGCTATAAAAAATACCCTTATAAAACATTAAACGTTGCTGGTAAACTACCCCATTCCCTTAACCGATCTTCACCAACAACAATAGGTATTGAGAGCTCTACAACACAGGGCTGTATGCAAAACATCATTTGATTCTGTTCGAACGTGCGGCTGTTATCGTTTGCCTTAGAAAATACCCTTGTTAAAAAAACGTTGCTGGTAAACTACCCCTTTCCCTTAACCGATTTTCACCAAAAAAAGAACGTCTTGAGAACTCTACAATTTAGGGCTGTATGCAAATAATCTATTGATTCTGTTTGAATTTGCGGCTGTTATCGTTTGCCATAGGAAATACCCTTGTTAAAACATAAAACGTTACATGTAAACTACCACTTTCCCTTAACCGATCGTCACCAAAAACAACAGGTTTTGAGAACTCTACAATTTAGGGCTGTATGCGAAACATTGTTTGATTCTGTTTGAATTTGCGGCTGTTATCGTTTGCCAAAAAAAAAAAAATTTCCCTTGATAAAAAAAAACCGTTGCCGGTAAACTACCCCTTTTCCTCAACCTATCTTCACCAAAAACAATAGGCCGCGAGTACTCTACAAATCAGGGCTGTATGCAAAAAATTATTTGATTCTGTTTGAATTTGCGGCAGTTATCGTTTGCCATAGAAAAACAATCTATAGACAGACAGACACACGCACAGACACACACACAGACACTTTTCGAAAAATGACTTTTTTTCATGTTATGAGTGTAGTACAATCATATTCTGCAATAATCTCGTACACGATTTTTTTTGCCATCACCATACTTCCATTTCCTTAAGGGACATGGACGTAAAAAATACCCTTGTTAAAACATAAAACGTTGCTGGTAAACTACCCCTTTCCCTTAACCGATCTTCAACAAAACCAACAGGTCTTGAGAACTGTACATTTCACGGCTGTATGCAAAATATTATATGATTCTGTTTGAATTTGCGGCTGTTATCATTTGCCATATAAAATACCCTTGATAAAACAAAAAAAGTGTCTGGTAAACTACCCGTTTCCCTTAACTGATCTTCACCAAAAACAATAGGTCTTTAGTACTCAACAAGACAGGGCTGTATGCAAAAAACGTATTTGATTCTGTCTGAATTTGCGGCTGTTATCATTTGCCATATAAAATACCCTTGATAAAACGAAAAACGTGTCCGGTAAACTACCCGTTTCCCTTAACCGATCTTCACCAAAAACAATAGGTCTTTAGTACTCAACAAAACAGTGCTGTATGCAAAAACGTATTTGATTCTGTTTGAATTTGCGGCTCTTATCGTTTGCCATAGAAAATACCCTTATAAAACATAAAACGTTGCCGGTAAACTACCCCATTCCCTTAACCGATCTTCAGCAACAACAACAGGTATTGAGAACTCTACAATACAGGGCTGTATGCAAAACATCATTTGATTCTGTTTGAATTTGTGGCTGTTATCGTTTATCATAGAAAAAAATTACCCTTGTTAAAAAACCGTTGCTGGTAAACTACCCCTTTCTCTTAACCGATCTTCACCAAAAACGGCAGGTCTTGAGACCTCTACTATAGAGGGACGTATGCAAAAAATATTTGATTCTGTTTGAATTTGCGACTGTTATCGTTTGCCATAGAAAATACGCTTGATAAAAAAACGTTGCCGGTAAACTACCCCTTCCCCTTAAGCGATCTTCACCAAAAGCAGTACGTCTTGAGAACTCTGCAATTTAGGGCTGTGTGCAAATAATCTTTTGATTCTGTTTGAATTTGCGGCTGTTATCGTTTGCCATAGGAAATACCCTTGTTAAAACGTAAAACGTTACAGGTAAACTACCCCTTTCCCTTAACCGATCTTCACCAAAAACAATAGGTCTTGAGAACTCTACAATTTAGGGCTGTATGCAAATAATCTTTTGATTCTGTTTGAATTTGCGGCTGTTATCGTTTGCCATAGGAAAAACCCTTGTTAAAACATAAAACGTTACAGGTAAACTACCCCTTTTCCTCAACCGATCTTCACCAAAAACAATAGGTCGTGAGTAATCTACAAATCAGGGCTGTATGCAAAAAATTATTTGATTCTGTTTGAATTTACGGCAGTTATCGTTTGCCATAGGAAAAAAATCTGTAGACAGACAGACACACACACAGACACTTTTCGAAAAATGACTTTTTTTCATGTTTTGAGTGTAGTACAATCATATTCTGCAATAATCTCGAACACGATTTTTTTTGCCATCACCATACTTCCATTTCCTTAAGGAACATGGAAGTAAATATCGGTATGGAGAACCATACATGACTTCCATGTTCTAAGATTTATA
Organism: Magicicada septendecula; assembly: GCA_034769895.1. Taxonomy (NCBI): domain Eukaryota; kingdom Metazoa; phylum Arthropoda; class Insecta; order Hemiptera; family Cicadidae; genus Magicicada; species Magicicada septendecula. Next base: position 172,262,592 of record CM068372.1, read on the forward strand.
TTTAAAATCATATTCGAAATGAAATATTTCCATAGAAACTACGTCTTTCTACTTATTGCTTCAGCATTAACCACAGTACTGTGCTCACTAACGTATACCACCACCACCTCACGTTTTCGCACTCGATTTGCACCGATGATGGGAGCCGATGGCACTGCCGAAAAGTCTGGTTTTGCAGAAAACATAGGACTACGGCTAAAGAGCCCGGGAAGCAATTTTAACAAAAAACTACTTCTTTGTTGCCGATAACGTAGTACACGTATAAAAGATTCTCCCCTACACCTTCAACTATAATTTTTAATAATAGAAAATTACCCCCACCCCGTTCTCCTAACTTCTTCATTTATAGATATTTCATCTACGTTTCTACAGTGGATTACTATGAGCTTCTTATCAGGATACTTTATTTATAAAAATAAAGTACTTTACTCTTGTTAAAACATAAAATGTTTCCGGTAAACTACCACTTTCTCTTAACAGATCTTCTCCAAAATCAACAGACCTTCCGTCCTCTACAATTCAGGGAAGCATGCAAAAAAAAAAAATTTGATTCTGTTTGAATGTGCGGCAGTTATCGTTCGTCATGGAAACATTTCTCTTGTTACAACATAAAATGTTGCAGGTAAACTACCCCTTTCCCTTAACCGATCTTCACCAAAATCAATAGACCTTGAGCTCTCTCCAACTCAGGGGGTGCAAAAAATTATTTGATTCGCATTGAATTTTCGGCAGTTATCGTTCGTCATAAAAAAATTACCGTTTTTAAAACATAAAACGTTGCTGATAAACTACCCCTTCCCATAACCGATCTTCAACAAAATCAACAGACCTTGAGTTCTCTTTAGTTCAAAAAGGTATGCAAAAACCTAGTTGATTCTGCTTGAATTTACGGTAGTTATCGTTCGTCATATAAAAAATTACCCTTGTTAAAACATAAAATGTTGCTGGTAAACTACCCCTTTCCCTCAACCGAGCTTCACCAACACCAATACGTATTGAGAACTCTACAATACAGGGCTGTATGCAAAACATCATTCGATTCTGTTTGAATTTGCGGTTGTTATCGTTTACTATAGAAAAAAATTACCCTTGATAAAAAACCGTTGCAGGTAAACTACCCCTTTCCCTTAACCGATCTTCACCAAAAACGACAGGTCTTAGGTACTCTACAATTCAGGGCTGTATGCAAACAATTATTTGATTTAGTTTGAATTTGCGGCTGTTATCGTTTGCCATAGAAAACACCCTTGATAAAACATAAAACGTTGCTGGTAAACTACCCTATTCCACTAACCGATCTTCACCAAAAACAATAGGTCTTGAGAACTCTACAATTCAGGGCTGTATGCAAAACATTAGTTGATTCTCTTTGAATTTACGGCAGTTATCGTTCGTCATAGAAAAAATACCCTTGTTAAAACATAAAACGTTGCTGGTAAACTACCCCTTTCCCTTAACCGATCTTCAACAAAACCAACAGGTCTTGAGAACTGTACATTTCACGGCTGTATGCAAAATATTATATGATTCTGTTTGAATTTGCGGCTGTTATCATTTGCCATATAAAATACCCTTGATAAAACAAAAAACGTGTCTGGTAAACTACCCGTTTCCCTTAACCGATCTTCACCAAAAACAATAGGTCTTTAGTACTCAACAAAACAGGGCTGTATGCAAAAACGTATTTGATTCTGTTTGAGTTTGCGGCTGTTATCATTTGCCAAATAAAATACCCTTGATAAAACAAAAAACGTGTCCGGTAAACTACCCGTTTCCCTTAACCGATCTTCACCAAAAACAGTAGGTCTTTAGTACTCAACAAAACAGGGCTGTATGCAAAAACGTATTTGATTCTGTTTGAATTTGCGGCTCTTATTATTTGCTATAAAAAATACCCTTATAAAACATTAAACGTTGCTGGTAAACTACCCCATTCCCTTAACCGATCTTCACCAACAACAATAGGTATTGAGAGCTCTACAACACAGGGCTGTATGCAAAACATCATTTGATTCTGTTCGAACGTGCGGCTGTTATCGTTTGCCATAGAAAATACCCTTGTTAAAAAAACGTTGCTGGTAAACTACCCCTTTCCCTTAACCGATTTTCACCAAAAACAGAACGTCTTGAGAACTCTACAATTTAGGGCTGTATGCAAATAATCTATTGATTCTGTTTGAATTTGCGGCTGTTATCGTTTGCCATAGGAAATACCCTTGTTAAAACATAAAACGTTACATGTAAACTACCACTTTCCCTTAACCGATCGTCACCAAAAACAACAGGTTTTGAGAACTCTACAATTTAGGGCTGTATGCGAAACATTGTTTGATTCTGTTTGAATTTGCGGCTGTTATCGTTTGCCAAAAAAAAAAAAATTTCCCTTGATAAAAAAAAACCGTTGCCGATAAACTACCCCTTTTCCTCAACCGATCTTCACCAAAAACAATAGGCCGCGAGTACTCTACAAATCAGGGCTGTATGCAAAAAATTATTTGATTCTGTTTGAATTTGCGGCAGTTATCGTTTGCCATAGAAAAACAATCTATAGACAGACAGACACACGCACAGACACACACACAGACACTTTTCGAAAAATGACTTTTTTTCATGTTATGAGTGTAGTACAATCATATTCTGCAATAATCTCGTACACGATTTTTTTTGCCATCACCATACTTCCATTTCCTTAAGGGACATGGACGTAAAAAATACCCTTGTTAAAACATAAAACGTTGCTGGTAAACTACCCCTTTCCCTTAACCGATCTTCAACAAAACCAACAGGTCTTGAGAACTGTACATTTCACGGCTGTATGCAAAATATTATATGATTCTGTTTGAATTTGCGGCTGTTATCATTTGCCATATAAAATACCCTTGATAAAACAAAAAAAGTGTCTGGTAAACTACCCGTTTCCCTTAACTGATCTTCACCAAAAACAATAGGTCTTTAGTACTCAACAAGACAGGGCTGTATGCAAAAAACGTATTTGATTCTGTCTGAATTTGCGGCTGTTATCATTTGCCATATAAAATACCCTTGATAAAACGAAAAACGTGTCCGGTAAACTACCCGTTTCCCTTAACCGATCTTCACCAAAAACAATAGGTCTTTAGTACTCAACAAAACAGTGCTGTATGCAAAAACGTATTTGATTCTGTTTGAATTTGCGGCTCTTATCGTTTGCCATAGAAAATACCCTTATAAAACATTAAACGTTGCCGGTAAACTACCCCATTCCCTTAACCGATCTTCAGCAACAACAACAGGTATTGAGAACTCTACAATACAGGGCTGTATGCAAAACATCATTTGATTCTGTTTGAATTTGTGGCTGTTATCGTTTATCATAGAAAAAAATTACACTTGTTAAAAAACCGTTGCTGGTAAACTACCCCTTTCTCTTAACCGATCTTCACCAAAAACGGCAGGTCTTGAGACCTCTACTATAGAGGGACGTATGCAAAAAATATTTGATTCTGTTTGAATTTGCGACTGTTATCGTTTGCCATAGAAAATACGCTTGATAAAAAAACGTTGCCGGTAAACTACCCCTTCCCCTTAAGCGATCTTCACCAAAAGCAGTACGTCTTGAGAACTCTGCAATTTAGGGCTGTGTGCAAATAATCTTTTGATTCTGTTTGAATTTGCGGCTGTTATCGTTTGCCATATAAAATACCCTTGTTAAAAAAACCTTGCAGGTAAACTACCCCTTTCCCTCACCCGATCTTCACCAAAAACAATAGGTGTTGAGACCTCTACAATTTAGGGCTGTATGCAAATAATCTTTTGATTCTGTTTGAATTTGCGGCTGTTATCGTTTGCCATAAGAAATACCCTTGTTAAAAAAACGTTGCTGGTAAACTACCCCTTTTCCTCAACCGATCTTCACCAAAAACAATAGGTCGTGAGTAATCTACAAATCAGGGCTGTATGCAAAAAATTATTTGATTCTGTTTGAATTTACGGCAGTTATCGTTTGCCATAGGAAAAAAATCTACAGACAGACAGACACACACAGACACTTTTCGAAAAATGACTTTTTTTCATGTTTTGAGTGTAGTACAATCATATTCTGCAATAATCTCGAACACGATTTTTTTTGCCATCACCATACTTCCATTTCCTTAAGGAACATGGAAGTAAATATCGGTATGGAGAACCATACATGACTTCCATGTTCTAAGATTTATATTTAAAATCATATTCGAAATGAAATATTTCCATAGAAACTACGTCTTTCTACTTATTGCTTCAGCATTAACCACAGTACTGTGCTCACTAACGTATACCACCACCACCTCACGTTTTCGCACTCGATTTTCACCGATGATGGGAGTCGATGGCACTGCCGAAAAGTCTGGTTTTGCAGAAAACATAGGACTACGGCTAAAGAGCCCGGGAAGCAATTTTAACAAAAAACTACTTCTTTGTTGCCGATAACGTAGTACACGTATAAAAAATTCTCCCCTACACCTTCAACTATAATTTTTAATAATAGAAAATTACCCCCACCCCGTTCTCCTAACTTCTTCATTTATAGATATTTCATCTACGTTTCTACAGTGGATTACTATGAGCTTCTTATCAGGATACTTTATTTATAAAAATAAAGTACTTTACTCTTGTTAAAACATAAAATGTTTCCGGTAAACTACCACTTTCTCTTAACAGATCTTCTCCAAAATCAACAGACCTTCCGTCCTCTACAATTCAGAGAAGCATGCAAAAAAAAAATATTTGATTCTGTTTGAATGTGCGGCAGTTATCGTTCGTCATGGAAACATTTCTCTTGTTACAACATAAAATGTTGCAGGTAAACTACCCCTTTCCCTTAACCGATCTTCACCAAAATCAATAGACCTTGAGCTCTCTCCAACTCAGGGGGTGCAAAAAATTATTTGATTCTCATTGAATTTTCGGCAGTTATCGTTCGTCATAAAAAAATTACCGTTTTTAAAACATAAAACGTTGCTGATAAACTACCCCTTCCCATAACCGATCTTCAACAAAATCAACAGACCTTGAGTTCTCTTTAGTTCAAAAAGGTATGCAAAAACCTAGTTGATTCTGCTTGAATTTACGGTAGTTATCGTTCGTCATATAAAAAATTACCCTTGTTAAAACATAAAATGTTGCTGGTAAACTACCCCTTTCCCTCAACCGAGCTTCACCAACACCAATACGTATTGAGAACTCTACAATACAGGGCTGTATGCAAAACATCATTCGATTCTGTTTGAATTTGCGGTTGTTATCGTTTACTATAGAAAAAAATTACCCTTGATAAAAAACCGTTGCAGGTAAACTACCCCTTTCTCTTAACCGATCTTCACCAAAAACGACAGGTCTTAGGTACTATACAATTCAGGCCTGTATGCAAACAATTATTTGATTTAGTTTGAATTTGCGGCTGTTATCGTTTGCCATAGAAAACACCCTTGATAAAACATAAAACGTTGCTGGTAAACTACCCTATTCCACTAACCGATCTTCACCAAAAACAGTAGGTCTTGAGAACTCTACAATTCAGGGCTGTATGCAAAACATTAGTTGATTCTCTTTGAATTTACGGCAGTTATCGTTCGTCATAGAAAAAATACCCTTGTTAAAACATAAAACGTTGCTGGTAAACTACCCCTTTCCCTTAACCGATCTTCAACAAAACCAACAGGTCTTGAGAACTGTTCATTTCACGGCTGTATGCAAAATATTATATGATTCTATTTGAATTTGCGGCTGTTATCATTTGCCATATAAAATACCCTTGATAAAACAAAAAACGTGTCTGGTAAACTACCCGTTTCCCTTAACCGATCTTCACCAAAAACAATAGGTCTTTAGTACTCAACAAAACAGGGCTGTATGCAAAAACGTATTTGATTCTGTTTGAGTTTGCGGCTGTTATCATTTGCCAAATAAAATACCCTTGATAAAACAAAAAACGTGTCTTTAGTACTCAACAAAACAGGGCTGTATGCAAAAACGTATTTGATTCTGTTTGAATTTGCGGCTCTTATCGTTTGCTATAAAAAATACCCTTATAAAACATAAAACGTTGCTGGTAAACTACCCCATTCCCTTAACCGATCTTCACCAACAACAATAGGTATTGAGAGCTCTACAACACAGGGCTGTATGCAAAATATTATTTGATTCTGTTCGAACGTGCGGCTGTTATCGTTTGCCATAGAAATTACCCTTGTTAAAAAAACGTTGCTGGTAAACTACACCTTTCCCTTAACCGATTTTCACCAAAAACAGAACGTCTTGAGAACTCTACAATTTAGGGCTGTATGCAAATAATCTATTGATTCTGTTTGAATTTGCGGCTGTTATCGTTTGCCATAGGAAATACCCTTGTTAAAACATAAAACGTTACATGTAAACTACCACTTTCCCTTAACCGATCGTCACCAAAAACAACAGGTTTTGAGAACTCTACAATTTAGGGCTGTATGCGAAACATTGTTTGATTCTGTTTGAATTTGCGGCTGTTATCGTTTGCCAAAAAAAAAAATTTCCCTTGATAAAAAAAAATCGTTGCAGGTAAACTACCCCTTTTCCTCAACCGATCTTCACCAAAAACAATAGGCCGCGAGTACTCTACAAATCAGGGCTGTATGCAAAAAATTATTTGATTCTGTTTGAATTTGCGGCAGTTATAGTTTGCCATAGAAAAACATTCTATAGACAGACAGACACACGCACAGACACACACACAGACACTTTTCGAAAAATGACTTTTTTTCATGTTTTGAGTGTAGTACAATCATATTCTGCAATAATCTCGAACACGATTTTTTTTGCCATCACCATACTTCCATTTCCTTAAGGAACATGGAAGTAAATATCGGTATGGAGAACCATACATGACTTCCATGTTCTAAGATTTATATTTAAAATCATATTCGAAATGAAATATTTCCATAGAAACTACGTCTTTCTACTTATTGCTTCAGCATTAACCACAGTACTGTGCTCACTAACGTATACCACCACCACCTCACGTTTTCGCACTCGATTTGCACCGATGATGGGAGCCGATGGCACTGCCGAAAAGTCTGGTTTTGCAGAAAACATAGGACTACGGCTAAAGAGCCCGGGAAGCAATTTTAACAAAAAACTACTTCTTTGTTGCCGATAACGTAGTACACGTATAAAAGATTCTCCCCTACACCTTCAACTATAATTTTTAATAATAGAAAATTACCCCCACCCCGTTCTCCTAACTTCTTCATTTATAGATATTTCATCTACGTTTCTACAGTGGATTACTATGAGCTTCTTATCAGGATACTTTATTTATAAAAATAAAGTACTTTACTCTTGTTAAAACATAAAATGTTTCCGGTAAACTACCACTTTCTCTTAACAGATCTTCTCCAAAATCAACAGACCTTCCGTCCTCTACAATTCAGGGAAGCATGCAAAAAAAAAAATTTGATTCTGTTTGAATGTGCGGCAGTTATCGTTCGTCATGGAAACATTTCTCTTGTTACAACATAAAATGTTGCAGGTAAACTACCCCTTTCCCTTAACCGATCTTCACCAAAATCAATAGACCTTGAGCTCTCTCCAACTCAGGGGGTGCAAAAAATTATTTGATTCGCATTGAATTTTCGGCAGTTATCGTTCGTCATAAAAAAATTACCGTTTTTAAAACATAAAACGTTGCTGATAAACTACCCCTTCCCATAACCGATCTTCAACAAAATCAACAGACCTTGAGTTCTCTTTAGTTCAAAAAGGTATGCAAAAACCTAGTTGATTCTGCTTGAATTTACGGTAGTTATCGTTCGTCATATAAAAAATTACCCTTGTTAAAACATAAAATGTTGCTGGTAAACTACCCCTTTCCCTCAACCGAGCTTCACCAACACCAATACGTATTGAGAACTCTACAATACAGGGCTGTATGCAAAACATCATTCGATTCTGTTTGAATTTGCGGTTGTTATCGTTTACTATAGAAAAAAATTACCCTTGATAAAAAACCGTTGCAGGTAAACTACCCCTTTCCCTTAACCGATCTTCACCAAAAACGACAGGTCTTAGGTACTCTACAATTCAGGGCTGTATGCAAACAATTATTTGATTTAGTTTGAATTTGCGGCTGTTATCGTTTGCCATAGAAAACACCCTTGATAAAACATAAAACGTTGCTGGTAAACTACCCTATTCCACTAACCGATCTTCACCAAAAAAAATAGGTCTTGAGAACTCTACAATTCAGGGCTGTATGCAAAACATTAGTTGATTCTCTTTGAATTTACGGCAGTTATCGTTCGTCATAGAAAAAATACCCTTGTTAAAACATAAAACGTTGCTGGTAAACTACCCCTTTCCCTTAACCGATCTTCAACAAAACCAACAGGTCTTGAGAACTGTACATTTCACGGCTGTATGCAAAATATTATATGATTCTGTTTGAATTTGCGGCTGTTATCATTTGCCATATAAAATACCCTTGATAAAACAAAAAACGTGTCTGGTAAACTACCCGTTTCCCTTAACCGATCTTCACCAAAAACAATAGGTCTTTAGTACTCAACAAAACAGGGCTGTATGCAAAAACGTATTTGATTCTGTTTGAGTTTGCGGCTGTTATCATTTGCCAAATAAAATACCCTTGATAAAACAAAAAACGTGTCCGGTAAACTACCCGTTTCCCTTAACCGATCTTCACCAAAAACAGTAGGTCTTTAGTACTCAACAAAACAGGGCTGTATGCAAAAACGTATTTGATTCTGTTTGAATTTGCGGCTCTTATTATTTGCTATAAAAAATACCCTTATAAAACATTAAACGTTGCTGGTAAACTACCCCATTCCCTTAACCGATCTTCACCAACAACAATAGGTATTGAGAGCTCTACAACACAGGGCTGTATGCAAAACATCATTTGATTCTGTTCGAACGTGCGGCCGTTATCGTTTGCCTTAGAAAATACCCTTGTTAAAAAAACGTTGCTGGTAAACTACCCCTTTCCCTTAACCGATTTTCACCAAAAACAGAACGTCTTGAGAACTCTACAATTTAGGGCTGTATGCAAATAATCTATTGATTCTGTTTGAATTTGCGGCTGTTATCGTTTGCCATAGGAAATACCCTTGTTAAAACATAAAACGTTACATGTAAACTACCACTTTCCCTTAACCGATCGTCACCAAAAACAACAGGTTTTGAGAACTCTACAATTTAGGGCTGTATGCGAAACATTGTTTGATTCTGTTTGAATTTGCGGCTGTTATCGTTTGCCAAAAAAAAAAAATTTCCCTTGATAAAAAAAAACCGTTGCCGGTAAACTACCCCTTTTCCTCAACCTATCTTCACCAAAAACAATAGGCCGCGAGTACTCTACAAATCAGGGCTGTATGCAAAAAATTATTTGATTCTGTTTGAATTTGCGGCAGTTATCGTTTGCCATAGAAAAACAATCTATAGACAGACAGACACACGCACAGACACACACACAGACACTTTTCGAAAAATGACTTTTTTTCATGTTATGAGTGTAGTACAATCATATTCTGCAATAATCTCGTACACGATTTTTTTTGCCATCACCATACTTCCATTTCCTTAAGGGACATGGACGTAAAAAATACCCTTGTTAAAACATAAAACGTTGCTGGTAAACTACCCCTTTCCCTTAACCGATCTTCAACAAAACCAACAGGTCTTGAGAACTGTACATTTCACGGCTGTATGCAAAATATTATATGATTCTGTTTGAATTTGCGGCTGTTATCATTTGCCATATAAAATACCCTTGATAAAACAAAAAAAGTGTCTGGTAAACTACCCGTTTCCCTTAACTGATCTTCACCAAAAACAATAGGTCTTTAGTACTCAACAAGACAGGGCTGTATGCAAAAAACGTATTTGATTCTGTCTGAATTTGCGGCTGTTATCATTTGCCATATAAAATACCCTTGATAAAACGAAAAACGTGTCCGGTAAACTACCCGTTTCCCTTAACCGATCTTCACCAAAAACAATAGGTCTTTAGTACTCAACAAAACAGTGCTGTATGCAAAAAAGTATTTGATTCTGTTTGAATTTGCGGCTCTTATCGTTTGCCATAGAAAATACCCTTATAAAACATAAAACGTTGCCGGTAAACTACCCCATTCCCTTAACCGATCTTCAGCAACAACAACAGGTATTGAGAACTCTACAATACAGGGCTGTATGCAAAACATCATTTGATTCTGTTTGAATTTGTGGCTGTTATCGTTTATCATAGAAAAAAATTACCCTTGTTAAAAAACCGTTGCTGGTAAACTACCCCTTTCTCTTAACCGATCTTCACCAAAAACGGCAGGTCTTGAGACCTCTACTATAGAGGGACGTATGCAAAAAATATTTGATTCTGTTTGAATTTGCGACTGTTATCGTTTGCCATAGAAAATACGCTTGATAAAAAAACGTTGCCGGTAAACTACCCCTTCCCCTTAAGCGATCTTCACCAAAAGCAGTACGTCTTGAGAACTCTGCAATTTAGGGCTGTGTGCAAATAATCTTTTGATTCTGTTTGAATTTGCGGCTGTTATCGTTTGCCATAGGAAATAACCTTGTTAAAACGTAAAACGTTACAGGTAAACTACCCCTTTCCCTTAACCGATCTTCACCAAAAACAATAGGTCTTGAGAACTCTACAATTTAGGGCTGTATGCAAATAATCTTTTGATTCTGTTTGAATTTGCGGCTGTTATCGTTTGCCATAGGAAATACCCTTGTTAAAACATAAAACGTTACAGGTAAACTACCCCTTTTCCTCAACCGATCTTCACCAAAAACAATAGGTCGTGAGTAATCTACAAATCAGGGCTGTATGCAAAAAATTATTTGATTCTGTTTGAATTTACGGCAGTTATCGTTTGCCATAGGAAAAAAATCTGTAGACAGACAGACACACACACAGACACTTTTCGAAAAATGACTTTTTTTCATGTTTTGAGTGTAGTACAATCATATTCTGCAATAATCTCGAACACGATTTTTTTTGCCATCACCATACTTCCATTTCCTTAAGGAACATGGAAGTAAATATCGGTATGGAGAACCATACATGACTTCCATGTTCTAAGATTTATATTTAAAATCATATTCGAAATGAAATATTTCCATAGAAACTACGTCTTTCTACTTATTGCTTCAGCATTAACCACAGTACTGTGCTCACTAACGTATACCACCACCACCTCACGTTTTCGCACTCGATTTGCACCGATGATGGGAGCCGATGGCACTGCCGAAAAGTCTGGTTTTGCAGAAAACATAGGACTACGGCTAAAGAGCCCGGGAAGCAATTTTAACAAAAAACTACTTCTTTGTTGCCGATAACGTAGTACACGTATAAAAGATTCTCCCCTACACCTTCAACTATAATTTTTAATAATAGAAAATTACCCCCACCCCGTTCTCCTAACTTCTTCATTTATAGATATTTCATCTACGTTTCTACAGTGGATTACTATGAGCTTCTTATCAGGATACTTTATTTATAAAAATAAAGTACTTTACTCTTGTTAAAACATAAAATGTTTCCGGTAAACTACCACTTTCTCTTAACAGATCTTCTCCAAAATCAACAGACCTTCCGTCCTCTACAATTCAGGGAAGCATGCAAAAAAAAAAAATTTGATTCTGTTTGAATGTGCGGCAGTTATCGTTCGTCATGGAAACATTTCTCTTGTTACAACATAAAATGTTGCAGGTAAACTACCCCTTTCCCTTAACCGATCTTCACCAAAATCAATAGACCTTGAGCTCTCTCCAACTCAGGGGGTGCAAAAAATTATTTGATTCGCATTGAATTTTCGGCAGTTATCGTTCGTCATAAAAAAATTACCGTTTTTAAAACATAAAACGTTGCTGATAAACTACCCCTTCCCATAACCGATCTTCAACAAAATCAACAGACCTTGAGTTCTCTTTAGTTCAAAAAGGTATGCAAAAACCTAGTTGATTCTGCTTGAATTTACGGTAGTTATCGTTCGTCATATAAAAAATTACCCTTGTTAAAACATAAAATGTTGCTGGTAAACTACCCCTTTCCCTCAACCGAGCTTCACCAACACCAATACGTATTGAGAACTCTACAATACAGGGCTGTATGCAAAACATCATTCGATTCTGTTTGAATTTGCGGTTGTTATCGTTTACTATAGAAAAAAATTACCCTTGATAAAAAACCGTTGCAGGTAAACTACCCCTTTCCCTTAACCGATCTTCACCAAAAACGACAGGTCTTAGGTACTCTACAATTCAGGGCTGTATGCAAACAATTATTTGATTTAGTTTGAATTTGCGGCTGTTATCGTTTGCCATAGAAAACACCCTTGATAAAACATAAAACGTTGCTGGTAAACTACCCTATTCCACTAACCGATCTTCACCAAAAACAATAGGTCTTGAGAACTCTACAATTCAGGGCTGTATGCAAAACATTAGTTGATTCTCTTTGAATTTACGGCAGTTATCGTTCGTCATAGAAAAAATACCCTTGTTAAAACATAAAACGTTGCTGGTAAACTACCCCTTTCCCTTAACCGATCTTCAACAAAACCAACAGGTCTTGAGAACTGTACATTTCACGGCTGTATGCAAAATATTATATGATTCTGTTTGAATTTGCGGCTGTTATCATTTGCCATATAAAATACCCTTGATAAAACAAAAAACGTGTCTGGTAAACTACCCGTTTCCCTTAACCGATCTTCACCAAAAACAATAGGTCTTTAGTACTCAACAAAACAGGGCTGTATGCAAAAACGTATTTGATTCTGTTTGAGTTTGCGGCTGTTATCATTTGCCAAATAAAATACCCTTGATAAAACAAAAAACGTGTCCGGTAAACTACCCGTTTCCCTTAACCGATCTTCACCAAAAACAGTAGGTCTTTAGTACTCAACAAAACAGGGCTGTATGCAAAAACGTATTTGATTCTGTTTGAATTTGCGGCTCTTATTATTTGCTATAAAAAATACCCTTATAAAACATTAAACGTTGCTGGTAAACTACCCCATTCCCTTAACCGATCTTCACCAACAACAATAGGTATTGAGAGCTCTACAACACAGGGCTGTATGCAAAACATCATTTGATTCTGTTCGAACGTGCGGCTGTTATCGTTTGCCATAGAAAATACCCTTGTTAAAAAAACGTTGCTGGTAAACTACCCCTTTCCCTTAACCGATTTTCACCAAAAACAGAACGTCTTGAGAACTCTACAATTTAGGGCTGTATGCAAATAATCTATTGATTCTGTTTGAATTTGCGGCTGTTATCGTTTGCCATAGGAAATACCCTTGTTAAAACATAAAACGTTACATGTAAACTACCACTTTCCCTTAACCGATCGTCACCAAAAACAACAGGTTTTGAGAACTCTACAATTTAGGGCTGTATGCGAAACATTGTTTGATTCTGTTTGAATTTGCGGCTGTTATCGTTTGCCAAAAAAAAAAAATTTCCCTTGATAAAAAAAAACCGTTGCCGATAAACTACCCCTTTTCCTCAACCGATCTTCACCAAAAACAATAGGCCGCGAGTACTCTACAAATCAGGGCTGTATGCAAAAAATTATTTGATTCTGTTTGAATTTGCGGCAGTTATCGTTTGCCATAGAAAAACAATCTATAGACAGACAGACACACGCACAGACACACACACAGACACTTTTCGAAAAATGACTTTTTTTCATGTTATGAGTGTAGTACAATCATATTCTGCAATAATCTCGTACACGATTTTTTTTGCCATCACCATACTTCCATTTCCTTAAGGGACATGGACGTAAAAAATACCCTTGTTAAAACATAAAACGTTGCTGGTAAACTACCCCTTTCCCTTAACCGATCTTCAACAAAACCAACAGGTCTTGAGAACTGTACATTTCACGGCTGTATGCAAAATATTATATGATTCTGTTTGAATTTGCGGCTGTTATCATTTGCCATATAAAATACCCTTGATAAAACAAAAAAAGTGTCTGGTAAACTACCCGTTTCCCTTAACTGATCTTCACCAAAAACAATAGGTCTTTAGTACTCAACAAGACAGGGCTGTATGCAAAAAACGTATTTGATTCTGTCTGAATTTGCGGCTGTTATCATTTGCCATATAAAATACCCTTGATAAAACGAAAAACGTGTCCGGTAAACTACCCGTTTCCCTTAACCGATCTTCACCAAAAACAATAGGTCTTTAGTACTCAACAAAACAGTGCTGTATGCAAAAACGTATTTGATTCTGTTTGAATTTGCGGCTCTTATCGTTTGCCATAGAAAATACCCTTATAAAACATTAAACGTTGCCGGTAAACTACCCCATTCCCTTAACCGATCTTCAGCAACAACAACAGGTATTGAGAACTCTACAATACAGGGCTGTATGCAAAACATCATTTGATTCTGTTTGAATTTGTGGCTGTTATCGTTTATCATAGAAAAAAATTACACTTGTTAAAAAACCGTTGCTGGTAAACTACCCCTTTCTCTTAACCGATCTTCACCAAAAACGGCAGGTCTTGAGACCTCTACTATAGAGGGACGTATGCAAAAAATATTTGATTCTGTTTGAATTTGCGACTGTTATCGTTTGCCATAGAAAATACGCTTGATAAAAAAACGTTGCCGGTAAACTACCCCTTCCCCTTAAGCGATCTTCACCAAAAGCAGTACGTCTTGAGAACTCTGCAATTTAGGGCTGTGTGCAAATAATCTTTTGATTCTGTTTGAATTTGCGGCTGTTATCGTTTGCCATATAAAATACCCTTGTTAAAAAAACCTTGCAGGTAAACTACCCCTTTCCCTCACCCGATCTTCACCAAAAACAATAGGTGTTGAGACCTCTACAATTTAGGGCTGTATGCAAATAATCTTTTGATTCTGTTTGAATTTGCGGCTGTTATCGTTTGCCATAAGAAATACCCTTGTTAAAAAAACGTTGCTGGTAAACTACCCCTTTCCCTCACCCGATCTTCACCAAAAACAATATGCCGTGAGTAATCTACAAATCAGGGCTGTATGCAAAAAATTATTTGATTCTGTTTGAATTTACGGCAGTTATCGTTTGCCATAGGAAAAAAATCTACAGACAGACAGACACACACAGACACTTTTCGAAAAATGACTTTTTTTCATGTTTTGAGTGTAGTACAATCATATTCTGCAATAATCTCGAACACGATTTTTTTTGCCATCACCATACTTCCATTTCCTTAAGGAACATGGAAGTAAATATCGGTATGGAGAACCATACATGACTTCCATGTTCTAAGATTTATATTTAAAATCATATTCGAAATGAAATATTTCCATAGAAACTACGTCTTTCTACTTATTGCTTCAGCATTAACCACAGTACTGTGCTCACTAACGTATACCACCACCACCTCACGTTTTCGCACTCGATTTTCACCGATGATGGGAGTCGATGGCACTGCCGAAAAGTCTGGTTTTGCAGAAAACATAGGACTACGGCTAAAGAGCCCGGGAAGCAATTTTAACAAAAAACTACTTCTTTGTTGCCGATAACGTAGTACACGTATAAAAAATTCTCCCCTACACCTTCAACTATAATTTTTAATAATAGAAAATTACCCCCACCCCGTTCTCCTAACTTCTTCATTTATAGATATTTCATCTACGTTTCTACAGTGGATTACTATGAGCTTCTTATCAGGATACTTTATTTATAAAAATAAAGTACTTTACTCTTGTTAAAACATAAAATGTTTCCGGTAAACTACCACTTTCTCTTAACAGATCTTCTCCAAAATCAACAGACCTTCCGTCCTCTACAATTCAGAGAAGCATGCAAAAAAAAAATATTTGATTCTGTTTGAATGTGCGGCAGTTATCGTTCGTCATGGAAACATTTCTCTTGTTACAACATAAAATGTTGCAGGTAAACTACCCCTTTCCCTTAACCGATCTTCACCAAAATCAATAGACCTTGAGCTCTCTCCAACTCAGGGGGTGCAAAAAATTATTTGATTCTCATTGAATTTTCGGCAGTTATCGTTCGTCATAAAAAAATTACCGTTTTTAAAACATAAAACGTTGCTGATAAACTACCCCTTCCCATAACCGATCTTCAACAAAATCAACAGACCTTGAGTTCTCTTTAGTTCAAAAAGGTATGCAAAAACCTAGTTGATTCTGCTTGAATTTACGGTAGTTATCGTTCGTCATATAAAAAATTACCCTTGTTAAAACATAAAATGTTGCTGGTAAACTACCCCTTTCCCTCAACCGAGCTTCACCAACACCAATACGTATTGAGAACTCTACAATACAGGGCTGTATGCAAAACATCATTCGATTCTGTTTGAATTTGCGGTTGTTATCGTTTACTATAGAAAAAAATTACCCTTGATAAAAAACCGTTGCAGGTAAACTACCCCTTTCTCTTAACCGATCTTCACCAAAAACGACAGGTCTTAGGTACTATACAATTCAGGCCTGTATGCAAACAATTATTTGATTTAGTTTGAATTTGCGGGTGTTATCGTTTGCCATAGAAAACACCCTTGATAAAACATAAAACGTTGCTGGTAAACTACCCTATTCCACTAACCGATCTTCACCAAAAACAGTAGGTCTTGAGAACTCTACAATTCAGGGCTGTATGCAAAACATTAGTTGATTCTCTTTGAATTTACGGCAGTTATCGTTCGTCATAGAAAAAATACCCTTGTTAAAACATAAAACGTTGCTGGTAAACTACCCCTTTCCCTTAACCGATCTTCAACAAAACCAACAGGTCTTGAGAACTGTTCATTTCACGGCTGTATGCAAAATATTATATGATTCTATTTGAATTTGCGGCTGTTATCATTTGCCATATAAAATACCCTTGATAAAACAAAAAACGTGTCTGGTAAACTACCCGTTTCCCTTAACCGATCTTCACCAAAAACAATAGGTCTTTAGTACTCAACAAAACAGGGCTGTATGCAAAAACGTATTTGATTCTGTTTGAGTTTGCGGCTGTTATCATTTGCCAAATAAAATACCCTTGATAAAACAAAAAACGTGTCTTTAGTACTCAACAAAACAGGGCTGTATGCAAAAACGTATTTGATTCTGTTTGAATTTGCGGCTCTTATCGTTTGCTATAAAAAATACCCTTATAAAACATAAAACGTTGCTGGTAAACTACCCCATTCCCTTAACCGATCTTCACCAACAACAATAGGTATTGAGAGCTCTACAACACAGGGCTGTATGCAAAATATTATTTGATTCTGTTCGAACGTGCGGCTGTTATCGTTTGCCATAGAAATTACCCTTGTTAAAAAAACGTTGCTGGTAAACTACACCTTTCCCTTAACCGATTTTCACCAAAAACAGAACGTCTTGAGAACTCTACAATTTAGGGCTGTATGCAAATAATCTATTGATTCTGTTTGAATTTGCGGCTGTTATCGTTTGCCATAGGAAATACCCTTGTTAAAACATAAAACGTTACATGTAAACTACCACTTTCCCTTAACCGATCGTCACCAAAAACAACAGGTTTTGAGAACTCTACAATTTAGGGCTGTATGCGAAACATTGTTTGATTCTGTTTGAATTTGCGGCTGTTATCGTTTGCCAAAAAAAAAAATTTCCCTTGATAAAAAAAAATCGTTGCAGGTAAACTACCCCTTTTCCTCAACCGATCTTCACCAAAAACAATAGGCCGCGAGTACTCTACAAATCAGGGCTGTATGCAAAAAATTATTTGATTCTGTTTGAATTTGCGGCAGTTATAGTTTGCCATAGAAAAACATTCTATAGACAGACAGACACACGCACAGACACACACACAGACACTTTTCGAAAAATGACTTTTTTTCATGTTATGAGTGTAGTACAATCATATTCTGCAATAATCTCGTACACGATTTTTTTTGCCATCACCATACTTCCATTTCCTTAAGGAACATGGACGTAAAAAATACCCTTGTTAAAACATAAAACGTTGCAGGTAAACTACCCCTTTCCCTTAACCGATCTTCAACAAAACCAACAGGTCTTGAGAACTGTACATTTCACGGCTGTATGCAAAATATTATATGATTCTGTTTGAATTTGCGGCTGTTATCATTTGCCATATAAAATACCCTTGATAAAACAAAAAAAGTGTCTGGTAAACTACCCATTTCCCTTAACTGATCTTCACCAAAAACAATAGGTCTTTAGTACTCAACAAAACAGGGCTGTATGCAAAAAACGTATTTGATTCTGTCTGAATTTGCGGCTGTTATCTTTTGCCATATAAAATACCCTTGATAAAACAAAAAACGTGTCCGGTAAACTACCCGTTTCCCTTAACCGATCTTCACCAAAAACAATAGGTCTTTAGTACTCAACAAAACAGTGCTGTATGCAAAAACGTATTTGATTCTGTTTGAATTTGCGGCTCTTATCGTTTGCCATAGAAAATACCCTTATAAAACATAAAACGATGCTGGTAAACTACCCCATTCCCTTAACCGATCTTCAGCAAAAACAACATGTATTGAGAACTCTACAATACAGGGCTGTATGCAAAACATCATTTGATTCTGTTTGAATTTGTGGCTGTTATCGTTTACCATAGAAAAAAATTACCCTTGTTAAAAAACCGTTGCTGGTAAACTACCCCTTTCTCTTAACCGATCTTCACCAAAAACGACAGGTCTTGAGACCTCTACTGTTGAGGGACGTATGCAAAAAATTATTTGATTCTGTTTGAATTTGCGACTGTTATCGTTTGCCATATAAAATACGCTTGATAAAAAAACGTTGCCGGTAAACTACCCCTTCCCCTTAAGCGATCTTCACCAAAAGCAGTACGTCTTGAGAACTCTGCAATTTAGGGCTGTGTGCAAATAATCTTTTGATTCTGTTTGAATTTGCGGCTGTTATCGTTTGCCATAGGAAATACCCTTGTTAAAACGTAAAACGTTACAGGTAAACTACCCCTTTCCCTTAACCGATCTTCACCAAAAACAACAGGTTTTGATAACTCTATAATTCAGGGCTGTATGCGAAACATTATTTGATTCTGTTTTAATTTGCGGCTGTTATCGTTTGACAAAAAATAATCCCCCTTGATAAAAAAAACCGTTGCAGGTAAACTACCCCTTTTCCTCAACCGATCTTTACCAAAAACAATAGGTCGTGAGTAATCTACAAATCAGGGCTGTATGCAAAAAATTATTTGATTCTGTTTGAATTTACGGCAGTTGTCGTTTGCCATATGAAAAAAATCTACAGACAGACAGACACACACACAGACACTTTTCGAAAAATGACTTTTTTTCATGTTTTGAGTGTAGTACAATCATATTCTGCAATAATCTCGAACACGATTTTTTTTGCCATCACCATACTTCCATTTCCTTAAGGAACATGGAAGTAAATATCGGTATGGAGAACCATACATGACTTCCATGTTCTAAGATTTATATTTAAAATCATATTCGAAATGAAATATTTCCATAGAAACTACGTCTTTCTACTTATTGCTTCAGCATTAACCACAGTACTGTGCTCACTAACGTATACCACCACCACCTCACGTTTTCGCACTCGATTTTCACCGATGATGGGAGTCGATGGCACTGCCGAAAAGTCTGGTTTTGCAGAAAACATAGGACTACGGCTAAAGAGCCCGGGAAGCAATTTTAACAAAAAACTACTTCTTTGTTGCCGATAACGTAGTACACGTATAAAAAATTCTCCCCTACACCTTCAACTATAATTTTTAATAATAGAAAATTACCCCCACCCCGTTCTCCTAACTTCTTCATTTATAGATATTTCATCTACGTTTCTACAGTGGATTACTATGAGCTTCTTATCAGGATACTTTATTTATAAAAATAAAGTACTTTACTCTTGTTAAAACATAAAATGTTTCCGGTAAACTACCACTTTCTCTTAACAGATCTTCTCCAAAATCAACAGACCTTCCGTCCTCTACAATTCAGAGAAGCATGCAAAAAAAAAATATTTGATTCTGTTTGAATGTGCGGCAGTTATCGTTCGTCATGGAAACATTTCTCTTGTTACAACATAAAATGTTGCAGGTAAACTACCCCTTTCCCTTAACCGATCTTCACCAAAATCAATAGACCTTGAGCTCTCTCCAACTCAGGGGGTGCAAAAAATTATTTGATTCTCATTGAATTTTCGGCAGTTATCGTTCGTCATAAAAAAATTACCGTTTTTAAAACATAAAACGTTGCTGATAAACTACCCCTTCCCATAACCGATCTTCAACAAAATCAACAGACCTTGAGTTCTCTTTAGTTCAAAAAGGTATGCAAAAACCTAGTTGATTCTGCTTGAATTTACGGTAGTTATCGTTCGTCATATAAAAAATTACCCTTGTTAAAACATAAAATGTTGCTGGTAAACTACCCCTTTCCCTCAACCGAACTTCACCAACACCAATACGTATTGAGAACTCTACAATACAGGGCTGTATGCAAAACATCATTCGATTCTGTTTGAATTTGCGGTTGTTATCGTTTACTATAGAAAAAAATTACCCTTGATAAAAAACCGTTGCAGGTAAACTACCCCTTTCCCTTAACCGATCTTCACCAAAAACGACAGGTCTTAGGTACTATACAATTCAGGCCTGTATGCAAACAATTATTTGATTTAGTTTGAATTTGCGGCTGTTATCGTTTGCCATAGAAAACACCCTTGATAAAACATAAAACGTTGCTGGTAAACTACCCTATTCCACTAACCGATCTTCACCAAAAACAGTAGGTCTTGAGAACTCTACAATTCAGGGCTGTATGCAAAACATTAGTTGATTCTCTTTGAATTTACGGCAGTTATCGTTCGTCATAGAAAAAATACCCTTGTTAAAACATAAAACGTTGCTGGTAAACTACCCCTTTCCCTTAACCGATCTTCAACAAAACCAACAGGTCTTGAGAACTGTTCATTTCACGGCTGTATGCAAAATATTATATGATTCTGTTTGAATTTGCGGCTGTTATCATTTGCCATATAAAATACCCTTGATAAAACAAAAAACGTGTCTGGTAAACTACCCGTTTCCCTTAACCGATCTTCACCAAAAACAATAGGTCTTTAGTACTCAACAAAACAGGGCTGTATGCAAAAACGTATTTGATTCTGTTTGAGTTTGCGGCTGTTATCATTTGCCAAATAAAATACCCTTGATAAAACAAAAAACGTGTCTTTAGTACTCAACAAAACAGGGCTGTATGCAAAAACGTATTTGATTCTGTTTGAATTTGCGGCTCTTATCGTTTGCTATAAAAAATACCCTTATAAAACATAAAACGTTGCTGGTAAACTACCCCATTCCCTTAACCGATCTTCACCAACAACAATAGGTATTGAGAGCTCTACAACACAGGGCTGTATGCAAAATATTATTTGATTCTGTTCGAACGTGCGGCTGTTATCGTTTGCCATAGAAATTACCCTTGTTAAAAAAACGTTGCTGGTAAACTACCCCTTTCCCTTAACCGATTTTCACCAAAAACAGAACGTCTTGAGAACTCTACAATTTAGGGCTGTATGCAAATAATCTATTGATTCTGTTTGAATTTGCGGCTGTTATCGTTTGCCATAGGAAATACCCTTGTTAAAACATAAAACGTTACATGTAAACTACCACTTTCCCTTAACCGATCGTCACCAAAAACAACAGGTTTTGAGAACTCTACAATTTAGGGCTGTATGCGAAACATTGTTTGATTCTGTTTGAATTTGCGGCTGTTATCGTTTGCCAAAAAAAAAAATTTCCCTTGATAAAAAAAAATCGTTGCAGGTAAACTACCCCTTTTCCTCAACCGATCTTCACCAAAAACAACAGGCCGCGAGTACTCTACAAATCAGGGCTGTATGCAAAAAATTATTTGATTCTGTTTGAATTTGCGGCAGTTATAGTTTGCCATAGAAAAACATTCTATAGACAGACAGACACACGCACAGACACACACACAGACACTTTTCGAAAAATGACTTTTTTTCATGTTATGAGTGTAGTACAATCATATTCTGCAATAATCTCGTACACGATTTTTTTTGCCATCACCATACTTCCATTTCCTTAAGGAACATGGACGTAAAAAATACCCTTGTTAAAACATAAAACGTTGCAGGTAAACTACCCCTTTCCCTTAACCGATCTTCAACAAAACCAACAGGTCTTGAGAACTGTACATTTCACGGCTGTATGCAAAATATTATATGATTCTGTTTGAATTTGCGGCTGTTATCATTTGCCATATAAAATACCCTTGATAAAACAAAAAAAGTGTCTGGTAAACTACCCATTTCCCTTAACTGATCTTCACCAAAAACAATAGGTCTTTAGTACTCAACAAAACAGGGCTGTATGCAAAAAACGTATTTGATTCTGTCTGAATTTGCGGCTGTTATCTTTTGCCATATAAAATACCCTTGATAAAACAAAAAACGTGTCCGGTAAACTACCCGTTTCCCTTAACCGATCTTCACCAAAAACAATAGGTCTTTAGTACTCAACAAAACAGTGCTGTATGCAAAAACGTATTTGATTCTGTTTGAATTTGCGGCTCTTATCGTTTGCCATAGAAAATACCCTTATAAAACATAAAACGATGCTGGTAAACTACCCCATTCCCTTAACCGATCTTCAGCAAAAACAACATGTATTGAGAACTCTACAATACAGGGCTGTATGCAAAACATCATTTGATTCTGTTTGAATTTGTGGCTGTTATCGTTTACCATAGAAAAAAATTACCCTTGTTAAAAAACCGTTGCTGGTAAACTACCCCTTTCTCTTAACCGATCTTCACCAAAAACGACAGGTCTTGAGACCTCTACTGTTGAGGGACGTATGCAAAAAATTATTTGATTCTGTTTGAATTTGCGACTGTTATCGTTTGCCATATAAAATACGCTTGATAAAAAAACGTTGCCGGTAAACTACCCCTTCCCCTTAAGCGATCTTCACCAAAAGCAGTACGTCTTGAGAACTCTGCAATTTAGGGCTGTGTGCAAATAATCTTTTGATTCTGTTTGAATTTGCGGCTGTTATCGTTTGCCATAGGAAATACCCTTGTTAAAACGTAAAACGTTACAGGTAAACTACCCCTTTCCCTTAACCGATCTTCACCAAAAACAACAGGTTTTGATAACTCTATAATTCAGGGCTGTATGCGAAACATTATTTGATTCTGTTTTAATTTGCGGCTGTTATCGTTTGACAAAAAAATAATCCCCCTTGATAAAAAAAACCGTTGCAGGTAAACTACCCCTTTTCCTCAACCGATCTTTACCAAAAACAATAGGTCGTGAGTAATCTACAAATCAGGGCTGTATGCAAAAAATTATTTGATTCTGTTTGAATTTACGGCAGTTGTCGTTTGCCATATGAAAAAAATCTACAGACAGACAGACACACACTCAGACACTTTTCGAAAAATGACTTTTTTTCATGTTTTGAGTGTAGTACAATCATATTCTGCAATAATCTCGAACACGATTTTTTTTGCCATCACATACTTCCATTTCCTTAAGGAACATTGAAGTAAATATCGGTATGGAGAACCATACATGACTTCCATGTTCTAAGATTTATATTTAAAATCATATTCGAAATGAAATATTTCCATAGAAACTACGTCTTTCTACTTATTGCTTCAGCATTAACCACAGTACTGTGCTCACTAACGTATACCACCACCACCTCACGTTTTCGCACTCGATTTTCACCGATGATGGGAGTCGATGGCACTGCCGAAAAGTCTGGTTTTGCAGAAAACATATGACTACGGCTAATGAGCCCGGGAAGCAATTTTAACAAAAAACTACTTCTTTGTTGCCGATAACGTAGTACACGTATAAAAAATTCTCCCCTACACCTTCAACTATAATTTTTAATAATAGAAAATTACCCCCACCCCGTTCTCCTAACTTCTTCATTTATAGATATTTCATCTACGTTTCTACAGTGGATTACTATGAGCTTCTTATCAGGATACTTTATTTATAAAAATAAAGTACTTTACTCTTGTTAAAACATAAAATGTTTCCGGTAAACTACCACTTTCTCTTAACAGATCTTCTCCAAAATCAACAGACCTTCCGTCCTCTACAATTCAGGGAAGCATGCAAAAAAAAAATATTTGATTCTGTTTGAATGTGCGGCAGTTATCGTTCGTCATGGAAACATTTCTCTTGTTACAACATAAAATGTTGCAGGTAAACTACCCCTTTCCCTTAACCGATCTTCACCAAAATCAATAGACCTTGAGCTCTCTCCAACTCAGGGGGTGCAAAAAATTATTTGATTCTCATTGAATTTTCGGCAGTTATCGTTCGTCATAAAAAATTACCGTTTTTAAAACATAAAACGTTGCTGATAAACTACCCCTTCCCATAACCGATCTTCAACAAAATCAACAGACCTTGAGTTCTCTTTAGTTCAAAAAGGTATGCAAAAGCCTAGTTGATTCTGCTTGAATTTACGGTAGTTATCGTTCGTCATATAAAAAATTACCCTTGTTAAAACATAAAATGTTGCTGGTAAACTACCCCTTTCCCTCAACCGAGCTTCACCAACACCAATACGTATTGAGAACTCTACAATACAGGGCTGTATGCAAAACATCATTCGATTCTGTTTGAATTTGCGGTTGTTATCGTTTACTATAGAAAATATCGGTATGGAGAACCATACATGACTTCCATATTCTAAGATTTATATTTAAAATCATTTTCAGCCAAACAGCCAGGGAAGGAATTTTAACAAAAAAATAATTCTTTGTTGCCAATAACGTAGTACACATATAAAAAAAAAATTATCCCCTCCCCCTTCAACTATAATTTTGATTTATAGAAAATTACCCCCAGCCCGTTCAACTAGCCTCTTCATTTATAGATATTTCATCTACGTTTCTACAGTGGATTATTAAGATCTTATCAGGATACTTTATCAAAATTAAGTACTTTACTCATGTAAACTGCCCTTTCCCCGTAACCGATCTTCACCAAAATCAACAGACATTGAGTTCTCTATAGCTCAGGCACATATGTAAAAAATTATTTGATTCTGTTTGAATTTACGGCAGTTATTATTCGTCATATAAAAAATTACCCATGTTAAAACATAAAACATGAGATTTATAAAACATATCAAAGATTTATATTTAAAATCATTTTTGAAATAAAATATTTTCATAGAACCTACTAACGCTGGGGAAATCTGAGGAGCCAATCAGAGTTGGGCCTACCTGTCACTCTGCTGAATTTGGTGGAAAGCCCTGTCACTGTCGTCAAAGTATCAGCCTTGACAGGGTCCTCTTTTTCTGCAAAATGGGAGAGGCTTTTGATGGAGTGAGTGACGTGGTCCCCACCTCAATGAAGAACCCATTGTTTTATAAAAATATATTTAAATTTTGAAAACTGAAAATTTTTTCTTGTTGTAAATATTTACATTTTATAATCAAAATGACTTTATTTTTTTACCTGGCAACAAAATTATTTTATTTTCAACAATTACCATTGTTTCAAAAGGTTTAAATAAATTTCCAAGTACTTTACTCTTGTTAAAACGTAAAAGGTTGCTGGTAAACTACCCCTTCCCCTTAACCGATCTTCACCAAAATCTAAAGGACGTGAGTCTTCTACAATTCACTGACGTATGCAAAAAGTTATTTGATTCTGTTCGAATTTGCGGCTGTTATCGTTTGCCATAGAAAATACGCTTGATAAAAAACGTTGCAGGTAAACTACCCCTTTTCCTCAACCGATCTTTACCAAAAACAACAAGTCTTGAGTACTCTACAAATCAGGGCTGTATGCAGAAAATTATTTGATTCTGTTTGAATTTGCTGCTGTTATCGTTTGCCATAGGAAAAAAATCTACAGACAGACAGACACACACAGACACTTTTCGAAAAATGACTTTTTTTCATGTTTTGAGTGTAGTACAATCATATTCTGCAATAATCTCGAACACGATTTTTTTTGCCATCACCATACTTCCATTTCCTTAAGGAACATGGAAGTAAATATCGGTATGGAGAACCATACATGACTTCCATGTTCTAAGATTTATATTTAAAATCATATTCGAAATGAAATATTTCCATGGAAACTACGTCTTTCTACTTATTGCTTCAGCATTAACCACAGTACTGTGCTCACTAACGTATACCACCACCACCTCACGTTTTCGCACTCGATTTTCACCGATGATGGGAGTCGATGGCACTGCCGAAAAGTCTGGTTTTGCAGAAAACATAGGACTACGGCTAAAGAGCCCGGGAAGCAATTTTAACAAAAAACTACTTCTTTGTTGCCGATAACGTAGTACACGTATAAAAAATTCTCCCCTACACCTTCAACTATAATTTTTAATAATAGAAAATTACCCCCACCCCGTTCTCCTAACTTCTTCATTTATAGATATTTCATCTACGTTTCTACAGTGGATTACTATGAGCTTCTTATCAGGATACTTTATTTATAAAAATAAAGTACTTTACTCTTGTTAAAACATAAAATGTTTCCGGTAAACTACCACTTTCTCTTAACAGATCTTCTCCAAAATCAACAGACCTTCCTTCCGTCCTCTACAATTCAGAGAAGCATGCAAAAAAAAAATATTTGATTCTGTTTGAATGTGCGGCAGTTATCGTTCGTCATGGAAACATTTCTCTTGTTACAACATAAAATGTTGCAGGTAAACTACCCCTTTCCCTTAACCGATCTTCACCAAAATCAATAGACCTTGAGCTCTCTCCAACTCAGGGGGTGCAAAAAATTATTTGATTCTCATTGAATTTTCGGCAGTTATCGTTCGTCATAAAAAAATTACCGGTTTTAAAACATAAAACGTTGCTGATAAACTACCCCTTCCCTTAACCGATGTTCAACAAAATCAACAGACCTTGAGTTCTCTTTAGTTCAAAAAGGTAGCAAAACCTTAGTTGATTCTGCTTGAATTTACGGTAGTTATCGTTCGTCATATAAAAAATTACCCTTGTTAAAACATAAAATGTTGCTGGTAAACTACCCCTTTCCCTCAACCGAGCTTCACCAACACCAATACGTATTGAGAACTCTACAATACAGGGCTGTATGCAAAACATCATTCGATTCTGTTTGAATTTGCGGTTGTTATCGTTTACTATAGAAAAAAATTACCCTTGATAAAAAACCGTTGCAGGTAAACTACCCCTTTCCCTTAACCGATCTTCACCAAAAACGACAGGTCTTAGGTACTATACAATTTAGGCCTGTATGCAAACAATTATTTGATTTAGTTTGAATTTGCGGCTGTTATCGTTTGCCATAAAAAACAACCTTGATAAAACATAAAACGTTGCTGGTAAACTACCCTATTCCACTAACCGATCTTCACCAAAAACAGTAGGTCTTGAGAACTCTACAATTCAGGGCTGTATGCAAAACATTAGTTGATTCTCTTTGAATTTACGGCAGTTATCGTTCGTCATAGAAAAAAA
The DNA here is from genome assembly GCA_034769895.1 of Magicicada septendecula. NCBI lineage: Eukaryota > Metazoa > Arthropoda > Insecta > Hemiptera > Cicadidae > Magicicada > Magicicada septendecula. The sequence goes on from CM068372.1 coordinate 172,290,097, forward strand.
ACCCTTTTTAAACCTTAAAACGTTGCTGGTAAACTACCCCTTTCCCTTAACCGATCTTCAACAAAACCAACAGGTCTTGAGAACTCTACATTTCACGGCTGTATGCAAAATATTATATGATTCTGTTTGAATTTGCGGCTGTTATCATTTGCCATATAAAATACCCTTGTTAAAACGAAAAACGTGTCTGGTAAACTACCCGTTGCCCTTAACCGATCTTCACCAAAAACAATAGGTCTTTAGTACTCAACAAAACAGGGCTGTATGCAAAAACGTATTTGATTCTGTTTGAGTTTGCGGCTGTTATCATTTGCCAAATAAAATACCCTTGATAAAACAAAAAACGTGTCCGGTAAACTACCCGTTTCCCTTAACCGATCTTCACCAAAAACAACAGGTATTGAGAACTCTACAATACAGGGCTGTATGCAAAACATCATTTGATTCTGTTTGAATTTGTGGCTGTTATCGTTTACCATAAAAAAATTACCCTTGTTAAAAAACCGTTGCTGGTAAACTACCCCTTTCTCTTAACCGATCTTCACCAAAAACGACAGGTCTTGAGACCTCTACTATAGAGGGACGTATGCAAAAAATATTTGATTCTGTTTGAATTTGCGACTGTTATCGTTTGCCATAGAAAATACGCTTGATAAAAAAACGTTGCCGGTAAACTACCCCTTCCCCTTAAGCGATCTTCACCAAAAGCAGTACGTCTTGAGAACTCTGCAATTTAGGGCTGTGTGCAAATAATCTTTTGATTCTGTTTGAATTTGCGGCTGTTATCGTTTGCCATAGGAAATACCCTTGTTAAAACGTTACAGGTAAACTACCACTTTACCTTAACCGATCTTCACCAAAAACAATAGGTCTTGAGAACGCTACAATTTAGGGCTGTATGCAAATAATCTTTTGATTCTGTTTGAATTTGCGGCTGTTATCGTTTGCCATAGGAAATACCCTTGTTAAAACATAAAACGTTACAGGTAAACTACCCCTTTTCCTCAACCGATCTTCACCAAAAACAACAGGTCGTGAGTAATCTACAAATCAGGGCTGTATGCAAAAAATTATTTGATTCTGTTTGAATTTACGGCAGTTATCGTTTGCCATAGGAAAAAATCTACAGACAGACAGACACACACACAGACACTTTTCGAAAAATGACTTTTTTTCATGTTTTGAGTGTAGTACAATCATATTCTGCAATAATCTCGAACACGATTTTTTTTGCCATCACCATACTTCCATTTCCTTGAGGAACATGGAAGTAAATATCGGTATGGAGAACCATACATGACTTCCATGTTCTAAGATTTATATTTAAAATCATATTCGAAATGAAATATTTCCATAGAAACTACGTCTTTCTACTTATTGCTTCAGCATTAACCACAGTACTGTGCTCACTAACGTATACCACCACCACCTCACGTTTTCGCACTCGATTTTCACCGATGATGGGAGTCGATGGCACTGCCGAAAAGTCTGGTTTTGCAGAAAACATAGGACTACGGCTAATGAGCCCGGGAAGCAATTTTAACAAAAAACTACTTCTTTGTTGCCGATAACGTAGTACATGTATAAAAAATTCTCCCCTACACCTTCAACTATAATTTTTAATAATAGAAAATTACCCCCACCCCGTTCACCTAACTTCTTCATTTATAGATATTTCATCTACGTTTCTACAGTGGATTACTATGAGCTTCTTATCAGGATACTTTATTTATAAAAATAAAGTACTTTACTCTTGTTAAAACATAAAATGTTTCCGGTAAACTACCACTTTCTCTTAACAGATCTTCTCCAAAATCAACAGACCTTCCGTCCTCTACAATTCAGGGAAGCATGCAAAAAAAAAATATTTGATTCTGTTTGAATGTGCGGCAGTTATCGTTCGTCATTGAAACATTTCTCTTGTTACAACATAAAATGTTGCAGGTAAACTACCCCTTTCCCTTAACCGATCTTCACCAAAATCAGTAGACCTTGAGCTCTCTCCAACTCAGGGGGTGCAAAAAATTATTTGATTCTCATTGAATTTTCGGCAGTTATCGTTCGTCATAAAAAAATTACCGTTTTTAAAACTTAAAACGTTGCAGATAAACTACCCCTTCCCATAACCGATCTTCAACAAAATCAACAGACCTTGAGTTCTCTTTAGTTCAAAAAGGTATGCAAAAACCTAGTTGATTCTGCTTGAATTTACGGTAGTTATCGTTCGTCATATAAAAAATTACCCTTGTTAAAACATAAAATGTTGCTGGTAAACTACCCCTTTCCCTCAACCGAGCTTCACCAACACCAATACGTATTGAGAACTCTACAATACAGGGCTGTATGCAAAACATCATTCGATTCTGTTTGAATTTGCGGTTGTTATCGTTTACTATAGAAAAAAATTACCCTTGATAAAAAACCGTTGCAGGTAAACTACCCCTTTCCCTTAACCGATCTTCACCAAAAACGACAGGTCTTAGGTACTCTACAATTCAGGGCTGTATGCAAACAATTATTTGATTTAGTTTGAATTTGCGGCTGTTATCGTTTGCCATAGAAAACACCCTTGATAAAACATAAAACGTTGCTGGTAAACTACCCTATTCCACTAACCGATCTTCACCAAAAACAATAGGTCTTGAGAACTCTACAATTCAGGGCTGTATGCAAAACATTAGTTGATTCTCTTTGAATTTACGGCAGTTATCGTTCGTCATAGAAAAAATACCCTTGTTAAAACATAAAACGTTGCTGGTAAACTACCCCTTTCCCTTAACCGATCTTCAACAAAACCAACAGGTCTTGAGAACTGTGCATTTCACGGCTGTATGCAAAATATTATATGATTCTGTTTGAATTTGCGGCTGTTATCATTTGCCATATAAAATACCCTTGATAAAACAAAAAACGTGTCTGGTAAACTGCCCGTTTCCCTTAACCGATCTTCACCAAAAACAATAGGTCTTTAGTACTCAACAAAACAGAGCTGTATGCAAAACCGTATTTGATTCTGTTTGAGTTTGCGGCTGTTATCATTTGCCAAATAAAATACCCTTGATAAAACAAAAAACGTGTCCGGTAAACTACCCGTTTCCCTTAACCGATCATCACCAAAAACAATAGGTCTTTAGTACTCAACAAAACAGGGCTGTATGCAAAAACGTATTTGATTCTGTTTGAATTTGCGGCTCTTATCGTTTGCTATAAAAAATACCCTTATAAAACATAAAACGTTGCAGGTAAACTACCCCATTCCCTTAACCGATCTTCACCAACAACAATAGGTATTGAGAGCTCTACAACACAGGGCTGTATGCAAAACATCATTTGATTCTGTTCGAACGTGCGGCTGTTATCGTTTGCCATAGAAAATACCCTTGTTAAAAAAACGTTGCTGGTAAACTACCCCTTTCCCTTAACCGATTTTCACCAAAAACAGAACGTCTTGAGAACTCTACAATTTAGGGCTGTATGCAAATAATCTATTGATTCTGTTTGAATTTGCGGCTGTTATCGTTTGCCATAGGAAATACCCTTGTTAAAACATAAAACGTTACATGTAAACTACCACTTTCCCTTAACCGATCGTCACCAAAAACAACAGGTTTTGAGAACTCTACAATTTAGGGCTGTACGCGAAACATTGTTTGATTCTGTTTGAATTTGCGGCTGTTATCGTTTGCCAAAAAAAAAAATTTCCCTTGATAAAAAAAAACCGTTGCCGGTAAACTACCCCTTTTCCTCAACCGATCTTCACCAAAAACAATAGGCCGCGAGTACTCTACAAATCAGGGCTGTATGCAAAAAATTATTTGATTCTGTTTGAATTTGCGTCAGTTATCGTTTGCCATAGAAAAACAATCTATAGACAGACAGACACACGCTCAGACACACACACAGACACTTTTCGAAAAATGACTTTTTTTCATGTTATGAGTGTAGTACAATCATATTCTGCAATAATCTCGTACACGATTTTTTTTGCCATCACCATACTTCCATTTCCTTAAGGAACATGGACGTAAAAAATACCCTTGTTAAAACATAAAACGTTGCTGGTAAACTACCCCTTTCCCTTAACCATCTTCAACAAAACCAACAGGTCTTGAGAACTGTACATTTCACGGCTGTATGCAAAATATTATATGATTCTGTTTGAATTTGCGGCTGTTATCATTTGCCATATAAAATACCCTTGATAAAACAAAAAAAGTGTCTGGTAAACTACCCGTTTCCCTTAACTGATCTTCACCAAAAACAATAGGTCTTTAGTACTCAACAAGACAGGGCTGTATGCAAAAAACGTATTTGATTCTGTCTGAATTTGCGGCTGTTATCATTTGCCATATAAAATACCCTTGATAAAACGAAAAACGTGTCCGGTAAACTACCCGTTTCCCTTAACCGATCTTCACCAAAAACAATAGGTCTTTAGTACTCAACAAAACAGTGCTGTATGCAAAAACGTATTTGATTCTGTTTGAATTTGCGGCTCTTATCGTTTGCCATAGAAAATACCCTTATAAAACATAAAACGTTGCCGGTAAACTACCCCATTCCCTTAACCGATCTTCAGCAACAACAACAGGTATTGAGAACTCTACAATACAGGGCTGTATGCAAAACATCATTTGATTCTGTTTGAATTTGTGGCTGTTATCGTTTACCATAGAAAAAAATTACCCTTGTTAAAAAACCGTTGCTGGTAAACTACCCCTTTCTCTTAACCGATCTTCACCAAAAACGGCAGGTCTTGAGACCTCTACTATAGAGGGACGTATGCAAAAAATATTTGATTCTGTTTGAATTTGCGACTGTTATCGTTTGCCATAGAAAATACGCTTGATAAAAAAACGTTGCCGGTAAACTACCCCTTCCCCTTAAGCGATCTTCACCAAAAGCAGTACGTCTTGAGAACTCTGCAATTTAGGGCTGTGTGCAAATAATCTTTTGATTCTGTTTGAATTTGCGGCTGTTATCGTTTGCCATAGGAAATACCCTTGTTAAAACGTAAAACGTTACAGGTAAACTACCCCTTTCCCTTAACCGATCTTCACCAAAAACAATTGGTCTTGAGAACTCTACAATTTAGGGCTGTATGCAAATAATCTTTTGATTCTGTTTGAATTTGCGGCTGTTATCGTTTGCCATAGGAAATACCCTTGTTAAAACATAAAACGTTACTGGTAAACTACCCCTTTTCCTCAACCGATCTTCACCAAAAACAATAGGTCGTGAGTAATCTACAAATCAGGGCTGTATGCAAAAAATTATTTGATTCTGTTTGAATTTACGGCAGTTATCGTTTGCCATAGGAAAAAATCTACAGACAGACAGACACACACACAGACACTTTTCGAAAAATGACTTTTTTTCATGTTTTGAGTGTAGTACAATCATATTCTGCAATAATCTCGAACACGATTTTTTTTGCCATCACCATACTTCCATTTCCTTAAGGAACATGGAAGTAAATATCGGTATGGAGAACCATACATGACTTCCATGTTCTAAGATTTATATTTAAAATCATATTCGAAATGAAATATTTCCATAGAAACTACGTCTTTCTACTTATTGCTTCAGCATTAACCACAGTACTGTGCTCACTAACGTATACCACCACCACCTCACGTTTTCGCACTCGATTTTCACCGATGATGGGAGTCGATGGCACTGCCGAAAAGTCTGGTTTTGCAGAAAACATAGGACTACGGCTAATGAGCCCGGGAAGCAATTTTAACAAAAAACTACTTCTTTGTTGCCGATAACGTAGTACATGTATAAAAAATTCTCCCCTACACCTTCAACTATAATTTTTAATAATAGAAAATTACCCCCACCCCGTTCTCCTAACTTCTTCATTTATAGATATTTCATCTACGTTTCTACAGTGGATTACTATGAGCTTCTTATCAGGATACTTTATTTATAAAAATAAAGTACTTTACTCTTGTTAAAACATAAAATGTTTCCGGTAAACTACCACTTTCTCTTAACAGATCTTCTCCAAAATCAACAGACCTTCCGTCCTCTACAATTCAGGGAAGCATGCAAAAAAAAAATATTTGATTCTGTTTGAATGTGCGGCAGTTATCGTTCGTCATGGAAACATTTCTCTTGTTACAACATAAAATGTTGCAGGTAAACTACCCCTTTCCCTTAACCGATCTTCACCAAAATCAGTAGACCTTGAGCTCTCTCCAACTCAGGGGGTGCAAAAAATTATTTGATTCTCATTGAATTTTCGGCAGTTATCGTTCGTCATAAAAAAATTACCGTTTTTAAAACATAAAACGTTGCTGATAAACTACCCCTTGCCATAACCGATCTTCAACAAAATCAACAGACCTTGAGTTCTCTTTAGTTCAAAAAGGTATGCAAAAACCTAGTTGATTCTGCTTGAATTTACGGTAGTTATCGTTCGTCATATAAAAAATTACCCTTGTTAAAACATAAAATGTTGCTGGTAAACTACCCCTTTCCCTCAACCGAGCTTCACCAACACCAATACGTATTGAGAACTCTACAATACAGGGCTGTATGCAAAACATCATTCGATTCTGTTTGAATTTGCGGTTGTTATCGTTTACTATAGAAAAAAATTACCCTTGATAAAAAACCGTTGCAGGTAAACTACCCCTTTCCCTTAACCGATCTTCACCAAAAACGACAGGTCATAGGTACTCTACAATTCAGGGCTGTATGCAAACAATTATTTGATTTAGTTTGAATTTGCGGCTGTTATCGTTTGCCATAGAAAACACCCTTGATAAAACATAAAACGTTGCTGGTAAACTACCCTATTCCACTAACCGATCTTCACCAAAAACAATAGGTCTTGAGAACTCTACAATTCAGGGCTGTATGCAAAACATTAGTTGATTCTCTTTGAATTTACGGCAGTTATCGTTCGTCATAGAAAAAATACCCTTGTTAAAACATAAAACGTTGCTGGTAAACTACCCCTTTCCCTTAACCGATCTTCAACAAAACCAACAGGTCTTGAGAACTGTGCATTTCACGGCTGTATGCAAAATATTATATGATTCTGTTTGAATTTGCGGCTGTTATCATTTGCCATATAAAATACCCTTGATAAAACAAAAAACGTGTCTGGTAAACTGCCCGTTTCCCTTAACCGATCTTCACCAAAAACAATAGGTCTTTAGTACTCAACAAAACAGGGCTGTATGCAAAACCGTATTTGATTCTGTTTGAGTTTGCGGCTGTTATCATTTGCCAAATAAAATACCCTTGATAAAACAAAAAACGTGTCCGGTAAACTACCCGTTTCCCTTAACCGATCATCACCAAAAACAATAGGTCTTTAGTACTCAACAAAACAGGGCTGTATGCAAAAACGTATTTGATTCTGTTTGAATTTGCGGCTCTTATCGTTTGCTATAAAAAATACCCTTATAAAACATAAAACGTTGCAGGTAAACTACCCCATTCCCTTAACCGATCTTCACCAACAACAATAGGTATTGAGAGCTCTACAACACAGGGCTGTATGCAAAACATCATTTGATTCTGTTCGAACGTGCGGCTGTTATCGTTTGCCATAGAAAATACCCTTGTTAAAAAAACGTTGCTGGTAAACTACCCCTTTTCCTTAACCGATTTTCACCAAAAACAGAACGTCTTGAGAACTCTACAAATTAGGGCTGTATGCAAATAATCTATTGATTCTGTTTGAATTTGCGGCTGTTATCGTTTGCCATAGGAAATACCCTTGTTAAAACATAAAACGTTACATGTAAACTACCACTTTCCCTTAACCGATCGTCACCAAAAACAACAGGTTTTGAGAACTCTACAATTTAGGGCTGTACGCGAAACATTGTTTGATTCTGTTTGAATTTGCGGCTGTTATCGTTTGCCAAAAAAAAAAATTTCCCTTGATAAAAAAAAACCGTTGCCGGTAAACTACCCCTTTTCCTCAACCGATCATCACCAAAAACAATAGGCCGCGAGTACTCTACAAATCAGGGCTGTATGCAAAAAATTATTTGATTCTGTTTGAATTTGCGGCAGTTATCGTTTGCCATAGAAAAACAATCTATAGACAGACAGACACACGCTCAGACACACACACAGACACTTTTCGAAAAATGACTTTTTTTCATGTTATGAGTGTAGTACAATCATATTCTGCAATAATCTCGTACACGATTTTTTTTGCCATCACCATACTTCCATTTCCTTAAGGAACATGGACGTAAAAAATACCCTTGTTAAAACATAAAACGTTGCTGGTAAACTACCCCTTTCCCTTAACCGATCTTCAACAAAACCAACAGGTCTTGAGAACTGTACATTTCACGGCTGTATGCAAAATATTATATGATTCTGTTTGAATTTGCGGCTGTTATCATTTGCCATATAAAATACCCTTGATAAAACAAAAAAAGTGTCTGGTAAACTACCCGTTTCCCTTAACTGATCTTCACCAAAAACAATAGGTCTTTAGTACTCAACAAGACAGGGCTGTATGCAAAAAACGTATTTGATTCTGTCTGAATTTGCGGCTGTTATCATTTGCCATATAAAATACCCTTGATAAAACGAAAAACGTGTCCGGTAAACTACCCGTTTCCCTTAACCGATCTTCACCAAAAACAATAGGTCTTTAGTACTCAACAAAACAGTGCTGTATGCAAAAACGTATTTGATTCTGTTTGAATTTGCGGCTCTTATCGTTTGCCATAGAAAATACCCTTATAAAACATAAAACGTTGCCGGTAAACTACCCCATTCCCTTAACCGATCTTCAGCAACAACAACAGGTATTGAGAACTCTACAATACAGGGCTGTATGCAAAACATCATTTGATTCTGTTTGAATTTGTGGCTGTTATCGTTTACCATAGAAAAAAATTACCCTTGTTAAAAAACCGTTGCTGGTAAACTACCCCTTTCTCTTAACCGATCTTCACCAAAAACGGCAGGTCTTGAGACCTCTACTATAGAGGGACGTATGCAAAAAATATTTGATTCTGTTTGAATTTGCGACTGTTATCGTTTGCCATAGAAAATACGCTTGATAAAAAAACGTTGCCGGTAAACTACCCCTTCCCCTTAAGCGATCTTCACCAAAAGCAGTACGTCTTGAGAACTCTGCAATTTAGGGCTGTGTGCAAATAATCTTTTGATTCTGTTTGAATTTGCGGCTGTTATCGTTTGCCATAGGAAATACCCTTGTTAAAACGTAAAACGTTACAGGTAAACTACCCCTTTCCCTTAACCGATCTTCACCAAAAACAATTGGTCTTGAGAACTCTACAATTTAGGGCTGTATGCAAATAATCTTTTGATTCTGTTTGAATTTGCGGCTGTTATCGTTTGCCATAGGAAATACCCTTGTTAAAACATAAAACGTTACTGGTAAACTACCCCTTTTCCTCAACCGATCTTCACCAAAAACAATAGGTCGTGAGTAATCTACAAATCAGGGCTGTATGCAAAAAATTATTTGATTCTGTTTGAATTTACGGCAGTTATCGTTTGCCATAGGAAAAAATCTACAGACAGACAGACACACACACAGACACTTTTCGAAAAATGACTTTTTTTCATGTTTTGAGTGTAGTACAATCATATTCTGCAATAATCTCGAACACGATTTTTTTTGCCATCACCATACTTCCATTTCCTTAAGGAACATGGAAGTAAATATCGGTATGGAGAACCATACATGACTTCCATGTTCTAAGATTTATATTTAAAATCATATTCGAAATGAAATATTTCCATAGAAACTACGTCTTTCTACTTATTGCTTCAGCATTAACCACAGTACTGTGCTCACTAACGTATACCACCACCACCTCACGTTTTCGCACTCGATTTTCACCGATGATGGGAGTCGATGGCACTGCCGAAAAGTCTGGTTTTGCAGAAAACATAGGACTACGGCTAATGAGCCCGGGAAGCAATTTTAACAAAAAACTACTTCTTTGTTGCCGATAACGTAGTACACGTATAAAAAATTCTCCCCTACACCTTCAACTATAATTTTTAATAATAGAAAATTACCCCCACCCCGTTCTCCTAACTTCTTCATTTATAGATATTTCATCTACGTTTCTACAGTGGATTACTATGAGCTTCTTATCAGGATACTTTATTTATAAAAATAAAGTACTTTACTCTTGTTAAAACATAAAATGTTTCCGGTAAACTACCACTTTCTCTTAACAGATCTTCTCCAAAATCAACAGACCTTCCGTCCTCTACAATTCAGAGAAGCATGCAAAAAAAAAATATTTGATTCTGTTTGAATGTGCGGCAGTTATCGTTCGTCATGGAAACATTTCTCTTGTTACAACATAAAATGTTGCAGGTAAACTACCCCTTTCCCTTAACTGATCTTCACCAAAATCAATAGACCTTGAGCTCTCTCCAACTCAGGGGGTGCAAAAAATTATTTGATTCTCATTGAATTTTCGGCAGTTATCGTTCGTCATAAAAAAATTACCGGTTTTAAAACATAAAACGTTGCTGATAAACTACCCCTTCCCTTAACCGATGTTCAACAAAATCAACAGACCTTGAGTTCTCTTTAGTTCAAAAAGGTAGCAAAACCCTAGTTGATTCTGCTTGAATTTGTGGCTGTTATCGTTTACCATAGAAAAAAATTACCCTTGTTAAAAAACCGTTGCTGGTAAACTACCCCTTTCTCTTAACCGATCTTCACCAAAAACGACGGGTCTTGAGACCTCTACTGTTGAGGGATGTATGCAAAAAATTATTTGATTCTGTTTGAATTTGCGACTGTTATCGTTTGCCATAGAAAATACGCTTGATAAAAAAACGATGCCGGTAAACTACCCCTTCCGCTTAAGCGATCTTCACCAAAAGCAGTACGTCTTGAGAACTCTGCAATTTAGGGCTGTGTGCAAATAATCTTTTGATTCTGTTTGAATTTGCGGCTGTTATCGTTTGCCATAGGAAATACCCTTGTTAAAACGTAAAACGTTACCGGTAAACTACCCCTTTACCTTAACCGATCTTCACCAAAAACAATAGGTCTTGAGGACGCAACAATTTAGGGCTGTATGCAAATAATCTTTTGATTCTGTTTGAATTTGCGGCTGTTATCGTTTGACAAAGAAAAAATCCCCCTTGATAAAAAAAACCGTTGCAGGTAAACTACCCCTTTTCCTCAACCGATCTTTACCAAAAACAATAGGTCGTGAGTAATCTACAAATCAGGGCTGTATGCAAAAAATTATTTGATTCTGTTTGAATTTACGGCAGTTATCGTTTGCCATAGGAAAAAAATCTACAGACAGACAGACACACACACAGACACTTTTCGAAAAATGATTTTTTTTCATGTTTTGAGTGTAGTACAATCATATTCTGCAATAATCTCGAACACGATTTTTTTTGCCATCACCATACTTCCATTTCCTTAAGGAACATGGAAGTAAATATCGGTATGGAGAACCATACATGACTTCCATGTTCTAAGATTTATATTTAAAATCATATTCGAAATGAAATATTTCCATAGAAACTACGTCTTTCTACTTATTGCTTCAGCATTAACCACAGTACTGTGCTCACTAACGTATACCACCACCACCTCACGTTTTCGCACTCGATTTTCACCGATGATGGGAGTCGATGGCACTGCCGAAAAGTCTGGTTTTGCAGAAAACATATGACTACGGCTAATGGGCCCGGGAAGCAATTTTAACAAAAAACTACTTCTTTGTTGCCGATAACGTAGTACACGTATAAAAAATTCTCCCCTACACCTTCAACTATAATTTTTAATAATAGAAAATTACCCCCACCCCGTTCTCCTAACTTCTTCATTTATAGATATTTCATCTACGTTTCTACAGTGGATTACTATGAGCTTCTTATCAGGATACTTTATTTATAAAAATAAAGTACTTTACTCTTGTTAAAACATAAAATGTTTCCGGTAAACTACCACTTTCTCTTAACAGATCTTCTCCAAAATCAACAGACCTTCCGTCCTCTACAATTCAGGGAAGCATGCAAAAAAAAAATATTTGATTCTGTTTGAATGTGCGGCAGTTATCGTTCGTCATGGAAACATTTCTCTTGTTACAACATAAAATGTTGCAGGTAAACTACCCCTTTCCCTTAACCGATCTTCACCAAAATCAATAGACCTTGAGCTCTCTCCAACTCAGGGGGTGCAAAAAATTATTTGATTCTCATTGAATTTTCGGCAGTTACCGTTCGTCATAAAAAAATTACCGTTTTTAAAACATAAAACGTTGCTGATAAACTACCCCTTCCCATAACCGATCTTCAACAAAATCAACAGACCTTGAGTTCTCTTTAGTTCAAAAAGGTATGCAAAAACCTAGTTGATTCTGCTTGAATTTACGGTAGTTATCGTTCGTCATATAAAAAATTACCCTTGTTAAAACATAAAATGTTGCTGGTAAACTACCCCTTTCCCTCAACCGAGCTTCACCAACACCAATACGTATTGAGAACTCTACAATACAGGGCTGTATGCAAAACATCATTCGATTCTGTTTGAATTTGCGGTTGTTATCGTTTACTATAGAAAATATCGGTATGGAGAACCATACATGACTTCCATATTCTAAGATTTATATTTAAAATCATTTTCAGCCAAACAGCCAGGGAAGGAATTTTAACAAAAAAATACTTCTTTGTTGCCAATAACGTAGTACACATATAAAAAAAAAATTATCCCCTCCCCCTTCAACTATAATTTTGATTTATAGAAAATTACCCCCAGACCGTTCAACTAGCCTCTTCATTTATAGATATTTCATCTACGTTTCTACAGTGGATTATTAAGATCTTATCAGGATACTTTATCAAAATTAAGTACTTTACTCATGTAAACTGCCCTTTCCCCGTAACCGATCTTCACCAAAATCGACAGACATTGAGTTCTCTATAGCTCAGGCACATATGTAAAAAATTATTTGATTCTGTTTGAATTTACGGCAGTTATTATTCGTCATATAAAAAATTACCCATGTTAAAACATAAAACATGAGATTTATAAAACATATCAAAGATTTATATTTAAAATCATTTTTGAAATAAAATATTTTCATAGAACCTACTAACGCTGGGGAAATCTGAGGAGCCAATCAGAGTTGGGCCTACCTGTCACTCTGCTGAATTTGGTGGAAAGCCCTGTCACTGTCGTCAAAGTATCAGCCTTGACAGGGTCCTCTTTTTCTGCAAAATGGGAGAGGCTTGAGATGGAGTGAGTGACATGGTCCCCACCTCAATGAAGAACCCATTGTTTTATAAAAATATATTTAAATTTTGAAAACTGAAAATTTTTTCTTGTTGTAAATATTTATATTTTATAATCAAAATGACTTTATTTTTGTTACCTGGCAACAAAATTATTTTATTTTCAACAATTACCATTGTTTCAAAAAGTTTAAATAAATTTCCAAGTACTTTACTCTTGTTAAAACGTAAAAGGTTGCTGGTAAACTACCCCTTCCCCTTAACCGATCTTCACCAAAATCTAAAGGACGTGAGTCTTCTACAATTCACTGACGTATGCAAAAAATTATTTGATTCTGTTCGAATTTGCGGCTGTTATCGTTTGCCATAGAAAATACGCTTGATAAAAAACGTTGCAGGTAAATTACCCCTTCCCCTCAACCGATCTTCACCAAAAACAACAAGTCTTGAGTACTCTACAAATCAGGGCTGTATGCAAATAATCTTTTGATTCTGTTTGAATTTGCGGCTGTTATCGTTTGCCATAGGAAATACCCTTGTTAAAACATAAAACGTTACAGGTAAACTACCCCTTTCCCTCAACCGATCTTCACCAAAAACAATAGGTCGTGAGTAATCTACAAATCAGGGCTGTATGCAAAAAATTATTTGATTCTGTTTGAATTTACGGCAGTTATCGTTTGCCATAGGAAAAAATCTACAGACAGACAGACACACACACAGACACTTTTCGAAAAATGACTTTTTTTCATGTTTTGAGTGTAGTACAATCATATTCTGCAATAATCTCGAACACGATTTTTTTTGCCATCACCATACTTCCATTTCCTTAAGGAACATGGAAGTAAATATCGGTATGGAGAACCATACATGACTTCCATGTGCTAAGATTTATATTTAAAATCATATTCGAAATGAAATATTTCCATAGAAACTACGTCTTTCTACTTATTGCTTCAGCATTAACCACAGTACTGTGCTCACTAACGTATACCACCACCACCTCACGTTTTCGCACTCGATTTTCACCGATGATGGGAGTCGATGGCACTGCCGAAAAGTCTGGTTTTGCAGAAAACATAGGACTACGGCTAATGAGCCCGGGAAGCAATTTTAACAAAAAACTACTTCTTTGTTGCCGATAACGTAGTACACGTATAAAAAATTCTCCCCTACACCTTCAACTATAATTTTTAATAATAGAAAATTACCCCCACCCCGTTCTCCTAACTTCTTCATTTATAGATATTTCATCTACGTTTCTACAGTGGATTACTATGAGCTTCTTATCAGGATACTTTATTTATAAAAATAAAGTACTTTACTCTTGTTAAAACATAAAATGTTTCCGGTAAACTACCACTTTCTCTTAACAGATCTTCTCCAAAATCAACAGACCTTCCGTCCTCTACAATTCAGAGAAGCATGCAAAAAAAAAATATTTGATTCTGTTTGAATGTGCGGCAGTTATCGTTCGTCATGGAAACATTTCTCTTGTTACAACATAAAATGTTGCAGGTAAACTACCCCTTTCCCTTAACCGATCTTCACCAAAATCAATAGACCTTGAGCTCTCTCCAACTCAGGGGGTGCAAAAAATTATTTGATTCTCATTGAATTTTCGGCAGTTATCGTTCGTCATAAAAAAATTACCGGTTTTAAAACATAAAACGTTGCTGATAAACTACCCCTTCCCTTAACCGATGTTCAACAAAATCAACAGACCTTGAGTTCTCTTTAGTTCAAAAAGGTAGCAAAACCCTAGTTGATTCTGCTTGAATTTACGGTAGTTATCGTTCGTCATATAAAAAATTACCCTTGTTAAAACATAAAATGTTGCTGGTAAACTACCCCTTTCCCTCAACCGAGCTTCACCAACACCAATACGTATTGAGAACTCTACAATACAGGGCTGTATGCAAAACATCATTCGATTCTGTTTGAATTTGCGGTTGTTATCGTTTACTATAGAAAAAAATTACCCTTGATAAAAAACCGTTGCAGGTAAACTACCCCTTTCCCTTAACCGATCTTCACCAAAAACGACGGGTCTTAGGCACTATACAATTCAGGCCTGTATGCAAACAATTATTTGATTTAGTTTGAATTTGCGGCTGTTATCGTTTGCCATAGAAAACACCCTTGATAAAACATAAAACGTTGCTGGTAAACTACCCTATTCCACTAACCGATCTTCACCAAAAACAGTAGGTCTTGAGAACTCTACAATTCAGGGCTGTATGCAAAACATTAGTTGATTCTCTTTGAATTTACGGCAGTTATCGTTCGTCATAGAAAAAATACCCTTGTTAAAACATAAAACGTTGCTGGTAAACTACCCCTTTCCCTTAACCGATCTTCAACAAAACCGACAGGTCTTGAGAACTGTTCATTTCACGGCTGTATGCAAAATATTATATGATTCTGTTTGAATTTGCGGCTGTTATCATTTGCCATATAAAATACACTTGATAAAACAAAAAACGTGTCTGGTAAACTACCCGTTTCCCTTAACCGATCTTCACCAAAAACAATAGGTCTTTAGTACTCAACAAAACAGGGCTGTATGCAAAAACGTATTTGATTCTGTTTGAATTTGCGGCTCTTATCGTTTGCTATAAAAAATACCCTTATAAAACATAAAACGTTGCTGGTAAACTACCCCATTCCCTTAACCGATCTTCACCAACAACAATAGGTATTGAGAGCTCTACAACACAGGGCTGTATGCAAAATATTATTTGATTCTGTTCGAACGTGCGGCTGTTATCGTTTGCCATAGAAAATTCCCTTGATAAAAAAACGTTGCTGGTAAACTACCCCTTTCCCTTAACCGATTTTCACCAAAAACAGAACGTCTTGAGAACTCTACAATTTAGGGCTGTATGCAAATAATCTATTGATTCTGTTTGAATTTGCGGCTGTTATCGTTTGCCATAGGAAATACCCTTGTTAAAACATAAAACGTTACAGGTAAACTACCCCTTTCCCTTAACCGATCTTCACCAAAAACAACAGGTTTTGAGAACTCTACAATTTAGGGCTGTATGCGAAACATTGTTTGATTCTGTTTGAATTTGCGGCTGTTATCGTTTGCCAAAAAAAAAAATTTCCCTTGATAAAAAAAAACCGTTGCAGGTAAACTACCCCTTTTCCTCAACCGATCTTCACCAAAAACAACAGGCCTCGAGTACTCTACAAATCAGGGCTGTATGCAAAACATTATTTGATTCTGTTTGAATTTACGGCAGTTATCGTTTGCCATAGAAAAACATTCTATAGACAGACAGACACACGCACAGACACACACACAGACACTTTTCGAAAAATGACTTTTTTTCATGTTATGAGTGTAGTACAATCATATTCTGCAATAATCTCGTACACGATTTTTTTTGCCATCACCATACTTCCATTTCCTTAAGGAACATGGACGTAAAAAATACCCTTGTTAAAACATAAAACGTTACAGGTAAACTACCCCTTTCCCTTAACCGATCTTCAACAAAACCAACAGGTCTTGAGAACTGTACATTTCACGGCTGTATGCAAAATATTATATGATTCTGTTTGAATTTGCGGCTGTTATCATTTGCCATATAAAATACCCTTGATAAAACAAAAAAAGTGTCTGGTAAACTACCCGTTTCCCTTAACTGATCTTCACCAAAAACAATAGGTCTTTAGTACTCAACAAAACAGGGCTGTATGCAAAAAACGTATTTGATTCTGTCTGAATTTGCGGCTGTTATCATTTGCCATATAAAATACCCTTGATAAAACAAAAAACGTGTCCGGTAAACTACCCGTTTCCCTTAACCGATCTTCACCAAAAACAATAGGTCTTTAGTACTCAACAAAACAGTGCTGTATGCAAAAACGTATTTGATTCTGTTTGAATTTGCGGCTCTTATCGTTTGCCATAGAAAATATCCTTATAAAACATAAAACGATGCTGGTAAACTACCCCATTCCCTTAACCGATCTTCAGCAACAACAACATGTATTGAGAACTCTACAATACAGGGCTGTATGCAAAACATCATTTGATTCTGTTTGAATTTGTGGCTGTTATCGTTTACCATAGAAAAAAATTACCCTTGTTAAAAAACCGTTGCTGGTAAACTACCCCTTTCTCTTAACCGATCTTCACCAAAAACGACGGGTCTTGAGACCTCTACTGTTGAGGGATGTATGCAAAAAATTATTTGATTCTGTTTGAATTTGCGACTGTTATCGTTTGCCATAGAAAATACGCTTGATAAAAAAACGATGCCGGTAAACTACCCCTTCCGCTTAAGCGATCTTCACCAAAAGCAGTACGTCTTGAGAACTCTGCAATTTAGGGCTGTGTGCAAATAATCTTTTGATTCTGTTTGAATTTGCGGCTGTTATCGTTTGCCATAGGAAATACCCTTGTTAAAACGTAAAACGTTACCGGTAAACTACCCCTTTACCTTAACCGATCTTCACCAAAAACAATAGGTCTTGAGGACGCAACAATTTAGGGCTGTATGCAAATAATCTTTTGATTCTGTTTGAATTTGCGGCTGTTATCGTTTGACAAAGAAAAAATCCCCCTTGATAAAAAAAACCGTTGCAGGTAAACTACCCCTTTTCCTCAACCGATCTTTACCAAAAACAATAGGTCGTGAGTAATCTACAAATCAGGGCTGTATGCAAAAAATTATTTGATTCTGTTTGAATTTACGGCAGTTATCGTTTGCCATATGAAAAAAATCTACAGACAGACAGACACACACACAGACACTTTTCGAAAAATGATTTTTTTTCATGTTTTGAGTGTAGTACAATCATATTCTGCAATAATCTCGAACACGATTTTTTTTGCCATCACCATACTTCCATTTCCTTAAGGAACATGGAAGTAAATATCGGTATGGAGAACCATACATGACTTCCATGTTCTAAGATTTATATTTAAAATCATATTCGAAATGAAATATTTCCATAGAAACTACGTCTTTCTACTTATTGCTTCAGCATTAACCACAGTACTGTGCTCACTAACGTATACCACCACCACCTCACGTTTTCGCACTCGATTTTCACCGATGATGGGAGTCGATGGCACTGCCGAAAAGTCTGGTTTTGCAGAAAACATATGACTACGGCTAATGGGCCCGGGAAGCAATTTTAACAAAAAACTACTTCTTTGTTGCCGATAACGTAGTACACGTATAAAAAATTCTCCCCTACACCTTCAACTATAATTTTTAATAATAGAAAATTACCCCCACCCCGTTCTCCTAACTTCTTCATTTATAGATATTTCATCTACGTTTCTACAGTGGATTACTATGAGCTTCTTATCAGGATACTTTATTTATAAAAATAAAGTACTTTACTCTTGTTAAAACATAAAATGTTTCCGGTAAACTACCACTTTCTCTTAACAGATCTTCTCCAAAATCAACAGACCTTCCGTCCTCTACAATTCAGGGAAGCATGCAAAAAAAAAATATTTGATTCTGTTTGAATGTGCGGCAGTTATCGTTCGTCATGGAAACATTTCTCTTGTTACAACATAAAATGTTGCAGGTAAACTACCCCTTTCCCTTAACCGATCTTCACCAAAATCAATAGACCTTGAGCTCTCTCCAACTCAGGGGGTGCAAAAAATTATTTGATTCTCATTGAATTTTCGGCAGTTACCGTTCGTCATAAAAAAATTACCGTTTTTAAAACATAAAACGTTGCTGATAAACTACCCCTTCCCATAACCGATCTTCAACAAAATCAACAGACCTTGAGTTCTCTTTAGTTCAAAAAGGTATGCAAAAACCTAGTTGATTCTGCTTGAATTTACGGTAGTTATCGTTCGTCATATAAAAAATTACCCTTGTTAAAACATAAAATGTTGCTGGTAAACTACCCCTTTCCCTCAACCGAGCTTCACCAACACCAATACGTATTGAGAACTCTACAATACAGGGCTGTATGCAAAACATCATTCGATTCTGTTTGAATTTGCGGTTGTTATCGTTTACTATAGAAAATATCGGTATGGAGAACCATACATGACTTCCATATTCTAAGAT
This sequence comes from Magicicada septendecula, assembly GCA_034769895.1. Taxonomy (NCBI): domain Eukaryota; kingdom Metazoa; phylum Arthropoda; class Insecta; order Hemiptera; family Cicadidae; genus Magicicada; species Magicicada septendecula. The sequence continues at coordinate 172,309,401 of CM068372.1, forward strand.
TTATATTTAAAATCATTTTCAGCCAAACAGCCAGGGAAGGAATTTTAACAAAAAAATACTTCTTTGTTGCCAATAACGTAGTACACATATAAAAAAAAAATTATCCCCTCCCCCTTCAACTATAATTTTGATTTATAGAAAATTACCCCCAGCCCGTTCAACTAGCCTCTTCATTTATAGATATTTCATCTACGTTTCTACAGTGGATTATTAAGATCTTATCAGGATACTTTATCAAAATTAAGTACTTTACTCATGTAAACTGCCCTTTCCCCGTAACCGATCTTCACCAAAATCGACAGACATTGAGTTCTCTATAGCTCAGGCACATATGTAAAAAATTATTTGATTCTGTTTGAATTTACGGCAGTTATTATTCGTCATATAAAAAATTACCCATGTTAAAACATAAAACATGAGATTTACAAAACATATCAAAGATTTATATTTAAAATCATTTTTGAAATAAAATATTTTCATAGAACCTACTAACGCTGGGGAAATCTGAGGAGCCAATCAGAGTTGGGCCTACCTGTCACTCTGCTGAATTTGGTGGAAAGCCCTGTCACTGTCGTCAAAGTATCAGCCTTGACAGGGTCCTCTTTTTCTGCAAAATGGGAGAGGCTTGAGATGGAGTGAGTGACATGGTCCCCACCTCAATGAAGAACCCATTGTTTTATAAAAATATATTTAAATTTTGAAAACTGAAAATTTTTTCTTGTTGTAAATATTTATATTTTATAATCAAAATGACTTTATTTTTGTTACCTGGCAACAAAATTATTTTATTTTCAACAATTACCATTGTTTCAAAAAGTTTAAATAAATTTCCAAGTACTTTACTCTTGTTAAAACGTAAAAGGTTGCTGGTAAACTACCCCTTCCCCTTAACCGATCTTCACCAAAATCTAAAGGACGTGAGTCTTCTACAATTCACTGACGTATGCAAAAAATTATTTGATTCTGTTCGAATTTGCGGCTGTTATCGTTTGCCATAGAAAATACGCTTGATAAAAAACGTTGCAGGTAAATTACCCCTTCCCCTCAACCGATCTTCACCAAAAACAACAAGTCTTGAGTACTCTACAAATCAGGGCTGTATGCAAATAATCTTTTGATTCTGTTTGAATTTGCGGCTGTTATCGTTTGCCATAGGAAATACCCTTGTTAAAACATAAAACGTTACAGGTAAACTACCCCTTTCCCTCAACCGATCTTCACCAAAAACAATAGGTCGTGAGTAATCTACAAATCAGGGCTGTATGCAAAAAATTATTTGATTCTGTTTGAATTTACGGCAGTTATCGTTTGCCATAGGAAAAAATCTACAGACAGACAGACACACACACAGACACTTTTCGAAAAATGACTTTTTTTCATGTTTTGAGTGTAGTACAATCATATTCTGCAATAATCTCGAACACGATTTTTTTTGCCATCACCATACTTCCATTTCCTTAAGGAACATGGAAGTAAATATCGGTATGGAGAACCATACATGACTTCCATGTGCTAAGATTTATATTTAAAATCATATTCGAAATGAAATATTTCCATAGAAACTACGTCTTTCTACTTATTGCTTCAGCATTAACCACAGTACTGTGCTCACTAACGTATACCACCACCACCTCACGTTTTCGCACTCGATTTTCACCGATGATGGGAGTCGATGGCACTGCCGAAAAGTCTGGTTTTGCAGAAAACATAGGACTACGGCTAATGAGCCCGGGAAGCAATTTTAACAAAAAACTACTTCTTTGTTGCCGATAACGTAGTACACGTATAAAAAATTCTCCCCTACACCTTCAACTATAATTTTTAATAATAGAAAATTACCCCCACCCCGTTCTCCTAACTTCTTCATTTATAGATATTTCATCTACGTTTCTACAGTGGATTACTATGAGCTTCTTATCAGGATACTTTATTTATAAAAATAAAGTACTTTACTCTTGTTAAAACATAAAATGTTTCCGGTAAACTACCACTTTCTCTTAACAGATCTTCTCCAAAATCAACAGACCTTCCGTCCTCTACAATTCAGAGAAGCATGCAAAAAAAAAATATTTGATTCTGTTTGAATGTGCGGCAGTTATCGTTCGTCATGGAAACATTTCTCTTGTTACAACATAAAATGTTGCAGGTAAACTACACCTTTCCCTTAACCGATCTTCACCAAAATCAATAGACCTTGAGCTCTCTCCAACTCAGGGGGTGCAAAAAATTATTTGATTCTCATTGAATTTTCGGCAGTTATCGTTCGTCATAAAAAAATTACCGGTTTTAAAACATAAAACGTTGCTGATAAACTACCCCTTCCCTTAACCGATGTTCAACAAAATCAACAGACCTTGAGTTCTCTTTAGTTCAAAAAGGTAGCAAAACCCTAGTTGATTCTGCTTGAATTTACGGTAGTTATCGTTCGTCATATAAAAAATTACCCTTGTTAAAACATAAAATGTTGCTGGTAAACTACCCCTTTCCCTCAACCGAGCTTCACCAACACCAATACGTATTGAGAACTCTACAATACAGGGCTGTATGCAAAACATCATTCGATTCTGTTTGAATTTGCGGTTGTTATCGTTTACTATAGAAAAAAATTACCCTTGATAAAAAACCGTTGCAGGTAAACTACCCCTTTCCCTTAACCGATCTTCACCAAAAACGACGGGTCTTAGGCACTATACAATTCAGGCCTGTATGCAAACAATTATTTGATTTAGTTTGAATTTGCGGCTGTTATCGTTTGCCATAGAAAACACCCTTGATAAAACATAAAACGTTGCTGGTAAACTACCCTATTCCACTAACCGATCTTCACCAAAAACAGTAGGTCTTGAGAACTCTACAATTCAGGGCTGTATGCAAAACATTAGTTGATTCTCTTTGAATTTACGGCAGTTATCGTTCGTCATAGAAAAAATGCCCTTGTTAAAACATAAAACGTTGCTGGTAAACTACCCCTTTCCCTTAACCGATTTTCACCAAAAACAGAACGTCTTGAGAACTCTACAATTTAGGGCTGTATGCAAATAATCTATTGATTCTGTTTGAATTTGCGGCTGTTATCGTTTGCCATAGGAAATACCCTTGTTAAAACATAAAACGTTACATGTAAACTACCACTTACCCTTAACCGATCGTCACCAAAAACAACAGGTTTTGAGAACTCTACAATTTAGGGCTGTATGCGAAACATTGTTTGATTCTGTTTGAATTTGCGGCTGTTATCGTTTGCCAAAAAAAAAAATTTCCCTTGATAAAAAAAAACCGTTGCAGGTAAACTACCCCTTTTCCTCAACCGATCTTCACCAAAAACAACAGGCCTCGAGTACTCTACAAATCAGGGCTGTATGCAAAACATTATTTGATTCTGTTTGAATTTACGGCAGTTATCGTTTGCCATAGAAAAACATTCTATAGACAGACAGACACACGCACAGACACACACACAGACACTTTTCGAAAAATGACTTTTTTTCATGTTATGAGTGTAGTACAATCATATTCTGCAATAATCTCGTACACGATTTTTTTTGCCATCACCATACTTCCATTTCCTTAAGGAACATGGACGTAAAAAATACCCTTGTTAAAACATAAAACGTTGCAGGTAAACTACCCCTTTCCCTTAACCGATCTTCAACAAAACCAACAGGTCTTGAGAACTGTACATTTCACGGCTGTATGCAAAATATTATATGATTCTGTTTGAATTTGCGGCTGTTATCATTTGCCATATAAAATACCCTTGATAAAACAAAAAAAGTGTCTGGTAAACTACCCGTTTCCCTTAACTGATCTTCACCAAAAACAATAGGTCTTTAGTACTCAACAAAACAGGGCTGTATGCAAAAAACGTATTTGATTCTGTCTGAATTTGCGGCTGTTATCATTTGCCATATAAAATACCCTTGATAAAACAAAAAACGTGTCCGGTAAACTACCCGTTTCCCTTAACCGATCTTCACCAAAAACAATAGGTCTTTAGTACTCAACAAAACAGTGCTGTATGCAAAAACGTATTTGATTCTGTTTGAATTTGCGGCTCTTATCGTTTGCCATAGAAAATACCCTTATAAAACATAAAACGATGCTGGTAAACTACCCCATTCCCTTAACCGATCTTCAGCAACAACAACATGTATTGAGAACTCTACAATACAGGGCTGTATGCAAAACATCATTTGATTCTGTTTGAATTTGTGGCTGTTATCGCTTACCATAGAAAAAAATTACCCTTGTTAAAAAACCGTTGCTGGTAAACTACCCCTTTCTCTTAACCGATCTTCACCAAAAACGACGGGTCTTGAGACCTCTACTGTTGAGGGACGTATGCAAAAAATTATTTGATTCTGTTTGAATTTGCGACTGTTATCGTTTGCCATAGAAAATACGCTTGATAAAAAAACGATGCCGGTAAACTACCCCTTCCGCTTAAGCGATCTTCACCAAAAGCAGTACGTCTTGAGAACTCTGCAATTTAGGGCTGTGTGCAAATAATCTTTTGATTCTGTTTGAATTTGCGGCTGTTATCGTTTGCCATAGGAAATACCCTTGTTAAAACGTAAAACGTTACCGGTAAACTACCCCTTTACCTTAACCGATCTTCACCAAAAACAATAGCTCTTGAGGACGCAACAATTTAGGGCTGTATGCAAATAATCTTTTGATTCTGTTTGAATTTGCGGCTGTTATCGTTTGACAAAGAAAAAATCCCCCTTGATAAAAAAAACCGTTGCAGGTAAACTACCCCTTTTCCTCAACCGATCTTTACCAAAAACAACAGGTCGTGGGTAATCTACAAATCAGGGCTGTATGCAAAAAATTATTTGATTCTGTTTGAATTTACGGCAGTTATCGTTTGCCATAGGAAAAAAATCTACAGACAGACAGACACACACACAGACACTTTTCGAAAAATGACTTTTTTTCATGTTTTGAGTGTAGTACAATCATATTCTGCAATAATCTCGAACACGATTTTTTTTTGCCATCACCATACTTCCATTTCCTTAAGGAACATGGAAGTAAATATCGGTATGGAGAACCATACATGACTTCCATGTTCTAAGATTTATATTTAAAATCATATTCGAAATGAAATATTTCCATAGAAACTACGTCTTTCTACTTATTGCTTCAGCATTAACCACAGTACTGTGCTCACTAACGTATACCACCACCACCTCACGTTTTCGCACTCGATTTTCACCGATGATGGGAGTCGATGGCACTGCCGAAAAGTCTGGTTTTGCAGAAAACATAGGACTACGGCTAAAGAGCCCGGGAAGCAATTTTAACAAAAAACTACTTCTTTGTTGCCGATAACGTAGTACACGTATAAAAAATTCTCCCCTACACCTTCAACTATAATTTTTAATAATAGAAAATTACCCCCACCCCGTTCTCCTAACTTCTTCATTTATAGATATTTCATCTACGTTTCTACAGTGGATTACTATGAGCTTCTTATCAGGATACTTTATTTATAAAAATAAAGTACTTTACTCTTGTTAAAACATAAAATGTTTCCGGTAAACTACCACTTTCTCTTAACAGATCTTCTCCAAAATCAACAGACCTTCCGTCCTCTACAATTCAGGGAAGCATGCAAAAAAAAATATTTGATTCTGTTTGAATGTGCGGCAGTTATCGTTCGTCATGGAAACATTTCTCTTGTTACAACATAAAATGTTGCAGGTAAACTACCCCTTTCCCTTAACCGATCTTCACCAAAATCAATAGACCTTGAGCTCTCTCCAACTCAGGGGGTGCAAAAAATTATTTGATTCTCATTGAATTTTCGGCAGTTATCGTTCGTCATAAAAAAATTACCGTTTTTAAAACATAAAACGTTGCTGATAAACTACCCCTTCCCATAACCGATCTTCAACAAAATCAACAGACCTTGAGTTCTCTTTAGTTCAAAAAAGTATGCAAAAACCTAGTTGATTATGCTTGAATTTACGGTAGTTATCGTTCGTCATATAAAAAATTACCCTTGTTAAAACATAAAATGTTGCTGGTAAACTACCCCTTTCCCACAACCGAGCTTCACCAACACCAATACGTATTGAGAACTCTACAATACAGGGCTGTATGCAAAACATCATTCGATTCTGTTTGAATTTGCGGTTGTTATCGTTTACTATAGAAAAAAATTACCCTTGATAAAAAACCGTTGCAGGTAAACTACCCCTTTCCCTTAACCGATCTTCACCAAAAACGACAGGTCTTAGGTACTCTACAATTCAGGGCTGTATGCAAACAATTATTTGATTTAGTTTGAATTTGCGGCTGTTATCGTTTGCCATAGAAAACACCCTTGATAAAACATAAAACGTTGCTGGTAAACTACCCTATTCCACTAACCGGTCTTCACCAAAAACAATAGGTCTTGAGAACTCTACAATTCAGGGCTGTATGCAAAACATTAGTTGATTCTCTTTGAATTTACGGCAGTTATCGTTCGTCATAGAAAAAATACCCTTGTTAAAACATAAAACGTTGCTGGTAAACTATCCCTTTCCCTTAACCGATCTTCAACAAAACCAACAGGTCTTGAGAACTGTACATTTCACGGCTGTATGCAAAATATTATATGATTCTGTTTGAATTTGCGGCTGTTATCATTTGCCATAATATACCCTTGATAAAACAAAAAACGTGTCCGGTAAACTACCCGTTTCCCTTAACCGATCTTCACCAAAAACAATAGGTCTTTAGTACTCAACAAAACAGGGCTGTATGCAAAAACGTATTTGATTCTGTTTGAGTTTGCGGCTGTTATCATTTGCCAAATAAAATACCCTTGATAAAACAAAAAACGTGTCCGGTAAACTACCCGTTTCCCTTAACCGATCTTCACCAAAAACAATAGGTCTTTAGTACTCAACACAACAGGGCTGTATGCAAAAACGTATTTGATTCTGTTTGAATTTGCGGCTCTTATCGTTTGCTATAGAAAATACCCTTATAAAACATAAAACGTTGCTGGTAAACTACCTCTTTCCCTTAATTGATTTTCACCAAAAACAGAACGTCTTGAGAACTCTAAAATTTAGGGCTGTATGCAAATAATCTATTGATTCTGTTTGAATTTGCGGCTGTTATCGTTTGCCATAGTAAATACCCTTGTTAAAACATAAAACGTTACATGTAAACTACCACTTTCTCTTAACCGATCGTCACCAAAAACAACAGGTTTTGAGAACTCTACAATTTAGGGCTGTATGCGAAACATTGTTTGATTCTGTTTGAATTTGCGGCTGTTATCGTTTGCCAAAAAAAAAATTTCCCTTGATAAAAAAAAACCGTTGCCGCTAAACTACCCCTTCTCCTCAACCGATCTTCACCAAAAACAATAGGCCGCGAGTACTCTACAAATCAGGGCTGTATGCAAAATATTATATGATTCTGTTTGAATTTGCGGGTGTTATCATTTGCCATATAAAATACCCTTGATAAAACAACAAACGTGTCTGGTAAACTACCCGTTTCCCTTAACTGATCTTCACCAAAAACAATAGGTCTTTAGTACTCTACAAAACAGGGCTGTATGCAAAAAACGTATTTGATTCTGTCTGAATTTGCGGCTGTTATCATTTGCCATATAAAATACCCTTGATAAAACAAAAAACGTGTCCGGTAAACTACCCGTTTCCCTTAACCGATCTTCACCAAAAACAATAGGTCTTTAGTACTCAACAAAACAGTGCTGTATGCAAAAACGTATTTGATTCTGTTTGAATTTGCGGCTCTTATCGTTTGCCATAGAAAATACCCTTATAAAATATAAAACGTTGCCGGTAAACTACCCCATTCCCTTAACCGATCTTCACCAACAACAATAGGTATTGAGAACTCTACAATACAGGGCTGTATGCAAAACATCATTTGATTCTGTTTGAATTTGTGGCTGTTATCGTTTAATATAGAAAAAAATTACCCTTGTTAAAAAACCGTTGCTGGTAAACTACCCCTTTCTCTTAGCCGATCTTCACCAAAAACGACAGGTCTTGAGAACTCCACTATTGAGGGACGTATGCAAAAAATTATTTGATTCAGTTTGAATTTGCGACTGTTATCGTTTGCCATAGAAAATACGCTTGATAAAAAAACGTTGCCGGTAAACTACCCCTTCCCCTTAAGCGATCTTCACCAAAAGCAGTACGTCATGAGAACTCTGCAATTTAGGGCTGTGTGCAAGTAATCTTTTGATTCTGTTTGAATTTGCGGCTGTTATCGTTTGCCATAAGAAATACCCTTGTTAAAACGTAAAACGTTACAGGTAAACTACCCCTTTCCCTTAACCAATCTTCACCAAAAACAACAGGTTTTGATAACTCTATAATTCAGGGCTGTATGCGAAACATTATTTGATTCTGTTTTAATTTGCGGCTGTTATCGTTTGACAAAAAAAAAATCCTCCTTGATAAAAAAAACCGTTGCCGGTAAACTACCCGTTTTCCTCAACCGATCTTCACCAAAATCAATAGGTCGTGAGTAATCTACAAATCAGGGCTGTATGAAAAAATTATTTGATTCTGTTTGAATTTACGGCAGTTATCGTTTGCCATAGGAAAAAAATCTATAGACAGACAGACACACACACAGACACTTTTCGAAAAATGACTTTTTTTCATGTTTTGAGTGTAGTACAATCATATTCTGCAATAATCTCGAACACGATTTTTTTTGCCATCACCATACTTCCATTTCCTTAAGGAACATGGAAGTAAATATCGGTATGGAGAACCATACATGACTTCCATGTTCTAAGATTTATATTTAAAATCACATTCGAAATGAAATATTTCCATAGAAACTACGTCTTTCTACTTATTGCTTCAGCATTAACCACAGTACTGTGCTCACTAACGTATACCACCACCACCTCACGTTTTCGCACTCGATTTTCACCGATGATGGGAGTCGATGGCACTGCCGAAAAGTCTGGTTTTGCAGAAAACATAGGACTACGGCTAAAGAGCCCGGGAAGCAATTTTAACAAAAAACTACTTCTTTGTTGCCGATAACGTAGTACACGTATAAAAGATTCTCCCCTACACCTTCAACTATAATTTTTAATAATAGAAAATTACCCCCACCCCGTTCTCCTAACTTCTTCATTTATAGATATTTCATCTACGTTTCTACAGTGGATTACTATGAGCTTCTTATCAGGATACTTTATTTATAAAAATAAAGTACTTTACTCTTGTTAAAACATAAAATGTTTCCGGTAAACTACCACTTTCTCTTAACAGATCTTCTCCAAAATCAACAGACCTTCCGTCCTCTACAATTCAGAGAAGCATGCAAAAAAAAAAATATTTGATTCTGTTTGAATGTGCGGCAGTTATCGTTCGTCATGGAAACATTTCTCTTGTTACAACATAAAATGTTGCAGGTAAACTACCCCTTTCCCTTAACCGATCTTCACCAAAATCAATAGACCTTGAGCTCTCTCCAACTCAGGGGGTGCAAAAAATTATTTGATTCTCATTGAATTTTCGGCAGTTATCGTTCGTCATAAAAAAATTACCGTTTTTAAAACATAAAACGTTGCTGATAAACTACCCCTTCCCATAACCGATCTTCAACAAAATCAACAGACCTTGAGTTCTCTTTAGTTCAAAAAGGTATGCAAAAACCTAGTTGATTCTACTTGAATTTACGGTAGTTATCGTTCGTCATATAAAAAATTACCCTTGTTAAAACATAAAATGTTGCTGGTAAACTACCCCTTTCCCTCAACCGAGCTTAACCAACACCAATACGTATTGAGAACTCTACAATACAGGGCTGTATGCAAAACATCATTCGATTCTGTTTGAATTTGCGGTTGTTATCGTTTACTATAGAAAAAAATTACCCTTAATAAAAAACCGTTGCAGGTAAACTACCCCTTTCCCTTAACCGATCGTCACCAAAAACAACAGGTTTTGAGAACTCTTCAATTTAGGGCTGTATGCGAAACATTGTTTGATTCTGTTTGAATTTGCGGCTGTTATCGTTTGCCATAGAAAACACCCTTGATAAAACATAAAACGTTGCTGGTAAACTAGCCTATTCCACTAACCGATCTTCACCAAAAACAGTAGGTCCTGAGAACTCTACAATTCAGGGCTGTATGCAAAACATTAGTTGATTCTCTTTGAATTTACGGCAGTTATCGTTCGTCATAGAAAAAATACCCTTGTTAAAACATAAAACGTTGGTGGTAAACTACCCCTTTCCCTTAACCGATCTTCAACAAAACCAACAGGTCTTGAGAACTGTACATTTCACGGCTGTATGCAAAATATTATATGATTCTGTTTGAATTTGCGGCTGTTATCATTTGCCATATAAAATACCCTTGATAAAACAAAAAAAGTGTCTGGTAAACTACCCGTTTCCCTTAACTGATCTTCACCAAAAACAATAGGTCTTTAGTACTCAACAAAACAGGGCTGTATGCAAAAAACGTATTTGATTCTGTCTGAATTTGCGGCTGTTATCATTTGCCATATAAAATACCCTTGATAAAACAAAAAACGTGTCCGGTAAACTACCCGTTTCCCTTAACCGAGCTTCACCAAAAACAATAGGTCTTTAGTACTCAACAAAACAGTGCTGTATGCAAAAACGTATTTGATTCTGTTTGAATTTGCGGCTCTTATCGTTTGCCATAGAAAATATCCTTATAAAACATAAAACGATGCAGGTAAACTACCCCATTCCCTTAACCGATCTTCAGCAACAACAACAGGTATTGAGAACTCTACAATACAGGGCTGTATGCAAAACATCATTTGATTCTGTTTGAATTTGTGGCTGTTATCGTTTACCATAGAAAAAAATTACCCTTGTTAAAAAACCGTTGCTGGTAAACTACCCCTTTCTCTTAACCGATCTTCACCAAAAACGACAGGTCTTGAGACCTCTACTATTGAGGGACGTATGCAAAAAATTATTTGATTCTGTTTGAATTTGCGACTGTTATCGTTTGCCATAGAAAATACGCTTGATAAAAAAACGTTGCCTGTAAACTACCCCTTCCCCTTAAGCGATCTTCACCAAAAGCAGTACGTCTTGAGAACTCTGCAATTTAGGGCTTTGTGCAAATAATCTTTTGATTCTGTTTGAATTTGCGGCTGTTATCGTTTGCCATAGGAAATACCCTTGTTAAAACGTAAAACGTTACAGGTAAACTACCCCTTTCCCTTAACCGATCTTCACCAAAAACAACAGGTTTTGATAACTCTATAATTCAGGGCTGTATGCGAAACATTATTTGATTCTGTTTTAATTTGCGGCTGTTATCGTTTGACAAAAAAAAATCCCCCTTGATAAAAAAAACCGTTTCCGGTAAACTACCCCTTTTCCTCAACCGATCTTTACCAAAAACAATAGGTCGTGATTAATCTACAAATCAGGGCTGTATGCAAAAAATTATTTGATTCTGTTTGAATTTACGGCAGTTATCGTTTGCCATAGGAAAAAAATCTATAGACAGACAGACACACACACAGACACTTTTCGAAAAATGACTTTTTTTCATGTTTTGAGTGTAGTACAATCATATTCTGCAATAATCTCGAACACGATTTTTTTTGCCATCACCATACTTCCATTTCCTTAAGGAACATGGAAGTAAATATCGGTATGGAGAACCATACATGACTTCCATGTTCTAAGATTTATATTTAAAATCATATTCGAAATGAAATATTTCCATAGAAACTACGTCTTTCTACTTATTGCTTCAGCATTAACCACAGTACTGTGCTCACTAACGTATACCACCACCACCTCACGTTTTCGCACTCGATTTTCACCGATGATGGGAGACGATGGCACTGCCGAAAAGTCTGGTTTTGCAGAAAACATAGGACTACGGCTAAAGAGCCCGGGAAGCAATTTTAACAAAAAACTACTTCTTTGTTGCCGATAACGTAGTACACGTATAAAAAATTCTCCCCTACACCTTCAACTATAATTTTTAATAATAGAAAATTACCCCCACCCCGTTCTCCTAACTTCTTCATTTATAGATATTTCATCTACGTTTCTACAGTGGATTACTATGAGCTTCTTATCAGGATACTTTATTTATAAAAATAAAGTACTTTACTCTTGTTAAAACATAAAATGTTTCCGGTAAACTACCACTTTCTCTTAACAGATCTTCTCCAAAATCAACAGACCTTCCGTCCTCTACAATTCAGGGAAGCATGCAAAAAAAAAATATTTGATTCTGTTTGAATGTGCGGCAGTTATCGTTCGTCATGGAAACATTTCTCTTGTTACAACATAAAATGTTGCAGGTAAACTACCCCTTTCCCTTAACCGATCTTCACCAAAATCAATAGACCTTGAGCTCTCTCCAACTCAGGGGGTGCAAAAAATTATTTGATTCTCATTGAATTTTCGGCAGTTATCGTTCGTCATAAAAAAATTACCGTTTTTAAAACATAAAACGTTGCTGATAAACTACCCCTTCCCATAACCGATCTTCAACAAAATCAACAGACCTTGAGTTCTCTTTAGTTCAAAAAGGTATGCAAAAACCTAGTTGATTCTGCTTGAATTTACGGTAGTTATCGTTCGTCATATAAAAAATTACCCTTGTTAAAACATAAAATGTTGCTGGTAAACTACCCCTTTCCCTCAACCGAGCTTCACCAACACCAATACGTATTGAGAACTCTACAATACAGGGCTGTATGCAAAACATTATTCGATTCTGTTTGAATTTGCGGTTGTTATCGTTTACTATAGAAAATATCGGTATGGAGAACCATACATGACTTCCATATTCTAAGATTTATATTTAAAATCATTTTCAGCCAAACAGCCAGGGAAGGAATTTTAACAAAAAAATACTTCTTTGTTGCCAATAACGTAGTACACATATAAAAAAAAAATTATCCCCTCCCCCTTCAACTATAATTTTGATTTATAGAAAATTACCCCCAGCCCGTTCAACTAGCCTCTTCATTTATAGATATTTCATCTACGTTTCTACAGTGGATTATTAAGATCTTATCAGGATACTTTATCAAAATTAAGTACTTTACTCATGTAAACTGCCCTTTCCCCGTAACCGATCTTCACCAAAATCAACAGACATTGAGTTCTCTATAGCTCAGGCACATATGTAAAAAATTATTTGATTCTGTTTGAATTTACGGCAGTTATTATTCGTCATATAAAAAATTACCCATGTTAAAACATAAAACATGAGATTTATAAAACATATCAAAGATTTATATTTAAAATCATTTTTGAAATAAAATATTTTCATAGAACCTACTAACGCTGGGGAAATCTGAGGAGCCAATCAGAGTTGGGCCTACCTGTCACTCTGCTGAATTTGGTGGAAAGCCCTGTCACTGTCGTCAAAGTATCAGCCTTGACAGGGTCCTCTTTTTCTGCAAAATGGGAGAGGCTTGAGATGGAGTGAGTGACATGGTCCCCACCTCAATGAAGAACCCATTGTTTTATAAAAATATATTTAAATTTTGAAAACTGAAAATTTTTTCTTGTTGTAAATATTTATATTTTATAATCAAAATGACTTTATTTTTGTTACCTGGCAACAAAATTATTTTATTTTCAACAATTACCATTGTTTCAAAAAGTTTAAATAAATTTCCAAGTACTTTACTCTTGTTAAAACGTAAAAGGTTGCTGGTAAACTACCCCTTCCCCTTAACCGATCTTCACCAAAATCTAAAGGACGTGAGTCTTCTACAATTCACTGACGTATGCAAAAAATTATTTGATTCTGTTCGAATTTGCGGCTGTTATCGTTTGCCATAGAAAATACGCTTGATAAAAAACGTTGCAGGTAAATTACCCCTTCCCCTCAACCGATCTTCACCAAAAACAACAAGTCTTGAGTACTCTACAAATCAGGGCTGTATGCAAATAATCTTTTGATTCTGTTTGAATTTGCGGCTGTTATCGTTTGCCATAGGAAATACCCTTGTTAAAACATAAAACGTTACAGGTAAACTACCCCATTCCCTTAACCGATCTTCAGCAACAACAACAGGTATTGAGAACTCTACAATACAGGGCTGTATGCAAAACATCATTTGATTCTGTTTGAATTTGTGGCTGTTATCGTTTACCATAGAAAAAAATTACCCTTGTTAAAAAACCGTTGCTGGTAAACTACCCCTTTCTCTTAACCGATCTTCACCAAAAACGACAGGTCTTGAGACCTCTACTATTGAGGGACGTATGCAAAAAATTATTTGATTCTGTTTGAATTTGCGACTGTTATCGTTTGCCATAGAAAATACGCTTGATAAAAAAACGTTGCCTGTAAACTACCCCTTCCCCTTAAGCGATCTTCACCAAAAGCAGTACGTCTTGAGAACTCTGCAATTTAGGGCTTTGTGCAAATAATCTTTTGATTCTGTTTGAATTTGCGGCTGTTATCGTTTGCCATAGGAAATACCCTTGTTAAAACGTAAAACGTTACAGGTAAACTACCCCTTTCCCTTAACCGATCTTCACCAAAAACAACAGGTTTTGATAACTCTATAATTCAGGGCTGTATGCGAAACATTATTTGATTCTGTTTTAATTTGCGGCTGTTATCGTTTGACAAAAAAAAATCCCCCTTGATAAAAAAAACCGTTTCCGGTAAACTACCCCTTTTCCTCAACCGATCTTTACCAAAAACAATAGGTCGTGATTAATCTACAAATCAGGGCTGTATGCAAAAAATTATTTGATTCTGTTTGAATTTACGGCAGTTATCGTTTGCCATAGGAAAAAAATCTATAGACAGACAGACACACACACAGACACTTTTCGAAAAATGACTTTTTTTCATGTTTTGAGTGTAGTACAATCATATTCTGCAATAATCTCGAACACGATTTTTTTTGCCATCACCATACTTCCATTTCCTTAAGGAACATGGAAGTAAATATCGGTATGGAGAACCATACATGACTTCCATGTTCTAAGATTTATATTTAAAATCATATTCGAAATGAAATATTTCCATAGAAACTACGTCTTTCTACTTATTGCTT
Organism: Magicicada septendecula; assembly: GCA_034769895.1. Classification (NCBI taxonomy): domain Eukaryota; kingdom Metazoa; phylum Arthropoda; class Insecta; order Hemiptera; family Cicadidae; genus Magicicada; species Magicicada septendecula. The sequence goes on from CM068372.1 coordinate 172,324,454, forward strand.
CAGCATTAACCACAGTACTGTGCTCACTAACGTATACCACCACCACCTCACGTTTTCGCACTCGATTTTCACCGATGATGGGAGACGATGGCACTGCCGAAAAGTCTGGTTTTGCAGAAAACATAGGACTACGGCTAAAGAGCCCGGGAAGCAATTTTAACAAAAAACTACTTCTTTGTTGCCGATAACGTAGTACACGTATAAAAAATTCTCCCCTACACCTTCAACTATAATTTTTAATAATAGAAAATTACCCCCACCCCGTTCTCCTAACTTCTTCATTTATAGATATTTCATCTACGTTTCTACAGTGGATTACTATGAGCTTCTTATCAGGATACTTTATTTATAAAAATAAAGTACTTTACTCTTGTTAAAACATAAAATGTTTCCGGTAAACTACCACTTTCTCTTAACAGATCTTCTCCAAAATCAACAGACCTTCCGTCCTCTACAATTCAGGGAAGCATGCAAAAAAAAAATATTTGATTCTGTTTGAATGTGCGGCAGTTATCGTTCGTCATGGAAACATTTCTCTTGTTACAACATAAAATGTTGCAGGTAAACTACCCCTTTCCCTTAACCGATCTTCACCAAAATCAATAGACCTTGAGCTCTCTCCAACTCAGGGGGTGCAAAAAATTATTTGATTCTCATTGAATTTTCGGCAGTTATCGTTCGTCATAAAAAAATTACCGTTTTTAAAACATAAAACGTTGCTGATAAACTACCCCTTCCCATAACCGATCTTCAACAAAATCAACAGACCTTGAGTTCTCTTTAGTTCAAAAAGGTATGCAAAAACCTAGTTGATTCTGCTTGAATTTACGGTAGTTATCGTTCGTCATATAAAAAATTACCCTTGTTAAAACATAAAATGTTGCTGGTAAACTACCCCTTTCCCTCAACCGAGCTTCACCAACACCAATACGTATTGAGAACTCTACAATACAGGGCTGTATGCAAAACATTATTCGATTCTGTTTGAATTTGCGGTTGTTATCGTTTACTATAGAAAATATCGGTATGGAGAACCATACATGACTTCCATATTCTAAGATTTATATTTAAAATCATTTTCAGCCAAACAGCCAGGGAAGGAATTTTAACAAAAAAATACTTCTTTGTTGCCAATAACGTAGTACACATATAAAAAAAAAATTATCCCCTCCCCCTTCAACTATAATTTTGATTTATAGAAAATTACCCCCAGCCCGTTCAACTAGCCTCTTCATTTATAGATATTTCATCTACGTTTCTACAGTGGATTATTAAGATCTTATCAGGATACTTTATCAAAATTAAGTACTTTACTCATGTAAACTGCCCTTTCCCCGTAACCGATCTTCACCAAAATCAACAGACATTGAGTTCTCTATAGCTCAGGCACATATGTAAAAAATTATTTGATTCTGTTTGAATTTACGGCAGTTATTATTCGTCATATAAAAAATTACCCATGTTAAAACATAAAACATGAGATTTATAAAACATATCAAAGATTTATATTTAAAATCATTTTTGAAATAAAATATTTTCATAGAACCTACTAACGCTGGGGAAATCTGAGGAGCCAATCAGAGTTGGGCCTACCTGTCACTCTGCTGAATTTGGTGGAAAGCCCTGTCACTGTCGTCAAAGTATCAGCCTTGACAGGGTCCTCTTTTTCTGCAAAATGGGAGAGGCTTGAGATGGAGTGAGTGACATGGTCCCCACCTCAATGAAGAACCCATTGTTTTATAAAAATATATTTAAATTTTGAAAACTGAAAATTTTTTCTTGTTGTAAATATTTATATTTTATAATCAAAATGACTTTATTTTTGTTACCTGGCAACAAAATTATTTTATTTTCAACAATTACCATTGTTTCAAAAAGTTTAAATAAATTTCCAAGTACTTTACTCTTGTTAAAACGTAAAAGGTTGCTGGTAAACTACCCCTTCCCCTTAACCGATCTTCACCAAAATCTAAAGAACGTGAGTCTTCTACAATTCACTGACGTATGCAAAAAATTATTTGATTCTGTTCGAATTTGCGGCTGTTATCGTTTGCCATAGAAAATACGCTTGATAAAAAACGTTGCAGGTAAATTACCCCTTCCCCTCAACCGATCTTCACCAAAAACGACACGTCTTGAGTACTCTACAAATCAGGGCTGTATGCAGAAAATTATTTGATTCTGTTTGAATTTGCTGCTGTTATCGTTTGCCATAGGAAATACCCTTGTTAAAACATAAAACGTTACAGGTAAACTACCCCTTTCCCTTAACCGGTCTTCACCAAAAACAATAGGTCTTGAGAACTCAACAATTCAGGGCTGTATGCGAACCATTATTTGATTCTGTTTGAATTTGCGGCTGTTATCGTTTGCCAATAAAAAAAATTTCCCTTGATAAAAAAAAACCGTTGCAGGTAAACTACCCCTTTCCCTCAACCGATCTTCACCAAAAACAATAGGTCGTGAGTACTCCACAAATCAGGCCTGTATGCAAAAAATTATTTGATTCTGTTTGAATTTGCGGCAGTTATCGTTTGACATAGAAAAAAAATCTACAGACAGACACACAGACACACAGACACGCAGACAGACACACACACAGACACTTTTCGTAAAACGACTTTTTTTCATGTTTTGAGTGTAGTAGAATCAGAATCTGCAATAATCTCGAACACGATTTTTTTTGCCCTCACCATACTTCCATTCCTTAAGGAATATGGAAGTAAAAAATTACCCTTGATAAAAAACCGTTGCAGGTAAACTACCCCTTTCCCTTAACCGATTTTCACCAAAAACAGAACGTCTTGAGAACTCTACAATTTAGGGCTGTATGCAAATAATCTATTGATTCTGTTTGAATTTGCGGCTGTTATCGTTTGCCATAGGAAATACCCTTGTTAAAACATAAAACGTTACATGTAAACTACCACTTTCCCTTAACCGATCGTCACCAAAAACAACAGGTTTTGAGAACTCTTCAATTTAGGGCTGTATGCGAAACATTGTTTGATTCTGTTTGAATTTGCGGCTGTTATCGTTTGCCATAGAAAACACCCTTGATAAAACATAAAACGTTGCTGGTAAACTAGCCTATTCCACTAACCGATCTTCACCAAAAACAGTAGGTCCTGAGAACTCTACAATTCAGGGCTGTATGCAAAACATTAGTTGATTCTCTTTGAATTTACGGCAGTTATCGTTCGTCATAGAAAAAATACCCTTGTTAAAACATAAAACGTTGCTGGTAAACTACCCCTTTCCCTTAACCGATCTTCAACAAAACCAACAGGTCTTGAGAACTGTACATTTCACGGCTGTATGCAAAATATTATATGATTCTGTTTGAATTTGCGGCTGTTATCATTTGCCATATAAAATACCCTTGATAAAACAAAAAAAGTGTCTGGTAAACTACCCGTTTCCCTTAACTGATCTTCACCAAAAACAATAGGTCTTTAGTACTCAACAAAACAGGGCTGTATGCAAAAAACGTATTTGATTCTGTCTGAATTTGCGGCTGTTATCATTTGCCATATAAAATACCCTTGATAAAACAAAAAACGTGTCCGGTAAACTACCCGTTTCCCTTAACCGATCTTCACCAAAAACAATAGGTCTTTAGTACTCAACAAAACAGTGCTGTATGCAAAAACGTATTTGATTCTGTTTGAATTTGCGGCTCTTATCGTTTGCCATAGAAAATACCCTTATAAAATATAAAACGTTGCCGGTAAACTACCCCATTCCCTTAACCGATCTTCACCAACAACAATAGGTATTGAGAACTCTACAATACAGGGCTGTATGCAAAACATCATTTGATTCTGTTTGAATTTGTGGCTGTTATCGTTTACCATAGAAAAAAATTACCCTTGTTAAAAAACCGTTGCTGGTAAACTACCCCTTTCTCTTAGCCGATCTTCACCAAAAACGACAGGTCTTGAGAACTCCACTATTGAGGGACGTATGCAAAAAATTATTTGATTCAGTTTGAATTTGCGACTGTTATCGTTTGCCATAGAAAATACGCTTGATAAAAAAACGTTGCCGGTAAACTACCCCTTCCCCTTAAGCGATCTTCACCAAAAGCAGTACGTCATGAGAACTCTGCAATTTAGGGCTGTGTGCAAGTAATCTTTTGATTCTATTTGAATTTGCGGCTGTTATCGTTTGCCATAAGAAATACCCTTGTTAAAACGTAAAACGTTACAGGTAAACTACCCCTTTCCCTTAACCAATCTTCACCAAAAACAACAGGTTTTGATAACTCTATAATTCAGGGCTGTATGCGAAACATTATTTGATTCTGTTTTAATTTGCGGCTGTTATCGTTTGACAAAAAAAAAATCCTCCTTGATAAAAAAAACCGTTGCCGGTAAACTACCCGTTTTCCTCAACCGATCTTCACCAAAATCAATAGGTCGTGAGTAATCTACAAATCAGGGCTGTATGAAAAAATTATTTGATTCTGTTTGAATTTACGGCAGTTATCGTTTGCCATAGGAAAAAAATCTATAGACAGACAGACACACACACAGACACTTTTCGAAAAATGACTTTTTTTCATGTTTTGAGTGTAGTACAATCATATTCTGCAATAATCTCGAACACGATTTTTTTTGCCATCACCATACTTCCATTTCCTTAAGGAACATGGAAGTAAATATCGGTATGGAGAACCATACATGACTTCCATGTTCTAAGATTTATATTTAAAATCATATTCGAAATGAAATATTTCCATAGAAACTACGTCTTTCTACTTATTGCTTCAGCATTAACCACAGTACTGTGCTCACTAACGTATACCACCACCACCTCACGTTTTCGCACTCGATTTTCACCGATGATGGGAGTCGATGGCACTGCCGAAAAGTCTGGTTTTGCAGAAAACATAGGACTACGGCTAAAGAGCCCGGGAAGCAATTTTAACAAAAAACTACTTCTTTGTTGCCGATAACGTAGTACACGTATAAAAAATTCTCCCCTACACCTTCAACTATAATTTTTAATAATAGAAAATTACCCCCACCCCGTTCTCCTAACTTCTTCATTTATAGATATTTCATCTACGTTTCTACAGTGGATTACTATGAGCTTCTTATCAGGATACTTTATTTATAAAAATAAAGTACTTTACTCTTGTTAAAACATAAAATGTTTCCGGTAAACTACCACTTTCTCTTAACAGATCTTCTCCAAAATCAACAGACCTTCCGTCCTCTACAATTCAGAGAAGCATGCAAAAAAAAAATATTTGATTCTGTTTGAATGTGCGGCAGTTATCGTTCGTCATGGAAACATTTCTCTTGTTACAACATAAAATGTTGCAGGTAAACTACCCCTTTCCCTTAACCGATCTTCACCAAAATCAATAGACCTTGAGCTCTCTCCAACTCAGGGGGTGCAAAAAATTATTTGATTCTCATTGAATTTTCGGCAGTTATCGTTCGTCATAAAAAAATTACCGTTTTTAAAACATAAAACGTTGCTGATAAACTACCCCTTCCCATAACCGATCTTCAACAAAATCAACAGACCTTGAGTTCTCTTTAGTTCAAAAAGGTATGCAAAAACCTAGTTGATTCTACTTGAATTTACGGTAGTTATCGTTCGTCATATAAAAAATTACCCTTGTTAAAACATAAAATGTTGCTGGTAAACTACCCCTTTCCCTCAACCGAGCTTAACCAACACCAATACGTATTGAGAACTCTACAATACAGGGCTGTATGCAAAACATCATTCGATTCTGTTTGAATTTGCGGTTGTTATCGTTTACTATAGAAAAAAATTACCCTTAATAAAAAACCGTTGCAGGTAAACTACCCCTTTCCCTTAACCGATCTTCACCAAAAACGACAGGTCTTAGGTACTCTACCATTCAGGCCTGTATGCAAATAATTATTTGATTTAGTTTGAATTTGCGGCTGTTATCGTTTGCCATAGAAAACACCCTTGATAAAACATAAAACGTTGCTGGTAAACTAGCCTATTCCACTAACCGATCTTCACCAAAAACAGTAGGTCCTGAGAACTCTACAATTCAGTGCTGTATGCAAAACATTAGTTGATTCTCTTTGAATTTACGGCAGTTATCGTTCGTCATAGAAAAAATACCCTTGTTAAAACATAAAACGTTGCTGGTAAACTACCCCTTTCCCTTAACCGATCTTCAACAAAACCAACAGGTCTTGAGAACTGTACATTTCACGGCTGTATGCAAAATATTATATGATTCTGTTTGAATTTGCGGCTGTTATCATTTGCCATATAAAATACCCTTGATAAAACAAAAAAAGTGTCTGGTAAACTACCCGTTTCCCTTAACTGATCTTCACCAAAAACAATAGGTCTTTAGTACTCAACAAAACAGGGCTGTATGCAAAAAACGTATTTGATTCTGTCTGAATTTGCGGCTGTTATCATTTGCCATATAAAATACCCTTGATAAAACAAAAAACGTGTCCGGTAAACTACCCGTTTCCCTTAACCGAGCTTCACCAAAAACAATAGGTCTTTAGTACTCAACAAAACAGTGCTGTATGCAAAAACGTATTTGATTCTGTTTGAATTTGCGGCTCTTATCGTTTGCCATAGAAAATACCCTTATAAAACATAAAACGATGCAGGTAAACTACCCCATTCCCTTAACCGATCTTCAGCAACAACAACAGGTATTGAGAACTCTACAATACAGGGCTGTATGCAAAACATCATTTGATTCTGTTTGAATTTGTGGCTGTTATCGTTTACCATAGAAAAAAATTACCCTTGTTAAAAAACCGTTGCTGGTAAACTACCCCTTTCTCTTAACCGATCTTCACCAAAAACGACAGGTCTTGAGACCTCTACTATTGAGGGACGTATGCAAAAAATTATTTGATTCAGTTTGAATTTGCGACTGTTATCGTTTGCCATAGAAAATACGCTTGATAAAAAAACGTTGCCTGTAAACTACCCCTTCCCCTTAAGCGATCTTCACCAAAAGCAGTACGTCTTGAGAACTCTGCAATTTAGGGCTTTGTGCAAATAATCTTTTGATTCTGTTTGAATTTGCGGCTGTTATCGTTTGCCATAGGAAATACCCTTGTTAAAACGTAAAACGTTACAGGTAAACTACCCCTTTCCCTTAACCGATCTTCACCAAAAACAACATGTTTTGATAACTCTATAATTCAGGGCTGTATGCGAAACATTATTTGATTCTGTTTTAATTTGCGGCTGTTATCGTTTGACAAAAAAAATCCCCCTTGATAAAAAAAACCGTTTCCGGTAAACTACCCCTTTTCCTCAACCGATCTTTACCAAAAACAATAGGTCGTGAGTAATCTACAAATCAGGGCTGTATGCAAAAAATTATTTGATTCTGTTTGAATTTACGGCAGTTATCGTTTGCCATAGGAAAAAAATCTATAGACAGACAGACACACACACAGACACTTTTCGAAAAATGACTTTTTTTCATGTTTTGAGTGTAGTACAATCATATTCTGCAATAATCTCGAACACGATTTTTTTTGCCATCACCATACTTCCATTTCCTTAAGGAACATGGAAGTAAATATCGGTATGGAGAACCATACATGACTTCCATGTTCTAAGATTTATATTTAAAATCATATTCGAAATGAAATATTTCCATAGAAACTACGTCTTTCTACTTATTGCTTTAGCATTAACCACAGTACTGTGCTCACTAACGTATACCACCACCACCTCACGTTTTCGCACTCGATTTTCACCGATGATGGGAGACGATGGCACTGCCGAAAAGTCTGGTTTTGCAGAAAACATAGGACTACGGCTAAAGAGCCCGGGAAGCAATTTTAACAAAAAACTACTTCTTTGTTGCCGATAACGTAGTACACGTATAAAAAATTCTCCCCTACACCTTCAACTATAATTTTTAATAATAGAAAATTACCCCCACCCCGTTCTCCTAACTTCTTCATTTATAGATATTTCATCTACGTTTCTACAGTGGATTACTATGAGCTTCTTATCAGGATACTTTATTTATAAAAATAAAGTACTTTACTCTTGTTAAAACATAAAATGTTTCCGGTAAACTACCACTTTCTCTTAACAGATCTTCTCCAAAATCAACAGACCTTCCGTCCTCTACAATTCAGGGAAGCATGCAAAAAAAAAATATTTGATTCTGTTTGAATGTGCGGCAGTTATCGTTCGTCATGGAAACATTTCTCTTGTTACAACATAAAATGTTGCAGGTAAACTACCCCTTTCCCTTAACCGATCTTCACCAAAATCAATAGACCTTGAGCTCTCTCCAACTCAGGGGGTGCAAAAAATTATTTGATTCTCATTGAATTTTCGGCAGTTATCGTTCGTCATAAAAAAATTACCGTTTTTAAAACATAAAACGTTGCTGATAAACTACCCCTTCCCATAACCGATCTTCAACAAAATCAACAGACCTTGAGTTCTCTTTAGTTCAAAAAGGTATGCAAAAACCTAGTTGATTCTGCTTGAATTTACGGTAGTTATCGTTCGTCATATAAAAAATTACCCTTGTTAAAACATAAAATGTTGCTGGTAAACTACCCCTTTCCCTCAACCGAGCTTCACCAACACCAATACGTATTGAGAACTCTACAATACAGGGCTGTATGCAAAACATTATTCGATTCTGTTTGAATTTGCGGTTGTTATCGTTTACTATAGAAAATATCGGTATGGAGAACCATACATGACTTCCATATTCTAAGATTTATATTTAAAATCATTTTCAGCCAAACAGCCAGGGAAGGAATTTTAACAAAAAAATACTTCTTTGTTGCCAATAACGTAGTACACATATAAAAAAAAAATTATCCCCTCCCCCTTCAACTATAATTTTGATTTATAGAAAATTACCCCCAGCCCGTTCAACTAGCCTCTTCATTTATAGATATTTCATCTACGTTTCTACAGTGGATTATTAAGATCTTATCAGGATACTTTATCAAAATTAAGTACTTTACTCATGTAAACTGCCCTTTCCCCGTAACCGATCTTCACCAAAATCAACAGACATTGAGTTCTCTATAGCTCAGGCACATATGTAAAAAATTATTTGATTCTGTTTGAATTTACGGCAGTTATTATTCGTCATATAAAAAATTACCCATGTTAAAACATAAAACATGAGATTTATAAAACATATCAAAGATTTATATTTAAAATCATTTTTGAAATAAAATATTTTCATAGAACCTACTAACGCTGGGGAAATCTGAGGAGCCAATCAGAGTTGGGCCTACCTGTCACTCTGCTGAATTTGGTGGAAAGCCCTGTCACTGTCGTCAAAGTATCAGCCTTGACAGGGTCCTCTTTTTCTGCAAAATGGGAGAGGCTTGAGATGGAGTGAGTGACATGGTCCCCACCTCAATGAAGAACCCATTGTTTTATAAAAATATATTTAAATTTTGAAAACTGAAAATTTTTTCTTGTTGTAAATATTTATATTTTATAATCAAAATGACTTTATTTTTGTTACCTGGCAACAAAATTATTTTATTTTCAACAATTACCATTGTTTCAAAAAGTTTAAATAAATTTCCAAGTACTTTACTCTTGGTAAAACGTAAAAGGTTGCTGGTAAACTACCCCTTCCCCTTAACCGATCTTCACCAAAATCTAAAGAACGTGAGTCTTCTACAATTCACTGACGTATGCAAAAAATTATTTGATTCTGTTCGAATTTGCGGCTGTTATCGTTTGCCATAGAAAATACGCTTGATAAAAAACGTTGCAGGTAAATTACCCCTTCCCCTCAACCGATCTTCACCAAAAACAACAAGTCTTGAGTACTCTACAAATCAGGGCTGTATGCAGAAAATTATTTGATTCTGCTTGAATTTGCTGCTGTTATCGTTTGCCATAGGAAATACCCTTGTTAAAACATAAAACGTTACAGGTAAACTACCCCTTTCCCTTAACCGGTCTTCACCAAAAACAATAGGTCTTGAGAACTCAACAATTCAGGGCTGTATGCGAACCATTATTTGATTCTGTTTGAATTTGCGGCTGTTATCGTTTGCCAATAAAAAAAATTTCCCTTGATAAAAAAAAACCGTTGCAGGTAAACTACCCCTTTCCCTCAACCGATCTTCACCAAAAACAATAGGTCGTGAGTACTCCACAAATCAGGGCTGTATGCAAAAAATTATTTGATTCTGTTTGAATTTGCGGCAGTTATCGTTTGACATAGAAAAAAAATCTACAGACAGACACACAGACACACAGACACACAGACACGCAGACAGACACACACACAGACACTTTTCGTAAAACGACTTTTTTTCATGTTTTGAGTGTAGTAGAATCAGAATCTGCAATAATCTCGAACACGATTTTTTTTGCCCTCACCATACTTCCATTCCTTAAGGAATATGGAAGTAAAAAATTACCCTTGATAAAAAACCGTTGCAGGTAAACTACCCCTTTCCCTTAACCGATTTTCACCAAAAACAGAACGTCTTGAGAACTCTACAATTTAGGGCTGTATGCAAATAATCTATTGATTCTGTTTGAATTTGCGGCTGTTATCGTTTGCCATAGGAAATACCCTTGTTAAAACATAAAACGTTACATGTAAACTACCACTTTCCCTTAACCGATCGTCACCAAAAACAACAGGTTTTGAGAACTCTTCAATTTAGGGCTGTATGCGAAACATTGTTTGATTCTGTTTGAATTTGCGGCTGTTATCGTTTGCCAAAAAAAAAATTTCCCTTGATAAAAAAAAACCGTTGCAGGTAAACTACCCCTTTTCCTCAACCGATCTTCACCAAAAACAATAGGCCGCGAGTACTCTACAAATCAGGGCTGTATGCAAAAAATTATTTGATTCTGTTTGAATTTGCGGCAGTTATCGTTTGCCATAGAAAAACAATCTATAGACAGACAGACACACGCACAGACACACACACAGACACTTTTCGAAAAATGACTTTTTTTCATGTTATGAGTGTAGTACAATCATATTCTGCAATAATCTCGTACACGATTTTTTTTGCCATCACCATACTTCCATTTCCTTAAGGAACATGGACGTAAAAAATACCCTTGTTAAAACATAAAACGTTGCAGGTAAACTACCCCTTTCCCATAACCGATCTTCAACAAAACCAACAGGTCTTGAGAACTGTACATTTCACGGCTGTATGCAAAATATTATATGATTCTGTTTGAATTTGCGGCTGTTATCATTTGCCATATAAAATACCCTTGATAAATCAAAAAAAGTGTCTGGTAAACTACCCGTTTCCCTTAACTGATCTTCTCCAAAAACAATAGGTCTTTAGTACTCAACAAAAAAGGGCTGTATGCAAAAAACGTATTTGATTCTGTCTGAATTTGCGGCTGTTATCATTTGCCATATAAAATACCCTTGATAAAACAAAAAACGTGTCCGGTAAACTACCCGTTTCCCTTAACCGATCTTCACCAAAAACAATAGGTCTTTAGTACTCAACAAAACAGTGTTGTATGCAAAAACGTATTTGATTCTGTTTGAATTTGCGGCTCTTATCGTTTGCCATAGAAAATACCCTTATAAAACATAAAACGTTGCAGGTAAACTACCCCATTCCCTTAACCGATCTTCAGCAACAACAACAGGTATTGAGAACTCTACAATACAGGGCTGTATGCAAAACATCATTTGATTCTGTTTGAATTTGTGGCTGTTATCGTTTACCATAGAAAAAAATTACCCTTGTTAAAAAACCGTTGCTGGTAAACTACCCCTTTCTCTTAACCGATCTTCACCAAAAACGACAGGTCTTGAGACCTCTGCTATTGAGGGACGTATGCAAAAAATTATTTGATTCTGTTTGAATTTGCGACTGTTATCGTTTGCCATAGAAAATACGCTTGATAAAAAAACGTTGCCGGTAAACTACCCCTTCCCCTTAAGCGATCTTCACCAAAAGCAGTACGTCTTGAGAACTCTGCAATTTAGGGCTGTGTGCAAATAATCTTTTGATTCTGTTTGAATTTGCGGCTGTTATCGTTTGCCATAGGAAATACCCTTGTTAAAACGTAAAACGTTACAGGTAAACTACCCCTTTCCCTTAACCGATCTTCACCAAAAACGACAGGTCTTAGGTACTCTACAATTCAGGCTTGTATGCAAACAATTATTTGATTTAGTTTGAATTTGCTGCTGTTATCGTTTGCCATAGGAAATACCCTTGTTAAAACATAAAACGTTACAGGTAAACTACCCCTTTCCCTTAACCGATCTTCACCAAAAACAATAGGTCTTGAGAACTCAACAATTCAGGGCTGTATGCGAACTATTATTTGATTCTGTTTGAATTTGCGGCTGTTATCGTTTGCCAATAAAAAAAATTTCCCTTGATAAAAAAAAACCGTTGCAGGTAAACTACCCCTTTCCCTCAACCGATCTTCACCAAAAACAATAGGTCGTGAGTACTCTACAAATCAGGACTGTATGCAAAAAATTATTTGATTCTGTTTGAATTTGCGGCAGTTATCGTTTGACATAGAAAAAAAATCTACAGATAGACACACAGACACGCAGACAGACACACACACAGACACTTTTCGGAAAACGACTTTTTTTCATGTTTTGAGTGTAGTAGAATCAGAATCTGCAATAATCTCGAACACGATTTTTTTTGCCATCACCATACTTCCATTCCTTAAGGAATATGGAAGTAAAAAATTACCCTTGATAAAAAACCGTTGCAGGTAAACTACCCCTTTCCCTTAACCGATTTTCACCAAAAACAGAACGTCTTGAGAACTCTACAATTTAGGGCTGTATGCAAATAATCTATTGATTCTGTTTGAATTTGCGGCTGTTATCGTTTGCCATAGGAAATACCCTTGTTAAAACATAAAACGTTACATGTAAACTACCACTTTCCCTTAACCGATCGTCACCAAAAACAACAGGTTTTGAGAACTCTACAATTTAGGGCTGTATGCGAAACATTGTTTGATTCTGTTTGAATTTGCGGCTGTTATCGTTTGCCAAAAAAAAAATTTCCCTTGATAAAAAAAAACCGTTGCAGGTAAACTACCCCTTTTCCTCAACCGATCTTAACCAAAAACAATAGGCCGCGAGTACTCTACAAATCAGGGCTGTATGCAAAAAATTATTTGATTCTGTTTGAATTTGCGGCAGTTATCGTTTGCCATAGAAAAACAATCTATAGACAGACAGACACACGCACAGACACACACACAGACACTTTTCGAAAAATGACTTTTTTTTCATGTTATGAGTGTAGTACAATCATATTCTGCAATAATCTCGTACACGATTTTTTTTGCCATCACCATACTTCCATTTCCTTAAGGAACATGGACGTAAAAAATACCCTTGTTAAAACATAAAACGTTGCCGGTAAACTACCCCTTTCCCATAACCGATCTTCAACAAAACCAACAGGTCTTGAGAACTGTACATTTCACGGCTGTATGCAAAATATTATATGATTCTGTTTGAATTTGCGGCTGTTATCATTTGCCATATAAAATACCCTTGATAAAACAAAAAAAGTGTCTGGTAAACTACCCGTTTCCCTTAACTGATCTTCACCAAAAACAATAGGTCTTTAGTACTCAACAAAACAGGGCTGTATGCAAAAACGTATTTGATTCTGTTTGAATTTGCGGCTCTTATCGTTTGCCATAGAAAATACCCTTATAAAACATAAAACGTTGCAGGTAAACTACCCCATTCCCTTAACCGATCTTCAGCAACAACAACAGGTATTGAGAACTCTACAATACAGGGCTGTATGCAAAACATCATTTGATTCTGTTTGAATTTGTGGCTGTTATCGTTTACCATAGAAAAAAATTACCCTTGTTAAAAAACCGTTGCTGGTAAACTACCCCTTTCTCTTAACCGATCTTCACCAAAAACGACAGGTCTTGAGACCTCTACTATTGAGGGACGTATGCAAAAAATTATTTGATTCTGTTTGAATTTGCGACTGTTATCGTTTGCCATAGAAAATACGCTTGATAAAAAAACGTTGCCGGTAAACTACCCCTTCCCCTTAAGCGATCTTCACCAAGAGCAGTACGTCTTGAGAACTCTGCAATTTAGGGCTGTGTGCAAATAATCTTTTGATTCTGTTTGAATTTGCGGCTGTTATCGTTTGCCATAGGAAATACCCTTGTTAAAACGTAAAACGTTACAGGTAAACTACCCCTTTACCTTAACCGATCTTCACCAAAAACAATAGGTCTTGAGAACGCTACAATTTAGGGCTGTATGCAAATAATCTTTTGATTCTGTTTGAATTTGCGGCTGTTATCGTTTGTCATAGGAAATACCCTTGTTAAAACATAAAACGTTACAGGTAAACTACCCCTTTTCCTCAACCGATCTTTACCAAAAACAATAAGTCGTGAGTAATCTACAAATCAGGGCTGTATGCAAAAAATTATTTGATTCTGTTTGAATTTACGGCAGTTATCGTTTGCCATAGGAAAAAAATCTATAGACAGACAGACACTTTTCGAAAAATGACTTTTTTTCATGTTTTGAGTGTAGTACAATCATATTCTGCAATAATCTCGAACACGATTTTTTTTGCCATCACCATACTTCCATTTCCTTAAGGAACATGGAAGTAAATATCGGTATGGAGAACCATACATGACTTCCATGTTCTAAGATTTATATTTAAAATCATATTCGAAATGAAATATTTCCATAGAAACTACGTCTTTCTACTTATTGCTTCAGCATTAACCACAGTACTGTGCTCACTAACGTATACCACCACCACCTCACGTTTTCGCACTCGATTTTCACCGATGATGGGAGTCGATGGCACTGCCGAAAAGTCTGGTTTTGCAGAAAACATAGGACTACGGCTAAAGAGCCCGGGAAGCAATTTTAACAAAAAACTACTTCTTTGTTGCCGATAACGTAGTACACGTATAAAAAATTCTCCCCTACACCTTCAACTATAATTTTTAATAATAGAAAATTACCCCCACCCCGTTCTCCAAACTTCTTCATTTATAGATATTTCATCTACGTTTCTACAGTGGATTACTATGAGCTTCTTATCAGGATACTTTATTTATAAAAATAAAGTACTTTACTCTTGTTAAAACATAAAATGTTTCCGGTAAACTACCACTTTCTCTTAACAGATCTTCTCCAAAATCAACAGACCTTCCGTCCTCTACAATTCAGAGAAGCATGCAAAAAAAAAATATTTGATTCTGTTTGAATGTGCGGCAGTTATCGTTCGTCATGGAAACATTTCTCTTGTTACAACATAAAATGTTGCAGGTAAACTACCCCTTTCCCTTAACCGATCTTCACCAAAATCAATAGACCTTGAGCTCTCTCCAACTCAAGGGGTGCAAAAAATTATTTGATTCTCATTGAATTTTCGGCAGTTATCGTTCGTCATAAAAAAATTACCGTCTTTAAAACATAAAACGTTGCTGATAAACTACCCCTTCCCATAACCGATCTTCAACAAAATCAACAGACCTTGAGTTCTCTTTAGTTCAAAAAGGTATGCAAAAACCTAGTTGATTCTGCTTGAATTTACGGTAGTTATCGTTCGTCATATAAAAAATTACCCTTGTTAAAACATAAAATGTTGCTGGTAAACTACCCCTTTCCCTCAACCGAGCTTCACCAACACCAATACGTATTGAGAACTCTACAATACAGGGCTGTATGCAAAACATCATTCGATTCTGTTTGAATTTGCGGTTGTTATCGTTTACTATAGAAAAAAATTACCCTTGATAAAAAACCGTTGCAGGTAAACTACCCCTTTCCCTTAACCGATCTTCACCAAAAACGACAGGTCTTAGGTACTCTACAATTCAGGCCTGTATGCAAACAATTATTTGATTTAGTTTGAATTTGCGGCTGTTATCGTTTGCCATAGAAAACACCCTTGATAAAACATAAAACGTTGCTGGTAAACTACCCTATTCCACTAACCGATCTTCACCAAAAACAATAGGTCTTGAGAACTCTACAATTCAGGGCTGTATGCAAAACATTAGTTGATTCTCTTTGAATTTACGGCAGTTATCGTTCGTCATAGAAAAAATACCCTTGTTAAAACATAAAACGTTGCTGGTAAACTACCCCTTTCCCTTAACCGATCTTCAACAAAACCAACAGGTCTTGAGAACTGTATATTTCACGGCTGTATGCAAAATATTATATGATTCTGTTTGAATTTGCGGCTGTTATCATTTGCCATATAAAATACCCTTGATAAACAAAATATCGGTATGGAGAAGCATACATGACTTCCATATTCTAAGATTTATATTTAAAATCATTTTCACCCAAACAGCCAGGCTGTGTCTTACCTGCCTTTTTATTGCTGTATTAAATGAAAAATATTATATTACATTAAAATGAAAAAATTATAATTTTATTGCCTGGCAACAAAATTATTGTATTTTTAACAATTACCATTGTTTCAAAAAGTTTAAATAAATTTTCAAGTACTTTACTCTTGTTAAAACGTAAAAGGTTGCAGGTAAACTACCCCTTCCCCTTAACCGATCTTCACCAAAATCGAAAGTCATTGAGACCTCTACAATTCAGGGACGTATGCAAAACATTATTTGATTCTGTTTGAATTTGCGGCTGTTTTCGTTTGCCATAGAAAATACGCTTGATAAAAAAACGTTGCCGGTAAACTACCCCTTCCCCTTAACCGATATTCACCAAAAACAATAGATCTTGAGTACTCTACAAATCAGGGCTGTATGCAAAACATTATTTGATTCTGTTTGAATTTGCGGCTGTTATCGTTTGCCATATAAAATACCCTTGTTAAAAAAACGTTGCAGGTAAACTACCCCTTCCCCTCACCCGATCTTCACCAAAAACAATAGGTGTTGAGACCTCTACAATTTAGGGCTGTATGCAAATAATCTTTTGATTCTGTTTGAATTTGCGGCTGTTATCGTTTGCCATAGGAAATACCCTTGTTAAAAAAACGTTGCTGGTAAACTACCCCTTTCCCTCACCCGATCTTCACCAAAAACAATAGGTGTTGAGACCTCTACAATTTAGGGCTGTATGCAAATAATCTTTTGATTCTGTTTGAATTTGCGGCTGTTATCGTTTGCCATAGGAAATACCCTTGTTAAAACATAAAACGTTACAGGTAAACTGCCCCTTTCCCTTAACCGATCTTCAGCAAAAACAATAGGTCTTGAGTACTCTACAAATCAGGGCTGTATGCAAAACATTATTTGATTCTGTTTGAATCTGCGGCTGTTATCGTTTGCCATAGAAAATACCCTTGTTAAAAAAACGTTGCTGGTAAACTACCCCTTTCCCTCAACCGAACTTCACCAAAAACAACAGGTCTTGAAAACTCTACAATTTAGGGCTGTATGCAAATAATCTTTTGATTCTGTTTGAATTTGCGGCTGTTATCGTTTGCCATAGGAAATACCCTTGTTAAAACATAAAACGTTTCTGGTAAACTACCCGTTTTCCTCAACCGATCTTCACCAAAAACAATAGGCCGTGAGTGATCTACAAATCAGGGCTGTATGCAAAAAATTATTTGATTCTGTTTGAATTTACGGCAGTTATCGTTTGCCATAGGAAAAAAATCTACAGATAGACAGACACACACAGACACTTTTCGAAAAATGACTTTTTTTCATGTTTTGAGTGTAGTACAATCATATTCTGCAATAATCTCGAACACGATTTTTTTTGCCATCACCATACTTCCATTTCCTTAAGGAACATGGAAGTAAATATCGGTATGTAGAACCATACATGACTTCCATGTTCTAAGATTTATATTTAAAATCATATTCGAAATGAAATATTTCCATAGAAACTACGTCTTTCTACTTATTGCTTCAGCATTAACCACAGTACTGTGCTCACTAACGTATACCACCACCACCTCACGTTTTCGCACTCGATTTTCACCGATGATGGGAGTCGATGGCACTGCCGAAAAGTCTGGTTTTGCAGAAAACATAGGACTACGGCTAAAGAGCCCGGGAAGCAATTTTAACAAAAAACTACATCTTTGTTGCCGATAACGTAGTACACGTATAAAAAATTCTCCCCTACACCTTCAACTATAATTTTTAATAATAGAAAATTACCCCCACCCCGTTCTCCTAACTTCTTCATTTATAGATATTTCATCTACGTTTCTACAGTGGATTACTATGAGCTTCTTATCAGGATACTTTATTTATAAAAATAAAGTACTTTACTCTTGTTAAAACATAAAATGTTTCCGGTAAACTACCACTTTCTCTTAACAGATCTTCTCCAAAATCAACAGACCTTCCGTCCTCTACAATTCAGAGAAGCATGCAAAAAAAAAAATATTTGATTCTGTTTTAATGTGCGGCAGTTATCGTTCGTCATGGAAACATTTCTCTTGTTACAACATAAAATGTTGCAGGTAAACTACCCCTTTCCCTTAACCGATCTTCACCAAAATCAATAGACCTTGAGCTCTCTCCAACTCAGGGGGTGCAAAAAATTATTTGATTCTCATTGAATTTTCGGCAGTTATCGTTCGTCATAAAAAAATTACCGTCTTTAAAACATAAAACGTTGCTGATAAACTACCCCTTCCCATAACCGATCTTCAACAAAATCAACAGACCTTGAGTTCTCTTTAGTTCAAAAAGGTATGCAAAAACCTAGTTGATTCTGCTTGAATTTACGGTAGTTATCGTTCGTCATATAAAAAATTACCCTTGTTAAAACATAAAATGTTGCTGGTAAACTACCCCTTTCCCTCAACCGAGCTTCACCAACACCAATACGTATTGAGAACTCTACAATACAGGGCTGTATGCAAAACATCATTCGATTCTGTTTGAATTTGCGGTTGTTATCGTTTACTATAGAAAAAAATTACCCTTGATAAAAAACCGTTGCAGGTAAACTACCCCTTTCCCTTAACCGATCTTCACCGAAAACGACAGGTCTTAGGTACTCTACAATTCAGGCCTGTATGCAAACAATTATTTGATTTAGTTTGAATTTGCGGCTGTTATCGTTTGCCATAGAAAACACCCTTGATAAAACATAAAACGTTGCTGGTAAACTACCCTATTCCACTAACCGATCTTCACCAAAAACAATAGGTCTTGAGAACTCTACAATTCAGGGCTGTATGCAAAACATTAGTTGATTCTCTTTGAATTTACGGCAGTTATCGTTCGTCATAGAAAAAAAACCCTTGTTAAAACATAAAACGTTGCTGGTAAACTACCCCTTTCCCTTAACCGATCTTCAACAAAAACCAACAGGTCTTGAGAACTGTACATTTCACGGCTGTATGCAAAATATTATATGATTCTGTTTGAATTTGCGGCTGTTATCATTTGCCATATAAAATACCCTTGATAAAACAAAATATCGGAATGGAGAAGCATACATGACTTCCATATTCTAAGATTTATATTTAAAATCATTTTCACCCAAACAGCCAGGCTGTGTCTTACCTGCCTTTTTATTGCTGTATTAAATGAAAAATATTATATTACATTAAAATGAAAAAATTATAATTTTATTGCCTGGCAACAAAATTATTGTATTTTTAACAATTACCATTGTTTGAAAAAGTTTAAATAAATTTTCAAGTACTTTACTCTTGTTAAAACGTAAAAGGTTGCTGGTAAACTACCCCTTCCCCTTAACCGATCTTCACCAAAATCGAAAGTCATTGAGACCTCTACAATTCAGGGCCGTTTGCAAAAAATTATTTGATTCTGTTTGAATTTGCGGCTGTTTTCGTTTGCCATAGAAAATACGCTTGATAAAAAAACGTTGCCGGTAAACTACCCCTTCCCCTTAACCGATCTTCACCAAAAACAATAGGTCTTGAGTACTCTACAAATCAGGGCTGTATGCAAAACATTATTTGATTCTGTTTGAATTTGCGGCTGTTATCGTTTGCCATATAAAATACCCTTGTTAAAAAAACCTTGCAGGTAAACTACCCCTTTCCCTCACCCGATCTTCACCAAAAACAATAGGTGTTGAGACCTCTACAATTTAGGGCTGTATGCAAATAATCTTTTGATTCTGTTTGAATTTACGGCTGTTATCGTTTGCCATAGGAAATACCCTTGTTAAAAAAACGTTGCTGGTAAACTACCCCTTTCCCTCACCCGATCTTCACCAAAAACAATAGGTGTTGAGACCTCTACAATTTAGGGCTGTATGCAAATAATCTTTTGATTCTGTTTGAATTTGCGGCTGTTATCGTTTGCCATAGGAAATACCCTTGTTAAAACATAAAACGTTACAGGTAAACTGCCCCTTTCCCTTAACCGATCTTCAGCAAAAACAATAGGTCTTGAGTACTCTACAAATCAGGGCTGTATGCAAAACATTATTTGATTCTGTTTGAATTTGCGGCTGTTATCGTTTGCCATAGAAAATACCCTTGTTAAAAAAACGTTGCTGGTAAACTACCCCTTTCCCTCAACCGAACTTCACCAAAAACAACAGGTCTTGAGAACTCTACAATTTAGGGCTGTATGCAAATAATCTTTTGATTCTGTTTGAATTTGCGGCTGTTATCGTTTGCCATAGGAAATACCCTTGTTAAAACATAAAACGCTTCTGGTAAACTACCCGTTTTCCTCAACCGATCTTCACCAAAAACAATAGGCCGTGAGTAATCTACAAATCAGGGCTGTATGCAAAAAATTATTTGATTCTGTTTGAATTTACGGCAGTTATCGTTTGCCATAGGAAAAAAATCTATAGACAGACAGACACACACAGACACTTTTCGAAAAATGACTTTTTTTCATGTTTTGAGTGTAGTACAATCATATTCTGCAATAATCTCGAACACGATTTTTTTTGCCATCACCATACTTCCATTTCCTTAAGGAACATGGAAGTAAATATCGGTATGGAGAACCATACATGACTTCCATGTTCTAAGATTTATATTTAAAATCATATTCGAAATGAAATATTTCCATAGAAACTACGTCTTTCTACTTATTGCTTCAGCATTAACCACAGTACTGTGCTCACTAACGTATACCACCACCACCTCACGTTTTCGCACTCGATTTTCACCGATGATGGGAGTCGATGGCACTGCCGAAAAGTCTGGTTTTGCAGAAAACATAGGACTACGGGTAAAGAGCCCGGGAAGCAATTTTAACAAAAAACTACTTCTTTGTTGCCGATAACGTAGTACACGTATAAAAAATTCTCCCCTACACCTTCAACTATAATTTTTAATAATAGAAAATTACCCCCACCCCGTTCTCCTAACTTCTTCATTTATAGATATTTCATCTACGTTTCTACAGTGGATTACTATGAGCTTCTTATCAGGATACTTTATTTATAAAAATAAAGTACTTTACTCTTGTTAAAACATAAAATGATTCCGGTAAACTACCACTTTCTCTTAACAGATCTTCTCCAAAATCAACAGACCTTCCGTCCTCTACAATTCAGAGAAGCATGCAAAAAAAAAATATTTGATTCTGTTTGAATGTGCGGCAGTTATCGTTCGTCATGGAAACATTTCTCTTGTTACAACATAAAATGTTGCAGGTAAACTACCCCTTTCCCTTAACCGATCTTCACCAAAATCAATAGACCTTGAGCTCTCTCCAACTCAGGGGGTGCAAAAAATTATTTGATTCTCATTGAATTTTCGGCAGTTATCGTTCGTCATAAAAAAATTACCGTCTTTAAAACATAAAACATTGCTGATAAACTACCCCTTCCCATAACCGATCTTCAACAAAATCAACAGACCTTGAGTTCTCTTTAGTTCAAAAAGGTATGCAAAAACCTAGTTGATTCTGCTTGAATTTACGGTAGTTATCGTTCGTCATATAAAAAATTACCCTTGTTAAAACATAAAATGTTGCTGGTAAACTACCCCTTTCCCTCAACCGAGCTTCACCAACACCAATACGTATTGAGAACTCTACAACACAGGGCTGTATGCAAAACATCATTCGATTCTGTTTGAATTTGCGGTTGTTATCGTTTACTATAGAAAAAAATTACCCTTGATAAAAAACCGTTGCAGGTAAACTACCCCTTTCCCTTAACCGATCTTCACCGAAAACGACAGGTCTTAGGTACTCTACAATTCAGGCCTGTATGCAAACAATTATTTGATTTCGTTTGAATTTGCGGCTGTTATCGTTTGCCATAGAAAACACCCTTGATAAAACATAAAACGTTGCTGGTAAACTACCCTATTCCACTAACCGATCTTCACCAAAAACAATAGGTCTTGAGAACTCTACAATTCAGGGCTGTATGCAAAACATTAGTTGATTCTCTTTGAATTTACGGCAGTTATCGTTCGTCATAGAAAAAAAACCCTTGTTAAAACATAAAACGTTGCTGGTAAACTACCCCTTTCCCTTAACCGATCTTCAACAAAAACCAACAGGTCTTGAGAACTGTACATTTCACGGCTGTATGCAAAATATTATATGATTCTGTTTGAATTTGCGGCTGTTATCATTTGCCATATAAAATACCCTTGATAAAACAAAATATCGGAATGGAGAAGCATACATGACTTCCATATTCTAAGATTTATATTTAAAATCATTTTCACCCAAACAGCCAGGCTGTGTCTTACCTGCCTTTTTATTGCTGTATTAAATGAAAAATATTATATTACATTAAAATGAAAAAATTATAATTTTATTGCCTGGCAACAAAATTATTGTATTTTTAACAATTACCATTGTTTCAAAAAGTTTAAATAAATTTTCAAGTACTTTACTCTTGTTAAAACGTAAAAGGTTGCTGGTAAACTACCCCTTCCCCTTAACCGATCTTCACCAAAATCGAAAGTCATTGAGACCTCTACAATTCAGGGCCGTTTGCAAAAAATTATTTGATTCTGTTTGAATTTGCGGCTGTTTTCGTTTGCCATAGAAAATACGCTTGATAAAAAAACGTTGCCGGTAAACTACCCCTTCCCATTAACCGATCTTCACCAAAAACAATAGGTCTTGAGTACTCTACAAATCAGGGCTGTATGCAAAACATTATTTGATTCTGTTTGAATTTGCGGCTGTTATCGTTTGCCATATAAAATACCCTTGTTAAAAAAACCTTGCAGGTAAACTACCCCTTTCCCTCACCCGATCTTCACCAAAAACAATAGGTGTTGAGACCTCTACAATTTAGGGCTGTATGCAAATAATCTTTTGATTCTGTTTGAATTTGCGGCTGTTATCGTTTGCCATAGGAAATACCCTTGTTAAAAAAACGTTGCTGGTAAACTACCCCTTTCCCTCACCCGATCTTCACCAAAAACAATAGGTGTTGAGACCTCTACAATTTAGGGCTGTATGCAAATAATCTTTTGATTCTGTTTGAATTTGCGGCTGTTATCGTTTGCCATAGGAAATACCCTTGTTAAAACATAAAACGTTACAGGTAAACTGCCCCTTTCCCTTAACCAATCTTCAGCAAAAACAATAGGTCTTGAGTACTCTACAAATCAGGGCTGTATGCAAAACATTATTTGATTCTGTTTGAATTTGCGGCTGTTATCGTTTGCCATAGAAAATACCCTTGTTAAAAAAACGTTGCTGGTAAACTACCCCTTTCCCTCAACCGAACTTCACCAAAAACAACAGGTCTTGAGAACTCTACAATTTAGGGCTGTATGCAAATAATCTTTTGATTCTGTTTGAATTTGCGGCTGTTATCGTTTGCCATAGGAAATACCCTTGTTAAAACATAAAACGCTTCTGGTAAACTACCCGTTTTCCTCAACCGATCTTCACCAAAAACAATAGGCCGTGAGTAATCTACAAATCAGGGCTGTATGCAAAAAATTATTTGATTCTGTTTGAATTTACGGCAGTTATCGTTTGCCATAGGAAAAAAATCTATAGACAGACAGACACACACAGACACTTTTCGAAAAATGACTTTTTTTCATGTTTTGAGTGTAGTACAATCATATTCTGCAATAATCTCGAACACGATTTTTTTTGCCATCACCATACTTCCATTTCCTTAAGGAACATGGAAGTAAATATCGGTATGGAGAACCATACATGACTTCCATGTTCTAAGATTTATATTTAAAATCATATTCGAAATGAAATATTTCCATAGAAACTACGTCTTTCTACTTATTGCTTCAGCATTAACCACAGTACTGTGCTCACTAACGTATACCACCACCACCTCACGTTTTCGCACTCGATTTTCACCGATGATGGGAGTCGATGGCACTGCCGAAAAGTCTGGTTTTGCAGAAAACATAGGACTACGGGTAAAGAGCCCGGGAAGCAATTTTAACAAAAAACTACTTCTTTGTTGCCGATAACGTAGTACACGTATAAAAAATTCTCCCCTACACCTTCAACTATAATTTTTAATAATAGAAAATTACCCCCACCCCGTTCTCCTAACTTCTTCATTTATAGATATTTCATCTACGTTTCTACAGTGGATTACTATGAGCTTCTTATCAGGATACTTTATTTATAAAAATAAAGTACTTTACTCTTGTTAAAACATAAAATGATTCCGGTAAACTACCACTTTCTCTTAACAGATCTTCTCCAAAATCAACAGACCTTCCGTCCTCTACAATTCAGAGAAGCATGCAAAAAAAAAATATTTGATTCTGTTTGAATGTGCGGCAGTTATCGTTCGTCATGGAAACATTTCTCTTGTTACAACATAAAATGTTGCAGGTAAACTACCCCTTTCCCTTAACCGATCTTCACCAAAATCAATAGACCTTGAGCTCTCTCCAACTCAGGGGGTGCAAAAAATTATTTGATTCTCATTGAATTTTCGGCAGTTATCGTTCGTCATAAAAAAATTACCGTCTTTAAAACATAAAACATTGCTGATAAACTACCCCTTCCCATAACCGATCTTCAACAAAATCAACAGACCTTGAGTTCTCTTTAGTTCAAAAAGGTATGCAAAAACCTAGTTGATTCTGCTTGAATTTACGGTAGTTATCGTTCGTCATATAAAAAATTACCCTTGTTAAAACATAAAATGTTGCTGGTAAACTACCCCTTTCCCTCAACCGAGCTTCACCAACACCAATACGTATTGAGAACTCTACAACACAGGGCTGTATGCAAAACATCATTCGATTCTGTTTGAATTTGCGGTTGTTATCGTTTACTATAGAAAAAAATTACCCTTGATAAAAAACCGTTGCAGGTAAACTACCCCTTTCCCTTAACCGATCTTCACCGAAAACGACAGGTCTTAGGTACTCTACAATTCAGGCCTGTATGCAAACAATTATTTGATTTCGTTTGAATTTGCGGCTGTTATCGTTTGCCATAGAAAACACCCTTGATAAAACATAAAACGTTGCTGGTAAACTACCCTATTCCACTAACCGATCTTCACCAAAAACAATAGGTCTTGAGAACTCTACAATTCAGGGCTGTATGCAAAACATTAGTTGATTCTCTTTGAATTTACGGCAGTTATCGTTCGTCATAGAAAAAAAACCCTTGTTAAAACATAAAACGTTGCTGGTAAACTACCCCTTTCCCTTAACCGATCTTCAACAAAAACCAACAGGTCTTGAGAACTGTACATTTCACGGCTGTATGCAAAATATTATATGATTCTGTTTGAATTTGCGGCTGTTATCATTTGCCATATAAAATACCCTTGATAAAACAAAATATCGGAATGGAGAAGCATACATGACTTCCATATTCTAAGATTTATATTTAAAATCATTTTCACCCAAACAGCCAGGCTGTGTCTTACCTGCCTTTTTATTGCTGTATTAAATGAAAAATATTATATTACATTAAAATGAAAAAATTATAATTTTATTGCCTGGCAACAAAATTATTGTATTTTTAACAATTACCATTGTTTCAAAAAGTTTAAATAAATTTTCAAGTACTTTACTCTTGTTAAAACGTAAAAGGTTGCTGGTAAACTACCCCTTCCCCTTAACCGATCTTCACCAAAATCGAAAGTCATTGAGACCTCTACAATTCAGGGCCGTTTGCAAAAAATTATTTGATTCTGTTTGAATTTGCGGCTGTTTTCGTTTGCCATAGAAAATACGCTTGATAAAAAAACGTTGCCGGTAAACTACCCCTTCCCCTTAACCGATCTTCACCAAAAACAATAGGTCTTGAGTACTCTACAAATCAGGGCTGTATGCAAAACATTATTTGATTCTGTTTGAATTTGCGGCTGTTATCGTTTGCCATATAAAATACCCTTGTTAAAAAAACCTTGCAGGTAAACTACCCCTTTCCCTCACCCGATCTTCACCAAAAACAATAGGTGTTGAGACCTCTACAATTTAGGGCTGTATGCAAATAATCTTTTGATTCTGTTTGAATTTACGGCTGTTATCGTTTGCCATAGGAAATACCCTTGTTAAAAAAACGTTGCTGGTAAACTACCCCTTTCCCTCACCCGATCTTCACCAAAAACAATAGGTGTTGAGACCTCTACAATTTAGGGCTGTATGCAAATAATCTTTTGATTCTGTTTGAATTTGCGGCTGTTATCGTTTGCCATAGGAAATACCCTTGTTAAAACATAAAACGTTACAGGTAAACTGCCCCTTTCCCTTAACCGATCTTCAGCAAAAACAATAGGTCTTGAGTACTCTACAAATCAGGGCTGTATGCAAAACATTATTTGATTCTGTTTGAATTTGCGGCTGTTATCGTTTGCCATAGAAAATACCCTTGTTAAAAAAACGTTGCTGGTAAACTACCCCTTTCCCTCAACCGAACTTCACCAAAAACAACAGGTCTTGAGAACTCTACAATTTAGGGCTGTATGCAAATAATCTTTTGATTCTGTTTGAATTTGCGGCTGTTATCGTTTGCCATAGGAAATACCCTTGTTAAAACATAAAACGCTTCTGGTAAACTACCCGTTTTCCTCAACCGATCTTCACCAAAAACAATAGGCCGTGAGTAATCTACAAATCAGGGCTGTATGCAAAAAATTATTTGATTCTGTTTGAATTTACGGCAGTTATCGTTTGCCATAGGAAAAAAATCTATAGACAGACAGACACACACAGACACTTTTCGAAAAATGACTTTTTTTCATGTTTTGAGTGTAGTACAATCATATTCTGCAATAATCTCGAACACGATTTTTTTTGCCATCACCATACTTCCATTTCCTTAAGGAACATGGAAGTAAATATCGGTATGGAGAACCATACATGACTTCCATGTTCTAAGATTTATATTTAAAATCATATTCGAAATGAAATATTTCCATAGAAACTACGTCTTTCTACTTATTGCTTCAGCATTAACCACAGTACTGTGCTCACTAACGTATACCACCACCACCTCACGTTTTCGCACTCGATTTTCACCGATGATGGGAGTCGATGGCACTGCCGAAAAGTCTGGTTTTGCAGAAAACATAGGACTACGGGTAAAGAGCCCGGGAAGCAATTTTAACAAAAAACTACTTCTTTGTTGCCGATAACGTAGTACACGTATAAAAAATTCTCCCCTACACCTTCAACTATAATTTTTAATAATAGAAAATTACCCCCACCCCGTTCTCCTAACTTCTTCATTTATAGATATTTCATCTACGTTTCTAC
Organism: Magicicada septendecula; assembly: GCA_034769895.1. Lineage (NCBI taxonomy): Eukaryota > Metazoa > Arthropoda > Insecta > Hemiptera > Cicadidae > Magicicada > Magicicada septendecula. Next base: position 172,352,062 of record CM068372.1, read on the forward strand.
AGTGGATTACTATGAGCTTCTTATCAGGATACTTTATTTATAAAAATAAAGTACTTTACTCTTGTTAAAACATAAAATGATTCCGGTAAACTACCACTTTCTCTTAACAGATCTTCTCCAAAATCAACAGACCTTCCGTCCTCTACAATTCAGAGAAGCATGCAAAAAAAAAATATTTGATTCTGTTTGAATGTGCGGCAGTTATCGTTCGTCATGGAAACATTTCTCTTGTTACAACATAAAATGTTGCAGGTAAACTACCCCTTTCCCTTAACCGATCTTCACCAAAATCAATAGACCTTGAGCTCTCTCCAACTCAGGGGGTGCAAAAAATTATTTGATTCTCATTGAATTTTCGGCAGTTATCGTTCGTCATAAAAAAATTACCGTCTTTAAAACATAAAACATTGCTGATAAACTACCCCTTCCCATAACCGATCTTCAACAAAATCAACAGACCTTGAGTTCTCTTTAGTTCAAAAAGGTATGCAAAAACCTAGTTGATTCTGCTTGAATTTACGGTAGTTATCGTTCGTCATATAAAAAATTACCCTTGTTAAAACATAAAATGTTGCTGGTAAACTACCCCTTTCCCTCAACCGAGCTTCACCAACACCAATACGTATTGAGAACTCTACAACACAGGGCTGTATGCAAAACATCATTCGATTCTGTTTGAATTTGCGGTTGTTATCGTTTACTATAGAAAAAAATTACCCTTGATAAAAAACCGTTGCAGGTAAACTACCCCTTTCCCTTAACCGATCTTCACCGAAAACGACAGGTCTTAGGTACTCTACAATTCAGGCCTGTATGCAAACAATTATTTGATTTCGTTTGAATTTGCGGCTGTTATCGTTTGCCATAGAAAACACCCTTGATAAAACATAAAACGTTGCTGGTAAACTACCCTATTCCACTAACCGATCTTCACCAAAAACAATAGGTCTTGAGAACTCTACAATTCAGGGCTGTATGCAAAACATTAGTTGATTCTCTTTGAATTTACGGCAGTTATCGTTCGTCATAGAAAAAAAACCCTTGTTAAAACATAAAACGTTGCTGGTAAACTACCCCTTTCCCTTAACCGATCTTCAACAAAAACCAACAGGTCTTGAGAACTGTACATTTCACGGCTGTATGCAAAATATTATATGATTCTGTTTGAATTTGCGGCTGTTATCATTTGCCATATAAAATACCCTTGATAAAACAAAATATCGGAATGGAGAAGCATACATGACTTCCATATTCTAAGATTTATATTTAAAATCATTTTCACCCAAACAGCCAGGCTGTGTCTTACCTGCCTTTTTATTGCTGTATTAAATGAAAAATATTATATTACATTAAAATGAAAAAATTATAATTTTATTGCCTGGCAACAAAATTATTGTATTTTTAACAATTACCATTGTTTCAAAAAGTTTAAATAAATTTTCAAGTACTTTACTCTTGTTAAAACGTAAAAGGTTGCTGGTAAACTACCCCTTCCCCTTAACCGATCTTCACCAAAATCGAAAGTCATTGAGACCTCTACAATTCAGGGCCGTTTGCAAAAAATTATTTGATTCTGTTTGAATTTGCGGCTGTTTTCGTTTGCCATAGAAAATACGCTTGATAAAAAAACGTTGCCGGTAAACTACCCCTTCCCATTAACCGATCTTCACCAAAAACAATAGGTCTTGAGTACTCTACAAATCAGGGCTGTATGCAAAACATTATTTGATTCTGTTTGAATTTGCGGCTGTTATCGTTTGCCATATAAAATACCCTTGTTAAAAAAACCTTGCAGGTAAACTACCCCTTTCCCTCACCCGATCTTCACCAAAAACAATAGGTGTTGAGACCTCTACAATTTAGGGCTGTATGCAAATAATCTTTTGATTCTGTTTGAATTTGCGGCTGTTATCGTTTGCCATAGGAAATACCCTTGTTAAAAAAACGTTGCTGGTAAACTACCCCTTTCCCTCACCCGATCTTCACCAAAAACAATAGGTGTTGAGACCTCTACAATTTAGGGCTGTATGCAAATAATCTTTTGATTCTGTTTGAATTTGCGGCTGTTATCGTTTGCCATAGGAAATACCCTTGTTAAAACATAAAACGTTACAGGTAAACTGCCCCTTTCCCTTAACCAATCTTCAGCAAAAACAATAGGTCTTGAGTACTCTACAAATCAGGGCTGTATGCAAAACATTATTTGATTCTGTTTGAATTTGCGGCTGTTATCGTTTGCCATAGAAAATACCCTTGTTAAAAAAACGTTGCTGGTAAACTACCCCTTTCCCTCAACCGAACTTCACCAAAAACAACAGGTCTTGAGAACTCTACAATTTAGGGCTGTATGCAAATAATCTTTTGATTCTGTTTGAATTTGCGGCTGTTATCGTTTGCCATAGGAAATACCCTTGTTAAAACATAAAACGCTTCTGGTAAACTACCCGTTTTCCTCAACCGATCTTCACCAAAAACAATAGGCCGTGAGTAATCTACAAATCAGGGCTGTATGCAAAAAATTATTTGATTCTGTTTGAATTTACGGCAGTTATCGTTTGCCATAGGAAAAAAATCTATAGACAGACAGACACACACAGACACTTTTCGAAAAATGACTTTTTTTCATGTTTTGAGTGTAGTACAATCATATTCTGCAATAATCTCGAACACGATTTTTTTTGCCATCACCATACTTCCATTTCCTTAAGGAACATGGAAGTAAATATCGGTATGGAGAACCATACATGACTTCCATGTTCTAAGATTTATATTTAAAATCATATTCGAAATGAAATATTTCCATAGAAACTACGTCTTTCTACTTATTGCTTCAGCATTAACCACAGTACTGTGCTCACTAACGTATACCACCACCACCTCACGTTTTCGCACTCGATTTTCACCGATGATGGGAGTCGATGGCACTGCCGAAAAGTCTGGTTTTGCAGAAAACATAGGACTACGGGTAAAGAGCCCGGGAAGCAATTTTAACAAAAAACTACTTCTTTGTTGCCGATAACGTAGTACACGTATAAAAAATTCTCCCCTACACCTTCAACTATAATTTTTAATAATAGAAAATTACCCCCACCCCGTTCTCCTAACTTCTTCATTTATAGATATTTCATCTACGTTTCTACAGTGGATTACTATGAGCTTCTTATCAGGATACTTTATTTATAAAAATAAAGTACTTTACTCTTGTTAAAACATAAAATGATTCCGGTAAACTACCACTTTCTCTTAACAGATCTTCTCCAAAATCAACAGACCTTCCGTCCTCTACAATTCAGAGAAGCATGCAAAAAAAAAATATTTGATTCTGTTTGAATGTGCGGCAGTTATCGTTCGTCATGGAAACATTTCTCTTGTTACAACATAAAATGTTGCAGGTAAACTACCCCTTTCCCTTAACCGATCTTCACCAAAATCAATAGACCTTGAGCTCTCTCCAACTCAGGGGGTGCAAAAAATTATTTGATTCTCATTGAATTTTCGGCAGTTATCGTTCGTCATAAAAAAATTACCGTCTTTAAAACATAAAACATTGCTGATAAACTACCCCTTCCCATAACCGATCTTCAACAAAATCAACAGACCTTGAGTTCTCTTTAGTTCAAAAAGGTATGCAAAAACCTAGTTGATTCTGCTTGAATTTACGGTAGTTATCGTTCGTCATATAAAAAATTACCCTTGTTAAAACATAAAATGTTGCTGGTAAACTACCCCTTTCCCTCAACCGAGCTTCACCAACACCAATACGTATTGAGAACTCTACAACACAGGGCTGTATGCAAAACATCATTCGATTCTGTTTGAATTTGCGGTTGTTATCGTTTACTATAGAAAAAAATTACCCTTGATAAAAAACCGTTGCAGGTAAACTACCCCTTTCCCTTAACCGATCTTCACCGAAAACGACAGGTCTTAGGTACTCTACAATTCAGGCCTGTATGCAAACAATTATTTGATTTCGTTTGAATTTGCGGCTGTTATCGTTTGCCATAGAAAACACCCTTGATAAAACATAAAACGTTGCTGGTAAACTACCCTATTCCACTAACCGATCTTCACCAAAAACAATAGGTCTTGAGAACTCTACAATTCAGGGCTGTATGCAAAACATTAGTTGATTCTCTTTGAATTTACGGCAGTTATCGTTCGTCATAGAAAAAAAACCCTTGTTAAAACATAAAACGTTGCTGGTAAACTACCCCTTTCCCTTAACCGATCTTCAACAAAAACCAACAGGTCTTGAGAACTGTACATTTCACGGCTGTATGCAAAATATTATATGATTCTGTTTGAATTTGCGGCTGTTATCATTTGCCATATAAAATACCCTTGATAAAACAAAATATCGGAATGGAGAAGCATACATGACTTCCATATTCTAAGATTTATATTTAAAATCATTTTCACCCAAACAGCCAGGCTGTGTCTTACCTGCCTTTTTATTGCTGTATTAAATGAAAAATATTATATTACATTAAAATGAAAAAATTATAATTTTATTGCCTGGCAACAAAATTATTGTATTTTTAACAATTACCATTGTTTCAAAAAGTTTAAATAAATTTTCAAGTACTTTACTCTTGTTAAAACGTAAAAGGTTGCTGGTAAACTACCCCTTCCCCTTAACCGATCTTCACCAAAATCGAAAGTCATTGAGACCTCTACAATTCAGGGCCGTTTGCAAAAAATTATTTGATTCTGTTTGAATTTGCGGCTGTTTTCGTTTGCCATAGAAAATACGCTTGATAAAAAAACGTTGCCGGTAAACTACCCCTTCCCATTAACCGATCTTCACCAAAAACAATAGGTCTTGAGTACTCTACAAATCAGGGCTGTATGCAAAACATTATTTGATTCTGTTTGAATTTGCGGCTGTTATCGTTTGCCATATAAAATACCCTTGTTAAAAAAACCTTGCAGGTAAACTACCCCTTTCCCTCACCCGATCTTCACCAAAAACAATAGGTGTTGAGACCTCTACAATTTAGGGCTGTATGCAAATAATCTTTTGATTCTGTTTGAATTTGCGGCTGTTATCGTTTGCCATAGGAAATACCCTTGTTAAAAAAACGTTGCTGGTAAACTACCCCTTTCCCTCACCCGATCTTCACCAAAAACAATAGGTGTTGAGACCTCTACAATTTAGGGCTGTATGCAAATAATCTTTTGATTCTGTTTGAATTTGCGGCTGTTATCGTTTGCCATAGGAAATACCCTTGTTAAAACATAAAACGTTACAGGTAAACTGCCCCTTTCCCTTAACCGATCTTCAGCAAAAACAATAGGTCTTGAGTACTCTACAAATCAGGGCTGTATGCAAAACATTATTTGATTCTGTTTGAATTTGCGGCTGTTATCGTTTGCCATAGAAAATACCCTTGTTAAAAAGACGTTGCTGGTAAACTACCCCTTTCCCTCAACCGAACTTCACCAAAAACAACAGGTCTTGAGAACTCTACAATTTAGGGCTGTATGCAAATAATCTTTTGATTCTGCTTGAATTTGCGGCTGTTATCGTTTGCCATAGGAAATACCCTTGTTAAAACATAAAACGCTTCTGGTAAACTACCCGTTTTCCTCAACCGATCTTCACCAAAAACAATAGGCCGTGAGTAATCTACAAATCAGGGCTGTATGCAAACAATTATTTGATTCTGTTTGAATTTACGGCAGTTATCGTTTGCCATAGGAAAAAAATCTACAGACAGACAGACACACACAGACACTTTTCGAAAAATGACTTTTTTTCATGTTTTGAGTGTAGTACAATCATATTCTGCAATAATCTCGAACACGATTTTTTTTTCCATCACCATACTTCCATTTCCTTAAGGAACATGGAAGTAAATATCGGTATGGAGAACCATACATGACTTCCATGTTCTAAGATTTATATTTAAAATCATATTCGAAATGAAATATTTCCATAGAAACTACGTCTTTCTACTTATTGCTTCAGCATTAACCACAGTACTGTGCTCACTAACGTATACCACCACCACCTCACGTTTTCGCACTCGATTTTCACCGATGATGGGAGTCGATGGCACTGCCGAAAAGTCTGGTTTTGCAGAAAACATAGGACTACGGGTAAAGAGCCCGGGAAGCAATTTTAACAAAAAACTACTTCTTTGTTGCCGATAACGTAGTACACGTATAAAAAATTCTCCCCTACACCTTCAACTATAATTTTTAATAATAGAAAATTACCCCCACCCCGTTCTCCTAACTTCTTCATTTATAGATATTTCATCTACGTTTCTACAGTGGATTACTATGAGCTTCTTATCAGGATACTTTATTTATAAAAATAAAGTACTTTACTCTTGTTAAAACATAAAATGTTTCCGGTAAACTACCACTTTCTCTTAACAGATCTTCTCCAAAATCAACAGACCTTCCGTCCTCTACAATTCAGAGAAGCATGCAAAAAAAAAATATTTGATTCTGTTTGAATGTGCGGCAGTTATCGTTCGTCATGGAAACATTTCTCTTGTTACAACATAAAATGTTGCAGGTAAACTACCCCTTTCCCTTAACCGATCTTCACCAAAATCAATAGACCTTGAGCTCTCTCCAACTCAGGGGGTGCAAAAAATTATTTGATTCTCATTGAATTTTCGGCAGTTATCGTTCGTCATAAAAAAATTACCGTCTTTAAAACATAAAACGTTGCTGATAAACTACCCCTTCCCATAACCGATCTTCAACAAAATCAACAGACCTTGAGTTCTCTTTAGTTCAAAAAGCTATGCAAAAACCTAGTTGATTCTGCTTGAATTTACGGTAGTTATCGTTCGTCATATAAAAAATTACCCTTGTTAAAACATAAAATGTTGCTGGTAAACTACCCCTTTCCCTCAACCGAGTTTCACCAACACCAATACGTATTGAGAACTCTACAATACAGGGCTGTATGCAAAACATCATTCGATTCTGTTTGAATTAGCGGTTGTTATCGTTTACTATAGAAAAAAATTACCCTTGATAAAAAACCGTTGCAGGTAAACTACCCCTTTCCCTTAACCGATCTTCACCGAAAACGACAGGTCTTAGGTACTCTACAATTCAGGCCTGTATGCAAACAATTATTTGATTTAGTTTGAATTTGCGGCTGTTATCGTTTGCCATAGAAAACACCCTTGATAAAACATAAAACGTTGCTGGTAAACTACCCTATTCCACTAACCGATCTTCACCAAAAACAATAGGTCTTGAGAACTCTACAATTCAGGGCTGTATGCAAAACATTAGTTGATTCTCTTTGAATTTACGGCAGTTATCGTTCGTCATAGAAAAAAAACCCTTGTTAAAACATAAAACGTTGCTGGTAAACTACCCCTTTCCCTTAACCGATCTTCAACAAAAACCAACAGGTCTTGAGAACTGTACATTTCACGGCTGTATGCAAAATATTATATGATTCTGTTTGAATTTGCGGCTGTTATCATTTGCCATATAAAATACCCTTGATAAAACAAAATATCGGAATGGAGAAGCATACATGACTTCCATATTCTAAGATTTATATTTAAAATCATTTTCACCCAAACAGCCAGGCTGTGTCTTACCTGCCTTTTTATTGCTGTATTAAATGAAAAATATTATATTACATTAAAATGAAAAAATTATAATTTTATTGCCTGGCAACAAAATTATTGTATTTTTAACAATTACCATTGTTTCAAAAAGTTTAAATAAATTTTCAAGTACTTTACTCTTGTTAAAACGTAAAAGGTTGCTGGTAAACTACCCCTTCCCCTTAACCGATCTTCACCAAAATCGAAAGTCATTGAGACCTCTACAATTCAGGGCCGTTTGCAAAAAATTATTTGATTCTGTTTGAATTTGCGGCTGTTTTCGTTTGCCATAGAAAATACGCTTGATAAAAAAACGTTGCCGGTAAACTACCCCTTCCCATTAACCGATCTTCACCAAAAACAATAGGTCTTGAGTACTCTACAAATCAGGGCTGTATGCAAAACATTATTTGCTTCTGTTCGAATTTGCGGCTGTTATCGTTTGCCATATAAAATACCCTTGTTAAAAAAACCTTGCAGGTAAACTACCCCTTTCCCTCACCCGATCTTCACCAAAAACAATAGGTGTTGAGACCTCTACAATTTAGGGCTGTATGCAAATAATCTTTTGATTCTGTTTGAATTTGCGGCTGTTATCGTTTGCCATAGGAAATACCCTTGTTAAAAAAACGTTGCTGGTAAACTACCCCTTTCCCTCACCCGATCTTCACCAAAAACAATAGGTGTTGAGACCTCTACAATTTAGGGCTGTATGCAAATAATCTTTTGATTCTGTTTGAATTTGCGGCTGTTATCGTTTGCCATAGGAAATACCCTTGTTAAAACATAAAACGTTACAGGTAAACTGCCCCTTTCCCTTAACCGATCTTCAGCAAAAACAATAGGTCTTGAGTACTCTACAAATCAGGGCTGTATGCAAAACATTATTTGATTCTGTTTGAATTTGCGGCTGTTATCGTTTGCCATAGAAAATACCCTTGTTAAAAAGACGTTGCTGGTAAACTACCCCTTTCCCTCAACCGAACTTCACCAAAAACAACAGGTCTTGAGAACTCTACAATTTAGGGCTGTATGCAAATAATCTTTTGATTCTGTTTGAATTTGCGGCTGTTATCGTTTGCCATAGGAAATACCCTTGTTAAAACATAAAACGCTTCTGGTAAACTACCCGTTTTCCTCAACCGATCTTCACCAAAAACAATAGGCCGTGAGTAATCTACAAATCAGGGCTGTATGCAAACAATTATTTGATTCTGTTTGAATTTACGGCAGTTATCGTTTGCCATAGGAAAAAAATCTACAGACAGACAGACACACACAGACACTTTTCGAAAAATGACTTTTTTTCATGTTTTGAGTGTAGTACAATCATATTCTGCAATAATCTCGAACACGATTTTTTTTTCCATCACCATACTTCCATTTCCTTAAGGAACATGGAAGTAAATATCGGTATGGAGAACCATACATGACTTCCATGTTCTAAGATTTATATTTAAAATCATATTCGAAATGAAATATTTCCATAGAAACTACGTCTTTCTACTTATTGCTTCAGCATTAACCACAGTACTGTGCTCACTAACGTATACCACCACCACCTCACGTTTTCGCACTCGATTTTCACCGATGATGGGAGTCGATGGCACTGCCGAAAAGTCTGGTTTTGCAGAAAACATAGGACTACGGCTAAAGAGCCCGGGAAGCAATTTTAACAAAAAACTACTTCTTTGTTGCCGATAACGTAGTACACGTATAAAAAATTCTCCCCTACACCTTCAACTATAATTTTTAATAATAGAAAATTACCCCCACCCCGTTCTCCTAACTTCTTCATTTATAGATATTTCATCTACGTTTCTACAGTGGATTACTATGAGCTTCTTATCAGGATACTTTATTTATAAAAATAAAGTACTTTACTCTTGTTAAAACATAAAATGTTTCCGGTAAACTACCACTTTCTCTTAACAGATCTTCTCCAAAATCAACAGACCTTCCGTCCTCTACAATTCAGAGAAGCATGCAAAAAAAAAATATTTGATTCTGTTTGAATGTGCGGCAGTTATCGTTCGTCATGGAAACATTTCTCTTGTTACAACATAAAATGTTGCAGGTAAACTACCCCTTTCCCTTAACCGATCTTCACCAAAATCAATAGACCTTGAGCTCTCTCCAACTCAGGGGGTGCAAAAAATTATTTGATTCTCATTGAATTTTCGGCAGTTATCGTTCGTCATAAAAAAATTACCGTCTTTAAAACATAAAACGTTGCTGATAAACTACCCCTTCCCATAACCGATCTTCAACAAAATCAACAGACCTTGAGTTCTCTTTAGTTCAAAAAGCTATGCAAAAACCTAGTTGATTCTGCTTGAATTTACGGTAGTTATCGTTCGTCATATAAAAAATTACCCTTGTTAAAACATAAAATGTTGCTGGTAAACTACCCCTTTCCCTCAACCGAGCTTCACCAACACCAATACGTATTGAGAACTCTACAATACAGGGCTGTATGCAAAACATCATTCGATTCTGTTTGAATTAGCGGTTGTTATCGTTTACTATAGAAAAAAATTACCCTTGATAAAAAACCGTTGCAGGTAAACTACCCCTTTCCCTTAACCGATCTTCACCGAAAACGACAGGTCTTAGGTACTCTACAATTCAGGCCTGTATGCAAACAATTATTTGATTTAGTTTGAATTTGCGGCTGTTATCGTTTGCCATAGAAAACACCCTTGATAAAACATAAAACGTTGCTGGTAAACTACCCTATTCCACTAACCGATCTTCACCAAAAACAATAGGTCTTGAGAACTCTACAATTCAGGGCTGTATGCAAAACATTAGTTGATTCTCTTTGAATTTACGGCAGTTATCGTTCGTCATAGAAAAAAAACCCTTGTTAAAACATAAAACGTTGCTGGTAAACTACCCCTTTCCCTTAACCGATCTTCAACAAAAACCAACAGGTCTTGAGAACTGTACATTTCACGGCTGTATGCAAAATATTATATGATTCTGTTTGAATTTGCGGCTGTTATCATTTGCCATATAAAATACCCTTGATAAAACAAAATATCGGAATGGAGAAGCATACATGACTTCCATATTCTAAGATTTATATTTAAAATCATTTTCACCCAAACAGCCAGGCTGTGTCTTACCTGCCTTTTTATTGCTGTATTAAATGAAAAATATTATATTACATTAAAATGAAAAAATTATAATTTTATTGCCTGGCAACAAAATTATTGTATTTTTAACAATTACCATTGTTTCAAAAAGTTTAAATAAATTTTCAAGTACTTTACTCTTGTTAAAACGTAAAAGGTTGCTGGTAAACTACCCCTTCCCCTTAACCGATCTTCACCAAAATCGAAAGTCATTGAGACCTCTACAATTCAGGGCCGTTTGCAAAAAATTATTTGATTCTGTTTGAATTTGCGGCTGTTTTCGTTTGCCATAGAAAATACGCTTGATAAAAAAACGTTGCCGGTAAACTACCCCTTCCCCTTAACCGATCATCACCAAAAACAATAGGTCTTGAGTACTCTACAAATCAGGGCTGTATGCAAAACATTATTTGATTCTGTTTGAATTTGCGGCTGTTATCGTTTGCCATAGGAAATACCCTTGTTAAAAAAACGTTGCTGGTAATCTACCCCTTTCCCTCACCCGATCTTCACCAAAAACAACAGGCCGTGAGTAATCTACAAATCAGGGCTGTATGCAAAAAATTATTTGATTCTGTTTGAATTTACGGCAGTTATCGTTTGCCATAGGAAAAAAATCTACAGACAGACAGACACACACAGACACTTTTCGAAAAATGACTTTTTTTCATGTTTTGAGTGTAGTACAATCATATTCTGCAATAATCTCGAACACGATTTTTTTTGCCATCACCATACTTCCATTTCCTTAAGGAACATGGAAGTAAATATCGGTATGGAGAACCATACATGACTTCCATGTTCTAAGATTTATATTTAAAATCATATTCGAAATGAAATATTTCCATAGAAACTACGTCTTTCTACTTATTGCTTCAGCATTAACCACAGTACTGTGCTCACTAACGTATACCACCACCACCTCACGTTTTCGCACTCGATTTTCACCGATGATGGGAGTCGATGGCACTGCCGAAAAGTCTGGTTTTGCAGAAAACATAGGACTACGGGTAAAGAGCCCGGGAAGCAATTTTAACAAAAAACTACTTCTTTGTTGCCGATAACGTAGTACACGTATAAAAAATTCTCCCCTACACCTTCAACTATAATTTTCAATAATAGAAAATTACCCCCACCCCGTTCTCCTAACTTCTTCATTTATAGATATTTCATCTACGTTTCTACAGTGGATTACTATGAGCTTCTTATCAGGATACTTTATTTATAAAAATAAAGTACTTTACTCTTGTTAAAACATAAAATGATTCCGGTAAACTACCACTTTCTCTTAACAGATCTTCTCCAAAATCAACAGACCTTCCGTCCTCTACAATTCAGAGAAGCATGCAAAAAAAAAATATTTGATTCTGTTTGAATGTGCGGCAGTTATCGTTCGTCATGGAAACATTTCTCTTGTTACAACATAAAATGTTGCAGGTAAACTACCCCTTTCCCTTAACCGATCTTCACCAAAATCAATAGACCTTGAGCTCTCTCCAACTCAGGGGCTGCAAAAAATTATTTGATTCTCATTGAATTTTCGGCAGCTATCGTTCGTCATAAAAAAATTACCGTCTTTAAAACATAAAACGTTGCTGATAAACTACCCCTTCCCATAACCGATCTTCAACAAAATCAACAGACCTTGAGTTCTCTTTAGTTCAAAAAGGTATGCAAAAACCTAGTTGATTCTGCTTGAATTTACGGTAGTTATCGTTCGTCATATAAAAAATTACCCTTGTTAAAACATAAAATGTTGCTGGTAAACTACCCCTTTCCCTCAACCGAGCTTCACCAACACCAATACGTATTGAGAACTCTACAACACAGGGCTGTATGCAAAACATCATTCGATTCTGTTTGAATTAGCGGTTGTTATCGTTTACTATAGAAAAAAATTACCCTTGATAAAAAACCGTTGCAGGTAAACTACCCCTTTCCCTTAACCGATCTTCACCGAAAACGACAGGTCTTAGGTACTCTACAATTCAGGCCTGTATGCAAACAATTATTTGATTTAGTTTGAATTTGCGGCTGTTATCGTTTGCCATAGAAAACACCCTTGATAAAACATAAAACGTTGCTGGTAAACTACCCTATTCCACTAACCGATCTTCACCAAAAACAATAGGTCTTGAGAACTCTACAATTCAGGGCTGTATGCAAAACATTAGTTGATTCTCTTTGAATTTACGGCAGTTATCGTTCGTCATAGAAAAAAAACCCTTGTTAAAACATAAAACGTTGCTGGTAAACTACCCCTTTCCCTTAACCGATCTTCAACAAAAACCAACAGGTCTTGAGAACTGTACATTTCACGGCTGTATGCAAAATATTATATGATTCTGTTTGAATTTGCGGCTGTTATCATTTGCCATATAAAATACCCTTGATAAAACAAAATATCGGAATGGAGAAGCATACATGACTTCCATATTCTAAGATTTATATTTAAAATCATTTTCACCCAAACAGCCAGGCTGTGTCTTACCTGCCTTTTTATTGCTGTATTAAATGAAAAATATTATATTACATTAAAATGAAAAAATTATAATTTTATTGCCTGGCAACAAAATTATTGTATTTTTAACAATTACCATTGTTTCAAAAAGTTTAAATAAATTTTCAAGTACTTTACTCTTGTTAAAACGTAAAAGGTTGCTGGTAAACTACCCCTTCCCCTTAACCGATCTTCACCAAAATCGAAAGTCATTGAGACCTCTACAATTCAGGGCCGTTTGCAAAAAATTATTTGATTCTGTTTGAATTTGCGGCTGTTTTCGTTTGCCATAGAAAATACGCTTGATAAAAAAACGTTGCCGGTAAACTACCCCTTCCCCTTAACCGATCATCACCAAAAACAATAGGTCTTGAGTACTCTACAAATCAGGGCTGTATGCAAAACATTATTTGATTCTGTTTGAATTTGCGGCTGTTATCGTTTGCCATAGGAAATACCCTTGTTAAAAAAACGTTGCTGGTAATCTACCCCTTTCCCTCACCCGATCTTCACCAAAAACAACAGGCCGTGAGTAATCTACAAATCAGGGCTGTATGCAAAAAATTATTTGATTCTGTTTGAATTTACGGCAGTTATCGTTTGCCATAGGAAAAAAATCTACAGACAGACAGACACACACAGACACTTTTCGAAAAATGACTTTTTTTCATGTTTTGAGTGTAGTACAATCATATTCTGCAATAATCTCGAACACGATTTTTTTTGCCATCACCATACTTCCATTTCCTTAAGGAACATGGAAGTAAATATCGGTATGGAGAACCATACATGACTTCCATGTTCTAAGATTTATATTTAAAATCATATTCGAAATGAAATATTTCCATAGAAACTACGTCTTTCTACTTATTGCTTCAGCATTAACCACAGTACTGTGCTCACTAACGTATACCACCACCACCTCACGTTTTCGCACTCGATTTTCACCGATGATGGGAGTCGATGGCACTGCCGAAAAGTCTGGTTTTGCAGAAAACATAGGACTACGGGTAAAGAGCCCGGGAAGCAATTTTAACAAAAAACTACTTCTTTGTTGCCGATAACGTAGTACACGTATAAAAAATTCTCCCCTACACCTTCAACTATAATTTTTAATAATAGAAAATTACCCCCACCCCGTTCTCCTAACTTCTTCATTTATAGATATTTCATCTACGTTTCTACAGTGGATTACTATGAGCTTCTTATCAGGATACTTTATTTATAAAAATAAAGTACTTTACTCTTGTTAAAACATAAAATGATTCCGGTAAACTACCACTTTCTCTTAACAGATCTTCTCCAAAATCAACAGACCTTCCGTCCTCTACAATTCAGAGAAGCATGCAAAAAAAAAATATTTGATTCTGTTTGAATGTGCGGCAGTTATCGTTCGTCATGGAAACATTTCTCTTGTTACAACATAAAATGTTGCAGGTAAACTACCCCTTTCCCTTAACCGATCTTCACCAAAATCAATAGACCTTGAGCTCTCTCCAACTCAGGGGGTGCAAAAAATTATTTGATTCTCATTGAATTTTCGGCAGCTATCGTTCGTCATAAAAAAATTACCGTCTTTAAAACATAAAACGTTGCTGATAAACTACCCCTTCCCATAACCGATCTTCAACAAAATCAACAGACCTTGAGTTCTCTTTAGTTCAAAAAGGTATGCAAAAACCTAGTTGATTCTGCTTGAATTTACGGTAGTTATCGTTCGTCATATAAAAAATTACCCTTGTTAAAACATAAAATGTTGCTGGTAAACTACCCCTTTCCCTCAACCGAGCTTCACCAACACCAATACGTATTGAGAACTCTACAACACAGGGCTGTATGCAAAACATCATTCGATTCTGTTTGAATTTGCGGTTGTTATCGTTTACTATAGAAAAAAATTACCCTTGATAAAAAACCGTTGCAGGTAAACTACCCCTTTCCCTTAACCGATCTTCACCGAAAACGACAGGTCTTAGGTACTCTACAATTCAGGCCTGTATGCAAACAATTATTTGATTTCGTTTGAATTTGCGGCTGTTATCGTTTGCCATAGAAAACACCCTTGATAAAACATAAAACGTTGCTGGTAAACTACCCTATTCCACTAACCGATCTTCACCAAAAACAATAGGTCTTGAGAACTCTACAATTCAGGGCTGTATGCAAAACATTAGTTGATTCTCTTTGAATTTACGGCAGTTATCGTTCGTCATAGAAAAAAAACCCTTGTTAAAACATAAAACGTTGCTGGTAAACTACCCCTTTCCCTTAACCGATCTTCAACAAAAACCAACAGGTCTTGAGAACTGTACATTTCACGGCTGTATGCAAAATATTATATGATTCTGTTTGAATTTGCGGCTGTTATCATTTGCCATATAAAATACCCTTGATAAAACAAAATATCGGAATGGAGAAGCATACATGACTTCCATATTCTAAGATTTATATTTAAAATCATTTTCACCCAAACAGCCAGGCTGTGTCTTACCTGCCTTTTTATTGCTGTATTAAATGAAAAATATTATATTACATTAAAATGAAAAAATTATAATTTTATTGCCTGGCAACAAAATTATTGTATTTTTAACAATTACCATTGTTTCAAAAAGTTTAAATAAATTTTCAAGTACTTTACTCTTGTTAAAACGTAAAAGGTTGCTGGTAAACTACCCCTTCCCCTTAACCGATCTTCACCAAAATCGAAAGTCGTTGAGACCTCTACAATTCAGGGCCGTTTGCAAAAAATTATTTGATTCTGTTTGAATTTGCGGCTGTTTTCGTTTGCCATAGAAAATACGCTTGATAAAAAAACGTTGCCGGTAAACTACCCCTTCCCATTAACCGATCTTCACCAAAAACAATAGGTCTTGAGTACTCTACAAATCAGGGCTGTATGCAAAACATTATTTGATTCTGTTTGAATTTGCGGCTGTTATCGTTTGCCATATAAAATACCCTTGTTAAAAAAACCTTGCAGGTAAACTACCCCTTTCCCTCACCCGATCTTCACCAAAAACAATAGGTGTTGAGACCTCTACAATTTAGGGCTGTATGCAAATAATCTTTTGATTCTGTTTGAATTTGCGGCTGTTATCGTTTGCCATAGGAAATACCCTTGTTAAAAAAACGTTGCTGGTAAACTACTCCTTTCCCTCACCCGATCTTCACCAAAAACAATAGGTGTTGAGACCTCTACAATTTAGGGCTGTATGCAAATAATCTTTTGATTCTGTTTGAATTTGCGGCTGTTATCGTTTGCCATAGGAAATACCCTTGTTAAAACATAAAACGTTACAGGTAAACTGCCCCTTTCCCTTAACCGATCTTCAGCAAAAACAATAGGTCTTGAGTACTCTACAAATCAGGGCTGTATGCAAAACATTATTTGATTCTGTTTGAATTTGCGGCTGTTATCGTTTGCCATAGAAAATACCCTTGTTAAAAAGACGTTGCTGGTAAACTACCCCTTTCCCTCAACCGAACTTCACCAAAAACAACAGGTCTTGAGAACTCTACAATTTAGGGCTGTATGCAAATAATCTTTTGATTCTGTTTGAATTTGCGGCTGTTATCGTTTGCCATAGGAAATACCCTTGTTAAAACATAAAACGCTTCTGGTAAACTACCCGTTTTCCTCAACCGATCTTCACCAAAAACAATAGGCCGTGAGTAATCTACAAATCAGGGCTGTATGCAAAAAATTATTTGATTCTGTTTGAATTTACGGCAGTTATCGTTTGCCATAGGAAAAAAATCTACAGACAGACAGACACACACAGACACTTTTCGAAAAATGACTTTTTTTCATGTTTTGAGTGTAGTACAATCATATTCTGCAATAATCTCGAACACGATTTTTTTTGCCATCACCATACTTCCATTTCCTTAAGGAACATGGAAGTAAATATCGGTATGGAGAACCATACATGACTTCCATGTTCTAAGATTTATATTTAAAATCATATTCGAAATGAAATATTTCCATAGAAACTACGTCTTTCTACTTATTGCTTCAGCATTAACCACAGTACTGTGCTCACTAACGTATACCACCACCACCTCACGGTTTCGCACTCGATTTTCACCGATGATGGGAGTCGATGGCACTGCCGAAAAGTCTGGTTTTGCAGAAAACATAGGACTACGGGTAAAGAGCCCGGGAAGCAATTTTAACAAAAAACTACTTCTTTGTTGCCGATAACGTAGTACACGTATAAAAAATTCTCCCCTACACCTTCAACTATAATTTTTAATAATAGAAAATTACCCCCACCCCGTTCTCCTAACTTCTTCATTTATAGATATTTCATCTACGTTTCTACAGTGGATTACTATGAGCTTCTTATCAGGATACTTTATTTATAAAAATAAAGTACTTTACTCTTGTTAAAACATAAAATGTTTCCGGTAAACTACCACTTTCTCTTAACAGATCTTCTCCAAAATCAACAGACCTTCCGTCCTCTACAATTCAGAGAAGCATGCAAAAAAAAAAAATTTGATTCTGTTTGAATGTGCGGCAGTTATCGTTCGTCATGGAAACATTTCTCTTGTTACAACATAAAATGTTGCAGGTAAACTACCCCTTTCCCTTAACCGATCTTCACCAAAATCAATAGACCTTGAGCTCTCTCCAACTCAGGGGGTGCAAAAAATTATTTGATTCTCATTGAATTTTCGGCAGTTATCGTTCGTCATAAAAAAATTACCGTCTTTAAAACATAAAACGTTGCTGATAAACTACCCCTTCCCATAACCGATCTTCAACAAAATCAACAGACCTTGAGTTCTCTTTAGTTCAAAAAGCTATGCAAAAACCTAGTTGATTCTGCTTGAATTTACGGTAGTTATCGTTCGTCATATAAAAAATTACCCTTGTTAAAACATAAAATGTTGCTGGTAAACTACCCCTTTCCCTCAACCGAGCTTCACCAACACCAATACGTATTGAGAACTCTACAATACAGGGCTGTATGCAAAACATCATTCGATTCTGTTTGAATTAGCGGTTGTTATCGTTTACTATAGAAAAAAATTACCCTTGATAAAAAACCGTTGCAGGTAAACTACCCCTTTCCCTTAACCGATCTTCACCGAAAACGACAGGTCTTAGGTACTCTACAATTCAGGCCTGTATGCAAACAATTATTTGATTTAGTTTGAATTTGCGGCTGTTATCGTTTGCCATAGAAAACACCCTTGATAAAACATAAAACGTTGCTGGTAAACTACCCTATTCCACTAACCGATCTTCACCAAAAACAATAGGTCTTGAGAACTCTACAATTCAGGGCTGTATGCAAAACATTAGTTGATTCTCTTTGAATTTACGGCAGTTATCGTTCGTCATAGAAAAAAAACCCTTGTTAAAACATAAAACGTTGCTGGTAAACTACCCCTTTCCCTTAACCGATCTTCAACAAAAACCAACAGGTCTTGAGAACTGTACATTTCACGGCTGTATGCAAAATATTATATGATTCTGTTTGAATTTGCGGCTGTTATCATTTGCCATATAAAATACCCTTGATAAAACAAAATATCGGAATGGAGAAGCATACATGACTTCCATATTCTAAGATTTATATTTAAAATCATTTTCACCCAAACAGCCAGGCTGTGTCTTACCTGCCTTTTTATTGCTGTATTAAATGAAAAATATTATATTACATTAAAATGAAAAAATTATAATTTTATTGCCTGGCAACAAAATTATTGTATTTTTAACAATTACCATTGTTTGAAAAAGTTTAAATAAATTTTCAAGTACTTTACTCTTGTTAAAACGTAAAAGGTTGCTGGTAAACTACCCCTTCCCCTTAACCGATCTTCACCAAAATCGAAAGTCATTGAGACCTCTACAATTCAGGGCCGTTTGCAAAAAATTATTTGATTCTGTTTGAATTTGCGGCTGTTTTCGTTTGCCATAGAAAATACGCTTGATAAAAAAACGTTGCCGGTAAACTACCCCTTCCCCTTAACCGATCATCACCAAAAACAATAGGTCTTGAGTACTCTACAAATCAGGGCTGTATGCAAAACATTATTTGATTCTGTTTGAATTTGCGGCTGTTATCGTTTGCCATATAAAATACCCTTGTTAAAAAAACCTTGCAGGTAAACTACCCCTTTCCCTCACCCGATCTTCACCAAAAACAACAGGTGTTGAGACCTCTACAATTTAGGGCTGTATGCAAATAATCTTTTGATTCTGTTTGAATTTGCGGCTGTTATCGTTTGCCATAGGAAATACCCTTGTTAAAAAAACGTTGCTGGTAATCTACCCCTTTCCCTCACCCGATCTTCACCAAAAACAATAGGCCGTGAGTAATCTACAAATCAGGGCTGTATGCAAAAAATTATTTGATTCTGTTTGAATTTACGGCAGTTATCGTTTGCCATAGGAAAAAAATCTATAGACAGACAGACACTTTTCGAAAAATGACTTTTTTTCATGTTTTGAGTGTAGTACAATCATATTCTGCAATAATCTCGAACACGATTTTTTTTGCCATCACCATACTTCCATTTCCTTAAGGAACATGGAAGTAAATATCGGTATGGAGAACCATACATGACTTCCATGTTCTAAGATTTATATTTAAAATCATATTCGAAATGAAATATTTCCATAGAAACTACGTCTTTCTACTTATTGCTTCAGCATTAACCACAGTACTGTGCTCACTAACGTATACCACCACCACCTCACGTTTTCGCACTCGATTTTCACCGATGATGGGAGTCGATGGCACTGCCGAAAAGTCTGGTTTTGCAGAAAACATAGGACTACGGGTAAAGAGCCCGGGAAGCAATTTTAACAAAAAACTACTTCTTTGTTGCCGATAACGTAGTACACGTATAAAAAATTCTCCCCTACACCTTCAACTATAATTTTTAATAATAGAAAATTACCCCCACCCCGTTCTCCTAACTTCTTCATTTATAGATATTTCATCTACGTTTCTACAGTGGATTACTATGAGCTTCTTATCAGGATACTTTATTTATAAAAATAAAGTACTTTACTCTTGTTAAAACATAAAATGTTTCCGGTAAACTACCACTTTCTCTTAACAGATCTTCTCCAAAATCAACAGACCTTCCGTCCTCTACAATTCAGAGAAGCATGCAAAAAAAAAAATTTGATTCTGTTTGAATGTGCGGCAGTTATCGTTCGTCATGGAAACATTTCTCTTGTTACAACATAAAATGTTGCAGGTAAACTACCCCTTTCCCTTAACCGATCTTCACCAAAATCAATAGACCTTGAGCTCTCTCCAACTCAGGGGGTGCAAAAAATTATTTGATTCTCATTGAATTTTCGGCAGTTATCGTTCGTCATAAAAAAATTACCGTCTTTAAAACATAAAACGTTGCTGATAAACTACCCCTTCCCATAACCGATCTTCAACAAAATCAACAGACCTTGAGTTCTCTTTAGTTCAAAAAGCTATGCAAAAACCTAGTTGATTCTGCTTGAATTTACGGTAGTTATCGTTCGTCATATAAAAAATTACCCTTGTTAAAACATAAAATGTTGCTGGTAAACTACCCCTTTCCCTCAACCGAGCTTCACCAACACCAATACGTATTGAGAACTCTACAATACAGGGCTGTATGCAAAACATCATTCGATTCTGTTTGAATTAGCGGTTGTTATCGTTTACTATAGAAAAAAATTACCCTTGATAAAAAACCGTTGCAGGTAAACTACCCCTTTCCCTTAACCGATCTTCACCGAAAACGACAGGTCTTAGGTACTCTACAATTCAGGCCTGTATGCAAACAATTATTTGATTTAGTTTGAATTTGCGGCTGTTATCGTTTGCCATAGAAAACACCCTTGATAAAACATAAAACGTTGCTGGTAAACTACCCTATTCCACTAACCGATCTTCACCAAAAACAATAGGTCTTGAGAACTCTACAATTCAGGGCTGTATGCAAAACATTAGTTGATTCTCTTTGAATTTACGGCAGTTATCGTTCGTCATAGAAAAAATACCCTTGTTAAAACATAAAACGTTGCTGGTAAACTACCCCTTTCCCTTAACCGATCTTCAACAAAACCAACAGGTCTTGAGAACTGTATATTTCACGGCTGTATGCAAAATATTATATGATTCTGTTTGAATTTGCGGCTGTTATCATTTGCCATATAAAATACCCTTGATAAACAAAATATCGGTATGGAGAAGCATACATGACTTCCATATTCTAAGATTTATATTTAAAATCATTTTCACCCAAACAGCCAGGCTGTGTCTTACCTGCCTTTTTATTGCTGTATTAAATGAAAAATATTATATTACATTAAAATGAAAAAATTATAATTTTATTGCCTGGCAACAAAATTATTGTATTTTTAACAATTACCATTGTTTCAAAAAGTTTAAATAAATTTTCAAGTACTTTACTCTTGTTAAAACGTAAAAGGTTGCAGGTAAACTACCCCTTCCCCTTAACCGATCTTCACCAAAATCGAAAGTCATTGAGACCTCTACAATTCAGGGACGTATGCAAAACATTATTTGATTCTGTTTGAATTTGCGGCTGTTTTCGTTTGCCATAGAAAATACGCTTGATAAAAAAACGTTGCCGGTAAACTACCCCTTCCCCTTAACCGATCTTCACCAAAAACAATAGATCTTGAGTACTCTACAAATCAGGGCTGTATGCAAAACATTATTTGATTCTGTTTGAATTTGCGGCTGTTATCGTTTGCCATATAAAATACCCTTGTTAAAAAAACGTTGCAGGTAAACTACCCCTTCCCTCACCCGATCTCCACCAAAAACAATAGGTGTTGAGACCTATACAATTTAGGGCTGTATGCAAATAACCTTTTCATTCTGTTTGAATTTGCGGCTGTTATCGTTTGCCAAAGTAAATACCCTTGTTAAAAAAACGTTGCTGGTAAACTACCCCTTTCCCTCACCCGATCTTCACCAAAAACAATAGGTGTTGAGACCTCTACAATTTAGGGCTGTATGCAAATAATCTTTTGATTCTGTTTGAATTTGCGGCTGTTATCGTTTGCCATAGGAAATACCCTTGTTAAAACATAAAACGTTACAGGTAAACTACCCCTTTCCCTTAACCGATCTTCAGCAAAAACAATAGGTCTTGAGTACTCTACAAATCAGGGCTGTATGCAAAACATTATTTGATTCTGTTTGAATTTGCGGCTGTTATCGTTTGCCATATAAAATACCCTTGTTAAAAAAACCTTGCAGGTAAACTACCCCTTTCCCTCACCCGATCTTCACCAAAAACAACAGGTGTTGAGACCTCTACAATTTAGGGCTGTATGCAAATAATCTTTTGATTCTGTTTGAATTTGCGGCTGTTATCGTTTGCCATAGGAAATACCCTTGTTAAAAAAACGTTGCTGGTAATCTACCCCTTTCCCTCACCCGATCTTCACCAAAAACAATAGGCCGTGAGTAATCTACAAATCAGGGCTGTATGCAAAAAATTATTTGATTCTGTTTGAATTTACGGCAGTTATCGTTTGCCATAGGAAAAAAATCTACAGACAGACAGACACACACAGACACTTTTCGAAAAATGACTTTTTTTCATGTTTTGAGTGTAGTACAATCATATTCTGCAATAATCTCGAACACGATTTTTTTTGCCATCACCATACTTCCATTTCCTTAAGGAACATGGAAGTAAATATCGGTATGGAGAACCATACATGACTTCCATGTTCTAAGATTTATATTTAAAATCATATTCGAAATGAAATATTTCCATAGAAACTACGTCTTTCTACTTATTGCTTCAGCATTAACCACAGTACTGTGCTCACTAACGTATACCACCACCACCTCACGTTTTCGCACTCGATTTTCACCGATGATGGGAGTCGATGGCACTGCCGAAAAGTCTGGTTTTGCAGAAAACATAGGACTACGGGTAAAGAGCCCGGGAAGCAATTTTAACAAAAAACTACTTCTTTGTTGCCGATAACGTAGTACACGTATAAAAAATTCTCCCCTACACCTTCAACTATAATTTTTAATAATAGAAAATTACCCCCACCCCGTTCTCCTAACTTCTTCATTTATAGATATTTCATCTACGTTTCTACAGTGGATTACTATGAGCTTCTTATCAGGATACTTTATTTATAAAAATAAAGTACTTTACTCTTGTTAAAACATAAAATGTTTCCGGTAAACTACCACTTTCTCTTAACAGATCTTCTCCAAAATCAACAGACCTTCCGTCCTCTACAATTCAGAGAAGCATGCAAAAAAAAAAATTTGATTCTGTTTGAATGTGCGGCAGTTATCGTTCGTCATGGAAACATTTCTCTTGTTACAACATAAAATGTTGCAGGTAAACTACCCCTTTCCCTTAACCGATCTTCACCAAAATCAATAGACCTTGAGCTCTCTCCAACTCAGGGGGTGCAAAAAATTATTTGATTCTCATTGAATTTTCGGCAGTTATCGTTCGTCATAAAAAAATTACCGTCTTTAAAACATAAAACGTTGCTGATAAACTACCCCTTCCCATAACCGATCTTCAACAAAATCAACAGACCTTGAGTTCTCTTTAGTTCAAAAAGCTATGCAAAAACCTAGTTGATTCTGCTTGAATTTACGGTAGTTATCGTTCGTCATATAAAAAATTACCCTTGTTAAAACATAAAATGTTGCTGGTAAACTACCCCTTTCCCTCAACCGAGCTTCACCAACACCAATACGTATTGAGAACTCTACAATACAGGGCTGTATGCAAAACATCATTCGATTCTGTTTGAATTAGCGGTTGTTATCGTTTACTATAGAAAAAAATTACCCTTGATAAAAAACCGTTGCAGGTAAACTACCCCTTTCCCTTAACCGATCTTCACCGAAAACGACAGGTCTTAGGTACTCTACAATTCAGGCCTGTATGCAAACAATTATTTGATTTAGTTTGAATTTGCGGCTGTTATCGTTTGCCATAGAAAACACCCTTGATAAAACATAAAACGTTGCTGGTAAACTACCCTATTCCACTAACCGATCTTCACCAAAAACAATAGGTCTTGAGAACTCTACAATTCAGGGCTGTATGCAAAACATTAGTTGATTCTCTTTGAATTTACGGCAGTTATCGTTCGTCATAGAAAAAATACCCTTGTTAAAACATAAAACGTTGCTGGTAAACTACCCCTTTCCCTTAACCGATCTTCAACAAAACCAACAGGTCTTGAGAACTGTATATTTCACGGCTGTATGCAAAATATTATATGATTCTGTTTGAATTTGCGGCTGTTATCATTTGCCATATAAAATACCCTTGATAAACAAAATATCGGTATGGAGAAGCATACATGACTTCCATATTCTAAGATTTATATTTAAAATCATTTTCACCCAAACAGCCAGGCTGTGTCTTACCTGCCTTTTTATTGCTGTATTAAATGAAAAATATTATATTACATTAAAATGAAAAAATTATAATTTTATTGCCTGGCAACAAAATTATTGTATTTTTAACAATTACCATTGTTTCAAAAAGTTTAAATAAATTTTCAAGTACTTTACTCTTGTTAAAACGTAAAAGGTTGCAGGTAAACTACCCCTTCCCCTTAACCGATCTTCACCAAAATCGAAAGACATTGAGACCTCTACAATTCAGGGACGTATGCAAAACATTATTTGATTCTGTTTGAATTTGCGGCTGTTTTCGTTTGCCATAGAAAATACGCTTGATAAAAAAACGTTGCCGGTAAACTACCCCTTCCCCTTAACCGATCTTCACCAAAAACAATAGATCTTGAGTACTCTACAAATCAGGGCTGTATGCAAAACATTATTTGATTCTGTTTGAATTTGCGGCTGTTATCGTTTGCCATATAAAATACCCTTGTTAAAAAAACGTTGCAGGTAAACTACCCCTTCCCCTCACCCGATCTCCACCAAAAACAATAGGTGTTGAGACCTATACAATTTAGGGCTGTATGCAAATAACCTTTTCATTCTGTTTGAATTTGCGGCTGTTATCGTTTGCCAAAGTAAATACCCTTGTTAAAAAAACGTTGCTGGTAAACTACCCCTTTCCCTCACCCGATCTTCACCAAAAACAATAGGTGTTGAGACCTCTACAATTTAGGGCTGTATGCAAATAATCTTTTGATTCTGTTTGAATTTGCGGCTGTTATCGTTTGCCATAGGAAATACCCTTGTTAAAACATAAAACGTTACAGGTAAACTACCCCTTTCCCTTAACCGATCTTCAGCAAAAACAATAGGTCTTGAGTACTCTACAAATCAGGGCTGTATGCAAAACATTATTTGATTCTGTTTGAATTTGCGGCTGTTATCGTTTGCCATAGAAAATACCCTTGTTAAAAAAACGTTGCGGGTAAACTTCCCCTTTCCCTCAACCGAACTTCACCAAAAACAATAGGTCTTGAGAACTCTACAATTTAGGGCTGTATGCAAATAATCTTTTGATTCTGTTTGAATTTGCGGCTGTTATCGTTTGCCATAGGAAATACCCTTGTTAAAAAAACGTTGCTGGTAATCTACCCCTTTCCCTCACCCGATCTTCACCAAAAACAATAGGCCGTGAGTAATCTACAAATCAGGGCTGTATGCAAAAAATTATTTGATTCTGTTTGAATTTACGGCAGTTATCGTTTGCCAAAGGAAAAAAATCTACAGACAGACAGACACACACAGACACTTTTCGAAAAATGACTTTTTTTCATGTTTTGAGTGTAGTACAATCATATTCTGCAATAATCTCGAACACGATTTTTTTTGCCATCACCATACTTCCATTTCCTTAAGGAACATGGAAGTAAATATCGGTATGGAGAACCATACATGACTTCCATGTTCTAAGATTTATATTTAAAATCATATTCGAAATGAAATATTTCCATAGAAACTACGTCTTTCTACTTATTGCTTCAGCATTAACCACAGTACTGTGCTCACTAACGTATACCACCACCACCTCACGTTTTCGCACTCGATTTTCACCGATGATGGGAGTCGATGGCACTGCCGAAAAGTCTGGTTTTGCAGAAAACATAGGACTACGGGTAAAGAGCCCGGGAAGCAATTTTAACAAAAAACTACTTCTTTGTTGCCGATAACGTAGTACACGTATAAAAAATTCTCCCCTACACCTTCAACTATAATTTTTAATAATAGAAAATTACCCCCACCCCGTTCTCCTAACTTCTTCATTTATAGATATTTCATCTACGTTTCTACAGTGGATTACTATGAGCTTCTTATCAGGATACTTTATTTATAAAAATAAAGTACTTTACTCTTGTTAAAACATAAAATGTTTCCGGTAAACTACCACTTTCTCTTAACAGATCTTCTCCAAAATCAACAGACCTTCCGTCCTCTACAATTCAGAGAAGCATGCAAAAAAAAAAATTTGATTCTGTTTGAATGTGCGGCAGTTATCGTTCGTCATGGAAACATTTCTCTTGTTACAACATAAAATGTTGCAGGTAAACTACCCCTTTCCCTTAACCGATCTTCACCAAAATCAATAGACCTTGAGCTCTCTCCAACTCAGGGGGTGCAAAAAATTATTTGATTCTCATTGAATTTTCGGCAGTTATCGTTCGTCATAAAAAAATTACCGTCTTTAAAACATAAAACGTTGCTGATAAACTACCCCTTCCCATAACCGATCTTCAACAAAATCAACAGACCTTGAGTTCTCTTTAGTTCAAAAAGCTATGCAAAAACCTAGTTGATTCTGCTTGAATTTACGGTAGTTATCGTTCGTCATATAAAAAATTACCCTTGTTAAAACATAAAATGTTGCTGGTAAACTACCCCTTTCCCTCAACCGAGCTTCACCAACACCAATACGTATTGAGAACTCTACAATACAGGGCTGTATGCAAAACATCATTCGATTCTGTTTGAATTAGCGGTTGTTATCGTTTACTATAGAAAAAAATTACCCTTGATAAAAAACCGTTGCAGGTAAACTACCCCTTTCCCTTAACCGATCTTCACCGAAAACGACAGGTCTTAGGTACTCTACAATTCAGGCCTGTATGCAAACAATTATTTGATTTAGTTTGAATTTGCGGCTGTTATCGTTTGCCATAGAAAACACCCTTGATAAAACATAAAACGTTGCTGGTAAACTACCCTATTCCACTAACCGATCTTCACCAAAAACAATAGGTCTTGAGAACTCTACAATTCAGGGCTGTATGCAAAACATTAGTTGATTCTCTTTGAATTTACGGCAGTTATCGTTCGTCATAGAAAAAATACCCTTGTTAAAACATAAAACGTTGCTGGTAAACTACCCCTTTCCCTTAACCGATCTTCAACAAAACCAACAGGTCTTGAGAACTGTATATTTCACGGCTGTATGCAAAATATTATATGATTCTGTTTGAATTTGCGGCTGTTATCATTTGCCATATAAAATACCCTTGATAAACAAAATATCGGTATGGAGAAGCATACATGACTTCCATATTCTAAGATTTATATTTAAAATCATTTTCACCCAAACAGCCAGGCTGTGTCTTACCTGCCTTTTTATTGCTGTATTAAATGAAAAATATTATATTACATTAAAATGAAAAAATTATAATTTTATTGCCTGGCAACAAAATTATTGTATTTTTAACAATTACCATTGTTTCAAAAAGTTTAAATAAATTTTCAAGTACTTTACTCTTGTTAAAACGTAAAAGGTTGCAGGTAAACTACCCCTTCCCCTTAAACGATCTTCACCAAAATCGAAAGTCATTGAGACCTCTACAATTCAGGGACGTATGCAAAACATTATTTGATTCTGTTTGAATTTGCGGCTGTTTTCGTTTGCCATAGAAAATACGCTTGATAAAAAAACGTTGCCGGTAAACTACCCCTTCCCCTTAACCGATCTTCACCAAAAACAATAGATCTTGAGTACTCTACAAATCAGGGCTGTATGCAAAACATTATTTGATTCTGTTTGAATTTGCGGCTGTTATCGTTTGCCATATAAAATACCCTTGTTAAAAAAACGTTGCAGGTAAACTACCCCTTCCCCTCACCCGATCTCCACCAAAAACAATAGGTGTTGAGACCTATACAATTTAGGGCTGTATGCAAATAACCTTTTCATTCTGTTTGAATTTGCGGCTGTTATCGTTTGCCAAAGTAAATACCCTTGTTAAAAAAACGTTGCTGGTGAACTACCCCTTTCCCTCACCCGATCTTCACCAAAAACAATAGGTGTTGAGACCTCTACAATTTAGGGCTGTATGCAAATAATCTTTTGATTCTGTTTGAATTTGCGGCTGTTATCGTTTGCCATAGGAAATACCCTTGTTAAAACATAAAACGTTACAGGTAAACTACCCCTTTCCCTTAACCGATCTTCAGCAAAAACAATAGGTCTTGAGTACTCTACAAATCAGGGCTGTATGCAAAACATTATTTGATTCTGTTTGAATTTGCGGCTGTTATCGTTTGCCATAGAAAATACCCTTGTTAAAAAAACGTTGCGGGTAAACTTCCCCTTTCCCTCAACCGAACTTCACCAAAAACAATAGGTCTTGAGAACTCTACAATTTAGGGCTGTATGCAAATAATCTTTTGATTCTGTTTGAATTTGCGGCTGTTATCGTTTGCCATAGGAAATACCCTTGTTAAAAAAACGTTGCTGGTAATCTACCCCTTTCCCTCACCCGATCTTCACCAAAAACAATAGGCCGTGAGTAATCTACAAATCAGGGCTGTATGCAAAAAATTATTTGATTCTGTTTGAATTTACGGCAGTTATCGTTTGCCAAAGGAAAAAAATCTACAGACAGACAGACACACAGAGACACTTTTCGAAAAATGACTTTTTTTCATGTTTTGAGTGTAGTACAATCATATTCTGCAATAATCTCGAACACGATTTTTTTTGCCATCACCATACTTCCATTTCCTTAAGGAACATGGAAGTAAATATCGGTATGGAGAACCATACATGACTTCCATGTTCTAAGATTTATATTTAAAATCATATTCGAAATGAAATATTTCCATAGAAACTACGTCTTTCTACTTATTGCTTCAGCATTAACCACAGTACTGTGCTCACTAACGTATACCACCACCACCTCACGTTTTCGCACTCGATTTTCACCGATGATGGGAGTCGATGGCACTGCCGAAAAGTCTGGTTTTGCAGAAAACATAGGACTACGGGTAAAGAGCCCGGGAAGCAATTTTAACAAAAAACTACTTCTTTGTTGCCGATAACGTAGTACACGTATAAAAAATTCTCCCCTACACCTTCAACTATAATTTTTAATAATAGAAAATTACCCCCACCCCGTTCTCCTAACTTCTTCATTTATAGATATTTCATCTACGTTTCTACAGTGGATTACTATGAGCTTCTTATCAGGATACTTTATTTATAAAAATAAAGTACTTTACTCTTGTTAAAACATAAAATGTTTCCGGTAAACTACCACTTTCTCTTAACAGATCTTCTCCAAAATCAACAGACCTTCCGTCCTCTACAATTCAGAGAAGCATGCAAAAAAAAAAATTTGATTCTGTTTGAATGTGCGGCAGTTATCGTTCGTCATGGAAACATTTCTCTTGTTACAACATAAAATGTTGCAGGTAAACTACCCCTTTCCCTTAACCGATCTTCACCAAAATCAATAGACCTTGAGCTCTCTCCAACTCAGGGGGTGCAAAAAATTATTTGATTCTCATTGAATTTTCGGCAGTTATCGTTCGTCATAAAAAAATTACCGTCTTTAAAACATAAAACGTTGCTGATAAACTACCCCTTCCCATAACCGATCTTCAACAAAATCAACAGACCTTGAGTTCTCTTTAGTTCAAAAAGCTATGCAAAAACCTAGTTGATTCTGCTTGAATTTACGGTAGTTATCGTTCGTCATATAAAAAATTACCCTTGTTAAAACATAAAATGTTGCTGGTAAACTACCCCTTTCCCTCAACCGAGCTTCACCAACACCAATACGTATTGAGAACTCTACAATACAGGGCTGTATGCAAAACATCATTCGATTCTGTTTGAATTAGCGGTTGTTATCGTTTACTATAGAAAAAAATTACCCTTGATAAAAAACCGTTGCAGGTAAACTACCCCTTTCCCTTAACCGATCTTCACCGAAAACGACAGGTCTTAGGTACTCTACAATTCAGGCCTGTATGCAAACAATTATTTGATTTAGTTTGAATTTGCGGCTGTTATCGTTTGCCATAGAAAACACCCTTGATAAAACATAAAACGTTGCTGGTAAACTACCCTATTCCACTAACCGATCTTCACCAAAAACAATAGGTCTTGAGAACTCTACAATTCAGGGCTGTATGCAAAACATTAGTTGATTCTCTTTGAATTTACGGCAGTTATCGTTCGTCATAGAAAAAATACCCTTGTTAAAACATAAAACGTTGCTGGTAAACTACCCCTTTCCCTTAACCGATCTTCAACAAAACCAACAGGTCTTGAGAACTGTATATTTCACGGCTGTATGCAAAATATTATATGATTCTGTTTGAATTTGCGGCTGTTATCATTTGCCATATAAAATACCCTTGATAAACAAAATATCGGTATGGAGAAGCATACATGACTTCCATATTCTAAGATTTATATTTAAAATCATTTTCACCCAAACAGCCAGGCTGTGTCTTACCTGCCTTTTTATTGCTGTATTAAATGAAAAATATTATATTACATTAAAATGAAAAAATTATAATTTTATTGCCTGGCAACAAAATTATTGTATTTTTAACAATTACCATTGTTTCAAAAAGTTTAAATAAATTTTCAAGTACTTTACTCTTGTTAAAACGTAAAAGGTTGCAGGTAAACTACCCCTTCCCCTTAACCGATCTTCACCAAAATCGAAAGTCATTGAGACCTCTACAATTCAGGGACGTATGCAAAACATTATTTGATTCTGTTTGAATTTGCGGCTGTTTTCGTTTGCCATAGAAAATACGCTTGATAAAAAAACGTTGCCGGTAAACTACCCCTTCCCCTTAACCGATCTTCACCAAAAACAATAGATCTTGAGTACTCTACAAATCAGGGCTGTATGCAAAACATTATTTGATTCTGTTTGAATTTGCGGCTGTTATCGTTTGCCATATAAAATACCCTTGTTAAAAAAACGTTGCAGGTAAACTACCCCTTCCCCTCACCCGATCTCCACCAAAAACAATAGGTGTTGAGACCTATACAATTTAGGGCTGTATGCAAATAACCTTTTCATTCTGTTTGAATTTGCGGCTGTTATCGTTTGCCAAAGTAAATACCCTTGTTAAAAAAACGTTGCTGGTAAACTACCCCTTTCCCTCACCCGATCTTCACCAAAAACAATAGGTGTTGAGACCTCTACAATTTAGGGCTGTATGCAAATAATCTTTTGATTCTGTTTGAATTTGCGGCTGTTATCGTTTGCCATAGGAAATACCCTTGTTAAAACATAAAACGTTACAGGTAAACTACCCCTTTCCCTTAACCGATCTTCAGCAAAAACAATAGGTCTTGAGTACTCTACAAATCAGGGCTGTATGCAAAACATTATTTGATTCTGTTTGAATTTGCGGCTGTTATCGTTTGCCATAGAAAATACCCTTGTTAAAAAAACGTTGCGGGTAAACTTCCCCTTTCCCTCAACCGAACTTCACCAAAAACAATAGGTCTTGAGAACTCTACAATTTAGGGCTGTATGCAAATAATCTTTTGATTCTGTTTGAATTTGCGGCTGTTATCGTTTGCCATAGGAAATACCCTTGTTAAAAAAACGTTGCTGGTAATCTACCCCTTTCCCTCACCCGATCTTCACCAAAAACAATAGGCCGTGAGTAATCTACAAATCAGGGCTGTATGCAAAAAATTATTTGATTCTGTTTGAATTTACGGCAGTTATCGTTTGCCAAAGGAAAAAAATCTACAGACAGACAGACACACACAGAGACACTTTTCGAAAAATGACTTTTTTTCATGTTTTGAGTGTAGTACAATCATATTCTGCAATAATCTCGAACACGATTTTTTTTGCCATCACCATACTTCCATTTCCTTAAGGAACATGGAAGTAAATATCGGTATGGAGAACCATACATGACTTCCATGTTCTAAGATTTATATTTAAAATCATATTCGAAATGAAATATTTCCATAGAAACTACGTCTTTCTACTTATTGCTTCAGCATTAACCACAGTACTGTGCTCACTAACGTATACCACCACCACCTCACGTTTTCGCACTCGATTTTCACCGATGATGGGAGTCGATGGCACTGCCGAAAAGTCTGGTTTTGCAGAAAACATAGGACTACGGGTAAAGAGCCCGGGAAGCAATTTTAACAAAAAACTACTTCTTTGTTGCCGATAACGTAGTACACGTATAAAAAATTCTCCCCTACACCTTCAACTATAATTTTTAATAATAGAAAATTACCCCCACCCCGTTCTCCTAACTTCTTCATTTATAGATATTTCATCTACGTTTCTACAGTGGATTACTATGAGCTTCTTATCAGGATACTTTATTTATAAAAATAAAGTACTTTACTCTTGTTAAAACATAAAATGTTTCCGGTAAACTACCACTTTCTCTTAACAGATCTTCTCCAAAATCAACAGACCTTCCGTCCTCTACAATTCAGAGAAGCATGCAAAAAAAAAATATTTGATTCTGTTTGAATGTGCGGCAGTTATCGTTCGTCATGGAAACATTTCTCTTGTTACAACATAAAATGTTGCAGGTAAACTACCCCTTTCCCTTAACCGATCTTCACCAAAATCAATAGACTTTGAGCTCTCTCCAACTCAGGGGGTGCAAAAAATTATTTGATTCTCATTGAATTTTCGGCAGTTATCGTTCGTCATAAAAAAATTACCGTTTTTAAAACATAAAACGTTGCTGATAAACTACCCCTTCCCATAACCGATCTTCAACAAAATCAGCAGACCTTGAGTTCTCTTTAGTTCAAAAAGGTATGCAAAAACCTAGTTGATTCTGCTTGAATTTACGGTAGTTATCGTTCGTCATATAAAAAATTACCCTTGTTAAAACATAAAATGTTGCTGGTAAACTACCCCTTTCCATCAACCGAGCTTCACCAACACCAATACGTATTGAGAACTCTACAATACAGGGCTGTATGCAAAACATCATTCGATTCTGTTTGAATTAGCGGTTGTTATCGTTTACTATAGAAAAAAATTACCGTTGATAAAAAACCGTTGCAGGTAAACTACCCCTTCCCCTTAACCGATCTTCACCAAAATCGAAAGTCGTTGAGACCTCTACAATTCAGGGACGTATGCAAAACATTGTTTGATTCTGTTTGAATTTGCGGCTGTTATCGTTTGCCAAAAAAAATACGCTTGATAAAAAAACGTTGCCGGTAAACTACCCCTTCCCCTCAACCGATCTTCACCAAAAACAACAGGTCTTGAGTACTCTACAAATCAGGGCAGTATGCAAAACATTATTTGATTCTGTTTGAATTTGCGGCTGTTATCGTTTGCCATATAAAATACCCTTGTTAAAAAAACCTTGCAGGTAAACTACCCCTTTCCCTCACCCGATCTTCACCAAAAACAATAGGTGTTGAGACCTCTACAATTTAGACCCGTATGCAAATAATCTTTTGATTCTGTTTGAATTTGCGGCTGTTATCGTTTGCCATAGGAAATACCCTTGTTAAAAAAACGTTGCTGGTGAACTACCCCTTTCCCTCACCCGATCTTCACCAAAAACAATAGGCGTTGAGACCTCTACAATTTAGGGCTGTATGCAAATAATCTTTTGATTCTGTTTGAATTTGCGGCTGTTATCGTTTGCCATAAGAAATACCCTTGTTAAAACATAAAACGTTACAGATAAACTACCCCTTTCCCTTAACCGATCTTCACCAAAAACAATAGGTCTTGAGTACTCTACAAATCAGGGCTGTATGCAAAACATTATTTGATTCTGTTTGAATTTGCGGCTGTTATCGTTTGCCATAGAAAAAACCCTTGTTAAAAAAACGTTGCTGGTAAACTACCCCTTTCCCTCAACCGAACTTCACCAAAAACAATAGGTCTTGAGAACTCTACAATTTAGGGCTGTATGCAAATAATCTTTTGATTCTGTTTGAATTTGCGGCTGTTATCGTTTGCCATAGGAAATACCCTTGTTAAAACATAAAACGTTTCTGGTAAACTACCCCTTTTCCTCAACCGATCTTCACCAAAAACAATAGGCCGTGAGTAATCTACAAATCAGGGCTGTATGCAAAAAATTATTTGATTCTGTTTGAATTTACGGCAGTTATCGTTTGCCATAGGAAAAAAATCTACAGACAGACAGACACACACAGACACTTTTCGATAAATGACTTTTTTTCATGTTTTGAGTGTAGTACAATCATATTCTGCAATAATCTCGAACACGATTTTTTTTGCCATCACCATACTTCCATTTCCTTAAGGAACATGGAAGTAAATATCGGTATGGAGAACCATACATGACTTCCATGTTCTAAGATTTATATTTAAAATCATATTCGAAATGAAATATTTCCATAGAAACTACGTCTTTCTACTTATTGCTTCAGCATTAACCACAGTACTGTGCTCACTAACGTATACCACCACCACCTCACGTTTTCGCACTCGATTTTCACCGATGATGGGAGTCGATGGCACTGCCGAAAAGTCTGGTTTTGCAGAAAACATAGGACTACGGCTAAAGAGCCCGGGAAGCAATTTTAATAAAAAACTACTTCTTTGTTGCCGATAACGTAGTACACGTATAAAAAATTCTCCCCTACACCTTCAACTATAATTTTTAATAATAGAAAATTACCCCCACCCCGTTCTCCTAACTTCTTCATTTATAGATATTTCATCTACGTTTCTACAGTGGATTACTATGAGCTTCTTATCAGGATACTTTATTTATAAAAATAAAGTACTTTACTCTTGTTAAAACATAAAATGTTTCCGGTAAACTACCACTTTCTCTTAACAGATCTTCTCCAAAATCAACAGACCTTCCGTCCTCTACAATTCAGAGAAGCATGCAAAAAAAAAATATTTGATTCTGTTTGAATGTGCGGCAGTTATCGTTCGTCATGGAAACATTTCTCTTGTTACAACATAAAATGTTGCAGGTAAACTACCCCTTTCCCTTAACCGATCTTCACCAAAATCAATAGACCTTGAGCTCTCTCCAACTCAGGGGGTGCAAAAAATTATTTGATTCTCATTGAATTTTCGGCAGTTATCGTTCGTCATAAAAAAATTACCGTTTTTAAAACATAAAACGTTGCTGATAAACTACCCCTTCCCATAACCGATCTTCAACAAAATCAACAGACCTTGAGTTCTCTTTAGTTCAAAAAGGTATGCAAAAACCTAGTTGATTCTGCTTGAATTTACGGTAGTTATCGTTCGTCATATAAAAAATTACCCTTGTTAAAACATAAAATGTTGCTGGTAAACTACCCCTTTCCCTCAACCGAGCTTCACCAACACCAATACGTATTGAGAACTCTACAATACAGGGCTGTATGCAAAACATCATTCGATTCTGTTTGAATTTGCGGTTGTTATCGTTTACTATAGAAAAAAATTACCCTTGATAAAAAACCGTTGCGGGTAAACTACCCCTTTCCCTTAACCGATCTTCACCAAAAACGACAGGTCTTAGGTACTCTACAATTCAGGCCTGTATGCAAACAATTATTTGATTTAGTTTGAATTTGCGGCTGTTATCGTTTGCCATAGAAAACACCCTTGATAAAACATAAAACGTTGCTGGTAAACTACCCTATTCCACTAACCGATCTTCACCAAAAACAATAGGTCTTGAGAACTCTACAATTCAGGGCTGTATGCAAAACATTAGTTGATTCTCTTTGAATTTACGGCAGTTATCGTTCGTCATAGAAAAAATACCCTTGTTAAAACATAAAACGTTGCTGGTAAACTACCCCTTTCCCTTAACCGATCTTCAACAAAACCAACAGGTCTTGAGAACTGTATATTTCACGGCTGTATGCAAAATATTATATGATTCTGTTTGAATTTGCGGCTGTTATCATTTGCCATATAAAATACCCTTGATAAACAAAATATCGGTATGGAGAAGCATACATGACTTCCATATTCTAAGATTTATATTTAAAATCATTTTCACCCAAACAGCCAGGCTGTGTCTTACCTGCCTTTTTATTGCTGTATTAAATGAAAAATATTATATTACATTAAAATGAAAAAATTATAATTTTATTGCCTGGCAACAAAATTATTGTATTTTTAACAATTACCATTGTTTCAAAAAGTTTAAATAAATTTTCAAGTACTTTACTCTTGTTAAAACGTAAAAGGTTGCTGGTAAACTACCCCTTCCCCTTAACCGATCTTCACCAAAATCGAAAGTCATTGAGACCTCTACAATTCAGGGACGTATGCAAAAC
Organism: Magicicada septendecula; assembly: GCA_034769895.1. Lineage (NCBI taxonomy): Eukaryota > Metazoa > Arthropoda > Insecta > Hemiptera > Cicadidae > Magicicada > Magicicada septendecula. Next base: position 172,388,763 of record CM068372.1, read on the forward strand.
ATTATTTGATTCTGTTTGAATTTGCGGCTGTTATCGTTTGCCATAGAAAATACGCTTGATAAAAAAACGTTACCGGTAAACTACCCCTTCCCCTTAACCGATCTTCACCAAAAACAACAGATCTTGAGTACTCTACAAATCAGGGCTGTATGCAAAACATTATTTGATTCTGTTTGAATTTGCGGCTGTTATCGTTTGCCATATAAAATACCCTTGTTAAAAAAACGTTGCAGGTAAACTACCCCTTCCCCTCACCCCATCTTCACCAAAAACAATAGGTGTTGAGACCTCTACAATTTAGGGCTGTATGCAAATAATCTTTTGATTCTGTTTGAATTTGCGGCTGTTATCGTTTGCCATAGGAAATACCCTTGTTAAAAAAACGTTGCTGGTAAACTACCCCTTTCCCTCACCCGATCTTCACCAAAAACAATAGGTGTTGAGACCTCTACAATTTAGGGCTGTGTGCAAATAATCTTTTGATTCTGTTTGAATTTGCGGCTGTTATCGTTTGCCATAGGAAATACCCTTGTTAAAACATAAAACGTTACTGGTAAACTGCCCCTTTCCCTTAACCGATCTTCAGCAAAAACAATTGGTCTTGAGTACTCTACAAATCAGGGCTGTATGCAAAACATTATTTGATTCTGTTTGAATTTGCGGCTGTTATCGTTTGCCATAGAAAATACCCTTGTTAAAAAAACGTTGCTGGTAAACTACCCCTTTCCCTCAACCGAACTTCACCAAAAACAACAGGTCTTGAGAACTCTACAATTTAGGGCTGTATGCAAATAATCTTTTGATTCTGTTTGAATTTGCGGCTGTTATCGTTTGCCATAGGAAATACCCTTGTTAAAACATAAAACGTTTCTGGTAAACTACCCGTTTTCCTCAACCGATCTTCACCAAAAACAATAGGCCGTGAGTAATCTACAAATCAGGGCTGTATGCAGAAAATTATTTGATTCTGTTTGAATTTACGGCAGTTATCGTTTGCCATAGGAAAAAAATCTACAGACAGACAGACACACACAGACACTTTCCGAAAAATGACTTTTTTTCATGTTTTGAGTGTAGTACAATCATATTCTGCAATAATCTCGAACACGATTTTTTTTGCCATCACCATACTTCCATTTTCTTAAGGAACATGGAAGTAAATATCGGTATGGAGAACCATACATGACTTCCATGTTCTAAGATTTATATTTAAAATCATATTCGAAATGAAATATTTCCATAGAAACTACGTCTTTCTACTTATTGCTTCAGCATTAACCACAGTACTGTGCTCACTAACGTATACCACCACCACCTCACGTTTTCGCACTCGATTTTCACCGATGATGGGAGTCGATGGCACTGCCGAAAAGTCTGGTTTTGCAGAAAACATAGGACTACGGCTAAAGAGCCCGGGAAGCAATTTTAACAAAAAACTACTTCTTTGTTGCCGATAACGTAGTACACGTATAAAAAATTCTCCCCTACACCTTCAACTATAATTTTTAATAATAGAAAATTACCCCCACCCCGTTCTCCTAACTTCTTCATTTATAGATATTTCATCTACGTTTCTACAGTGGATTACTATGAGCTTCTTATCAGGATACTTTATTTATAAAAATAAAGTACTTTACTCTTGTTAAAACATAAAATGTTTCCGGTAAACTACCACTTTCTCTTAACAGATCTTCTCCAAAATCAACAGACCTTCCGTCCTCTACAATTCAGAGAAGCATGCAAAAAAAAAATATTTGATTCTGTTTGAATGTGCGGCAGTTATCGTTCGACATGGAAACATTTCTCTTGTTACAACATAAAATGTTGCAGGTAAACTACCCCTTTCCCTTAACCGATCTTCACCAAAATCAATAGACCTTGAGCTCTCTCCAACTCAGGGGGTGCAAAAAATTATTTGATTCTCATTGAATTTTCGGCAGTTATCGTTCGTCATAAAAAAATTACCGTTTTTAAAACATAAAACGTTGCTGATAAACTACCCCTTCCCATAACCGATCTTCAACAAAATCAACAGACCTTGAGTTCTCTTTAGTTCAAAAAGGTATGCAAAAACCTAGTTGATTCTGCTTGAATTTACGGTAGTTATCGTTCGTCATATAAAAAATTACCCTTGTTAAAACATAAAATGTTGCTGGTAAACTACCCCTTTCCCTCAACCGAGCTTCACCAACACCAATACGTATTGAGAACTCTACAATACAGGGCTGTATGCAAAACATCATTCGATTCTGTTTGAATTTGCGGTTGTTATCGTTTACTATAGAAAAAAATTACCCTTGATAAAAAACCGTTGCGGGTAAACTACCCCTTTCCCTTAACCGATCTTCACCAAAAACGACAGGTCTTAGGTACTCTACAATTCAGGCCTGTATGCAAACAATTATTTGATTTAGTTTGAATTTGCGGCTGTTATCGTTTGCCATAGAAAACACCCTTGATAAAACATAAAACGTTGCTGGTAAACTACCCTATTCCACTAACCGATCTTCACCAAAAACAATAGGTCTTGAGAACTCTACAATTCAGGGCTGTATGCAAAACATTAGTTGATTCTCTTTGAATTTACGGCAGTTATCGTTCGTCATAGAAAAAATACCCTTGTTAAAACATAAAACGTTGCTGGTAAACTACCCCTTTCCCTTAACCGATCTTCAACAAAACCAACAGGTCTTGAGAACTGTATATTTCACGGCTGTATGCAAAATATTATATGATTCTGTTTGAATTTGCGGCTGTTATCATTTGCCATATAAAATATACTTGATAAACAAAATATCGGTATGGAGAAGCATACATGACTTCCATATTCTAAGATTTATATTTAAAATCATTTTCACCCAAACAGCCAGGCTGTGTCTTACCTGCCTTTTTATTGCTGTATTAAATGAAAAATATTATATTACATTAAAATGAAAAAATTATAATTTTATTGCCTGGCAACAAAATTATTGTATTTTTAACAATTACCATTGTTTCAAAAAGTTTAAATAAATTTTCAAGTACTTTACTCTTGTTAAAACGTAAAAGGTTGCAGGTAAACTACCCCTTCCCCTTAACCGATCTTCACCAAAATCGAAAGTCATTGAGACCTCTACAACTCAGGGACGTATGCAAAACATTATTTGATTCTGTTTGAATTTGCGGCTGTTTTCGTTTGCCATAGAAAATACGCTTGATAAAAAAACGTTGCCGGTAAACTACCCCTTCCCCTCACCCGATCTTCACCAAAAACAATAGGTGTTGAGACCTCTACAATTTAGGGCTGTATGCAAATAATCTTTTGATTCTGTTTGAATTTGCGGCTGTTATCGTTTGCCATAGGAAATACCCTTGTTAAAAAAACGTTGCTGGTAAACTACCCCTTTCCCTCACCCGATCTTCACCAAAAACAATAGGTGTTGAGACCTCTACAATTTAGGGCTGTGTGCAAATAATCTTTTGATTCTGTTTGAATTTGCGGCTGTTATCGTTTGCCATTGGAAATACCCTTGTTAAAACATAAAACGTTACTGGTAAACTGCCCCTTTCCCTTAACCGATCTTCAGCAAAAACAATAGGTCTTGAGTACTCTACAAATCAGGGCTGTATGCAAAACATTATTTGATTCTGTTTGAATTTGCGGCTGTTATCGTTTGCCATAGAAAATACCCTTGTTAAAAAAACGTTGCTGGTAAACTACCCCTTTCCCTCAACCGAACTTCACCAAAAACAACAGGTCTTGAGAACTCTACAATTTAGGGCTGTATGCAAATAATCTTTTGATTCTGTTTGAATTTGCGGCTGTTATCGTTTGCCATAGGAAATACCCTTGTTAAAACATAAAACGTTTCTGGTAAACTACCCGTTTTCCTCAACCGATCTTCACCAAAAACAATAGGCCGTGAGTAATCTACAAATCAGGGCTGTATGCAGAAAATTATTTGATTCTGTTCGAATTTACGGCAGTTATCGTTTGCCATAGGAAAAAAATCTACAGACAGACAGACACACACAGACACTTTCCGAAAAATGACTTTTTTTCATGTTTTGAGTGTAGTACAATCATATTCTGCAATAATCTCGAACACGATTTTTTTTGCCATCACCATACTTCCATTTCCTTAAGGAACATGGAAGTAAATATCGGTATGGAGAACCATACATGACTTCCATGTTCTAAGATTTATATTTAAAATCATATTCGAAATGAAATATTTCCATAGAAACTACGTCTTTCTACTTATTGCTTCAGCATTAACAACAGTACTGTGCTCACTAACGTATACCACCACCACCTCACGTTTTCGCACTCGATTTTCACCGATGATGGGAGTCGATGGCACTGCCGAAAAGTCTGGTTTTGCAGAAAACATAGGACTACGGCTAAAGAGCCCGGGAAGCAATTTTAACAAAAAACTACTTCTTTGTTGCCGATAACGTAGTACACGTATAAAAAATTCTCCCCTACACCTTCAACTATAATTTTTAATAATAGAAAATTACCCCCACCCCGTTCTCCTAACTTCTTCATTTATAGATATTTCATCTACGTTTCTACAGTGGATTACTATGAGCTTCTTATCAGGATACTTTATTTATAAAAATAAAGTACTTTACTCTTGTTAAAACATAAAATGTTTCCGGTAAACTACCACTTTCTCTTAACAGATCTTCTCCAAAATCAACAGACCTTCCGTCCTCTACAATTCAGAGAAGCATGCAAAAAAAAAATATTTGATTCTGTTTGAATGTGCGGCAGTTATCGTTCGTCATGGAAACATTTCTCTTGTTACAACATAAAATGTTGCAGCTAAACTACCCCTTTCCCTTAACCGATCTTCACCAAAATCAATAGACCTTGAGCTCTCTCCAACTCAGGGGGTGCAAAAAATTATTTGATTCTCATTGAATTTTCGGCAGTTATCGTTCGTCATAAAAAAATTACCGTTTTTAAAACATAAAACGTTGCTGATAAACTACCCCTTTCCCATAACCGATCTTCAACAAAATCAACAGACCTTGAGTTCTCTTTAGTTCAAAAAGGTATGCAAAAACCTAGTTGATTCTGCTTGAATTTACGGTAGTTATCGTTCGTCATATAAAAAATTACCCTTGTTAAAACATAAAATGTTGCTGGTAAACTACCCCTTTCCCTCAACCGAGCTTCACCAACACCAATACGTATTGAGAACTCTACAATACAGGGCTGTATGCAAAACATCATTCGATTCTGTTTGAATTTGCGGTTGTTATCGTTTACTATAGAAAAAAATTACCCTTGATAAAAAACCGTTGCGGGTAAACTACCCCTTTCCCTTAACCGATCTTCACCAAAAACGACAGGTCTTAGGTACTCTACAATTCAGGCCTGTATGCAAACAATTATTTGATTTAGTTTGAATTTGCGGCTGTTATCGTTTGCCATAGAAAACACCCTTGATAAAACATAAAACGTTGCTGGTAAACTACCCTATTCCACTAACCGATCTTCACCAAAAACAATAGGTCTTGAGAACTCTACAATTCAGGGCTGTATGCAAAACATTAGTTGATTCTCTTTGAATTTACGGCAGTTATCGTTCGTCATAGAAAAAATACCCTTGTTAAAACATAAAACGTTGCTGGTAAACTACCCCTTTCCCTTAACCGATCTTCAACAAAACCAACAGGTCTTGAGAACTGTATATTTCACGGCTGTATGCAAAATATTATATGATTCTGTTTGAATTTGCGGCTGTTATCATTTGCCATATAAAATATACTTGATAAACAAAATATCGGTATGGAGAAGCATACATGACTTCCATATTCTAAGATTTATATTTAAAATCATTTTCACCCAAACAGCCAGGCTGTGTCTTACCTGCCTTTTTATTGCTGTATTAAATGAAAAATATTATATTACATTAAAATGAAAAAATTATAATTTTATTGCCTGGCAACAAAATTATTGTATTTTTAACAATTACCATTGTTTCAAAAAGTTTAAATAAATTTTCAAGTACTTTACTCTTGTTAAAACGTAAAAGGTTGCAGGTAAACTACCCCTTCCCCTTAACCGATCTTCACCAAAATCGAAAGTCATTGAGACCTCTACAACTCAGGGACGTATGCAAAACATTATTTGATTCTGTTTGAATTTGCGGCTGTTTTCGTTTGCCATAGAAAATACGCTTGATAAAAAAACGTTGCCGGTAAACTACCCCTTCCCTTTAACCGATCTTCACCAAAAACAATAGATCTTGAGTACTCTACAAATCAGGGCTGTATGCAAAACATTATTTGATTCTGTTTGAATTTGCGGCTGTTATCGTTTGCCATATAAAATACCCTTGTTAAAAAAACGTTGCAGGTAAACTACCCCTTCCCCTCACCCGATCTTCACCAAAAACAATAGGTGTTGAGACCTCTACAATTTAGGGCTGTATGCAAATAATCTTTTGATTCTGTTTGAATTTGCGGCTGTTATCGTTTGCCATAGGAAATACCCTTGTTAAAAAAACGTTGCTGGTAAACTACCCCTTTCCCTCACCCGATCTTCACCAAAAACAATAGGTGTTGAGACCTCTACAATTTAGGGCTGTGTGCAAATAATCTTTTGATTCTGTTTGAATTTGCGGCTGTTATCGTTTGCCATTGGAAATACCCTTGTTAAAACATAAAACGTTACTGGTAAACTGCCCCTTTCCCTTAACCGATCTTCAGCAAAAACAATAGGTCTTGAGTACTCTACAAATCAGGGCTGTATGCAAAACATTATTTGATTCTGTTTGAATTTGCGGCTGTTATCGTTTGCCATAGAAAATACCCTTGTTAAAAAAACGTTGCTGGTAAACTACCCCTTTCCCTCAACCGAACTTCACCAAAAACAACAGGTCTTGAGAACTCTACAATTTAGGGCTGTATGCAAATAATCTTTTGATTCTGTTTGAATTTGCGGCTGTTATCGTTTGCCATAGGAAATACCCTTGTTAAAACATAAAACGTTTCTGGTAAACTACCCGTTTTCCTCAACCGATCTTCACCAAAAACAATAGGCCGTGAGTAATCTACAAATCAGGGCTGTATGCAGAAAATTATTTGATTCTGTTCGAATTTACGGCAGTTATCGTTTGCCATAGGAAAAAAATCTACAGACAGACAGACACACACAGACACTTTCCGAAAAATGACTTTTTTTCATGTTTTGAGTGTAGTACAATCATATTCTGCAATAATCTCGAACACGATTTTTTTTGCCATCACCATACTTCCATTTCCTTAAGGAACATGGAAGTAAATATCGGTATGGAGAACCATACATGACTTCCATGTTCTAAGATTTATATTTAAAATCATATTCGAAATGAAATATTTCCATAGAAACTACGTCTTTCTACTTATTGCTTCAGCATTAACAACAGTACTGTGCTCACTAACGTATACCACCACCACCTCACGTTTTCGCACTCGATTTTCACCGATGATGGGAGTCGATGGCACTGCCGAAAAGTCTGGTTTTGCAGAAAACATAGGACTACGGCTAAAGAGCCCGGGAAGCAATTTTAACAAAAAACTACTTCTTTGTTGCCGATAACGTAGTACACGTATAAAAAATTCTCCCCTACACCTTCAACTATAATTTTTAATAATAGAAAATTACCCCCACCCCGTTCTCCTAACTTCTTCATTTATAGATATTTCATCTACGTTTCTACAGTGGATTACTATGAGCTTCTTATCAGGATACTTTATTTATAAAAATAAAGTACTTTACTCTTGTTAAAACATAAAATGTTTCCGGTAAACTACCACTTTCTCTTAACAGATCTTCTCCAAAATCAACAGACCTTCCGTCCTCTACAATTCAGAGAAGCATGCAAAAAAAAAATATTTGATTCTGTTTGAATGTGCGGCAGTTATCGTTCGTCATGGAAACATTTCTCTTGTTACAACATAAAATGTTGCAGCTAAACTACCCCTTTCCCTTAACCGATCTTCACCAAAATCAATAGACCTTGAGCTCTCTCCAACTCAGGGGGTGCAAAAAATTATTTGATTCTCATTGAATTTTCGGCAGTTATCGTTCGTCATAAAAAAATTACCGTTTTTAAAACATAAAACGTTGCTGATAAACTACCCCTTTCCCATAACCGATCTTCAACAAAATCAACAGACCTTGAGTTCTCTTTAGTTCAAAAAGGTATGCAAAAACCTAGTTGATTCTGCTTGAATTTACGGTAGTTATCGTTCGTCATATAAAAAATTACCCTTGTTAAAACATAAAATGTTGCTGGTAAACTACCCCTTTCCCTCAACCGAGCTTCACCAACACCAATACGTATTGAGAACTCTACAATACAGGGCTGTATGCAAAACATCATTCGATTCTGTTTGAATTTGCGGTTGTTATCGTTTACTATAGAAAAAAATTACCCTTGATAAAAAACCGTTGCAGGTAAACTACCCCTTTCCCTTAACCGATCTTCACCAAAAACGACAGGTCTTAGGTACTCTACAATTCAGGCCTGTATGCAAACAATTATTTGATTTAGTTTGAATTTGCGGCTGTTATCGTTTGCCATAGAAAACACCCTTGATAAAACATAAAACGTTGCTGGTAAACTACCCTATTCCACTAACCGATCTTCACCAAAAACAATAGGTCTTGAGAACTCTACAATTCAGGGCTGTATGCAAAACATTAGTTGATTCTCTTTGAATTTACGGCAGTTATCGTTCGTCATAGAAAAAATACCCTTGTTAAAACATAAAACGTTGCTGGTAAACTACCCCTTTCCCTTAACCGATCTTCAACAAAACAAACAGGTCTTGAGAACTGTATATTTCACGGCTGTATGCAAAATATTATATGATTCTGTTTGAATTTGCGGCTGTTATCATTTGCCATATAAAATACCCTTGATAAACAAAATATCGGTATGGAGAAGCATACATGACTTCCATATTCTAAGATTTATATTTAAAATCATTTTCACCCAAACAGCCAGGCTGTGTCTTACCTGCCTTTTTATTGCTGAATTAAATGAAAAATATTATATTACATTAAAATGAAAAAATTATAATTTTATTGCCTGGCAACAAAATTATTGTATTTTTAACAATTACCATTGTTTCAAAAAGTTTAAATAAATTTTCAAGTACTTTACTCTTGTTAAAATGTAAAAGGTTGCAGGTAAACTACCCCTTCCCCTTAACCGATCTTCACCAAAAACAATAGATCTTGAGTACTCTACAAATCAGGGCTGTATGCAAAACATTATTTGATTCTGTTTGAATTTGCGGCTGTTATCGTTTGCCATATAAAATACCCTTGTTAAAAAAACGTTGCAGGTAAACTACCCCTTCCCCTCACCCGATCTTCACCAAAAACAATAGGTGTTGAGACCTCTACAATTTAGGGCTGTATGCAAATAATCTTTTGATTCTGTTTGAATTTGCGGCTGTTATCGTTTGCCATAGTAAATACCCTTGTTAAAACATAAAACGTTGCTGGTAAACTACCCCTTTCCCTTAACCGATCTTCACCAAAAACAATAGGTTTTGAGTACTCTACAAATCAGGGCTGTATGCAAAACATTATTTGATTCTGTTTGAATTTGCGGCTGTTATCGTTTGCCATAAAAAATACCCTTGTTAAAAAAACGTTGCTGGTAAACTACCCCTTTCCCTCAACCGAACTTCACCAAAAACAATAGGTCTTGAGAACTATACAATTTAGGGCTGTATGCAAATAATCTTTTGATTCTGTTTGAATTTGCGGCTGTTATCGTTTGCCATAGGAAATACCCTTGTTAAAACATAAAACGTTACAGGTAAACTACCCCTTTTCCTCAACCGATCTTCACCAAAAACAATAGGTCGTGAGTAATCTACAAATCAGGGCTGTATGCAAAAAATTATTTGATTCTGTTTGAATTTACGGCAGTTATCGTTTGCCATAGGAAAAAAATCTACAGACAGACAGACACACACAGACACTTTTCTTAAAATGACTTTTTTTCATGTTTTGAGTGTAGTACAATCATATTCTGCAATAATCTCGAACACGATTTTTTTTGCCATCACCATGCTTCCATTTCCTTAAGGAACATGGAAGTAAATATCGGTATGGAGAACCATACATGACTTCCATGTTCTAAGATTTATATTTAAAATCATATTCGAAATGAAATATTTCCATAGAAACTACGTCTTTCTACTTATTGCTTCAGCATTAACCACAGTACTGTGCTCACTAACGTATACCACCACCACCTCACGTTTTCGCACTCGATTTTCACCGATGATGGGAGTCGATGGCACTGCCGAAAAGTCTGGTTTTGCAGAAAACATAGGACTACGGCTAAAGAGCCCGGGAAGCAATTTTAACAAAAAACTACTTCTTTGTTGCCGATAACGTAGTACACGTATAAAAAATTCTCCCCTACACCTTCAACTATAATTTTTAATAATAGAAAATTACCCCCACCCCGTTCTCCTAACTTCTTCATTTATAGATATTTCATCTACGTTTCTACAGTGGATTACTATGAGCTTCTTATCAGGATACTTTATTTATAAAAATAAAGTACTTTACTCTTGTTAAAACATAAAATGTTTCCGGTAAACTACCACTTTCTCTTAACAGATCTTCTCCAAAATCAACAGACCTTCCGTCCTCTACAATTCAGAGAAGCATGCAAAAAAAAAAATATTTGATTCTGTTTGAATGTGCGGCAGTTATCGTTCGTCATGGAAACATTTCTCTTGTTACAACATAAAATGTTGCAGGTAAACTACCCCTTTCCCTTAACCGATCTTCACCAAAATCAATAGACCTTGAGCTCTCTCCAACTCAGGGGGTGCAAAAAATTATTTGATTCTCATTGAATTTTCGGCAGTTATCGTTCGTCATAAAAAAATTACCGTTTTTAAAACATAAAACGTTGCTGATAAACTACCCCTTCCCATAACCGATCTTCAACAAAATCAACAGACCTTGAGTTCTCTTTAGTTCAAAAAGGTATTCAAAAACCTAGTTGATTCTGCTTGAATTTACGGTAGTTATCGTTCGTCATATAAAAAATTACCCTTGTTAAAACATAAAATGTTGCTGGTAAACTACCCCTTTCCCTCAACCGAGCTTCACCAACACCAATACGTATTGAGAACTCTACAATACAGGGCTGTATGCAAAACATCATTCGATTCTGTTTGAATTTGCGGTTGTTATCGTTTACTATAGAAAAAAATTACCCTTGATAAAAAACCGTTGCAGGTAAACTACCCCTTTCCCTTAACCGATCTTCACCAAAAACGACAGGTCTTAGGTACTCTACAATTCAGGCCTGTATGCAAACAATTATTTGATTTAGTTTGAATTTGCGGCTGTTATCGTTTGCCATAGAAAACACCCTTGATAAAACATAAAACGTTGCTGGTAAACTACACTATTCCACTAACCGATCTTCACCAAAAACAATAGGTCTTGAGAACTCTACAGTTCAGGGCTGTATGCAAAACATTAGTTGATTCTCTTTGAATTTACGGCAGTTATCGTTCGTCATAGAAAAAATACCCTTGTTAAAACATAAAACGTTGCTGGTAAACTACCCCTTTCCCTTAACCGATCTTCAACAAAACCAACAGGTCTTGAGAACTGTATATTTCACGGCTGTATGCAAAATATTATATGATTCTGTTTGAATTTGCGGCTGTTATCATTTGCCATATAAAATACCCTTGATAAAACAAAATATCGGTATTGAGAACCATACATGACTTCCATATTCTACGATTTATATTTAAAATCATTTTCACCCAAACAGCCATGCTGTGTCTTACCTGCCTTTTTATTGCTGTATTAAATGAAAAATATTATATTACATTAAAATGAAAAAATTATAATTTTATTGCCTGGCAACAAAATTATTGTATTTTTAACAATTACCATTGTTTCAAAAAGTTTAAATAAATTTTTAAGTACTTTACTCTTGTTAAAACGTAAAAGCTTGCAGGTAAACTACCCCTTCCCCTGAACCGATCTTCACCAAAATCGAAAGTCTTTGAGACCTCTAGAATTCAGGGACGTATGCAAAACATTATTTGATTCTGTTTGAATTTGCGGCTGTTATCGTTTGCCATAGAAAATACGCTTGATAAAAAAACGTTGCAGGTAGACTACCCCTTCCCCTTAACCGATCTTCACCAAAAACAATAGATCTTGAGTACTCTACAAATCAGGGCTGTATGCAAAACATTATTTGATTCTGTTTGAATTTGCGGCTGTTATCGTTTGCCATATAAAATACCCTTGTTAAAAAAACCTTGCAGGTAAACTACCCCTTTCCCTCACCCGATCTTCACCAAAAACAATAGTTGTTGAGACCTCTACAATTTAGGGCTGTATGCAAATAATCTTTTGATTCTGTTTGAATTTGCGGCTATTATCGTTTGCCAAAGGAAATACCCTTGTTAAAACATAAAACGTTACAGGTAAACTATCCCTTTCCCTTAACTGATCTTCACCAAAAACAATAGGTCTTGAGTACTCTACAAATCAGGGCTGTATGCAAAACATTATTTGATTCTGTTTGAATTTGCGGCTGTTATCGTTTGCCATAGAAAATACCCTTGTTAAAAAAATGTTGCTGGTAAACTACCCCTTTCCCTCAACCGAACTTCACCAAAAACAATAGGTCTTGAGAACTCTACAATTTAGGGCTGTATGCAAATAATCTTTTGATTCTGTTTGAATTTGCGGCTGTTATCGTTTGCCATATGAAATACCCTTGTTAAAACATAAAACGTTACTGGTAAACTACCCCTTTCCCTTAACCGATCTTCACCAAAATCAACAGATCTTGAGAACTCTGCAATTCAGGGCTGTATGCGAAACATTATTTGATTCTGTTTGAATTTGCGGCTGTTATCGTTTGCCAAACAAACAAAATTACCCTTGCTAAAAAAAAACCGTTGCAGGTTTTCAAAAACAATAGGTCGCGAGTACTCTGCAAATCAGGGCTGCATGCAAAAAATTATTTGATTCTGTTATAATTTGCGGCAGTTATCGTTTGCCATAGAAAAAAAATCTACAGACACACACAGACACACAGACAGACAGACAGACAGACAGACAGACAGACACACACACAGACCCTTTTCGGAAAACGACTTTTTTTCATGTTTTGAGTGTAGTAGAATCAGAATCTGCAATAATCTCGAACACGATTTTTTTTGCCATCACCATACTTCCATTCCTTAAGGAATATGGAAGTAAAACGTGTCCGGTAAACTACCCGTTTCCCTTAACCTATCTTCACCAAAAACTATAGGTCTTTGGTACTCAACGAAACAGGGCTGTATGCAAAAACGTATTTGATTCTGTTTGAGTTTGCGGCTATCATTTGCCAAATAAAGTACCCTTGATAAAACAAATAACGTGTCTGGTAAACTACCCGTTACCCGTAACCGATCTTCACCAAAAACAATAGGTCTTTAGTACTCAACAAAACAGGGCTGTATGCAAAAACGTATTTGATTCTGTTTGAATTTGCGGCTCTTATCGTTTGCTATAGAAAATACCCTTATAAAACAAAAAACGTTGCAGGTAAACTACCCCATTCCCTTAACCGATCTTCACCAACAACAATAGGTATTGAGAGCTCTACAACACTGGGCTGTAGGCAAAACATCATTTGATTCTGTTTGAATTTGTGGCTGTTATCGTTTACCATAGAAAAAATTACCCTTGATAAAAAACCGTTGCAGGTAAACTACCCCTTTCTCTTAACCGATCTTCACCATAAACGATAGGTCTTGAGACCTCTACAATTCAGGGACGTATGCAAAAAATTATTTGATTCTGTTTGAATTTGCGGCTGTTATCGTTTGCCAAAAAAATACGCTTGATAAAAAAACGTTGCAGGTAAACTACCCCTTCCCCATAACCAATCTTCACCAAAAACAACAAGTCTTGAGTACTCTACAAAGTAGGTCTGTATGCAAAAAATTATTTGATTCTGTTTGAACTTGCGGCTGTTATCGTTTGCCATATAAAATACCCTTGTTAAAAAAACGTTGTCAGTAAACTACCCCTTTCCCTTAACCGATCTTCACCAAAAACAATAGGTCTTGAGAACTCTACAATTTACGGCTGTTTGCAAATAATCTTTTGATTATGTTTGAATTTGCGGCTGTTATCGTTTGCCATAGGAAATACCCTTGTTAAAACATAAAACGTTACCGGTAAACTACCCCTTTCCCTTAACCGATCTTCACCAAAAACAACAGGTTTTGAGAACTCTATAATTCAGGGGTGTATGCGAAACATTATTTGATTCTGTTTGAATTTGCGGCTGTTATCGTTTGCCAAAAAAAAATTTCCCTTGATAAAAAAAAACCGTTGCCGGTAAACTACCCCTTTTCCTCAACCGATCTTCACCAAAAACAATAGGCCACGAGTACTCTACAAATCAGGGCTGTATGCAAAAAATTATTTGATTCTGTTTGAATTTGCGGCAGTTATCGTTTGCCATAGAAAAACAATCTAAGACAGACAGACACACACACAGACACTTTTCGAAAAATGACTTTTTTTCATGTTATGAGTGTAGTACAATCATATTCTGCAATAATCTCGTACACGATTTTTTTTGCCATCACCATACTTCCATTTCCTTAAGGAACATGGAAGTAAAATATCGGTATGGAGAACCATACATGACTTCCATATTCTAAGATTTATATTTAAATCTTAATATCGCCTGCCAAGCGCGATATATTTTCTTTTATACATGATTTACATTAAAATGAAAAAATTATAATTTTATTGCCTGGCAACAAAATTATTTTATTTTTAACAATTACCATTGTTTCAAAAAGTTTAAATAAATTTCAAGTACTTTACTCTTTTTAAAACGTAAAAAGTTGCAGGTAAACTACCCCTTTCCCCTTAACCGATCTTCACCAAAATCGAAAGTCATTGAGAACTCTACAATTTAGGGCTGTATGCAAATAATCTTTTGATTCTGTTTGAATTTGCGGCTGTTATCGTTTGCCATATGAAATACCCTTGTTAAAACATAAAACGTTACTGGTAAACTACCCCTTTCCCTTAACCGATCTTCACCAAAATCAACAGATCTTGAGAACTCTGCAATTCAGGGCTGTATGCGAAACATTATTTGATTCTGTTTGAATTTGCGGCTGTTATCGTTTGCCAAACAAACAAAATTACCCTTGCTAAAAAAAAACCGTTGCAGGTTTTCAAAAACAATAGGTCGCGAGTACTCTGCAAATCAGGGCTGCATGCAAAAAATTATTTGATTCTGTTATAATTTGCGGCAGTTATCGTTTGCCATAGAAAAAAAATCTACAGACACACACAGACACACAGACAGACAGACAGACAGACAGACAGACAGACACACACACAGACCCTTTTCGGAAAACGACTTTTTTTCATGTTTTGAGTGTAGTAGAATCAGAATCTGCAATAATCTCGAACACGATTTTTTTTGCCATCACCATACTTCCATTTCCTTAAGGAACATGGACGTAAAAAATACCCTTGTTAAAACATAAAACGTTGCAGGTAAACTACCCCTTTCCCTTAACCGATCTTCAACAAAACCAACAGGTCTTGAGAACTGTACATTTCACGGCTGTATGCAAAATATTATATGATTCTGTTTGAATTTGCCATACATCTGTTCTTTGAGAACCATACATGACTTCCATATTCTAAGATTTATATTTAAATCTTAATATCGCCTGCCAAGCGCGATATATTTTCTTTTATACATGATTTACATTAAAATGAAAAAATTATAATTTTATTGCCTGGCAACAAAATTATTTTATTTTTAACAATTACCATTGTTTCAAAAAGTTTAAATAAATTTCAAGTACTTTACTCTTTTTAAAACGTAAAAAGTTGCAGGTAAACTACCCCTTTCCCCTTAACCGATCTTCACCAAAATCGAAAGTCATTGAGACCTCTACAATTCAGGGACGTATGCAAAAAATTATTTGATTCTGTTTGAATTTGCGGCTCTTATCGTTTGCCATAGAAAATACGCTTGATAAAAAAACGTTGCAGGTAAACTACCCCTTCCCCTTAACCGATCTTCACCAAAAACAAAAGGTCTTGAGTACTCTACAAATCAGGGCTGTATGCAACACTTTATTTGATTCTGTTTGAATTTGCGGCTGTTATCGTTTGCCATAGAAAATACCCTTGTTAAAAAAACGTTGCAGGTAAACTACCTTTCCCTCAACCGATCTTCACCAAAAACAATAGGTCTTGAGAACTCTACAATTTAGGGCTGTATGCAAATAATCTTTTGATTCTGTTTGAATTTGCGGCTGTTATCGTTTGCCATAGGAAATACCCTTGTTAAAACATAAAACGTTACAGGTAAACTACCCCTTTCCCTTAACCGATCTTCACCAAAATCAACAGATCTTGAGAACTCTTCAATTCAGGGCTGTATGCGAAACATTATTTGATTCTGTTTGAATTTGCGGCTGTTATCGTTTGCCAAACAAACAAAATTACCCTTGTTCAAAAAAACCGTTGCAGGTAAACTACCCCTTTCCCTCAACCGATCTTCACCAAAAACAATAGGTCGCGAGAACTCTGCAAATCAGGGCTGCATGCAATAAATTATTTGATTCTGTTTGAATTTGCGGCAGTTATCGTTTGCCATAGAAAAAAAATCTACAGACAGACAGACACACAGACAGACAGACAGACAGACACACACACAGACACTTTTCGGAAAACGACTTTTTTTCATGTTTTGAGTGTAGTAGAATCAGAATCTGCAATAATCTCGAACACGATTTTTTTTGCCATCACCATACTTCCATTCCTTAAGGAATATGGAAGTAAAAATACCCTTGTTAAAACATAAAACGTTGCAGGTAAACTACCCCTTTCCCTTAACCGATCTTCAACAAAAACAACAGGTTTTGAGAACTCTATAATTCAGGGCTGTATGCGAAAATTATTTGATTCTGTTTGAATTTGCGGCTGTTATCGTTTGCCAAACAAAAAATTTCCCTTGATAAAAAAAAACTGTTGCAGGTAAACTACCCCTTTTCCTCAACCGATCTTCACCAAAAACAATAGGTCGTGAGTACTCTACAAATCAGGGCTGTATGCAAAAAATTATTTGATTCTGTTTGAATTTGCGGCAGTTATCGTTTGCCATAGAAAAAAATCTACAGACAGACACACACACAGACACTTTTCGAAAAATGACTTTTTTTCATGTTTTGAGTGTAGTACAATCATATTCTGCAATAATCTCGAACACGATTTTTTTTGCCATCACCATACTTCCATTTCCTTAAGGAACATGGAAGTAAAAAAGGAGTGAAACGTTGATAACACGAAATAATTTTTGTTTAACAATGAATTAATCAAAACATAGTAACAGAATCAATCAGTCTATAAAATATTGCAAAGAAAATTATTTGATTGTTAAAATTTGAAACTAGAAAATTCAAAATATTCTCTTTTATAAAGTTACACTCTGAAAACATACCATATCTTTCCTATTCAGCACACGTTAATAACCTATAGTCTTAAATATCTAAACATATAGGCTTATGATAAACAAATTATAAAATTGTTTTATATTGCATGGGTGTCTGACTTTGAATCATTATTAAAATTTGAACTCATAGTAACTCATTCATAAAAATAATATTAACTTTACCAAATAAAAATTATCGGTATGGAGAACCATACATGACATCCATGTTCTAAGATTTATATTTAAAATCATTTTCGAAATGATATATTACTATAGAAACTACTTCTTTCTACTTACTGCTTCAGCCTTAACCACAGTACTGTGGTCACTAACGTATACCACCTCACGTTATCGCACTCGATTTTCACTGATGATGGAAGTCGATGGCGTTGCCGAAACGTCTGGTTTTGTAGAAAACATTGGACTACGGCCAAACATCCCGGGAAGGAATTTTAACAAAAACTACTTCTTTGTTGCCGATAACGTTGTACAATATATATAAAAAATTGCATAAAATTAATGGCTTGTATAAGTTAATGTTTGATCTCCATTAAGTAGTGCTCAAGTTTCCAAAGTTTTAATATTATGATGTCCGTAATTAAAACATCAGAGCAGGTTTAGTGTGTATGAGGGTACACCGTGGACAAAAATTTTCAACATTTCCTATTGAGCGTTGCTACAGTGTTCCTAATTGCAGCGTTCCTATCAAGCTGCGAATCTACAGTGTACGTTTCACAGAACAAACACGCGAAAAAGAAGGAGTGCTCCGAAGTCACTCATGGACCCTCAGCATCTTGCAGAGGGTTCATTCCCTAAAGACGAAAAGTCTGTCTATGAATCGTTCCTCTGTAAACACATGCAGTTTTACACTGCCCAGCGATCCACAGGAAGCAAATCGCTATCCACGCTGGACACTTTTTCGGCTTGCACGCGTTATGTTGGTATGGGTTTCGGCACTTACCATTTAAGAAGCGTGCAAATGTAAGAAAATAAACATGAGTGAGGCCAGAAATAACGCGAATTGTGTGTGTGTGTGTGTGTGTGTGTGTGTGTGTGTGTCTTCCCTGCCTTTTTACTGCGGTAGTCATAATAATAAAATGGAAACGTAAACATTACATAACTGAGATATGCTTGCCTGCCACGAACGATATATTATTTTATACATGTATATAAATTCATACATAATTTACATTAAAATGAAAAAATTATAATTTTATTGCCTGGCAACAAAATTATTTTATTTTTAACAATTACCATTGTTTCAAAAAGTTTAAATGAATTTTCAAGTACTTTACTGTTGTTAAAACGTAAAAGGTTGCAGGTAAATTACCCCTTCCCCTTAACCGATCTTCACCAAAATCGAAAGTCATTGAGATATCTACAATTCAGGGAAGTATGCAAACAATTATTTGATTTTGTTTGAATTTTCGGCTGTTATCGTTTGCCATAGAAAATTACCCTTGATAAAAAAACGTTGCTGGTAAACTACCCCTTCCCCTTAACCGATCTTCACCAAAAACAATAGTTCTTGATTACTCTACAAATCAGGACTGTATGCAAAAAATATTTGATTCTGTTTGGATTTGCGGCTGATATCGTTTAGCATAGCAAATAACCTTGTTAAAAAAACCTTGCTGGTAAACTACCCCCTTCCCTTAACCGATCTTCACCAAAAACAATAGGTCTTGAGAACTCTACAATTTAGGGCAGTATGCAAATAATCTTTTGATTCTGTTTGAATTTGCGGCTGTTATCGTTTGCCATAGAAAATACCCTTGTTAAAACATAAAACGTTGCAGGTAAACTACCCCTTTCCCTTAACCGATCTTCACCAAAATCAATAGGTCTTGAAACTCTACAATTCAGAGCTGTATGCGAAACATTATTTAATTCTGTTTATAATTTGCGGCTGTTATCGTTTTCCAAAAAAAATATCGGTATGGAGAACTATACATGACTTCCATGTTCTAAGATTTATATTTAATCATATTCGAAATGAAATATTTCCATAGAAACTACGTCTTTCTACTTATTACTTCAGCATTAACCACAGTACTGTGGTCACTAACGTATACCACCTCACGTTTTCGCACTCGATTTTCACCGATGATGGCAGTCGATAGCACTGCCGAAAAGTCTGGTTTTACAGAAAACATTGGACTACGGCTAAACAGCCCGGGAAGCAATTTTAACAAAAAACTACTTCTTTGTAGCCGATAACGTAGTACACGTATAAAAAATTCTCCCCTCCCCGTTCAACTATAATTTTTAGTAATAGAAAATTACCCCCACCCCGTTCACCTAACCTCTTCATTTATAGATATTTCATCTACGTTTCTACAGTGGATTATTATGAGCTTCTTATCAGGATACTTTATTTATAAAAATTAAGTACTTTACTCTTGTTAAATCATAAAATGTTTCTGGTAAACTACCCCTTTCTCTTAACCGATCTTCTCCAAAATCAATAGACCTTCAGTCCTCTACAATTCAGGGATGCATGCAAAAAAATATTTGATTCTGTTTGAATGTGCGGCAGTTATCGTTCGTCATGGAAACATTTCTCTTGTTACAACTTAAAATGTTGCAGGTAAACTACCCCTTTCCCTTAACCGATCTTCACCAAAAGCGAAAGGTCTTGCGTACTCTACAACTCAGGCGTGTATGCAAACAATTATTTGATTCTCTTTGAAATTACGGCAGTTATCGTTCGTCATAGAAAAAATACCCTTGTTAAAACATAAAACGTTGCTGGTAAACTACCCCTTTCCCTTAACCGATCTTCAACTAAATCAACAGACCTTGAGTTCTGTATAATTCAGAAAGGTATGCAGAAGAGTAGTTGATTCTGTTTTAATGTACGGCAGTTATCATTCGTCATAAAAAAAATTACCCTCGATAAAACATAAAATGTTGCAGGTAAACTACCCTATTCCCTTAACCGATCTTCACCAAAATCAAAAGGCCTTGAGAACTCTACATTTCAGGGCTGTATGCAAAACATCATTTGATTCTGTTTGAATTTGCGGCTGTTATCGTTTACCATAGACAAAAATTACCCTTGATAAAAAACCGTTGCTGGTAAACTACCCCTTTCCCTTAACCGATCTTCACCAAAAACGATAGGTCTTGCGAACTCTACAATTCAGTGCTGTATGCAAAATATTATATGATTATGTTTGAATTTGCGGCTGTTATTGTTTGCCATATAAAATACCCTTGATAAAACAAAAAACGTGGCAGGTAAACTACCCCTTTCCCTTAAACGATCTTCACCAAGAACGATAGGTCTTTAGTACTCAAGAAATCAGGGCAGTATGCAAAAACGTATTTGATTCTGTTTGAATTTGCGGCTCTTATCGTTTGCCATAGAAAATACCCTTTAAAACATAAAACGTTGCTGGTAAACTACCCCTATCCCTTAACCGATCTTCACAAAAAACAAAAGGTCTTGAGAACTCTACAATTCAGGGCAGTATGCAAAACATTATTTGATTATGTTTGAATTTGCGGCTGTTATCGTTTGCCATATAAAATACCCTTGTTAAAACATAAAACGTTGCTGGTAAACTATCCCTTTCCCTTAACCGATCTTTACCAAAATCAACAGATCTTGAGAACGCTGCAATTCAGGGCTGTATACGAAACATTATTTTATTCTGTATGAATTTGCGGCTGTTATCGTTTGCCAAACAAACAAAATTACCCTTGATAAAAAAAACCGTTGCCGGTAAACTACCCCTTTCCCTTAACAGATCTTCACCAAAAGCAATAGGTCGTGAGTACTCTACAAATGAGGGCTGTATGCAAAACATTATTTTGATTCTGTTTGAATTTGCGGCTGTTATCATTTGCCATAGAAAAAAACTCTACAGACACATAGACAGACAGACAGACACACAGACACTTTTCGAAAAACGACTTTTTTTCATGTTTTGAGTGTAGTACAATCAGAATCTGCAATAATCTCGAACACGATTTTTTTTGCCATCACCATACTTCCATTTCCTTAAGGAACATGGAAGTAAAAATTACCCTTGATAAAAAAAAACCGTTGCAGGTAAACTACCCCTTTCCCTCAACCGATCTTCACCAAAAACAATAGGTCGTGAATACTCTGCAAATCAGGGCTGTATGCAAAAAATTATTTTATTCTGTTTGTGTCTGCGTCTCCGGAATTATGACAATGACGATGATGATGATGCTGACTTGCTGACGCTTCCTCGGTACTCTATATCCTGTTGTTGATGGTGGTCCGGTTAATCGTGGTGTATTGCAGATGATGATAATAAGTTCAAGTCGATCAGCAAACGGACATAGCGTCCTTGAATGAAGATTTCTTGAGTCTAACCCTCGTCCAAAATTGCCGGAGGTATTTATAAGAGACGGCAAACTGACATGTCAGATATTGTTTTTGACATGTTAAACTTTGTCAATCGTGTGTAGCATCCTTTTTTAACTGATCACTTTTTAGTCTGTTTTCGCGATCACGTAAACTTGATCATTAAGCGAGTGGTTGCATAGTCTTCGTAATTTTTCACTCGTCATTTACATATAACACACTCGTTAATTACTAGCTAATTGTGGTAGTAATTAACTGTAATTTTTATGACATCTTTATTAGTCTATTGCACTTTTCTGCAATAATTTTGTATCACCATACGCGTTTAAATGTCCTTATTCTAACGGTGTTTTTAGAATTGTGATATGTTTTTGGTAACAGGTAAAAAACATATTTATTAATTTATTTTAATCATGTCAATACTTGATTTAATAATAAAAACCAACAATTCATGTACACAAGTCATCTCCCCCTCGTAGTCCAATGCAGGTTGGAATTGGCACACACACAGGCACAATAACGATGATTTACACTTGTAAACAATCCATAGAGCAGGTGTACGTTTTGGACAGGCTACGGCGTGCACACGCCTGTACTTTCATGGAGAAAATTTTTAAAACTATTCGTCATACACTCCTTACACTAACTATTTACAAAATACTGCCCTGGATAAATATGCAAATATCTGTATTGTTGCAATATATATGCACTATATATACGGAATGCTTCGTTTTCCGTCTATGTGTGTGTTTTTTTTTCAATACCAGAAGCATCAAAATTAGACTATTATTGTGTGTGTGTGTGTGTGTGTGTGTGTGTGTGTGTGTATGCGCACCTAATATACTTAATAACAAGAAAATAATAGCAGCAATGAAATAATAATAATAATAATAACAAATAATAATGATCCGTTTAATATTGGTAGTAATAGTTGTAATAGAATAATGCATATAATTAACTAAATTATACAACTATAATGTAATATGATATAATCACTACAATTAATTATATATTTAATTGTAATTAATATAATTAGTAACGTCAATAAAAATATAAAGATATCTGGGATTTAGGCAGAGAATTTGGTCAGGCTAACTAAAAGAACTGCTAGTAGGCTATAAGTTGTTTTCATATGATTAGTCGTCAATATGAACGTTCTTTTTTTTTAATTAACTTTAGATAAAGTAAAGGACTTATTGTTGGGTTTATGTAGACAGGTTGTCCACTTAACAGATTTTGATACTCATCGTTGGCTTCTTTACAAATGTGACTGCTTAATACCGTACTACACTTCTTGGAATCATTATGAATTTCCTCATTATTCTATATATCATTATTATTCCACAATATAGGCCCTATATGTCGTTCCACGGGACGATCAGAGTAGTCCGTTCTCAAAACAATAATTAGTCCATCGATGTCACGGACTTCTGATATTTAATCTTCGACTTAGCCTATAAGGCTTTTTATTCTTAAAGAACATTTTTTTTAAAGCAACATATTTTGTTGTCTATTCGAACAGTGTGCTTAAACGGCTTGCGGCGTGAACCTATCGAGAGCTAACAACTGCGCGCGTTTGATGCACAGCCTCGACTTCCGTAACATGTTGTACGGTCCAACTCTAACTGAACCAGATACCAGATACTTTTATAGGGGATTCACAACACCATCTTCTACAAAAGTGATTTCGCCATGGCTGTCTCACAGTTCGCAGAAGCCCAGTGTTACAGACGCGGACTGCGTGCACTACGGTTGAATTTACTATGACTCTATCCCTGATTAAAGTTTCCACTAATCCCTCCATAGACTAAGGATATGTAGACAAAACTTTTTCCCGTCATTTCATTAACAGATTTCTCGGCGTAACAAGGACCACCGAAACAACAAACCGCATCATCATTCTACTTTACGACGAATATATAAAAACATTTTATGAAGAGATTAAATTTATATATAACGCTGTTGTATACATATTTCAAACTACACTGATTTAACTATATCGATAGAGTTAAAAGGATTCCATTCGACTGTTTGGAGAGCGACAGGCCTAATTGTGTTAGTGAGCACGATCTCGTATATGTAAGGCAATGGGTAAATACCGCCATAAGTATTGCTTTAGACTGAACTCTATGTCCCTGAAAGGAATGCGACAGATAGAGAGAGAGAGAGAGATAGAGAGAGTGAGAGAGAGAGAGGCGCCGCATAGGCACGCGCAGTGGTGTAAACAAAGCGACGATTACTGAGAAATACTGAATCACATTATATTATCGAAACTTAATCAACGCTCACTTTCCTCTCATCTGTACAAAAATATTTGTCTCCCAGATTCCCAAAAACTTTTAATTTGCACAAGGTACTTGTAACGCATCATTACAATTTTTGGTTTGTCAGTTAACACTTTCCTTTTACTTCTACATATTTTCCACTTAAATCCAACACATTTAAACACTGGCGTTAATGATTTAGAGCCCTGTGGGAAATGGATTCTTTCTTTCACAATAGGTAGGAATTTTTTAACAGTGGGCACAACATTTTGATTTTTATAAAAATTCTGAACAGTATTTCTTACTACACACTTATCCAGATCACCAAGAAATAGTTTCCTTTTCTCAGATGTTTTACGTTTTTCACCGGTGTGGAGAGTTTTCCTTCTGGACTGCATTTCCTTTGCTTTCTCCAATATTTAACAAAGCCCCTTTCTTTCGATGACCCTTGAAAAGACATTGCGAATAGACAGCTACAAATCAACAAATAACAGGATAATTCTTTCACTAACTGAAAGTAACTAAAAGTACACTGATCCTAAGCGAGTGGTTGCAGCTGTCATGAATCATTGGCCTTGACAAACTAACGCTCCTAACACAAACACACTCTCTCATTCTTTACCACCTTCATCAGAGACACAGAATTCAATCTCATGAAGTAAGTGTACTTAGGCCAATAATTTAATCAATTAGTTGTGTTTTTAATCAAATAATTTTTGCGTTATTGGAACCGCTTCTTTAAACGTCCTGATGTAACATATAATTTCTTTTTAATTTAGCTCAAAAATTTGCTTACTTTTAACAGCTGTCAAAATGTGTAGAAAAATATTGTGTAAATTCTGTTAATGAGTCCATGTGTCACAACGATTGTTTACGTGCTGCTGATTATTCTGTTAAAGTAAGTTAAAGTTTGTAAGACAGGAAGTTTGTCTCCTTCGATAGAGGAAATTTGCCTCATCAAAGGAAAAAATTATGTACACCACTTTTAATTAAAGAAAAAGTTTTAATAAAGGAAAAATTTTTAACTTGCTTGTTATATGATTTTTGGCTATAGAAGTAAATTATACATTAATGCTATTCTTCTGTTTTTCTGACTTAAAGACAACGAGACACAGGGTGCAGAAGACGTGCTGGCTGTAACGAGTAGTCCAACTTCAGTCAACGTCGCTTCTACTGGTAAGTCATATTTTGTTACCTCTAGGAGAGTAATATATAATTTACATAAACAAAACACTAGACATTCTAACATTCCTCAAGTCATTACTGTAATGTACGTACATAATAATTTGGCACACTAGAATACCAGAATTATTTGTCAGCAACTTTTAGAGAAAAGCTATGTTACAGATCCAAATTCAAGAGTTAAGAGCCTACAAACTCTTAAAACAGTTTCATATTTCGCATGTCCCAATTCTAACATTCACTATCAAAGAACAGTGATGTTATGGTCTTATGACACAGTTAAGGTCTTCATATATAGACCCTAGATCAGAAATGAAAAAAAAAATTACCAGTACTACAGCGGCCACTCAGATTGCTGCCACAGTCTTTTGCCATTATGCACTATTATTGGTAATGCACCATTAATTGTTTATTTGTAAGTAATTAAATAATTTAAAATGCCAAAATGTGATTATAGTAAATATAGAGCCTATTAATAGTTGTTTATTTTTTAATATTTTACAAATTTTGTTGGGGAGTCTTAGCCTCCCTTGCCTTCTCCAATGAACCACCGCTCCTTAAGCGCGCGTACACACACACACACACACACACACACACACACACACACACAGAGTATCAACCAATATACTTTTATATGGTAACATGGGAACCCACAATTCATTTTGTTTATTCCTGTTCAAGTAATAGCCGTTGCAACACTGAGCCTCTCAGTGCTTTTCCCACCAGCTGTAAACTGCATGGTGGTATTAATTGAAATGTTGCATCATTTCAGGATTGTGCACCACACTGCTGGAGAGTACAATCTTAATAAATGGAACGGTAGAAGCAAAACTGTCCATTGCCACTGGGATTGTGTGAAATCGTGTCCTAAACAAACTGATGTGAGGCAGCAACGAGGCATTGATATGGCTACCAGGCTGTCAATTCCATCCAAGAGGAACCCACTGGTATGCCCTTTCAACCATAGAGCAGACTCTATATACTTGAGAGTTTAAAATGTCAGGGAAGTTCACAAATGAGAATAGCAGATGAATGAATGTCTGGCCTGTTGGGGCAGATTGAGACCGGTATACAGCTGGAATAAATACAACCAGGAGTGCCATCATGTCACCTAGATGACATGGTGTGGCTGGTTACCCAGTGCTTGATACCAATGAGGATCTCAATAAATTAGCCTACTGCCTGAGAAGAGACATGTCTACTGGCTCATCACATTAAGAAGCTGAGCATACGTTCTCCCTCCCAATGTCCTCCAGCAGAATCCACTCACCTTACACTAACCTTGTAAAAAAAACTTTTGCAGAAGTGTCTACTCAGTATGTCGCATATAGGTAGTTTCATGAATAAATGAGGGTTTCACGCCATCATGTAGAGGTAATGCTGCATTAACACTTAGCTTCCTTAATAAGTTTACAACCTCATTAATTTTTAATTAACCTAGGCAACTTTCACAAATAAAAGTATGTGTGAAATGATTGAATTTTGTAATTTATTTTCTAATTAATTAAAAGTAATTTCATAAATGAATTACTATAGGCCTACAAATTATTTTGGTAGACACTGTCTACCTTGTCTCCCCTAACTCTTCCTTCGATACTGATTCTTTCACTCTTCATGCTCCACAATTCATTTCCATTTTCCACAGCCTTGAATGTCATTAAATTCCATTAAATTCCTATCCTTGTTTTGAAGACCTTGCTTTGATTTTTACAAGGAAAACATTTTATATTTAAAAGCAGTTAGTACCAGAATGGTCTGGGGTAACTTATTGGAAGAGTCCAGAGGGTGATGTGGGCTGCGCAGCGATAAGAAGAGAAACACACACACAAAAGAATAATTCATTAACAGAACAATATATTTTGTGGCTGATTTACAATTGCTTTTCAGTGATGTGTTGCCAATGAAACTGACCCACATCATTTATTAGTTACACCACAACTAGTAACCACAATTAAGATAAGAAGAGACTGAGCACATCATCTGTTTGAATAACATATCATCCTATGACTCCTACATTTAGATTTCCAACTTACTTATTTGATATTATGGTCATCTGTGTATTATGTAAATAGAACATAACTATTGTAACGTATCCTTCTCGTTACTGTTTTTTTATTTCTTGTTAAAAATTTTATTATTTATTTTATCTATTTTGTTTATTCTGAATCTCCGTTGACGAATATTTCGCACTTCACTTACCAAGTACCTTGTCAGATAGTCTTGCAGGTGTTGTCGATCACTGATGTTACTTACTGTTGGAGTCAGTCACTTTCAACTGTAATGTCACCTGTAATTTATTAACTGAGTACGTGAAAAGTTTTATTATTTCTGTTAAATGATGCTCGTCAACTAAGTTTTTTGTAAACAAATAAAAGAATGGTTATTCACAATTAGATTTTGTTTTATAGTATCCACAATTATTTTGAATAATCGGCTGCATTTACATTAAATTCTTAGATTTGCAATGAGCAATCTCAATCTCAGGGTATTTGGTTATAACTAAAATTAAATCAACATCATTTAGTCCTTAATTCACATTAACAGGTTATGGGTCTTGTAGTCTGCAAGATACAAGAAAACAGATACAAACAAAGGTTACAATCTATAAACTAAACATGGTTATGGTTGAACAAAAAATAATTGATAACTAATTAGTCTGTAGACAAATAATATGTTTGGATATTATCAACATTCATTCCACCTGAAAAGCGTGGTAAACATGAAGCATATAATGGTTAAAGTATGTTCAATTTATATATGCACTTAATTCGGCATTGGTAGTTCAATCCCATATAACTAAAAAATATTAAATGTATTTTAACAATTTGGACTATGTCCATTAATACCATAATTCTTATTAATCATATTAAAAAATGTGAACTTCTGTCCTGTTATGACTAGGACATTTAAATAGATTAGATTGACCTTGATGTCATTACATATGATAATTGTTCTTGAATTACAGAACCAAAATATTTAAAAGGAAATTAAATCTGATTATTCATCATTAAAATTTGTATACAAGGTTCGAAATCCCTTGTTGTTACTTGTTATTAGTTAATTAGCAACATTAGAAAGCGTATATGCTTTCATAACAAACGTTTATATATTAGGTAAACAAGTTTTAATTATCATCATTAAAATTAAAAAAAAAGAATAAATTAATTGTCTCGAGGTTCTTGCCTCTATTGTTTATTGTGATAATGTGCACAATTAATCATGATGATATTAGTCATCATCGTTCATGTCATTAACCAAAAATGTCAAACACCACATTCCCTTGCAATTCACTTTTTCCATTAAAATTCATAAATTCACTTCACGAGATTATACTGGATTATACACTGTATACTCAATGTCGCACTGTTATTATTAGGTTAATTCTTCTGGTATTACAAATAATTCGCACTGATAAAAAAGGTTATCTTACATAACCCTACTGGTTTGTTTATACCCGCACAGGTGATATTGTGGGTTCTACGTACTTATTCTGTCTTCTGGCTGGCGACGCGCAGTCTATCAGAGTTACAACAATAATAATTCCTTCATACATGGCGCGGCTTGGGATGATCTGTAAATCATACACACTCCCCAGTGATTTATTCTATTCTTATTGGCCAAAAAATTACGTAATCCATTCTAATGAGTGAGCTTACTCCCCATTTTTTGGTTTTGAGAGTATATCGCTAAGGCGTCTCTTTTTTCACAATTTACACATGATTTCTTAAAACTAATTTAACAATCTTATACTACTATTTACAAAAGATATGACCAGAACATGCACTTGCATTTACATTACTGATTATTTTAATTTCTTGGATTTCGTTGTCCATGACATGTCCATTACTTAACTAAATATCACTATAATATTGACGACTCGGAACACTTAAAGGATTATTTTAAGTCCTTACAAGGCATGTCTGTGTGTTATTTTAACGAATCTACAGTTTTTCGTTATTATTTTTACTAATTTTATTTACAATAAGCATTTATTTGTCATTATTCGGTTTGTATATGCTGTACATTGATCTTCTTTAACCTTAGATGTACTTGCATTACAATTATAATTGTTATTTTTGTCTTACTACAATGATTTGTCAGTTTTAGGTTTAAGCTCTTATGGCCTATGTTTGGGATTGTTTTAATTATATATTTATTCCTACCATTCGCCCACTCTGATTATTTCTTTTGTTAAATAAATCTTATGACATGTCTTTTATATGTTTTGTACACCTCAGATTTTGTGTACGCTGTATATATTTCTTATTTTGAATGTTTTTAGCTAAGTAGGTCATTGGCCTAGATATAGGGCCTTCTCAAAAATTGCAAATAATTAATTTAGTTTTATGTTTTAATGCCTCATACTTGATAGTTATTGTTATTGGATAAGACTGATTGTTGTTTTATGTTGGAATTTTCATAATATACAGGTTTTACCTTGATTGAAGTGTTTTTACTTCTTACAGTTATGTGATCAGACACTTGCATGAATTTATATTTATTCTAACTTGCTTGTCATCTTATATCAGTAGTATTATCCAGTAATAGTAGTAACAGGAGTTATTTGATCTTTCTATACAATAGGTTTTTCCTGGTTAATTAAATTAAAGTGGTTTTGTGGTGTTTTGTTTGTGTACACTTTTGCTGTCACTGTCAGTCCCATGTATTTATACTTTATATGCACTAATAACACTCTTAATCTAATTACATTTATTATTGGGATTACCTCTATAATGTCTTTTCTCATTATGGTAATTTACTTACTAAACTTCAGGCTTTTACTACCACTTATTAGTATTTGCACATGGTTCTGTACCATATGTAAGGTTAGTTGGAACCCCTGTATGTTGACAACAATGCATTCATGCAAATTTACTGTTATTTCTATATTTTGCTATAGTTATCAAGTTTCACCCACAGGTATTTGCACATTAGTCTTATCTGATCATTATTTATTAACTTACTCATTCTTATCTTGTTTATTTATAGAATAATCAGCTATTAATGATGGTCTACTTAGCATGTCATTTGGGGTATTATGCATTGAGTTTATTTTGACTCTATTACCCTACTATTAGTTAGGTTTTATACAATCATTATGTGTTTCTCTTCTTTCATTATTATTGAGCATCTTTTTATATTTACAGGTCAGTGTCTAGTCACTAGTCAGAGTTTGTTATGTGTTTCACTATGTTTTAAGGTACTCCTTTGTAAACACTTTTCTTGACTTATACACTTATTGTTCTGGCACTACTGGTTCTTCTTTCTTCATTTTCTTCTATCCTCTTCTTCTGTCTTCTTAGTCCATGTGGGATCATAATAATTGGTGTTCTTGGGTCCTTGTTGGGATTATAGTATTTGGTGTTTGTATCCTCTCACTTACCATCTATTGGGTCATTGGAGTTAAATCGTATTGTACTGTGATTTTATAAGTTTTGCTCTCTAGGTATCTTGTTCTACTTTCAACTGTTGGTTTTATTATTACTTTTCTTTAGTTGACCCGATAATCATATTAAAATACACTTTTCTTTATACCACTTACATCCTTTCTTCTCTTCAGTGTTAGTTCTTTATTTTAAATACATCTTATGTGGGTATTTACCTGTATGGTGATTATATGTACCTTTACACTATTAGTCACATTATAATTTACAGGATATTAAAATCTATATAGTAATTTGCAATTTCATTGGTAACTGTAATATACAGTTTACTAATTATGTTATAAACGAACAGTTCATTTTTGTGACGAGTTATATCTAAATCATATAGTTTAACAAATTACAAATGTTTTGGTTAAACTTATGAGAACATAAAATAATCAGTCATTACCAATTGTACCATACAAAATTTAGGCTTGCAAGCTGCTCCTGTTTCATGTTACAGAACCCTTATTAGATTATGTAGGATGTTATGAAGATGAAGAGGATCCGAACAGAAAAATTAAAGGACTATATGTATACAACTATCAGGATCAGATGACTCCAAAGATGTGTATAGCATTCTGCAAAATCAATTCTTATGTATTTGCTGGTATACAGGCATGGTAGTATCTATACATTATAATATTTTTAGTCATTACACTCAAATAATTATATTTGTACAGAAATATCTCTTATAACATATTGCCTTTAAATAAATTAATTGCTTCTATGTTTTTATGAATTTTAAGTTATTATATTTTTATTTAAATTAAATAAGTCAAACTAGGAATCACTTGAAGTAAAGTTAAAACTGTAAAAGTATAAGGTATAAATAAAGTTTAGTTGGTAGATTACTGTAAATTAAATAAATACATTTTTTCTAATGAAAATCTCATGCTTCGAACACAAACACAATATATAAATACAATAGTCTTAGCATTATCACAATAGTCTAAGAATAATACAGTAGTCTTATTGTAGTTTGGTTATTATTAATCATTTCTATTTGCTAGTCTGTGTATAAGAAGCTATTTTATGGCTGGGGTTGCAACATGCGACCAGTTATGCCAAACATGGTATGTGGAACAATTTTTAATAACACGTTAGAGAGTTGAAATGGATATTTTAAAAACTAAAGAGTAGGACAAATTGTAACCATCAGTGTATAACTACAGTACAAGTAATACATGCATAGTGACACATTCAGAGGTTGGAAGTGACCAAATACATAACCTGATATTGAACAGTTAACTGGGGAGAAGAACTATTGATGTGAAAGTTGAGTTGAAAGTTTAATAACAAGTGTTAATATTTCAAAAATGTTGTCCAAAATTTTGAAACAATGTTTTCAAAATATACATTTAAATCCATTAATTGACAGTAAAAATATAAATTATCTTCAAGTTATATTTTCAATAGGTATAACATTTAAAAAATTGGATTTCAAGTTAATGCTACATTCAACATTTCTGAAACACGCTGTAAGCCTAGTTCTTGAGGTGGTGTAGAAAATATCTCAGAAACAACAAGTACTTATTTGATCTAATTGTGATTAGGATGGATGGCCCTGTTGGATATTCAAAGATTATCTTAATAGATCATTCGTTACTACTTACAGTAGGAAGTGTTTCAGTAGATATTTAATTCATTTTAAGTTGGTTTTTGTTGACTTGCTAAGTGACATTCTACATTACTTTGGCACAACTCTATCAAATGGTTGCTGAATCCTGTTCCATAGTCTAATTACCTATCTTTCCCTAATATGTTTTAATGAATATTTTATGACATTAGAAAGATTTAAAATTTGGCCTGAAAATTGGGATTTAATTTAAAATAAAATCGTGTCATTTTTTTATAAATTAGATATTAGTGAAAAATATTATTAATTTTTTTAGCCTCTTTTCAGTTGTATGAATCTTGATCAATTTAATGGATAAGATTCACTATTAATTGTAGCAATTAATAAAAACCTTCAATAAAAAACGAAATAGTGTTTTAACTAAATTAAAATAAATACAAAGGTGTTGGTATTCTTTAGATAGGTAGAAGCTACAGTCATTCTCTTAAAATTAGTTTTTACAATTTATTTTTTGTTACATTTATATTGCAAACTAGAAACATATTAACAGAGAATAAATCTGTTGAATACCACTGTATAGAAAACTCCTGATTATCACTTTCATCTCAATTTCAAATAAAAACACACGGTAACAACAATTTTGATGTAAAATCACATTGATGTGAGCCTATGGATCATATAGTTGAAAGCTGCATGTTTGTGTTGAGTTGGGTGGTTGGATATATATGATGTTGGATATATCAATACCCCTAAATACACATGACTACCAAGAAGAACTCAACACAATTAAATATATAGCAGTCAAAAATGGATACAATCCCGATTTAATAATCAAACTACACAAACACATCCTTAACACAAAAAGTAAAACACATAAAACCAACAGCACACAACCCATTAAATACATCACACTCACATACTACAATTCCAAAACACACAAAAATGCTAACACATTTAGGAAACACAATTATAAAGTAGCCTACAAAACTAACAACACCATCATGAATCACATAAATAGTACTAACAAAGACACAGCAGGCACATACAGCAAAACAGGGGTTTATAAATTAAACTGCAATGACTGTCACCAGTTCTACATCGGCCAGACGGGAAGATCTTATTCCTCTAGATATTCTGAACATTTAAAAGCCCTCACCACAAACTACATACATTCCACATTTGCCACACATTTACAAAACGAAAACCACAGTTACACAAACATAGAGCACAACATGGAAATACTACACTACTTACCTAAAAGTAGAAAACTAAACACAGCAGAACAATTTGAAATATACAGATATCACTCACTACAACCAAACAACATATTAAACGACCAATTACATTATAGATCACACATACTTTTCGATACACTGATTCCAACACAAAATTCGAATCCCAGCGCCAATTCCCTCCCTACAGCAACCCCCACCACACACACCTACATCCCATAACCGTTACTGTATAGACATTCAGTATTTAAATCCCATTGAAGAAGACGAATACCACGTCGAAACATCTGGGTAACAAAACCAAAAAGTAAGTGTTCATAGTGGAAGTTTAATATATAAGTTATATAATATTAAAAAAGTGAACGAAGAGGATGTATCAACAAGATAATTATAACACCGCCAACACAGCGTACTACATCCATAAATACAGAAATGTCAGAGTACAAGTAACAAAAACTTCCTTGAACATCGCATACAACAAAACATGCCGCAAACACAACATCATACCCACACATGCACAAATCACAATAAAAAATAACACACACGCCGCAATGCAAACTAAACGTAAAGCTGAAATAATACACCTGGACAACATAATCAAGGATTTATACTACAAAAAAGATACATTAAACAAAACAGCATATAACCTACACGTAAAACTTACACAAATATTATACCACACAGAACTTGAAAACATAATACAACATACACGGAACAACATAGAGAAACTCCAATTAAAAATACAAGAACGACATAACAGGAAAATCAATAACATCTTAACACGCAGAAACGAAACAGTCCCTACACCGACACATAAATTTCACACACGTACAGAATATATAACAAAGACCAATTTCACTAAAGCAGAAATAACCCTATTAGATAAAGGTCTAAAACATAATTTATGAAGCAAGCCAACCAATAACAACAATAATAAAAGGTATATACGCGACATAGTCATAGACGCTGAAACAGCCATACAATACATGCATAACAAAGACCATGATACTATACGTCATGATATAAAACGTAAATTACAACACACACAACAATATGAACAAAAACACCATAACAACGAAATCCAAACACTAAAAAATATAAAACGTAAATTACAAGAACACAACCTAACCATATTCAAAGCAGATAAAGGTAACATAAACGTCATAATAGAAAAACAGGATTTAAATAACAAAATCGAAACATTTTTTACTGAAAACAACATAACCAAATTAAATAAAGACCCCATCCCAAAATATCACAAACAAATAAATAAAATCTTAAATAACACAAAACACATAATCTCACCTGACAACATCAAATATCTGAAACAAATTAAACCAAACCCCCTACACTGAATGCATTACCAAAATTACACAAACCTAATGTCCCCATCAGACCACTTATAAACAACACACAAGCACCTGCACACAAAATAGCTAGACACTTAGATAAATTAATCAGAAATAACATAAATTTAACAAACAACACCTCCGTCAAAAATAATTTAGACCTGGTGAATAAAACTCAACATGTCCACATTCCACACAATTCAACACTAGCTTCATTCGACATAACAAACCTATACACCAATGTACCCATAAAAGAAACTATAACTACATTAGAACAGTTACTAAAACTTAATAACTCACCTGAAACACACATTAAAAAAATTATCCATCTCACTAAAATTATCACTGAACAAAATTATTTCTCACAAAATAACATGGTTTACACACAAACAGATGGACTACCCATGGGCTCCCCTATATCAGGTATACTAGCCGAAATATTCTACATACCATAGAACAAGAACACATATTAAACAATAACAAATATACCAACAAAATAATATATTGACACAGATACGTTGATTAAATTTTACTACTATACAACGGCAACAAAAGACAAATTGAAAATTTCCACAAATACATTAACACTATACATCAAAAATTAAAATTCACACTTGAATTAGAACAAAACAATAGCATAAACTTCCTGGACATTACAATTACCAAAACAAACAACACACACACATACAAAATATACAGAAAACCTACCACAACAGACATGGTCATACATAACTCTTCCAACCACCCAACTCAACGCAAACATGCAGCTTTCAACTATATGCTCCATAGGCTCACATCAATACCCCAAAATACACATGACTACCAAGAACTCAACACAATTAAATATATAGCAGTCAAAAATGGATACAATCTTGATTTAATAAACAAACTACACAAACGCATCCTTAACACAAAAAGTAAAACACATAAAACCAACAGCACACAACCCATTAAATACACCACACTCACATACTACAATTCCAACACACACAAAATTGCTAACACATTTAGGAAACGCAATTATAAAATAGCCTACAAAACTAACAACACCATCATGAAACACATAAATAGTGCTAACAAAGACACAGACACATACAGCAAAACAGGGGTTTATAAATTATACTGCAATGACTGTCACCAGTTCTACATCGGCCAGACGGGAAGATCTTATTCCTTTAGATATTCTGAACATTTAAAAGCCCTCACCACAAACTACATACATTCCACATTTGCCACACATTTACAAAACGAAAACCACAGTTACACAAACATAGAGCACAACATGGAAATACTACACTACTTACCTAAAAGTAGAAAACTAAACACAGCAGAACATTTTGAAATATACAGATATCACTCACTACAACCAAACAACATATTAAACGAACAATTACATTATAGATTACACATACTTTTCGATACACTGATTCCAACACAAAATTCGAATCCCAATGCCAATTCCCTCTCACCAGCAACCCCCAACACACACACCTACATCCTATAACCGTTACTGTACAGACATTCAGTATTTAAATACCATTGAAGAAGACGAATACCACGTTGAAACGTCTGGGTAACAAAACCAAAAAGTAAGTGTTCATAGTGGAAGTTTTATATATATTGTAACGGTACATAACCCGGTCCCAATAAAGTAAGTCATGAGAATAAAAGTCAGAAATGGGTAGAACTAAAGCTCGCTCAAAATTTAATTATATCACTCCACATAATAAACAATTCGAGTGGTATATAGTGTGAAGTGAGTTCTAGTGTACCCATTGAGGTGAAAAACCAAAGTGAAATTAATGTATTACTAAACTGTGCTGTATGTTTTGGATAGGATAAAACTATGGAAGTAGTATGTAATAATACTAATTGATTTTTGTGATTTTATTTATTTATTGTAATTTATATTGTATGAACCACAATTTGTTATACCCAAGTTAATATTATATTGTTTCAAATAATTATGTTAGATTGTAAGAAAACCCAGGGTTAATTTTAAAAGACATAAAAATTTTAACTACCAAAGATAATATAAAATTAAAATAATCCTATGAAGGAAATGGCAACAGGAAGTAGTACCGGGTATGAACACTATTCGAGACTAAATAAATAATATATAAATTTATTTAATGATAATAAAATGATAAAATATTTATATACAATGTCATAAAAAAAAATTAACCAAAACATATTATGTGAATTAAATTAGTAAATAAACCGGAATGGAAGGGAATTATTTTTCCATAAATAAAATATAAATTTATAATAATCACAAACTGCCTACATAATAAAAATACTATGTGTTACTAAGAGTGATGAAAAATAACAAGTATTGATAATAAGATATAAAAATTTTGAACTAAACCGGAGAGTTGAAGAAACGATGCGACAAAAATTATAAAAAAATAACCTTTTTTGGACGTTGGAGGAGGCGAAATTCACGCAAGAGTAATAAACAAAGTGAATACTAACTAATTATACCTGAGGAATCCAAATTAAATGGTGTTATACATTAAAAACCAGTGGATGAAACCATTCTGAGGATCCAATATAGTTCGGCCTACTTCTAGTAGACAATCAGAAAATACTCTAAACGAAAAGGAAATAATAACGCAAGACGTACCTCATCACAGAATAAAACTTCAATCCAGTAAGGACAACACGGAGCGAGGTAATATAAACATTTTACGTAATAAGTCCAGAAGAAAACTCGTTTTTTAACAGTGAAATAGAACAAAAAATATTCATTTTATCATATGTTTCTTTCAAAGGTAAACAAATACATGCTGCTCTCTTACGGCAATTCTGGAAACTACGTAATATTTGAAAAAATAAACAAAATTATTTATTAATTTTTGATATTTGTAAAGCGTAGCAATTAGCCATTTCTGACACTCTCATAACACAAAGAATTCACCCTGAACCCTGGGGAATTACTAAGAATTATGTAATAACTGATGTATTTTATTATAGCGTAATATTGGTTAAATAACAACATATATGTTTTGTTCCTTAAACAGATCTATGTTTACTCGGTAAAGTCGAGATGATGTTTTTTTTTAAAAAAGATTAATTGTGATACCTATATTTTGGTGGCTGGAGACAAAAGTCAATAATCAATAAAGCAATATTATTGAAAATTAATATTGAATTATAACGTGTTATAATTTATTGTAGTGGGTAGTTAATAAAAATTTCAGCACAACATACAGAAAAAATTGTCACAACAGAGGGGCAATAATGATACTTACTCTCTCTTCTGTATAAGGCTGAACAAATTACCTCCTTGACCCCAAATAACACACTCTCGATTTCTTTTAGATTGAGTAAAACAAGAAAAACAAAATCCTTTATTTTTACCGTTTAAAACGTCAGTTAGTATAATTCAAAAGTGACGCATACTACTTAAGGTGTATCATAAAAATCTACAAGACCACATCATAAAAGTAGCACGTTACAGAATTGGCGTACAACTGTGGGGCGGAATTAACGAAGCTCGATATAACTTGCAATACACTCGTAAGTGGTAAAGTGCCTCTAAAAAAAGCAGGACGTTACAAAATGGCGCTCAACGTAAAAGGGCGGTAATTAGAAAAGAATTTTGATATTTAATAAAAAATATACCAAAAAATCTAATTATCGTTGGCAGTTATGAGAAAACAAGAAATGCCTAATACCCGAGGAAAATCGAAGAAGAGGGCAGAAGAAAAGGAGATTGAAGAAGGTGGACAGGAACAAGAAATAGAGTTAGTCACGGACAGTGAAATGGACCAACAGACAAGTGATACAGAAGAAACCGAAGTAGTTATGGATACGGAAAAGGAAATAGTGGAAGAGGATGCCCAAGGGGACCAACCAGACAAAGTGGTAGCCAGAGAAGAACCTAATTGGCAAGATCTGATGAAATTTATGGCAGAACAATTTAAGGAACAGAATAAACAAACTAATGAACAATTTAAGAAACAGGAGGAAAAATTTGACAAAATAGATGAAAATTTTAGAAAACAGGAGGAAGCCTTGAAACAAACCAATGAAGAAAATAAGGAGAATTTTAAGAAACAGGAGGAAAACTTAAAACAAACTATGAATGAACGATACCATGAACTGAAGGAAGCGGTTGAAGGGCAAAGAGAAGAGATGAATGCAAAATTTGAAGAGAATAATAAGAATTTAAAACAATTTGAGTGTAAAATGGAGAATGTCAATAAGGAGATATGGAAAACTTTCGGAGAGAAGTTTGAAAATGTTAATACGCGTATCTAAAAAGCAGATACATACAAAGAGGAGACAAATAAACAAATGGACCATAGTTCCAATAATTTGGATGAAACATTGGACAGCACTTCAGAAGGTATTAAAGTAAGTACGAATACAGAAGAGAGGAGGAAGGAAATAGAAATTACAGAATACCAAGGTGTAATGCCATCTGAAAATAAAAATAGCCACAACAAAAAGGATGTTCAAACCATGGAAAAGAAGACCAAGAAAATAATAAAAACAAGTAGAAAGAAAATAATAAATACCAAGGAAAAATGGGAGATGATTACAGGTGGATTAATTAATGTATTTAACCTTCCAATTAAGGAACAGAGGGAGTTAATTAAGTTTACATCCCAGTTAAATGTGTCGATGATTGAAGTGCATCAAAAGATATTAGTCAGATTATCAAGACGGAATATAACATTCAAATATTTGGCAAATAATTCAGAGGTAAAAGGGAATGAAATGAGATTAAATATGAGCAACTATGTTATGTTAGAGGAGGTACAATACTGGTTAGTTAAAAAGGAACGAATTATGACAGAAGACTGGTACTTAAGTGAAAGTTTCATAGCAGCAAAGTGGAAGAGCCGGATGGTAAGAAGATTATCAAGAAGAGAATTAATTACGAACACCCAGCAATCCGAGAACATGGAGTACCTGAAATAATGGACCACGGTTAAACAGACTCCAAACAAACCAGAAAAAAGGGACGGAAAAAAGGATACAGGACCAAGCAACCCATTGTAAATAAAAAACCCCAAAATTCAAAAAGTGTGTAAGTACAACTTACTTAAGATATTTTGCAACCATTAGAATTAATAAAAAGCATGTAAGAACATCTTACTCAAGTTATTTTGAAACCATATAATTTAAAATAAAAAGACAAAACACCAAGAAAATGTAAGAACAGATTATATAATTTAATTATAAATAACTGATTTAAACTGAAATAATAGGGAAAAGTAATATTTTTAATGGTAACAAGCAGAAGGAAAATTAAATGAACAAAAACAATTGATGGTAATGTGCTCAGATAAGAAGAATAACGAATAATTTAATGACGCCAATGAAACTGAAGGAGGATGATAATTAATACAACAATAGTTAGAATTCCTCTGAATTGAAGATTATATAAGAAGAAATGATACGGAGAAATATGTCACAAGAAGTAAAGTCGGAAGAATTTTAACATAAGGCCTATCAATGATGTTATATGCTATTAGTCAATGGAAAAGAAGAAGGAATCAAGGAGAAGAAGAAATATATAAATAAATACAAACAGCTATAGTATGAAGAATCCCAAAAGTGTTTGGTACTAGTCGCTAATTGACTACTACTTATAATTTTTTTATTTTTATGTATTGACCGTAGAAATGTTCCGGCAATAATTTTTATGAGCAGGGCTGATGTTCCCCTGGTCTCAGAAGGTGTAAGGATGGACAGCGGTGTATGGACCCAGAGTGGCCACCCGACTGGAACCACCGCACAAGATAGGGAAAAATGTTAGGGAAATTGAATATTTAAGGGATAATAATTATAAAATAGCTGAAAAGAGTGATATTGGATTCCAGAAGTATAGATGAAGAAAAAATAGAAGGAAGATAGCAGACCGAAGTTTAATTGATAAAGAGTTTATAAAAGTAAATAGAAATGAGGGTTAAAACAAGTTTAATATAATTAGTGTGACCAGTCCTTATCAAATAAAATGTGGAAGTACCACTAACCCCGAGAAATAATTGATGAATTTGCCTCCAAGAGAGAGAGAGTAAAGTAAGAAAATAGCAATTACCACAAGTCAGAATTACCAGAGAGTATAATCAGTCGGAAATAAAACACTATTATGAAAACAAAGTCAAGACCATTAGGAGACTTGAACAAATCAACAATTTATTTCTATCAACGAGTTGAACTAAAATAAATTTGTTCTAGTGGGGGGGCTTTATGTAACGGTACATAACCCGGTCCCAATAAAGTAAGTCATGAGAATAAAAGTCAGAAATGGGTAGAACTAAAGCTCGCTCAAAATTTAATTATATCACTCCACATAATAAACAATTCGAGTGGTATATAGTGTGAAGTGAGTTCTAGTTTACCCACTGAGGTGAAAAACCAAAGTGAAATTAATGTATTACTAAACTGTGCTGTATGTTTTGGATAGGATAAAACTATGGAAGTAGTATGTAATAATACTAATTGATTTTTGTGATTTTATTTATTTATTGTAATTTATATTGTATGAACCACAATTTGTTATACCCAAGTTAATATTATATTGTTTCAAATAATTATGTTAGATTGTAAGAAAACCCAGGGTTAATTTTAAAAGACATAAAAATTTTAACTACCAAAGATAATATAAAATTAAAATAATCCTATGAAGGAAATGACAACAGGAAGTAGTACCGGGTATGAACACTATTCGAGACTAAATAAATAATATATAAATTTATTTAATGATAATAAAATGATAAAATATTTATATACAATGTCATAAAAAAAAATTAACCAAAACATATTATGTGAATTAAATTAGTAAATAAACCGGAATGGAAGGGAATTATTTTTCCATAAATAAAATATAAATTTATAATAATCACAAACTGCCTACATAATAAAAATACTATGTGTTACTAAGAGTGATGAAAAATAACAAGTATTGATAATAAGATATAAAAATTTTGAACTAAACCGGAGAGTTGAAGAAACGATGCGACAAAAATTATAAAAAAATAATCTTTTTTGGACGTTGGAGGAGGCGAAATTCACGCAAGAGTAATAAACAAAGTGAATACTAACTAATTATACCTGAGGAATCCAAATTAAATGGTGTTATACATTAAAAACCAGTGGATGAAACCATTCTGAGGATCCAATATAGTTCGGCCTACTTCTAGTAGACAATCAGAAAATACTCTAAACGAAAAGGAAATAATAACGCAAGACGTACCTCATCACAGAATAAAACTTCAATCCAGTAAGGACAACACGGAGCGAGGTAATATAAACATTTTACGTAATAAGTCCAGAAGAAAACTCGTTTTTTAACAGTGAAATAGAACAAAAAATATTCATTTTATCATATGTTTCTTTCAAAAGTAAACAAATACATGCTGCTCTCTTACGGCAATTCCGGAAACTACGTAATATTTGAAAAAATAAACAAAATTATTTATTAATTTTTGATATTTGTAAAGCGTAGCAATTAGCCATTTCTGACACTCTCATAACACAAAGAATTCACCCTGAACCCTGGGGAATTACTAAGAATTATGTAATAACTGATGTATTTTATTATAGCGTAATATTGGTTAAATAACAACATATATGTTTTGTTCCTTAAACAGATCTATGTTTACTCGGTAAAGTCGAGATGATGTTTTTTTTTAAAAAAGATTAATTGTGATACCTATATTTTGGTGGCTGGAGACAAAAGTCAATAATCAATAAAGCAATATTATTGAAAATTAATATTGAATTATAACGTGTTATAATTTATTGTAGTGGGTAGTTAATAAAAATTTCAGCACAACATACAGAAAAAATTGTCACAACAGAGGGGCAATAATGATACTTACTCTCTCTTCTGTATAAGGCTGAACAAATTACCTCCTTGACCCCAAATAACACACTCTCGATTTCTTTTAGATTGAGTAAAACAAGAAAAACAAAATCCTTTATTTTTACCGTTTAAAACGTCAGTTAGTATAATTCAAAAGTGACGCATACTACTTAAGGTGTATCATAAAAATCTACAAGACCACATCATAAAAGTAGCACGTTACAGAATTGGCGTACAACTGTGGGGCGGAATTAACGAAGCTCGATATAACTTGCAATACACTCGTAAGTGGTAAAGTGCCTCTAAAAAAAGCAGGACGTTACAAAATGGCGCTCAACGTAAAAGGGCGGTAATTAGAAAAGAATTTTGATATTTAATAAAAAATATACCAAAAAATCTAATTATCGTTGGCAGTTATGAGAAAACAAGAAATGCCTAATACCCGAGGAAAATCGAAGAAGAGGGCAGAAGAAAAGGAGATTGAAGAAGGTGGACAGGAACAAGAAATAGAGTTAGTCACGGACAGTGAAATGGACCAACAGACAAGTGATACAGAAGAAACCGAAGTAGTTATGGATACGGAAAAGGAAATAGTGGAAGAGGATGCCCAAGGGGACCAACCAGACAAAGTGGTAGCCAGAGAAGAACCTAATTGGCAAGATCTGATGAAATTTATGGCAGAACAATTTAAGGAACAGAATAAACAAACTAATGAACAATTTAAGAAACAGGAGGAAAAATTTGACAAAATAGATGAAAATTTTAGAAAACAGGAGGAAGCCTTGAAACAAACCAATGAAGAAAATAAGGAGAATTTTAAGAAACAGGAGGAAAACTTAAAACAAACTATGAATGAACGATACCATGAACTGAAGGAAGCGGTTGAAGGGCAAAGAGAAGAGATGAATGCAAAATTTGAAGAGAATAATAAGAATTTAAAACAATTTGAGTGTAAAATGGAGAATGTCAATAAGGAGATATGGAAAACTTTCGGAGAGAAGTTTGAAAATGTTAATACGCGTATCTAAAAAGCAGATACATACAAAGAGGAGACAAATAAACAAATGGACCATAGTTCCAATAATTTGGATGAAACATTGGACAGCACTTCAGAAGGTATTAAAGTAAGTACGAATACAGAAGAGAGGAGGAAGGAAATAGAAATTACAGAATACCAAGGTGTAATGCCATCTGAAAATAAAAATAGCCACAACAAAAAGGATGTTCAAACCATGGAAAAGAAGACCAAGAAAATAATAAAAACAAGTAGAAAGAAAATAATAAATACCAAGGAAGAATGGGAGATGATTACAGGTGGATTAATTAATGTATTTAACCTTCCAATTAAGGAACAGAGGGAGTTAATTAAGTTTACATCCCAGTTAAATGTGTCGATGATTGAAGTGCATCAAAAGATATTAGTCAGATTATCAAGACGGAATATAACATTCAAATATTTGGCAAATAATTCAGAGGTAAAAGGGAATGAAATGAGATTAAATATGAGCAACTATGTTATGTTAGAGGAGGTACAATACTGGTTAGTTAAAAAGGAACGAATTATGACAGAAGACTGGTACTTAAGTGAAAGTTTCATAGCAGCAAAGTGGAAGAGCCGGATGGTAAGAAGATTATCAAGAAGAGAATTAATTATGAACACCCAGCAATCCGAGAACATGGAGTACCTGAAATAATGGACCACGGTTAAACAGACTCCAAACAAACCAGAAAAAAGGGACGGAAAAAAGGATACAGGACCAAGCAACCCATTGTAAATAAAAAACCCCAAAATTCAAAAAGTGTGTAAGTACAACTTACTTAAGATATTTTGCAACCATTAGAATTAATAAAAAGCATGTAAGAACATCTTACTCAAGTTATTTTGAAACCATATAATTTAAAATAAAAAGACAAAACACCAAGAAAATGTAAGAACAGATTATATAATTTAATTATAAATAACTGATTTAAACTGAAATAATAGGGAAAAGTAATATTTTTAATGGTAACAAGCAGAAGGAAAATTAAATGAACAAAAACAATTGATGGTAATGTGCTCAGATAAGAAGAATAACGA
Organism: Magicicada septendecula; assembly: GCA_034769895.1. Lineage (NCBI taxonomy): Eukaryota > Metazoa > Arthropoda > Insecta > Hemiptera > Cicadidae > Magicicada > Magicicada septendecula. The sequence goes on from CM068372.1 coordinate 172,433,564, forward strand.
ATAATTTAATGACTCCAATGAAACTGAAGGAGGATGATAATTAATACAACAATAGTTAGAATTCCTCTGAATTGAAGATTATATAAGAAGAAATGATACGGAGAAATATGTCACAAGAAGTAAAGTCGGAAGAATTTTAACATAAGGCCTATCAATGATGTTATATGCTATTAGTCAATGGAAAAGAAGAAGGAATCAAGGAGAAGAAGAAATATATAAATAAATACAAACAGCTATAGTATGAAGAATCCCAAAAGTGTTTGGTACTAGTCGCTAATTGACTACTACTTATAATTTTTTTATTTTTATGTATTGACCGTAGAAATGTTCCGGCAATAATTTTTATGAGCAGGGCTGATGTTCCCCTGGTCTCAGAAGGTGTAAGGATGGACAGCGGTGTATGGACCCAGAGTGGCCACCCGACTGGAACCACCGCACAAGATAGGGAAAAATGTTAGGGAAATTGAATATTTAAGGGATAATAATTATAAAATAGCTGAAAAGAGTGATATTGGATTCCAGAAGTATAGATGAAGAAAAAATAGAAGGAAGATAGCAGACCGAAGTTTAATTGATAAAGAGTTTATAAAAGTAAATAGAAATGAGGGTTAAAACAAGTTTAATATAATTAGTGTGACCAGTCCTTATCAAATAAAATGTGGAAGTACCACTAACCCCGAGAAATAATTGATGAATTTGCCTCCAAGAGAGAGAGAGAGTAAAGTAAGAAAATAGCAATTACCACAAGTCAGAATTACCAGAGAGTATAATCAGTCGGAAATAAAACACTATTATGAAAACAAAGTCAAGACCATTAGGAGACTTGAACAAATCAACAATTTATTTCTATCAACGAGTTGAACTAAAATAAATTTGTTCTAGTGGGGGGGCTTTATGTAACGGTACATAACCCGGTCCCAATAAAGTAAGTCATGAGAATAAAAGTCAGAAATGGGTAGAACTAAAGCTCGCTCAAAATTTAATTATATCACTCCACATAATAAACAATTCGAGTGGTATATAGTGTGAAGTGAGTTCTAGTTTACCCACTGAGGTGAAAAACCAAAGTGAAATTAATGTATTACTAAACTGTGCTGTATGTTTTGGATAGGATAAAACTATGGAAGTAGTATGTAATAATACTAATTGATTTTTGTGATTTTATTTATTTATTGTAATTTATATTGTATGAACCACAATTTGTTATACCCAAGTTAATATTATATTGTTTCAAATAATTATGTTAGATTGTAAGAAAACCCAGGGTTAATTTTAAAAGACATAAAAATTTTAACTACCAAAGATAATATAAAATTAAAATAATCCTATGAAGGAAATGACAACAGGAAGTAGTACCGGGTATGAACACTATTCGAGACTAAATAAATAATATATAAATTTATTTAATGATAATAAAATGATAAAATATTTATATACAATGTCATAAAAAAAAATTAACCAAAACATATTATGTGAATTAAATTAGTAAATAAACCGGAATGGAAGGGAATTATTTTTCCATAAATAAAATATAAATTTATAATAATCACAAACTGCCTACATAATAAAAATACTATGTGTTACTAAGAGTGATGAAAAATAACAAGTATTGATAATAAGATATAAAAATTTTGAACTAAACCGGAGAGTTGAAGAAACGATGCGACAAAAATTATAAAAAAATAATCTTTTTTGGACGTTGGAGGAGGCGAAATTCACGCAAGAGTAATAAACAAAGTGAATACTAACTAATTATACCTGAGGAATCCAAATTAAATGGTGTTATACATTAAAAACCAGTGGATGAAACCATTCTGAGGATCCAATATAGTTCGGCCTACTTCTAGTAGACAATCAGAAAATACTCTAAACGAAAAGGAAATAATAACGCAAGACGTACCTCATCACAGAATAAAACTTCAATCCAGTAAGGACAACACGGAGCGAGGTAATATAAACATTTTACGTAATAAGTCCAGAAGAAAACTCGTTTTTTAACAGTGAAATAGAACAAAAAATATTCATTTTATCATATGTTTCTTTCAAAAGTAAACAAATACATGCTGCTCTCTTACGGCAATTCCGGAAACTACGTAATATTTGAAAAAATAAACAAAATTATTTATTAATTTTTGATATTTGTAAAGCGTAGCAATTAGCCATTTCTGACACTCTCATAACACAAAGAATTCACCCTGAACCCTGGGGAATTACTAAGAATTATGTAATAACTGATGTATTTTATTATAGCGTAATATTGGTTAAATAACAACATATATGTTTTGTTCCTTAAACAGATCTATGTTTACTCGGTAAAGTCGAGATGATGTTTTTTTTTAAAAAAGATTAATTGTGATACCTATATTTTGGTGGCTGGAGACAAAAGTCAATAATCAATAAAGCAATATTATTGAAAATTAATATTGAATTATAACGTGTTATAATTTATTGTAGTGGGTAGTTAATAAAAATTTCAGCACAACATACAGAAAAAATTGTCACAACAGAGGGGCAATAATGATACTTACTCTCTCTTCTGTATAAGGCTGAACAAATTACCTCCTTGACCCCAAATAACACACTCTCGATTTCTTTTAGATTGAGTAAAACAAGAAAAACAAAATCCTTTATTTTTACCGTTTAAAACGTCAGTTAGTATAATTCAAAAGTGACGCATACTACTTAAGGTGTATCATAAAAATCTACAAGACCACATCATAAAAGTAGCACGTTACAGAATTGGCGTACAACTGTGGGGCGGAATTAACGAAGCTCGATATAACTTGCAATACACTCGTAAGTGGTAAAGTGCCTCTAAAAAAAGCAGGACGTTACAAAATGGCGCTCAACGTAAAAGGGCGGTAATTAGAAAAGAATTTTGATATTTAATAAAAAATATACCAAAAAATCTAATTATCGTTGGCAGTTATGAGAAAACAAGAAATGCCTAATACCCGAGGAAAATCGAAGAAGAGGGCAGAAGAAAAGGAGATTGAAGAAGGTGGACAGGAACAAGAAATAGAGTTAGTCACGGACAGTGAAATGGACCAACAGACAAGTGATACAGAAGAAACCGAAGTAGTTATGGATACGGAAAAGGAAATAGTGGAAGAGGATGCCCAAGGGGACCAACCAGACAAAGTGGTAGCCAGAGAAGAACCTAATTGGCAAGATCTGATGAAATTTATGGCAGAACAATTTAAGGAACAGAATAAACAAACTAATGAACAATTTAAGAAACAGGAGGAAAAATTTGACAAAATAGATGAAAATTTTAGAAAACAGGAGGAAGCCTTGAAACAAACCAATGAAGAAAATAAGGAGAATTTTAAGAAACAGGAGGAAAACTTAAAACAAACTATGAATGAACGATACCATGAACTGAAGGAAGCGGTTGAAGGGCAAAGAGAAGAGATGAATGCAAAATTTGAAGAGAATAATAAGAATTTAAAACAATTTGAGTGTAAAATGGAGAATGTCAATAAGGAGATATGGAAAACTTTCGGAGAGAAGTTTGAAAATGTTAATACGCGTATCTAAAAAGCAGATACATACAAAGAGGAGACAAATAAACAAATGGACCATAGTTCCAATAATTTGGATGAAACATTGGACAGCACTTCAGAAGGTATTAAAGTAAGTACGAATACAGAAGAGAGGAGGAAGGAAATAGAAATTACAGAATACCAAGGTGTAATGCCATCTGAAAATAAAAATAGCCACAACAAAAAGGATGTTCAAACCATGGAAAAGAAGACCAAGAAAATAATAAAAACAAGTAGAAAGAAAATAATAAATACCAAGGAAGAATGGGAGATGATTACAGGTGGATTAATTAATGTATTTAACCTTCCAATTAAGGAACAGAGGGAGTTAATTAAGTTTACATCCCAGTTAAATGTGTCGATGATTGAAGTGCATCAAAAGATATTAGTCAGATTATCAAGACGGAATATAACATTCAAATATTTGGCAAATAATTCAGAGGTAAAAGGGAATGAAATGAGATTAAATATGAGCAACTATGTTATGTTAGAGGAGGTACAATACTGGTTAGTTAAAAAGGAACGAATTATGACAGAAGACTGGTACTTAAGTGAAAGTTTCATAGCAGCAAAGTGGAAGAGCCGGATGGTAAGAAGATTATCAAGAAGAGAATTAATTACGAACACCCAGCAATCCGAGAACATGGAGTACCTGAAATAATGGACCACGGTTAAACAGACTCCAAACAAACCAGAAAAAAGGGACGGATTTTATGGATACAGGACCAAGCAACCCATTGTAAATAAAAAAAACCCAAAATTCAAAAAGTGTGTAAGTACAACTTACTTAAGATATTTTGCAACCATTAGAATTAATAAAAAGCATGTAAGAACATCTTACTCAAGTTATTTTGAAACCATATAATTTAAAATAAAAAGACAAAACACCAAGAAAATGTAAGAACAGATTATATAATTTAATTATAAATAACTGATTTAAACTGAAATAATAGGGAAAAGTAATATTTTTAATGGTAACAAACAGAAGGAAAATTAAATGAACAAAAACAATTGATGGTAATGTGCTCAGATAAGAAGAATAACGAATAATTTAATGACTCCAATGAAACTGAAGGAGGATGATAATTAATACAACAATAGTTAGAATTTCTCTGAATTGAAGATTATATAAGAAGAAATGATACGGAGAAATATGTCACAAGAAGTAAAGTCGGAAGAATTTTAACATAAGGCCTATCAATGATGTTATATGCTATTAGTCAATGGAAAAGAAGAAGGAATCAAGGAGAAGAAGAAATATATAAATAAATACAAACAGCTATAGTATGAAGAATCCCAAAAGTGTTTGGTACTAGTCGCTAATTGACTACTACTTATAATTTTTTTATTTTTATGTATTGACCGTAGAAATGTTCCGGCAATAATTTTTATGAGCAGGGCTGATGTTCCCCTGGTCTCAGAAGGTGTAAGGATGGACAGCGGTGTATGGACCCAGAGTGGCCACCCGACTGGAACCACCGCACAAGATAGGGAAAAATGTTAGGGAAATTGAATATTTAAGGGATAATAATTATAAAATAGCTGAAAAGAGTGATATTGGATTCCAGAAGTATAGATGAAGAAAAAATAGAAGGAAGATAGCAGACCGAAGTTTAATTGATAAAGAGTTTATAAAAGTAAATAGAAATGAGGGTTAAAACAAGTTTAATATAATTAGTGTGACCAGTCCTTATCAAATAAAATGTGGAAGTACCACTAACCCCGAGAAATAATTGATGAATTTGCCTCCAAGAGAGAGAGAGTAAAGTAAGAAAATAGCAATTACCACAAGTCAGAATTACCAGAGAGTATAATCAGTCGGAAATAAAACACTATTATGAAAACAAAGTCAAGACCATTAGGAGACTTGAACAGATCAACAATTTATTTCTATCAACGAGTTGAACTAAAATAAATTTGTTCTAGTGGGGGGGCTTTATGTAACGGTACATAACCCGGTCCCAATAAAGTAAGTCATGAGAATAAAAGTCAGAAATGGGTAGAACTAAAGCTCGCTCAAAATTTAATTATATCACTCCACATAATAAACAATTCGAGTGGTATATAGTGTGAAGTGAGTTCTAGTGTACCCATTGAGGTGAAAAACCAAAGTGAAATTAATGTATTACTAAACTGTGCTGTATGTTTTGGATAGGATAAAACTATGGAAGTAGTATGTAATAATACTAATTGATTTTTGTGATTTTATTTATTTATTGTAATTTATATTGTATGAACCACAATTTGTTATACCCAAGTTAATATTATATTGTTTCAAATAATTATGTTAGATTGTAAGAAAACCCAGGGTTAATTTTAAAAGACATAAAAATTTTAACTACCAAAGATAATATAAAATTAAAATAATCCTATGAAGGAAATGACAACAGGAAGTAGTACCGGGTATGAACACTATTCGAGACTAAATAAATAATATATAAATTTATTTAATGATAATAAAATGATAAAATATTTATATACAATGTCATAAAAAAAAATTAACCAAAACATATTATGTGAATTAAATTAGTAAATAAACCGGAATGGAAGGGAATTATTTTTCCATAAATAAAATATAAATTTATAATAATCACAAACTGCCTACATAATAAAAATACTATGTGTTACTAAGAGTGATGAAAAATAACAAGTATTGATAATAAGATATAAAAATTTTGAACTAAACCGGAGAGTTGAAGAAACGATGCGACAAAAATTATAAAAAAATAATCTTTTTTGGACGTTGGAGGAGGCGAAATTCACGCAAGAGTAATAAACAAAGTGAATACTAACTAATTATACCTGAGGAATCCAAATTAAATGGTGTTATACATTAAAAACCAGTGGATGAAACCATTCTGAGGATCCAATATAGTTCGGCCTACTTCTAGTAGACAATCAGAAAATACTCTAAACGAAAAGGAAATAATAACGCAAGACGTACCTCATCACAGAATAAAACTTCAATCCAGTAAGGACAACACGGAGCGAGGTAATATAAACATTTTACGTAATAAGTCCAGAAGAAAACTCGTTTTTTAACAGTGAAATAGAACAAAAAATATTCATTTTATCATATGTTTCTTTCAAAAGTAAACAAATACATGCTGCTCTCTTACGGCAATTCCGGAAACTACGTAATATTTGAAAAAATAAACAAAATTATTTATTAATTTTTGATATTTGTAAAGCGTAGCAATTAGCCATTTCTGACACTCTCATAACACAAAGAATTCACCCTGAACCCTGGGGAATTACTAAGAATTATGTAATAACTGATGTATTTTATTATAGCGTAATATTGGTTAAATAACAACATATATGTTTTGTTCCTTAGACAGATCTATGTTTACTCGGTAAAGTCGAGATGATGTTTTTTTTTAAAAAAGATTAATTGTGATACCTATATTTTGGTGGCTGGAGACAAAAGTCAATAATCAATAAAGCAATATTATTGAAAATTAATATTGAATTATAACGTGTTATAATTTATTGTAGTGGGTAGTTAATAAAAATTTCAGCACAACATACAGAAAAAATTGTCACAACAGAGGGGCAATAATGATACTTACTCTCTCTTCTGTATAAGGCTGAACAAATTACCTCCTTGACCCCAAATAACACACTCTCGATTTCTTTTAGATTGAGTAAAACAAGAAAAACAAAATCCTTTATTTTTACCGTTTAAAACGTCAGTTAGTATAATTCAAAAGTGACGCATACTACTTAAGGTGTATCATAAAAATCTACAAGACCACATCATAAAAGTAGCACGTTACAGAATTGGCGTACAACTGTGGGGCGGAATTAACGAAGCTCGATATAACTTGCAATACACTCATAAGTGGTAAAGTGCCTCTAAAAAAAGCAGGACGTTACAATATATATATATAAAATATATTTGTTCCATACCTTAGATTAGTTTATTTGCTTAAACATGAAATCCATTCTCCTCTCCTTTTGCTTGGCAAAATGGTCAATAACTAATTCATTGAAAAAGATTCTAACATTTTTTTTTCTATTGAACACATTCCCAGAGCACTTAGTATGTCCTCTTTCATTGTATACGTGTAAATGTTTTAATACATTTGAGAGTTGAGAAACATCGTTCACTTTCGGCTGTAGTCATAGGGATTGTACAAATCATTTTTAATAGTTTTACCAGTTTGGGAAAAACAGTAACTAGATTGTTTTCATATACAAAATTGAGTAGTACCAATGCGCCAGTTGCCTTTGTGAAGTCGGGCCTGCTGTATAGAACTACCAGTTCATGTCTTAATGCAGTTTCATTTAAATTAAATTGTTTAGCAGCAATTTGTAACAGTGTGTCCGGAAAGATAAGCTGATGTTTAGAAAACAGGGTTGGTTGCAACAAAACTGCTATTGCTAAACGGTCTGAAAATGAAAATCTGTCGTCTATGTTGGCAACTATTATGTCACAAACTTCTGTAGCTGCAGTCTTGTTGCTTTCATCAATACGTGACCTTTTTGGATGTTGAGACGATTCTAAAAAATCATTTGTTGCAGACAGACTAGCATCAAAATCAATATAATCTGACATTTTGAATGTGTGACTCGAATGAAGCAACATACTGGTGTGTTTTAATACTGTCAATTTCTACTTGCTGTAACTGATTAAACAAAATGTCACAGGCTGGCATAATTTTGTTGAAAAATGTTAACCAAAAATTAAAATGATCATTATTTAATGTGTTTTTCAGTCCTAATGCTTTCTGAACAGTGGACTTGTCACTCTCGTCATCATCTATGATTTTTTCAAGAGCAGCGGAAATGTCATTTTTATGAATAAATACTGTTGTCACACAACGGGATTTAAAATTCCACCTGGTATTAGAACATTTTGGGAAAAGTTTCTTTACTACATCATCAAGTATGGCAGTTCGCTTGGAAGATCTTGAAAAAAATGTTGTAAAGCCATCTAAATTACAGAAAAATATTTTTACTTGCTTGTTTTGTGATGCAGCATGCTCAATAATTAAGTTTAGTTGATGGGCATAGCAGTGTATATACTGGGCATTCTAGTACACGGCTTTAACTTTTGCTTGAACACCATTATGTTTTCCACTCATTACTGCTGCCCCATCGTAACTTTGTGCAATCTATGATTGCATCTTATCAAGTTCTAATTTTGCTAATATTCTTCAAAAATAGTATTACTAATACCTTCAGCGGAGGATCTTGTGGACTGACAAAACTGATAAATATCTCATGTAATTTTCCATTCAATTCATACCTCACAACTAACACCATTTGTGACAGAGTGGCACAATCCGTGGTTTCATCTGCTCCAATTGAAGTGTAGTCAGTTTAATTTATTTCTTTTTTTTATTAGTCTAATGCACACTGCATAAATAGAATCCAAAATTTCATTTTGAATTGGTTTAGAAAGACCAACGAAAACCCTATTGTTTGTTTTTTCAATATGCTCTCTTAAGGTGCTATCTAGGCCTGCCATTAAATTTACTAAGCCCCTAAAAATACCTGGATTCTCAAATGTGTTTGTTTCATCATGTCCCCTTAAAGCTAGTTCAAATATTCCAAAAAACTTTACACAGTCAATTAACTTACTTAGGATGTATCTGTCCTTAGAGACTTCTTCATTATGCTGTTTAATTTTTAATCTATATGCAGCACTGTCTAACTGGTAACTAATATTGACTTTTCCTAACAATGAATATTCAATACAATTGTTCATATGAGTTTCACTAATTTTGTGTTTTTTAATTTTTTCTCCCAAATGTTTCAATTCCTTAATTCCATTTTCAGTCCAGGCTGAATCACTGTTTAGGTTCATCACCAAACATACACAACAAAAAAAGGAATTCATCACCTCACATCCACATATCCAATCAGCATGTAACAGTTTCTATGAAATTTTCTTGTGTAGTTTTTTTTACTTGATGCTGGCCTATTCGTTTTATAATTTTGTTGTGTAATATCTAAATTGGGTTTTGGTGGCCCTAATTTTTTAGTTCTATTTTCTTTTTGTAAGTAAGTGAATTTGAAATAATCAAACGTTTAATATTACTTACTCAATTCATAGCCATTTTTTCGTTTTTAACAAATACACACAGAACACACAAGCTAAGGCCTACACAGAATAAGTTACACGTTTATGTACACGAGGTTCGACAAAAACACTATCTTACACAGAATACACTGCCTAATAAAGAATAAATTATCAGAACATTATGTTTACACAAAAAATACAACAAGAACACAATCAAAACTATATAAAACAGAAGATAAAATATATGCCCTTAAACAGTAACAGAGATGTTTTGAACAACGCTCCGGTTCTCTATGAAAAGAGCTGGGAAATCAAACAGCGGGCGCCCCCCCCCCCATATGGCTGCTGCTGATTTAAAAGCATAGTCATGTGTACATGTCCTCTTTCTCCGCTCCCCTCAAGACCAGCCTATTTGGGGAGGACGACAGTGAAAGCGTCCGGCTACGGGACCATGCTGAAAACATCGGGTGATCGCTATTAGTCGCCCCAAAAATATCTTTCACATAAGGATACTACACATTATAGTTATATTATTGACAAGTTTAATTTGCAAATTTAGTGGGAGGGCTGCACCCTTTTGCCCTCCCTGTATGAGCCACCACTGCCAAATTCTATATACTTTACTGGCATGAAAGCAATAATCGGAATATGTGTATAGTGAGGAGGCATGCAACAGTTTAATTTTCTGTTTATGAATATGACCACTAATAAAAGTTTTCTATTTAAATAGAAAATTGTTGAAAATTACTTGTTAATATCACATAATTTTGATGAACTCTAACCACTAGACTATGCAACAGTAGAAAACAATAAATTATGGTAAGCACTTTTCATGTAAAATGTGATACAAGTTCATTTTCTACTGTACATTAAACAACAGAATTACTGTATAAATGTTGTTATTTAAAACTCAGTTCTGTTTAAAAACTGAGTTTAAGTTTATACTTCCTCTCCACAGAATAAGGTTAGCAATTTAGTCAATTTGGTAAATTGCAGATCCTTTACTAGGCTTAAAATGAAACACTTCACTGTTTAATTTGTGAAACATTAGACAACATATCCACTTTTCAATATAATGATAAATGAAAAAATGTAGCACTATAACTCTTATTTCTATATTTTCTTTTTTATTAATCTTTATTGTACTTACCTTGTAATTCAAAACACACATCCAGTATACACACGTAGCGTTGTTGCCACACTACCTTTTCTTACTAAGGGCCAGGATACGTTATTAAGGGAGCACAGAAACAGTTTGGGCATTCGAAATAATAAGTCTAACAACATTTAGGTGAAATAAAACTTGTGGTTTACTATTTCTGAATTTCAATCATTAAAATTTACAAAACAACAACATGGAGTCGTGATCACAAAACAAAATGGCGGCTATGTATTCTGCTATATTACAACTACGTCAATTTCAATTATTCATTTCTTTTATCTCCTGTATTTAATTTATAAACAAGAGCATCTCTACTAACTGCAGTTATCATTAATTTTACTTTACGTTTCTGTTTATATTATTACTTAAACCAATGCCTCATGGTTTTGCTTTGAGAGGCCGGCACTCATTCACACGCATACATTCTCTCTCCCCATACATTAATTTATTTGTACATTGTGATTTAGAAATTATTTGAGCTCAGATAATAAAATTGATATGGTTATAAATTTTGGCTTTCCTGAACTTATGAGGTCGCAGTTTCTCCTCAGACGTTATCCATTGCCAGCAGGTGTTTCGCCGAACTTTAATGTTTGAGGCTGTTCCTTCACTGCACTGAATTTACTTTACATTTTCTTTGTTTGTTAGTTAATGGTTCTTGCTACCTTTTTAATTACATTTTTGTACTGTTTAAAACACGTTGGCTGGCAATACTTTGCCAGCGAATTTTGTAGCGTGCTACTGCACTGAATGTAGGTTGAAGACTGGGGCGGATATTATGTTGTAAATTCGGCAGGTGGAAGGGATTAATCGTCATCACCCTTTTGTTCAGCGCTGATGACGGCATTGTTTTACATCACCGTTGTTACGTTGTCGTATTATTTATGATGTTTTCATATGGTTCGATTCTTGCTTTGTCTGAATATGTGTCGTATGTCACGTAGGCCAGTGACCTTGAAGTCGATTTGCTCTGGCAAACTGCGTTATATTTTATACATTTGGGAAATTCTAACCTTATGTCTTTTAATACATTAAATCACAATAAATTAATTTTGCCTGTACTGACAAATTCCTACACGGTCCTATGTACCGTTACAAAACCCCCTCAATGAGAGGTTTTATGTCAAAACATAAAAACTCTCATTGACTCATTCACACTTTCTAAAGGGATCAGCCTGGATATGTAGCCACAACCCCCTGTAGTGTTTATATAAAAGAAATACGAATCACTTACCCTTGGTCCAATGATGGTGATAGTACCTGCCTGACCTTACTGGACTTCTCTTGCGAGATCCCAACACCGCAAGGCCATTCAGGCACTTGACGTTCCTGCTCTGATGCGCTGGCCAGCTCAGGACCGCCGTCACAGCATCACTAAACTCTGAAACATTGAATACAAAAAATTAAATAGTGGCCTTGTAATCCCATATCCACAACTGATGTCTCCCCTTAGCTGCATTGGTTTATGTTACGAGGTATTGGTTTTCTTAATTCCTAAGTTTTCAAAAGCAACAAACAAGATTTATGACAGAATGTCTCTTTCTCCTTTTTGCATTCCTACATTACCAACTTTCTGACTCTAGTCAATACTACTTTACTCTTTTCACCACAAGAAAAATATACTCTTATCTCTCTCTCTCCTATGGCGCTACAGCCCAAGTCGGGCCCTGGCCTCCACCAATCTCCGCCTCCAATCCACTCTATCCACTGCAACCCTCCTCCAGTTTCTTATCCCCATGTCTCTCGCGTCCTCTGCAACGCCATCTTCCCACCTCTTCCTCGGTCTACCTCTAGGTCTCGTTCCCTCCCATGTACCCAGCAAAGCCCTCTTAGGGTTCCTGCCACCCTCCATTCTCATAACATGTCCGGCCCAACGCAATCTTTGAATTCTTATAAATTTTGAGACTGGTATCTCTTTATATATTTGATACAGTTCGTTGTTGTATCTCAGTCTCCATGAGCCATTTTCTTGTATTGGGCCTATAATGCGTCTGAGGATTTTCCTTTCAAAGGTGTCTACTATGTCGACTGTTTAAATATACTCTTATACTAAGATAATAACACGTAACATAACTCCTTAAGTTTTCAAAAAGCAACAACAACTTATCTATATCTCTATCATATAGAACTCAAAGCACAACTTGCTTATGGCAAACAATCTAACTATTTAAACTTCATTGATCAGCTTTCCTGATACTAATATTTCTTTAAAACAGAATCAGAACTATTTTTATGTTCAACATCAATGTCAACATCATATACTTAATACTTAATATTTGTTACCGTTGCTACCCCTGTAGCAACCTCCTCGCCACACACTCTATGACCCTATTTATGTTTAATCATTTACTATTCTTTCCTATTACATACATGCTTTACACAAAAATACATATAATACACAGCATATTGTAATATACAAATATCTTGACATTAACACATAAAAATATACCATCCAACTTATTATTTTATCATTGACCATTAATCAGTTCCCAAAACAATCCACTTCAAGACCACACTATTCACATAATTTAATGTTCATAAACAATAAAACACTTATCCACCATCATCGAATAACAGTCGAAACTTAGGTCTACATACATTATTTATTATTGAATATATGATATTAGTACACTCAATATAATACTTATTTAATTTTGTATACCCCTCCACAATATCACTAGAATTATTCCTTATTATTTTGTCATATAACGTATCATCATAGAGTATGGTCCTGTCGCCCTTAGTATAATTTGTCATAATCATGTAAATTAATAATTCATTGTTATCAACATCATCTCCTACTACCTCCGTTTCAATACACGGTAAGTACTTGCTATTATTATCACTTCTCTCTCCACCTAACCTTTCAACAAATTCTTCATAATTTCTATTCACCTTAAATAATTTTATCTCTCTCTTTCTCTCTCTCTCTCATCACAATACCTCTCACAACCCCACTAACCTATTTCATACCACGCCAAGGGTAACACAACGTTATCATGACTCATCTGGGCTTTTCCAATGAACTCATGATACACAAAAGGGGACACTACAACTTTATCATCGCACCACCTATCAGGTGCACAAAAAATCCAGGGACGGCTATTTGTAGACCATGTGTCTTCCAAATACGCGCGTGAAGCCTTTTCTTCACCCCCGACTACAACATTACGGGAAAAATTTACCCCCTGCAACCCCTCTACCTGTATAGGCTACTCTTTCTCCACTTTCTCTCTGACTCATTAACACACACTAACACTCCATTATTACATTTTACTCCCTTTAAAATTTCATCAGTACTCCTAATATTCACAACCTTACTCTCTAGCACCATATTCTTAATTATATCATTGTTATCACTTGTGAACTCATTATTCAGATCATCATCATTACTCACCTTGTTATTAATTATTTCTTCACTATTTTTCGTCATATTATCACTGCTACTTACCTTCTTATTCCTTATTTGACTTAATTTCTCATCTAACCTTTTATTCATTTCGTCAAATTGTTTATTAAAATAACCTGTTTGTCTCTTAATTTCGTTTTTAACTTCATTAAATTTTTCGTTAAACTTTATGCTCTGTTCATTGACTTTCTCATTAAAATTATTATTTATACTTTCAGACATTGTTTTTATTAAGTTAAACACATCATCCACTGACAACTCTTTTATTCTAGTTGTCGTTGGAGTAGGCTGTACTTCTACATTATTCATTATCATTGACTCTGTTTCTGTGTCATTCAAATTGACACTTTCATTATTGTCTGCCATTTTAAGGAAAAAATGTTGTTTAAATATCTTTTGTTTCAAATTGTTGCTTTATATATTTCTAACCTACCAACAACATAACCTAACAATCACTATAACCTCTTGCTCACGTGTTATGTTATATATTAATTCCACACCCACTCTGCTTCTGTTTGCTGGCTTATTTTATATAAATAGAACTTTATATAAAGTCCCTAGTTCGGTTCGCCATTGTAACTTTTATTTCTATTTTTTAATTTTTTTTTGTTATTAATAATCTTTATTGTACTTACCTTGTAATTCAAAACACACATCCGGTATACACACGTGGCATTGTTGCCACACCTACCTTTTCTTACTAAGGGCCAGGATATGTTATTAAGCGAGCACAGAAACAGTTTGGGCATTCGAAATAATAAGTCTAAAAACATTCAGGTGAAATAAAACTTGTGGTTTACTATTTCTGAATTCCAATCATTAAAATTTACAAAACAACAACATGGAGTCGTGATCACAAAACAAAATGGCGGCTATGTACTTCCGCTATATTACAACTACGTCAATTTCAATTATTCATTTCTTTTATCTCCTGTATTTAATTTATAAACAAGAGCATCTCTACTAACTGCAGCTATCATTAATTTTACTTTACGTTTCTGTTTATATTATTACATAAACCAATGCCTCATGGTTTTGCTTTGAGAGGCCGGCACTCATTCGCACGCATACACTCTCTCCCCATACATTAATTTATTTGTACATTGTGATTTAGAAATTATTTGAGCTCAGATAATAAAATTGATATGGTTATAAATTTTGGCTTTCCTGAACTTATGAGGTCGCAGTTTCTCCTCAGACGTTCTCCATTTCCAGCAGGTGTTTCACTGAACTTTAATGTTTGAGGCTGTTCCTTCACTGCACTGAATTTACTTTACATTTTCTTTGTTTGTTAGTTAATGGTACTTGCTACCTTTTTAATTACATTTTTGTACTGTTTAAAACATGTTGGCTGGCAATACTTTGCCAGCAAATTTTGTAGCGTGCTACTGCACTGAATGTAGGTTGAAGACTGGGGCAGATATTATGTTGTAAATTCGGCAGGTGGAAGGGATTAATCGTCATCACCCTTTTGTTCAGCGCTGATGACGGCATTATTTTACATCACCGTTGTTACGTTGTCATATTATTTATGACGTTTTCGTATGGTTAAATTCTTGCTTTGTCTGAATATGTGTCGTATGTCACGTAGGCCAGTGACCTTGAAGTCGATTTGCTTTGGGAAACTGCGTTGTATTGTATACATTTGGGAAATTCTAACCTTAAGTCTTTTAATACATTAAATCACAATAAATTAATTTTGCCTGTACCGACAAATTCCTACACAGTCCTATGTACCGTTACAACTAATTATTAACTATTTTGAACTCTTAATTAAAGTGTAAATCAATTAATTAAATAAATTAAGTTTGTGTGATATCAAAGAACACCACTGTGAACATGAGATGTGCATAATGTTTCTTTAAGTTTAACAAATTTCAATAAATTTATGTACAAAATTAACATATTACTTATTATTTTTTCCAGATGATTAATAATTTCAACTTTATAATTTATTAAGTATTTTCTTAATTCAATCATACTTAGTAATTTACTAATTAAATCTTATTTGTTTATTGTACTACTGAAATTAAGAGAAATATAAAAATTCTTATAAAACAAAAGATAACAATAAAAACAAGGTAATTGTTTTTGGGCAAACTTATACTCTAATACAAAAAATTATGGATAATTAATAATGCCCAATAAATTAAGTAGGAATTGTATTTATATGTCTTCTGTGACTTTCTTGATGATTAGATCTTAGTTATGGCACTTAATAATATAACAGTCTGATCCTTCCATTGTTCTAGACAAATTCTTGTTCCAAATTGTTTTACCATTTGATTTATAGTTGAGTAATGTACTGCTGGGTGTAGCCCTCATTAAGAAGATCAATAATCATAACATCTTCAAGTTGAATTATATTTTTAGCTTTATTTAAATTGCTCACCTGAAGTACAACTAAAAGTAACAAGAATAAAAGCAGGATGAATACACATACCAATGGCTCATTACGAAACTTTATACTAGTAATCTTAAAACATAAAAACATATGAGACCACACAGTCTAAATGAATCAGCTGATTTAAAAACAAACAGCTGTTAGATTTTCTATGACTAATATATGTTGTTATTCTATTAAGAAAAGTTTTAATACAAGAATTTATATCATCACAGGTCACAATGTTACTGTGGAAATCAGACACCACTTGTTTCCGACAAAAGGCAAGAGACTGAATGTAGCTTAGAATGTCATGGTGACAGGGGCAGTAAGTGTGGAGGGCATTGGAGGAATTCCATATACAGGACCGGAGCAGGTTGTACTACATTGCATCTTGTACTTAATATAAAAAATTAAACACATGAACACACCACTACTAAACATATTGCAGTTTTTTTCTAATTATGTTAATGTCACTATGATCTTGTACATAATGAAATAGGCAATTACTGCCATTAGTGTTACATCTATTTGGGCCTATAACAGGGGCGGCTCGTTCTTAGGGCGCTAAGGGGTGCACCCCCCAGTTTAAATCATATCATTAAACAATCCAATATCACTTATCATGGAAAGTCATTACATTTTTCTTTAATACTTTGGACAAGAAAATGTTTTCGTGTTAGATAATAGCAGAAATGTTTTAGAACAGCATGCTTCACACGACGTTGATTCTATCGCGCCCATTTCTCCAATCCCCCATTCTATCCAAAGTTGAATGAACTTGTAAGCTTTTAGGCCGCATTTACACTGTGACTCGGGCACAGTGGCTGCCACAGCACATTCAGCAGAAAGTGGCGTGATTCACTCAGTACAACTAATTGCAGACTACTGATAATATGAGATTTGCTCTTTTTAGTGTTTATAGTTTCTCTGGCGTGGTTAATTCAGCGTGGGCATTTATTTAGTGTTTAGGTTTTGAGTTTGTGTTTTTTTTAATAGCTTCATAGCTACTCAGATCGCTGTCTCAGTCGTCTGCCATTCTACACTATTATTGTTAACATGTGATTAATTGTTTATTTGTAAGTAATCAGATAATTTAAATTGCCAAAGTGTGATTACAGGTTCTGTTATAGTACGGTACTATGCTGATTTAACTGTATCGATAGATTCTAACCATAGCTAAGTTATAATGATTTCATTCAACTGTCTGGAGGGCAACATTCCTAAATTGTGTTATGTAACTACAATCTCCCATAATGCAATTGGTAAATACCACCACAAGTATTGCTTTAGACTAAACTCTATGTTTCTGAAATGAATATGACATAGAGAGACATCATAGAGATGTGCACGTGTAGGCATGTGCAGTGGTGTAAACAAAGCGACGATTACTGAGAAATACCGAACCACATTATATTATCGAAACTCACTCAACTCACTCACTTTCCTCTCATCTAAACAAATATTTTTCTCCCAGATTCCCAAAAACTTTTAATTTGCACAAGGTACTTGTAACGCATCATTACAATTTTTGGTTTGTCAGTTAACACTTTTCTTTTACTTCTACATTTTTTCCATTTGAATCCCACACATTTAAACACTGGCGTTAATGATTTAGCACCCCATGAGAAATGGATTCTTTCTTTCATGATAGGTAGGAGGAGTTTTTTAACAGTAAGCACAACATTTTGATTTTTTTTTTAATTCTGAACAATATTTCTTACTACACACTTATCAAAATCATCACGAAGTAGATTCCTTTTCTCACAGGTTTTATGTTTTTCACTGGTGTGGAGATTTTTCCTTCTGGACTGCATTTCCTTTGCTTTCTCTAGTATTTAACAAAGCCCCTTTCTTTCGATAACCCTTGAAGAGACATTGTGAATAGACAGCTACAAATAAACAAATAACAGGATAATTCTTTCACTAACTGAAAGTAACTAAAAGTACACTGATCCTAAGCGAGTGAATGCTAGTCTGACTATGAACAGGGCATTGCATCTGTCATAAATCATTGATCTTGACAAACTAACGCTTCTAACACAAACACACTCTCTCATTCTTTATCATCTTCATCAGAGACACAGAATTAAGTCTCATGCAGTACATGTATTTAGACCAATAATTAAAAAATTAGTTGTTTTTTTAATCAAATAATTTTTGCATTATCAGAACTGGTTCTTTAAACGTTCTGATATAACTTTTTTTTTTTTTTAGCTCAGAAATTAGCTTACTGTTAACAGCTGTCAAAATGTGTAGAAAAATATTGTGTAAATTCTGTTAATGAGGCCACGTATCACAACAATTGTTTATGTTCTGCTGATTATTCTGTTAACATCAGTTAGTTTGTGAGACAGAAAGTATGCTTCCTACGATAGTTAAAATTTGCCTTGTTAAAGGAAAATCGTGTACACCACTTTTAATTAAGGAAAAACGTATATTTTTAAAATTGCTTGCTGTAAGATTTTTGGCTATATAAGTAGATTAGACATTAAGACAATGCTATTCTTCTGTTTTCTGACTTAAAGAGAATGAGACACAGGGTGCAGAAGACGTACCAGTTGTAACGAGTAGTCCAACTTCGGTCAATGTTGTTTCTACTGGTAAGTCATATTTTGTTGCCTCTAGGAAAGTAATATATAATTTACATAAACAAAACACTAGACATTCTAACATTCCTCAAGTCATTACTGTAGTGTACATAATAATTTGGCACACTAGAATACCAGAATTATTTGTCAGCAACTTTTAGAGAAAAGCTATGTTACAGATCCAAATTTAAGAGTTAAGAAACCTACAACCTCTCTTAAAACAGTTTCATATTTCGTATTCGGTACGTCCCCGTTCTAACATTCGCTATCAAAGAACACCCTGATGTTATGGTATTATGGCACAGTTATGGTCTTAATATATAGACCCTAGTTGTTGTTAATACTGTTAATTATTATAAAGACACTTCAAACTTCATACCAGTGTCTGCACGCGTTTTGTTATCTTAGCTGCATACATTGGCCTATTACCATTGTGTTTACTCAGTTTGTTGAGTATTGCCCTTGACAGTTATCTGATCCATTGACTTGTTGTTTATTGCAAGCCTCGTCATTCTGATCGGATCTTTTACTATGGTATCATTTTCTTGGGGTGACATTTTCACACATTTTATGTAGCTGGTAGATTATTTTTAGTAGATGGTAAGAATGTACACAGCGACAATTCATGCTTTGTAATAAACAAAACATTCATGGTGCTGAGAAAGAAGCTAATCATCGATGACGAGATTACCAAGGTCGCGAATGTGGTTTTTCCTGCAAACACTTCACGTCCACCCCTCATCAATCAACTCCTGGACACGGAAATCTTTAGTTTGATCTCTAATTAACTGTCTGTGAGTGTCGTATGTAATGAGTTTTTTGGAAACTCAGATATATTTGCTAAATTAAAAGTTCAATGAGGATTTAACACGTAAAGGATGTTTGTTTTTACCCCCACTGAATGCACTGTATGTTCACTGCATCGTCTATATTGTACTTTTGTGATCAGCTAAATTACCTTGACAATGAGAAGTCATTCTGCCAATCCCATTTAGGCAGAAATAGATAGTATATGTCCATTGCCGGATGTCGTGGAGAATAAATTGGAACTATCAGGTAACCCTACCCAGGTGAATCAAAAACTGAGGATTACTGAGCCTCCCAATTTGGACTTCCTTGTAGGCCATTTTAACTGCATGTTCAGGTGAAGCCAAGAGTTATTTCCTGTTTAGCTGGAGCCGTATTAACCATGTCAGGCCAGTACAAAATAACAATGCAAAAATTTTTAAATATATGAAAAGGGTAAAGCAGTGAAATTATGAAAAAACGAGAAGATTATAGCATTGAGAATCTCTTGCGAGACAGCGCTGATTTACGTTTAAGGTTTGAAGACAATACAAGTATCTAGAGGGTGAAGAAGGGGACAGTGAGAAATGTAACACAAAAAAAAGAAAGAAAAAATAAGGTGATAAAAAACCAAATCTTGCTGACAACATTTTTAAAAATATTTTAATGATTACACATTACTCTAGTTTTTCGTGGCATTTGAGATTCGTCCCCGGACTGTTTTGGTGACAAACCCCCTTCCGCCAGTGGGTATGTGTTTTGGGAGATTATGGATGACAACGCGGCCTGGACGACGAGAAAGTGAGGCACTGAAGGGGATATGTTTGAAGTTTTTGTTTGTGGCCCTATTATCTTTGGAATAAAAAGGAGGCATTATTATGTATACAGTTGTCAAATTGGTCTTGTAAGTATTTCAACATCGTCGATTTTGGTTTTTATTTTATAGCGATACGATAAATATTAATCAGGGTTTATGCATTTTAAGACAGCTAGCCGATAATTCGACTGTAAATGGAAATTTTTACTATCTATTCTAATACAAAGTGTTGGTTGTGAGATTTCAGTTTTTACATATGATATAATAAAATACAGACTTCTGTTTACATTTTGTACTGTAGTAATTTGCAATTTCGTTGGTAACTGTAATACACATTTATCTAATTATGTTATAAACGAACAGTTCGTTTTTGTGACGAGTTATATCTAAGTCATATAGTTTAACAAATTACAAATGCTTTGGTTAAACTTATGAGAACATAAAATCATTATCAATTGCACCATACAAAATTTAGGCTTGCAAACTGCTCCTGTTTCATGTTACAGGACCCTTATTAGATTATGTAGGATGTTATGCAGATGAAGGTGATCCGAACAGAAAACTTAATGGACTATATGCATACAACTATCAGAATCAGATGACTCCAAAGATGTGTATAGCATTCTGCAAAATCAATTCTTATGTATTTGCTGGTATACAGGCATGGTAGTATCTAGACATTATAATATTTTTAGTTACTACACTCAAATAATTATATTTGTACAGAAATATCTCTTATAACATATTGCCTTTAAATAAATTAATTGCTTCTATGTTTTTATGAATTTTAAGTTATTACATTTTTATTTAAAATAAATAAGTCAAACTGGGAATCACTTTAAGTAAAGTTAAAACTGTAAAAGTATAAGGTATAAATAAAGTTTAGTTGGTAGATTACTGTAATTTAAATAAATACATTTTTTCTAATGAAAATCTCATGCTTTGAACACAAATACAATATATAAATACAATAGTCTTAGAATTATCACAGTAGTCTAAGAATAATACAGTAGTCTTATTGTAGTTTGGTTATTATTAATCATTTCTATTTGCTAGTCTGCCTATAAGAAGCTATTCTATGGCTGGGGTTGCAACATGCGACCAGTTATGCCAAACATGGTATGTGGAACAATTTTTAATAACATGTTAGACAGTTGAAATGGATATTTTAACAACTAAAGAGTAGGACAAATTATAACTATCAGTGTATAACTACAGTACAAGTAATACATGCATAGTGACACATTCAGAGGTTGGAAGTGACCAAATACATAACCTGATATTGAACAGTTAACTGGGGAGAAGAACTATTGATGTAAAAGTTGAGTTGAAAGTTTAATAACAAGTGTTAATATTTCAAAAATGTTGTCCAAAATTTCGAAACAATGTTTTCAAAATATGCATTTAAATCCATTAATTGACAGTAAAAATATAAATTATCTTTAAGTTATATTTTCAAAAGGTATAACATTTAAAAAATTAGATTTCAAGTTAATGCTACATTCAACATTTCTGAAACATGCTGTAAGCCTAGTTCTTGAGGTGGTGTAGAAAATGTCTCAGAAACAACGAGTACTTATTTGATCTAATTGTGATTAGGATGGATGGCCCTGTTGGATATTCAAAGATTATCTTAATAGATCATTCGTTACTACTTACAGTAGGAAGTGTTTCAGTAGATATTTAATTCATTTTAAGTTGGTTTTTGTTGACTTGCTGAGTGACATTCTACATTACTTTGGCACAACTCTATCAAATGGTTGCTGAATCCTGTTCCATAGTCTAATTACCTATCTTTCCCTAATATGTTTTAATGAATATTTTATGACATTAGAAAGATTTAAAATTTGGCCTGAAAATTGGGGTTTAATTTAAAATAAAATCGTGTCATTTTTTTATAAATTAGACATTAGTGAAAAATATTATTAATTTTTTTAGCCTCTTTTCAGTTGTATGAATCTTGATCAATTTAATGGATAAGATTCACTATTAATTGTAGCAATTAATAAAAACCTTCAATAAAAAACGAAATAGTGTTTTAACTAAATTAAAATAAATACAAAGGTGTTGGTATTCTTTAGATAGGTAGAAGCTACAGTCATTCTCTTAAAATTACTTTTTACAATTTAATTTTTGTTACATTTATATTGCAAACTACAAACATATTAACAGAGAATAAAACTGTTGAATACCACTGTATAGAAAACTCTTGATTATCACTTTAAGCTCAATTTCATATAAAAACACACGGTAACAACAATTGTAAGTTATATTGCTGAAAAGAGGTGTAGGTAAGGGGGGTATGAACAGGACCCCCCCCCCCCCGGCCAATGGTTAAATTTTGACGAGAAATTTGGTTATTCTCTTAACTTTTAAACTGTTTTATTAATTTCTCGTCTGTTTTTATGGTAATCAGTAGTAACTATTCTGTAAACATAGATCTACAAACAAATTTATTACACAGTATTTGTTTGCGTTTGTCTCGGACCTCCCCGAACCAAGACCAAATTCTATATACTTTACTGGCATGAAAGCAATAATCGGAATATGTGTATAGTGAAGAGGCATGCAACAGTTTATGAAGAGTAATTTTCTGTTTATGAATATGACCACTAATAAAAGTTTACTATTTAAATAGAAAATTGTTGAAAATTACTTGTTAATGTCACATAATTTTGATGAACTCTAACCACTAGACTATGCAACAGTAGAAAACAATAAATTAAAGTAAGCACTTTTCATGTAAAATGTGATACAAGTTCATTTTCTACTGTACATTAAACAACAGGATTACTGTATAAATGTTGTTATTTAAAACTCAGTTCTGTTTAAAAACTGAGTTTAAGTTTATACTTCTTCTCCACAGAATAAGGTTAGCAATTTAATCAATTTGGTAAATTGCAGCTCTTTACTAGGCTTAAAATGAAACACTTCACTGTTTAATTTGTGAAACATTAGACAACATATCCACTTTTCAATATAATGATGAACGAAAATATGTAGCACTAATTATTAACTATTTTGAACTCTTAATTAAAGTGTAAATCAATTAATTAAATAAATTAAGTTTGTGTGATATCAAAGAACACCACTGTGAACACGAGATGTGCATAATTTTTCTTTAATTTAAACAAATTTAAATAAATTTATGTACAAAATTAACATATTACTTATTATTTTTCCAGATGATTAAAAATTTCAACTTTATAATTTATTAAGTATTTTCTTAATTCGATCATACTTAGTAATTTACTAATTAAATCTTATTTGTTTATTGTACTACTGAAATTAAGAGAAATATAAAAATTCTTATAAAACAAAAGTTAACAATAAAAACAAGGTCATTGTTTTTGGGCAAACTTATACTCAAATACAAAAAATTATGGATAATTAATAATGCCCAATAAATTAAGTAGATATTGTATTTATATTTCTTCTGTGACTTTCTTGATGATTAGATCTTAGTTATGACACTTAATAATATAACAGTCTGATCCTCCCAATTTTTCTAGACAAATTCTTGTTCCAAATTGTTTTACCATTTGATTTATAGTTGAGTAATGTACTGCTGGGTGTAGCCCTCATTAAGAAGAGCAATAATCATAATATCTTCAAGTTGAATTATATTTTTAGCTTTATTTAAAATTACACACCTGAAGTACAACTAAAAGTAACAAGAATAAAAGCAGGATGAATACACATACCAATGGCTCATTACGAAACTTTATACTGTACTAGTAATCTTAAAACACAAAAACATATGAGATCATACAGTCTAAATGAATCAGATGATTTTAAAAACAAACAGCTGTTGGATTTTCTATGACTAATATATGCTGTTATTCTATTAAGAAAAGTTTTAATACAAGAATTTATATCATCACAGGTCACACTGCTACTGTGGAAACCAGACACCACTTGTTTCCGACAAAAGGCAAGAGACTGAATGTAGATTAGAATGTCCTGGTGAAAGTGGCAGTAAGTGTGGAGGGCATTGGAGGAATTCCATATACAGGACCGGAGAAGGTTGTACTACACTGCATCTTGTACTTAATATAAAAATTTCAATACACGAACACACCACTACTAAACATATCGCAGTTTTTTTCTAATTATGTTAATGTCACTATGATCTTGTACATAATGAAATAGGCAATTACTGTCATTAGTGTTACATCTATTTGGGCCTATAACAGGGGCGGCTCATTCTTAGGGCACTAAGGTGTGCAGCTCCCAGTTTAAATCATATCATTAAACAATCCAATATCACTTATCGTGAAAAGTCATTACATGTTTCTTTAATACTTTGGACAAGAAAATGTTTTCGTGTTAGATAATAGCAGAAATGTTTTTGGAACAGCATGCTTCACATGGCGCTGATTCTATCGCGCCCATTTCTCCAATCCCCCACTCTGTCCAAAGTTGAATGAACTTCTAAGCTTATAGGCCGCATTTACACTGTGACTCGGACGCAGTGGCTGCCACACCACGTTCAGCAGAAAGTGGCGTGATTCACTCAGTATAACTAATCGCAGACTATTGATAATATGAGATTTGCTCTTTTTAGTGTTTATAGTTTCTCTGGTGTGGTTAATTCAGTGTGGGCATTTGTTTAGTGTTTAGGTTTTGAGTTTGTGTTTTTTTAATAGCTTCATGAATAATTTAGGGAAATATTGTGGTGTCAAATTATTAGGTGTTGTTTTAACATTTTATCCAATATGGATAATTCAGTGCAGGCGCTTAAAGCAATAACTTTTGCAAGATTAACTCTTGATCAAAAAATTTTACTAAACTCATTAGGCCAATTCCTGAATTCTGCATGATGCAAACAGAAAATAAGAAAAGTGAGAATCGTGTTTTCAGAAGGCAACTGCTTTCGAAAGATGCATACCAAAAAGTGACTGGATCTGTGGCTGTGACGTTCATAAATCTTTGTTCTGTTTTCCATGTATTTTATTTTCTCCCAGAGACAGTGGCGATTGCTTGTGGACTGTAAAAGGGGTTAATGATACAAAACATCTTACACAGAAAAAATTAAGAAGCATGAAATATCTGTCAATCACATGAATAGTGTTGTTGATCTTTCTTTGCTAGGCAAAGTAAACATACTGTCTAGTCTGGACTTGCAATTTAGACAAAACATTGAAAAGCAAAATATTCAAGTCAGCAAGAACAGACATATTTTAAAATGGCTAATTTCATGTATCGAATTCTGTAGTGTTTTAGAGCTGGCTCTAAGAGATCATGACGAATCAGCATTGTCTACAAATCTGGGTGTATACAAAGGTTTAATTAATTTTACTGCAAAACTGGATTCTGCAATTTAAGACCATTTAGAATCGGCCACTGTATTCAAAGGTACATAAAAAATAATACAGAATGATATATTGGACTGTATGCTTAGTGTCTCCAGGGAATTTGTGGCAATCGAATGTGTTGAGACAACTGATGTAACAAACCACTGTCAAATGGTATTAATTTGTAGGTATGTGTTTAAGAGGTCGGTATACGAAAGGTTTTGGGGATTTCTCAGTCCTGAAGGTAAATGTGCAGAAATCTTAGCAAAGTGCACCATTGCCAAAACATCATTCCTATTCTGCACACATCAAAGGAAAAGTTAATAGCTCAGACTTATCATTATTATCATTTTCCTCTTTATATAAATTTTTTAATTTAAATGCATAGGTTTATTTTATTTTTTATTTTGTTTATTAACAGATATTTGTTATAGAAGCATAATGTTTTTAAATTTGTAGTGTCAATTTTTATTGTCTTTAAAAAAGCACATAGTTAAAAAAACACACACACCATATATATTTTCGAATACAGTTTCATACTTATTCTGAAGACCTGCATATCTACAAATCTCATTTCTTTACAGTAATCTATACAGATTCTTGGCGTGAGAACAGAAATTTCCTTATGTACTCCTTTGAGCTTTCTGTCTTCATCGTCTAAATAACAACCCAGGTATTCGTGCTGCAGTACAGCTGCAACAGACATATTGCATGTGCACACAAATTAAAAGCATACACATGCACTCTTGCCAGTCCACAATAACAATGCATGCATGCATGCATGCATGCGCGTGTGTGTGTGACTATTCAATTCTTCTTCTGGATCATTTATGATGAACAAATCTACATTGGAGTACTCTTCCAAACCTCCTGGAAGTAAACACAGCTCTTCCTGGTTGATCAGGTTGCAGTTGATGTTCAACATACACATGATAGTTCTGTTTGAATATTCGTCTATATTATTTCCATCCAATAAATTGCCAAAGATGTGGTTAACAATTAAATTTTCGTTGTATATGAGTCTGTTGGGAATATTAATAATGTTTCCACCATGCTCAATAGGAAGAGTTCCATTACCCAATTGAAGAATCTACTCATTCTTTGGCACTGGCAAGCATGTTTTGGGTCAAATGAAGTATGGTCATAAAGATCCAAATTATAGTTGTTTGAATTTTACTCACCATAGGGACTACCGGTAATACCTGCCTGTAATCTCCACCAAACATTATCACTTTTCCACTCATTGGAACTGAACTTAACAAAAGATCTTTACATTCATTGTGTCTTGAAATATATAATCTATTACTGTAGCAGGGATCATTGACACCTCGACAGATAGAATAACTGGTTCTTCACATAGAACTGTAGCTCTTTTGACATAGCCTTGATGGAGGAAACAGAAGAAGACAACACAAGAACAGGAAGATCAAATAACTGATGGAGTGTAGTTCCTCCAGCCAAGAGTAGCGCAGTTATGCCAGTCCATTCTGCTGCTAATGGGATATGAACTTGTCCTCTAACAACATTCAGAATGGTTGCATAAACAAAAGTCTTGGCATATCCTCCTGGGCTTCTAAGAAGAACGGCTTCTCATTTGTCTTGCCCGCTATGGTGCACACAGTTCCATTACAACTAATTTCTATTCTTCATTTAATTTGCTGTACATCTTAGTCCCATGGCCAGCCTCTTCATTCACTTTGTGTTCAGGCTTAATAAGCACTGGATTATTTGGTTTTGGCAGACCGATAATCTTGTAGTACAAACCATTAGTTCTTAGAATGTTGTCTATATCCTGTAATGCTACATTTTCAGCTGCATTTCCTTCAAGGGCCTGCATATCCTCTGTCACTGGTGTTTAAAATCCTCTACAATTGAAATGGTGATGTTGATTCACAGAAGCAGCAAATTAATGTGAACAACTCTCAAAGTTGACATGGTGTGTGTGTGCTCTGCATTTCTCCCAAACATATGTGCCACTCTGTGTTATGTTCAAGCAACGTGCATACAAACACTGCTTCTGTATATGACTGACAAACTATACTGTTGTAACTGTGTAGATCAGCAAATGATGTTGCTCCTTTAATACAAAGTAGTAACACATACATAAAATCTAATCTGGTATGATCGTTTGGCACAACAGCATACATCCTCCTTATAATTCTGCCACTGTTTCTTTTTTATGGAACCCCGGTAAAGTCCTGAAATGCTGGTATTGGCAAGCGCAGGGATCACATCAATTAACATCAAACCATACTGTCAATGTTGTACATTTTGTTGACGAGTTTCTTGGATTGCATTTTCATCAACCCCTGCATGAATGTACACATTATGTTATCTATCTTCATATAACTATCATGTATAACTATTGTATGTGACTTATCATGCATGCACATTCTATTGCAATATTGTCTAAATAAAGTTCTTTGGTTCACATGCACTGTTTACAAGCATATTTTATAAGTGATAACATGAATATTGTCTAGATTAGATGACAAGAATATGATACTGTCTAGATTATAGTAGTATGATTTTTTTTTATAGTAGACAAATCAGATACCGCAGTTGAATGTCAGATGTCTGCAACAACAGTGAACAACCAATTTGTTTGTGCAAACACTGTAGTCTTTGAAGAACATTTTGATACAATTTCACAAGTAAAATGGAAACGCCTTGTTCAGATACCATCTCATCCAGTAAGAAAATTGTATTTTTCAGGAAGCTGTTAATTTTTAGTGAATGATTGCATAGAATACAGATGGATGAAGTGGCAAGTAGTTGTATACATACCAAGTAAGAATACAGATGGAAATTACTAACAATCTGTAACTAATAAATCTCTTATCAATACATGCCACAGATAATAAAATACAATTAAAACACCATCTTCCTTGCCTAATAACAAATAAGACAGTAATAGACTAAAACAAATAATCCCACTAACAGAAATAATTAGTGTGTTGCATAATTTCAAATAAAAATTGGACATTAACTATAGTATGTGGGAGGCATAAAACAACTGAATTGAAACATTTAACATTATTCTTATAATTTCATTATGTACACCTTGGATTTTACCTGATAACACTTACTTTTCAAAATAACTTTGGAAAAACAAATTGAATAATTATAACACTACCGACCCAGAACACAAATTTTTATATTGGTAAAAATATAAAATTTTTACCTTGTAGCCTGAACCAGTTATCGCTTATTATAAGCTTCATCAGAGGGTGCCACTGGGAGCGCTGTCCGTCTTGTTCTTGGCGACGGCACCATCTTTTGAAGGATCGATGTTGTGTGTGTGGGGTGTGATATGTTCAAATAATATGTGTGATTTGAATTGTGTCTGTTCGTTTAGGATGTCATTTTTATGTGTTTTTGTGTAATGAACCACGAAAATGACATCCTAAACGCAGGCAAATTTAAAAGTACGCAGGTACATATGGCTAAGTCATTTCAATGAACTTCATGCTTATAGTTAATACAAAACATAGTTAAAATTTGCAATAATTAAATTTACTTCAATACGCTGTACTATTTTTAACACACCTAGACACATGTGCTTGCTTGCACTCATACATGTGTGTGTGTGTGTGTGTGTGTGTGTGTGTGTGTGTGTGTGTGTGTTATGTAAATTCATAGGAACAGTTATTAACGCCTACCTAATCACCTTGTTTCCAGGAATATCAGTTTGTCATTTACAACTCTAGTCCTGATAATTCATTCACATCAAATGGTAAACTTGTCATAAAGCCCTTATTCCTTACTGACAGTCAAGTGAAATATGGGAATCTGGAGCTACCAGAGTAAGTACAGTATTTATGCATATCTAGAATAAATGTCTGTAAAAACTGTCAATTTGAACTTGGACTTGATAGGATATGGACATTTACTGGACATGATTCACGTTAGTAAAGGTCTAGATTCAGTTCAGTAGCTATCTTACTAGTTCGTATTTGACAATACTAAATAAAAACTTTTACTTAATCTATTTGTATGTTATAATAATTAAAGTAAAATAAAAAATGGAGTATTAATATTAAACCAGTATGTTAAATTAAAATTAATAAATACTGTAGAAAGATAATCAAAATTGTATTCAAAGAAATAGTCTTAAGATGTAATAATCATACAAAGAACATTCAAGACCATATAAAATAGAAACTAATTATACTTTTTACATATAAAAATATAACAAACACAACTGAAAGTTATTTAAAAATAACTTTAAATATAGCTGTAAATATTGTCTTGCTTCATTTTGTTAAGTCTCACTTGGTTCACAGACACTTTACCTATTATTTTCTCTATGATCTGAATCATTAGACTCCATCTTAATGCTTTCTATTATAATTGTTAGTGTGTGATCAGAACCACTTCAGGAATAACATAAAGTTTATTCGAAATATTACCAATTTGTTTATGGCTGGAAAAGTGGTTCTGTGGAGGTGTTGCCTTCAGTATCTCATAAGAAGGCATGAAAAATTATAGTTTCACAGGCATAAATGAATAAATATTAAGCAATGTTACTTAAAAATACTGTTTGTTAATGTAAACGTAACAGTAGAATCTAATTTTAAATATTAATTTAGATTTGTAGTATAGTAATGTCTTAAGGACAAATAAAAAGATTACTTAATATGATAACAATATGTAAAAATATCTAAAATCTCGTCTCTTCTTATTGGTTCTAACTAATAATTTAGTATATAATCTGGTATGTTACAATTGGGTCAATAGTTAACTGACTTAATTTCCTTATTGGTATTTGCTATACTGACGAGACAGATAACACGTGTGATTACATAACTTTTTGCACATGCTGTGTGAGTGCCAGGATTGTGGGTACCTTCTCAGTCTTTCCAAATGCGCCTTCCAGATTAGGATTGATAC
This sequence comes from Magicicada septendecula, assembly GCA_034769895.1. Lineage (NCBI taxonomy): Eukaryota > Metazoa > Arthropoda > Insecta > Hemiptera > Cicadidae > Magicicada > Magicicada septendecula. The sequence goes on from CM068372.1 coordinate 172,464,478, forward strand.
ATTGTAGAAATTATAGTGTATGATAGGACTCAATAACATGACCATGATCTGATGGTTAAAAATAATATTTTACACATATGTTAATGAAATGATAATGTTTAATGACAGTTGTGCATCAGTATTGAAACAGTACAAATAGGTTGAGTACTGTGCATAGCACCAAGTAATTTAAATAAGTGATTAGAAGACATAAATAACGCATTTTGGTAATAATAATCATTCAGCCTGCAATATAAACTGTAATAGAACTTGAATGTTGAGACAGGGATTAGAGCCAGCTGCTCACTGCATGTGTGTACACACGTGATAGGTTTGTGTGAGTGCGACTAGTTCATTCATGAAAAGCACCACCCTTTTCAGTAACGATATAAATTATTGTTTTAACTTAATTTATAATGCTTGTGTGCATGGTAGCAAAAAACTAAAGACACCAAAATGTGTGGTTAAAAATAACAAACATGTGTATAAAAAATAGTGAAAAACATACAAAAATATTGTTAATGGGATAAATCCGCTAATAGTCCAAGCCACGTATTTTATAATCAACTTAACGCTATGTAACTCACCGTCTGTGGTTTAAGTAAATGTCTTTATACAATTGACATGTTTCAGGACACTTGTCCCATCCTCAGAATATTTAAAAATATTCTGAGTGCGCTGTCGGTTACCGTGCGGTGTACACCGAAAATTGTTGTGTGCATACTTTGTGTGGTGTAATTGTGTTTTGTGTTATGTGGATTTTAATATTTTTAATATATTGACGACTGTGCCATCGTATGATGGTATGAAGAGACTTTTTTAAATATTCTGAGGATGGGACAAGTGTCCCGAAACATGTCAATTGTATAAAGACATTTACTTAAGCCACAGACGGTGAGTTACATAGCGTTTAGTTGATTATACAAAAAGTGTTAGTGTAGGAAGTTAAAAATCAATAGTAATTAGAGTAATTAAGATAAAGAAAAATGGTTTGTGCATGATGAACGCCTAGAAAATTACCGCTCAAATGAATGTCGGATAATGTGCTAAAGACTTCGTAATTCGCGAAAGGCGAGCAAATTAAGTATCATTAGAAAGCGTGGGGTAAGAGTGACGCTCTTAACAATTTCAAACATGCAGAATATTGTCGAGACACGATTTTTGGTGCTCTGGGTATAAATACGAGGACGCACAAACATCGTTATCTTTCTCATCAGGCCATCTTAGCGGCCGGAGGCTCTGCTCAAGAACTACAACTTTTCTTTGTTCGACTACTGATGTAATCGGAGGCTATGTCCAACAACTAGAACTTCTAGATTTGATCGACGACCATGGCAGCCAAAGAATCTACTTAGAAACAACAACCACAGTAGATCAACCACAAGCAGAGTACGAGAATCCAGTGTAGCAGAGTGCGAGGATCCAATGATACAGAGTACGAGCATCCAATGATCCACAGTACGAGCATCCAATGATCCAGAGTACTAGCATCTAGCAGACGGGGTACAACTAGACTCCTAGAATACCCGACTCCAGGACTTTCAGGACCAAAGAGGATCATCCGTATCCAGGACTGAAGAGGACACGCTTAAGATGTACCACACAAATAACCAGGTGACAAATAACCATGCATTTATAAGAAACTGAAACCGAACCAAATACTTTAAATATTAAAGAAAAAAAATGAATAAACAATTCAATTCTAGTATGAGTCAAGTAACTGTATAGTTGTAGATATGTTTTTGTTTGTACGTTAAGTACAGTAATATGAAAGACTGTGTAACGATAAGAGTTAGCAGTAACTGTAATTTAAAATATAATTGTTAGTAGTAAATGACAACCTTGTCAGAGAAATTAATAGAAAGCAATGCATACGCCATAACAAAAAGAAATTAATATAAAAAATTAAAAGAGTAGATAATCAGTAACATAATTGAGCAAGCTGAGAGCAGCATAGAAAATTAATAACAATGTATTAGCAATAAGGTTTTATAATATGTTTTTGTGTCAAATAAAACTACGAATTATACATAGTAGGTACTTAAAAATACGAATCATTTGGAATCGTAAAATAAATAAGAAATTAATGTGTAATCTGAGATTGCAAATTATATGTAATAAAAATGTCAAAATAATAATGAGTTTCAAAACCGCAAAACAAATAAAAAAAAAGTGTTAATAAAAATTGAAATGATTTATAAACAAATCAAATAGCATTATTATTATTATGATTACAACCTTCATTCTTTCACACACACGAATTTAATGTAATGTAATGTACCTAAAGATATTCACACATCAATTAGTAAACACATTAAATTTGGTAGTGTTGTAAATGGCTTCCAGAAACGTAGGGCTATCACATTAAACTCGTTAAGTTTTGTAAATGTAGCCCAAGAGCGTGGGGCGCGACCATAATCATTTAAAGATTAAAATTTTTTTATGTTAAATGAATGCTCTAAAGAAAAGTGTGTTAAAGAAAAAAATATATTGTATGGAATAACTAGTATTGTAGTAAATGTTATTAAAATGTTATTTCAAATTGTTGTGTATTATAAGAACACAACTGCCGCTCAACAGGTAATAAATTGTAAATGAGGTGTAATCGTAATAGTAATATAATAATAATTATTTATAATAATACATAATAAATAAAGCATAGCATAACCGGGTATGACCAATAATAAGTCTTTTAAATTAAATTATAATATAATAAAGAATAAATAAAAAATAATTCAATATGGCAGTATCGGGAAGTTTAAGGATGGAGAAAGCAATCGTAGATATGATGGAAGCCATGTTTGACAGAGTAGGTGACAAACAAACAGAAAAATTAAAAGAAGATTATAGAAAACAAATAGAAGAGTTAGAAGAATTTTTTTGAAAACAAACAGAAAATTTAAGAGAAGAAAGAAAAGCAAAATTAGATCAAGATATCGTAGATAATACTACACAATTAGTACCTACGGATATCGACACTAATACGCGTATAAACGCACGTGGAAATATAGTTAAAACAGCACTTGATAAACAACCTATTAAAATCAAAAATAAACTCGAAGGAATGTTAATAATTAATAGTAATGCTTCTAAGGAAATAATTGATCCTAGAGAAGATTATAAAATAAAATATAAACAATCATACCTTGTTGGCAAGAATATCCAATTGGCTTGTTACACTCATAATATTAAAACAATTAAAGAAATACGTGTAACATGATCAGAGATCATCACACGCAATGAGAGTAAATGATACAAATATCGACCGAATGGTAATTATAATGATAATCATAATTATAATTATAAAAACAACAGAGATTATAAGCCACGAATGAAAAAGCGGTCAACTGTGTATGTAGGTTCACTAACGCAAGCTAGTGAGAACGTGGAATGCATGCGGTAAGAGAGGGAGGGGAGAGAGAGAGAGAGAGAGAGAGAGAGAGAGAGAGGCGAAGAGAGAATTCGTTTCGTCTCATGAAAGAAAAAAATTCTCACATATAATGTACAAGTTACACAGTCAAAACAGACATTAACACAATGAGGGTGTGGAATGGAAATTGTTATATGTCGGCGACTAGGCTACAAAGGAACAATACCCAACGTCTGGTCGACGGACCCCATGCACTGTGTAGTCTAGACTAGGGTGAATTATAGGACACTCAACGCTCTATTGTAAATAATAATTTATTATTTTTAAAATAGTACGATTTGAACTATTAATAAGATGTGAATAATAAGATGTAAATATGTCAAGAATTGCCATTTCTATGGAGATATAATGTAATGAACTCTTGTGTACTACAAGGAATTCTAGCCAAAAGAGTGTAAGGAAGGAAATCTACACATAAAAAAGAAGTCATTATATTTCAAATGAATGTGAAGATCTACAATAATGAAGAATGAAGTACGTCGATTACCTATTCAATTCGAAGTTAGCAATGAATTAAAAAGAAGGCTACAAAATATAATAAGAAGAATCAAGATGATGGTAAGAAATCTAATGAATCAATCTCAACTATCAGCTCAATATAAGATATGATTGTTGTCAAATGAAATGTTATTTAAGCTAATCAAACCAACTCAAGAGAGCTTAGCTCATGCATCGGCATTAAAATGATTATTTATCCCTTAATTAATAACATGTGGTGAAAAATTAAAAATGAATTAAAGAAATGTTATGATTGTCAGACTGCTAAGAACCTAAATCTTCACACCTATGTGGAAATCCAAAATATACAGAAGGAAGCGAAAGGGGGAGTTAAGGGCAGAAACTCTTGGAACCCATTACCACGATCAAGTCGGAGGGTTAAACACATACTAGTCTATATAGACATGTCTTCCAAGGCAGTTCGTCTGTATCCAATTATGCGACCCACCACTAAAGCTGTCATAAAAATTCTGTTACAAAAGTATATTCCAACACATGGCAAAATGGAGAGAATTCTTAGCGATTAAGGAGTGCAATTCCAAAGTGAGGTATGGCATAGAATATTAAGAAAAAATGGAATACAACCCATACTCACATCCATCAGACATTCACAGGGAAATTTAGCCGAGAGAGTGACCAAGGAGTTGGGTAAATATTGTAACACGGCGCTCTGTACGTGTTCTTTAAAAATGTATATGTTGTGTGTTCGCCTCACACTGGTGTCGTTACTTCTGTGTTTTGCGCTAGCGATTTCCGTAGCGATCCTTCAATTACCAGTACAACGCGAGTGGAAACCTTACCTGTTGTTTCATAGGTGTTTAATAATCCCGGGTGGCGCCAAATTGTTTACTCAAACAATTAAATTAATAAATATTGTGGTTTAGCGATCTTAGCTATGATGACCTGGAGCATTCAAATTTGTTCCCGCCTTCGTTCGACCTACTTAATCAAGCAGGTTGTTCGTAGAGTTGGCGGCGTGAGCGCTTGCCATCATTCTCGCCGGTCTCTGCTATACAATACACAATTTATACAATACACTTCCCTATGAAATAAAAACAATGGTTACACTCTGTACTAGTTTCTTTAATTATTGATTGGTGATTATTCAGTTTGACAATAAAATTATACGTGGTTATTCAACAATTTTGCACTGACAATTAATATGAGTCTAGTATAGGGTGACCAAATCATTTTCGGAGAAAACCGGGACACAACCAGCTGGGCTCCAATGGACCCCCCCCCCCCGAAATGTACCCAGGTTTTTTAATTTTTTTAATTTTTAATATTAATGTTTTGTTAATACATTTTGTTAACCCGATGATAGCCTATTTACTATTAGTAAAAAGGATAAAAACAAATTTACTCTGATTTATTTCTACAATATCTGTTTAATTAATGATATTTAATATACATAATAAAAAACAAATTTATTATGATTTTTCAAAATATTATAGCCATGAAATTTTTAATAAAGTAAAATTAACATAAGCTTTAACTATTACTGAGCGCTTGTAGATGGGGTTGATTGTCCTTGGAGAAACGGGTATTTTTCACTGCTTCCAGCCTTCTTGATCATGTCTTTGTTCTTTGAGATGTAGTGGTAAAATTCTACACAGTCGATTTTGTAGTTGTACAGGATCTGTAGGATTGCTTCAAGAGAATTCACCTCCATTCTGTTCATTTCATCAGTCAACTGGATATTCATGAACGAAAATATTCTTTCTACATTGGCATTATGGGCTGGTATTTCAAACAAATACCTTGCAGTTATTACCATCTCAGAGTACTGCTGAAGATGGTCACAGCTTTTAAAAAAACTCACCCACTTCTCATGACACTGCAATGGTGCTTCGTTTTCATCATTCCACTTGTGAAGATTTTCTTCAACGAAATTTGTCAATATCCCGAATTGATCAAAGAGAATGGAGTCATCGATTTCAATTGTTTCCCCCTTCAAATAAGAAACTGTCTCTTCAACACTTTCCCATTTTGGCACTCTCTTCAATAACATCCAATCAAACACCGACAATAATGGTGAATATGAGGTGCTCCACTTGCTCAGATATTCTATACAAGTGTCATAAAAGTTGTCAACTTCTTCTTTAAAGTCCTTTTCTGCTGATTGTGTTACTTCTGCTCTTTTAAGAACAGATTTAACATTAAAAGAAATGAACTGCTGCTCTTTTCTCTTAGTAACAGTTTCAAGAGTATTTTTCAGGACATCCTTTACCTCTATTACGCTTTTCGTGCTCCCCTCAATTTCCTTTATTCCATGCTGCAAAGTGCTAAGCTGGCTGTGAATGAACCATAAGTAGGCTTCACTTAAAGGATTGCTGAAAAATTTAACCAACATTTTGGGGGCTTTGTCTTCATTTAGGAAAAAATCTTTTAAGGGTTCAAACAGCCTGATGACGCGTTCAACTGCTAGAAATAGTGATAACCAGCCGGTTTTCGAGTGACACATTACATTCATATATTCAGTCCCTACATAATCGCAAAACTCCTTAAGCCTCTCTGTTCTAACTGTGTATATAGAAAAGTACGAGAATACCTTCACAATGATAGTTTCAACATCACAGCTCAAACTATCAGCAGATGTCTGCATGCAATTGTGTAAAACATGTGCAGGCCAGCCTATCCCTTCAATGTTTTCATGCAATGTTGTCTTTAATTTAATAAATTCATTACATTTGCCTTGTCTTTTTAAACCACCAAAGTTGGTGTTCGTATTGTCTCCACAAAGTGCCACACATTTATTTTTTTCGAGATCAAACATTTCAATAGTATTCATACAAAACGTTGAAATTTCGTCAGATGTTTCATTAGATAGGGAACTCACCTTCAAAAGTTTGGACTGAATTCCTTCATTAATATCGAAAAACTGAACAACAAACGGAAATATTTTAGCAGTTTTATGATTGCTGGCATCAGTGGATATCTCTGAAGACTTTTTGAAGTTCTCAAGGCTTTCCTTTAAACTCTGGGGAGCAATAACTCCTTTTACTAAGGCTGATACTTTAGTTCTTGACGAACTAAATTTTTTTGCAATGGAAGAATCATCAAACATAACGCTATTAAGCTTATTAGAACAATGACTAGATCTAAAGGTTTGGTGATGTTTTACCGTGTGGTAGGCTAGTGTAAGCTTGGCTGCTCGAACTTTTGTGTCTTCACTTGATTGAGGTTTTACAAAATAATTTTTTAGAGTTTTAATACAGCTCGGTGCACTAAATGTGTTTCTTTGACTTGATGTGATCAACTATGTCAGAACATGACTGATACTAATAAAACAGTTACATACCGAACACTCTGATTCTTAATCAAATCGACCTTTCTTGATAAAATTCCACTCCTTACAATAACTGTCACTGAATTTGCAGGCACGTTTCGGCATTGCGTTTTGCAACTCAATGGCAACAATACGACTAATACGAAAAACCACCAGTACAGCTTCTATGACATAACATCAACAACTACACTATTCTGACAATGACAGTGGCAAGTGGCGCGACAATCGGACAGTTTTCATAACTCTTCTCAAGTTGCAACGCCTGGAACTGTTTAAAACTACTCTCCAGCCCCAGTACCGCTCAAAATAAATTATTGTTTCAGTGTATCAATATTGATACTGTGATTACTGTGGGACTATGGAGGTTAGAGAAATAAGCTAAAATGTATCAATTTATCATGTCGTATTCCGTTTAATCGAGCGAAATCTCTAAAAACTTATGAGCGTCCCGAAACAATTTTTCGGGACACTGTATGTTATGATGAAAAACGAGGACAATCACGGTTTTCCGGGACGTTTGGTCACCCTAGTCTAGTATCTCTAGGGTTTGGTGAAAATCAATTTTGAACGAACGATTTAGTTAACTATGGCTACTGTGTTGTCTGTTTACATTTATTATCGTTCAAAATCTGGGTCCTTGTGATTACAAGAAAAATATTAATAATGATTACAATAAAAAGTACACTACCTTACATTATTTGAACTTAAATAATATAATGTGTAGCTACAATTTGTTCCTGCAGTGTAGTAAAGTGTGTTTCAAAAGTTCACAATTTAACACTAGGTTAGTTTCTTAGTTAATAAATTTTCAGTGTTTGTTTATTTTACTTAATCTTTGAAAGAAATTATATTCAGTTTATAGTGAGAGTTCATATAACTGTGAGAAATGTTTAAAGTGAGTTTATTTCTGGAATTTGGGTAATTTAATGATACTTATCAATTCAGTAGGCTTGAGATAAACCGTTGTTCAGGTGAAATAGAATAGTCATCAATTTTGAATAATTTGGGCTGCTGGCATCTTTTTCATGTTAGCTGTGCTAATTTCTTCATTCAATTTTTATTTAAATTGGTCCTTGGCATCCGTTAAATGTTATTGTTCCTCGTCTTCTTCTTACTTGTTCATCTTTTTGAATTTTGATTACTTTTTATACATTTTAAATTAAAATTTAGGTCATTCAAGATCTGGCGTCTAATCTGGATGGGCGTCACTTATAGAGTACTACAAATTAACGGAAAATTTGTAACCAACGGTCTGTTGTCATGGTTACGAATAAATTCTGATTGGTTGATCATGACTTTATAACCATTGTTATCAATTTTGAATATTTATTCAAAATTACTGTATATCTTCTGATTGCTTTTATTCTTCTGTCTTCCTTCCTAAGTATTAAATATTATCACTACTGTTTGTATTTCCTTTCAAAGATTATGTTGATATCCCATAAGGTTGGGTTCTTAAAAATATTAATGTTTGTACAATTATGTTAATATTTGTTAATTACATTTCTCTTCTAATTTAAGTCCTTATTCTAACATTTTTCTTTTAATATGATTTACAAATTATCCTTGGCTAGTTACTCGCCTTGGATTTGTTAATTTCTTTGTTAATTTTTTACAATTTATGGGTATTTATTTCTGACAGTTAGACATTTCATAGGCCTAAGTAGCCATTGATTATATTTACTTATTTTATACAAATTATATCTCATTTTAATCTAATGTGCTTTGTTTTGTTATTATAATTGATTGGTTTATTTGTTGATGTTTTTTGGATTTGTTTTTATACTATTTGTATGTTTCTATTATTTTCTATATCATGGCTTGTTAATTATTTCCTAACTGATTTTCTAGTGTAATTAGATCTGTATTGTTTTACCTTCTTATTTATCTATTTTGCCCTTGTTAACAATATGGCTACTACTCACTATTCTTTAACATCTAAAACATAACATCTAGGCCTATGGTCTGTACAATTCCTTCAGCCATATCCTATTCATAAATTTAATTAAACAATTTTTTAACAGTTATTAGGTAAAGTTGGCTTACAATTCATTTCATTCTTGATTATTTTTTGGGTGATAAACATCATCACACCATTTAAACTTACTTAATTGATTGTCCCTTATAACCTGGGGTGTTTATTGATTTCATTTTTAATTTCTTATTTCTTAAATAATCTCTACCTTCTATCCACGGTAACACTAACTGTTTACCTTTCATGGGATTCTCCCTTTTAAATACTATTGTATACAATTAAACTTAATACTATTAATAATAAGATTCTTTTTTAACTAATAATGTCACCATCAATCTTCAGTGTTCATTACAGATTATTATCTGTTTACTTCTAATACTATCATTGACAACATTGTTAATTATTAATATGGTTCACCATTAATCATTTAGTGTTTATTTTAGATTATTAAGTGTTTATTCCTATTAATAGGGTTTCTAATTATTTTGGGGTCTTACACTTTCACTTTTGCACTTCTTAAATGTTTACATTAAGTGTTTATTAGTGGGTAATCCCTATAATTACTTTTTCTTTGTCACTTAGTTAATTTTATTTTCTCACCATCCCACTATCTCTCTCTTTACAAATATTACTTATACTATTAATAAGTTATGTCTTTATCAAGTTCTTTATTACATATAACTCTAATTCTTGGGTTAGTGTACTTTTATTTTTCACATTATTTTATTGGGTTTTATCAAATCATTTACATTTATCTTTTAATCGATAATAATACTTATTTTTTATATTGGTTAGTTATTGTTTTTTCGTTTCCAATATTACATTTGAGTGTACCATTTCTCCTTTTCATATTCTATATTATTTGTCTGTGTTTTCTCATTCGGTTTCACTTTATTTCCTTTATACTTGGTTTGTTTCATGTTCATTTTCCTTATTCATCTTATTTCATTTCATTTTATTTTGGATTTCCCCTTCCTTCAATAGGTTTCTTTCTTATTTGGTTTCATTTTTCCCTTCTTATTTTGTTTCTTTTTATTTGGTCAATCACTTTCTTATTCGGTTTGTTTCTTCCCTTCTCCTTTTGTTTCTTTTTGTTTGGTCAATCACTTGGGTTAGGCCATGTCATCGTTTGTTGCGTCATTGTCATTTTATTTTCATTATTTTAAACATTTTATTATATACGAATTATTTTTTATATTGTGGATTCATCTTTTTTTTATTCCTGGTATTGGGGTGGCTTATTTGTGTTGTAACATAATGCCTCTCCTTCAAAATTGATCATTTTGGTAAAACACTAGCGTAGTTTTTTATGAAATTATCAGTTATTTATTATTTTTTCCTTTTCTTTCTTGTATATTTCTTCCTTCTTTTTTCTCTTCTTACATGATTCACTCCATTTTATTTAGATCTGTCTTTTACTTATTTCCATTAGTGCGTTCTCCCTTTTATATAATTTTTTCCCTAACGTTTAGTAGCTGGTTTCTTCCATTACTACTCATTTTTTCTGAGACCAGAGGAACATCATCTCTGCTCAGTTAATTTGATTGCTGGACCTATTCTCAGTCAATCTTAAATACCTTTTTTGTCATCTGTGACGTACATTAATAATAATATATTTTGGGATTGCCCACTTCATGGTTTTTTGGATCATTTTTTGCCTTTTACTCATTCTTTCTTCCGCTGTACCTTTGCTATATACTGTTATTTACTCATACAGTTGATTGTTTTTTATTTATTTTGTTGTTAATTTCATTATTTCTAACTTTTCATTAGTTTGTTTTTCTTTTCTTCTTGTGATCATTTTAATTATCTTAGACATCTTTTTTCTTTTTCTTGGTTGATTACCATTATTTTGCTTTAGCCATTTGTTGTATATTTGCTTTATACACTTTTTTTTTTTCTTATACCAGTTCAGTTTTTTGTTTTTTTTTTCTTTGAATACTCGATATTCTTTATAATGTTAGGTATTTGTCTTAGCAGTTCTTGCTTGATTTTATTTTTTGTTTATTTTGTTTTGTTTTAAATATTATTCTGAATAATTTTTGTAAGTTTGTTGTTCTTTCTTTATAAGAATTTTTGTAACTTATTCCTTATATTATATATATATTTTTTTTCTTTTTACTTTATATGTTATTTATACATTATTGTAAGGTGATCTTACTTTGTAGGAATTTTTATAACTTATTCCTTAATTTTATATTTTATATTATACCTCATATGTCATCGAAATATTGTTGTAAGCGGATCTTACATCTTTTGAATTTGGTAATTCTTAATTTGTTTATTATGGGTTATTTTTCCTCGTAAAACTTTTTTATAGAAGCTCCTTTTATCTTTTTTGTGATTATGTTACTTATTTCGTAAGTATTGTTACCATTGTCCTTGGTGATGACATAGAGTCCTATGTAAAATAATAACAGTTTCTTTGCTGTACCTTCAAGTGTACTGGGTAGTTCACAGTTTTTTATTAATACCCTTTCTCCTTCATTATATTTAATTATTTTAGGTTGGTTTTGAGAAAATTTTGCTTTTTGCTTCTCGATTTTCTCCATGATTCGGCTGTACCATTTGTTTTCATCATACGGGTCTTCTGGGTTTGTTGGAAAGTCTATTAATTCCTGTATCTCTCTATGTGGTTTTCTTCCAAACATCATTAAACATGGGGTGTTCTCAATAAAATGGTGGTAAATTATATTCAAAAATTCTTCGGTTGAAGTTAAATATTTCTGCCATTCCTTTTGATTATCATAGCAGTATGTTCTTAGAATACGTCCCACCTCTCTTAACACTCTTTCTGCGGGATTACTGCTAGGGTGGTATACGGATGTTTTATATGTTTTTATGTTTAATTTTAATAATTCATCTCTCCACTTTTTCCCTTTGAATTGTTCCGTGGTCTGTTATAATCATGTATGGTTTTCCAATTTCTGTGATGTATTTATTTTTTATGATGTCTAATATTTTCTTTGTTGTTGCTTGTTGCTCTGTTTATAGCGTATAACTTGGTGTACTTGGTGTAATGGTCCAATAGAATCACTATGAACTTGAATCTATGTTTCCCTCCACTACGTGGGAATGGTCCACATATGTCGAGAAACACTTTTTCCAGTTTGGCGTTTGAAGTGATGGGTATCATCATTGTTCCATCTTTTCTCTCGTTATTTGTTTTGACCATCTGACATATTGTGCAGGTTTTAATGTTTTTATTTACCTTTCTAGTTATACCTTTTATGAACATTTCTTCCTCTAATGCTTTTACCATTTTGAGTGTTCCCATGTGCCCGTATCTGACATGGTAGTCTTTAATTATTTTGTTTTCTAGTGAATTTGGAACTACTAGTTTCCATGTTCCTTGATTCTTTTTGGTTTTAATGAATAGTATATCTTTGTATATGCAATAAAAGTTATTTATAATTTCCTCAGATTCCAATAGTTTCCTTTGTAATGTTCAAGATTTTGGTATCTTGTTTCTGCTGTAGCACTATTTCGCTTATAATATCTTCTAGGTCCTTCCTATCCTTTAATATGTAATACACTTTGGCGATCTTCTCCTTTTCTCCTTCAAATGTTTGGTTTTCTACATTTATTCTGGACAATACATCCGCTGCTACGTTCTTCCGGCCTGGAATATACTCCCACACAATATGGTATCTTGCAGAGCAAGTATCCAACGTGTAAGTCTACCATGACTCAATTTGCATTGTTTGAGGAACGATATAGACTTATGGTCACTTCTGACTGTGATGGGATACCCTAAGATGTAGGTTCTGAACTTCCCACATGCAAATACTATGCTGAGCAGTTCTTTTTCTGTAACGTTGTAGTTACGCTCACAACTGTTTAGTATCCTGCTGGCAAAGCTGATGACCAGGTGGTTTCCTTCCTTATCTTCTTGGTACAATTCTGCACCTAGACTGACGTCGCTGGCATCGAAATTCAGATAGAAGGGCTGTTCAAAGTTGGGGTGATGTAGCATTACCGTTTCTAGAAATTTTTGTTTGATTAGTGTTAATACTTCCTCCTGCTCAGTTCCCCAAGTCCACTTGTCTTTTGCTGAGAGTTGTTTGGAAAATTTTGCGGTAAGATATGAGTAATTAGTTTGAAATTTTCAATAATAATTGCATATACCTAAGAAGGACTGCAACTGCTTCTTATTTTTTGGTGTGGGGAATTTCTGAATGGCTTCTACTTTTTCTTGGGATGGAGATATTCCCTGTTCGGTTAAGTTGAATCCCAGGAATTTGACTTTGTTGGCTATAAACTTCGATTTATCCAATTTTAGCGTAATGTTATTGTTGGACAACTTTTTTAATACTTGCTTGATTCGTTCACAGTGTTCGTCCCACTCTGAAGATGTTATTAGCAGGTCGTCCACATATACTGTTGTGAACTGCAGAGCCTCTTGACCTAAGACTTGGTCCATGCATTTTACGAACACTGCGACGGAGTTGATGAGGCCGAAAGGTAACCTCTTAAATTGGTAATTTCTTCCATCGAATATAAATGCCATATATTGTCTACTGTGTGGGTGCAGCTCCACGTGCCAGTACCCACATACAGTATCCCAGGTACTAATGTATTTGGTGCCATGAAACCTTTATAAAATTTCTTCAATTTCTCCCGGTGAAGTTCGGTCATTTATAATCATTTTGCTGATCTCTCGGGCATCTAAGCAGATCCGTACCTTACCATTCTTTTTGGGTATAGCTACTATAGGACTTGTGTATGGAGATTGGCTATACTCAATGATGTCCTCCTCCATCATTCTGTTTATTTCTGTTCTGACTTCATTTTTCAGGGAGTATGCTACAGGGTAAGATTTTCTATGGAAGTCTACCAGTTCATGGAAGTTAATCTTGCATTGGTACCCCTTGACCTTGCCTGGAGTATTGGAGAAAACCTGTTGGTATGTGTTATAAATTGCTATAAGATTTTCAGCCTGTTTCTTAGTTATTTCTTGTTGAGGTCGTTCTCCTTGGAAAGTTCTTATTTCCTCTATTTTCCGTTCCCATAATTCTCTACCTTCCTCTAAATCGGCCTTAATGATTGACGGTTCATGTGTTTGGCAATAGTAATTTTTTAATCCTGGATCCTGATTCAAAGCTGTTGGTGTAGGGTTACAGTTTATAATGTTTGCAGACCATATTCCCCTTTCAGAAGTCAGCAATACTATTCCTTTTTGCAGGTTGATGACTGCCGAATGTTGTCTCAACACGTCGCATCCTATGACCATATTAAATGGCAGTCCATTTGGTACAAGAAATACAATAGGTATGGTTGTGTTCTGATTGTCCAATTCTAAGGAAACTTGTTTTCTTATCGATTTATTTTGTTTGCCCGTGGCACCAATTATGATGATATTATTTATTGGTAGAGTGGGGATTGGCATCTGTGAGTTAGCTTGTATTCGCTCTAACTCTGGCTGGTTTATCAAATATATATTTGATCCTGTGTCGATCATGATTATTGTTATGGTTCCGTTGATGGTAGCCTTTATGTGTATGATTTCACTGTTTGTTTTAGGTAGCTGGTTAGCCTCTTCTTCTAGAAGTTCTTCTCTGATATTCTTGAGGTAGTTGTTTGATATGATTGTTATAACCTTGTGTTTATTTTGTGATGTCATTCGTCGTAGCAACCCAAGTGATTGGTCATGTGAAGGGTATATCTGGTTTTTCACTGACCTCTTTAGTTTAAAGGTTGTTGTGTATTGATGGCCAGACTATTGGACTGATCCGCGGTCTCATTGATCGGTCCTTGTTGGTCGCGTATCTGGTTCCTTGACGCTTCCGTGGTTCTACTTTCTGGGAATTGATTGTTATTTGTATTGGAGTTATTGTACCAGGAGTTTGTCTGCATGTTTGGACAATACCTCCTATGGTTAGGTTGTCTCCTCCCATTAATGAAATTAACCTGGCATCTAACGTCGCCTCTATTTTGGTTACTCCCGGTTTCCCTGTTGTACTGGTAATTCGGGTTATAACGGTTGCCATAATAGTTGCTATTATTGGGGTGGCCATTTGGACGTTGGTTCTGATCTGCTCCCCTGTAATTATTGTTTGCGGGGTGGTTGTTTTGGTCGTTCCTGTTATTTGGCTGGTTACCCGGATTATAATTCTGTTGGTTCCGGTTATATGGCTGGTTACCTTGACGGTCTTGATGGTTGATCTTAGAGGAAATAAATGAGAATAGAACACTGCTTAGGAGTATAGAGGTGAGGAAGATTAAGTTGATAGGGCATGTGATCAGACATAGTGCTTTTTTAACTAACATCTTTGAGGGCAAAGTAGTGGGGAAGAAGCCCAAAGGAAGACTAAAAACTGCATACTTCCGCAGCACAATGAGTGTCGTGAATAGTGGGTCCTATGAAGAAATGAAGAATATCGCAAGGGATAGAGTGACGTGGCTACAGCGACAAGGCATTGCCTTTAGGAATTAATAACCTTGATGGTCATTGACATTCCGGTTCATATTGTTTCGGTTGCCATTTTGGGTGTTGCTGTTGGATGGGTTGTAATTAGGCGCATTTTGATTTTCGCTCCACCTGTTGTATCTTTGGTTCACCAGTCGGTTTCTTTTGTACTGACCGTCATTTTCATGGTCCTCCAACAAACTTGCCATTCCCTGGATGGTTTTGATCTGACCCTGTCTCCTGGCCCTTTGTATCGCGTCCTCGTAGTGATAACCCAGCTGTATTACTAATAATTCTTCAGGTATTCTTGGTTCTAGATTCCTCGCCAAGCATACCTTCCCTAAGAAGTAAGATGTTAGTGTGTGTCCCACTTGCGGTTCATACCTCCCATTGCTGATGTCGTTCCTTACTACGTTTTGTGTGGATTCGGACCAATATTTTTCTCAGAATTGTGCCTTGAATTCCTAGGTACAGTTGATCTCCGGTCGAGTTGCCGTCCACCAATTGTCATGAGTGTCTTTGAACATTTCATCAATGAGGCTCCTTACCGTCGTCCATCTTTTTTCTCTGTTCTTTTCGATGAGTTCTTCCACTCTCTTAAGGAATTCTATGGGATTATGCCTGTAACACCGAACGTTTATTAATTCTCTGTTCTCGTTGGTGATAATGTGAGTACTGTGGCATGGTTTCTCCCTCAGTGCGTCCAACTCTTTCTCCCTTTGACTGATTCCTTGTATCTTCTCTTTGTTCTCCTGGGTCTGTCCATCGACTTTGTTGATGGTGGTGTATACTCTTTCCACACGATCACTGATATCTGTTTGCATTTCCTGGTGCCTCTCCTCCAGCTTCTTGAGCACCTCCTGTTTCTTTCTTTGGCATTCTACTGTTGTTGTTACTTGGAGTTCTTTTATTCGGTTTTTCCCGTCATCCTCAACTGCTTTAATTTTGCTTATGATTTCTTCTTGGGCCTTTGCTACCATTTCACTGGTTGTTTTTATCTTCTCATTATTTTCGGAGACCTTCTTTTTGATATCTTCACAGTATCCCTCTAACTGTTGTTCTAATTGACATTTTAACTCTTCTTTGTTCTTCTCATGGTCCTTCCTCAATTGTCCCCTCAATTCTTCCTTCAGTTCTTCATTTCTTTTTTGAATGTCCTCCATCAATTGCTGTTGTAGAGCTTCTTGGTTCTTCCGCAAAGTATCACTGTGTTCCTCCATTTTTCATTATTTTCTTCAATTTTGTTGTTCATTGTCTCAATATCTTCCCTTAAAATCCCATTTTGTCTCCGTGAATTTTCATTATTTTTTTGCTCCATTTGGTCTATTTTTTCATTATTTTTGTCTATTTTTCCATTAATATCCTCCTTCGTTTTCTTAAAATTTTCATTAGTTTTTTTCCTGGTTTCTGTTTAACTGTTCCACCATAATTCTCATCATTTCTTGGAAATGAGCGTCCACTGATTGGGTTGGTTTGTCTGGTTGATCCCCGACTGTTCCTTCAACTTCCGGTTCTGGTTGGGTTGGGTTTTCCGGTTGGTCCCTTTGGGTATCCTCTTCGATCGTTTCCTCGATTATTTCTTCCATCATTTCCACTTCTTCTCCCTTGTTATCTTCAGTTCCCTGCTTAGCTTTATATCTTGTAACCATAGAATGTTGCATATTTTCCCGTAATCGCCGCTAGTCTTCTTTTCTAGCCTCACCAGTTGGTCGCCAATCTGTAACGCAGAAATGTGTACGTGTTCTTTATATGTGTGACGTCTGTCTCGTTTAAGCCCCGCGATGGAAGCCAATCTGTAACGCGATGCTCTGTACGTGTTCTTTAAAAATGTATATGTTGTGGGTTCGCCTCACACTGGTGTCGTTACTTCTGTGTTTTGCGCTAGCGATTTCCGTAGCGATCCTTCAATTACCAGTACAACGCGAGTGGTGGAAACCTTACCTGTTGTTTCATAGGTGTTTAATAATCCCGGGTGGCGCCAAATTGTTTACTCAAACAATTAAATTAATAAATATTGTGGTTTAGCGATCTTAGCTATGATGACCTGGAGCATTCAAATTTGTTCCTGCCTTCGTTCGACCTACTTAATCAAGCAGGTAGTTCGTAGAGTTGGCGGCGTGAGCGCTTGCCGTCATTCTCGCCGGTCTCTGCTATACAATACACAATTTATACAATACACTTCCCTATGAAATAAAAACAATGGTTACACTCTGTACTAGTTTCTTTAATTATTGATTGGTGATTATTCAGTTTGACAATAAAATTATACGTGGTTATTCAACAATTTTGCACCGACAATTAATATGAGTCTAGAATCTCTAGGGTTTTGGCAAAAATCGATTTTGAACGAACGATTTAGTTAAGTATGGCTACTGTGTTGTCTGTTTACATTTATTATCGTTCAAAATCTGGGTCCTTGTGATTACAAGAAAAATATTAATGATGATTACAATAAAAAGTACACTACCTTACATTATTTGAACTTAAATAATATAATGTGTAGCTACAATTTGTTCCTGCAGTGTAGTAAAGTGTGTTTCAAAAGTTCGCAATTTAACACTAGGTTAGTTTCTTAGTTAATAAATTTTCAGTGTTTGTTTATTTTACTTAATCTTTGAAAGAAATTATATTATGAGAGTTCATATGACTGTGAGAAATATTTAAAGTGAGTTTATTTCTGGAATTTGGGTAATTTAATGATACTTATCAGTTCAGTAGGCTTGAGATAAACCGTTGTTCAGGTGAAATAGAATAGTCATCAATTTTGAATGATTTGGGCTGCTGGCATCTTTTTCATGTTAGCTGTGCTAATTTCTTCATTCAATTTTTATTTAAATTGGTCCTTGGCATCCGTTAAATGTTATTGTTCCTCGTCTTCTTCTTACTTGTTCATCTTTTTTAATTTTGATTACTTTTTATACATTTTAAATTAAAATTTAGGTCATTCAAGATCTGGCGTCTAATCTGGATGGGCGTCACTTATAGAGTACTACAAATTAACGGAAAATTTGTAACCAACTGTCTGTTGTCATGGTTACGAATAAATTCTGATTGGTTGATCATAACTTTATAACCATTGTTATCAATTTTGAATATTTATTCAAAATTACTGTATATCTTCTGATTGCTTTTATTCTTCTGTCTTCCTTCCTAAGTATTAAATATTATCACTACTGTTTGTATTTCCTTTCAAAGATTATGTTGATATCCCATAAGGTTGGGTTCTTAAAAATATTAATGTTTGTACAATTATGTTAATATTTGTTAATTACATTTCTCTTCTAATTTAAGTCCTTATTCTAACATTTTTCTTTTAATATGATTTACAAATTATCCTTGGCTAGTTACTCGCCTTGGATTTGTTAATTTCTTTGTTAATTTTTTACAATTTGTGGGTATTTATTTCTGACAGTTAGACATTTCATAGGCCTAAGTAGCCATTGATTATATTTACTTATTTTATACAAATTATATCTCATTTTAATCTAATGTGCTTTGTTTTGTTATTATAATTGATTGGTTTATTTGTTGATGTTTTTTTGGATCTGTTTTTATACTATTTGTATGTTCCTATTATTTTCTATATCATGGCTTGTTAATTATTTCCTAACTGATTTTCTAGTGTAATTAGATCTGTGTTGTTTTACCTTCTTATTTATCTATTTTGCCCTTGTTAACAATATGGCTACTACTCGCTATTCTTTAACATCTAAAACATAACATCTAGGCCTATGGTCTGTACAATTCCTTCAGCCATATCCTATTCATAAATTTAATTAAACAATTTTTTAACAGTTATTAAGTAAAGTTAGCTTACAATTCATTTCATTCTTGATTATTTTTTGGGTGATAAACATCATCACACCATTTAAACTTACTTAATTGATTGTCCCTTATAACCTGGGGTTTTTATTGATTTCATTTTTAATTTCTTATTTCTTAAATAATCTCTACCTTCTATCCATGGTAACACTAACTGTTTGCCTTTCATGGAATTCTCCCTTTTAAATACTATTGTATACAATTAAACTTAATACTATTAATAATAAGATTCTTTTTTAACTAATAATGTCACCATCAATCTTCAGTGTTCATTACAGATTATTATCTGTTTACTTCTAATACTATCATTGACAACATTCTTAATTACTAATATGGTTCACCATTAATCATTTAGTGTTTATTTAAGATTATTAAGTGTTTATTCCTATTAATATGGTTTCTAATTATTTTGGGGTCTTACACTTTCACTTTTGCACTTCTTAAATGTTCACATTAAGCGTTTATTAGTGGGTAATCCCTATAATTACTTTTTCTTTGTCACTTAGTTAATTTTATTTTCTCACCATCCCACTATCTCTCTCTTTACAAATATTACTTATACTATTAATAAGTTATGTCTTTATCGAGTTCTTTATTACATCTAACTCTAATTCTTGGGTTAGTGTACTTTTATTTTTCACATTACTTTATTGGGTTTTATTAAATCATTTACATTTATCTTTTAATCGATAATAATACTTATTTTTTATATTGGTTAGTTATTGTTTTTTCGTTTCCAATATTACATTTGAGTGTACCATTACTCCTTTTCATATTCTATATTATTTGTCTGTGTTTTCTCATTCGGTTTCACTTTATTTCCTTTATACTTGGTTTGTTTCATGTTCATTTTCCTTCTTCATCATATTTCATTTCATTTTATTTAGTTTTCCCCTTCCTTCAATAGGTTTCTTTCTTATTTGGTTTCGTTTTTCCCTTCTTCTTTTGTTTCTTTTTATTTGGTCAATCACTTTCTTATTAGGTTTGTTTCTTCCCTTCTCCTTTTGTTTCTTTTTGTTTGGTCAATCACTTGGGTTAGGTCATGTCGTCGTTTGTCATGTCATTGTCATTTTATTTTCATTATTTTAAACATTTTATTATATGCGAATTATTTTTTATATTGTGGATTCATCTTTTTTTTTATTCCTGGTATTGGGGTGGCTTATTTGTGTTGTAACAATATTTACGAATATACTGCCATAAACAACATAATAAATGGGCAGAATATTTAGCATTCTTTGTGAAAGCTATGAATGAAAATGACAGCGAAGCTACAAGCTACACACCAATAGAGATTGAAGAAGATCCACAACCCAATCGATTCTGGAGAGAGTATGTTCAGAAACCTGCTAATCAGAACTTACCCGTCCCAGTAAGCATCAAAATTGCACATGCAAAACGGAGAAGTATGAAGAAAGGTAATGAAAGAATTGAACGATTCAACAGAACTCACAAGTTACAGAAATTTAAGGTGGGACAGAAAATATTGCTGAAGACCAATCCAGTGGGAAAACAGAGTGATAATACGTCAAAGAAATTCTTCAGATTATACGATGGACCCTATACGTTGCAGAAACAAATTGGACAACAAACTTTCATCGTATATGATAACATAAGACTGAAAGAAGTAGGCAAAAACCACGCCAGCTCTTTAAGAAAATTCTACGAATAAATAACTAGGTCACTGTGATAATTAAAGGCAAACGCTACTTAAAGCGGATGTTATGGAACACACCAACTCAACAGGCATTGGGAGGGGATTAATTGTTCAGCCCGCCATGCATAAGGGTAAAGTAAATAATAAGCTAGTCATTATTATTTGAACTAAATGTAAATAAATGTGCTTGATAACATGTTTTAATATACTGTTGTCTAAAGTAAAAGGCAAAAAATTTGATAAACCAGTTATTAATTTTTTTTATTAGCAAGGGAATAATGCAACAGTACAAATAGGTTGAGTACTGTGCATAGCACAAGTATTTAAATAAGTGATTAGAAGACATAAATAATAATAATAATCATTCAGCCTGCAATATAAACTGTAATAGAACTTGCATGTTGAGACAGGGATTAGAGCCAGCTGCTCTCTGCATGTGTGTACACACGTGAAAGGTTTGTGTGAGTGCGACTAGTTCATTCATGAAAAGCACCACCCTTTCCAGTAACAATATAAATTATTGTATTTAAATTAATTTGTAATGCTTGTGTGCACGGTAGCGAAAAACTAAAGACACCAAAATGTGTGGTTAAAAATAACATACAAGTGTATAAAAAATAGTGAAAAACATTCAAAAAGTGTTAGTGTAGGAAGTTAAAAATCAATAGTAATTAAGATAAAGAAAAACGGTTTGTGCATGATGAACGCCTAGAAAATTACCGATTGAATGAATATCGGATAATGTGCTAAAGACTTCACAATTCATGAAGACAAACAAATTAAGTGTCATTAGAAAGCGTGGGGTAAGAGTGACACTCTTAACAATTTCGAACATGCAGAATATTGTCGAGACATGATTTTTGGCGCTCTGGGTATAAATACGAGAACGTGCAAATATCGTTCTCTTTCTCGTCAGACCATCTTAGCGGCCGGAGGCTCTGCTCAAGAACTATAACTTTTCTTCGTTCGACTACTGATGTAATCAGAGGCTATGTCCAACAACTAGAACTTCTAGATTTGATCGACGACCATGACAGCCAAAGAATCTACTTAGAAACAATAACCACAGTAGATCAACCACAAGCAGAGTACGAGAATCCAGTGTAGCAGAGTATGAGCATCCAGCGGACGGGGGATGCCTAGACTCCTAGAATACCCGACTCCAGGACTTTCAGGACCGAAGAGAATCATCCGTATCCAGGACCGAAGACGACATGCTTAAGATGTACCACACAAATAACATGGTGACAAATAACCATGCATTTATAAGAAACTGAAACCGAACCAAATACTTTAAATATTAAAGAAAAAAAATGAATAAACAATTCAATTCTAGTATGAGTCAAGTAACTGTATAGTTGTAGATATGTTTTTGTTTGTACGTTAAGTACAGTAATATGAAAGACTGTGTAACGATAAGAGTTAGCAGTAACTGTAATTTAAAATATAATTGTTAGTAGTAAATGACAACCTTGTCAGAGAAATTAATAGAAAGCAATGCATACGCCATAACAAAAAGAAATTAATATAAAAAATTAAAAGAGTAGATAATCAGTAACATAATTGAGCAAGCTGAGAGCAGCATAGAAAATTAATAACAATGTATTAGCAATAAGATTTTATAATATGTTTTTGTGTCAAATAAAACTATGAATTATACGTAGTATGTACGTAAAAATATGAATCATTTGGAATCGTAAAATAAATAAGAAATTAACGTGTAATCTGAGATTGCAAATTATACATAATAAAACTGTCAAAATAATAATGAGTTTCAAAACTGCAAAACAAATTTAAAAAAAAGTGTTAATAAAAATTTAAATGATTTATTAACAAATCAAATAGCATTATTATTATTATGATTACAACCTTCATTCTTGCACACACACGAATTTAATATAATGTAATTTACCTAAAGATATTCTCATATCAATTAGTAAACACATTAAATTTGGTAGTGTTGTAAATGGCTTCCAGAAACGTGGGGCTAACACATTAAATTTGTAGTGTTGTAGTATACCAGTACGAGGGCTGACTAGTAAGTTCTTCACTTTGTACATTGGTTTGTCTCAGCATTGGAGTTACTAATTGCAAGACAGCAGTCTTGGGAAAGTTAATACAAATTTTTAATTTATCAAAGTTAAAGTTAGTGCCTCAACCAAAGAGATAAAATTTAAGTTAATATAATAATTATATTACCTTATTTCAGTTATGTCTTGTGACTCCTTGATAGCTGCTAGAAGTCACGAGATGGGACTGAAATGAAATCAATTGTGGCATGGATATTTGAAACATTAATTTTAAACTTAATACATACAAAATCTAATTGATAAAGTTGAAGTTAAAATAAAATTAACTGTTTAAAAGTTAAAACATTTTTGTTTTTTGTTGTTGTATTGTTTTCATTGAGCAAACTACTTTAGTTGTTGAAATAATTAATATTAGCTTAAAAACTGTTTATAGAATACATTAATTATTCTTCCCTTTACAGTTGTTATTGCAAAAAAACTTATTGAATTTGAACAAAAGCTGTATTACAAAATTTGTATCTGTTATCTTATTTGTCTTTCCAAAAAATGAGTTCAACAACACTGAACAGCTTTTCGCAGTGGGCAGAGGAGAACACACTTTTGTTATACTTTACACATAATCTCTTTAGCAGGGGGCTCAAGTCTCCAACTTCTTTCATTTCATGAAATTACCTGACAAGTTCAATTCTATCAGTTGCTTCCACTACTACCACCTTTACATTTGATAAACCTATCGAAAAATGTGTCAGTTTTACTTTCTTTATCTAATTTATTTGTAGACCAGTGGCAGCTCGTCAGGTGACGCAGGTGAAGTGCTGCTTCACCTAAAATAACTGGTTCAATGCGTTTCTTTTTACACAATTGTTTTCAATTTTTAGTCAATTTTATGTTTAAAAATATTTTTTAAATTAAATTTTGTCTGTATAATAATTAAAATAACATTTACAAGCTTTTATTTAACTTGCTTTTCCCGTGGGTTAAAGTGGATTTTTCAAATAGAATTTTCGCATACTTCCCGATGTGATAGGGACTTGAAATTTTACATACGTACTTGAATCACGTGACAATACAATATTATGAAAAAAATATATACATATATTTACCAATGTACAGATTATTAAATGTAGTCGCATTCATAAGCGAAGGTTAATATGTGTACTATGTTATTGACAACAAAGAAGTAGTATCTATGGAAACTCACCGGTTCCCATTTTCGATCACGTACAAATGTGCGACATGTCCTTATAAACATTTTCAATGTAAAAACTGTCTACGTGATTACAAATAACGGTAAGTAATTTTACATTTGTACAAAACGTTTCACTTTGAATTCTCTTTTAAAATTAAAATAAATAAATAATTCTTAATATGAATTACTCCGGCTTGGTATATGGCACTATTGAATGTTTTCGATCTCATATACGGTCTTTTTTAGGTTAATTAATACTACATTTCTTAAAATTAAACACACAAAAATAATGATTAACAACTAACAAAAAAAATTACAAGAGTGTTATTGTGTGATAGTTCAGTGTTTGTGAAAAAATAGTTCGCTAGTATATATAGTGTCACAGGTTAGTTTATAATAACCATTAAAAATATTTAAAATTTGATTAATATCACAATACTTTCTTTTTTAAATTCACACTTTTATATTCCTTTTTGGTTGTTTCCACTATATAATTCATTTATTATTACTTTAACAATTAACTATATAGTTTTATCATTCAATTATAATTTAACTCCAGTTCACTGTACATCTAACCCATCTGATGTTCGATTCCGAGTCCTTAATTGTAAACAATGCGTATAACTAAAGACTTTAACCTCCAGTATCAACCGTTGGAAATATGTATGTGTAATGAAAAATGAATAATGGCAGTGTGGTTTTTGATTTGCTGTATCTACGTTAATACAAACTTACTGTGTCATCTGTACCAGCGGCCGGCAAACATTTTCGTAAGGGAGGCAGGATACTTTTAGGCTTAGTGGAGCAATCAAAATTAAAATCAGTTTGGTGAAATCATCTACAGTTATTCGGTTATTGAGGAATTAAATTTTTCAGAGTATGCATATATGTGTACATTTGTCTCACAAGTAAAATCGTGTGCAATTCCAAAATTTACATTCTATAAAGAGAATCATAGTATAACTAAATTTGGAAAAATAGCAGATATTTGAAGATTCCTTTCCATTGAATCAAGTTATAACATTATACTTCACATTACAAACTATTATTAAGAGGGGACATTGAAATTATGATTGTCAAGGATTATATTTTAAAATAAAAAAAATACACAATGCACTGAATGTACACAAATAGTTTTTATAATATTTTTGAGATACAAAATTCATTTTGATATTGATTAATTATATTTTCGAATTCATGTTTAAGATCACATTGTCTAAATGAAGACGCCCATGCTTTTATTATCAGTGATAGTAGGCCTAAATGTAGAAGAAATAGTATCAGTTATAGATCTTTTTTTATTGAAGATTGATTTAAACATGGTATAATATCATTCCTTAGGCGCCCACGCTTTTATTATCAGTGATACTTAATGTGACAAAAATTTTTGTTTAATAAATGTTATTTTCATTTGTTGTTAATGTACTTGGTATAAAATAAATTATTTTATCCTTTTTAGTACATTGATCATTTTGTTAATTTTAAATAAAAGCTTTTTTTTTAATTTTTTTTTTATTTCACACTTGATAGTCAAATTTTATAGATAAATTACGTAATGAAAAGAGAATGATACATAAAAAATAAACAATTATTTATGAAATAGATAAATTGCTTTTTATTGTATAAAATATACATAATTAAATGATCACAGTAATTTTACAATTGCATTCGTACATTGCAGTGTATTGACAACACAGTAGTATTTACAAGATTAAATACAAATTAATATAATTACAATAGTTTACAATATCATTGTTATCATATACTATATGTTTTAACATTTATCTTGGATGGCGTGATCGCATTCTGTCCATTTCAGCTAATGCATCATTATTACATGGTTTTTTCCAAGAAGTTTTGTGTTACCTATTTCTTCAATTTGAAGTCCTTTTAAAGATTTGACTCTACTAAGAGCGACGTATGCCTGCCCTTCTGCAAACATTTTTGGTCCCAAATAAACAACTGCATGATCTACAGTACTGCCTTGCATCTTGTGCACTGTTGAAGCCCACGACAAGACCATTGGCAGCATTCTTCGTTCAACAGTGCCATAACTGAATTTTGCAGGAAATTGGATAGACATTGGATCAATTTTATGTATTTCACCTTGGCCAAAGTCCACACGAACTGATGGTATGTCTGCATCATACATTTGTGCGCGACGAAAATACGGCCATATAATTTCGGTGATAAATCCAATCGCACCATTAACAAGACCTTTATTAAAATCTATGTTTGAACATAACATAATTTTAGCTCCTACAAAAATTTTCAACTCTTTTGGCATACCTCCTGTTTTGTTAATATCAGTCGGAATGATATTATCCAAATTTTTATCCTCCATGTTCCGAGTGGCATCCACCAGTATATCTTGAGCTTTTATTATATTCATGGTGATTCCTTTGCTTTTGAAATGGTTAATTACTAACTGATTAAGTTTTGAATACTTGCTCATTTGTAGGATAGATTCTTAGCTATTTCTATTATTTCTATTTCTATTTATATTTCAAAGTAAAATTACTTACCGTTATTTGTAATCACGTATTACATAAATGTATTAATAAATGTATTACACAATTGTTTTCAATTTGTAGTCAATTTTATGTATAAACTTTTTTTTTAATTAAATTTTGTCTATATAATAATTAAAATAACATTTACAAGCGATGGAAATAGGTTACAGAAGCTGGACTTCGTTGCGATCACATACTACTCCATGTATAGTAAGCCTACTGGTGGCTTCTGGCATATGCCGATGACATTGACGTCATAAGTAGGTCTGAATCTGGCTTAAAGGAAGCCTTTCAGGAACTGGAGATGTCCGCTAAGGCTATGGGCTTGATTATAAACCAAAGCAAAACCAAATATATGGTTGTAGGTGACAATACTCGTGATTATGAATTTGAAAAAGTTCAAGGTTTTCCATATCTCAGGTCATATGTGGACTCTGGAAATGACTCCTTTAGAGATATTGAAAAACGGATATTATCTGCTAATAGGTGTTACTACGGACTGGTGAAACATTTTAAGTCAAAATTAATAAGTAAAGAGACAAAAGCCACCCTATACAAGACCTTGATCAGACCAGTCCTGATGTATGGCTCGGAATGCTGGGTGCTAAAAAACTAGACGAGCAGAAACTATCCGTGTTTGAGAGGAAGGTACTGAGGAGAATCCTATGGCCCTGTGAAGGAAAAGGACATTTGGAGGAAACTGCATAATCGAGAGTTGTACGAAAGGTTTAAAGATCTTCCGATTGTGCAACTCATACAAATTAACAGATTGCGTTGGGCTGGACATGTGCAGAGAATGGTGGAGGATAGAATCCCAAAAAGAGTCATGAATTGTTTGCCGATGGGAAGGAGAAGGAAAGGAAGACCGCGTACAAGATGGCTGGACTAGGTTGGTAAGGAGGCAGTGAGGCTGGGTGCAACAAACTGGTGGACATTGGCCGGGAGTAGAGACCAGTGGGGATGATTTCTTTTGGAGGCCAGGGCCCGGACTGGGCTGTAGTGCCGAGGATGTATGTATGTATGTACTGGTGGTGGAAAGCGCTGAGATCATAGAAGCAGCTTTCTGCACCTTGAAGGCTGCATCAGTTAATACGTCACTAACAACGCTTGGTTTATGACGGTTGCCATGACAACGTATGCCGTACTCAGTGTTCCCCCATACACGTGAAGCAGTGTCACTGTGCTGTTACACGTGGATAGTGTACAGTGCTTTACCTATCCAGCATGTTTGTTTTGTTTGTTGTTCATCGTGTTTGATCGTGTGTAATGTTTTTACAGAATGTTTCCTTCATATGATCTGGTAGTGTCTTATTAGAAACACCATTTTCAAGATGGAATAATGATGATAAGAAAAACTTTTTAAGCTGTGAAAAACCTATGCCTATATTTAAAGTAAATAAAGTTGCAAAAATAAAGGACAAGGGGTACAATCGCAACTTTAAACAAAATTGGTATTCAACGTTCGAGTGGTTGTATGGCAGTTATTATTTAAATAAATTTTTTGTATGCCCTGCTTAATTATTAGTGTTAAATCAAGTGCATGGAATAAGAACGGCTTTGATGATTTCGGTAACGTTACTTGTGCTCTTTCCAAACATGAAGGTTCTTCTGAGCATATGCGTTGTGCATTGAGTTTTTCAATACTAAAGAAAAATTTAAGTACTATCAAGGATGGTTTGAAGGAAAATTTTAGGTTGTATATTAAACACTTCAATGACAACATTCGGCTTAACAGACGATTCATGCATCTTCCTATTCGTGCAGTTCTTTACTTGGGTAAACAAGAACTAGCATTTCGCGGTCACCACGAAGAGTTATCATCTATTAATCATGGAAATTTTAAAGAACTGCTAGAAACCTTCGTATCGATAAGCCCTGTAGATATTCAAGAACACTATAAAAAAATGTCACCCATCTTTGCCAGCAAATCTAAGACTATTCAGAATGAAATAATTGACTGCATTTCACAATATATTGATGAGCACGTTGCAAAGGAAATAGAAGATAGTACATTTTACTCAATTCAAGTGGATGATTCCACAGACATTGTCCACAAATCTCAATGTAGCATCATAATTGGATATGTTATAGTCTATTCCCGGTCGAAAGCTGGTGGAAATATTTTTGGGATTTTATGATGTTAGTTCCAGTCAGACTGCCGACACACTGTTTCACATTATGTCAAGGTCCCTCGAAAAATTTGACTATAAATCAGAACCTATTGCCCAGTGTTTTGATGGTTCAAGCATTATGTCAGATGAATTAAACGGTCTTCAGGCAAAAATCAAAGAAGTAGTGCCACAAAAGGTTTTTGTTCACTGCATGGCACATCATTTGAATTTAGTGCTACAACAAAGCTGCAACAGCATTTTGAAATGTCGGATATTTTTTGCAACTGTTAACGGTTTACCCTCTTTTTTCCACAGTTCTGCTAAGCGAACTTACGCAGTAGACACAGTCATTGGAAGACAAATCCCTACTTCCTTTATTACGCGATGGAAGTCTAATTCCAAAATTGTGAATACTATGTATAATGAATGGGATTCGTTAAAAGAAGTATTCACTAAAATTGTGAATGATTCAAATTATGATCAAACATCAATTAGGCAGAGTGATGGCTTCTTAAATAAATTTAATGATTTTGAATTTACTCTTTTGCTTGTCGTTTTTAACGATATTTTTGGAGCCACGGATGTTCTCTTCGATGTGCTACAAAAGAAGATATTTGACATAATTTTTCTATCTCGCAAGTTAAAATTCTGGATTTCGTTGTCCATGACGTGTCCGTTACTTAACTAAATATCACTATAATATTGACGACTCGGAACACTAAGTTTTTTATAAGTAAAAACGTAAAGTTTTACCTTACAGCCTAAACCGGCTGTCACCTATAGAAGGCTTCATCAGAGGCTCTTATGAAGCTTTCTTTAGGTGAAAGCCGGTTTAGGCTGTAAGGTAAAACTTTACGTTTTTACTTATAAAAAACTTAGTGTTCCGAGTCGTCAATATTATAGTGATATTTAGTTGAAAATACTGTTACGACGGTCTACTCGATCGTCGTAGGTACAGTGGAAACAAAATAAGTACAAGACACCAATTAAGTCACTAATCACACCTTTAATTGTTATAGTAAAACAGTTCGTAATTAACAACACAGTGTCTACAACAAATCAAATGAAATTGTTCATACGCAATAAAATGTCCACTAATATTAAAACTCGACTGTATTACAATTATACCGTCCGAATATAAACGCAACACTTCACTAATAACTACTTGAACGTACACCGTAATAACCCGAACCGCTCTGTAAAATATATCGCACTAATACTCTCGAACCGCACAGTCAAAAATCTCGCATTGAACTGAAAAACTAAAGCCGCGACGCGATGTATTTATAGTTACGCTCACACACCAGAAGCTTCCAAACTGCGTCTTATCTCTCGCGAACTACGTAAATTGCTACAGCCTTGACACAGTCCGAGCGCCCGAGCGAAGGCTGGCAGAGTCGAGAAAATTCTCGCAACATGTGTTTAGTAGCACGTACACCACACGCTTACGTCGAGATCTTTCTGGCGCATTCGATAAACGCGTAGATTGTTCTGTGCTGTCGTAGCACCGCCCCCTCCTTAAGCCTGTTCGTCCCGAACTGGCAAAGCGTCTTCGAAGTAATACTCGACCAGGCGATCTAGGTGGCCATCCTTGCGAAGGATAATTTTCCCGTTCTTCGAATTCAGTCTCGTGTGATCCGAACATCACGTTCCCAGGAATGCGAATCTTTCGCGCAACCACTAGCTTCGCTGGAATCACTCTCGTTGCGCCATGTACTAATGACCTGAATACCACTGGCTGATCCAAGTTTGTTTGGTTCTCGTCAACAACCTCTTGCGTAACCTCATCTTCAGCCACTTTACCCTCGGCCGCTTCTATCAGCTCAGGAACAAGCAAGAGTTTTGTCTCGACACCCATAGTTGGCTCTCCAGTCACTTCTTTTGTCGTTATACTTATTTGTACTTCCTCTGCTAGTTCTTCCTCCATTTCCGCTTGCAACAGGAGGTTTCCTCTTGACCAGACTTGTTGACTTTTTCTTCGACTAATGCCACTCGCTTAATCGAATGGTTGGTAGACCCTGTCATTTTAGCCATGCAAAGCTTTATCTTCTCTTGGCCAACTTTCAGGACATTCTCTCTTAAGTCCACAACGAATCCGTAGGCATTCATAATGTCCGTGCCAAGAATCACTTCATCGACAATGTCTGCAACGAGCATTTGGTGGCTAAACTCAAGAAGACCCAGGCGTCCACGTACGTCTACCTTTCCTAGCACCTTGACGGGGCTTCCAGTCACAGTCTGTATTGTACAAGAGGTAATTAGAGGATGGCGGTTACGGACTAAGTCAGGGCGCACAACGGACACTGTTGCGCCCGTGTCAACTGTAACTGATATTGGTTTACCATCCACAAATCCATTAACAATCAAGTTTCCACTGATCTTATGTAGCGTGGAAACTGTGTGCTGTTCTGGGCCTTTACTTCTCCAATTGGTGCGAT
Organism: Magicicada septendecula; assembly: GCA_034769895.1. Lineage (NCBI taxonomy): Eukaryota > Metazoa > Arthropoda > Insecta > Hemiptera > Cicadidae > Magicicada > Magicicada septendecula. The sequence continues at coordinate 172,495,818 of CM068372.1, forward strand.
CAGTCTCTTCTCTCGGTATTTTCTTCTCCCAACAGTCTACCTGTAGATGACCACGTTTCCCACAGTTGTAACACTTCGGTCTTCTGTCTTTGTCCTTTGGTTCGAAAGATAGTTGTGGTGCTGCTGACTTCTTAAACTGTTGTTTTTGAATCGTCTCTTTATGCTGTCCGCTATGACGATACTGTGGTATTGGATCCGTTTGGCTACAACGTGATGGCATACTTTGATTAATGTAGGTCGCCGACTTGGCAGCTTCAAAACGGAGAGCATGAACAAGAGCGTCTGATTTATTATCATGCCGAGCCATTCTTAACACTTGTTGTAACTGACGATCTCTGATACCGTCAATAAACATAATGAGAGAAATCCACTTCCGGAAGTCCTCCGATTCTTCGGGATAAGCCAATCTCGTCAGTCGGTCGATATTCGCTTCAAACTCTTGAAGGCTCTCCTCTGAACGCTGTCGCCTCGCTTTAAGTTGTTCACGGTACACTTCGCACAAAAGCTGGTCACCGTACCGTAATTCCAAAGCTTTAGTTAATTCGGCATAGACGTTCTGACTGTTAGATGGCACTTTGTGTATTACCTCTGCGGCAGGTCCTTTTAACGCAAGAACGAGTGAGAGGCCTTTGTCTTCTTCCGTCCAGTTATTTAAGCGAGCGGCAGCTTCAAATTGGCGATAATAAGTTGCCCAGTGGGTGCTTCCATTAAACGACGGGGCCTTTGCAAAAACTGACCCTACTTCAGTTAATAGCGTTCTTTGATTTCTCTGATATTTTGAATCTTCTAAGCTTGACATACTTGTTTTCATAGTTGACACAGATTTTTCTATTTCAGATATTCTGTCAACTTGTTTGTTCAGCTCACCTTGTAACAGGACAGATTTTGCAGTGGTATCCTCTTGTACGAACGTCTTAACTTCGTCTGCTTGACGGCTAAATTCTTTTTTTCGTCCCTCTGGTATTTCATTTTCACGATTACGTTTTTCGTCTTGTCGTTTTTCTGCTTCTTCCCTTTCCTGTCTTCGTTCTTCTTTTTCTTGTTTCTGACTTTGCTGTAGCATTGCTCGGAATGCTTCTATCATCTGACTGGTATCCATTGTTTATCGATTAATTACGAATCACACTCGTCTTGTACAAAGCGTCCACTGTTAACCGTTCTATCCCACTTCTGACACCACTGTTACGACGGTCTACTCGATCGTCGTAGGTACAGTGGAAACAAAATAAGTACAAGACACCAATTAAGTCACTAATCACACCTTTAATTGTTATAGTAAAACAGTTCGTAATTAACAACACAGTGTCTACAACAAATCAAATGAAATTGTTCATACGCAATAAAATGTCCACTAATATTAAAACTCGACTGTATTACAATTATACCGTCCGAATATAAACGCAACACTTCACTAATAACTACTTGAACGTACACCGTAATAACCCGAACCGCTCTGTAAAATATATCGCACTAATACTCTCGAACCGCACAGTCAAAAATCTCGCATTGAACTGAAAAACTAAAGCCGCGACGCGATGTATTTATAGTTACGCTCACACACCAGAAGCTTCCAAACTGCGTCTTATCTCTCGCGAACTACGTAAATTGCTACAGCCTTGACACAGTCCGAGCGCCCGAGCGAAGGCTGGCAGAGTCGAGAAAATTCTCGCAACATGTGTTTAGTAGCACGTACACCACACGCTTACGTCGAGATCTTTCTGGCGCATTCGATAAACGCGTAGATTGTTCTGTGCTGTCGTAGCACCGCCCCCTCCTTAAGCCTGTTCGTCCCGAACTGGCAAAGCGTCTTCGAAGTAATACTCGACCAGGCGATCTAGGTGGCCATCCTTGCGAAGGATAATTTTCCCGTTCTTCGAATTCAGTCTCGTGTGATCCGAACATCACGTTCCCAGGAATGCGAATCTTTCGCGCAACCACTAGCTTCGTTGGAATCACTCTCGTTGCGCCATGTACTAATGACCTGAATACCACTGGCTGATCCAAGTTTGTTTGGTTCTCGTCAACAACCTCTTGCGTAACCTCATCTTCAGCCACTTTACCCTCGGCCGCTTCTATCAGCTCAGGAACAAGCAAGAGTTTTGTCTCGACACCCATAGTTGGCTCTCCAGTCACTTCTTTTGTCGTTATACTTATTTGTACTTCCTCTGCTAGTTCTTCCTCCATTTCCGCTTGCAACAGGAGGTTTCCTCTTGACCAGACTTGTTGACTTTTTCTTCGACTAATGCCACTCGCTTAATCGAATGGTTGGTAGACCCTGTCATTTTAGCCATGCAAAGCTTTATCTTCTCTTGGCCAACTTTCAGGACATTCTCTCTTAAGTCCACAACGAATCCGTAGGCATTCATAATGTCCGTGCCAAGAATCACTTCATCGACAATGTCTGCAACGAGCATTTGGTGGCTAAACTCAAGAAGACCCAGGCGTCCACGTACGTCTACCTTTCCTAGCACCTTGACGGGGCTTCCAGTCACAGTCTGTATTGTACAAGAGGTAATTAGAGGATGGCGGTTACGGACTAAGTCAGGGCGCACAACGGACACTGTTGCGCCCGTGTCAACTGTAACTGATATTGGTTTACCATCCACAAATCCATTAACAATCAAGTTTCCACTGATCTTATGTAGCGTGGAAACTGTGTGCTGTTCTGGGCCTTTACTTCTCCAATTGGTGCGATCAGTCTCTTCTCTCAGTATTTTCTTCTCCCAACAGTCTACCTGTAGATGACCACGTTTCCCACAGTTGTAACACTTCGGTCTTCTGTCTTTGTCCTTTGGTTCGAAAGATAGTTGTGGTGCTGCTGACTTCTTAAACTGTTGTTTTTGAATCGTCTCTTTATGCTGTCCGCTATGACGATACTGTGGTATTGGATCCGTTTGGCTACAACGTGATGGCATACTTTGATTAATGTAGGTCGCCGACTTGGCAGCTTCAAAACGGAGAGCATGAACAAGAGCGTCTGATTTATTATCATGCCGAGCCATTCTTAACACTTGTTGTAACTGACGATCTCTGATACCGTCAATAAACATAATGAGAGAAATCCACTTCCGGAAGTCCTCCGATTCTTCGGGATAAGCCAATCTCGTCAGTCGGTCGATATTCGCTTCAAACTCTTGAAGGCTCTCCTCTGAACGCTGTCGCCTCGCTTTAAGTTGTTCACGGTACACTTCGCACAAATGCTGGTCACCGTACCGTAATTCCAAAGCTTTAGTTAATTCGGCATAGACGTTCTGACTGTTAGATGGCACTTTGTGTATTACCTCTGCGGCAGGTCCTTTTAACGCAAGAACGAGTGAGAGGCCTTTCTCTTCTTCCGTCCAGTTATTTAAGCGAGCGGCAGCTTCAAATTGGCGATAATAAGTTGCCCAGTGGGTGCTTCCATTAAACGACGGGGCCTTTGCAAAAACTGACCCTACTTCAGTTAATAGCGTTCTTTGATTACTCTGATATTTTGAATCTTCTAAGCTTGACATACTTGTTTTCATAGTTGACACAGATTTTTCTATTTCAGATATTCTGTCAACTTGTTTGTTCAGCTCACCTTGTAACAGGACAGATTTTGCAGTGGTATCCTCTTGTACGAACGTCTTAACTTCGTCTGCTTGACGGCTAAATTCTTTTTTTCGTCCCTCTGGTATTTCATTTTCACGATTACGTTTTTCGTCTTGTCGTTTTTCTGCTTCTTCCCTTTCCTGTCTTCGTTCTTCTTTTTCTTGTTTCTGACTTTGCTGTAGCATTGCTCGGAATGCTTCTATCATCTGACTGGTATCCATTGTTTATCGATTAATTACGAATCACACTCGTCTTGTACAAAGCGTCCACTGTTAACCGTTCTATCCCACTTCTGACACCACTGTTACGACGGTCTACTCGATCGTCGTAGGTACAGTGGAAACAAAATAAGTACAAGACACCAATTAAGTCACTAATCACACCTTTAATTGTTATAGTAAAACAGTTCGTAATTAACAACACAGTGTCTACAACAAATCAAATGAAATTGTTCATACGCAATAAAATGTCCACTAATATTAAAACTCGACTGTATTACAATTATACCGTCCGAATATAAACGCAACACTTCACTAATAACTACTTGAACGTACACCGTAATAACCCGAACCGCTCTGTAAAATATATCGCACTAATACTCTCGAACCGCACAGTCAAAAATCTCGCATTGAACTGAAAAACTAAAGCCGCGACGCGATGTATTTATAGTTACGCTCACACACCAGAAGCTTCCAAACTGCGTCTTATCTCTCGCGAACTACGTAAATTGCTACAGCCTTGACACAGTCCGAGCGCCCGAGCGAAGGCTGGCAGAGTCGAGAAAATTCTCGCAACATGTGTTTAGTAGCACGTACACCACACGCTTACGTCGAGATCTTTCTGGCGCATTCGATAAACGCGTAGATTGTTCTGTACTGTCGTAGCACCGCCCCCTCCTTAAGCCTGTTCGTCCCGAACTGGCAAAGCGTCTTCGAAGTAATACTCGACCAGGCGATCTAGGTGGCCATCCTTGCGAAGGATAATTTTCCCGTTCTTCGAATTCAGTCTCGTGTGATCCGAACATCACGTTCCCAGGAATGCGAATCTTTCGCGCAACCACTAGCTTCGCTGGAATCACTCTCGTTGCGTCATGTAGGCCTACTAATGACCTCACTACCACTGGCTGATCCAAGTTTGTTTGGTTCTCGTCAACAACCTCTTGCGTAACCTCATCTTCAGCCACTTTACCCTCGGCCGCTTCTATCAGCTCAGGAACAAGCAAGAGTTTTGTCTCGACACCCATAGTTGGCTCTCCAGTCACTTCTTTTGTCGTTATACTTATTTCTACTTCCTCTGCTAGTTTTTCCTCCATTTCCGCTTGCAACAGGAGGTTTCCTCTTGACCAGGCTTGTTGACTTCGACTAATGCCACTCGCTTAATCGAATGGTTGGTAGACCCTGTCATTTTAGCCATGCAAAGCTTTATCTTCTCTTGGCCAACTTTCAGGACATTCTCTCTTAAGTCCACAACGAATCCGTAGGCATTCATAATGTCCGTGCCAAGAATCACTTCATCGACAATGTCTGCAACGAGCATTTGGTGGCTAAACTCAAGAAGACCCAGGCGTCCACGTACGTCTACCTTTCCTAGCACCTTGACGGGGCTTCCAGTCACAGTCTGTATTGTACAAGAGGTAATTAGAGGATGGCGGTTACGGACTAAGTCAGGGCGCACAACGGACACTGTTGCGCCCGTGTCAACTGTAACTGATGTTGGTTTACCATCCACAAATCCATTAACAATCAAGTTTCCACTGATCTTATGTAGCGTGGAAACTGTGTGCTGTTCTGGGCCTTTACTTCTCCAATTGGTGCGATCAGTCTCTTCTCTCGGTATTTTCTTCTCCCAACAGTCTACCTGTAGATGACCACGTTTCCCACAGTTGTAACACTTCGGTCTTCTGTCTTTGTCCTTTGGTTCGAAAGATAGTTGTGGTGCTGCTGACTTCTTAAACTGTTGTTTTTGAATCGTCTCTTTATGCTGTCCGCTATGACGATACTGTGGTATTGGATCCGTTTGGCTACAATGTGATGGCATACTTTGATTAATGTAGGTCGCCGACTTGGCAGCTTCAAAACGGAGAGCATGAACAAGAGCGTCTGATTTATTATCATGCCGAGCCATTCTTAACACTTGTTGTAACTGACGATCTCTGATACCGTCAATAAACATAATGAGAGAAATCCACTTACGGAAGTCCTCCGATTCTTCGGGATAAGCCAATCTCGTCAGTCGGTCGATATTCGCTTCAAACTCTTGAAGGCTCTCCTCTGAACGCTGTCGCCTCGCTTTAAGTTGTTCACGGTACACTTCGCACAAATGCTGGTCACCGTACCGTAATTCCAAAGCTTTAGTTAATTCGGCATAGACGTTCTGACTGTTAGATGGCACTTTGTGTATTACCTCTGCGGCAGGTCCTTTTAACGCAAGAACGAGTGAGAGGCCTTTCCCTTCTTCCGTCCAGTTATTTAAGCGAGCGGCAGCTTCAAATTGGCGATAATAAGTTGCCCAGTGGGTGCTTCCATTAAACGACGGGGCCTTTGCAAAAACTGACCCTACTTCAGTTAATAGCGTTCTTTGATTTCTCTGATATTTTGAATCTTCTAAGCTTGACATACTTGTTTTCATAGTTGACACAGATTTTTCTATTTCAGATATTCTGTCAACTTGTTTGTTCAGCTCACCTTGTAACAGGACAGATTTTGCAGTGGTATCCTCTTGTACGAACGTCTTAACTTCGTCTGCTTGACGGCTAAATTCTTTTTTTCGTCCCTCTGGTATTTCATTTTCACGATTACGTTTTTCGTCTTGTCGTTTTTCTGCTTCTTCCCTTTCCTGTCTTCGTTCTTCTTTTTCTTGTTTCTGACTTTGCTGTAGCATTGCTCGGAATGCTTCTATCATCTGACTGGTATCCATTGTTTATCGATTAATTACGAATCACACTCGTCTTGTACAAAGCGTCCACTGTTAACCGTTCTATCCCACTTCTGACACCACTGTTACGACGGTCTACTCGATCGTCGTAGGTACAGTGGAAACAAAATAAGTACAAGACACCAATTAAGTCACTAATCACACCTTTAATTGTTATAGTAAAACAGTTCGTAATTAACAACACAGTGTCTACAACAAATCAAATGAAATTGTTCATACGCAATAAAATGTCCACTAATATTAAAACTCGACTGTATTACAATTATACCGTCCGAATATAAACGCAACACTTCACTAATAACTACTTGAACGTACACCGTAATAACCCGAACCGCTCTGTAAAATATATCGCACTAATACTCTCGAACCGCACAGTCAAAAATCTCGCATTGAACTGAAAAACTAAAGCCGCGACGCGATGTATTTATAGTTACGCTCACACACCAGAAGCTTCCAAACTGCGTCTTATCTCTCGCGAACTACGTAAATTGCTACAGCCTTGACACAGTCCGAGCGCCCGAGCGAAGGCTGGCAGAGTCGAGAAAATTCTCGCAACATGTGTTTAGTAGCACGTACACCACACGCTTACGTCGAGATCTTTCTGGCGCATTCGATAAACGCGTAGATTGTTCTGTGCTGTCGTAGCACTGCCCCCTCCTTAAGCCTGTTCGTCCCGAACTGGCAAAGCGTCTTCGAAGTAATACTCGACCAGGCGATCTAGGTGGCCATCCTTGCGAAGGATAATTTTCCCGTTCTTCGAATTCAGTCTCGTGTGATCCGAACATCACGTTCCCAGGAATGCGAATCTTTCGCGCAACCACTAGCTTCGCTGGAATCACTCTCGTTGCGTCATGTAGGCCTACTAATGACCTCACTACCACTGGCTGATCCAAGTTTGTTTGGTTCTCGTCAACAACCTCTTGCGTAACCTCATCTTCAGCCACTTTACCCTCGGCCGCTTCTATCAGCTCAGGAACAAGCAAGAGTTTTGTCTCGACACCCATAGTTGGCTCTCCAGTCACTTCTTTTGTCGTTATACTTATTTCTACTTCCTCTGCTAGTTTTTCCTCCATTTCCGCTTGCAACAGGAGGTTTCCTCTTGACCAGGCTTGTTGACTTCGACTAATGCCACTCGCTTAATCGAATGGTTGGTAGACCCTGTCATTTTAGCCATGCAAAGCTTTATCTTCTCTTGGCCAACTTTCAGGACATTCTCTCTTAAGTCCACAACGAATCCGTAGGCATTCATAATGTCCGTGCCAAGAATCACTTCATCGACAATGTCTGCAACGAGCATTTGGTGGCTAAACTCAAGAAGACCCAGGCGTCCACGTACGTCTACCTTTCCTAGCACCTTGACGGGGCTTCCAGTCACAGTCTGTATTGTACAAGAGGTAATTAGAGGATGGCGGTTACGGACTAAGTCAGGGCGCACAACGGACACTGTTGCGCCCGTGTCAACTGTAACTGATGTTGGTTTACCATCCACAAATCCATTAACAATCAAGTTTCCACTGATCTTATGTAGCGTGGAAACTGTGTGCTGTTCTGGGCCTTTACTTCTCCAATTGGTGCGATCAGTCTCTTCTCTCGGTATTTTCTTCTCCCAACAGTCTACCTGTAGATGACCACGTTTCCCACAGTTGTAACACTTCGGTCTTCTGTCTTTGTCCTTTGGTTCGAAAGATAGTTGTGGTGCTGCTGACTTCTTAAACTGTTGTTTTTGAATCGTCTCTTTATGCTGTCCGCTATGACTGTGGTATTGGATCCGTTTGGCTACAACGTGATGGCATACTTTGATTAATGTAGGTCGCCGACTTGGCAGCTTCAAAACGGAGAGCATGAACAAGAGCGTCTGATTTATTATCATGCCGAGCCATTCTTAACACTTGTTGTAACTGACGATCTCTGATACCGTCAATAAACATAATGAGAGAAATCCACTTCCGGAAGTCCTCCGATTCTTCGGGATAAGCCAATCTCGTCAGTCGGTCGATATTCGCTTCAAACTCTTGAAGGCTCTCCTCTGAACGCTGTCGCCTCGCTTTAAGTTGTTCACGGTACACTTCGCACAAATGCTGGTCACCGTACCGTAATTCCAAAGCTTTAGTTAATTCGGCATAGACGTTCTGACTGTTAGATGGCACTTTGTGTATTACCTCTGCGGCAGGTCCTTTTAACGCAAGAACGAGTGAGAGGCCTTTCCCTTCTTCCGTCCAGTTATTTAAGCGAGCGGCAGCTTCAAATTGGCGATAATAAGTTGCCCAGTGGGTGCTTCCATTAAACGACGGGGCCTTTGCAAAAACTGACCCTACTTCAGTTAATAGCGTTCTTTGATTTCTCTGATATTTTGAATCTTCTAAGCTTGACATACTTGTTTTCATAGTTGACACAGATTTTTCTATTTCAGATATTCTGTCAACTTGTTTGTTCAGCTCACCTTGTAACAGGACAGATTTTGCAGTGGTATCCTCTTGTACGAACGTCTTAACTTCGCCTGCTTGACGGCTAAATTCTTTTTTTCGTCCCTCTGGTATTTCATTTTCACGATTACGTTTTTCGTCTTGTTGTTTTTCTGCTTCTTCCCTTTCCTGTCTTCGTTCTTCTTTTTCTTGTTTCTGACTTTGCTGTAGCATTGCTCGGAATGCTTCTATCATCTGACTGGTATCCATTGTTTATCGATTAATTACGAATCACACTCGTCTTGTACAAAGCGTCCACTGTTAACCGTTCTATCCCACTTCTGACACCACTGTTACGACGGTCTACTCGATCGTCGTAGGTACAGTGGAAACAAAATAAGTACAAGACACCAATTAAGTCACTAATCACACCTTTAATTGTTATAGTAAAACAGTTCGTAATTAACAACACAGTGTCTACAACAAATCAAATGAAATTGTTCATACGCAATAAAATGTCCACTAATATTAAAACTCGACTGTATTACAATTATACCGTCCGAATATAAACGCAACACTTCACTAATAACTACTTGAACGTACACCGTAATAACCCGAACCGCTCTGTAAAATATATCGCACTAATACTCTCGAACCGCACAGTCAAAAATCTCGCATTGAACTGAAAAACTAAAGCCGCGACGCGATGTATTTATAGTTACGCTCACACACCAGAAGCTTCCAAACTGCGTCTTATCTCTCGCGAACTACGTAAATTGCTACAGCCTTGACACAGTCCGAGCGCCCGAGCGAAGGCTGGCAGAGTCGAGAAAATTCTCGCAACATGTGTTTAGTAGCACGTACACCACACGCTTACGTCGAGATCTTTCTGGCGCATTCGATAAACGCATAGATTGTTCTGTGCTGTCGTAGCACCGCCCCCTCCTTAAGCCTGTTCGTCCCGAACTGGCAAAGCGTCTTCGAAGTAATACTCGACCAGGCGATCTAGGTGGCCATCCTTGCGAAGGATAATTTTCCCGTTCTTCGAATTCAGTCTCGTGTGATCCGAACATCACGTTCCCAGGAATGCGAATCTTTCGCGCAACCACTAGCTTCGCTGGAATCACTCTCGTTGCGTCATGTAGGCCTACTAATGACCTCACTACCACTGGCTGATCCAAGTTTGTTTGGTTCTCGTCAACAACCTCTTGCGTAACCTCATCTTCAGCCACTTTACCCTCGGCCGCTTCTATCAGCTCAGGAACAAGCAAGAGTTTTGTCTCGACACCCATAGTTGGCTCTCCAGTCACTTCTTTTGTCGTTATACTTATTTCTACTTCCTCTGCTAGTTTTTCCTCCATTTCCGCTTGCAACAGGAGGTTTCCTCTTGACCAGGCTTGTTGACTTTTTCTTCGACTAATGCCACTCGCTTAATCGAATGGTTGGTAGACCCTGTCATTTTAGCCATGCAAAGCTTTATCTTCTCTTGGCCAACTTTCAGGACATTCTCTCTTAAGTCCACAACGAATCCGTAGGCATTCATGTCCGTGCCAAGAATCACTTCATCGACAATGTCTGCAACGAGCATTTGGTGGCTAAACTCAAGAAGACCCAGGCGTCCACGTACGTCTACCTTTCCTAGCACCTTGACGGGGCTTCCAGTCACAGTCTGTATTGTACAAGAGGTAATTAGAGGATGGCGGTTACGGACTAAGTCAGGGCGCACAACGGGCACTGTTGCGCCCGTGTCAACTGTAACTGATGTTGGTTTACCATCCACAAATCCATTAACAATCAAGTTTCCACTGATCTTATGTAGCGTGGAAACTGTGTGCTGTTCTGGGCCTTTACTTCTCCAATTGGTGCGATCAGTCTCTTCTCTCGGTATTTTCTTCTCCCAACAGTCTACCTGTAGATGACCACGTTTCCCACAGTTGTAACACTTCGGTCTTCTGTCTTTGTCCTTTGGTTCGAAAGATAGTTGTGGTGCTGCTGACTTCTTAAACTGTTGTTTTTGAATCGTCTCTTTATGCTGTCCGCTATGACGATACTGTGGTATTGGATCCGTTTGGCTACAACGTGATGGCATACTTTGATTAATGTAGGTCGCCGACTTGGCAGCTTCAAAACGGAGAGCATGAACAAGAGCGTCTGATTTATTATCATGCCGAGCCATTCTTAACACTTGTTGTAACTGACGATCTCTGATACCGTCAATAAACATAATGAGAGAAATCCACTTACGGAAGTCCTCCGATTCTTCGGGATAAGCCAATCTCGTCAGTCGGTCGATATTCGCTTCAAACTCTTGAAGGCTCTCCTCTGAACGCTGTCGCCTCGCTTTAAGTTGTTCACGGTACACTTCGCACAAATGCTGGTCACCGTACCGTAATTCCAAAGCTTTAGTTAATTCGGCATAGACGTTCTGACTGTTAGATGGCACTTTGTGTATTACCTCTGCGGCAGGTCCTTTTAACGCAAGAACGAGTGAGAGGCCTTTCTCTTCTTCCGTCCAGTTATTTAAGCGAGCGGCAGCTTCAAATTGGCGATAATAAGTTGCCCAGTGGGTGCTTCCATTAAACGACGGGGCCTTTGCAAAAACTGACCCTACTTCAGTTAATAGCGTTCTTTGATTTCTCTGATATTTTGAATCTTCTAAGCTTGACATACTTGTTTTCATAGTTGACACAGATTTTTCTATTTCAGATATTCTGTCAACTTGTTTGTTCAGCTCACCTTGTAACAGGACAGATTTTGCAGTGGTTCCTCTTGTACGAACGTCTTAACTTCGTCTGCTTGACGGCTAAATTCTTTTTTTCGTCCCTCTGGTATTTCATTTTCACGATTACGTTTTTCGTCTTGTCGTTTTTCTGCTTCTTCCCTTTCCTTCTTCGTTCTTCTTTTTCTTGTTTCTGACTTTGCTGTAGCATTGCTCGGAATGCTTCTATCATCTGACTGGTATCCATTGTTTATCGATTAATTACGAATCACACTCGTCTTGTACAAAGCGTCCACTGTTAACCGTTCTATCCCACTTCTGACACCACTGTTACGACGGTCTACTCGATCGTCGTAGGTACAGTGGAAACAAAATAAGTACAAGACACCAATTAAGTCACTAATCACACCTTTAATTGTTATAGTAAAACAGTTCGTAATTAACAACACAGTGTCTACAACAAATCAAATGAAATTGTTCATACGCAATAAAATGTCCACTAATATTAAAACTCGACTGTATTACAATTATACCGTCCGAATATAAACGCAACACTTCACTAATAACTACTTGAACGTACACCGTAATAACCCGAACCGCTCTGTAAAATATATCGCACTAATACTCTCGAACCGCACAGTCAAAAATCTCGCATTGAACTGAAAAACTAAAGCCGCGACGCGATGTATTTATAGTTACGCTCACACACCAGAAGCTTCCAAACTGCGTCTTATCTCTCGCGAACTACGTAAATTGCTACAGCCTTGACACAGTCCGAGCGCCCGAGCGAAGGCTGGCAGAGTCGAGAAAATTCTCGCAACATGTGTTTAGTAGCACGTACACCACACGCTTACGTCGAGATCTTTCTGGCGCATTCGATAAACGCGTAGATTGTTCTGTGCTGTCGTAGCACCGCCCCCTCCTTAAGCCTGTTCGTCCCGAACTGGCAAAGCGTCTTCGAAGTAATACTCGACCAGGCGATCTAGGTGGCCATCCTTGCGAAGGATAATTTTCCCGTTCTTCGAATTCAGTCTCGTGTGATCCGAACATCACGTTCCCAGGAATGCGAATCTTTCGCGCAACCACTAGCTTCGCTGGAATAACTCTCGTTGCGTCATGTAGGCCTACTAATGACCTCACTACCACTGGCTGATCCAAGTTTGTTTGGTTCTCGTCAACAACCTCTTGCGTAACCTCATCTTCAGCCACTTTACCCTCGGCCGCTTCTATCAGCTCAGGAACAAGCAAGAGTTTTGTCTCGACACCCATAGTTGGCTCTCCAGTCACTTCTTTTGTCGTTATACTTATTTCTACTTCCTCTGCTAGTTTTTCCTCCATTTCCGCTTGCAACAGGAGGTTTCCTCTTGACCAGGCTTGTTGACTTTTTCTTCGACTAATGCCACTCGCTTAATCGAATGGTTGGTAGACCCTGTCATTTTAGCCATGCAAAGCTTTATCTTCTCTTGGCCAACTTTCAGGACATTCTCTCTTAAGTCCACAACGAATCCGTAGGCATTCATGTCCGTGCCAAGAATCACTTCATCGACAATGTCTGCAACGAGCATTTGGTGGCTAAACTCAAGAAGACCCAGGCGTCCACGTATGTCTACCTTTCCTAGCACCTTGACGGGGCTTCCAGTCACAGTCTGTATTGTACAAGAGGTAATTAGAGGATGGCGGTTACGGACTAAGTCAGGGCGCACAACGGGCACTGTTGCGCCCGTGTCAACTGTAACTGATGTTGGTTTACCATCCACAAATCCATTAACAATCAAGTTTCCACTGATCTTATGTAGCGTGGAAACTGTGTGCTGTTCTGGGCCTTTACTTCTCCAATTGGTGCGATCAGTCTCTTCTCTCGGTATTTTCTTCTCCCAACAGTCTACCTGTAGATGACCACGTTTCCCACAGTTGTAACACTTCGGTCTTCTGTCTTTGTCCTTTGGTTCGAAAGATAGTTGTGGTGCTGCTGACTTCTTAAACTGTTGTTTTTGAATCGTCTCTTTATGCTGTCCGCTATGACGATACTGTGGTATTGGATCCGTTTGGCTACAACGTGATGGCATACTTTGATTAATGTAGGTCGCCGACTTGGCAGCTTCAAAACGGAGAGCATGAACAAGAGCGTCTGATTTATTATCATGCCGAGCCATTCTTAACACTTGTTGTAACTGACGATCTCTGATACCGTCAATAAACATAATGAGAGAAATCCACTTACGGAAGTCCTCCGATTCTTCGGGATAAGCCAATCTCGTCAGTCGGTCGATATTCGCTTCAAACTCTTGAAGGCTCTCCTCTGAACGCTGTCGCCTCGCTTTAAGTTGTTCACGGTACACTTCGCACAAATGCTGGTCACCGTACCGTAATTCCAAAGCTTTAGTTAATTCGGCATAGACGTTCTGACTGTTAGATGGCACTTTGTGTATTACCTCTGCGGCAGGTCCTTTTAACGCAAGAACGAGTGAGAGGCCTTTCTCTTCTTCCGTCCAGTTATTTAAGCGAGCGGCAGCTTCAAATTGGCGATAATAAGTTGCCCAGTGGGTGCTTCCATTAAACGACGGGGCCTTTGCAAAAACTGACCCTACTTCAGTTAATAGCGTTCTTTGATTTCTCTGATATTTTGAATCTTCTAAGCTTGACATACTTGTTTTCATAGTTGACACAGATTTTTCTATTTCAGATATTCTGTCAACTTGTTTGTTCAGCTCACCTTGTAACAGGACAGATTTTGCAGTGGTTCCTCTTGTACGAACGTCTTAACTTCGTCTGCTTGACGGCTAAATTCTTTTTTTCGTCCCTCTGGTATTTCATTTTCACGATTACGTTTTTCGTCTTGTCGTTTTTCTGCTTCTTCCCTTTCCTTCTTCGTTCTTCTTTTTCTTGTTTCTGACTTTGCTGTAGCATTGCTCGGAATGCTTCTATCATCTGACTGGTATCCATTGTTTATCGATTAATTACGAATCACACTCGTCTTGTACAAAGCGTCCACTGTTAACCGTTCTATCCCACTTCTGACACCACTGTTACGACGGTCTACTCGATCGTCGTAGGTACAGTGGAAACAAAATAAGTACAAGACACCAATTAAGTCACTAATCACACCTTTAATTGTTATAGTAAAACAGTTCGTAATTAACAACACAGTGTCTACAACAAATCAAATGAAATTGTTCATACGCAATAAAATGTCCACTAATATTAAAACTCGACTGTATTACAATTATACCGTCCGAATATAAACGCAACACTTCACTAATAACTACTTGAACGTACACCGTAATAACCCGAACCGCTCTGTAAAATATATCGCACTAATACTCTCGAACCGCACAGTCAAAAATCTCGCATTGAACTGAAAAACTAAAGCCGCGACGCGATGTATTTATAGTTACGCTCACACACCAGAAGCTTCCAAACTGCGTCTTATCTCTCGCGAACTACGTAAATTGCTACAGCCTTGACACAGTCCGAGCGCCCGAGCGAAGGCTGGCAGAGTCGAGAAAATTCTCGCAACATGTGTTTAGTAGCACGTACACCACACGCTTACGTCGAGATCTTTCTGGCGCATTCGATAAACGCGTAGATTGTTCTGTGCTGTCGTAGCACCGCCCCCTCCTTAAGCCTGTTCGTCCCGAACTGGCAAAGCGTCTTCGAAGTAATACTCGACCAGGCGATCTAGGTGGCCATCCTTGCGAAGGATAATTTTCCCGTTCTTCGAATTCAGTCTCGTGTGATCCGAACATCACGTTCCCAGGAATGCGAATCTTTCGCGCAACCACTAGCTTCGCTGGAATAACTCTCGTTGCGTCATGTAGGCCTACTAATGACCTCACTACCACTGGCTGATCCAAGTTTGTTTGGTTCTCGTCAACAACCTCTTGCGTAACCTCATCTTCAGCCACTTTACCCTCGGCCGCTTCTATCAGCTCAGGAACAAGCAAGAGTTTTGTCTCGACACCCATAGTTGGCTCTCCAGTCACTTCTTTTGTCGTTATACTTATTTCTACTTCCTCTGCTAGTTTTTCCTCCATTTCCGCTTGCAACAGGAGGTTTCCTCTTGACCAGGCTTGTTGACTTTTTCTTCGACTAATGCCACTCGCTTAATCGAATGGTTGGTAGACCCTGTCATTTTAGCCATGCAAAGCTTTATCTTCTCTTGGCCAACTTTCAGGACATTCTCTCTTAAGTCCACAACGAATCCGTAGGCATTCATGTCCGTGCCAAGAATCACTTCATCGACAATGTCTGCAACGAGCATTTGGTGGCTAAACTCAAGAAGACCCAGGCGTCCACGTACGTCTACCTTTCCTAGCACCTTGACGGGGCTTCCAGTCACAGTCTGTATTGTACAAGAGGTAATTAGAGGATGGCGGTTACGGACTAAGTCAGGGCGCACAACGGGCACTGTTGCGCCCGTGTCAACTGTAACCGATGTTGGTTTACCATCCACAAATCCATTAACAATCAAGTTTCCACTGATCTTATGTAGCGTGGAAACTGTGTGCTGTTCTGGGCCTTTACTTCTCCAATTGGTGCGATCAGTCTCTTCTCTCGGTATTTTCTTCTCCCAACAGTCTACCTGTAGATGACCACGTTTCCCACAGTTGTAACACTTCGGACTTCTGTCTTTGTCCTTTGGTTCGAAAGATAGTTGTGGTGCTGCTGACTTCTTAAACTGTTGTTTTTGAATCGTCTCTTTATGCTGTCCGCTATGACGATACTGTGGTATTGGATCCGTTTGGCTACAACATGATGGCATACTTTGATTAATGTAGGTCGCCGACTTGGCAGCTTCAAAACGGAGAGCATGAACAAGAGCGTCTGATTTATTATCATGCCGAGCCATTCTTAACACTTGTTGTAACTGACGATCTCTGATACCGTCAATAAACATAATGAGAGAAATCCACTTACGGAAGTCCTCCGATTCTTCGGGATAAGCCAATCTCGTCAGTCGGTCGATATTCGCTTCAAACTCTTGAAGGCTCTCCTCTGAACGCTGTCGCCTCGCTTTAAGTTGTTCACGGTACACTTCGCACAAATGCTGGTCACCGTACCGTAATTCCAAAGCTTTAGTTAATTCGGCATAGACGTTCTGACTGTTAGATGGCACTTTGTGTATTACCTCTGCGGCAGGTCCTTTTAACGCAAGAACGAGTGAGAGGCCTTTCTCTTCTTCCGTCCAGTTATTTAAGCGAGCGGCAGCTTCAAATTGGCGATAATAAGTTGCCCAGTGGGTGCTTCCATTAAACGACGGGGCCTTTGCAAAAACTGACCCTACTTCAGTTAATAGCGTTCTTTGATTTCTCTGATATTTTGAATCTTCTAAGCTTGACATACTTGTTTTCATAGTTGACACAGATTTTTCTATTTCAGATATTCTGTCAACTTGTTTGTTCAGCTCACCTTGTAACAGGACAGATTTTGCAGTGGTTCCTCTTGTACGAACGTCTTAACTTCGTCTGCTTGACGGCTAAATTCTTTTTTTCGTCCCTCTGGTATTTCATTTTCACGATTACGTTTTTCGTCTTGTCGTTTTTCTGCTTCTTCCCTTTCCTGTCTTCGTTCTTCTTTTTCTTGTTTCTGACTTTGCTGTAGCATTGCTCGGAATGCTTCTATCATCTGACTGGTATCCATTGTTTATCGATTAATTACGAATCACACTCGTCTTGTACAAAGCGTCCACTGTTAACCGTTCTATCCCACTTCTGACACCACTGTTACGACGGTCTACTCGATCGTCGTAGGTACAGTGGAAACAAAATAAGTACAAGACACCAATTAAGTCACTAATCACACCTTTAATTGTTATAGTAAGACAGTTCGTAATTAACAACACAGTGTCTACAACAAATCAAATGAAATTGTTCATACGCAATAAAATGACCACTAATATTAAAACTCGACTGTATTACAATTATACCGTCCGAATATAAACGCAACACTTCACTAATAACTACTTGAACGTACACCGTAATAACCCGAACCGCTCTGTAAAATATATCGCACTAATACTCTCGAACCGCACAGTCAAAAATCTCGCATTGAACTGAAAAACTAAAGCCGCGACGCGATGTATTTATAGTTACGCTCACACACCAGAAGCTTCCAAACTGCGTCTTATCTCTCGCGAACTACGTAAATTGCTACAGCCTTGACACAGTCCGAGCGCCCGAGCGAAGGCTGGCAGAGTCGAGAAAATTCTCGCAACATGTGTTTAGTAGCACGTACACCACACGCTTACGTCGAGATCTTTCTGGCGCATTCGATAAACGCGTAGATTGTTCTGTGCTGTCGTAGCACCGCCCCCTCCTTAAGCCTGTTCGTCCCGAACTGGCAAAGCGTCTTCGAAGTAATACTCGACCAGGCGATCTAGGTGGCCATCCTTGCGAAGGATAATTTTCCCGTTCTTCGAATTCAGTCTCGTGTGATCCGAACATCACGTTCCCAGGAATGCGAATCTTTCGCGCAACCACTAGCTTCGCTGGAATCACTCTCGTTGCGCCATGTACTAATGACCTGAATACCACTGGCTGATCCAAGTTTGTTTGGTTCTCGTCAACAACCTCTTGCGTAACCTCATCTTCAGCCACTTTACCCTCGGCCGCTTCTATCAGCTCAGGAACAAGCAAGAGTTTTGTCTCGACACCCATAGTTGGCTCTCCAGTCACTTCTTTTGTCGTTATACTTATTTGTACTTCCTCTGCTAGTTCTTCCTCCATTTCCGCTTGCAACAGGAGGTTTCCTCTTGACCAGACTTGTTGACTTTTTCTTCGACTAATGCCACTCGCTTAATCGAATGGTTGGTAGACCCTGTCATTTTAGCCATGCAAAGCTTTATCTTCTCTTGGCCAACTTTCAGGACATTCTCTCTTAAGTCCACAACGAATCCGTAGGCATTCATAATGTCCGTGCCAAGAATCACTTCATCGACAATGTCTGCAACGAGCATTTGGTGGCTAAACTCAAGAAGACCCAGGCGTCCACGTACGTCTACCTTTCCTAGCACCTTGACGGGGCTTCCAGTCACAGTCTGTATTGTACAAGAGGTAATTAGAGGATGGCGGTTACGGACTAAGTCAGGGCGCACAACGGACACTGTTGCGCCCGTGTCAACTGTAACTGATGTTGGTTTACCATCCACAAATCCATTAACAATCAAGTTTCCACTGATCTTATGTAGCGTGGAAACTGTGTGCTGTTCTGGGCCTTTACTTCTCCAATTGGTGCGATCAGTCTCTTCTCTCGGTATTTTCTTCTCCCAACAGTCTACCTGTAGATGACCACGTTTCCCACAGTTGTAACACTTCGGTCTTCTGTCTTTGTCCTTTGGTTCGAAAGATAGTTGTGGTGCTGCTGACTTCTTAAACTGTTGTTTTTGAATCGTCTCTTTATGCTGTCCGCTATGACGATACTGTGGTATTGTATCCGTTTGGCTACAACGTGATGGCATACTTTGATTAATGTAGGTCGCCGACTTGGCAGCTTCAAAACGGAGAGCATGAACAAGAGCGTCTGATTTATTATCATGCCGAGCCATTCTTAACACTTGTTGTAACTGACGATCTCTGATACCGTCAATAAACATAATGAGAGAAATCCACTTCCGGAAGTCCTCCGATTCTTCGGGAAAAGCCAATCTCGTCAGTCGGTCGATATTCGCTTCAAACTCTTGAAGGCTCTCCTCTGAACGCTGTCGCCTCGCTTTAAGTTGTTCACGGTACACTTCGCACAAATGCTGGTCACCGTACCGTAATTCCAAAGCTTTAGTTAATTCGGCATAGACGTTCTGACTGTTAGATGGCACTTTGTGTATTACCTCTGCGGCAGGTCCTTTTAACGCAAGAACGAGTGAGAGGCCTTTCTCTTCTTCCGTCCAGTTATTTAAGCGAGCGGCAGCTTCAAATTGGCGATAATAAGTTGCCCAGTGGGTGCTTCCATTAAACGACGGGGCCTTTGCAAAAACTGACCCTACTTCAGTTAATAGCGTTCTTTGATTTCTCTGATATTTTGAATCTTCTAAGCTTGACATACTTGTTTTCATAGTTGACACAGATTTTTCTATTTCAGATATTCTGTCAACTTGTTTGTTCAGCTCACCTTGTAACAGGACAGATTTTGCAGTGGTATCCTCTTGTACGAACGTCTTAACTTCGTCTGCTTGACGGCTAAATTCTTTTTTTCTTCCCTCTGGTATTTCATTTTCACGATTACGTTTTTCGTCTTGTCGTTTTTCTGCTTCTTCCCTTTCCTGTCTTCGTTCTTCTTTTTCTTGTTTCTGACTTTGCTGTAGCATTGCTCGGAATGCTTCTATCATCTGACTGGTATCCATTGTTTATCGATTAATTACGAATCACACTCGTCTTGTACAAAGCGTCCACTGTTAACCGTTCTATCCCACTTCTGACACCACTGTTACGACGGTCTACTCGATCGTCGTAGGTACAGTGGAAACAAAATAAGTACAAGACACCAATTAAGTCACTAATCACACCTTTAATTGTTATAGTAAAACAGTTCGTAATTAACAACACAGTGTCTACAACAAATCAAATGAAATTGTTCATACGCAATAAAATGTCCACTAATATTAAAACTCGACTGTATTACAATTATACCGTCCGAATATAAACGCAACACTTCACTAATAACTACTTGAACGTACACCGTAATAACCCGAACCGCTCTGTAAAATATATCGCACTAATACTCTCGAACCGCACAGTCAAAAATCTCGCATTGAACTGAAAAACTAAAGCCGCGACGCGATGTATTTATAGTTACGCTCACACACCAGAAGCTTCCAAACTGCGTCTTATCTCTCGCGAACTACGTAAATTGCTACAGCCTTGACACAGTCCGAGCGCCCGAGCGAAGGCTGGCAGAGTCGAGAAAATTCTCGCAACATGTGTTTAGTAGCACGTACACCACACGCTTACGTCGAGATCTTTCTGGCGCATTCGATAAACGCGTAGATTGTTCTGTGCTGTCGTAGCACCGCCCCCTCCTTAAGCCTGTTCGTCCCGAACTGGCAAAGCGTCTTCGAAGTAATACTCGACCAGGCGATCTAGGTGGCCATCCTTGCGAAGGATAATTTTCCCGTTCTTCGAATTCAGTCTCGTGTGATCCGAACATCACGTTCCCAGGAATGCGAATCTTTCGCGCAACCACTAGCTTCGCTGGAATAACTCTCGTTGCGTCATGTAGGCCTACTAATGACCTCACTACCACTGGTTGATCCAAGTTTGTTTGGTTCTCGTCAACAACCTCTTGCGTAACCTCATCTTCAGCAACTTTACCCTCGGCCGCTTCTATCAGCTCAGGAACAAGCAAGAGTTTTGTCTCGACACCCATAGTTGGCTCTCCAGTCACTTCTTTTGTCGTTATACTTATTTCTACTTCCTCTGCTAGTTTTTCCTCCATTTCCGCTTGCAACAGGAGGTTTCCTCTTGACCAGGCTTGTTGACTTTTTCTTCGACTAATGCCACTCGCTTAATCGAATGGTTGGTAGACCCTGTCATTTTAGCCATGCAAAGCTTTATCTTCTCTTGGCCAACTTTCAGGACATTCTCTCTTAAGTCCACAACGAATCCGTAGGCATTCATGTCCGTGCCAAGAATCACTTCATCGACAATGTCTGCAACGAGCATTTGGTGGCTAAACTCAAGAAGACCCAGGCGTCCACGTACGTCTACCTTTCCTAGCACCTTGACGGGGCTTCCAGTCACAGTCTGTATTGTACAAGAGGTAATTAGAGGATGGCGGTTACGGACTAAGTCAGGGCGCACAACGGGCACTGTTGCGCCCGTGTCAACTGTAACTGATGTTGGTTTACCATCCACAAATCCATTAACAATCAAGTTTCCACTGATCTTATGTAGCGTGGAAACTGTGTGCTGTTCTGGGCCTTTACTTCTCCAATTGGTGCGATCAGTCTCTTCTCTCGGTATTTTCTTCTCCCAACAGTCTACCTGTAGATGACCACGTTTCCCACAGTTGTAACACTTCGGTCTTCTGTCTTTGTCCTTTGGTTCGAAAGATAGTTGTGGTGCTGCTGACTTCTTAAACTGTTGTTTTTGAATCGTCTCTTTATGCTGTCCGCTATGACGATACTGTGGTATTGGATCCGTTTGGCTACAACGTGATGGCATACTTTGATTAATGTAGGTCGCCGACTTGGCAGCTTCAAAACGGAGAGCATGAACAAGAGCGTCTGATTTATTATCATGCCGAGCCATTCTTAACACTTGTTGTAACTGACGATCTCTGATACCGTCAATAAACATAATGAGAGAAATCCACTTACGGAAGTCCTCCGATTCTTCGGGATAAGCCAATCTCGTCAGTCGGTCGATATTCGCTTCAAACTCTTGAAGGCTCTCCTCTGAACGCTGTCGCCTCGCTTTAAGTTGTTCACGGTACACTTCGCACAAATGCTGGTCACCGTACCGTAATTCCAAAGCTTTAGTTAATTCGGCATAGACGTTCTGACTGTTAGATGGCACTTTGTGTATTACCTCTGCGGCAGGTCCTTTTAACGCAAGAACGAGTGAGAGGCCTTTCTCTTCTTCCGTCCAGTTATTTAAGCGAGCGGCAGCTTCAAATTGGCGATAATAAGTTGCCCAGTGGGTGCTTCCATTAAACGACGGGGCCTTTGCAAAAACTGACCCTACTTCAGTTAATAGCGTTCTTTGATTTCTCTGATATTTTGAATCTTCTAAGCTTGACATACTTGTTTTCATAGTTGACACAGATTTTTCTATTTCAGATATTCTGTCAACTTGTTTGTTCAGCTCACCTTGTAACAGGACAGATTTTGCAGTGGTTCCTCTTGTACGAACGTCTTAACTTCGTCTGCCTGACGGCTAAATTCTTTTTTTCGTCCCTCTGGTATTTCATTTTCACGATTACGTTTTTCGTCTTGTCGTTTTTCTGCTTCTTCCCTTTCCTGTCTTCGTTCTTCTTTTTCTTGTTTCTGACTTTGCTGTAGCATTGCTCGGAATGCTTCTATCATCTGACTGGTATCCATTGTTTATCGATTAATTACGAATCACACTCGTCTTGTACAAAGCGTCCACTGTTAACCGTTCTATCCCACTTCTGACACCACTGTTACGACGGTCTACTCGATCGTCGTAGGTACAGTGGAAACAAAATAAGTACAAGACACCAATTAAGTCACTAATCACACCTTTAATTGTTATAGTAAGACAGTTCGTAATTAACAACACAGTGTCTACAACAAATCAAATGAAATTGTTCATACGCAATAAAATGACCACTAATATTAAAACTCGACTGTATTACAATTATACCGTCCGAATATAAACGCAACACTTCACTAATAACTACTTGAACGTACACCGTAATAACCCGAACCGCTCTGTAAAATATATCGCACTAATACTCTCGAACCGCACAGTCAAAAATCTCGCATTGAACTGAAAAACTAAAGCCGCGACGCGATGTATTTATAGTTACGCTCACACACCAGAAGCTTCCAAACTGCGTCTTATCTCTCGCGAACTACGTAAATTGCTACAGCCTTGACACAGTCCGAGCGCCCGAGCGAAGGCTGGCAGAGTCGAGAAAATTCTCGCAACATGTGTTTAGTAGCACGTACACCACACGCTTACGTCGAGATCTTTCTGGCGCATTCGATAAACGCGTAGATTGTTCTGTGCTGTCGTAGCACCGCCCCCTCCTTAAGCCTGTTCGTCCCGAACTGGCAAAGCGTCTTCGAAGTAATACTCGACCAGGCGATCTAGGTGGCCATCCTTGCGAAGGATAATTTTCCCGTTCTTCGAATTCAGTCTCGTGTGATCCGAACATCACGTTCCCAGGAATGCGAATCTTTCGCGCAACCACTAGCTTCGCTGGAATCACTCTCGTTGCGCCATGTACTAATGACCTGAATACCACTGGCTGATCCAAGTTTGTTTGGTTCTCGTCAACAACCTCTTGCGTAACCTCATCTTCAGCCACTTTACCCTCGGCCGCTTCTATCAGCTCAGGAACAAGCAAGAGTTTTGTCTCGACACCCATAGTTGGCTCTCCAGTCACTTCTTTTGTCGTTATACTTATTTGTACTTCCTCTGCTAGTTCTTCCTCCATTTCCGCTTGCAACAGGAGGTTTCCTCTTGACCAGACTTGTTGACTTTTTCTTCGACTAATGCCACTCGCTTAATCGAATGTTTGGTAGACCCTGTCATTTTAGCCATGCAAAGCTTTATCTTCTCTTGGCCAACTTTCAGGACATTCTCTCTTAAGTCCACAACGAATCCGTAGGCATTCATAATGTCCGTGCCAAGAATCACTTCATCGACAATGTCTGCAACGAGCATTTGGTGGCTAAACTCAAGAAGACCCAGGCGTCCACGTACGTCTACCTTTCCTAGCACCTTGACGGGGCTTCCAGTCACAGTCTGTATTGTACAAGAGGTAATTAGAGGATGGCGGTTACGGACTAAGTCAGGGCGCACAACGGACACTGTTGCGCCCGTGTCAACTGTAACTGATGTTGGTTTACCATCCACAAATCCATTAACAATCAAGTTTCTACTGATCTTATGTAGCGTGGAAACTGTGTGCTGTTCTGGGCCTTTACTTCTCCAATTGGTGCGATCAGTCTCTTCTCTCGGTATTTTCTTCTCCCAACAGTCTACCTGTAGATGACCACGTTTCCCACAGTTGTAACACTTCGGTCTTCTGTCTTTGTCCTTTGGTTCGAAAGATAGTTGTGGTGCTGCTGACTTCTTAAACTGTTGTTTTTGAATCGTCTCTTTATGCTGTCCGCTATTACGATACTGTGGTATTGGATCCGTTTGGCTACAACGTGATGGCATACTTTGATTAATGTAGGTCGCCGACTTGGCAGCTTCAAAACGGAGAGCATGAACAAGAGCGTCTGATTTATTATCATGCCGAGCCATTCTTAACACTTGTTGTAACTGACGATCTCTGATACCGTCAATAAACATAATGAGAGAAATCCACTTCCGGAAGTCCTCCGATTCTTCGGGATAAGCCAATCTCGTCAGTCGGTCGATATTCGCTTCAAACTCTTGAAGGCTCTCCTCTGAACGCTGTCGCCTCGCTTTAAGTTGTTCACGGTACACTTCGAACAAATGCTGGTCACCGTACCGTAATTCCAAAGCTTTAGTTAATTCGGCATAGACGTTCTGACTGTTAGATGGCACTTTGTGTATTACCTCTGCGGCAGGTCCTTTTAACGCAAGAACGAGTGAGAGGCCTTTCTCTTCTTCCGTCCAGTTATTTAAGCGAGCGGCAGCTTCAAATTGGCGATAATAAGTTGCCCAGTGGGTGCTTCCATTAAACGACGGGGCCTTTGCAAAAACTGACCCTACTTCAGTTAATAGCGTTCTTTGATTTCTCTGATATTTTGAATCTTCTAAGCTTGACATACTTGTTTTCATAGTTGACACAGATTTTTCTATTTCAGATATTCTGTCAACTTGTTTGTTCAGCTCACCTTGTAACAGGACAGATTTTGCAGTGGTATCCTCTTGTACGAACGTCTTAACTTCGTCTGCTTGACGGCTAAACTCTTTTTTTCGTACCTCTGGTATTTCATTTTCACGATTACGTTTTTGTTCTGTGCTTTCGTAGCAATACGCAAACACTCATAAATAGAAAAAGAATTGATGATGCATTTCTGCAAATTTTTGATTTAGCTGCTTCAAAAAGAACAGTTCCAACTGAATACCATGAGTGGCAGAAAAGAATTACACTCACATGAGATCAACTTTTTGAAAAATATAAATTCTGTATTATATAATTTTAGATAACCTTTCACTACAAATAGCCACACATTTTAATGATATGGAAAAGCTTCAGTTTGTTACATTAATGGATACTTCAAAGTTTGTAACGTATTCTGAAAACTTTCCCACGGATGCATTAAGTAACTTAAAGGTGTGCTACCCTAATCTGTTTAGCGATTTCCAAAGACTGAAAAACGAATTACAGCTTATTTATGAGGATAAGCAATACAGACAAATGGAACCACTAAATTTTATGGAACTTTTAGCTGACAACAGGAACATCTTTAAAGAAGCTTACAAACTGTTTTGTTTAATAGTAACTTTTCCATCCACTAGCGTTTCGGTAGAACGAAGTTTTTCTTGTTTAAAAAGAATAAAATCATACCTGCGTAACACAATGACAGAGGACAGACTTACTAACTTATCAAAAATTTCCATAGAAAAGGAACTGTTAAACGAATTAATTAATGTACAACCATTTTATGATGACATTATTGACAAGTTTGTATATTTGAAAGAGAGGAGAATTGACCTTGTGTTCAAGAAATAAAATGCAAGGCTGTAAGTCTTACTATTTTTAACTACTTTATTTGTAAATTTTATTAACATACTTTTCTTTTGTATCCATTCATGATTCCAAAACAGGAAGAAACATATTCACATAATTGAGGGGGGGGACCTGCAATTTGAGTTAATATCATAATACATATCCATTATAGTGTCTCTTTCACCTCCTAAAGTTTCAAGCCAATAAAGGGAAGGGTCACAAAGTTAACTTCTTTTAATTTTGGTTGATCCAGTAAAGAACGGGAAATGTCCAAGTGATAATGGGAAAAAAGGGCAATGGCCAATATATGTATAATGTTGACTGCCCTGTGTAATGAATAGCTGCTGCATTCTGTCAATATCTATTTAGTGTGTTGTAAAGTTTTGAGGTTAACGGAGTATTTGCAGAAAAATCGGGCTTCATAGTAAATTTTCAATGTTTATTTTGTGATTTATTTACCAAATTATCTATTACATTGACAAACCGCAGTGAAGAACAAATACAGCTGCTCTTTAAAGAGGAGAAAATGGCCTAAACTTGTACACTTTGTACGCTATAACCAAAAAGAAACAGAAAGTTGTTCTGCTGTATTTAAAAAGGAGTTTCAATGAAAGATCAGCACGGCAGTCACAAAAATCGACTAAACTGGTAAGTGAAGAAACTCTGAAACCTGTTTGTGAACATATCTCAGGGTATAGAGGGATAAAAAATCACTATACCTTGCATGATTCCAAATGGATTTACCTCCCTGAAGAATTAAATGTTATGAAACTCCATAAACACTTTAGAGAGTGTTACCCAAGTATGTCTAAATGGAACAACCCAATCTTACCAAAAATGAACGAAATTTTAAATGAAATATTGAATATCAGTTTTTTTTACCCTAGAGCGGACATGTGCAGTAATTGTGATGAGTTCTTGGGAGAAATAGAATCTCTAAAGATAAAACTTATATCTACCACACAAACGGATTCAGAATACAAGGAAATTTAAACAAAATTTACTGCTCTGACTACAAGTAACCAACTACATAAAGTAAAATCTGGTGTATTTTATTCAAGAAAGAAATTTGCATGCAAACCAGCAGAAAATGTGCTGAAAGGGACCTATTGCTATTGACTAAAAAAAAACCTACAGTTACGTAATGTGACATTGAATAATGTCTATTATAGTAGACAACTGGCATTTATCTTTTTAATATTCACAAGCTTTCATCAAATGAATCACTGTTTTTTATATATGATGAGAGTGTGGCAAATAAAGGACAAGCAAAGTATGTTCATTTTTGTTTTATTTTATTATGTGTGTATTTGATAAAAATATTAAAAAACTTGAAATCTTTTGTGATTCCACATACAGGCAGAATAAAAACTGTACTGTCTTCAGGCTTATCCATTGTGTTGTTCATCATGCTCACAGATTAATATCACATTCCCTATATGTGGCCACTTCTATTTGGAGTATGACAAAAACACGAAATTAGTAAATCAAACAAAGAAAAATGAATTACCAGAGGTCTCAGTCACTGAAATACAATCAGCACAACAAAAGTTGACACTTTTTACAGTGACTGATGTAGACCAAACCATCGTACGAGATTGGAAACAATATTTGGCAAATAAGTACATTCACAGATGTCTCTTCCTAACAAGACCAGTAAAGGAGATCATTTCAGAAAGAGAACAAACTAGATTCCTGAAGTACGGAAATATGTGGAGAATAGGAGGCTACAGTAGTAAACTTAACCTGCACCAATGGTTCTCACACATCAAATTAATTCATCTTTCCAGAACAATGAACATCTTACCAGAATATCTTATATGCCTAGTGTAATGAAAAATTTTCTGATAAACAATTATTAATCTAATAAATTGTTAACTCTTTGATGCGCCAAACTATGTAATACACAATTTTTATTGCGGTGTATTTTTGATTTATCAGAAATGTATTTTGATTGTGTTGATATATTTAAAAAAAAAATTTTCTTAGTTAGGCCTCACGTTGTTTGTGCCATAATATGTAATGCACAATTTTGGTAGTTGTTGTGGTTAGAAGTAATTATCTTTTTTGTTTGTCGATCTATTTTGGTTTTGGTATAGTCTTATATTTCATTAAATATGTAAACTTCAGATTACGTAAATTGTTAAATGATAATTGAATTTAAATTGTGTGTTTAAATTTATACCTGTACTTGTTAGGTACCTATATTGTTCCAGTTTGTGTTTATGTTTCATGAATTAAAATATTTAATGTCTTGACTACTTTTCTTTAATTTCAATTAATTCCTTCTTTATTCCGTTTGAAGTCACTTACCTATTTATGTAATTCAAATCACATGTGGTACACAAGCAATAGGTACTACCAACTTATTCTTCGAATGTTTGTGAAAACACTAATATTCAGAACTTGACAAAAATGTCATGTATTAAAAATAATTATTCATACACAATTAATTCTCTTCAATATTCTTTTATTCCTTTTTAAATTCTGTTCTTTTCTTTTTAAATTAAAATGAACAACCTTTTCCTTAATTTTAATTGTCCAAGCTTGTTAAATTTTTAGCTCAGCGGTTGGTAATATCATCTTCTTATTCAGCCCTAGTCTGCTGGTTAAGTTATGTAAATATAAACTCGGGTTCTTGTGAGTATAATAATTAATTATTAAATATCTTTTGGGGGGTCTTGGGGAATAGTCAGCGGCAAAATGTAACTTCCGTCACCACGCGTGTATTATATTTCGGTGTCCAATGTGTACACCAACTGTTTTCTTCACAAGTAACTAATGCCAGCTTATGGAGGTTATGCACGACAATGTAACTTAAATAAAATTTACTTTGTTAGTGTACATTAAAAGGGTGTATTTATTGGAAGTACAGAAATTAGTTTACATTTATCGCACATAATTACGGTACAGAGACGATTTTGGGAGGTTGTGGCTACGTTTAACAATATAACTTAACCTTTTACATTTTTAAAATTAATTAGACTTAACAAACGTTTCCTTAGTTAGTGTACATTCAAAGGCTGTATTTATTGTATGGATAAAAGGCTGTATATAACATTAACGGCTGTATTTATTCGAAGTAAGTAGTTCCAGCTTATGGAGGTTATGTACGACAATGTAACTTAAATAAAATTTACTTTGTTCATGTACATTAAAAGGGTGTATTTATTGGTAGTACAGAAATTAGTTTACATTTATTGCACATAATTACGGTACAGAGACGATTTTGGGAGGTTGTGGCTACGTTTAATTATTTAACTTAACCTTTTAGATTTTTAAAATTAATTAGACTTAACAGACATTTCCTTAGTTAGTGTACATTCAAAGGCTGTATATAACATTAAAGGCTGTATTTATTCAAAGTACAGGAATGAAGACGTACTTCCAATTTAGAACCTAGTACAATCTAATGTATAACCAAACAAGTACATTAAAATCCTTTTTTCAACATAATGCAATAAAAAGCAACGTGCAGTTTCTGTTAACATGCAAATGATTAAGTATTAATAATGGGTTACAGTGGAATTTAATGTTACTACGGTCTGAATCAATGCAAATAAAATTGGGAGAATCTCGTAAACATATTAAAGAATGCTTGTATATTACACACAAAATTATTACAGTACGGACCTTTGTTAATGATTAGAAACAAATTTGACTCTATACTTTAGTATGTACCAATAAAATTCACCTTTTTTCAAAAACCAATATCTGTTGTTTTTTTCATACCCTTAAAAAAAGGTCATTAACAACATACATTATGAGAAAACGTGATTACAAATAACCAGCCATTAGTTACCTGTGAAGAAAATAGATATAACATTTACAAACATCAAATCTTCAATTCTCTCCCTATTTGTTTTATAAAAACTGGAGTTTCTACTGCAGGTTTTAAGTCCACTAACTACTTAATTAAATATACATAATTGTTCCTGTATCTTGTTGGGTAACATATTATATTAATACATCTGCTTCCTACTCATATGTGCAAACAATGTTTTTAATGTATGGTCCTAAAATCTTTATCAACACTTTATATCTTTAAGATTTAGACAAAGTCTAATGAGCAACTTGGCCTAACCTGAATTTACATGACCTGACTCAGAACAACTGTATTTTGGCAAATACAAAGATGAAGACTGGTTGCAATTTACTACCATAAATGCCTGGAATGCTATGCATTCAAGAATTTTAATTAACTTTATATGGGGAAAACTGGTTTACATACATTATTTCTGAAAATAATAATCCTGAAATGTAATCAGTACTTATATCAAGTTAAGTGCAATAATTAAATTTATTCTTCAACTTGCACGTTGCAAACTTAATGTGCTAAGCCTTTTACTTTATTTTTAATTTACCATCAATTTATGTTCGGCAACATTAAAAAGAACATGTTATGGCCTCTGAGAAAGTACACAGTGAGTGGAAGCTGGCTTAAATGAAGGTAAAAATTGTATCTAATAATTAGTGTCCCGTGAGGGCTGATTCTGATTGTACTACCCTCAAAACATAAAGAAAAGTCAAGATGTCTGTGTGTAGAATTTTGTCTATGGCGAATGATAACTCCCTCAAATTCAAATAATTTTTTGCATATTGTAGAGGACTCAAGGTCTGTTGATTTTGGTGAAGATCGGTTAAGGAGAAGGGGTAGTTTACCTGCAACGTTTTGTTTTAACAAGAGTAAAGTACTTAATTTTGATAAATAAAGTATCCTGAAAAGGTCATAATAATCCACTGTAGAAAGGTAGATTTAATATCTATAAATGAAAAGGGGAAGGGGGAGGGGATAACTGTTAATGTGTACTACATTATCAGCAACATTGAAGTAGTTTGTTGATAAAATTCCTTCCCAGGCTGTTTGGCCGTGGTCCAATGTTTTCTGCAAAACCAGACGTTTCGGAAGTGCCATCGACTGCCATCATCAGTGAAAATCGAG
The DNA here is from genome assembly GCA_034769895.1 of Magicicada septendecula. Taxonomy (NCBI): domain Eukaryota; kingdom Metazoa; phylum Arthropoda; class Insecta; order Hemiptera; family Cicadidae; genus Magicicada; species Magicicada septendecula. The sequence continues at coordinate 172,526,722 of CM068372.1, forward strand.
TGCGCTAACATGAGGTGGTATATGTTAGTGATCACAATTTTGTGGTTGAGGCTTAAGATAGAAGTAGTTTCTGTGGAAATATTTCATTTCTAAAATGATTTCAAATATAAATCTTAAAACATGGTAGTAATGTATGGTTCTCCATACCGATATTTTAATTATTTGCATCAAATAGAATTATTGTTTAATAAATGTTCTATCCAGATCAAATTATGTGTATACAGTTCTGGAAAAATTAGACAGGCATAATATTTTGTTTGTTTATTGTAAACTGTATTATGTTTGGAAGTATCCCAAAGTAAATTTAACATTAGTCATTTCAATCAATGAGGCCAGTCCAGTTTTTTAAGGCCAGGAGAATCCTTGAAATGTTTGGAGCATCACTAGGTCATGATGGATCTAATCATCAAACTTCAGTTTCTATGAAAAACTGGCAGATTTGAGTAGTCACTTGATAAAGGATGGTGTTGTAAAAGCAACAATTCGTTCAGAATGTTTTATTACCCTGTCAGTCTGCAAATAATATACTGTATTACAGTATACAAATGTAGTGTAATATCTTGGCACAATACTATATGATAAATTTGGATAAAAGGCTCATTTCCAATAGAAAGGATAGCTGGTGTGATCAGACATAACAAATTTGTTGTATTAGTTTTTTGAGAATTTATTCCTATCAAACTGGAGTAAGCATATTTTCAAACCTTTATGGACGTGTGTCATGGAATTTACAGATTCCACCAAAAGAAACAGTTAAAATATATCTTTTCAATTAAACAAAAATTGGTCTTGCAATATGATTCGGTAATACAGCAGGAACTAATCAGTTAATTGCTATTATAAAATGCCTTATTCCTTTTCCATGATGATCAGATTTTGCTATACGCCTGCATAAATAAAAATTATTAAAATGCTTAATTCCCAACACAAAGTTGAACACATGATGAAAAGTTCATCATGTCACATATTCTAGTAACAAGGTTAAGTTTTTGGAATACTGTTTTAGCTGAATTTATACACTAGGAGGACACTCAGCATTTAGTTTGTGTGTGTAACTCTGGTTAATCAAAGAGAATTATTTGTGTAAATTCAAATTTAGTAATACGAATCTACTACTGTAAATGCCTGGAATGCTATGCACTAAAGAATTTAAATTAACTTTATATGGGGAAAACTGGTGTACATACATTATTTCTGAAAATAATAATCCTGAAATGTTATCAGTACTTATATCAAGTTAAGTGCAATAATTAAATATATTCTTCAACTTGCACGTTAAATAGATCCCTTCTCCTTCACTTACCAGGCACATAAGGGAAGCTCCAAACCATAAACTGTCCCAGTAGTGAATGCTACAATGAGATCTTTAGAGTCTGTATCACTTTCTTTTGAACTTCTAAATACAGGATTTCTTTGAACTGTGTAGAATGGGATCAGTGGAGTAACTTGCGGAGGGGGGTTATCAGGGGATCAATTCCCCTCCAGAACTATTCGAAATTTCAGCAGAATTCCATAATTTCCTAAGTAGACCCATTTCTAAGCCAGTTTTGTTTGTACAAGTAATACTTATAAATTATTATAGAAATAAAAGTAATTACAATATTGTAACGTTATGTTTTCCCCTTACATAAAATAGGCCCCAACTTAAACCATTTCATGACCATGATACATGAAGAACAAAATACTAAGTCATTAACTAAATTGTATACTATAAATATTGTCTGAGATAATAAAAAGAGATAAGAATAATGTAATGAAACTGATAAGAACATTATCAATAAGAAGATTTTACTCCAGTAAACTGCATTAAAAATTGTTAAAAAAGATAAAACCTATACTCCATACTGCAGTAATAAACTGGATACTCAATAAAGAAAATTATGGAGAATAATTAGTTTCAATAATTAGTTTCTAAGTACTAAAATAATGAAATCAAATTTTATTTATGATTATGAATAGAATAATGTAAATCAAAAAGAGTATTACAAAAATGTAATAATAAAACAACAATAGAGCTAAATTTAAGCCTACAAGTAAGGTTATGTAACATTATAATCTTTTAAACAACAGAAAGAACAAAAAAGCACTGTAAAATCCATGAATTGTAAACAGAAGGTGAAAACTACTGATGAAGTAGTAAATAAGCTTATAATAGCTAGATAATAATGGTTATAATTTGAATTATAACATGAAGAAGAAGAAGAAATATGAGAAACTAAAACTTGTCAATAATTGTATGTAAAAAGAACAGTTTTAATGTAAACTTATTAATCAAACTATACTGTATAAATAATACTAGAATCGTTATTATTAGAATAATATTCTAGTAAGGAAGATATGATTAACCAATAAGTATAAACAAAGTAAATAATGAAACAAGATACATGGACTAAACCTTCAGAATACTGATACTGAAGATAATAACAACTAGAATAAGTAAGAAAAACAATATTAAAGGACAAACTATGTTGTCAACGCTTCAGTAAATTGTGAAGAATGTTTTAGAATAATGATGTAATAGGAAGAAACATGTATTTTCAAGGTATGAATGAAATTAAGGGTCAATATCATAGGCAAATGAGCCTAGAACATTTGTATGTTATTCATAGTAAATAATTGTTAAGTTATGTCATTATTATTGTAGTGAAAGTTGAATAAGGGTATCAAGAACAATGTAAAGTAATTGTCTGATAGCAAAAGTAATTATTTTAAACGTACGAAAGAAACTAAGGTGTCCACTACAATGGGCCAGTAGGCCATATACCTGAAAAACTTATTTCTACTATTTGTAAACAATTATTGCTAATAATTATCATTATTAGTGTAACAAAAGTGAAAGCCAAGGATCAAGAACAATTTAGAATAGTTGTCTTGTATTAAAAACAAGAATTGTTAAAATATGAAAAAATAATGTTCAAACTATAATAGGCCAATATGCCTAGACAAATTATGTATGTTAATTGTAAGAAATTATTATTGATTTTTGTCATTAGTATTGTTGTAAAAGTTGTAGGGAGTTATAAGGAACAATTGTGATCAGTTATATCACAATAAAGTTAAGTAATATTATTAGAAGAATGAGAATTAGGATGTCAGGAACACAGGTTGGGTTATGCCTAGTTAGCCAAACATGACTTTTATAAATTGGGACATTATTAATTACTGTAAATAATGTTACACTCAATGGTTAGTAAGTAAATACAGTGAAACCTCGGAATGCGAGTAACGTGGTCTACGAGTGTTTTGCAAGACGAGCAAAAATTTTAAATAAATTGTAACTTGATAAGCGAGCGAGGTTCTGCAATACGAGCGTCACGTGTGCCTACGTTTTCCCCTCCCCACTGCCTCTCTTTCCTGGGCGATTGTGTGTAATATTCTCCTGCACTGGACTTCAGTTGGCGTGCCTCGCTCACATAGTCAACACCGTACAAGCGTATACATGTTTTGTTTCTTTCATTAGTGTTATAATTAGTGTTATAACTGTACTGCAACAATGGGCCCAGTGAAGGAAAAGAAGGCTGAAAAGGAATTCGGTCGGAAGAAGGAGATGATTACGATGGAAGTTAAAAAGGAAATGATCAAAAAGCACGAACGAGGTATGCGAGTGGCTGATATCGCGAGATTTTATAACAAGTCTACGTCAACGATTTGCACAATATTAAAGAAGAAAGAAGAAATAAAAGGGCTAGATGCAGCAAAAGGAGTCACAAGAGTATCAAAGCAACGGCCACGTTTCTGGAAGATGTAGAAAAGTTGCTTCTCGTTTGGATAAATGATAAGCAACTAGCAGGTGATACTGTGACCGAGAATTTAATCTGCGAGAAGGCAAAGACGTTGTACGCCAACCTCGTAAGTAAACTGCCATGTAGTACACGTACGTCAACAGAAATCGAAGAAAGCTTCAAGGCCTGCAGGGGATGGTTTGATAACTTTAAGAGGAGAAGTGGCATCCATAGTGTTGCGAGGCATGGGAAGGCTGCAAGTTCGGATGCTAAGGCAGCTGAGGCATTCACTGCTGAGTTCCAGAAGCTCATTGTTACCGAGTGTTACCTGCCGCAGCAAGTTTTTAACTGTGATGAAACAGGACTTTTTTGGAAAAAGATGCCGAAGAGGACCTACATTACAGCAGAAGAGAATGCAATGCCCAGTCAAAAGCCCATGAAAGACCGTTTAACCCTGTTATTGTGTGCTAATGCCAGCGGGGATTTAAAAGTAAATCCCCTGCTTGTGTATCATTCCGAGAATCCACGAGCCTTCAGGAAATGCAAGGTGCAGAAGAGCCAGTTAAATGTTATGTGGAGGTCCAACACTAAGGCTTGGGTCACTCATATGTTCTTTGTTGAATGGATGAACGAGGTCTTTGGTCCTGTAGTGAAGAAATACGTTTTAGATAATAATCTGCCGCTCAAAGTCTTGCTGGTTATGGACAATGCTCCTGCTAATCCTCCAGGCCTTGAGGACGACTTACTGGAGGAATTCAAGTTCATTAAGGTTAAGTTCCTTCCTCCCAACACTACTCCAGCCTATGGATCAGCAAGTCATTTCGAACTTCAAGAAGCTATACACCAAAGCACTATTTCAGCGATGCTTCGAAGTGACTGAAGGAACAGACCTTACCCTCCGAGTGTTTTGGAGAAATCATTTCCACATCGTGAACTACCTGAAGATCATCGATAAAGCATGGGATGGGATCACCAAGAGAACTCTCACTTCTGCTTGGGGAAAACTGTGGCCTGACTGCGTTCTTGGACGTGACTTTGAGGGGATTGCTGGTGAAAATGAGCCGCCGATTGTCGATGAAATTGTGTCCTTAGGGAAGACCATGAGGTTGGAAGTGAATGACGCCGACATTCAAGAGCTGGTGGAAGAACATAGCCAGGAACTGACCATCAACGAACTGATGGACCTGCATCGCGAACAACAGGAGGAGGTTATGGAGGAGATCTCATCCGGTGAAGAGGAGGAGGAAAAGTCAGAGGAATCTCTCACTTCAAATGAGATTTGGGATAAGTGCAAAATGTGGGAAACGGTACAAAATTTTATAGAAAAACACCACCCGAATAAGGCTGTAGCAATGCGAACGATGAATCTGTTCAATGACAATGCAATGTCACATTTTCATGAAATCCTCAAAAAGAGGCAAAAGCAACAGTCATTGGACAGGTTCCTTGTTAAAGTTGCACGAAAAGAAAACAATTCTAGTGAGCCAACAGATAGCAGTGATTCCGTTAGTGAAATTCGTGCTACACAATAACCCTTCTCATGTCATCTCTCTCGTCTCCCTCACACCAACAATGACTCTATCGTAAGGTAAAGTGCAGTTTAATTTGTTTTACGTTATACTGTATTTTGTATTAGAAATGTTATGCGAATAAATATTTTTGTGTTGTGGAACGAATCATCCGCGTTTCAATTGTTTCTTATGGGAAAATTTGCTTTGATATACGAGCGCTTTGGATTACAAGCACGTTCCTGGAACGAATTATGCTCGCAACCCAAGGTTCCACTGTATCATTCTTTAATTTTCTTAATTCTTAACTCATATTATGAGTACAAATGTATGCCTACTTATAAGTAACTTTAATAATGAAAAGTCTTTTTAAAAAAGAGACTTGTGTCCATGTTAACAGCAAAGATGACTATTACTGAAGCTCTGAGAACTGTCATATGATAATGGGATGACAGTGTATTAGTTAGAATAATCAACAAATTATTAAGGCACACTGTAAGGAGGTATGTTTTAATCATTTTGCACACATCATTCCAGAAGTCTGTTCTAAAAACAATTATAATCAAACTGCTGTTTCAACAGTACTAATAATGCAGCATGGCAAAATTTAAACCATTTTTATTGGTCTGAATGTTTGTTTCAAGCTGAATATACCAAATATGTTTGTAATAGGTTTATAATTTAAGATGTGAAGTATATGAAGCCTTTACTAGTACCTGTTCATTAGACAACAAATAATAACTATAATTTCCATTAATTTTGTTAATGTTCTTTACCATTCATTATTTAGTTATTTTTTTACTGTCAGGAAAAGTTCTGATGTAATTTCTGTACGTGTTATTTTTAGTCTCTCTCTCTCTCCCCCTCTCATTGTATTTATTGAAAAAACATAAAAAAACTGACACTCCTCTGTATGTGTCCACATTGCATACAATTAAAAAAATTAAAAACATACTTGTGATCTTGCAAAAGAGGATCAGTCCTCTGTGTGTTTTAATGATAATTAGTTAATCAATGAACATGTCATGGACAACAAAATGCAAAAATTTACAAATGAATAATTAAAACACAAAGATTAAAAACTAATAAGAAATCATTACAGACATAAAGAAACAAATTAGTAAGATTTATTAATGAATCAAAGGAATTCAGAAATTCAACTGATAATCACACATTAGTACAGAGTGATACTAATTTCACAATTCCACAAAATTTGTAATTATTGGATAGTGAACATTGGATTTCAATATAGTAAGCATACACATATTAATTTTAAGCATGTTTTACAACTAGTGAATGGAAAAGAAAATAAATACACGATTTCAACTTTCTTAAACTGAAAACAAGAAATTCTTTTGAGTTAGTGTACGGTAACGTGTTTTGTTACTGTACGACAGAGAAGTGCTGTTAGTGTACTAATTAAGATGCATTAAATGTATAAATAAAGCTAATGAGTTACTATTAGATGACATCATTAATCTTATTGGTAATGGTGTAAAAGCCTTCCCACAGCGGTTGCAGGTTTGGGCTGATTTCTTTCTTCCTTATCATGTTATAGAACTAAGCCTGGCAGCAGGTGTGAGCCCTGAAGAAATTCCAACCAGTCTTCATCTTTGTATTTGCCAAAATAAAGTTGTTCTGAGCCAGGTCATGTAAATTTAGGTTAGGCCAAGTTGCTCATTAGACTTTGTCTAAATTTTAAAGATATAAAGTGTTAATAAAGATTTTAGGACCATACATTAAAAACATTGTTTGCACATATGAGTAGGAAGCAGATGTATTAATATAATATGTTACCCAACAAGATACAGGAACAATTATGTATATTTAATTAAGTAGTTAGTGGACTTAAAACCTGCAGTAGAAACTCCAGTTTTTATAAAACAAATAGGGAGAGAATTGAAGATTTGATGTTTGTAAATGTTACATCTATTTTCTTCACAAATAACTAATGACTGGTTATTTGTAATCACGTTTTCTCATAATGTATGTTGTTAATGACCTTTTTTTTAAGGGTATGAAAAAAACAACAGATATTGGTATTTGAAAAAAGGTGAATTTTATTGGTACATACTAAAGTATAGTCAACTTTGTTTCTATTCATTAACAAAGGTCCGTACTGTAATAATTTTGTGTGTAAATACAAGCATTCTTTAATATGTTTACGAGATTCTCCCAATTTTATTTGCATTAATTCAGACCGTAGTAACATTAAATTCCACTGTAACCCATTATTAATACTTACATTTGCATGTTAACAGAAACTGCACATTGCTTTTTATTGCATTATGTTGAAAAAAGGATTTTAATGTACTTGTTTGGTTATACATTAGATTGTACTAGGTTCTAAATTGGAAGTATGTTTTAATTCCGGTACTTTGAATAAATACAGCCTTTGAATGTACACTAACTAAGGAAATGTCTGTTAAGTCTAATTAATTTTAAAAATCTAAAAGGTTAAGTGAAATAATTAAACGTAGCAACAACCTCCCAAAATCGTCTCTGTACCGTAATTATGTGCGATAAATGTAAACTAATTTCTGTACTTCAAATAAATACACCCTTTTAATGTACACGAACAAAGTAAATTTTATTTAAGTTACATTGTCGTACATAACCTCCATAAGCTGGCATTACTTACTTCGAATAAATACAGCCGTTAATGTTATATACAGCCTTTATCCATACAATAAATACAGCCTTTGAATGTACATTAACTAAGGAAACGTTTGGTAAGTCTAATTAATTTTAAAAATGTAAAAGGTTGAGTTATATTGTTAAACGTAGCCACAACCTCCCAAAATCGTCTCTGTACCGTAATTATGTGCGATAAATGTAAACTAATTTCTGTACTTCCAATAAATACACCCTTTTAATGTACACGAACAAAGTAAATTTTATTTGAGTTACATTGTCGTACATAACCTCCATAAGCTGGCATTAGTTACTTGTGAAGAAAATAGTTGAATGTACACATCGGACACCGAAATATAGTACACGCGCGGCGACGGAACATTTTGCCGCTGACTATTCCCCAAGACCCCTTTTGCCGCTGACTATTCCCCAAGGCCCCTTTTGGGAAGTACAAAACATCACAATACAAAGTTGACTATAATGTAACAAAATAATATCTTATCTCAAAAATAACGAATAGTTCGTATGTGCTGAACAGTGTCTATTTTGAGGTTAACCTAATCTCAATAGGTTATACTGCTTTAAACATTAAACACAAAGAAGTAATAGTTGAAACGTGAAAAAAATATAATAGTGTTAGTGGAATAAATATTTCACAAGTGTACATTAAGTGTTACAGTTGTATTATTATAATTAGGTACCGTATAGGTCGTTAAAAATTTAGGTAAATATTTACCTGTGCTCCACCATACAATCTTGAAGTGAAATATTTTTTTTCTATTCTTCTATGTTATATAAATACGCGAAAATTAATTTTAAACGGGGGTCGAAGCTATTTACGAAGAAAAAAAATAAAATAAATACTCCCATAAGGATGCATGCAAAAGTGAATGAGCGCCATATTAACTGTGTAGACGGTGAGAAATGACATTTAACCTATCTTGCTTACACAGTCGTTTATATGCGATAACGGCTTCACTGATATCACTGTATACTATTTTTCGAATTGTTTCACTACAGTTTTGAACCCAGTTTTGGATCACAAACACCACAATTCACAATAGCACCACTAACCTTTTACTTTTCAACATATTTTACGGTTTAATTCACGCGTTATGTAGTGGCGGGTCGTCCGCGAACGGCTTAGCCAGAAAGAAGTACTCCGTCAAGTGAACTATTGACTACAGTCGTTCGAGCCGCTGAACAGTAGTTCGCGTTAGCCACGCTCCAATCGGCCATTTATAAAACTAATCAGCGGTTTTTGGATTTGTAAAAGTCTTATCAGTTCCGATGAATCGGAACAGAGTGAGAGAACAGACTATTTGAAACTTTTGTTTTATTGTCTGATTCATTGTTTGATTGTTCTTTCGACAAATTTTGGGATAAGTGTGATAAAAATAAAATTCTTGGATTTCGTTGTCCATGACGTGTCCATTACTTAACTAAATATCACTATAATATTGACGACTCGGAACACTAAGTTTTTTATAAGTAAAAACGTAAAGTTTTACCTTACAGCCTAAACCGGCGACGAACAGCGCTACCTACGACAGCCTCTGATGAAGCCTTCTATAGGCGAAAGCCGGTGTGTTCCGAGTCGTCAATACTATAGTGATATTTAGTTATGTAACGGACACGTCATGGACAAGGAAATCCAAGAACTGCTTTTCTTAATCGAAAGGTCTACCAACTCACTGCGGTTAGCACGAGGTTGAGCGTTTTACTCTGTAATAAAACGTATCTTTCTGTTCTGTCACAAAGAAGCAACAGCAACAGTTTCAAAAAACTCATAAATTATTATTAACTTTAGCTTACTAAAAACCGTTTTCGAACGTTTCAATACAAACCCTTGAATTTTTTGTCCATGACGTGTCCGTATATTAATACTTACCTCAGAGAACACGGAAAACGCAAGAGCGTACAGGGAACACGTTATAAATTAAATACGTAATACGTTATTGCTCGCTTAATATTATTAAATAGAGTATACAATTATTGCTCGTCTCAACTCTTATTTTGTTTATTTACATTTATTGCAACAGCTATTTATTCTTCTTCATATATAATGTTGTGATGTTATAGGCCTACAACTTGTTTCTTGTAACATTCTTGTAGCAAGTAGTGTACACTACTTCAGAAGAAACAAATTGTATAACATCACAACATTATATAATTGCTGCAAGAAACTTCGAGTTAACTATATAGAAAATGATGATTCTTCATATTGTTACGACGGTCTACTCTATCATCGTAGGTAGGCCTACAGTGGAAACAAAATAAGTACAAGACACCAATTAAGTCACTAATCACACCTTTAATTTTTACAGTAAAACATTCGTAATTACCAACACAGTCTACTACAATTAATCAAATCAAAATGGTTCACACGCAATAAAATGTCACTAATATTAACACAATTGTATTATGCTACAATAAATTGTAATTATACCGCCCGATTATAAAACGCAACACTTCACTAATAACTGCTTGAACATACACAGTAATCTCGCTTATAACTCTCGAACCGCTCTGTAAATATCTCGCACTAAAACTGAAAACTAAGGCCGCCACCGCCATGTATTTATAGTCCCGCTCACACACCAGAAGCTTCAAAACTGCGTCTTATCTCTCGTGTGAACTACGTAATTAACTGGAGCCTTGACACAGGCCGAGCGCCCGGCACAGTCTAGAAGATTCTCGCAATATGCGTATAGTAGCACGTACGCCACAGTGAAAGTTTAAGTTAGTTTGGTAATTCTCAAAAGAGAAATTTTACCTTCTCCACTCTGTCCTAAGGTAGTGGTCGGCAGTGAAAACTGCTATCACAACTTCCTTAGCTGAAGAGGCGAACTGAAGCCGAAACAGAGACAAGCAAAAATAACCAGAGCGTAATGCTCAAAGTATAAGTTTGTTCTTGGATTTCGTTGTCCATGACGTGTCCGTTACTTAACTAAATATCACTATAATATTGACGACTCGGAACACAAAGTTTTTTATAAGTAAAAACGTAAAGTTTTACCTTACAGCCTAAACCGGCTTTCACCTATAGAAGGCTTCATCAGAGCCTCTGATGAAGCCTTCTATAGGTGAAAGCCGGTTTAGGCTGTAAGGTAAAACTTTACGTTTTTACTTATAAAAAACTTTGTGTTCCGAGTCGTCAATATTATAGTGATATTTATAAGTTTGTGTTTGTCAAGCAATCTTTGTCAAACGGTAGTCCTTCAAAGCATTTAGTGAGAATTACCAAATTGTAATTTTGATAGAAAACTCCTCAGTGCCAAACTTCACTTGTACTTTGTCTTTCGACTTTGACTCGCGTACTTTGTTCAACATTAAATTAGTATTCCCAAAGAGAGATAGACCTATAAACTCTCTTATTTTCTTTTAAACAGTAAAAGCTGAAAATCACAGTGTAAAGTAACATTGTTAATACTTTTCTAAAACTAATTACCTAAAACTTTGTGGTAGTTATCGATAGTATGAAAATCGCAACTGAACTATCGATAGTAAACATTTTGAAAAACCCCGCGGCGACGTCACAACGATTAACCAATGACATAGGTCTGATGCAAATAACCCGCGAATTCATTAAAACCGCCTTATGAAGCTGATGTTGATTGGTAGATATAAAAAAAAGCGCGTTTATACACCGTTAATTTTAAAATTTTGCATATTCTCAATTGTCATTGGTTGCTAGTGTGTGTGGGTGTCAGGATTCGGCGGCAACAGTACTGTATTCTCAGTTCCGCTGTTGTAACGAACCTCGTAAGATACGGTTATCGTGTATTTAATTATTTTGTGAATTCAGTGTTTTCATTTGTGTGGTGTTATTATTAATTATTATTTCTGTTGTTTAGGGTTATTATTATAATATACCATATATTATTTATTTAACATTTTACACTGAAATGGCCTGCAATGATAGTGCGGTGGGACGTCAGACGAATGGATTCGAATGACAGAGTCTGAGATTATTGACTTTTTAATTTCCCACGAGGTTATTAAACGGTCAATAAATTGTCCTTCGTGTGGGTCCTCGTCGTCGACCTACAGTTTTTGTCGAGAAGTTTTTATTTTCGACGCCCAGCGCACTTCAGCTAAGCTGGGGGGCCCTGGAAAGACTGTAGAAGTCGACGAAGCCAAATTTTGCCGTCTGAAATATAATCGGGGCAGGTTCATTGAAGGACAGTGGGTGTTCGGGGGAGTGGAACGCGGTTCTGGCAAGTGTTTTTGGTAAACGGTGTTTTTTGATACCGGTTGAGCGCCGGGATTCCGCTACTCTCCTCAAAATAATTGAGGAGTGGATTAAGGTAAGAGTTTCATCTTTTCATAATTATGGTAATGCATGCATTTCATGTGAGCGCGCGCGTGTGTGTGTGTGTGTGTGAGTGAAATATTTCTTTTTCTATTCTATGTTATATAAACACGGGAAAAATAATTTTAAACGGTGGTCGAACCTATTTACGAAAAAATAAATAAAATAATTACTCCCATAAGACGCCAACGAACGCCATATTAACTGTGACAAATTACATTTAAAGATTTTTAAATTTTATTTAGTAGTAGAAAAACGCGTGTTATTTGGCGCGTAAAGTTGATGAACTTAAGTCACAGGTAATCCGCGCATGACGTCATGACTCGTCATTCGCTGTCTATTACTGTGCCGTCGCCCGACTACGGTGATCCGACTCAGTTAATATGGCGCTCATTCACTTTCCATGCGCGCTTATGGGAGTATTTATTTTATTTTTTTTCTTCGTAAATAGCTTCGACCCCCGTTTAAAATTAATTTTCGCGTGTTTATATAACATAGAAGAATAGAAAAAAAAATATTTCACTTCAAGATTGTATGGTGGAGCACAGGTAAATATTTACCAAAATTTACGTATTCACACTATACTTTCTTTTACTTTGTACAGACTTTCTTATTCACTGTTAATATTATTAAATCACTATAGCTCCTTTTGATTGTATAAACAATTCACAACACTTTTCTCACTTTTTGGTTACCGTATGTTATGTTATTCTCTCTTCACCTAACCTAGCCGACGTTCGATTCTGATGGTAACTTCGTGGCTATCGGTGTCGCAGAGGAGCCATTCTTTACTGTACGAATTCCAACAATAGACTAACTTGTTTGGCGTCACTTTTTGGATTGCTACACACAGAAAGTGAAAAATTCCTATTGGTTGAAATCTTAAACATTGTTGTTGATGGCGTCTCTTTTCTGAGATTAAAATTACTAAAAATTCTTAAATTTGACATAGGGTCTTGGGGAATAATCAGCGGCAAAATGGAACTTCCGTCACCGCGCGTGTATTATATTTCGGTGTCCGATGTGTACATCCAACAGTTTTCTTCACAAGGCTGTATATAACATTAAAGGCAATAAATACACCCTTTTAATGTACACGAACAAAGTAAATTTTATTTAAGTTACATTGTCGTACATAACCTCCATAAGCTGACATTACTTACTTCGAATATATACAGCCTTTTATCCATACAATAAATACAGCCTTTGAATGTACACTAACTAAGGAAACGTTTGGTAAGTCTAATTTATTTAAAAATGTAAAAGGTTAAGTTATATTGTTAAACGTAGCCACAACCTCCCAAAATCGTCTCTGTACCGTAATTATGTGCGATAAATGTAAACTAATTTCTGTACTTCCAATAAATACACCCTTTTAATGTACACGAACAAAGTAAATTTTGTTTAAGTTACATTGTCGTACATAACCTCCATAAGCTGGCATTAGTTACTTGTGAAGAAAACTGTTGGATGTACACATCGGACACCGAAATAGAGTACACGCGCGGCGACGGAAGATACATTTTGCCGCTGACTATTCCCCAAGACCCTTAACATATTTCTCTTATGCTGTGTACAGTTGTAAAGATATTATTACCAATGAACTGCTTTTTTTCTCCTGATAATTTTAAGATCTCACAAGATATGTTTCTATGCAGTAATTCCGAAAATAACAATTTTAAGGTTTGGCCTACTCTTACAAATTATGTTTAAAAGTTATCTTTTTTGTTACATAACTAGTTTTCTTGGCTGTACATATGATTTTATGTTAATAACATGTCTTTTAATACTAGTGATTACAATTATGAACATTAACTTTTTATCAAAACCTTGGCTTGTACAATAGGCCTAATAATGTCTTGTGTACATTGGACTATTATTTGTTTCGTACAGTAAAATTGCTTGATTCTAATATAATACGAGTTAACATTTATTCTTTATTCTTTATAAACTACATGATCTATTACTAGATATATCATGATCTAATCTAGAATTTATACATTGTAATGTCCTAGTCTACCTTCTAAAGTAGATGTAGGTTTTTTGCCCAAGTTAACATCTTGTTAATTACATTATTACTTGTCCATTACACTTATATCTTACCGTACTCTAATAAAATATACTGTTTCTTATTACTGTATATCTGACATTGTCTAGTACAATTTTTATACATAATATTGTCTCTTTTTACCTACCAAGTAGATGCAGGTTTTGTGTAACTTTAATCTCTTACTAACTACATTATTATCTTGTCCATAACAAACAATAGTTATTTCTTCTTTACATCTTTAGCATTCTTTTAATATACCGGTACAATAGTAGTCCTGCTTTCCTACCACCCATTATAACATTTTTATTCAAAAATAAAACTTTGATCACCCTTTTATATCATAATAAATGGGTGAATTATCATAAAAATTCTCTATCTGAATTGTCTATGTGCCTATCATTCACAATCAGATACAACTACTTAATCTAGTTTTATCTTACATTTTATTTACGCTATGTTATGTTGTATCCAGTTACTGGTTATCCAGCTAGGCTCTGCATTAAAGGGTTTTACCTATTTTGTACATTATTTCTTATGCAGTTTACTGGAATTGTTGTTATTAAGTTTAATATAGACATGTTTGATCTTTTAGTTTTCTTATTCTATTTACAATGGTCTTAAATTCACTTGTTAATACTTATCTCTCATGACATAGGTTTATTACTTTATTATTGTTTTGTACTTTAGTATGTTTATATGACAATCTTTATGTTGAGGAAAACGTCACGTTACACTATACATTGGTAAATAGAAAACCACAATTATTTTTGGTCAAAGACTACTTCTTTACTCTTCCATCTTATGTCTAACAAAATTACAAAAAGAGGCTAGAGAATACTGAAATACTTTTACTTTATTTTTAGGTCCTTTTTGAATTTCTTTGGAGAAATGTAAAGACTTGCAAGTACTAAAAATGTTCTGTGGTGAGGAAGCACAAAAGTTGTATGGCAATTTGCCTGTTAAAAAAAATAAGACTAAAAATATTAATAAGGAAATTAAGTTAATAAAAATTATGAAAAGTTAAACCTTATTTGCTTTAGACTGTTAATTTCTAGTGTGTACATGGGTAAAAGGTGTGTGTGTGTGTGTGTGTGTGTGGAACTGGTTCATTCATGAAAAGCACCACCCTTTATTTAACAATATAAATTATTTGTATTTATTTAATTTATAAGGCTTGTGTGCATTGTAGCGAAAAACGTAAGACACCAAAATGTGTGGTTAAAAATAAAGAACAATTGTATAAAAAATTATGTAAAATGAACAAAAAGTGTTAGTGTAAGCAATTAAAAATCAAATAGTAATTAAAGTAATGAAGATAAAGAAAAATGGTTTGTGTGTGATGAACGTCTAAAAAATTACCGATCGAATGAATATCAGGTAATGTGCCAAAGACTTCGCAATTCGTGAAGACGAGCAAAATAAATTTAACAGTAAGCATGGGTGAAGAGTGACACTC
This sequence comes from Magicicada septendecula, assembly GCA_034769895.1. Lineage (NCBI taxonomy): Eukaryota > Metazoa > Arthropoda > Insecta > Hemiptera > Cicadidae > Magicicada > Magicicada septendecula. The sequence goes on from CM068372.1 coordinate 172,542,407, forward strand.
TCGACACTTTCAAACAGGGAGAATATCGTCGAGACATGATTTTTGCGCTCTGGGTATACATACGAGGACGGGCAAACATCATTCTCTTTCTCATCAGACCATCAAAGTGGCCGGAGGCCCTGCTCAAGAACTACAACTCTTCTTTGTTCGACTACTGATGTGATCGGAGGCTATGTCCAACAACTGGAATGCCTAGACATGATCGACGACCTGGGCAGCCAAAAACTCTACTAAGAAACCACAAGCAGAGTATGAGCATCCAGGGAATCCAGAGTACGAGCATCCAATTATCCAGAGTACGAGAGACTACAAGACTCCTAGAACACCCGACCCCATGACTTCCAGGACTGAAGACGATCATCCGTATCCAGAATGAGGAATGGACTCGGGACCACACGTCTACGAGAGATTCACCAGTAAAGGACTCAGGACCAGGACCAGGAGGGTACGCTGAGGAACCCTATTTCACCTACTAATAAGGTGAAAGAAAGCCATATTTTCATCTTAACTAAAGACTCAATAAAAGACAATTTAATCTTGTGAAACAAGTAGAGAATAATAAGAGAAAGACTCTAATTTAATAAGAATGTAAATTTTAAGATTAAATGTAACTTTTCTTGTATATTAATTAGGGTAAGATTCAAACAGTCAAAAGTAATATTCACAGAAATATTTAAATTCTTTTACTAATAACTTACTGAAAAGATTGATATTTGATTTTGAAAAAATATGAATTTTACTAAAATAACATAAAGAAGCAATGCATATGCAATAACAAACAGAAGTAATTAATATAAAGAATTAAATGAGTAGATAATCATTAAGAAAATTGAGCTAGCTGAGAGCAGTAACTTATAATAAATTTATAATAATGCATTAGTAATAAGATCAGTGGCGGATTAGACACCCTTGGGCCCCTAGGCCCGATTTGCTCTGCAGCCCCCCCCCCCCCAACAACCTCATGTACAACAAGGTTTTTACATTGACCTTTAAAAATAGAAATTTGAAATGAAAACAAAAATAAAAAATATTTTAAAAAATTACAACACCAGATTAATTTTCAAGGAAATAGTTTACGTGTTAATTGAATAAAATTTGATCAATATTATGAAATTATGTAAAAAAATCAATTATTTATTAATTTAAGCTATACAAATCGTGAAACTTTCGTTTGAAGCATAGTTTTGGATTGGATATAAAAAATGGCCTAATCATTGCTAAATAAAAGATATTTTTATTGAAATGTAAAGACAGTAAATTAATAATTCATTATAAGATCAATAAGGAAATCAAAAGTACATAGCAATAGCTGAAGTTAATGTGCTAAAAACAGTTTTATTAAAAAATAATAATAAACTACAAATCAACTTTCCATGCTTTCATTAAAGAAAAGTCCTTAATAATATCATCAAAGTTCATTTCTGACAATATTTCTGCATTTGCTGTGAAACTAGTTAAGCTTGAAAGTCTGGAATCTGTGGTTGAGTTACGAAGATAATTTTTTACTCGTTTCAAAATACTCAAAGATCTTTCACCAGATGTATTTGTTGACATCATACACAAAAAAATTCTCAAAGCTGTGTCAATGTTGGGGAAAAGAGTTGTCAACTGTTTTTCACGTATAAACTTCAAGAACTCAGCAGGCAAATGGTGATACTTTACATTTAAGTTAAGAGCCTCGATAAACACCTTAAATGAATAAATTCTCCACCAAGATCTGAGGTAAGGTCAGCAGGATATTTCTGGGCCAAAACGGAAGCTTTTTCCCGAATTTCTTCATTTTCCAAGGTAAAAAGTTTGTATATGAAACCAAAAACTTCATTCTGATCGAAATAAATTTTCGATCTGTTTTTTAGCTCACTGGAAATGTTGTCGGTTATGGGATAAAATTTATTTACAATCATGTCTTGTCTCCCGTCAAGTCTGCAGGTGCTGCAGGTATCATTATCATTCTTTGATTCATCATGAAATGTTTTTCTCTTTCTTGTCCTCTTTGAATCTAGATCATAGTCAGCAGCCTCACTTTTGCACAATTCCATACCCTTCATCTCGTAATAGTCAAATCGTTCTCGTAATCCTTGTACATATTCTGAAAGGGATTTGTATAGATTGCAAATAAATCCTAAGTCAGTACTAATGCTTTGCATAGTGTTACTTGCCGCATTAAAGCGCTCCAGAATATCATTCCATAATGCAAGTAATATCGCTATTTCTATTCTGCCAAAAAAATGACATAGTCCTTTTGCTGCAGCTTTGGATTCTGGCTTTTCTTTTTGGTTTTCAGAAATATCTTGAAGTGCTTTATAAAACTCCTAGTAATGAAGTAGTAAAGCTCTTGACGCATGCCATTTGGCTGACCATCTGTTTATATTTAGTCTTTTGGGCAAGAGTTTTTTCTTGATGTTACTGTCTTTTATCATGTTTTCAATTATTGCCCATCTTGAAGTTGATGCGCTGAAAAACACATATAACTCTTGCATAAACATAAATAGTTTGGTTGCTTGAAGGCAGCAGTTAGCTGCGTGCGTGCCCACCAAATTCAGTGAGTTTGCTGAACATGGAATGAATTCTGCAAGAGGGTTGCGACTTTTAATTAGTGCTCGAAGTCCTGAATATTGCCCAGACATGTTTGCGGCATTGTCATACGATTGACCTCTCATATCATCAATAGAAATGTCTAGTGACGAAAGCGTGTTCAAAATTAATGCTTCCATTTCAGCAGCAGTGTGGTTTTCCATTATAATAAACTTAAGAAATCTCTCTGTTGGACATCCATTACTTAAAACTTAGCGAACAATAAAAGTTAATTGGTCATGATGAGTTATATCAGGTGTTGAATCAACACTTATAGAGTATTATTTGCTTGATTTTAACTCCTCGACAATTGTTGAAACAATTTTATTATACATTGTTTCAATAAATTCATTACAGATTGTTTTTGACAAATAACTTACCTTTCCTTGCCCAGGATTGCCATGGTTTTGTATGTGGATCTTTAAAAAATCATCATATTCAGCTATTACCTCAAGAATTCCTAGAAAGTTGCCATTTGATAGAGATCCAAAAACTTCATTTTCAGAACCCCGAAAGGCTGGTCCACGAGCACCAAGAAATTTAATTACATGAACAACACGAGTTAAAACCTTGTGCCAATAGTTCACTTCTATTAAATACTTTTGATGAAGAGCAGAATCAATTTTTCCAAGTACATTGCCTCTCATAACGTAAGATTGCATGTTAACTCTGTGTTCAGAACTTTTTTCATGTTGTAAAAGTCTAGAACTATTTTTCCAATCGTTAAAACCATGAATAAATGCGTTTTCAGTATCATTTTCATTTGTATGGAAAAGCTTGCATGGTACACAATAAAAACAGCCTTTAGAGTTCGAATACATTAACCACCCTCTTTTTTGTAATTGTCCATTTCGCAAACGAGTAAATAACATAGTTTTGTTGGCATATCTTGTCTTGTCTGGATAAACGCGTTTAGATTTCGAAAAATCACAGTCAGTTATTTTTGACAAGTCCTGTGGTAGGCTTTTAACAATTTTATCTATTAGCTCATTTGTTAATGGTCCCCCAAAATTTGGGTCCGTTAAATCAAATTCAAGAATTTGTCCTTGCACATTACAGTTAGACTGTGCTCGTGCTTCTGAATCTAACGGAATATCATTTAAAACAGTATTTTCAGGATCACTACTTGTATTTTGCAAAACCGTTACAGAATCTGTAACTTCAGATTCGTTAACATTACAACTAGGCCTATCATTTAAAACAGTATTTTCAGGATCAGTAATTGTATTTTGCAAAACCGTTACAGAATCTGTAACTTCAGATTTGTTAACGCTACAACTAGGCCTATCATTTAAAACAGTATTTTCAGAATCAATACTTTGCAAAATCGTTGAAGTTGTAAAAAACTTATCTAACTTAACTGTTTTTTGCAAAGATTTCAAATAAGCATCGTCCTTAGCTTTTTTTAACTTATGTTTGTAAGCTCCACTTGCGGTGTGTAAATTTTTACTCATGTTTGAGTTTGATTAAGATGCCTACTGTAAGCGTTTAGCCTCACACAGAGTCGCACTTCGCACACAAAAACATACAACACTAGTTAATACAACGCACTTGTCACTTGTAGACTTGTAGAACTAAGACTTTCCCAACTTTCTAGGCTAACCAGTAACAATATCCTCAAAACAAACAGCTGCTTTGTTGTTCAGGCACACGGTCGTACATACAGGTCGGGACCAGGGTTGGAGAATGATGCCATGCGTCATACTCGATGACTGTTAGCAGCTAGTGGCACCTGGTGACGCAATAGAGAACATTGTTTAAATGATGGGAAGAATTTGAGACATTTAATTTAGTTTTATATAATTTATAAATTAACATAAGATCGAAATTACGATTTTCAACTGTAAAACGCTTTTATTAAACATTATGAAAAATAAAGAATCTATAAAAATAATATAAGCAAAAAAAAAGGCCTGCGCCCCCTAGGCCTGGGCCTACCGGGCCTAATGGATAATCCGCCGCTAAATAAGATGTTACAATATGTTTGTGTCAAATAAGACTACGAATAATACATAGTAGGTATGTAAAAATATGAATCATGTGGGATCGTAAAATAAATAAGAAAGTAACGTGTAATCTGAGATTGCAAATTACTCGTAATAAATATGTCAAAATAATAATGAGTTTCTAAACCGCTAACCAAATGAAAATTGTTAATAAAAAAAAATTGAATTAATTTATAAACCAATTAAATCGAATTATTATTATTATTATGATTACAACCTTCATTCTTGTACAGACACAAATTTAATGTGAGGCAATGTACATAAAGATTTAACACACGTCAATTAAATAAACATATTATATTTGCGACGTTGTAAAATGGCTTCCAAAAATGAGGGGCCAACACATTAAACCATGTGTTGTTGTAAATGGAGCCCAAGAACGTGGGGCTTGACCATACTCATTTAACGATTTAAAAAAGAATTTTTTTTTTGTATATGAATGCTCTAATGAAAAGTGTGTTAAAGAAAAAAATATATTGTATGAAATAACTAGTATTGTAGTAAATGTTATTTGAAATTGTTGTGTATTATAACAACACAATGGCGCTCAACAGGTAATAAAATTGTAAATGAACTGTAATTGTAATACTAATATAATAATAAAAATTACTAATAATAACATAATAAATAAAACGTAGTATAACCGGGTATCACCAATAATAATTATTTTAAAATATAATATAATAAATACGAAATAATTTAACATGGCAGCACCAGGAGGTTTTGATATGGAAGCACTTCAAAATATGATGCGTGCCTGGGTGGACGAAGTGAGTATAAAACAAAAAGAAGATAATAGAAAACAAATGGAAGAATTAAATCAGAATATGAATAAACAAACAGAAAGTTTAAATGATAAATTAGAAAGTATCAATGATAAACTAAATAAACAAACGGAGGATTTAAAAGAAGATTTTAATAATACACTAAGCGAATTAAAACAAGAAATCACAGATAGTACGATGCAGTTAGCAAATAAATTTGTAGACACGAATCAGCGCATTGATGCATTCGAAAATACAATTGAAACAATGCTTTATGAACAAACTATTATAATCGACAATAGGCAAGAAGAAATTTTAATAATTCAGGATGACGATTCTAAGGAAATAATTAGTACTAGAAAAGAGTATAAAATAGAATTTCAACAATCGTACCTGGTTAGCGACAATATCCAATTTGCTATTCAAACTCAAAGTAGTAAAACAATTAAAAAGGTAACACAATTGAAACACACCACACGCGACGAGGTTACGCACAGCAGTTATCGACCGAACAGTCATTATGATGATAATTATAATTATAATTATAAACACTACAGTAATTATTATTATACAACAAAGCGAAGCGCGAAGAAGCGAACAGCTGTTTATGTAGGCCTCACGCAAACTGCTAATACGGAATGCATTCGTCACGAGAGAGTAATTGAACATGCAGAGAGGAGAGAGAGAGAGAGAGAGAGAGAGAGGCAAAAAAAGAAGTCGTTTCGTCTCATCAAAACAAAAAAAATTCTCACCGTATGAATGGGTGAGTTACACAGTCAAAACAGACGTTAACACAATGAGGGTGCGAAGTGGAAATTGTTATATGTCGGCGACTAGGCTACAAAGGAACAATACCCAACGTCTGGTCGACGGGCCCCATGCACTGTGTAGTCTAAACTAGGGTGGAATGAGAGGACACTCAACGCTCTATTGTAAATAATTATTTTTAAAATATTACGATTTAAATTATTAATAAGATGTGAATAATATGTTAATGATAAGATGTAAATATGTAGAAAATTGCCATTTCTACGGAGATATAATGTACTATAAGGAATTTCAGCCAAAAGAGTGTAAGGAAGAATGTGAAGAAGATCTACAATAATGAAGAATGAAGTACATTGATTACCTATTGAATTCAAAGTTAGTAATGTATTAAAAAGAATGCTACAAAATATAATAAGAAGAATCAAGATGATGGTAAGAAATCTAATGAAGCAATCTCTACTATCAGATCAATATAAGATACGATTATTGACAAATGAAATGTTACATACGCTAATCAAACCAACTCATGGTAGCTTAGCTCATGTATCGGCATTAAAAATGATTATTTATCCTTTAAATTAATGAGAAAGAAAAAAAATGAATTGAAGAAATATTATGATTGCCAGACTGCTAAAAAGCGAATCTTCATAGCTATGTAGAAATGCAAGGACACAGAAGGAAGCGATAGGGGGAGTTAAGGGCAGAAACTACTTAGGACCCATTACCACGATAAAGTCAGGGGGGTTAAACATTTAATAGTCTATATAGACGTGTTTCTAAGGCAGTTCATCTGTATCCAATCATACGACCCACAACTAAAGCTGTCATAAAAATTCTGTTACGGAAGTGTATTCCAACACATGGTAAAATTAAAAGGATTCTTAGTGATCAGGGAGTGCAATTTCAGAGTGAAGTATGGCATAGAATATTGAGAGAAAATGGAGTACAGCCCATACTCACATCATCAGACATCCACAGGGAAATTTAGCCGAGAGAGTGAACAAGGAGTTGGGTAAATATTTACGAATCTACTGCCATAAACAACATAATAAATGGGCAGAATATTTACCATTCTTTGAAAAAGCTATGAACAAAAATTACAGCGAAGCTACAAGCTATACGCTGATAGAGATTGAAGAAGTTCGGCAACCCAACCGATTCTGGAGAAAGTACATTCAGAAACCTGCTAATCAGAACTTACCAGTCCCAGTAAGCATAAAAATTGCACATGCAAAACAGAGGATTATCAAGAAAGGTAATGAAAGAATGGAACGATTCAATAGAACTCACAAGTTGCAGAAATTTAAGGTGGGAGAGAAAATATTGCTGAAGACCAATCCAGTGGGAAAACGGAGTGAAAATACAGCGAAGAAATTCTTCAGATTATACGATGGACCCTATACGTTGCAGAGACAGATTGGACAACAAACTTTCATTGTATATGATGACATAAGATTGAAAGCAGTAGACAAATACCGCGCCAGCTCTTTAAGAAAATTTTATGAATAAATAAGTAGGTTACTGTGACAATTAAAGTGGAACGCCACTAAAAGTGGATGTTAGAGAACGACCAACTCAACATACGTTGGGAGGGGAATATGCGTTGTTCAGCCCGCCACGTATAAGGGTAAATTAAATAATAAGCCAGTCATTATTATTTCAACTTAGTGTAAATAAATGTATTGTATAAAATTTTTAATATATTGTCGTATGAAAAAAAACTTAATAAACCAGTTATTTAAATTTTTTTAATTTTAACCAGGGGAATAATGCAACAGTACAAATATGTTGGGTACTGTGCATTGCACAGGCTAATTTAAATAAGTAATTTGAACAAATAAATAACGCATTTTGGTAATAATAATAGTAAGTCGGCCTGCAATCTAAACTGTAATATAAACGCCAGATTTGCATGTTGAGACAGGGAATAGAGCCAGCTGTAACGGGACGAATTATGAGGGGTTTTTATTTTATTAAATTTGGGTTCATTTTATTAAAATAGTCATAAATTAATTTCCATCTGTGTGGCAAGTCCCCAGTTGAATCTAAAACGTAGTTCAAACAAAGAAACAGTACGCAATAGCTGTGGTGAATCAAGTGGAAAGGAATGTGCGGTTGACACAATTCTAAGAACTTTGCGGCTGTGTGACATCTACGCCCAAACGCACTACACTCGCATGTGCGCAGATGACGCCAAGAAGCACAAAACCAAACATGGCTTGTAGGAGAATTTTGTCGTACATGTGCGTTTAAGACGGCGGATGTAAGTCTAAGCCCAGCCTACTTTGTGACGTCGGCCAGTGCACACCAAATATCATCCACGACTACAACATGAAAAAACCATGTGTCGAATGTGTCACCACTATGACTACCACATAGAAGGCATTGCTTTCCGTCTTCTTCAAAAAATATATCGAGGAGTGGGGAACATATAGACGCTTCCCAGTTCCTCGCCGACTTTCGCCTGCGCAGGCAGCCCGCAAAACAGGGCTCAAAAAAGTAACTTTTAAACATCAAATTACAGTGAGTGCTGGTTAACCAAAATTCAATAGTGAAATCCGTTTTACGGCAGAATGAATTAATAACTTATTTTTGGACAAAGTAACGGAGTTTGAAAGTGATGCAACGCAAAGACGGGGAGACGCCAACTTGCCGGCAGGATAGATAATCACATTTTCATGGGGTTTTGTTAATAACGGAGTAAATTTTAAATTAGTGTGAATGTTGTGAGTGAGCAGACTGGGCTGTCTGTATGATATATATCATAAGGTAAGATGTAAAATAAGTTTAGTGGTACAATAGAATGCTTCAATTATTTCAAGGAAGTTGTATTCAATTCAAAAGTTAATTAAAAGTACTAAATTGTTTTTTAAACATACAGAAATGAATAACGAATAATTTGACACAGAACATTTAAATAAACAATAAAATTTAATTAAGTTCTCTTCATAAAAAAGCGAGTTGTGTAAGTTATTCACATAACCTGTAAACCATGCTTGCATTGTAACGTTCGTGTGACGAGACCCTGGTGGAGAAAACAGTTTAGAAGGTAGGTGAAAAATAAATAATTTTATGTATTTGTATTTGTAGTAATAGATTTAAACTTCACAGTTGGCGCGTCCGAAAGGGACAGTTTTTGTAAATTTAAATTTAAATAGAAAAACCACACCTACAAGTAAAATGCAAGTTTGATTTGAAGGTTAAATAACGGTACGTAAAAACTACGTAAAGTACGCAAGACAGTGAGTTAAGATTAGATCAAATACAGGGTGATTCAGATAAGTCAGAACTCCAACACTTATTTACCAACATCATTTAGGCCTACCAACATTACCGAACCGTAAATGTTTATGCAGTTTGTTTTAAAAGTAATAATGCTTTCTCTGTGTTGTTGATTGTTATTCATAGCGTTGACGTTGACTTTGGGAAACGTTGTGTAGTAATGCATCATTCCCCCACTCGCGCGCTGGTGTTAGGTGGCGGCTAGTCAGTCCGCCACGATGCTCACGCAAGAGCAGAGGGTCGCATTATTGGAAGCTTACTTCGCGGTAACATCTTACAAGCGGTGCGTTGAGTTGTTCCACGAGAAGTTCCCTGATGTCCCTATTCCAGGGAAAACAACAGTTTATGACATTGTGAAACAGGAAGTGTTAATGAAAGGTCTCGAAGCCGTCAGCCTGATGTGTTAACACCGGAATTTACGGAGCGTGTTCAGCAGTCTCTGCTGCGATCTCCCGGTAAATCACTTCGTCGGTTGTCTCAACAGCTTGGAGCATCTTATTCAACCTGCCACAGAGCCACTAAACGTCTGTGGTTGCGACCATACAGAGTTGCGTCCTTCGGATTCAGAAAAGCGTGTTGCCTATTGTCAGTGGTTTAAGAGATTCACTCTTAACGATGTGAATAATAAGCTGAACAATACGTTTTTTCAGTGATGAAGCATGGTTCCACTTAAATGGATATGTTAACAGCCAGAACACTCGCATTTGGGCTGCCAATAATCCTCACACATTGCATGAGACCCAACTTCACCCACAAAAAATTGGAGTGTGGTGTGTCATGTCTAGGCAGCGAATTGTTGGACCAATATTTTTTAACACAACTGTTACTTCAGTTGTTTATGCAGACATCATACAGCAATTTATAGCCATGCTTGAAGTGAATGAACGTTATTGCTGGTTTCAACAAGACGGTGCAACGTGTCACACCTCCAATGACACGATGACGATGCTTCGTGAGTTCTTCGATGATCGATTAATCTCTAACAATCTGTGGCCCCCACGCTCACCAGACCTGACTTCCCCAGATTTCTTTTTGTGGGGTCATCTTAAGGAGAAGGTGTACTGCAATAATCCGAGAACGCTGGAGGATTTAAAGAATAACATTACCGCTGCTGTAAGGGACGTCACAGTTGATGTACTGAGACGAGTATCTGAAAACATGTGCCGTCGAGTCGATATGTGTTTACTACAAAATGGAGGACAATTTCAGCATCTTTTATAAAGGTACTTAAATGTATTAAATACATTAAAAATGTATTAAATGATATTGATATTAAATGATGTTGGTAAATAAGTGTTGGAGTTCTGACTTATCTGAATCACCCTGTATAAGATGAATATAAGTTAAAGCAATATAAATGAAACGACTAGTGTCGAAAATTTTGATGAGTCAAACGTTATGAATAATTTTGAGATACATTCGACTCCAAGTGCGAGTCAAGATAAAATAGAAATAAATGTAACAGATCAAAGCAATGTAACTGAAGATTCGGGCGTGCAATTAACCCCGACTTCAACAAAATGTAACAGTCAATTTAATAATGATGTAATGAATATGTTGCAATTAATCTTAGAGCAAAATAGTAATTTTGACACCAAATTTGACGTACAGAATAACAAATTTAACGAATTAAATAAACGTTTTGATAATAATGATATAAAATTGGATGAACAGAGTAGAAAGTTCAACGAGCTTAAAATCGATATTAATGAAGTCAAAATTAAGTGTGAAAGTAGTTTTAACGAACTGAAATTTGAATTGAACGAAAAGTTGAGTCACTCATTAAATAGTATGAATAAAAGAATTGACGAAATAGAGAGTAGTGTGGTAGAAAAACTTGATAAACAAATACAGGAAGTAACTGAAAATTTTGAACATAAAATAGATGAATGCAATGCTGTTAGTGAGTACAAGTTTAATTGTGTAGTTGATAAGATTGAAACGTATGAAACTAGTACTAATGTCAAAATAAATGAAATCGAAAGTAATTGCAAAACAGAGATACAAGCTATACAAAATGCAGTGAATGTTATAGATAAACGTAACGTACAAATTGAGTGTTTAAATAATAATAAATTTACATCAATCGAGCAGAGCATAGTTAATGTTAAAGATGAATTAAATGTAGCTATGAATCAAAACTTAACCATGTTACTGAACAAATAGTAATTACTAAAGATATGAATAGCGATATTGATTTGGAATTGTTTAATTGTGAAAACAGGGGGGTACACCCTATGCAGTTTTTGAATAGAGTTAAAGAATTTAATCAGTTTTGTAGAAGTAGTTGGGAAGTACAATTGTTGAAAATAATGAAGTGTTTTAGAGGGAATTCCGCGGTATGGGCGGAGGTACATAAAGTAGAGTGTATTGGCATTTAGAGAAAAATATTGGTCGGAGGAAGAACAAGAAATATTGCGGAGTAAAATTATGGGACCGGGTAATTTTGGGACCCAAGGGGGTAACGTAACCATGTATGTAATGCGAATATACAATGAGGCCAAATATTTAGAGCCACCGTTACCGTTCCGATCATTCGTCCATCACATAAGTAAGCATTTGCCCCGAGAAATACAGATTACGCTGATGACCCGCGAAATTCTAGAGGTTACAGAATTAGAAAAAATATTGGACATTTTTCAGAATATACGGGAACGTGGCATGAGTAGGCAAATAAACACACCTGTAACACACATGAATGGTAATCATAATCAACACCGGGGGATACCAAACTTTCACCGAGGGGCACGTGGGGGAAATAATGATAATCGAGGCGAGAGTTGGAGATGCGTCGACTGTAACGTTGATAACTATGTAAATAGAACAACTTGTTTTAGATGTCACAAACCGAGAGAATGTCAACGCAGTGAGCGGACGTACCAGCCAAATCAGCAGCAGAGAGGAGCAGAATACCATACAGGAGCGCTGAGAGGAGGTGGAAACTACAATCGAGGAAGAGGAGGAAAAAACCAAGCTGTAGCAGGTCCCTCCACGGTAAACTAGGGAGGACAATGGAGAATCGGGCCCAACCATTGTCAACGGAGAACCGGGTCCAAGTAACAGACGAATACCTGAGTAATATCATCAAAGTGGACATGGCGAAGGAATTATTGGAAGAAGAGGACAACAAGGTGATGGAGCACAAAACCGGATTGACGGAGGTGACAGTCAACATAGAAGATAAGAGTTACAAAACATTGATTGATACCGGTAGTGAGATCTCTGTAATTTCTGAGAATGTAATGGGAGAATTAAAAGAAATAAATAAAAATATACCATCGTTACCAGTTGCGGGAGTTACAGTAGTGGGGGTAACTGGGGTAAGAAGCAAAAGAATAACTAGACAAGTACAATTAAATATCTTGATAAACGAAATTGAATTTGAAAACACATTCCTAGTGGTTAAGGGTTTGAGTTTAGATGTAATATTAGGAAATGATTTTTTGGAGAGGAATGGGGAAATAATAGACTTTAGTAAACAAATAGTAAAATTTGAAAATGAAAGTAAACCAGTCAGAGTAAAGTTTAAGAAAGTCGTAGACGAAGCTAAAGTTATGGGAATAAAAATGATACAAAAGCAGGTAGGCGATGGAGAGATAGAAACTAAAATAAATGTGTGTCGAGAGAGTGAGAATATAGAAAATGAGGAGGGAGAGATGCATGTGAGTGATGAGAGTGTGTGGATAAATAGAGCCAACAAATTTTTTAGTGAAGGTGTAGTTATAGGAAATACTCAGCGAGAGGAGTTGTGGACGGTCGTGGAGCGCTTCAGAGATGTGTTTGATGAATCGCCAGGGAGAGCGAAGGACTACATATGTGAGCTGAAGGTTCGGGAACACGCACCCTACATGCAGAGGAGTTATCCAGTACCATTTTCGAAGAGAAGAGCCGTGCAGGAGGAATTAGACCGGATGATGCAGGGAGACATAATTGAACGATCGATATCGCCTTACTCAAACCCGTTAGTCGTAGTGATTAAGAAGGATGGAAAGGTAAGACTATGTCTAGATGCTAGAAAGATAAATCAAATTATTATACCTGACCGGGAATCACCGGAACCAATTAATGAAATTTTACAGAAATTTAGTGGCGTTAAGTACATGACATCATTAGATTTAACAGCAGGATATTGGCAGGTGCCGTTAGCAGTAGAGAGTAGAAGATATACTGCCTTTCTCTTTAACGGTAAGAATTATCAGTTCAAACGTCTACCATTTGGATTAAACACTAGTGTTGCTAGTTTCATTAAATGTTTGGATAGAATATTACAACCTAAAGATTTAGATTTTTTAACAGTGTACGTAGATGACATATTGATAGCATCTAGAACATTCACTGAACATTTAGAGCATATAGAGTATGTGTTAGACAAGTTACAGAAAGGGGGTCTGACAGTTAATTGGGATAAATCTAAGTTTTTACAAACAGAAATACATTTCTTAGGATTTATTATTACACAAGAGGGAATATTAGCTAATCCGGACAAGGTAGAAGCTATTATGCGCTTCCCAGAACCAAAAAACATTAAACAATTACAAAGTTTTTTAGGTTTATGCAATTTCTACAGAAAGTTCCAAGAAAATTACACACACACAACATCAAAACTAAGTGCAGTACTCCAGAAGAACAAGCAGTGGAGATGGGGAGAAATGGAACGCAACGCATTTAACGAAATTAAGAGAAAATTTAGCCATATGATTATGATGAATCATCTTGACTTTAATAAAACTTTTTACTTACAGACAGATGCAAGCAACGTAGCTTTAGGGGCGGAGCTCTACCAGGAGGGCTGCGATAAGGAACATCGTACCATCGCCTTCGCCAGTAGGTCGCTTCTGTCTGCTGAGAAAAATTATACCACCACTGAGAAAGAACTTTTGAGCATTGTGTTCGCCGTGGGGAAGTTCAGGACATACATCCTGGGAAACGAAATGGTAATCCGGACGGACCACAAGGCACTATCATTTCTGAATTCTTGCAAACTAACACACAGTCGTCTAACCAGGTGGGTATTAGCTTTACAAGAATACAACTTTTCCTGGGAGTACATAAAGGGGTCAGATAATAAAGTACCAGACACACTTTCCAGGGTAGATTTTATAGAAAATAAAACAGGTAGGGACCTTAAAGAGATAGAAATTTTTAGATTAACTAGAGAAGATAGAATTTTTGGTGAAGAGTTAAGAGATATTAAGAATATGCAAAGATCTGAAAGTAAATTGGGTAAAATAATTGTTAGTTTAGAAGCGGAGGTAGATGGGTCTGAATATAGTACACGTTTTCAAGTATATCAAGGGATTTTGTTTAAAAAAGTAGAGAGTGGGGAGCGTGATTGGAGGCTAGTTATACCAGAAGGGTTGGTAGATAAAATTATTTGGGATTGCCATATAAGGTATGGGCATTTTGGGGCAAGAAAGTGTGCTAATGTTTTAAAGGAATCATGTCTATTTAAGAATATGGAGAGGCGAGTCAGAAGAGTGTTAAGAGTGTGTGATTTGTGCCAGAAATCGAAAGTAGTTAACTATAGAGTAGAAGGGGAAATGAATTATATAAAAGTTGAGAGACCATTTGATTTAGTTGCAGTTGATTTGTATGGGCCATTACCTAGAGGTGGAGGTGGTGTGTTGTATGTATTTGTAGTTTTAGACACTTTTTCGAAATTGGTTAAATTGTATAGTATTAAGAGAGCGACGAGCAAAGTCCTCAGCGAAAAAATAGTAAGAGATTACATGATTAATGTAGGGAAACCAAAAATAATTTTATCTGACCATGGACCACAGTTTATAAGCGGCAAGTGGCGACAGACGCTTGGATGGGAAGGCATCATACCCAAGCATACGGCAGTTTACCATCCACAGTCGAACCAGGCAGAACTGGTGATGAGAGAGATTGGTAGGATATTTCGGGCATATTGTCATGCCAAGCACACAGAATGGCCATCCTACGTTAAGAAAGTAGAGGGGTGGCTGAATTGTACCACTCATGAATCCACCGGATTTACGCCGCATGAATTGATGAGAGGAACAAGGCCACCCAGGATATTGGAACAACTCTTTGAATACCCACCAGAAAATCAAATTATGGATGTAAACATGAAGATTAGATTAGCAAATGAAAATTTACTTACAAAAGGAGAACGGAGGCAGCAGAGACACGTTGCGAAGGGTAAATGGACCAAATATGAGGTAGGTCAATTAGTGTTAGTAAAGAGGCATGATTTGTCAAATGCCCAAGATAAAGAAATAAAGAAGTTTTTCTTGTTATATGAAGGCCCCTATGAAGTTGTAGAAATAAAGATGCAAAATGCGTATGTATTACGGAATCCAGCAACGCAGGAAATAGTGGGTACACAAAATGCGACGAACTTAAAGTTATATAGGTCACTTTAAATGGTCGAATTCTATAGATAGTGTTAAAATGTTGTTTTATATTTTCAGACGGGACTCTCCCCCATTTTCGGGCGGTCACGATCTTACCAGTCCTGGCCGTGGTTTTCGGAACTTGGAGGCGGGCCATGGTTGGAGGATCTTCCTTCGGGTGGTGAACGCAACAATGGTTCGGCTCCACCAAAATTGGTAAAAAGTAGAAATTTACACCACATTTTGAACGGGGAGGGGACCCATAAAGGTACGTGACATAAATGATTTTTTTTTTTTTTACACTCATGGTGCAGCGGTCAGGTGTACCTGTCACGTACCTGCACTGCCTTAGAGTGTTTGTACATAATGGTGGCTGCACATATAAAAAAGGCGGTGCATACAAGTTAAAGTTTCAGTGTCAATGGCGAAACTAAAATTAGCCATTGACAATAGTTTCAGTGTGGTCTGAAAAGACGAATTTTGTTGGGAGGGAGATTGGGCGATAGGATAGACGGCGGGTCTGTATAAATGAGAGAAATAAGGGAGTAGAGTTGAGTTTCAAAGTGGGAAGTAAATTCACAAAGTGGATCTATCTTGTCGCCAACTCTCCCTCATAGCAAAACCCCGACTTTTCGGGCGATCTCAGCCTTACCAACCCTAATAGTGTTAAGGATAAAATCAGCCTCCAGTGTAAATAGATACCAAAAATACTTTGGAATGTTTATAATTTTAAATTTATATCAATTTTAATAAATAAGTGACCAAATAATTGTAAAATTTGTAGTACCAGTGAAAGTTGGGACGTGTTGAAGTGTGTTAAATAAAATAAAAACTTGTAATACAAGAGATGTGGGTAATTTTGGGGGGTAGATTGGTGCTCATAGAAGTGATATAATAATGGAGTGTAGAAACTGCAAATGAAGGAAGATTTAATTTAGTTATTAGTATGCTATCGCTGTGGTGGCATGTGCCACAGTAGATAGTGGAAAGTGTTGGGGGTAATAGAGAGTGTTACCCCCATCGGAGGCCAAAATGGCGAAAATGCACGGCACACCCTTTTATACAACTTTATATTGTATACTGATAGATTTTTGTGTCGTGCAGATAAATAATGATGATAACATGCATGAAGGTAGAGATGATTCCCCCGACTTTTAGGGCGATTACTGCCTTACTAGCACTAATCGTGGTTTTGGCTAGCGGTCAGCTATGGCCATAAATATAAGTCCCTTGACCATAGCTGGCTTGAAATCGGTTGATATTAGAAATTGATGGGTGGTGAAACTAGGGGAAATCCCGGAAACTATGGAACAGCGGCTGCCACTCTGTTCGAGGAGGAACAGCAAAGCCAGGTGGTAGACCCGTATTAAGGGCGCATAATTATATAACAAAGATATGTTGATGTCTAAATAGTTCAAATGTAACGCGGAAGCAAGGACACGGAGATGTCAAATTCCTCCACCTATGCCGTCCTTGTGGAGGCCAACGGGCGCCACAGTCCAACAGAAAAAACAATAGTGTGTGTGGCTAGGTGGTTGCTCGGGTGAGCAACGAATTAAAAATTTGTAACCTAAAGATGATAACTCGTTCTTGCACTAATTACATTCTTGTATTATGATTTGATAAATAGGTGTTCGTATGTTTATTATACTATGTTTATTCTGTCTCATAAATGTATTATTTTATTGTGTTAGGGGTATAGGGATTGAAGAAATATGTAATCTATATAATTTTGAAATGTGGTTATAACCAAGTAAATACCTAGACCGACCGGCAGGTTGTTTACCTAATTGTACCAGAGTCAGAAAAGGGGGAAACAATGAAGCAATGTAGATGTGTACTAATTATGGGTAGTATATTAGATATAAGGATTGTAAAAATATGTATTTCAGAAAATTGTAGAATGCATTTGTAGTAAGGTCATTCACCTTGCTAAGAAAATCAGCTGATCAGCAGTAGAATGTCACGTATAAGCTGTTTGATAATTTCCAAGGTAACTGATGTTTAAATATAATATTTTTAAGGTGTTAAAGAGTGTATTTTAAATGATGAAAATAATTTGATATAGTTGAGAATTTTAAATGATTTGTGAGAGATAGTAAAAGGTAGATTTTGGGTGATTAATATTTTGTTGGGACATGTAGATCAGTCCATGTTGAGTTTAAAGTGGTAATAGAGATGAATAAATATTGTTATGAATAATGTAATGTAGAATTTGAGATGTAATGGTGACACAGTAGATATGGGGAATATATGTAGAGTATTGATTGATATATTGATGTAAAAAGTAAATGGTGATATTTTGTTGTAATTGAAGTGAGGTAATGAGAATGGTAATTAGTGATGGGAGTTTTGTAAGAGGGGATAGTGGTGTAGGAGTCCGCAACAAAAGGGTTGGGACGGGAAGGGACCGTTTAGCGCCGGAAAGGGTTGCCTTAGGTAGAATCCAGGGACCAGATTAAGGGAATGAGCTTTTTTTGGGGGGGGGGAACACACATCCTGAGTACAAAGGGTTAGAGAGTATTTTTTTTATATAAGAGTAGAAGTGATGCGAATTGAGTTGAGTAGTAAGTTGGGTTTAGAGGGTTTGATAGATGTTTTTGGTAGAGATGGGTGTCATATTAGTTAAAGCTGTTAATAATATTAAAGTCAGAAGGGATTAAGAATAGGGATTAAATCACCCAAACTAATGGGGAATGAGCTTATTAAAGAAAGAGAGTTATAGTAAAAATATAGAATTTCAATGGAAACCAGTGACAATTTTAATAGAATTTGAAAATGTAAAGTTGTAAAAGGTATAATTTTGAGTAATTTAAATATCAATTTTATTGTTAATTATAATAATACTATGGTGATTTTAAATGTCTTATTTTATTATGTATTATGTTTGAAGGTAAAATTTTCAAGATGTTCAATGTATTTTCTGATGTAACTTATGTATAACTTATGTAGGTCAAGGTTCTTGACTTGACTCAGTTTGATCAGCTGATGGGTGATGTTCTATACTGGACCCGTTTTGGCAATGAAGTGATGCCAATTTTGTTTCTTAATTAATTTAAATAAATTTAAATAATTTTAATATTGAGAAAATATATTTTAATAAATTTAAAATTTTTTTTGAAAAAAAAAAGAATTTTTGATTTTGTGCCTGCCAGCTAATTGCTGTTTTGAATTTTGATTATATTATTGTTTGTGTGTATTAGTAGTGTTATTGAATTATATTGTTTAGGATATATGTATAAGCAACTGTTAGGATAAGGAAGTTCATGTTTTAAATAAAGGTTCAATTTATTTGTTGTTCTAATTATCAATAATAACGAAGAGAATTAATCAATACAGATAAAAGATTTTATTTTTGATTTTGATAAAAATAGCTGTTTGACTTTAACTTAAATAAATTTTTTGAGGTAAGAATGAAATTTTGGCTAGGATGTAGTTATAAGTGTGTGTACAAGCCCAGTATTGCTAAAGGCAGCCCAGTGTGCATGATAAGGGGGAACATATCGGTTGAGGATCTGGCATGAAATAAGACCAGGGATGTGGATTTTGGGGTGGCATGATAGAAGGGGAGGTGCGCTGTGGTGCGTGTCTGTTCAATTTTATGGTGTTGGGATCTCGTATAGAGAAGTCCAGTAATCTCGTTCAGATGCGGCCATCGTCGCCGTGCCAGGGGGGTTGTTTACCCATGATGTATAAGAACAAATGGGGGGTGATGGCACCATATCCTCACCGGTCCTCTTAGGGGTTTTAGCAATGAGATTTCTTCTGTTTCGACAGAAGACCTCTCATTGGGGGGGGGGGTATTGTAATGGGACGAATTATGAGGGGTTTTTATTTTATTAAATTTGGGTTCATTTTATTAAAATATTCATAAATTAATTTCCATCTGTGTGGCAAGTCCCCAGTTGAATCTAAAACGTAGTTCAAACAAAGAAACAGTACGCAATAGCTGTGGTGAACCAAGTGGAAAGGAATGTGCGGTTGACACAATTCTAAGAACTTTGCGGCTGTGTGACATCTACGCCCAAACGCACTACACTTGCATGTGCGCAGATGACGCCAAGAAGCACAAAACCAAACATGGCTTGTAGGAGAATTTTGTCGTACATGTGCGTTTAAGATGGCGGATGTAAGTCTAAGTCCAGCCTACTTTGTGATGTCGGCCAGTGCACACCAAATATCATCCACGACTACAACACGAAAAAACCATGTGTCGAATGTGTCACCGCTATGACTACCACATAGAAGGCATTGCTTTCCGTCTTCTTCAAAAAATATATCGAGGAGTGGGGAACAAATAGACGCTTCCCAGTTCCTCGCCGACTTTCGCCTGCGCAGGCAGCCCGCAAAACAGGGCTCAAAAAAGTAACTTTTAAACATCAAATTACAGTGAGTGCTGGTTAACCAAAATTCAATAGTGAAATCCGTTTTACGGCAGAATGAATTAATAACTTATTTTTGGACAAAGTAACGGAGTTTGAAAGTGATGCAACGCAAAGACGGGGAGACGCCAACTTGCCGGCAGGATAGATAATCACATTTTCATGGGGTTTTGTTAATAACGGAGTAAATTTTAAATTAGTGTGAATGTTGTGAGTGAGCAGACTGGGCTGTCTGTATGATATATATCATAAATTAAGATGTAAAATAAGTTTAGTGGTACAATAGAATGCTTCAATTATTTCAAGGAAGTTGTATTCAATTCAAAAGTTAATTAAAAGTACTAAATTGTTTTTTAAACATACAGAAATGAATAACGAATAATTTGACATAGAACATTTAAATAAACAATAAAATTTAATTAATTTCTCTTCATAAAAAAGCGAGTTGTGTAAGTTATTCACATAACCTGTAAACCATGCTTGCATTGTAACGTTCGTGTGACGAGACCCTGGTGGAGAAAACAGTTTAGAAGGTAGGTGAAAAATAAATAATTTTATGTATTTGTATTTGTAGTAATAGATTTAAACTTCACAAGCTGCTCTCTGCATGTATGTACATGGGTAAAAGGGGTGTGTGTGTGTGTGTGTGTGTGTGTGTGTGGAACTGGTTCATTCATGAAAAGCGCCACCCTTTCTTTAACAATATAAATTATTTGTACTTAATTAATTTATAAGGCTTTTGCACATTGTAGTGAAAAACTTAAGACAACAAAATGTGTGGTTAAAAATAAAGAACAAGTGTGTAAAAAATTATGTAAAATGAACAAAAAATGTTAGTGTAAGCAATTACAAATCAATAGTAATTAAAGTAATGAAGATAAAGAAAAATGGTTTGTGTGTGATGAACGTCTAAAAAATTACCGATCGAATGAATATCAGGTAATGTGCCAAAGACTTCGCAATTCGTGAAGACGAGCAAAATAAATTTAACAGTAAGCATGGGTGAAGAGTGACACTCTCGACACTTTCAAACAGGCAGAATATTGTCGAGACATGATTTTTGTGCTCTGGGTATAAATACAAGGACGGGCAAACATCATTCTCTTTCTCGTCAGACCATCAAAGCGGCCGGAGGCCCTGCTCAAGAACTACAACTCTTCTTTGTTCAACTACTGATGTGATTGGAGGCTATGTCCAACAACTGGAATGCCTAGACATGATCGACGACCAGGGCAGCCAAAAACTCTACTAAGAAACCACAAGCAGAGTACGAGCATCCAGTGAATCCAGAGTACGTGCATCCAGGGAATCCAAAGTACGAGCATCCAATTATCCAGTATACGAGAGGCTACAAGACTCCTAGAATACCCGACCCCAGGACTTCCAGGATAGAAGAGGATCATCCATATCCAAGACAAAGAACGGACTCAGGACCAGGACCAGGAGGGTACGCTGAGGAACCACTACTAATAAGGTGAAAGAAAGCCATGTTTTCATCTTAACTGAAGACTGAATAAAAGACAATTTAATCTTGTAAAACAAGTAGAGAATAATAAGAGAAAGACTAATTTAATAAGAATGTAAATTGCAAGATTAAATGTAACTTTTCTTGTATATTAATTAGGGTAAGATTCAAACAGTCAAAAGTAATATTCACAGAAATATTTAAATTCTTTTACTAATAACTTACTGAAAAGATTGATATTTGATTTTGAAAAGAATACGAATTTTACTGAAATAACATAAGAAACAATGCATATGCAATAACAAAGAGAAGTAATTAATATAAAGAATTAAACGAGCAGATAATCAATAAGAAAATTGAACTAGCTGAGAGCAGTAACTTATAGAAAATTTATAATAATGCATTAGTAATAAGATGTTATAATATGTTTGTGTCAAATAAGACTATGAATAATACGTAGTAGGTATGTAAAAATACGAATCATATGGGATCGTAAAATAAATAAGAAAGTAACGTGTAATCTGAGATTGCAAATTACTCGTAATAAATATGTCAATATAATAATGAGTTTCTAAACCGTTAACTAAATGAAAATTGTTAATAAAAATAAAATTGAATTAATTTATAAACCAATGAAATCGAATTATTATTATTATGATTACAACCTTCATCCTTGCACACACACGAATTTAATGTGAGGCAATGTACATAAAGATTTAACACACGTCAATTAAATAAACACATTATATTTGCGATGTTGTAAAATGGCTTCCAAAAACGAGGGGCCAACACATTAAAACTGTGTGTTGTTGTAGTACCTTAAATATAAAAATAAAAGTATAAGTAATGTGGAACTGAGTAAAGGCCAGCAGTACTCCAGATAAACCATTATATACATCACTGTAGTTTTAAACAATATCACTACTAATGTGACATTCCCTGTACTTGCTTGAACAAATTTACCTTCTAATAAATTTTATTTTTTATCATCTAAAAAAATTGTAACTGTTTTTTTTAACACTGTGAATCTACAATAATGATATGTAACAAAAAATAAAAAATGACACTGCAATGTGATGAAACTTATACAAGATTTGATCATAAGAACCTCACTTTCTCCAAATAGGGTAAAATGAATATTCCCTGCTTTTCCCCTATACCCTTGTATATATTTTATTTAATGAATAATTAAGAACATAGAACAAAGCTACTAAAATTTTAAGCTATTCTGTTTTCATAGCAATTTTAGTTAATTAATGGCCCAAAAATCTCTCCATTAACCAATGATTTTAAGGCCTGGAACAAACTTTCTCCATCATTTACTTCAACAACGATTTTGGCTACTCTCATTCTTGGACAGCCAAAAAATTGAATTATTAAGTTTTTAATCGTTAGCAAAATGATTTAATGGTTTCGAAGATAAAAATAAGTTTAACATTTCAAATTTAACAATAAAGTTACAAAGTTGAGCAACTTTTTAATGACTAATTTAATCATTAATTCCAATTGTGTAAGACAGGAACTAATAAGTTGATTTAAGTATAAAGGTGAGTTGATTTAACTCATGTGCTTGGGTTTGAACATTTGTTATAACTAAACATATAAAAAAAAGTCATTCTAATATGATCTTTTGTCATTCTGTTAAATTGTTTTTGTATACAACTATTTATAACGTACATGTTTTGTGTATTTTAAAATAGGGATAATTGAACACATGTGTGGTGATATTTTTAGTAAAAACACGATTTACTACCAATAAAAATCTATTTCTAAGGTTGCTTATCCTGCGCTAAAGTAAATAAATTAATAAAGAAAACAAAGTGTCATGGCAAGAAAGTTGCTGTGACATTAGTATTTTGGAGGCTAAAAGAATTTTGTAATGTTGTGACAACAGGTAAATAAATAATGGGTGAATATTTCCCATGTCTCTTGGTGTAGCTAAGAAAAAAATCTTGTTTCAACAAGCTAATTTGCCTACTTACAAATCTGTGTGTTGATTGGGAAAACAAGTGACTTAAGATACAACTTGGTGAAATATCATAAAATTTTGTTCTTCCAGACTTTCATCTGCTCCAGAACTTCCAGAAATTCATGAGTGGAGAGTGTTTCAAATTAAATAAAGAAGTAACAGCAGCTGTAGAGGAATATTTTTCAGCCTTCTAGACAGTCATTATAGGGACATGATATACAATGATTTTGAAACACTGCTTGGTTAAGAGATATTAGACCAAAAAAAAAATTTATTTTAAATTAGGAAGCTATTTTTTTATTGGCAAACCAGCAACTTTTTAAGCAATCCTTGTAACATTGTTTTACAATGTCTCAAATTGTTTTAATGCTTTCTTGAAACTGCTTAATAATATCCATATATTTAAACAGATTATTACACAACATATAACTTTAAAACAAATTTTTAGGTCTTCAGTCACAAGTTATGATTTCATTTGCAAATCTGTTACTTCCTTCAGTCCTAATTCATATAAGAATGTAAAATTGGTTTTGTTGTTGTGACTGCTAGATGCACTGGAGAAAGATTCACAAGTGAATGCGGATACAAAGCACAGTCATATAATATCCTGCCACCAGTGCAAACTGCAAGTTTAACAACACATAATTCTTTTGCTTTCCGATACGGAAAATTGGAAATGACTGCCAAACTGCCAATGGGTGACTGGTTGGTACCAGGTTAGTATCCTCTCAATTAATATTTATTAGTGGTTAAAAAGTCTAAACTCAATTTAAAAAAATTAAGCTTTTTTGAACTTTACTACAAAATGTTGATTAGATGTATGGAAAGTAACTGCAATAAATAATATTGGCCAGTATTCCCGAAATTGCTCCACAGAGTGCTTGGTGCCCCAATGAGCATCTCCAAATAGATATTTAGAGATGCTAAATACTCCGCAAATAGATTGGAAAGAAAAATTAAAAATAAGACAAAATTTAGTACAGTAACTACTACAATTTCATTCCCAGACACTCTGCATTTTCAAGTTTTTGTTTTTTCTTTTTTGTAGAAATTCACTGTTTTTAAAAATCACATACACATACATATAGAAAAAATTTAGTGTGTCATGAGAAATACACCAGAAGTGAGAACTTCAGTGCTGAATGGTGAGTGAACCGATTCAGTGTGTAAAAGGTTGCTTATATATTTTATTGTTAGGACAGTCTAACTGATCATCTTATGGTACAGTGGAAAAACAAAATACAGACACCAATTAAGTCACTAATCACCAGTTTTAATTATTCACAATTAACAGTTTGAAATCAACAAGTTATTTAACAAGATTATACTTGTACAATAGTTCAAGTTAAATTTGTACACACGAAATAATAATGTCAAGTAACAGAGTCCACACAATAATCACTTTTCAATAATAACCACTTGAATGCACTGTGTAATCACCATATGTTAACTGACTTCCAAGCAGCAGGTGTTGGCTATTTATAGTCTGCACGGTTCCATAATAAGCCTCCTTAACAAGCACTCGAAAATTCTAGAGGATACTTCAGCGCGGCCTTAGCAAAAACACGCGCTGGGCTAACTGAGAAGCTTGTAGAACGACACTATCAAGTGTACGAGAACGTTCCGTATTGTGCAACACTGCCCCTACTTAAGCCTGTTTGTCCCGAACTGGCAAACCATCTCTGATGTAATACTTGGCCAGACTATCTACGTGGACGACCTTCAATATTCGCTGTCTTTCCTTTTGAATCCGATAAACAACATCGTTGATTCTCTTTTTCACAATATAAGGTCCTTCCTAGTTAGTTTGAAGCTTAGGTGAGTGACCATGGCGGCGCTTTGGGTTGTACAACCAAAGCTGATCTCTTTCTTAGAAAACCACACTATTGCTGCAAATGTCGTACTAAGTTTTCATTTTATCACTGGCTATCTTCACCCGTCCTCTTACCAAGCAATTAATTTCTTGCAGTTGGTTTTTGCCAAAAACAAAGTTTGCTGGAGTTATGCCAGTTGTGTCGTGTACTGACCACCTTATCAACCGTGTCTGCTTGGTTCTCATCAACAACCTTTGAAAGATGCTGCTCAAGTGTCCTACTGAACCTCTCAACCATTCCGTCCAACTGTGGATGGAAGGGCATTGTCCTGGTTTTACAAATTCTGAGTAGACGACATAATTCTTTCAACACTCCTAACTCGGAATTCCTCCCTCCATCCATATGGATTTCCATAGGGACTCCATAACGGCAACAGAAGTTGTGAACTAACACCTTTGCCACGTTGGTAACCTCCTGGTTTGTAAATGTGTAAGCTTCCACCAACTTAGTAAAATAGTCACCTATAACCCCATGATGTACCGGTTTTCATCGTCAGTAACTGGGGAATGTCCAGAAATATCTATGGCAATTCTCTCGAATGGCAGTCCAACGTTGTACTGTCTCATTTTCCCCCATTCTGGTTTATGGGCCCTTGCTTGCAGCACATATTTCACATATCTGACACAAAACAATTCTTCTAAATATAATTATTTCACTACTGACTCAGAACACAAGTCGGTAGTATTTGTGTTCCGAGTCGGTAGTGAAATAATTATATTTAGTTAAGTAACGGACACGTCGTGGACAACGAAATCCAAGAACAATTCTTCTACGTCGTGGCGAAGGTGAAGCCAATAGAATCGCTTTCATATTTTGTCAAGGATTTTGTTAACACCAAGATGACCTCTAGACGTTCCATCATGCATCTTTTTCAAAACAGACTGCACTTTACTTCGGGGAACTATAAGCTGCATGACCACATCTCATCCATCTGCACTATTCCAAGCACTTTTCAGCAATTTGTTCTCCAAGGTAAGAGATTCCCATTGTGCCCAGTAGCCCTTCAGCTCTTCCGAACCATGGCAGATATCTTGCTAATCCGGGCAGTGACCTTCCTCTTTTGCTGTCACGATTGGTCCAATGTCTTTGTCAGTCATCTGTTCTTGTCGAAAATCTTGTGTTGTCCAGCCATCTGCCAGGAAATCTACAGTGATGGCTTGAACATTACCATGCAGACACCCCCGTCTATGTTGTACCTTGAAGTTGTACTCTTACAGACGTTCGAGCCACCTACCAGCTGCCCTTCTGGATTTTTAAATCTCAAGAGCCATGCAAAGGTGGCATGGTCAGTGCGTAGTGAAAACTCTCTCCCATAGACTTATTTATGGAAGTGCTCCAAAGCTCGGATGATTGTCACCAACTCTCTCCTTGTAACACAATAATTTCTCTCTGATTTAGA
The DNA here is from genome assembly GCA_034769895.1 of Magicicada septendecula. Taxonomy (NCBI): domain Eukaryota; kingdom Metazoa; phylum Arthropoda; class Insecta; order Hemiptera; family Cicadidae; genus Magicicada; species Magicicada septendecula. Next base: position 172,569,249 of record CM068372.1, read on the forward strand.
AAGCCTCTTGCTGTAATACACTATTACTCGTTCTTCACCATTTTGAACTTGAGACAAAACTGCTCCTAGACCAGTATTGCTTGCATCTGTGTCTATGATGTACTTCTCTTTGTAAGCTGGGAAAGCAAGAATTGGCTGCAAACATAATGCAGTTTTCAAAGTCTGAATGCTTTATCATACTCTCTCGACCACTGGAAGTTACATTTATTTTCCATTAGCTCATGTAGTGATTTAGCAATAGTAGTGAACCCTTTCACAAAACATCTGTAATATGAGCATAACCCCAGGAAAACCCAAACTTCATGTTTAGGCCTACTCTTTGGAACTGGCCAGTCTCTTACAGTATCTACTTTATTGGGATCCCTGCTAACACTCGCTGCCAAAACCAGATGGCCCAGATACTGTACTTCCTCCTAGAATAGAGAAAACTTCTTTGAGCTCAGTTTCAGTTGTGGGCCATGAATTCTAGTTAGAACCTTCTTAAGGTTTTCCAAATGGTCTTTGAAAGTCTTCCCGATTACTATGACCAGGGGCGGATTAACCATTAGGCTGACTAGGCTGTAGCCTAGGGTGCGGTACTTTGGGGGGCGCAAAATTTTAGTTAAAAAATAATAAAATTTTACAGCTAAATGTAAAATTGGTGATATATAATTACCTTAATATCCACTTTAGCGATACACAGTTTCGTCACTGATGACGCGTTTCGGGACTAAGTCCCATCCTCAGATACATAATTAATAAATTAAAATATTAAAATCACGACCATGATACTGGTCAAGTCAAAATAAATAAAATAAATTATAAATCGCATGTAATAAGTTTTGCTAACCACGGCTGGAGCTCCCGCATGCGTTCACCCGCAACCGCGATTGTCACGCGACTGGTCAAAGATTAAGACAAACTGATTGCAGTGTCGAACAGGTAATTTGACGCAAAATTTACCTGGTCATTTAATAAACTGTTTTTGGTGTTACTATCTTTTAAAGCTTTATAAATTTCAAATTCCTCCAGACTATCCATCCGTCTACCCTTTTTACAAATATGCAACGCTGTTAAATTTTCTTCGAAGTTCGTATATTTATGTCCGCTTGATATTAAATGTTGTGCAAAGTTGGACTTATTATTACTTGGCTTAGGAATATGTTCTAGAAATCTTTTATAAAAACATCTGCCAGATTGACCGATATAGAACGCATCACAATCATCACATTTTATTTTATATACGCCACATTGCTTTTTTAATGGTAATTTGTTTTTGTTTTTGAAATAATTTCCTAAATTATTATTTGTTTTAAATGATAAAATATAGTTATTATCTTTAAGAACGGGTCTTAAAATATTTGGCATAATACCTGTGAAATTAGCCGAAAGATATTTATAATTTTTGTTACTTGCTTTTATAGAGTTTGAATTTTTATTTTCTAAACGTTTCCTATGCCTATTTATTATTTTGTCAACTATTGTAGATTTATACCCGTTATTTATTGCTATTTGTTTGATAGTGCTAACCTCATTTAAGTAGTCCTCCTTTTCGAGGGGAACATTTAAAAGTCTGTTGACAAGACTGTTAAACACTGCCACTTTTTGTGTAACGGGATGATATGAATCATAGTGTATTACTGTGTCAGTACTAGTGTGTTTTCTAAAGATTTTGTATTTTAAATTATTCCCGTTGTGTAATACAGTGAGGTCTAAAAAATTTTGATACTTTTGTTGTTTTCGATCTCCATAGTAAATTTTAATTTGTTATGAATTTTGTTTAGGTAATTTTTAAATAATTCTATTTGTCTGGCATTCCCGTTAAAAATAATAAAGGTATCATCTACATATCTGGAGTAATGGATGATTTTACTGGCGAAATAATTATCTTTTAAAATTTTTGTATTTTCTAAATGGTTTAGATATAGGTCCGCCAGGATGCCAGAAAGTGGAGATCCCATGGCAAGTCCTTCATCCTGTTTATAATATGCATTTTCAAATGAAAAATAGTTTTGATGAAGAATGGTTTTTAGTATCATCATCAGTTGGTTAACTTTCTGTATTTCTAAAGAACCTTTATTCATTAAATTATGCCTGAGTAAAGTTAAAGTTTCATCAATAGGCACATTAGTGTATAAATCTACTATGTCGAATGATACTAGTTTGTAGTTTGGTTGAATTGTAACGTGGTTTATATTTTTGATAAAATCCTTATAGCTTTTAACACTCCGATTATTTTCTAAGTTGGTGTGCTCTCTGATGATTTTTACTAAGGTTTTAGCTATTTTATAACCGGGGGCAGTTGTAAAATTAACTAATGGTCTAATTGGAGTGTTCTGTTTATGTACTTTCGGAAGACCCCTTAAACAAGGCGCACTAGCATTTATTGGTTTTAGTGAGGATTGTGTGCGTTTATCAAATAGTTGCGTGCATTTATTTATTGTTTTATTCAGTTCTAAAGTGTACTTCTTAGTGGGGTCGGATGTCAACTTAGTAATATTGTTGTCATTTATAAAGTTGTGTACTTTTTGTGTGTATTCGTCAAGTTTCAGCATGGCTATAGAATTTTCCTTATCTACCTTGGTTATGTAAATATTATTATTAGAAAGTTTTTTATTTAGTTGTATAGCTATGCGTTGTTCATGTTGTGCTTTAGTGTAATTAACTTTATTTTGTATAAGCTTATTGTTCTTGTTTTTAATGATTTTATTAAACTTATTATTTACTAATACTCTTATTTCATTTTGTTTACCTGGGTCAGGAATGTTTTTTATCACTGACTCGGCTTCAATTATTTCTTTAATTAAGTTATGTTTATTTTTAAGGTTGGGGGGAAAATTGTAATTTAGACCTTTGCTGATAAGTTTTGTCTCTGCGTCAGTTAAAGTGACGTCAGTTGTATTTATTACTCTAGGGTAGAAAATGTGCGTGCGTTCCATGTTATCTTTATATTTACTATTACTTAACTGGCTGATTTTAATTGCCTGTTTATGTTTGTGAAGTCTAATCTTATTTGTAACGTATTTGTTAATTTGCTCTATGATACTATCGATCAAAGCAGGATGTACCATGTTATATAATTCCAATTGAGATTTATACATAGCCAAATTCAATGATATTTTTTTGCTATATAGAAATTTAATCTCTTCTTTGATCCTAAACTTGCTAGCATATTGTTCGGTTTTTCTGGCTAGTTTGGAGGAATTATTAATCTTAATTTTAGCATAATTTGGGATTAAATTTTGTCGTAAACATGTTTTATTAAATTTTATATGTAAATTGGTTTTGAATAATTTAAGTTTAAGATTTTGATATTTATACGCGATACTTGCCTTGTATGGCTCCATGTTAATTACTTATTTTTTGCGTACCGTATCACTTATTATATGATATATAATTACCTTAATATCCACTTTAGCGATACACAGTTTCGTCACTGATGACGCGTTTCGGGACTAAGTCCCATCCTCAGATACATAATTAATAAATTAAAATATTAAAATCACGACCATGATACTGGTCAAGTCAAAATAAATAAAATAAATTATAAATCGCATGTAATAAGTTTTGCTAACCACGGCTGGAGCTCCGCATGCGTTCACCCGCAACCGCGATTGTCACGCGACTGGTCAAAGATTAAGACAAACTGATTGCAGTGTCGAACAGGTAATTTGACGCAAAATTTACCTGGTCATTTAATAAACTGTTTTTGGTGTTACTATCTTTTAAAGCTTTATAAATTTCAAATTCCTCCAGACTATCCATCCGTCTACCCTTTTTACAAATATGCAACGCTGTTAAATTTTCTTCGAAGTTCGTATATTTATGTCCGCTTGATATTAAATGTTGTGCAAAGTTGGACTTATTATTACTTGGCTTAGGAATATGTTCTAGAAATCTTTTATAAAAACATCTGCCAGATTGACCGATATAGAACGCATCACAATCATCACATTTTATTTTATATATGCCACATTGCTTTTTTAATGGTAATTTGTTTTTGTTTTTGAAATAATTTCCTAAATTATTATTTGTTTTAAATGATAAAATATAGTTATTATCTTTAAGAACGGGTCTTAAAATATTTGGCATAATACCTGTGAAATTAGCCGAAAGATATTTATAATTTTTGTTACTTGCTTTTATAGAGTTTGAATTTTTATTTTCTAAACGTTTCCTATGCCTATTTATTATTTTGTCAACTATTGTAGATTTATACCCGTTATTTATTGCTATTTGTTTGATAGTGCTAACCTCATTTAAGTAGTCCTCCTTTTCGAGGGGAACATTTAAAAGTCTGTTGACAAGACTGTTAAACACTGCCACTTTTTGTGTAACGGGATGATATGAATCATAGTGTATTACTGTGTCAGTACTAGTGTGTTTTCTAAAGATTTTGTATTTTAAATTATTCCCGTTGTGTAATACAGTGAGGTCTAAAAAATTGATACTTTTGTTGTTTTCGATCTCCATAGTAAATTTTAATTTGTTATGAATTTTGTTTAGGTAATTTTTAAATAATTCTATTTGTCTGGCATTCCCGTTAAAAATAATAAAGGTATCATCTACATATCTGGAGTAATGGATGATTTTACTGGCGAAATAATTATCTTTTAAAATTTTTGTATTTTCTAAATGGTTTAGATATAGGTCCGCCAGGATGCCAGAAAGTGGAGATCCCATGGCAAGTCCTTCATCCTGTTTATAATATGCATTTTCAAATGAAAAATAGTTTTGATGAAGAATGGTTTTTAGTATCATCATCAGTTGGTTAACTTTCTGTATTTCTAAAGAACCTTTATTCATTAAATTATGCCTGAGTAAAGTTAAAGTTTCATCAATAGGCACATTAGTGTATAAATCTACTATGTCGAATGATACTAGTTTGTAGTTTGGTTGAATTGTAACGTGGTTTATATTTTTGATAAAATCCTTATAGCTTTTAACACTCCGATTATTTTCTAAGTTGGTGTGCTCTCTGATGATTTTTACTAAGGTTTTAGCTATTTTATAACCGGGGGCAGTTGTAAAATTAACTAATGGTCTAATTGGAGTGTTCTGTTTATGTACTTTCGGAAGACCCCTTAAACAAGGCGCACTAGCATTTATTGGTTTTAGTGAGGATTGTGTGCGTTTATCAAATAGTTGCGTGCATTTATTTATTGTTTTATTCAGTTCTAAAGTGTACTTCTTAGTGGGGTCGGATGTCAACTTAGTAATATTGTTGTCATTTATAAAGTTGTGTACTTTTTGTGTGTATTCGTCAAGTTTCAGCATGGCTATAGAATTTCCCTTATCTACCTTGGTTATGTAAATATTATTATTAGAAAGTTTTTTATTTAGTTGTATAGCTATGCGTTGTTCATGTTGTGCTTTAGTGTAATTAACTTTATTTTGTATAAGCTTATTGTTCTTGTTTTTAATGATTTTATTAAACTTATTATTTACTAATACTCTTATTTCATTTTGTTTACCTGGGTCAGGAATGTTTTTTATCACTGACTCGGCTTCAATTATTTCTTTAATTAAGTTATGTTTATTTTTAAGGTTGGGGGGAAAATTGTAATTTAGACCTTTGCTGATAAGTTTTGTCTCTGCGTCAGTTAAAGTGACGTCAGTTGTATTTATTACTCTAGGGTAGAAAATGTGCGTGCGTTCCATGTTATCTTTATATTTACTATTACTTAACTGGCTGATTTTAATTGCCTGTTTATGTTTGTGAAGTCTAATCTTATTTGTAACGTATTTGTTAATTTGCTCTATGATACTATCGATCAAAGCAGGATGTACCATGTTATATAATTCCAATTGAGATTTATACATAGCCAAATTCAATGATATTTTTTTGCTATATAGAAATTTAATCTCTTCTTTGATCCTAAACTTGCTAGCATATTGTTCGGTTTTTCTGGCTAGTTTGGAGGAATTATTAATCTTAATTTTAGCATAATTTGGGATTAAATTTTGTCGTAAACATGTTTTATTAAATTTTATATGTAAATTGGTTTTGAATAATTTAAGTTTAAGATTTTGATATTTATACGCGATACTTGCCTTGTATGGCTCCATGTTAATTACTTATTTTTTGCGTACCGTATCACTTATTATATGATATATAATTACCTTAATATCCACTTTAGCGATACACAGTTTCGTCACTGATGACGCGTTTCGGGACTAAGTCCCATCCTCAGATACATAATTAATAAATTAAAATATTAAAATCACGACCATGATACTGGTCAAGTCAAAATAAATAAAATAAATTATAAATCGCATGTAATAAGTTTTGCTAACCACGGCTGGAGCTCCCGCATGCGTTCACCCGCAACCGCGATTGTCACGCGACTGGTCAAAGATTAAGACAAACTGATTGCAGTGTCGAACAGGTAATTTGACGCAAAATTTACCTGGTCATTTAATAAACTGTTTTTGGTGTTACTATCTTTTAAAGCTTTATAAATTTCAAATTCCTCCAGACTATCCATCCGTCTACCCTTTTTACAAATATGCAACGCTGTTAAATTTTCTTCGAAGTTCGTATATTTATGTCCGCTTGATATTAAATGTTGTGCAAAGTTGGACTTATTATTACTTGGCTTAGGAATATGTTCTAGAAATCTTTTATAAAAACATCTGCCAGATTGACCGATATAGAACGCATCACAATCATCACATTTTATTTTATATACGCCACATTGCTTTTTTAATGGTAATTTGTTTTTGTTTTTGAAATAATTTCCTAAATTATTATTTGTTTTAAATGATAAAATATAGTTATTATCTTTAAGAACGGGTCTTAAAATATTTGGCATAATACCTGTGAAATTAGCCGAAAGATATTTATAATTTTTGTTACTTGCTTTTATAGAGTTTGAATCAAACTCTATAAAAGCAAGTAACAAAAATTATAAATATCTTTCGGCTAATTTCACAGGTATTATGCCAAATATTTTAAGACCCGTTCTTAAAGATAATAACTATATTTTATCATTTAAAACAAATAATAATTTAGGAAATTATTTCAAAAACAAAAACAAATTACCATTAAAAAAGCAATGTGGCGTATATAAAATAAAATGTGATGATTGTGATGCGTTCTATATCGGTCAATCTGGCAGATGTTTTTATAAAAGATTTCTAGAACATATTCCTAAGCCAAGTAATAATAAGTCCAACTTTGCACAACATTTAATATCAAGCGGACATAAATATACGAACTTCGAAGAAAATTTAACAGCGTTGCATATTTGTAAAAAGGGTAGACGGATGGATAGTCTGGAGGAATTTGAAATTTATAAAGCTTTAAAAGATAGTAACACCAAAAACAGTTTATTAAATGACCAGGTAAATTTTGCGTCAAATTACCTGTTCGACACTGCAATCAGTTTGTCTTAATCTTTGACCAGTCGCGTGACAATCGCGGTTGCGGGTGAACGCATGCGGGAGCTCCAGCCGTGGTTAGCAAAACTTATTACATGCGATTTATAATTTATTTTATTTATTTTGACTTGACCAGTATCATGGTCGTGATTTTAATATTTTAATTTATTAATTATGTATCTGAGGATGGGACTTAGTCCCGAAACGCGTCATCAGTGACGAAACTGTGTATCGCTAAAGTGGATATTAAGGTAATTATATATCATATAATAAGTGATACGGTACGCAAAAAATAAGTAATTAACATGGAGCCATACAAGGCAAGTATCGCGTATAAATATCAAAATCTTAAACTTAAATTATTCAAAACCAATTTACATATAAAATTTAATAAAACATGTTTACGACAAAATTTAATCCCAAATTATGCTAAAATTAAGATTAATAATTCCTCCAAACTAGCCAGAAAAACCGAACAATATGCTAGCAAGTTTAGGATCAAAGAAGAGATTAAATTTCTATATAGCAAAAAAATATCATTGAATTTGGCTATGTATAAATCTCAATTGGAATTATATAACATGGTACATCCTGCTTTGATCGATAGTATCATAGAGCAAATTAACAAATACGTTACAAATAAGATTAGACTTCACAAACATAAACAGGCAATTAAAATCAGCCAGTTAAGTAATAGTAAATATAAAGATAACATGGAACGCACGCACATTTTCTACCCTAGAGTAATAAATACAACTGACGTCACTTTAACTGACGCAGAGACAAAACTTATCAGCAAAGGTCTAAATTACAATTTTCCCCCCAACCTTAAAAATAAACATAACTTAATTAAAGAAATAATTGAAGCCGAGTCAGTGATAAAAAACATTCCTGACCCAGGTAAACAAAATGAAATAAGAGTATTAGTAAATAATAAGTTTAATAAAATCATTAAAAACAAGAACAATAAGCTTATACAAAATAAAGTTAATTACACTAAAGCACAACATGAACAACGCATAGCTATACAACTAAATAAAAAACTTTCTAATAATAATATTTACATAACCAAGGTAGATAAGGGAAATTCTATAGCCATGCTGAAACTTGACGAATACACACAAAAAGTACACAACTTTATAAATGACAACAATATTACTAAGTTGACATCCGACCCCACTAAGAAGTACACTTTAGAACTGAATAAAACAATAAATAAATGCACGCAACTATTTGATAAACGCACACAATCCTCACTAAAACCAATAAATGCTAGTGCGCCTTGTTTAAGGGGTCTTCCGAAAGTACATAAACAGAACACTCCAATTAGACCATTAGTTAATTTTACAACTGCCCCCGGTTATAAAATAGCTAAAACCTTAGTAAAAATCATCAGAGAGCACACCAACTTAGAAAATAATCGGAGTGTTAAAAGCTATAAGGATTTTATCAAAAATATAAACCACGTTACAATTCAACCAAACTACAAACTAGTATCATTCGACATAGTAGATTTATACACTAATGTGCCTATTGATGAAACTTTAACTTTACTCAGGCATAATTTAATGAATAAAGGTTCTTTAGAAATACAGAAAGTTAGCCAACTGATGATGATACTAAAAACCATTCTTCATCAAAACTATTTTTCATTTGAAAATGCATATTATAAACAGGATGAAGGACTTGCCATGGGATCTCCACTTTCTGGCATCCTGGCGGACCTATATCTAAACCATTTAGAAAATACAAAAATTTTAAAAGATAATTATTTCGCCAGTAAAATCATCCATTACTCCAGATATGTAGATGATACCTTTATTATTTTTAACGGGAATGCCAGACAAATAGAATTATTTAAAAATTACCTAAACAAAATTCATAACAAATTAAAATTTACTATGGAGATCGAAAACAACAAAAGTATCAAAATTTTTTAGACCTCACTGTATTACACAACGGGAATAATTTAAAATACAAAATCTTTAGAAAACACACTAGTACTGACACAGTAATACACTATGATTCATATCATCCCGTTACACAAAAAGTGGCAGTGTTTAACAGTCTTGTCAACAGACTTTTAAATGTTCCCCTCGAAAAGGAGGACTACTTAAATGAGGTTAGCACTATCAAACAAATAGCAATAAATAACGGGTATAAATCTACAATAGTTGACAAAATAATAAATAGGCATAGGAAACGTTTAGAAAATAAAAATTCAAACTCTATAAAAGCAAGTAACAAAAATTATAAATATCTTTCGGCTAATTTCACAGGTATTATGCCAAATATTTTAAGACCCGTTCTTAAAGATAATAACTATATTTTATCATTTAAAACAAATAATAATTTAGGAAATTATTTCAAAAACAAAAACAAATTACCATTAAAAAAGCAATGTGGCGTATATAAAATAAAATGTGATGATTGTGATGCGTTCTATATCGGTCAATCTGGCAGATGTTTTTATAAAAGATTTCTAGAACATATTCCTAAGCCAAGTAATAATAAGTCCAACTTTGCACAACATTTAATATCAAGCGGACATAAATATACGAACTTCGAAGAAAATTTAACAGCGTTGCATATTTGTAAAAAGGGTAGACGGATGGATAGTCTGGAGGAATTTGAAATTTATAAAGCTTTAAAAGATAGTAACACCAAAAACAGTTTATTAAATGACCAGGTAAATTTTGCGTCAAATTACCTGTTCGACACTGCAATCAGTTTGTCTTAATCTTTGACCAGTCGCGTGACAATCGCGGTTGCGGGTGAACGCATGCGGGAGCTCCAGCCGTGGTTAGCAAAACTTATTACATGCGATTTATAATTTATTTTATTTATTTTGACTTGACCAGTATCATGGTCGTGATTTTAATATTTTAATTTATTAATTATGTATCTGAGGATGGGACTTAGTCCCGAAACGCGTCATCAGTGACGAAACTGTGTATCGCTAAAGTGGATATTAAGGTAATTATATATCATATAATAAGTGATACGGTACGCAAAAAATAAGTAAAGTAAAATTGGTAATAAATTACAAGGATAAAAATTTGAGTTCATTTTGAACACAGGCGCCTGTTTGCGAGAAATTATGGTAAAACTGTACATAAATAATAGAAGTGCTTTCCAAACTGTTTTCTCTAGTTATGAGTCATCGGCGGCCGACACTCATAGAACTATGCTGCCGCACGACTTTCGTGGAATTGCCGACCACGTTATCTATTCCATCCAGTTTAGATAGCTTTGTACATTTTCCTTACTATGCCCGTCACTAACTGCAGTGGCGAAATTATTTATGCCCAAATTTGTGCCATGATAAACTGACCAGTGTAGCCCTCTTATTCATTGAAAGTGACTTTCTGCAAGGACTTGATTTCAGTGAGGTGATTAAAACGTTTGCTCAATCTAAAGCGAGAAAAAAGAATCTAGCTTGAACTTTACGTGAGTCTTAACAAATCCACAAAATATTTAACTGATTGTCTTCTTTGTGTAAATGATGTTAAATGTACCCTTAATAAAACTGTTATAATTCTGTAACTACTTAGTTAATTTTTTCCTTATAAAAGCCATGGAAACTACAAATGGTTGAAGGTGTAACTCTAAAACAATCTTTGAAAAATGGCCTGTTTTCAATTCTTGAGACTATTTCAAAAACAGTAAGATACTTGAAATATTCCTAAATAAGAAATATATTGTAGGGTGTTTAAAGCTTCATTCAGCCCCTTGAAAATAAACGTAAGAGTAGCCTATGGGAGGTGAGGGGGCGCTAAAATATAATTAGCCTAGGGCACCAAGATACCTTAATCCGGCCCTGACTATGATGCCATCTAAGTAAACAAGGCAAGTTTTCCATGTCAGGTCTTGGAGGACCAGATCCATCAAAATCTTTCAAATGTTGCTGGTTCATTACAGAGTGCAAATGGCATGACTCTAAATTGGAATAGACCACATGGGGTCAAGAAAGCTGTCTTTTCCTTGTCTTGTTGATGAAGACCCATTTGCCAATATCCACTCTTCAGGTGCAATGTGGAAACCCACTGAGCTCCAGACAGCATGTCAAGTGTATCGTCAACGCAAGGTAGTTTACCTGTAGTCTACGCAGAAACATAATCCACCGTCCTTATTGACTACCAATGCTACCGGAGAAGAGCAAACACTTGGCAGAGGCTCGATTATTCCTTCTATCAACATGTCCTGTACTAACCAAGACATTTCCTCTTGCTTAGCTAATGGAGGTCTTCGAGGAGATTGGCGTATTGGTGTTGTATCCCCGGCATTGATGGGATGTTGTACAAGAGTGGTTCTTCCCAATGACTGGCCCCAAACAGCAAAAGAATCTTTAAATTCATGTAAAAACTGTCCAAGTTCTTTTACTTCACTATTTGAGAGATCATTAGAAGATCTGTTCATCAGTTCCTGAAGTTCCTCTGGTAATTCGGAAGTATCCGAAGCACTGGCTCTTTGTTGTCATTCCAGCTACCCAGGCCACAGGTGACATTATTTTACCTAGGTGCGTATTGCTTTGTAAAGTGATGGCTTGGTCCAACATATTTGCCACTCTAATAGGTACATTTCTAGTTTTGTCAGCTTTTATTAAACTCATGGCAATTAGTATGCCAGGTGTGCTGACTACCTGGGGTTCAAAATAGAGCACTGGTTACCCCTAGTATCTACCTCAGTTCTAACCGTGATGATCTTTTCGGAGTTTGGCGGGACAGTTACGGCCACCTGATTTATCATGTCCATCGATTTTTGCGATGTACTCATTATGGAGAGCATTACCTCTTCTTTTCCGATTCTCAAGACATTGCTTTTGAAGTCGACTATAAATCCATAGGCAACATTGACAGCAAGAATTGCTTCATCCATAATGTCTACAAGTACTTTATGATCAAACTCAAGTCAACCAAGGTGTAGGTATATCTCCACTTTTTCAAACACTTTTACAGCCCGTCCAGTAACTGTCTGCAACCTGCAAGAGCTCCAGATTTGCTTGAGATTTTTCAACACATCGGGGCGCACAATGGAAACTGTTACACCTGTGTCAACTGTAATCAAGGTTGGTCTTTCTTTAACAAATCCGGTAACCACCAAGCTCCTGCTATTTTTCTGAAGTGTAATTGTGTATTGTCTAGGGGCTTTGTTCCTCCAGTTAGTCAACACATGCCCCATTGTACCGACTACTGCTTGTTTCCCTGCTGCTGAACTCTAACCTGACAATCTTGTTGTAGATGTACAGGTTTCCCACATCTATAACACTTTTGTGTTCTATCCTTTCTTACTTTATTCTGTGGTGCCGTTTGTTGGGTCTCTGTTCCTTGCTCTTCTTCTTCATTGTCTGTGCCATCACAATCTTTTAGCACACACAGTTTATGACTTCCCCAACCAGATGCTGACTTTGTGGCCTTAAATTGTAAAGCATGTACCAGGGCGTCTGCGCTATTCTGGTGTCTTGCCATTTGTAACACTTGACACTTCTGGCACTTCAAGAAAAGCCAGCCTAATTAGTCTGTTGATACTTGCTTCAAACTCTTGAAGACTTTCCCCGGAATGCTGTCGCCTTGCTCTCAACTCACTCTCAACAGCAGTACACACTCGCAAGTGTTTATCACTATACCGTAGTTCTAGAGCTTTTATCAATTCGGCATAGGTGTTCTGGCTGTCAGGTATTACTTTGTGTAATAGTGTTGCCTCACGTCCTTTTAATGAGACAACGAGTGAAACTGCCGTGTCTTTCCCTGACCAATTATTTGCGCTAGCAGCAGCTTTCAAATTGCCAAATATATGTCGCCCAGTATCTACTTCCATCAAAGGTTGGAGCTTTGACATGAACTACCCCAACTGCAGGCAAGGTAACTTTCTCTGTTATCTATTCCATCTTTATCATTGGTACAGTCTGATCAGAAATTTTTAGGTTGTATCTTCATGAACTGCTCAACTTCAATTTTTATTTGTTTTCTTAGGTTTGCAATTGAGTCTTCTACTGCAGATAGTTTATTTGACATGGATTCTTCCACCACAGATATTTTTGTAGACATCAATTCTTCTATGTCAGATATTCTAGTAATTTGGTTATTAACCTCACCTCGTAATAGACCCAACTCTGCAGTGGTTTGTTCTTGCATCTGCTTTCTGTTTTCTGTTTCATGATTCTGTTGCCCTGCCTCCTGCTTACGTTATTCATCCTGTTGTTCCTCTGAATCGAGCAGTAATGCTTTCTGGCGTTCTTGTGTTTCCAGCAGGAAGGTTAACTGTCTCTCTTCCGGTGTCTCATACTATTGTTTTTCTGCTTCTTCCACATTTGTCTGTGTTTCTCTTCCTGTCGTTTCTCTGTCTGCAACGGCAGCGCTTGGAAAGCTTCCATCATCTGACTGGTGTCCATGTTTACAACGTACACTATTCTTCTACATAGTGTCCTCTGTTTCCACTGTTAAAGGTTCTATCACACTTCTGACCCACTGTTACGGAGGTCTAACTGATCGCCATATGGTATAGTGGGAAAACAAAATACAGACACGAATTAAGTTACTAATCATCAGTTTTAGTTAATCACAATTGACAGTTTGAAATCAACAAGTTTGTCATCAAGATTATAAACAGAATTATCACTGAAACGCCACCCCCAGAATATCTTATTTTAACACCCCTTTTCTAAACTCCAAAAAAAAAAATTTTTGTTTTTGTTTTTGTTATTCCTGGAAGGCGTCACTTAATATTTAAGACTAGGCGCGTGGACTAGATGGAAATAAAATGTGCTGAGCCCATCATGACAGGTCTTGCAAGAAAACACTTGATTAACAGCAACAAGATTTTATTTATGCTACTTGATTTTGAAACAATTTCTTTTACAATTATATACTTTGGTTTGAGTCTTCCTTAATTCTTAACATCAATTTAAATATTTCTTTAAAGCACCATGGTGGTTGAATTGCAACAATAATATTTCCAAATATCTCTAACAATTAAATAATGACATACTAAACTACTAAACACAGAGTATTTCACTTTCAAAAGCTTTTTTCATTGCATACATAATGCTTCACATTAACAATTCATTAACATGAGATAATTATAAGTACTTAAATATGACAATCCATTATCCGTAGATAATAAGATAATAATTAAATTTTTAAAAAACTAATTACTTAAGTGTGTTGAAATACCTTCATCTACCCGTCCCCAGCACTTGGATTAATAACACAAGGGGCAAGATAACATTAAAATTGAAACTAGTGATCACATTAAACAGAGGTTGAAGTTTGTTAATTAATGATTAAAAGAATTTGTTGTTTTATTATAAATGAATAGTCAAGCCGAACCAACTAATAAATAACTAAATCAACAGGAGTTTTAATTTAGAATAGAAGGAACCGAAAAGTAGAACGTGCAGGATCACAAGTCATATGACAGGTAGATGCAAGTATTCTCTGGGTATTACATTTTCTTAAGGTCTGGATTTTGTTAATAAATGAATTTTTGAAATTGGTTTTCTTTTGCAGACAATAGAATTAAATATTTACATTATACAATGGTAACCCTTGACATCATGCAAGATTAATACACGAATACTTATAGCATGTTCATAACACAGTCATCAATATGCACACTTTAGCATGTCTTCACAAAACATGTTCAGGTAATGTTAACTCTGAAGCATGAGTCTAATTTCTAGAGAACTGAGTTTCTCTGTGTGTGTTACCCGGTAACCAGCAGAGTATTTCGTGCGTGATGTATATGCAATAAAAGGAAAGTTCCCACCTGATGTTTCAGATTACATTAAAGATGTTCCTGCATTTTAATTTGGGTGCGAAGAATGATGTCGCATGGTGTGACGGTGTTGGGGCTCCTTACGCAAGCTCTGCGGATGGGAGAAGATGTTGAGTACCCATCTCGTCAACCCCTTTCCTCCTGACTAATGTGGATAAACCTGAAGCTCTTAATCTAATTATAGGCTCATAGTAGACAATCACGGTACACCGTCATGATCCAAGCAGCACCAAGTTGAAAGAGAAAAAGAGGAGGATGAAGACGCTGCGTGAACTTATAAAACTTAAAAAGTTGCTGTATAAATCTCGTTGTCAGGCACAAACGCCACTGCCAACCAAAAGACGTCACTGATCAAGGTCGTGGTGGCCGACTGATTCTAGATATCGAAGGCAGACATTGTAACATGCAGCGATAATGCACCGAACGTACGGAAATACAATTAATCTGTGCGTGGTGTTTACCTTTTAATATAACCACGGCAAACCCTCACCCCAAAAGGGCAACCTGGTTGCCCCAGAAATTTACAGCCATTTGGTACCCCAATCATAGTCATCACGTGTGTCTCGGCTGCTCGGGGAAATCTCAATGAACATATCGCACTTAGGAGGGCAGAAGCTCAGAGAGAAAGTGAAACTAGGGGAAAGAAGAATTGGAGTGTGTGTGCATGTGTGCCTGAGCGTGTATATGTGTAAGTATGTGATGCTGCATGCTTACCGGGCCCTGGTCCGCATACAGCAAGGAGAGAAAGAAAGAAGAACAGAAGAAAGATGAGAATCGGGTACACCCTTCTCTGAGTTCGGACCTCCTAAGGCCTCCAAAGCTACAAACTGAGAACCCCTAAATTGTATTTACACAGGCCTTCTACTGTCTTCAGCGAGGACCCTCTAACAGTTATACCCATACGACTCCTCAACTACCACTGCCTACCACTCCCTCACTGGTGACCCGACCTACTTTCTCGCTCACGCACAGATGCCCAAAGGCTAACAAGGAACTACAACCTTGATACGCGAGCGATGACTTGGTCCCTCTTTCCACCTACTATCCCAACCACCCATATACTACACAACAAGGGAACATCCACCTTGACATATAAGCGGTCCACTCCCCTACACTAGGGCGGACAGCCCCACAACTGTACACAGTGGAAGAGCACCGCGGGTACACAACCCTAAACTCTAAATCACCTTAATTACACATGAGCCGCAATACTTGAGGAAAAGGGGGGGTAACTTCTCTACAGCACAGCCTACACCCACCATATAATAGACGCCCAAACAAAACTGGGGACGCAACCCGGAATGCAGCATGGAACGGGCCAAACAATAATCCCCATTAATAACTGACCTACATTTTACATCACTCGAACAGCTGGTCAAACAGAAAACAAATAAACTGGTCTTTGACTTCAGAAAGCCAGGCACACAATAATACCATACAACGATGCACAGTCTATCAGATAAGCAGGCAGCAAGGCTAGAAATACTGTTACAGCTGCGGCTATCAGCTGGCCAAAGGTTATCTTTCGGATTGGCATACCTCGTTCGTCTCACTGTTGTATAGAATCTAATTTCATAATATTGCGTATATTCAATTTTTAAAATATCTCTCCCGTGCATTGTTTCATTTGCATACCCTCTCCCGCGAACAGGGCCATAACAAAATCCATACTCATCCTTTCCTTACTGCCTTCCCAACTAACTTTTCATCGACCGACGCTCCATATGCTACGTTGCCAACAAATTATTCAATTCCGGCTGCTGAATTATCACCCCCAAAATTTACATAATTAACACTACACCTACACAGACAACAATTCACACGACAAAACAGGAAAAACTTGAGAATGCTCAAGTGGCTTCAGGATTCCCCTAACGCTGTGAGAGGAAAGGAGCAGTACAAAAGAGCAGAGCAAGCCTCCCCCAACACAAGAAAACACAACCACAACACTAACCAATTAACTGACACAACACAACATACTCAGTAACAATGAAATTATTAAAATGCCGATATATACAAAATACGTATTCTCTTTAAAGCAACCTTGGCGGAAATGGGCTAAAAATCCATTACAGAGAAAATAACAATACACAAACAAGTTTATGGCCTGACCATATCCGCATTCTCCGCAAAAGAAATTAAATCAGATTTATATTTTATCTAGCAAATATCCTCAATAGGGCTGCCGCTGCTCCGGAACTATCAATCAATCAATCAATCAGAGCCTTCATCAGACCAAAAATCAATGGACAATTAATAACCAACTCCAACAAGAAAGTGAGCCAGTATATATATAAACTATAAATGTGTGTGTGTGACCTGTACTAAACAAGAGCTCTCCATTGGCTCCGGTTTACATCCAATACATATTATTACATACTATTTATGTTGTATATTTCTGCCACACGTCGTTGGCGTCACTTTAATACAAACTCAACTCTTCTCTTTTAAAACTTTTACTGGTTGTTGGTTTTAACACTCGCGTTCATTAAATATTTTCTTCAACTATTTTTATTTATTTAATTAATAGTTTAATTCAATTTTGATGTTTTGTTTATTTATATTTGAGTAATTATTTGGTTGTAGATACGTTGTTGAATGTAAACAGTTGCATAGATCTCTTGACGTTAGTTCACCCTCCTGTTGAATAGTGTCGTCTGTGTGTGTCAGTGTATAGTCTAGACAAAGTTATTTTATATAAATTAAACCATCACGTACCTGTGATGTTGTACTGGAAGTTCAGTCGGTCACAGGTGGTTAATAAACTGTCAAGCTTTTGATCAAACAGTATATTATGCTGTGAAAGCTTTTTGTGAGCACCTTTAAATTTTACTTGGGCGCCATATGGGATTTTGAGAGAAATGTCCCATAAAAAGAATTCTTCTGAATAATTTACTAATTAATTCTGATATTTTATAAATCAATAATTGATTAAATAGTTAAATCAAGATCAGGCATTAATTTTCTGTTTATTTGTTTACTATAAAAATGCAACTCATTAATTAGTAATACTGATTAATTATTTGCTGAAATAATTGTTGACAATTGTTGTTACTTTACAATTCAGTTATTTTATTGCTCGTTCTAGAATAAATTAAATGAAATACATTCGGTTTATAATAACAAACGGATTACAGATCATCCGGTTTTTTTACTTTTATCTAGCTCAGTTCAGTTGCTATGAAAACTCTAGTTATAATCGATATGTTATTTATAAATGTTACGGTATCTGTCTCAAGGGTGACTTCTTTTAATTTACAGAATAGAACGCCATAGCCTTACTTTACAATGCTCTTATAATATATTATATTGTTAGGTTAGACACTTTAGTATTTGAAAATTAATAAACGAAAAGTTCGATTATTCTGAATAAATTTTAGGTTAGCTTTAAGAACATTAACACATGAAATCTTACATCGGAATATGTTAATTCCTCTAAATAACTTTAAAACAGTGTTGATTACTTATTGTATTATTCTTCGTATTGTTTAAATTAGCAGCCATCCTTACTATTTCTTTTATGAATTTGCTAACTGCTATAATTTTTTATTGTTCGACTAAGCTTTTCGTCATTACTGACATCTTCAGGTCTTAAACAACCTAAGACCTGGTCTTCAGGTCTTCAGGTTGTTTAAGACCTGAAGATGTCAGTAATGACGAAAAGCTTAGTCGAACAATAAAAAATTATAGCAGTTAGCAAATTCATAAAAGAAATAGTATTGTATTATTGTTTCTTGCGTCAGTACACGTGTATTATACTATGCTCTTAATGGCTTAAATGTAAACAATGTAAGTATGTGCACCGTACTCCCTGGTGATTAATTGCAATGATTAATTTATTAACACTTCTAACGATCTGATTCAATGATCATGTTTACATTTCACTTAATTTCACACATGAACGGGTTTATTTTCTTCTTGATAAACTACTGCTTTGGTTATGTTTGATACTTAACCTCGTTCTTTCACACGCACTTCTTGTAAAAGTTTCACTACTATTGTCGATGCACTGATTGAATTATACTTCTTCCTTCTCATTGATTATTAAATTTTGGATGATAAGTTGGCCTGGATTTGTTGTCGTTGGTTGAGTGAATTTAGACAAAATGCTCTTCTGTTTACAATGGCAATTCTTTATATACATTTTTCAGAATGCCGCTTGGCACTCTAGGCGTGCTTCTAAAGTCGTCCGTGATTGGTCTGAAATTATGTCATGATGACGTAATTCTATTTATAGGCATTACATATTTGTATTTTGAGCGTCGGTTTCGTTTGTGTTATTATTCCTTCGTATTTATTCGAGATTCACCAAATTTATGATGCTAACGTTTATATCTCAGTTATTACAATTTCAATTCGGGTTCTATTACTATCACTGTAAAGCTTGTTTATCTTTATTTTGACATGGCTTGATGATAGTTTGGTCATAGTTTTCATTAACATATCTTTATTTTAAACTTACTAATGCATTGTTTACATTCGTCGTCTGCTAAATGTTGCAAATCCGACTAATAACTTTTTCTAATATTTGTTTAATTATTCTTAATTTCTAATTTGAACATGATTAATTGATTAAAAATAATACCTTATTATATATAAATGCTGCATTCAGCTGAACAATATTAATTATCTGTTTACATTTGTTGATTTTCTAACATAAACTTCCATATGTTACTATTTTTATTTTAACAGGTCCTTCTCAACTCTTATTCTTATAACATCACACATGTGGTGGTGCTTTACATTCTTTTTATCATTGTCATGATTTTACTTCATTATGCTTAGTAGGGTTTCTATCTGATTCTTATTCTTTTAACTTAAATTGGTCATTCAGGGTTTGTTATCATTATTTTACAATGTTTTGTTCCCTGACTATTATTACATTTATGTACACATTTTATTTACTTATGATGTTACCTAAACACATTCAGTGTTTACATTTATAGTTATTCTTAATTCATGATAATACATATTTGGCTTTCACATTATCTTTTACAGTTTGTGATTATTCCTAGCATGGTTCTCTATATTTGTCTTTTATAATCATTGCTTTGACTTGGATCAGCTAATGTGCTGTTTTTATTTATGATATATGGTACAATACTATTCAAGTCATTTGTAATTTTACTTATTCTATTTGATTTTATTCATCAAAGGTTTTTTATTGAGCTCACTTAACAGTTTATGTGGGAAACTTGTCTTGTCATTTCGTCTTTGTCATTCAGTTTATTTATGTTGTAGTGTTATTTAGTACAGGTAGTGGATGTACCACTGTTTACTTGAATTCCTTCTCTCCTTTCATTCTTTATTGGTTAATTTTTTTAATGTTACATTCTTCCTGGTTACTCATTTGTAGTTCTTTTAGTATTATTCATTCTTCTGGTGTTCATTATTATTATGGAACATTTTGTGATGTTACAATATGTATATCACATCTAATCTAACATATATATATCACACAAAACACAACATCAACATTATATACAATCAACATATAACACCAATAAAATCCTGTTTGAATCTCTTTTCTCTTTCAACATGTCTATTTGTGCCCACACCCACTTTACTGGACCCAGAATCTTACCTTGCAAAAATCCACCAATCCACCAAAGAAAACCTCCCAAGCCACCTTGCAAGTCCTGTCACATTTTTGGCTCAGGGGCTCAAAAAGAACCACGCTTTGCTACCATTGAAATGCCACCCCGGAATATCTTATTTTAACACCCCTTTTCTAAACTCCAATTTTTTTTTTTTGTTCCGGGAAGGCGTCACTTAATATTTAAGACTAGGCGCGTGGCCTAGATGGAAATAAAATGTGCTGAGCCCATCGTGACAGGTCTTGCAAGAAAACACTTGATTAACAGCAACAAGATTTTATTTATGCTTCTTGATTTTGATACAATTTCTTTTACAATCTTTGGTTTGAGTCTTCCTTAATGCTTAACATCAATTAAATATTTCTTTAAAGCACCATTGTGATTGAATTGCAACAATAATATTTCCAAATATCTCTAACAATTAAATAATGACATACTAAACTACTAAACACAGAGTATTTCACTTTCAAAAGCTTTTTTCATTGCATACGTAATGCTTCACATTAACAATTCATTAACATGAGATAATTATAAGTACTTAAATATGGCAATCCATTATCCGTAGATAATAAGATAATAATTAAATTAAAAAAAAACTAATTACTTAAGTGTGTTGAAATACCTTCATCTACCAGTCCCCAGCACTTGGATTAATAACACAATGGGCAAGATAACATTAAAATTGAAACTAGTGATCACATTAAACAGAGGTTGAAGTTTGTTAATTAATGATTAACAAATTTGTTGTTTATTTTTTTTTACTAAATTAAATATTAAAATTTGTTGTTTTATTATAAATGAATAGTCAAGCTGAACCAACTAATAAATAACTAAATCAACAGGAGTTTTAATTTAGAATAGAAGGAACCGAAAAGTAGAACGTGCAGGATCACAAGTCATATGACAGGTAGATGCAAGTATTCTCTGGGTATTACATTTTCTTAAGGTCTGGATTTTGTTAATAAATGAATTTTTGAAATTGGTTTTCTTTTGCAGACAATAGAATTAAATATTTACATTATACAATGGTAACCCTTGACATCATGCAAGATTAATACACGAATACTTATAGCATGTTCATAACACAGTCATCAATATGCACACTTTAGCATGTCTTCACAAAACATGTTCAGGTAATGTTAACTCTGAAGCATGAGTCTAATTTCTAGAACTGAGTTTCTCTGTGTGTGTTACCCGGTAACCAGCGGAGTATTTCGTGTGTGATGTATATGCAATAAAAGGAAAGTTCCCACCTGATGTTTCAGATTACATTAAAGAGGTTCCTGCATTTCAAGTTGGGTGCAAAGAATGATGTCGCATGGTGTGACGGTGTTGGGGCTCCTTACGCAAGCTCTGCGGATGGGAGAAGATGTTGAGTACCATCTCCTCAACCCCTTTCCTCCCGACTAAAGCAGGGAAACCTGAAGCTCTTTATCGAATTATAGGCTCATAGTAGACAATCACGGTACACCGACACAATCCAAGCAGCACCAATTTGAAAGAGAAAAAGAGGAGGATGAAGACGCTGTGTGAACTTATAAAACTTAAAAAGTTGCTGTATTAATCTCATTGTCAGGCACAAACACCACTGCCAACCTAAAGACGTCACCGATCAAGGTCGCGGTGGCCGACTGATTCTAGATATCGAAGGCGGACATTGTAACATGCAGCGATAATGCACCGAACGTACGGAATTACAATTAAACTGGCCGTGGTGTTTACATTTAATATAACCACGGCACACACTACTATAGAAAAATTATTACAATTAGCCCTTTCAAGTTTGTCAGCTCATCATCAGATCGGAAATAACAACACAAAATAAAACAAAGTCGTCACCCCCACCCACCCCACTGTCCACACACACCCCCACAAACAAGCTATAAGTCAAATGTCCTAACCTCCGAGCCCTGTCACCCACGTCTGTACAGTTACATATTTTTCTAGCACATTCTGTGTGTGTACATTCTTTTCAAAACCTAACATTGTACAGCCTTTCTCATTCACACTTTTGGGCGCAGTCACTCATCCTTATTTCAAAAAATCCATATATGCAATTTAATTCTTAATGTTATCTATTCTACTCTTTTTTCTACTTCTCAATTATATTATAAAATATTTCTTCATTATCAAATTTAGTTTTAGTATTCATTAAATTGTCTAACCCTTTCTCTCTTTCTTTTAATATTTCTAACTCCTCCTAAGCTTTCTTCCAACTGTTGTATTTACTACTTTTAAAATTTCATGTCTTCCAAAGAATTAACAAACTTATGGTTCTCTTCTATGAAATGTCTTGCATATAATGAATTCATTGTTCTATTACCTACTCCATATTTGTGGTCAGACAAACCTGCACACCAATTTCCATCCTGGTTTGCCTAGGTACACTTTGTTGCATTCTTTACATTTTAATTTATTAACTCCGCTTCTCTGTAATACTGGGATTTTATCTATATTTTTATTCCTTTTCTTATCAAATACTGTTTCACATTTTTTAATTGCTATATCTACTCTATATTTATTAAAACATTTTATAATTTTTCTGGTATGTGATCCTATGTATGTCAATGACCCTGCATAATTCTTTTGTTTTGGTTTTTTTTTAGCTTTTTGTATGTTAATACTTTTCATAACTTTATCCATTATGTTGGTGTTATAGTTATTATTCCTTACAATTCCCTTTATCTTTTTTATCTCCCTATCTTTTGTTTCTGTCTCTTTTAAACACTTCTGAGGTCTATAACAAAATGAATTGATTGCCGCCATTTTATATCTATAAGGGTGGTAAGATTCTTTCGGTATAATTATATCAGAATACGATTCTTTCCTAAATATCCCAAATTGTAGTTTTTCACTATTCTTAATTTCTGTGTTTAAATCTAAGTAATTTATTTTCTTACCTCCTATCTCTTCTTTAAACTTGTCCTCATTATTTACCTCATTTATAAACGTAATGTTGGGGGACCGAGCTTTGCTCGGTTTTGATATTTATTTATATATATACAGATTATTTTTACATTAAATTGTCTAGGATTTGTAAACATAAGCAGAAATTTGTAAACATAAACAGAAACTATACGTGTATTGTATAAACATTTAAAATAATAGCAATTGCATTATACACATATAAAAAATACAAGTAAATAGAATAATACAAAATACAGTATAATACAAAAATAATACAGTCTTCTAGTATTTAGTATTTCTTTCCATACAACATTTCGTGTATGGTGAGGATTTTCTGGTGGCAAAAGAACTTTTAAACTGCTTCGTCTTTTTACTCTAGAAAATGCTACATACAACATTCCATGCATAAAAACTGATATAAGTAAGTAGATACCAATGAATTCAAATGTTTGTCTTTGAGCTTTGTGGATGGTCATAGCAAAAGCAGGTCTTATGGGGAACTGATGCCGCCGTTGCATAGTACATCCAAGTTGATTTTTGCTAGAATCTAATGTGATTCTTGGGATATCGACTTCTTGGTCTGCATTCTCTCCAGTGATAATCTTTGATTTAATAATATTGTCACACAACTCGGTAACTATTAACCTTGTTCCATTGCATAGTCCTTCGGAGACATCCAAGTTTTGCAAGAGCATTACTATTGTATTTTTTACAAGTTTCAGTTCATGTGGTGGTAGATCAGCCATTTCAACGGAATTCAGAAGTAAATTCGAGACCTCCTTCTGGTTGATCTTTGACAGAATCATAACTGTTGTAAACTTTGCACTCTCCAGGAAGCTTTTCAATAATTTCTGCATTAATTTTATTAACATCTTTATTATTGGTTCTAGTATACCCCTGTCCTTCGTATCTTCATATCTGTTTTTAGCCAGACAGTCTCTGAATACTTCTTCAGTAAGGTTGCCGTTGGAAAGAATATCCTCTGGTAGTTTAATCTCATGCATCGCATTTACTGGCAAGTCTCCATTGCCAACTTTTAATAAATAGTCAGCAAAGTCTCTTTGCTCTGGATTCACACACATATTTTCTCTTAACTAAAAATGAACTTTTTCATGTGAAAACTTACTGTTTTATTGGACGCGTTTCAGCTTACGCATCCGCCTTCTTCAGCTTTGGTAACAGACTCGCTGTTACGAAACGTCTGTTACCAAAGCTGAAGAAGGCGGATACATAAGCCGAAACGCGTCCAATAAAACAGTAAGTTTTCACATAAAAAAGTTCATTTTTAGTTAAGTGTTAGTGCTGTGAAATAAGAGATGAATAATCAAGACAACATTTTTTCTGTCAGTGAAAAGAAGTTAAAATGATGCCAAAGACTGTTTTTCTTAATCGAAAGGTCTACCAACTACTGTGGTTAGCACAAGGTTGAACGGGGCGGGCAAACATCGCCGGAAATCTCCTCTAAAGACAACAATCTTTCCACCAAAGGATTCCTATTAATATTTTCTATATTAGGATTTCCTATAGAACGATATAGTTGATCCATAGTTTTTAATCCATATTTAGGTAACATAACCCACGCACCAACCCGAGCGTTTTACTCTATAATAAAATGTACCTTTCTGTTGTAAGTCACAAAGAAGCAAAAGCAACAGTTTCAAAAAACTCATAAATTATTATTAACTTTAGCTTACTAACAACCTTTTTCGAATGTTTCAATACAATCCTTGAATTTTTTGTTCATGACATGTCCGTTTATTAATGCTACCTCAGAGAACACAGAAAACACAACAGCGTACAGGGAACACGTTATAAATTAAATACGTTATTGCTCGCTTAATATTATTAGATAGGGTATACAATTATTGTTCGTCTCAACTCTTATTTTGTTTGTTTATATTGATTGCAACAGCTATTTATTCTTCTTCATATATAAACATATCGATACTGCGCCATTTGCATTTATCGATGGCTGGTTAGAAATTGCAGTTGCCTAGCAATAACTAATTGTCGCACGGTATTGGTCCCGTGATATTTTAAAATAAAGACCCTCTGATTTTGCCCTTAGACGAATTTTGCAGAAAATGAGACCGAGTCCAATCAATTCCTGGTGTAAGTAAGTACCTGGTGTTGGTATAAGTACCAACTTCCGAGAAAATCGTTAGAGCCGTTTTCGAGAAAAAAAAACATAGCTACATACAATTATTGCTCTCTTAATAGTATAGAATGTACTTCTTCTATGTTTCCTTCCCTATTTACTAGTACATCGTCAATGTATCTATTCCATAATTTTATATTCTTTTTGTACCTAGTGGAATTTATAAATTGCTTTTCAAAATCATTCATGTATATTTCTGCAAGATTAGGGGATAATGAAGAACCCATATGTAATCCTTTTTTCTGTATATAAAACTTGTTATTAAACCTAAAATAGTTTTGATTTAGACTACTTTAACCAATTGCTTTTTATACTTGTATTCTCCCATATTATTATAATTTATTAACTTAATAACTTGATTTACTTTAACATTGGTGAACATGTCCTTAACATCCAGTGATATAAATTTTGTATTTTCATTCATTCTAATATTTTCTAGTTTTTCTATCAATTTTACATTATTTTCTATATTGTTTTTGTTCCAAATTCATACTTCTCTTTCAATATTCTAACTTTCTTTTATAATTTATAAATAGGTGCATTAATAAAAGAAACAATCAATCTAATTGGTTTTCCTTCTTTACGTATTTTAACCTGACTTTTAAAAGTTGGTGCTGTTGGATTACTTTCAATTATAAGTTTTTCTTGTTTTCTTCTATAAATGTTATTTGTTTCATCATTTGTTTTATCCTTGACTGGTACTTACTTGGATAATCATACTTTATTTCTTCATATGGTCCTTCACTTATAAATGCTTCCGTTTCCTTTATGTATTCGTCCTTTCTCAGTAGCACCATTGTGTTTCCTTTGTCTGCCTTCGTAACTATAATATCATTCTTTTTTATTTTGTTTTTTAATTTAGTTATAGTTGATCTGATTTTTTGTTCATTTTTTGAGTTATACAAATTTTTCTTAAATGTTTTATCTACTACGTCACCTATTTCCCACCTTATTTGTTTTTATCATTTTTATTTTCTAGTTTTTGTATTATGCTTTTGCATTCAATAATGGTTTTTCTTAATTTAATTCTGGTGGCAGCGTGTACTTTAAACCTTTTGCTAACATTTCCTTTTCTTCTGTATTGAAAGTTACCTCTGTAAGGTTTAGTACTCTTTTTTCATAGTTATTTTTAGAGATGTTCCTTTTTTATTTTGTTCATTCTTATTAATTTATTCAACTTCTATCATTTTTTTTTTATTTTCCAATTTCTTTTCTAAGTACCCTAAACCAAAATTATATAATATCTCTTCTAACTCTACATACGAGTATATTCTTAACAACTCTATATATGTCTGTCATATAATTCCCTATTATATTTATTAATTAAGCCGTAAAGTGACCTAATTTCTAATTTTATCCACAACTTCTTGCTTTGTTTTTTTTGCTTTTTTAGCTAATGCGTTATTATTTTTAATTTTAACTTTTGCGTATTTCAGAATGACATTATTAGCCAGACATTGTTTATTGAACCATATTTTACTTAAGACCCTCTTCAATTTCACTTTTAACTTGAGATATTTAAAGACTTTACTTACCTTATTGTTGTCGTGTATTACCTCATGTTGTAATTCATTACCTGTCGTTGATTGCACATCTTGTCAGAAGTTTAATTAAGAAAGTTGTGTTAGTGGTTATAATCACAAACAGAATTATCACCGTTGCACACCACTATACAAAAATTATTCCAATTAGCGCTTTCAAGCTTCTCAACTCATCATCAGATCAGAAATAACAACACAAAATAAAACAAACTTTTCACAACCTCGTCCGCTCCATGTCCACACACCCCCCCGCAAACAAGCTATAAGTCAAATGTCCCTTCCCAACCTCCGAGCCCTTATAATTGTGAAACAGTAAAAATGTGAAATGGCATTTGATAAGATAAGGAATAAAAATATAGAAAAAATCCCAGTATTACAGAGAAGCGGAGTTTATAAATTAAAATGTAAAGAATGCAACAAGTGTTCCTAGGCGAGACAGGCTGGAAATTCGTTTGCAGGTTGGCTGACCATAAATGTGGAGAAGGTAATAGAACAACAAATTCGTTATATGCAAGACATTTCGTAGAAGAAAATTGTTCCTCACTGTGTTAACCAGTTTCCACTTGTTACCAGCTACATCAAAGGCTGCTACTAGGAGCACTATCTGTCCTGTTTTCGATGATGTCACTGCTATTCAAAAGATCATTGTTGTGTAATATTTTCAAATAGTATGTATGATTTGAATGATGGCACACTCACCAAAAACAGGATTGACAGCGTTCCAAGTGGCAGCCTCATAAATCTTAAAACTGGTTTAGGCACAAGGGAAAGTTTTCATCTAAAATAATTGTGGTACACATCAGAATAATAGGCCTATACAGTAGTTTGGTAATAACACTTGGACACATCATGGACAACAAAATCTAAGTAATTATTTTGAACAGACTATAGAGATTAATTTATTGTAGTTGAAATGGCCAAGTAGTGAGGTTCTATAAATGAGAATATAATTCACTTGTATAGAAGAATAAAAGAACCATGTCAAGATTTATATATAGTATGGAATTTCCATATCTCGTTCAGTGGCGAAGTGTGACAAAATAATTTGGGTAGACATAAAAATACCAGACAAAAGCAACAGACCAACAATACAACCAGAGAGCCACGTATTTTTACTATACCAAAGTTTCTGGAAATGTCTGATAACTTTTCTATCCTTCTGTGACAAATCTAAAGATGCCAGAGATATTTTTGACATTAGCAATACCTTTTGCTCTAAATGTAACGAACTGATTTTGATTTTAACAAAAATTCTAATGAATCAAAGTTGTCAGAGTTTATATCAAATATACTTCTGCCGTAGAACTGGCATTAAGTGTATTCATTTTGCTCCTTTAAACTAATTAAACAGTATGCTTAAAGCACTTAAATGGCGACACTTAAAAATATGTATTATTAAATAATTAGTGTGTAAATGATTACACACTTCTTAATCTATACAACTATATACAGAATTAAAAATAATTTGTAAACTCAACAAAAACAAATAGGGTATTCACTATGCGAGTACGATCAACAAACACAGGCGGCCAGGCAAGAATTCTGTGCTATTTAGTACAGGGGAGATGTGTCTTCTGCCGTGATGTACAGGACGCATTTTATGCTGCGCGCGCAGGTCCTCTCTCGTTCCCGTCTTCCGAAGCCCTTCTCACCTCCAGCCATGTTAAATAGACATTTCAAGTAACGTCTACCCTGATACTCCACGTAGAATTGCATCGCATAGCAAGGTTCCATGGCTCACGTTCACGTCATGTATCATGATATTTAACTTCTTACATTAGTTTTATACCTTTCTGAGTAACTTATGCAATTTAATGCATAAATAAAAATTAATTATTTTATGAATCAAATTTGGGGAGACACTGTCTACCTTTTCTCCTCTGATGCTTCGCCACTGATCTCGTTACTGGATTTTAATTAACATACATAATTTCTTATAATTATTCAACTGTTAACTGATGTTCTCCTTGGTGAGTTGGCTAATGTCCATGCGTGTGGTCAAGCATTCATAGTTTCATATCCTGCAGGGGTTACACTATGGACAGGTAAGGTAAGCAGTGAATTCTGGCAACAAAAGTCAATAATATGGTTGGATAATGACAATTACCATAGTTTATCCGATTCCCCCTTATAAAAGGTTTCCTGATATATCAATAATCATAATGTGTTGTTATGCTTAGGAGTAGTTTTGTTGTTTTTATTTTATTAACAGCAATAATGTTCAGTGCAACAAGATTGTTATCACAATTCAAAATGTCTAAAAATCTGATAATTCACATTTGTTTTACCAAATACCTCATTTTTTATATTTTTTTCTAAATTGAAAACCTAACTTTTCAGAACTCTGGTTAGAGCCAAAGAATAATGTATATGGTCCAGCATATGCTTCTAGTAGGATTCAGTTAGCAATGTCAAGAGGGAACAGAAATTTAAAGATCGATGGACAGGAGATAGGATGTAAGCAGTTGGAGAGTGGTGTTCTCGTGAGCTATGGAGATGACATAAGGAACCGCACTATCATTCGAAAAACTCAGGATTGTTGGCACAATAGTTACCACAACTACTCTCTTGTGTGGACTCCAGGTAATTCTAAAATTTTTAAGAAAATATATTAACAATAGAGAAAGTTAACTTGATGGCTTAGAATATGAGATGTGCTTATAAAATGAATACTATGAAAATAATTAATAGACTAGATTTGTTTTGATTCTAAAATTGTTTTCAGTCATGCTTTTTAATAAAATACTTTGGCAGTGTTGTAACATGACAGTTTCCCTTAAATAAACCTTAGAAACTTACACATTTTGAAAGTACCGATTTGTGAAAAAATGCATCACTTAACTACTTGGGACTAAAGCTAACTGAGTACAAAATAAAAAATAAAATATTAGATTTATTTTGTAAGATGCTTGGAATACCATATGTTGTTAATGTTATAAACTGCTATACGACAATTAAGGAAAGGTATACAAGTCAAGTTAAAACATTGTTATACCCTTGGATTTTGTTGTTCATGACGTGCCCGTTACTTAACTAAATATAATTAATTCACTACCGACTCAGAACACAAAGTTTTTTATGGGTAAAAATGTAAAAGTTTTAGCTTATAGCCTGAACCGGTTTTTGCTTTTAAAAAGCTTCTTCAAAGCTGCCATTGGGACCACTGTCTGTCTTGTTCTTGGCGACGGTACCAACTTCTGAAAGATCGATGTTGTGTGTGTGGGGTGTGATATGTTTGAATAATGCGTGTGATTTGAATTGTGTCTGTTCATTCAGGATGTTGTTTTTATGTGTTTTCGTGTGTTTGTATATTTCCAATTGTTCGAGAGTGTCTAGTTTTTGGCCTTTTGTGTGTACATGTTGAAGGTCCATGTTATTGTCGATGTTTTTGGATGTGTGGTTTGCTTCAATGAGGTGGTTTGCAAAGGTGGATTTTGTAGTGGAGTGTAGTGCCTTTGTGTGTTCAATGTATCTTTGAACAGGATGTACCTTCAAACAAAACGACATCCTAAACGAACAGACACAATTCACAGACACACACATTATTCGAACATATCACACCCCACACACATAACATCGAGCTTTCAAAAGTCGATACCGTCGCAAGGAACAAGACGGACAGTGCTCCCAATGGCAGCCTCTGAAGAAGCTTTTTAAAAGTGAAAACCGTTTCAAGCTATAAGGTAAAACTTTTAATGTTTTTACCCATAAAAAACTTTTGTGTTCTGAGTCGGTAGTGAATTAATTATATTGTTATACCATACTTGTTTTAATTTAATACTTTGTGTCATGTTTTTTTAAATATATGTAAGAGTAATATCACCTAAGGTATAACTAATTAATATAATATATATAATATTGTTAAGGGAAAATTGTTTTGTTCAGGAATAAGGTTGGTTAAACAATAACTGTATGCTAAATAATAAGTTATGAAGAAGTATAGTGTGATATAGAAGAATGTGTAAAACAGTAATCAGAAGTTATGGATTGACTTTCTGTTATTATTATGTTTTCTGTGTTTACATATTCTAAAGGAATATAACTGTGGTAAAACCGAAAATGATGAACTAGATATTATAAGATTCAGTTCAATGTTGAAGATTAATCCCAAACTGTTTAGTTGGAATGGTTGAATTTTTTTATATCAAACTTATATTAATTTATTAAGGTAAATCTTAAACTAACTGTATTGATATGACAGAGAATGTCAGTATTATGATTATTATATTATGTAAAATAGCAATGTACCTTAAGAAACTAATAGTGTTAAAGGGTACATAAGGCAATCTATTATGTTCATACTACAGTCAGTAGGAATTTAAGACAAAAGGGATGTTAACATTTCTCATGATTAATACTTATATATTACAACGTTATTTTTAGACACTTACTTTTACACATATGCTCTTACTCATTTGTGCGCACTTACCCACGTCTCGGAGGTATACTCTTCTTCTGTAGTATTTACCTTGATGTTCCCCGGCTGGGTCGCAGGCTTTGGTCATTGATTGAGTGTGGATAAGCACGTGAATATCGTTATATAAGTTTAATACAAGTAAAGAGTACAGAGGATTAGTACTGGTTGTGAAATTAGTATGACTGTGTTAATAAAATCATATTCATTTGATTTATTATTTAAAAATTCAAATTATCATATTATTAATTGTTTTGTGTGGGTTCATTTTAATTTGAACCCTTATATTCGATCTGAATATAATGCAATTATAACGTGTTTAAATCTTATTTCTTATATTTGTAAGACATAGTATACACATACATAAATCATATATGACCTGAAATATTACACAGACATATAATACATAACACATATAATTATTATAAAACGTGATTAACACGTATAAAATTTAATATTTATCTTGCCTTTGAAAGTGCGGTTTTTAATATATACCACTTAATAAAAACTTTTAATTAATTACATTTATTAAACTACTAATAGAGAATATTTATTACTTTAATTGATTCTATTATTTAATGTCTCAATTAATTAACACTCTTCAAATTACATAACTCTCATATTTGAATTTAATTATCTAATCAAATACAAAAATATAATAAAAATATGGTTCTTCCTTAACCATTTATTTATGAGATTACTACAGTTCTATTCTCTATTATCAATTATACTTTGAACATTTATTTATTCATTATGAAAATTTAAAAATATATTATTTTCTTCGTAACCTTGTATATGGAATCTAGAGCTTCTTTCGATAGACCTCAGGGTCATTTATGATATTAAATAAATGTCTGACTTCACCTGCATTTTTCTGCAACCATTTAACTTTGTCGTTACCGTCATCAGGACTCTCGAGTTTATTGATCCTCTTCGGTATCACCTTCTCTGTCTCTGCGTCGTTGAAATTCCTCGCTCCATCTCCTGGATGCTGAGTTCTGACGTGGACCTCTGGTCGTGATGATGTACGGCTGGATGTAGCTACATGTGGCTGTCCCTGTGTCCTCTCGTCTTCTTGCTCTAGTTCCTCTCCTCTTCTTATCTTGTCCCTCGTGGATGTCTCGAAGTTCTATGTTACTTCTTGAAGTTCATCAACGATACAATTTCTCGTATATTACGATTTTATAGTCTTTTAAAACAATCGTGTTCCACTATTACTTGCACCGGCGTAATGCCGGTTGATACGTTTGATATTATTGATATTTTATTAATTAACTGCCTTTTTATTAATTTATTATTACACTTGGTAAATCTTTTATACTTTCGGCTAGTGAAGCAGCCATATTGTCAAGTACCAACTTATACTCACCATGTCCAGGATCTCGTTAGACGTATTGAAAACCATATGGTTGTTTGAAATAACTATTAATTCACATTAAATGTTCTAATCAGTATTACTTTATTAAATTCAAAAAGAAAAGAAAAACATCAAGTTATATTGTTTCTGTTAAAATACAAAATTTCCTTTCTCCCTCATACATTTTAACTTTAATGATATTCTAAAAGACGTATTCATAAAATAGATCATTTGTTTAAAATCGTCTGCAAAATAAGAAATAATATAATTACAAATTATTTGCTACAAATATCACCTATAACGAAAACCAGCGCTTTTCGTATTTTTATTACCCACACACACACGCACACATCTTCCCCGGTTTTTAAGAGCTCATATTTATTTTAATTTTACCCCTCTGTTCTTGTTTTACGAAAAAATAATGAAATTTAACAATTTGGATATTTCCTTGTATATACTTAACTGAATTTGAGTCCGATTGTTAGTCCAGAAACCGTCACATTGTTTTACGTGCGCACTTTGATCTTAATTCATCTTTTCCGAACTGTGTTAGTCTAAATCAACTGTTAATCACATTTTTTGTATTAATTTCTATTGTTTACAACATTTTTAAATATATTCTTCACATTTTAGAAGGTTTTGCGGGCCCGCACTTACGTTTCGAAACTTTATAGATACCACTCGCGCGAGTGATGAAGTTGGACTGGGCTGAGAAATAGGCGCTATTTTGTAAAGCGACTGTTGTTGGATATTCAATTCTTATTGTCTTAGCGTTTGTATCACTCCGCCAGCTGCCTGTCACCGTTACATAACGGCATTTCATAACAAAGATCGTCTCTGACGTCAGATAGCCTGACGCTGGTTATATAACTTGTTTACGCTGTTACATAATGTGTTTACTGGTTTCGTGTTCGTCATTTGTTGACCTTGGTACAGTTGTTGGCTGTTATTAAAACTGCGTCTGTTGAATCTGTTTTTACAAAATATCATTGAATCATATGGTCTTCACCGTCTCAAGCAGTGCTGCCATCGTCGCGATCGCTCCAAATAATAAATTTACCGTTCTTTATAAATTTTTGTTCCTAATGAAGATTTTTATTTATTTATTACAAAAAATATACAAATTTCTTTAGATTGCCCCAGGTAGGCCCCAAAATGCCCCGCTACAATACCCCCTCAATGAGATATTTTATGCCGAAGCATAAAAAATCTCATTGACACATTCATACTTGCTAACGGGATCAGCCAGGATATGTCGCCACAACCCCCTGTACGGTTTACAAACAAAAAAATAATCAACTCACCCTTGGTCCGGTGACTGTGACCGCATCTGCATGACAATACTGGACTTCTCTCACGAGATCCCAACACCGTAGAGTCAGACAGATACTCAACGCCCCTGCCCTGACATGCAGGCCAGCTCAGGTCCGCCGCCACAGCATCACCAAACACTGAAACAACAAATCAAAATATTAAATAGTGGCCTTATACAACACCATATCCCCAACTGATCTGTTTCCCCCTAGCGGTGCTGGTTTGCGCTAAGAAGCACTGGTTTTGTTCTTTATTTATATTTAACATATATATGAATACCTAACTACAACATGATAAGATTCTCTTACACTAACAAACACAACATAACATAAGAAAACATAGTACATCAATAATTCATTTTAAAATAAACAACTTACAATTAAAATGTTACACACTTTATATCATTAAATTGGCATATAAAATCAAAAAATTACTTTCAAACTTGATTTACTCTTATTAATTCGTTTCTCAAAATTACAAAAATTATTTTATTTATTTTATTTTTTTTTTTTTTTCAATTCTGGCCATCATTATTCCATTTCATTACTTTGGGTGATTCTACGTTATTCATTATAATTTACTTTATCCACTTGGCATTTACTCATAATCTTACCCCTTTTATTACTCTAACGTTCCCTTACAAAATCTTTAACTAGTATGACACCCCACTATCAAAATTTTACTAACCCTTCTCTACCTCTAACTACTTACTATTTTAACTCCAATCGCCACCTTCTACTCTTATTTAAAAAAAAATACTCTCTAACCCTTTGTACATAGGATACGTGTTTCCTTCCCAAAACTCATTCCCTTATGTTGGTCCCTGGACTCCCCCTAGGTAACCCTTTCCGGCGCCAATCGGTCCCTATCCCGTCCCAACCCTTGTTGCGGACTCCCCAAATACACTACCACTACTACAAAATTGCCATCCCCAAAAAATCTCAATCTCATAACCTCACTACAATTACAACAAATTAACATCAACAAATAAACAACAATATATCACTCAAGACTCTACATAAATCTCCATAACTACTGTGTCTCCCCTTATACTTCTCAAAATTCTATAACATACATTAACTCAAAACAACATTGCATTATTTTCATCTCTCATTCTCTTTAACTTTTACTTCGATTTGAACAGATCTATATGTCCCACAAAATTCAACTTGAATTGACTCCAACATTTTATTCAACTAATTACTATCACCCATTTCTATCTTTTACAACCCATTGAAAATTTTACCTATCACAACTATTTTTCATTTTATTTTTTAAATCTATAAACACATTGAAAACATATTATTATATTTTTATAATACTTATTCCTAACATACTAATGCAATCAACACAATAAGACATAATAACACAATATAAGAAGTATTTAGTGCATCTATTTCTTAAATTCAAACAAAATTATTGAGTAGCAAATCATCATTATTAATTAAAATATATCAAATTTTTAATACGTTATCCCCTTGGATAACCTCCCAGCCACACACACTATTTCAATTATGTAAGACTGTGGCGCCTTTTCGCTTCCACAGAGACTGTATATTTTGGAGCAGGTTTTTTACCTCTCCGTGTCTCTGCTTCCGCTGTTAAGTTAAAATTGTTGAACATCAACATGTTCTCGTTAAATAATTATGCACCCTTAAACGGATCTACCACCGGGCTCTGCTGTTCCTTCTCGAACAGAGTGGCAGCCGCTGTTCCATAGTTTGGTGATTCCCCTTTTATTACCCCCCATCAATTTCAAAATACACCTTTACAACGATAACAGCTATGGCCAGTTATGGCAGCGCGCAATCGTAATGTGCCCCAACCATAGCTGTTAAAGCTAAACCAATTCCACGGTCAGGGTTCGGTGAGGCCGTGACCGCCCGAAAATTTGGGGAATCACAAGTAACATATCTTTCGTAATATTAAATTTACGAATTTATATTTAAATGACAATATTAATTTAGATGGGGTTTTAACCCACTTTATATGGAAGCTTAACCATTATTAACATAAAATATTAAATACAAAATCTACAACCTCCCCCCATAGCAGTTCCACACTACACTGTTATGTCACTTCATTGAGCTCCAAACTACCCCCCAAAATTATCCTCACATCTTGTATTGATAACAAGTTCTTATATTACTACACATTTCTTCAAAACGTTCCTATACCCACTAATACTAAAATCTAACAATTATATTCGGTCACCTAATGCTAAAAAATTTAGAAGAAAGAAAAAAATTATATCTTAAATTTAAAATTATACACATACAAACTCGTCGTTTCGGGCCAAACAGAAAATATTGTCAAAGGCTCCATTTTAATTTTTTGCCCTTGACACTAAAAAATTTAAATTGAATGCACTGCCTTTTACTTAAATGCAGCCTCCATTACTTACAAACACTCTAAGGCAGTGCAGGCACGTCACAGGCACACCAAAACCGCTGCACCGGGAGTGTATAAGAAAATAATTTGTGTCACATACCTGTGGGGTCCCCCTCCCCGTTCAAATGTGCAGTTAGGTTTTCTACTTTATACCAATTTTGGTGGAGCCGGACCATCGTTGTTTTCACCGCCCGAAGGAAGATCCGCCAACCATGGCCCGCCTCCGAGTTCCGAATTCCACGGCCAGGACTGGTAAGATCGTGACCGCCCGAAAATGGGGGAGGATCCCTTCTGAAAACATACAATAATATTTGAAAACAATTATTTATAAACATAACAATTAAAGTGACCTATATAATTTTAAATTCGTCGCATTTTGAGTACCTACTATTTCCTGCGTCGCTGGGTTCCTCAGCACATAAGCATTCTGCATTTTTACTTCTATGATTTCATAAGGTCCTTCATATAACAAGAAAAACTTTTTTATTTCCCTATCTTGAGCACTGGACAAATCATGTCTTTTTACTAACACTAACTGACCTACCTCATATTTGGTCCATTTACCCTTAGCATCATGTTTCTGTTTTCGTCGCTCTCCTCTAGTAAGTAAATTCTCGTTCGCCAATCTAATCTTCATATCCCTGTCCAAAATTTGACCTTCAGGTGGGTATGTGAAAAGTTGTTCTAATATCCTGGGCGGCCTTGTTCCCCTGATCAATTCATGCGGCGTAAACCCCGTGGACTCATGGGTGGTACAATTCAGCCACTCCTCTACTTTTTTCACGTAGGATGGCCATTCTGTGTGTTTGGCGTGACAGTACGCCCGAAATATCCTGCCAATCTCTCTCATCACCCGTTCTGCTTGGTTCGACTGAGGATGGTACACTGCCGTATGCTTGGGTATGATGCCTTCCCATCCAAGCGTCTGCCGCCACTTGCCGCTTATAAACTGTGGACCATGGTCAGATAATATAATTTTCGGCTTTCCCACATTAAGCATATAATCTTTTACTATTCTCTCACTAAGTACCTTACTAGTTGCCCTCTTAATACTATATAACTTTACAAATTTTGAAAAAGTGTCTAAAACTACAAATACATATAACACACCCCCTCTACCTCTGGGTAATGGTCCATATAAATCAACCGCAACTAGATCAAAAGGCTTATCTACTTTTATATAATTCATCTCTCCTTCCACTCTATAATTCACCACTTTCGATTTTTGACATAAATCACACACTCTCAACACTTTTCTCACTCTCCTCTCCATATTCTTAAATATACATGATTCTTTCAAAACATTTGCACACTTTCTCGCACCAAAATGACCATACCTTATATGACAATCCCAAACAATTTTATCTATTAACCCATCAGGTATAATTAACCTCCAATCACGCTCCCCACCATCGACTTTTTTAAACAGAATACCTTGATATATTTGAAATCGATCATTATATTCTGATCCCGCTACATCTGTTTCTAAACTAACAATTATTTTACCCAGTTTGCTATCAGATCTTTGCAAATTTTTAATGTCACTTAATTCCTCCCCAAAAATCCTATCTTCCCTAGTTAGTCTAAAAATTTCTATTTCTTTAAGGTCCCTACCAGTTTTATTATCTATAACATCTATTCTAGAAAGTGTATCTGGTACCTTATTATTTGACCCCTTTATGTACTCCCATGAAAAGTTATATTCCTGTAAGGCTAATACCCACCTGGTTAATCGGCTGTGTGTTAGCTTACATGAATTCAGAAATGACAGTGCCTTGTGGTCCGTCCGGATGATCGTAGTATTCCCTAGTATGTACGTGCGGAATTTACCCACGGCGAACACAATGCTCAGAAGTTCCTTTTCTGTTGTCGTGTAATTCTTTTCCGCCGATAACAGCGATCTACTGGCGAAGGCGATCGTTAGGTGTTCCTTGTCGCAGCTCTCTTGGTATAACTCAGCACCTAGCGCTACATTGCTGGCGTCGGTCTGCAAATAAAAGATCTTATTAAAATCGGGATGATTCATCATTATCATGTGACTGAACTTTCTCTTAATTTCATTAAACGCAGCTCGTTCCGTATCGCCCCATCTCCACTGTTTATTCTTCTGCAGGACAGCACTCAGTTTGGATGTTGTGTGTGCGTAGTTCTCCTGAAATTTCCTGTAAAAATTGCATAAGCCTAAAAAACTCTGTAGTTGCTTAATGTTTTTGGGTTCAGGGAATCGCATTATTGCTTCGACTTTGTCAGGGTTGGCTAATATCCCCTCCTGTGTAATAATAAATCCTAAAAAGTGTATTTCTGTCTGCAGAAACTTAGACTTGTCCCAATTCACTGTTAAACCCCCTCTTTGAAGCTTATCTAATACATATTCTATGTGTTCTAAATGTTCAGTGAATGTTCTAGAGGCTATCAAAATATCATCGACATACACAGTTAAAAAATCTAAGTCCTTAGGTTGTAAAATATTATCTAAACATTTGATAAAACTGGCAACACTGGTGTTTAATCCAAAAGGTAAGCGTTTAAACTGGTAATTCTTACCGTTAAAAAGAAAAGCTGTGTATTTCCTACTCTCTGTTGCTAATGGTACCTGCCAGTATCCAGCGGTTAGATCTAAGGACGTCATGTACTTGACTCCGCTAAACTTTTGTAAAATCTCATTTATGGGTTCCGGAGATTCTCTGTCCGGTATAATAATTTGATTTATTTTTCTAGCATCTAAACATAACCTTACCTTGCCATCCTTCTTTATCACTACCACCAAAGGGTTTGAATAAGGTGATACTGAGCGTTCAATTATGCCTCCTTGCATCATCCGGTCTAATTCCTCCTGTACAGCCCTCCTCTTCGAAAACGGCACCGGGTAGCTTCTCTGCATGTATGGTGCGTGGTCCCGAACTTTCAACTCACAGATGTAGTCCTTCGCTTTCCCTGGTGATTCATCAAACACCCCTCTGTACTGCTCCACAACTGCCCACAGCTCCTGTTGTTGAGTATTTCCTATAACTGTATTTTCATTGAAAAATTTATCGGCTCTATCTGCCCACACACTCTCATTACGCTCATGCATCTCTCTCTCCTCATTTTCTAGACTATCACTCTCTAGACATATATTTATTTTAGTTTCTATCTCTCTATCACTTATCTGTTTATGTAACATTTTGATTCCAGTGACTTTATTTTCATTTACTACTTTCTTAAACTCTATTCTGACTGGTTTATTCCCCTTCTCAAATTTTACTATTTGTTTATTAAAATCTATCACTGCTCCGTTTCTTTCCAAAAAATCATTTCCCAATATTACATCTAGACTTAACCCTTTAACTACTAGGAAAGTATTTTCAAATTCTACTTCATTTATTAAAATATTTAATTGTACTTGTCTGGTTATTCTTTTACTTCTCACCCCAGTTACCCCCACTACTGTAACCCCGGCAACTGGTAATGACGGTATATTCTTGTTTAACTCCTTTAATTCACCCATGACATTTTCAGAAATTACTGAGATCTCGCTACCGGTATCAATTAAAGTTTTATAATTCTTACCTTCAATGTTAATCGTCACCTCAGTCAATCCTGTTCTGCGTTCCACCACCTTGTTCTCCTCTTCTTCTAACAACTCTTTTGCCATATCCATCTTGATGACGTTGTTTGTGTATTCGTTCATTACTTGGACCCGGTCCTCCGTTGACAATGGTTGGGCCCGCTTCCCCATTGTCTTCCTCAGTTTTCCGTGGATGGACCTGCTACAGCTTGATGATTTCCTCCTCTACCTCTATTATGATTTCCTCCTCCTCGAGGCGCTCCTCTATAAAATTCTCCTCCTCTCGACTGTTGATTTGGTGGTGGGTTTGTCCTCTCGTTTCTGGCGCACTCCCTGGTTCGATGACATCTAAAACAATTCGTTCTATTAGCATAGTTATCAATTTCACAGGCTCTACACCTCCAACTCTCGCCCCTATTATCGAAACTTCCTCCCCGCGCTCCTCTATGAAAATTCTGTGTACCCCCGTTATGATGGAAATTATTATTATTATTATTATTATGGTGTGGTACTACTGGTGTGTTTGGACGTCGTCCCATGTCGCGTTCCCCTATATTCTGTAATACATCTAACATGTTTTCTAACTCGCTTATATTTGTAATCTCTCTAGTCATTAAAGTTATTTGCACCTCTCTGGGCAGGTGTTTGCTAATATGTCGTACAAATGACCGGAATGGCAACGGCGGTTCTAAATACTTTGCTTCGTTATAAATGGTCATCACATATATTGTTAGGTGGTTATTAATCCTACCAAAATTCCCATTACCCATTATTTTACTTCTTAGTATTTCTTGGTCTTCTTCTGACCAATATTTGTTGCGAAAAGCTATCTCAAAATCTTCATAACTTTCCCATTCGGTATGGTGTACTTCCGACCATATCTCGGCACTACCTTTGAAACATTTGATAATCTTCAGCAACTTAACCTCCCAGCTACTATTATTAAACCGATTAAATTCCCTAACCCTATTTAAAAATTGCATTGGGTGTACTCTACGATTGTCACAATTGAAAGTTTCTAATTCTACTTCATTATTTGTGTCTCGTGTCATAAATACTCGTTCAATAACATTGTTTACATTTTGATTTTTCACTAAACTTAATTCATCTCGCATACTATTAATATTTTGTTCAAGTGAATACAATTTTTTGTCATTACTATATTCAGACTGTACATTATTTTTTGCTATTACTTCAATAGATTCATTTACTGCTTGTATCTCTGTCTTATAATTACTTTCAATTTCATATATTTTAGAGTCTATCTTATTTTGGTGTTCATCAATATTCTGACTAAATTTTTCAACTGTCATTACTACACTACTCAACTTACATTCAGTTTCAATATTACATTTCTGAATTTTGGATTCTATGTCATTATTATACTCATTCATTGAATTTATTAATATTTCGTTATTTTCACTGATTTGCTTCTCAACTCTGTCTATCTGACTATCTATTTCATTAAATTTGACATCTGTCTTGTGTATTGAATTATCTAACTTAGTTTCTACTAGGCTAATTTTGTTAGTAACTTCTACTTTGGTATTTTCACAACGTCTATTAATTTCTTTAATTTCACTTTTTAATTCATCAAATTTGTTATTGATTATTAAATTCTGCATCTTGAATTTATCGTCAGAATCGCTCTTTTGTTCTTTAAATTTTAACTCTAACATCGCCTGCTGCTTGTCTGAACTCTCTTTCATACTGCACACCATGCTACATAAATATTTCATCATATCATTGTCATCTGAGTTTTTATTCTGAATTGGCGTTGAATGAATTCCTTCATCCATAATTCTTAATTCTATTTCACTTGAATTGTTATTTATTTGACTTTCAGTTTGACTATCAGATAAACTAACATCATTATTATCTGCCATTTTTCTTAAAAAAATTTTTTATATATATATCTTCATATAATCTTGTTGTACGTAACATATACTTATTGAAAAATATTCTACTCACCCATATTAAACATAACCTTTTACGTTTATTTTACGTACATACGTAAATACGAATTCCAAACAACCATATCATTTCTTCAACAGGTCCACATTTGCATAATTAAATTTATGCAAACGGTCCAGCTGGTCGGGCGCCACTGATACGTTTGATATTATTGATATTTTATTAATTAACTGCCTTTTTATTAATTTATTATTACACTTGGTAAATCTTTTATACTTTCGGCTAGTGAAGCAGCCATATTGTCAAGTACCAACTTATACTCACCATGTCCAGGATCTCGTTAGACGTATTGAAAACCATATGGTTGTTTGAAATAACTATTAATTCACATTAAATGTTCTAATCAGTATTACTTTATTAAATTCAAAAAGAAAAGAAAAACATCAAGTTATATTGTTTCTGTTAAAATACAAAATTTCCTTTCTCCCTCATACATTTTAACTTTAATGATATTCTAAAAGACGTATTCATAAAATAGATCATTTGTTTAAAATCGTCTGCAAAATAAGAAATAATATAATTACAAATTATTTGCTACAAATATCACCTATAACGAAAACCAGCGCTTTTCGTATTTTTATTACCCACACACACACGCACACATCTTCCCCGGTTTTTAAGAGCTCATATTTATTTTAATTTTACCCCTCTGTTCTTGTTTTACGAAAAAATAA
Source organism: Magicicada septendecula (assembly GCA_034769895.1). NCBI lineage: Eukaryota > Metazoa > Arthropoda > Insecta > Hemiptera > Cicadidae > Magicicada > Magicicada septendecula. The sequence continues at coordinate 172,612,261 of CM068372.1, forward strand.
TGAAATTTAACAATTTGGATATTTCCTTGTATATACTTAACTGAATTTGAGTCCGATTGTTAGTCCAGAAACCGTCACATTGTTTTACGTGCGCACTTTGATCTTAATTCATCTTTTCCGAACTGTGTTAGTCTAAATCAACTGTTAATCACATTTTTTGTATTAATTTCTATTGTTTACAACATTTTTAAATATATTCTTCACATTTTAGAAGGTTTTGCGGGCCCACACTTACGTTTCGAAACTTTATAGATACCACTCGCGCGAGTGATGAAGTTGGACTGGGCTGAGAAATAGGCGCTATTTTGTAAAGCGACTGTTGTTGGATATTCAATTCTTATTGTCTTAGCGTTTGTATCACTCCGCCAGCTGCCTGTCACCGTTACATAACGGCATTTCATAACAAAGATCGTCTCTGACGTCAGATAGCCTGACGCTGGTTATATAACTTGTTTACGCTGTTACATAATGTGTTTACTGGTTTCGTGTTCGTCATTTGTTGACCTTGGTACAGTTGTTGGCTGTTATTAAAACTGCGTCTGTTGAATCTGTTTTTACAAAATATCATTGAATCATATGGTCTTCACCGTCTCAAGCAGTGCTGCCATCGTCGCGATCGCTCCAAATAATAAATTTACCGTTCTTTATAAATTTTTGTTCCTAATGAAGATTTTTATTTATTTATTACAAAAAATATACAAATTTCTTTAGATTGCCCCAGGTAGGCCCCAAAATGCCCCGCTACACGGTTGCATCGCACTTCACGTTATTGAATACTGTTTAAAAACCTTACATGACTTTGAAAAATTCACGGTTGCGAGATGCATGGATCTTACGTGTCTAAGTGAGTATCATCTGAGAAAGAGTGTGACGCTCGCTGGGGTTTTATACTGATGCCATTGTCCCATGCCTGCTCGAAACTGTTTTGACAACATTGAACAGGTCAGCACGTCGATTTAATTGCTACTTTCAGCCTACGCGTCTTTCTATGAAGTGCACACTTTTTTATAAATATTATTTCACCAATCGTTCAGTATAATATTAAACTTTGTTTATGCAAATTATGAATGTTAAGGTGTGTAAATTGTGGCAGTTATGGCAAAATTTCACACGGTGGCTGAACGGTTCCCATGATCAATGACCACTTAACGCCAAACTGAAGCACCAGGCACCAGCTATGTTTTTACATATGTAGCTGATTCGTGTGACTTCTGGTTATCATTCAGTACTTAAAAAACTGTGTAAAATCTTCCACCCTCATTTGCATAATTCAACCTGTCTGTCGTTTACACATGTACACATACACACACATGCAGACTGATACACAAGCGGTGGCATGTCGTTGTGATGTCACCCTTACCAGTTGGCGCGTGTCAATTTTCTCCCCTTCGTTGCTGCGTTTAAAACTAACTAAGCTATTTGATTCCATATGCAGGCTTACTTACAATATTTGATTTATTTAAAATTAAATATTCCGTTTATTTCTTATATTATCTCTTATACCTAATGCTTAATTATTACCTTCTTTTTATTATTTACATCTTATATATCTCATATGTGCTTTCGTATGCTGTCATACCTCAGTCAGGGGTTGATACATATACTTATGCTAAATGTATCGTTGCAAAATATATATATATATATATATATATATTATTTAGTTATGTGTTGGGTGTTTAATTTGTGTCATTTATAATTTTGTATGTTTAATATGCGAACGTTATTAATGGTTCGTTCTGTGTTATAAAAGCGTCTAGTAGCCTGTGTGCCTTACCTGTCCCTTCTCACTCTTTTGTACTTCCCGATAGGTGCCAAATTGTTTTGCAAGAAAACAATTAAAAGTTTTTACCTGGATGGTTTTACAGTGTATTAGTGTAAATTCAAATAGTTCGCCAACTGGCATGAACTCGAATCTCGTTTGAGTGGGGGAAACGTGTTACAAACTTGAAATAATATTGGTTAGGTTGACTCACTGCTATTAAACAAAACATACATAATATTTTTCTATAAATAATTACTGGACAGTTGTTAATGGTACACACTTTTTTATTAGGCTCAGAACTGTTAATTCTTGTTAACGCTTGTACAAAAATAGTAATCAATATAATAATTTTAGCCTCGGCAATAAATAGTCATTCACTCAGCGGATGGCTGGGTTGGCAATACAATGTTTCATTTCGCCACAAGACAGCGTTGATTATTATTTACAAAATAAATTTGCCAAATAGAGTCCTTTTAAGTACGACAAAGAAGTTTTAAAAACAAGATAATAAATTATAATATATCACTTAATGTTCGTGATCATTAAAATCAAACAAGGTTTACTTTAAATTCAATGTTGTGGTGTTAAAGTGTGTGACAGTGTCATTGGTGTAATACATAGGTTATCATCAGTTATTTAGTGTTTACAAATTATGTTTGTTCATCAATCCTTGAAAATTAATACCTTCAGTGATAGTGAGAGTTCACCGTTTAGTTATAAATTTGAAAGAGAATTTATTTTAAAAGTTCAATGAAATCAGCAATACTTATCGTTAGTTGGTAGGAAGTGTATTGTCAATAGTTAACGTAGGTTAATTCGTCGATGTCGATTCTTCTTTCTTCAATATTGGGCTTCAGGTACGTCCGGCGTCTTCTTCTTGTTAATTTCCTTATTTCCACTGCATCTGGATTAATTTGAATTGGTCCTTGATCTGGTTGATTGTAGCATCCTCTCATCAGTTGGTCTGGTCCTTTTCTTCGTAAAATTATGGGCACTTTTTATGTTTTATGATAAAATATTGGGCCCTTCACGGCGTGGCGTCTCTTCAGTTAAGCGTCACTACAGATTCTAATGTTCCTAACTGAAAATAGTCAATATTCTGCTGTTGTCATGGTAACTCAAAATTTCTGATTGGTTAAAATTGGCTTAAGACCATTGTTAGGAGATTTGAAATTTTATTTAAAATGGTTACAGATCTTCTGAATGCAATTAATCTTCAGTATTCCCTTTTAAGTATTAAATATCATTACCACTGTTCGTATTTTGGTTCAAGGGTTAATTTGACATCCAATACTATTATGTTTACTTAGGTATTAACATTTTTACAGTTCTGTTGATTTTGTTTAATTACACTGTTTTCTTAATTTACATGATTACTTTAATATTTCCTTCTTAACATGATTGTCTAATCATCTTTCATTGTTTATATGCATTAGTTTTGCTAATGTTGTTGTTTAATTCTCAAAATTGGAGTTTTTTTTGTAGTTTTACAGTTAGGCATTTGCCTAGGCCTAAACAGCAATTGGCTATTTTTATTTAATTACAAAAATTATTTTATTTTCCCCTTGTATGGGTTCTGATTGGTTTAATACATGCTTTTATACATTTGTTCTAGGGTTTTATGCCTGTTCTTGTAATTATATGTGATTTTACTGGTTTCATATCCTGGCTTGTCTATTGTCATAACTGCCTTTTAGTATCATTGTATTTGTCTGTATTTATTTTGCTTTTTGTTTACTGCTTTGTTTGTTTTTAATTATTATTTCTTATTATTTATTACTCAACATATAACATTGAATCTTATGGTCTAACAATTCCCACAGACATAATTCTATTCATTAAAACATAATTATTTACTTTTCATTACCCACAATGTTCATTTTCATCATGTACTCATACTCTTTGGTGAGTAACAATTATTACACAGTATAAACAACAAACATATAAACATTAATTAAATATTTTGACTGTAATGATAAATCCTTATACTAATCCTATATGACATTGGGTCATTAACATCACACTCTAATAACAATTTACTATATTTTTATTAAAATCTTTTAATGATTATTTTATTATCAATTGTCTTTCCCTTATCATTTTGGTTTAATAATATTTAGTTTTATACCTCTGTATATTAGAAATTCTCTATGCTGTGTATTAACACACTAATAGTCCATTTTCTTAAACTTATGGGTAATGACATAAATTGTCACTTAGAATATTAATTGTTCAAAATTTAAAACATGATATGTAGTTACTACTACTGCTAACTTAATTCTACTCCACTTTAGTTTATTTTGTTACATACTGGAGTTCACTTATAATTGCTTTTAATCGCCACAGTCCTTCCTGTATTTAGCAATTATTAGCTCTCACTCACTTTTTATGCACTTATAAACTTTTTTCACTGACTTATCAGTGTTTATCACTATTAAGGGGTTATATTTATTTTGGGGTATTTTAATGCTAACACCTTGCACTCTATATGGTTTAAGTGTTACTGGTGGGTATTGCTCATTAAAATTCTCTTTCTCATTTTATTTTAAAATTGTTCATTATCATTTTACCTCACTCTACTAAGTTTGATTATACAATTAATAAGTTTGTGTCGTGCTAGTTTGATTTGTCATAGTTATCTCTATTTATTTGGGTTAGTGTACCCTTATATAATTTAAGTCATTAACATTTAACACTTCTGTTTATAGATTGTTTGTCTATGTTTACAATCAACATTATTATATACAATTACCATTGATTGGTCTCTTCTCATTTGGTCTATCACTGGTGTTGTGCACTTTCACTGTCTTTACTTCATTTTGTTATATTTTATATAGCCCTTCCTTGGTGTTGGGGCTGGTTCTATCTTCTCACTTCTCATGCTAATTATTTATACCTCCTTAGGTTAGTGTGGTGACAAGTTCTAGTTATTCACTTACAAATGTCATAATTTATATTATATTCTTGTTTTTTGGGGCTGGTTCTACTCTCTCACTTACCATCTATTGGGCTATTGTGGTTAAATCGCCATGTATTATCGTTTTTCAATGTTTTGGTTCGTTGCTTGTTACTTTTTTATTATTAGAGGTTACTTTCATGATTACCTCAATATGTTTGATCGTTTTATTATTTTGAATCACCCATCCTTCAATCTTTGATTCATCCCTTTTTATTATAGTGTTAATTATGTAAATAGTTTATTTTGTCATGTTTCTTCATTATTGTTAGTTGAAGTTATGTACCATTACAATATATATATATATATATATAATATATATTTGTTTAACTATCAATGTTATATTTAATGTTAATAGTGAATGTTTTGTAGTATCAGTGTATAGAGGAGGAACTTTTAGACATTAATAATGAGTTTGGGTAAAAAATCAGAAATGTAGCATATCAAAATACTTAACAAAAATCTATCTTGTGAGGTGTCAAATTAATCAGTGTAAAACAGGGATTTCATTTATAATAATATCATTTAAATTGTATTTAGTATAAGATGAGAGTTTTGTAACTAGTAATCAAATGTTTATTCTGTTTAAGATAAGACGCCATAATTGCAAACAATGTATATTATGATTTAGACCAATCAGAATTTTGCTAATTTTGCACCAAGAAGTTAGTAAAATTCACAAAAACGCGTCACAGTATTGTTGAATCTTGATGTGTAAAGAAGGAATCTCTGCTTTACTTTTGGTCAGAAAATTGCAGTTAGAGTTAAACCTAAAACAGGTTATGGCACAAATACAACACAGTGCGAATTAATTCCATGATAAATAGTTCAAGTGAACCATGAAGAATAATTTATGTTAAAAGTGAAATATACAATATCAAACCAGGAGAGTATCACAATCGGTGAGATAAATCCAATTTAATATTTTCGACAGTAACCCAACAATGACACATGAACTGAGACATTATTAGCAATGTGTCATTGTTATCTTCTTTAATTTCATCAATTTAGTTTTTTAAAAGGAATGAACGACATCCTGGTACTTTATAAGTGTGAGTATATACTGCGCACTGAGCAAAAAATGAATGTAGTATCACCTTCCCTCAGACAGCAATGCTGCCGCTTTGGCACTGAGAAACTAAAAAACTAAAACTGCTGTGGCGGCACCTTCAATGTTGGCTGGCAGTGGCAGCGAGCTGTCTTGAGTCTTGAACTAAACCTTAGCCCCTGACGCATACCGACTGCTTCGTTTATGTTCGTGTCTTTCGTTAAATGTTCGTACAGGTTGATTGCTTTGGAGCTGTCAACCTGAAACATAACTGAGAATGAACATTTATTGAGCAACACGATTTTTACGGAACTTCCTTCGCGCCATACTATGACGTATACAACTGAGCCTATATTCATGTTTGTATTGTTTAAAAATGTTTACCTCGTTTGACAGTTCTACTCGCAGCTGATATGCTACGGTTACGAAAGCAGCTGATCCAGGATGAATCGTCCAATTGTTTACATACGTTCGCATACGCGCGACAATCATTGGAACGAAAACACATCAATAATTATTTACAAAAAACTACACTATTAAATACATAGTCCTATATGCACATCAAATACACACGCGCTGAATATTTAATAATTTCATGAATAACGAACGTATGACGATACTCCAACTAACAAACATAATAATTATTAAAAATATCTTTAACTTTATAACAATCATTTTTTTTTGCAGCAGCGACAGAGCAGTGTTCTGTATGTCGGTTTCATTGGGCTTTACCATAACAGTACCATTTGTTAATTTCCTTTTTTTGGTGGAATAAAGTCTCCTCTGTGCCACGATATTTCTTTTCTGAGAAGTCGAGCAGCTGGGCATATTTTGAACTGCAATGCGAGAGCGAATTGCACTTAATGTCGTTTTTAAAGTAGCAGTTTGTCGTTTAATCACTTCCAGTTCTTCTAATGTGGTTACTCTGTTAACTAATTCAATTAAATCCCCTTTGAATGCTTCTTTTTGAGTCTCCATACATGTCAAAAAACTTTCTCTTTTGCTGACTTGGGATAAAATTTCTTGTTTTTCCGTAGTATGATTTTCGTTCTCCGTATGCACATACAATCGATCGTCACCATCGTCTTCGTTACTATTAACATTCGACTGCAATCTACGCCCTGCTTTGTTAATCCTGCAGGCAGCATGAATATGTTTGCACATATTCCATTTAATACATGAATCTACACATGTGCATGAATATTTCTGTATACACTCATCACAGTCTACACAGATCAAATTACATTTGCACTGCACATATACCTCTTTCACGCCAGAAGACGACGGTACTTTCCACCCGTTGCATGTCTCTTCTCTGATAATTAAGTTACTGTCAATTTCTGTGATGGACTTATGTCTTTTTCTAATGTCTTTCAACTTTGTGGTTAATTTGCCTTTGCTTAAGACAATAAGTCTATCAAACAACTTATCGCGGACGAAAGACATTAAAGCAATTATCACTTTGTCCAAACGTTTTACGTTTTGCCGTGTGAACACACACACACACACACTGTATATATTTAATTGTATGATGCATTCTTTCGATATGCATGTTTTTTTGTTCAGATCTCCTTGAAGTCGATGACAGTAGGCCCAAGACTGAATATTTTTGGAGTATGTTTGATCAAAATAAGTGCCGAATTCAGAATTGTCTGGATCCTCTGTACCCCTGTACCGTGGGATTCACGGTCATGACGCTTCAATGTGTATCCATGCTTAAACTGTTTATCACAGAAGTTACATTGATGTGTATGTGACTTCAAGCTGCTCAAAACCGGCACTTCACTGTTTACTTTTTCGGGATGTAATTTCGAATGCTGGCTAAGATTCTCTACATTTTTACAATCCTTACCGCACTCCAAACATAAGTATTGTTTCAGCTCACTCACTTTAATAAACCAAAAATTAAAAAGGTATAAAAACTAGATTATGAACACATACAAAATTAACAAATGAATATCACATAACAAACTCGATGAACACACACATGGATAATTTAAATGAAATAAAAATGTATTATAACAACTTAATTTGCATTTATATAATGTATTGAATTCCTGGGTGTAATCGTAATAAGAAGATGATACGTTATTTAAGTTTAAAATTGTTCCATTATTTATTTATTAAACAAAATCTTTCATTTTGCATGTTAAATATTGACTTATTATTATATCGTTTGTACGAATCTTTCGTACACAACTTATTGCTAACAAATTATATACACAAGTTATACATAAATTTTATTATCTAATTTTAATTAATTAAATATTTATTTTGCTCTTGGCTTACTCATTGTGTGCTCATCTTTTTGCAGTTGCTGATTAATTTGCTTCAATAATGAGTTTACTTGTATTCAAATTTCTTTTATATTAATTTGTTTTAACTTTCTACTGCATATGCATTCTCCTTTATCAACAAGACTTTACTAATTACGTTAATTCAAAAATTACATATTTCTCTTATCATTTACGTTACTCTCAATTACAAATTACGTTACTCTCAATATTTAATACAAGAAATATTATTCTAACTTTTATTCTGCTTTTACATTTATGTACAATTTATTTATTTTAATACTGGTTGAATGTCTTTCATTCCAACTTTAATTAGTGTCTTTCAAATGTCTGTAATTACAATGGTTTTTTATTACGTCGTTTGACGTGGTTAATCATCCGTACGTCCTCCTTTGGTCCTCTGGTCGTGTCCTCCGAGTCCTTCTGGTCCTCTGGTCATGTTCTCCTGCATGTATTGTTTAAAAGTCGTCTCGCCTCACATCATATGCTGCCGGTGTGTCCATAGACTTCATCGTATGTACTCTGCTGCTCTGGTTGGACATCTAGTTTGTCCTGTGACTCTTACTATAGATGTGAATTAGCATCATCGACTGACATAGCCTCCTGTGGCAATGGTTGAATCGAGAAGAAGAATCTTTATTAGCGCGACCTGGTATTTATAGTCAGGTCGTGCAAAAACTCATGTCTGAACAATATTTAACCTGTCAGATTCTGTCGAAGCGTTACTTCTCCCACTCTGGTTCAATTCACAATTTTTGCTTATCTTCGCGAATTACGAAGTTTGTTTCACATTACTCAATGCTCAATCGATCACTAATTTTTATTTGTTTACTATACGTAAATTACACTTTTTTATGTTAATCACAAAAAGAGCTACTCATTTTTTTACGTATAGTAATTGCACCTTTCGTCACATCGGTACGGTCTTTTAACACTTTATTCACCTTTAATTTCTATACATTTTGGAGTCTTTTGTTTTACCCTATCGTACATATTTTTCTTATAATTAAAATAAAACATACAACTATTCTACTTGAAAAGGGTTGGTTACATTTCAGGAACAGACCGGCTTCACACACACAAACAAAATACGCGTGTACACAACGCTAGCGACAAGTGTGTCGAAAATGCATGTCCATGCATGAATTCTGCGGTCCCTATTTTTAACTACGATCCAGCTTATGCAATCTGAATCATGTTTATTAATTCATATTTATTTATTTTTTTATTATTTATTTCATTTATTTTGGCAATGCACAGTACTGTTAATGGTTGTACTGTTTCAGTATATTATAAAACGAACTACCAAAAAGTTTTATTTGATAATCACAGTGATATTAAAGAATAAAATTATAATTATTATATGATTGTCACACGCACAGATAATTAAAATGAAACAGTAAAGTAATATTTTAAAAGCGAACTACTGTCACGTTTTATTTACAAACATGCTGGTGTTTCTAATACTATAATTACTGACATACTATTACTTAACACACACACACACACACACATACACACACACACACACACACACACACACACACACACACACACACACACACACACACACACACACACACACACACACAGTATATTAAACAGCACGTTGGGTGTTCTACTGTACATTTCCCGCCTAATTCAACATCGGAGGATTTCATACATTGCTCGTAGCATTGGGTAAAAATTGGATATTCGTGCCTTAGGCTGCACCTACATTGGATACAGAACTGTCAATGTCCAATCAGGCAAGGTTGGCTGAGTAGACTTTCAGCAAAACAAACCGCTTCGTTCCATAGAATGTGCCTACACTGGACGCGTCAGTCCGTTCCGGCAACTCCCGATGACGTCCGATGCTGGGCCGCTGCCTGGCCAGATCAACTTGGTTTGTTTCCAACCCGGCAGTCTGTTCCGATTGCCGTGGGGTGACAACAGATGTCCGGCAGCTGTCTCATCGGTATGAGTTGACAATCCATTATAAGACGCAACTACATTTTAAGCACTACTTTCTAAGAAAAAAGTACGTCTTATAGTCTGAAAAGTACGGTACATCTTTTAACGAAATGTTAAATAAAAAAATTTAATGGGTATAAACTTCAAATTGTTTACATGAAAATAAAAAAACTGAAGGAATTTTTAGCTTGAGTTTTAATTATCTGTTGTTTATTTACTGCCTTATAATAATAATATTACTGAATAAATATTGTCTAAAAATTCGCGGAGATATAAAACATGAATTTAAATATATGAATAACATAGGCGTATGCTTACAAAACTACTAACAAAACAGAACACACACTATCAAAACACACACACAAAGCACAAAACAAATTCGATCTACCCGGTGTTTACTAGCTAAATTGCTCAAATTGCAACAAATTCTACATAGGCCGGACAGGACGTAGCTTCAAACAGAGATACATTGAACACACAAAGGCACTCCACTCCACTACAGAATCCACCTTTGCAAACCACCTCATTGAAGCAAACCACATATACAAAAACATCGACAATAACATGAACATTCTACACGTACACACAAAAGGCCGAAAACTAGACACTCTAGAACAATTGGAAATATACAAACACATGAAAACAAATAAAAACGACATCCTAAACGAACAGACACAATTCAAATCGCACGCATTATTCGAACATATCTCACCACACACACACAGCATTGATCTTTCGAAATTCGATTCCGTCGCCCACAACAGGACGGACAGCGCTACCAGCGGCAACCTCTGAAGAAGCCTTTTAAAGGTGAAAACCGGTTCAGGTTGTAAGGTAAAACTTTATGTTTTTACTTATAAAAAACTTAGTGTTCCGAGTTGTTAATATAATAGTTGTATTTATTAAATATATCTCGCAAGAGTAGTTTCCAATGAATAATAGTTACATAGGCTTATTTATATTATTAATATTTTTCCTGTATATGTAACACTATTTTTTAGTTCATTAGGAGAGAATTTGAACAAGTCCTGTTTGTTTGTAATATCTGTTACAAAAGAAATAAAGTGATGAGTGTCTGTATTTCCTTAAAATTAGGTCCAAGTTGCGCCTAGGCTATGCATATCCTTAATGTATTGTCAAATTCCTCTTTTATCAAGCATAAGATTACAAACAGAAATTTTTTATCTTTCGAAAATATACAACTGAAGATGAGGTCTTATCTTAAAACTAGTGTATGTCATGATAATAAAAGTAAAACCTGGCAATATTTTAGTAATTTAAAATGTTTTAAATACATTAAAAAAAAATATTACAATCAAGCTTGTTCGTCTATGTTTTGTTTTTTAGTGATTTAAAATATAAGTTAAACTTAATCTTAAAGTAATTGTGAGCTTTACTTCAGGACTTATACAATTTAGAGTGTTTTATAAGATCACACTTTATGAGTTCCAGAATGTAGTCAAAAATTTCAGTCCACATCATGTGGTATTCTATATCTGGATAATTTATCATTGGTCAATTAGTTTTGACAAACTTACTGTCACCTCTGTCTTTGTTGAAATCATGAATCCACGTTTTTGTGTTATACTGCTTCAACAAGTAATTAGAGTCTAGCAGGAGTAAAAATTTCAAATCTTCCTCCGAGTCACTCACGACGTACAAAGTGAGAACTTCGTTGAATCGCTGATAAATGGTGGCAGGAAACTGCCGGGAAACGTCTGTCATCAATGTAGGCAACCCTGCCAGGAGAAATCTGGTCGGGCACCCGTGCCGGATCGGATCGGAAGACTTCTGCATCCAATGTAGGTCTAGCCTTACACAGCTCTACGAAGAGTTAAGGAAATAAACGAAGCAGTCGGTATGCGTCAGGGGCTAAGGTCTAGTGAGTCTTGATAGTGAGTTTCAAATTCGTACCTCAACACTTGGTGTGTGTGTGTGTGTGTGTGTGTGTGTGTGTGTGTGTGTGTGTGTGTGCATGCATGTGCGCAAACACAAATAAATTCGGTGTGCGGCAATAAATAATATTAAAATATCTAATAGAATAACTTAAAAAATAATAAAAATTACAATGCATTACTAATAATCTTGGAAAGTCAGTCAAGTACATTCTTTTCAAGTTCTGGCATTAATGCCTATGTATTTTTAATACTGCAATGTTAATATATTTCTCTTAAAATTCAATGAACTGTACTTATAACTGTTAATTTTAGTACATAATTTTTCTGTCTAGACAACATAATTTTCACAATAGATGGAGGAATGCCGCAAGTACTGATACCAAATGACGATGACACACTATCAGACGTTATTGGTTTGTCCCCTGGCATTAAACATCCATGGAATTCAACTGTTAGAACTGCTCCTTTTGACCAAGAAGTAAAATTTATTTTGTATTAAGTCAATATTTTATGTAGATCAATATTTTATTAAGTATATACATATATATATTAAAATCAAGTTCATATGAAAATCAAATCTCTATTGTCAAATGCCTTACAAACATACAGTGAAACTCATAACTTTGTTTACTAAATTAAGAAACCACTTTAAGGAATTTTAAACATTTATAAATAGTCTTTTCAAGCTTACATAATAAAAAAACTGAATTTTTATGCTAAATATTCCTAGTACCTTCTGTATAAAATAATTCTCAAAAGACATTTAATCAGTTGAATTTTAATTGTTACATTTTATATGATACAAACTCGGTGCAGTCAGAAAACTTTTTATTAGTAATGCTTATTTATTTTTCAGTTTTATATCGTAGTCGGTCTTTCTGCTGGTGGCATGAAAGAGTTTCCAGACAACAGTGTGAACAGTGGCAGGCCAAAACCTTGGAGAAACTTTGAGGCCAAGGTATGTTTCACAATCAAACTTGAAGTAATTCTTTTGGTGTTGAACTGTATGACTAGAATTGGAACCCCTCATTGGGAGCTTTCAGAAATCCAGCTAAGATGGTATGGATATGATAATAGAAAGGCAGAAGAAATCATTCCAAATAAAGTTTTTGAAAGAGACCCGGCTTTGAAAATACCTAGAGGGTGGCCATAAGGAATGTAAATGAACAAATTAGTGAAACATGAAAGAAAAAAAGAAAATTTAGAAATAAAATTTAATTGACCATAGAATGTGAAGGATTGAAATTGTTTTCTAAAATCCTGTTGCTGTTAGTGTTAGGGAAAGAAGGAAAGGAAATGAACTCTGTAATCATGATAACAGCCACAGTGACATAATCTTGATGAAAATGTAAACAATATATACCAGTTACTAATTATGATGTTATCTTTTCCCTTGTTTGTATCATTCTGCTATTCATTAGTTTTCCTTTTTCATTTTATTTCTCTTCTTATTATAATTATGGCCTTTTATCGTTGTTAATAAGATGCCCATGTATAAATATTTTATGTAAATATATCAGTTCAATCGTTTGTAGACAACATTACTGATGATTGGCTGACTTCAGTAACACAGTTATTCTTATTATGTTTATTATATTTTTATTGGTTAATTAGTTTATAACACACACACACCCACACACACCCACACACACACACACACACACACACACACACACACACACACACACACACACACACACACACACACACACACACACACACACACACACACACACACACACACACACACAGATTCACACATAGTGATAACTACAGTATATATTTACAAAAAGCAATGGATAACATTAATACCCATTATATACGTACAAGACAACTTTCATTGATTGTTCACAGATTATAAAATTTAACTTTGTTTTGTATATGACAGAATTTAAATTGACTATATGACTGTATGTTCAGAAAAAATATTACAGGTAATAAGTAATAATGAGTTAGTATCAATCCTTTGCTAAAAAAAGGTTAATATTCCATTGTTTTATTTAACAGGAATCATTATCCTATTCTTGACATCAGAAGTTGACAAATCTTATAAAATATTTTTATATCTATACATAAATTTCACACACACACACACACATCTGCTGTTTAATTGCTTCATTGTTTTTCTATTTTTTGGTTAATCTCAATAATTTCCATTATGATCTGCTGCCTTAAATTCTCATTGCTCTCTTCCACCTTCTTTCTATTATCTTCTATTTTTTTACTGAGTTGTTCCTGCAATTGTTTATTATCACTTTCCATTTTCTTTCTGTTATCTTCCATTTTCTTACTTAACTGTTGTTATCATTTTCCATTTTATTATGGTTATCTTTTATTTTCTTACTTAACTGTTGGTTATCATTTTCCATTTTCATATGGTTATCTTCTATTTTCTTACTTAGTTGTTCAAACATACACCTCATCATTCCTGCATGATTATGTTCTCCATAGATGCTGGTTTATCTGGTTGGTTTTCTTCTTGGTTGCTGGCTTCCACCTCCACCTGTAGTGCTGGTTGAGACTCCTTATCTTCCATATCCATTTCTGTATTAGCTGTCTTATTCCTCCTACATGATGTCCCTCTTCTTGACATGTTGTCTACTTTTGTATAATCACTGGCTAGAGATTAAAATTATAATACTATCCATTACATACTTATTTGTAGGCCTACTTTACTTCCTCTTTTTCTTTTTTTTCCTATCTCTCAAGTTGGTCGCCAAAATCTATATAATGTAATAAAAAGATTATGATTCTATGGTATTGGTTGCCCCATGTTTTTGGGAGCCAATATCTATATAACGTAAAGTATGGAGGATTGTTTGTTTGCCCCACGTTGTGTGAGGCAAACTCTATATAATGGGATGTGATTTGAAGTCACTTAATTGATATATTTGTTTATTTTTAAATTAAACAGCCTCAATCACCTTACATTGTGATGCAATAAATAAAAATGCTTTATTCCGATGCTTGTATGAAATCAGATTTATTTCCTTATTTAAATTATGATTTTCAATCCTTGTACATCATAAAATTTTATGTACAGTATTTACCTTCATGCTCTCCAGTAGCTCTTCGGTATATGAAATCTCTTTTAATTAGGGTAAAATAAAAATTGTTAACATATTTTCAAAGTCATAACTCCATTTAGTCTGAACATAATATTTAAAATATAAAATAAATAATGTACATATGGTAAGTGTTCTGTTGGATATGTATGTATTTTATAGTGGCGGGTCCTTGTGATTATACAAAAGAATATAACGTCTCACCTACATTATAACATCAGGAACCTGTGCATACTTACCTCAGATCAATTGCACGGGCTGCCATACTTGTAATTAACTTTTAATTATTAGACGTTTAATGAAGAAATTTGTGTTAGTGGTTGAAATCACAATCAGAATGATCAATATTGCACACCACTATATAAAAATTATTCCGATTAGCGCTTTCAAGCTTCACAGCTCATCGTCAGATCAGGAATAGACAGAAAATATGTAATACCCAACCCTTCACCCCTCTCCCCCACCCTGCTCACCTGCTCACCCACAACAAACTAAAAATTAATGACCCTTCCCCACCCCCTAAACTCTGTCTCACCATCTGTACAGTACATATTTTTCTAGTAAATTCCTTGTGTTTCAGTGTGTGTGTGTGTGCATCCTTTTAAACTACCCTCTTCCTCTCCACACACGTGGGTCAGTCACACACCCTTATTTTAAAACAACCAATTAGTACTATGAAATATAATTCTTAATCTTATCTATCTGCCCTCTCTCATTTACTTCTTAATCATGTTATAAAATATTTCTTCATTATCAAATTTAATTTTAATATTAATTAAATTGTCTAACCCTTTTTCTCTTTCTTTCAATATTTCTAACTCCTCTCTAAGCTTCCTTTCAACTGTGTTATTTACTACTTTTACAATTTCGTATTCTTCCAAAGGATTAGCAAACTTGTGGTTGTCTTCTATGAAATGTCTTGCATATAACGAATTGGTTGTTCTATTACCTTCTCCACGTTTGTGGTCAGACAACCTGCATGCGAATTTTCGTCCTGTCTCCCCTAGGTACACTTTGTTGCAGTCTTTACATTTTAATTTATAAATTCCGCTTTTCTGTAATACTGGAATTTTTTCTATATTGTAACAGTACCAAAATATGGTAGTTACATACTATAAATAAATATGACGTCAAGTATGATAAGAGACATGGGAACATATTTAAATTAACAAAGATAAGTATATAAGTTGTGTATCTACAAAACTAATAATAGAAGAATCCAACAATGAAGACGAGAATGTGAATATGTCAACCTTAATTATAAAACGTAAAAAGAAAATGCCACAAGACCAAAACAAAATACTAATAAATAGACCCAATAGGATCCAGCAGTGAGGGGAATCAATGAAAATAATATCCAGCAGTGAGGGGAATCAACGAGACAAGGATCATCAAGCTACAACGACAATGGAAATAAAATGAAAACAGCGACTACCATGAAATTTGGAATTAAGAAGAAAGAAGAAGGACCAAGAAGAAGAATGAAGAGAAACCAAAGACGTAAGGAATCAATGAACCATATATATTTTAAAGAAGAAACAGTCAGTGACAAAAGAAATAACTATAAGTGTGACATGAAAACCAGTGTGATCATTTAAAGAAACACAAACAATAAAAGTGTACTTAATACAAATGTGAAACCGGTGAATAACTGATTATTTCAACTGAAAACCACACAAACAATTACAGTGAGGATGTTTACAGTGTGAAAAAATAGGTTAATTTCATGATGAGGCAACAAGGGTTAAAAAATAGTCAAATAAACACAAACAATGAGTGTGACTGATTTAACAAAGTTGTGACCAACACACATAATTATAAGACCACCAGATCAGAACATATAAAACAATCATATTATTGTTTATATCAAAAAACTGACAACAAATAGAGAATATTTGTTAAGTGTCAAACATGACAGGAATTTAGATTCCACAATTGACCAGAGAAAAACATTGTAAGTAATATAAGAAAGATTTGTATTAGTGTATTAGAAGGAGTTGTAAACATTTGTAACAAATTAATGAAGGTATTATGTTAATATACCATAATGGAGTCAGTTTAGGTGTAGGTAGATACTGCACTAAAACCGATGATACATTGTTACAATACCCACAAGGAAGTGACCTATTATAACAGAAAGTGATACATATTAGTATAAATATATGATCATCAAGTAAATATAAAGAAACAATATAATGTATAAGACAAAACAATGTAAACAAAACAAGTCAGACATAGTGACACAGTCAAAGACAGAAATAAGACAATGTACCAATTTAGTTAAGCAAACTACAGTATTAAAACTAATGTAAATGTTTATCAGAATAGTACCAGTAGTGAAAGCAATATATGATAATACTTTGAGAACAAGTTTTGAACATGTTAAGAACAGTATTATGACTGAATTATTGTAAACAAAATAACCATGTATATATGACCAAATGTAAGCTAAACCAGTGTATAGCAAGTTAGTTAAAGAAAATACTGCATTAAATATTGAGAACAAGGTATTACAATTATTACCAGTAGCAAGAGGAAATCTCAGAGCTACTTTGAGAACAAATAATGACCACTAAAACAATCATATTGTACATAAACATTTGAAAACCAAATGTCCAATGTGAAAAAGGACAGAGGTAAACAAACAATGACCAACCAGCTAGTTATGAAAAATATAACTCGTAAACCTATGTAAAAGTAATTGGAAACATTACTAAAAGTTAGATTGATATCCAATGCTACTTTAGGAATACAATCCAAATAGGACAATAACACTTTTGTTATTATATTAAACAAAATAAATACCTATAATGTCATGACACAACATAGACAGAGCCACTACTGAATAATTAGGAGGTTCTGAGTTTATTAAAAGATGACCATTGAATATAACAGATTAATTATTGTGTATGTACACTAATTATAACAATTAAATAATATAATCTATGTAATAAAAATAGAAAACAAGATGAAAAGTTGTATAAGCATTATGTGAGAGGTTTAAAATGATGTAAATACTGAATTGACCACGGTAATACACCAATATTATAGTAAAAAAGTATGTAAATAGTCATTGTTAGTAATACTAGGTAATAATATGTTCATTTTAGATAAGGATATTTAATAATAAGCATGTTTGTGAAAAATCCAACATGGACGCTGAGTAACACCATAGCGAAAATTGTGTAGGAAATAGTTTTTCACAAATTGTAACATAAACCAAATGAGATATAGACTCGAAGTGATTAAATAAGAAATGTTATATTAGATTTAAGAAAAATCTGGTAATACGAACTTATAAAGATAAGACGTACCAAAAATAATAAATAAAATCAATATAATAATATTGATAGTGAACAGAAAATAAGCGTGTTTGGACTTATTTTAATAAGCAAAACGCCCTGAGTTCAGTGATATAAACCGATTAACGATAGGACGTATAATAAGGAAGTTGTGATAGTTTTTAACTTTCGAACTAAAAATTTGTACCGTCGATGACGTGAAAAAGTCTCCAACCCAAAATCGATTTTGACTAAAAATTAAATATTTTAATAAAATATAGGCCTTTTGGGTCAGAGACTATCAAAAACCAACCAATGGAATGAATGAAGTTCATCAGACGAGCGAGAGATGCTCTCGAGGTACATGACAGTCTACGATCGAACACCTAAGGAACAAGCCACGCCACTCCAGACCAGAAAAAGTATATTTTTAAATTAGTGCGCGACATGTTTTACTCAAGTACAATATACATACACTAACCTAATACTACACATTTACTAACGAGTGCAACAGTGCGGATTTGTGTTATTTTTATCAAGTAGATCAGTGTACAATATCGATCTATTTGCGAGTGAATTTTTTAATTAAGAAACAGGGAGTACAATTTCAATTAAACAATACTTAAAAGAAAAATAAGAGTTTAGCCAATTTCGAATTTTCGATACTACGCAAGTCATTATGCAGCGTATCGGAAATCAACAACTAAGTTATCAGAATTTAAAGGAGATTTAACACAACATTATTAAAATATTATAAAAAATATTTTAATAAATTATAACGATGTAAAAAATAATGCTTAAAGATAATTATTGATAAATACGAGTGCATTTAGACGCTTACTTGATAAAACGTATTTGTTGAATATTTCGTTATTTCAGAATTTATTTTATTAATTGTATCAAACATAATTCTGATAATCCTATGTTAAAACTTTCTTATTAAAAAATAATATGTTTACCTGTATAGCATAAGTAATATTAGTTAATAAGACAAACTTATCCTTATAAAAATAACGGTCATTCTTAACCTCAGAAACCATTACGGTAGCTTGTCATGATGACATTACCGAATTGTTCTCAATTAACATGCAAATTAAAGTACATTGCAAACAAGAGTTTTTTTATTAGAAATTTTTCTCTTGTGAACAAATTATTTTAAAACTAATTATTAACTAAAAGTAATACTTGTTAAATGCTGTACAAGTCATACAGCCTAACCACAATACTAAAGTAAAGATGCGTGCGCATACCGGCGTACGATAATTTTTGTAAACATCAGAAATATGATACCAATTTTAAATTTTATATTTTGTTCAATTATCAGTTAATATTGTTAATCCTAAATAATTAATTATAGTACATCTTGAGTCTGGTATCATGATATCTCCAAGAACCTTAACGGAATATGGTATATACTGAATTAGAACAACATAACCTGTACAGTAAAATTATTGTAACAACAACAGGTATACCAGAGCCTTGAGAGATCAGATAGAGTTTCATTTGAAGTTTTATTTTGTAATCAGCAATTGAAAGGATTGTTAATTATTGTTTTGTTTGTTAAAAATATTCTCACTTAATAACTTGTTAATAAACCTATAATTTTTATTACCATAACAAGAGTATCATTTTATTAAAAGTAGATTCATTCATTATTTTTAATCAGTTCTGACAGGTGGCGGAAGAATTCAAAAAGTATTAGTATAAATCAATATACTTATCAGATATTGCTGCATTTATTACTGTGTGTGAAAACATGTTAAATATTCAAATTGAATATTTTTTCTATTGTGTCTGAAGTGAATGTATTTCAGACGGAACGCCACAAGATAGAATTTGAATTTCAACAGTGGTAAGTAAATCAGATACACCACAAGTGCGCGGACTATATTTTAATAAGAAGAGTGAATTCTTACGGCGTACTTACAACAGCAAAACATTAACACCAGTGACAGTTACGATTGCAAATTACACCTTTTATAACCAACATTATAGTAGGCATTATGTCTACAACCACACGAAAACACCTAACATCAATACAACAAGAAATACATAACTTAAACTTGTAATTTTATTATATTACAAGTTGGCTAGCCCAGCAGTGTGGCTTTAAGGAGAAACACAAGACAGCAAAATATACACAGTATTACTTGTAACTATTAACTACTATATAATATATTATATTATATATATATAAGCAGATTTAACAAAGTTGGCGCCCAACGTGGGGCACGATTTAAGGGGAATTACACCATAACTAGATACACAATAATCCTAATTCGTGAAACAGACAGCAGATACATTACCAAGACAACAAGATGTACACTGACAGGTTGAAACCAAGATCGAAATCACGGTCAACATCAAGGAGGAGGGCGACCGAAAAGGAAAAGGAGACTAGAAGAGAAGAAAAAGAAGTCATGTCTACAGAAGATATAGAAGAAGTTGTGATGGAACCAAAAGAACAAATAATTGAACCGGCGGAGGAGGTTCAGCAGCCTATGGAGGAACCGGAAATGGTGATTCAAGAAGCTCCACAGAAACCAAGCCAACTTGAACAAACAACGTCAATCGGAGAGCCTGCTTTTCAAGAATGGATGAGAAGGATGATGGAGTCACTGAAAGAAGACAATCGGTCAATGAAAACAGACTTAAATAGAATGGAAGAAAGCCAGAAGTCCACAGATCAGAAGATGGAAATAATGAACAAAAAGATGGACGAAAATAGCCAATCCAATAGGGAGACCAGTCAATCAATAGAATCACTGAAGGAAGACAATCGGTTACTGAAAGCAGACTTAAGCAAAAAAATAGAGGAAGGCCAGAAGGACAACCAGAAACACATAGAATTGTTGAAAGAAGAGCTTAACAATCAAATAAATGAAACAAATAGAAGAATGGAAGAGGGTCAACGAAAAACTGAAGAACTGTTGGAAAAGAGAATGGCCACCATGAAAGCAGATTTGTCAGCAGAATTAGGAGAGAAAATCGACCAAACCAACCAGAAGATAGATGGGATCAATGCCAAACTTAATAGAGATGTGGAGACTATACAAGCCGATCATGACAATATTTGGCTACAGATAAATATCAATAATAACAAAATGGAAGAGACCGCTAAGGAGACGGCAGAGATGGTGGAAAGAAGACTAGGAGAAAGCGTTGAAGAAATTGAGAAGCAAATGGCCATTCTAACGACCGAAATTAATATGGAAATAGTGGAAGTGCGCAAAGAAGGAGAAAGTACAAACTTAAAATTAATCCAGACTGAGTTGGATATTCACCAACGTATTAATGAGGTGAAGCAAACTCATGATAACCAAATAAGTATGTTAACACAAGAACAAACAAGAATGGAACCAGCACAATCCACATTAAAGGGTAAGTGTGAAGAAGTTGCGGGAAAAGTAGATGCCATCAAACAGCAGGTAAACAATGATAAGGCACAATCTACAGAACGCCAACGGAGGGAAATGGACAACCTACGGGATGAAATGCATCGACTACAAATAATACCGAATTTCTTATCCGGTCTAAGCCATCTAGAAGGAAGAGATCAAGTCGACTTCAGGACATATTCAAAAAACCCTTTGGAGTTCCTCGAGCGAATGGAAGAAGTAATACAACGAAATCGTGAGAACAGATGGACTGTAATAAAAGGTATGTTGGACGAGTCATTTAAAAACACATTTGACAATTGGTGGACAGCGACCCGACACAAAGTGTGTAACTATGAAGCCTTCAAGACAGCGTTCAAACAGAAATATTGGTCAGAGGCAACTCAGAATATTATACGTGACGACATAACCAATGGACGATTCGACATAAATGGCAGGCAGTCCATGACCACCTACTTTTTGGGGAAGATTTGCCTAGCAAGAAACCTGGAACCGGCAATCCCAGAGGAATGTTTGGTAACAAAGTTGGCGTACCATTTCAATCAAGGAATAGCACAAGGTAGACTCAATGCTCAAATCAAAACCATCCAAGGCATGTGCGAGTTACTTGAGAGCCACGAGAGGGAACGCTATTACCAAAGGAGTCGACAGGTACCACACCAGACGTACGATCAAGGAGGACCGGGGAACAATAACCCTACCATTCACAACAATGGTAATAACCAAGGAAGGAATTTCCATAATCCTCCCAGATTCCAGAGTCAGCCCACACAGCGTCAAGATGGAGGTGGAAATAACATTAATAGAGGGAACCAGAACAATTATCAGTCTAACAATTACCCATGAAATACAAATTACCAGAGAGGTAACCATTATTATAGACCATATCAAAATCAGTCCCATAACCACCAACCAAGACAAGGGAATGGTCATAATAACAACCACAGTCAATTTAGAAGAGTACATTATACACATGCCAGTCGGGGTGGAAACCACAGGCATTATTATCAAGGAAGAAGAAGCTTCCCACACCAGCACCAGCATTTCAATAACCATGATCGGGATGAAAGAGAATCCGGATACAGGTCGAACGGAAGTGACAGCAGTGGGAGTCCCAGAGCAACCACGCAAAATACAGAGATATTCCACAACACAGGGAATCAGGAGCCAGTCGCTTCGACATCTCAGGATCGACACGAAAATGGTGACACTAATTTAAACGCAAACCGGCAGTGAAAACCCCAGGATCACCCTCACTGAACCGGCCTATTGGGTCCAATGTTTTGGCAGAATCAGCAAGGCTTCGAAGTATATATAACAATAACTATCTAAAAAATATAAGGAAGGATCTAATGGAGGAAAATGAAAATACTATCGGCGATACTAGCAATAGCGAAATTGCATATATAACCGTCAGAGTAAATAACACCGACGCCACAGCCATGATTGACACTGGCGCAAATGTATCACTAATAGACAAGGTAGAACTGGACAAAATTCAATCAGAAAACAAAGCCACAATACCCACATTGCCGATTAGCAATATAATTCTCATTGGTGCTACAGGACTTCAAAACAAAACTATACGACAGCAAGTGCAATTGGATGTATCCAGTAATGGACAATCAATACAAATGGTATTCTTAGTAGCCAGTGGGTTACCGTTCACTATATTAATCGGGTGTGATATTTTAAGAAAATACACCGCAACCATCAATATGGATGATAATACCGTGAAGATGAAAGCAGAAGAAATAGAGTGGACAGCCAAATTGACAGAATACAGAAAGGCACCATCTGAACATGTAATTTACTACATTAGAGAGAGCTGTGAACTCCGAGAAGACGTCATCAACCAAGGAGTACAAAACAGTCCAGAGGAAGCTTTGTGGTTGGAGAAAATCAACAGTATCCGAGAATTTAAACCAAGTCAAAATAGTCAAGAAGTAACTTATGAACAACGGGAACGATTGATAGAGATATACTACCAGTATCGCCACATATTTTCAGACACCCCTGGAAAAATTAAAAATTTCCAATGCGAACTGAAGTTCAAAGAATATATTGAATTCAAGAGGAAATCATATCCTATCGCATTTTCACTAAAAGAAGCGGTAAGAGAAGAAATTCATCGCTTAATAGAAAATGACATAATAGAGATAAGCAATTCACCATACACAAACCCTATTGTGGCTGTACCGAAAAAGAATGGTGCAGTACGTATCTGTTTAGATGCTCGAGAATTAAATAAAACCATAATAAACGACAGGACATCACCTGGCGAAATTGATGAAATTTTAAAGAAGTTTTATGGTTCCAAATTGTACAGTATATGGGATACGGTATGTGGATATTGGCAGGTTGAGCTGCATCCAAACAGTAGAAAATATACCGCCTTTATCTTTGAGGGCCGAAACTACCACTTTAGACGGCTACCATTCGGTCTTGTAAACTCAGTAGCAATATTCGTTAAGTGCATGGACGAAATACTGGGCCATAACACACTGCAGTTCACCACAGTTTATGTGGACGATCTCCTAATAGCCTCTAACAATTGGGAGGAACATTGTGACCGGGTGGCACAAGTACTGAAAAAGCTAGAAGACAACAACATCACTTTAAAGCTAGATAAATCTCAACTAATTGCAAAGGAGGTGCAATTCTTGGGGTTCAACCTATCTGAATACGGAGTTACACCATCCCAGGAGAAGATGGAGGCAATTCAGCGTTTTCCCGTCCCGAAGAACAAGAAACAACTACAATCGTTCCTCGGAATATGCAACTATTATCGAAAGTTTCAGAGTAATTATTCCGAGTTAACAGCTCGATTCTCAGCTCAATTATCATCAAAAGAAAAATGGAAATGGGAAGCAGAACAAGACTCCACATTCACATTGATTAAAATGAAATTTCTAGAAACCGTTATGCTGCATCACCCCAATTTTAATAAACCGTTCCTCATGAATTGCGATGCAAGTGATTTAAGTCTTGGTTCAGTACTCTATCAGGAAGACCAAGAAGGACAGCACCAAGTGATTAGTTTTGCCAGCCGTACATTAAACAAGTGCAAGCGCAACTACCACACCACAGAAAAAGAGTTATTAAGCATAGTGTTTGCATGTGAAAAGTTCAGAACATTTATTTTGGGTTACACCGTAACTGTAAGAACAGATCACAAGTCCATTTCATTTCTAAAAAACTGTAAATTAAAACATGGACGACTGACAAGATGGACCCTCACGCTTCAAGAGTACAATATACAATGGGAATACATACCCGGAAAAAGCAACACAGCTGCAGACGTGTTGTCACGGATAAACATTGAAGCCCAAACTTTTGAAGGAGAGAGGGAAACTATTGCCAGAGTATACCACCTATTGAAGAATAAAACAGAACTTACTAATATACTATCTGATATCATCAATCATCAGCAACAAGACACTAAGATATCATTAATTATCAAGAAATTAAACGACAATAATGTAAACATAAACCGATATTACTGTGCTTACAATCAAGTGGTATTCACCAAAAACAAGAAAGGTGACGAGAGATGGAAGGTAGTTGTCCCCAAAACCATAGAAAGAGATTTGACCATAGACTACCACATACGTTATGGTCATATGGGAGCAGTGAAAGTCACGAAAGCTTTACAAGAGCATGTGCATTTTAAAAACATGAATAAAAAGATCAGGAAATACATACAGAGTTGTAATATCTGTCAACTAGCGAAATGCAGTAACGAAAAGCAAGAAGGAGTCATGATACCAATCACCTCAACTGCCAGACTAGAAAAAGTTTTCCTGGATATTTGTGGACCTTTTCCACGAAGTGGTGGGAGGCACCGATACAAATATATTATAATAATGTTTGATCATTACACTAAGTATACCAAATTGTACCCACTCAATCGAGCGACAACCAGCAAGATATTAAAAATAGTTGCAAATAAATATATACCCGAAGTGGGTAAACCGTCAATGATCATCACCGATCACGGAACGCAATTCCGAGGACGAAAGTGGAGGGAAACACTGAACCATCTGGGAGTCAAAACATATAAGACCTCGGTGTATCACCCCAACAGCAACCCTGCTGAGAGAGTGTTGAGAGAAGTAGGAAGGATTTTAAGAACCTACTGTCACAGCCAGCAGAGGAAGTGGGAAGAATATTTGTCCCCAGCTGAAGACTTCCTGAATCTAGCTTACCACCAGTCAACTAACGAGACACCATACATGGCAATGTATGAGAAAAAACCACCCCGGGAGATCACAGAAATAATCAACTTTCCTATCAGTGCTGAATTTAAATTTGATAAAACTCGATTCTATAATAATGCAGTGGAGAGAGCAAATAAATTGAGGCTCAAGTATAAGAAATTACAGCCCAAAATTATAAACTATGAAGTGGGAGACCAAGTACTAATAAAAAATCGAGAACTCCCTAGCACTATTGAGGGCATAGCAAAAAAGCTATTACTATTGTATACCGGACCATATACTGTGACAAAAAATAATTTAAACAATACCTATGAATTGCAAAACCCCGTTACAAAGAAAATAAAAGGTACATACAATCAGACCTCGATGAAAAAATACATTGAAGATTAAAATTATGGAACCAAATAGTGAAAAAATTGCGATAAGGATTACTCGAGTATTGATAATGTGAAAAATGGAAATATTTGTTATAAAAAATGAAGATGTAACTATATGTATAACAGTTGACTATATTGAGATGAAAAAATGCAAGGTTGATATGAAGATTATTATTATTTAAGGGTGGAAAATGAAAGTACGAGTACAAATATAGATGTTAACCACAGAAAAAGAAGGTATTACTATTGTGAAAATTATTATGTGTGTATTAAATGAGAAGTAAATGTATAATTATGTATTGAACATTGAACGTATTGTAATTTTATAATGTAAGAGAATGTACTTCAAGAGAATTAATGTAAAGGATACAGAACATTGTATTATTAATAATATGTACTAGTAATATAAGAAAGATATATAAACGAGAACGACACACAAGATCCTTGGCACAACTATTTCCAAGAGCCACGTCAACAAGTAATAACAACATCTCACCCGTACTACTACTAAAAGAAAAAAAAAAAAAAAAAAGAGAGAGAGAGAGAGAGAAGAAACAAGTGCGAAGTTGGAAAAATGAAACCAAATTAAAGTTGTAATGTAGACCAGCCACCACACACAACCACATTGTTTATAATGTATACTACTAATAAGGAAACCGATACCATATAGAATGTAAACACCAAATACAACCCATGATGAAGAAGAAAAAACAAATGTATTTAAGTTTTATACCTAGAAGAATGAAACCTAAGATGAAGAATATAATGAGATGACGCTCAAGGTGACAACAAAAGAAGAGATTGATCAAGATTAATGAAGGATGAAAAATAATATAATAACGAAGACAATCATGAGAGTATACCAGTGAGAATGTGTAAAACAGACTATCCCTACAATATGTGAAGAATACAGTATAAGTTGAATCAAGAAAAGAGAGAATAAAAATGTATAAACCGCAGATGCGTTGATTGATCCCAAGTATATTTATTATTTGTCGGAAGAACGACCACTATTATTATTTTGATGATTTAAAATGAATTGACTGAAGGGTAATGCCAGCAATCATTTATAGTTATTGAAGGAGATGATTTGCCTCCAGATTTATTGAAATTAGTATGGCCAGTATTGAATAGCCAAAGTGAGCCGCTCTAAACTGCCCCAGCTAATATTTATGTTAGGGAATTAGGGAACTAGATAAACAAGGGAGATAATTACATAGCGAAGATAAATACGATTCAAATAGAAGAAAGCAAAGGGATATATGGACAAAACATGTGAATCAACGTGGAATGTACAACAATTGATGAATTCTTCAAGTGAAAAATATATTATAATAATTCAGAATTAATCAATTCTTAAAGGAAGGCATATGTAACAGTACCAAAATATGGTAGTTACATACTATAAATAAATATGACGTCAAGTATGATAAGAGACATGGGAACATATTTAAATGAACAAAGATAAGTATATAAGTTGTGTATCTACAAAACTAATAATAGAAGAATCCAACAATGAAGACGAGAATGTGAATATGTCAACCTTAATTATAAAACGTAAAAAGAAAATGCCACAAGACCAAAACAAAATACTAATAAATAGACCCAATAGGATCCAGCAGTGAGGGGAATCAATGAAAATAATATCCAGCAGTGAGGGGAATCAACGAGACAAGGATCATCAAGCTACAACGACAATGGAAATAAAATGAAAACAGCGACTACCATGAAATTTGGAATTAAGAAGAAAGAAGAAGGACCAAGAAGAAGAATGAAGAGAAACCAAAGACGTAAGGAATCAATGAACCATATATATTTTAAAGAAGAAACAGTCAGTGACAAAAGAAATAACTATAAGTGTGACATGAAAACCAGTGTGATCATTTAAAGAAACACAAACAATAAAAGTGTACTTAATACAAATGTGAAACCGGTGAATAACTGATTATTTCAACTGAAAACCACACAAACAATTACAGTGAGGAAGTTTACAGTGTGAAAAAATAGGTTAATTTCATGATGAGGCAACAAAGGTTAAAAAATAGTCAAATAAACACAAACAATGAGTGTGACTGATTTAACAAAGTTGTGACCAACACACATAATTATAAGACCACCAGATCAGAACATATAAAACAATCATATTATTGTTTATATCAAAAAACTGACAACAAATAGAGAATATTTGTTAAGTGTCAAACATGACAGGAATTTAGATTCCACAATTGACCAGAGAAAAACATTGTAAGTAATATAAGAAAGATTTGTATTAGTGTATTAGAAGGAGTTGTAAACATTTGTAACAAATTAATGAAGGTATTATGTTAATATACCATAATGGAGTCAGTTTAGGTGTAGGTAGATACTGCACTAAAACCGATGATACATTGTTACAATACCCACAAGGAAGTGACCTATTATAACAGAAAGTGATACATATTAGTATAAATATATGATCATCAAGTAAATATAAAGAAACAATATAATGTATAAGACAAAACAATGTAAACAAAACAAGTCAGACATAGTGACACAGTCAAAGACAGAAATAAGACAATGTACCAATTTAGTTAAGCAAACTACAGTATTAAAACTAATGTAAATGTTTATCAGAATAGTACCAGTAGTGAAAGCAATATATGATAATACTTTGAGAACAAGTTTTGAACATGTTAAGAACAGTATTATGACTGAATTATTGTAAACAAAATAACCATGTATATATGACCAAATGTAAGCTAAACCAGTGTATAGCAAGTTAGTTAAAGAAAATACTGCATTAAATATTGAGAACAAGGTATTACAATTATTACCAGTAGCAAGAGGAAATCTCAGAGCTACTTTGAGAACAAATAATGACCACTAAAACAATCATATTGTACATAAACATTTGAAAACCAAATGTCCAATGTGAAAAAGGACAGAGGTAAACAAACAATGACCAACCAGCTAGTTATGAAAAATATAACTCGTAAACCTATGTAAAAGTAATTGGAAACATTACTAAAAGTTAGATTGATATCCAATGCTACTTTAGGAATACAATCCAAATAGGACAATAACACTTTTGTTATTATATTAAACAAAATAAATACCTATAATGTCATGACACAACATAGACAGAGCCACTACTGAATAATTAGGAGGTTCTGAGTTTATTAAAAGATGACCATTGAATATAACAGATTAATTATTGTGTATGTACACTAATTATAACAATTAAATAATATAATCTATGTAATAAAAATAGAAAACAAGATGAAAAGTTGTATAAGCATTATGTGAGAGGTTTAAAATGATGTAAATACTGAATTGACCACAGTAATACACCAATATTATAGTAAAAAAGTATGTAAATAGTCATTGTTAGTAATACTAGGTAATAATATGTTCATTTTAGATAAGGATATTTAATAATAAGCATGTTTGTGAAAAATCCAACATGGACGCTGAGTAACACCATAGCGAAAATTGTGTAGGAAATAGTTTTTCACAAATTGTAACATAAACCAAATGAGATATAGACTCGAAGTGATTAAATAAGAAATGTTATATTAGATTTAAGAAAAATCTGGTAATACGAACTTATAAAGATAAGACGTACCAAAAATAATAAATAAAATCAATATAATAATATTGATAGTGAACAGAAAATAAGCGTGTTTGGACTTATTTTAATAAGCAAAACGCCCTGAGTTCAGTGATATAAACCGATTAACGATAGGACGTATAATAAGGAAGTTGTGATAGTTTTTAACTTTCGAACTAAAAATTTGTACCGTCGATGACGTGAAAAGTCTCCAACCCAAAATCGATTTTGACTAAAAATTAAATATTTTAATAAAATATAGGCCTTTTGGGTCAGAGACTATCAAAAACCAACCAATGGAATGAATGAAGTTCATCAGACGAGCGAGAGATGCTCTCGAGGTACATGACAGTCTACGATCGAACACCTAAGGAACAAGCCACGCCACTCCAGACCAGAAAAAGTATATTTTTAAATTAGTGCGCGACATGTTTTACTCAAGTACAATATACATACACTAACCTAATACTACACATTTACTAACGAGTGCAACAGTGCGGATTTGTGTTATTTTTATCAAGTAGATCAGTGTACAATATCGATCTATTTGCGAGTGAATTTTTTAATTAAGAAACAGGGAGTACAATTTCAATTAAACAATACTTAAAAGAAAAATAAGAGTTTAGCCAATTTCGAATTTTCGATACTACGCAAGTCATTATGCAGCGTATCGGAAATCAACAACTAAGTTATCAGAATTTAAAGGAGATTTAACACAACATTATTAAAATATTATAAAAAATATTTTAATAAATTATAACGATGTAAAAAATAATGCTTAAAGATAATTATTGATAAATACGAGTGCATTTAGACGCTTACTTGATAAAACGTATTTGTTGAATATTTCGTTATTTCAGAATTTATTTTATTAATTGTATCAAACATAATTCTGATAATCCTATGTTAAAACTTATTAAAAAATAATACGTTTACCTGTATAGCATAAGTAATATTAGTTAATAAGACAAACTTATCCTTATAAAAATAACGGTCATTCTTAACCTCAGAAACCATTACGGTAGCTTGTCATGATGACATTACCGAATTGTTCTCAATTAACATGCAAATTAAAGTACATTGCAAACAAGAGTTTTTTTATTAGAAATTTTTCTCTTGTGAACAAATTATTTTAAAACTAATTATTAACTAAAAGTAATACTTGTTAAATGCTGTACAAGTCATACAGCCTAACCACAATACTAAAGTAAAGATGCGTGCGCATACCGGCGTACGATAATTTTTGTAAACATCAGAAATATGATACCAATTTTAAATTTTATATTTTGTTCAATTATCAGTTAATATTGTTAATCCTAAATAATTAATTATAGTACATCTTGAGTCTGGTATCATGATATCTCCAAGAACCTTAACGGAATATGGTATATACTGAATTAGAACAACATAACCTGTACAGTAAAATTATTGTAACAACAACAGGTATACCAGAGCCTTGAGAGATCAGATAGAGTTTCATTTGAAGTTTTATTTTGTAATCAGCAATTGAAAGGATTGTTAATTATTGTTTTGTTTGTTAAAAATATTCTCACTTAATAACTTGTTAATAAACCTATAATTTTTATTACCATAACAAGAGTATCATTTTATTAAAAGTAGATTCATTCATTATTTTTAATCAGTTCTGACAGGTGGCGGAAGAATTCAAAAAGTATTAGTATAAATCAATATACTTATCAGATATTGCTGCATTTATTACTGTGTGTGAAAACATGTTAAATATTCAAATTGAATATTTTTTCTATTGTGTCTGAAGTGAATGTATTTCAGACGGAACGCCACAAGATAGAATTTGAATTTCAACAGTGGTAAGTAAATCAGATACACCACAAGTGCGCGGACTATATTTTAATAAGAAGAGTGAATTCTTACGGCGTACTTACAACAGCAAAACATTAACACCAGTGACAGTTACGATTGCAAATTACACCTTTTATAACCAACATTATAGTAGGCATTATGTCTACAACCACACGAAAACACCTAACATCAATACAACAAGAAATACATAACTTAAACTTGTAATTTTATTATATTACAAGTTGGCTAGCCCAGCAGTGTGGCTTTAAGGAGAAACACAAGACAGCAAAATATACACAGTATTACTTGTAACTATTAACTACTATATAATATATTATATTATATATATATAAGCAGATTTAACAAAGTTGGCGCCCAACGTGGGGCACGATTTAAGGGGAATTACACCATAACTAGATACACAATAATCCTAATTCGTGAAACAGACAGCAGATACATTACCAAGACAACAAGATGTACACTGACAGGTTGAAACCAAGATCGAAATCACGGTCAACATCAAGGAGGAGGGCGACCGAAAAGGAAAAGGAGACTAGAAGAGAAGAAAAAGAAGTCATGTCTACAGAAGATATAGAAGAAGTTGTGATGGAACCAAAAGAACAAATAATTGAACCGGCGGAGGAGGTTCAGCAGCCTATGGAGGAACCGGAAATGGTGATTCAAGAAGCTCCACAGAAACCAAGCCAACTTGAACAAACAACGTCAATCGGAGAGCCTGCTTTTCAAGAATGGATGAGAAGGATGATGGAGTCACTGAAAGAAGACAATCGGTCAATGAAAACAGACTTAAATAGAATGGAAGAAAGCCAGAAGTCCACAGATCAGAAGATGGAAATAATGAACAAAAAGATGGACGAAAATAGCCAATCCAATAGGGAGACCAGTCAATCAATAGAATCACTGAAGGAAGACAATCGGTTACTGAAAGCAGACTTAAGCAAAAAAATAGAGGAAGGCCAGAAGGACAACCAGAAACACATAGAATTGTTGAAAGAAGAGCTTAACAATCAAATAAATGAAACAAATAGAAGAATGGAAGAGGGTCAACGAAAAACTGAAGAACTGTTGGAAAAGAGAATGGCCACCATGAAAGCAGATTTGTCAGCAGAATTAGGAGAGAAAATCGACCAAACCAACCAGAAGATAGATGGGATCAATGCCAAACTTAATAGAGATGTGGAGACTATACAAGCCGATCATGACAATATTTGGCTACAGATAAATATCAATAATAACAAAATGGAAGAGACCGCTAAGGAGACGGCAGAGATGGTGGAAAGAAGACTAGGAGAAAGCGTTGAAGAAATTGAGAAGCAAATGGCCATTCTAACGACCGAAATTAATATGGAAATAGTGGAAGTGCGCAAAGAAGGAGAAAGTACAAACTTAAAATTAATCCAGACTGAGTTGGATATTCACCAACGTATTAATGAGGTGAAGCAAACTCATGATAACCAAATAAGTATGTTAACACAAGAACAAACAAGAATGGAACCAGCACAATCCACATTAAAGGGTAAGTGTGAAGAAGTTGCGGGAAAAGTAGATGCCATCAAACAGCAGGTAAACAATGATAAGGCACAATCTACAGAACGCCAACGGAGGGAAATGGACAACCTACGGGATGAAATGCATCGACTACAAATAATACCGAATTTCTTATCCGGTCTAAGCCATCTAGAAGGAAGAGATCAAGTCGACTTCAGGACATATTCAAAAAACCCTTTGGAGTTCCTCGAGCGAATGGAAGAAGTAATACAACGAAATCGTGAGAACAGATGGACTGTAATAAAAGGTATGTTGGACGAGTCATTTAAAAACACATTTGACAATTGGTGGACAGCGACCCGACACAAAGTGTGTAACTATGAAGCCTTCAAGACAGCGTTCAAACAGAAATATTGGTCAGAGGCAACTCAGAATATTATACGTGACGACATAACCAATGGACGATTCGACATAAATGGCAGGCAGTCCATGACCACCTACTTTTTGGGGAAGATTTGCCTAGCA
This sequence comes from Magicicada septendecula, assembly GCA_034769895.1. Classification (NCBI taxonomy): domain Eukaryota; kingdom Metazoa; phylum Arthropoda; class Insecta; order Hemiptera; family Cicadidae; genus Magicicada; species Magicicada septendecula. The sequence goes on from CM068372.1 coordinate 172,645,957, forward strand.
AGAAACCTGGAACCGGCAATCCCAGAGGAATGTTTGGTAACAAAGTTGGCGTACCATTTCAATCAAGGAATAGCACAAGGTAGACTCAATGCTCAAATCAAAACCATCCAAGGCATGTGCGAGTTACTTGAGAGCCACGAGAGGGAACGCTATTACCAAAGGAGTCGACAGGTACCACACCAGACGTACGATCAAGGAGGACCGGGGAACAATAACCCTACCATTCACAACAATGGTAATAACCAAGGAAGGAATTTCCATAATCCTCCCAGATTCCAGAGTCAGCCCACACAGCGTCAAGATGGAGGTGGAAATAACATTAATAGAGGGAACCAGAACAATTATCAGTCTAACAATTACCCATGAAATACAAATTACCAGAGAGGTAACCATTATTATAGACCATATCAAAATCAGTCCCATAACCACCAACCAAGACAAGGGAATGGTCATAATAACAACCACAGTCAATTTAGAAGAGTACATTATACACATGCCAGTCGGGGTGGAAACCACAGGCATTATTATCAAGGAAGAAGAAGCTTCCCACACCAGCACCAGCATTTCAATAACCATGATCGGGATGAAAGAGAATCCGGATACAGGTCGAACGGAAGTGACAGCAGTGGGAGTCCCAGAGCAACCACGCAAAATACAGAGATATTCCACAACACAGGGAATCAGGAGCCAGTCGCTTCGACATCTCAGGATCGACACGAAAATGGTGACACTAATTTAAACGCAAACCGGCAGTGAAAACCCCAGGATCACCCTCACTGAACCGGCCTATTGGGTCCAATGTTTTGGCAGAATCAGCAAGGCTTCGAAGTATATATAACAATAACTATCTAAAAAATATAAGGAAGGATCTAATGGAGGAAAATGAAAATACTATCGGCGATACTAGCAATAGCGAAATTGCATATATAACCGTCAGAGTAAATAACACCGACGCCACAGCCATGATTGACACTGGCGCAAATGTATCACTAATAGACAAGGTAGAACTGGACAGAATTCAATCAGAAAACAAAGCCACAATACCCACATTGCCGATTAGCAATATAATTCTCATTGGTGCTACAGGACTTCAAAACAAAACTATACGACAGCAAGTGCAATTGGATGTATCCAGTAATGGACAATCAATACAAATGGTATTCTTAGTAGCCAGTGGGTTACCGTTCACTATATTAATCGGGTGTGATATTTTAAGAAAATACACCGCAACCATCAATATGGATGATAATACCGTGAAGATGAAAGCAGAAGAAATAGAGTGGACAGCCAAATTGACAGAATACAGAAAGGCACCATCTGAACATGTAATTTACTACATTAGAGAGAGCTGTGAACTCCGAGAAGACGTCATCAACCAAGGAGTACAAAACAGTCCAGAGGAAGCTTTGTGGTTGGAGAAAATCAACAGTATCCGAGAATTTAAACCAAGTCAAAATAGTCAAGAAGTAACTTATGAACAACGGGAACGATTGATAGAGATATACTACCAGTATCGCCACATATTTTCAGACACCCCTGGAAAAATTAAAAATTTCCAATGCGAACTGAAGTTCAAAGAATATATTGAATTCAAGAGGAAATCATATCCTATCGCATTTTCACTAAAAGAAGCGGTAAGAGAAGAAATTCATCGCTTAATAGAAAATGACATAATAGAGATAAGCAATTCACCATACACAAACCCTATTGTGGCTGTACCGAAAAAGAATGGTGCAGTACGTATCTGTTTAGATGCTCGAGAATTAAATAAAACCATAATAAACGACAGGACATCACCTGGCGAAATTGATGAAATTTTAAAGAAGTTTTATGGTTCCAAATTGTACAGTATATGGGATACGGTATGTGGATATTGGCAGGTTGAGCTGCATCCAAACAGTAGAAAATATACCGCCTTTATCTTTGAGGGCCGAAACTACCACTTTAGACGGCTACCATTCGGTCTTGTAAACTCAGTAGCAATATTCGTTAAGTGCATGGACGAAATACTGGGCCATAACACACTGCAGTTCACCACAGTTTATGTGGACGATCTCCTAATAGCCTCTAACAATTGGGAGGAACATTGTGACCGGATGGCACAAGTACTGAAAAAGCTAGAAGACAACAACATCACTTTAAAGCTAGATAAATCTCAACTAATTGCAAAGGAGGTGCAATTCTTGGGGTTCAACCTATCTGAATACGGAGTTACACCATCCCAGGAGAAGATGGAGGCAATTCAGCGTTTTCCCGTCCCGAAGAACAAGAAACAACTACAATCGTTCCTCGGAATATGCAACTATTATCGAAAGTTTCAGAGTAATTATTCCGAGTTAACAGCTCGATTCTCAGCTCAATTATCATCAAAAGAAAAATGGAAATGGGAAGCAGAACAAGACTCCACATTCACATTGATTAAAATGAAATTTCTAGAAACCGTTATGCTGCATCACCCCAATTTTAATAAACCGTTCCTCATGAATTGCGATGCAAGTGATTTAAGTCTTGGTTCAGTACTCTATCAGGAAGACCAAGAAGGACAGCACCAAGTGATTAGTTTTGCCAGCCGTACATTAAACAAGTGCAAGCGCAACTACCACACCACAGAAAAAGAGTTATTAAGCATAGTGTTTGCATGTGAAAAGTTCAGAACATTTATTTTGGGTTACACCGTAACTGTAAGAACAGATCACAAGTCCATTTCATTTCTAAAAAACTGTAAATTAAAACATGGACGACTGACAAGATGGACCCTCACGCTTCAAGAGTACAATATACAATGGGAATACATACCCGGAAAAAGCAACACAGCTGCAGACGTGTTGTCACGGATAAACATTGAAGCCCAAACTTTTGAAGGAGAGAGGGAAACTATTGCCAGAGTATACCACCTATTGAAGAATAAAACAGAACTTACTAATATACTATCTGATATCATCAATCATCAGCAACAAGACACTAAGATATCATTAATTATCAAGAAATTAAACGACAATAATGTAAACATAAACCGATATTACTGTGCTTACAATCAAGTGGTATTCACCAAAAACAAGAAAGGTGACGAGAGATGGAAGGTAGTTGTCCCCAAAACCATAGAAAGAGATTTGACCATAGACTACCACATACGTTATGGTCATATGGGAGCAGTGAAAGTCACGAAAGCTTTACAAGAGCATGTGCATTTTAAAAACATGAATAAAAAGATCAGGAAATACATACAGAGTTGTAATATCTGTCAACTAGCGAAATGCAGTAACGAAAAGCAAGAAGGAGTCATGATACCAATCACCTCAACTGCCAGACTAGAAAAAGTTTTCCTGGATATTTGTGGACCTTTTCCACGAAGTGGTGGGAGGCACCGATACAAATATATTATAATAATGTTTGATCATTACACTAAGTATACCAAATTGTACCCACTCAATCGAGCGACAACCAGCAAGATATTAGAAATAGTTGCAAATAAATATATACCCGAAGTGGGTAAACCGTCAATGATCATCACCGATCACGGAACGCAATTCCGAGGACGAAAGTGGAGGGAAACACTGAACCATCTGGGAGTCAAAACATATAAGACCTCGGTGTATCACCCCAACAGCAACCCTGCTGAGAGAGTGTTGAGAGAAGTAGGAAGGATTTTAAGAACCTACTGTCACAGCCAGCAGAGGAAGTGGGAAGAATATTTGTCCCCAGCTGAAGACTTCCTGAATCTAGCTTACCACCAGTCAACTAACGAGACACCATACATGGCAATGTATGAGAAAAAACCACCCCGGGAGATCACAGAAATAATCAACTTTCCTATCAGTGCTGAATTTAAATTTGATAAAACTCGATTCTATAATAATGCAGTGGAGAGAGCAAATAAATTGAGGCTCAAGTATAAGAAATTACAGCCCAAAATTATAAACTATGAAGTGGGAGACCAAGTACTAATAAAAAATCGAGAACTCCCTAGCACTATTGAGGGCATAGCAAAAAAGCTATTACTATTGTATACCGGACCATATACTGTGACAAAAAATAATTTAAACAATACCTATGAATTGCAAAACCCCGTTACAAAGAAAATAAAAGGTACATACAATCAGACCTCGATGAAAAAATACATTGAAGATTAAAATTATGGAACCAAATAGTGAAAAAATTGCGATAAGGATTACTCGAGTATTGATAATGTGAAAAATGGAAATATTTGTTATAAAAAATGAAGATGTAACTATATGTATAACAGTTGACTATATTGAGATGAAAAAATGCAAGGTTGATATGAAGATTATTATTATTTAAGGGTGGAAAATGAAAGTACGAGTACAAATATAGATGTTAACCACAGAAAAAGAAGGTATTACTATTGTGAAAATTATTATGTGTGTATTAAATGAGAAGTAAATGTATAATTATGTATTGAACATTGAACGTATTGTAATTTTATAATGTAAGAGAATGTACTTCAAGAGAATTAATGTAAAGGATACAGAACATTGTATTATTAATAATATGTACTAGTAATATAAGAAAGATATATAAACGAGAACGACACACAAGATCCTTGGCACAACTATTTCCAAGAGCCACGTCAACAAGTAATAACAACATCTCACCCGTACTACTACTAAAAGAAAAAAAAAAAAAAAAAAGAGAGAGAGAGAGAGAGAAGAAACAAGTGCGAAGTTGGAAAAATGAAACCAAATTAAAGTTGTAATGTAGACCAGCCACCACACACAACCACATTGTTTATAATGTATACTACTAATAAGGAAACCGATACCATATAGAATGTAAACACCAAATACAACCCATGATGAAGAAGAAAAAACAAATGTATTTAAGTTTTATACCTAGAAGAATGAAACCTAAGATGAAGAATATAATGAGATGACGCTCAAGGTGACAACAAAAGAAGAGATTGATCAAGATTAATGAAGGATGAAAAATAATATAATAACGAAGACAATCATGAGAGTATACCAGTGAGAATGTGTAAAACAGACTATCCCTACAATATGTGAAGAATACAGTATAAGTTGAATCAAGAAAAGAGAGAATAAAAATGTATAAACCGCAGATGCGTTGATTGATCCCAAGTATATTTATTATTTGTCGGAAGAACGACCACTATTATTATTTTGATGATTTAAAATGAATTGACTGAAGGGTAATGCCAGCAATCATTTATAGTTATTGAAGGAGATGATTTGCCTCCAGATTTATTGAAATTAGTATGGCCAGTATTGAATAGCCAAAGTGAGCCGCTCTAAACTGCCCCAGCTAATATTTATGTTAGGGAATTAGGGAACTAGATAAACAAGGGAGATAATTACATAGCGAAGATAAATACGATTCAAATAGAAGAAAGCAAAGGGATATATGGACAAAACATGTGAATCAACGTGGAATGTACAACAATTGATGAATTCTTCAAGTGAAAAATATATTATAATAATTCAGAATTAATCAATTCTTAAAGGAAGGCATATGTAACAGTACCAAAATATGGTAGTTACATACTATAAATAAATATGACGTCAAGTATGATAAGAGACATGGGAACATATTTAAATGAACAAAGATAAGTATATAAGTTGTGTATCTACAAAACTAATAATAGAAGAATCCAACAATGAAGACGAGAATGTGAATATGTCAACCTTAATTATAAAACGTAAAAAGAAAATGCCACAAGACCAAAACAAAATACTAATAAATAGACCCAATAGGATCCAGCAGTGAGGGGAATCAATGAAAATAATATCCAGCAGTGAGGGGAATCAACGAGACAAGGATCATCAAGCTACAACGACAATGGAAATAAAATGAAAACAGCGACTACCATGAAATTTGGAATTAAGAAGAAAGAAGAAGGACCAAGAAGAAGAATGAAGAGAAACCAAAGACGTAAGGAATCAATGAACCATATATATTTTAAAGAAGAAACAGTCAGTGACAAAAGAAATAACTATAAGTGTGACATGAAAACCAGTGTGATCATTTAAAGAAACACAAACAATAAAAGTGTACTTAATACAAATGTGAAACCGGTGAATAACTGATTATTTCAACTGAAAACCACACAAACAATTACAGTGAGGAAGTTTACAGTGTGAAAAAATAGGTTAATTTCATGATGAGGCAACAAAGGTTAAAAAATAGTCAAATAAACACAAACAATGAGTGTGACTGATTTAACAAAGTTGTGACCAACACACATAATTATAAGACCACCAGATCAGAACATATAAAACAATCATATTATTGTTTATATCAAAAAACTGACAACAAATAGAGAATATTTGTTAAGTGTCAAACATGACAGGAATTTAGATTCCACAATTGACCAGAGAAAAACATTGTAAGTAATATAAGAAAGATTTGTATTAGTGTATTAGAAGGAGTTGTAAACATTTGTAACAAATTAATGAAGGTATTATGTTAATATACCATAATGGAGTCAGTTTAGGTGTAGGTAGATACTGCACTAAAACCGATGATACATTGTTACAATACCCACAAGGAAGTGACCTATTATAACAGAAAGTGATACATATTAGTATAAATATATGATCATCAAGTAAATATAAAGAAACAATATAATGTATAAGACAAAACAATGTAAACAAAACAAGTCAGACATAGTGACACAGTCAAAGACAGAAATAAGACAATGTACCAATTTAGTTAAGCAAACTACAGTATTAAAACTAATGTAAATGTTTATCAGAATAGTACCAGTAGTGAAAGCAATATATGATAATACTTTGAGAACAAGTTTTGAACATGTTAAGAACAGTATTATGACTGAATTATTGTAAACAAAATAACCATGTATATATGACCAAATGTAAGCTAAACCAGTGTATAGCAAGTTAGTTAAAGAAAATACTGCATTAAATATTGAGAACAAGGTATTACAATTATTACCAGTAGCAAGAGGAAATCTCAGAGCTACTTTGAGAACAAATAATGACCACTAAAACAATCATATTGTACATAAACATTTGAAAACCAAATGTCCAATGTGAAAAAGGACAGAGGTAAACAAACAATGACCAACCAGCTAGTTATGAAAAATATAACTCGTAAACCTATGTAAAAGTAATTGGAAACATTACTAAAAGTTAGATTGATATCCAATGCTACTTTAGGAATACAATCCAAATAGGACAATAACACTTTTGTTATTATATTAAACAAAATAAATACCTATAATGTCATGACACAACATAGACAGAGCCACTACTGAATAATTAGGAGGTTCTGAGTTTATTAAAAGATGACCATTGAATATAACAGATTAATTATTGTGTATGTACACTAATTATAACAATTAAATAATATAATCTATGTAATAAAAATAGAAAACAAGATGAAAAGTTGTATAAGCATTATGTGAGAGGTTTAAAATGATGTAAATACTGAATTGACCACGGTAATACACCAATATTATAGTAAAAAAGTATGTAAATAGTCATTGTTAGTAATACTAGGTAATAATATGTTCATTTTAGATAAGGATATTTAATAATAAGCATGTTTGTGAAAAATCCAACATGGACGCTGAGTAACACCATAGCGAAAATTGTGTAGGAAATAGTTTTTCACAAATTGTAACATAAACCAAATGAGATATAGACTCGAAGTGATTAAATAAGAAATGTTATATTAGATTTAAGAAAAATCTGGTAATACGAACTTATAAAGATAAGACGTACCAAAAATAATAAATAAAATCAATATAATAATATTGATAGTGAACAGAAAATAAGCGTGTTTGGACTTATTTTAATAAGCAAAACGCCCTGAGTTCAGTGATATAAACCGATTAACGATAGGACGTATAATAAGGAAGTTGTGATAGTTTTTAACTTTCGAACTAAAAATTTGTACCGTCGATGACGTGAAAAAGTCTCCAACCCAAAATCGATTTTGACTAAAAATTAAATATTTTAATAAAATATAGGCCTTTTGGGTCAGAGACTATCAAAAACCAACCAATGGAATGAATGAAGTTCATCAGACGAGCGAGAGATGCTCTCGAGGTACATGACAGTCTACGATCGAACACCTAAGGAACAAGCCACGCCACTCCAGACCAGAAAAAGTATATTTTTAAATTAGTGCGCGACATGTTTTACTCAAGTACAATATACATACACTAACCTAATACTACACATTTACTAACGAGTGCAACAGTGCGGATTTGTGTTATTTTTATCAAGTAGATCAGTGTACAATATCGATCTATTTGCGAGTGAATTTTTTAATTAAGAAACAGGGAATACAATTTCAATTAAACAATACTTAAAAGAAAAATAAGAGTTTAGCCAATTTCGAATTTTCGATACTACGCAAGTCATTATGCAGCGTATCGGAAATCAACAACTAAGTTATCAGAATTTAAAGGAGATTTAACACAACATTATTAAAATATTATAAAAAATATTTTAATAAATTATAACGATGTAAAAAATAATGCTTAAAGATAATTATTGATAAATACGAGTGCATTTAGACGGTTACTTGATAAAACGTATTTGTTGAATATTTCGTTATTTCAGAATTTATTTTATTAATTGTATCAAACATAATTCTGATAATCCTATGTTAAAACTTATTAAAAAATAATATGTTTACCTGTATAGCATAAGTAATATTAGTTAATAAGACAAACTTATCCTTATAAAAATAACGGTCATTCTTAACCTCAGAAACCATTACGGTAGCTTGTCATGATGACATTACCGAATTGTTCTCAATTAACATGCAAATTAAAGTACATTGCAAACAAGAGTTTTTTTATTAGAAATTTTTCTCTTGTGAACAAATTATTTTAAAACTAATTATTAACTAAAAGTAATACTTGTTAAATGCTGTACAAGTCATACAGCCTAACCACAGTACTAAAGTAAAGATGCGTGCGCATACCGGCGTATGATAATTTTTGTAAACATCAGAAATATGATACCAATTTTAAATTTTATATTTTGTTCAATTATCAGTTAATATTGTTAATCCTAAATAATTAATTATAGTACATCTTGAGTCTGGTATCATGATATCTCCAAGAACCTTAACGGAATATGGTATATACTGAATTAGAACAACATAACCTGTACAGTAAAATTATTGTAACAACAACAGGTATACCAGAGCCTTGAGAGATCAGATAGAGTTTCATTTGAAGTTTTATTTTGTAATCAGCAATTGAAAGGATTGTTAATTATTGTTTTGTTTGTTAAAAATATTCTCACTTAATAACTTGTTAATAAACCTATAATTTTTATTACCATAACAAGAGTATCATTTTATTAAAAGTAGATTCATTCATTATTTTTAATCAGTTCTGACAGGTGGCGGAAGAATTCAAAAAGTATTAGTATAAATCAATATACTTATCAGATATTGCTGCATTTATTACTGTGTGTGAAAACATGTTAAATATTCAAATTGAATATTTTTTCTATTGTGTCTGAAGTGAATGTATTTCAGACGGAACGCCACAAGATAGAATTTGAATTTCAACAGTGGTAAGTAAATCAGATACACCACAAGTGCGCGGACTATATTTTAATAAGAAGAGTGAATTCTTACGGCGTACTTACAACAGCAAAACATTAACACCAGTGACAGTTACGATTGCAAATTACACCTTTTATAACCAACATTATAGTAGGCACCGGTGCGTGTCTACAACCACACGAAAACACCTAACATCAATACAACATGAAATACATAACTTAAACTTGTAATTTTATTATATTACAAGTTGGCTAGCCCAGCAGTGTGGCTTTAAGGAGAAACACAAGACAGCAAAATATACACAGTATTACTTGTAACTATTAACTACTATATAATATATTATATTATATATATATAAGCAGATTTAACAATATTCTTATTCCTTATCTTATCAAATACCGTTTCACATTTTTTAATAGCTATATCTACTCCATATTTATTAAAACATTTTATAATTTTTCTAGTATGTGAACCTATGTATGTCAATGACCCTGCATAATTCTTTTGTTCTGGTTCTATTTTAGCTTTTTGTATGTTGACCCTTTTCATAACTTTATCCACTATGTTGGTGCTATAATTATTATTCCTTACAATTCCCTTTATCGTTTTTAACTCCCTATCTTTTGATTCGGTCTCTTTTAAACACTTCTGCGCTCTGTAACAAAAGGAATTGATTGCCGCCATTTTATATCTGTATGGGTGGTACGACTCTCTTGGTATAATTATATCAGAATACGACTCTTTCCTAAATATCCCAAACTGTAGTTTCTCATTATCTTTAATTTCTATGTTTAAATCTAAGTAATTTATTTGCTTACCTCCTATCTCTTCCTTAAATTGTAAGTTTTTATCCTTATTATTTACCTCCTTTATAAACTCATGCACTTCTTCTATGCTTCCTTCCCAAACTACTAATACATCATCAACGTATCTAGACCATAATTTTATATTGTCTTTATACTTAGTGGAAGTTATTAATTGCTTTTAAAAATCATTCATGTATATTTCAGCAAGAATAGGGGATAATGAAGACCCCATAGGTAAACCTTTTTTCTGTATATAAAACTTGTTATTAAACCTAAAATAGTTCTGATTTACACATTCTTTAATTACTTTCATCAACTGCTTTTTATACCTGTATTCTCCCATATTATTATCGTTTATTAACTTAATAACTTTATTTACTGTGATATTAGTAAACATGTCCTTAACATCCAGTGATATCAATTTTGTATTTACATTAATGCTAATATTTTCTAATTTTTCTAGAATTATTAGATTTATTCTAATAGTTTTATTCTATATATAATTTATTCTATTCTAATGCTAGAATTGTTTTCTAATATTCTAGAATATTCTAAGAGAAATATGAATTTGGGCAAAATACAACATAGAGAATAATATAAAATTGATAGAAAAATTAGAAAATATTAGCATTAATGTAAATACAAAATTGATATCACTGGATGTTAAGGACATGTTTACTAATATCACAGTAAATAAAGTTATTAAGTTAATAAACGATAATAATATGGGAGAATACAGGTATAAAAAGCAGTTGATGAAAGTAATTAAAGAATGTGTAAATCAGAACTATTTTAGGTTTAATAACAAGTTTTATATACAGAAAAAAGGTTTACCTATGGGGTCTTCATTATCCCCTATTCTTGCTGAAATATACATGAATGATTTTTAAAAGCAATTAATAACTTCCACTAAGTATAAAGACAATATAAAATTATGGTCTAGATACGTTGATGATGTATTAGTAGTTTGGGAAGGAAGCATAGAAGAAGTGCATGAGTTTATAAAGGAGGTAAATAATAAGGATAAAAACTTACAATTTAAGGAAGAGATAGGAGGTAAACAAATAAATTACTTAGATTTAAACATAGAAATTAAAGATAATGAGAAACTACAGTTTGGGATATTTAGGAAAGAGTCGTATTCTGATATAATTATACCAAGAGAGTCATTGTAACGGGCCTATTTTTGTGGTAATAAAGCAGTTTGTATTTTTTCATAAAGTAAATAACATTTTTTTTTCAATGATAGGGACAAAGGTAAATTTATTGTTAGCGACAGTGGTAGCGGAGGTGGTACGACTGATTGCAAATATTGTATGTAAATTTCTCAAGCGAGAACAGCAACAGACAGCAAATTGTGCCAAGGTCAACCAATGACACACAAAAACTGTCAACAAATTATGTAACGGATTGTCAGGCGACATTATGTCAGAGACGATCCCCACGATGGAATTCGGTGTATAATGCAGTTATGTAACAAAACAGTCTGCTGGCGTAGGAATACAAACTTTCAAACAATAAGAATTGGTTATATAACCAAGGCCGCTTCACAAAATAGTGCCGGTGGCCTGTTGCCAGTCTGAAATAACAACTCGCGCGAGTAACACCTATAAGTTCCGGAACGTAATTGCGGGCCCGCATACACGTAAAAAATGTAAAAAAGTGATGTATCGAAATTTTAAAGTAAATGAAATAACAGTTTTAAAAAACATGTAACACCAGTGAAAGTTAAAAAATAATCGATGTAGTGCGTGTGGAGCAATATGACGTCTTTTGGACTGATTTGCAAGATAAGTAACAAAACGGGGGGGGGGGCAGAACAATCTTTAAATAAGGGCAAACACTCAAAATTTTAATATGATTATCATATTTCTATAAACGAAATCTCTGGGGAATTGGATGATTGTGTGTGTGTGTGTCTGTGTGAGAGTATAGAAACTATATAAATTAAGAAGGCTGGTTTGTGTTTCAAAAAATTATTTCTATTTAATATCTTGATTTTTTCTGTTAATTAAAAAGTTTATATTAGGTTTCAATTTTATTTCATGTGAGTTTTTTACAATGAGAATTGTATAACAGATGAAGGAGGTAAAGAGGTAGTTTGTTAATGATTTTTTAAAGTTAAATGATGAGAATATCTAATTGCTAATAAATTTTAAATCATGGGAACCATATAAAGTTTTTCTTTATTTTGAACAACCATTCTGATATCCTGTTCGCCGAAAAGGACCCGGAAAATGGTAAATACATATATTTTTTCATACGTAGTTGGTAATACAACATGGCGCTCGACAAAGTTAGACAGTAAAAATTAAATAAAATTAAAGTCAATAATATTTCATTTATTTTGTTAATTTCAATAAAACAAAACATAACATCGTACCACCCATACAGATATAAAATGGCGGCAATCAATTCCTTTTGTTACAGAGCGCAGAAGTGTTTAAAAGAGACCGAATCAAAAGATAGGGAGTTAAAAACGATAAAGGGAATTGTAAGGAATAATAATTATAGCACCAACATAGTGGATAAAGTTATGAAAAGGGTCAACATACAAAAAGCTAAAATAGAACCAGAACAAAAGAATTATGCAGGGTCATTGACATACATAGGTTCACATACTAGAAAAATTATAAAATGTTTTAATAAATATGGAGTAGATATAGCTATTAAAAAATGTGAAACGGTATTTGATAAGATAAGGAATAAGAATATAGAAAAAATTCCAGTATTACAGAAAAGAGGAATTTATAAATTAAAATGTAAAGACTGCAACAAAGTGTACCTAGGGGAGACAGGACGAAAATTCGCATGCAGGTTGTCTGACCACAAACGTGGAGAAGGTAATAGAACAACCAATTCGTTATATGCAAGACATTTCATAGAAGACAACCACAAGTTTGTTAATCCTTTGGAAGAATACGAAATTGTAAAAGTAGTAAATAACACAGTTGAAAGGAAGCTTAGAGAGGAGTTAGAAATATTGAAAGAAAGAGAAAAAGGGTTAGACAATTTAATTAATATTAAAATTAAATTTGATAATGAAGAAATATTTTATAACATGATTAAGAAGTAAATGAGAGAGGGCAGATAGATAAGATTAAGAATTATATTTCATAGTACTAATTGGTTGTTTTAAAATAAGGGTGTGTGACTGACCCACGTGTGTGGAGAGGAAGAGGGTAGTTTAAAAGGATGCACACACACACACACACACACACACACACACACACACACACACACACACACACACACACACACACACACACACACACACACACACACACACACACACACACACATACACACACACACACACACACACACTGAAACACAAGGAATTTACTAGAAAAATATGTAACTGTACAGATGGTGAGACAGAGTTTAGGGGGTGGGGAAGGGTCATTAATTTTTAGTTTGTTGTGGGTGAGCAGGGTGGGGGAGAGGGGTGAAGGGTTGGGTATTACATATTTTCTGTCTATTCCTGATCTGACGATGAGCTGTGAAGCTTGAAAGCGCTAATCGGAATAATTTTTATATAGTGGTGTGCAATATTGATCATTCTGATTGTGTTTTAATTATTACTTAAACCAGCTGTAGTTATAACTAAAGGAACTTTTACATGGGGGTCTGATGATTTATTCACTCAATGTTTTAGTGTAAAGTAACGACATCTCTTTATTAAACCATTACTATAACAGCTCTACATAAATATTCCCACATAAGGTTTTCTTAATAAAAGATTACAATTTATAAAAGATTTTGTAAATAAGGGGCTCAAAACGTATGGATTTATAAGTGCTAGCATTATCCACGGATCCGGGACCTTAAACTTGTTTGTGAGTTAAGCTCACTTATTCATATTCTATCATACTATTTGGGGGGCCATTTGAAGAATGGACTTAATCTACAAATTTTGTATCAGTGAAGCTATATATATATACATCAGCATTACTCGGTACTACAAATATTTTGAATCCTAAGACATACTACATCTTATAAAGTGATTATCATTAAAGTCTTTATATATTTATTTAAACTGTCTTTAACAATTCATTTGTTAGAATTTTAATTAATCACGGAGGACAAGTCTCCGTGTCACCTGAGATATCCAGAAGTTTACTCGATGTCCGGGTCCTTGGTCCTTGTGGTGTTCATCAGCGGTTGATCTTTAGTGGAGTTAACTTTCCTGTTGAAGTTCCTGAAGTGAGTAGTTCATAATGAAGTAGCGTTAAGGTCCTCAGAAGTCTAGTAGTTAAACATCATTAGTAGTATAAGTGCTGTAAATGTTCTTGTATGTTGCAGAATCGCACATCACATTATTGTTTATAAAAGTTCTCACTTTAGGTAGCTCGTACCATATTATTTTAAAACAACATAGACATCTTACAAATTATACAAATGAGATGTCATCCCTTACACAGTTATTTATTCCTTTTGGTTTTTACATTTAAACTTATTAGCACACTAATTTGCCACTACTTTTCGCTACACGTTGTTATATCTGTCCTCTAAATAAAAACATTTTGTCATTATCCGGGACATGGTTCAAGCGTGTGTTTTCTACGTGAGCGCTTCATCTCGATTGAATTACTATGTTAGGACGGGTCAGTTAATCGCGCGGAGTTTACGTGTCGCAACAAAATAGTTCCACCTTTATTCTATATTTAAGGGTTTAACGTTTGACCTTTTAATTATCCAAACATATTCTTTAGTACAGACTTTATTATAGTACACTATAGTGGTCTTGTTTATTTATTTATTTAATATCAATTTACAAGGATTATTAGTTTGTTTATGGGTCGGTATTCAAGTTAATTCCGGTTAGCGCATGTCTATACAGGGTTAATTAATAAGGGTTTCCCTATCTGTACACTCGCATTCCTTTTTTTTTATTAAATCTCTTTATTAAATATTATTATGATTTATGATAGTGATAAAAATTAGTTTAAATGTGCGATTTATTAAAATTTAAATTTCTCAGTTTTTAACATTTCCTATTTTATTATTTATTTTATTTTTTAATTAATGAAATCATCACAAGAACAATTGAAAATAAATTAACTAAATTAGAATAGCACATTAAAACAAACAGAATTCTTTACACATATTTAAAATAAAATATATTGTTTTAACATTTTATATCGATTAAATTAGTTTGTGTCCTTCACAAGTGACTGTTCTATAGTGTCTGTGATATGTAGTTTCACTGTTTCTGTTCTTTCTAAGTTGATAATCTTTAAATATGGGAAGCTTGTGTTTGGCCTAACCAAAATTATATGTATAGGAAAGGTCTCACCAAAACTGGTTGTTGTTTCTTTCAATGTTAGTTCGTTATCTCCTTTAATCACTCTTCAATATAATCATTTTGTATGATATCAATTACTATTCTTGCTATTTTGACTTGTTTCTCAGATTATTCAAATATTATATTGCAACGATACAACTCAATATTTTTGCATAGGATATTGTGTGTGTAAATAAATTACGAACAAGTCTATATTGGAGGTAATGAAGAATTATTTATTAGCACACAAGAAATGATTGTTTATACGCTATATTTTAAAATACACAAATGTCATGCATAGAATTATATTGTTGTAATAGAGTTTATATAGTTCAATTCAGATGGATGTTACTTGTTAGTCGAAATCCTTAACACTTGGCATGACATCCTCGCTCCACTGCGGTTCCTGCTGCAAATCCTCTGCGCGTCTCACCTCCACTCTCTCCTTTCCGCTCTCTGATGATGAGTCCATCGAAACTGATAACACTAAAGCAGATTTCACATACACCAATTGTCACTCTCGGAATTATTAGCGTTCTCGCTCGCAACAAGTTATTATTATTTAAAAACGTTATTGATTATTTAATCTCAGGGTGATAATGAGTATATTTAAAAAGCGGTATATTGGGCTTACA
The DNA here is from genome assembly GCA_034769895.1 of Magicicada septendecula. Classification (NCBI taxonomy): domain Eukaryota; kingdom Metazoa; phylum Arthropoda; class Insecta; order Hemiptera; family Cicadidae; genus Magicicada; species Magicicada septendecula. Next base: position 172,662,213 of record CM068372.1, read on the forward strand.
CCTTCCGGCAAATCTTGAAGTGTTCCGCGAAACTACAGATTTACCGCGGTCAGTATATCTTCCTATGCGGATATCTTTTACTCACGCGAAAAGCACTTTATATAGTAAAATATAATATAAATATGGTTGTTCACCAGCTTGGTTCTTGACGAATAACTCGAAAAGAGTTCCAAGTTTTAACGTAACTTTAGATTTATACTAGTTCATACAAGAAAAACTCTTGTAGAGGAACACACGTTCACTAGGCAAATGCTTTCGATGAACTGTCACGATGTATGCCATACAACGTATGGATCTTACTGAAATTAGGGGTTTCTGATTGGTCAATCAGAAGATAGACGGGTTGCAGGCAAATCTTTGTATAAGTTGGCGAGAGACTGCATAGATTTAATCTCAAAATTTGATTACTCTTTCATAGATAAGAGTTAATAGTTGAGGTTTTAATTATTAAAAACCACCTTTATAAAATAGCTGAGAACCACAGAGTATATAGAAAATGTAGCTATTTCCATAAATAATTCACTGTCCAAGTTTCAAGCTGATGGGTTAATTAACACGGAAGATATAGCGAAAAAGGTTTATCACACGCGCACGCGCACATATTCACACACAAAGTACATGACATAAAAGAACAAAATTTTACAAAGAATTTGATGTAAAATAAGTCCTTATCCATCATTAAATACAAAACTTACAGCTAATTGACAAAAAATTGTATAAATCCATCTAAAACCTGTTAATGTCCATCATCCATGCTCTGATATACTTAATATAGCTCATCATTCTGTGTTTTGTTGCAATATATTATTTCCGTTAAAAACTGTTACAGTCAATTACCATAATCTTGCTTTCATTAATTTCTAACAATGGACTCGCTTTCTTTTCTGTATTTGCTTTTACAGATTTACTTCACAAAGCTCTTGGCTTTACTATATCTCTGAGTAGGTCTCAGGGTCATTTTACCCCTTTATAATAAATATAATTTATTATAATATTGGATTTTTTTGTTACTTTTCACATGATTAATCTCTATAGACCAGGCTCACTAATTTAAAATATTATATGTATTGCTTAAGTTTATTTTGATGTTCAAATTATTACTTTACATAATTTATATGTCACTCACAGTTAATGCTATAAAAGGTCTATTTTCCTTCATAATTTTACATCACTAAAACTTGTTCACTTTGCACTGTTTAGTAATTAATCACTGTTGTTTTATGTACGGTATTTCACGTTACGTTGCTTATTATATTATTATTATTATTATTATATTAAAAACATTTGTCTATTTTTTATAATAACACTAATCACTGGTTAATTACAATGTCTGTCTTAGGTTCGCAGACCTCTACATATTTCTTTATATTAATACATTAACAGTTGTTCTCTACTAACACATTAAAACTTATATTATACAAGTTTCATAATTATTTGTTCTATCTACATAGTAAATCTAGTGATCTCTTCTACTGGTTAGTGTATGTCATAGTGGTTAAGTCTTGTCATTGTCACTTATTCAGTTAGTTAATGGGTTATATATAATTTTGTTTTGATGTACCTAATACCATGTTTACTTTTCATAATTCTCTGTTCTGTGAACTCTTATTTTTTCCTAAATAATTGTATTTTATTATCTTCACCTGATTTTCAAAATTTTATTCTGCTTTTCTGAATGCTAAATAAAACTTGCATATGGGCATATCTTACTGCTAATTTAGAGGATTATTTTGTGTTCTTCTTATGGCATGATCTTGTCATGTTACAATATATGTACACCTGCCACCACTGTTTTTAAGTTACTATTTCAGCTAAATATGACTAATGGACTAATGTGCTGGTAGGTAACTACGACATTATTTTTACTGTCTTAGATTATAATATAATCATTGTCTGGAGATTTTCTTGAGTAAAATGTGTAAAACTTCTAATGCTGAAAATAACTACAAATCTGTGTACTGCATATCAACAACACTGTGTACATTATATTACAGCATTACATACATGGTTATAGAAGCCTCGATAGTGGTGGGACAGACCACATGGTGGCTCATTGGCACTCTTGTGGTAGACAGAGAGAGCCAATTACATTATAATACAATAAACATTCTAATTAAATTTTACTTTTTGTCTCTATTTTTGTATAACATGAACTGTTACTAAGTGGCAAATGTACTTATTTCAGGCAATGCTGAATTTTTGGAAAGACCGAAATTATTGGAAAACAACCTGGCAGGAAAATACAGCATTACTTCAGATTGATTATATTAAAGTTACTGCTTTATAAGTAATAATTTAAATAAAATATGTCTAGTTACATAAAACTTTTCAATTAATTCATAATAATAGTAATATGTGTTGATCAACAGTATTTCTACATAAACTGTATGATTAAACTTTCTTTGATTCATATATATTTTGTGTTTCATACAAAATAAAGTTACCGATACTTCTGTTAATATTTCGTTCAAGTTCATATAAACCTATGTATAACCTGTAATATTTAGTTTTATACCAAATAACTGATAAACTGCCAACTAGAACAAACAAAACTGTAAAATGAACTCACTTTTCATACACAAGTAAATGAAACATTTATTAATCTGTAAAAATATTATAATGTGTGTGTGTGTGTGTGTGTGTGTGTGTGTGTGTGTGTGTGTGTGTACTGGTATCTTCTTTTCTTTGTTAAGTAACTTGTTAAATTTTTTGCACGATTCTTGTATAGTATATTATACTATTTAGGCTGAAATAAAATAATAAAAAATAAGAACAGTGTACTTACAGAAGTAATTATGTATATATACACACCAGTAATTAAAAAACCCCTGTAATACTATATTTAAGTCTACAATTTAAATATAGCATATTTTTAGAAATTCTAAGTTTAGCCATAGTTTTTGTATAGCGAGCTTCTTTCTTCTTTGACATCGCCTAGTACAGGCAGCAGTAGCTTATTAAAAGTTGTATTACTATCAAAGGAAACAGCTGAAACATCACATCCTTGTACATACATATGAAGCAATTCAAAAAATTAGAAGATTCTCCTTATGATTTCGTCTGTGCATACTTTCATTTCCATTTCCTTACAAAAAATTGGTAAATAGTTAGAAATACTGTACTGTAAGAAGTAATTTATATAAGAAAGAATTAATTCTGTAAATCTGACAGAAATAATTTATAGGATTGTAACATATTTTTACTTATTCTCTTTATTTTTATTGATACACTGATAAAATATGTATAACAAATACCATAATTTGGTACCTCTAAGTACTTACCAATTTCCTCGGTTGCCGGGCTCATATTCTTCTTTTATAAACGTGTTTTTACCTAAGGGGTGCCAGGGTTCATTTACAGTGAGATTTTGAGACACAGATGGTGACACAAATGAATACACGGTATTGTTGAAAATAACCATCAAAATTTAATTCTCTATAAGGTATTACAGATGCGACCATGCGGTCAAAACAATGACGTCATATAAGATGACCCAAAAACAAAATGGCTGTTACTTTTTATATCTCATTTTACTCTCTATACTTCTTTTGTCTACTAAATTAATATCAGTGTAAATTGTATTGCTGCAGCTTAAAACCATTTATTAATTGTTAGTTCGTTAATACACAAACCAATGCCCTCAGCATCTGTGTTTATGGCCATACGTTCACTCGCTCACTCACACACACATTCATCTTTAGACCAGTACATTCTTTTAATTAGTGATTCTGTATTAATGAGCTCATTAAACTATAAAAAATGATAAAATGGGACTTCTCTGCTTATCGTTTGGTGTTGTCCATCCGTTGCTGGTGGGTGACGCCCATGGTGATGGCCGGTGTTCGCCTCTAATCCTGCTGAGTTTAACTGGAGAGATATGTGCACTGATTTTACATTTTAATATTCATACTGTTAAACAAAGTGAGCCTTCATTGCTCCACTATTACTGTTAATATTTTGATCTAGTTATTGTAAACTATTGGTAGAAAATTGTTCACACAGCAATTGTGAGTCTCCTCAGTCTCCTGAATGGCGTCCTGAAGTCTCCTCTGAAGAATGGCGTTGAAATGAGAACGAGGCAAATGTAAATTTGCGCTTGTGTGTGTGGTTCTTATGTCATCCAGCTTTGTCTTACTGGACAATGCCTCGTTGCACGTATTGTAGTTAGTGCGTCATTGTTTTCGGTTATGACAGAACAGTGCTATAGTCCAATCACAATACACATTTTAGTCCTTCGTCACAAACACCGCCATGGCCTTTTCCAATTCCACCACGTCCATCGGCGACCTTGGTGTCATACTCTTGCTGAATTTATTCTGCTCCACCGTATATAGGGACAATGGACCTAACCCTTCTTTGTTTTACTGATTAAACAATACAAAACATTGAAAAATACCTTTATACCCATAATTATGGTACTGGGTTATTATGTACTGTTACAAACCCCCTCAATGAAAATTTTTGTGTCGAAAAACAAAAACTTTCATTGACTCATTCACACTTTCCTAAAAGGATCAGTCTAGATATGTCACCACAACCCCCTGTAATGTTACTATACAAAAAAATTTATCATCACTTACCCTTGGTCCCATGATGTTGGTCGCACCCTCTGACCTTACTGGACTTCTCCTGAGAGATCCCTACACCATAAGGCCATAAGGCACTCTACACTCCTGTTCTGACGCTCCAGCCAGCCCAGGACTGTGGTCACAACACCACAAAACTCTGAAACATTGCATACAAAATTTTAAAATCGTGGTCTAGTACATTTCCATATCTACAATTGATATGTTCCCTTTTAGACGCATTGGTTTGTGTTTGGGGCATTGGTTTGTTTTTTAATTCAAAAGCTTCAATCTCACAACTACAAGACTTTAAAATGAATATTCCTTTACCACCACCAAACTCAATTTCTTCCTTGTAAGAAAATAAACTACATATATATAACTACAAATAACACAATACATCAACAATTCTTTAATATACCCCCAAAATACCTTCACCTAATTATTACTACACATTCAACCTACGACTATTATGGCAGACACTCTTATTATTCAAATTTTGTTACTCGACTTACAATCAGCTATCTATTGCAACATGTATCATACTATATTTTTGCTCAACTTCATTTGTAACGTTAGACTTTCAACTTTTAAAATCTACTATCTTTTGACACTTGTTAACGTCATTACCAATAACAATAAAACATCATAAAACATTAGACCTTACATATTAACATTGTTACCTTTATCTTACATTAAACAATTTACATTTACATGGTTTGTACTAAAACTTTATCACATTTTTATCATCAACAATTCTCTATTAACTTTTATTATTAACATTCATTAGATTCTATACAACAATTTCAAATTTATCCTTACCTTTCAGTTACATTTACCTTCCTACCATGAATTTTCTTTTCTAACCCTTCTATCCTTACTAGTTTGGGTGACTCTCTATTATTCACTATTTTCTATATCTTATTTTGGCATTGTCAATCTAACCTTACTAACCTCTTTTTAACTAACAACCGCTTCTAACCATTTACATATAATATGACACCAATATCTCTATAATAACCCCCTTCACAAATCCCATTTAAAACCTCTGGCACCGCTCATGTTTTGTACTAGTATGTGTGTATTCCCTATCTATGCTCATTCCATCATTGGTTCCTGACCCTTTCAGATAACCCTTTCCAGCATACAACGGTCCTTTCCTGTCCCAACACCTCTCGTTGCGGACTCCTACACCAATACCCTTATTACAAAATATCACCATCAACAACAAATATAATTACCATTCACATTACTCAACTCTACATATAATCACTAACCACTGTGTCCCTAAAATATCTAACACCTCTTTATATATTATCAGTATCTCAACACTTTATTTTTCCTAACTCCCATTAACTCTATTTAACTAACTCCAATGCCCTTATTTATCACTATCCCCAAACTCTTTTACAACATTTCAACTTAATATATCACTAGAAAATTCATCACTCATCTTACAATCCTAAAACAACTCAATATCCAAATATATCATACTTAATCATTTACTAACCCTTAGAATCTGAATCTCATAATATCAGTTAAACTTTCTTCAGTTATTTAAAATCCTACAATACATGTTTACATAAAAAATACACAAAATACACAACAGCAAAAATACACAAATACACTGCCATTAATACACAAAAATATACAATTCACATAATCATTAATCATTTACCATAATCAGTCATAATCAGTCCATCTTAAAAAACACTGGTCACATAATTAAATGTTCATAAACACAATTATAATATCTAACCTCCATCGTCGAATAACAATCGAACCTTAAAACTATATACATTGTTTAATATTAGGTATCTTATACTATCATTATAAATACCTATCCAATTCAAACGTTCATTACTATCCCCAAACTCATTTAACATTTCCTGATTGATCATTGTTCTGTCACCTTTGGTATAGTCTGTTATAATCAGGTATTTTATCAAGTCATTATTATTATCAACATCATCTCCTACTGCTGCCATATCAGCTTCAATCCAAGGTAAGTATTCATTATATTTATCACTTCTATCTCCACCTAACCTTTCAATCAACTCTTCATAATCTCTACATACTCTATATAACTCTATCTCCCAATTATCACACAACTCTCTTTCACAATAACTCCTATCATAACCCCAAATCACATTCTCTCTCTCCATATATGCATCGGGCACTACTATTTCATAAAAACACCTCCTGGCCTCACCAGGTACATCAACACAAAAAACTAAGGGATCATTTAGAGACCACACGTCTCCCACATAAACTCTAGAGGAACCTTCCTCCTCAAATAACAATTTGGAGTCTTTACTCCAACTATAACACTGGGAAAATTTGCCCTCTGCTCACTATACTCATTTAAACTCTTCTTACCCCCACTTTCACTCTCATCTACAACTATCACCTCACCATGAACCTCTACTCTCATTAAACTCTCATTATTACTACCAACATCCACACTATTATTTTTATTTATTTTATCGTCATTTCCACTACTACTTACCTTGTCTTTGTTTCTATCTAATCTGTCTATTTCTCTACTCTTATTTTCTAACTGTATCTCATTAATTCTCTTGTCTAGTTTCTCCTCTAATTGACTCAATTTTACATTTCGTACATTGTTTTGTTTCTTTAATTCATTCTCAAGGCTATCAAACTTTTCGTCAATTTCTTTTAATACACTATTTTGTGTTTTAATTAATATAAACAGATCTTCCAACGATATCTTATTTTCAACTGCTCTAGGTATAGAATTCGCGCTTATTTTATCTAATAAAATAGATTCTGTGTCTGTATTGTTTACACATAACATACTATCATTTCTTTCTGCCATAATTTAACTGTTTAAATGACTATTTAATTTTTAATTATACAATTACTGGTTGCTTTGTTTCATCAACATAACCTCTTGTATTAGGTTATGTTTCGTCTTGTACCACCTTCTGTGTTTCTCAATCTGGCTGTTTTATATAAATTAATTATTATATAATGTCCACGGTTCAGGCGCAATTTGTAACATACTCTTACTTATTCTCTTTATTTTTATTGATACACTGATAAAGTATGTATAACAAATACCATAATCTGGTACCTCTAAGTACTTACCAATTTCATCGGTTGCCGGGCTCATATTCTTCTTTTATAAACGTGTTTTTTACCTAAGGGGTGCCAGGGTTCATTTACAGAGAGATTTTGAGACACAGATGGTGACACAAATGAATACACGGTATTGTTGAAAATAACCATCAAAATTTAATTCTCTATAAGGTATTACAGATGCGACCATGCGGTCAAAACAATGACGTCATATAAGATGACCCAAAAACAAAATGGCTGTTACTTTTTATATCTCATTTTACTCTCTATACTTCTTTTGTCTACTAAATTAATATCAGTGTAAATTGTATTGCTGCAGCTTAAAACCATTTATTAATTGTTAGTTCGTTAATACACAAACCAATGCCCTCAGCATCTGTGTTTATGGCCATACGTTCACTCGCTCACTCACACACACATTCATCTTTAGACCAGTACATTCTTTTAATTAGTGATTCTGTATTAATGAGCTCATTAAACTATAAAAAATGATAAAATGGGACTTCTCTGCTTATCGTTTGGTGTTGTCCATCCGTTGCTGGTGGGTGACGCCCATGGTGATGGCCGGTGTTCGCCTCTAATCCTGCTGAGTTTAACTGGAGAGATATGTGCACTGATTTTACATTTTAATATTCATACTGTTAAACAAAGTGAGCCTTCATTGCTCCACTATTACTGTTAATATTTTGATCTAGTTATTGTAAACTATTGGTAGAAAATTGTTCACACAGCAATTGTGAGTCTCCTCAGTCTCCTGAATGGCGTCCTGAAGTCTCCTCTGAAGAATGGCGTTGAAATGAGAACGAGGCAAATGTAAATTTGCGCTTGTGTGTGTGGTTCTTACGTCATCCAGCTTTGTCTTACTGGACAACGCCTCGTTGCACGTATTCTAGTTAGTGCGTCATTGTTTTCGGTTATGACGGAACAGTGCTATAGTGCAATCACAATACACATTTTAGTCCTTCGTCACAAACACCGCCATGGCCTTTTCCGATTCCACCACGTCCATCGGCGACCTTGGTGTCATACTCTTGCTGAATTTATTCTGCTCCACCGTATATAGGGACAATGGACCTAACCCTTCTGTTACTGATTAAACAATACAAAACATTGAAAAATACCTTTATACCCATAATTATGGTACTGGGTTATTATGTACTGTTACAGGATCTTGCTTGCAGGAATATTTGAATTGAACAGGTGAACCCCTGTGAAAAAGAATACGAAGAGAAATAAATGTTCATGATTCTAGTTTGGTGGAGCAATTTTGAAAAAATCAATCCATATATGAAGTGACAAAACTGTACCTATGAGCATTTTAAAAAACAATTTTTTTTCCTTTTTTTGTACAAAATTGTATGCAGTGAAACAAAATTGTTTAAATTTTGGTTCAGGGAATCTATCCATATCCATCTAAAAATTATATTTGGAAATATTATTTGCTAGGCCATAGTTTGTAGTCTGTATTGACAGATGTTTCAGCCACACCATCGGAAGCCATCATCAGTGTTGGAAACAATTGGCATGGTGTCCACCAATTCACCCCAGTAATGAAGTGAAGACTATGTATTTTATAGCAATAGCTAATGGGTGGACGGGGCTGAAGGCCCATGCATGGTAGCATGCCCGGAGTGACTCCTCTGATGACTGCATGTACCAAGCTCTCTCAAGAGTGTTTGGTTTTTCAAGGTCATGTGGTTGTGGAATTGAAAGCTCCTATTGTTTGCAGCCAGGGGTAGAGGATATCAGAAAGTGAGGTGTTCAGCCGATTGCTTTTTGCGTAGCCTAGTCCCCTGAACTGATTGTTTTTGGTGACACATCCGAGTAACAGCGGAGATACCTCCCTGTACATTTTGCCTGAGAAGACACACTTATATAAACTTCCATACCAGCATGATCTAAGCTGGAAAGTAGCATCAGCCAATCAGCAAGTGCTACCTGATTGGCTTGGGAGCACAGCATTCCAAATCCAATTTTATAGAAGGCTTTCTCCTGTTTGATTCCTGAGCGGTTGATCCAGTATAGGATCTACGACCATCTAGAAAGACTAGACGTGCTGATCCCCAAACAGTTCACCTTTTATGAGATGCACTCCTCCACTCATCAACTGATGAGACTCGTGGAATGCATAACCGAGGCGGGCTGCCAGGGGAAACAGACGCTGGTGTGTTTCCTAGACGTAGAGAAAGCCTTTGACTGCATGTGGCACGAGGGTGTCCTTTAGAAACGTTCGGAAGTCCTTCTCCCAGAGTGCTAAGTTTACTTGACTGGTTGATTTCTGCGAGACCATAGCTTCCGAATGAGGGTCTTCAGAGCGCTTATTACCGCTGGAGTCCCTCAGGGCAGCATCCTTGGACCTCTTTTTGGTGTTCTCGGTGTTCGTCACTGATATGAGTCGGATGACACCACAGAGATCTCCGTTGAGCGGCATGCTTTTTATTGCCACCATCTACATGATCTTTGAGGGTATAGAAACATCAGTTGGGATGTGCTTGTATGTTGACGACCTTGCTCTGTTCTACTCGGCCAATGCAACGGTGACGATCAAGCATAAAATGTAAGGCAATATAGACATGTTGGTAGAAAATGCTAACAACATAGGCTTTTCTTTCTCAGCAACAAAGACGACCTGTGTCCACTTCTGTCAAAAGAAAGGAATGGACCCGAACCCGACGTTAACCATAAACGGTGTCCAGCTGCTCTATAGGCCTGTAATAAAATTTCTGGGGGTAACTTTCAACAGACGACTAACATGAAATGCACATGTGGACGATCTGGCTGTGAGGTTCAAGTTCTCCTTGAACGCAATCAAATGCATCTCCCATATGATCAGGGAGCAGATAGAGAAGTTTTATTGCTCCTGTATGCAATCCAAAATAGATTACAGATGCGCCGTGTACTCTTCAGCCAGGTGATTGTGTTTGAAAAACAGTCTCCTGTTCACAATGCAGGGGTGCGCTACACCACGGGGCGTTCTGCATTGTCCATTCGCACAGCTTATATTGTGAGGCGGGAATGACGTCCTTAGATCTGCAACGTCAACTGCTGTTGTTGAGATATGTAGCAAAAATATTAGCACTACATAAACTATTTTACATAAACCACGTGTTGCTGACGAACACTTGCTAGAGTAAACGACCGCCGTTCTACGTTCACCAGACCAGCCAGCATTCGTGAACTCGAAACAGCCCCGCACTACAACATAGAGGGGCCTATGGTCCAGGCATACGTTCGTGACCCCCCCCCCCCGGCTGCATCGCAAACCAAGTTGTTGGCTGGATGTTGCTAGTAGAAGCAAGAAATCGTGGGATGCTGAACTGAAACTCCTGTGTAGATCAGTTCTTGAGGAATACGTCGAGGAACACACCATTGTATACAGTGGTGGGTCGAAGACGGAGAGCGGTTTGGTTAGTGTGTTTGTCATCGAGGGCGCCTTCCACTCCTGGACACTGCCTAAGACGGCAAGTGTATACACCACCGAACTGTACACAGTGTGGCAGCCTCATCGTCTCTGTGAACACCGAGGTGATAGGCAATTTGTTGTCTGTATGGATTCACTGAGTTTTCTAAGGACACAGTGAATCCATTATTACAGCAGATAATTGCGTTATGCCGTGCGTTAGAACAACTTGCATCACCTTATGCTACCCGGGTCATGTAGGTATTGAAGGTAACTAGAAGCTGACACTGCAAACAAATAATTTACAAAACAGTTGTGTTGTTTATAATGTATTGCAGTATATCTATTGATTTAATAAAAATACGAAAAAATTAACTGGATTACAAATTAACACATTGACTGAGGGACAAATGTTAAATACTTTGTCTTTGACTGCGTTGCTGGTCACCAGGGTACCGTAAACGAACTAGCCCACTGTTCTTTACATATTCCCGGGAGCTTGTATGCAACTTCCCGAATTTAGTTGTCTGTAAAGCTGAAGGATAATTATTGCCAAATTTGTGTTACATATTTTGAATGTGTAAATATAGGTTGTGCCGTAGCACAAGCAGCGCTTTTATCAGGTGACTGGATGCAATTATAATAGACGTCAAAACAAATATCACTTTAGCCCATTGTACGTTACATATTGTAATATGATATTTGACTCGTACTCTTGGTATCTTGTTCTGTCTTGTATAGTTATTTACTATTAAGTATAAGGTTGTATTTATGAAGTTGACTTATGATGAAATATTTTTATGCCCCGCGTTGGAAGCGCCAATCTGCAATATGACGGAATTATTGTGTGTTGTATCTATGTTGTTTGTGATATTATTATTTTATACTAATTGGAATAATTGAATTCAGTTTTGTTATAAATTTCGAAGAGTTTCCTTAATAAGGTTTTTATTTTGTACGGCCCCAAGTTGTTGACTCTAATTTGTAATAAAACAAATATATGATCTATTTAAAATAAATAAAAGGTGGAATTATTTGTTTAAAATTTTTGTTGCTCATAATTGCTAAGCGGAAATAGGCTTAGCCGTTGTACTTGAATAGTGGCGGTAGGATTTTCTAATTTACCTAACCTCTTGTAAGATGCGATGTTTATATTTCTTGTGTTTTATAGATTTTATTACAATTATTCAATTTAATTAAAATACTTCAAGTTATCTTTCATAGGTATTAAGTTTAATTATGGTATAGAGTCTCCCATTTGAGGTTAGTTGACTTACCGTAACTTACTTGGCGTTACGTTTTTTTATTAAGTCTTCGTAGTCGTTCAACTCTTCTTGGCTGTAATAAAATTCTCTATTTTATTTTTTATTTAAAATAAAAAGCAGTTTACTTCAATTAGGGAAAGTATTTTCATTTATTTTTGGGTAAATACAATTCTCATTACTCTGAAGTCGAGTTTATAAAATGAGTGGTTCAATATCAAACCCAACAAACTCCAAATTTTGGGGAAATTGAGTTATTGGTAGCACTGTAATCTGCAAAATCAGCTGAATATAATGAATATAAATTTTAGATTCAAAACATACAAAATCCCTACAATTTTTGCATGTAAACACATGCTTTAGTTTCAAACCTGACAATCTCCATGCTAGGTTGAATTTCAAATACAGCAATCTCCACACTGGCCAATCAGAGAGGATAATGGAGGCAACATGGCTGCCGTTTGCTTACCTATATTATTATGTGATGTATTGATGTAAAGTGGTGTTGTTTACTCATATTTTGAATCTTTTTAGCATATTTTCTTACGTTAAAGTAATTATGGATGTACATAATCTATCAGCAAGTTCTTCTGTAAGCGTTGTATCACCTAGTAAAAGCCAGGAAAAAACTTTCACAGCCTTCAAAATGAAAAACAGCCTTCAATGTGTTTAAAGTGTTTATATAGTGATGTTCTAGCATTCCTTGTTTTTTATGTGATTTTCTGTATAAATTTTAAATGTATTTGTTTATTTCTATTTCATGTGAAATTTAGCTTTAAATGTGCCATCTTCCCTAGAGGCTGATTATTTTTATTTTATTCATTATTACTATTATTTTTATTATTTATTTGCATAATAATCCCATGAAATTGGATGTGTGATCGAGAGAGTGTGATCAAGCATTTAAGACTTTGAAGATTGCATTATGTTCGCAGCCAATTCTCGATTTTCCAGTTTCCAAAGGGAAGTACATCGTAGATACAGACGCAAGCAATACTGGTCTAGGAGTAGTTTTGTCTCAAGTGCAAAATTGTGAAGAACGAGTAATAGTGTATTATAGCAAGACGCTTTCTAAACCAGAGAGGAGTAAATTGCGTTACGATGAAAGAGTTGCTGGCAACTGTCCGAGCTTTGGAGCACTTCCATAAATACCTCTATGGAAGCGAGTTTTCACTACGCATCAACCATTGTATGACTCTTGATATTTAAAAATCCGTAAGGACAGTTGGCAAAATAGCTCGAACGTCTGCAAGAGTACAACTTCAAGGTAAAACTTCGGCAGGGGCACCTGCATGGTAATGCAGATGGCTTATCCCGAAGACAGTGCTCGGAAGATGGCCGACATTGCCACAGAAAGGAAGAGCAGGACGCATATGAACATTTTCAAGCCATCACTGTAGATTTCCTCACAGACGGCTGGATGACACAAGATTTTCGATAATAACGGATGATGGATTGTATCGATCTTGACGGCAAAAGAGGAAGGTCGACGCCTGGATTGACAAGATGTCTGCCATGGTTCCGATGTGCTGAATGGCTACTGGGCACAATGCGAATCTCTTACCTTGCGAACGGATTGCTGAAAAGGTCTTGGAAAAGTGCAGGTGGACGAGACGTGGTCATCCAGTTGATAGTTCCACAAAGTAAAGTGCAGTCTGTTTTGAAGGAGATGCATGATGGAACGTCTGGAGGTCATCTTGACGTCAACAAAGCCCTTAACAAAATACGGAAGCGAGTCTATTGGCTTCATCTTTGCGACGACGTAGAGGAATGTTGTCGGATATGTGAAATATATGCTGCAAGCAAGGGACCACAAACCAGAAGCAGGGGGAAAATGAGACAGTATAACGTTGGATAGCCATTCGAGAGAATTGCCATAGACATTGCTGGACGTTTCCCAGTTACTGACAATGGAAACCAGTACACCATAGCTGTAGGCGACTATTTTACTAAGTGGGTGGAAGCTTACGCAATTCCAAATCAGGAGGTAACCACTGTGGCAAAGACGTTAGTTCACAACTTTTGGAATCCATACGGAATCTATGGAAATCCATACGGATCAAGGGAAGAACTTCGAGTCAAGAGTATTCAAAGAATTATGCCGTGTACTCGGAATTCGAAAGACCAAGGAAACGCCTCTCCATTCTCAGTCAGACGGAATGGTTGAGAGGTTCAATTGGACACTCGAGCAGCATCTTTCGAAAGTTTTTGACGAAAACAAAACGGACTGGGACCAACATATACCACTATTCCTAATGGCGTATAGGTCATCAGTACACGACACAACCGGCATCCATCAAAATTGGTGTTTGGGCGGGAGATTCGTCTTCCTGGGGACTTGATGTTCTGATTAACTGAGACTCAGTCCCAAGAGCGACAGAACTATTCCTCGCAATTAAGAAACCAACTGCGAGAAATGAATCGCTTGATAAGAGGACGGCTGAAGGTAGCCAGTGATAAAATGAAAACTCGGCAGCAATAGTGTGGGTTTCCAAGAAGGAGATCAGGTTTGCTTGTTCAACCCAATGCGCCGTCGTGGTCGCTCACCTAAACTTCAGACTAAATGGGAAGAACCCTACACTGTGGAAAAGAGAATTAACGATGTTGTCTATCGGATTCAACAGGAAGGACAGCGAAAATTCAAGGTCGGCCACCTCGATTCCTGGCCAAATATTACTTCAGACACGGTTTGCCAGTTCGGGATGAACAGACTTAAGGAGGGGGTATTGTTACGAATGGAACCAACTTGAATAGCCGAGAGGGTCCCCGCCCTGTCCTCCCACCAAGTGTGCCAGATGTATCCGGTCCCCCCGTAAATACATCCCTACGTCGCTGGTTTACTTCTGTGCAGAGTTACCGAGGCACACTCCATTTATAAAGATTTACCTTCTGTGAAGTTAACTGCCAAACTATTGTGCAATAATTTGGTGTAGGTTGTACGCGTAATAATGATTTAGTTCTCAGTATTTTAATTCGTCTTTCAAAACTAAAAATTAAACACGGGTTGACCAAATTACCATATAGGTCTTTACGGCAATTAGGCTAATTGTCGGTTTAAAAGATTTTATCAGATTAATTCGGGTAATTCCGTATAGACTTTTTTTTTGACGTATAAAACTAAATGACATATGCGTAAAAAACATACATTTTAATAACAAAATGCGCTTCATAATATTTTGGCCATGGAGTTCAACAGGCCAGTCACAACACTGTTGTAAAGCCCCTTTCAAAAGGAAACGTGAAGACTTAGGAATTAAAAGTAAACTGTATAGACTGAAGGAAACACATTCATCTATATAAAAGTAGTTTCTTTATAAAATTTAACAAATTTCTATTACACAGAAATTTATATGTAAACTAGTTATATATAACTACATAGAAATAGTTATAAACTATTTTATTATAATATTAAAAAAATCGGTATGGAGAACTATACATGACTTCCATGTTCAAGATTTATATTTAAAATAATTTACTTGAATTGAGTTCGATAATTTCTAATAAAATATTCGTAGGTTGAACGAAAAGCTAGCCAAAGGGAGCTGTGATCTGATTCGTGTATTGAAATTGGACTCTCGCTGCGAGTTATCGGTCGAAGGTGAATGATGTCTATAGTGTTATCAAAGTCTTTCCTGTCAATACTATACTAGTCATTTTAACATTAAAAATGTCTATAAGGACGTGTCGCACATTTGAAAACGATCGCTGGTGCGTTATCGAAAATGGGAACCAGTGAGTTTCCATAGAAACTACTTCTTTGTTGTCAATAACGTAGTACACATATAAAACTTCGCTTATGAATGCGACTACATTGAGCTTATAACCTGTACATTGGTAAATGAAGAATGAATTCATTGATTGGTGAATGAAGAATGAATTCATTGATTGGTGAATGTGTCAAATATATCATATGTACAATTTAAATATGGTTAAACAATGTATGTACAATACGCATGAGCGTATTATTATTGTTATAACGGATGTATGTATTCTACGAAGGTTAGTTCAGTGAATAAAGTCTTTTCTAATCAACGTGTTGTCTAACTGTATTTGGCAATATAATTCCAATATTAAATAATATCTCTCACAGGTTATGGGCCGACACTAGTAATTTAGAGATATATAGACGTGTGTTAGTTGTAATTACGTCGGAATTATTTACAGAGAAAAGTTTGTTTACATATACAGGCTCAAAGTGAAAGAGTTCGCGTGCTTAACCTAAAATGGCTACGTCTACGGTTCCCTTTCCCCTGCTAAAGGCAGATAATTTTTCCACTTGGAAATATAGAATACGTCTTGTTCTGAATAAAGAGGGTGCACTCGTAGCATTAGATAAAACAGACACAGAAATCACAGCACTCACAGGTGCAGATTTGACCAGTTTCCAAGCTAAAGACGTAAAAGCTCAATGCATCATCGCACAGTCAATATCAGATAAGTATATTGAATACATAGAGAGCGCACAAAGCGCGAAAGAAATGATTGCAAATCTGGGAAATGTCTTCCAGATAAAAAGCGCATTATCTAAGATGTTTATAATGCGAAAGCTATTGAAAATGAAATTCGTCGATGGCGAATTACAAATCATTTCACTAAATTCGAAAAACTCATAAAAGAACTCGATGGCGTAAGCAAAGTTGCAACCGATGATACCGACAAAACGTGTTACCTTCTTCTGACAATGCCGGAAAGCTTTGAGAGCGTCATTACATCGATAGAAACGATAATGAATAAAGACGCGACAGTATATTCGTATTCTGATGTAAAAACAAGGTTATTGGATACTGAACTCAAAAACAAAGAGAACTCCAATGCAGGTGATAAGGTCGATAACGACGGAAACTGCTCTTTCTACTCTCCAGGTGAATATAAGAATAGCTCACAGATAAGGTACGAAAATGTAATATGTCACACATGTAGAAGAAAAGGACATTTCAAAAATGAGTGTCCATCAAACAAGGATGTGCAAACTCAACAGACGCCTCAGACGTCATATCGCGGCCATGGATATCGTGGTGAGAGAGGGAGTGGAAACTCTCGAGGACGTGGAAGAGGCAAGACGACAAGACATACGTCAAATGTTGCACAGAGCGAAGATGATCAAGAAGAAGAATTTGATTTCATTTCCGCTGAAAATATTGAGAAAAATGGCGCTTTATCCTCAGAATTAATAGGAAACACTCGATCCGTTAAATTCATTTTAGGTAGTAGTGCCACAAATCATTGGGTATCAGAAAATTTGGAAAAGCTTATGGAAAATGTTGAAGAAATGGAGAATAAAATGGAAATAAAAATAGCAAATGGTAGCAGAGCGTGGTTGAGAGTACTCATCACATGTGTTTAAAAATTTCTGTATACAAAAAGGAATAGTCAACGAATACACTTTGCCACATACACAACAGCAGAATGGAGTTAGCGAAAGAATCAATTTCACTCTAATGAGTAGAGTATGAACACTATACGCTGAAACAAATTTGCCTAAGTTCTTGTGGGGTGAAGCAATACGTTGTGCTGCATACCAATTGAACCGCTCTCCAACAGTTGCCCTGAAGGAAAATAAGGTACCCACTGAAGTCTACCTAGGTAAAGTGAATTATGACAAGTTGAGGGTTTTTGGTTCAAAGGCTTGGGCATATAAACTGCCTGTTCCAGCAGACAAGCTAGAAACAAGATCAGTTGAATGCATTATGGTAGGCTATGCTAAAAATGGGTATAGACTATGGGTACCCAAAACAAGTGAAATTATAATCTCAAGGGATGTTACATTTGATGAAATTAACATCAACTATACTAGTCAGAAAGCCTTAGAAGATATCCCACAAATGGTAATTGGAGGTGACAGTGTAGGTGATAAAGAGCATCAAAGTATGAGCGAAGGAGACATCCTGGTTCAAAATGTCACTGGCACCTCACCTGCACTTAGAGACAGCAGTCTAAGCGATACTGTCCAACAGGGTGATCAAACATCACTGCGTAGAAGTGAAAGAATTGAAACTGTTCCAGAGAAATTTAAAGATTATGTACTGTACAAGGATTATAATGAAAGTTTTAGTCAAAATGAAGATGAGATGCACTTAGCGTACTGTCTTTGTGCAGGAGTACCAATCTCTTATGAAGATGCCATATGTACTAGAGATGGTTGGGAAGAAGCGATACAAAAGGAAATAAGTGCCCTCGAAAAACATCAAACTTGGAAGGCAACAAATCTACCCAAAGGCATCAAAGCTATTGACACAATGTGGCTTTTCAAAATCAAGCCTGATGGCACTAAGAAAGCTCGTCTAGTAGCAATAGGATTTCAAGAGGAAGTGTCCTCCAACATTTATGCACCAGTCGCTCAACTTTCCACCATCAGAATCTTACTGTCTGTAGCACTGCAAAATGGATGGGAAATTAAACAACTTGATATCCCTACAGCATTCCTAAATGGCAAGCTAGACACTGAAGTTTATATAAAACCACCCAAAGGAGTAAATTGTCCAACAAATGCTCTAAAACTTATGAAAAGCTTATACGGTCTTCGCTCTTCACCCAGAAAATGGAATGAAAGGTTTAACGAGGCTGTGCAACATCATGGTCTAATCATATCTCAGAATGACTTTTGTTTGTACTTGGGTAAAAATGCTTACCTTGTTATATGGGTTGATGATATAATCATCACAGGTGACAAGAGCGAATGTCTAAAAATCATTGAGTTCCTTAAAAAGGAGTTCAACGCAAAAGAATTAGGAATCATCAACAACTTTCTGGGCACAGAAATCAATGTAAATTAAGAGCAGATCACCATTTCTCAAAAGGAATTCATACAAAAAGTAATCTCAAGATTTGGTCTGGAAAATGGAAAACCGATGGAACACAATTTCCAGGTTGACTTATCTCTACCAGTGGACAAAAACTTACCTTACAGAGAACTCCTTGGTTCACTTATCTACATATCAATTGTAAGTAGACCAGACATAGCTTACGCTACATCTGTCTTAAGTAGATATCTTGATAAACCCACTAAACAACTCTGGATTTCTGCGAAGAGGGTATTGAGGTACTTAAACGGTACTAAGCATTTGAATCTCACATTTCATAAAAATCAAGATACTGGATTAATCACATATTCAGATGCAGATTGGGCAGGAGACATCACCAGCAGAAAGAGTACAAGTGGATGTATAATATATCACTGTAACAACCCTGTATCCTGGTTTACAAAGAAACAAACATGCGTATCCCAGTCAACAGCTGAAGCGGAATACATAGCATGTGCAATGGCAGCGATGGATGTGGTATACTTTCAACGCATACTTGTGGACTTGAAGTGCAATGTCTTAATTCCTTTAATTTATGTAGACAACCAAAGTGCACTTAACATGTGTGAAAGCTATGAGAATAGCAGACGTACTAGACATATAGACATTAAATATCACTATATTAAGGATCTTATACACAAAAAACAAATTGAATTAGAGTACATAAAAACCCAAGATAATGTAGCTGATATTTTCACAAAATCCTTAAATAATATAAAGTTTGCAAAGTTTTTTGAAAAACTCAACATAAAATAGTTTTCAAATACCAAATATTTTCAATTTTGCATTTATTTTTTTATCAACTGTACTCATACCAAAACTGTTCCAAATGTAAATTAAGGGTATTTAAATTATATGGGTATTTAAATTGAGGGGGAATGTCAAATATATCATATGTACAATTTAAATATGGTTAAATAATGTATGTACAATACGCATGCGCGTATTATTATTGTTATAATGGATGTATGTATTCTACGAAGGTTAGTTCAGTGAATAAAGTCTTTTCTAATCAACGTGTTGTCTAACTGTATTTGGCAATATAATTCCAATATTAAATAATATCTCTCACAGAATGAACATAAATATATATATTTTTTAGATTTATTAAAGCATTTTCAATGCCCTTCTCTTTAAACTTTTTCTTTTTTAAAATCGAGTCTTTCTTTTTTCCATTCGTCTTCTGACTTCCTGAACGACGATTCTGTTCACACGTATAATTATAAATTTCTCAGCAAAACATTTCTTCCTTAATACGTTTGTGTCTTCTGTTTAACACCTACCATTCTGATCCATGTCATAACGCTATATTTCACACAGGATAGTAAATAACTAGCCATCAAGGAGGTCAAAATATTTTCCAGGAGAGGCAAACAATTTTTTTGAGGAGAAAAATAATTATATTTTTTTCATACATACACACATGCTCATATTAGTTTGTAATTCTTATGTCATAATAGAACAAAGTACACAGATTGCATTAATTTATTAAAACCTTTATTGCTTCAAAACATGCATAAAATTAATGGCTTGTAAAAGTTAATGTTTGATCTTCATTAAGTAGTGCTCAAGTTTCCAAAGTTTTAATATTATGATGTCCGTAATCAAAACATCAGAGCAGGTTTTAGTGTGTATGAGGGTACACCGTGAACAAAAATGTTCAACATTCTCTATGGAGCGTTGCTCAGAGTAAAGCTGCGAATCTACAGTGTACGTTTCACAGAACAAACACGCGGAAAAGAAGGAGCGCTCCGAAGTCTCTCATGGACCCTGAGCATCTTGCAGAGGATTGATTCCCTAAATCTTCCCTAGATCTATGAACCGTTCCTCTGTAAACACGTGCAGTTACACTGGCCAGCGATCCACAGGAAGCAAATCGCTGTCCACGCTGGCCACCTTTTCGGCTTGCACGCGTGGGTTTCTGCACTTTCCATTTAAAAAGTGTGCAAACGTAAGAAAATAAACATGTGTGAAGCCAGAAATAAGGCGAATGTGTGTGTTAGCGGGCGCGCGTGTGTGTCCTGCTTGCCTTTTTATTGCGGTAATCACAATAATAAAACTTTGGAAACGTAAATATTATATAATTGAGATATGCTTGCCTGCCAGAAACTATATATTTTCACTCATACATGATTTAAATTAAAATGAAAAATTATAATTTTATTGACTGGCAACAAAAGTATTTTATTTTTAACAATTACCATTGTTTGAAAAAGTTTGAATGAATTTTCAAGTAGTTTACTCTTGTTAAAACGTAAAACGTTGCAGGTAAACTACCCCTTCCCCTTAACCGATTTTAGCAAATCAGTAGGCCTAGAGTCCTCTACAACTCAGATACATACACAAAAAATTATTTGATTCTGTTTGAATTTGCGGCAGTTACCGTTCGCCATAGAAAAAATTCTACACATAGACACACGTACAGACACTTTTCGAAAAATGACTTTTCTTCATGTTTTGAGGGTAGTACAATCAGAATCGGGCCTTATCTCGAACACGATTTTTTCCGCCATCACCACACTTCCATTTCCTAATGGAACACGAAAATAAAAAACTGATAGTCAGTCATGATTGCAAGAAACAGGATCGAATGAGAAATAATGAAAGTCAGTGATATCTGAAATAAATGAGTGTCATTAAAATCAATGAGTACTGGACTGGTGTTAATACCAAATCCTTGCCTGTTGATGCTGAACTGCCGGTAATATTCTCTTGTGTCTGGAAACGGGAGACTGTGTGTGACCGATGCATCACCCCACAACGGTCGTTTGAATAACAGTTCAAAGTTCTGTTTGATTCATTACAGTAAACACATAAATGTTAGTAACACAAAACAACAAAAATCCTTGGCATAGATCCAACAGCGGTATACTGCAAAATACACAGTTTTACGAATGTTGTGCTAAATTCAACAACTCGTAAACAAACACTTTACGGTACCATGTTTTAACGTTTGTTCAACGATTGCTCGGTCTGAAAATTTATCGTCTACAAACAGTGGCAGTAGGTCTTGCAAATATCGTAAAGCAAAAGTAATGTAACCTCTACAAACAGTGACAGTAGGTCTTGCAAATATCGTAAAGGAAAAGTAACTTTTTAATTAATTCAAAAAATAAATTGCTCTCACTTTTCAAAACAAATACAGAATTCGTAACTGATGGAAATATTTTCTGTAGCTGGAAAATCTGAAGTTTCGTTAATGGAATGAACAATACTTTTTCTGGTGATAATCACGTTTTATTGATATCATTGTTATTACCAAAGGTTTCGCCTACCGTACGATGTGGCTTCCTCATTAATAAACCAGAGAATTCGAGCGATATACGAATAAATTAATTCGTACACGAGTGATGTCGAAATTTATTCAAACCAGAGACAACAAAACAAAGGCCGGTTTTATTAAGCTAATATCCAACCACAGGCAAATTTATCCAAGTTTTTACACCGCTTTTATCCAAATCACACAAAGGACCACAATCCTCCTTACACCAGGGGGCACAGCCAGGATATTTTTCTTGGGGTTGTGCGGGTAGGACACGTGGTAGGAATATATTGTTGAAGTTTCCCTACAAATCAGTTCGCCGGTAAAGGCTATAGAGCCTCCATGTAAACGACGTTCCAAACACGTTTGGGTTTAGACCTACGCATAGATCTAATTTAAGATTTAAGGTTTGAAATGTTCACTTGCCTTTGGAAATTGTTATAAAGCATCAATCTAAAAAATATGACAAAATTATTAAATACCGATCGAAAAGCAGTGTACAACAATACCGGTACGTGCAGATCAGTACAACAATCTGAATAAGATTCGAGTAGCAATCAAAAGCTGTTGAATACTGAAATTTTTTAAGTTGCGATGGAATAGATTACTGTACTCTAGATATCGTAAATCGAGTTAGATATACTGAGGGCTGAATAATATTCGAAGGCTACCTTTTTCCTACTCACTACAGAGGTAGGAAACCTCATAACCAAGGAAGCACGGAATCTCTTACTGCTTCACGGTCACACTATGCATAAAAAACTAGATTTGATTTATTACACTAGGAACAATTACACATATCTCTTGCCTTTCATCCCCATCATTCACACAAATTGCAGCTCCTAGATGCGTCCTTTATGAAACCGTTCGGTATGTATTACGAGGACGATGTGCGAAAATAACTACGAACTCATCCTGGACGTGTAGTGATGCTTTTTCTGATTACTTCTCTTTTTGTAGCAGCCTACATACAAGCGGCATCCATACTTACAGCCATCAGTGGTTTTATGAAAATTTGTACGTGGCCTGTAGACAGAAACAATTTACATTAGACAACCTCTTGCCAACTGACACTACAGAGGCACTTTGTCTCTATCAGATCAGAACTGTCGGAACGAAGAAAACCTAGAAAATATAGGCCTATCGATGGAGCATTAACCACAGATGATGAGCCCGTGGACTCAAGTGTGCCTTCATCACCATAGCCTGCAACTTCAACGAGCACTAGATTGTTGGCGTGTTCCCCAGAACAAATTATACCAATCCCCAATTGCGCAAATTACTGTAATAAAAGAAAATAACGTAGGTTTTAAACAGGGGTCTTAAAATCTTCCCCTTATGAGATTAATTTAGAAGCTTCGTTGCAAAATAAAAATGAAAAAGTTAAAAAGGAAGTAAGAAAACGATGTGATTTCAGCAGTAAATCGCCATAAAATAAGAGAACAGTAGGTGTACGAAGTGCCAATTATAACCAGTGTCTCACTCTAGTAATTCAGATTATATCATGATGATATAGCAGTGCCTGTATTGACAAGACTTATTCACAGTCAAATGAAGGATGGATTATCTGTAGTAAGTGCCTTAATTGGGCACACAAATCGTGAGCGGAAGTAGACAGCGATGACGATGAACTGGTTCACATTTATACAGTATGTGAACAGATTTTTACGTTAAAAGTAGTTTTTACGTTTCAAATTATTAGTTTTCTTTATTAAATTTGTTAAAAATACAACAACATTTTTTTGACTTTTTCTGTTTTTTTACACAATGAAGTAGTTTTAGGGCCCGAAAACTATTTCATTCTTCGTTTTTTTATTATTAATATTGTAATGTATCAAAATTGTCGTAACACATAAATAATATCAAATACCTAGAATAAGAATCTACCATGTACATGTCTAAGCCAAAATGACCAAAAAACTCTAAAATATCGAAATCACTCATATATCCATGGATAAATAATGTCGAAGTAAACAAACACTGTAGAAGGAAGAATTATAATTGAATGCATCATCAATATTATCAGAAGAGGAAAAATAAACCGAACAACTACGTTAGCAACCAGGACCCAATAGATCATATAAGTGAGGGAACATATCATATAAGTGAGGGAACATATCATATAAGTGAGGGAACAGATAATATAAGTGAGGCAACATATAATATAAGTGAGATAATATATCATATAAGTGAGGGAAAATACCCAATAAGTGAGGAACCTATATATAAGAAGAAGAAGAAGAAGAAGAAGAAGAAGAAACCTGTACATAAGAAGAGGAAGAAATCTGTATATAAGAAGAGGGAAGGTTTATATAATTAAGAAGAGGAAAATGTATAATTAACAAGGAACAAGACAATAACATTAGCAGTGTGAGGAAGACACAATAAATAAGGAAAGTATTTTTAGATGGAACAAATACCCAACTAATAAGAAGATAATAATGCAAGTATGAAGAATACCAGATAAGGGAATCATGATACCCCAACAAGGAAGAACATGAAGAAAAAACAAGGTGACCAAGAACAAGGTGTCGACAAAATAATAAGCAGCCACAAACAGTAATAGTGAGTGACTTATAAGTGCATCGATTAATACCAAAATATCACAATTCCAAACTAAACAACACAAACAATGAAAGTTTATGGAAGATGAAGATAAGAAGTGTTAACAAAGATAGATGACAACCTCAAATAAACAACACAAACAATTAGTGTATTATTTATGAGACAAGAATATAATAAAATAAAACATAAAAAGACCACAAATGTACTTATAAAAAAGAGAGAAATAATTGCTCAATAATGACTGAATTTGAATGTAAAATCCTTAATAAAATATATGTTTAAATATCAGGAGAGTGAATGGTAAAATCAATACAGAATGTAATTATTAATGTATTAAAGGTAAGACAACCTGTAGTAGAAAAACAAAACAGTTTACCCAAACCCAAATGTAAACACATAATATGTATGACAATAATAAGTTAGAATTAAATAATAATGTGTGAACAGATAGTATATAATATAAATAAAATAAGGAAAATATTGTACCAGATAATAGTAATAACATATCATAGTAAAAATATAAGAATTAAGCAAGAAACTAAACAAATCCAAATAAGCATTGTTGTCAATTCAGTAGGATACACATAACCTCAACTGAACAGAATCTGCAACACAGAATCACAAATAACAATTGGAAAAATGCAGACAAAAGTAATTATTTGAGTCAACAACCAAACTAGAATAAATGTGTAACATAGTGAACCCAGTATGAATTAAGAAACACAAATATATACTCTATATTGCTTAAACAAACCATAACCAAATTACCAAAGCACAAGGTGACTATCAGAGTTACATAAAATACTCACTTAAACTTAATAAAGGAGAGGAAAGTAGAATGACAGTAGTAACTAGAATACTCAGTACCTTTTTGAGAACCATTAACAGACATTAAATACATAAATTTATATGAAAATAATAATAAACACATATACATGTCAAATGGGACTAGATGTAAATAGCAATCCTACAGAGAATTATGAATAATTAACACAGCAGGGAGTATTATATACACAAGACAAACAGTAGACAAAGTCTAAGGACACCTTAATGGCTGAAAATACATCCATAATGCACAAATAATAATAAAACATGAATTCAATATGACAGAACTATGACATGGTGTATTAAAACCATACAGTGTAAATTATTATATAACGTTTGTCTCCTCGTTAAACCTCTCTCCGATTAGTGCCAATTTATAATATAACTCCTTCCTCTCTTGTAATTAATGTGCCAATTTATTATGTATCTTATTTTAGTATGTGTTATAATATTGTTAATTATATCTCCTTTCCTCTCTATTTAATATAATTGTGTTAATGTGAGTGAAAATTATGTGTATAGGGTGTAATTCGAAATTTTCGCTCAAGCCTATTCTGTGTTGAAGAGAAAAGCAGAAATTTTTATTGAATTCTCCTCTCTTTAATACCTAAGAAGTCCGCGAATAGCGCTGTGGTTCCAGACAATGGAAATTTGTAGGTTAACCCACCGCGTACGGTGATTATTGGTTACACTCTTTACTTATCTTATTTCTTATTCACACTCCATTAAATCTTATATAAATGAGAAGATATTGAAATTCTGAAATGATTCTTTATTAATATTTAATATTTCTTGTCCAACAAAGTAGTTTCTCTTACGTTAGATACGAAAGGCTATAAGTCAGAAGTAATCGATTATCGATCGGATTCAAGGTTTTATATTATTTTTAGTTATGATTTTATATTTCTTCAAATACAGGGCGTGAAGGTTCTTTCAACTGTTAGTAAGATCAGAAAATGAATAAATAGGAATACAAGGTATTACAATATAGAGTTGAGTTTTTATTAAATAATATTTAAAATAATTGTATTTTACCGTCCGCTCAGCATCGTGACTCGATGAGGCCGTGTACAGATAACCCTTTCGTCTTGACAGCAACGGATCAGCATGCAGATGAATTTGCTCTCGTTAGTCTACGTTCCAAATTGAAAGTAAAGTTTAATTCTTGGTCCTGGGATGATGTAGAAATACCGCTCCTTTTGTTCACCAATGTCCGAGTTTTGTGGTAACGTGCTTCGACGGAATCCGAATCCAACTACGTTTTTCTATTGGATCGTGTAAACTGAAGTTCCAATATTATTTGGTGTTTATTTTCGTTTCGTTTACGTTATAGGATTATATCACTTTATGCAGGTAGTTATTTCGGTTAATATTTACCTGTGGTCCACCATACAATCTTGAAGTGAAATATTTTTTTTTCTATTCTTCTATGTTATACAAACACGCGAAAATTAATTTTAAACGGAGGTCGAAGCTATTTACGAAGAAAAAAAATAAAATAAATACTCCCATAAGGATGCATGCAAAAGTGAATGATCGCCATATTAACTGTGTAGACGGTGAGAAATGACATTTAACCTATCTTGCTTACACAGTCGTTTATATGCGATAACGGCTTCACTGATATCACTGTATACTATTTTTCGAATTGTTTCACTACAGTTTTGGATCACAAACACCACAATTCACAATAGCACCACTAACCTTTTACTTTTCAACATATTTTACGGTTTAATTCACGCGTTATGTAGTGGCGGGTCGTTCGCGAACGGCTTAGCCAGAAAGAAGTACTCCGTCAAGTGAACTATTGACTACAGTCGTTCGCGCCGCTGAACAGTAGTTCGCGTTAGCCACGCTCCAATCGGCCATTTACAAAACTAATCAGCGGTTTTTGGATTTGTAAAAGTCTATCAGTTCCGATGAATCGGAACAGAGTGAGAGAACAGACTATTTGAAACTTTTGTTTTATTGTCTGATTCATTGTTTGATTGTTCTTTCGGCAAATTTTGGGATAAGTGTGATAAAAATAAATTCTTGGATTTCGTTGTCCATGACGTGTCCGTTACTTAACTAAATATCACTATAATATTGACGACTCGGAACACTAAGTTTTTTATAAGTAAAAACGTAAAGTTTTACCTTACAGCCTAAACCGGCTTTCACCTATAGAAGGCTTCATCAGAGGCTGTCGTAAGTAGCGCTGTTCGTCTTGTTGTTGGCGACGAGATAGTTTTTCGAAAGATCGAAGCTGTGTGTGTGTGGTGAGATGTGTTAGAATAATGCGCGCGATTTGAATTGTGTCTGTTCGTTTAGGATGAACGACATTCTACGACATCTACCAGAGGATATTCTTTCAAACGGCAATCTTATTGAAGAAGTATTCGGAGACTGTCTGGCTAATAACAGATATGAAGATATGACGGAGAGGGCTATACCATTAAATAAAGATGTTAATAAAATTAATGCAGAAATTATTGAAAAGCTTCCTAGAGAGTACAAGGTTTACAAAAGTTATGATTCTGTCAAAGATCAAACAGAAGGAGGTATCGAATTTACTTCTGAATTCCCGTCGAAATGGCTGATCTACCACCACATGAACTGAAACTTACAAAAAATTCAATAATAATGCTCTTGTGAAACTTGGATGTACTATGCAACGGCATCAGTTCCACGTAAGACCTGCTTTTGCTATCACCATCCACAAAGCTCAAGGACAAACATTTGAATTCGTTGGTATCTTCTTACTTATATCAGTTTTTATGCGTGGAATGTTGTACGTAGCATTTTCTAGAGTAAAAAGACGAAGCAGCTTAAAAGTTCTTTTGCCACCACAAAATCCTCACCATACACGAAATGTTGTATGGAAAGAAATACTAAATACTAGAAGACTAGAAATACTGGAAGACTTTAGTATAACTTTCCAATAATTTTGTATTATTCTATTTACTTGAATTTTTATATATGTATAATGCAATTGCTATTATTTAAAATTTGTATACAATATACGTATAGTTTCTGTTTATGTTTACAAATCCTAGACAATTTAATGTAAAAATTACACATATATAAATTATAAATTAATTATTTAACGGTATAACAAAATTATTCCTTATAATTTGATACCCTGTATTTTCATGTCAGGGTACTTTATTACGATTTTCTGTATATTTCAACCCTCAGAAGAATATTTTATGAAAAATTGTGTACACATCGATTAATGGTAAAACAGTGTACCTTCATATTAAATTTTATTACAATCATCCAGATGTTAGCCCGAAAATGCGTTACAAATAAACGGAGGCACAGCTGGACGATAGAATTAAACCAAAACTTCATTTCGACAGGTCAAGTAATCTAAAAGTTTGGTAGTTTCAAACATACAGTGACTAACAACAGAGAATTTACTTCAGTGTGATTAATCTTAAATGAATACAAGCACAAAAAATTAATCTCATCCATAGCACTTACTGGCAAATCTCCATTGCCAACTTTTAATAAATATTCAGCAAAGTCTCTTTCCTTTAGATCCACACGCATATTTTCTGTCAGTGAAAAGAAGTTAAAATGGCGCCAAAGACTGCTTTTCTTAATCGAAAGGTCTACCAACTCACTGCGGTTAGCACGAGGTTGAGCGTTTTACTCTGTAATAAAACGTACCTTTATGTTCTAATTCACAAAGAAGCAACAGCAACAGTTTCAAAAAACTCATAAATTATTATTAACTTTAGCTTACTAAAAACCTTTTTCGAACGTTTCAATACAAACCCTTGAATTGTTTGTCCATGACGTGTCCGTATATTAATACTTACCTCAGAGAACACGGAAAACGCAAGAGCGTACAGGGAACACGTTATAAATTAAATACGTAATACGTTATTGCTCGCTTAATATTATTAAATAGAGTATACAATTATTGCTCGTCTCAACTCTTATTTTGTTTATTTACATTTATTGCAACAGCTATTTATTCTTCTTCATATATAATGTTGTGATGTTATAGGCCTACAACTTGTTTCTTGTAACATTCTTGTAGCAAGCAGTGTACACTACTTCAGAAGAAACAAATTGTATAACATCACAACATTATATAATTGCTGCAAGAAACTTCGAGTTAACTATATAGAAAATGATGATTCTTCATATTGTTACGACGGTCTACTCTATCATCGTAGGTAGGCCTACAGTGGAAACAAAATAAGTACAAGACAACAATTAAGTCACTAATCACACCTTTAATTTTTACAGTAAAACAGTTCGTAATTACCAACACAGTCTACTACAACAAATCAAATCAAAATGGTTCACACGCAACTAAATGTCACTAATATTAACACAATTGTATTATGCTACAATAAATTGTAATTATACCGCCCGATTATAAAACGCAACACTTCACTAATAACTGCTTGAACATACACAGTAATCTCACTTATAACTCTCGAACCGCTCTGTAAATATCTCGCACTAAAACTGAAAACTAAAGCCGCTACCGCCATGTATTTATAGTCCCGCTCACACACCAGAAGCTTCAAAACTGCGTCTTATCTCTCGTGTGAACTACGTAATTAACTGCAGCCTTGACACAGGCCGAGCGCCCGGCACAGTCGAGAAGATTCTCGCAAAATGCGTATAGTAGCACGTACCCCACAGTGAAAGTTTAAGTTAGTTTGGTAATTCTCAAAAGAGAAATTTTACCTTCTCCACTCTGTCCTAAGGTAGTGGTCGGCAGTGAAAACTGCTATCACAACTTCCTTAGCTGAAGAGGCGAACTGAAGCCGAAACAGAGACAAGCAAAAATAACCAGAGCGTAATGCTTGTGTTTGTCAAGCAATCTTTGTCAAACGGTAGTCCTTCAAAGCATTTAGTGAGAATTACCAAATTGTAATTTTGATAGAAAACTCCTCAGTGCCAAACTTCGCTTGTACTTTGTCTTTCGACTTTGACTCGCGTACTTTGTTCAACATTAAATTAGTATTCCCAAAGAGAGATAGACCTATAAACTCTCTTATTTTCTTTTAAACAGTAAAAGCTGAAAATCACAGTGTAAAGTAACATTGTTAATACTTTTCTAAAACTAATTTATCTAAAACTTTGTGGTAGTTATCGATAGTATGAAAATCGCAACTGAACTATCGATAGTAAACATTTCGAAAAACCCCGCGGCGACGTCACAACGATTAACCAATGGCATAGGTCTGATGCAAATAACCTGCGAATTCATTAAAACCGCCTTATAAAGCTGATGTTGATTGGTAGATATAAAAAAAAGCGCGTTTATACACCGTTAATTTTAAAATTTTGCATATTCTCAATTGTCATTGGTTGCTAATGTGTGGGTGTCAGGAATCGGCGGCAACAGTACTGTATTCTCAGTTCCGTTGTTGTAACGAACCTCGTAAGATACGGTTATCGTGTATTTAATTATTTTGTGAATTCAGTGTTTTCATTTGTGTTATTGTGTGGTGTTATTACTAATTATTATTTCTGTTGTTTAGGGTTATTATTATAATATACCATATATTATTTATTTAACATTTTACACTGAAATGGCCTGCAATGATAGTGCGGTGGGATGTCAGACGAATGGATTCGAATGACAGAGTCTGAGATTATTGACTTTTTAATTTCCCACGAGGTTATTAAACGGTCAATAAATTGTCCTTCGTGTGGGTCCTCGTCGTCGACCTACAGTTTTTGTCGAGAAGTTTTTATTTTCGACGCCCAGCGCACTTCAGCTAAGCTGGGGGGCCCTGGAAAGACTGTAGAAGTCGACGAAGCCAAATTTTGCCGTCTGAAATATAATCGGGGCAGGTTCATTGAAGGACAGTGGGTGTTCGGGGGAGTGGAACGCGGTTCTGGCAAGTGTTTTTGGTAAACCGTGTTTTTTGATACCGGTTGAGCGCCGGGATTCCGCTACTCTCCTCAAAATAATTGAGGAGTGGATTAAGGTAAGAGTTTCATCTTTTCATAATTATGGTAATGCATGCATTTCATGTGAGCGCGCGCGCGCGCGCGTGTGTGTGTGTGTGTGAAATATTTCTTTTTCTATTCTATGTTATATAAACACGGGAAAAATAATTTTAAACGGTGGTCGAACCTATTGACGAAAAAATAAATAAAATAATTACTCCCATAAGACGCCAAAGAACGCCATATTAACTGTGACAAATTACATTTAAAGATTTTTTTAATTTTATTTAGTAGTAGAAAAACGCGTGTTATTTGGCGCGTAAATTTGATGAACTTAAGTCACAGGTAATCCGCGCATGACGTCATGACTCGTCATTCGCTGTCTATTACTGTGCCGTCGCCCGACTACGGTGATCCGACTCAGTTAATATGGCGATCATTCACTTTCCATGCGCGCTTATGGGAGTATTTATTTTATTTTTTTTCTTCGTAAATAGCTTCGACCCCCGTTTAAAATTAATTTTCGCGTGTTTAGATAACATAGAAGAAATCATCACAAGAACAATTGAAAATAAATTAACTAAATTAGAATAGCACATTAAAACAAACAGAATTCTTTACACATATTTAAAATAAAATATATTGTTTTAACATTTTATATCGATTAAATTAGTTTGTGTCCTTCACAAGTGACTGTTCTATAGTGTCTGTGATATGTAGTTTCACTGTTTCTGTTCTTTCTAAGTTGATAATCTTTAAATATGGGAAGCTTGTGTTTGGCCTAACCAAAATTATATGTATAGGAAAGGTCTCACCAAAACTGGTTGTTGTTTCTTTCAATGTTAGTTCGTTATCTCCTTTAATCACTCTTCAATATAATCATTTTGTATGATATCAATTACTATTCTTGCTATTTTGACTTGTTTCTCAGATTATTCAAATATTATATTGCAACGATACAACTCAATATTTTTGCATAGGATATTGTGTGTGTAAATAAATTACGAACAAGTCTATATTGGAGGTAATGAAGAATTATTTATTAGCACACAAGAAATGATTGTTTATACGCTATATTTTAAAATACACAAATGTCATGCATAGAATTATATTGTTGTAATAGAGTTTATATAGTTCAATTCAGATGGATGTTACTTGTTAGTCGAAATCCTTAACACTTGGCATGACATCCTCGCTCCACTGCGGTTCCTGCTGCAAATCCTCTGCGCGTCTCACCTTCACTCTCTCCTTTCCGCTCTCTGATGATGAGTCCATCGAAACTGATAACACTAAAGCAGATTTCACATACACCAATTGTCACTCTCGGAATTATTAGCGTTCTCGCTCGCAACAAGTTATTATTATTTAAAAACGTTATTGATTATTTAATCTCAGGGTGATAATGAGTATATTTAAAAAGCGGTATATTGGGCTTACACCTTCCGGCAAATCTTGAAGTGTTCCGCGAAACTACAGATTTACCGCGGTCAGTATATCTTCCTATGCGGATATCTTTTACTCACGCGAAAAGCACTTTATATAATAAAATATAATATAAATATGGTTGTTCACCAGCTTGGTTCTTGACGAATAACTCGAAAAGAGTTCCAAGTTTTAACGTAACTTTAGATTTATACTAGTTCATACAAGAAAAACTCTTGTAGAGGAACACACGTTCACTAGGCAAATGCTTTCGATGAACTGTCACGATGTATGCCATACAACGTATGGATCTTACTGAAATTAGGGGTTTCTGATTGGTCAATCAGAAGATAGACGGGTTGCAGGCAAATCTTTGTATAAGTTGGCGAGAGACTGCATAGATTTAATCTCAAAATTTGATTACTCTTTCATAGATAAGAGTTAATAGTTGAGGTTTTAGTTATTAAAAACCACCTTTATAAAATAGCTGAGAACCACAGAGTATATAGAAAATGTAGCTATTTCCATAAATAATTCACTGTCCAAGTTTCAAGCTGATGGGTTAATTAACACGGAAGATATAGCGAAAAAGGTTTATCACACGCGCACGCGCACATATTCACACACAAAGTACATGACATAAAAGAACAAAATTTTACAAAGAATTTGATGTAAAATAAGTCCTTATCCATCATTAAATACAAAACTTACAGCTAATTGACAAAAAATTGTATAAATCCATCTAAAACCTGTTAATGTCCATCATCCATGCTCTGATATACTTAATATAGCTCATCATTCTGTGTTTTGTTGCAATATATTATTACCGTTAAAAACTGTTACAGTCAATTACCATAATCTTGCTTTCATTAATTTCTAACAATGGACTCGCTTTCTTTTCTGTATTTGCTTTTACAGATTTACTTCACAAAGCTCTTGGCTTTACTATATCTCTGAGTAGGTCTCAGGGTCATTTTACCCCTTTATAATAAATATAATTTATTATAATATTGGATTTTTTTGTTACTTTTCACATGATTAATCTCTATAGACCAGGCTCACTAATTTAAAATATTATATGTATTGCTTAAGTTTATTTTGATGTTCAAATTATTACTTTACATAATTTATATGTCACTCACAGTTAATGCTATAAAAGGTCTATTTTCCTTCATAATTTTACATCACTAAAACTTGTTCACTTTGCACTGTTTAGTAATTAATCACTGTTGTTTTATGTACGGTATTTCACGTTACGTTGCTTATTATATTATTATTATTATTATATTAAAAACATTTGTCTATTTTTTATAATAACACTAATCACTGGTTAATTACAATGTCTGTCTTAGGTTCGCAGACCTCTACATATTTCTTTATATTAATACATTAACAGTTGTTCTCTACTAACACATTAAAACTTATATTATACAAGTTTCATAATTATTTGTTCTATCTACATAGTAAATCTAGTGATCTCTTCTACTGGTTAGTGTATGTCATAGTGGTTAAGTCTTGTCATTGTCACTTATTCAGTTAGTTAATGGGTTATATATAATTTTGTTTTGATGTACCTAATACCATGTTTACTTTTCATAATTCTCTGTTCTGTGAACTCTTATTTTTTCCTAAATAATTGTATTTTATTATCTTCACCTGATTTTCAAAATTTTATTCTGCTTTTCTGAATGCTAAATAAAACTTGCATATGGGCATATCTTACTGCTAATTTAGAGGATTATTTTGTGTTCTTCTTATGGCATGATCTTGTCATGTTACAATATATGTACACCTGCCACCACTGTTTTTAAGTTACTATTTCAGCTAAATATGACTAATGGACTAATGTGCTGGTAGGTAACTACGACATTATTTTTACTGTCTTAGATTATAATATAATCATTGTCTGGAGATTTTCTTGAGTAAAATGTGTAAAACTTCTAATGCTGAAAATAACTACAAATCTGTGTACTGCATATCAACAACACTGTGTACATTATATTACAACATTACATACATGGTTATAGAAGCCTCGATAGTGGTGGGACAGACCACATGGTGGCTCATTGGCACTCTTGTGGTAGACAGAGAGAGCCAATTACATTATAATACAATAAACATTCTAATTAAATTTTACTTTTTGTCTCTATTTTTGTATAACATGAACTGTTACTAAGTGGCAAATGTACTTATTTCAGGCAATGCTGAATTTTTGGAAAGACCGAAATTATTGGAAAACAACCTGGCAGGAAAATACAGCATTACTTCAGATTGATTATATTAAAGTTACTGCTTTATAAGTAATAATTTAAATAAAATATGTCTAGTTACATAAAACTTTTCAATTAATTCATAATAATAGTAATATGTGTTGATCAACAGTATTTCTACATAAACTGTATGATTAAACTTTCTTTGATTCATATATATTTTGTGTTTCATACAAAATACAGTTACCGATACTTCTGTTAATATTTCGTTCAAGTTCATATAAACCTATGTATAACCTGTAATATTTAGTTTTATACCAAATAACTGATAAACTGCCAACTAGAACAAACAAAACTGTAAAATGAACTCACTTTTCATACACAAGTAAATGAAACATTTATTAATCTGTAAAAATATTATAATGTGTGTGTGTGTGTGTGTGTGTGTGTGTGTGTGTGTGTGTGTGTGTACTGGTATCTTCTTTTCTTTGTTAAGTAACTTGTTAAATTTTTTGCACGATTCTTGTATAGTATATTATACTATTTAGGCTGAAATAAAATAATAAAAAATAAGAACAGTGTACTTACAGAAGTAATTATGTATATATACACACCAGTAATTAAAAAACCCCTGTAATACTATATTTAAGTCTACAATTTAAATATAGCATATTTTTAGAAATTCTAAGTTTAGCCATAGTTTTTGTATAGTGAGCTTCTTTCTTCTTTGACATCGCCTAGTACAGGCAGCAGTAGCTTATTAAAAGTTGTATTACTATCAAAGGAAACAGCTGAAACATCACATCCTTGTACATACATATGAAGCAATTCAAAAAATTAGAAGATTCTCCTTATGATTTCGTCTGTGCATACTTTCATTTCCATTTCCTTACAAAAAATTGGTAAATAGTTAGAAATACTGTACTGTAAGAAGTAATTTATATAAGAAAGAATTAATTCTGTAAATCTGACAGAAATAATTTATAGGATTGTAACATATTTTTACTTATTCTCTTTATTTTTATTGATACACTGATAAAATATGTATAACAAATACCATAATTTGGTACCTCTAAGTACTTACCAATTTCCTCGGTTGCCGGGCTCATATTCTTCTTTTATAAACGTGTTTTTACCTAAGGGGTGCCAGGGTTCATTTACAGCGAGATTTTGAGACACAGATGGTGACACAAATGAATACACGGTATTGTTGAAAATAACCATCAAAATTTAATTCTCTATAAGGTATTACAGATGCGACCATGCGGTCAAAACAATGACGTCATATAAGATGACCCAAAAACAAAATGGCTGTTACTTTTTATATCTCATTTTACTCTCTATACTTCTTTTGTCTGCTAAATTAATATCAGTGTAAATTGTATTGCTGCAGCTTAAAACCATTTATTAATTGTTAGTTCGTTAATACACAAACCAATGCCCTCAGCATCTGTGGTTATGGCCATACGTTCACTCGCTCACTCTCACACACATTCATCTTTAGACCAGTACATTCTTTTAATTAGTGATTCTGTATTAATGAGCTCATTAAACTATAAAAAATGATAAAGTGGGACTTCTCTGCTTATCGTTTGGTGTTGTCTATCCGTTGCTGGTGGGTGACGCCCATGGTGATGGCCGGTGTTCGCCTCTAATCCTGCTGAGTTTAACTGGAGAGATATGTGCACTGATTTTACATTTTTAATATTCATACTGTTAAACAAAGTGAGCCTTCATTGCTCCACTATTACTGTTAATATTTTGATCTAGTTATTGTAAACTATTGGTAGAAAATTGTTCACACAGCAATTGTGAGTCTCCTCAGTCTCCTGAATGGCGTCCTGAAGTCTCCTCTGAAGAATGGCGTTGAAATGAGAACGAGGCAAATGTAAATTTGCGCTTGTGTGTGTGGTTCTTATGTCATCCAGCTTTGTCTTACTGGACAACGCCTCGTTGCACGTATTGTAGTTAGTGCGTCATTGTTTTCGGTTATGACAGAACAGTGCTATAGTCCAATCACAATACACATTTTAGTCCTTCGTCACAAACACCGCCATGGCCTTTTCCAATTCCACCACGTCCATCGGCGACCTTGGTGTCATACTCTTGCTGAATTTATTCTGCTCCACCGTATATAGGGACAATGGACCTAACCCTTCTTTGTTTTACTGATTAAACAATACAAAACATTGAAAAATACCTTTATACCCATAATTATGGTACTGGGTTATTATGTACTGTTACAAACCCCCTCAATGAAAATTTTTGTGTCGAAAAACAAAAACTTTCATTGACTCATTCACACTTTCCTAAAAGGATCAGTCTAGATATGTCACCACAACCCCCTGTAATGTTACTATACAAAAAAATTTATCATCACTTACCCTTGGTCCCATGATGTTGGTCGCACCCTCTGACCTTACTGGACTTCTCCTGAGAGATCCCTACACCATAAGGCCATAAGGCACTCTACACTCCTGTTCTGACGCTCCAGCCAGCCCAGGACTGTGGTCACAACACCACAAAACTCTGAAACATTGCATACAAAATTTTAAAATCGTGGTCTAGTACATTTCCATATCTACAATTGATATGTTCCCTTTTAGACGCATTGGTTTGTGTTTGGGGCATTGGTTTGTTTTTTAATTCAAAAGCTTCAACCTCACAACTACAAGACTTTAAAATGAATATTCCTTTACCACCACCAAACTCAATTTCTTCCTTGTAAGAAAATAAACTACATATATATAACTACAAATAACACAATACATCAACAATTCTTTAATATACCCCCAAAATACCTTCACCTAATTATTACTACACATTCAACCTACGACTATTATGGCAGACACTCTTATTATTCAAATTTTGTTACTCGACTTACAATCAGCTATCTATTGCAACATGTATCATACTATATTTTTGCTCAACTTCATTTGTAACGTTAGACTTTCAACTTTTAAAATCTACTATCTTTTGACACTTGTTAACGTCATTACCAATAACAATGAAACATCATAAAACATTAGACCTTACATATTAACATTGTTACCTTTATCTTACATTAAACAATTTACATTTACATGGTTTGTACTAAAACTTTATCACATTTTTATCATCAACAATTCTCTATTAACTTTTATTATTAACATTCATTAGATTCTATACAACAATTTCAAATTTATCCTTACCTTTCAGTTACATTTACCTTCCTACCATGAATTTTCTTTTCTAACCCTTCTATCCTTACTAGTTTGGGTGACTCTCTATTATTCACTATTTTCTATATCTTATTTTGGCATTGTCAATCTAACCTTACTAACCTCTTTTTAACTAACAACCGCTTCTAACCATTTACATATAATATGACACCAATATCTCTATAATAACCCCCTTCACAAATCCCATTTAAAACCTCTGGCACCGCTCATGTTTTGTACTAGTATGTGTGTATTCCCCATCTATGCTCATTCCATCATTGGTTCCTGACCCTTTCAGATAACCCTTTCCGGCATACAACGGTCCTTTCCTGTCCCAACACCTCTCGTTGCGGACTCCTACACCAATACCCTTATTACAAAATATCACCATCAACAACAAATATAATTACCATTCACATTACTCAACTCTACATATAATCACTAACCACTGTGTCCCTAAAATATCTAACACCTCTTTATATATTATCAGTATCTCAACACTTTATTTTTCCTAACTCCCATTAACTCTATTTAACTAACTCCAATGCCCTTATTTATCACTATCCCCAAACTCTTTTACAACATTTCAACTTAATATATCACTAGAAAATTCATCACTCATCTTACAATCCTAAAACAACTCAATATCCAAATATATCATACTTAATCATTTACTAACCCTTAGAATCTGAATCTCATAATATCAGTTAAACTTTCTTCAGTTATTTAAAATCCTACAATACATGTTTACATACAAAATACACAAAATACACAACAGCAAAAATACACAAATACACTGCCATTAATACACAAAAATATACAATTCACATAATCATTAATCATTTACCATAATCAGTCATAATCAGTCCATCTTAAAAAACACTGGTCACATAATTAAATGTTCATAAACACAATTATAATATCTAACCTCCATCGTCGAATAACAATCGAACCTTAAAACTATATACATTGTTTAATATTAGGTATCTTATACTATCATTATAAATACCTATCCAATTCAAACGTTCATTACTATCCCCAAACTCATTTAACATTTCCTGATTGATCATTGTTCTGTCACCTTTGGTATAGTCTGTTATAATCAGGTATTTTATCAAGTCATTATTATTATCAACATCATCTCCTACTGCTGCCATATCAGCTTCAATCCAAGGTAAGTATTCATTATATTTATCACTTCTATCTCCACCTAACCTTTCAATCAACTCTTCATAATCTCTACATACTCTATATAACTCTATCTCCCAATTATCACACAACTCTCTTTCACAATAACTCCTATCATAACCCCAAATCACATTCTCTCTCTCCATATATGCATCGGGCACTACTATTTCATAAAAACACCTCCTGGCCTCACCAGGTACATCAACACAAAAAACTAAGGGATCATTTAGAGACCACACGTCTCCCACATAAACTCTAGAGGAACCTTCCTCCTCAAATAACAA
Organism: Magicicada septendecula; assembly: GCA_034769895.1. Lineage (NCBI taxonomy): Eukaryota > Metazoa > Arthropoda > Insecta > Hemiptera > Cicadidae > Magicicada > Magicicada septendecula. The sequence continues at coordinate 172,702,208 of CM068372.1, forward strand.
TTTGGAGTCTTTACTCCAACTATAACACTGGGAAAATTTGCCCTCTGCTCACTATACTCATTTAAACTCTTCTTACCCCCACTTTCACTCTCATCTACAACTATCACCTCACCATGAACCTCTACTCTCATTAAACTCTCATTATTACTACCAACATCCACACTATTATTTTTATTTATTTTATCGTCATTTCCACTACTACTTACCTTGTCTTTGTTTCTATCTAATCTGTCTATTTCTCTACTCTTATTTTCTAACTGTATCTCATTAATTCTCTTGTCTAGTTTCTCCTCTAATTGACTCAATTTTACATTTCGTACATTGTTTTGTTTCTTTAATTCATTCTCAAGGCTATCAAACTTTTCGTCAATTTCTTTTAATACACTATTTTGTGTTTTAATTAATATAAACAGATCTTCCAACGATATCTTATTTTCAACTGCTCTAGGTATAGAATTCGCGCTTATTTTATCTAATAAAATAGATTCTGTGTCTGTATTGTTTACACATAACATACTATCATTTCTTTCTGCCATAATTTAACTGTTTAAATGACTATTTAATTTTTAATTATACAATTACTGGTTGCTTTGTTTCATCAAGATAACCTCTTGTATTAGGTTATGTTTCGTCTTGTACCACCTTCTGTGTTTCTCAATCTGGCTGTTTTATATAAATTAATTATTATATAATGTCCACGGTTCAGGCGCAATTTGTAACATACTCTTACTTATTCTCTTTATTTTTATTGATACACTGATAAAGTATGTATAACAAATACCATAATCTGGTACCTCTAAGTACTTACCAATTTCATCGGTTGCCGGGCCCATATTCTTCTTTTATAAACGTGTTTTTTACCTAAGGGGTGCCAGGGTTCATTTACAGAGAGATTTTGAGACACAGATGGTGACACAAATGAATACACGGTATTGTTGAAAATAACCATCAAAATTTAATTCTCTATAAGGTATTACAGATGCGACCATGCGGTCAAAACAATGACGTCATATAAGATGACCCAAAAACAAAATGGCTGTTACTTTTTATATCTCATTTTACTCTCTATACTTCTTTTGTCTACTAAATTAATATCAGTGTAAATTGTATTGCTGCAGCTTAAAACCATTTATTAATTGTTAGTTCGTTAATACACAAACCAATGCCCTCAGCTTCTGTGTTTATGGCCATACGTTCACTCGCTCACTCACACACACATTCATCTTTAGACCAGTACATTCTTTTAATTAGTGATTCTGTATTAATGAGCTCATTAAACTATAAAAAATGATAAAATGGGACTTCTCTGCTTATCGTTTGGTGTTGTCCATCCGTTGCTGGTGGGTGACGCCCATGGTGATGGCCGGTGTTCGCCTCTAATCCTGCTGAGTTTAACTGGAGAGATATGTGCACTGATTTTACATTTTAATATTCATACTGTTAAACAAAGTGAGCCTTCATTGCTCCACTATTACTGTTAATATTTTGATCTAGTTATTGTAAACTATTGGTAGAAAATTGTTCACACAGCAATTGTGAGTCTCCTCAGTCTCCTGAATGGCGTCCTGAAGTCTCCTCTGAAGAATGGCGTTGAAATGAGAACGAGGCAAATGTAAATTTGCGCTTGTGTGTGTGGTTCTTACGTCATCCAGCTTTGTCTTACTGGACAACGCCTCGTTGCACGTATTCTAGTTAGTGCGTCATTGTTTTCGGTTATGACGGAACAGTGCTATAGTGCAATCACAATACACATTTTAGTCCTTCGTCACAAACACCGCCATGGCCTTTTCCGATTCCACCACGTCCATCGGCGACCTTGGTGTCATACTCTTGCTGAATTTATTCTGCTCCACCGTATATAGGGACAATGGACCTAACCCTTCTGTTACTGATTAAACAATACAAAACATTGAAAAATACCTTTATACCCATAATTATGGTACTGGGTTATTATGTACTGTTACAGGATCTTGCTTGCAGGAATATTTGAATTGAACAGGTGAACCCCTGTGAAAAAGAATACGAAGAGAAATAAATGTTCATGATTCTAGTTTGGTGGAGCAATTTTGAAAAAATCAATCCATATATGAAGTGACAAAACTGTACCTATGAGCATTTTAAAAAACAATTTTTTTTTCTTTTTTTGTACAAAATTGTATGCAGTGAAACAAAATTGTTTAAATTTTGGTTCAGGGAATCTATCCATATCCATCTAAAAATTATATTTGGAAATATTATTTGCTAGGCCATAGTTTGTAGTCTGTATTGACAGATGTTTCAGCCACACCATCGGAAGCCATCATCAGTGTTGGAAACAATTGGCATGGTGTCCACCAATTCACCCCAGTAATGAAGTGAAGACTATGTATTTTATAGCAATAGCTAATGGGTGGGCGGGGCTGAAGGCCCATGCATGGTAGCATGCCCGGAGTGACTCCTCTGATGACTGCATGTACCAAACTCTCTCAAGAGTGTTTGGTTTTTCAAGGTCATGTGGTTGTGGAATTGAAAGCTCCTATTGTTTGCAGCCAGGGGTAGAGGATATCAGAAAGTGAGGTGTTCAGCCGATTGCTTTTTGCGTAGCCTAGTCCCCTGAACTGATTGTTTTTGGTGACACATCCGAGTAACAGCGGAGATACCTCCCTGTACATTTTGCCTGAGAAGACACACTTATATAAACTTCCATACCAGCATGATCTAAGCTGGAAAGTAGCATCAGCCAATCAGCAAGTGCTACCTGATTGGCTTGGGAGCACAGCATTCCAAATCCAATTTTATAGAAGGCTTTCTCCTGTTTGATTCCTGAGCGGTTGATCCAGTATAGGATCTACGACCATCTAGAAAGACTAGACGTGCTGATCCCCAAACAGTTCACCTTTTATGAGATGCACTCCTCCACTCATCAACTGATGAGACTCGTGGAATGCATAACCGAGGCGGGCTGCCAGGGGAAACAGACGCTGGTGTGTTTCCTAGACGTAGAGAAAGCCTTTGACTGCATGTGGCACGAGGGTGTCCTTTAGAAACGTTCGGAAGTCCTTCTCCCAGAGTGCTAAGTTTACTTGACTGGTTGATTTCTGCGAGACCATAGCTTCCGAATGAGGGTCTTCAGAGCGCTTATTACCGCTGGAGTCCCTCAGGGCAGCATCCTTGGACCTCTTTTTGGTGTTCTCGGTGTTCGTCACTGATATGAGTCGGATGACACCACAGAGATCTCCGTTGAGCGGCATGCTTTTTATTGCCACCATCTACATGATCTTTGAGGGTATAGAAACATCAGTTGGGATGTGCTTGTATGTTGACGACCTTGCTCTGTTCTACTCGGCCAATGCAACGGTGACGATCAAGCATAAAATGTAAGGCAATATAGACATGTTGGTAGAAAATGCTAACAACATAGGCTTTTCTTTCTCAGCAACAAAGACGACCTGTGTCCACTTCTGTCAAAAGAAAGGAATGGACCCGAACCCGACGTTAACCATAAACGGTGTCCAGCTGCTCTATAGGCCTGTAATAAAATTTCTGGGGGTAACTTTCAACAGACGACTAACATGAAATGCACAAGTGGACGATCTGGCTGTGAGGTTCAAGTTCTCCTTGAACGCAATCAAATGCATCTCCCATATGATCAGGGAGCAGATAGAGAAGTTTTATTGCTCCTGTATGCAATCCAAAATAGATTACAGATGCGCCGTGTACTCTTCAGCCAGGTGATTGTGTTTGAAAAACAGTCTCCTGTTCACAATGCAGGGGTGCGCTACACCACGGGGCGTTCTGCATTGTCCATTCGCACAGCTTATATTGTGAGGCGGGAATGACGTCCTTAGATCTGCAACGTCAACTGCTGTTGTTGAGATATGTAGCAAAAATATTAGCACTACATAAACTATTTTACATAAACCACGTGTTGCTGACGAACACTTGCTAGAGTAAACGACCGCCGTTCTACGTTCACCAGACCAGCCAGCATTCGTGAACTCGAAACAGCCCCGCACTACAACATAGAGGGGCCTATGGTCCAGGCATACGTTCGTGACCCCCCCCCCCGGCTGCATCGCAAACCAAGTTGTTGGCTGGATGTTGCTAGTAGAAGCAAGAAATCGTGGGATGCTGAACTGAAACTCCTGTGTAGATCAGTTTTTGAGGAATACGTCGAGGAACACACCATTGTATACAGTGGTGGGTCGAAGACGGAGAGCGGTTTGGTTAGTGTGTTTGTCATCGAGGGCGCCTTCCACTCCTGGACACTGCCTAAGACGGCAAGTGTATACACCACCGAACTGTACACAGTGTGGCAGCCTCATCGTCTCTGTGAACACCGAGGTGATAGGCAATTTGTTGTCTGTATGGATTCACTGAGTTTTCTAAGGACACAGTGAATCCATTATTACAGCAGATAATTGCGTTATGCCGTGCGTTAGAACAACTTGCATCACCTTATGCTACCCGGGTCATGTAGGTATTGAAGGTAACTAGAAGCTGACACTGCAAACAAATAATTTACAAAACAGTTGTGTTGTTTATAATGTATTGCAGTATGTCTATTGATTTAATAAAAATACGAAAAAATTAACTGGATTACAAATTAACACATTGACTGAGGGACAAATGTTAAATACTTTGTCTTTGACTGCGTTGCTGGTCACCAGGGTACCGTAAACGTACTAGCCCACTGTTCTTTACATATTCCCGGGAGCTTGTATGCAACTTCCCGAATTTAGTTGTCTGTAAAGCTGAAGGATAATTATTGCCAAATTTGTGTTACATATTTTGAATGTGTAAATATAGGTTGTGCCGTAGCACAAGCAGCGCTTTTATCAGGTGACTGGATGCAATTATAATAGACGTCAAAACAAATATCACTTTAGCCCATTGTACGTTACATATTGTAATATGATATTTGACTCGTACTCTTGGTATCTTGTTCTGTCTTGTATAGTTATTTACTATTAAGTATAAGGTTGTATTTATGAAGTTGACTTATGATGAAATATTTTTATGCCCCGCGTTGGAAGCGCCAATCTGCAATATGACGGAATTATTGTGTGTTGTATCTATGTTGTTTGTGATATTATTATTTTATACTAATTGGAATAATTGAATTCAGTTTTGTTATAAACTTCGAAGAGTTTCCTTAATAAGGTTTTTATTTTGTACGGCCCCAAGTTGTTGACTCTAATTTGTAATAAAACAAATATATGATCTATTTAAAATAAATAAAAGGTGGAATTATTTGTTTAAAATTTTTGTTGCTCATAATTGCTAAGCGGAAATAGGCTTAGCCGTTGTACTTGAATAGTGGCGGTAGGATTTTCTAATTTACCTAACCTCTTGTAAGATGCGATGTTTATATTTCTTGTGTTTTATAGATTTTATTACAATTATTCAATTTAATTAAAATACTTCAAGTTATCTTTCATAGGTATTAAGTTTAATTATGGTATAGAGTCTCCCATTTGAGGTTAGTTGACTTACCGTAACTTACTTGGCGTTACGTTTTTTTATTAAGTCTTCGTAGTCGTTCAACTCTTCTTGGCTGTAATAAAATTCTCTATTTTATTTTTTATTTAAAATAAAAAGCAGTTTACTTCAATTAGGGAAAGTATTTTCATTTATTTTTGGGTAAATACAATTCTCATTACTCTGAAGTCGAGTTTATAAAATGAGTGGTTCAATATCAAACCCAACAAACTCCAAATTTTGGGGAAATTGAGTTATTGGTAGCACTGTAATCTGCAAAATCAGCTGAATATAATGAATATAAATTTTAGATTCAAAACATACAAAATCCCTACAATTTTTGCATGTAAACACATGCTTTAGTTTCAAACCTGACAATCTCCATGCTAGGTTGAATTTCAAATACAGCAATCTCCACACTGGCCAATCAGAGAGGATAATGGAGGCAACATGGCTGCCGTTTGCTTACCAATATTATTATGTGATGTATTGATGTAAAGTGGTGTTGTTTACTCATATTTTGAATCTTTTTAGCATATTTTCTTACGTTAAAGTAATTATGGATGTACATAATCTATCAGCAAGTTCTTCTGTAAGCGTTGTATCACCTAGTAAAAGCCAGGAAAAAACTTTCACAGCCTTCAAAATGAAAAACAGCCTTCAATGTGTTTAAAGTGTTTATATAGTGATGTTCTAGCATTCCTTGTTTTTTATGTGATTTTCTGTATAAATTTTAAATGTATTTGTTTATTTCTATTTCATGTGAAATTTAGCTTTAAATGTGCCATCTTCCCTAGAGGCTGATTATTTTTATTTTATTCATTATTACTATTATTTTTATTATTTATTTGCATAATAATCCCATGAAATTGGATGTGTGATCGAGAGAGTGTGATCAAGCATTTAAGACTTTGAAGATTGCATTATGTTCGCAGCCAATTCTCGATTTTCCAGTTTCCAAAGGGAAGTACATCGTAGATACAGACGCAAGCAATACTGGTCTAGGAGTAGTTTTGTCTCAAGTGCAAAATTGTGAAGAACGAGTAATAGTGTATTATAGCAAGACGCTTTCTAAACCAGAGAGGAGTAAATTGCGTTACGATGAAAGAGTTGCTGGCAACTGTCCGAGCTTTGGAGCACTTCCATAAATACCTCTATGGAAGCGAGTTTTCACTACGCATCAACCATTGTATGACTCTTGATATTTAAAAATCCGTAAGGACAGTTGGCAAAATAGCTCGAACGTCTGCAAGAGTACAACTTCAAGGTAAAACTTCGGCAGGGGCACCTGCATGGTAATGCAGATGGCTTATCCCGAAGACAGTGCTCGGAAGATGGCCGACATTGCCACAGAAAGGAAGAGCAGGACGCATATGAACATTTTCAAGCCATCACTGTAGATTTCCTCACAGACGGCTGGATGACACAAGATTTTCGATAATAACGGATGATGGATTGTATCGATCTTGACGGCAAAAGAGGAAGGTCGGCGCCTGGATTGACAAGATGTCTGCCATGGTTCCGATGTGCTGAATGGCTACTGGGCACAATGCGAATCTCTTACCTTGCGAACGGATTGCTGAAAAGGTCTTGGAAAAGTGCAGGTGGACGAGACGTGGTCATCCAGTTGATAGTTCCACAAAGTAAAGTGCAGTCTGTTTTGAAGGAGATGCATGATGGAACGTCTGGAGGTCATCTTGACGTCAACAAAGCCCTTAACAAAATACGGAAGCGAGTCTATTGGCTTCATCTTTGCGACGACGTAGAGGAATGTTGTCGGATATGTGAAATATATGCTGCAAGCAAGGGACCACAAACCAGAAGCAGGGGGAAAATGAGACAGTATAACGTTGGATAGCCATTCGAGAGAATTGCCATAGACATTGCTGGACGTTTCCCAGTTACTGACAATGGAAACCAGTACACCATAGCTGTAGGCGACTATTTTACTAAGTGGGTGGAAGCTTACGCAATTCCAAATCAGGAGGTAACCACTGTGGCAAAGACGTTAGTTCACAACTTTTGGAATCCATACGGAATCTATGGAAATCCATACGGATCAAGGGAAGAACTTCGAGTCAAGAGTATTCAAAGAATTATGCCGTGTACTCGGAATTCGAAAGACCAAGGAAACGCCTCTCCATTCTCAGTCAGACGGAATGGTTGAGAGGTTCAATTGGACACTCGAGCAGCATCTTTCGAAAGTTTTTGACGAAAACAAAACGGACTGGGACCAACATATACCACTATTCCTAATGGCGTATAGGTCATCAGTACACGACACAACCGGCATCCATCAAAATTGGTGTTTGGGCGGGAGATTCGTCTTCCTGGGGACTTGATGTTCTGATTAACTGAGACTCAGTCCCAAGAGCGACAGAACTATTCCTCGCAATTAAGAAACCAACTGCGAGAAATGAATCGCTTGATAAGAGGACGGCTGAAGGTAGCCAGTGATAAAATGAAAACTCGGCAGCAATAGTGTGGGTTTCCAAGAAGGAGATCAGGTTTGCTTGTTCAACCCAATGCGCCGTCGTGGTCGCTCACCTAAACTTCAGACTAAATGGGAAGAACCCTACACTGTGGAAAAGAGAATTAACGATGTTGTCTATCGGATTCAACAGGAAGGACAGCGAAAATTCAAGGTCGGCCACCTCGATTCCTGGCCAAATATTACTTCAGACACGGTTTGCCAGTTCGGGATGAACAGACTTAAGGAGGGGGTATTGTTACGAATGGAACCAACTTGAATAGCCGAGAGGTCCCCGCCCTGTCCTCCCACCAAGTGTGCCAGATGTATCCGGTCCCCCCGTAAATACATCCCTACGTCGCTGGTTTACTTCTGTGCAGAGTTACCGAGGCACACTCCATTTATAAAGATTTACCTTCTGTGAAGTTAACTGCCAAACTATTGTGCAATAATTTGGTGTAGGTTGTACGCGTAATAATGATTTAGTTCTCAGTATTTTAATTCGTCTTTCAAAACTAAAAATTAAACACGGGTTGACCAAATTACCATATAGGTCTTTACGGCAATTAGGCTAATTGTCGGTTTAAAAGATTTTATCAGATTAATTCGGGTAATTCCGTATAGACTTTTTTTTGACGTATAAAACTAAATGACATATGCGTAAAAAACATACATTTTAATAACAAAATGCGCTTCATAATATTTTGGCCATGGAGTTCAACAGGCCAGTCACAACACTGTTGTAAAGCCCCTTTCAAAAGGAAACGTGAAGACTTAGGAATTAAAAGTAAACTGTATAGACTGAAGGAAACACATTCATCTATATAAAAGTAGTTTCTTTATAAAATTTAACAAATTTCTATTACACGGAAATTTATATGTAAACTAGTTATATATAACTACATAGAAATAGTTATAAACTATTTTATTATAATATTAAAAAAATCGGTATGGAGAACTATACATGACTTCCATGTTCAAGATTTATATTTAAAATAATTTACTTGAATTGAGTTCGATAATTTCTAATAAAATATTCGTAGGTTGAACGAAAAGCTAGCCAAAGGGAGCTGTGATCTGATTCGTGTATTGAAATTGGACTCTCGCTGCGAGTTATCGGTCGAAGGTGAATGATGTCTATAGTGTTATCAAAGTCTTTCCTGTCAATACTATACTAGTCATTTTAACATTAAAAATGTCTATAAGGACGTGTCGCACATTTGAAAACGATCGCTGGTGCGTTATCGAAAATGGGAACCAGTGAGTTTCCATAGAAACTACTTCTTTGTTGTCAATAACGTAGTACACATATAAAACTTCGCTTATGAATGCGACTACATTGAGCTTATAACCTGTACATTGGTAAATGAAGAATGAATTCATTGATTGGTGAATGAAGAATGAATTCATTGATTGGTGAATGTGTCAAATATATCATATGTACAATTTAAATATGGTTAAACAATGTATGTACAATACGCATGAGCGTATTATTATTGTTATAACGGATGTATGTATTCTACGAAGGTTAGTTCAGTGAATAAAGTCTTTTCTAATCAACGTGTTGTCTAACTGTATTTGGCAATATAATTCCAATATTAAATAATATCTCTCACAGGTTATGGGCCGACACTAGTAATTTAGAGATATATAGACGTGTGTTAGTTGTAATTACGTCGGAATTATTTACAGAGAAAAGTTTGTTTACATATACAGGCTCAAAGTGAAAGAGTTCGCGTGCTTAACCTAAAATGGCTACGTCTACGGTTCCCTTTCCCCTACTAAAGGCAGATAATTTTTCCACTTGGAAATATAGAATACGTCTTGTTCTGAATAAAGAGGGTGCACTCGTAGCATTAGATAAAACAGACACAGAAATCACAGCACTCACAGGTGCAGATTTGACCAGTTTCCAAGCTAAAGACGTAAAAGCTCAATGCATCATCGCACAGTCAATATCAGATAAGTATATTGAATACATAGAGAGCGCACAAAGCGCGAAAGAAATGATTGCAAATCTGAGAAATGTCTTCCAGATAAAAAGCGCATTATCTAAGATGTTTATAATGCGAAAGCTATTGAAAATGAAATTCGTCGATGGCGAATTACAAATCATTTCACTAAATTCGAAAAACTCATAAAAGAACTCGATGGCGTAAGCAAAGTTGCAACCGATGATACCGACAAAACGTGTTACCTTCTTCTGACAATGCCGGAAAGCTTTGAGAGCGTCATTACATCGATAGAAACGATAATGAATAAAGACGCGACAGTATATTCGTATTCTGATGTAAAAACAAGGTTATTGGATACTGAACTCAAAAACAAAGAGAACTCCAATGCAGGTGATAAGGTCGATAACGACGGAAACTGCTCTTTCTACTCTCCAGGTGAATATAAGAATAGCTCACAGATAAGGTACGAAAATGTAATATGTCACACATGTAGAAGAAAAGGACATTTCAAAAATGAGTGTCCATCAAACAAGGATGTGCAAACTCAACAGACGCCTCAGACGTCATATCGCGGCCATGGATATCGTGGTGAGAGAGGGAGTGGAAACTCTCGAGGACGTGGAAGAGGCAAGACGACAAGACATACGTCAAATGTTGCACAGAGCGAAGATGATCAAGAAGAAGAATTTGATTTCATTTCCGCTGAAAATATTGAGAAAAATGGCGCTTTATCCTCAGAATTAATAGGAAACACTCGATCCGTTAAATTCATTTTAGGTAGTAGTGCCACAAATCATTGGGTATCAGAAAATTTGGAAAAGCTTATGGAAAATGTTGAAGAAATGGAGAATAAAATGGAAATAAAAATAGCAAATGGTAGCAGAGCGTGGTTGAGAGTACTCATCACATGTGTTTAAAAATTTCTGTATACAAAAAGGAATAGTCAACGAATACACTTTGCCACATACACAACAGCAGAATGGAGTTAGCGAAAGAATCAATTTCACTCTAATGAGTAGAGTATGAACACTATACGCTGAAACAAATTTGCCTAAGTTCTTGTGGGGTGAAGCAATACGTTGTGCTGCATACCAATTGAACCGCTCTCCAACAGTTGCCCTGAAGGAAAATAAGGTACCCACTGAAGTCTACCTAGGTAAAGTGAATTATGACAAGTTGAGGGTTTTTGGTTCAAAGGCTTGGGCATATAAACTGCCTGTTCCAGCAGACAAGCTAGAAACAAGATCAGTTGAATGCATTATGGTAGGCTATGCTAAAAATGGGTATAGACTATGGGTACCCAAAACAAGTGAAATTATAATCTCAAGGGATGTTACATTTGATGAAATTAACATCAACTATACTAGTCAGAAAGCCTTAGAAGATATCCCACAAATGGTAATTGGAGGTGACAGTGTAGGTGATAAAGAGCATCAAAGTATGAGCGAAGGAGACATCCTGGTTCAAAATGTCACTGGCACCTCACCTGCACTTAGAGACAGCAGTCTAAGCGATACTGTCCAACAGGGTGATCAAACATCACTGCGTAGAAGTGAAAGAATTGAAACTGTTCCAGAGAAATTTAAAGATTATGTACTGTACAAGGATTATAATGAAAGTTTTAGTCAAAATGAAGATGAGATGCACTTAGCGTACTGTCTTTGTGCAGGAGTACCAATCTCTTATGAAGATGCCATATGTACTAGAGATGGTTGGGAAGAAGCGATACAAAAGGAAATAAGTGCCCTCGAAAAACATCAAACTTGGAAGGCAACAAATCTACCCAAAGGCATCAAAGCTATTGACACAATGTGGCTTTTCAAAATCAAGCCTGATGGCACTAAGAAAGCTCGTCTAGTAGCAATAGGATTTCAAGAGGAAGTGTCCTCCAACATTTATGCACCAGTCGCTCAACTTTCCACCATCAGAATCTTACTGTCTGTAGCACTGCAAAATGGATGGGAAATTAAACAACTTGATATCCCTACAGCATTCCTAAATGGCAAGCTAGACACTGAAGTTTATATAAAACCACCCAAAGGAGTAAATTGTCCAACAAATGCTCTAAAACTTATGAAAAGCTTATACGGTCTTCGCTCTTCACCCAGAAAATGGAATGAAAGGTTTAACGAGGCTGTGCAACATCATGGTCTAATCATATCTCAGAATGACTTTTGTTTGTACTTGGGTAAAAATGCTTACCTTGTTATATGGGTTGATGATATAATCATCACAGGTGACAAGAGCGAATGTCTAAAAATCATTGAGTTCCTTAAAAAGGAGTTCAACGCAAAAGAATTAGGAATCATCAACAACTTTCTGGGCACAGAAATCAATGTAAATTAAGAGCAGATCACCATTTCTCAAAAGGAATTCATACAAAAAGTAATCTCAAGATTTGGTCTGGAAAATGGAAAACCGATGGAACACAATTTCCAGGTTGACTTATCTCTACCAGTGGACAAAAACTTACCTTACAGAGAACTCCTTGGTTCACTTATCTACATATCAATTGTAAGTAGACCAGACATAGCTTACGCTACATCTGTCTTAAGTAGATATCTTGATAAACCCACTAAACAACTCTGGATTTCTGCGAAGAGGGTATTGAGGTACTTAAACGGTACTAAGCATTTGAATCTCACATTTCATAAAAATCAAGATACTGGATTAATCACATATTCAGATGCAGATTGGGCAGGAGACATCACCAGCAGAAAGAGTACAAGTGGATGTATAATATATCACTGTAACAACCCTGTATCCTGGTTTACAAAGAAACAAACATGCGTATCCCAGTCAACAGCTGAAGCGGAATACATAGCATGTGCAATGGCAGCGATGGATGTGGTATACTTTCAACGCATACTTGTGGACTTGAAGTGCAATGTCTTAATTCCTTTAATTTATGTAGACAACCAAAGTGCACTTAACATGTGTGAAAGCTATGAGAATAGCAGACGTACTAGACATATAGACATTAAATATCACTATATTAAGGATCTTATACACAAAAAACAAATTGAATTAGAGTACATAAAAACCCAAGATAATGTAGCTGATATTTTCACAAAATCCTTAAATAATATAAAGTTTGCAAAGTTTTTTGAAAAACTCAACATAAAATAGTTTTCAAATACCAAATATTTTCAATTTTGCATTTATTTTTTTATCAACTGTACTCATACCAAAACTGTTCCAAATGTAAATTAAGGGTATTTAAATTATATGGGTATTTAAATTGAGGGGGAATGTCAAATATATCATATGTACAATTTAAATATGGTTAAACAATGTATGTACAATACGCATGCGCGTATTATTATTGTTATAATGGATGTATGTATTCTACGAAGGTTAGTTCAGTGAATAAAGTCTTTTCTAATCAACGTGTTGTCTAACTGTATTTGGCAATATAATTCCAATATTAAATAATATCTCTCACAGAATGAACATAAATATATATATTTTTTAGATTTATTAAAGCATTTTCAATGCCCTTCTCTGTAAACTTTTTCTTTTTTAAAATCGAGTCTTTCTTTTTTCCATTCGTCTTCTGACTTCCTGAACGACGATTCTGTTCACACGTATAATTATAAATTTCTCAGCAAAACATTTCTTCCTTAATACGTTTGTGTCTTCTGTTTAACACCTACCATTCTGATCCATGTCATAACGCTATATTTCACACAGGATAGTAAATAACTAGCCATCAAGGAGGTCAAAATATTTTCCAGGAGAGGCAAACAATTTTTTTGAGGAGAAAAATAATTATACTTTTTTCATACATACACACATGCTCATATTAGTTTGTAATTCTTATGTCATAATAGAACAAAGTACACAGATTGCATTAATTTATTAAAACCTTTATTGCTTCAAAACATGCATAAAATTAATGGCTTGTAAAAGTTAATGTTTGATCTTCATTAAGTAGTGCTCAAGTTTCCAAAGTTTTAATATTATGATGTCCGTAATCAAAACATCAGAGCAGGTTTTAGTGTGTATGAGGGTACACCGTGAACAAAAATGTTCAACATTCTCTATGGAGCGTTGCTCAGAGTAAAGCTGCGAATCTACAGTGTACGTTTCACAGAACAAACACGCGGAAAAGAAGGAGCGCTCCGAAGTCTCTCATGGACCCTGAGCATCTTGCAGAGGATTGATTCCCTAAATCTTCCCTAGATCTATGAACCGTTCCTCTGTAAACACGTGCAGTTACACTGGCCAGCGATCCACAGGAAGCAAATCGCTGTCCACGCTGGCCACCTTTTCGGCTTGCACGCGTGGGTTTCTGCACTTTCCATTTAAAAAGTGTGCAAACGTAAGAAAATAAACATGTGTGAAGCCAGAAATAAGGCGAATGTGTGTGTTAGCGGGCGCGCGTGTGTGTCCTGCTTGCCTTTTTATTGCGGTAATCACAATAATAAAACTTTGGAAACGTAAATATTATATAATTGAGATATGCTTGCCTGCCAGAAACTATATATTTTCACTCATACATGATTTAAATTAAAATGAAAAATTATAATTTTATTGACTGGCAACAAAAGTATTTTATTTTTAACAATTACCATTGTTTGAAAAAGTTTGAATGAATTTTCAAGTAGTTTACTCTTGTTAAAACGTAAAACGTTGCAGGTAAACTACCCCTTCCCCTTAACCGATTTTAGCAAATCAGTAGGCCTAGAGTCCTCTACAACTCAGATACATACACAAAAAATTATTTGATTCTGTTTGAATTTGCGGCAGTTACCGTTCGCCATAGAAAAAATTCTACACATAGACACACGTACAGACACTTTTCGAAAAATGACTTTTCTTCATGTTTTGAGGGTAGTACAATCAGAATCGGGCCTTATCTCGAACACGATTTTTTCCGCCATCACCACACTTCCATTTCCTAATGGAACACGAAAATAAAAAACTGATAGTCAGTCATGATTGCAAGAAACAGGATCGAATGAGAAATAATGAAAGTCAGTGATATCTGAAATAAATGAGTGTCATTAAAATCAATGAGTACTGGACTGGTGTTAATACCAAATCCTTGCCTGTTGATGCTGAACTGCCGGTAATATTCTCTTGTGTCTGGAAACGGGAGACTGTGTGTGACCGATGCATCACCCCACAACGGTCGTTTGAATAACAGTTCAAAGTTCTGTTTGATTCATTACAGTAAACACATAAATGTTAGTAACACAAAACAACAAAAATCCTTGGCATAGATCCAACAGCGGTATACTGCAAAATACACAGTTTTACGAATGTTGTGCTAAATTCAACAACTCGTAAACAAACACTTTACGGTACCATGTTTTAACGTTTGTTCAACGATTGCTCGGTCTGAAAATTTATCGTCTACAAACAGTGGCAGTAGGTCTTGCAAATATCGTAAAGCAAAAGTAATGTAACCTCTACAAACAGTGACAGTAGGTCTTGCAAATATCGTAAAGGAAAAGTAACTTTTTAATTAATTCAAAAAATAAATTGCTCTCACTTTTCAAAACAAATACAGAATTCGTAACTGATGGAAATATTTTCTGTAGCTGGAAAATCTGAAGTTTCGTTAATGGAATGAACAATACTTTTTCTGGTGATAATCACGTTTTATTGATATCATTGTTATTACCAAAGGTTTCGCCTACCGTACGATGTGGCTTCCTCATTAATAAACCAGAGAATTCGAGCGATATACGAATAAATTAATTCGTACACGAGTGATGTCGAAATTTATTCAAACCAGAGACAACAAAACAAAGGCCGGTTTTATTAAGCTAATATCCAACCACAGGCAAATTTATCCAAGTTTTTACACCGCTTTTATCCAAATCACACAAAGGACCACAATCCTCCTTACACCAGGGGGCACAGCCAGGATATTTTTCTTGGGGTTGTGCGGGTAGGACACGTGGTAGGAATATATTGTTGAAGTTTCCCTACAAATCAGTTCGCCGGTAAAGGCTATAGAGCCTCCATGTAAACGACGTTCCAAACACGTTTGGGTTTAGACCTACGCATAGATCTAATTTAAGATTTAAGGTTTGAAATGTTCACTTGCCTTTGGAAATTGTTATAAAGCATCAATCTAAAAAATATGACAAAATTATTAAATACCGATCGAAAAGCAGTGTACAACAATACCGGTACGTGCAGATCAGTACAACAATCTGAATAAGATTCGAGTAGCAATCAAAAGCTGTTGAATACTGAAATTTTTTAAGTTGCGATGGAATAGATTACTGTACTCTAGATATCGTAAATCGAGTTAGATATACTGAGGGCTGAATAATATTCGAAGGCTACCTTTTTCCTACTCACTACAGAGGTAGGAAACCTCATAACCAAGGAAGCACGGAATCTCTTACTGCTTCACGGTCACACTATGCATAAAAAACTAGATTTGATTTATTACACTAGGAACAATTACACATATCTCTTGCCTTTCATCCCCATCATTCACACAAATTGCAGCTCCTAGATGCGTCCTTTATGAAACCGTTCGGTATGTATTACGAGGACGATGTGCGAAAATAACTACGAACTCATCCTGGACGTGTAGTGATGCTTTTTCTGATTACTTCTCTTTTTGTAGCAGCCTACATACAAGCGGCATCCATACTTACAGCCATCAGTGGTTTTATGAAAATTTGTACGTGGCCTGTAGACAGAAACAATTTACATTAGACAACCTCTTGCCAACTGACACTACAGAGGCACTTTGTCTCTATCAGATCAGAACTGTCGGAACGAAGAAAACCTAGAAAATATAGGCCTATCGATGGAGCATTAACCACAGATGATGAGCCCGTGGACTCAAGTGTGCCTTCATCACCATAGCCTGCAACTTCAACGAGCACTAGATTGTTGGCGTGTTCCCCAGAACAAATTATACCAATCCCCAATTGCGCAAATTACTGTAATAAAAGAAAATAACGTAGGTTTTAAACAGGGGTCTTAAAATCTTCCCCTTATGAGATTAATTTAGAAGCTTCGTTGCAAAATAAAAATGAAAAAGTTAAAAAGGAAGTAAGAAAACGATGTGATTTCAGCAGTAAATCGCCATAAAATAAGAGAACAGTAGGTGTACGAAGTGCCAATTATAACCAGTGTCTCACTCTAGTAATTCAGATTATATCATGATGATATAGCAGTGCCTGTATTGACAAGACTTATTCACAGTCAAATGAAGGATGGATTATCTGTAGTAAGTGCCTTAATTGGGCACACAAATCGTGAGCGGAAGTAGACAGCGATGACGATGAACTGGTTCACATTTATACAGTATGTGAACAGATTTTTACGTTAAAAGTAGTTTTTACGTTTCAAATTATTAGTTTTCTTTATTAAATTTGTTAAAAATACAACAACATTTTTTTGACTTTTTCTGTTTTTTTACACAATGAAGTAGTTTTAGGGCCCGAAAACTATTTCATTCTTCGTTTTTTTATTATTAATATTGTAATGTATCAAAATTGTCGTAACACATAAATAATATCAAATACCTAGAATAAGAATCTACCATGTACATGTCTAAGCCAAAATGACCAAAAAACTCTAAAATATCGAAATCACTCATATATCCATGGATAAATAATGTCGAAGTAAACAAACACTGTAGAAGGAAGAATTATAATTGAATGCATCATCAATATTATCAGAAGAGGAAAAATAAACCGAACAACTACGTTAGCAACCAGGACCCAATAGATCATATAAGTGAGGGAACATATCATATAAGTGAGGGAACATATCATATAAGTGAGGGAACAGATAATATAAGTGAGGCAACATATAATATAAGTGAGATAATATATCATATAAGTGAGGGAAAATACCCAATAAGTGAGGAACCTATATATAAGAAGAAGAAGAAGAAGAAGAAGAAGAAACCTGTACATAAGAAGAGGAAGAAATCTGTATATAAGAAGAGGGAAGGTTTATATAATTAAGAAGAGGAAAATGTATAATTAACAAGGAACAAGACAATAACATTAGCAGTGTGAGGAAGACACAATAAATAAGGAAAGTATTTTTAGATGGAACAAATACCCAACTAATAAGAAGATAATAATGCAAGTATGAAGAATACCAGATAAGGGAATCATGATACCCCAACAAGGAAGAACATGAAGAAAAAACAAGGTGACCAAGAACAAGGTGTCGACAAAATAATAAGCAGCCACAAACAGTAATAGTGAGTGACTTATAAGTGCATCGATTAATACCAAAATATCACAATTCCAAACTAAACAACACAAACAATGAAAGTTTATGGAAGATGAAGATAAGAAGTGTTAACAAAGATAGATGACAACCTCAAATAAACAACACAAACAATTAGTGTATTATTTATGAGACAAGAATATAATAAAATAAAACATAAAAAGACCACAAATGTACTTATAAAAAAGAGAGAAATAATTGCTCAATAATGACTGAATTTGAATGTAAAATCCTTAATAAAATATATGTTTAAATATCAGGAGAGTGAATGGTAAAATCAATACAGAATGTAATTATTAATGTATTAAAGGTAAGACAACCTGTAGTAGAAAAACAAAACAGTTTACCCAAACCCAAATGTAAACACATAATATGTATGACAATAATAAGTTAGAATTAAATAATAATGTGTGAACAGATAGTATATAATATAAATAAAATAAGGAAAATATTGTACCAGATAATAGTAATAACATATCATAGTAAAAATATAAGAATTAAGCAAGAAACTAAACAAATCCAAATAAGCATTGTTGTCAATTCAGTAGGATACACATAACCTCAACTGAACAGAATCTGCAACACAGAATCACAAATAACAATTGGAAAAATGCAGACAAAAGTAATTATTTGAGTCAACAACCAAACTAGAATAAATGTGTAACATAGTGAACCCAGTATGAATTAAGAAACACAAATATATACTCTATATTGCTTAAACAAACCATAACCAAATTACCAAAGCACAAGGTGACTATCAGAGTTACATAAAATACTCACTTAAACTTAATAAAGGAGAGGAAAGTAGAATGACAGTAGTAACTAGAATACTCAGTACCTTTTTGAGAACCATTAACAGACATTAAATACATAAATTTATATGAAAATAATAATAAACACATATACATGTCAAATGGGACTAGATGTAAATAGCAATCCTACAGAGAATTATGAATAATTAACACAGCAGGGAGTATTATATACACAAGACAAACAGTAGACAAAGTCTAAGGACACCTTAATGGATGAAAATACATCCATAATGCACAAATAATAATAAAACATGAATTCAATATGACAGAACTATGACATGGTGTATTAAAACAATACAGTGTAAATTATTATATAACGTTTGTCTCCTCGTTAAACCTCTCTCCGATTAGTGCCAATTTATAATATAACTCCTTCCTCTCTTGTAATTAATGTGCCATTTTATTATGTATCTTATTTTAGTATGTGTTATAATATTGTTAATTATATCTCCTTTCCTCTCTATTTAATATAATTGTGTTAATGTGAGTGAAAATTATGTGTATAGGGTGTAATTCGAAATTTTCGCTCAAGCCTATTCTGTGTTGAAGAGAAAAGCAGAAATTTTTATTGAATTCTCCTCTCTTTAATACCTAAGAAGTCCGCGAATAGCGCTGTGGTTCCCAGACAATGGAAATTTGTAGGTTAACCCACCGCGTACGGTGATTATTGGTTACACTCTTTACTTATCTTATTTCTTATTCACACTCCATTAAATCTTATATAAATGAGAAGATATTGAAATTCTGAAATGATTCTTTATTAATATTTAATATTTCTTGTCCAACAAAGTAGTTTCTCTTACGTTAGATACGAAAGGCTATAAGTCAGAAGTAATCGATTATCGATCGGATTCAAGGTTTTATATTATTTTTAGTTATGATTTTATATTTCTTCAAATACAGGGCGTGAAGGTTCTTTCAACTGTTAGTAAGATCAGAAAATGAATAAATAGGAATACAAGGTATTACAATATAGAGTTGAGTTTTTATTAAATAATATTTAAAATAATTGTATTTTACCGTCCGCTCAGCATCGTGACTCGATGAGGCCGTGTACAGATAACCCTTTCGTCTTGACAGCAACGGATCAGCATGCAGATGAATTTGCTCTCGTTAGTCTACGTTCCAAATTGAAAGTAAAGTTTAATTCTTGGTCCTGGGATGATGTAGAAATACCGCTCCTTTTGTTCACCAATGTCCGAGTTTTGTGGTAACGTGCTTCGACGGAATCCGAATCCAACTACGTTTTTCTATTGGATCGTGTAAACTGAAGTTCCAATATTATTTGGTGTTTATTTTCGTTTCGTTTACGTTATAGGATTATATCACTTTATGCAGGTAGTTATTTCGGTTAATATTTACCTGTGGTCCACCATACAATCTTGAAGTGAAATATTTTTTTTTCTATTCTTCTATGTTATACAAACACGCGAAAATTAATTTTAAACGGAGGTCGAAGCTATTTACGAAGAAAAAAAATAAAATAAATACTCCCATAAGGATGCATGCAAAAGTGAATGATCGCCATATTAACTGTGTAGACGGTGAGAAATGACATTTAACCTATCTTGCTTACACAGTCGTTTATATGCGATAACGGCTTCACTGATATCACTGTATACTATTTTTCGAATTGTTTCACTACAGTTTTGGATCACAAACACCACAATTCACAATAGCACCACTAACCTTTTACTTTTCAACATATTTTACGGTTTAATTCACGCGTTATGTAGTGGCGGGTCGTTCGCGAACGGCTTAGCCAGAAAGAAGTACTCCGTCAAGTGAACTATTGACTACAGTCGTTCGCGCCGCTGAACAGTAGTTCGCGTTAGCCACGCTCCAATCGGCCATTTATAAAACTAATCAGCGGTTTTTGGATTTGTAAAAGTCTATCAGTTCCGATGAATCGGAACAGAGTGAGAGAACAGACTATTTGAAACTTTTGTTTTATTGTCTGATTCATTGTTTGATTGTTCTTTCGGCAAATTTTGGGATAAGTGTGATAAAAATAAATTCTTGGATTTCGTTGTCCATGACGTGTCCGTTACTTAACTAAATATCACTATAATATTGACGACTCGGAACACTAAGTTTTTTATAAGTAAAAACGTAAAGTTTTACCTTACAGCCTAAACCGGCTTTCACCTATAGAAGGCTTCATCAGAGGCTGTCGTAAGTAGCGCTGTTCGTCTTGTTGTTGGCGACGAGATAGTTTTTCGAAAGATCGAAGCTGTGTGTGTGTGGTGAGATGTGTTAGAATAATGCGCGCGATTTGAATTGTGTCTGTTCGTTTAGGATGAACGACATTCTACGACATCTACCAGAGGATATTCTTTCAAACGGCAATCTTATTGAAGAAGTATTCGGAGACTGTCTGGCTAATAACAGATATGAAGATATGACGGAGAGGGCTATACCATTAAATAAAGATGTTAATAAAATTAATGCAGAAATTATTGAAAAGCTTCCTAGAGAGTACAAGGTTTACAAAAGTTATGATTCTGTCAAAGATCAAACAGAAGGAGGTATCGAATTTACTTCTGAATTCCCGTCGAAATGGCTGATCTACCACCACATGAACTGAAACTTACAAAAAATTCAATAATAATGCTCTTGTGAAACTTGGATGTACTATGCAACGGCATCAGTTCCACGTAAGACCTGCTTTTGCTATCACCATCCACAAAGCTCAAGGACAAACATTTGAATTCGTTGGTATCTTCTTACTTATATCAGTTTTTATGCGTGGAATGTTGTACGTAGCATTTTCTAGAGTAAAAAGACGAAGCAGCTTAAAAGTTCTTTTGCCACCACAAAATCCTCACCATACACGAAATGTTGTATGGAAAGAAATACTAAATACTAGAAGACTAGAAATACTGGAAGACTTTAGTATAACTTTCCAATAATTTTGTATTATTCTATTTACTTGAATTTTTATATATGTATAATGCAATTGCTATTATTTAAAATTTGTATACAATATACGTATAGTTTCTGTTTATGTTTACAAATCCTAGACAATTTAATGTAAAAATTACACATATATAAATTATAAATTAATTATTTAACGGTATAACAAAATTATTCCTTATAATTTGATACCCTGTATTTTCATGTCAGGGTACTTTATTACGATTTTCTGTATATTTCAACCCTCAGAAGAATATTTTATGAAAAATTGTGTACACATCGATTAATGGTAAAACAGTGTACCTTCATATTAAATTTTATTACAATCATCCAGATGTTAGCCCGAAAATGCGTTACAAATAAACGGAGGCACAGCTGGACGATAGAATTAAACCAAAACTTCATTTCGACAGGTCAAGTAATCTAAAAGTTTGGTAGTTTCAAACATACAGTGACTAACAACAGAGAATTTACTTCAGTGTGATTAATCTTAAATGAATACAAGCACAAAAAATTAATCTCATCCATAGCACTTACTGGCAAATCTCCATTGCCAACTTTTAATAAATATTCAGCAAAGTCTCTTTCCTTTAGATCCACACGCATATTTTCTGTCAGTGAAAAGAAGTTAAAATGGCGCCAAAGACTGCTTTTCTTAATCGAAAGGTCTACCAACTCACTGCGGTTAGCACGAGGTTGAGCGTTTTACTCTGTAATAAAACGTACCTTTATGTTCTAATTCACAAAGAAGCAACAGCAACAGTTTCAAAAAACTCATAAATTATTATTAACTTTAGCTTACTAAAAACCTTTTTCGAACGTTTCAATACAAACCCTTGAATTGTTTGTCCATGACGTGTCCGTATATTAATACTTACCTCAGAGAACACGGAAAACGCAAGAGCGTACAGGGAACACGTTATAAATTAAATACGTAATACGTTATTGCTCGCTTAATATTATTAAATAGAGTATACAATTATTGCTCGTCTCAACTCTTATTTTGTTTATTTACATTTATTGCAACAGCTATTTATTCTTCTTCATATATAATGTTGTGATGTTATAGGCCTACAACTTGTTTCTTGTAACATTCTTGTAGCAAGCAGTGTACACTACTTCAGAAGAAACAAATTGTATAACATCACAACATTATATAATTGCTGCAAGAAACTTCGAGTTAACTATATAGAAAATGATGATTCTTCATATTGTTACGACGGTCTACTCTATCATCGTAGGTAGGCCTACAGTGGAAACAAAATAAGTACAAGACAACAATTAAGTCACTAATCACACCTTTAATTTTTACAGTAAAACAGTTCGTAATTACCAACACAGTCTACTACAACAAATCAAATCAAAATGGTTCACACGCAACTAAATGTCACTAATATTAACACAATTGTATTATGCTACAATAAATTGTAATTATACCGCCCGATTATAAAACGCAACACTTCACTAATAACTGCTTGAACATACACAGTAATCTCGCTTATAACTCTCGAACCGCTCTGTAAATATCTCGCACTAAAACTGAAAACTAAAGCCGCTACCGCCATGTATTTATAGTTCCGCTCACACACCAGAAGCTTCAAAACTGCGTCTTATCTCTCGTGTGAACTACGTAATTAACTGCAGCCTTGACACAGGCCGAGCGCCCGGCACAGTCGAGAAGATTCTCGCAAAATGCGTATAGTAGCACGTACGCCACAGTGAAAGTTTAAGTTAGTTTGGTAATTCTCAAAAGAGAAATTTTACCTTCTCCACTCTGTCCTAAGGTAGTGGTCGGCAGTGAAAACTGCTATCACAACTTCCTTAGCTGAAGAGGCGAACTGAAGCCGAAACAGAGACAAGCAAAAGTAACCAGAGCGTAATGCTCAAAGTATAAGTTTGTGTTTGTCAAGCAATCTTTGTCAAACGGTAGTCCTTCAAAGCATTTAGTGAGAATTACCAAATTGTAATTTTGATAGAAAACTCCTCAGTGCCAAACTTCGCTTGTACTTTGTCTTTCGACTTTGACTCGCGTACTTTGTTCAACATTAAATTAGTATTCCCAAAGAGAGATAGACCTATAAACTCTCTTATTTTCTTTTAAACAGTAAAAGCTGAAAATCACAGTGTAAAGTAACATTGTTAATACTTTTCTAAAACTAATTTATCTAAATCTTTGTGGTAGTTATCGATAGTATGAAAATCGCAACTGAACTATCGATAGTAAACATTTCGAAAAACCCCGCGGCGACGTCACAACGATTAACCAATGGCATAGGTCTGATGCAAATAACCCGCGAATTCATTAAAACCGCCTTATAAAGCTGATGTTGATTGGTAGATATAAAAAAAAGCGCGTTTATACACCGTTAATTTTAAAATTTTGCATATTCTCAATTGTCATTGGTTGCTAATGTGTGGGTGTCAGGAATCGGCGGCAACAGTACTGTATTCTCAGTTCCGTTGTTGTAACGAACCTCGTAAGATACGGTTATCGTGTATTTAATTATTTTGTGAATTCAGTGTTTTCATTTGTGTTATTGTGTGGTGTTATTACTAATTATTATTTCTGTTGTTTAGGGTTATTATTATAATATACCATATATTATTTATTTAACATTTTACACTGAAATGGCCTGCAATGATAGTGCGGTGGGATGTCAGACGAATGGATTCGAATGACAGAGTCTGAGATTATTGACTTTTTAATTTCCCACGAGGTTATTAAACGGTCAATAAATTGTCCTTCGTGTGGGTCCTCGTCGTCGACCTACAGTTTTTGTCGAGAAGTTTTTATTTTCGACGCCCAGCGCACTTCAGCTAAGCTGGGGGGCCCTGGAAAGACTGTAGAAGTCGACGAAGCCAAATTTTGCCGTCTGAAATATAATCGGGGCAGGTTCATTGAAGGACAGTGGGTGTTCGGGGGAGTGGAACGCGGTTCTGGCAAGTGTTTTTGGTAAACCGTGTTTTTTGATACCGGTTGAGCGCCGGGATTCCGCTACTCTCCTCAAAATAATTGAGGAGTGGATTAAGGTAAGAGTTTCATCTTTTCATAATTATGGTAATGCATGCATTTCATGTGAGCGCGCGCGCGCGCGCGCATGTGTGTGTGTGTCTGTGTGTGAGTGAAATATTTCTTTTTCTATTCTATGTTATATAAACACGGGAAAAATAATTTTAAACGGTGGTCGAACCTATTGACGAAAAAATAAATAAAATAATTACTCCCATAAGACGCCAAAGAACGCCATATTAACTGTGACAAATTACATTTAAAGATTTTTTTAATTTTATTTAGTAGTAGAAAAACGCGTGTTATTTGGCGCGTAAATTTGATGAACTTAAGTCACAGGTAATCCGCGCATGACGTCATGACTCGTCATTCGCTGTCTATTACTGTGCCGTCGCCCGACTACGGTGATCCGACTCAGTTAATATGGCGATCATTCACTTTCCATGCGCGCTTATGGGAGTATTTATTTTATTTTTTTTCTTCGTAAATAGCTTCGACCCCCGTTTAAAATTAATTTTCGCGTGTTTATATAACATAGAAGAATAGAAAAAAAAATATTTACCATTATTTCTCTGGTTTTGTTAATTGAGTAATTTAACAGTTGTTCATTATCTGGAATTTGGCAGTCCGAGTTCTTCCTTTTTTTTTCGTTACTTTTACCTGTTTAAATATTTACCTGTGCTCCACCACACAATCTTGAAGTGAAATATTTTTTTTCTATTCTTCTATGTTATATAAACACGCGAAAATTAATTTTAAACGGGGGTCGAAGCTATTTACGAAGAAAAAAAATAAAATAAATACTCCCATAAGCGCGCATGGAAAGTGAATGATCGCCATATTAACTGAGTCGGATCACCGTAGTCGGGCGTGGAGCACAGGTAAATATTTACCATTATTTCTCTGGTTTTGTTAATTGAGTAATTTAACAGTTGTTCATTATCTGGAATTTGGCAGTCCGAGTTCTTCCTTTATTTTTCGTTACTTTTACCTGTTTAAATATTTACCTGTGCTCCACCACACAATCTTGAAGTGAAATATTTTTTTTTCTATTCTTCTATGTTATATAAACACGCGAAAATTAATTTTAAACGGGGGTCGAAGCTATTTACGAAGAAAAAAAATAAAATAAATACTCCCATAAGGATGCATGCAAAAGTGAATGATCGCCATATTAACTGTGTCGGATCACCGTAGTCGGGCGACGGCACAGTAATAGACAGCGAATGACGAGTCATGACGTCATGCGCGGATTACCGGTGACTTAAGTTCATCAAATTTACGCGCCAAATAACACGCGTTTTTCTACTACTAAATAAAATTAAAAAAATCTTTAAATGTAATTTGTCACAGTTAATATGGCGTTCTTTGGCGTCTTATGGGAGTAATTATTTTATTTATTTTTTCGTCAATAGGTTCGACCACCGTTTAAAATTATTTTTCCCGTGTTTATATAACATAGAATAGAAAAAGAAATATTTCACTCACACACAGACACACACACACATGCGCGCGCGCGCGCTCACATGAAATGCATGCATTACCATAATTATGAAAAGATGAAACTCTTACCTTAATCCACTCCTCAATTATTTTGAGGAGAGTAGCGGAATCCCGGCGCTCAACCGGTATCAAAAAACACGGTTTACCAAAAACACTTGCCAGAACCGCGTTCCACTCCCCCGAACACCCACTGTCCTTCAATGAACCTGCCCCGATTATATTTCAGACGGCAAAATTTGGCTTCGTCGACTTCTACAGTCTTTCCAGGGCCCCCCAGCTTAGCTGAAGTGCGCTGGGCGTCGAAAATAAAAACTTCTCGACAAAAACTGTAGGTCGACGACGAGGACCCACACGAAGGACAATTTATTGACCGTTTAATAACCTCGTGGGAAGTTAAAAAGTCAATAATCTCAGACTCTGTCATTCGAATCCATTCGTCTGACATCCCACCGCACTATCATTGCAGGCCATTTCAGTGTAAAATGTTAAATAAATAATATATGGTATATTATAATAATAACCCTAAACAACAGAAATAATAATTAGTAATAACACCACACAATAACACAAATGAAAACACTGAATTCACAAAATAATTAAATACACGATAACCGTATCTTACGAGGTTCGTTACAACAACGGAACTGAGAATACAGTACTGTTGCCGCCGATTCCTGACACCCACACATTAGCAACCAATGACAATTGAGAATATGCAAAATTTTAAAATTAACGGTGTATAAACGCGCTTTTTTTTATATCTACCAATCAACATCAGCTTTATAAGGCGGTTTTAATGAATTCGCGGGTTATTTGCATCAGACCTATGCCATTGGTTAATCGTTGTGACGTCGCCGCGGGGTTTTTCGAAATGTTTACTATCGATAGTTCAGTTGCGATTTTCATACTATCGATAACTACCACAAAGTTTTAGATAAATTAGTTTTAGAAAAGTATTAACAATGTTACTTTACACTGTGATTTTCAGCTTTTACTGTTTAAAAGAAAATAAGAGAGTTTATAGGTCTATCTCTCTTTGGGAATACTAATTTAATGTTGAACAAAGTACGCGAGTCAAAGTCGAAAGACAAAGTACAAGCGAAGTTTGGCACTGAGGAGTTTTCTATCAAAATTACAATTTGGTAATTCTCACTAAATGCTTTGAAGGACTACCGTTTGACAAAGATTGCTTGACAAACACAAACTTATACTTTGAGCATTACGCTCTGGTTACTTTTGCTTGTCTCTGTTTCGGCTTCAGTTCGCCTCTTCAGCTAAGGAAGTTGTGATAGCAGTTTTCACTGCCGACCACTACCTTAGGACAGAGTGGAGAAGGTAAAATTTCTCTTTTGAGAATTACCAAACTAACTTAAACTTTCACTGTGGCGTACGTGCTACTATACGCATTTTGCGAGAATCTTCTCGACTGTGCCGGGCGCTCGGCCTGTGTCAAGGCTGCAGTTAATTACGTAGTTCACACGAGAGATAAGACGCAGTTTTGAAGCTTCTGGTGTGTGAGCGGAACTATAAATACATGGCGGTAGCGGCTTTAGTTTTCAGTTTTAGTGCGAGATATTTACAGAGCGGTTCGAGAGTTATAAGCGAGATTACTGTGTATGTTCAAGCAGTTATTAGTGAAGTGTTGCGTTTTATAATCGGGCGGTATAATTACAATTTATTGTAGCATAATACAATTGTGTTAATATTAGTGACATTTAGTTGCGTGTGAACCATTTTGATTTGATTTGTTGTAGTAGACTGTGTTGGTAATTACGAACTGTTTTACTGTAAAAATTAAAGGTGTGATTAGTGACTTAATTGTTGTCTTGTACTTATTTTGTTTCCACTGTAGGCCTACCTACGATGATAGAGTAGACCGTCGTAACAATATGAAGAATCATCATTTTCTATATAGTTAACTCGAAGTTTCTTGCAGCAATTATATAATGTTGTGATGTTATACAATTTGTTTCTTCTGAAGTAGTGTACACTGCTTGCTACAAGAATGATACAAGAAACAAGTTGTAGGCCTATAACATCACAACATTATATATGAAGAAGAATAAATAGCTGTTGCAATAAATGTAAATAAACAAAATAAGAGTTGAGACGAGCAATAATTGTATACTCTATTTAATAATATTAAGCGAGCAATAACGTATTACGTATTTAATTTATAACGTGTTCCCTGTACGCTCTTGCGTTTTCCGTGTTCTCTGAGGTAAGTATTAATATACGGACACGTCATGGACAAACAATTCAAGGGTTTGTATTGAAACGTTCGAAAAAGGTTTTTAGTAAGCTAAAGTTAATAATAATTTATGAGTTTTTTGAAACTGTTGCTGTTGCTTCTTTGTGAATTAGAACATAAAGGTACGTTTTATTACAGAGTAAAACGCTCAACCTCGTGCTAACCGCAGTGAGTTGGTAGACCTTTCGATTAAGAAAAGCAGTCTTTGGCGCCATTTTAACTTCTTTTCACTGACAGAAAATATGCGTGTGGATCTAAAGGAAAGAGACTTTGCTGAATATTTATTAAAAGTTGGCAATGGAGATTTGCCAGTAAGTGCTATGGATGAGATTAATTTTTTGTGCTTGTATTCATTTAAGATTAATCACACTGAAGTAAATTCTCTGTTGTTAGTCACTGTATGTTTGAAACTACCAAACTTTTAGATTACTTGACCTGTCGAAATGAAGTTTTGGTTTAATTCTATCGTCCA
This sequence comes from Magicicada septendecula, assembly GCA_034769895.1. NCBI lineage: Eukaryota > Metazoa > Arthropoda > Insecta > Hemiptera > Cicadidae > Magicicada > Magicicada septendecula. Next base: position 172,731,283 of record CM068372.1, read on the forward strand.
GCTGTGCCTCCGTTTATTTGTAACGCATTTTCGGGCTAACATCTGGATGATTGTAATAAAATTTAATATGAAGGTACACTGTTTTACCATTAATCGATGTGTACACAATTTTTCATAAAATATTCTTCTGAGGGTTGAAATATACAGAAAATCGTAATAAAGTACCCTGACATGAAAATACAGGGTATCAAATTATAAGGAATAATTTTGTTATACCGTTAAATAATTAATTTATAATTTATATATGTGTAATTTTTACATTAAATTGTCTAGGATTTGTAAACATAAACAGAAACTATACGTATATTGTATACAAATTTTAAATAATAGCAATTGCATTATACATATATAAAAATTCAAGTAAATAGAATAATACAAAATTATTGGAAAGTTATACTAAAGTCTTCCAGTATTTCTAGTCTTCTAGTATTTAGTATTTCTTTCCATACAACATTTCGTGTATGGTGAGGATTTTGTGGTGGCAAAAGAACTTTTAAGCTGCTTCGTCTTTTTACTCTAGAAAATGCTACGTACAACATTCCACGCATAAAAACTGATATAAGTAAGAAGATACCAACGAATTCAAATGTTTGTCCTTGAGCTTTGTGGATGGTGATAGCAAAAGCAGGTCTTACGTGGAACTGATGCCGTTGCATAGTACATCCAAGTTTCACAAGAGCATTATTATTGAATTTTTTGTAAGTTTCAGTTCATGTGGTGGTAGATCAGCCATTTCGACGGGAATTCAGAAGTAAATTCGATACCTCCTTCTGTTTGATCTTTGACAGAATCATAACTTTTGTAAACCTTGTACTCTCTAGGAAGCTTTTCAATAATTTCTGCATTAATTTTATTAACATCTTTATTTAATGGTATAGCCCTCTCCGTCATATCTTCATATCTGTTATTAGCCAGACAGTCTCCGAATACTTCTTCAATAAGATTGCCGTTTGAAAGAATATCCTCTGGTAGATGTCGTAGAATGTCGTTCATCCTAAACGAACAGACACAATTCAAATCGCGCGCATTATTCTAACACATCTCACCACACACACACAGCTTCGATCTTTCGAAAAACTATCTCGTCGCCAACAACAAGACGAACAGCGCTACTTACGACAGCCTCTGATGAAGCCTTCTATAGGTGAAAGCCGGTTTAGGCTGTAAGGTAAAACTTTACGTTTTTACTTATAAAAAACTTAGTGTTCCGAGTCGTCAATATTATAGTGATATTTAGTTAAGTAACGGACACGTCATGGACAACGAAATCCAAGAATTTATTTTTATCACACTTATCCCAAAATTTGCCGAAAGAACAATCAAACAATGAATCAGACAATAAAACAAAAGTTTCAAATAGTCTGTTCTCTCACTCTGTTCCGATTCATCGGAACTGATAGACTTTTACAAATCCAAAAACCGCTGATTAGTTTTATAAATGGCCGATTGGAGCGTGGCTAACGCGAACTACTGTTCAGCGGCGCGAACGACTGTAGTCAATAGTTCACTTGACGGAGTACTTCTTTCTGGCTAAGCCGTTCGCGAACGACCCGCCACTACATAACGCGTGAATTAAACCGTAAAATATGTTGAAAAGTAAAAGGTTAGTGGTGCTATTGTGAATTGTGGTGTTTGTGATCCAAAACTGTAGTGAAACAATTCGAAAAATAGTATACAGTGATATCAGTGAAGCCGTTATCGCATATAAACGACTGTGTAAGCAAGATAGGTTAAATGTCATTTCTCACCGTCTACACAGTTAATATGGCGATCATTCACTTTTGCATGCATCCTTATGGGAGTATTTATTTTATTTTTTTTCTTCGTAAATAGCTTCGACCTCCGTTTAAAATTAATTTTCGCGTGTTTGTATAACATAGAAGAATAGAAAAAAAAATATTTCACTTCAAGATTGTATGGTGGACCACAGGTAAATATTAACCGAAATAACTACCTGCATAAAGTGATATAATCCTATAACGTAAACGAAACGAAAATAAACACCAAATAATATTGGAACTTCAGTTTACACGATCCAATAGAAAAACGTAGTTGGATTCGGATTCCGTCGAAGCACGTTACCACAAAACTCGGACATTGGTGAACAAAAGGAGCGGTATTTCTACATCATCCCAGGACCAAGAATTAAACTTTACTTTCAATTTGGAACGTAGACTAACGAGAGCAAATTCATCTGCATGCTGATCTGTTGCTGTCAAGACGAAAGGGTTATCTGTACACGGCCTCATCGAGTCACGATGCTGAGCGGACGGTAAAATACAATTATTTTAAATATTATTTAATAAAAACTCAACTCTATATTGTAATACCTTGTATTCCTATTTATGCATTTTCTGATCTTACTAACAGTTGAAAGAACCTTCACGCCCTGTATTTAAAGAAATATAAAATCATAACTAAAAATAATACAAAAACCTTGAATCCGATCGATAATCGATTACTTCTGACTTATAGCCTTTCGTATCTAACGTAATAGAAACTACTTTGTTGGACAAGAAATATTAAATATTAATAAAGAATCATTTCAGAATTTCAATATCTTCTCATTTATATAAGATTTAATGGTGTGCGAATAAGAAATAAGATAAGTAAAGAGTGTAACCAATAATCACCGTACGTGGTGGGTTAACCTACAAATTTCCATTGTCTGGGAACCACAGCACTATTCGCGGACTTCTTAGGTATTAAAGAGAGGAGAATTCAATAAAAATTTCTGCTCTTCTCTTCAACACAGAATAGGCTTGAGCGAAAATTTCGAATTACACCCTATACACATAATTTTTACTCACATTAACACAATTATATTAAATAGAGAGGAAAGGAGATATAATTAACAATATTATAACACATACTAAAATAACATACATAATAAATTGGCACATTAATTACAAGAGAGGAAGGAGTTATATTATAAATTGGCACTGATCGGAGAGAAGTTTAAACGAGGAGACACCTGTTACGTAATAAATTGACGAACCCAACAGTGGGGCTTTAGAACATAGTGATACGAGTTAAAAAAGACACTACACCAGTTACATAATAAATTGGCGCTCAACTAGTGTAGGGCTTAAGTTAAGTAAAACTTTAATTTTATAAATAGTACTTAACTCGAGCAGGCAGCTGTTAGAGACGGAGAAATGCAATAAAGAGCTATGATACAACAGGAAACGAAATTGCCAGGACAAGAGAGACGATTAAGGTACGCGGAATGGACGACGGTGCTATTTAAAAAATTCAGCAAGGATATGGAGTATATTAAGAAGAGCACCACCGATCACGAAAGAGCGCAAATGAGTCGCGCGAATGCAATGGGAACACCAAACGACAAAATGACTTTGAGAGACATTTATGATGAAATGTGGGAGTTAGATGCCAGGTGTAATAGAGAAGAGACTATAGGGACAACCCACGAAAAAGGCGATAACAATGTAGAAAGAATGACTGAAGAAGATTGGGAAAGATGGGACGATATAATGAAGCACAAATGAAAAACGAAAGAACAGGAGTATACGCCCAGGTGACAGAACAATATACTCAGGAAGAATATGAACAATGGAGACGAGTAATAAGACAACCGGAAAACCCAATACAAACGGAAAACACAGAATTAAGGGAATGGGTAAGGGTGATGTTTGAACTATCCAGAGAAGATATGTGTAACTGGAGGAAGGAACATAATCGAATAGAAGAATTTATAGGAATGCCACATCATAAAAACTTAGAACAATCAAATATACAACAAGAAATAGAAATAGTCAAAGTGAAGCAACAGAAGGAAATACCAGAACAAAAGAAGGAGGAAAGCTTCGAGGAATGGAGGGACAAGTTTTTTAAAAAATTCGGTAAGGTAATCGAAGAATATGATAGGAAAATGAGTGATAAGGAGCGACAACAAATTGGACAGTGGATAGAACGTTTCAAGAAATTCAATGAAACACTAGACACCACTTCTGAAGGTAGCATGGAAATAGAAGTTAGAGAAGACCAAAGGGCGTTGCTATCTGAAAATAAAAATAGAAAGAACAAAGAGAATGTCCAAACCATGGAAAGGAAGACCAAGAAAATAAGGAAAACAGGTAGAAGGAAAATATTAAATACAAAAGAAGAAATGGAGATGAGGAAGGGTGGATTAATTAGTGCATTCAACCTCCCAATTAATGAACGAAGGGAGTTAAGTAAAGGTAAGAATTATAGAAAAAATTTTATAAAAATGGCAAAGATAAACCACCATAGAATAATAACAAAAAACTTAAATAAATTTAAATATCATTTAAATATATCGACGATCGAAGAGTATCTGACCATATCAGTCAGTGGCGGCCCGTGCTTAGGTTGCACGGTTGCACAACTCCCATTAAATCCTGTAAATCCCTCATAAACTGTATTTTAAATTATAAAATTATGAAAAAAACAATAATTAATAAGTGTTTTCAAGCTAAATAATCGTAATTAATCATTTGTTGATTGAAAAGTGCAGAGCACTTAATGAAAACCGTACACGCTCTCGCCGCGGTGTACTACGGGTATGTACACCAGCTGTGACGCGCTTGGTATATGGAGAAACACAATTTAGTTGTGTTCTGGCTGACTACACTAGGATGTTCCTATTACTTCGCTATAGCTTCGCCTGGTGTGATTAGGGACTGCAAACTCCGCTTGTCAGTCACGGCGCCACCTGTATGTTGTAAATAACACGTGGTGCGACAGTTCGAATTTGTATGGTTATGTTGTTTTATTAGTTCATTTCATTAGTGTCGGTCGAATTTTTTGTGAAGTTTATTGTTAGTGTTAGTACAATTCATTGTTAAATATAAATAATAGTGCATATTAAAGGATTAAGGCGTCATAGTGTAAGATATTCGTTATATATAACTCGTAGGACGCAATGAATTCTGTCGAAAACTTAACGAAAACACCGTTCAGTTTACGTCCAGTTGAGGAAAAAATTGAAATTAAGAGAGTAGGTAGACCTACATCAGATCTTTCAAGTTTTAATCAAACTGTAAATTCAGGTAATAGAATTTTTAATCGTAAATTTAAAACAGACTTATACAATAAATATTCCTGGTTATGTGGGTGTGACACTAAAATTGCATTATTTTGCTTTCCTTGTATATTGTTTGGAGGGGAGGAGACTTGGACTAAGACTGGATTTAAAGACTTAAACCATTTCAATGACAGAACTAAAAAACATGAGGCTTCAGGTACCCAGATAAAAAATAGTTTACAGTTAGCATTGTTAGGAACAACTAACATAGCAGAACAACTAGATACAGCTTATAGGAGAAATATTGTAGCTCACAATGAACAAGTTAAGCAGAATAGATATGTGCTAAGTATTATTATCAACTGTAGCCTATTCGTTTCTGTGGTGTGTTTGAACTAGCTTTAAGAGGCCACGATGAGTCTCAAGAATCAAATAATCCAGGAATTTTTATAGGGTTAATAGATTTTAGTGCAGAGCTAGATACAGTTTTAAAAAACCATCTTGAAACTTCAACAGTATTTAGGGGTACTTCTAAAACCATTCAAAATGAATTACTACAAATAATGCTAGAAGTCTGTCACGAAAGAATTTCAGATGAAATTAAACAAGCAAATTTTTTAGCTGTTATTGCTGATGAAACCAGCGATGTGTCTAATTTATACCAAGTAGCTGTTATCTATAGGTACATAGCAAAAAACAGACCTGTAGAAAGATTCTGGACTTTTCTTAACCCTTCTCGTCATGATGCCAGGGCCTTAGCATCATGTATTCTTGATGAGTTAAAACACCACAAAATAAATGAAACTCCCCAAAAGCTCATTGCACAGACATATGATGGAGCATCTGTAATGGCTGGAACTTCTAGTGGTGTACATGCAATTGTAAAAAATTGTTATGCCGATGCCCAATATATTCATTGTCATGCACATCAGCTGAATTTAGTTGTGATGAAAGCTGCATCAATAAACAGGGAAGTTAGAGTTTTCTTTGCCAATGTTCAAGGTCTTTGCGCTTTTTTCTCAGTTAGTCCGCAAAGAACATCAATACTAGATGCAGTAGTAAAAAAGTGGTTACCCAGATCTGTACCTACCAGATGGAACTTTCAATCGAGAAGTGTCACAACAATTTACGATCACAGGCAGGACCTAATACAGTGCATGAAAACAATATTAGATTTTGATCACATAAAAAATGACAGTACTCTTTCACAGGCTTCTGGCCACTTAAAAGTTTTAGTAAGTCAAAACTTTATTTTTTGGCTCTCATTTTTTAGAAAAATTATGCCACTTACTGACATACTCTTTAATCAGCTCCAGAAAGTAGATATTGATCTCATTGTTATAAAACGGTCTCTTACAAGTTTTGAAGAAAATGTGTTGAAAATCAGAAATAATAGAAATAATATTGACACAGACACTGGAGAGCCACAACAGTCATCACAAAGTTCACCTCCAAAGAAAAGGAAGATTGACAAAACTGAGTGGAAGAGACAGGCGAAGGAAGTATGTGATGTGATTATATGCCAAATAAAGGAACGGTTTAGATTCACGAGCCATCTAGTAGGAGCATCTTTGTTCATGTCAGAAAAGTTTCCAGATTATGATTCTAAATTTCCAGAAGACACTGTAAAAACTGTATGCAACGCTTACAATTTTCTCAATTTTAAAAAACTCTGTACGGAACTTGCAACAATCTATAGTGCAACGGATTTTAGAAGACTGTCAGGGGCTGTTAGTTTGTACTCTTGTTTCAAAGAAACTTTTAGTGAAGCTGTAAAACTCTTATAAATTTTGATTACAATACCAATGACCTCTTCTGAAGCAGAAAGATGTTTTTCGACACTTAAAAGAATAAAGACATTTCTAAGGAACACCATGTCACAAGAGAGGTTGTCTGCATTGGCCATGCTCTCAATAGAAAGGGACCTGATCATGGAAATTCCTGATTTCAATCAGAAGGTGATTGAAAAATTTGCCAGTCTGAAAGAAAGGCAGATGGATTTTCTTTTCAAATAAGGGTAAGTGACAAAATTATTCCCAAGTATAACTATATTTTTCAATATTAATTATGTCTACACAGTAAAATAGTTTATCTAAAGTGAATTAATACTAAAATAAATAGGCCTGTTATTACGTTAACTAATTTCAAAATAATTTCAATACATTTTTTGGATGCTGTTACACAGAAAATGTTATATTACTATATAAGTCATAATTTTGAATTAAATAAAACAATACTAACTTTATCGTTCAGTCATATAAACTTAGTGATATTTTTGCATTTTCTATTTAAACAATTTAATACCATCCAACCCACAACTGCAACCCCCAAAATTTTCAACCACCAGCCGCCACTGATATCAGTTATACCTTTAATACGGAATATACCAGTAAACCATTTGGTAAATAGTCTAGATGTCAAAGGGAAAAGAATGGTGTTAAATATGGGCGATTATGTTAGATTAGATGAGGTACAATACCTGCTAACTAAAAAGGATCTAATTATGACTGAAAACCGTGACTTAAATGAAGACTTCGAATACACAGAGTTACAGTACCAGGTACACGAGAGGTATTTAACAAGTACCAAAATTATTATGAACACTACAGTAATCCGAGAAAAAGGAGTACCTGAATTAATGGACCATGGTTGAAACAATAAATAATAAGCCAGAAAATGGGACTGATTTTCTGAAAACCGACCAGGCTACCACTTGGAAAGAAGAAATAAAGAAATAATATTAAATAAGAATAAAACCCCAAAAATTCAAAAAGAAGTAAGAACGTCTTACTATGTGTTTAAAAAGAAATTATTTTGAAGATTTAAAAAATAAAACCCCAAAAATTCAAAAAGAAGTAAGAACGTCTTACTATGTGTTTACAAAGAAATTATTTTGAAGATTTAAAAAATAAAACCCCAAAAATTCAAAAAGAAGTAAGAACGTCTTACTATGTGTTTACAAAGAAATTATTTTGAAGATTTAAAAAATAAAACCCCAAGATTAAAAAAAAGGAAGTAAGAACAGATTACTATATGTTTACAAAGAAATTATTAAAATTATTTAAGAATAAACCCCAATGTTAAAAAACTATATAAAGAAAAACTTATACAAAATAATTAAAAACAATATGATTTAAAATACATGCCAAAATGCCAAGAGAATTGAAGAACAGATTACATAATTGTTTATAACCAGTATGATTTTAAATGGAATAAGAAAAATATATGTCAACATAATTAGTGGTATTGTGATCAGACAAGATGGTAAAATAAGCAGAACAATGGATGACTCAATGACTATAATTAAGCTGAAACTAAGTAATGATGATAATTAATGCAAATACAATTTAGAATTTCTTGAAAATGAGAATAATAAATGAAGAGATAGTACGTAGAATTTCTGTCACAAAAAAAAAAAGAAGATCAAAAATAGTTACAAATAATGACTGTCAAAAATGTTATCTGAAAATAGTTAATGAAAATAAGATGGAATCAAGAAGAAAGGAATATATGAATAATTAAATATAAAACGCGACAGCATAACGAATCCCCAAGATGTTTATTATTAATTAAATAAAAAGACTACTATGATATTATTGTATTTTTTATAGCTGATTGTAGATGAATTCCAGCAGTATTATATTGAAGTGTAGTATGGGCAGCAGAGTATGAAGCCAAACAGTGCCTCTCTGAACTGTACCAACTCACATGTTAGGGAATGTTAGGGAAATTGAATATTTAAGGGATAATAGAACCGCTGCGAAGATTGACATCAGATTCCAAAAGTATGAAGGAAGAAAACAGAAGGAAGATAGCTGACAGAAGGTCAATGGAGAAACGCATTTGTAGAAGTAACTAGAAATAGGAGAAAATTAAAACTAAGTTTTACTGATTATTGTGACAAATCATTGACAAGTAATGTTTAAGAGAAACAAGCCAAGAGTATTAATATAATTAATGAAATGTCATCAAATAGAGAAAGGTGAATACAAGTCCAAAATGCTACCTTAAGAATTCCGTCATTTACCATTAAAACTTTACGGTGAATATAAGGAGGATATTTAAAGGCATGAAAAAAATATAAGTTTATTTTGACCCAAATTATATTCAGGTAAACTAAACTTTTTTAGGAGGGGAAGCATATGTAACGAAACAGAAATACGGTCCTCGAAGTTACATAAACCAAATTATAAGATTTAGAATAGAGAAGAAAATTTATTAATTATCCACACTTGTAGAATGTCAGAAACCAAACCCATGATTGTTTGAATAAAATAAGAATGCAAGGTAAAAAAGATAAGCAAATAATAATGTTAATAATAATAAACCTCAAGGTTCAGTGAGAGGTAAATAACAGACATTGACACATATTGTAAAAAACTAATGTTGACTATTTCAGAATAATTGATGTTTTAAAGTAGATGAGAATGAGTAAATGGTGTATGACTTAAGTTACTCAAAAGTACTTGTTATTAATTGTATCATGTTATATTGTTATCATGACACTTGTTATTTTGTGTTAACAAGTGAAAGTTTTCTGTTAATAGAATATCAGTTAATTAAGTATTATATGTTATTAATTTACCATTGTAGAGCTGTTGTTGAAATCAGTAATTGATTACTAATTAATTTCATTTTATGTGTTATCTATAGGTCACGATAAAGCTTTTGTTAGATTTTATAAAATTAATTATTTGTATACATGTACTTAGATAATAAGATGATTATAACTGTAAACTTGGATAAAAAGGCTATAATTGTTAATGAGATACAAAAGAGTTTAATACCACCATGTCATAAATAGATAAAAGATTTTATAATATTGCAGACAGTAACAAGTTAAATTCGGAAGTAGATCAAGGTATAATGATAGGCCTAACAACCAATAACATTATATAGTAATTCAGATCAGAAAGGTTAGGTAAAGAAATTAGTAACAAATACTAAATACAATCTAATGAGTTAGTAGAAGTTAATAATAATTGATAATAACGAATAAATAAACTCAAATTAAATAAACTATTATACTGCCATAGTGCAATGATACCGATAGATAATGTTTGGTAACTGAAAAATAATATTTGTTAAAATAAACAGACTAAGAGTAAAAGACAGCAAATATATAAGAATTAGTAAACAAACCATAAGTAAGATTATATTCGGATATAATGGAAATTTAGAAAGGGATTATTTTGATGAGTGGAAGAACATTGTATGAAATGATTATAATATAACATAATTTCGAATAAGAATAAAAAAAATGGTTGCTAGGGACGACAAAGTATATAGAATTTGTTGATTTGATTATTGGATAATTTTACATGAACGAAGATAGTTTAGTTAAGAGATGCTCAAAAAAAATTTGATTTAATTTAAATACAAAGTACATAGAAATTTAAAATAAATGAATAATAAATCGCAATAGTTTGGTCCACTAGCAGTTAACCATATTCTATAATTGGAAAATATAAAAACGATACACAAAGTAACGAAAAATAAAGAAAGAACTCGGACTGCCAAATTCCAGATAATGAACAACTGTTAAATTACTCAATTAACAAAACCAGAGAAATAATGGTTCTCTGGTTTTGTTAATTGAGTAATTTAACAGTTGTTCATTATCTGGAATTTGGCAGTCCGAGTTCTTCCTTTATTTTTCGTTACTTTGTGTATCGTTTTTATATTTTCCAATTATAGAATATGGTTAACTGCTAGTGGACCAAACTATTGCGATTTATTATTCATTTATTTTAAATTTCTATGTACTTTGTACTTAAATTAAATCAAATTTTTTTTGAGCATCTCTTAACTAAACTATCTTCGTTCATGTAAAATTATCCAATAATCAAATCAACAAATTCTATATACTTTGTCGTCCCTAGCAACCATTTTTTTTATTCTTATTCGATATTATGTTATATTATAATCATTTCATACAATGTTCTTCGACTCATCAAAATAATCCCTTTCTAAATTTCCATTATATCCGAATATAATCTTACTTATGGTTTGTTTACTAATTCTTATATATTAGCTGTCTTTTACTCTTAGTCTGTTTATTTTAACAAATATTATTTTTCAGTTACCAAACATTATCTATCGGTATCATTGCACTATGGCAGTATAATAGTTTATTTAATTTGAGTTTATTTATTCGTTATTATCAATTATTATTAACTTCTACTAACTCATTAGATTGTATTTAGTATTTGTTACTAATTTCTTTACCTAACCTTTCTGATCTGAATTACTATATAATGTTATTGGTTGTTAGGCCTATCATTATACCTTGATCTACTTCCGAATTTACGTTGTTACTATCTGCAATATTATAAAATCTTTTATCTATTTATGACATGGTGGTATTAAACTCTTTTGTATCTCGTTAACAATTATAGCCTTTTTATCCAAGTTTACAATTATAATCATCTTATTATCTAAGTACATGTACACAAATAATTAATTTTATAAAATCTAACAAAAGCTTTATCGTGACCTATAGATAACACATAAAATGAAATTAATTAGTAATCAATTACTGATTTCAACAACAGCTCTACAATGGTAAATTAATAACATATAATACTTAATTAACTGATATTCTATTAACAGAAAACTTTCACTTGTTAACACAAAGTAACAAGTGTCATGATAACAATATAACATGATACAATTAATAACAAGTACTTTTGAGTAACTTAAGTCATACACCATTTACTCATTCTCATCTACTTTAAAACATCAATTATTCTGAAATAGTCAACATTAGTTTTTTACAATATGTGTCAATGTCTGTTATTTACCTCTCACTGAACCTTGAGGTTTATTATTATTAACATTATTATTTGCTTATCTTTTTTACCTTGCATTCTTATTTTATTCAAACAATCATGGGTTTGGTTTCTGACATTCTACAAGTGTGGATAATTAATAAATTTTCTTCTCTATTCTAAATCTTATAATTTGGTTTATGTAACGTCAAGGACCGTATTTCTGTTTCGTTACAAAATAAATGAACCAACATTAATGGAAACAAAGCTTCACAAAAGATGTATGAATATTTAATGTACAAGATAAACCCTAAGGAAATGTGTTATTATAAGATATATATTAGAATTAATAAGTATTAATGCAAGGACATGTAGGGGCTACATGCCTGAAAATGCATTTGGAAAAATTGTACATAATTTAGTATTTAAGGTATAGTTAATAAGAGATAATGACTCTAAATATCTACAGAGTGTTAGAAATGATATATATTATAATAAAGTGGAAAAAACCTATGTATAATTAAGAACCACGAAAAGTGCATCATCAGATAGTTAATTAGGTTAATCATGGACGGATTTATAGCTTGAGTGGACTCAAAATAAAGAGCTGAGCATCTGTAAAATAGTGATACCATTAATTTCTTAATCCGAAATGTACTAAAAAAGTTATAAACGATAATAAGTTTGCCTTCAATTCCAAAAGAATTGATAGCATCATCGCCGTACTCTCAAACCCAAAACTCGATGCTTAGAAATAAAATTTCTTAATTTATTAAGGCATATGGGTACGAGATTAACAGATTTTCAACCAATAAGAAGAGCTGGTTTCAATAGACGCCGAGAACGACTTCGAGGGAACAGTACTACTAGCAAATTGACCACCAGAGTGTACGGAACGAGTCTTCGACGGGAACAAAATTTTAAAAATGTGCGCGCTCCCTAGTGTAAACACGCAAATCTAACCTAACTAAAGTGTTTATAACCTATAGCGAGTGAAGTGCAATGAGTGATGTGAGATATTAAACAAACCATTGCCAGTGTATAATATCGGCAATGATGAGTGGAAAAATAAGGGAGTATCTAGTATTAGTGATATTTTAATGAATATTAATGTTTACCAAATAATAAATTTTTACGTTGGTACTACTTTAGTCAAGTACAGTTGTACATGGCTAAACTAAATAATAATTATCAATTAACCAGTAATTGAACAGAAGTTCTCAATTTTAATCATTTAAATAAAATATTATTGATTTTAGAAAGAGATGACAATCGAATTTAATATTTTAACCAACATTGATGTAAACAAGGTTAAACCTAGATGCTAATTTGACTATAAAATACGAAAGTCAATTCATTTATAAATAATGACCGAGAACTATCAATGCAGTTAATGAATAATGAACGTACCATGAATAAATATTATGTATAGTTATAAGATTTCAATGCCATCAATTTAAATATTTTACTAATTCACTTAGAGTAAATGGCACTCTAACCTACTTGTTACGAGAGTGTGTAACAACCATACAGAGCTGTGCTTTAAAATTAGACAAGCTTGAATATACTCAATTGAAATGAGATTATGAATTAATTATTATATTTTTGTTATTAATAACCATTCAAGGAATATTATTCTGACACACAGCAATTTCAATCGTGTCGTACATTCCACAACATAACCTGCGGGGTTGATAGCAGGTGGACCAGATACGATAATTTTCAATATTACAATTAAACTTGTTTTCTTGATTTTGTAATCACTCTCTATAATACGTTATTGTTGTATTTTAGCATTTTTGTATCCTGTATATTGTAAACTAAAAGAATTCACGACTTTTGATAATTGTAAACAAAAAACTAACCAAACAAGGTTAAGGCAATACAATATAAATAATCAGTGTTATCAGCCCTGAGCTTTAAGAATCTCGGTGACAAGTTGAATTATTTTTGGATGTTTATAAATTGTTTTAAAGGGTTTTAATTGAAATTAACGTATTGTTAATAAACTACAAATTTACTTACACTTGAATCAGTCTTTCATTTCAAAGTAGGTAATAACGAAAACATAACAGAGCAATTATTTTACAAAGTGGCAGTACAGCGAACGAGCTGCCAATATTTGAAACTTCAAAACAGTCTCAAAAATACAAAATAATCTTATTTACTGTACATACACATATACTCTTGTGAAATATTTTATAAACTGTGTTGTGTCATTTTAGTGTATTACAGGACCTATTTTGGAAGATTGACAACAATAATAAGTGGTAAGTGAAAGGTAAATCTACCAGTGCTCCAAGAGAGAATTAAAACATTACTTTTCAGCGTTTTAAACCTTTTGAACAAACAATTCATAAATAATAATAATTAAACATCTCAACACATAGTAGAAACTAAAACGTTACACTATTTAAAAAAAGTGTTTCTATTAATTTTTTTTTGTTTTTCTTTATAACACATTATTTTTATTGTAACTGTATGCTTATTATTAATTTTAATTGTTATGTAATGTTTTTACATGTAACCTTAAGGTCTGAGTGCTCTTTATTTTATTAATAAATAAATGTTAAAATGTTGTAGCCCTTTGCAGGTACTCCACTTTCCCCTTGTATGGGGCATAGCAGGGTAGGTGCACAGTTCACATAACTACGTACATTGCCAGATTATGAGCCTTTATTATATACAAAAATTAAAAATTTTATAGTTTTTAACTCAATAAACAACGGTTTTATGAAGAATAAGTTTTTATTCTGCAATCCCAGATTCAGCTAGAGTAGTTTACATATCAAGTACCCAACTTTGCCCCACCTTTCCCTACTTCAGTGATGTAAACAGGAAATACTAGATATGTCTAGGGTAGTGTGTTGGGGGGGGGCTCCGGAGCCACCAGTACATCGGTTTCCCGCCAGATGTCGGGGTGGTGGTGGTGATGACGTCACAGAATACTGAGCCACCGATGGACGGGGGAGTGATGTCACGAACAGCTGATGATGACGTCACGACTTACCACAAAAAGAACGGTTCGATCGTTCTGAACGACAGCGAGTGGTTGTGTTTTGTTCGGTTAAACCGATACTTAAAAAGTACGTAGTGCGTTTGTTCTACGAACAAGAGACTATTAAATTGTACATCGATCACGTGGTATCGAGTGCGGGAGGACGGTACGTGTGCCCGCCGGACGTGTTTTGCGATAACGTGATGTACGACCGTTTGTACGACGAACTCATTATGTACGGGAAATCGGAACCGGTGATACCGGATAATACCGTACTCGAGCTGCTACGTAACCTTGCAGAGGACGAAGAATTTTGAAGGAAAAAACAAAATCGCGGACTGATTATAAAACGTCTCGTACGCGTTGAATAGTTACACTTCTCGTCATGCGGGCGCCAGGAGCAGAAGACGAGGACGTGCAAACCGCTGTCGTCGAATTTCAAGCGTTCCGTGGTGTACAGAACGAGTACGTTGTCAAGGAGTTCGCCGCTGTGTGGTGTACGTCTGATTGTTTTTACCCAACACTGTACACGTTAAAAGTACTGAATTCTTAGCGTGTTAGGTGTTTGGTAACGCTAGAGTAGGCCTGTTTCGTATATCCGCGAAACGGGGAAACCACGTAAAAAAAAGCGAAGCGTATCTTGTCCCACCTCATGGGTCGCTTGGAATGCGACGAGAGTACATACCGTTGATGTAATTATACATAATTACCGCAACGTTATGTATGACCCTGATTACAAAATTCGCTACAACCAAAAAAATATTTAGGTCAAGGTATTTCACAATCCTCAACCCGGTTACATGGGAAAAGTACTGTTGCACCATATCACCGTGACTCATTACGACACGATTCGATCGATAGAACTGTTGCATCATAGTATTGCGCAACAGTATGACACACACACACACACACACTACGACAACAGTACACCCCTCCGCGGGAGAATCCGAGGCTATATATTGGCGGCGAGGGGGGGGAGGTAGTGGCAAGCTGTTGAAGTAGGTCAAGTGGAACTGTTTCATCATATTGCGCAACATTATCACACGCACACACACGCACACACACACACACACACACACACACACACACACACACACACACACACACACACACACACACACACACACACACACACACACACACACACACACACACACGTCTCTCAGCATTAGTGGCACAAGTTCATACACACGCACAAGTGGCAACATCAGAGTTAATCACGCTACAACATAGATCTTTTACCTCTGATTTTGACAATTTCATTAATTTTTGTATACACACCAACTTATTATGGATACACTCGATATCCATTGTTGTGGCAACCGTGCCACGCTTATTATAATTCGTGAACTCCATACACACGTTGCCACAATACGTTCGTATCCATGTCGTATGTATACAGCGTTGCCAATTTTCTTCGGGCAAAGCGAGCCAAAACTCACTCATAGCAACAAGACACTTGCAACTTGTTTACTGCTGATACTATGTTGACAGTCTACAAGAATTTTTTTCTCATTGTCATGCGGGTCTTTGCTTAGTTTGTGTGGTATAACCATTACGCTTAATTTTCTTAAAAATTTTCCAGTGAATAAGAGCAAATGTTTTAAAATATTCTGAACATTACTGATTAATAAGCGCATTGTGTTTTGCATATTTTTAATTATTATTTAATCTTGTATTAAATATAACAAAATCTTATATTGTAAAGTACAAACGAAGAACGTATTTTAATGGAAAGGGTGCAATTATTTCAAATTATTGTTTAGTTAGAGTGTCGATGACAACTATATTCTTAGATAGTTTTCCATATAAAGAAGTCTGTGCAATTTTTGAATAATATAATAACAATTGTGTTTTTGTCCCCGTTGTTTTATTATATTACAACGCTAATACAGACAAATATTCTCATGATTGAAAACTCAGTGGTACAACGACAGAAGCTTGCCGGAAATTTACACTTTAGTTTAGATTCTTCAACTTATATGCGATTTTCAGATGAAGAGCGTAAAATTTTGTAACTAACTGGTGGTTTGGTGGGGCAATAACGCCAATTTATTGAGAATGTATAAAGTTATTTCAATGAAATGAGACACAAATTTATTAAGAATTCATTTTATTTAATATTTCAATAAACTCAGAAACAAACTTTTGTAACCCCTCTTTATTTTTTAATACTTTATAATTTTTTTTTTTTTTTTAAGAGGGGCCACTAGATATTTAAAACTAGGCAGAAGGCATAGAGAAGCAAAAAATGCGCTGGGTCCAGTGAGACGGGACTTGCAATTAAACTCTCTGGTAACCAACAATAACAGCATTTATTAGGTGAAATTACATGTATCACAATTCCAAAACCCCGTAATACCCCGTAATGTCCAAAATCACATAATTATACATATATAGCCCCTGTTTATAAACACATTGAGAACAAACATAAAAGTCGAACATAATACATCTATTTATATATATATTGTAATAATACCATGATAGTCCTGTAACAAAATATTTTATGTATGTATGTGTGTAGTTTTCTGACGTTCCGCTCCGGAAACGTCAATTTGGTAATGTTCCTAGTCTTCGTAGTTACAAATAAAATCTGTGTATATTGCTATTGTAGCAATTTAAAAAAATAAAAATAAAATTTAAAATTTTATAAAAATAAAAAAAATTTTGATTTTCTGGAAAATGTTTTTTGGGTAACTTGTTCTTAAAATTTAGGAACAAATCGAGTTAATCGGTTGTAATTATAAATGAAATGGTATCGTGGTTAATTTAGTAATAGTGTCACTTTCAGTAATTTTGTTGAAAAGATAATCTTGTTAACTCCAAGTTTGAACGAAAGACGGCTCTCTTCTTCTTCTTTTTGAAACGTTGTCGTTTCGTATATACCGCCCTTCAGTTAGTTGGGTTTCTTCATTAATTAATTGTTAAGTCTTTTTTATAATAAAAAATCAACTCCAATTTACCGAAACAGAATGTTTATTAACAAAAAATAATGAAATTGTTTGATTAAAATTGATATCACAATGCAGTATCGACTCGCTCAGGGCCGGTCGATATAAACAATTTATATTGGTATTATAACATAGGGTTCTTTAAACGGTTATTAAAATATATAGCCAGAGAAGGTTATGGGAAGGAAAGTATAACATTTACAATTATTAAATGTCTTAAAATTTAACAATACAATAATAATTAAAAATATTAAAGGTTTATATATGATTTGATTTCGAACCAATAGTAGCCATGTCGTTTCTATACTGCAGCGGACCGGACCAAAATGGTTGACTGACGCATGCGCAAGGAAGCCTCCAGCGTTGATGAAGTTTTTGTTGTAATAAAGATGTCCTTTCTTCGAGTAAATGCTCTCAGCAATTGTATACGATCGTCCTGGATATATTTAAATGTCACTGGTGTATGATGGAATAGTTCACTTGGTGTAAAATGTTGTCACTGGATATATCTCGTTGTGTTTATGTGTGTCGTTTTTAACCTCTAAATTTCGGTCTGTATTTGGTGTAATATCAGTGTTATTCTGCTTATCTAGTTATGTGTGGTTCAATTTATTAGTGTTACTGTGTTCATAGGTCACTTTCACCACTTCACAATCTATAAAATAGTTTAAAATAATTATTTTCAAAATTTTCACTGAGATACGGTTTATAACATAAACGCCATTAAAGGTTATTTCTGGCGAAAGGTTACTTTAAGTGCACTCGTCAACGCGTAATAATGAACTGTCTGTATTTCCTTCTTCTCATGAAAGTCTTAGCCTATATAATATATCTCATACATTGTTTAAATTTGCCATAACTTCCGATACACTTTAAAAATGTACTTTATGTTCATAAAATAAATTCGTTATTAGTTAACTTTTTGAAATATAAAATACATATTCGTTTTCACTATTCTATTCTACTTATTTTGATAGTAATTAAGTTAGTATTACAAAGTTTTATCTGAAAATTATATTTCTTATAATTTTTTGGGAGGTAGGCCTAAAATTATACTTCCTGTCTTCTATGTAAATAATAGCCATTTTCCCTAATATAATTATTATTCTATGAAATCTGAAATTTGTATAATTATCAATTCTCACTTATTTTATTGCAATTTAGTATACTAATGATGGTTTTTTAATATAATTCAATTGTATATGACTTCCCCTAGGATAGTGTCAGTTAATCTGTTTCAGTTTTAATGGTATTTTATTAGACAATTAAATAATTTTACTCATATAATGACCATATCTTTAGAAAGCCTTATTTACATAGTATTTGATATGTTGAGTTTATTTTGCCTGAATATTGTCATTTTATATGGTTTATAAGACTAGGTTTGTTAATTATTCTGCAGTTTAAATTTATTCTTTGGCCTAGATCTGATGTGTGGCTAATTTCCAAATGTTTTATTAATGTAGCTATTTTATATCCTTCTCTGACTGGTATAACATAAATTATTGATTATATAATTAACATATAACATCTCTCTATATCACAACTAGTGTTCTGAATAACATTGCTTAGTATATTACCTAATAACATAATAAAGAGTATTTCTACAACATTGGAATGATCTCTATTTTTAGACAGTGCATTCCTAAATTAAACTGAACAATAAAATAACAGTTATAATACTAATATTTCTTACGACTAACCCTTATTTATCTAAATGTTATATGTAATAGGAACCTAACATCCTGGTTCCATATATAATTGTTAACACCTTCTATCAACTTCATCATAAACAGTTTGTTCTGTAATTCCCTATTTATAAAATTTATACCCCCTCTTAAAGTATAACCCTTGCTACCTAAGTTATATTCCATTCTATGGAATGTTCATATCGCTTTAGTAGCTTTTATTTAGTAATATTACTACTTCATTATCAAAGTAGGCACTGTTCACAAAACTTAAAGTTTGTTACTATGTACTGCAACTCATGCACCCTTTTAAAGTTTATTATTTATAATTTGATCACTTGCACTTGCCTATGGTGAATTATCAATATATTTACTAGTCTTTTTCTAGCTTTTAATATGAAATATTCAACCATGGGGGAACTGTGAAGACTTGTCTATACAAACTAAATAATAACTTTTTGAATGCACTAATATTTAATACTACTAACACTTTTAGTTTTTGTCAGTTTTACAGTGATATGGTTTTTTAGGGTGTTATACTTTCTCTTTGGGCATTCATTGATTTTGGGGTTTTTTGGGGGTTCTTTCCCTATGGGGTTTTTGTTTTATATGGGTCGTCTTAATTATTCTTCTTTCTTCTTTGAGTTTGGTTATTCTTCCTTCTTCTGTAGTTTTGGATTATCCTTCTTTCTTCTTTCTTCTGTAGTTCTTATTTTTATTATTCTTCTTTCTTCTTTGAGTTTGGTTATTCTTCCTTCTTCTATAGTTTTGGATTATCCTTCTTTCTTCTTTCTTCTGTAGTTCTTATTTTTATTCTTCTTCTTTCTTCTTTGAGTTTGGTTCTTCTTTATTCTTCCTTCTTCAGTAGATTTAGTTTTGATTAGTCTTCTTTCTTCTTTAGTTTTAATTAGTCTTGTTTCTTCTTTCTTCAGTAGTTTTGGTTTTGAGTTATTCTTCTTTCTTCTGTCTTCAGTAAATTTGGTTTATTCTTCTTTCTTCTTTCTTCTGTAGTTTTTGTTTTGGGTTATTCTTCCTTCTTCCTTCTTCAGTAGTAGTAGTTTTAATTAGTTCTTCTTTCTTCCTTCTTCAGTAGTTTTAATTAGTCTTCTTTCTTCTCTAGTTTTAATTATTCTTCTTTCTTCAGTAGTGGTAGTTTTAATTAGTTCTTCTTTCTTCTTTCTTCAGTATCGGTAGTTTTAATTAGTTCTTCTTTCTTCTTTCTTCAGTATTGGTAGTTTTAATTAGTCTTCTTTCTTCTCTAGTTTTAATTATTCTTCCTTCTTCTTTCTTCTGTATCTTTGATTGTTCTTCTTTCTTCATTAGATTTAGTTTGTTCTTCTTTCTTCTTTCTTCAGTAGCTTTGATTGTTCTTCTTTCTTCTTTCTTCTGTAGTAGTAGTTTTAATTAGTTCTTCTTTCTTCATTAGATTTAGTTTGTTCTTCTTTCTTCTTTCTTCAGTAGCTTTGATTGTTCTTCTTTCTTCTGTCTTCAGTAGCTTTGATTGTTCTTCTTTCTTCATTCTTCAGTAGTGGTAGTTTTAATTAGTTCTTCTTTCTTCTTTCTTCAGTATTGGTAGTTTTAATTAGTCTTCTTTCTTCTCTTGTTTTAATTATTCTTCCTTCTTCTTTCTTCTGTATCTTTGATTGTTCTTCTTTCTTCATTAGATTTAGTTTGTTCTTCTTTCTTCTTTCTTCAGTAGCTTTGATTGTTCTTCTTTCTTCTTTCTTCAGTAATAGTAGTTTTAATTATTCTTCTTTCTTCTTTCTTCAGTAGTGGTAGTTTTGGTTATTCTCTTTCTTCAGTAGTAGTAGTTTTAATTAGTCTTCTTTCTTCAGTAGTAGTGGTTTTGGTTTATTCTTCTTTCTTCTTTAGTTTTAATTATTCTTCTTTCTTCTTTCTTCAGTAATAGTAGTTTTAATTATTCTTCTGTCTTCAGTAGCTTTGTTTTTTCTGGTCCGGTTTCTTTGACGGGGTATATTAATTGCCTGCTTCTATCTTTCCTGGGTAATTTTGTTCTTATTATTTTTAGTCTTCTGGGTTTTTAAATTTGTATTATATTATATTATTTGCAGAAATTTTCTTTATTCAACCTTTCTTGTGAATATATTATTAAACAGTGCATTTTAATTAATTCTCATCTGGATATTCCATATATTAGAGCTTTATTAATGATCATTGAGTAATGTATTTGTGTGGATTATCTGTCATGCTACAATATATATATATATATATACCCCTTCAATCTGAACTGATCATGATCATAACTCAACAAAATTTTTATTATAATTTTTTTTTAATCTCGACATTATAAAAAAGTACTTTTATGTATATACTTATCACTCCCTCTCTAGAACACATAACAGCCTCTGACATCACAATTAATTTTCACAAAATCACAGTTACAACTCATATGCCATCATACTCGAACGCCCCACGGCCCGCCTGTATATTATTCCTTTATCGCCCTGTGATATAGAAACATCAAATAACTGACCCGCCAATATCTATTAAATAAATGGAAACTAATGTCATCGACCAAGACCACCCCTTATACATTGTTATAATGTCGGCAGCCCGCATAATTAACTACGAACTGTAACAATTCCATGTCAGATACAAATATACATTATAAATTGAGAAAACATTTGGAATGGCTGGTAATTAAAAAAATATAATGATAAGTAAAGCTTGCTATAATGATAGGCAAAATGTGAAACTTGTTGATCTATATAATGCACAGAACATTTCTAAAAATCTGTCATAAGAATGTTAAATGTTTAGAAATTATTCATTTATTTAATTATATACCTAGTCATTATTTAACCATAAGGATTTGATAATAACAAAAATTAACAAAACCAGGTTTAGCATATAATGGCCAGAAAATCTAAGTTACAAAAATATAAGTACCGCCTGTACAATTTCATTCCATGTAAAATTTTATAATCTCCAAAATATTAAATATATAGACCTTAAAGAAATAGAAAATGTTAATTTCAGCCATCTGTGCATATATAAAATAAAACATGCTGTATTCGTCCGGCTGCATGAGTGTACCAGAGCAAGCCTGACCTGACGAAATATGACCCGTAGAAAACCTGCATGAAATGGCACCAACAGGTGCCTACCTTGTGAACAGAAAACCCATTTATAAAATAACACCCGGAAACAGAATAAAAAAACAAAACCCCCCAAACCCTTGTATACAGGAAAAATCATAAAATGTAAAATCCCAGTAATAATCTAAGAAAGACATCCGAACCAGCCGGTTCGGAATCAAGAAAATCATACCTTTATACTTAATTTAGAACAAATTTTCCCTTACAACTTTTGCACTCACAAAACATACGAAAACAACTCTGGTACCCTCCCACAGGTCAGCTTACAATTGCAGTGGTTTTACTGTATTATCAAGTTTAATTTACATTGAAATTGTCTTGCCGACACACCCTCGATTTAACCATGTTGCTGAATAAAGTTAAACAGCTATAGGCACAAACACCTCACATGGGATGTTCCGCAGGCCAGGATAAAATAAAAAAAGAGTTTATATCACCTCATACGAAGCGGGCGGTTCCATCATTGTTGGTGGCAGCTAGTCCTCCCTCCTCGGTTGCAGACGAAGCTTCAGTGGTTCATAGCTGGTGACGGTGGCAGCACACCAAGCTGTGGTCAGATCTCCATTCTTGGGCGAGAACCCTAAATATTCGAAATGATTAATGTACTGTCCACTAATGCTTGCATACTTGTCATGTATACCAAACACCCGAACCAAACCAAACCAAACCAAAATAATGCATAAAAAATTTTAAATTTTGTATTTGATTTATATGTTACTAAATGATCATCATTCACTCATAACCAAGCACAGTAATGAGGAACGCACACCGGCTTCGACCAGCCTCAACATATCTTAAGATGCTCCCAGCCCACTGGCCACGTGGCGTTACATTCAATCACAAGTTTTGCAAATAACGAATACTTTAAAGGCCCGTCAGCTACAGACAATTAACGGATACACAGTACTTCATCTAGGGCGATATTAAAGTTTACAATTAAATGATTTACTCAAAGAACATCCACACTTCCGGTTTCCCATGTGCGTTCATACATAGTTAACAAGATACAGTTTTCACTAAATTACTTAATTCGGTTACGTCTTTATACAAGGCTGAATGAACAATAGTTAATACAATTACAGGCGGTATTCAAATAAAACAACATTAATTAAATATCTCACCGTACTCACACACATCTGATCGACACCACGTGCATTCTACATGTTCGCATCTGGAATGAATAAGTTTTGAATTTAAAATTTCTTACAACCAAATTATTATGTATATGTATCTAATGCACTTACCGGTGAGTCTTAAGCAATTAGCCTGCCATAAAGATGAGGAAGACGACACACAAAAAGAACTGCTACCGAGGAAGGCGGCCTGAGTTGTTTATTCAGTGAGAGCAAGGCCGGAACTGACCATTTGGCATGTGCTCAAAACCGAAACCTGAACTCCGCCGCTAGATCGCGTTCACAGTCGAAACAGTGCCACCAATATTGTGCTTCCCAACTAATAACTCGGCACTTATCCGAATCTAGGAAAGCTAGGGTTTGCATTTCCTCGAATGCCGGGTTGTGCAACTCCGGCACACACCCACCCCAAAAGAGCAACCTGGTTGCCCCACACTTGAACTCAGGGGTACCCTGCAGTGTACCCCTATAGCCTTGAAAACACGAGTTTCAATAGTAATCTCAGTGGTCCTTGCTCCCAGGAGAACAGAGGCTCAGAAGGAAAATGAAAGAGCAGAAAGAAGACGTGTAGTGTGTAAGTGTGCTGGCACTGCACGCTGGCCTGATCAGGGCCAACCCACAGCAAGAAGGGACAGAGAAGAAAAGAAGAAAGAAAGTTCGGGAGCTCCCTGAGTTCTGACCTCCTGAGGCTTGTCCACTCACGCTTGAGACACCGATGCTACCTTAAAAGGGCCACATGCCCTATAGTTACGCGGAAGGGGGGTCTAATCAAAAACAAAAAACAACATTATCTCATCGATACAGCCCACATCCCCAGGACAGGGAGAGGGGGGAGGACGGTCTCCATGATAAGATAATCCAATTTCCAGACATATATATATATATTCCTATAACCTAATACATGTGTGCTCCAAGGGTATGTCCACAACAACGTGGAGGACCCAGTGCCCGACTGACCCGGTCACCCACGTCGCTGTCAGTCCTCTCTCTAACTCCTTTTTTTTTGACATTTTTCTCAATTTTCTAATTTTTTTTTAATTTTTTTGACTTTTGTTTTCTGCGGGAAGGGTTAGGAAGATCGGGAAGAGGAAAAGGCAAGGATCACTGAGGATGAAGAGCTAGGACTAAAGGTAGGGACATGGCTTCCTCCGGAAACAAGGATGAATGGAGAAAACCAAGGCTCGCGTAGGCAGGGTCGCATCCCTGAAGTAGACGAACACCACTGGGACTGTGAGGAACATCTACCTGCTACCTTAACATTCTCTTGCACACCCCCAGAGCACACCCCTTTATAGTGACACGATCCCCATATACCTGGAGACCACCAATTTTCACCCCTTCCCTATATCAGCCCGTCAACCCTTTCCGACAGAGCTTTAGCTTCGAAATATGTGTTGTGATTTCCCTGGAATCACTTCCCGGTACGCCCAACCGAGCCGTCACCGGCGACGCGAACCCCAGGATACGATATGGCCCCGACCAGCGATAGCATAACTTAGCGGCTCTCTTGTCCACAGCTGAGCTGATCGGATGGCTTTGACAGTAGACCCAGTCTCCGGTCTGAAAGGGGTTAGGAATTCGCCCCTGATTATATCGTCGACGGACCCACTCGTGCGCTCGCAGCAAATTCTTCCGAGCCTCCTTCCACCTCTCTGCTGTTCCATTATCTGGCTCCCGTGGTAGAAGATCCTTAATGTTCCACAAGTTAGTCAACGGGAGTGCGGGCGAGAATCCAAACATAATTTCAAAGGGAACGGCCTGATGACTATCATGTAGGGCCGTATTAAAGGCTAGCTGTAACCACTTCAGATTCTGGTCCCAGGTGGTCTGTTGCTCAGCATGATAAGCAATGAGTGCGGACCTGAGATTCCTATTGAATCTCTCCGCATGGGACGGCTGTGGGTAAGAAGGAGAAGTGGTTACATGTTTGATCCCACTGGCGAAACACATCCGCCGGAACTCACCCGAAATGAACTGGGGACCATTGTCAGAGACAATGATGGTCGGAAGACCGAAATGCTGAAAAATATGATTCTGGAGCGCGCTTATGGTCAAACGAGCCGTTGTCTGCCGTAAGGGCAATAGCCAGGAAAACTTCGAAAAAGCATCCACACAAACAAGCAGGTAAGAATTACCTGACTTGCTACGCGGGAGAGGTCCCACGTAGTCTATGAATAACTTCTCCATCGGTCTGCTCGCCACGTCCGATGACAACAACCCTAACTTGGTGTTCTGGGTAGGCTTGCTCAAGCCACATAGATGACAACTCTTAACCCTCATTGCAATGTCCCTATCCACGAAATGGTCTTCGAAATTCCCTTGTGGCCTCCTACTGGGGAATTATGATAATAGCTGAAGACCATGGGCACTAACTTGCTAGGCAGCACGATTTTAGGGGCACGTCCCTTTCTCTCTCTACAGCACAGGACGCCCTTGAACAAGAAGTAAGGGGCCTGTACGTTACCCTCCTTTATGTTCTGGATGATAGGACCCAGATCTTCGTCGTTCAACTGATGGGGTAACACATCAGTGAAGGCTAACGGAAAGTCTAGCAGAACGGAACAGGGTTGCTCAGATTGGACTTCACTGGGCTGGGAAAACATGCGTGACAAAGCATCTGCAACCACATTTTGAGTTCCCCTAATATGTTGCACCTTGAACTTGAAGGATGAGATCTTGACCACCCATCTACCAATTTTACCCAGTTGCCGGGGATGAGCGGGATGAGCAAGAAGCCAAGAGAGAGCCTGATTGTCGATCTCGAGCAGGAATTCAGCATGTTCCAAGAAAGGCCTGAAATTGTCTAGAGCGTACACCACAGCTAAACACTCTAGCTCATACACTGAAGACTTTTGTTCTTGCTGGGTCAACGTTCGGGAAATAAAAGCCACAGGCTACCTAGCTCCATCAACGACTTGGGACAGAACTGCCCCGAGCGCCACCGAATTCGCGTCCGTCTGCAGGATAAACGGTTGTGAAAAATCTGGCATCCGTAGCACCGGTGGGAAGATGATAGCTTCCTTCAAGGTCTCAAAGGCCTTCTGCTGTCTCTCACCCCCACAAATTTGGTCCCTTTCTTTCTCAATTCATTCAATGGTGCAGCTATTTCTGCTGCATTCGGAATAAACCTCCTGTAAAAATTTACCGTGCCGACAAACCTAGCGATGCCTTAGGCATCCCTAGGAGGTGGAAAGTCCCGGATGCCCTGTGTCCTTTCAGGGTCCACTGTGACACCCCGGTGCGAGACCAGATGCCCCAAAAATGAAATACTCTCTTGTGCGAACCGCACTTTCTCAGGATTAACCGTGAGGCCCGCGCTCCTCAATCTGCACATCACCTCCCTTAAATGACATAGATGTTCTTCATACGTCTTGCTGTACACTAGTAAGTCATCCAAGTAGTTGAAAATGAATTTAAATTTAACATCCTGAAATACCCGGTTGAGTAGACGCGTGAGG
This sequence comes from Magicicada septendecula, assembly GCA_034769895.1. Taxonomy (NCBI): domain Eukaryota; kingdom Metazoa; phylum Arthropoda; class Insecta; order Hemiptera; family Cicadidae; genus Magicicada; species Magicicada septendecula. The sequence continues at coordinate 172,758,408 of CM068372.1, forward strand.
GTTTGGGCGCCCACTGCCAGACCCATAGGAACTCGAGTATAGTGATATAAATTCCACGGCACACAGAACGCCGTGTAAGGTCTGCTTTCCTTGGATAAAGGGATCTGGTGATATGCAGCATTGAGGTCAATCACGGTGAAGTACTTGGCCTCACTAAACCAGTCAAAAGCCGAGTGGAGATCCGGAAGGGGAACCGAATCCACTTCAATGTTTGCATTTAATTTTCTATAATCTATCACCATGCGGTGCTTACCCCCAGGCTTAGGTACCAGAAACGCTGGACTTGCATAACTAGAATTGGAAGGTTCAATGACCCCTTGCTCTAACAGCTCTTGAACCTTCTCCCTTAGAACGGCCATTTTCGGAGGGGCGAATTTATAAGTGTGTGACCTCACTATTTTGGAGTCAGTAAGACGAATTTTGTACTCCAACAAATGGGTGAGTCCCAAGGTAGGAGCTAACACCGAGGGAAATTCCTCACACAATTGGTCTAAGGCCTTCTGCTGGGACGGAGTGAGATGGTCTCGTGCAGAATCGGGACAAGCCACCTCTTGGATACCTCCCTTGGCTCCCTGGTATCCAAGGAACGGAATAACTACTCCCCGATTAAACTTGAAATAACATTGGTGCCCATGGATGTCCAACACGAGACCACTTTTAGCGATGAAGTCTGCACCAATGATACAATCAACTCACAGAGCCGGAGAAACTAGAAAAGGCCACACGCAAGAAAAACCGTCGATTTTGAACTTAAAGGAAATCACCCGGGAGATGGGCAGGATTTCCCGTGACGCAGTCCAGCATACTACGGACGACCAATCCGACCTCTTTATTAAGCCCTGCTTCTCAAGGTCCGCACACACTCGAGATGAGATAATAGATCGGGCTGAACCGGAGTCAACTAACGCTCTGAGCTGACCCCTTTTTACCTCGAGCGACAGGAAGGGGAATATAGAAGCCTGTTGCGGGACAGTAGCGAGGACCTTGATGTTAGAAGAGTTGGGACCTATCCTTGGCCTGGAGGTAGTAGGGCACAGAAAAGACTTAGTGCGAGGGGAAGACAACCTCAGACCTGTCTTCCCCTGGCTATTTAGTTTTTTGAAGACCGGACCCTCGGTGGAAGCGTCCGACGCACACCACCCTCCGGACAATTGCGGGCAACATGCCCCTGTCTTCTACAGCGAAAACAGACTACACCTCTCAAAAGTCCGCCCCGATCGCCAGCGGTTCTTTCCGGTCGGGGTTGGGACTGAACTGCACGTCGCTCCTCCCCTCGAAACTCGCACTGACTAGCCTTTACGGGCCCTCGGGACTCATTATTCGCCTGTATGGCCCGGGATAACACACGCAGCATGTTCAGATCTTCAAAACTGCGCGGCCGCTCGGCAAAAAGTAAACGTGACCTCTCCTGGGGAGTGATCCCTTCGAAAATCATTTGTACGACCTCCTCCTCAGGCAGTCCCAACCCTAAGATTCTTACAGACTCACGGATGTTGAGCACAAACTCAGCGAAACTCTCCCCGTTTGCTTGTACCCGATAACAATGTCGATATCGCAGTTGTTCCCTCAATCTACCAGGCACGCATGCGTCCAACACCCCTCGATGGAAAGACGTCACACTGCCGCCACATCGTATAGTCTGTGCGACCCGCTCAGCCATGGACCCACGACAGTAGGGATACACGAGCTCAAGGAGAGTGCAGTCTGACATGCCCGGGAAGTCAGACTGCTGGAACAAGATTTTAAAAATCAACATCAGCTTGTCCACATCCAGGCCATCTACGACCGGTAGCTGCTGGATAATCGTGGAAAGGGGATTCGGTAATTTATTATAAGCAACGCCTGACCCGCCCGAGAAAGCAGGCAACTGAGCCGGCGGACTCGGCGTCTGCTCCATGTCCAACTTAGGAGGCTGAGGAGAGTCCACGGGAGTGTGAGATTGCCCCGGCTTTCTCACACGGAAAGTTCCGCAATGCCTTCACCACCTGGTCCGTAAGCAACTTCAGTATAGCGCTGATTTCGGCGATCGTCGTCTGGGCGGGCAAGTTCTCGAATCAGTGTTGTAGGTGTTCCACCCGCTGCCGCACTCTCTGCCTCGCCCTCAGGGTGGATGGGGCCGACTCCAGATCCTCCATCACCTCCCGCAACTCCCCCACTTCTCCTGGCATAGTTCCATTTCCACTGTCACATCGGTAACTTTAACAATGGACGTCGCTTCTCCGGCGGAGAGGGCGTCCCTTAGAAGCGACATCCCCCTGGGGCCTCCCACCCCGGGACTTAATCTTGAACTCGAGCTCGTGCTTCAGAAACAAATCTGGATTAATTCCGCTCATCCCTAAACCGCTCGAATAGTTATACACAAACACAACACGCTACAATAATTAACAAGAAATCAAATCAGAACACTTCGAGTACTGATCCTTCCTTCGAACAGACCCCCGGGTTCCCTAGCGCTGCGGAGACCTGACCCACTCCTGAACCAACCTCATTGACATCACCGAAGAGAACAAGCAACAACTAACATGTACATAAAATACACAACACCTAACACCAATCACGACATACAACGCCTCACCAACACGTAGCTAACAACCATCAATCGGCATTAAAGTCCAAAAATTCTCAATACATGAATTAAGTCGGTGATGGTACCGACTTCCGATCGGGCCATACCGCATCCCGCTAATCCCACGCGCTATAATCCGACCTCGAATTACTAATACCTTCTATACCCCATGCAATGCTTAAGACCCCCGGCAGTTCAACATCTCAAAATTTTCTAACTACTAATACCTGCCTCGTGGTGCGATCAGACTCACAAGTCAAACAAACTAACAATTATACATCCACATACACATATAAAACATTAAACATGATATAACATTGGCCTATATGTTAATCTCTTTTTTTTGAAGTTTCATTTTGCCCCAAATGTTTTCTGAGTTTGCAAGCCCCGTCACACCCAAGGACCCAAGGGTAGAACCCTAGATACAACCACGCTCTGCTACCAAATGTAACCCCTCTTCATTTTTTAATACTTTATTTATTTTATTTATTTATTTTTTTTTAAGAGGGGCAACTAGATATTTAAAACTAGGCAGAAGGCCTAGAGAAGCAAAAAATGCGCTGGGTCCAGTGAGACGGGACTTGCAATTAAACTCTCTGGTAACCAACAATAACAGCATTTATTAGGTGAAATTACATGTATCACAATTCCAAAACCCCGTAATACCCCGTAATGTCCAAAATCACATAATTATACATATATAGCCCCTGTTTATAACACATTGATAACAAACATAAAAGTCGAACATAATACATCTATTTATATATATTGTAACGGTACATATAACACCACATCCACCAACGTACCGAAAATTAATTTAAAGGCCACCACTAGTAAGAATACATAAATGGTCTAGAATACCACCATGGATACAGAAGAAGAAAGTACCATAAGTTTAAATAAGTGAAGTATCATTAAAAAGAAATCACTAGTAAATGCACCAATAAAGAAGAAAAGAAGAATAAAGACGAGACGACTGACATACTTTACCCAATACATCAGTAAGAAGGACAAAAGAAAACAAAAGAAGAAAAAAAAATCAGTGAGAAGGACAAAAGACAACGAAAGAAGAAAGAAGAATCAGTGAGAAGGACAAAAGACAACGAAAGAAGAAAGAAGAATCAGTGGGAAGAGCATGAAAACAAAAGAAGAAAGAAGAATCAGGGAGAAGAACACCACAATAACGACCTCAAGAAAGAAGAAGGAAGAAACAATGTGAAGAAGACAAGTGAAAACCACATCATGTATAAAATGAATAAGAGTGAGAAAGAGATCAGTGAAGAAAGAAGAAGGAAGATATCCAGACCAAACACAAGAAAAATGGGAAGGAAATTGAAGTATAACAAACTAACATAAACCTTTAAAAGAATAATTGTACTAAGAAGAAAGAAGAAATGTTAATTAATTACATGATATAAATCCCTAAGCTGTATGGTAAAGTCAACACTGAACACAACTCATTTAATGAATACATTCCTTGTCTATGTAAAACACAGTATTATCAATAAGGACTAAATATTGTAAATAAAGAAGTCACAAGTAAACTGAATAAGGGGACAAGATAAGTTTATTGTAGCTAAATGATGTGTAGTTATGAAATAAACAGAAGACTAGATTCCAAAATATGAATGAGCAATTGTACAGTGGGAGTGATGTTAGTACAAACCCACTAATTAACAATAAATAAGACAATACAAGAGTAAACTAAAGGTGCAATAATAATAACTAATGTACAAACATTGAATGAAAACCAGTCAACAAGATTAATGTAGAAATACACAGCCAGCAGCAACGTGTTACTGCTTACTGAAGCTACAACATAACCTAATCTGGGCATCCAGTTTTCAATAAAACTGAATGCAAACAAAATCAAAACAATATTAAACCAAAATGTATTGAGCTAGGAAGTAACTAGATAATATAAGGAATGTTTCATACACAGTAGATAAGAGAATAACTAAATATAAAGGCTTTATTTATGTAATCCAAATATGACAATATGCTTGTAATAGCAAAGATATATTAAGCAACCAAAATTATGTTATAAACGCGTTATACAAAGATAGTAACTCAACTAACAACCTGAAGTAAGACAGAATACTGTTCAGATGAACAAATGCAACCAAAATAACTATCTAAATAATCCATAATAATGTAATAACAACAAAACCATTGTAACAACTAGCTGCAAGCAAGGTTGACAGCTACTAAACCAAGATGATAACAGAATCAAATGCAGAATGAACTGCATCACAATAATAACAATACCATTGTGACTATTTTAACTATCATTTGGATAACAATCCAAATAGTATATGAAGAGTACCAAACATACAGCAAGGTAACTCCATAAAAGTATGACAAGCCTAATTAATAAACTATAATTAAGGCACTAAACTAATAATGTAGGGAAAAAGAACACTGCCAGTAGTGATTTAACCCATCAATGTACAAATATACCATGTTAGATCTTAATGAAATGTTGTTATTAATAGAATATAAGAAAAACAAAAATGTATAATCATAAGCTTAAGTTCGAATCTATGAAAACGGACATAGTGTTAGTATTAAGGCATAGTTGTAAGGGAAAATTGTACAGTAGATTAAGAACAAGTTATTGCCATGGAAAATGGAATAAAAACAATATATTATTAATAATTAATGGCTTAATGGACACTAAGTATAAATACCAAGTGCGAATTCAGCAACCTCGAATCCGAAATATATGATGAGGGGATTCAAATTAATCGTCATAAAAAATCATAAACAATGAGGGTAATCACGTCATCAGTACAGTTATAATAAAGATATTGGACTTATAAAAATAATTGTATAATGCTGAACCCTTCCGCGTGGTTATGTCGACCACAAATTCTTAATCTTGTTCCCAAAAAGTGACGCGCTTGAAGTCGTCTATTTTGACGAAGCCCACCGCTAGATAGTCGAATTAAAATAAATTGACCAATCAGAGCCTATAAAAAATTCGAGATTCATCATTCCGACAAAGGAAGCGAAGCCAGTCTTTCACCACCCACGAAGCGAACTGCATGCTCGTCGTATCTCCAGAAAAATGTGCTTTTGACAGCAACCAGATGTAAACACACGTTAACCTCAAACCAGGAGTGGAGGTTATGTCAACTGAAGAAATAGTGCAGTATATTTTTAAGTGAAACTAATTCGGAGTACATGCGCATAGGAGTGAGTGCAGTGCAGTGATAAAATTAATTAATTAAATAAAAAAATTGTAATTAATTAAAAGTTTAAGAAAAAAAGTGTAAACACTACGAACGACCAGTTACGCAAGTATCAAATACCCACAGCTATTATATTATGATTGTATGATAATAAATATAACAGAACGCTAATAGCGACTTGAATTAACATCCGATAAGCAATTAAATATCCTATTCCTAAAGGAAGGGATCTCAAAATACAAATAAACAATGTCAAAGTTGAACGATATAATTAACGACAATTTTAACGATTTGTATAACATGAATGTTTAGAATAAGTAAAGACATTGTATCATCAATGAAGGGAGTATGTGCCCTAATTCTATTAGTCAGATAAGAGTGTTTAATATTTTGTTTCTAAAATTAAATAAGAGTTACACCAGAGAGTGGTATAAATATAATCAATGAATTATCATTACCTGAAATAGGTACATCCAGTTTTGGAGATGATCATAATCCTTGATACTGAATTATAATGATTATTATCACTTATTAACAAATAATTAATAACTTTTAACCAAACAAGGTTGCACTAAACTATATTCAAAACCTATGTCTAACCATGAACAGTTATTAATATTTTATATTTTTTAATTAATAATCCATGAATTCATTTCTTATATACTTGTTATAGCCATAGCAATTTTATCAAATATGTGTATTTTGCAGACTCAAAGAACCTACTACTACTACAATTATTAATGACATTACAAGTTTAATAACACTACATAACCTATTTGTTTGTCAACACATTTTTGTGACTAACCAAAGGCAGTCATGCCAACTTGAGCTTTTTAAATGTTTTAGAGTCCATGTTCGCATTTAAATATTAATTGTTAACCAGAAAGAAGAGTACATATTATTGTACTAAATTTCAGTGTTTTAGAATTGAATAAATCATCATTGTTATTTTTACCTTTGAAAGAGTTGGTTTTTATTGTAAGCAGAAAATACAGCATAGTGAGAAGAACGAGACGGTTGGTACCATATTTACAGTGCGAATCATTCAAATGGGATGATTTTTTACAACAGTACTGATCTACATATATTATTACAAAGTATACGTTATCATAGATATCATGTTTGTGTATGTTTATGTTAGAGTATAGGCAGGACACTACTGATCTTCTCACCACCGCTGATCAACGGAGAGCCAACGGAACTTCGAGTGGAACAATTCTAAGCAGTGAATAAAAACATTTAATTAAACCAATTAAACTGCCAATTAAAACGTCGAAAAAGAGCGTAAGTAACCGACTTATTCATTACTGGATTCAACAATAGGTTGAATTGAGTGGAATAAGTCACTAAACAACCATACAATAATAAAATACGAGCTTGAATAATAATAATCAACAGATTGCAAGACCCCATATTAAATAAAAACAACCCTGAGATTAATACTAGCTAATACAATATTTTAAACACGGGACAACTGGTCTCTTATAAATTGGAGCACAATGTTCGAGCGAAATTAGGTGAAAAATATTCAACCTAATTTATAAAAAATAATCATCAACTTAATTTTCGAGGCAGCTGCAATACACAACCAAAAATGCCACGGAGAGCAACCTCTAAGAAACCTGCGGCGGAAGTAGATAAAGAAATAAACATGGAAGATAAGTAGGCGACGCCAGTCGAAGACCTAGAAGAAATATTACCTCCTACAGAACCCAGCCGATCTGTACAGCAAGAGGAACGAATGGAGAGACCCACACAAACGGGGGACACTAATATCATGGAGATGTTGAAGAATATGATGGAATCGATCAATAAGAAAATCGATAACAGTAACAAGGAATTGAAGGAGGACAGTCAGAAAAAGGCGGAAGAAACCAATAAAAATATTGAATCGATTAATAAGAAGATTGATGATAGTCAGAAAAATGCGGAAGAGACCAATAAAAATATAGAATCGTTAAAAGAAGAATTGAAGGAAGACGGCCAGAAGAATATCGAATTATTAAAAGAAGATTTTAATAAGAAATTGAATCAAAATATGGAATCGATTCACAAGAAAATGGATGACAGCCAGAAAAATAATGAGTTATTAATAAAAAATATCGAATCGTCGAAGGAAGATTTCAAAGGGGAATTAAACAAGAAGACGGAAGAGACAAATAAAATCATAGCTTCATTGAAGGGAGACACCCAGGTGTTGAGCAAGAAGATTGATGACAGCATCGAAGATAGTAACAAGAAGATTGAAATTATCAGCCAGAGAATCGAAGACAGTCATGAAAAATTAAATACGAAAATAGAAGAGGAAATAACCGAAGTCAGACGGGAAGTTTCTGAAATTAGCGAGAGGTGTGAAGAAAACCAACAAGAAATACAGAGAACGAAAGAGACACTTCAGACCCGAGTAAATAACATCGAAGAATCCCATTTAAATGAATTCAAAGTCATGACAAAGAAACAAGAAGACTTGGGAACGAGATGTGAGGAAATCACCGCCACCGTGAATGATGTTCGGGAGCAAGTACACACCGACAAAGAGAAAATGGCTGAGCTTCAACGGCGAGAACTCAATAATTTTAGGGAAGAAATTAATTTATTCCGAAGTCAACCAATACAAGTGACTGGAATAACGAACGTGGAGAATCGTGAATTAATAAATTTTAAAAATTATAAGAAGAATCCCATGGAGTTCATCGAAAGAGTGGAAGAAAATATCGCCAGTACACGGTAAACTAGATGGTCTACTATCAGAAACATGTTAGACGAATATTTTAAAGACATGCACGATAATTGGTGGACGGCTACCCTACATGAAATACAGAATTATGCGGATTTCAAGACGCTGTTTAAAACGAAATACTGGTCCGAATCGACACAGAACATAGTGCGTGACGACATCTGCAACGGGAAGTATGACCGTAGTAAAGGGGCAACACTCACCGCGTATTTCCTGGGCAAAGTGTGTATGGCCAGAAATCTCGAACCGAAGATACCTGAAGAATGCCTCGTTACTAAATTGGCGTATCATTTCGAAGAAGGCGTGGCTAGAGCGAGACTGAATGGACAAATAAGAACAATCCAAACTATGTCCGCGTTATTAGAAAACTATGAGCAGGAGAAGTATTATCGGAGGAGTCGGCAGGGACCAGACCCATACTCTGATAGAAACGGTCAGGCCGGATACCGGAATAATTATCGAGGTAATTACAATAACACAAACCGAGATAATGCTGACCAGAATCCGAGACCAAATATAAATGGGAATAATTATCCGCCAGATAGGAATAACACGAATTATAGACCAAATTATAATAATAATTATAATCAGAACCCTCCTAATAACAACCACCGTCCTAATTATAACAGTGGAAATCAGTATCGGCCAAATAATGGTAACAACCCCTACCGTCCAAATAATAACAATCGCCAGTACCGATAGAACAACGGGAACAACCAAAACCCAAGCAATTTCAGGAGAGCTAATTATGTTCGTGCTGACGACAGAAACGGAGGGAGATACTTCTATCAGGGACATCGAAGCTTTAATGAAGATAATAATCCGTACAGCCAGGACGTAAGGAGTAGAGAATCTGGGTACGACACACGAAGGAGCCGCAGTAGCGAGGATTTACACAGGAATAATAATAGCGGACGTCAGTACAACAATACAAATAGACCAGAAGAAAGGGAGAATCGAACCCCCAGCACTAGTGAAAGGAGCGGAGAAGAGAACGCTACCTCTTTAAACGGACAACGGCAGTGAAAACTTACTTAAAACCCTCACTGATCCGATCTATTGGGTACGACGAACTACGACGACGGACAAAAAAATCAAGAGACATTTACTATCATACGCAATCACTACCTGAAGGACATCAGAGGAGATCTGATGGAAGAAGATGTCACAGAAAATAATTATAATAACAACAGCGAAATCGCTTATATCTCCGCCGAAGTGAATGGCGTGTTTACCAAAATCATGATAGATACAGGAGCCAATGTATCGCTCATCGATCAATTAGAATTGAACAAAATACAGAGTAGGAGTAAGGAGACAATAACGACCTTACCAATAAATAATATCATTTTGATCGGAGCGACCGGACGACAAAATAAAACCATAAGAAAGCAAGTCCAACTAGAAGTCACCAGTCAAGGGAAAACACTTCCTATAATATTTTTAGTAGCCAGTGGGTTACCATTCAGTTTATTGATAGGCTGTGACGTATTAAGAAAATGCGCAGCTATAATAGATATGAGCAGAGCAAATGTATCTCTGAGCTCAAATTGTGTGCAATGGACGGCGGAGTTAATTGGAAGCGAAGAAGCCCCTCACGACCGGATCATTTGTTATACTAAAGAAGATAATAATTATAGGAATGCAATACACAGAGAAGAAATGAATTGTGACCATGAAAATGACGACTTATGGGAGGAGAAATTAGAAGAAATCCGGAGGTTCCAGACAGCCAAAAACGATAGAAGAATAACCGGCAACCAAGTAGAAAAATTGATTGTGATTTATGAACGATATAGACACGTATTTTCCAATGCTCCCGGAAAAGCAAAGGACTTCCAATGTGAGATTAGATTCAAGGAAGCAGCCGATTTTAAAAAGAAATCATACCCCATTGCCTATTCTCAAAAAGAAGCGGTCCGAGCTGAAATAAACAGACTCATTGAAGAAGATATTATTGAATATAGTTGTTCACCCTACACAAATCCTATAGTGGCAGTACCAAAGAAAAACGGTCAAGTGAGAATATGTCTGGATGCCAGAGAAATCAACAAAATCATAATTAACGATCGAACATCACCAGGGGAGATCGAAGAGCTATTAAAGAAATTTTACGGTACCCGTTTTATCAGTACCTGGGACACCGTATGCGGGTATTGGCAAGTGGAGTTGCACCCCAATAGCCGAAAATATATGGCATTTATATTCGAAGGGCCCAACTACCAATTTAAGAGGCTGCTCTTCGGTCTGGTAAATTCAGTGGCCGTTTTTGTAAAGTGTATGGACCAGGTCCTAGGACAAGAGGCCCTACAATTCACTACGGTATATGTTGACGATTTGTTGATTACGTCTGATAACTGGGAAGATCATTGTGACAGAATTGAGAAGGTACTATCGAAACTAGCAGAAAATCATGTGACGCTGAAACTAGAGAAGTCAAGGTTCATCGCCGATGAAGTACAATTTTTGGGGTTCAACCTATCCGAAAACGGCATCACCCCATCACAGGAAAAAATCGAAGCAATACAATCATTCCCAACACCCAAGAACAAAAAGCAGTTACAATCATTTTTAGGTATCTGCAACTATTACCGAAAATTCCAAAACCACTACTCAAAATTAACAGCCGAATTTTCACAACTATCCTCTAAAGACAAGTGGAAGCGGGGAGCAGAACACGATATCACTTTCAAGCTAATAAAGGAAAAATTTTTTGAGTCAATAACGTTACACCTTAAAAGAGCGTTTTATATGAATTGCGACGCCAGCGACGTGAGTCTAGGATCCGTCCTATATCAAGAAGATGACCAGGGAAATCACCTTGTGGTTTGTTTCGCAAGCCAAGTACTGAATAAAAGTGAGCGTAACTACCATACTACAGAGAAGGAATTACTCAGCATTGTATTTGCATGTAACAAATTCCGAACTTACATTTTGGGTTACTCATTAACAGTCAGGACAGATCACAAATTGATATCCTTTCTGAAAAATTGCAAATTGAGTCATGGGAGACTTACGAGATGGACACTAGCATTGCAGGAATACAACATTAACTGGGAGTACGTACCTGGAAAGTACAACGTAGCAGCAGATGTGCTATCAAGAGTCAACATACAAAACCAAACTTTCGAGGGAGAAAGGGAGGCGGTAGCAAAAGTGTATCATATTATAAAGGACAGAACCGAACTAGCCGAGATAATAAATAAAATCAAACTCCAGCAAAAAAGTGATGAGAAATTGAGCAACATTTGCAAGAGATTAATTGACCAAGACGATAGAATCATCCCATACTACTGTATATACAAAGACGTTCTATTTATAAAAGACAGGAACCAAGGGAACCAGTGGAAATTAATTATACCCAAAACTATTGAGAAGGAGATCACCATGGATTACCACATTAGATATGGGCACATGGGAGCTATTAAGGTAATCAAAGCATTAGAGGAAAATGTATATTTCAAGGATATCAACAGGAGAGTACGCAGCTACATTAGAAATTGCCACCTATGCCAGTTGGTAAAGTGTAACAACGATAGGAAGGAAGGTTTAATGATACCGATCACCTCATCTAAGAAGCTAGAAAAAATATTTGTAGACATTTGCGGTCCATTACCTAGGAGTGGGGGAAGACGACAATACAAATTCATTGTCATTATCTTCGACCACTACACTAAATTTACAAAGTTGTATCCACTCAACAGAGCCACCACAAAAAATCTGTTGAATAAAATTATATACAAATACATGACAGAAGTAGGAGCACCAGGGTCAATAATCACTGACCATGGGACCCAATTCAAGGGGAGAAGATGGAGGGAAACACTGCTGAATAAGGGGATGAAAACCTTCAAAACCTCAGTATACCACCCTAGCAGCAACCCCACTGAACGAGTTCTCCGAGAAGTAGGAAGAATCCTGAGAACATACTTTCACCAACAACAAAGAAAGTGGGAAGAGTATTTACCAGCTGCTGAAGATTTTATTAACCTGGCATACCACCAAGCAATAGATACAACCCCATTTACAGCTATGTTTGAGAGAAGACCTCCTAGAGAAATTACAGAATTGATAGAATTTCCCCCATGCGATGATTACACATTTAACCAAGTAAAATTTTATACCAAGACTGTCGAACGAGCAGAGAAGATGCGAGAAAAATATAAGAAACAACAACCCAAAATAATCAAGTATAAAATAGGAGAACTAGTATTGCTAAAATATCGGGAACTCCCCAGTACCATTGGAGGAATTGCGAAAAAGTTCCTACTACTATATACTGGACCCTATACAATCATAAAGGATAATCAAAACAACACATACGAAATTATGGACCCCCATACCAATAGAACCAAGGGAGTCTATAATCAAGCGTCATTGAAAAAATATAACAGTCCAGAATAAGTGATTAAAACATCCAACACTTGAAGGAGTAGAGGAGAAGAACACCAAAGAGAGTAATAGGAGAGAAGGCTATTATTATAATGGAAAGAGAGAAAAAGAAAAATGTTTATTAAATGAATATTGTATATAACAAGAATTTTTATTTACCAAATATTGTATGTCTCAAGAAAAATATAACAGTCCAGAATAAGTGTAAATTATCCTACACTTGAAGGAGTAGAGGAGAAGAACACCAAAGAGAGTAATATGAGAGAAGGCTATTATAAATGGAAAGAAGAGAAAAAAGGAGAATTTTTATCAATCAAATATTGTACTAAATATTAAACGAAAGATGTTTATTAAATGAATATTGTAACCCCAGAAATATTTATCAAATATTGTATACCCCACAAAAACAAGAAATATAATATATTCCAGAATAAGTGTTAAAAAATCCAACACTTGAAGGAGTAGAGGGGAAGAACACCAAAGAGAGTAATAAAAAAGAAGGCTATTATTATCATGGAAAGAAGAGAGAGAAAAATGTTTACTAAATGAATATTGTATATAACAAGATTTTTTAATTATCAAATATTGTATACCCCACAAAAAGAAAAAATTAAAATAGTCCAGAATAAGTGATTTAAAACAACTATCATTTGAAGGAGTAGAGGGGAAGAACATCAAAGAGAGTAATATGAGAGAAGGCTATTATTATTATGGAAAGAAGAGAAAGAAAAATGTTTATTAAATGAATATTGTATGTAACACGAGAAAAAGAAAAAACTATTATCTAATAAATAAACCATAACCAAAAGAAGCAACTAGTGAACACACTTAAGATATTATAAACAATGTTTACTATCACTTTGAAAAAATTTTGTACTATCCATAGTAAAATGTTAACAAATATGACATTTGCTAGAAGAGAGAAGAAGACCATTAATGAGAATATTATGTAGAGGAGATAGTGAGAAGGAGAATTGACCGAGAAGAAGAAGAAAGAACCAATCAATATGAAGAATAATTTTGTCACGAGAAGAAGAGAAGAATAAATGAAGAATATTTACACATGCTATTTGTCAACAACATTAACTAATGAAGATCTGCAGAAGAGAAGAAGGAATCCTGAAGAGAGTGTATAATAAAATATAAAGGGCAAAAGAGTGAAAAACCCCAAGAGTGTTTATTACTATTAGTCGAAAGAGACTGCTTATGAGTATTATTATTTAATGAATTGACTGTAGAAAGTTCCAGCAATCATTTAACTGGGCAGGGATGATGTTCCCCTGATCTCAGAAGAGGTGTAGTTTTGAACGACGGAGTTAGGTAAGCCAATAGAGCCCACCCGAATCGATTTCAGCTACTAAGTTGGGGAAAAAATGTTAGGGAAATTAAATATTTAAGGGAAAAAACACAACAGCCAAGAATATAATTAAACAAGATCCAGAATTATGAAGAAGGAGGAGATGTAGAAAATATAATGAACTGAAGACGAGTGTAAGAGTAAATACAAAATATGAAAACATCATGTGTGACTTAAGAGTGAAATGAAAAAAATTGATAATTTCTTCAATCATAAAACAAAGATATCAGAAATAATCAATTCTAATAAGGAGGCAATATGTAACGGTACATATAACACCACATCCATCAACGTACCGAAAATTAATTTAAAGGCCACCACTAGTAAGAATACATAAATGGTCTAGAATACCACCATGGATACAGAAGAAGAAAGTACCATAAGTTTAAATAAGTGAAGTATCATTAAAAAGAAATCACTAGTAAATGCACCAATAAAGAAGAAAAGAAGAATAAAGACGAGACGACTGACATACTTTACCCAATACATCAGTAAGAAGGACAAAAGGAAACAAAAGAAGAAAAAAGAATCAGTGAGAAGGACAAAAGACAACGAAAGAAGAAAGAAGAATCAGTGAGAAGGACAAAAGACAACGAAAGAAGAAAGAAGAATCAGGGAGAAGAACACCACAATAACGACCTCAAGAAAGAAGAAGGAAGAAACAATGTGAAGAAGACAAGTGAAAACCACATCTATAAAATGAATAAGAGTGAGAAAGAGATCAGTGAAGAAAGAAGAAGGAAGATATCCAGACCAAACACAAGAAAAAAGGGAAGGAAATTGAAGTATAACAAACTAACATAAACCTTTAAAAGAATAATTGTACTAAGAAGAAAGAAGGAATGTTAATTAATTACATGATATAAATCCCTAAGCTGTATGGTAAAGTCAACACTGAACACAACTCATTTAATGAATACATTCCTTGTCTATGTAAAACACAGTATTATCAATAAGGACTAAATATTGTAAATAAAGAAGTCACAAGTAAACTGAATAAGGGGACAAGATAAGTTTATTGTAGCTAAATGATGTGTAGTTATGAAATAAACAGAAGACTAGATTCCAAAATATGAATGAGCAATTGTACAGTGGGAGTGATGTTAGTACAAACCCACTAATTAACAATAAATAAGACAATACAAGAGTAAACTAAAGGTGCAATAATAATAACTAATGTACAAACATTGAATGAAAACCAGTCAACAAGATTAATGTAGAAATACACAGCCAGCAGCAACGTGTTACTGCTTACTGAAGCTACAACATAACCTAATCTGGGCATCCAGTTTTCAATAAAACTGAATGCAAACAAAATCAAAACAATATTAAACCAAAATGTATTGAGCTAGGAAGTAACTAGATAATATAAGGAATGTTTCATACACAGTAGATAAGAGAATAACTAAATATAAAGGCTTTATTTATGTAATCCAAATATGACAATATGCTTGTAATAGCAAAGATACATTAAGCAACCAAAATTATGTTATAAACGCGTTATACAAAGATAGTAACTCAACTAACAACCTGAAGTAAGACAGAATACTGTTCAGATGAACAAATGCAACCAAAATAACTACCTAAATAATCCATATAAATGTAATAACAACAAAACCATTGTAACAACTAGCTGCAAGCAAGGTTGACAGCTACTAAACCAAGATGATAACAGAATCAAATGCAGAATGAACTGCATCACAATAATAACAATACCATTGTGACTATTTTAACTATCATTTGGATAACAATCCAAATAGCATATGAAGAGTACCAAACATACAGCAAGGTAACTCCATAAAAGTATGACAAGCCTAATTAATAAACTATAATTAAGGCACTAAACTAATAATGTAGGGAAAAAGAACACTGCCAGTAGTGATTTAACCCATCAATGTACAAATATACCATGTTAGATCTTAATTAAATGTTGTTATTAATAGAATATAAGAAAAACAAAAATGTATAATCATAAGCTTAAGTTCGAATCTATGAAAACGGACATAGTGTTAGTATTAAGGCATAGTTTTAAGGGAAAATTGTACAGTAGATTAAGAACAAGTTATTGCCATGGAAAATGGAATAAAAACAATATATTATTAATAATTAATGGCTTAATGGACACTAAGTATAAATACCAAGTGCGAATTCAGCAACCTCGAATCCGAAATATATGATGAGGGGATTCAAATTAATCGTCATAAAAAATCATAAACAATGAGGGTAATCACAACGTCATCAGTACAATTATAAGTAAGATATTGGACTTATAAAAATAATTGTATAATGCTGAACCCTTCCGCGTGGTTATGTCGACCACAAATTCTTAACTTGTTCCCAAAAAGTGACGCGCTTGAAGTCGTCTATTTTGACGAAGCCCACCGCTAGATAGTCGAATTAAAATAAATTGACCAATCAGAGCCTATAAAAAATTCGAGATTCATCATTCCGACAAAGGAAGCGAAGCCAGTCTTTCACCACCCACGAAGCGAACTGCATGCTCGTCGTATCTCCAGAAAAACGTGCTTTTGACAGCAACCAGATGTAAACACACGTTAACCTCAAACCAGGAGTGGAGGTTATGTCAACTAAAGAAATAGTGCAGTATATTTTTAAGTGAAACTAATTCGGAGTACATGCGCATAGGAGTGAGTGCAGTGCAGTGATAAAATTAATTAATTAAATAAAAAAATTGTAATTAATTAAAAGTTTAAGAAAAAAAGTGTAAACACTACGAACAAACCAGTTACGCAAGTATCAAATACCCACAGCTATTATATTATGATTGTATGATAATAAATATAACAGAACGCTAATAGCGACTTGAATTAACATCCGATAAGCAATTAAATATCCTATTCCTAAAGGAAGGGATCTCAAAATACAAATAAACAATGTCAAAGTTGAACGATATAATTAACGACAATTTTAACGATTTGTATAACATGAATGTTTAGAATAAGTAAAGACATTGTATCATCAATGAAGGGAGTATGTGCCCTAATTCTATTAGTCAGATAAGAGTGTTTAATATTTTGTTTCTAAAATTAAATAAGAGTTACACCAGAGAGTGGTATAAATATAATCAATGAATTATCATTACCTGAGATAGGTACATCCAGTTTTGGAGATGATCATAATCCTTGATACTGAATTATAATGATTATTATCACTTATTAACAAATAATTAATAACTTTTAACCAAACAAGGTTGCACTAAACTATATTCAAAACCTATGTCTAACCATGAACAGTTATTCATATTTTATATTTTTTAATTAATAATCCATGAATTCATTTCTTATATACTTGTTATAGCCATAGCAATTTTATCAAATATGTGTATTTTGCAGACTCAAAGAACCTACTACTACTACAATTATTAATGATATTACAAGTTTAATAACACTACATAACCTATTTGTTTGTCAACACATTTTTATGACTAACCAAAGGCAGTCATGCCAACTTGAGCTTTTTAAATGTTTTAGAGTCCATGTTCGAATTTAAATATTAATTGTTAACCAGAAAGAAGAGTAAACCATATTATTGTACTAAATTTCAGTGTTTTAGAATTGAATAAATCATCATTGTTATTGTTACCTTTGAAAGAGTTGGTGGTTTTTATTGTAAGCAGTAAATACAGCTTAGTGAGAAGAACGAGACGGTTGGTACCATGCTTACTGTGCGGATCATTCAAATGGGATGATTTTTTACAACAGTACTGACCTACATATATTATTACAATGTATAAGTTATCATAGATATCATGTTTGTATATGTTTATGTTAGAGTATAGGCAGGACACTACTGATCTTCTCACCACCGCTGATCAACGGAGAGCCAACGGAACTTCGAGTGGAACAATTCTAAGCAGTGAATAAAAACATTTAATTAAACCAATTAAACTGCCAATTAAAACATCGAAAAAGAGCGTAAATAACCGACTTATTCATTACTGGATTCAACAATAGGTTGAATTGAGTGGAATAAGTCACTAAACAACCATAAAATAATAAAATACGAGCTTGAATAATAATAATCAACAGATTGCAAGATCCCATATTAAATAAAAACAACCCTGAGATTAATACTAATAAATATAAATAATTATAAACACGGGAGCATCCGTCATTTAACAATGTTTTATTAACATTTGTGCGCCCGTCTTAACAAATTTTATCATCGTCGTGGCGTCTGTTAGATTTTGACGTCCGTATATCGGACGCCAAAATGTAATCCCTTATAGAAAATGTGTTCTGTAGAATAAAATTTGTAAGTTCCACAAACACCCTTTATGGCCACATCGCTAATGAGAAATCTTAATTTTTTTAACTTTCAACTCATTATTTTGGCACCACGAGTTTTTTAGTTTTTACCTGCGGGTGCCAAATTGACAGACTTTTGAAAATTGATATTCAATATGTAGTTCATGGTTTGTCCACCACGTAGTACTACCATCGTCTGTATACACTCTGCGCGCCTTTTTTTCATTTAGTTTGTAATCATTGTGGAATCCGTGGATATGGCAACACTGTCATAGCATAAACGCACAGGGTCAAATAACAAACGCAATCCAAGCCTGATTCAGACTGCTAAGTGGGTCAAAGATTATGTCCTTTTTTAATTATTCGCTTGTGTTTCTCTCATATTCATATGTTCACTTATAAGTTCATTTTCCCACTTCCCTCATTTTTCTTTCTCTTACCTTCCCCACTTTTGATTTTATACTCTTTATAAACCGTTTGATGTGTGCTTTACAATAGGGCATATCAGTAATCAAAAGAAAAAGTGGTAGAGGGAGAGGAGAGAGATCGGGGCGAAAACGTTAAAAATTTGATTCTTCATAACAGTTTAATTTTTCTGTGAAGAAAGAGAGAGAGAGAGAGAGAGTGTGTGTGTGTGTGTGTGTGTGTGTGTGTGTGTGTGTTGTGAGTGATAGAGAATAACACTTATATTAAAAACTTATATCTTTCTGTTGAAGGGTTAGAGAGAGTTAAAACAAAAGGACACATGGTGTGGGAAAGAGTGAGCGTGAGCGAGCGACAGGGAAGGACAGAGATAAAGAGTAAGTGAGAGGGGTTAGTGATAGGGTAAAAATATTTAAAATTTGATTGTCATTCAAAATTTAATTTCTATTAGAGTATGACGGGGGGGGAGAGAGAAAGAGGGGCAAGAAGGCAGGGAGATAGAGTAAAAATAACGAGTAGTACGTCCATTAGCGTTACTATCGATCCGTTTGAGGAGGGGGAGAGGCTAGGAATGAATATGCGACTGTTAAGCTACGTTTACACTGCAAGAAAATTTCTACAGGAAATACGCAAGCAGTGTCCAGTAGGTGTTTGCACTAAGACGCCGTTTTTACCGCGAGAGATTGTGCAAGCGTTCACTACGTGCTTGGACGAGCTAATGTCGTAATTTATTCCGACAGATGTATGAAACTCCGTTTACACTAGACAGTAAGTTTGGGCAAGTAGTCCTGTCGCAACTTTCCCCGCCGAGCACTCTTCAGAGAGGTGTCAGCCATGGCACGTTGTTTATTAAAACAGTAAATTAAAAATAAATAACTATTGTATTTTTTTATTTCCCGGTTAAATGATTGTCGATTTAGATAAAGTATTGATTTAGTAAAGTACAGTATGGTTTTAAGTGAAAAAATATATGATTTTCTTTTTGAGAGTCTAGGTTGAATTTTGATATTGTTTTTTATGAAGCATCATGTCAAACATGTCAAGCATGTATAGGTGCTTGGTTGGTGATTGACAAACTAAACAAATGAAATATCTTGGCTTCATAATCGACAATGATCTCTCTGGAAAAGTTTTATTTGTAACCTGAAAAAATAGTTGTATACATTCTTACAAAAATTCTATTTGTTACGAGATTTTTGTCCTGAAAATAACTATTCCTCGATAACATCCAGATATGTCTTGTGATCAATTCACGGCCGGGTAATTGGTTAATTCGAATTGCTTCCTATAATTGTCATGTGTAAAAGTTTTCGTACTGATGACTAACAAAATTGTTTCATGAAGGTATGCAGCAATTGTCAGATGTAGTACTATCAAGGAGAACTATTTATAACAGAAACCAGCTCTTGTGTATACAGTCGAAGACATAATATTCAGTCCACTCCAAGAGTGTTTAATAAACAAACTCGATTTCATTCAGCGTGTGGCCTTGCATAAGTAGTCACAACTGTTATGTGATTATAAACACCAGACAGGTTGATGAACCAAAGAAGCCATGCTTTATATCCGCGTAAAAACGAGTGATATTTTTAAATAATGTCCATCTAAGATAATTTATTTACATTTTCTGATATACCTAATTATCATCAGTAAATTATACGTAACAGTCTAACAAGTATTTGGATTACTACTCCTACTTTATTACATATTTACACAAATATTCCAGAAATATTTCAGTGTTCACGTAAGTTTTATAAGATCAGAAGTAATGATCACCTAATTTAGTGTTTATTAGTTTAAAATGCTTCAAGTTTAGCAAATATTCCGTTGCCAGTATTGTATTATTGGTATTAAGTTTATGACCTGGGATAAACGAGTGCGCACACCCATACACACATATAAACTCATGAGATTTCAACAATCTGATGTTGAAGACTCCAATCGTGGATATTTGATAGATACAACCTTTTTTAGACTTTGCTTATTGTGGGAAACATTGTATAGAATACCGTAACGTTAAACGAAATGTACCTATTTACTTTATTCTGCTGTTAAAATAAGATACTCAAATTCGAGTGAGTTTTGTAATGTATTTGTATTTGTATTAAGTATGAACTACAAAGTTTTAATTTAAATTAAGATTAAAAGTGCTTGGATTTCGTTGTCCACGACGTGTCCGTTACTTAACTAAATATCACTATAATATTGACGACTCGGAACACTAAGTTTTTTATAAGTAAAAACGTAAAGTTTTACCTTACAGCCTAAACCGGCTTTCACCTATAGAAGGCTTCATCAGAGGCTGTCGTTAGTAGCGCTGTTCATCTTGTTGTTGGCGACGAGATAGTGTTTCGAAAGATCGAAGCTGTGTGTGTGTGGTGAGATGTGTTCGAATAATGCGTGCGATTTGAATTGTGTCTGTTCGTTTAGGATGTCGTTTTTATTTGTTTTTGTGTGTTTGTATATTTCTAATTGTTCTAGAGTGTCTAGTTTTCGGCCTTTTGTGTGTACGTGTAGTATGTTCATGTTATTGTCGATGTTTTTATATGTGTGGTTTGCTTCAATGAGGTGGTTTGCGAAGGTGGTTTCTGTAGTGGTGTGGAGTGCTTTTGTGTGTTCAATGTATCTCTGTTTGAAGCTACGTCCTGTCTGGCCTATGTAGAATTTATTGCAATTTGAACAATTTAGTTTATATACACCGGGTAGATCGAATTTGTTTTGTGCTTTGGGCATGCGTTTTGATAGTGTGTGTTCTGTTTTGTTAGTAGTTTTGTAAGCGATTCTGTATCCTGCTTTTTTGAATTTGTGGGCAATTTTTTCTGTTTGTTTGTTGATGTATGTTAGTGTTATGAATTTGTTGTTTTCTGTCTTTGTCTGTTGTTTGTTTTGTGTTTTGTGTAGGAGTTTACTGACTATTGTTCTGTCATAACCGTTAGATTCTGCTAGATATTTTATCGTGTTTAGTTCGTCTTTGTAGTCTATTTCATCTAAGGGGATTTTGTTAAGTCTATGTATCATGGTTCTAAAAGCAGCTAGTTTGTGTTGTATTGGGTGATTGGAGGTGTTGTGTATTAGTGTGTCAGTTGTAGTTGGTTTTCTGTATATACTGAATTTGTGCCTGTGTTCTAGTTTTGTGATGGAGAGGTCTAAGAAGTTTATGGTATTGTTGTGTTCGTATTCGGCAGTGAAGGTTATGTTTTTATGTATTTTGTTTATGTGCGTTAGTAACTGTTCACATTGTCTTTTGTTTCCCCTGTATAGTATTAGAATGTCATCAACGTATCTGTGCCAATATAGTATTTTATGCGAGTGTCTGTCATGGTTTGTGAGTATTTTTGTTTTTTCTAAGTGTTGGAGGAAGACTTCTGCTAGAATGCTGGATATGGGGGAGCCCATGGGTAGGCCATCGTTCTGTGTGTAGTATTTATTGTTATAAGTAAAGTAGTTTTGTTTTGTGATAATGTTCAGAGTTTCTGTTATTTCATTGATAAGTTCGTCTGGTGTGTTGTTCTGTTTGAGTTTGTTTTGTAGGATGGTGATTGTTTCAGAGATGGGGATGTTTGTGTACAGGTTTTTAATGTCAAAGGAGGCTAATGTGGCGTTATGGGGGATGTGTATGTCTTTTATTTTTGTTACTAGGTCAGTGTTGTTTTTTACTGCAATGTTGTTGTCTATTTGTGTGTGTTGTCTAATAATTTTGTCTAGATATTTTGCCAGTTTGTGTGCAGGGGCATTACGGTAGTTGATAATGGGGCGGATCGGAATGTCTTCTTTATGGATTTTGGGAAGCGCTTGGAGTGTAGGTGCTGATGGTCGGATTTGTTTCATGTAGGGCTTTTGTTTATGTGTCATAATGTGTTTGGCTTTGTTGACTATTTGTTTTACTGAGTTTTGGTATCTGTCGGTGGGGTCGTGTTTTAGTTCTGTGATGTTGTTCTGTTCTATGAAGTCTTGTACTTTTTTGTGTAGGTTGTCTGTGGGGATAATTACAGTCGTGTTGCCTTTGTCAGCTTTTACAAGACGCCCTTAATCGCATAGCACTAACACTACACCTACATATCGCCAACACATACGGACACAATTACATGACTGAACTAATACATCACACAAATGAATGGACAAAAAAACAAATACATAACATACAGACAAAACACGACAGAAAAATAAAAAACCTGACACCAATCAAAACAGATATAATTCCCTCACACAAATTCTACCCACGTACAGTAAACCTCACGAACGTCACACTCACAAAAAACGAACAAACACTCATTGATAAAGGCCTAAAACATAACATACATTACAAACATAACAACCAAACACTAACAAAGCTCATAATTGACACAGAAACAAATATACAAAACACAGCACCAGAACATCAAGACACATTAAGACATAATATAAACAGCACAATAGGAGTACATAAGACACCAGACAACAACAACCACAACTCAGAAATACACACAGCCATCAAACTGAGGGAAAAGGCACACAAACACAACATCACATTTGTAAAAGCTGACAAAGGCAACACGACTGTAATTATCCCCACAGACAACCTACACAAAAAAGTACAAGACTTCATAGAACAGAACAACATCACAGAACTAAAACACGACCCCACCGACAGATACCAAAACTCAGTAAAACAAATAGTCAACAAAGCCAAACACATTATGACACATAAACAAAAGCCCTACATGAAACAAATCCGACCATCAGCACCTACACTCCAAGCGCTTCCCAAAATCCATAAAGAAGACATTCCGATCCGCCCCATTATCAACTACCGTAATGCCCCTGCACACAAACTGGCAAAATATCTAGACAAAATTATTAGACAACACACACAAATAGACAACAACATTGCAGTAAAAAACAACACTGACCTAGTAACAAAAATAAAAGACATACACATCCCCCATAACGCCACATTAGCCTCCTTTGACATTAAAAACCTGTACACAAACATCCCCATCTCTGAAACAATCACCATCCTACAAAACAAACTCAAACAGAACAACACACCAGACGAACTTATCAATGAAATAACAGAAACTCTGAACATTATCACAAAACAAAACTACTTTACTTATAACAATAAATACTACACACAGAACGATGGCCTACCCATGGGCTCCCCCATATCCAGCATTCTAGCAGAAGTCTTCCTCCAACACTTAGAAAAAACAAAAATACTCACAAACAATGACAGACACTCACATAAAATACTATATTGGCACAGATACGTTGATGACATTCTAATACTATACAGGGGAAACAAAAGACAATGTGAACAGTTACTAACGCACATAAACAAAATACATAAAATAACATAAACAAAGTAAATTAAAAAAAGCAGGATACAGAATCGCTTACAAATCTACTAACAAAACAGAACACACTATCAAAACGCATGCCAAAAGCACAAAACAAATTCGATCTACCCGGTGTATATAAACTAAATTGTTCAAATTGCAATAAATTCTACATAGGCCAGACAGGACGTGGCTTCAAACAGAGATACATTGAACACACAAAAGCACTCCACACCACTACAGAATCTACCTTCGCAAACCACCTCATTGAAGCAAACCACACATATAAAAACATCGACAATAACATGAACATACTACACGTACACACAAAAGGCCGAAAACTAGACACTCTAGAACAATTAGAAATATACAAACACACAAAAACAAATAAAAACGACATCCTAAACGAACAGACACAATTCAAATCGCACGCATTATTCGAACACATCTCACCACACACACACAGCTTCGATCTTTCGAAACACTATCTCGTCGCCAACAACAAGATGAACAGCGCTACTAACGACAGCCTCTGATGAAGCCTTCTATAGGTGAAAGCCGGTTTAGGCTGTAAGGTAAAACTTTACGTTTTTACTTATAAAAAACTTAGTGTTCCGAGTCGTCAATATTATAGTGATATTTAATTAAAAGTGCCGTTGATTCACAAGAATTTACTGTCATGTGTTCTTCTCTGATACGCTTTAAATAACGAAAACTCATATTTTAAAATTTACAATTCAAGTCAAATCAGGTAGTAATTCAGTCCAGTTCTCGATGTGCCACTTTTAAAGAAGGAACATAATTCTTATTACAAACAATGAAGCTTTTTAGACCTGGTATTACTAGATGGTTTGTTTGTTGTCAAAATTTCTTCCTGGGCTGTTTGGGCTTGATCCGATGTTTTCTACAAAACCAGACGTTTCGGCAGTGCTATCGACTGCCATCATAAGTGAAAATTGAGTGCACTATCGTGAGGTGGTATACGTTAGTGATCACAGTACTGTGGTCAAGGCCGAAGAAAGAAGTAGTTTCTATGGAAATAGTTCATTTCGAAAAGTATTTTAAATATAAATCTTAGAACATGGAAGTCATGTATGGTTCTCCATACCGATATTTACTCTCTTGTTTTCTTATTATTTCCTGTAACACCACTCTTAAGCTTTAAAATTCTAACTTGAATGTGCCCATAAGATTTTTAAATTTCAAAAAGATTAACGCTAGTGATTAACCAAATTATCGTAATTATTAACAATTCATAATTCTCAAATAGATAAAAAATACTGACTTATTCATTCAAACTGTAGTTTAACGTTGCATTAGCTACCTTTATTTTGAACTTTTGAAGACTCCATTTTATTAGAATTTTGAATTTTCAAAATTTTTGTTTATAATTCTTTTTAATCACAAAGTTATCATTGATTACTTTCTCAAAATAAATATTTTTGTTTAAAATTGATATAATTATGTACTCTGCTTGTAATAATCTAAATTGAAATGTTCTCTCTACACTTTATTTAGCTTTCTAATAATTCATCACATCAAGGACATTTCAGTAAGTATTTTTTATTAATATATTAATAAGAACCATATTGGATATCTTCACTAAACTCATTTACCATTCCATAAATTAGAGGAAAAGCAAACGTCAAAAGTAATAACCATCATCATCATCATCAGCAAGGGTTATACAAAAGTAGTTTGTTCCGGGCCCAAGCAGATAGACTAGAGCTGGTTATTCCAATGCTTCTTGGGACGCCCCACACCTCTCCGTCGATTTCTGCTTACAATTTTCAATAGTTGTTTGAGAATGCTTCAGTCATCGCTTCGGTTAAAAGTTCCAACCATTTTAGCCTATAATAGGGAGTCCTATCAAATATACATATAATATTCAGTTCCTGCTGTACATCGCGATTTCTTTTGCGATCAGCATTTGTGAAGAATATATAATGTCACGCGTCTGAGACCGCCTGAAAACGACTGCTCTGGGAATTCGTTCTTATAAGTCGGAATTCTCAAACCCATAGACAAGGAAGAGTCACCTTGTAGAACTTCAAGCGTGTTTCTTTACTCGCTGATTAAAAAATTGGGTTGGGTACTCGTTGTACCGGATTAACTAGGTACTGGTCCTCACATTCTTAGTGTTGGATGAAGTAATGTTAGCTCTCAAAGAAGCCTTCAGCCTCTCTCCAGCCAAGACGGTTCTCCGTGATGAAGTGACATATCTTACAAGAGGTTACCCGTTACCCTTCTGATGCTCAACCGTATGGATTTAGACCGGAAGGTCGATAAATATTCTTTGGAAATCAATAGTAGCAAACAGTACTAAGTTGAGGCGTAAGGGAAATGATTCTGGATTGTCTTATCTTTGGAATATTACAGGCGTGAATCAAGTTGGATTTAATGGGTTGTACTATTGTGTACAGGGAAATCTGGTCTCTTTAGTATGATAACATAGACAGTTTATGTGAGACAACCTACAGAAATTGGGCTGGACGTTAAGCCCGAAGGTGGCAACCCCACGATCGCATTGCCGTGCGATAAGCAAGGTAACATATTCAGGAGACATATTAGTTACCAAACTGTCGCAAGCAAGATGTAACCGGAGAAAAAACGTCAAAAGTGCCTTCCAAAAAATTTTAATTTTGCGTATTTATACAGAATAAATTTGTAATGGAATGCTCTAACAGAAAACCTATATTTCACTCACATTATTTATAATTTTTCTCTCATTGTGTTGCATACCATAAGTGGTATTTTTAAAAATATCAATTAGCCTATAATGACATTGCACATTTAGTTGCCGTCGAAATTTGTAAACGAATCTATATATATAAAAGAGAAATACCACTGACTCACTGACTGATTCATCACGAAATCTCCGAAACTATAACACCTGGAAACTTGAAATTTGGCATGTAGGTTCCTTATGTGATGTAGGTATCCGCTAAGAAGGGATTTTTGGAAATTCGACCTTTAAAGGGGGAAAAGGGGGGAAGTTTACCTGACTGACTGACATAGAATCAACGTAGAGCAAAAACTACTGAATGGATATCAATGAAACTTTGAACATAGCTTCATCATAGGTCTTAGGTGCTCACTAAGAAACGGTTTTAAAAACTTTCACTCCTAAGGGGCAAACCCCCCCCCCATTGTATGTATGTATCTATGTATGTATGTTCCACATCTCCTCCTAAACCACTGGACCGATTTCAACCAAACTTGGCACAAATATTTTACGCGACGGGAGAACCAACATAGGATAGGTGTTTTTTCGATGGGGTCCTTTGGGGGGTTCTTTGGGGTCTTCCACATCTCCTCCTAAGCCACTGGACCGATTTCAACCAAACTTGGCACAAAAATTTTACGCAACGGGAGAATCAACATAGGATAGGTGTTTTCTTCGATGGGGTCCTTTGGGGGTTCTTTGGGGTCTTCCACATCTCCTCCTAAACCACTGGACCGACTTCAACCAAACTTGGCACAAATATTTTATGCAACGGGAGAACCAACATAGGATAGGTGTTTTTTCGATACGATCCTTCGGGGGGTCCTTTGGGGTCTTCCACATCTCCTTCTAAACCACTGGACCGATTTCAACCAAACTTGGCACAAATATTTTACGCAACGGGAGAACCAACATAGGACAGGTGTTTTTTTTCGATACGATCCTCTGGGGGGTCCTTTGGGTCTTAAAAAAAAAAACTATTAGATCTGGTAACTATGGCAACCCAATAGAATAGATTCTGGTTACCATAGCATCGGTGGAAGTCTCCCGCGTAGGAAATAGCACGGGAGTCATCCGACGGGCCTTCCCCGGAGTTCATCCACGGAACCCGGAAAGTCTTAGGTCGGATCCCGCGAAAGACGGCGGGGCCAGAGTCCACGGTTCTTATAAATAAAGATATAGGTTATGATATCAAAGGTGGTGTATGCATCTTAAGAAACTTCTTAATAGTGTGTGAATTCAGAGTTGTTTCAGTTTGAATTTAAAAGTGGATAAGTTAAGATCGAAGTAAGTTATAAGCGAGTATAAAAAACAAAGTTTTGATAGCGAATGTATTCAGATCATAGTGTTCAGACAATATAAATGCACTTGCTTCAGTTTGAATTTAAAAATTGATAAGCTGAAATCTATAGAGGTATTGTATTGTTAGAATAAGTTTAGGAGACACTAATTTAACAAATGCCTTATTTCAACATTAACACAATGAATTATAAAATGACAGTTAAATACGTAGCGCGTGCAAGTACTGTAGACATTTTATTGAAAACTAATTTAGCTAATTTAACTCTCCCAGAGTTAGAAATCGAGCAGGAGCATCACGCGCAACAGAATTCTTCTCCAGATATAAGAATACAGTTTATGACATGTTCTTGAACAGGTGCGCTACAGATTATTCTTCCAGTGAGAATGCGAACGTAACAATATAAGGAAGATTATACAGTATACAAGTAATATAACGTTAGAACAAGAATAGGTGCCTATGAGCCTATGAATAAATTATGAACCTGAGCAACGCTGGGTAAATCGGCTAGATATAGATATCTATATAAGCCAAATACCACTGACTGACTCACTGATCACGATATCTCTGAAACCACTGAATGGATATCAATGAAACTTTGAACATAGCTTCATCATAGGTCTTAGGTGCTCACTAAGAAACGGTTTTAAAAACTTTCACTCCTAAGGGGCAAAAAACCAAATACTAAAATTTATAGCGGGAATTGCATACTTGGTAAATGAAGTGGTTGACATCTCAGTTTACTGGAAACCCCGAATACATTTAGTCCTGAGCTTTTAATCATTGTTTTAAATTGAAAAACTTCGTTGTTTGCAGGTTCTTATAGTCGAGAAAATTTCGAAGATCAATTAATTAATAAATGTATGTCCTTTTTTTCTCGGAAACGTATGTGTAGAAGCGTATCACTCGGTTCTTAATCCTAGAACTGATTTGGGCAACTGTGGAAAAGCATGTTAAAACAAAAAAAGTTTATTTTCGTAGACAGTGTTATAAACTTAGCAAAAAAGGAATTTGAGTGTATTTATCTCACACGCTGGACATCAAAATGTGGCCACGTCTTGAAAATTTAAAAGAGCATGTGAGATCGGACCAAAAAGTGTATAATGTAACAGAGCGTTTCTAAATTAATAAGCGATGGGATAGCAGCAGTTAAGACAATTTGAGTGATGATAACAGTGAAGGAAATTGACGTACTTATTACGGCAATAAGGTGTGGAAGAATTGACGTAATATTTGTAATTGTTTGTAAGTAATTATGTGCTATATTAATTAAATAGTTTTAGTATAATTTTTTCATTAATGTTGTCTGCCCTGTTATTCACAGTTAATTTACATGTGCTTGTTTTTAAAACACACACACACCCAGAGTCACAGTCATTGCACATTCGAGCCTGTTATTGATGTTACTTATACAAACAAATTAAGATGCCAGTGCAATGTTGACTATATATTACTAAAGTTTTTCCTAAGTCGTAACATGTCTGATAACAAAGTGTTATATACTCCAAAATATACAATGTTTGTTAATGTCTAGACTCGACTAGGAGATTAGGAGAAACACTGTAACAGAGACAACATGACAAGTCACTGTTTACATAATAATTGCAGTACTAAACATTAAACATTTTATAACTCGGTGAAATCTTTGTATGGTCCCTCTGTTGTATCTATTGTTTGTTTCGTCTTACAAAACGTCCATTTGAATTGTTTGTCGTGTCGAAATAGAAATCAAAATCAAAACTTGTCACGTACTTGTACGTAGACTTGTCGTTCAGGGAACAGTCTAATATTCAACTGTAGCCTTTCTATTCACGTGTATTATATTGTTCCTGTCTTATCCCCTCTACAATATGCGCGACTGCTTCACGTCTGATTATTTTACTATATTATTGTATTATTATTTCAATAAAGTCACCGTCTACTCATTAAGTAATTTATATTATTCAGTCAGCACATGCAAATTACTAAGCCTTGTGATTACGTGGTTTTTACTCGTGATTCCTACAAACATTGTGTGTTGATTCTTACCTGTGCAATATTTATGTGTAAGAAGGACTCTTTTTCAGCATTATAGATGGAAAATACATGAGTGAAATTCCATGAAGCAAGGATCATTTTTACTTGCACTTGCAGCATTGACTCCCAATAAGTTACGTGTTGTCGTTCTTCTAGGAAAAAGCAAGCCCTGCTTGTTGAGAAAATAATGAGGGAAACCAAAATTGTGCACCTTGTTCGCAAGTTTTCAACCCCCCCTCGAAAAAAATCCTGGGTGCCCCTCTGCATTTGGGTATGTATGGGTACTCGCGAGATGTAGCCGCGCCACATATCTGCAACTAGAGTGGTTCCTGGTTCTATATTATTTAAAATTACACGATTTAGTGTGTTTGCATGCGTTTATCCACCACCTTTAGCAACCACTTCTTTATTCTCCTGTAAATTCCCCCAAGTACCCACCGAGTTTTGGTTATTCGGTCCCTGTTGTACTTCCTTCAAGTGAACGCACTTTCATCAATTTCAGTATCTCCCGGGCCGCCAATTTTTAAGCTGGTATCCATCACCCAGACAGTAAGGATCTCCCTGAACTCGTTTATTAATTTTCGCGTAGTTTTCCTGTTTATGTCAAGCTCTTTTGAAATAACTGAAATTTGATATTTCAAAATCCAAGCGACTAACACACGGAATAGGCTACAGATAATGCAGGAACACACGCTTTTCCGAAAAAAGTGTCATCATGTATGTTTTTTGTAGCTCAGCAATTCAATCTACCACATCCGAAGGTGACGTTTTTTTGTCCATTCACATTTATTAACATATTACCATCACACTTTACACATTCTATTGAAAACGGAAAAAGATTTCAATCACAAACATATTTTCTGAAACCTTTTTTTTAATGAAACACCGAAAATTATTAACACTTTTGTATTCCATTTTAGTAAGATACGCATGTGCACAAGTCGTAAAATGGAATGTCCATTGTTTGCTGAAATAGTGATTATTTTAAAAGTTTTGTATGTTGGGTTATTATTTCAGAAGATGGAACAACAAAGAATTACATAAAAAATAGGATACAACAGGGAAAAAAGGCTATTCGTTTGCTAAACTCGTTACTTTTGTCGAACAAAATGAAACTTCAACCTAAACTGGCAATCTACACAACTATTGAGGAGCCCATTTTAACTTATGGCTGCGAATGCTGGCAACTTTCAGGTAAAGAGAAAAAGATGATAGAAACTGTGGAAATGGACTTTTTAAGAAGATCGTGTAATATTTCTAGAATGCAACATGTTAGAAACGAAGATATAAGAAGGAAAACAGGGCGCATATTTACAACAGCAGAAAGAATAGAATCCAGACAGTTGCTATGGTATGGTCACGTAATGAGGATGGAGGAGAAGCGATGGCCAAAGAAAGCATTGACTTACACTCCACAAAACAAGAGAAGAAAAGGAAAACTGACAACACAATGGAAAACAGGAATTAGGAAATGCATGAGAGGTCGTGCTATTGAAGACGATGACTGGAAAGATAGGGAGAAATGGCGATCGAAATGAGGGATGCGGCATAGACTGTAGGACACCCGCTAATAATAATAATGTTGGGTTATTTTGTTTAGCCTAACTATTAAACAGAGCTCAGGTTATAACATAAATGGACTAAAGGAATCCCATGATTCAATAACCAGTTAATCATGTCTACCTTTTTGTTAATGATGTTGCAGGCGAATTTATTTATTTATTGAAATTTTCAGGCACTTTCGTCATTGTCTGTCCAAATTTTTGTAACCGATTTTGAACGGTGAAAACCAAAATTTCATCTGTGTATACTATGGACTACCGTTCTTCTCTGAATTGCTGTAATTTTCTTATATATCAACTCTTAAGATTTCAATGTCACGTTTTTCTATTTAAAAGTTTCCTATTGCTTTTGGCACGTTTCCGTCGAAATCCCATTTGACGAATAATGTGGTTCAGACTGGTAACGCTACCATTATAATTAATTTGTTCTTTAAAATTGTTTAAATTACTTTTTAATGTTAATCTTTACCCTTATATGGGTTGACTTTGGTGAATAATTCGTCGAGTGGTGCACTTGTCGAAATCGTTTAAATCAGTTTTTATTTCATTTGTTGAACATTTTTATGGAGAGTCCTGAAAGATTTTATATCACCCATATACCATGATGTTTCTTTAAAAATTCTAGAAACACTATTTATAGACACGCCGCATGCCTGAGCTACCCGTTCCTGTAACTTTCTTTCTGATATATCCTTATCTTCCGATTTAATACACTTGTAGGCCTACACGTTATAAATTATTTTCCGACTTTGACTATGTAAGCCTATAACTTTCCTTTGCACTGGAGTCGACAGGCGACCCAGATTGACCCATTTCACTCTCCAAACCGGAAAATATACCAATAAAGTAAACTCTATGCTTTTGATGAAAACCGGTGTTTTTGAAAAGTACGAACACAATTACATATCATGAGAACAGTTTATTCGTGTCTGGTAAGCTTACCTACGTTGTATTTTAGTTTATCTTATTACTACAGCCTTACTATTTGTACATTCGTTGATTACACAATTTTTACCATATTTTCGGTAGGTTCTAACCCCCAAAACCCTCCTGGGTGCGCCACTGCCCAAATGTGTGGGTTATACATTTTCCTGTGAATCGTTCGCTTAATTTTGTATGTCCTCGCAATTTTGCCGTTCACACCCAAACGATCGAGTACTAATGGTCCAAAATTAAGCGTGATGTATGGAGAAGAGTCGGGAGAATGTCTGTTAGTACATTTCAGATGTATTTAATTGAATATATTTGAAGAGAAATTTTTTTCTGTAGGAGAATTGTTTAATGATTTTTTAGCGGCTATTCATTATTTTTACACGCAATTTTTAAATTGAATATACAGTAATTTGTAGTTAATAAATTTAGCTAACGTACAAGTGAGTTAGACAAAAACTAAAAAATAAATAAAATTAAAAGATATGTAAAGACATTAACATAGATGTGAAAAACGACAAGGCCTTACTGACCGCTTTTAGTAACTGAAGAAATTGTTGAAATAAGTATCAGCATTTCTCGATTTATTAGCGGCCGTAAGCATTCTCTGTAAGAAAATGCCTCTCAAGCCACTGGATGTAGCCACTATTTTTATAATCCGTGGAGAAACCACAAGCCTATATAACAATAGACATGTCAATGAACAGTATCATAAAATAACCTTTTCCTGGTCTTACAAAAAGTGCAGGTATCCGATGACTTCTAGTACCCTCAACCCGAAACATTTTAATATCGTCTCTCTGTCTCTCTCTCTCTCTCTCTCTCTCTCTCTCTCTCTCTCTCTCTCTCTCTCTCTCTCTCTCTCTCTCTCTCTCTCTCTCTCTCTCTCTCTCTCTCTCTCCCTGCCTGCTTCTCGCAACATCTTGGTATTATTTCTAATACAAATAGAACTAATATTATGGAAATGTTAATATAAAATTTTATGCTATCTCACAACCCTCTGTCTCCCATCTATCTCTAACACAAGAAGTAATTATTATTATGTACATATATGCAGAGTTGTGATCGCTCTCCTTCCTTCTCCCCCTCTCTCTCTCCCCCCCCAACAGAACTATAGAAAATTAAGAACTACAGAACTATAAACTATAGTTATAAAATTTTTTTACCCACAAAATTGATACAAATAAATGTTTTATATAGCATTACTTCAAAATACTGTATGCATAATAATGAACACTGACCAAAAATATAAGAATTGTTGATAAATATTTGACAGTTTATAAATATTTAGTTAAAATTATGATGTAAAGCGCGTGAACAACGGAAAAGAATAATGGTCATTCGCCTGCAGTTAGTCACTCTTTCATACAAACAATAAGGGTCAACGTAAACTGTCCAATACCCGGGGTTGAAATCTGGCAACGTCGCTGGAAGCAAAAACCTCTACAATTCGAAAAAAGTATACATTTCAGACGCTTCATTGTCGGGAAACTGAAAAGACGCCCTCCTGTCGTAATTATAAAAAGATGCCATAATGACAGCGTTTTGTACAACAAAAATTATTTTCTTGTATTAAGAGTATATTGAAATATAAAACGCAAAACACAAATAACATAATCACAAGAACGTAATGTTATAATAAAATTTCAATATACTCTTCGTTTTCGAGTAGATGCCAAAACGTATACATTTTGAAAAGACGCCAAAATGTTAGAAAAATGTATATATATATATATATATATACCCCTTCAATCTGAACTGATCATGATCATAACTCAACAAAATTTTTATTATTTTTTTTTTTTAATCTCGACATTATAAAAAGGTACTTTTATGTATATACTTATCACTCCCTCTCTAGAACACATAACAGCCTCTGACATCACATTTAATTTTCACAAAATCACAGTTACAACTCATATGCCATCATACTCGAACGCCCCACGGCCCGCTTGTATATTATTCCTTTATCGCCCTGTGATATAGAAACATCAAATAACTGACCCGCCAATATCTATTAAATAAATGGAAACTAATGTCATCGACCAAGACCACCCCTTATACATTGTTATAATGTCGGCAGCCCGCATAATTAACTACGAACTGTAACAATTCCATGTCAGATACAAATATACATTATAAATTGAGAAAACATTTGGAATGGCTGGTAATTAAAAAAATATAATGATAAGTAAAGCTTGCTATAATGATAGGCAAAATGTGAAACTTGTTGATCTATATAATGCACAGAACATTTCTAAAAATCTGTCATAAGAATGTTAAATGTTTAGAAATTATTCATTTATTTAATTATATACCTAGTCATTATTTAACCATAAGGATTTGATAATAACAAAAATTAACAAAACCAGGTTTAGCATATAATGGCCAGAAAATCTAAGTTACAAAAATATAAGTACCGCCTGTACAATTTCATTCCATGTAAAATTTTATAATCTCCAAAATATTAAATATATAGACCTTAAAGAAATAGAAAATGTTAATTTCAGCCATCTGTGCATATATAAAATAAAACATGCTGTATTCGTCCGGCTGCATGAGTGTACCAGAGCAAGCCTGACCTGACGAAATATGACCCGTAGAAAACCTGCATGAAATGGCACCAACAGGTGCCTACCTTGTGAACAGAAAACCCATTTATAAAATAACACCCGGAAACAGAATAAAAAAACAAAACCCCCCAAACCCTTGTATACAGGAAAAATCATAAAATGTAAAATCCCAGTAATAATCTAAGAAAGACATCCGAACCAGCCGGTTCGGAATCAAGAAAATCATACCTTTATACTTAATTTAGAACAAATTTTTCCTTACAACTTTTGCACTCATAATACATACGAAAACAACTCTGGTACCCTCCCACAGGTCAGCTTACAATTGCAGTGCTTTACTGTATTATCAAGTTTAATTTACATTGAAATTGTCTTGCCGACACACCCTCGATTTAACCATGTTGCTGAATAAAGTTAAACAGCTATAGGCACAAACACCTCACATGGGTTGTTCCGCAGGCCAGGATAAAATAAAAAAAGAGTTTATATCACCTCATACGAAGCGGGCGGTTCCATCATTGTTGGTGGCAGCTAGTCCTCCCTCCTCGGTTGCAGACGAAGCTTCAGTGGTTCATAGCTGGTGACGGTGGCAGCACACCAAGCTGTGGTCAGATCTCCATTCTTGGGCGAGAACCCTAAATATTCGAAATGATTAATGTACTGTCCACTAATGCTTGCACACTTGTCATGTATACCAAACACCCGAACTAGCGTTCCCAACCAAACCAAAATAATGCATAAAAAATTTTAAATTTTGTATTTGATTTATATGTTACTAAATGATCATCATTCACTCATAACCAAGCACAGTAATGAGGAACGCACACCGGCTTCGACCAGCCTCAACATATCTTAACATGCTCCCAGCCCACTGGCCACGTGGCGTTACATTCGATCACAAGTTTTGCAGATAACGAATACTTTAAAGGCCCATCAGCTACAGACAATTAACGGATACACAGTACTTCATCTAGGGCGATCTTAAAGTTTACAATTAAATGATTTACTCAAAGAACATCCACACTTCCGGTTTCCCATGTGCGTTCATACATAGTTAAAAAGATACAGTTTTCACTAAATTACTTAATTCGGTTACGTCTTTATACAAGGCTGAATGAACAATAGTTAATACAATTACAGGCGGTATTCAAATAAAACAACATTAATTAAATATCTCACCGTACTCACACACATCTGATCGACACCACGTGCATTCTACATGTTCGCATCTGGAATGAATAAGTTTTGAATTTAAAATTTCTTACAACCAAATTATTATGTATATGTATCTAATGCACTTACCGGTGAGTCTTAAGCAATTAGCCTGCCATAAAGATGAGGAAGACGACACACAAAAAGAACTGCTACCGAGGAAGGCGGCCTGAGTTGTTTATTCAGTGAGAGCAAGGCCGGAACTGACCATTTGGCATGTGCTCAAAACCGAAACCTGAACTCCGCCGCTAGATCGCGTTCACAGTCGAAACAGTGCCACCAATATTGCGCTTCCCAACTAATAACTTGACACTTATCCGAATCCAGGAAAGCTAGGGTTTGCATTTCCTCGAACGCCGGGTTGTGCAACTCCGGCACACTTTATTCCCACCAGTTTTGCGCTGTTAGTCGTCGGTGATAAAAGTAGCCTAGGTGGTTGCGTCGTTCTTTAACAGTATTTCTGTGTATACGACGTTCTTTGTATATGCCGTATCACCATCTAAGCATAGATCGAGTCTACACTGCAGTAGGCCTACTCTGTCAAAATCCCCTGAAAGTAAACACAGCTCAGCTCTGGTTGATCAGGTTGCAGTTATCGTTTAACGGACACTCAATAATTCGGGTTTGAGTTTTTAAACATATTATTTTATTTTATTTATAAATTTATTATTTGAAATAATTTGCATTATTTCCTTCCAATTAATTTTGCCATATATATGGTTAACAACTGAATATTTCTTGCATATAAATCTGCTGGGAATATTAAAAATATTTCCATCATGCTGTGTTTCCATCACAGGAAAAGTTCTGTTCCCCAATCGAAGTTTCCACTCCACAACTTGTTGTTCATTAGCACTGGCACACATATTTTAGGTCAAATACAGTATGGTTAAAAAGGTCAAAGTTTTGTTTGTTTGTACCGCCTTTGGGACTAAAGTTAAGACCTGTCTGAAGTCTCCACTAAAAGTATCACTTTTCCATCCATTCGAACTATACTTAATAATGGATGTCTCGAAGTATACACCGAACTATACACTTCATTATGTTTCGAAGTAAATGATCCATACTGTATAACTAATCTTTTTGATGTGTACAGATGTTTCAATTATTATTATTGATTTAGCTCAAAAATGTTTAGAAAGCTTAAAAAATGGTTAAATTCTCTTCTCGAACACTGGTGAGTTTACCTGTCACTTACCACTTACTTACTGGTGTCAACCTTCCGAAGTAGATTCCTTCTTCCTGTGATACACTAAAAATAACATAACATAGTTCATGCAACATTTATCACTGGTGTGTATGTAGATATAAGGTAAATAAAGTTGTTTGCATTTGATTCTGTTTTGAGATTATTCAAATCTTGGCCGCTTGTTCGCCGTACTGCCACTTTGTAAAATAAATGCTCTGTTATTTGTTGTTATTACAATCTACATTGAAATGACGGACTGACTCGATTATAAGTAAAATGGTAGTTTATTAACAATAATTAAATTTCATTTAAAACCTTTTAAAACATTCCATAAAACATCAAAAACAATTTAACTCGTTACAGAGATTCTTAAAGCTCAGGGCTGGTAACACTGATTTTTTATATTGTACTATTCTAACCTGGTTCGGTTAGAGTTTTTTTTTATAATTACCAAAATTCGTGAATTCTTTTAGTATACAAGATACTTGCTACAAAAATGCTTAAATACGACAAGAACGTATTATGGAGAGTGATTACAAAATTAGAAAAAGTTTAATTATAATATTGGAAACTATCGTATCAGGCACGCCTGCTATCAACTTCGCAGGTTATGGTATAGTATGTGCGATACGATCAAAATTGTTGTGTATCGGAATAAAATTCCTTGAATGGTTATAAAAAATAAAATATAATGATTAATTTATCATCTCAGTGCAATTAAGAATATATAGGCTTTCTTGATTTGAAAGCACAGCACTGCATTATCTGTGTATCTTTTAATAGCAGGTACGTTAGAGTGACAATTCCTCTAGGTTAATTATTAAAAATATTTAAATTGACTTCATTAAAATCTTATAATTACACATAATATTTGCTAATGATACATTTATTATTCATTAACCTTATTGACGGTTCTCAATTATTGTTGATAATCGAATTATTTTTCCTTATAGTTATAGTCAAATCAGCATCTATTTATGTTTACATCAGTATAGATTAAGTAGTGATATAATTGCAACTCATTTTTAAAATTAATAATATTTTATATAATAAATAAAACTGAGAACTTTTGTTCAATAATTTGTTAATTAATAATCATTGTTGAGGTTAGTCACGTATAAATGTACTTGACTAACGTGGTATCAACACCAAAATTTATTATTCGATAATCATTTAAAATTCATTAAAATATCGCTAATTCTAAATACTCCCTTATTATTTCACTCATCATTGCCGATATTATACACTGGCAATGGTATATTTCACTAATTCATATCACTGATTACACTCCACACGTTTAAGGTTATTAACACCTAAGTTAGGTTAGATGCAAACTGTTTACTAACTGGGGGGAACGCGCACATTTTGAAAAAATTACTTTCGTCGAAGACACGTTCTGTCGGCGTTGACGATCAGTTCCTTAATAATGCACTCCTTCGCTGCCTCAATCGGCGTCTGCTGAAATCAGCGTTTCTTATTGGCTGGAAATCGATTAATCTCGTACCCAAACGTCATAATAAATTAAGAAATTTTATTTCTAAGCAACTGGATTTGGGTTTGAGATTACTAAAACGACGCTATCAATTCTTTTGGAATTGATTGAAAAATTATGATTGTTTATAACTTTGTTAATACATCTCTGATTTGGAAACTAAGGGTATCACGTTATTTCGGATGCTCTGCTCTTTATTTTGAGTCCACTCAAGCACTAATTCCGTCCATGATTAACTTATTTACCCTTTCGTCGATGCACTTTTTGTGGTTCTTATTTAAATATAAGTTTTTTCCACTTTATAGTATCACATGATACTTATATCACTCACTGTTAATAGTTAAAGTCATTATATCTTATCAACTATTCCTTAAGTACTAAATATTTACAATATTTCATAATGCATTTTCAGGCGAGTAGGCCTTCAATGTCCTAGCATTATTTCTTCTCAGTTCTAATTCTAATACAATTCTTTTGTCCTTGGTTTGTATATCAAACGATACTACACCTTTTGTGCAGCTTAGTATTTATCAATATAGCTTCGTTCATTTACATCGAGTGGTTTTATTATACCA
This sequence comes from Magicicada septendecula, assembly GCA_034769895.1. Classification (NCBI taxonomy): domain Eukaryota; kingdom Metazoa; phylum Arthropoda; class Insecta; order Hemiptera; family Cicadidae; genus Magicicada; species Magicicada septendecula. The sequence goes on from CM068372.1 coordinate 172,798,237, forward strand.
TGTTATGTGTCCTGTCACATTGACACTCTTGTTTTATTATTAGTTTGGTATTAGGGATGTATTTTCATCCATTAATTTGTCTTTAGATTTTGTCTATAGCTTATCTTGGGTATTTAATATTCCCTACTGTGCTACTTATTCACAATCCTCTGTTGGATTGTTATTTATTTACATCTAGTTCCATCTGACATGTATTATTGTTTATTATTATTATTACATAAATTCATGTATTTAATGTTTGTTAATGGTTCTCAAAGAGGTATTGAGTATTCTTGTAACTACTGTTATGCTATTTTCCTCTTCCTGATTAGTTTTAACTGAGTTTTTTATGTAATTCTGTCAGTCACCCTGTGGTTTGGTAATTTGGCTATGATTTGTTTAAACAATATAAGGTATATATTTGTGTTCCTTAGTTTATACTGGGTTTATTCTGTTTATTATTTATTCTAGTTTGGTTGTTGCATCATGTAAATACTTTTGTCAGTGCTTTTCTAATTGTTATTTATGATTCTGTGTTGCAGATTCTGTTCAGTTGAGGTTATGTGTATACTATTGGATGACAACAATTCTTACATGTATTAGTTTAGTTTCTTGCTTATTTCCATATGTATTTACTATGATGATTATTACTATTATTTAGTACAATTGTTTTCTTTATCTTACTTTTATTATATACTATCTGTTCACATATTGTTATCTAATTCTAACTAGTTATTGACATACACATTGGGTTTTTACACTTGGTTTGGGTTGCTTGTTTTTTTTATCTAATACATGCTGTCTTATTTCTTATATACTATGAATTACATCCTGTATTGGCTTTACTTTTCACTCTCCTGATATTTAAATGTATGATTTTATAAAGATTCTATGTTGAATGTCAGTCATGGTATTTACTGGTAAATAGTTCCATTTAATTTCATAATTGAGCAATTATTTTTTGTACTGAATTTCAGTTTACTTATGATATTTATAATGTTTTACTTTATTATATGTTTTGTCTCATTAATAATACACTTTTTGTCTGTGTTGTTTATTTGAGATTGTTGTATATCTTTGTTATTACTTATTATTTTCACTTTCTATAAACACTACACTTTTATTGTTTGTGTTAGTTTGCTTGAGATCGTGGTATTTTAGTATTAATCAATTCACTGTAAGTAACTCACTATTATTGTCTGTGGCTGCTTATTATATAGTCAATACTTTGTTCTTGGTCACTTGTTTTCCTTCAGGTTCTTCCTTGTTGGGGTATCATTATTCACTTATTTGTTACTCTTCATACTGGTAGTATAATCTTCTTAATTTTCTGGGTATTTTCTTCATTTATTAAATACTTTCCTTATTTATCGTGTCTTCTTCACACTGGTAATGTCGTTTTCTTGTTCATTATTAAATTTTTTCATTATTTATTATATATTCTTCCTCTTCTTATATATATATTTTCCTCACTTATCGGGTCCTTTCCCTCACTTATTGGATATTTTCCCTCACTTATTGGATATTTCCCTCACTTATTGGTCATTTTCCCTCACTTATTGGATCTATTGGGTCCTGGTTGCTAACGTAGTTGCTTGGTTCACTCTTCCTCTTGTGATAATGTTGATGATTTATTCAATTATAATTTCTTCCTTCTACGGTGCTTATTTTCTTCAACATTATTTATCCATGGATATACGATTGACTTCTACATTTTAGTGTTGTTTTTTCATTTTGTTGGTGTGTTTGGATATATCGGCTTAGATATGTTCATTGTAGATTTTTATTCTGGGCATTTGATATTATATTTATGTAACGATAATTTTGATACGTTACAGCTGCTACTGCAGAGATCGTTGACATCTCATCAATTAGAATAACTGATTCTTCGTGTAGAACTGTAGCTTTTCCTGACATAGCCTTAATGGAGGAAACTGAAGAAGGCAACACTGGAACAAGAAGACCAAATAACTAATGGAGTATAATTCCTGAAGCCAAGAATTGCGCAGGTTTGCATTTCCATTTTGTTGCTAATGCTAAATTCAGAATAACAATATTCAGAATATTTGCAAATACGTAGGTCATGCTACGTTCTGCTGCGGCTTCTAAGAAGAACAGCTTCTCAATTGTCTCCCCTGCTATGGCCCACATAATTTTATTTACAACTAATTTCTGTTTTTCATTTAATTTGCTATGTACATTAGCACCATGACTTCATTCACATTGCATACAGGGTTAATAAGCATTGGATTATTTGGTATTGGAAAGCCGATGCTCCTGCACTCCAAACCATTACTTCTTAGAATGTAATCTATATCCTGCAATGCTGCATTTTTCAGCTGCGTTTCCTTCAAGGACCTGCGTATCGTCTACATTAGTGTTTTGATAATCGTTTACACTTGAAACGGTAATGTTGGTTTGTAGAAGTAGCACATTAATGAGAACAGCTCTCGTAGTTGACACGACATGTACAGTATGTGCTCTGCATTTCCTCCCAACATTTGTGCCAATCTGTGTCAATTTCAAGTAACCCACATGCAAGAGCCTGTCTGGCTTATAAGTTGCGTATGTATTGCTGTAGCTGCGTGGACATGCGAATGATGTTCCTCCTTTAATATGAAGTAGTAACATACGTATGTAAAATCTGTTATGATCGTTTGGTGCGACAGTGTACATTCTCCCTATCATTTTGCAACCATCTCTCTTTCCTGGAATCCATTTATTATCAGCGAATCCGTAAAGTCCTGAAATGCCACTATACAGGAATTGACAAGCACAGGAATCGCATTGATTAAAATCAAACCATGATTTCATCAATGTTGTGCGTTTTGTTGCAGGTCCTTGGATTGCATTCTCATCCCCTGCCCTAATACACATTATAATATCCATCTTCAAGCACAGCTAAGTGAACGATTATATGTGACTGATCATGCATTTATTTTGAATGAAGGCACAGAATATCTGATGAGAGCTAAAGTATGGCATATTCGCGTATGTTATAGTTACAACATATCCAGTTAATGATCGTCACTGACGCTTCTTACGAATTGCATACATGTTGAGTCACATTATTTATACATGTATTGGAATAGGTTTTCAATATTGATGTGAGCATTGTACTGTAGCATTAGGAAGCGATTGTAGAGAACGAATCACGATTATCAAATGATATATTCCTTTTAGTTCAACAATTCCGTCATCTCGTCTCCGGTACTTTGGATAACCATTGTTATTTTCAGTAGTTTAATGTAAAAAGTTGCTCGGTTATTATGTGTACACATTCCATCAATCATGCAAGGAACATTAGGATTACGAGCTCTACAAGATCCATGTATCATAGTCGAGACAACAATTATATGAATCCTTGGAAAACTGACTGGGTCAGGTATTTCTCCGCACAAAACTTGGGAGAAGCATGAGGTAGTGTATTAATCCACGTTTCTGGGATTCAATAATAAATATGTGTAAACAACAACTGCTCACAATGAGTGATTTTTTAGTAAGTCATTTTTATCACTAGTTGAGTTTGCAACAAACACTCCAGAAACCTATCACGACGATAGGCAGATTTTTCATTTTCACCAAGTTAAGAAGTTATATCTGTCCATTTCGGATTGCAGGTCATGGTTAAAAACCTGTCCAGTTTTCCAGATTTGCGTACTGTACGATCGCCATCAGATCCGGGTACCGAAGAGTCACGTTACGTAGTCTGCTCCTTCATGTTCGATAACCTCGTCCGTGTACTGTGTAAGGATTATTAGCCAGAAAGCTGCCAGGATTGTGAGTAACGAATGTTGAAACTCTTCGTTTTCATTACGAACAATACGTATGTCATATTTTACCAAAGAATAAGGTTTGTCACCAGCAAGTGGTAAATAATCGGAAATATATCTGTTAATCTGTCCCTAAATTTTTAAGGAGTAGAAACCTGTACCAGGGATATGATTTTCGTGACCAACAAGTAAGAGAATGCCCTCACACTATTATATTTCCGGATGGTTTGGACAAAATTAATGCTGTTAAGAAGTAATTCTTTCAGTTGCGTACTTACCTGAGTTCTGGAAGGGAATTAGGCCGTTATGACAATAGGAATTGAAATTACCATTTACTGACTCGTTAACAAAACGCAAGGAATGACAGTAAAAACATTAAATATTCATTCCATTCAGACAGTGCTTAAATGTGGTAGATTCTTCCAATAAAAGATTAATGAAAAACAGATGGGGGTATGATGTACCTGCCCTGCGATAACACTCAATACGTGTGTATAGAAATTCCTACGCTCAAATTCATTACGAAAATCACTGTCGCGTTTTGCTCACGTAACAGTACTCATTGCAAATACTGTAGACACAAGCCGACTATGCGAATATGCTGGAAGCTTCAAGGGAACTGAGCGGCCAACAGCGAAGCACATTCGAACCTGCCAACAGACAGATGGCAATATGCTGTAATTCTCCCTCCCGCTCGATCAGCTCAGTATATAAAATCCAGTACTTTACTTAAAAAAAAATTTTAAACACAAAATGGAACTGTACAAAACTTATTTTTATATATTAAATACATATATATATAATATTTAAAATTTATATTTACTTTACCTCAAGATGTTATTTTTCCCTTATTTGGAACATGTTTCGGGAACCTTAGTGTTCCCATCATGAGCCTCCTAATTTTGAAAATTGTGGAGTACCTGTGTGCTGGTTGGCGGTTGTTATGGCTTCCCGTTGGTTTTTGGTTTTTTAATAAATATTAAATAGCAGAAAGTGATTGAAATAAATATATTATATACATCAAGAAATAGACTGTAGCAAAAAGTGTCAGCCATGGCACGATGTTTATTAAAACAGTAAATTAAAAATAAATAACTATTGTATGTATTTTTTATTTCCCAGTTAAAGGATTGTCAAATTAGATAGACTGAAGTATTGATTTAGTAAAATACAGTACGGTTTAAAGTAAAAAAATATATGATTTTCTTTTTGAGATACAAGGTTGAATTTTCGTATTGTTTTTTATGAATCATCATGTCAAACATGTCAAGCATGTACAGCTGCTTGGTGACTCAGCATACGAAATAAATGAAACATCTTGGCTTCATAATAGACAGTAATCTCTCATGGAACTGTTTTATTTGTAAACTGAAGAAATAGTTAGGCCTATATACATTCTTACGAAAATTCTATTTGTTACGAGATTTTTGTCCCGAAATAACTATTCCTCGATAACATCCAGATACGTCCTGTGATCAATTCACGGTCGTGTAACTGGTTAGTTCGAATTGCTTACTACAATTGTCATGTGTAAAAGTTTTCGTACTGATGACTAACAAAATTGTTTCAGCAATTGTTGTCAGATGTGGTATTATCAAGGAGAACTATGTAATAACAGACATCAGCTGCCTTGTGTATACTACGCACACAAGGCAGTTGAAGACATAATACGCAGTCATGTTCGAATAAACAAACTCGTATTCATTCATTGTCCGGTCTTGGATAAGTAGTCACAACTGTTATGTGAATATAAACACCAGACAAGTTGAACAAAAGAAGGCAATGCTTTATATCCGCGTAAAAACGAGTGATATTTTAAAGTAATAATGTGCATTTTAGATAATTATTTACATTTTCTGATAAACCTAATTTTCATCATTAAATTATACGTAGCAGTATAACAAGTATTTAAATTATTACTCCTACTTTATTACATATTTACACAAATATACTCCAGAAATATTTCAGTGTTCAAGTAAGTTTTATAAGAACAAAAGTAATGTTCTCTTAGTTTAGTGTTCATTAGTTTAAAATGCTTAAAGCTTAGCAAATATTCCGTTGCTTAATATTCCTTATTAAGTTATTGCTATTAAGTTTATGGTCTGGCATAAACGCGCGAATACACGCGCGCGCGCGTATACATACATATAAACTCATGACATTTCGACAATCTGATGTTGAAGACTCCAATCGTGGATATTTTATAGATACAACCTTTTCAGACTTTGCTTATTGTGGGAAACATATTGTACAGAATACCGTAACGTTAAATGAAATGCATTTACTTTATTCAGCTGTTAAAATAAGATACTTAAATTGGATTGCATTTGGTAATTAATTTGTATTTGTATTAAGTATGAACTACAAAGTTTAATTTAAATTAAGATTAAAAGTGCCGTTGATTCACAAGAATTTACTGTCATGTGTTCTTCTCTGATACGCTTTAAATAACGAAAATTCATATCTTAAAATTTACAATTCAGGTCAAATCAGGTAGTAATCCAGTCCAGTTCTCGATGTGCCACCATTAAAGAAGGAACATAATTCTTATTAAAAATAACAGAGCTTTTTAGACCTGGTGTTACTAGATGGTAAGTAAATAATCAAAATATTTTATACAATTTGTAGGTTCCTTGTTATTCAGTTCATTCTATTTATAATCAAGTTAAAAAGATTCGCTAGCATTTTGTATTTAATTCCTTCAAAAAAAGAACACTCAGGAGGAAATTTTTTAAAACGGTTCGAGTAGTTTTCAATATTGTTCTTTTGGAAAATAAGGGCATTACAGTCTGTGTTATGAATACCAATTTGTTTTACGCCCTCAAAAGAAACAATACTGTGTATTCATTAGATGTGTCTGTAATACTGGCTTGAGCAGAAGCATAACAATCAGAAGCCTCTGATGTAATAACGTATTTAATTAAGCAGCACTTTCCGAAACTATATCTATGCGCCAATCATATTATACCTTTAGTAAGACAAGATAACAGTTTTGAGCACACATTGCCCCTGTGTAGTCACAATTAGTATTCATGACTCCCAGCTATAAGTGAATCGGCCTATCGTGTCGTCGTCACTTTGCTGTCGGTATAGTCGTTGTTTAATGATGTACAGTAACATGACAACAACGTAACTACACACATAAATAAATAACCATTGATCCCGACTGCCATCCTTTTGACCTAGGGTGTATTAGATTTTTAACTGTTTACACATAGGCCTACACAATGATCTTTTTTACTTTCTTATTTGGCAATGAAAGTACTGTAATTGATAATTAAGTTCTTTATTTGGAATCAGATTGTAATTTCGTGTAGATCTAATTACGTAGCTGTGCCCTCTATTAATATACTTCCAATATTTTTTATTACAAGATATGTAGCATGCACAGAATTAGCACCAAATAAATACCAACACTATTAGCTTATTATAACTTTATATTTTGTAACAATTTGTTCGTATGCTTCTCATGTACTAATATTAAAAGTTATAAATACATTTTAAAAACAGTGATTTCAGTAAAAAAAAGTGTAGAAATAGATAAATAAAGATACGTGTAACACAATGCAGACAGAAAACGGGACTACACAATTAAGAGATAAGTATCCTTAAATAAGCAAAGTCAAAATACAGCAATGTAGGTACGACACGAATAAATACGTAAATAAAATCTCAAAGGATTAAAAACACATAGAAATAAAATAACAATTATAATGTGTTCAAACTTAAAACATTACAAGAAAATCTGTAACACATAAAAGAATATACGATGCCAATATAAAAGAACGGCGGAGAAGCTACTGCATAAAAACCTATTCAAAGATAAATGCATAGAGAGAGAATACAGGCAACTTTGCGTTTGACCTGGAAATCAACATTAATAACTACATTAGAAAAAATAAAACAAAAGGAAGCTGCTGGGAAAGACTACATAGCAATAGAAATAATCATGTTTCTCGCTGAAATGGAAATGTGAGTGATGTTAACAATTTTAATGCAAACAGGGCAATTCTGAAACTGGCTACATGATTGAAGAAGTTCAGTATCAGTGGCGGCTCGTGAGTACATCTACAGGGAGTTCACAATTAATAATTTGCAGTTTATGAGATACACTGTGTCAAACACTTGTATGTTGCTTGCAATATTCATATAATTTAGGCGCTGCTATACCTTGATGTAATGTATTAATTTTGAAACGAAATGTTATTATAGATATTACTGTACTTTAACTATTTCACAACTTAATAATAAAGGACTACTTTATTGATCATACTTGTTATAATATGCTAATTGTTCTTTTTTACTAAAACAATTATTTTCATTTAATTTTAAAGTAGTAAAATAAACGCAAAGAGAAAGCTTGTTTTAAGTGTTAAATATTTAGATAGTCATAACTAACACACAGAAAAAGGAAAATAATCAAAGCTGCTGCATATGATGGTAAGGTCTAGTATTTACTTACACAAATTTACTTGGATGGTAGCTTACACAAATATTTTCTTTAAGTACAGTTTTTGTAAACAAAGTCCATCCTTCTATCTTTTCTTGACACAGAAACATCAATAACTCTTTCATTGAAATTATGGATGTTAGAAATCATTTCCTTCTCGATTGCAAGCATGGCTAAAGCTGTAAGCCTCTCTTGACACATCGTAGACCGCAAAAATGTCTTTATCCGTTTTAGGGTTGAAAAACACCTTTCAGCTTCAGCAGTCGTCTGGTATTGTTGCAATAATTAATAACAGTTTATAACTTTCAGAAAATGATGACAATAAGTTGTTTCCAATAACAAACTGTAAAAGACTAACAGCACCACGTATGTTTCTGAAATCAGTTTTTTGTAAATGATTTCAAGCTCTGTCTTGAGGCGATTTTTTTCAAGAAATGAATACACATTTACTGTATCTTCAAGCAATTTCTCGGGGAATTTCTGTTCAAACTCTTCAAACTTTTGTGATTCAAAAAGAGATACAGCTGAGCAAGATGTTGTGAATGAAAATCTTGTTTTTATTTGCGTTGTTATACTGTCATAGGTTTCCTTGGCAGCCACTGTTCTACTTAAGTAAAAATCTTCTTCATGCCTCGATAGTTTAGGTGCATTTTCTGGGTACTGATTAACCAGCTCTGTCACTTTGTCCATATTAGGTCTTTCCTTATCAATGGCTTTGACGAAGTGGTCAACATTGGCTTTAGTTCTCACAGCATCAGTGTAAGTTAGCTGTAATTGGTTGTACAAAATATCCACATGTGGCATTAATCTGTGAAAAATAGAAAGCCAAAATATAAACTTATTATCTCTAAGGAGACGAGCTAGAGCTCCAGCTTTAATTATGGTGGTTGGTTGCTTAGAGGTTAATTGGATTTCCTCCATACATTCAATTAATTCCTCTCTGTACTCAAAACAGTATTAACAGTTCTGCTCTTAAAATTCCACCTTGTAGCTGACGCCCGAGGTATTCGTTTGCCAACTATCTTGTCCAAAACAGCCACTCTCTGAGGGGAATTCGAAAAAAAATTTGTTATATCACTTAAGTCCGAAAAAAATTCTGACATCTTCGTTTTGGCTTGTTGCTTGAGCTACAATCAAGTACAACTGATGAGCGTAACAGTGAACGAAAAAAGCATGTTTATAGGTTTGTTGCACTATGGTCTGCACGCCAGCATGGTGGCCACTCATTACATTCGCACCGTCATAGCTTTGAGATACGAGTTTTTCTGGATTTTGCACAACATAATCTAAACTGGTACAAATACATTTGGCTATAGATTCTGCGCCGTACCCTTCAGGGTTATCAAATTTCCAAAATCTTTCAACTGGTTGGCCATTAGCTGAAACATAGCGGAAAACTATAACTAACTGAAATACAGACGAGATGTCTGATGTTTCGTCCGCAATCAAAGAAACATACTGTGCAGTTTTTATTGCTCCTATTATGTTTTTTTGACATACAAAAAGCATACAATCTAACAATTCATTTTGAATTTCTTTCGAGGTACCTTTAAAGACAGTAGCGGTACTCAAGTGTTCTTTCAAAGATGAGTCAAGTTCTGCAGAAAAGTTTACAAGCCCTTTAAATATGCCAGGATTTAAGGAATCGTCATCCTCACGATGACCTCGAAGGGCCAACTCAAATGCACCGCAAAATTTAATACAGTCTATAAGCTTAGAAAGGACATACCTATTTTTAGTCACTTGTTTATTGTGCTTTTTAATATTTTGTCGATAAGCACTGTCAAGCTGCTGACGAACGTCAACCTTTCCCAGCAAATTAAAATCCAATGTAGCACTTATGTGTCTATGAGAACTTTCGTGTTTTTTAATTCTTTGATTCAAATGAGCTAAGTCACAAACGCCGTTTTTCACCCAAGCAGGATCGCCTTTTCCACGGGAAAATAACAAACAAGGAAAACAAAATATTTCGTTTGTGTGTTCACAACCACAAAGCCAAGGAATTTTTTCGTATAGCTCTTCTTTAAATTCTCTTTTAAAAGTTCTAGATTTTGATGTCGATGTTTGACTTATATTAAGTCGGGGCGTTGGCGTACCACCCTCTTTTATTGCTATTTTAACTTCTATGCGTAAATTGGCAAACGCTACTTTGTTTAAATTACTAACTGAGTACTTACAGGTACTTTCCATTATTGTACAGTAAATAAAAACAACAGTTCACTAGCTACACTATAATAGATAAACTGTAATTTCAACTAAAACTTTATCACTAAAAAAATAATCGAAACTGCAAAACACAAATGTAACACGTGCGCGCGCCAAGGTAAGGAGCATCCACCGTCAACTACAGCCGTGCAACTACTGAGCTGAGCTGTGTCAGAGGCAGCTCATCGGTATTCTCCGTTAAGCCACTTGTAAACATGTTTCCCCCCCTACCGCGAGCAAATGGACTCGCCCGTCTGTCGCATATCCCGTGTGTACAGCATCGAGAGCGGCGCATTCAGTCAGCTCCTAGCCACTGGCGCGTCATTACACTTAACCTCACTTGGCGCGCTCTACGCTGTTTTTCTAATGTCCGCTCTTTTAAACTTACTGAAGATAAGCCATTTTAGTACTGCGTCAATAAAGATGTATAATTTATATCATATAATTATTTTTATAGGTGGTTCACGTGCTCTTGTGCTCTTGTGGACGAGCCGCCACTGTTCAGTATATGTCCCAATACATAAAACACTTAAAGATCACTGTGACAGAATAATCTTATTTTTCACCTACTATTAACTTATTTATTTACAAGAATTCTATAACAATTAAAGTATACCTACTACTCCAAATACAACGTGAGCAAGCAAACGTTTTACCATATCATTGTATAACAGCAGAATTAAAAAAATGTAGATAATCCCATTTTGTTTTTCAAAGTACAATAAGACTTTTATTTTATGATTATTAAGATGATTATTTTAGAGGCCAGAAAATGTAGACAATTCTAGCCGACATAAGGACACTGCAACAAATAATCACATTACGTAAACATGCAAGGGTAACAGGAAATCAGTATCGCAATCATCACAACATGAAAAGTAAAGTCGGGGTTAATTCCCTGCTCACGGAATTTTTCAATGTAAAGAAGGGGTATGACAAGGATGCATTCTCAGTCTTATACGATTTAAATTCTAGGGTTTAAATTGACACGAGCCATGGATAGATGGAAAGGAGGTATCGCAATGTTAAGTAAGAAGGTTTGTAATTTATAATATGCTGATGACATAGTACTTCCAGATGCAAGCGAAGAAGAATTTCATTTATCCGCAGAATGAAAAAGCCAACAAAGATGTAGAGTTTGAAAATAAAGAAATATAAGACAAAGTAACGACTGTATACAGATCAGATAATAAACTGCTAATCTACTCCGGACATGTACAACAAATGAGCAGAGATTCCAAAAACACATGTTAGAGTAGAAACACAAGGAAGGAAGAATACCAGGCAGTCCAAGAAGTAGCTGCAGAGAGGGTATAGACTCGGAACTGAAAGGGGCCTTGAGACCACTGCGATAGGTGATTGGACATTGGACATCACACAACAATGTAGTCTAATACGTATTTTATTTGTGTGTGTGTGTGATATATATATTGCAACTCTACTTATATGCGTTGTTGTTGTGTTCTGTTGTGTATGAGTACCTACCTGCTGTCCGATCTTGCGGTTTTCTTCCGACTAGGGCGTGTGGATTTTGGATTTGAATTTCGCAAGTCTGTAATCTCAATTTATGGCAACAACACACAAAATAAGTTACTTTAAAGGGGAAGAGTTTTGTGAGCCTGGTAGGCTTTGTCGTACAACAATAAAACAATGCAAATGGGGTAATAAAACGTTGTTTATTACTCCAATAACACACAAGAATAAAATGGTTATATTATCAATTATCCTTACAGTCTAAACAATGAATCGATCTTGACTAATGTTTTTCAATTGGTTGATAATTGAAAAGAAGTTAAACTCGTTATTTGACAAGTTAATTGCAAGTGAAAATTTAATTAATTAATTTATTTAATTTAATTAAATTGCTTTAAATAAATTGGATTCAAATGTTAATAAAATAAAATATAAAAATTCTGAAGCTAATTGAATATTCTCCAAAAATAAATTAGGCGTGACAGTCTAGTTCACGTCGTTTTATTTTCTAGTGATTTGACTCTGTTATACTGCAGTATGAGCTAATAATTAAATTGTTTGTTAAGATTTGTATAGCGCTTCTGTATTATTTCTATTGATTCTTAACTAAAGCTTAATAATTATTTCTACTGCTATACAGATTACCACAATGAATTTATTCTTATTTACTAGAGTCTTTGATTTTTGTGGCACCTGAATTATTTAAATTACAATGCTTTTAATTGAAAAAGATAGAAAATTTGATGTTTGAAAAATAAATAAGTTGATTTTGCTTTCCTGTTTTTGAAGTGGATGGTAGAGTTGCTCCAAATTGTCCCTCGCTGTCCTGGTCCGATCTGCTAGAGATAGTGATCTGCTTAGAGCGTCCTGGATTTCGGTCGTTGAGTTCAGAATTCGGCAACACTCTCCTCTCCTGCTGTTTGTTGAAGTTTTAACGTCTGCGGCTTTCTGCTGGAACTGGTTTACGTCCCTCGTCGATTCGCACGTCGCACGTCAGCGTGTGTGTGTGTGTGTGTGTCTCGTTCGAGTGGTAGCTCTGCTCGTCAGCTGGTTCACCAATAGTTTAGACGGCCTCTCTGTCGTATTCTTGAAGTCTGGTAGATCTCTTGCGTGCTTATGACCACAGCTTGTAGTACACAATAAGCTTGTTTGTTGTAATGAAGCGTATCTGGACTTGACGCAATAATTACGAATTGTACAGTTGATCTGTATTTACTATGTTCGTAATTATGTGTGTTGACCACGTAGAGTCTTCTGATGAATCTTCACAACTACGGTTCCGAGACGATCGAAGAATTACGTCCGTACTTCGCAAATACTGGCAGTAGAGTGATGGTTCAGCCCCAAAACACCGCGCTGGTCGGGATTTCGTCAAATGATTTGATTGGCTGACACACTCTCCCTACTACACAAAATTTTAATTCCCTCAGTCCGTGAGAACGAAGTTAGTTTCCCACAGACGGAGAATTAATATTATTACTAATATTATTAACCCGGCGGAACTGAATTGTCGGTCCGGATTTCCTGTGATAGTTTTATTTTGCAATATCTTGGTTGCAAACCAAGTTGTGCTAAATCTAAAATATACAATCTGTTGGAAATTATTATATTTATGACATATTAAAAGCTCATTAATGTAGCTCTATTTTTACAGAAGTTATTCACATTAAATTAATTAACTCCTTTATTTGTTAATTATATTGCGTAAAATTTGCACACGTTCTATATTACACGTGTTATATTTCGGCAAACATTTTTGCTATCTTGGATTTCGCCTTAATTTATTAGTTTCCGAAATATTAACAATTAACAGTTTGGGGTGTGGCTGTTCATTCTACAGCGAGCTGGTTATGTAACGGCCACGTGTGCGTCGTTTTACAAAGCATTATTTTCATCGCTACTACATACAAATGGAGTTTTGACTATTACAATTTATTTAAACATGATTCTAGTATACAGTTGACATATAACTCCAAATAATTGATATTTGGTGCTGTTATATACTCCCCTGCTTATTTTAAAAAAAATGAGTGTAATAATTACAATTATTTTTTTTTTCTTCAATTATTATAAACGTTCTTTGTAATCATTATACTTGCTACTTATACATTGTATTTCTTATTTAAGGATACATACATGTGTGTTAAGGTTCTTCCATATATACAGCTTAACTCTAATTACACTCTATTAATAATAATATATTTGCAATTATTGTGTATTCAAATGTTTTCAGAACGGTTAGTAGCTAATGGCTGGCTTTAAGAATGTTTGTTTGTCAACAGCTGGCACGCGCTCGGAGGAATGTGCTGACGTTTGTTTACAATCGTTATCGCACCCCGCGCGGCGCTAATTGCTTGACCTACATTCAAACCGTCGGCCATTAGTTATCGTGTGACGTAACTATTTCCTGCTGGTGCGTTTGTTTCGCCATTGCATTACACGCATGTTAGTTACCGCGTTAGAAAAGCATTATTATTTATACACAATTTATTTACAATTTATTATTAATAATATAAAACACCGTTAATTTATTTGAATTCTAATTATTATATAATTAAATTATTATTTTTAAAGTGCGTCCAGTATATCGTAACCATTTTTATGGGTGGCTCTACAATATTCCGCTATGTACTCGTCAAATTCATAGGCGTCACCGGATATGACTTCCACGTCTTCCCAGGCTGATTGTGTGGGAACGTCGTCGTCAAGTTCCTGTTCTACCGGACATACAATTGTCGGAGTCCATTGTTGTATTGTATTAACTGCAACCCATGGTTCCGTACCTTCCGGTTGGAATACTTTATTAACTGGCGTACAAATTTCTGTAGAAAAATCACTTTTCTTAAATCTAGTATTTTTCTTATTCCTACCTATTCTATTTTTATACAATTTGACATGATTTATGGCGCTTCCCCCCTGGAGGCGCCCGCTTCCAAGTTTTTTGGAAACTTACGATTTTTTTTCTTCTCACTAGGGTCCTTAATACTTTTCGTATCGCTGTCTTGCTCTATTGTATCACTTCTAGCTATTTCGACCGTTTGAATTGCTCTAATCGAGGCCCCATCGTTACCCTTATATTGCCCTTTCGGTCTACCGATATTTGGCTTGCCTTTGTATTCAAAGGTCTTATCTGGGGGTTTTGACGATGTCTGGGGTGGAGTAGAACTTGTACTTGGTCTCTGATCAGGTTGCTGATGATATTGTTCCCGTGTATTCTGCCCTTCGTTATTTCGGCGAAAATCAGGGTTATAACGCCAACCGCCAAAATCAAAAACTGTCTCGCTTTGGGATACTAGAATGAGCAGTTCATCGACCGTGCGTATACCCTGCGTAAACACAGCTACTCTTATATTGTGATTAAAATGATAAGCTAGTTTCGTGACTATGTCAATCTCTGAAAATGCTGGGGTTAAATGCTTTGCGCGCTCGACCTGCTGGATGATATAATTTTCTGCCGTAATACCCATCTTCCGTTCAAAGCGCCCATATTCTAATTCATTGCGTAAAAGTCTTTAAGTGTGCGCATTCCAGTACCGGCTTTCAAATTTTTGTTTGAACTCCGCGTATGTGGACACTCTATCGCGTACAATGTTATACCACTTACGCGCCGAATCACGCATCGCGTTTACTACCCACTGTATTTTATCTTGATCTTCGAGTCTCGAACCTACCCTCGCCATTTCACTTTCACAGGCTAACAAAAATTCAATAGTGTTTTCGCTATTTTCCCCTGTAAAATACACACGATTTTTCTCATCGACAGGACCTTGTACTAAAACATTAGGAGCGGATCTCCTCCGTACTTCCTGTCGTACTTTCAAAATTTCGTCGTTCAGTGCTTGTAATACACTCTCTTTATTAGAGTCTATGTTGGATCGCGTCTCTACAATTGAAGCGTCTAGTCCATTTACTTGACGTTGAGTTTCTGTCGCATCGGCTTGAATCTTTATCTCGAGCGAGTCGACTTTTTTCGCGACCTCTTGCGTTTGTTTCTCGCACCTACTAATATGCTCTTTGAATCGTCCCTCCATACGTGTGACTTGTTCGATAAACGATTGTTTGCATTGTCGTCTCAAAAACCTTAAACCGTTCATTTATTTTCATATCAACTGTATGTACTTTTTCACCGATCTCAGCGACTTTAGCGGTTAATTCTTTATTACTTTCTTTAATCTCTTTATTGCTTTCCGCGAGTTCGGTGACTCTAGCGTCTAAATTTTTCGCGCTTTTCTCGATTTTCGCGGTCAATTCTTTACTACTATCTTTATTGCTTTGTTTAATTTCTGCGTTTATGTCTGCGTTGCTATGCTCTAATGCCTCGGTTAGGCTGACTCTTTGCGCCTCGATTTTGGACGTTAACTCTGCGATATTGAGCTCAGCTTTGGCTGCACTCTGTTCAAATTTCGCGTCTATTTTAGCGGTCAAATCCGCACTCATTTGCGCGTTAGCTTGTTCCGATTTAGCTGCGTTTTGTTTAATTTCTTGTAATAACTGTTTAAACATTTTTTCCGTATCCATTTTCACACAATAATTTCAAATATAGAACAATATCAAATACACAGTAATTTCACTGCTGTACCACTACCAGTCACAAAAACTCTTCTTAGGGGATTGTTCAGTTGGACTCCAGCTGTTTTAAGAGTTAAAACAGCAAACTTTGTTTTAATGTAAAATTAAATTTAAATTGAATTTAATTTCTGGCCCCACGTGCAGGGCGACATATGCAACTCTACTTATATGCGTTGTTGTTGTGTTCTGCTGTGTATGAGTACCTACCTGCTGTCCGATCTTGCGGTTTTCTTCCGACTAGGGCGTGTGGATTTTGGATTTGAATTTCGCAAGTCTGTAATCTCAATTTATGGCAACAACACACAAAATAAGTTACTTTAAAGGGGAAAAGAGTTTTGTGAGCCTGGTAGGCTTTGTCGTACAACAATAAAACAATGCAAATGGGGTAATAAAACGTTGTTTATTACTCCAATAACACACAAGAATAAAATGGTTATATTATCAATTATCCTTACAGTCTAAACAATGAATCGATCTTGACTAACGTTTTTCAATTGGTTGATAATTGAAAAGAAGTTAAACTCGTTATTTGACAAGTTAATTGCAAGTGAAAAATTAATTAATTTATTTAATTAATTTAATTAAATTGCTTTAAATAAATTGAATTCAAATGCTAATAAAATAAAATATAAAAACTCTGAAGTTAAATGAATATTTTCCAAAAATAAATTAGGCGTGACAGTCTAGTTCACGTCGTATTATTTTCTAGTGATTTGACTCTGTTATACTGCAGTATGAGTTAATAATTAAATTGTTTGTTAAGATTTGTATAGTGCTTCTGTATTATTTCTATTGATTCTTAACTAAAGCTTAATAATTATTTCTACTGCTATACAGGTTATCACAATGAATTTATTCTTATTTTCTAGAGTCTTTGATTTTTGTGGCACCTGAATTATTTAAATTACAATGCTTTTAATTGAAAAAGATAGAAAATTTGATGTTTGAAAAATAAATAAGTTGATTTTGCTTTCCTGTTTTTGAAGTGGATGGTAGAGTTGCTCCAAATTGTCCCTCGCTGTCCTGGTCCGATCTGCTAGAGATAGTGATCTGCTTAGAGCGTCCTGGATTTCGGTCGTTGAGTTCAGAATTCGGCAACACTCTCCTCTCCTGCTGTTTGTTGAAGTTTTAACGTCTGCGGCTTTCTGCTGGAACTGGTTTACGTCCCTCGTCGATTCGCACGTCGCACGTCAGCGTGTGTGTGTGTGTGTGTGTCTCGTTCGAGTGGTAGCTCTGCTCGTCAGCTGGTTCACCAATAGTTTAGACGGCCTCTCTGTCGTATTCTTGAAGTCTGGTAGATCTCTTGCGTGCTTATGACCACAGCTTGTAGTACACAATAAGCTTGTTTGTTGTAATGAAGCGTATCTGGACTTGACGCAATAATTACGAATTGTACAGTTGATCTGTATTTACTATGTTCGTAATTATGTGTGTTGACCACGTAGAGTCTTCTGATGAATCTTCACAACTACGGTTCCGAGACGATCGAAGAATTACGTCCGTACTTCGCAAATACTGGCAGTAGAGTGATGGCTCAGCCCCAAAACACCGCGCTGGTCGGGATTTCGTCAAATGATTTGATTGGCTGACACACTCTCCCTACTACACAAAATTTTAATTCCCTCAGTCCGTGAGAACGAAGTTAGTTTCACACAGACGGAGAATTAATATTATTACTAATATTATTAAACCGGCGGAACTGAATTGTCGGTCCGGATTTCCTGTGATAGTTTTATTTTGCAATATCTTGGTTGCAAACCAAGTTGTGCTAAATCTAAAATATACAATGTGTTGGAAATTATTATATTTATGACATATTAAAAGCTCATTAATGTAGCTCTATTTTTACAGAAGTTATTCACATGAAATTTTAACTCCTTTATTTGTTAATTATAGTGCGTAAAATTTGCACACGTTCTATATTAGACGTGTTATATTTCGGCAAACATTTTGGCTATCTTGGATTTCGCCTTAATTTATTAGTTTCCGAAATATTAACAATTAACAGTTTGGGGTGTGGCTGTTCATTCTACAGCGAGCTGGTTATGTAACGGCCACGTGTGCGTCGTTTTACAAAGCATTATTTTCATCCCTACTACATACAAATGGAGTTTTGACTATTACAATTTATTTAAACATGATTCTAGTATACAGTTGACATATAACTCCAAATAATTGATATTTGGTGCTGTTATAATATATATATATATATATATATATATATTGCAACAATACAGCAATATGCTGTATTGAGCATTGATTTAAATAAATATAAAACTTGTAAAATTATTATAAGTTTGGGGTAAATGGACAGGTCTGGGATTGTAAAAATGTTTCATTGTTATACTAGGGGAGAAATTAACCTGTTCCAAGAGGCAAAGAACACGTGCTCGATTGTATGTGTGTTACGCGTGTGTCTTGTGTGTATTAGTGATGCATGTACAGACAGGAATCTCAGCTACCCTCCCCAATTAATTACTAAAATAATTATTTTAATATACTGTGTGAAAACTAATTAGTGTATAAACAAACAAAAGGCACCAAAGTGTGTGTAAATTTTATAGTTATCCACAGTAAGAAAATGACGTTAATAGGACACACTACGCGAAGTCAGTGCGAAATAAATTTGCCAAAAATGCGCAAATTACACTAAGACGCTCAAATTATTACAGTGACTGCTTAATCAAATTAGCTATGATTTGTGCTATCTCAATTCCGTACAAAACATTGCCATTTGCAAATATATGAAAAAGTTCCGGAATGGGGGCTATCATGTGATCTGCAGGTCTCGACAGGATAATTTCGGAACCAACAGGTGCGGAATCTCGAGAGGGTATAAATTAAGGGTTCCACTGGAAACCCTTCTCTTCTTTTCAAAACACAGTTGCAGTCGGACATGCTGTCCGTCGGCAGAACAGTTTTATTTTATTATAGGTATCATCTACGAACGAATAAAGACGTTCAATAATTATGTTTACAATATTTCGGGAAACGTAGAGTACCGGGACCGTTTAGGTCAGCAAGAGTATCAACAGAGAGGCTACAAAGAGCTTTTTAGACGCCTAACAGCCGAACGAGATCCACCTCGCAGCAGATAATAATTCTCTGGGATGGACCACACACTCCTGGAGAACGGCGCTGGACTTTGGACACATCCAGGACCACGCCAAGCCAAGAGTAATGGTAACCCAACTCTGGACAACGCTGGACCCCGTCAATAAGTCGTAAGGTCATAAAAACTCGAGGTGACATACATAATGCATGTAACGGTACAGAATTGTGTGCTACCCCAGTTTCAGTTTTATTTTATATCAAATCAGTTTCAATTTTCAATTGTTAGCTTTCACCTGTGAGGTGCCTCAGAGTAACACACTGTTAGCATAAACAACTGTCTAGACAACTAGACTAGACGTATTACGTAACTGCCCCAGCAGCAGGCTTTGTGAATCACAGTATGCAGATTGTCATTAGAGAGTGAACAACCAACAGTAGTAAGCAGTAGCATACAGGGCAGTCCCAAGTTAAACGGTGGCCTCGGGAGTGTAAGATAGGCCGAAATTAAAGTAGGCCTATCATGAACAATTAACAGTATAAACAATATAGCGCGGCCAGCCTACAACAACATCTAAGTGCAAAAAGTTACGTCGGTCGACTTGATCATATTTTATAACGTAGAACCAGTAGATCAGTGAGAACCAGTAAACAAAAAACCTTAAAATCAGTACCAACAGTGGCGTGAGTGCGAGAGAACTCAGAAATCGGTCAACTAGTGAACCTGTGTCACGGTTATTACAGGTGAACAATATGGGTGTTCATTGAAGTGAAACCATTATTAGGATGAGTACCACTTTTTAACACTTTAATTACTATATTATAAAATTTACATTTATAGACACCTTAATAAGAAACAGAGATCTCTAAGAGAGGGGAGTTTATTTAAATATTAACAAAAAAGAAAGAGTGTGGGTGTGGTAATATAGAGGTTACATACTGGTTCATTTTCAATCTTCTTATATGTACTTAGTAATGTCAATTATCATAGTAGTTTAAAACAAAATTTAACAAAGATACTGTCATTTGTAGAAAGTAAAAGAAGGGTGCGAGTTTCGATAAATAAAATAAGTATGTATTTTAGACAGTAGAAAATGCTTTAGCGTAATCATTTCGCACTTCTACCCAGATAACTTTGTCTGCAGTGGATTTTCGTCTGTAAGACCCGGGAAAATGCAACCAAAGGTAAGAGTGTATTTACTTGAAAAACTTATATTGAAATCTTGAATTTGAAGTAACTTATAGTGTCTCATGCATTTATAAATAATTTTTTTTAAAAGAGCTCATAAAGACTATATAAAGAGACAATGAATTAAAACAAAAAAGTTTATAATTAGAAAGAATGTAATAGAGTCTTATGTAAATGTTTTAGTCGTAAGAACGAGCGATCGTATATAGAGAAATATAAAAAAAAGTATAAATTTGAGATAGTATCTTTTTTTTATCAAAGAAAAATAATTGAAATGATTTGATATTTGCATTTTGTAGAAAAGAATAATTTAAATTTTGAATATGAAACAAATGCCAGTCTAAGAGTAATTAATATAATTTTAAATTTATTTTAAAAAAACTTTAGTATAGACTGAGCAAGCTGAGGTCAGATCTGAGTTAAATGAATTCAATGAAAATAAAACTTAATTACATTTAAATTTTAGTTTTTTTTTATTAAATCAATTTGAATAAATGTCTAGATTAAGATTATTAACATGTCTAGAGGTAAGAGTGTTTAAATGTGTGTAACACCGTATAGCTTAAGAGATGAACTTAATAGTGAGTGATACCTTGATCGGAGATTAATAACAACGTTTTATTATTTATAACACTTGTTAAAACAATTAACATGAAATTGTAACTACTCATAAATTTACTACTCTTATTATAGTTACACCTGGTATTTTTATAATTATTTACAACCTGCATATATAAAAGGTATCGTTGTAATATATATATATATAATCACGTTTATCCATCATTAGCTAAACATGCAAGTTCTGACCAGAGAAGTTCATCTTTTTGAGACCCCATATATAAAAGTTACGAGTAAGCTTAGACATTTTATTCTTACATATTCGTAATCAGCATAAAAAACCGTAAAAATATATATCCGTTTCAAGATAGTTTGTTGAAAAAAGTTGAATAATAATTACCCTGTTAACTTTATCGTTACAAACCACTCACACGTTTAAAAAAATGCATTACTATTTTATCACGGATATCGGTTTAGCTTTTAGTGATGAAAAATATGCACAGTGTTGCCACAAAATGTATATAAAGTCACGAAGGTCACAACGTTGCCAAGTCTACTGAACGTAAGCAATTCCTGCAGCTGCTGTGTCTCGGCTGTTTATTCCAGTCGCCTACGTTTAATTCCTGTATACGATCTTAGTTATTTTTAATTTCAGTACCGTAGTAAAAATAATCTTTGAAAGACGTAATCAACTATTTTTCAACGCTGTTATTAAAAAGTGGGTTAATCATTCAATGACAGAAAACATATAAGGTATAAAATGTTGTGATCACTTTATTCACACGTTCTTTTCTTGACACGTAAATAACTATATACTAAATAAAGATATAATAAGTATATCTTCATTGTACATTAGTATAATATGTAGTTAAAAAGTACAGTACAACCTGTCACATCTTGACCTGTGATATCCGGAACCTCCCATATCCGGACGTATCTCCAAACTAATTTTTGCAATTTTGGTTAGCGAATGGTTAGGGATGTAAAGATACTACTCTTGATGTTTTGGCTGATCACCCCTTTTTCTTCACTACACTTACGTCATTCTGCGATATGGTTCACTATTTTTGAATATTTAAGTTTTTACAATTGAAATACTTTATTTGGGGCAACTGAGTCTGGGGCAGCGGCGTTAGGTCGACTCACTTTGGCTTCATGGCTTCCAAAAAACGTGTGCATTGTATGAAGCAGCCGAATCACAAACTTTTTCAAAAACTGATGTAGGCGTACTGTAAGTAAAACTTTTTAACCAATTTTACTTTTTGTATTTTAAAGAGTACAGTGTACAAATGCAAATGCTAAACCAATAGAAACGTCTAAAAAAACACGTTCTTCTTCTGTGTATCTTCTGTAATTGTTAATTATATTAATTGAGATTTTGGCTACTTATAGAGATTTAATTACTGAACACAATGCAGTTTTCAGAATTGCTGTATATTTATTGGTTTTGAAGTTATCGCAGGTTGAACTGCAAAAATGGATTGAATAAAACTTACTCATGCGGCCGCGTGTTTGACGACGAAGTTAGAGCGAGATAGTTGCTTATTATACCCTTTCTGTCTAGCGTACGGCGCAGCGCACAGTGTCCCTTTCAATACAGTATATTTAATGTATCTTTTAAATGTCAATAAATTTTAATGTAGATAATGTAGAATGTAGAAAATGTAGATAAAGAAAATGATTATGATATTGATTATAATTATAACAATTGGAAGCTTGTTTCAAATATATTATACTACATAGAAATGTTTATACACGCACTCATGCGCGCACGCGTGTGCACGTACGCGCACCCACCCACGCAGGCATATTATATATATATATAAAATTTGTGATGTTTTCAATTTGTTTCTTCTGCAAGTAGTATAATTTCGTATATTCTTTTTAACACCTGACGCACGTTTCACTGAAAAATATCAGTATCATCTGAGGTTTCTAAGTAAATTAATAACAATCGAAATAATTCTATTAATATAAAATTAACGAATAATAAAAAATTCCGACTTAATTTTACATCTTGTGCCATTTTGTCAATGTTATATGTGGACAGACTTGCTTACTTTTCCAATATATGTAGAAATAGATTTTACCATTATTTTTTGCCGCAAACCATTTAATCTTGTTGTTTAATCCTTTTTCTATATGAATAGCTCATTACAATTATTGTTAATATTTCGTGTAAACAGCAGAGAGATGCTAAGTAGGACATTGTCTCAGGTAAGATTGCATGGTAAATCAAGACTCGCGCGTATTTCTTCCACCAGTCGGACGTCACGCGGCAAAAACAGCTGATCGCTAGGTTAGCGCGGGAAGCCGGAATGGCCCCCCCTGTGTTGTGTCTATTCAGCGCTAACACCACAAGATTTCTCATTCCCGTCAACATGAGTACCTACTCAAGGTCAAATAACATTCTTAATGTTGTAATGACAGACGTGTACGTTTACAAAACACTGTTTTGGCTGACACATATATACACATCTACGTCTGAACTCGCAACCTCTTATTTATCAGCTGGCCGGTTTTACGTTTCCACCAAACGTGTTCCAGAAAATCATATTAAAATAATATGAATATTTTATAGTAAAAACATAATAAAAATAATAATAATATACAATTTAAAAAGTTAATACACTACCTCTTGCTTATCCTAAGTTTTGTGCCGTATCACTTTTCCAAGGATTCATAAAATTGTTATCTCGAATGATACATGGATCTTGTAGAGCTCGTAATCCTAATGTTCCTTGCATGATTGATGGAATATGTACACATAATAACCGAGCAAAATTTTACGTTAAACTATTGAAAATAACAATGGTTTTCCAAAGTACCGGAGACGAGATGACGGAATTGTTGAACTAAAAGGAATACCGTATATCATTTGATAATCGTGATTCGTTCAATACAATCGCTTCCTAATTCTACAGTACAATGCTCACATCAATATTGAAAACCGATAAATACATGTATAAATAGGCTTACCATACGTCCCGGTTTGACCGGGATTGTCCCGGTTTGACCGGGATTGTCCCGGTTTGACGACCTGATCCCGGGGTCCCGGCCAGTTTGTCAATTGTCCCGGTTTGAAAATTGACGAGAGTAGTTTCCGTCCGGGCGAAGACGTTGTGCAAGCTAAGCTCCCGATTTTTGGTTAAATCAATAGAAAAGAGAGTTTGAAAGATTAAAAGTAATTTTTCATGAATGGAAAATTCAAAAGCTGCAGTAGTCACTTTGCACGAGTATACACATTCAAATGACTTAGGGAGCACAAAAATCCTAATGTGTGCTACACTTGCTTTCCTTCGAAAAGATGTAGAATGTGGCTGGTAGTATATCCATGGTCAAGTTCCAGAGGAAGAGAAACTCGATTAATTCTTTAATTGTTTCGTAGAACAATAGCTAGACAATGATTAGTGCCACAGGAGTTACGGAACTGCTACTTCCGACGTCATACAATGAATAATACCGTACAAGCACGCATCAGAAACTAAACAGCCACGTTGGAAGACCACATCCAAGAATAAAAAACATTATCAAATGTTTATAATCTGAGGCAGAGAAATGTATTCAGAACACGATGTAACGATGGAGTGAAATTTTTAAGCTATGAAAAGGACAAAAAAGTATACTGAATTGGATAAACTAAAAGATATGAAAAAGATTCTGAAGTTGGGATGTTTCTCAAGATCACGTCGTCCGTTCTACAAGTTGACTAATAAAAATAAATAAAAAATAACCTTCCTTTTTAATTTAGAGAGAGAGAGAGAGAGAGAGAGAGAGAGAGAGAGAGAGAGAGAGAGAGAGAGAGAGAGAGAGAGAGAGAGAGAGAGAGAGAGAGAGAGAGAGAGAGAGAGAGAGAGAGAGAGAGAGAGAGAGAGTGAGGGAGCGGCTATGCAAGTGTGTGTGTGTGTGTGAGTTTTATAAAAATTGTAACTTGGTAAACGTAGTTGGTAACAAAAAATACATTTAACGAATTATAAAAACATAAACACAATACAGGGTGGATGTACATACATCGTTGTTTGTGTGTTCGCAAGTGGGAGGTACTCTCACGTATCAAAAATTAATTACGTGTCTTATCTACTTGAGTGTTCGCAAGTGAAACGAGTTGCAAGTGCCACTGTTCGTAAGTGGGAGCACACCATCGTCGGCCGGATACGAAAAGCAGATTAATTTACCTGGTTTCTTCGAGACAAAAGCATCAACATGAATCAAAAAATTTAACTTGCAACCATTATTTTAGTAAAACGTAGATGATTGTGGGTATCATAGCTTAGGCTTTTAGAGCATAGGCTTGTACATTTATCTAGGATTTACATTATGTAGCTGATGATAGAAGTTCAAATGCGAGTTCCTGGTCCCTAAAAACATGGGTATCTCAGCTGGGAGAGTGAACTCCAAGACAAAATACTGATCCTTCAAATGTGTGCGTGTCGGGTAGGTATAGGCCTACTCTGGGCTCCTTAAAAAAGCTACTGCTAAAATAACAGTGATTTGTTCTAATTTTGTTTGCTACATAATAAGGTGACGCCGTATAACATTAAAATTTGGGTTTGGCAAAGATTATCAGAATTGGCACATTCAACAATTAAAAGTTTTGTACGAATGAGCAGAAAATAATGGTATTTAAAAGGAACTATAAAGACATATCTTATGTTCATAAACAAACCGTAGAAGAAATTACTATTGTAATCAGTATAGTCATATTTGGACAGGTGTAGAAAAATATGGAGAAGCCTGTACAGGTGTGTCGGTGCTGATGGGAACACGCATAAAAACGTTTGTATGAGATTAAACGTATGTATCCAAGATAAATACCGTTTTATCTACAACAGGTGGCTTCGAAATATGAATTTGGGGATTTCCCTTTTATTTAGGGGGAATTGTTATAAGGTAAATACAGTACAACCTGTCACATCCGGACCTGTGATATCCGGAACCTCCCATATCCGGACGTATCTCCAAACTAATTTTTGCAATTTTGGTTAGCGAAATGGTTAGGGATGTAAAGATACTACTCTTGATGTTTTGGCTGATCACGACTTATTCTTCACTACACTTACGTCATTCTGCGATATGGTTCACTATTTTTGAATATTTAAGTTTTTACAATTGAAATACTTTATTTGGGGCAACTGAGTCTGGGGCAGCGGCGTTAGGTCGACTCACTTTGGCTTCATGGCTTCCAAAAAACGTGTGCATTGAAGAAGCAGCCGAATCACAAACTTTTTCAAAAACGGATGTAGGCGTACTGTAAGTAAAACTTTTTAACCAATTTTACTTTTTGTATTTTAAAGAGTACAGTGTACAAATGCAAATGCTAAACCAATAGAAACGTCTAAAAAAACACGTTCTTCTTCTGTGTATCTTCTGTAATTGTTAATTATATTAATTGAGATTTTGGCTACTTATAGAGATTTAATTACTGAACACAATGCAGTTTTCAGAATTGCTGTATATTTATTGGTTTTGAAGTTATCGCAGGTTGAACTGCAAAAATGAATCGACTAAAATTTACTTATCCGCCGCGTGTTTCACTGACGAAAGTAGAGCGAGATAGTTGCTATTATACCCTCTCTGTCTAGCGTACGGCGCAGCGCACAGTCTCCCTTTATGTACATAAATATGTAGGAAAAATAAGGAAAATATGTAGCTAAATATGTAATATTTAAGAAATATGTAGTATTAAAATACTTTCACATCAACAATATAATTTACATTTTACGAGAACATAACAGTGCCCTCTTTGAAAGGTTTTGAAAATAATAGGTGCTTCATTTTAAACTTTTTAAAATTACTTTCAAAACATGCAAATATATTTTGAGCAAAGTCAATGTAATCCATAAAATACTAATCAAGTTCGGGGCTGACACTAATCACCAGTTAGATTACCACTTCTGTTACAGAAAAAAAGGTAACCCTCAGAATACACAGTATCTGAAAGTTCAACTCTTTGTTGAAGAGTTTACAATAAGACAGCATGCATAAGAAATGAATTACTTTTCAATTGTTTATTGTACTTTAGAAAATTTATGAAAACATATTTTAGAAAACAGTATTAAAAATGAAACCTTGATATTATAAAATTAACAACAACAAAGTATTTTACCTATGGATTTCTGTAGTATAGGACATGAGTATAAAGTAAAAAATTGAGAATTATTAACTATTTAACAAAGTATTTTACTAGGAGAGTTGAAATTACTATAAAATTAAAGGTAGATTTTTGACTTGAAAATCTATATTGTATATATATATATATATATAAAACTCTACTATAACTCTGCATAAGAATAAAGTGTCCATGTAAGTTTTTTTTCCACTGTTTAGTTGCACAATCAATTATTAAATACTTTTCTATATTGTCTGTTGACATGGACTGTCTTCGGTCTGAGAGTATGTTTTTATATACAGAAAAGGATCTCTCGACATCACATGTCGTCACCGGCGCATGTTTATATAGAGGAATCGTACTTGGAAGAATATTCTCAATCGATTCTACAGTTTCGCCGTTACATATGCGATAAATGGTATGTAAAGTTGAGTAACCAGGGTTTCTATTCAGCACAGCATTTAATTTAGTAGAAACTTTGTCACCGACTTCACCCTGCACAGCATTTAACTTGTTAACTGCTTCTTCAACTATTCCTATGGCCTCTTGGAGAGTCAGACCTGCAGTCTCCAGTTTCTTGATACAACTGAAATGCGTTTTGATGTACGAAACTGAACATATCACCTTAGAGTTGTTGAATGCAGACAAGGATTCGCTCGCTGACACTGCAGAATCGGGAGATAATGTTTCCACCACATACTTCACAGCTTCAAAGTTGTCACTGTAGAAATTTACGGCTTCGATCCAGGTTCCCCATCTTGTAATTACGGGTTCTGGAGGCAGAGGTGTGTCAGGTAGCCTTTGTTTGTAGCACTGGATACGGTAAGGAGCTTTCAAGAACACCTTTTTTGTTGCTGATATTAATGTATTTACTTCGGGGAAAAGGTCTCTGACAGTTTCAGCTACTCGATGCAATCCATGAGCCAGGCATGTAACATGTAGTAGGTTGGGGTAAAACACATTTAGAGAATTACCTGCTTTTAACATGTATGCTGCTGCATCTGTATACAACAGCAGTACCTTCTCTTCTTTAACACCATTTGGCCATAACAAACTTGGCAAAATACAGCTTTATCGTCAGTTGTAAAAGCACTGTCAATCTGTACCCATGATTTTAACTTAGATGACAAAGATGATGCGGTCGGTGCCATGATAAAACAAGGATATTTGTATTTAAAACTCTTAAGAACTTGCGTTGAACAATACCGCACACTATATTATTTAAGACCTCTTTTGTCCAACAACGAGAATCCGCCAAGGCAAGAAACAAGCAAGCGCAGAAGCGTAGGCGAAAGGTAAAACACTGACTTGACAATAACTTCAACACACCACACTGCACACCAGATTGTTATTTACGTGTAGGCTTACACTCCGAGAGCGTCGATAATACTGGCGTCAAAAATCACATTGTGCCCTACAATAGCATAGAGTTATATAGATATTTGTTTGTTTAGGTAGATGGAATCCGTTGCGAGAATTGCAAGATCTGCGAAGAGTATTTATTTACCGCGGACAGCACGTTCTTTCCCCATCGAGCCTGCTGAACGTGCGAACGAAACGTAAATAAGGAGTGCGGCCGCGCATACCATTCTCATTAACATCCCGTGCAAAATGCCTTACTTGTCGCTTGAGCTCGTAAAAAATTTTACTTCTTGAAAGTAGAATCTATGTGTGCAATTGCAACAGATGCAATATTTTGCCTTTTCTTATAATAAATTTAATTGGACCTGATTCTGATTAATTGCACATTTGCGCATCTGAGTAATGTTGTTATAGGCCTAACTATTTTTTGCCATTTCAATTTTCAAATTGAAGTAAAGTATAGTAAAATAGCTAAAATATGTAGAAATATGTAAGATGGAGTGAAATATGTAATATGAACAAAATATGTAAAAATATGTAAAATTAAACTCGCGGATAAGACACCTTTTGGTATGATTCGCCGATATCTGGCTTTTCCGTGTAAATGTGCACTCAGCATTCAAATATGTAATTACATAAAAATCCGGGCCTTAATCATCACCTACACCTGCATAAATATGAATGTAGGGGCTACTCATTACAGTATTCACTTCCCCGTCCTTTGTATTTTGATTTGACAGCATTACAGGATGTTTACACTACCTTGTAAGCACGTATGTTTCCCCTTCTGTTTTGTCCATACAGTAGATTTGATAGAAATTTTAAATGAAGAAGGAAACTGCTGCTTGGTAAATTAATGTGTATTGTGCTTTTAAAAGGAAAAGAGAGATAGCTACCGTTTTTCTAATTCTATCAGTAGGATAGAAAACAGATATAATATAAAATGTATGAGACCCCATTAATATTAAGTATTTATCTCCAAATCACCAGTCGATTGTCTCAAAATAATGCGAAAAATTGCGAAAGAAACTACCGTGTAGTTATTTTTATCTCGCAAGGGTGTGTACGATGAACTATAGAAAAGAAACTTGTAGATAAATGTTTTTAAACAATGCCGTTTGGTTGCTAATCCCCGACCTTATAACTTTTTTATATACATGCTTTTGTTTAGAAAAGTCTTATGAAGTGAAAAGAAATTAGTAAAAGAGAATGGAAAATTCCAGGGTGAGGAAGAATATTTAACGTTACGAATTATAAAACGAAGGAGATATTACAGCTGCAATAAAGAGCAGGCAACGAATTATATTAAGGGCTCAAGAGAGAAGTAACGCAACGGAAGGCTGATTGGAATTCCTCAACTTAAATGTGAAGGAGGTATTGTATAATATTAATACTACCTGTAACTACCGCAGACCTTCCTTTGTCATAAACCGTCTCCTCACCATTCCCGATGGACCTCCTCCCAGAAACCCCCGCCAACGGAGAAATAGAAATAATTAAGTCTCTTCGTCATACTTACTACACCTGGCTTCCTTCTTGATAACTTAACATCTTAAATTTTCCTATCTACCTATCCGGTCTTTATCCCTCTCCTTTGTGCCTCCCCGCCTTACCTTGACGCCTCTCTGACACCTCCCTCCAGCTTTGACGTCCTGCGTTACTCGACCTCGTCTTGGCTGTCGTTTGACTTATACTTTTATTATGGCTCTACCATCACCCATTTGGCTCTGCACACTACGTAAACACACAAATACACATCCATACACTACACTCTATCCTGAATGCCTCCACCTACTTCGCCACCGGTCCGCGCTCCGCTGGCGTGCGACTCCTCTAAATCTCCAATCGGCGGAAGGGTGCTTGCCCCAGATCAGCCTGAGTCTTATCCTCTGAGACAAGTCTCAGACAACGCAAAAAAAGGTATAATATTATAGCCTACTGTCTACTATGACTGTGAGACGCGAATATGACAGCAGATATGCAAGAATGTAGGAGGCTACAGAAGAATAAAGGAACGGTCCAACTTCGGATATTATGGCTTAAGTAATATTAGAAAGGATTATTACAATTTATTTTATACACCACACAATATATGTGATAATTTTAATTTTTTATTTATCTATAAATTTTGAAACGAATTAAGACCTGTATTAACATCAACCGTTGTGTATATAATTCTTTTCACTCAGACTTTTCACAAAGTTTAGTGATATATTAAAACCATGTGTAAGATAATCAATTTTTGTGAAACCTATAATATACCCATTAAATAGTGTAGACTAGACAAGTATGAT
This sequence comes from Magicicada septendecula, assembly GCA_034769895.1. Lineage (NCBI taxonomy): Eukaryota > Metazoa > Arthropoda > Insecta > Hemiptera > Cicadidae > Magicicada > Magicicada septendecula. Next base: position 172,829,249 of record CM068372.1, read on the forward strand.
AGTAGCTTAATACAGTCTTTTTTCCGGGATGAAAGGGAAATTATAATATTGTGCGCTTAAGAATGAAACTTTTTTTGTTACTAGACCAACGTTTATGAAAATCTATTTGTCTTCATTTCTCAGATTGTAATAAAATTGGAATCAATTATAGCCTATATCAAATTAAAAATTTTTGCCAAAATTATTTGTTACTAACCAAGTTTACTTTATTTACTTAACCGATGGGTTTTTGCATATCAAATTCCGTTTATTAGACATCGATTTTTCAATATATAATTGGTCTCTAGATTACTGATTTGCGTTAATGCGTCCAAGAAAAATAGTAGTTTGATAAACCTTATTACTAAGTTTTAATGTTTGTTTACATACGGCGTTTTCAAGAAACTGTAACAGTGTTAGAATAAATAGGCCTACTTAAAAATTTGATTACATACCTGCACCTAGTTTCGTATACAGAAGCAGTGTAAAAAGTATTTTGTAAAGCTTTCTTACAAAATTATAACATAACTGAAGCCCAAATGATGTTTAAGATTTTGCACGTTAAGTCATATGAAGTTTACTTAAGAACCTGTTACGTTCAGACTTCCTGAGATACAGTTATTGAGAAGAACAAGAGTAACAGAAAGAAAGAGAGAGAGAGTGAGAGAGAGGTCAAAGTACATGATGTTTCTACAGTTGGCTACTTATAAGGAACTTGAAAATAATTAAACTTATTGTAATGTAGAAAGTTAACGAAACATGAACCAAAAGCGAGGATTATGTGCAGCAGACTCAAGAGTTTTATTAACACGATCCAAACAGCCTTTGGTGAAACGATTATTACGTTAAATAATTTATTCGCAATTAAGAAGTGGTACATTTTGAAGAAAGGAAAAAACCGAGGATGAGGAACTTATAAGTTGCTATTAAAATATGTAACTTACCTTTTGGATACCTAATTATTTTACAAGCAAGTTACGGAAACTATAAAAAAAAAATTAATTCTTAATATATAAGCCTTCATGTATTATTTCAAAAAAATTAGATTACTGCTCACTGTGATATACGAAAAGCAAAAATATAATTAATGTAACATTACAACTCTTCAACTCTGTAAGATATAAACTCTTCTGCTTCTGCAGGTTGTTATTTATATTATTGGTACTTGTAGAAATTTTTATTAATCAGAATGGTGAATAAATTTCCAACGGATGGGAGTCAACTTGAAACATGTTGCTTCGGTACTACTGTATACCAATAACTGCATAACTATATTCTTACAAATGATATTCGGTATGAATGAGAATAATTAAAAATTCGTAATTCTCTCTCCCCCGTCTCTCTTCTCCCCCTCACTCTTTCTCTGTCAATTTTCCCCATCTACCTCACTAATAGGGACAAACCTCACTACTACCTTTAATTAAACATGACTACCTCACTATTAATTTCCTTTTATTTTCATTAAGTTAGCACGGCAGGTCCTTCTGCGACTGCACCCAAAGCGCGCCTCTTTAAGTGTTTGTTGAAATGTTACACTGCTACAAACAGATTACTCAAGTTTGAATGTGTAGTCTGTACGAACACAATGAATGATTAAACAAACAGTGAAGGATTGTGTGTAACACTGAAATTGTTGACAAGAAAAAGAAGAAACTGTACGAGTAGGCGCGCGTGCGTGCGCGCGCGCGCGAGAGAGAGAGAGAGTGAGTGAGTGAGTGAGAGGACTGAAAGAGAGAAACATGGGCAGAGGTAAATCTGTCGCATTAAATTCACGCCAACAACATTCTTAATGTCGTAATGACACAACAGTCTTTGTTTACAAAAATTACTACTGTTGTCACGACACAACTATACAGATCTAATGTGTGTTGGCAGGCTGACGCGTTCGTACTACTAATTCATTCGAAGGCTGTATTCACTCCTGTCTGTATTAAAATAATACAAATGTTGTTTTATAGTAATAATATAATAATAATAATAACAACTATCACGATTTGTAGGCTTAAGCATTCATAACATAAACAGTTTTCTAACGTTCCCGCCACTCAAGACTTCTACGAACTTTTTTTAACCTATTGATTTTACTCCATTTTTAATAATTCACCAATCCCTTCAGTTTATAACTTACTGCTTACATGTCGGAGTCATGTGATAGTATGAAACTTTTATTGAGCAGAATTCAGTATGACGGATATTCGTGGCATACCTACGGAGATGTGAAAGTAACGTAGTTGTACTTCGATTGCAGCTTGGATTCACTAAATTCTGTTGCCTTCTGTACGAGCGGGTAAATTCTATGCAGGAATGGGAAAATTATTATGTAAAAAAAAGCAGTGATCATTAAAGACAGAGGCACTGAGTGTAGGAGATCAGACCGTTGTAGGTCAAGTACTAGTAAAACCTGGAAAAGCTTATCGTCCACTACTACATATTAAGTAGGTTTAATGAAAATTATGTAAATGGAACGGATGTAATTTCGAAACTGTTAATTTCCTTCAAGTGTGTACTAAAGTAAAGAATGTTACAATTTATAAGTTGGTAATTACACCAGGTAATGCTAACAACCAGTAGCCTACTGATTCGAATGTGTGTGTGAAGAGGGCTTTTGAGTCGATAATAACGCTATTACCTACTTGACACAGAAATTCCCGTGTCACCTGCATTTTGTATTATGCAAACGTTCGGAGGATGTAAATTTTTCAACAACATTGTTGGAGTGCCAACCTTTAGAATGAACCGTTGTGGCGGAATGCAAGATTGATTTAAAGAATTCAAAAATTCTTGGAGATAGTACACTATATTTTCAATATTAAATACGGTGTTAATAGATTCTTCGGACTTTTTATTATCCCCAGAAAATTTTTCCAAACTTGTATCATTATTTTCCTTCACAGATTCGATTCTTTGGGAATAACCACTTGTAATTTTTATCAAGTAAACACTTGACGTTTTGCACAGAATTTAGCAATTAATACAGTGTTGTACTATTTACTGTGTCCCAGTTTTTCGTCAATTTCTGTGAAGCTATCGTCATTAGGAACACTACCGTCACCGAGGTGCAGTAAGTTTGTAGAAAAATCACCATCTCCTCCTCTTCCTAAATGGGCTCTCATATTGCTTTGCAAATTTAGTCTGAATAGCATTCCACATCGCCGAGGACTTTAAACACACTGAGACAATATCAGCGCGGGTTCCTCTTGCAGTTACCGGTAATCTCTAGCGAGAATCCTCTGAAATAACAAATGTTACGCTACCCACTAATTTGTTACAATTTCTTAAGTCTTGGAGAGTTTGATTGACCGTTTCTATACAGTCCACAAATCGCCTTCGTTTTACCGTTCATGATTAGTTTCCGTTTTGATCGCTCTTTCTTTTGTCATGCCTCCTCTTCAATACGAATTGCTTTTTTAATAGGAGTCAGTGAGAATACTTGACTTTTTCTTCTTGACGCATTTCTATTTTATTTTTGCAGTCGCTTTCGGATAAGGGCGAATTTATTCTGGTGTCAATTGTGATAAGGTATTAGCAGATGTCTCGTTTATTTCCGACGTGGGAGGTCCGGCTACTGTGGTCTCTTGACAATCTTTTGTTGGTGTTAATCTTCCTTGTGAAGATTTTGTTTGTCTCCTATCTCTCTGTCAATTACAGGTGAACACAGAAACTCTTCGATACTGAATATATTTTCATTTAATGGCCAAATTCCAGTTGAACTAAAACCTGCTGTCAGTTAGATGGTGTAGCTGCCTTTGAAAGAGTATCTTTTGCTAGCCCAGGTATGTCATGGTTTTACCTGGGTTTATTGTCATCCAGCTCTCAGCGGCTGCACCGAAACAGGCCATATAAACACTTGTCTAATGGCTGAAGTCAGATTGTAACGGGTATGAGGTATAAACTGTTTCATAAATAGTAAAAAAAGAGAGGCTGTAATTTATCTTGATGGATGTGCTACTCCAATACAACCTGCTGGTCCGTAAATAATCAAAGTGATATCTACATAACACTCTGTGGATATAACGATAAGTGGTGGTTTCCAGCTGCCATCTATGAAAATACCACTGGTTTCACCCTTTTCCAAAGGGGTAACCCTGCTGACTTGTTTATTTCCCTTCAAACTGACAACTTTGTTAGGACAGTGCACTGTCGTTATGCTGCCTGGTTTCCTTCACATTCCAAATATTGTGACAGTAAAAATGAAGGCGACTTATCACAGAATTCCAATATTGAAGAAAGTTTTATGTTATGTTTATTAAAACTAAATGCTATTGCAAAACTTGTTGCTTCAGCCTCTCTAAAAGACAACCTTGAATGTCGCTGCATGAAGCCAGTAAAACAATCTTTTACCGGCCCAGTTCACAAGAAAATCGACATTATTTGCAAACACGTATTCGGAGGCTAACATACGAATATTCTTAGGGTACAAACCATAATAACTAACAGAATAGTGCAGATCATAACACAGAAATCTGATTTTTCTTTTTGTTCTTTCCTAAATACAAGTTGTGGAAAACGCCGAGTCTTTGTAGGGTTTGTGAGCTACATCGCCCCAGAAAGTTTTTCACTTGTACGTTTGAACCAAATATGAAAAAAAGAAAACGGAACAAAATGTTTTACTTACATTGTACCAACATACCACTTTCCTTCTGGTGAAATTGAAGGTACACCTTTAATTTTAAAATTAGTGGCTGAAGTGTAGTGCTGCTGGCCACTCTACCTTTAGTGCGTGTGTCGAACACTCACTTTAGGCAACCTATTCTACCTCCTAAATTTCCTAGGCGGCATAAAAAGGAGCCATTATTACTATTATCATTTTAAAAATTTTAGTTTTTTAGGATTTAATAAACACGTAATCTTTATTATAGGATCACAAGTAACTGACACATAATTAATTCTGAGATCTGTTAGGTTATGAATTAATTTTCTTTTAAAAGTTATAGAGAAACATAACTTGCCCTCATGTTGCCACATTGCTTTTGTATTAGTATGAATCAATTGTACACTTACCATGGATCCAACAAAGTACGTAGCTGTAAACACCCATAGCAAATTAGTGACAAAAAGGTTGCTTTACACGTTCTAAAATACAAAAGGGAACAAAGACTCATTTTACTGTACACTGCTATAATCAGACTGGAGGAGCATGTACTACAAGCTATAACAAAAACGTTATACAGTTGCAGAGGTGCTGCGACTAAGGGACACTTGAAGAAGTACAAAGTATCAACTTATGTCTCTCTGCTCTCCCCTATATGGTAATACTGTCTTATAACGACTGTTAAACAAATCAAATGTATTGTATACCTTTATATGTGTATTTATACACAATATATCATAAACGTTTTTAGTGGCAAAAATACCTTTATATGTGTATTTATACACAATATATCATAAACGTTTTTTGTGACAAAAATATCTGTCAAATTTTTGTATGTTGTAATGGTACATATAACACTACCAACACCAGCGTACCACAAATAAGTTGAAAGCCACTACAATTAAGAATACCTACAAGGTCAAGCATACGATCATGGATAAAAAAGGAAGTATCATAAGCCAAAACCAAGTGAATTAAAATGAAGAAGGAATTACCAGTAAATGTGCAACTAAAGAAGATAAAGCAAGACTAACGACGAGACGACATACATAATTACCCAATAGATCAAACAGTGAGAAGGAAACCCATTAAAGACAAAATCAAGAAGAAACCTATTAACCGTGAGAAGGAAACCAGTGAAAACAACGCCATGAAGAAACTTATTAAAGAGGGAGGAAGGAATCGGTGAAGAGAAGAAGAAAATATCCAGATCAAACACAAAAAAGGGAGATAACATGAATTATAATGAACTAACATATGGCAATAAAAGAATTATTATAAAAGAAGAAAGAGTAAATGGAATAAACAACATGATTTAAACCCCTAAGCTGCAAAACAAATTGACACTGACCAAAACTTAAGTGAATACCTTCCTTGACAATGTAATACAAACAATAATCAATAAGAATGAATTATTGAACATAAAAAGTAACAAAGAGAATGAATAATAATAAGTTCTTAGCTAAATTATGTGTAGACATGAAGAGAGGGCTATGTCCAAAACACCAATGACCAATTGTAAAGTGGAATTGATATTAGAAATAACCACTAATTACCAATAGTAAAGACTGTAAAAGATAAACAAAATGTAATCTAATAATAACCAATAGATATAACAGTACTACATAAAGTCAAATAAATCAAATGTAATACAGAAACACAAAACCGACAATAATCCATTGTTGTATATTATAACTAGGCTATAATTCGAATAAGTAAATTCAAGGATTATAGCCACCCAAATACTAATAATAACAATAAAAATAAATAAACCATGTTGACAGCTAGATGCAAGTAATCTTGGTTACTTTAAACCAAAGCAATTTTCAGTATAAATGCAGAATGAACTACTGCACAATAATAACAGTGCTATCAAAACAATGATAAGAGATATTCAGGCAATAACGAGAATAATTTGATAGGATTACAACCCATATAAAAAGGTAACTTCCTAAAGTATAGTAAACTCACTTAACAAACTATAGTTAATGTAATAAAACCACAAGATGAAGAAAAAGGACACTATCAGAAGTGACAATGACCAATGCAGTATGCATAGGCCATAATAAAATGTTATTAACTATTAATGTTATAATAATATTAAGTATCATGTACATGTTGTGTTTATGTTAGTGTCTATACAGGAAAGTACAGAGCAACTCACCGCAGCTAATAATAGAAGAGTCAACGCAACTTCTTCAGAATCGAACTCATGAAATGGAACAAAAAACATTCTAAACTATTTAAACAAAATTAATAAACGATGTCAAAGAGTAAGTAAACCGATTTATTCATATCGGATTCAATAATAGATTGAATTGGGTAGAATAAATCAATAAACCAAAAATTAATAATAAAAACCAAAACGTTAAGAATAATAATAAAACAGACAATCTCGTCGTGCTAAAATGTTCATACACACTTTTTAAGAGAAAATTACTTAAAACTTCGAATCTAACAAGAAAAATATTGTGTCGAGTATTCATAATGCAAACCCTTAGATATCAAATATGAAATGAAAATATAAGTACCAAGTAAAATGTATATTCTATAGCCGGCAGAATAAGGGAAGGACAAATAAAATAGAGGCAGGATTGGAAAACATGGGACTACCTAAACAAGTAATAAGATACAGACCTCAGGGAAGACGAGATATAGGTAGGGCAAGGAAAAGAGATGCCTTCAGTGAAGGTAAAACAGGCTGTAATCCTATACCTTGACATGGAGAAGATTCCTAATACTTAATAGCACACTTAAGAACAAAATATTGGTATGGAGAATCATACACGACTTCCATGTTCTAAGATTTATATTTAAAATCATTTTCAAAATGAAATATTTCCATTGAAACTACTTCTTTCTACTTACTGCTTCAGCCACTTACTGTGGGCACTAACGTATACCACCTCACGTTATCGCACTTAATTTTCACTGATGATGGAAGTCGATGGCACTGGCGAAACGTCTGGTTTTGCAGAAAACATTGGTCTACGGCCAAACAGGCCGGGAAGGAATTTTAAAAACAAACTGCTTCTTTGTTGTCAATAACGTAGTACATATATACAAAAAATTATCAGGTAAACTATTACGTTACAACAAAAAAGTGTTTCAGGTAAACTACCCTTTCCCCGTAACTGATCTTCACCAAAATCAATAGGCCTTGAGTCCTCTATAACTCGGGCACATATGTAAAAAAATATCTGATTCTGTTTGAATTTACGGCAGTTATCGTTTGTCATGAAAAAATTTCTCTTGTTACAACATAAAATATTGCAGGTAAACTACCCCTTTATCTTAACCGATCTTCACAAAAAACAATATGTTTTGAATACTCTACAATTCAGGGCTGTATGCAAAAAATTATTTGATTCTGTTTGAATTTGCGGCTCTTATCGTTTGCCATAAAAAATCTAGACAGACACACAGACACTTTTCGATAAATTACTTTTTTTCATGTTTTGAGGGTAGTATAATCAGAATCTGCAAAAATCTCTAACACGATTTTTTTTGCCATCACCATACTTCCATTTCCTTATGGAACATGAAAGTAAAATCAAAGTAAAATTCTGATGGCAACAAAAATCAAATATTCTATCAAAAATTGGGGATATACATTTTTGGTAGGTATTTGGTAGGCCTACTTGCATTGCACAAGGAATGTGTTATTTTCAATAGGTTATTGATAAAAAAAGACTTACAAGTACATTGATTTTTATTACAAAATTTATACAAAACAGTTTCAATTCTAAGGTATCAATAATTAATAATTATTAAGGATAATGAACAAATTATTTCTTCATAGAAGATACATAAAAACATTGCAAAAATAATACATATCAGACAAATATTATTACAACAAAAATACCACACAGACATTTGGGCTTTGTTACTTTATCAGTAACTATAAGATTACATTAATAAAGTACATAGAATATTTATTTACAAGAACATAATTACAAAAAGTGAAAACACCTTTGATGAAATAAACATTTTATTTATTACATCAAACATAACTAAACTCAGATGACAATATAAATGAACTAAATATAGGTTTTTCTGCGAGGGAGTGTAGGATTGATTAGGGGTTCAATTAGTTGAAATTATTAAAAAAAAAAAAGCATAAACTATAAATAGAAAAACTAGACTGGTATGTTTACAACAAAATGAAAACTTCAAGTTACATTTAAGAGATATTCCGTGTCAAATCAACAAGTGCTACAACCTGACCCTCTTAGATTTATTTGAAATTAAGTATGCATGTAGTATTCATAAATAGTAACACAAATCAATTTTTTCACATTTTTCTGACGAAAGGTTACTGAGTAATGGGTGCTCAAAAATGAAAAAAATAAATAAAATTTTTGACTTGCGCAACAATATTGATTTGTTCACAACTTGTGTTCTAATTAAGCTAGAACAATGACATCGAGTTCATTTGAAAGCTCTTTTAAAGGGCTTTCATATGATATAAAACATAATTAGTTGAAAATATATATATTTTTTATAAACACATCATTATTGCATTTACTGAATTTTGAAAAACTGTATTTTTAAAATTCTCAAAAAAATATATGTGAAAGATATTGTTTTTCTCTACATATTCTGAAAGTTTCAACTTGGGATGAGCATGGGATCACTATCAAAAGTAATTTTATGTTTATCACGATTCTGTAAAACGTCATTCAGATCGGTGAATTATTATTATTTTTATTTTCCTACCCGTGACAATTTTTCAGAATCATAGTTGGATTTATTACTTGGCCTACAAAATTGTACTTTTCTTTCATACAAATAACTGTGTTTTAAAGCTTAGCACTAGCTAAATTAATAGCTCAAAATTAATAAATTGACCTACATATCTAAAATATATATCTTAATACAGTGATCCAGGTTTTCCGTGTACAAGCAAAAAAATCTCATTTTAAAGACTATATACAAAATGGTTGGTTGGTGTGACTATCTCCCATCTGTTTAGTATTTTGTCATCGGATAATATTCAGTCAGCTGTTGTCAACTGTTGTTGAAAGTGACCTGTACATTTTCTTTTGGTGTGACATAGCCTATAAAGTGAAAAAAATGTGATTAATTCTGAAATGTTGTGTTTTGAAATTAGCTTAAAGGTACTTTTGTACAATTCTCACAACAGTGTATAAGTTTATATGCCTACAACCAGTTAATATTGTAACGAGACATATGAGCCCAAATATTTCAGTAACCCAAAATATTAACACATGTCAATAATTGAGTGAAAGAGACAAACCAAGTGTTTCTTCTAAAAGGCCAAGCATGAAACTACATGAGCTACTCATCACCAAGGATAAACTCACAACAATAAGAGTTAATAAAACTAATGGTAACTAACAAGTGAAATAACATTATAAGAAAAAGAAGATGCACCGAACAATGGTTGTACCACAGGAACCAACAACCCAATAGTTTTCGGTCAGTAAGGAACCAATGAAGACAAGGAAGAAACATACTACGAGAAAGACACCTAACAACCATGGCATAAAATATAGATTCCAAGAGCCAGTCAACTATAGAACATCTTACCCGTATATGCAATGACTGAACAACTTACAGATTGAAGAGATGGACAAGAACTGACTAACTGAGATGACCAATATTGTAACGCAACAGAAATGCTAGCACTCAAGTTACATAAAAACAAGGTTCACAGAATAATAAACAAGTCAATATTTAACCCCATGATAGAACAAAGATCTAATAATTATATTTATAATCATAGATAAAGGTAAATAAGGATGCAAGGTAATATTAACAAGAATAACCGAACCTGTAAGTTAGACAATAGTTGATGATATATGTTTAATGAAAAACAAACAAAAAATGAAACAATAATTTACTAATAGCAAATAAGAATTTTGAGTTAAGAGGTATTATTTTGTGACAACAAATGTTATGTTATACCAAATATGTGTTGAGTTAATGAAAGATAATGAAACAAGATGTATTATTCAATGACTGTTGTAGAATGAAGTGTGAAGCAGCTAATTAACGTTAATAGATTTGAATTTTCTTATATGTGATCCATAGGTCAAGATAAAATTGTTATTAGATATGGAAAAAATAATTGTTTATGTAAATGTTAATAGTTAAGATTTAATTATATGTATGAATTTATGTAAAAGGGGCTATAGATGTGTACCAGTTATAAACACAGGTAGATCTGTTTACAATAAAAGGCCTAACAGCCAAAACCACTATATAACCACTCATAACATAAAGGTTAGGTACATCAATTAATAATAATTAATGAATACGATTTGAAGAGCTAGAAAAAACATTAAATTAATAATGATATATAATAAAATTTATACAAATTATGATAATACCATAATGCCATGATATCGATTACTAACATTTAATATCGAAAGTGGATTAAATATAAAAAAAGGAAAAAAACCGGCTTATATCAAAAAACCAGCAGAATATGTGTAGAAAATAATAAACCAACTATCGGTAAAGTTACATTCCGATAGGATAGCAAATTGATAAGGAATAGACAAAAAATATATGAAATAAACACTATATTCAAAACATGTGGAAGGAAGAAGTCGTGTGTTGCTAGGGACGACAGAAGAAGAGGAAGTTGTTAATTTGACAATAATTGCTTTGATGATCTGAATGTGATGAGATTAAAAAACCCAAGAATTATCTATTTAATCGGAATATTTTAAATCATCAGACACGATTATAAAACACAAAATCCTAATGACAATGTTTATGACTATCACCAGTACAGTTTAATCCAAATAACACTACAGTATGAAATCACAATAGAGAATAAATAACTGGATTATACAAGGAAGAACTTGAACTGTCCCATATCCGAAGGGAATTGATGATATATTAAACCAAATAGAAAGAATTAACAGTATCACAATTAATAATATTCACTACACCAGAAGTTATAACCTTTCAAAAACACGGAACAACACTAATTGCTTCAACCAAGAGAAGAACGTATTTGGATCCTGGCGTTGCAGAAGAAGCATCAATCGGGCTGTAAACCAATCCAGAAAGCTGTAATTCCGAAGTGGACAGGAGAAGAATTCCATTCTATTAAATCGAAGAAAGAAAATCGTACGGCATAATTGTCCAGAACAGTAAATTTATCAATCAACCGCCTACACGATTGGCTTCGTTCTAGTCTGGTAAATTATTATTATATTAATCATACTAACTACACAACACTTTAAATTTGTAAATCTTGCATTCTTATCTATGTATTTTTAATCTTCCCCACAGTTACAAGAACCTTCACACCCTGAATTAAATTAATTACAAATTAAAACACACTATATAACTAAATTTAAATAAAGTATCAGAATAATCAACAATCGATTCATACAATCTATAGCTCAAGCATATGTTAATTAGAACATATATTATTCAATGTTAAAGAAGTAAACAAATAAAGAACCTTTATATATTGGCAAAATCTTGTTATTTGGAGTATGGTTTAATGAGCTAGGAATAAAAAAGTAACTGAATAAGTATAGAATAATTGGTTAACATAAACATTGAAATAACCTATAAGTTTTGTTGAGCCGATACTACAGCGCTTATAGCGGAATTATCTGACACCAAAGAGAGAGAGTAAAAATACAAAATTAGACAGAATTCTCTTCAAGGTATAATAGGGTTGAACAGAATTATAAAATAACTCATTAATTATTTAAGTTACAGGTACACAAACACTGATAGTTTTTAGAGAGCTAAGTTAATAATTAATTACTTACATCAATACATCCCACAACTCCAAATATCTCCGAGATTTACATAATTAAAATAATTCAAAACACATTGGCATAGGTGTATGTACAAATTGACAAACACAACAGTGGGGTTTTAAGGAGAGGAAACCCATTCCTGTACAATATACAACAGATAATATTATAAATGTATAGGACAAGATATGTTATAAAAGAATGAAAGTAACTATACTGTTAACTGAATAGAAGCTGTGAATAAAAGCATAGTAACATGTTATGCATAGCACCCATGTAACATAAAGAAGTATTAAAATTGTCTCATAATAATAACAAATATTACTCAAATAGTCAAACAATCATGTAAGATAAGAAAAGGCAATAACTAAAGAGTTATTAGCTATCATTAATAAAACCAAACTTGAGAAAATAAGGTTAAAAGAATGTAAATTTGTATCAACCTAACATACACATTGTTGGTACAAATTTCACCTAAATTCACATCTATCAGTAGGAAAAGCCTACCTAAACCAAAATGTTTTGTGCCTTAAACCAAGAAGAACTGATAAGCTTTCTACAGGTACCAATATAAGATACCCAAAATGGATTTTAAATAAGAATTTAAGTAAATAAAGTGAACCAAAACCGACCAAAAGGGGATTCACTAAGTAAAACGTGAACAAAACCACTTTATAATACCAAATAGAAGTAAAAGGTTAATGTCTATACCACAAGTAAGGTGTAATGCCACTATTGTAATAGTATAAGAATATTATAAGAAAGGACATAATGTATTATAATCGTAATTAAGAACACCTGTCATGTGACACTAGGTGTAAGTAATGTTAGTCAATGATATACACTAAGGGACAGACCAGTGTACAAAAAACACTAAACCAATTATAAAGAGACTACTATGATTAAACTATTGTAACTAAATAATAGTAGAAAGAGATAAAAGAATACCAAATAAGAATGGAAATAAGTGTACACCTCATAGTGCAAAATAGAGGTCAGAGAGAGATAACTATATAAGAATACAGCAGTTCTATAAGGAGAAATTTACCTCCAAACTTATAAATTTTGCACAATCATCTGGCGATATAAAAGCTTCTACAACAATAGACTCTGTAACAAAGAAAGAATTTTAGCTAACAGAGAAAAATAATTATCATTGCCAGTATCAACAAAAGTGCAAATTACTAAATGAAATAATTGCAATTTTATGGGAAATAATGTTATTAAACTAATTATGTACTTTATTAAGAACTTTTGTTTTCCAGCAGCTTCCAAAACTCTTTATATAAAAAATAATATAAACAAACTTATTTAGAGCTTCTAACAATACTTATCTTAAAATTATCATATGATTATACTTTCCAAAGGAAGCCCCTGATTTGAAAGCATTGACACATAATACTACTAATTAAAAATGATTCCAACTACTATGTTACTAAATTTTCTCATTTAAAATGTAAATGGGACTGTTAATAACTTTATATTGTTGTCATTAACAAGACAAAACAATCATTAATGGCTATTTTATCACAAACTTCAAAATCTCCTATAAAGCTTGCTCAATGAAATAGGACATTCCTGATGCAGAAAATTAACTTTGCCATAACACAAATTAAATAGGCTAACACCCAAACAAAAAAATGCTTTGAAAACAAAACATTAATGAAATATGGTATGAATTAATTGTGCTACATTCAAAGCTGATTTTCTTAATTGATTTAAAGTACCTATACAAGTCTAGTTTGTCAAGTAAAGATAATTTAGGTAAACCTAACACTACATATGAAACAAACATTAAATCAAATATGCTAATGTTACAAAATTCACAAACAGAAAAAAAAAATTTTTAATTATCTATAGGCTAAATTGCTTTGATTATATTACCTTCTCCACTTCATATGTTTTCCACATCAATATCATCTGATGTCGATACTACTGATGGTGCAATAATAGTCATTTTTTCCCAGTCAATTCTGGAAAGTTCAGGAGGAACCTGAAAGATCATTACAAAACTCATACATAATTTTTCACTAAGTTAATAATTATAATAATATTAAGCTAATAATTAAGAGAATAATTTATTTTCTTAACCTAGCACAATATTTGTAGGTTAGCTAGCACTATGAATTTACAAAAAGTTAATGGATTTTGTGTAAATTTCTAAAAAAAATTAAATTTACAGCATAATCTAGTAGTTATTTTATAGTAATCTATTTTAATTTAAATGAACTCAAGTCACTATTGCTTGGTTACATCCCTGCACTGAAGATTCCTGAAAAAGATTTCTAATATAATCACACAAACTCGAAAAACAAAAACTGTTCAAATGATTAACATTGAATAATATAATCCTGATTATAACGGTATTATAACTAGCAAATACATTACGGATAATTCATCCATACTCCGTATCATTTAAATCTACTATTAAGTATAACACACCCCATAAAATTTAGAATATTAAGATACTAATTTTTTAAAATTTCATGTGATATTAGTTGAGTATCATTTAGGAGGTTAAACAATATAAATACAATTCTACACATTAAGTTACAGATTATAAATACAGATAATAAGAAATTAAATAAAAATAACACTATAGGCCTACATCAATTATCGGGTTTAAGAACCTGCTGCTGTAAGCAGTGATAATTTTAGTTTAGTGAGCTTTAATCAGACTTGCATGCAATAATAAATTTTACATAAGATAAAAGAACGATGCTTTCTTTAGTCACCAGCAAAACCTTTTCTGTCTGCAAGTTAATATTATAAAATTTAAAAACAGCACAATTTTATTAAAAAATTTAATCGAGATTAAAAAGCTTTTTAACTCAAAAATTAAAGAAGTCACAGTTCAAATTCTCTTTTCACTTTTTCTTTTACCTGACAAATGTTAGTCCTTAATTTTTAAAGCAGAGCTGTGTTAAAATAAAATTTTTATGTCAAATAAATTACAATTTAATGGACTCGATGTTATGAAAGTAACTATGTGTACAAAATATTACAACAGTTTGCTTCCGTATTACAGTAGCCATAGGCCTATATTATAAATTTTGTTATATTAGGTGTTAAAATTAACCTTAACTTATTAAGTCATATCTTATTTAATTAATTACGTTTCTCTGAAAAATCCTGAATTTGAAAGTATATTTAGAGTAATATAGTGGGACTGAAGAATAAAATAAAATATGTTAACTAGTTAAATACGAGCAGAGTACAAATTAAATATATTATGGTAAGGCCTACCATCTTGTGTTAGGTAGGACCTCATTTTACGAATAAAATGACTTACAAATTGGATACATTACACAAATATAGGTAGGCCTATTTCATTTTTACAATTGAAAACGTACGCAGTCTAGCTAATATTTCTATAGGCTAATGGGTGTACTCAGTAGGAACTCAAGGCTTAGTACTTGTCTTCAGACATTTTATACTTCATATCAAAGCCATAGATTAAATTACTGGCAAAAAATTTAGGCAGAATTTACGAACAAAATTTAGCATAAATTTCAGGCCTAATCTACCACTCAAACTTACTTGATCAGACACTTGTGTGTGTCCTAAATCTTGTGAAATTCGATCGCTTACATTTTCCGGAAACAGTCTTACATCTGTAAGAAAATTAAAATTATGTAATGTTCATACATGAATCACCATAAAAGTAATAAATGGAATTTTTTTAGAGTAGACAAAATAATTGTTAGACTTACAGGAGTATCTATAATAAAAAAAAAATATTTAATTATATTGCAGTCAGTGCCCTCACATGGACTTTTTTTAAAAATCAGTTAATTAATCTTAGTTTTAAGTTAACTAGAGTTTAAGGGGTGATTTTATACACCAAATATAAGGTAACATGAATAAATTAACACTGAACTTACTACGTTCCCAGTCAAATATGAAAGTAAAGTATGAAAATATATGTAGACATGCACTATTGGTGTAAGTTCTGGAGCTAAAGATAATTCAACTGTGATACAGAACTTAGTCTATTATACTTAACACCCAGGCCTATAAACTTTTGATCTTTTTCTAAAAGTAATTAATTTTATTTCAGAGTTAGGTTAGGCTTACAGGCTAATCCGCAGTAAGTTTAGCTAAATCAGTTATATTATCATAGGCCAGACTTAATCTAAATAAAATTATTCTGTGTAAAGGTATCTTGATATTTATACAGAACTAGGGGAATACCCGTGCTTCGCTACGGAGTTTCACGTTGTACGTAATGAAAATGTTAGTTTAATTAATAAAGTTCAATTAAAGTAGGTTTCTTAAAAATAAATAGCTGTTGCCCACGACTTCGTTCGCGTGGTCTTCAGTTTAATGCGATAATATATTTATAACAGAATCTATTCTATTGGGTTGCCATAGTAACCAAATCTAATAGTTTGGGGGACCCCCCAGAGGATCGTATCGAAAAAAACACCTGTCCTATGTTGGTTCTCCCGTTGCGTAAAATATTTGTGCCAAGTTTGGTTGAAATCGGTCTAATAGTTTAGGAAGAGATGTGCAAGACCCCAAAGGACCCCCCAAAGGATTGTATCGAAAAAAACACTTGTCCTATGTTGGTTCAGTGGTTTAGGAGGAGATGTGGAAGACCCCAAAGGACCCCATCGAAAAAACACCTATCCTATGTTGGTTCTCCCGTTGCGTAAAATATTTGTGCCAAGTTTGGTTGAAATCGGTCCAGTGGTTTAGGAGATGTGGAAGACCCCAAAGGACCCCATCGAAAAAACACCTATCCTATGTTGGTTCTCCCTTTGCGTAAAATATTTGTGCCAAGTTTGGTTGAAATCGGTCCAGTGGTTTAGGAGAAGATGTGGAAGACCCCAAAGAACCCCCAAAAGGACCCCATCAAAAAAACACCTATCCTATGTTGGTTCTCCCTTTGCGTAAAATATTTGTGCCAAGTTTGGTTGAAATCGGTACAGTGGTTTAGGAGAAGATGTGGAAGACCCCAAAGAACCCCCAAAAGGACCCCATTGAAAAAACACCTATCCTATGTTGGTTCTCCCTTTGCGTAAAATATTTGTGCCAAGTTTGGTTGAAATCGGTACAGTGGTTTAGGAGAAGATGTGGAAGACCCCAAAGAACCCCCAAAAGGACCCCATCGAAAAAACACCTATCCTATGTTGGTTCTCCCTTTGCGTAAAATATTTGTGCCAAGTTTGGTTGAAATCGGTACAGTGGTTTAGGAGGAGATGTGGAAGACCCCAAAGAACCCCCCAAAGGACCCCATCGAAAAAACACCACTAATTCAGAAACCTTCGCGGGCGTGCGCACAACAACTCACCGAAGTTTCATTGCAATCCGATGAATGGTATAGGAACGCATACGGGACAAACAAAGAAACATATATATAATTTCCTGGAACCCGATCGCAGCGCCACCTACCGGGTCCAATTGTGAATCTAAACCATCCAGGGACCCACTCAAACACACACACAAAATTTCATCAAAATCGGTCCAGCCGTCTAGGAGGAGTTCAGTGACATACACACGCACACACGAAATATATATATAAAGATAAGCATTTAATACAGAATACATATTTCATTTAACTGGAGTCAGTTCCCTCACAGGGTCTTTTTCAAAAATGGGTTAATTAATTTTATATTTTTAGTTGATTAGAGTTAAGGGGTGCTTTTATACACTGAATATAAATAACAATTAAAACTATATGTACCTTTTTTTGCTGTACGTCTCCTAGGCCTACTTTCACAGTCATCTGAAAAGTAAAATATGACAATTGATGTAGACATGCAAGTATCTGGAGCTAGAGACAATTTACTGTGATAAAGAACTTAGCCTATTATACTTAACACCCAAGCCTACATAACACAAGCAAATTTTGATTTTTTCCTAAAAGTAATTCATTTTATTTCAGAGTTAGGTTAGGCTTACAGGCTATTCCGCTGTAAGTTAATCGGCTAATGCCCTGCTAGTTTGCTAGTTTTGTTAACATAATTAATCTTTCAGCGAAATCAGTTCTATTATCACAGGAACTTTGCTGTTGTTAATAATACATCAGCACAAAACTAACTGGAAGTTTATTCTAGTCCTAGGGTTATAGAATCAAAGTCTTATCTAAACACTGAACTATCCTTAACTGATAATTTCATGTTATGACATCCAACTTGCATACAATACAATAAATACTCATGTTCTTGTATACCACAAAGAATCTATGATTTCTATTCAAATATTATTATTCTTATATTTTCATTTTTCTGTTTTACCCTGCACTTTTCAAAGCAGGAATTACAATATTAAAGTTTTACAACAATGCATCTAATAAAATTATTCTGTGTAAAGGTTTAGTAACCTGATATTTATATCACTATTGTATTAACAACTCGGAACACTAAGTGTGTTTGATATTTATGTAGCATAAGGTGACGCGTATATGACAGGTTTTATTAATGCAGTAAAGGAACAAATCTAATTTAAATAGTCTTTGTATTATTTTGGAATTCAATTTTTTAAAGCAAATGATAATACCTTATGCACCTTTGTAAAGGTTTTTACTTATTGGGGATAAGTGAACTGAATTAAAACATCAAACAAATGATTTTTGTTTCACAATCAAAACAATACGCCTACTGTATTAAATTTATTATGGCAATTCTATTTACCCTAAAACACTACAATACAAAACTCCAGAATTTTTGTTTTTGTATAAATTGGCCCGCTAATAATGAAAAAATAAAATTGTATTAATTAAATTAGAATGCTAACTTGCTCAATTATTAAATTTTGGGCAGAACACAGTGCTATTAGGCATAGTTGGTTCTATAACAGATACGTGTTCGACAAAGTAATCTAGACATGAAACATAACCTAACGTATTTCTTTTATGAATTTTATGAAAAATGCTGAATTTGAAAGTATATTTAGAGTAATATAGCTGGACTGAAGAATTAAATAAAATTTGTAACTAGTTAAATACGAGCAGAGTTCAAATTAAATATATTATAGTAAGGCGTACCATCTTGTGTTAGGTAGGACCACATTTTACGAATAAAATGATTTACAAATTGGATACATTACACATATATAGGTAGGCTAGAGTAGACAAAATAATTGTCAGACTTACAGGAGTATCTATAATAAAGAAATTTCATTTAATTAAATTGCTTCAGTGCCTTACAGGGACTTTTTTTAAAAATTAGTTAATTACCCCTTGGGTAATTATGAAGATTCTCATCAATGCTGATATTGCGCTGATATATTTTTATTATATTCTTCTATGTTATATAAACACGAGAAAAATAATTTTAAACGGCGGTCGAACCTATTTACGGAGACAAAAAATTAAATTTTTACTCCCATAAGAATGCATGGTGTTAGCCTAGGTATATTGTATTAATTAAATTAGAATGCTAATTTGCTCCATTATTAAATTTTGGACAGAACACAGTGATATTATGTATAGTTGGGTCTATAACAACCGGTAGGCCTAGTGTACAACCCAAAGTAATCGAGACATTCATACATAACCTAACAGCTAATTTCCTACAAACAACGGACAACATACACTAAATAAATGATCATCTTACCTTTCATTATTATTCCTAGCGCCTCCAACATATTTTTACTTCGACTTGCAATCACAAACACTTCATACGAATTACAAAATTCTGTCCCACACACGTTAGCAAACTCAACGAATTACCGCACAACGAGACGACTAAACAGAATAAATTATGGCAGGTCGCAATATTTCGTTATACCAACTAAACAGAATAAAAACACACTTTCCTCTGTAGTGTCTGTCTTTTTTACACATGTTACAAATTTTATAGAATAATTATTACGAATGCCAATATGGCCGACTAACTACCCATATTTCATTATATACATTTGTATATATCGAACAGGTTGTCTGGCTTCAGCGTACAGCAAAAATACGATGTATAAAAATTTGTATAAGTTTTTCGTACGCTGACACACCATAACTTGGGCAAAATAACTTCTTCACCTAAAGATGTACTTATACAAGTTCCTCAAATTTGTTTTAGATACCCTGGGTAAAAATTGGCGTGTGATGAAGAAATTATGTGGCGCTAAGTCTATATATATATATATATATATATAGAGAGAGAGAGAGAGAGAGAGCGTGTCTTCGGAGGGAGGGGGAGAAAGGAACGTTGAAAAGCTCTTATGTTATGAATGCTTAAGCTTACAAATTGTTATTATTATTATGTTTTTACCTATAAAATTTTCATATTATTTTAACACGATTTTCCGGAACATGTTTGGTGGAAACGTAAAAACAGACAGCTGATGTACAGTTGCATGAGTTCAGAAGTAGATGTGTATATATGTGTCAGCCCAAACAGTAGTATGTTTTTTAAACATACACGCTGTGCCATTAAAACGTTAATAATGTTATTTGACCTTGAGTAGGTACTCTTGTTGGCGGGATTCTGATGAATGAGAAATCTTGTCTCTGTGCTGGAGACCTGTGGTGTTACGCTGAATAGACACAACACATTATCACTCTACACAGCAGTGGCTGACATGTATTAACCATTTCTGAGTTTGCGATACCACAACTCAGATTAAACTGTGCACAATGTTTGTAGAAAAGACGGCCGTGTGTGACGTAGACGCCAGTTTGCAAAATGCATCACGTTCCCGCCAGAAATGTAATCACGTTTCTCGTTTATTTGTTAAAGCAGGGGTTCCCCAAAGGTTGGAAATTATTTCAATTGGATCTGACTGGAATTATTATTTATTAAAATTATTTTTTATCACCCCAATATGTACCGTTACAACAAGCTATGGCCAGACTTAGGCAGCGCGTAATGTAATGTGCCCTGACCATAGCCGGTTAAAGATGAGCCAATTCCACGGTCAGGATTCGGTGAGGCCGTGACCGCCCGAAAGTGGGGAATGACATTTAAAATATATCTCATTTAAAACCTAGAGATATTTTATCTCTACTCACAATCATAGCATACTCCATTAAGCAATTTAATAACTATTCAAAATTAACATTGCTATTATTACATCAAGGCAAACATTTCAAATTTAAGTTTGACCAAAAATTACACACACCTTACAACTTTACTTTAGTTTCAAATTCTATTAAATTTTTCATGTGTTACATTATAATTTCAACTATGAATTTCTATTAAGCATTTTCATCATCAATTGGTTCGGGTGACTCCCAGTCATTAATAATGATCTGATTTATTGAACGGGCATTTAGATATAACCTTACTCACCTTCTTCCTTCTAACAACCATTAACAGATTTGCATAGGGTGACACCGATCTCTCAATACTACCGCCTCCAACCCTTTATCTAACTCTACTGAAATCATTCTCCTCTTAAAACAAAACACCTGATACCCTCTTTGTACATAGGATGTGTGTTCCCTTCCCTTATACTCATTCCCTTATCAGTTCCTGGCCTTTCCAGGTAACTCTGCAACCCTCTTTAAAACTTTTCACCTCCCGCCACAACGCCTTGCGTTGAGGACTCCCTACACCTCCACCCTCACTACAAAATTTATGTATCCTGCTCTCACCTATTTACTCTCCATTTTCATCACTCCCTTTCTCTCTACACACCTTCACTCTCACTATTGTGTCCCTACTGCTGACCCGTTTCTGTATTACTTTTATTCTAAAAATTCTTATTTTGTCTAATACCCATTTAAACTTAACTCTGACTGACTCAATGCCTTACTGAAATAATCATCACCCAAACTCCATCTTTTACAACATTTTACATTAAGTTAATAATTGAAAATTACATTAGAAACTTCATAACTACCTCACATTAATTTAATCACCTAATTTAAATTCTTTCAAACTTATTTAATTTCATTATTAAAACATTTTACTTTCCTTCAATTTCATTATAAAATTCATACTTACACATGGTCAATCATTCAATCAACTAAAAACATGATTACTGTCATAAACTCAAAACTATAAACATTTATCACAACAAATATAATGTACATAACCATATGTACCTTCTGGTACCTTATAATAACAATATAACTCAATACCTAAACACATTTTATGTTTAATCATTTACTATTTATTATAAAATCTAAATCTCAGAAAAAATCATTTATATTTATCACCAACATTCCTATGTACAACATTTTAAATTAATTAATTAATCTCCAATTTATTAATTCCATCAGTTTTTTAAAACATTAGGTTTTTAATTAATTAATTAATTAATTACATTATTCAAAACAATTTCAATTCAGTTAATTTCATTATAAAATTCACAATTACTCTCATTATTTATTTAGTCTGGTAAAATGTTATTATTATTATAAAATCAATTCCTATTACATACATACATTGTTTACATAAAATACAGAGTACACCATAACCTATTACACAAATACATTTGACATCAACACAAAAGTATATACAATCCACACTATTATCTGTTATAGTTTATCACAAATCACTTCATAATTCAGTCCATTTCAAAACCCACTACTCTCACATAGTTAAATGTTCATTGTTACGATACCAAAAGCAGCCCGATACATGGGAAGATATACTATAGAATATAAAGTAAAAAGCATACAGCTAAATGTAGAGAAAAACAATTTTAAATAAATAGTACTAGAATGACATTAACGTATACGAGACAAATGACTATGACCCAACCCAAGTGATTGGCCAAATGACAAATTATATGAAATAAACCCATAAACTAAGAAAAGTAAATATAATAAATGTATCATTGAAAATAGAAAGTACAAACCAAAAGAAAATATTGTAATATTAGCTAAGTAAGTATAGAATAATGATGAAATGAACAAATAATAAAATACACAACAATGACACAGAGAATTATAATAACAATACTAAAATATCGTAAAGAAAGACTAATAATCCAAAATAGTCATAGAACAAAATGAACCAAGAGTGCATGATATTGAATAGGGAGTGAATTACAAATAAACACTAAATAATAAACACTCTGTGATAAGGCTGATGATACCAATGTGATTAATACAAAGAAACAAAATAAAAGTATATAATGCTATTGACACTAAGTACAGTGAAACAGTACAAGTGCAGGTGTAACCCCAAATATAAATAAAAAACAGTAAATATAAGCAAGAACTCATATGAAATTGAGAGTGTGGAAGGAAAGTGAATAATTAAAATTAAAACACAAGATAAAGACACCAAAATCTGTGAGCAATCCTAGAGTTTAGTGGTGGAAAAGGACCAACAACAGTAGTAGATAAGATATCATTAAATTATATTATTAGTCAGTATAAAAATACATTAATGTTATTTAAAGTATTATTGTTAGCAGTTAGAATTAATAGTTAAAGGGCTAGACCAAACTTTAAACCAATAATATGGTATAAAAGAAGGGTAGACCTAAAAAAATAAATGAATGTTTAAATACTAAAATTATATATTAAAGGTTTGAAGGTATTGTTGTGATGTTATAAAGAAACGCAGAGAAGATAATAATAAGTTCGAAGCCATAACTTATTAACTAGAGCTTATGAAATTACCTTGTTGGTTTCGAGTTTGATAATACTGATAGAAAACTATTTGTCCAGACCTTACTAAAAATACTCTCACCATTCTACAGACAAATAGAAGCTAAACATGGGTAAAATTTTATTTTTAGTATATAGATGAAATTTAGTAAGAAATCTGTTTTGGAAAGTGATAATTGAAATAAAACATGTTTGGTTAAGGCAAAGGAATTACGGCCGCTGAATGTAGCACCACCACATAACTCTGTATAATTGTTTTAGCTACTACGACTGCTATTGTCTGCGGGATTCCTTAATAGTTCCACAGTGATTTCATCGGAACTTCTAGTTCCTTTATTTCTAAGGCTGAAATTAATTCTATGTATTTCCGAATTTTAAACATGACCATTTAACGCATAATGTCAGTGCACATCTGTCAAAAAGGCATTTAATGCTGTAGGGACAGAGACAAACCACAAGTACGAGTTCGAGTCGAGTGTTCAGTAATTTAATGTCTGTATGAATGTCTACTTTTCAGTCAATATAAATTAGGCGCCATTGTTCATATGGTCTATCAGCACAGCTATAAATTACATTTTTCTACCCTGTATATAAGATGTTAAAGTCAGTTTTCAAGCCTGTGTTAAGTTTGTTGTAATATGTTTTTAGTTGAAAGTCGTATAGGATATACAGTATATAACTTAAAGACACTGTATCCGTCAGGTTTTTATAAACATGTTTCCTCCTCTCATAAATCCAAATTTTACTTAACACTGTGACATTAATTCTAATATTCCAATCTTGCATCTGTGCCAAGAAAGTACTAAAATTCCTTGAACTTCTAATACTCTATTGAATAATGCTCAAATTAATATTTAGAGTACAACAAAAAATCTTTTATCATAGACATCGTGTTTGCTACAGATTTGTTCTAATATGTTCTAAATTTGTTCCATATTTATTTTATTTATAGGCATATAATATACTATAATAAACATTATCAAAATTTGCCATGCTAAAGAACTGCACTTTGTATAAAATAAGTAGGCTACTAACTAGAACTCGAGTAGGTATACACTTACTATGTAAACATAATATCCCAGCATTGATACAAAAAAATATATAATATAATATAAATTATAAAAATATTATAATAATATTAAAATTCAATATTATAAAATATGATAATATTGAAAATTATAAAAAATACAGTAAGAGAAAACCAGTCTTAAACTACTAAAACGTAGTATATCGTTATGAATATTGTAACGGGAAGATTTTGTCGTCTTCTGAAAAATGTGTACAAGTTTTATATTTGTGTAGTGCATTCATCTCGCACTGGGGTCGTTACATCTATTCCTGCGCTAACGATGTCCGTAGCGATGTTATAATTACCAGTACAACACAGCAGTAACCATACCTGTTTTTAAATAGGGGTGTGTGAATCCCGGGTGGCGCCAAATTGTTTATTAAAACAATTAAACTTATTAACTAATATCTTAATAGTGTGTTCACAGCGATGACGGCCGGGGCGTTCAAATAATTCCCACTCGTTCAGCTTCCTGGATCGAGTATATAGTTGTTCGAATTACTACGCGAGCGCTGGTCGTCAAATCTAGCTTTCGTTAACAAACACAAGTAATGCAATACACTCCCTATGAAATAATAACAACGGTTACTCCCTGTACTAGTTATTGTAATGGTCAATAAGTAAATTTTCAGTTAGACAATTAATATTATTCTGGTTGGTTAATAATTTTGCACCGATTTTTTACATGAAACACTTTCTCTCAGGCTGACGAAATTGATTCTGGAACGAGGTATTTACTCCAGCATGGCTGCAGTTTTGGTTAAATTACAATATACTCGTAAGAAATCGGGATTCTTTTGATTACAAGGCAAAGAATTCCTAGGATTACAATAAAAAGTACATTACCTTACTTTAAGTGTACTTAAATAATAAGGTGTGTGGTTATAATCTGTTCTATAGTGTCGTTAAATGTGTTTATAAAGTTCGTATTCACCTTTAGTAATATTTAAAGTGAGTTCATTTTTTGTAAATAGGGTAATTCAAGATACTTAACACATCAGATGACTTGGTGTTATCAAACATTGAGTTGGAAGAGGATTGGACTGCAATCGTTTTCTTTTTTCATCAATCTTGGGACTTAAGTAGGTCTGGCGTCCTTTTCATATTAGGTTTGGTCATATTTTCCTTTAATTTCCTGGTAATATGGTCCTTGGCATCAGTTGACAGTTCCAGTTGTTCGTCTGCTTCTTATTCGATCATCGTTTAGAACTTTGTTTATTAATTTTACATTTTTTTATTAAAAATTGGTCTTTCAAAATTCGGCTTCTGTTCTGCACGAGTGACGCTTTACGAGTAACGATATTCAACCGTAATTCCGTCCCTAACGGCAGTTGCTATGGTTACCAATTAAATTTGATTGGCTTAGATTGACATAATCCATTGTTATCAAAATTTGAATTCTTTTCAAAATCCTTGTATATCTTCTGATTGCTTTTATTCCTCTATCTTCCCTCCTAATTATTAACTATTATCACTGTTATTTGTATTTCCTTTCATAGATTAATTTGATACCCCACAAGTTTGGGTTATTTCATGTTTTATGATTTTACAATTATTTTAATACTTGCTAATTACATTTCTTTTCCAATTTAAATCCTTATTATAATATTTTGCTTTAAAAATGATTTACAATTCATCCTTGGTTAGTTGTTCGCCTTGGATTTGCTAATTTCTTTGTTAACTTGTTACAATTGGTAGTTGTTTGTTCTTGACAGTTAGGCATTTTCCTAGGCCTAAGTAGGCATTATTTGTATTTTACTTATTTCATTCAAATTACATCTCATTTTAGCCTAATGGGCTTTATTTTGTTATTATAATTGTTTGTGTAATTTATTGATGTGTTTTGGATCTGTTTATGTGTTATTATTATGTTACTGTTATTTTATACATCATGAATTGCTTGTTATTTACTATCTGGTTTTCTCGTTTTCTAAGTCATACATTTTTACTGTCTTACTTACTTACTTTGCTTATAATAACAATGTGGCTATTATTTATTATTTTTGATCATATTAAATACAACATCTAGGCCTACGGTGTGTATAATTACTCCAGACATATCCTATTTATAAACTTGCTTAAACAATTATCTAACAATTTTTGGGGATAATATTTGTTTAAAATTCATTTCCTTTTATATCATTTTTTGGGTGATAAACAACATCACATTTTTGAACTTACTTTAATAATGATCCCTGGTAACATGAGGTGTTTATTGATTTGTTTTAACTTCTTAATTTTTCAAATACTCTTTACTTTCACTCCATGCTAACGCTATCTGTTTTCTCTTTCATGGGATTCTCCCTTTTAATTATAACTGCATTCAATTAAACTTAATAATAATGTTCTTTCTTAATTAATACTGTCTTTATCACTTTTCAGTGTTCATTATACATTAATTAACTGTTTACACTTAATGCTATTCTTAACAACTTTCTTAATTACTAATATTTTTCACTGTTAACCTTTTAGTGTTTCTTATTGATTTACTATGTGTTTATGCTTTTATCCTTCATTATTTTTCACTATACAAACATTCTTTGTTATATATTATTCTCATTTAATCATCACCTTCACTTTTAAATTATTTATTGTTGATTATAATTTATTTAGTGTTTTTTCTTTATCACTTTGTTTTGGGATTCTTACACTTCCACTTTTGCACTTCTAAAATGTTTTTGGTTTTAAGTGTTTCTAAATGGGTAATCGCTCTTATTACTTTCTCACTACCGTACTATCTCTTTCATTACAAATATCATTAACAATATTAACAATTTTATGTCTCTATTGATTTTAACATTACTTCTAACTCTAATGTGTGGGTTAGTTTGCTTTTACATTTAATATTCTTTAATTGGGTTTCTTTCAATTGTGTAGCATGACAGATAATGCCCATAGTTCTGAATGGAAAGAAATATAATAAAATAAAATAAAAACAAATTTAAATCCAAGAAAGCAACATTAAAAATTAATTAAGAACCACCGTAAGGCACAATCATAGTTTGAAGTAAGAATTTCATTAAAACCAGATATACAATGAATGATGAATAAGAAAAATAAACCAAAAAACTAAAAATAAAGTAAGGAAATACCCAGGTAGGATAGGCTTAAGTAAGGAAGAAACCCGAACAAGACAACATCCACAATAAGAAGGAATGTTTTTAAAAGAAATCAAAACGAAACCCCAAAAGAAAGTAAAAATAACCAATGAAAGTATAACAAAAACCCAAATTTAGAAAACCATGTAAAATAGATTTAAACAAAAGTGTATAGAGTAGAATTAAAATTGAACCAATGGGAATTAGTTATATAATGGAAAAAACAAATCTTCATTATCCTCTATAAATAAAATTCTTGATTTTAATAAGGGGACCAGTGCAAGTTATTATATTATATTAAATAAACTTAATGTGTCACTGTTTAAGTTTATAAACTAAGTAAAGTGTGCATTTATACAACTTTAAAGTTTGTATATTGTGTGGAGAAATAATATTTAATAACATATTATAATGACAAATAGGATACAAGTGTTTCTAAATAACTGCCACTCTTTAGATAACAGCATTCATTAGAATGACAGTGATAAAACAAGAGCAGGCCATAAAAAAGGGAAGTGACCAAGAATAAATACCCCAAAAATCAAACAAAAACAGCTAAGACTGCAAATAAAATTAGTTATAAGAAA
Organism: Magicicada septendecula; assembly: GCA_034769895.1. Classification (NCBI taxonomy): domain Eukaryota; kingdom Metazoa; phylum Arthropoda; class Insecta; order Hemiptera; family Cicadidae; genus Magicicada; species Magicicada septendecula. The sequence continues at coordinate 172,857,839 of CM068372.1, forward strand.
TAGTTTAAATGATGGAAGGACAGATATGTTTTATTTATAATAAGTTCAAATAACTCAAGACTGAAATGAAAGAGTTGAGTACAATTCTTTTAGTATAAAACTTTTATTATGTGTTAATAGTATTAATCAAGGCTGAAATGTCTGGGCTTGAATACCATTTTATGTTATAAAATATTTGTTATGAGTTAGTCGAATTAATCAATGTTAAATGTTAATATAACTAAGTAAGGGAATTGTAATTAAGATTGTATAAGAAAAGAAAGTCAGAAAGGGTATAAGCAGGCTGTAATATTCAAGAACCAAGTATATAAAAACATGTGAAATCTAGGCCAAATGGCAAATCTCAACAACATTAAAATTAATTAAAAAAAATAAGAGAAGTAAATTGATAAACCGGACGAAATTTGTATAATATGAATCCAACACAGTGTATTACAAATATGCCAATACTTTATAAAGATAGTGAAGCAATGTATGAAGTATTAATAGAAAAATTGTAAATGTATTAACAGTAGAACACAAGGGGAGTTATTTAAATTACAGCTAATAATTAATTTAGACAACCAATTCATAAAATTGAAAGGAATTAAGGGAAAATAAACATTTTATTTCAATCAAAGATTTTGTTCAATCATAATTATGACATAATATAAATGGCAAACAGTTTAATGACAGGAAGTAAAATTTTAGAGCCTACATTTTCAAAATGCAGTAAATATGGCATTTTGAGATAAAAACATTGTAAGAATATCTTATTTTGTATCAAATCACGCAGAAGTAACTAAGGAGAAAAATTATGTAATTATTATTTGATTTTATCAATAAAATTATATTAAGTAATATTAAGTAATGTCAACCGTGTAACGGAAATGATAAAATTTTAAAACAATGTCTTGCTAATATTAACTGGGCTAAGACGTTTCGGATGAAGAAGAAAATAAGGGAGTTGATTATTGACGTGAAAACGTCTATTCGCTCGTTAAGCACAGTGATAGCCGGTCAAACTTTCTTGTGTTACAAAATACCGTCAGATTTCAATCGCTAATAACTACGAGACTAATAATGCGATAACAACGGTTGAGGTCACTGTAACGGTCTGAATAAGTCACCGGTCTGAGATGATCAAATGACGTCACTGGCTTATGACGTCAGAGATAAGGAGGCACTGGCAGTTGGTTTCCGCTGTCGCAGTGTACGTTGAAGCGTACATGTGCCTGTCCAAGGTAGTGTGCGTTGTTTGTTTAATCATTCCTTGTGTTCGTATAGACTACACATTCATACTTGAGTAATCTGTTTGTAGCAATGTAACAATTCAACAAACACTTAAAGAGGCGCGCTTTGGGTGCAGTCGCAGAAGGACCTGCCGTGCTAACTTAATGAAAATAAAAGGAAATTAATAGTGAGGTAGTGATGATAATTAAAGGTAGTAGTGAGGTTTGTCCCTATTACTGATGTAGATAGGGAAAATTGAAAGAGAAAGAGTGAGTGAGAGAAAAGGAGAAAGAGTGAGAGGGGAGAAGAGAGAGGGGAGAGAATTACGAATTTTTAATTATTCTCATTCATACCGAATATCATTTGTAAGAATATAGTTATTCAGTTATTGGTATACAGTAGTACCGAAGCAACATGTTTCAAGTTGACTCCCATCCGTTGGAAATTTATGCACCATTCTGATTAAAATCATAAAAATTTCTACAAGTACCAATAATATAAATAACAACCTGCAGAAGCAGAAGAGTTTATATCTACGGAAAAAGTGAGTTTGGAATAGATGAATACATATTATAACAAATAAAAAAGAATAATATATTGAAAACCTAGTCGACAAAAAATTACTTACCAGATCCTAGATGAAAACAACAATGAAGATGAGATTAAACAACTGGTGAAGAGAAGAGAGCTAATTTTGTATCAATAAATTCCGTTCAACAGTACTTAAACAAAACATTATGGGCAAATATTTAATTAAGTTATAAATAATTTACAAAGGGAATATCATGTAGGCGGCATACATATTTACGTCTTGTTGCAATGTGACGGCTCTTGCAAAGTAGCAAAAGGTATTTTAAGCCACAGAACAATAAACGAATAAACTTAAGGTTACACGATATATTCCATATTGCTAGGTTAACATGCAAACTGAAAATACACATGGGAATCAACATGACCTTAAAACAATACTCGCTTTTTATGAAAACCACGTAAGAAAGCCAACTAGAAGTAACGCGGGCTGCTATACATAGTCTATATCCCTTTTTTACGTTTTCCGTCCAGTGAAGTTTTCGAGATTTTACTGTATAATATAAACTAATATTGGCTGCCTAACGAATAACAAATCTTGTTTTCATTTGTTAACACTTTTTTCCTTTGTTTTAATTTAGCATTCAGAAATAACCGTATTTTACACTTTACATTGTCTGTTGCTGTTTTGTTAATAAACGTTTATAGTCTTTATATTAAATGTTATTTTGTTACAGGCTACGCATTGTATAGACTATAGGCCTACACATGAAACGCTATATATTTCCTAACTATGGCTTTTATTTCTTTAAATGGTAAACGAAAAAACGAATTAATATTATTATCTAACTTATGAATGAAAATTTATGTAATTGCACTATAAATTAAGAAATATAATAATTTATAGTTAGTGCATTTCTTCTTCACGTCGTGGTGTATAGATACTATCCCATATTCAAAACAGCGAAAATGAAGTGTTGGTACGAATATTGGGAAAGTACCCAAAAATTTATACAACATTGTTGCAAGTGTTATATTCCAAGCTGTTCGGCCGTGGTCGATTGCTTATATTCTCGTGTCTAAACGTTTAGGCGCAAGAACATAAAAAAATCAACCACGGCCTAGCAGCCCAGAATACAATAGTTTTAACAATGTCGATCCCGGACGTAACAGCCTTTGTAAGAAATTTAAGTAACAGCTGCAGTGTGTTGTAATGTTACATTAATTATATTTTTGCTTTTCGTATATCACAGTGAGCAGTTATCTAATTTTTTTTAAATAATACGTTAAGGCTTATATATTAAGAATTAATTTTTTTTTATAGTTTCCGTAACTGGCTTGTAAAATAATTAGGTATCCAAAAGGAAAGTTACATAATTTAATAGCAACTTATAAAGTTCCTCATCCTCGGTTTTTTCCTTTCTTCAAAATGTACCACTTCTTAATTGCGGATAAATTATTTAACGTAATAATCGTTTCACCAAAGACTGTTTGGATCCTGTTAATAAAACTCTTGAGTCTGCTGCACATAATCCTCGCTTTTGGTTCATGTTTCGTTAACTTTCTACATTACAATAAGTTTAATTATTTTCAAGTTCCTTATAAGTAGCCAACTGTAGTAAACATAATGTATTTTGACCTCTCTCTCTCTCTCTCTCTCTCTCTCTCTCTCTCTCTCTCTCTCTCTCTCTCTCTCTCTCTCTCTCTCTCTCTCTCTCTCTCTCTCTCTCTCTCTCTCTCTCTCTTTCTATTACTCTTGTTCTTCTCAATAACTGTATCTCAGGAAGTCTGAACGTAACAGGTTCTTAAGTAAACTTCATATGACTTAACGTGCAAAATCTTAAACATCATTTGTGCTTCAGTTATGTTATAATTTTGTAAGAAAGCTTTACAAAATACTTTTTACACTGCTTCTGTATACGAAACTAGGTGCAGGTATGTAATCAAATTTTTAAGTAGGCCTATTTATTCTAACACTGTTACAGTTTCTTGAAAACGCCGTACGTAAACAAACATTAAAACTTAGTAATAAGGTTTATCAAACTACTATTTTTCTTGGATGCATTAACGCAAATCAGTAATCTAGAGACCAATTTTATATTGAAAAATCGATGTCTAATAAACGGAATTTGATATGCAAAAATCCATCGGTTAAGAAAATAAAGTAAACTTGGTTAGTAACAAATAATTGTAGCCAAAATTTTTAATTTGATATAGGCTATAATTGATTCCAATTTTATTAGAATCTGAGAAATTAAGCCAAATAGATTTTCATAAACGTTGGTCTAGTAACAAAAAAAGTTTCATTCTTAAGCGCACAATATTATAATTTCCCTTTCTTCCCGGAAAAAAGACTGTATTAAGCTACTATCATACTTGTCTAGTCTACACAATTTAATGGGTATATTATATGTTTCACAAAAATTGATTATCTTACACATAGTTTTAATATATCACTAAACATTGTGAAAAGTCTGTGTGAAAAGAATTATATACACAACGGTTGATGTTAATGTAGGTCTTAATTGGTTTCAAAATTTATAGATAAATAAAAAATTAAAATTATCACATATATTGTGTGGTGTATAAAATAAATTGTAATAATCCTTTCTAAAATGATTACTTAAGCCATAATATCCGAAGTTGGACCGTTCCTTTATTCTTCTGTAGCCTCCTACATTCTTGCATATCTGCTGTCATATTCGCGTCTCACAGTCATAGTAGACAGTAGGCTATAATATTATACCTTTTTTTTTGCGTTGTCTGAGACTTGTCTCAGAGGATAAGGCTCAGGCTGATCTGGGGCAAGCACCCTTCCGCCGATTGGAGATTTAGAGGAGTCGCACGCCAGCGGAGCGCGGACCGGTGGCGAAGTAGGTGGAGGCATTCAGGATAGAGTGTAGTGTATGGATGTGTATTTGTGTGTTTACGTAGTGTGCAAAGCCAAATGGGTGATGGAAGAGCCATAATAAATGTATAAGTCAAACGACAGCCAAGACGAGGTCGAGTAACGCAGGACGCCAAAGCTGGAGGGAGGTGTCAGAGAGGCGTCAAGATAAGGCGGGGAGGCACAAAGGAGAGGGATAAAGACCATAGGTAGATAGGAGAATTTAAGATGTTAAGTGATCAAGAAGGAAGCCAGGTGTAGTAAGTATGACGAAGAGACTTAATTATTTCTATTTCTCCGTTAGCGGGGGTTTCTGGGAGGAGGTCCATCGGCAATGGTGAGGAGACGGTTTATGACAAAGGAAGGCCTGCGGGAGTTACAGGTAGTATTAATATTATACAATACCTCCTTCACATTTAAGTTGAGGAATTCCAATCAGCCTTCCGTTGCGTTACTTCTCTCTTGAGCCCTTGATCTAATTCGTTGCCTGCTCTTTATTGCAGCTGTAATATCTCCTTCGATTTATAATTCGTAACGTTAAATATTCTTCCTCACCCTGGAATTTTCCGTTCTCTTTTACTAATTTCTTTTCACTTCATAAGACTTTTCTAAACAAAAGCATGTATATAAAAAAGTTATAAGGTCGGGGATTAGCAACCAAACGGCATTGTTTAAAAACATTTATCTACAAGTTTCTTTTCTATAGTTCATCGTACACACCCTTGCGAGATAAAAATAACTACACGGTAGTTTCTTTCGCAATTTTTCGCATTATTTTGAGACAATCGACTGGTGATTTACGGTCAGGCCTTGCAAAGAGATAAATACTTAATATTAATGGGGTCTCATACATTTTATATTATATCTGTTTTCTATCCTACTGATAGAATTAGAAAAACGGTAGCTATGTCTCTTTTTCTTTTAAAAGCACAATACATATTAATTTACCAAGTAGCAGTTTTCTTCTTCATTTAAAATTTCTATCAAATCTACTGTATATTGGACAAAACAGAAGGGGAAACATACGTGCTTACAAGGTAGTGTAAACATCCTGTAATGCTGTCAAATCAAAATACAAAGGAAGGGGAAGTGAATACTGTAATGAGTAGCCCCTACATTCATATTTATGCAGGTGTAGGTGATGATAAAGAAACACCTAAAAAATATATATATGATTAGAAGTACGTACAAGAAGGAGTATTATCACATTTACAACACATAGATTCGAAATATGAATTTGGCGTGTTCGCACCTCTAGCTGTTGCCTGTAAAGAGCATAATCCCTAAACACAAGTTTTTGTTATATTTAGGAGAAAGAAACTGTTTTACACTAAAAACATTAAAATTCTTCATTGTCTCTTAAATTGCACATAATTCATCTAATTCGAGGCCTAGCTTAGGAGCTAATTAGTAGATAGCAAGAGAGTGAAAAGAAAGTGTCAGGGGAGGTTAAAACGAGATTGACATGCTGACATGCAGACAAAGGGAGACAGTGAGTATCTGTGTGTGTGTGTGTGTGTGTGTGTGTGTGTGTGTGTGTGTGTGTGTGTGTGTGTGTGTGTCTTCCGTGCCTTTTTATTGCGGTAGTCATAATAATAAAATGGAAACGTAAACAGTACATAACTGAGATATGCTTGCCTGCCACGCACGATATATTTTCTCTTATACATGATTTACATTAAAATGAAAAAATTATAATTTTATTGCCTGGCAACAAAATTATTTTATTTTTAACAATTACCATTAACATAAGTAGAAAGACGTAGTTTCTATGGAAATATTTCATTTCAATCAAATCATATTTAAAAAATGATTTTAAATATAAATCTTAGAACATGGAAGTCATGTATGGTTCTCCATACCGATATTTTTTTTTTTGCAATGCAATGCTTTTCCACACGTTGTGACGATTTCATTAATAAAAATATGTTAATTAATTAAGTTGATAATATATAAGCGAAGAAATTTTAAATTCTTAATAAAATCTCACATTGTAAACTAAATCTTATGGCAATCATTTAATAATAATAATATTTAATATAAGTCTAATAATAAAATTAAAAGGGAATGGAATTGTACAGAAAGGGTAAAGCTTATTAATTTATCCTGCATAAACAAGAACTGACCAGAATTAACTTGTTTTCTGACCCCTAAATAAACTAAGTATTATTGTAAATTTGTTATTATTTAAATAATTAATTAAGACCATTGTTACGTATTTTGATAACTTCTGCAACTAAGAATATCACGATTTAATTATTTAATCAACCGTAGTCCTTTAATTAAAATTAGAAACACGGAACTACTTTTATGTTGCCTAGTAATTGTCTTGAGATTACTACGCTCCCCTTAACTATTTTCTACGACTTGTAATGGAGCGCTCACGCCGTAAGCAGCGTAAAGCGTTGTTTCGCTACGTATATAAATAAAAATGTGAAAGAGTTGATACTATGACTATTTAAATGAGTAAATTTGTGTGGTGATGACATCTCTCTATATTATAAAATAACGGACTATGTAAATAATACAGTATTACAACCAAGAAGGTGATAGTAAACTAATCTATCATCATGTGAAGTGTGTAACAGTGAAACAAACTTTCTATCTATGTATTCTAACTACAAGAATTATTAAGAGTAACTACAGTCGCCGGAGATGAATGTACCACACCAGGAATGATTTCACATACTTCTAGAACTTCACCATCACAGTATGATAAGGTAACGACTGAACTTCAAGAAACATCTGGAGGACCGAAGAACTAATTCTGCAGCAACTTCAGGAAAAACACAGGTGACATGGAGGCTTGTCTTCCATGGTTAAGAGTTACAAAATTATAAACCCCAAAAGACAATTTAAATTATCACATTAAAGACTTTTAAAACTTATGTTTAAATGTAATAACATTAAAGACTTTAGAAACATGACATTTTAAGTAACATGTAGTATAAAATCTAATAACGCTAGTTATAGCAAAAAGGTAAAGTTTAAACTAAAAGTTTTGTTGTTTTAGAAGATTAATAAAAAACCATTCTTCATATGGTTAGAGTTTCAATATTGTACATGGCAAGGTGACCATAATTTATTTAATATATTTAATCCCGGATCCGTGGAATTAATCAATAAGATGTACATCATATTTTGAGGCCCCTTTGTAAAGTAGTAATTTATATATTTAATCATATAGTAAACTATATTGTTTGAGAACTTTCAATAGAGAACTTAATCACCAAATGTAATAAAGAGATGTCATCTAAGTACCGAGTAAAATGAGTGCATAAATCAACAGTCTCCCCTTCCTAATATCCTGCTATATAAATTGTTTATTTGTTGTGATTATTTTCAGTGCTTCACAACGAAGGCAGCCGGTATAATTGGCACATCCAATTATTACTGGTTCCCTCTGTTATAACTCAAGAGAAGAGGTTATAATTTGCGCCACTCTGCTCTGCTTATTTTTGCTATTTTTGCGTATTTGCTAATTTTGCGTAAGAGAAAAGAAAGAAGTAATTGCGTCCCGATATCCCACGCACAAAAGCTGTTGATCTATACACTCATGTATTTCAATATGTGTCAGAGTTTTAATAAGATAAAAATAGTAATTAATATTATAGTAATATAGTATAAATAACTTTATTAGTAAATATAATATGTGTAACGTTATATTAGCATATAATCCAATGTAAACAAACCATGTCGGTACTTGTTAAAAGTCCCATTCATAAACGTGCCACCTTCTCGACAATATCGGACGTGTAGTTTCCTGCCGCCGTTTGTTTAAAATTGTTATTGTTTAGTTGAGTTGACAATAAGTCACCCTCCTTGTGTGGTCTATTGTTATAAGAAGCGTGTCTGTTCATGTGTTAGTAACCGAAGGGGGAATCTTTTGTCGTACGCATATTCATGCATGTGTGAAATTTCTCTCTCTCTCTCAAAGTAAAACGATAAAGATTGTCATAACATTTTAAGTGTTATTTGTAAAAAAGAAAAAGGAGTAAGAACACAATTGATTTATAGTTTTATATTTTTGTGTAAAAGAAAAAGGAAGCGTTGTATAACAATTAATGCAAATACTAGAATAATTAGTTATAGCCGCTCACGTTACAAAAATGGCAGAATTTAATCCTGATCTGTTATTAAAAGATGAGCTATGCTACGAGGCACTTTTACGAGGCCTAAAACACGTAAATGTAACCGTGTCGGAGTTACGAAAATCATTACGCCAAACCGGATCAGATACACGCTCGCAGTTAGATAAATTGCGTGAACTCGATTATGACGGAGAACGAGAAACCTGTTATGCCAAATATAGGGAATTGATAGTATTATCTCAGAACCTTGAGGACAAGAAATCACCTACGGAATTTTTGCGCGTTACGCAACGTATAGAACATTTAACCCGCCGGTTAAATAATTTATTAAGCTGGCCCGACGTCACCATAAACCCCCCCCCGATGTGCAGAAATTTGCGGAGGAGGCATTAAGCCAATTACCTATAATTATCAACGACTTACGACGAAAATCAGACTCATCGAGAATGGAGGAAATTGAGCACTATTTACAAAAATTATATATCTCCCCAGTTCAATCCCCTACTTTAGAACACCCTCCCTCCACCTCGAACCCCGAATCACCCACCGTATCAAAGATACCACAGAGTCATGAACAATTACCTAGTAGAGAATTAAATACCCACACTATGTCAGAACCCCCACCGCCAAATGTTCAGCATACTCGCACTAGTAAATATGCGATTACAAATCCCAATGCAAACACCAATCTTTCGAAAAGTACACCTAACGTATGTTTTAATGTAGACCTCTACGGAAAGATTTCCCACCCAGTAGAGAAAATAATTAATGAAATTCCTTACACCGATGGCTTAAGCATCACGACTCTATTGACTTTTATCAGATATCTACTGCAAATAAAAGATCTACAACAATTGAGCGATTGGCAAATACTGCAGGTCATCTTACCCAAATGTAAACCACCTTTACGAGATCGTGTGCTCGAATCATTAAACTCGAATCTTCCGGTAGAAGAACTTCATACAAATATAATCAAATATTTTATTCCCACTGGAATATATGAGGAGATAAAAAGAAATACTGTACTTCGAGTACAAAGAGCTCAAGAAAGACTGGCCCACTATATCGCAGACATCAGAGAATCTTCACGTCTACTGCAAGTCGACTGGACTGAAAAACAATTGGTCGATACTATATTGGTAGGCTTATCTCCTGAAGAACGCTCCCGTTTAGCTCTAATAAGTAGACCTCTTACTTTCGCTGACCTTGAACAATGTAGTGTGCACTCTTCAAATGTGTGGTATGCAGATCAGCATCGACATGCACCGGTATCCATAACACCACATAGAAAGGAAACGCAAGCCCTATCCTCAGATACAAGAAGTCTACGAGAACGACGACCATTTCGGCGACCAACCTATGTTCATGGCCACGGTAAGTCCAAAGAGCCACCACCTAGACACGAAACCAGTGAGACCCCGCGTAAAGAATATATATGCTATAACTGCGGAAAACCTGGACACCTCAGTAGAAACTGTAAACGGAAACAGTATCATCAGAAAACTCATTATCCAAAAAACATGTAAGGCAGGGAGATCCTAAACCCTGTGTCTTCCGCAGCATCGTGAAAACAGGTAAACCCCTGAGAGACCACAAGTTAAAACAAAATACTAATAATAATAACAAACGAAAATTAGACCCCTATGTTAGGAAATTTATCGATAAATGTAACTCTATTAGTAAATGTGATTACAATAAGTGTGAATTACCGTATATACAAGTTGACCTTGGTGTTACATCCAGCCTCGGATTAATTGATTCCGGATCCACGCGAAGTTTAATTAGTCAAGAGCTAGCCGATCAATTATTTAAACACAATTTAGTTAAACGCAGTCAATCAGTAAATATTAGATGCGCTACAGCTAATAAACAAAACTTAATGATAAAGCTTATCATCACTTTTAAAGTAAAAATTAAAAATCTAACGTGGTATTTTCCAATGTTGGTATGCGACGAATTAGGACCCGAATTAATATTGGGAGCTGATTTTATCAGTAAAACAGGAATAATTTTAGACATTCACGAGAAGATATTTTACTTCGGATTCTATCGTTCACGGAAATATAACTTGCATGATAATGCAAATAACAGAGAAAGTACTAGCACCACTTCTACACATATAAAGCATCACGAACCTGAATTAAGTCATCTAAAAAGTAAAGATAGACGGAACATACAGACTTTAATAAAACAATTCTCCAACGTCCTCACCCCAAAGTTAGGACTGACGGATCTGATAGAGTACAAAATAAATTTGAGCGACAACAAAGTAATTCGTTTAGCCCCATACAAATTATCACCACCGAAAGTGGAAGTGATGAGGAACCAAATTAATAAATTGTTAGAACAAGGAGTCATCGAACCCTCTACGTCATCTTATTCATCACCTGCGTTTTTAGTACCCAAAAGTAACGACAAACATAGATTAGTGGTGGACTACAGACAACTAAATAAACGGATAGAATTTGAATCTATACCACTTCCCGACATCCACAGTGCATTTCATTATTTTACTAAAGCAAAAATCTTTACCATTATGGATTTAAATCAGGCATTTCATCAGATACCTCTTTCGGAAGAATCAAAACGTCTTACCGCCTTTGCCGTCCCTTTCAACCTGTACCAATTTACAAGGGTACCTTTTGGTATATCCCAAGGTAGTTCTGTATGTAGCAGATTATTAGAAAAATTATTTCATGACATAAAGTTTAAATATGTGTACCACTACCTAGATGACATTGTTATTTACAGCGAGTCAATTGAGCAACATCTTGAACATCTACGTGAAGTACTAACCCGATTGGAGAAAGCTGGATTAACCGTAAATCCCAGTAAAGTAAATTTTGCTGTGACACAATTTTCATTTTTAGGTCACATCGTAAAAGCCAACGGAAAGGTAAGCATAGACCCAGAGCGAACCCGTGCCATCAGAGAATTTTTACCGCCGCGGGATGCGAAAGGAATAGCTCGATTTTTGGGAATGATAAATTATTTCCATAAGTACATCCCACATCTAGCCGAAATTGCAGCACCGCTAAATACCTTAAGAAAGAAGGGAATTAAATTTGAATGGAATGAGCAACACCAAACCGCATTTGAGAAATTAAAAGAAAGCATAATATCACCCCCCGTACTACAATTAGCCGACTTTACAAAACCATTTGTAGTGCAGACAGACAGTTCTAGTGTCGCACTAGGTGCAGTAATATATCAGGAAGTAGATAACTCAAGGTTACCTATTAGTTACGCTTCTCGCACCCTGACTGAGCAAGAAAAGAAATACTCCGCATACGAATTAGAATGTTTAGCTATAGTTTTCGCTTTTGAGAAGTTCAAACCATTTTTAGAACATAAGGAGTTTTTATTAGAAACAGATAATCAAGCGTTATCTTGGCTACTAAATCACCCAAAACAGTTAGGCCGTATCGGAAGATGGGTATTAAGATTAAATTGTTTTAAATTCAAAGTACAACATATTAGAGGCACCCAAAACGTAGTTGCCGATACACTGTCACGTATGTTCCAGCCTAGTAGTAATAATTACGAAAACAAGAGTAGAGAAACGCCGATTATTAATACTTTAATTACCGAATTTCCTCTTGCATTTACGGATTTAGCCCAGTATCAAATACAAGACCCACGTTTGAGTCCAATTATTGAACAACTTGAAAAAGGAAATAAGTCAGAGAAATACGTATTAAGTAGGAGAGTATTATGTTGTAAAATAGCGAACGGAAAATATCTACGAATAATTGCCCCTGATATTATTAAACCTATGCTGATGGAATATTATCACTCTTCCACCATTGGAGCACATATGGGAATAAATAAAACCATACACTGAATTCGTAAAGAATATCACTGGGAAAATATGAACAGTGAGATCGCCAATTTTGTAAAAAAGTGTAAGTTGTGTGCACTCAGCAAACCAGCGAGAAACAGCCAAATAAGTCAGTTAATCTCAGAGATTCCAGCTACCCCGTTATCCAAAATTTATTTAGACTTTTCAGGACCCTACCCGCGTTCCAAATCAGGAAATACAATGTTACTAATTTGTGTAGACTCTTTTAGCAAATTCGTATGGATGTACCCCATGCGGCGAGCCTTAGCTACAACCACAGTAAATATTTTACAGCATAGATTATTTAAAGAATTTGCAGGGGCGTATATTCTAGGCTAGCTAGGCTAGCTGCGAAGCCCAAAGATTAAAGCACAAAAAAATCTATTAGGAATTTGCATAAAATTGTTCATTTTATCGAAGTCAGACGTGTTTCCCTCACGTGTTTACTTCTGTTTCGTAGTAGCGTAATTACTAATTATAGACAATACAACTTCGCATATAACGGCGCCTGAATCGCTGCAACTTGTTTTACTCAGGCTTCGCAAGTAACTTGCGAAGCCTTTCCTCGTCACGATTCAATGGCGTTGCTATGACAACGGTGAGGGACTTGGTGGGGGCAGTGACGTTTATCGTAGGCTAGGCTTCGCTCCTTGAAGAGCTAGCCAACAGTGTGAGACAGTAGGCCGTGTGGCACGCAAAGCAGTGATTCATTTTAAAATTAGTTATAATTTTGTGAATGATATTTTGTGCTGTGCCGTTTGAATAATAAATTAAGATGAGTGATATAGTTAATAAACTATTGACAAAGACACAATTTGCTCAGCTTCCGTATGAGGATAAGCTTCAAATTGTAAAGATAGGTAGGCCTCAGCCATCCCTTCTAGAACTTAAAAGTGAACATAAAGAAAAGAACAGAGTTTATACTAGATGTTTTAGTGAGGCCAACTACAAAAAATACCCTTGGTTAACTGGATCGAGTACAACTAATAAATTGTACTGCTGGGCGTGTTTGCTTTTTTGCACCGATACAAGTCCTTGGAATAAGACAGGATTTAGTAATTTAAATTATTTGGTAACGGCTTGTGATAAACATCAAAAATCACTTACTCATATACGAGCATTCAATACGTTACAGACATTCGGTTTTCAAAGAATCGATCATTCCCTTAATTTACAGAAAAAGATTGCTGACAGTCTACATAATGAAAAAGTAAAGGAAAATAGAATTATTTTAAGAAGACTGATTGACGCAGTAATATTCCTAGGGAAGCAAGAATGTCCATTTAGGGGCGACAATGAGTCTAGCGATTCAACAAATAAAGGCATGTACATAGAACTTTTGGAATTTTTATCAACGTATGAGCAAACAATAGCGAACCATTTAAAAACCGCAACAATTTTTAGAGGAACGTCACCGGTAATACAAAATGATTTAATTGACGCAGTAGGTAGCGTAATTACAGACAAAATCAAATCAGAAATATCTAATGCAACATTCGTTGCAATATTACTTGACGAGACAACTGACGTAACCAATAAAAGTCAATTATCAACAGTTTTACGATTTGTCGATAATGAAGGAAACTGTCAGGAACGATTTTTGCACTTCACTGATGTCAGTTTAGACCGAACTGCACAAGGATTGTTCCAACATGTCACCAAGGTTGTGGATGATTTAGAATGTTCAAAAAAACTTATAGCCCAAACTTTCGATGGAGCAGCTGTTATGGCCGGCCATGTGTCTGGACTTCAAACCTTGGTGAAAAATAAGTACCCATCAGCAACTTTTATTCATTGCTGTAGTCACAGGCTGAATTTGGTTTTGTCAAAGTCTACAAATTTTGTAGCAGAATGTAAACGGTTTTTCATCACTTTATCAGGAATACCTAGCTTTTTTTCACATTCTACAGTCCGCACAACTGCTCTAAAAAACTTTATGGAGAAGAAACTACCGAGAGTGGCACCAACAAGGTGGAATTTCTCATCAAGGCTTGTAAATACTGTCAAAGAATATAGAAGGCCTCTTATCATGTTCTTTTCATCAATAGAAGATGAACCCGGTGACTGGACAGGTGAAGAAGTGAATACTGCTTCAGGCTTTGTTTGTTTTTTACATAAATTCGACACTAGATTTCTTCTTCTTAGTTTCAGCAAAATATTTGCAATTTCTGATGTTCTTTTTGACATAATGCAAAAAAAAAATGTTTGGACATTCCTTACTGCATGAACAAAGTCAATGAATTCTATGATACTCTGCAGAAAATTAGAGATGAGGATTTTGATCTTGTATGGACAGAAGCTACAAGTAATTCTGAATATGAAGATAATGAAGATAAAGAATATGAACCAAGACACAAAAGACAGAGAAATGATGACCGTTCCAAATGGCATCGTATTTTTAACGAAATTCTGGACACAGTGATGTCACAGATAAAATTCAGGTTTGAGTCCCAAAAGGATCTTAAATTCGTGTCTTTATTGGATTCAAACAATTTTGATACATTTTGTAAAAGTTTCCCACAAAATCTGATGACAGAACTTAAAGAACCATATAGTTCATACTTTGACATTGTTCGCCTCAAAAATGAACTAAATGTGCTTTATACTCTAGATGAGTATAAGAAAAAATCAGTGAATGAGATTACTATTTATATGAAACTCAATAATTTGGACATAGTGTTTAGTGAAGTGTACAAACTAGCAGAATTAACATTGACATTTCCATCTACAACTGCAACTGTTGAAAGAAGTTTCTCCGCTTTAAAGAGGATTAAGACTTACCTCAGAGCCACACAAGGACAAGTCCGGTTAAGCAACTTGGCTGTTATATCTATTGAGAAAAACATTCTTCTTAATATGAAAAAGTGGTCAGAAGAAACATTTTATGAAAGTGTAATCCTGAAATTCACACAAAAGGAGAGAAGAATGGAGTTCTTGTTCAAATAAGTCTACACAGAGCCGTCGTCGAAGTAAGTCAAACTTTCTTCAGTATAATTATATATTATTTCCTCATGATGTAACGATATAGTTCTTGCTTTTTGTAATCTTTTATTTGTTTCACTACCGCCGTCCGGCCCTAGTGGCTTCTGCGGAACAAATGTATGCTATAAATAAATAAATGAAGTACTGAAGTTCTTTGCTTGCTTTTGTCTTTCTAATGATGCCATTTCATAATTATTGTTGAAGTATCAGTCATTATTATATAAGTTAGAATGCATTGGCATGGTGTCACAACAACACATCACTTCAAAAAGCTTGAAATATGAACGAGGGGGACCCCCTCAAGTGCATTTTCTTCAATTCTAAGGTGAGCTAGCCCAGGTCTCGAACTCAGCATACGCCACTGAGAATTTGGTATTCCTGTCCATCTAGTGTCGGATAACGGACCACAGTTTAAGTCCAAGGAATTCAGGAACATGTGTTTCAAACTAGGTATAAACCATATTACCACTACAGAGTATCGTCCGCAAGGTAATATAGCTGAGAGGTATTTGCGAAACCTAAAATCTGCTTTAATTGCCTACCATGCTAACGACCATACTTCTTGGGACCAGAACTTATCCTGGATACAGTTCGCTTTTAATTCTGCATATCATGAAGGACATAAGTCGACCCCATTTGAATTATTGTTCAAATATAAACCCAACCACCCATTATCCGCTAAGTGGAAAATACATGAATTGTTACCCCATGAAATTAGGGATAAAAATATTAGGAAAATATGGAATGAAGCGCGCGCTAATTTGCGAACAAACTTAGCGAAATCAAGGAAATATCACGAGCGAAATAAAAATAATGAAATAAAGTACCAAATCGGTAACTTAGTTATGTGTAAAACACATCCTACGAGTAGTGCAATCGATAAGACCACTTCCAAGCTATCATACCGATGGTGCGGTCCTTATAAAATTCACAAATATTTAACTCCAGTAACCGTAGCACTGTATGAACCCTCTACTCAAAAATATGTACGAAGGACACATATTTCTCAGATAAAACTTTATCACAAAGAAGGTAATGGTAGAGTGCAAGTTAAATAAGTGTAAAGAAAAAAGAAAGGTATATGTTTTGTACTCAACTGCAAAGGAGTACTAGAGTAACGTTTAGCTAGCTAATGGTATAGATAGGTACGAGGCCTGATCACCCTTGAATCCTATTCTTCGAAAGTAGAGCAAAGTAAGAAGTCAGCTGACAGCAAATATGAGAAATAATTAAGTAACAAATTACTTAATGAGTAATTCTATCACTAGAATAACTCCCAACTAAAGAAAAACCCGGTAGTAGTCATAAGTAGTAGTGTTAAGAAAATTAGAATGTTAACTATATGTTTTATAATGTGTGAATTTTATGTACTATTAGAATTAGTCTGTAAAGTATGATATGTAAATAGTAAGAATGAACAACTCGAGACTGACGTGTGTAACTCATAATTACATACAGAGAGAAACGGGTGAGAGAAATTACACACGGAAATCCCTAAACATACTCTCGGTATATAAAAAAAAAAAAAAATTATACCGGCGTCTGTGGCTAAAGCGGCGGAGTATGTGACGATTTCATTAATAAAAATATGTTAATTAATTAAGTTGATAATATATAAGCGAAGAAATTTTAAATTCTTAATAAAATCTCACATTGTAAACTAAATCTTATGGCAATCATTTAATAATAATAATATTTAATATAAGTCTAATAATAAAATTAAAAGGGAATGGAATTGTACAGAAAGGGTAAAGCTTATTAATTTATCCTGCATAAACAAGAACTGACCAGAATTAACTTGTTTTCTGACCCCTAAATAAACTAAGTATTATTGTAAATTTGTTATTATTTAAATAATTAATTAAGACCATTGTTACGTATTTTGATAACTTCTGCAACTAAGAATATCACGATTTAATTATTTAATCAACCGTAGTCCTTTAATTAAAATTAGAAACACGGAACTACTTTTATGTTGCTTAGTAATTGTCTTGAGATTACTACGCTCCCCTTAACTATTTTCTACGACTTGTAATGGAGCGCTCACGCCGTAAGCAGCGTAAAGCGTTGTTTCGCTACGTATATAAATAAAAATGTGAAAGAGTTGATACTATGACTATTTAAATGAGTAAATTTGTGTGGTGATGACATCTCTCTATATTATAAAATAACGGACTATGTAAATAATACAGTATTACAACCAAGAAGGTGATAGTAAACTAATCTATCATCATGTGAAGTGTGTAACAGTGAAACAAACTTTCTATCTATGTATTCTAACTACAAGAATTATTAAGAGTAACTACAGTCGCCGGAGATGAATGTACCACACCAGGAATGATTTCACATACTTCTAGAACTTCACCATCACAGTATGATAAGGTAACGACTGAACTTCAAGAAACATCTGGAGGACCGAAGAACTAATTCTGCAGCAACTTCAGGAAAAACACAGGTGACATGGAGGCTTGTCTTCCATGGTTAAGAGTTACAAAATTATATACCCCAAAAGACAATTTAAATTATCACATTAAAGACTTTTAAAACTTATGTTTAAATGTAATAACATTAAAGACTTTAGAAACATGACATTTTAAGTAACATGTAGTATAAAATCTAATAACGCTAGTTATAGCAAAAAGGTAAAGTTTAAACTAAAAGTTTTGTTGTTTTAGAAGATTAATAAAAAACCATTCTTCATATGGTTAGAGTTTCAATATTGTACACGGCAAGGTGACCATAATTTATTTAATATATTTAATCCCGGATCCGTGGAATTAATCAATAAGATGTACATCATATTTTGAGGCCCCTTTGTAAAGTAGTAATTTATATATTTAATCATATAGTAAACTATATTGTTTGAGAACTTTCAATAGAGAACTTAATCACCAAATGTAATAAAGAGATGTCATCTAAGTACCGAGTAAAATGAGTGCATAAATCAACAGTCTCCCCTTCCTAATATCCTGCTATATAAATTGTTTATTTGTTGTGATTATTTTCAGTGCTTCACAACGAAGGCAGCCGGTATAATTGGCACATCCAATTATTACTGGTTCCCTCTGTTATAACTCAAGAGAAGAGGTTATAACGTTCCAATTCGTCAACGTACATGTACACAGAGACAGCGGGAACCAGCTACCAGGGCCTCCTTATCTCTGATGTCATAAGCCAGTGACGTCATTTGATCAACTCAGACTGGGTGACCAACTCAGACTGCCACAGTCACAATGGATAGAGCATGTCTGTACGTGTTTGTTGTGCAGTGTTTGTTTTGCCTGTGACTTCATCGGGTTAGTGTAGGCGCCTGCGCGTGATTGTTGTGAATTAGCGTTGTGTAAAATTATAAATTAGTGTAGCGTGAGAACGCGTTTAGGTAGGACGTTGATTCGGGTGTCATTGTAAAGAGCTTGAGAAGCACTACTAGGACTCAAAGTGAAACAATAAAAATATTCGCCGAAATATATGTAAAAATCGGTATTAAATTGAAAATTGCAAAAAAATTAAAGGTGTCTCATATGAGTCGTAAATATGCACGGAATTATAGAAAACGCAAATCAGAGGAAAGCTCGCATCAAAAGGAATTTAAAAAACCTAAAAAGTCCAGTGCCGAGCAAATGCGAGAGCTACGGCAGCATCGAAAAGAAAATGAAAAAACGGCGCAAAGCAATAACGTAGGTAGCCCATCGGGCGTACAGCGGCCACCGAAAGTCCAAACGTCCACAGAACATGTGCAGACGTCGTTGGAAGGTAATACAGAAAACAGTGATAATATAGAGATCAATGGCAACGTGACAGCGCCAGACGAGTATGTATTGCGATCACCAAATATCGTCGTGTTGTCAACGTCGGGCATCAATGCGCGTGCGTCGATGGCGGGTGCTACGGTAGACTGTGATGTTTTCACGGAAAATCTACGGCGCGGACCTTGACTACGCCTTCCAAATCTTTTTATATGTTGAGCAGTACACATCAAACGAGCTCTCGCCAAAATAGTTACATATAGTGAAGGAAGAAGCATGACGTACATCAGCCCAAACCTATAAAATTTAAACTCGCGAATTTTGGAAAAAACATTCAATAACGATTAAAGTCAGTGAATTAAACCAGTTGAACAATAAAAGTGAACCACTATTGAACAGTAAACCGATAATAACCATTTAAACACTTATAAACGATAATTCCTAATATCGAGACGAATCTAGCTATTCTCAACCTTATTGACGGGAGTGAAATAAAACATAAACCAACACAATTTATCGAAGGGAATCACTAACAACTGATCCAGGACAACCACACTAACACTAGAGGAACAAATCACTATCGCTGTGACTAGAAACCATTGGAAAAGCAACATTTATTTGAAGCAGATTCTTCGAGGTGCAGTCGTCTACTACATCTGAATACGAAGCGGCCATCTTTGAGTTCCCACAATTCTATGCGCCACAGCCAACATACCTTCGAATGGTTCGAAACATTTTCTTTACTAACAATTATATATTGAATAATATGTTTGTATTTTAATTAATAAGCTTGTAATTTGTAATGTTATACTTTCTATACTTTGCCCTTTTCTCTGACTATATAAAATAACAGTTCAAAGTACCCGAGAATTAATAATTTGTATAATCTTGCCTTTAATAATTTGCCCTGAGAGAGTCGATTCATCAATCGATATAAAATCGATTATTTTACTAATTGTCAATAAAAACATTCAATATTATAATTTTTAATCCTATTTATTTCTAATTATAAATAGAATAATATAAAAGAATATTTGAGACATAACTACCAGAACAGCTGAATTTAACAACTTTAAAGGAGGACAAACTTTAAATAAGGAAAGATCACAAATCGATTGTTCCTGGAGACAATCCTATTAACATAGTACAAGAATTCTAATTACACAAAAGGATATAATTTGACAAAAACAATCAATAAAAAGTTCCAAATACAACGAAACAGTTTAAAATAATTAATACTAAATTAATTAAAAATAAAACAAAAAAAATAATATAATAAATAATAAATTTTTTTTTTTACCAAACCACAAGAATTTTTTATTTTGTTACAAATTTATTATTTGTTACAAATTGGCGGCCAACTGAAGGGTCTTCAATTAGTGATTGATAGGCCACTATAACTTGCCCAATTCCTAATTTAAGCTTGGCAGCAGTTATCAAGTCAGAGGAATAAGAAAAATGCAACGTCAAGCAAGAATGAGCGAGGAAGAATTGAGTAAGGAAAGGAAGGAAGACAACCAGTCCTTAAATAAGAAGTTGGAAGATTTGAAGGAGGACAACCAGTCTTTAAAGGAAGAATTCAAAACAACCAAGGAAGAATTGGGTAATAAAATTGAAAATACAAATAAGAAAATAGAGGAAACCACCAAGGAACTGAAAGAAGACAACTGATCCTTGAGTCAGAAAATTGATGAAACTAATCAGAAGATGGAGGAAATTAGCAAGAAGATGGAAAGTGACAACCAACAGTTGAAGGAAGAGTTAAGAGAAAATAACAGGAAAATTGAAGAGAAGATGGAGGAGAAGTTGGAAGAATTGAAGGAGGATAACCAACTATTAAGAGAAGAATTAAGGGAGGTTAACCAAGAAAATCTGGACAAATTAGATGAGAGGATAGAGTTGTTAAAGGAAGAGTCGAGCAAGGAAATCAACGATAATAATGAATCCACAACTAAGAAATTAGAAGAAGAAACCATGGGAATCAAACAACAAATTAAGGAAGTGGACGAAAGGTGTAGCCAGACGGAGAGAGAAGTACAGGGTTTCAAAGAAGAGGTAAACACCAAATTCACTAATATCGAAGAGTACAGTAGAAGGAAGATGGAAGAAAACCGAAGAGAAACCCAGGAAGAATTAGGGAAGGTACGGAACCAAGTCGCGGGAAGGTGTGACGGAATAGAAGAGGCTATGACGAATATAACGGGTCAAGTACGGCAGAGCCAAGAAGAAATGGAAGTCATTAGAAATCGACCCACTAACTTTACTGGGATACCAATGAATGAAAATCGGGAATGGTTAAATTTCCGACAATACAAAAGAAAACCGATGGAGTTCCTGGCCCGGATTGAGGAATACTTTGCCAAACATAGAGGGAATAGGTAGAATAATAACCGGGAGATATTGGACGAGTCGTTCAGGGAAATGACCGACAATTGGTGGATGGCGAATCGAAGTGAGATCGCGGACTACCAACAGTTCAAAAACCTATTCAAAGCGAAGTACTGGTCAAAAACCACGCAGAACTTGATACGGGACAATATCTGCCATGGACAATATAAGGCCCAAGTAGGTAACACCATGACGGCCTATTTCCTAGGAAAGGTGTGTCTGGCGAAACATTTAGAACCGGCAATACCCGAGGAATGCCTAGTGAACAAGTTGTCCTACCACTATGATGAAGACATAATCAGAGCAAGAAGGGGTAGCCAGATAAAGACGGTGCAAGCCATGACCGAATTACTGGAGAGTTACGAGAACGAGGAATACTACCGTCAGAGTAGAAGGAGGAACGATCGGCCGGAAATAAGAAGTAATCAGTACCCCAGTAACAGTAACAACCAGAATGGTAACAACTACCAAGGGAACCGTAACCATCAGAATAATTATAATGGTAATAATAACCCTCAGAATAATAATAATAATAACTTCAACAATAATCCGAATAATAATAGGAATAACAACAACTACCAAAATAACAGAAATAACTATTATCAGCGCCCTAATAATTCTTACAGTCAGAGAAACCCCCACCCCAGTAGTACTGAACGTTATTACCAAAATAATAGGAATTACAATTCCAATAACTACAATAATAACAACAGGGTTTCCCGACCACGGGTAAATTTCATAAGAGCTGAAGTTAATGGGCCAAGAAGGTATAACCGTCAGCAAAGGAACAGTTTCCACGATGGGGATCATCGGCGGAGGAGCGGAGAATGTGATGGTCCAAGGTACGACCAACATAGACGAAGTATCAGTCTAGATGATCCTGGCCGGCAACCAAACCAAGAACAAACATTTGAACATTGTACAGAGCAGCAGGAACCGACGCAAGGTTTCCAGACCGACACCTCGGTCGGCCCTAATAACAACAACGAACACGATAATTTAAACGGGAGGAGGCAGTGATGAATTATCACAACCCTTCACTGCTCCTATCTCCTGGGTATAAACAAGAGTTGCAAGGTGCAACTGAATCGAATAACATTACCATCATTAGAAATAACTATCTAAAAAACATAAGAACCGAACTATTGGAGGAGAACGACACTAGCCTCAATAGTCAGAATAATGAAATAATATATATAAAAGCGGAAGTAGAAGGACTCCCTGCCAAGATCATGATTGATACCGGTGCGAATATATCGATAATTAATATAATCGAATTGGAAAGAAAATAATTTGGAATTAGAAAAAGAATAGAATTAGAATTTAGTGAAATTGTCTAAATTCTAAAAAATAGTAAGATCAACTTATAAATGATTTGAAGAAAATAATTTGTGATTAATTAAGAAGAAGAATTTGTTATTATAATAAAATTGACAAAATTTAAAAAATAGTAAGATCAACTTACAACTAATTATTTATGGAATTTAATTTTGAATGAGATAAAAAGAAGAATTTGAATTTTGTAAACCTCAAAATTTAAAAAATAAGTAAGATCAACTTACACAAATAATTTAAAAGGAAATAATTTGGAATGAAAAAGAAGAATTTGAATTTAGTAAAAAAAAGAGGACAACTCATACCAATCATATGAAGAAAATAGTCTTGGAAGGAAAATAATAAAACATTTATGAAAGGCAAAAAGAGAAATAAGGACCACATGGAAAATATAATATTAATGAATTAATTTTAATGAAGACAAAAGTGAAATAATAAATTTCTGAGAAAGAAAAGAAAGAAAAATATATTTATATAATATGATCACAATAACAACTTGGATGTCAATTATAATGAAACCCATTGAAAAAACGAACAGTCATAAAATAATACCATTCGAACAATTAATAAGAACTAAGAAGAAAAAAAAATATATAAAATATATGCTATTAATATCAATAACCAGATGAAGAATTAAAGAGAATTAGATGAAAAAGGAAAAAGTTACACCATAACTAGTAATAAACATATTAACAGAGTTTCCAACCATGATAAAAATGAATATATCAGCCGAGCTAAAAGGTTAGAAGAATAAATAATGAGAATAATAAATACTAAGAAGAACAACTGAGATAGAACATGTGAGAAAATCTGAGAAACAACGAAGTGAAGTATCCAAAGATGTTTTTATTAGTCGAAAAATAGATTATTCTATATATAATTTTTATTTGATGACTGTCTGTAGATAATTCCAGCAGCATTATGTGTTTTGAGCAGAGATGAATTTCCTCTGATCCCAATGAGAAGTGTAGTATGGCCAGCAGAGTATGTAGCTAACAGTGCCTCTCTGAACTGTTCCAGCTCACGTGTTAGGGAATGTTAGGGAATCAATATCCCATGGATAAAACACAAAGTTAAGAAAAGGAAAAATATAATAATAATAATAAATCTCAGAGAACAATAACTATTATTACTTAACGTTTACCCGTAGTATCTTTTTATGGTATAATAATTTGCCTGTGTTATTCCTTGTATATGTTAATTTGTAATAACTAGTTGTAAATAGTGTATCAGCTGATCGTGGAATATTTATGTTGTGTGTTTACGAATGTGACTTAAATATATAAGTAAAAAATTGAATTATTCTGCCTTGGTTTCTGAATCAGAATTATAATTATTCCAGTTCAGTAGTTAGAACTCCAAAATCAATTCAAAAAATAGCGGTCGAGTCATCCCAAAATTTTCAAGTCACCTTCGATATTAGGCTTTAACCTATTATTTGAGGTTAATCTTGGTTTTGCAGTTTGCGTACTTCCAATGACTCCCCGAATTCTTCTTATCCTTGTTAATTATAAAATAAATGCTGATAATATATTACGTTCCTGAAATAATAACGCATGGATATGATTTAATAACATAATGGTTTAATCTCTGTAATATAAATTCAAATTATTGGAAAATTCCATTCGATACATACGGTTGTCACAATCGATATTTATCTCAGGATTTAATAATTAAATAATGTTAATATATTTCGTGGGAATTCTTGTGGCTCCTACGAAAAGTTCCTTTACATGATAATTAATAATATTGAGTACCTTTATAAACAATCTATTACTTATAATCTAAAAAATTACAAAAATTATATATTAAGTAACATACAAAGTTGACGAGATTCAATGCTTCGTAAAAAGCATGTAGGTTAGAGTGACGTCAACATCATGGCTACCATTGTCCGTCTCAGAAAATAATGAAGTTTATTAATGTGTACATTAAATGTTTTCCTTGTAATCACTGTTCGTTTAGATATTGAATTTGTTTTCACTTTAAAATGTTTACTAGTGATTAGTGTTAGTGTAAATTGGTATATTGTCTAGTGGTTGTTCCTTGTTGGATAAAAATATTGTCAAATTATACTTTACACATCTTGACGATATTGCTGAAGGTTTTCTGGTTTTTCTGGATAATTTCTTGATTGTGTGTACTACTGGTTCATGAAATGATTGTAGTGGAGGGATTGTTTATCTTCGATGGTGGTCATTCAGATCTTCTTTCACAAACGGGTTCACAATTTTTATATTTTTATTTGAATTACATCTCAACACACACTATTAAACTGTTCTCCATCACAATTAACAATTAAGTGTTATTTCTTCTTTTTTAGTCACCGAACACATACAAACTTCTTAAATTTTGATTGGCCATTTATGTACAGGTTAAATGTTATATGATCGATTCCCATTAATTACTTTACATTTTTCTAAATTACCTTTAATAGATAATTTTATTATTATACTCTAATGATACATGCACTGTTTACATGATGATTAATTATATAATTATAAACAATTTGATACTAAACATGCCTCAGTTTATAACTGTAAAACCTTATTAATTTGAATTTCTATGATATGTGGTGGAACAATTTGTTATGGTTGATTGTAATTTCTACTTTGACTGCCTGAGATAAATATATTTACATAAATTAACTGGTGACATAAAATCTTATAACATACAACAAAAACTCTTAATAATAATACTTGTTTTTAACAACTTTAATTATTTCATACTTTTAAACTATTGTCTGTATGATAATAATAAAAACACTTTTTATAAATAATAAGTAACACTGTTTATCGGTAGTCTGTGTCACTATTTATATTATATCACTCATCACTGTAAAGGTTTGTGTCCCTTTTTCTATCCTTATTATAGGCCTATATGATTTTAATTAATACAATTTTTATTTTGTGAATAGGTACTCTTTATTAGGTTTAATTGTTTTTCAGGGTAATTTGATTATTTAGGCCTACTAGGTTTATTTATGTAACTTTTTGTCTGTTTACTGCCCTATTCTACTGGGTTATTTCTGGGTTTCTTGATAATATTAAATAACCCAAACCAACTAGGTTTCCTTTAATTTGCTATCAATTATTATTTCTTGTTTCCTCTCTGGATCGGATTTCACTATTATTTACTATTCTTTTGTAACATTTTGTTTCGTTACAAATTGCCTCCCTTCAGAAGTAATTATTTCTGAACACTTCATTAGGTGTGAGGACATAATTACTTATGTTATTTTTCCTTTCCTTCCTCATGATATTTTTTTATGGATTGTTGATTATAATTGCCCTTGATCTTCTTTGAAATGGGGTCGGTTAATTCATACGTGTTGTTGTTGTTGTTTTTTGTTATGGTGTAGGATCCAATGTATAGTAATAATAATTTCTTTGATATCCCTTCTAGAGTGCTAAGCAATTCCCTGTTCTTTAACAAAACTTTCTCTCCTACTTCATATTTAATTATTTTACCCTTTATTTTCTGGTATTTATTTCTGCGTTTTTCCAGATTTTCCATCACCTGATTATAGAATTTTAATTTATTAAATTGGTACGGTGGAGACTTAGGAAATTTAATCAATTCTTGGATCTCTCTGGGTGGTTGTTTTTCATACATGGCAGTGTATGGAGTGCAATTTATAGATGGATGATAAGCCAAGTTTAAAAAATCTTCTGTGGCTGATAAGTAATCAGGCCACTTCCTTTGTTGTTGATGACAATAGGTTCTTAAGATTCTACCAACCTCTCTCAGTATTCTTTCTGATGGATTGCTACTGGGGTGGTATAAGGAGGTCTTATAGCTTTTGATGTTCAGTTCTAACAATGTGTTCTTCCATTTTCTGCCTCGAAATTGTATACCATGGTCGGTAACTATTGAAACAGGTATTCCTATTTTTGGAATGTATTGAGTAGTTATTACTTCAAGAATTTTCTGCGTAGTTGCTCGACTGATTGGATACAATTTGGTGAAGTGGTCCATAATGATTATAATGTATTTATACCGGCTTCTACCTTCACTCCTAGGAAATGGTCCACATATGTCAATGAATAATTTTTCCAATTTTTGTTTGACGATATAGGTATCATTACACCTTCCCTTCGTTCATTATTAATTTTCACCAATTGGCAGATATGACAGGGTTTTATATAATTTTGTACCTTCCTGTGTATGTTCTTAATATAACAATTCTCCACGAATCTTATGTGATATTCCACCACTAGTTCTTTCTCCATGATTCTGGGAATGATTACTTTCCAGTCTTCTTGGTTCAATGTATTTTTTATAAATAAAATTCCTTCTTGTTCACAATAGAAGTGTTTTATTGGAGAGTTTTGGTTCGCCATATGTTCCTTGATTTTTATTAATTTTGGGTCTAATAACTGATTAGCTCTGATATTTTGTAATAATGCCTCCAAATCAGATCTACTTTTGAGAATGTTGTACACCTTGATAATCCTTTCCTTCTCACCCTCAAATGTCTGGGTGTCCAGGTTTATTCGAGATAACATGTCTGCTATCATGTTTTGACTCCCTGGAATATATTCCCATTTGATATTATACTCCTGCAAGGCGAGTATCCACCTTGTAAGCCTTCCGTGACTCAGCTTACAACTTCTTAAAAATGAGATGGACTTATGATCTGTTCTGACAGTTATAGGATATCCCAAAATGTACGTTTGGAATTTACTACAAGCAAAGACTATGCTTAATAGTTCCTTTTCAGTAACATTATACCTTCTCTCACAGTGGTTTAACACACGACTGGCAAAACTGATAACTAAATGGTTTCCTTCTGTGTCTTCTTGGTACAATACCGTCCCAAGACTGACATCACTTGCGTCACAGTTCAAAAAGAATGGGTGATCAAAATTTGGATGATGAAGGATTACTGTCTTTAAGAATTTATCCTTTATCTGTTGTAGTATAGCATCCTGTTCATGTCCCCATGTCCATTTGTTTTTGGAAGACAGCTGTTCCTGAAATTTAGATGTCAATGTGGAATAATTGCGTTGGAACTTCCGGTAGTAATTACACAGTCCTAAGAAGGATTGGAGTTGCCTCTTATTCTTTGGTTGTGGGAACTTCTGGATTGCAGTAACCTTTTCTTGTGATGGGGAAATACCTTGTTCAGTCAAATTGAAACCTAAAAATTGAACCTCCTTCGCTATTAATTGGGATTTTTCGAGTTTTAGTGTTATGTTGTTCTCTGCTAACTTATTCAATATATATTCCACCCTGTGACAATGTTCCTCCCAGTTGGATGAGGTAATCAACAGGTCGTCTACATAAACTGTGGTGAATTGTAGCGCTTCCTGACCCAATACCTGGTCCATACATCGTACAAAAATTGCTACCGAATTGACTAATCCAAATGGCAATCTCTTAAACTGGTAGTTTCTACCCTCGAAAATAAAAGCCATATATTTTCGACTCATCGGGTGCAACTCCACCTGCCAGTAACCACAAACTGTGTCCCAGGTACTGATAAATTTTGTACCATGAAATTTCTTTAGAATTTCTTCTGTTTCTCCAGGTGACGTGCGATCATTTACTATATGTTTATTTATTTCTCGGGCATCCAAGCAAAGTTGAACCTGCCCGTTCTTCTTCTGAATTGCTACTATTGGGCTAGTATATGGTGATTGGCTATGCTCAATTATATCATTTAACAACATTTTATTAATTTCAGCTCTAACCGCCTCCTTCAATGAATATGGTATAGGATAGGATTTTCTGTGGAATTCTGCTGGTTCTTTAAATTGTATTCTACACTGATAGTTTTTCACTTTTCCTGGTTTTTCTGAAAATACATGTTTATACTTCTTATATATCATAATGAGATCTTCTACTTGTTTGCTGTCAAATTATTTGTGCCTTGGTGTCTAAACTCTCTTATCTCCTGTAATTTACTGTTCCACAGGTCTTCATTTGTCATATTATAGATTATTTTTCTGCATTGGGTGTCATTCTTTAAAAAATTTAATTCCCTAACTTGGTGATGGGTACGGTTCAGAAGGGCACCATCGCTTCCTATCAACTCTGCCGTCCACACCTTCTGAGTTCAAGGACACCTTCTCCTTGCTCAAATCAATAATGGCTGAATATTTCCTCAGCATATCACATCCGATTAATAATTCGAATGGTAGGCCGATTGCGACCAAACATATAATATTAATTGTAACACCTTTGCTTTCTATTTCCAATGACACTTGTTTTCTCACTGTTTTATTTTGACGCCCAGTGGCACCTATTAAAATAACATTATTGACAGGTAAGGTAGGTATTATATTTTTACTTTGTTTCTGTATTCTCTCCAGTTCAGCGTCGTTAATAAGTGATACATTTGCACCAGTATCTATTATTATTCATGTAGGAATTCCTTCAATTTGAGCGGTTATATATAAAATTTCATTATGCTGGTTGACTCTACTTGTCACCGGTTCCTCCAACAGTTCTTCTCAAAGATTTTTCAAATAATAATTGTAAATAATAGTAAGATTTTGACTATCCGTCCTTAAACTTTGGTTGTTGTTATACTTCAAAATTCTTTTATTTTCCATAATTAGTTTTTCATAATTAGTTGGTAGTAATTTGTTATTACTATATTTTTGAATTTGGTGGTTTTTGTACCCAGTAGTTAGTAGCAGTAAGGGGTCGCGAGGGTTTATTACTGCCTCACTCCGTTTAAATTAAGGCTATCATGATTATTTTCCGGGCATGACTGTTGATTTGCCTGGAATGGTGTGCTGGTTCCTGGTTGTTCAACCTCTCGGTTGTCTAATTGTTCACTTCCCCTTGATTCTCG
This sequence comes from Magicicada septendecula, assembly GCA_034769895.1. Lineage (NCBI taxonomy): Eukaryota > Metazoa > Arthropoda > Insecta > Hemiptera > Cicadidae > Magicicada > Magicicada septendecula. The sequence continues at coordinate 172,887,654 of CM068372.1, forward strand.
GAAGTCCTCCTGGCTTCTACTTCTTACTCGGTTATAATGGTGACTCATCCCTCTGGGATTTCCTCTTTGATCATAACTGTTATTAAAACTGTTCCTCCGAGGTTGATGGTATCTCCAGTAATCCCCTTCTTCTGCACTAATATAATTTATTCTTGGCCTGTACGGACGATTATTATTATAATTACCCTGGTTATTATTATTGTTATTAACTCCGGAGTTATTCCTAAAATTATTATAATTTTGGTTTGTTCGGTAGTTATTGTAATTATTATTAATCCTATTACCCGGATGGTAATTTTGATTGGGCCTGTTGTTACTATTATTGTTAATTGGGTTTCGATTGAAGTTTGCTTGCTGGTTATTATTTGGAGTAAAATTTTGGTTGGAACTACGATCGTTGCCATTAAAGTTATAACTATTCTGGTTATTTATGTTATTATAGTGATTAGGATTCATACCATGGTTATTATTTCTTGACTATAAAATAGGTTAATTACCTTCTGTCAACGTTTCTTAAAATCCTTTTAGGATGACTCGAGTTTCAACACCATTTGGTGTCATCATCAGATCGGAATATGAATTAGGTCAAAACATTTTGATGCATATACATCGCGTCAGATATTAAAAAATTAAAAACAACACATAACATTATATAAATAATAAATAAACTATATCACAACAAAATAACATTACAACAATAAAATATAAAAACAACGCGGCCGCAAACGAACCTGTACAGGAACGCCCCCACGGTAAAACTAATCAATCTGATTTACTAATGATGATTATTCTTAATGATTAATTCTTATATTAATGATTGATTAGTTTTACCGTGGGGGCGTTCCTGTACAGGTTCGTTTGCGGCCGCGTTGTTTTTATATTTTATTGTTGTAATGTTATTTTGTTGTGATATAGTTTATTTATTATTTATATAATGTTATATGTTATAACATTATATGTAACATTGTATGTAACATTATATGTTATGTTATATGTGTTTATTTATATATGTTGTTTTTAATTTTTTAATATCTGACGCGATGTATATGCATCAAAATGTTTTGACCTAATTCATATTCCGATCTGATGATGACACCAAATGGTGTCGAAACTCGAGTCATCCTAAAAGGATTTTAAGAAACGTCGACAGAAGGTAATTAACATATTTTATAGTCTTAATCGTTTCTGGAGGCAAGAAAAATGTTTAAATTATTTCTTGAACCGCACTGATCAGTTCGTTGTCTGCTTCTTTTGTAGTAACCCTCGTGTTCATAATTTTCTAATAAGTCAGCCATTGCATGGACCGTTTTAATCTGGCTTCCCAGGCGTGCTCTGGCAATTCCTGTGTCATAATGGTATGCCATTTTAGTTACTAGGGATTCTTCTGGTATTCTTGGCTCTAGGTGTCTCGCCAAACACACCTTTCCCCAGAAGTAAGTAGTTGGAGATGTAACTCTATTTCCATCATATCTTCCCTGACAAATGTTGTCCCTTATAATATTTTGTATAGCTTCGGACCAATATTTTTCTTTAAACAGTTTTTTAAATTGAGCGTAGTCCACTATCTCATTCCTGGTTGCTGTCCACCAGTTGTCCGTAATCTCCCTAAAATGCTCATCCAACATCTCTCTAATCGAGCTCCAGATAGTTATTCGATGTTTATTCAAATGTTCCTCGATTCTGGCCAGGAATTCCATGGGGTTTCTCCGATAATTTTTGAAATTAATCCCTTCTCTGGTTTCGTTAGTGGAAACATGAGTAATATTATTTGGTCTGGTTCTAATTAACTCAATTTCTTCTTGATTTTGGCGTACTTGACCAGTTAAATTGTTCACCGTAGTGTTAATATTGTCACACCTTTCTCCAGTTTGTTTCTGTAAATTTACTAAATTTTCTTGTTCCTTTTGTATTCCTTCTATTTGAATACGACTATTTTCTTGGACCTGGTCTATTCTGGTATTTATCACTGCTTTATTTTGTATAATGGTTTCGTTAACTTTTCTCAATCTCTCATTAGTGTCAGCTATTTCTAGCTTCCTTTCCTCATCGATTTGGTCCATCTTCTGGTTAATTGTATCATTGACCTGTTCAATCCTCACATTAATTTTTCTTAAATTTTCTTCATTGATTTGCCTGAATTCTTCCTTCATTTGGTTATTATTTTCACTTATAGTTTGTCTTAAAGTTTCATTAGTACTTTCTTTAATACTGTCAATTTTTTCATTGGTTTGTCTATTGCTTTCCTTAATGCTATCTATTTTGTCATTCATTATTTTATTATTCTCTTCGAATTTGTCATTAATTTGCCTCAAATTCTCATTCATTTGTCTATTGTTTTCATCTGTATTCCTGTTACTACTGTCTATTTTCTCGTTAATCTCTTCCTTCATACCGTCTATTTTCTCATTTGTTTGTCTGTTATCTTCCTTGATGCTATCAATTTTCTCATTTGTTTGTCTCTTATCTTCCTTGATACTATCAATTTTCTCATTTGTTTGTCTGTTATCTTCCTTGATACTATCAAAATTTTCGTTTGTTTGCTTGTTTTGTTCCTCCATTTGTTTTAATAAGTTTTGACTCAAAATTTCATTTTGTTTCTTTGAGTTTTCCGTGATTTCTTCCTTCTGCTTCTTAAAATTATCATTGGTTTCTTCCTTATTCTTGTCCAATTTTTCATTCATACTATTCATTAATTCCATTAATTTTATAAGATTCGGGACTCCTCTATCTTCCTTTCTTGCTACCGTCACCACATCCTCCACCGATATTACTTCTTTCTCTTCCATCCTGACTTCTTTCTCTGCCTCCTTCGTCCGTCTCAGTGACAACACCCGTTTATGCATCTTTATTATTTTTTGGAACTTATAGCAGTCGCCAGCTAAAAATTAGGAAAATAATTTGCTTGTTTCAATTTCTTCACCTAATATTCCCTAATTTCAGCCTCACTAGTTGGTGTGCCAATTTATTACTTAACGTGTACCCGTAGTATCTTTTAATGGTATAATAATTTGCCTGTGTTATTCCTTGTTTATGTTAATTTGTAATAACTAGTTGTAAATAGTGTATCAGCTGATCGTGGAATATTTATGTTGTGTGTTTACGAATGTGATTTAAATATATAAGTAAAAGAATTGAATTATTCTGCCTTGGTTTCTGAATCAGAATTATAATTATTCCAGTTCAGTAGTTAGAACTCCAAAATCAATTCAAAAAATAGCGGTCGAGTCATCCCAAAATTTTCAAGTCACCTTCGATATTAGGCTTTAACCTATTATTTGAGGTTAATCTTGGTTTTGCAGTTTGCGTACTTCCAATGACTCCCCAAATTCTTCTTATCCTTGTTAATTATAAAATAAATGCTGATAATATATTAGGTTCCTGAAATAATAACGCATGGATATGATTTAATAATATAATGATTTAATCTCTGTAATATAAATTCAAATTATTGGAAAATTCCATTCGATACATACGGTTGTCACAATCGATATTTATCTCAGGATTTAATAATTAAATAATGTTAATATACTTCGTGGGAATTCTTGTGGCTGCTACGAAAAGTTCCTTTACATGATAATTAATAATATTGAGTACCTTTATAAACAATCTATTATTTATAATCTAAAAAATTACAAAAATTATATATTAAGTAACATACAAAGTTGACGAGATTCAATTCTTCGTAAAAAGCATGTAGGTTAGAGTGACGTCAACATCATGGCTACCATTGTCCGTCTCAGAAAATAATGAAGTTGATTAATGTGTACAATAAATGTTTTCCTTGTAATCACTGTTCGTTTAGATATTGAATTTGTTTTCACTTTAAAATGTTTACTAGTGATTAGTGTTAGTGTAAATTGGTATATTGTCTAGTGGTTGTTCCTTGTTGGATAAAAATATTGTCAAATTATACTTTACACATCTTGACGATATTGCTGAAGGTTTTCTGGTTTTTCTGGATAATTTCTTGATTGTGTGTACTACTGGTTCATGAAACGATTGTAGTGGAGGGATTATTTATCTTCGATGGTGGTCATTCAGATCTTCTTTCACAAACGGGTTCACAATTTTTATATTTTTATTTGAATTACATCTCGACACGCACTATTAAACTGTTCTCCATCACAATTAACAATTAAGTGTTATTTCTTCTTTTTTAGTCACCGAACTCATACAAACTTGTTAAATTTTGATTGGCCCTTTATGTACAGGTTAAATGTTATATGATCGATTCCCATTAATTACTTTACATTTTTCTAAATTACCTTTAATAGATAATTTTATTATTATACTCTAATGATACATGCACTGTTTACATGATGATTAATTATGTAATTATAAACAATTTGATACTAAACATGCCTCAGTTTATAACTGTAAAACCTTATTAATTTGAATTTCTATGATATGTGGTGGAACAATTTGTTATGGTTGATTGTAATTTCTACTTTGACTGCCTGAGATAAATATATTTATATAAATTAACTGGTGACATAAAATCTTATAACATACGACAAAAACTCTTAATAATAATACTTGTTTTTAACAACTTTAATTATTTCATACTTTTAAACTATTGTCTGTTTGATAATAATAAAAACACTTTTTATAAATAATAAATAACACTGTTTAACGGTAGTCTGTGTCACTATTTATATTATATCACTCATCACTGTAAAGGTTTGTGTCCCTTTTTCTATCTTTATTATAGGCCTATATGATTTTAATTAATACAATTTTTATTTTGTGAATAGGTACTCTTTATTAGGTTTAATTGTTTTTCAGGGTAATTTGGTTATTTAGGCCTTCTAGGTTTATTTATTTAACTTTTTGTCTGTTTACTGCCCTATTCTACTGGGTTATTTCTGGGTTTCTTGATAATATTAAATAAGCCAAACCAACTAGGTTTCCTTTAATTTGCTATCAATTATTATTTCTTGTTTCCTCTCTGGATCGGATTTCACTATTATTTACTATTCTTTTGTAACAGTTTGTTTCGTTACACTATCCAGGAAGAATCAAAGTCAGATAAAAGACTATAAAGTTTAATAAGGTCAAGTATGAAGAAGCCGATACAGAAATGGGGAGGAAAACAAAGAAGAATAAATAAAAAGCTATCATAAGCAATTATTTCATCCATAATCAAGGTATAGTCTGAAATAATCACTTCTGGAGGACAGCAATCTGTAGCATGACAGATAATGCCCATAGTTCTGAATGGAAAGAATTATCATAAAATAAAATAAAAACAAATTTAAATCCAAGAAAGCAACATTAAAAATTAATTAAGAACCACCGTAAAGCACAATCATAGTTTGAAGTAAGAATTTCATTAAAACCAGATATACAATGAATGATGAGTAAGAAAAATAAACCAAAAAACTAAAAATAAAGTAAGGAAATACCCAGGTAGGATAGGAGTAAGTAAGGAAGAAACGCGAACAAGAGAACATCCACAATAAGAAGGAATGCTTTTAAAAGAAATCAAAACGAAACCCAAAAGAAAGTAAAAATAACCAATGAAAGTATAACAAAAACCTAAATTTAGAAAACCATATAAAGTAGATATAAACAAAAGTGTATAAAGTAGAATTAAAAGTGAACCAATGGGAATTAGTTATATAATGGAAAAAACAAATCTTCATTATCCTCTATAAATAAAATTCTTGATTTTAATAAGACTATAAAACTGATTAGAAATAAAATCAAAGAATAAAAGGGGACCAGTGCAAGTTATTATATTATATTAAATAAACTTAATGTGTCACTGTTTAAGTTCATAAACTAAGTAAATTGTGCATTTATACAACTTTAAATTTTTTATATTGTGTCGAGAAATAATATTTAATAGGATATTATAACGACAAATAGGATACAAGTGTTTCTAAATAACTGCCACTCTTTAGATAACAGCATTCATTAGAATGACAGTGATAAAACAAGAGCAAGCCATAAAAAAGTGAAGTGACCAAGAATAAATACCCCAAAAATCAAACAAAAACCAAATCAACCAATTCATAAAATTAAAAGGAATTAAGGGAAAATAAACATTTTTTTTCAATCAAAGATTTTGTTCAATCATAATTATGACATAATAAAAATGGCAAACAGTTTAATAACAGGAAGTAAAATTTTAGAGCCTACATTTTCAAAATGCAGTAAATATGGCATTTTGAGATAAAAACATTGTAAGAATATCTTATTTGGTATCAAATCACGCAGAAGTAACTAAGGAAAAAGATTATGTAATTATTATTTGATTTTATCAATAAAATTATATTAAGTAATATAATGTAAGTGTCAACCATGTAACGGAAATGATAAAATTTTAAAACAATGTTTTGCTAATATTAACTGGGCTAAGACGTTTTGGATGAAGAAGAAAATGAGGGAGTTGATTATTATATGTTGAGCAGTACACATCAAACGAGCTCTCGCCAAAATAGTTACATATAGTGAAGGAAGAAGCATGGCGTACATCAGCCCAAACCTATAAAATTTAAACTCGCGAATTTTGGAAAAAACATTCAATAACGATTAAAGTCAGTGAATTAAACCAGTTAAACAATAAAAGTGAACCACTATTGAACAGTAAACCGATAATAACCATTTAAACACTTATAAACGATAATTCCTAATATCGAGACGAAACTTGCTATTCTCAACCTTATTGACGGGAGTGAAATAAAACATAAACCAACACAATTTATCTAAGGGAATCACTAACAACTGATCCAGGACAACCACACTAACACTAGAGGAACAAATCACTATCGCTGTGACTAGAAACCATTGGAAAAGCAACATTTATTTGAAGCAGATTCTTCGAGGTGCGGTCGTCTACTACATCTGAATATGAAGCGGCCATCTTTGAGTTCCCACAATTCTATGCACCACAGCCAACATACCTTCGAATGGTTCGAAACATTTTCTTTACTAGCAATTATATATTGAATAATATGTTTGTATTTTAATTAATAAGCTTGTAATTTGTAATGTTATACTTTCTATACTTTGCCCTTTTCTCTGACTATATAAAATAACAGTTCAAAGAACCCGAGAATTAATAATTTGTATAATCTTGCCTTTAATAATTTGCCCTGAGAGAGTCGATTCATCAATCGATATAAAATCGGTTATTTTACTAATTGTCAATAAAAACATTCAATATTATAATTTTGAATTCTATTTATTTCTAACTTATAAATAGAATAATATAAAACAATATTTGAGATATAACTACCAGAACAGCTGAATTTAACAACTTTAAAGGAGGACAAACTTCAAATAAGGAAGATCACAAATCGATTGTTCCTGGAGACAATCCTATTAACATAGTACAAGAATTCTAATTACACAAAAGGATATAATTTGACAAAAACAATCAATAAGAAGTTTCAAATACAACGAAACAGTTTAAAATAATTAATACGAAATTAGTTAAAAAAAAATAAATAAAATAATATAATAAATAATAAAAATTTTTTTTTTGCCAAAACACAAGAATGTTTTATTTTGTTACAAATTTATTATTTGTTACAATTATCATTTACTTTATTATCCATTAATTGATAATAATATTTATTTATTACTTAAGTTATTTATTGGTTTCTGTTTCAACCTTACATTGAGTGTATCATTTCTCCTGCTTTTTTTCTTTATTACTTGTTTGTTGTCTTATCATTGGGTTTCCTTTTTATTTATCTCCCTTTTTCGTATGTTTGTTTCTTTTTCATTTTCCTCCTTCTTCATTTTCAGTGTACTTCCTTTATATCTTGTTTTTCCATCTTCTCCTTTGGGTTCATTTTAATAAGTGGCATTGAGTCATTCAATTCCTTCAATTTGTTCCATTTTTGCTTTGTTTCGGTTTTTCCCTTCTTCCATTTGGTTTGGTTAATCACTTTCTTATTTGGTTTTCTTTTGTTTCCTTATATTGGTTGAGTCAATCACTTTCTTCTTTGGTTTTATTCTTGTTTGTTTTTTGTTGCTCCCTTCTTCTTTTGTTTCCTTTGGTTGGTTAGGTCAATCACTTTCTTCTTTGGTTTTATTCTTGTTTGTTTTTTGTCGTTCCCTTCTTCTTTTTGTTTCCTTTGGTTGGTTGGGTCAATCACTTGGGTTAGGTCATGTCGTCGTTTGTCGTGTCATTGTCTTTTTATTTTCTTTATATTAAACATTTTATTTTATATGAATTACTTTTTTATATTCAGAATCATCTTTTTTATCCCTGGTATTGGGGTGGCTTATTTGTGTTGTAACATAATGCCGCGCCTTCAAAATTCATCATTTTGATAAAACACTAGCATAGTTTTTTATGAAATTATCAGTTATATATAATCTTTTTCCTTTTCTTTCTTGTTTGTTTCTTCATTCTTATTTCTCTCCTTACTTGGTTCATTCCATTTTGATTTGGATCTGTTTTTATTTATTTCCATTAGTGTGTTCTCCCTTTTATATTTCCCTAACTTTTTAGTAGCTGGTTTCTTCCATTACTACTCATTTTTTCTGAGACCAGAGGAACATCATCTCTGCTCAGTTTATTTTGATTGCTGGACTTATTCAACAGTCAATCTTAAATACCTTTAAGTCATCTTGTGACTTTCATTAATAATAATATTTTTTGGGATTGTCCACTTTGTGGTTTGTTTTTAGATCACTTTGGCCTTTTACTCATTCTTCCTTCTGCTGTACCTTTGCAATTTACTGTTATCTACTCATACAGTTGATTATTTTTTATTTATTCATTTGTTAATTTCATCGTTTCTAACTTTTATTAGTTTGTTTTTCTATCCTTCTCGTGATCATTTTAATTATCTTAGACATCTTTTTTCTTTTTCTTGGTTGTTTACCAATATTCTGCTTTAGCCATTTTCCGTATATTTGTTTTATACATAACTTCTCTTTTTTCCTCATACCAGTTCAGTTTTTTTTTTTTTGAATTCATTATAATTTCATGTTATTTATCTTAGCAGTTCGTGCTTGATTTTATTTATGTTTATTTTGTTTTGTTTTAAATATTATACTTAATAATTTTTGTAAGTTAGTTTCTCTTACTTTATAGGAATTTTTGTAACTTATTCCTTTCTTGGTACTTTTTGTTTAAATATTATCGTAAGTTTGTGGTTCTTACTTTTTTATAGGAATTTTTGTAACTTATTCCTTTATTATAATTTTTTATATTATACTTCATATGTCAACTTTATTTTATTGTAAGTTGATCTTACTTGGTAGGAATTTTTGTAACTTATTCCTTTTTTTAATTTTTTATATTATACTTCATATGTCAACTTTATTTTATTGTAAGTTGGTCTTACTTTGTAGGAATTTTTGTAACTTATTCCTTCTTTTAATACTTTATATTAGGCCTCATAAGTCATCGAAATATTGTTGTAAGTTGTGGTCACATAATTTTTGAATTTTGGCATTTGTTTATTTATTTATTATGAGTTATTTTTTCTTCGTAAAACTTTTTTATAGAAGCTTGATTGTAAACTCCTTTTATCTTCTTGGTGGTTATGTTACTTATTTCATAAGTATTGTTTCCATTGTCTTTGGTGATGACATAAGGTCCTATGTACAATAATAGCAGTTTTTTGGCTATCCCTTCAAGTGTACTGGGTAGTTTACGGTTTTTTATTAATATTCTTTCTCCTTCGTTATATTTTATTGTTTTAGGTTGATTTTGTGAATACTTTGCCTTTTGCTTCTCAATTTTCTCCATAATACGGCTATAACATTTGTTTTCATAATACGGGTCTTCTGGGTTGACTGGGAAGTCTATCAATTCTTGTATCTCTCTATGGGGTTTTCTTCCAAACATCATTAAATATGGGGTGTTCTCAATAAAATGGTGGTAACTTATATTTAGAAATACTTCGTTTGAAGCTAAATACTTCTGCCATTCCTTTTGGTTATCATAGCAATAAGTTCTTAGAATACGTCCCACCTCTCTTAACACTCTTTCTGCGGGATTACTACTAGGGTGGTATTTGGATGTTTTATAGGTTTTTATGTTCTCTTTTAATAATTCATCTCGCCACTTCCTTCCTTTGAATTGTGTCCCGTGGTCTGTTATTATCATGTATGGTTTTCCAACTTCTGTGATGTATTTATTTTTTATTATGTCTAATATTTTCTTCGTAGTAGCTCGGTTTATTGCATATAATTTTGTGTACTTTGTGTAATGGTCTAATATTATTACTATAAACTTATATTTATGTCTCCCTCCGCTACGTGGGAATGGTCCACATATGTCGAGAAATACTTTTTCTAACTTGGTGTTTGAAGTGATGGGTATCATTGTTCCCTCTTTTTTCTCTTTATTTGTTTTGACCATTTGACATATTGTGCATGTTTTAATATTCTGGTTTACTTTTCTTGTTATATTTTTGATAAAGATTTCCTCCTCCAATGCTTTTACAATTTTTAAGGTTCCCATATGTCCGTATCGAACATGATAATTTTTAATTATCTTGGTTTCTAATGATTTTGGAACTACAAGTTTCCACGTTCTTTGATTCTTTTTGGTTCTAATAAAGAATATATCTTGGTGGATACAATAATATTTATTTATAATTTCTTCATCTTCTAATAGTCTTCTTCTTATGTTTAGTAATTTTGAATCTTGTTTCTGCTGTACCACTATTTCGCTTAGAATATTTTCCAGGTCCTTCCTATCCTTTATTATGCAAAACACTTTGGCGATCTTCTCCTTTTCTCCTTCAAATGTTTGGTTTTTTACATTTATTCTGGATAAAACATCTGCTGCAACGTTCTTACATCCTGGAATATACTCCCACGTTATATGGTACTCTTGTAGAACGAGTATCCAACGTGTAAGTCTCCCATGACTTAATTTACACTGTTTTAAGAATGAAATGAACTTATGGTCGCTTCGGACTGTGATTGGATATTCCAGGATGTACGTTCTAAACTTTCCACATGCGAATACTATGCTGAGTAGTTCTTTTTCAGTAACGTTGTAGTTACGTTCGCAACTGTTTAGTATTCTGCTGGCAAAGCTGATAACCAGGTGGTGTCCATCCTTATCCTCTTGATATAATTCGGCGCCTAGGCTGACATCACTGGCATCACAATTTAGGTAAAAGGGTTGTTCAAAATTGGGGTGGTGTAGCATTACTGTTTCTAGAAATTTTAGTTTGATCAGTTTTAGCACTTCCTCCTGCTCAGTTCCCCAAGTCCATTTTTCCTTAGCTGATAGTTGTTTAGAAAACTTTGCTGGGGAATAATTTGTTTGAAACTTTCCATAGTAGTTACAAATACCTAAGAAGGACTGTAGCTGCTTCTTATTCTTTGGTGTGGAGAATTTCTGAATGGCTTCCACTTTCTCTTGGGATGGTGATATTCCCTGTTCTGTTAAGTTGAATCCTAAGAATTTGACTTGGTTTGCTATAAACTTTGATTTATCTAATTTCAGTGTAATGTTATTTTCAGATAACTTCTTTAATACTTGTTTGACTCGTTCACAGTGCTTATCCCAGTCTGAAGATGTTATTAGAAGGTCGTCCACGTACACTGTTGTGAACTGCAATGCTTCTTGACGTAAGACTTGATCCATGCATTTGACGAACACTGCGACGGAATTAATGAGGCCAAAAGGTAATCTCTTAAACTGGTAATTCCTTCCGTTGAAGATAAATGCCATATATTTCCTACTGTGTGGGTGTAGCTCCACCTGCCAGTACCCACATACAGTATCCCAGGTACTTATGTATTTGGTGCCATGAAACCTTTTTAATATCTCTTCAATTTCTCCTGGTGATGTTCGGTCATTTATGATCATTTTATTGATCTCTCGGGCGTCTAAACAGATCCTTACTTTACCATTCTTTTTATGTATGGCGACTATAGGACTCGTGTATGGAGATTGACTGTATTCTATGATGTCCTCCTCCATCATTCTATTGATCTCTGTCCTAACTTCGTTTTTTAGAGAGTATGCTATTGGGTAGGATTTCCTATGGAAGTCTACGGGTTCACAAAAGTTTATTTGGCATTGGTACCCCTTGACTTTTCCTGGAGTATTGGAGAAAGCGTGCTGGTATGTTTGATAGATAGTTATGAGTTTTTCAGCCTGTTTCTGAGTTATTTCGTGTTGAGGTCTTTCTCTTTGGAACGTTCTGATTTCTTCTATTTTCCTCTTCCACAAATCTCTCTCTTCTTCTTCATCGTTCATAGTGATTGATGGTTTATGTGTCTGACAATAATAACTTTTTAATCCAGGATCATGATTTAGAGCTAGTGGTGTATTATTACAGTTTATTATATTGGCCGACCATATTCCCCTCTCAGAAGTAAGTACTACTATTCCCTTCTGCATGCTAATGACTGCTGAATGTTGTCTCAATGCGTCGCATCCAATTAGCATGTTGAATGGCAGTCCATTGGCGACAAGAAAAACAATAGGTATTGTTGCGTTCTGACTGTTTAACTTTAAAGAAACTTGTTTTCTTATTGTCTTATTCTGTTTGCCTGTGGCACCAATAATTATAATATTATTTATGGGTAGAGTTGGAATAGGTATTTTGGAGTTAGTTTGTATTCGCTCCAATTTGGGTTGGTTTATGAGAGATATATTTGATCCAGTATTGATCATAATTATTGTGATGGTTCCGTTAATGATAGCTTTTATGTGAACTATTTCACTATTCGTTTTTGGTAGTTGGTTATCCTCTTCCTCCAGAAGTTCTTCCCAGATATTTTTCAGGTAGTTATTCGATTGATAGTGATCATCCTGTTTTCATTTATTGTCGTTGTTCGTCGGTTCAACCCAAGTGATTGGTCATGTGAAGGGTCCTGCTGGTTTCTCACTGACCTTTTTAGTTTAAAGGTTGCTGGGAACTGTTGGTCAGACTATTTGACTGGTCTGCCGTTTCGTTGATCGTAGCTTGTTGATCAGTTATTTGGTTCCTTTGCGCATCCATTGATCTAATTTCTGGGGATTGTTGGTTATTGTAATTGGAATTGTGGTACCCAGAGTTTATTTGTGTATTGGGACAATATCTTCTATGGTTATTTTGTCTCCTCCCACTGATAAAATTAACTTGGCAGTTCATGTCGCCTCTATTTTGGTTACCCCCGGTTCCCCTGTTGTACTGGTAATTCGGGTCGTACCAGTTGCCATAATAGTTGTTATTATTTGGGTGGCCATTGGGACTTCGGTTTTGTTCTGCTCCCCGGTAGTTATTGTTTGTCATATTGTGGTTTTGGGCATTCCTGTTATTTGGCTGGTTCCCCTGGTTATAATTCTGGTGATCTCTGTTACTCAGTGGGTTATTTGGATGATAACTAGGTTGACTCCTATGCAATGGTTGGTCACCTTGATAGTTGTTCTGATTACGGTTCATGTTGTTCCGGTTATTGTTTTGTGTGTTGTTATATGACAATTTGTAATTCAGTGCATTGTGATTGTCATTCCACCGGTTGTATTTTTGATTCACTATTCGATTTCTCTTATATTGATTGTCGTTTTCGTGGTCTTCTAATAAACTGGCCATTCCCGGTATGGTTTTAATTTGTCCCTGTCTCCTGGCTCTCTGCATAGCGTCCTCATAGTGATAGCCTAGTTGTATTACTAGGGATTCTTCTGGTATCTTTGGCTCGAGATTTCTAGCTAGGCATACTTTTCCTAAGAAATACGAGGTTAGTGTATGTCCTGCCTGCAGCTCATATCTTCCATTACTAATATTATTCCTCACTAAATTTTGAGTAGATTCGGACCAGTATTTTTTGCGGAATAAGGCTTTGAATTCCTGTGTACAGCTGATTTCTGGTTGAGTGGCTGTCCACCAATTGTTAATTTGTGTCCTTAAACATCTCGTCGATGAGGCTTCTCACTGTTGTCCATCTGGTTTCACGGTTCTTCTCTATGAGTTCCTTCACTCTCTTTAGGAATTCTATTGGGTTTCTTCTGTAACTCCTAAAGTTTATCACCTCTCTATTTTCACTGGTAATAATATGAGTGTTATTACAAGGCTTCTCCCTCAAAGCGTCTAGCTCCTCCTGCATCTGTTTTTTCCTCTGACTGATTCCTATTATCTTCTCTTTATTTTCTTGAGTTTGTCCGTCGATCTTGTTGATAGTGGTGTACACTCTTTTGACGGCTCCTCATGCATCTGTTTTTTCCTCTGACTGATTCCTATTATCTTCTCTTTGTTTTCTTGAGTTTGTCCGTCGATCTTGTTGATAGTGGTGTACACTCTTTCGACGCGTTCACTGATATCAGTTTGGATTTCTTTGTGCCTCTCCTCCAGCTTCTGGAGTACCTCATGTTTATTTTTTGTGCACTCTTCGGTGGTAATTTGTTGCAGTTCTTGGACTCTGATAATTCCTTCCTCCTCGATGTGATTTATTTTATTGGTCAACTCTTCCTGGACATGTATCACAGTTTCGTTTGTCTCGGTTATGGTCTGTTTTATCTCCTCTCTACATTCCACCAACTGTTGCCTCAATTCGTCCTTCGTCTTCTCGCTGTCTTCCTTCAACTGTCTTTGGAGGGTTTCGTTGTTGTTCTCGATCTTGTTGTTTAATATTTCAAGATCTTTCTTTATTTGCCTCTCCAGCTCCTCACTCTTCTTTTCTAGCGTCTCCTGGCTTCTCTTCAGGGCTTCATGGTTGCTTTCCATTTTGTTATTTAGAGGTACTATGTTCTCCTTGATTTGTTTCTTCAATTCTTCACTGTTTCTGTCCAGTTTTTCATTTAAGAATTCCCTGTCTTTCTTTCTTAGTTCTTTTGCTTTTTCCTTGTCTTCCTTTCTTTGTTCTTTAGTTTCTTCCTGGATTTGGTCTATTTTTTTGTTCGTTTTCTTTTAAGTTTCTGGTATAAAATTCATATCTTGCAGGCTCAGGTCCTCTTTCTGAGTGGGTTTACATGGTTGATCCCCGACTGTTCCTTCCCCTTCCGGTTCTGGTAGTGTTGGATTTTCTGGTTGGTCTTCCTGGGGATCCTCTTCGAACAATTCCCCGATCATTTCTTCAATTTCTTCGATCTCTTCTTGTTCGGTACTTTCGGTTCCTTTCCTTGTTTGATACCTTGTAACCATGGAATGTCTCCTCATAATCGCCGCTAGTCACCTTTTCTAGCCTCACCGGTTGGTCGCCAATCTGTAATGATGAAAAGTGGTCGTCTCTTTTTATGATGTGTACATAGGTTGTACGTGTGAGTGCGTTCGTCTCGCACTGGGGTCGTTACATCTATTCCTGCGCTAACGATGTCCGTAGCGATGTTATAATTACCAGTACAACACAGCAGTCACCATACCTGTTTTTAAATAGGGATGTGTGAATCCCGGGTGGCGCCAAATTGTTTATTAAAACAATTAAACTTATTAACTAATATCTTAATAGTGTGTTCTCAGCGATGACGGCCGGGGCGTTCAAATAATTCCCGCTCGTTCAGCCTCCTGGATCGAGTATATAGTTGTTCGAATTACTACGCGAGCGCTGGTCATCAAATCTAGCTTTCCTTAACAAACACAAGTAATGCAATACACTTCCTATGAAATAATAACAATGGTTACTCCCTGTACTAGTTATTTTAATGGTCAATAAGTAAATTTTCAGTTAGACAATTAATATTATTCTGGTTGGTTAATAATTTTGCACCGACTTTTTACATGAAACACTTTCTCTCAGGCTGACGAAATCGATTCTGGAACGAGGTATTTACTCCAGCATGGCTGCAGTTTTAGTTAAATTACAATATACTCGTAAGAAATCGGGATTCTTTTGATTAAAAGGCAAAGAATTCCTAGGATTACAATAAAAAGTACATTACCTTACTTTAAGTGTACTTAAATAATAAGGTGTGTGGTTATAATCTGTTCTATAGTGTCGTTAAATGTGTTTATAAAGTTCGTATTCACACAACAGGTTATGTGTTATGTTAACAAATTTTCAGTGTGTTATTTTTTCTTAATTAATCTTTGAAAGAGAATATTCGGTTGACAGTGAGAGTTCCAATTACCTTTAGTAATATTTAAAGTGAGTTTATTTTTTGTAAATAGGGTAATTCAAGATACTTAACACATCAGATGACTTGGTGTTATCAAACATTGAGTTGGAAGAGGATTGGACTGCAATCGTTTTCTGTTTTCATCAATCTTGGGACTTAAGTAGGTCTGGCGTCCTTTTCATATTAGGTTTGGTCATATTTTCCTTTAATTTCCTGGTAATATGGTCATTGGCATCAGTTGACAGTTCCAGTTGTTCGTCTGCTTCTTATTCGATCATCGTTTTGAACTTTGTTTATTAATTTTACATTTTTTTATTAAAAATTGGTCTTTCAAAATTCGGCTTCTGTTCTGCACGAGTGACGCTTTACGAGTAACGATATTCAACCGTAATTCCGTCCCTAACGGCAGTTGCTATGGTTACCAATTAAATTTGATTGGCTTAGATTGACATAATCCATTGTTATCAAAATTTGAATTCTTTTCAAAATCCTTGTATATCTTCTGATTGCTTTTATTCCTCTATCTTCCCTCCTAATTATTAACTATTATCTCTGTTATTTGTATTTCCTTTCATAGATTAATTTGATACCCCACAAGTTTGGGTTATTTCATGTTTTATAATTTTACAGTTATTTTAATACTTGCTAATTACATTTCTTGTTCAATTTAAATCCTTATTGTAATATTTTGCTTTAAAAATGATTTACAATTCATCCTTGGTTAGTTGTTCACCTTGGATTTGCTAATTTCTTTTATTAACTTGTTACAATTGGTAGTTGTTTGTTCTTGACAGTTAGGCATTTTCCTAGGCCTAAGTAGGCATTATTTGTATTTTACTTATTTCATTCAAATTACATCTCATTTTAGCCTAATGGGCTTTATTTTGTTATTATAATTGTTTGTGTAATTTATTGATGTGTTTTGGATCTGTTTATGTGTTATTATTATGTTACTGTTATTTTATACATCATGAATAGCTTGTTATTTACTATCTGGTTTTCTCGTTTTCTAAGTCATACATTTTTACTGTCTTACTTACTTACTTTGCCTATAATAACAATGTGGCTATTATTTACTAGTTTTGATCATATTAAATACAACATCTAGGCCTATGGTCTGTATAATTACTCCAGCCATATCCTATTTATAAACTTGCTTAAACAATTATCTAACAATTTTTGGGGATAATATTTGTTTACAATTCATTTCCTTTTATATCATTTTTTGGGTGATAAACAACATCACATTTTTTGAACTTACTTTAATAATGATCCCTGGTAACATGGGGTGTTTATTGATTAGTTTTAACTTCTTAATTTTTCAAATACTCTTTACTTTCACTCCGTGCTAACACTATCTGTTTTCTCTTTCATGGGATTCTCCCTTTTTATTATAACTGCATTCAATTAAACTTAATAATAATGTTCTTTCTTAATTAATACTGTCTTTATCACTTTTCAGTGTTCATTATACATTAATTAACTGTTTACACTTAAAGCTATTCTTAACAACTTTCTTAATTACTAATATTTTTCACTGTTAACCTTTTAGTGTTTCTTATTGATTTACTATGTGTTTATGCTTTTATCCTTCATTATTTTTCACTATACAAACATTCTTTGTTATATATTATTCTCATTTAATCATCACCTTCACTTATAAATTATTTATTGTCGATTATAATTTATTTAGTGTTTTTTCTTTATCACTTTATTTTGGGATTCTTCCACTTCCACTTTTGCACTTCTAAAATATTTTTGATTTTAAGTGTTTCTAAATGGGTAATCGCTCTTATTACTTTCTCACTACCGTACTATCTCTTTCATTACAAATATCATTAACAATATTAACAATTTTATGTCTCTATTGATTTTAACATTACTTCTAACACTAATATGTGGTTTAGTTCGCTTTTACATTTAATATTCTTTAATTGGGTTTCTTTCAATTGTCATTTACTTTATTATCCATTACTTGATAATAATATTTATTTATTACTTAAGTTATTTATTGGTTTCTGTTACAACCTTACATTGAGTGTATCATTTCTCCTGCTTTTCTTCTTTATTACTTGTTTGTGTCTTATCATTGGGTTTCCTTTTTATTTATCTCCCTTTATCTTAGGTTTGTTTCTTTTTCATTTTCCTCCTTCTTCATTTTCAGTGTACTTCCTTTATACCTTGTTTTTTCATCTTCTCCTTTGGGTTCATTTTAATAAGTGGCATTGAGTCATTCAATTCCTTCAATTGGTTTCATTTTTGCTTTGTTTCGGTTTTTTCCCTTCTTCCATTTGGTTTGGTTAATCACTTTCTTATTTGGTTTTCTTTTGTTTCCTTATATTGGTTGAGTCAATCACTTTCTTCTTTGGTTTATTCTTGTTTTTTTTTTTCTTCGAATTGTTTAAAACCTGAAGTGCAAAAGAAGTGCAAAAGATATAGATTAGCATCTTACCCGTATAAATACTAACTGAAGAACTTACAGATAGAAAATATAGACAATAACTGACTAAATGAGATGACCCATATATAACTAATAATATTGTAAATGAGTAGGACATCCTACATTATAAAAAGAGTGGAAGTAACAATAATGTTAACATAAAAGAAGCTGTAAATAAAAGCATAATGACATATTATGCACAGCATCAATGTAATATAAAGGAGAATTAAAATTGTCTCATAATCATAATAATTGTTAGTCAAGTAATCAAATAAATCATGTAAGATAGAAAAAAAGAACTGAATAATGAATTACCAGTAGTCATTAATAACACTAGACTTGAAAAAATGAGGTTAAAAAATGTAAATTTGTATCAACTCAATACACCCATTGTTGTTGCATATAAGAAAACCACATAACCTAAATGCAGGTACTTTCCACCTAATTTCATATTTAATAGTGGATAAAACATATCTAAATTGAAATATTTTGTACCCTAAATCAAGTAGAAGTAATAAGGTTTCTACCAATACCAATATCAGATACCAAGAGTAATCTTTATCTAAGAATTCAAGTAAAGAAAGTGAACAAAAACAGACAAAATGAGATTCACAATGAGAAACATAGACAAAACCACATTGTAATGTTAGATAGGAATAACAGGAGAATACCTATGTAATAAGTAAGATATAAAATCACTATTATAATAGCATAAAAGAATTATAAGCAAGGACATAATGTGTAATAAGAATAAATAAGCACACCTGTCATATGACACCAGATGTAACTACTATTATCCAATGCTATACGCTAAGGAACAGACTAGTGTGTTAAAAACACAAGACTGACTATCAATCTACTACTACTACTAGTAAACTGTTCTCAACTAAATAATGGTCTGAAAAGACACTACAATCCCAAATAAGAGTTAAAATAAATGTACACTTTGTAGTGCCATATAGAGGTCATATTAATGATCAAAATACCAAGGAATAACAATATATTCCAACAAACAAAGACAAACAGTAGTTGTAACAACTCAATGTTTACAACTGGGGCAATACAGAAGTTACCCAGATACCTTTTATTATAAATAATTTGTAAATACAATTAATAGACTCTTAGGCTAAATCAATGGTAGCATAAGAACTATATTTTGTCAATAGATATAAGTAACCAATAAGTGAGAAGTGTTGAAGGACTTGGAAGACATGCTCACAAGGAGATATGATTGCCATTAAATAGTTTTAATTTAAGAATAAATACAATTAATAGTGAATAGTGTAATGTGATAATCTCAAACATTAACTCCCTTAATAATGAACGAAAGCACACCATGCGTTGACTCTAAATAAAGAGCCAAATGTTACCAATACAGTGATAAGCTTAGATTTAAAATCTATGCCATAATAAGAAAGTTATTACAATTATAAAATATTTGTGTCAATTCGAGCAAATGTTTATATTCTCAAACCCAGACTCCCCACGCTAATAACAACAATTAAAATATTGCGCGGAGGGGGTATGTGCATCAAATTAAAGATCGTCAACCAATCAAATCCGAGCCAATTTTACAACGGTCACAGAACGGAATGGCAGATTCAGATGCCATTTCGAGACACTTTTTAATCAACCTTAGAGGAGAGCAGACGGCTACTCGACACCGAAAGAAATCAGCTGTTTACATAATTTGTGTGCGACACTGTTGTCAACAAAGCAACATAACCTAAATTTGTGCCAACATAACTACACTATTATTGAAGATGTTTTAAGTGTAACAGTGCGTTAATAAGGATTGCTAAGTGTATAATCCATAGCAATTCCGGGATTTAAAAAAGGGAGTACAGTGATTTTCTCAAAATTAGTTAAGAATTTGAAAAGACGTTATAATCGGACAACATTCTAATAATGTGTACCAAATAAAGTATGTAGGTCATTGTGCCTTATTAATATTATTCAATCAACAGTACTAATAACAATTCTCAACTTAATTTGAATATTTCAGTATTAGGAATTTTGCAAACATTAATCATTTATTATGTATGAATACTGACTGTGATATAACCACAGCTGATTGAAGTTGTTGTTTAATAAACCTAGATCAAACTAACAAGCATTCATAAGCGATTGAGAATTGTCGACTGTCTGAAGCAATAAACGAAAGTTAATGAAAAATGCAGATGATATTTATGTTTTGTAATTTAGGGAGAGTCTACTACTACTACTACTACTACTATTTAAATATTTTTGTCTATTATAAATAAGAAGCTAATGTTGTTAAGCTATATAAACACTTACAACTAAACAATTACCTTTTATAGAGTCAAATGATGATTCAGATGTTTCACTCAACAACACTGTTTCGAAATATTATTTTATTGTTCATATTTTAAATGTTTTATCAAGAGTTCTTTTAACGTTAACAAACGTTCTTTAAATCATTTATTGTCGGTTGACTAATAGTTTAGTTAACCTAAAATGTCCAAAGCAGACATGGTTATAATTTTAAATGTTAAATATTAAGAGATGATTGAGTTATAATCATTCTCAAACTGCTTGATAATGGTAGAGTAAGAGTTCTAGTAAATTATTTGGTATTCTGTAAGCTAAAAGAACCCACATATGAATTAATTTATAACCAAAAAAGCATTTTAACCACACACTGACATTGTAGATCAGTTATACCACCCTGAGACAATTTTTATAAAACAGTTAACTAATGTTACTTAATTTTGAACCAAAATGGTTAATGATATTATAGATCATTAAAAGAAGTGTTAAAACAAAATAAAATCTTATTTTATACGATAAAGCGGAGTCAGTTAGTTCATTTCGGTAGACTAGGGTTTTCAGAATAGGTGAACAACTCTTATTGGATAGCACGACACGCAGCGGCGAATTTGAATACGGTAAGTCTATCTACAGATTAGATTGCTACATCGACCCTGCAAGATCAGCAAGGCTCCCTACAAGTAAGTGATCATTTCTTACCAAATATTTATGCTTCCAGCGAGGAATCTACGTCACCAATTCGCTTAGTCGACAGAAGAATAATAAATTAAAATAAATTAACCGAAGCTTAAATACTTCGCTAACTAACTTCCAGTGCAAACATCGGATTTATTTACATTGGATTCAATGAAATGATTGAATTGAATTGAATAAATCAATAAAAATAAATAATCTAAAAGTTATTTTAATATAAAATTACAAACTCTAAACAGTTCTAAAACCCCGTAATCCAGTAAACTTACAAAGTGACGCCAACAAACAACAAAGTGGCTTGGATTAACAAACACAGTATCCCGTTTAGCTACAAAGTGGTGCAGAGTGGCGTAAGAGGCTTAAATTAGGTCACAACTAATAATAAATAATACACCATAAACTCAGTTTTACGTAATTTCGAGCAAGCAGCTGCAGTAACAAAAAAACGAAAATGCCACTACTAACAGAAGAGAGATTCCAGGAGATAATGAGGGCTCTGATGGGTTTACGTAAGAGTATGAAGGAAACAATAGATGATAGTCGCCAACAGTTGATGAAGAAATAGAAGAAATACCAAAAGGTAAAAACATCGAACATTTGAATCAAATAGAAGTCAACGTTAATTGATTAAAGAAGAACCAAATAATTAAGAAAACGGAAGGGAAGAAGATGAAGATAAGAGGAGTAATAGGTCCTAAGAAAATTAAAATTACACAAGAAGTGTTAGAGATGACTCGGAGTGGTCTAATTAATATACTTAATGTCCCAATTGTTGACCACAGAGAAGGAATTAATGTGAAGAATTATAGAAGGAACTTAATGAAGATGTTTGAAAAGGGTCACCACGTGACGATGAGAAAAAATACTACCAATAAAGTATTGAAATTGAATACAACTGGAAAAGAAATACTTCCCAAGAGATCAGAGATGTCGTCAAGAATCGAGATACAAGGGACATATTTGTGTAACAACCCAGATGATGAAGTGATAGAAGGGAACCTTAAAATAAAGGAAAATTTTATAGCGGAAAAATGGAAAAGCCGGATGATAGCAAGATACGTGACAAGGACAGAAATAAATCTGAACACAACGATAATCCGAATAACAAGGACAGATGAAGTAAGTGACTATGGATAAAGCAAATAAAGATACATTGAGAAAAAGGGACGGATTTTTATGATACTGACCAACGCAACCAAAAGAATGAAAGGAATATATCTAAATAAATATAATATATACTCTAAATAATGAAAATGAAACGGACCAATCTTAAGGGTAGAATCACAGAACGAACAATTGAAAGAAAGGGACATACAACCAGTCATCAATGAAGAGATACTATTCAGAAACAAAACCAATTTTGTGGGGAAAAATATTACAATAATGAAGAACAAGTAGTTACAAACCTTGAAGGCATAATCAATAAGACCAGACATGAAATATAACATCAAATAGTAGTATTACAACTAATACAGTTACTAAGAATAAAACAGTAAAGGAAGATCAATAAAAGAGAAAATAGATACAAATAAAAATCTATCAACAATATTGTTGCAAATAGAGCTAATAGAGAATAAAATAAAGTAAAAAAGAAGGAAGATATTATCAAATCCGAGCAGCAACTGCATGAGTAACCCCTGAATATTTTTTATTAGTCACACAACGACTACTTTAAGTTTTTATGTTTGTTTGTAGAGATAAGCTCCAACAACCATTTACCTGAGCAGACGGTACGTCCCTCTGGTCTCAGAAGATGTAGGATGGACAGCAGAGTATGGAAGCCAAGAGTGCCCCTCTGACCTGTACCAACTACCACGTTAGGGAAATGATAGGGAATTAAATACTACAGGGAAATAAACCACCAGGCAAGAAGATAGTAGATCAGATGAAAGATAACAATGTATAAAAATATGAAATAAAAGAAACAAGATGTGGAAGACGAAAGCTCAAATAAATAAGAAACAATGTAACAGATAATTTATCAAATCCCATAAAGGAATTATTACAAATGATCTATTTTCGAGGGGGGACAGTATGTAACAAGACATATGAGTCCAATATTTTAAATAACAAAATATTAACACATGTCATAATAATAGAGTCAACAAGACACACCAAGTATTTAATCTGGAAATGCCAAGAATGAAACTACATGAGCAATTCATTAAGAAGAATAAAATCAACGCAGGAGTTAATAAAATGTAATGGTAATAAACAATAATAACATTATAAGAAGAAAGAAGATACAGCAAACAGTGATTATACCACAAGAACCAATAACCCAATAGATTCGGTCAGTAAGGAACAAATAAAAACAAGGAAGAAACATACTACGAGAAAGACACCTAACAACCATGGCATAAAATATAGATTCCAAGAGCCAGTCAACTATAGATTAGCATCTTACCCGTATAAATACTAACTGAAGAACTTACAGATTGAAAATATAGACAATAACTGACTAAATGAGATGACCCATATATAACTAATAATATTGTAAATGAGTAGGACATCCTATATTATAAAAAGAGTGGAAGTAACAATAATGTTAACATAAAAGAAGCTGTAAATAAAAGCATAATGACATATTATGCACAGCATCAATATAATATAAAGGAGAATTAAAATTGTCTCATAATCATAATAATTGTTAGTCAAGTAATCAAATAAATCATGTCAGATAGAAAAAAAGAACTAAATAATGAATTACCAGTTGTCATTAATAACATTAGACTTGAAAAAACAAGGTTAAAAATTTTTTTTTTTCATTTATTTATTACTACAACTAAGTTTGCACTTATCTAGTAGTTTTCATTTCATAAAACTATCACTTATTGTTAGGAATTATTCCACTGAATAACCCTAGTGTCTACACGCACTTTTCACACGGTATCAATGCTTACTGCACCAGGTCCCAAGGTTTTGTCCTTTTAAGTCTCCGCACTACGCTACTGTTTTCCAGCATTTGCAGCACAGCAATGTTGTCATGATTGTGAAGTCTGTGTTCATGCTTCACTGCTGTAATTCTTATTTCTTCAACGACAGTATTCATGTTAAGATCTTTATGAATATTGTCATTATGAACATACCACGGTGCATTTATTATTTTGCGTAGTACCTTGTTCTGAAAAGTCTGTATAATTTTAGTATTAGTTTTCTTGGTGCAACCCTAGATCTACGATCCATACGTCCATATTGGTTTCAGCACTTGTTTGTATAAGAGTAGCTTGTTATATATACTTAGCTCAGAATGTCGTCCTAGCAGCCAATACATTTTCCTGTACTTAATATCAAGTTCTTGTTTTTTCTTTTTAACATGCACCTTCCAGTTTAGTTTAGTATCAAGCCACATTCCTAGATACTTAGCTTCATTTTCACATGGGATCACTTGTGAATTGATTGTTATAGGTGCTTTCGTCACTTTTTTATTTGTGAAAATTACATAGGTAGATTTACATTCATTGAGCTTCATGCACCACTTTTTGGTCCAAGCGCTGACTTTATCCACAGATTTTTGCAGATTTACTGTTGCTACTTCAACAGTTTCTGCAACAGCCATAATAGCAGTATCATCTGCAAAGGTGGCCATGGTTGTATCTTCATCTTGTGGTATGTCTCTGGTGTACAGCAAGTATAACATTGGTCCAAGAACACTTCCCTGTGGCACACCAGCAGATATTTCCTTAAATTTAGAATAGTCGCTACCGCATTTGACACGGAAGAATCTCTCGTTCAGGTACGTCTTCAAAATCTCACAATACTGTCTTGGAAGATATTGCTGTAGCTTGTAGTTGAGACCTTTATGCCACACTTTATCGAACGCTTGGGAGACATAAAGGAAAATGGTCGAACATACTTTCTTTTCTTCTAGTGCATCCTCAATTATTCCAGTTGTCCTGTGGACCTGGTCTATTGTTGAATGTTTGGTTCTAAATCCAAACTGATGGGTGGGAATCAGCTCTCTCTCCTCTAAGATAGGTTTCAAACGCTTAATCAGTAATTTTTCAAACACCTTGGATATTATCGGCAGCAAAGAGATGGGTCGGATAAGCTTTCTTATCGTTTGGATCTTTCCCAGGCTTGACAATCATTATGACTTCTGCCACTTTCCACTGTCTTGGAACATATTTTAATCTAATAGCTGCGTTAATAAGGTGCAAAAATTTAATAAAGCTTTTGTTAGGCAATTCTTTCAGTATCTGTCCTGTAATCAAGTCATATCCGGGAGCTTTCTTAGCACTCAAATTGCTTTTGATTACTTGTTTGAGTTCTGTAAGTGATACCTGACTGATTTCTAGACTGTCGTTTCTTGAACTTGGTACAATTCTTTCATCAGCCATTTGCTTAGGGAGTGGTTGGAATGTATTTTCTAAATATTCTGCGAATATCTCTGCTTTTTCTTTATCGCTCCTTGCCCATTCATTATTATCTTTTCTAATGGGTGGTGAATGCACTTTAGGTCTTTTAATCCCCTTTGTAACCTTCCAGAGTGAATACTTTTTCTGAATCTTTTTCTGCTGTCAATCCCTGGAGATACATGCTAATATTTTGATTTTTAATATTTTTAAGAAGATCTTTGAGTTTATTACTCAAGCGATTCAGTATTGTCTTATCTTGTGGTGCATGACTTTTGTGCCATTTTTTACGTGCATTTCTCTTTTCTTTAACCAGCTGATGTACTTCCAGAGGATAATTAAAGTTAACATTATTAAACTTCCTTACTTTATCAGGTGTATTGTGCCATGCTACTTGCTGTATATTATCTACAAACAGATTTACTTCCTTTTCTAGCTGTTCTGGTGACCGAATAGGCACCTGGAGTTCAATAAGGCTTTCAAGCTCAATTCTAAATCCATCCCAGTCAGTTTTACAAGTGGTCAGTCTGGGTTGTGTTTCCTTCTGTAACAGTGTTTCGCTTATTGTCAGGATGACAGGTGTATGGTCTGAAGTAAGATCACTGCAATCAGTAACCTCAATATAATTGTTAGAAAGCCCTTTAACGACAAAAAAGTCAATGAGATCAGGCACTTTCTTCAGGTCAGTTGGCCAGAATGTTGGTTTTGCCTGACGAGTAAAAATCACAATTCGCCTCCTTACCTGCAGCATACAGCATTTTGCCTTTTGGGGTACTAAGACTTGATCCCCAGTAGGTATGTTTCGCGTTAAAGTCACCACCAACAACAAAATGGCTGCCGAGCGATTGTAACAAATCCAGATAATCACTCTTCAACAAATTATAGCGTGGAGGACAATATATAGCTGAAATATTGATCTTTGTATATTTTGTTTGCACACATACTGTAGTCACTTGCATTGTTTCAGTATCAATTTTTACATCTTCAGTGTGCTTAACTGAATCCTTAATAATCACAGCTGATCCACCCCTAGCTTTATTAGAGGGGTGAGTGCTATGATATATTGCGTATCCTCTTACTTTAACATACGTCTGTT
Source organism: Magicicada septendecula (assembly GCA_034769895.1). Classification (NCBI taxonomy): domain Eukaryota; kingdom Metazoa; phylum Arthropoda; class Insecta; order Hemiptera; family Cicadidae; genus Magicicada; species Magicicada septendecula. The sequence continues at coordinate 172,914,500 of CM068372.1, forward strand.
TTGTAAAATGGGTTTCAGATATTAAACATATATCAATTTTTTCTTCCATTAGAAAGAGTTCCAATTCGTTGCTTTTATTAACGAGCCCATTGGCATTCCATATTGCAATTCTGAGGTAGTGGCTCATTTACTCCTGCTTACACTTTTCTTTCCCATATTCTTCTCCAGCTTATTCAGCCTGTCAAATATCATTTTATTCATAGTACTTTGCTCGTCCAACCTGCCAAGTATGAGATTAAGCATTTTAGCATTGAAGGAGTTATCATTTTCTTCATTTCCATTACTTGTTATTTGTGCATAAGTTTTTTGTTCGGAGGTACTTAGTTTACTCTCCTTATTGAAACCCGGTTCCTTTTCATTAACTGATCTAGTCTTTGTTGCCAATTGCTGCTTTTCTTTGAGTGGCTTCATAAGCATATTGCGCCTTTTTTGTAGTTCCTTGGCTACTTCACAACCCCTGTAATTAGCCGGATGTGCTCCTTGACAGTTTATGCATTTTGGAACAGATTTCCTATTAATGTTGCAATTTTTAGTTAAATGTTTCCCTGCACATTTTACACAACGTGGCTCCTTCTGACAGTATGCCTGTGTATGATTGAATCCTTGACACTTTTTGCATTGAGGTATCATTTTTGTGTTTTTCCTCACAGGTTCAATTTTAACTACCATATTTAGTATGGTTTTAATCTTATAAATTTCCTCGACATTCTCTTTGTTATCAAAGGTTAGCATGAAGAGCGGGAGTCCATGCTTGGTAATGACTTGTTCCCCTCGTTCATCTTCATGTTTTTGTTTCTTGATGATATTAACAGCGTCCAGTATTTGATAACCTCTATCATGTAGATCTTCTTGTACATCTTCTATTGTGCATGATGCGTGGAGTCCTCGCGCCATTACTCGTATTGGCCTTTCATTTTTATTTTCGTATGAATACCACTGAATTTTTTCAGTATTTAGTTTCTGTGCCAATGATCTGTATGTGTCAGAGTCTGAGACGTTGATTTTCCAAACATTATTATTTAATGTTGTGACCTTGTGATCTTTTCCTGCGATTGATTTGAGGAGAGAGTGTAACCTGTTATAATCTGTTAGCCCAGTTACATTTATTGGTGGAGGAGGCAGTTGCTCCTTTATTTGTGCTCTTTTTCTGACGTGTATTTTTAATTCACTCAGACTTGGTTGTTCTACTTCTGGAGAGAGTTCAGCTTCCCTTTTTTTTTTTTTTTGAACTGTTCTCAACTCTTTCCTTTTTACCTTTTTCTAGTATCCAATCTGTTTCTCGGCTCAGTTCTTCTTCATCTGTATAATACTCTATTTGGCCAGAAATAGTATTTGTTTCTCTCAAGTTCACAGCATGAGAACCTTTTTCTTCTTTTAGGGCTACCAGTTCTTCCTTAACTTCTGATAGCTCTTTTTGTAAAGAAGTAATAATAGCATACATTTTGTCACTCTGAACAAGTTGCTTTTTAATTTCCTCATACAATGCAAACTCCATCTCCGTTTGCAGATCATTCTCATCCAAGTTCAGCTGCTTCGATGGTTCTGCCCTTAGGATCTGTAGTTTCTGATTTATTTCAGTTTCTTTTGATGATGAGATCGATGCAGACCTAGGCCTTGGCGGTGACCTGCAAATGGTATCTCTTCTCTGAAATGGATTAACTTCTCCAGTAGCTAACCTGAACTTCACGGCCTGGTGATCCACCGTGAGTTCTGAGCAGTCGCTGGCTGACGGTCGGCGGGAGCCTGCTCGCTCACTCCCTATTCCGACCGGTTCTGGGGTTCTGAGCCCCTGTCCCGTAATATTAAATTTATTATTTGTACTGTTCATCTTTATTAACAGATTGTGGTTTACTCAGGTTTCCTTCCTTAGACCAGTTGCTTTCTCTACAGCTAGTGAGCCCAGTCTGCCCATTGACAGCCGCCTGCTACGGGTCAGACGCTGCCATTTTCTTTATGTCGTTCCATTGCTCATATTTTTATTTATAATGTGCATTTTCTTAAATAGTCTTCATTCATAAAACCCAGTTTTGTTTCTATGTTTATTCTTCGTATCATTTCCTTTCAATGATATTTATTTCGTCTCCTTCAACATTGTTTTTCGCCGTAGCCGGTTATCATGATCTCCGTCCCTTTTCTTAATGTCGTGTGGTATTTGTGTCAACCAGGGTCCATCATCTCAGTTGCTCTTATAAAATTTACCCTAGGGCGCGACACTCGGTTATTATTACTGTTATTATTGTTATTACTAAATTTATCATGATAGTAATTTCGGTTAGGTTGGTAAGGTCTGTTACCATTATTGTTGGGATATGGATTTCTCTGACTGTATGGGACATTATTATGTTGGTATAAATTGTTTCTATTGTATGGATAGGGGTTGTTATCCCTAACGCCGTTAAAATTACTGCTAAACTGGTTATTACGCGGCGGGTTGTTAGGGCCGTCGTAATTACTGGGCTGGTTCCCTCTATCATCATTTTGTATACACCAATACTTCTCTGGTCCATGTTTTGTGTTACTTGACAAATATCTGTGAGGATCTTCATCTGGGTTATCACTTATTATTTGTTTATCTGAAACACCATAAGCTGGTTTACCATCACATATCCACTCTGAAGGAATATATTTTAGTCTAACCGTACCCTGGAACTGTCCTAGATGGCACGTTAATGGAATACATTCTGGTGATTCATCTGTGTCATCATTACAGTCTGAAACGATATCACATCTCCATCTTTCTGAAAAACATTGTCCAGTCTTGCGCTGAAATTGATCTGGTCCACATGTTGTATTCTGTTTACCTCTGGTCCTTTCCCATTGGTAGACTACTGTCTTGTGGTAAATTATTTCTGAAATTACTTCGATTCTCCTTCTATAATTCATAGAATTCATGATGTCTTTGTCATAGGTAATTGGGATATTATTGCCATCAATTAACCCATGTTTCATCATCTCCAACTCTTCCTTAGTTTTTATCAAATTTCTTGGATACTTTTTCCTTTTCCTTGGTTTAATATCTTCCTGGTTTCGGTTAGTTTCAATTTCAGGTACTACCATTACTAGTTCCTGCGTCTTATCATTTGGTATTTCTTCTAACTCTCTTTTGTTATCTCTTATTAATTCTTCCACCCACAGTTTAGTATTCTTGATGATAATTTCCACCCTTTTATTGTTATTCTCTATCATCTGTTTTAGAGTACTTGTTCTTACTTCTCTCCACTTTTTCGTGACCTCCTCTAGTGCTTCAGTCTTTAGTTTTATTTTTTCCTGTAGCTCTTCCCTTCTTTGTTGTCTTCTTAGTTTTGACTCCTCTTTCTTAATCTGTTTACGCTCCCTTCTTATTTCTTTTCTCCATCGTTTCATTTGTCCATTCAATGATGCCGCGATTATTTGTACCCTTTTCTCGTTTGGTATTTCTTCTTTTTCTGGTTTGTTTTCATTTTTTATTCCTTCGGTCTTCTCCTTTCTTAATTCTTCGCTTTTTAATCCGTCCTCTCTCTTTTCCTTGATGTCCTCTTCCGGCTTCTTATTGATATTGTCCAGTTGGTCACCCAATTCTTTTTTCAAAGATTGGTTGTTCTCCTCTTCTTCTCTTTTTAATCTGTTCTCTTCCATTTCCTTCATCCATTGTTGGAACATTTTCCTTATCTCAACCATTTCTTCTGGTGTAGGTTCTTTCATTTTGCTTGTTGTTGTACCCTTTTATTATCTTTCTCTGGCTTTGTAGCTGTTGCCTAGCTCCAACTAGTGATTGGGCAGAATTTATTGGCCTTCCAATCGCTAATTAAAGCCCCACGTTGGGCGCCAATTTGTAATAAAATAATAAATAAGTTGTATTGTAATGTGTTTTGAAGATATAAACTATTGTGGAGTATGTGACTCCGATGTAATCAAGTCCAATGTAATATGTTTAATTGGTGTGGCTCTCGACGTCTTACTGGCCTGAAACACTTCCTTAAGTTTCCCAGCTGGTCGAGTCCCAATGGTAGCAAGACCGGTCGAGTAGCGTAAAGTTGATGAAGAAATATATATGCTCAGCTTCACCGAAAGTTTCAAAACAAAAATTATTGTTTTGAAGAAAATTAAAAAAAAAATTATGTTTATAAAAAAAAATAATAAAAAAAAATTTTTAATTTTATTAATTAATTAATTAGGATCAATTAATTAATATAGGGCTGTGAAGTTTTAAACAGTGTAATGCTCTTCTGAAAATTTTTATTAAAGTTTTAGTATAATTTAAATAATCTATCACCACTCATAAGACTGTCTGTAAACCAATCGATATTTGTTTACCTTTCTATTTTTTAGGTTATCTTCACTTACGGGTGGTAAAGTCCTTGTAGATTATCAATTAGAATTATATTATTGGTAATTAGTATTATTGAAGAAATAAAGAACTATTAAGTATTGAAAAGTATTAATGTTTTATTAAGTAACAGCAATATTGACTCTTATCGATTAGTATCGATTCTCAGGATATCGAAAAAAGTTACAAGTATATGTTATAAAAATTATATAGGGTTCTTTAAACAGCCAGTTATTACCAAAGTCAGAGAAATCGGGCTAATATTTAAAAAGTATAACGTTACAATCAAATTAATAGTTATTAATAAACACAGACATTGAATAATAAATTGTAAATATAATAATTGTTTTCACCAAACAGCTGTGCTGAACCAAGAAGAGGCACTGGGATTGTCAAAGAAAGATGGCTGCCGTCAAGTCGATGAAAATGTTGCTCGTTGCTGCTGCATTCCAAATAATGTATTTTGACGCAATATTTCTGTTCTCGTGTCCGCAAATCTCTTGTTATATGTTGTGTAGTGACTGGTGTAGTGATTCTGGGTTGTATTTAGTGTATCTGTATAATTATTAGTTCAAACACTTTCTCCGATTCCGTCACTAATTTGGTTTAATGTATTATACAGTTTTCTAGTGTTTTATGGTGTTTTTCGGAGTAGATTTATATTGTTCTGTGTTATGGAGTGTTACTTGATCGTTTCTGTTATAATATGATAGTTTCAGAAGTATTTTACAAGTCACTCGCGATTTCACAATAACTCACTATACACTCGCTTGTATGACGATTATAGGTTAGGTTATCCACGTTATTAAACGTATATCATGTTAACCGTTCAACTACCAATAATTAACTAACTGTTTCCTCCAGTTTCAATTAAACTCTTAGCCCATATAATATTATCCTTAACATTGTTCAAATATTTTTCACATCCTGTATGCACTTTTACATTTTCACTATATGAATGCCTATACTTTGGTTATTTGTCAATTTTATTCACTAGATTTGATTTAAATTAATCTTTCAGTTCATTCTGGTTATTTTCAGATTAAATAATGCCATTTTATAGTGTTTTCTGTCCAAAAAATAGTAATTTCACTTTCAGTTTGGTATACTCTGTTTGGAAGTCAAAACATTAAAATTTACTTCCTGTCATTATATAAATTCAGCCATTTTATCAGTTATATTTAATATTAATAATTCTATATTGTATTAAAAGGTTCCTATTCCCTTATTTTCTGGTAATTAATTGAATTAGTTGTATTCTGAAACATTATTCTGAAATATATGACTCCCATGTCTAAATTTCTGAGTTTAGTCATTTTCGTTTTTATTCATAATTCTGAATATAATTTATTAAAATCTCTCTAAATGGTATGTGTAATTATATGGCATGATCTCAAGTTTATTTTGTCTAAACCCCTTTTGTTTATTTGCTTTTAAATTAGTAATTTCTCTGTTTTGATGAAGTTTGGTTTCCATTCTTTTGGCCTATGATTTTTTAACAATTTTTCTTACAAAATAATTTACAAACAATATATGATGTGTGATACCCTCTCTGACTTTTACAAATAGTATTATAAATTAAACATGTTTTTAGATTACACAAAAACAATTAGTATTGGTTACAATACAAACAATAGTTAAAACAAATAAAGAACATTTTTTTTAAAATAAATGGTTGTCTTCAAATCAGACATTTTGCAACAAAATTCCCATTTCCAACATGTAAATATGGTTTACAACAAAGGTTTTGTACTAACTAACATCTTAATTACTCTCTACTATTTACAAGTGGTAATTATTTTTATAGTTCTGATGTTAGTTGTTTCAGACCCAAACAAATGGCCTTATATCTAATACATTTTTAAACACTCCTGTACTATATACATAAAAAACCTTATATTTATATTCTTATTTCTAACTATTATTATAAGTAGGATTCTACAGTTTTTATACTGTCTTTTACATTGTCTTTGGGGAATTGTACCCTGTCATTAACAAATAAATAGTATGAACCGTTCAAAAAGCACTATGAAATCTGTTTTTCTTTTTTCATGTAAAACAAAAATGTTATTTTAAACAGAATCATGTCTTATGAACAACATATTGACACAGTACACATTTTAAGTCATTGAAAAATGCATATTTCATTGCATCCAATGTTTGTGATTGCCAAGAATGAAACACAAGGTTCATTTTTTATAATACCCAAAACTATCACTGGTTCACTTTCACTTATATATTATGTTAATGCTAAATGGTCGTATAGTCTTATCAACATAATAAATTGGTTAGCGTTTTTCAATGGAGATTTGTTCCATGGGTACTATATTATTGTTTCATCTTAGTTCACAGGAAACTTTTACTTTATACACTCCTCTCTCTTAAATTTGTATACATGTGGTTTTTTTTTTATTTCGTTATACTTTTATTTTTAAATATTTATTTTGGGGATATAGGGATTTGGGTGTCTTTTATAAGAGCATGACATCTTCTTCAGGATGCTGCCCTCTTCTTCTTTCTTCAGTCTTCTTTTCTCCTGCCTTCTGGGACTGGTATCTTCTCCATCTTCTTCTTGTTGCCATCAGGTTTCTTGGGATCTTCTCCATCTTCTTCTTTATTACAGAAATACACAACCTGTATTGGTTGATCTTGGCTTATTTTAGGGTTTCTATTCTATTTATTCTCCCTCGTTGTGGGTTTGGTCATATTGTGTACTGCTTTGTTATTTACTATTTTACCTTCCTGGGTTATACCTTGAAAACCTTTGGTTATGAGACTGGTCTTGGATGACTCATCACTAGTAACTCCTTTTATTTGTACTTGTATTTTCTTTATAATAATGATTTCTTTCCACAGTTGATATGAATTAATCTATTTATATTAGACTTAATGCTTTCTTCCAAATTTAAATATTATAACTTCATTATTCTAATGATCAATTGCCATTCAATATTATGCAAACATCTGTCACGCTACATCAATTGAACATAAAAATTGCCCGAATTGTTTCATATTAAACTGTATTAATTTATATTAAATTATATATAAATAAATATGTAAGAAATTCGTATAAATCGTTTGTTATGTATATTATGCTCTGTGCAAAGTCGATAGTAGCACTTCACATGGTAGCTATTAGAATTTTGTTCCCATCAGCTGTTCAGTTGCCGTATCAGATACGTAGTTTTTATAAGTTTGGTGGGTTTATTTTTATTCCACCTTAGTGGTTTGAAATACATGATTGATTGTTATTACAAACTTGAATATGCCGAAAAAACAAAAGCAGTTCAAATACAAGTGTTTAGAAGTAATGTGCCACGCTACAATCAGGCACGATAAATGGCTAGAACACTGCAAAAAGAAACATGCATATAAAGTTAAAAATAAGTTAGATATAAAATACAAAATTATTGAATTCAAGTGCAGTGGTGAAGATCAGTGGAAACCTTATATTAATGACAACCTTCACGCTGAAAGTGAAAAATTGAAAGAATCGATCAGGTGAGTTTACAAAAGTTACATAGGCCTATAAACTTTAATCGGTTTTTCTTTCTATAATATTTTCATAAGGCATAGCACTTTTTCATTATTTTTTTGTATCAGGCGGTTGAAACTTTTTATAAAGTTGTGGCAGGAAAATAGAATTTTAATAAATAACTCACAAAATGTCTTGAAACTTTACACCGCTGAGTATTTCAGTCACACCTGAATTTTTATGAACATAACCTCAAACTGAGTTCGACATCCCCTTAATTGTTTGAAATTTTAGGGTCGGTTTTTAGAAAAATTTTGAAAAACATTCAAATTTACCTACTTTTACACGTGTTCTTATGTATGAGTTGTTAAAGTATACCGAAAGTATGTGTAATTCTTTTTGTAAAAGAATAAAATATTTACTGAGTAGCTGTACCACAGTCTGTTACAAAAGATTCTATAGAATCAGCAACACTACTTCCTTCAACTTCAACGTCTGGCTCTTTGAAACTACCGGCAGCCTTTCCTAGCTCAACAGAGCAACATGAAGAAATTTCAGTCACCTTGCATGAACAATCAGCGTTTCAAGATTATATTGATCCTTCAATTTACAGTAATAAGAAAATACAATCTGAAGATATTGAACTTGCGCTTAAATTAGAAAATCAAAAACTTGAGTCAACATTCCAATTTCCATCTCACAATAGCAGAAAATTTTTACTTAAATGGTGTAACTATGAACTTCCTGATGGTACAGTAAAAGAAAGGTCATGGCTTGTATATAGTAAGTCAAATGACTCAGCCTATTGCTTACACTGCTTACTTTTTGCATTGCCAAACCAACACACTATATGGTCTTCAGGCACAGGTTATCAAGGATGGCGGATGGGTAATGCTCTACGAGACATAGAACTTCATGAAGCGTCAAAAGTCCATTTAGGTTGCCAAATAGCTAGACGGCAGTGGTTATCAGGAAAACATGTAAATAGCTCTTTATGTAAAATGCGCAATGAAAATATACAGCATCAAAGAGAAGTTCTTTCAGTCGTGATCGACTGCTGTAAATATTTAGTTATAGAAATGATAGCATTTAGGAAAAACACAGTTCTTGATGGAAAGCTACTGAATCTTTTTAAGCTTATAGCTAAACACAATCCTGATGCTAGACTTTATTATGACAAAATTGAAAAAGCAAGACAAACCGGAGCGAAACTTGGATAAAACCTTTTGAGTTACAGGAATATATTTGATTTGATCACAGTTATGAATAATCTTGTTAACTTAAATTCTTTGTAAAATTAATGAAAGTAATAAAAATTCTGTGATAATGGATTCAACACAGGATGTGAGCAAACGTGAAGTAACAACTGTGATTGTTAGATACGTAGAACACAATGAAGATTGCATAAGGCCCATTGAAAGAGTGATTAAAGCATTCACTACAGCAGATACAAGTGGTGTCAACTTAAAATTGATGTTAATGAAAACATTAAAGGATATAGGTCTTAATTCTAAGCACATTATTGGTCAAAGTATGGATGGAGCTTCAAATATGAGAGGCGCTCTAGCTGGACTAAAAACTCTCATGCAGAAAGAGTCTAATACTGTTTTTATGTGTGGTGTACATCACACAGATTTTCACTGGTTATAGAGCAGTCTATAAATATTTGTTCTGAAATAAAGGATCTGTTTTTAGTCCTCGAAGAACTTTATCGCCTGTTCAGTTCTGGGCACAACAGACACGATGTACTGGTCAATAAAATGTCTGAGAAAGAGAAAAGTGGAAAGAGAAGAAGATTAAAAAGGGTACAAACCACTAGATGGGAAAATAAAGCTGAAGGCGTAAAAGTTATTCTGGTATGTTACAATGAGGTGAAGCAATCTTTGCTTGAGTTACAAAATCCTAAATATTTTGACAGTGAAACCAACACGCTGGCAAAAGGGATTCTAAATAACCTGAACAATCATGAAACCATCATCGCTCTCCATGTGGCTCATACTGCATTTAATGTTATGCATCCAATCACAATAAGCTTACAAGGTATGGTTTTGGATTATGGTGGTGTACAAGCCATAATAAAAAATGTCAAAACTCAGATTAGTAACTTGCTAAATGATAAGAAATGGTCTAATGTAATGTTTAAGGCTGAAGAGTTCATAAAAAATTATGATGTTCACATCCAGCTCCAAAAAGAGTTAGAAAAAGGAAAAGGTTTATTGATGAATTGGGTTTAGATGAACCTATTATCGACATTAACAACAAACTGAAAATTGAATTGTACCTATTTTAAGTTGCTAGATTCACTCTATGCTCAGCTTGAAGATAGATTTTCTGACCATAGCTTAGACATGGTAAAAGAAATGAGTTATTTTACACATACAGGAGTTTTGGCAACAATAGCAAATAACATTTTTCCTGAAAATATAAAAACCCTATGTGAATTTTATGATTGGGACAACAGGATTGTAAGTGAAGACTTAAAAACATTCAGTGAACTGTATTTTGCCACTCATACAAGTATACCAATTGATGATTTGATTCCTCATAAAAATGATAGACCTACAGAAACAACTCAGAAAGGGGATCATGGTGGAGGAAAATCTAATATGGATGTTGACAATGAGTCTGAAAGTGAAGAAAAAAATGAACAGATCAAGCGTTTTTGGGTTACAAACGGTTTTTTGAAGCCTTATAGATCTTTGTTCAATTTTTTGGGCTTTAAAAGCCTGAAAGTTGTTTATACAACTTTGCTATCTTCGGCCGTAACTAGCTGTTCGGCTGAAAGAGCTATGAGCAGAGTTAAAATAATAAAAAGCAGGCTTAGGTCTGCAATGGGAGATGCATGGCTTTCGAATCTTATGGTTATAGCTTCCGAGAAAGACTTATTAGAGTCAATTTCTAATGAAGAAATAATTGATGCCTTTTCTTTATCATCATCGCAGAGGAAAAAGTTGCTGTGCCGAATATAAGTTAAAGAAATTAGGACATCAAACCATTTTTTTTCGCTTTTTCTTCTTTACAATACACTTTGTTTATATTTTATTCCTTTTTTTATTAATTTATTTGTTTAATTTCAAATGAAAATTTATTTTGAGATTGTACTATTTTTAGCTTTACCTTATTTGTAATAAAACGCTTACTACATGAAAATTTTCTTGTAAATACCTTTCCTTGGTGGGGGGGGTATTCATCAGGTTTAGGGGGTGAGTCTTCAAGTTTAGGGGGGTGGGCACCCATGACTAAATGATGGTCTGAAAAGACACTACAATCCCAAATAAGAGTTAAAATAACTGTACACTTTGTAGTGCCATATAGAGGTCATATTAATGACCAAAATACCAAGGAATAACAATATATTCCAACAAACAAAGACAAACAGTAGTTGTAACAACTCAATGTTTACAACTGGGGCAATACAGAAGTTACCCAGATACCTTTTATTATAAATAATTTGTAAATACAATTAATAGACTCTTAGGCTAAATCAATGGTAGCATAAGAACTATATTTTGTCAATAGATATAAGTAACCAATAAGTGAGAAGTGTTGAAGGACTTGGAAGACATGCTCACAAGGAGATATGATTGCCATTAAATAGTTTTAATTTAAGAATAAATACAATTAATAGTGAATAGTGTAATGTGATAATCTCAAACATTAACTCCCTTAATAATGAACGAAAGCACACCATGCGTTGACTCTAAATAAAGAGCCAAATGTTACCAATACAGTGATAAGCTTAGATTTAAAATCTATGCCATAATAAGAAAGTTATTACAATTATAAAATATTTGTGTCAATTCGAGAAAATGTTTATATTCTCAAACCCAGACTCCCCACGCTAATAACAACAATTAAAATATTGCGCGGAGGGGGTATGTGCATCAAATTAAAGATCGTCAACCAATCAAATCCGAGCCAATTTTACAACGGTCACAGAACGGAATGGCAGATTCAGATGCCATTTTGAGACACTTTTTAATCAACCTTAGAGGAGAGCAGACGGCTACTCGACACCAAAAGAAATCAGCTGTTTACATAATTTGTGTGCGACACTGTTGTCAACAAAGCAACATAACCTAAATTTGTGCCAACATAACTACACTATTATTGAAGATGTTTTAAGTGTAACAGTGCGTTAATAAGGATTGCTAAGTGTATAATCCATAGCAATTCCGGGATTTAAAAAAGGGAGTACAGTGATTTTCTCAAAATTAGTTAAGAATTTGAAAAGACGATATAATCGGACAACATTCTAATAATGTGTACCAAATAAAGTATGTAGGTCATTGTGCCTTATTAATATTATTCAATCAACAGTACTAATAACAATTCTCAACTTAATTTGAATATTTCAGTATTAGGAATTTTGCAAACATTAATCATTTATTATGTATGAATACTGACTGTGATATAACCACAGCTGATTGAAGTTGTTGTTTAATAAACCTAGATCAAACTAACAAGCATTCATAAGCGATTGAGAATTGTCGACTGTCTGAAGCAATAAACGAAAGTTAATGAAAAATGCAGATGATATTTATGTTTTGTAATTTAGGGAGAGTCTACTACTACTACTACTACTACTATTTAAATATTTTTGTCTATTATAAATAAGAAGCTAATGTTGTTAAGCTATATAAATACTTACAACTAAACAATTACCTTTTATAGAGTCAAATGATGATTCAGATGTTTCACTCAACAACACTGTTTCGAAATATTATTTTATTGTTCATATTTTAAATGTTTTATCAAGAGTTCTTTTAACGTTAACAAACGTTCTTTTAAATCATTTATTGTCGGTTGACTAATAGTTTAGTTAACCTAAAATGTCCAAAGCAGACATGGTTATAATTTTAAATGTTAAATATTAAGAGATGGTTGAGTTGTAATCATCCTCAAACTGCCTGGTAATGGTAGAGTAAGAGTTCTAGTAAATTATTTGGTATTCTGTAAGCTAAAAGAACCCATATATATATAACCAAAAAAGCATTTTAACCACACACTGATGTTGTAGATCAGTTATACCACCCTGAGACAATTTTTATAAAACAATTAGCTAATTAATATAGAATATAGAACTTTCACTTGTGAAACTTACTTGTTTTTCTTTCCGAACGCGTTTCGGCGTGGTGTTCGCCTTCGTGAGCAGTTTGAGACAGACTGGCCAGTAACACGTAACGGTTTTTGTTTGGAAGGTTTAGTGGGGGTGGTGTGTGGAGGAAGGGGATTGGCGCGGGGATCCAAATTATTGTTAGTTTTATGTATAATTGTGTCAAACAGTGTGTGTGATTTATAGTTTAATTGGTTGTTAAGTATGTTGTTTGGTTGTGTTTTGTAGTGTCTGTATATTTCATATTGTTCTTCTGTGTTAAGTTTTTGACTTGTGGGTAAGTAGTGTAATATCTCAAGATTAGTATCTATGTTGGTGTAGCTGTGGTTTTTTGCGTGTGTATGTGTGTGGCAAATGCAGAATGTATATTGTTGTTGGATAAAGCTTTTAGGTGTTCAGAGTAACGAGATGAAAAAGATATTCCCGTCTGGCCTATATAGAAACTATTGCAATCATTACAATTTAATTTGTAAACATCTGTTTTGTTGTATTTGTCTATGTCCGTGTTAGTATCATTGATGTGTTTTTTTATGGTATTGTTTGTTTTGTATGCTATTTTGTACTTGTGTTTCCTGAATGTGTTGGCAATTTTGTGTGTGTTGGAGTTATGGTATGTGAGTGTGATGTATTTATTTTGTTGTGTGTTGTTGGTATTTAGGGTTTTGTTGTTTTTGTTTATGATGTGTTTGGGAAGTTTGTTTATTATATTAGGGTTGTATCCGTTTTTTATTGCTATATATTTGATTGTGTTGAGTTCATCGTTATAGTCCTGTTTACTTAATGGTATTTTAGTTAGTCTATGGAGCATGTGGTTGAAGGCCACATGTTTATGTTGTGTTGGATGGTTTGATGTGTTGTGTATGACCATGTCAGTTGTGGTTGGTTTTTGTATATTTTATAGGCGTGTGTATTGTTTGTTTTAAAGTAATGGATGATATATTACTTTTATTCAATGGCAATACAAGACAGGTTGAAAACTTCCACAAATACATAAACAAAATACACCACAAACTAAAATTTACACTGGAAATAGAACAAAATAACAGTATAAATTTTCTGGACCTAACAATTAACAAAACAAATAGTACAGAAAATAAACAGGTTTTGTCTGAAAGTAAATCACTCCTTGCTTCAATTTTAATCGAAAAACAACCTAAACAATTTGTAGAGCACATTATAGCAAGACTGAGAGACGATGAAGTGACAAGCGCTGTAAAACAAGACGAGCTTATTTTAAAATTTGGATTGCTATTATACGACAAATATGGGATTACACACGCCGAGATGACACGACAACATATGAGACAATTGGGTCGCTTAGTTACTGAACTGAGAGAGTACGATCCTAATAAATCCTCTTTGGCAGAATGGGTATTTCCATCCTGTTTTGATACTGTAGTTGACACAGTTAAAAAATTATGTAAGGTACAGGAACTACACAACAAATCAATGCGGCCAACTTTTGGGATACCATCCCTTGTTTAGGTCACCATATCAGAAAATGTATTTCCATAGAAAAGGGTTCGGCACTTAGAAAATGCGACAGAAATCGTTGTGAAACTTTGAACTGCTGTGTGCAACTTATGGATTTAGAGTGGTCGACAAGAATATCATCAAGTGCACTAGCAACACTCTACACAAAGAAAATGAACGCGTCCAACCTATTGCCTTTGACTGAAGACTTAGTAAAATTTAATAATTTTATTGAAAAGGAAATTAAAAATATAATGTGTGTCCTAACACAGAATGATAAAATTGATTGGAAAAGATTATGTTCTTTAACATTAGCGAAGATTATTCTTTTTAATAAAAGACGTTCTGGTAAAGCTTCAAGAATGAAAATAAAGGATTTCATGTCAAAGCCGGATTTGAAACATGCAGGACTACAGGATTTTAAAAATTCGTTAACTGAACTTGAAAGAAAAATATCTGAGCGTCTTTGTGTTGTCGAAGTGATGGGGAAGAGAGGTAAGAAAGTGCCAGTGTAATGCACCGCTTGTTGAGAAGGCCGTAGAATTGTTGATAGAAAAAAGATACGAAGCTGGTGTCATAAAAGAAAACCCATAGCTTTTTGCACGTTGTGGAGGGTCACAAGAGCATATAGGAGGCCATGATTGTATTAAAAACCTAACTAATGAAAGTGAATTAAAATTTCCAACTTTAATCAATGGAACAAAACTGAGAAAGTATATAGCTACTCTTTGCCAACTATTTAACTTGACAGAAACTGAAACTGACTGGTTAGCAAGGCATTTAGGACACGGCATAAGAGTACATCGAGAATTTTACAGACTTCACGAGTCGACAATTGAGACTTCTAAAATAAGTAGACTATTATTAGCTGCGGAGAAAGGGAAGGCACAAGAGTTTGCAGGGAAAAAACTTCATGAAATTCATTTGAGTGGTAAGTTTTGTTTACTTATATTTCAGAGAAATGTTTATTAATTTACATTTTTACTCTAGAAATAATACAAACAATCTGATAATTTAGAATAAACTGTAATTACAAAGCATTTGTCTCAACGTTGAACTGTTCTTATTATCATATTACATTATAGGTAATATAATATGTAAAATCTTTGATTTATATAAACTGGTTGTCGCAAAAAATAAATTTATTATTAATTGTGGTAAAATCTAATTACTTTTGTTATTATTTTTTAATATAAAGGGAAATGATATTTGATCCATACATAGCGTTAGAGGTTTGAAATATTGTCCAAACATAGCGTACAAAAGAGACATGGAAATGTTATGTATAAACACAGAATAGCACTTAGTAATTTAGATAACCTTGAATTAAGAAATAATGAATTAGTTTTTTGTACAAATATTATATCGAAAGTAATAAGAATAAGTTTAGTTTAAAAGATTCAGATAATTACATAGTTAACAGTTTAAGACAAAAAATTAATTCAAATAGTTTAGTGGTTTGCAAAGCTGATAAAAGTAATACTACTACAATATTAAATAGGAACGAATATATTGAAAAGATAGAACTTCTCTTCAGGAATGGCAATTTTAAGATATTAAATGATCCCACTAATAAGTTTCACAAACAGATAAAATCACGTATTAAAAGTTGCTCTAATATAAAGGGAAATAATATTATAGATTACAAGTAAGTTTTAAATTGTAAATTAAAAGTAATTAATTTACAACAAATGCTTATTAAATTAATTTTTAAATATGGAAACTGCATGTTGCATTACTTTACTTTTTTCATAGAAATATTACGTTTGTTTTGTATAAATGTTCAGTGTTGCCGATTTTCTAGTCATAGATATTTCATTATTGTTATTATATTTCAATATTACTATCTATTAGAGCGATTCAAAGTAAAGATACATAATAAACAATCAAAAACTAAGCATCCTAATCATCCATCGTATGATTGCACACACACCTTATAATATTTTTATATTATTTATTTATATTTATTCAGCCACTCCTTTAAGTTAGCATAGTGAATAAATGTATTTTAGATTTTTCTGACGACAATTGCGACGATGACGTCGACGGCAGTGATGATGATGGTGATTACGATAATGATGACAACAACAAAAAAGAAACACATAGCGATGACAACGGCAATGATGATGATGACGATTACGATAATGATGACAGTAACAAAAAAGAAACACATAAGGGAAGAAAAGCTAGAACAAAAATAGTTACAGGTAATAAATGCAATTTTATATTTTTAAATTGAAATATTTGTGTCTGACAAAAATGTAGCTGTTTTTTTGCAATACCTATAGCTAAATATTTTAATTCATTTTTAAATGCAAGTTTACTTTATAACAAACAAGTGTACAAAAGTAAAACATTATGTATAAAAGCAGTATCCACTTTACAAATAGCCTATTACGGTCAAAGTAATGTAATTCAAACATACATTAATTAATCTAACTGTCTTGTAAGCTGTTGGAGCTTTTAACTAAAAAAAAATTAGTTTCTTACCAAATTATTTTATGTTTATTAACTCATTTATTGTTTAAAAGTTATTTGTTGCAGTGAGACGACCATGGAGCCGTAATGAGGCTATGGCAGTCTTAAAATATTTTCAATATAAAATTAAAACGTAAACCGTCCCCAATAAGGAGGAATGTTTAAAGTGCATTGATGCGTCGAAGGATGCACTGATACACCGCAGGTGGAGGGATATCAAATATTATGTGTACAACTATATAAAGAAAATAAATAAATTGCAAAATGCTCACTAAGAGATCTGTCTAAAAGAAAGTGTCTAATTAGCACTAAAAAGAAAAATTAATTACTTCAGTCTAAATAAAATGAACGCTAAGTGAATTTTCTTAAATACAATAATCATCTCAGATTTAAAATCAGTAATAATACAAGAGCGAACAGGCATACTTCTCATAATTCTCATCATATTCATAATTCTACTCATTATTATTTATCATAAATAATAAATAAAATATTAAACAGTTGTATACGGAAGTAGGCTACGATGTAATCGCGATAAATCTTATGTTTAGATAGAACGTAGACACAGACATGAAGTACAGGAAAACCGAGCGTCCCACGGTCAATGGTAATCATTGTATTACAATCACTAGTATGCAGTGGCTAAGTTCAAGTCTGATATGCAGGTTTTAAAAACAAATGGGAAAGATAACACAATTATTAAAATTGTAGTAATCTTATTTCTGAGATGGTTGTTCTATTAGAAATTTTTTTCAGTACTAATAGTTTATTTACGTCTAAATAACACTGTTTTAAAAAGTTCTTTTTTATGTATTTTTAATATATATCTTGAGTCATAATCTTTTGTTTTAAATATTTTTATATTATTTAACAATTAACAAGAGCATTTACCTTTTACTGTTATATTGCAATCATGAATTTGATGTTGATTCATTCAGTTTGGATGTCATTATAGCTTTTATTCAGTGACTTTTGTGCTATCTTGTTCTTGAAGTTGAAGTCCTTAAAATAATATAAATGTGCTGAGAGCGACGTATACTTGATCTTATGTCGATAGTTTCAGTCATAAATAAATAAATGTGTGAGCTACCTTATCTACCTTACTGCCTTGTATGATGTGAATTGTTGAGGCCTATGATAGGACACATAGGTAGCATTATTTTTTCAGCAGTAGCATTACTGTATTTTGCGGAAAACTGCTTTCATTTTGGATGAACAAAGTGTACACCATTTTGGCCAAAGTTTACACAAACTGATGGTATTTTATTTCATACATCTGTTTACAAGGAAGATGTGACCATATAATTTATATAATAAATGCAGTCGTACCACCTACAAGTCCCTTAGCAATATCTTTGTCTGATAGCAATATTATTTTATCTCCCACAAATATTAACAATTCTTTAGGCAGTCCTCCTGTCTTATTAACATCAGATTGTATAATATCATCCAAATTAATGTTAACAGTTTTACATGTTGCATCTACAAACTGAGTTGTTTTCTTTTACCATTTGTTATCCCTTTGGTCCTAAAGTGAATAAGTACTGCTTGATGATTTGTGGGAAATACTATACTTAGAACCTATTCCATTGGTAGCCAAGATATTTGCATGGAGACATGTTCAGCTCTAAGATCTTCACTTAGTAAAGCATTGAGTATATCAATGAAGACTGTACTTCCTTGTTTTTGCATATTCTCTGTTAAACAAATGTCGTAAATGTGTTGTCTTTGCTAAGTGATAAGGCTGATTGTCAAATGATATTTGTAACACATCATTACGGTCAACTATCAGGCTATAAAGTATGACATGTTTATACCTTATAATCTAAAATACCATAATCGTATATTGTCGTCTGCAATGTGTGCATTGAAAATTTTAGGTTGGTAGGTAATTGGCATGTGGGTGAACAATTGATTTTCACACCTGCATGGAAACGGTTTATATTAAATGTATATTACACCTAATTTCCTACGTGTTTGTTGTCTACGTAACAAATGTAATATATTTGCGGCACTAATTCTTGCTTATTGTTTTATATACTTCATATAAAATACATTAAGGCGCTTACACTAGTTTATAAATGCAACCTTAAATATAATGTGTCTAGCAAAATTACAGTGACTTTTATTGTATAAAGGACCTTGATTCCATTTGGATTATTGGGTTCAACGCAACACGCTGTGAGTTATGAGTCTGTGGTGTTCCTTGTAATAACCTTAACAGAGAAAAATAAAATGCAAGTAAATTTTAGAAACGAATCTTTAAATGTGCGGTGACTGTCCAACCCAGTGACAGGAAGCCTGCAGGTAAGTAAGGACTAAGAGAAGACAAAAGTGTGGAACTACTGTTATAGAGACAATCAATGGACAAAGCAAATTTTTATGCCGAGTACAGTGAAAGACAACAAAATATGCTATTTTATAACTTCTCATCCTTAACACTTTTAGCTACACCTGTGACAAAAAAATTAATTTTGATATTGTTCTAAAAAGAGATTATCTAAACATCAGTCGGATACAAACATCAGATAAACATATCTTTACTCATGTACTTAGGTACTTTATTAGCTTTTAAACAACCCATTTGAACTATGGAATTGTTTATTTACTATTACAATTGTTTATTTTTACACACATTTTAATACATGGAATTTTTTTACACCGTTTTACACAAAAATGATATAACTTACATGGAAGGCAGAAACATGGTATATAAACTTATAAAACCCATGAATAAAAACGAGAGATGCTGGGGATATTAACTTTATAAAAGAATATCAATGAAAAGAATAGGCTTACTATAAAAAGCTGTGATATGATGAAAATGTTGTAGACAAGTGAGTCTAAGAATTTCTTTATTTTATTATCGACACAGTTTCCTCTGTGCAACAATAAGTCTCTTCTGAGCAGCAATTGGTGTCAATTCTTTCTCGCAAAACACAACGCAGTGGACCAAAATACCCGCACCACTGACATTAGGTAACGCCAAGGTCACACGCAATACACATCTACACCACATTTAATAACACCGACATAGCTTATTCCGTGGAAAACTGGCATACGTTCTTGAAGTCTATAAGTAGTAAGTTGGTGTTTATATATTTTGTCATTCTTTTTTAAAGAAGCTGTTTCAATGTGGAGGCATAATCTATACAAGATTAACGTGCACGAAACCCATATTCTCATATTGGTTTTCAAATCTTGCTTTGAAAAATTTGCATATAAATTTGAGATGGAACTGGTTGCGCTTGCTCCAACACTGTAATTCGACAGTATCTTTTTTGCTCTTTTTTTTTGTGGAGGTTGGAAATACACGCAGTCTTCTATTCAAGAGGTAGCTGTTCACTTTTTAAAAAGTGATTGAAACAAGCCAAAAGGTCCAAAAGTAGGTCTGTCTCATTTTTAAAGAGCTTATACTGAGTCCATTTAGGCCTGTTGCCCGTTTCATTTTTCACAGTTTTTAGAGCATTCTTAACCTCGGTAACAGGAAATTTGTCGTCCTCAAACAACAACACATCAGAGAGATCAATCTTGTGGTCATTTAATATGAAAGTTACTTTCTAAATTTGTGTTAGTATTTCATAAAAAGCAAATTATTTCATACGTATTCCATAAATGCGCGCTCAGGGCGAAGAGGTAGAGAAATTTATGAATCTAGTAGAACGAAGTGTTTTTAAATCTTTTATGTAACATATCTATAATCTGATTAAAATTATTTTTGACTTTTCGGACTGCCAAGGGCCGCTCACTCAGCGATAAATAACTTAGAATTTATAATACCGGAGTAATAATTAAAGGGTGGAAAATTTCTGGGACAGGCACTGTTACCCTCAGTGACAAACGGTTGTTTAGGCTGTGAATGTTTATGTATATTAACAAAAAGCATACGTTTTTGGTAAACAACACAAGAGAAATAAAGGAATAAAACAAAAATATTTAGATTTCAAAAGGCATCCGTTTATACTGTTCGGAACGATCGTTCCGAAACGCGTGACAAAGCTACTAGAAGAAGTCACAAGACGGAATTGAAATAAGGGAATACATTAAGTAAATAAAATGTTGCCTGACGCGCACCTTGCATAGACCCCAAGAGTTGCCTCCACGCGCACCTTGTAGGCTATAAACCTTTTGAGGTTTTAAGTGAGCCTTCAAAATCCCTTGACCGCCGCGCGCAGTCAAAACTATAACTATAATAACCTGTAATGCAGTCAACGTGTTAAAAGAAATTATTCTCTATACCGTATAATGAAATGGAAATGAAAACCAAACTAACCTTAAATTTCTAATGGGATGGATTTAATGACAGGTTTACTACTTACGAGGGTGCCTGGACACCAAACATAAACAAACTTACAATACAAATAACGAAAAGTTGAGCTGTACTACAAAATAAGTAGGCTAACTTATAACTGTTTAATAATTTATTGTGTGCAATGTAAGAAGTTTTTAAACACTGAAGCAATTTAATCTGTGACAATGATTCCGATCACTTTAAATGATTTTGTAAGATTTAAGTTTAAATATCCGTAATCTTTAATTTACTTGGTACAGGCCTATGTGTACACGTGTTGAATACTATGTAACGATGACGTAACAGAAAGCAAGGGCCAATTTTATAGTTTACCAGTATCATTTCAAATTGAGACCAATACAGTTTATTTTCTTTTATTTCGACATTCAAAGGCGTATGCTATCAGACGGAGGTTTAGCTATTTTCGTATGTCATAAAGTCTTCTTATTTTGAAGTGTATAACCCAGAGTACTTTTAAAGCATCTAACCCGTGACGATACCTTCTGCTCATATTGCCTTGTTAAAACCAACGTCTCTAGAACGTACGTTACTACTGGAATATTTGTTACTTTGTACAGTTTTAAACGCTTTTTATGCTTAAAATATCTTACGTAATGTTCATATATGCTTTAACATTTTCTATAAAATTGCCCGATTTTATGGAGTAATTTGTTTCCACTATAATATTTCTTCATTAAAGATATTTACATAACACGTCATTGTTTTCCATTTTAGAACAGATACCCATAACCCAAATTGAGCTAAAATATTTGAATTAATATAACAGCTGCTTTTGTAATTATTCCCATTTGCCTAGAAGATAACGTTATTATCTCCATGAAACTAAAAAGTGAAAAATACTCCCCCCCATAGTTGAATTTGGAACTCTACTTTATATTTACATACTCTAAATAATTCATCAATACAATAATTTAAAAACGTAGATGACATTTGACACTCTCATCGCACCCTTTTGTTATTTGAAATGTTTCTCATCACTTTAATAGCCTATTATGATATAAGGTAGCAGTCGTTCCATCATGCAAACAGTAAATACACTCATAAATGCTCATACTTTTCTTGTATATATATTTTATATTATTTTATTTATTTTTTTTTACATGAACAGGCAAGCCGTAGACCACGCAAATATTATTTCCTTTTCTTCTCCTCCAGAAGGCCCTCATTCGCACACTATGCGCCGCCTTCTTTTCCACTGTCCACCCATTTCTCGTCTTCTTCTCACCGGAGAGAAATTCAATACTTTGAATTTTGTTTCTGCATGTATTTCTATCCATACAGTCGTTCAAGGAGATACCCAGTTTCATAATTTCCTCCTTGAGTTGTTTGGTGTCTCCGTTTAGAATGGAAAGTTGCCAAATATAGTTGAAAATTTTGTATTTAATCTGGACCGATCCATCCAAACCATATGTCCAAGGAATCTCACTCTTTTGCTTCGGAAAGCCGTTTCCAGATCTTCCAGATCCCTGTACAGCTCTTCTTTGGGTCTATGCCTGTACCCATCTTTAGTTTTCTTGAGGGCTATAAATTTTCTGAAGAATTCTTCGTTCAATTTTAAGAAGAGGTTCCAAATTTTGAAAGAACATTGTTTTCACTCCACACATGATCAACGGCCTGGTCAAAATGGCGGACTTTCACACTTTTGGAAAGGTTTTGCTTTCCGTTTATATTATTAATAACAATGTTTTGTTAGTATTCAACTATCATCATCAGATATAAAATTATATATAATATTTTATATCACAATCAATATAATTTTATATCTGATGATGATAGTTGAATACTTACTATCAAAACACTGTAATTCACAAAATAATAAAAAAAGTATTCTTGTAGAAAAATTTGTTAATATTAATAATAATATAAAACAGTAAATAATACACATTAAATTGCCCAAAAATACTCTCTGTTCTAAAATCTGTATAAGGCAGGTCCAGTTATACTGTTAAAATACATTGTTATGTCTGTAAAAATCTAAGTGGGTCTTGGTCTTGAATTTATGCTAAGATTACAACCTTTTCTCCATTACTTGTTATGACATAAAAATTGCGTTTGTTTCCTTTCTTAAACCCAGTCTGCTTACTGATATGAAAACACACAAAACTTATTTTAATCTTCTAGCCTATTTACTATTTTAGTATGAAGTTTGTGTTACGTTTGTGGATGGAAGACTGATTCCTCTATAATATTGGTTTTATTGGAGCCCCATTTTATACAATCAAAACAGTAAGCCGTATAAATATTTTTTTGTGGATTTCTTGCATTCAGCAGTACATATTGACAAAATGGAGTATTAGCATTGAAGTAGTTTCTTATACTTCAGCAGCTTCAATTTTGATATCACTATTGATATCAAACAAGGCGCACTATAATCTTTTGTGTCATCGAAAAGCATTTATTAACTCTTCCAAATCAACATTATGTAAACATACTAGGTACATTTTGTTTTGGTAAAACTCTCTTCATATCCGTTATGTCAGCGTTGAGTCTAATGATTTTCCCATACTTTCACGTATATACGTGCACTTAAATGCTACTCTCACCTTCACATCCGTGATAATTGTCTTCATTACACAATGGATAGCTGACTGATCATTATGAATGTAGGCCTAATTTTATAAAGTTACAAAAGACCTCTTTTATGCCTTTGCATCTTCTTTGTGTTTCAAACTAAGAATTTTATTTGCAGCAGTATGGGTTTGCCACATATTCGATACATTTGCTGCCTCTTATAAGCACATCCTCTTTCATATTCGTAAGCTTTAAACTTGTTTACTTTAGTCTTAGTTAACACTTAAAATTTATTAATAGCGATTACAATTTTAGAGGTAGAATTTGCTTCGACTTTAAATGAGAGTAAATTATCAAGACAAGCCTGTGAATAAGTTGCTGAAGGTAGCCAATCAACGTAAGCTATACTATCAATCGGAAAAGAAATCGAACTTTGTTTACTTTAATCGGATTAATCAATGTCGAGTAGTTTCAAATTCTATGACAGCGAATAGTGGCTTCAGGATATATTTTCTTAGTAAATTCATTTACAGAGTTTGTTTTTTATTTAAACTGAACAACGTAGATACACATATCACATAAATTACTTATATATTATATATAAACTATTACGTTTGCTTCAGCGGTATTGCTAATGTGTAATTTCGTAATCACTCTGCTACACTAAAATAAAAAAACCTTTATGTAACGATTGTGGCCTACAAAAAGATTAGCAACAAAAACAGATACAAATAGGTGGTAATAAAGCCCTATTTTAGTGTCTCCAGTGGCGCACCCAGGATTTGTTTTCGGGGGGGGGGGGGTTTTGAAAATTTAGAAACAAGGTGCACAATATTGGTTTTCCTCATTCTTTTCTTTACAAGGAGGGCTTTTTCCTGGAGAAACGACAATACGCAACTTATAAGGAACCAATGTCGCAAGAACAGGTAAAAATTAACTTTACTTCATAGAATTTCACTCATGTACGTTCCACCTGTAATGCTGCAAAGGCATACTGCACGTTTGAGAATCATACACACAATGTTTGTAAGAATTATGAGTTAAAATCATGTTAAGCACAGGCTTACTAATTTGCATATGCTTATTGAATAATTTAAATTAATTAATCAGTAGACGCCAACTTTATTGACATAATAATACAATAATATACACCTAGTTAAAATAATCACACATAAAGCAGTTGTGCACTTTGTAGTGGGGGTAAGGCGGGAAGTATGTTAGACACGTCAGTAGAAAAAGGCCTTTTGAAAATATTAGCCTTCTCCCTGAATGACGAGTCTACGTACGGAGCTTTTGATTTCTATTTCTATTTCGACACTACTAAACAGTAGTACATATGGACGTTTTGTAAGACGAAACAAGCAATAGATTCAACAGAGGTACCATACAAAGATTTAGAAAATGTTTAACACTGCAATTATTTTGTAAACAGTGATTTAGCATGTTGTGTCTATTGCGGTCTTTCTCCAGATCTTCTAGTCGAACCTAGACATCAACAAACATTGTATATTTTGAAGAACACAATAGTTTGTGTACATGTTACGATTCAGGAAAAAACGTAGTAATATTGGTAAAAATGAGCATCTGACGAAGCTGACGAAAACTAGTTCAAGCTACAAGGTGAAAGTTTAACATTTTTACCAATAAAAAATTAGTGTTCCGAGTCAGTAGTTATATATTTATAATTAGTTAATCAACGGACACGTAATGGTCAACAAAATCCAAGAATATTGTCAACATTATCCTGGCAACTTAATTTTTTTGAATAAGTAACATCAAAAGCAGGCTCGAATGTGAAATGACTGTGTGTTTAAAAAAACAACAGATGTAAATTGTCCATAAAGAACAGGAGAGACAATATTAATGAAAAAATTATACCAAAATTGTTTAAGTAATATGGCATGTAATTACTTACAACCAATTACAAATATTTAGCTCAATTCTTCCATCCCACTAATGTTTCCTTCGCTGTTTTTATAACTCGAATCGTCTTTACTGCTGCTATCCCGATATTTATTAATTTTGAAATGAACTGTCACATTATACACTCTTTGGTCTGATCTCACGTACTCTTTTCAATTTTCATGACATGGTCACATCTTGATGTGCAATCTATGAAAGAAATGCACTCAAATTCCTTTTTTGCCAAATTTCTAACACTGTCTATGGAAAATTCAAGTTTTTTCTTAGCACGCTTCTTCACGATTGCCTAAATCAGTTCCAGGATTAAGATCAGAAAGTCAAGATGATAGAGTGGAAGTTGTAAAATGTAATGTCCATGGTTTGCCAAAACAGTGGTTATTATAAGAGTTCTGTATGTTGGTTTACTTTGTTTAATTAGTGAATAGACCTCAGGTTAAGATAAATGGACTAAAGAAATCCCAGTATTCACTAACCAGTTAATCGTGTTTGTCGTTAATGATGCTGCAGGTAGATTTATATATTCATTGAAATTTTCAGCCACATTTGTCGATGAAAACGTGCCAAAAGCAATAGGAAACTTTCAATAGAATAACACAATAGAAAGTTAAGAGAAAATTACGGGAATTCAGAGAAGAACGGCGTCTATCCACGTTTATTTTAAATGACGTTGAATTCAGTTTCGTCTATGTAAACTATAGGCCGCCGTTCTTCTCTGAATTGCCGTAATTTTTTTATATATTTTCTCTTAAATTTGTAATGAGTTATTCTATTATAATTTCCTATTGCCTTTGGCACGTTTTCATCAAAATCTCATTTGACGAATAACGTGGCTCAGACTAGATGCACTACCATTATAATTAATGTATCTTTTAAAAATCGTTTAAATTACTTGAATGTTGGTGTTTCCCCTTATATGAATTGATATTCGTAAATAATTAATCGAATAGTACACTTGTCTAAATCAGTTTTGTGGCAAGTAATTTTTTATGGGAAGTACTGAAAGATTTTATGTCACCCATATACGCGGATGCTTCTTTAATAATTCTAAAAACACTACTTAGAGACACCGCACGCCTGACCTACCCTTTCCTGCAACTTTCTTTCTGATATTCCCTTATCTTTCGATTTAATAAATTTGTACATGTTATACATTATTTTCCGACTCTAACTATGCATGACTTTCCTTTGCACTGAAATTGACAGGCCACCCAGATTGATCTAGTTCACTCTCCAACAGTGGCGTAGCTAGGCTTTTTGGCGCCCGTGGCAAGGAGATCGTTGGCCGCCTCGCCTTCATAATTAAATGGGACCAAAAGAGCAAAAATTAAGACCTATCGAGTTAACAGAGTACTTAATAAATGCAAACGTGTTGATTTTTGTATGAAAGCACGTCCTGGAAACGTCTTAAGAATATTTGTTAAGTCAAAATTAAGAAATTACATATTATATTACCGGTATTCAGTTTGTATAGTAACAAATATAGACTATAAAAATGTAGTAATATAAACAATTTAAAATATAAATATATTCTAACAAACATGCAAATTCCTTGTAGGTCTAAAGCTCATCGTCAAAACAATATACTAAAGCAACGTAAAGTTAAACAAAGAACTACATTAAAAGTAATAATATGAATCACTTACCATTACATGTTAAAGGTTCTGTCTTATATTAATAACCACTTAATATTTATTTTCAATATGTAATAAATATTTAAAACGAGACATTTTAAAATGTAACTTTCCTGGTCTTAATTGCTGCAAAGTTGGTTATTAAATCACTGTAATCTAAAGACGAAGCAATGTTGCTTCCAATTGAAAGGACCGCTAGATTTGATAACCTGTCTTGAGATACTGTTGATCGTAGGTACGAATTAATCAATTTAAGTTTACTAAACGACCTTTCATAAGAAGACAGACACTAGTAAAGTACGAAACATTTTTAAAGCTGTTGCTACTGTTTTGTAGGCTTCTAATCCCATTGAAGAAATGTATTGTGGCATGAGGTGTAAAGTACATTTGTTCTCCGTTAACTTTTGCCCTTTTAATAAAAGTAAGATGTCTTTCATGTCACTGAACAATTCTTCACTGCTTAGGTCATGTTGATATAGTTTTGCAAGCACTGTACACTTAATTGTGAAAATTGTTCCTTAAAAGTCTCATTTGGCGTAAATATACATAAGACTCAAATTTACATAAGCCTTAAACAGTAAACTTGTTTACTTTAGTCTTAGTTACTACACTTAAAATTTATTAATAGCGATTACAATTTTAGAGGTAGAATTTGCTTCGACTTTAAATGAGAGTAAATTATCAAGACAAGCCTGTGAATAAGTTGCTGAAGGTAGCCAATCAACGTAAGCTATACTATCAATCGGAAAATAAATCGAACTTTGTTTACTTTAATCGGATTAATCAATGTCGAGTAGTTTCAAATTCTATGACAGCGAATAGTGGCTTCAGGGTATATTTTCTTAGTAAATTCATTTACAGAGTTTGTTTTTTATTTAAACTGAACAACGTAGATACACATATCACATAAATTACTTATATATTATATATAAACTATTACGTTTGCTTCAGCGGTATTGCTAATGTGTAATTTCGTAATCACTCTGCTACACTAAAATAAAAAACCTTTATGTAACGATTGTGGGCTACAAAAAGATTAGCAACAAAAACAGATACAAATAGGTGGTAATAGAGCCCTATTTTAGTGTCTCCAGTGGCGCAACCAGGATTTGTTTTCGGAGGGGGGAGGGGTTTTGAAAATTTAGAAACAAGGTGCACAATATTGGTTTTCCTCATTCTTTTCTTTACAAGGAGGGCTTTTTCCTGGAGAAACGACAATACGCAACTTATAAGGAACCAATGTCGCAAGAACAGGTAAAAATTAACTTTACTTCATAGAATTTCATTCATGTACGTTCCACCTGTAATGCTGCAAAGGCATACTGCCCGTTTGAGAATCATACACACAATGTTTGTAAGAATTATGAGTTAAAATCATGTTACGCACAGGCTTACTAACTTGCATATGCTTATTGAATAATTTAAATTAATTAATCAGTAGACGCCAACTTTATTGACATAATAATACAATAATATACACCTAGTTAAAATAATCACACATAAAGCAGTTGTGCACTTTGTAGTGGGGGTAAGGCGGGAAGTATGTTAGACACGTCAGTAGAAAAAGGCCTTTTGAAAATATTAGCCTTCTCCCTGAATGACGAGTCTACGTACGGAGCTTTTGATTTCTATTTCTATTTCGACACTACTAAACAGTAGTACATATGGACGTTTTGTAAGACGAAACAAGCAATAGATTCAACAGAGGTACCATACAAAGACTTAGAAAATGTTTAACACTGTAATTATTTTGTAAACAGTGATTTAGCATGTTGTGTCTATTGCGGTCTTTCTCCAGATCTTCCAGCCGAACCTAGACATCAACATACATTGTATATTTTGAAGAACATAATAGTTTGTGTACATGTTACGATTCAGGAAAAAACGTAGTAATATTGGTAAAAATGAGCCTATGACGAAGCTGACGAAAACTAGTTCAAGCTACAAGGTGAAAGTTTAACATTTTTACCAATAAAAAATTAGTGTTCCGAGTCAGTAGTTATATATTTATAATTAGTTAATCAACGGACACGTCATGGTCAACAAAATCCAAGAATATAGTCAACATTATCCTGGCAACTTAATTTTATTGAATAAGTAACATCAAAAGCAGGCTCGAATGTGAAATGACTGTGTGTTTAAAAAAACAACAGATGTAAATTGTCCATAAAGAACAGGAGAGACAATATTAATGAAAAAATTATACCAAAATTGTTTAAGTAATATGGCATGTAATTACTTACAACCAATTACAAATATTTAGCTCAATTCTTCCATCCCACTAATGTTTCCTTCGCTGTTTTTATAACTCGAATCGTCTTTACTGCTGCTATCCCGATATTTATTAATTTTGAAATGAACTGTCACATTATACACTCTTTGGTCTGATCTCACGTACTCTTTTCAATTTTCATGACATGGTCACATCTTGATGTGCAATCTATGAAAGAAATGCACTCAAATTCCTTTTTTGCCAACTTTCTAACACTGTCTATGGAAAATTCAAGTTTTTTTTTAGCACGCTTCTTCACGATTGCCTAAATCAGTTCCAGGATTAAGATCAGAAAGTCAAGATGATAGAGTGGAAGTCGTAAAATGTAATGTCCATGGTTTGCCAAAACAGTGGTTATTATAAGAGTTCTGTATGTTGGTTTACTTTGTTTAATTAGTGAATAGACCTCAGGTTAAGATAAATGGACTAAAGAAACCCCAGTATTCACTAACCAGTTAATCGTGTTTGTCGTTAATGATGTTGCAGGTAGATTTATATATTCATTGAAATTTTCAGCCACATTTGTCGATGAAAACGTGCCAAAAGCAATAGGAAACTTTCAATAGAATAACACAATAGAAAGTTAAGAGAAAATTACGGGAATTCAGAGAAGAACGGCGTCTATCCACGTTTATTTTAAATGACGTTGAATTCAGTTTCGTCTATGTAAACTATAGGCCGCCGTTCTTCTCTGAATTGCCGTAATTTTTTTATATATTTTCTCTTAAATTTGTAATGAGTTATTCTATTATAATTTCCTATTGCCTTTGGCACGTTTTCATCAAAATCTCATTTGACGAATAACGTGGCTCAGACTAGATGCACTACCATTATAATTAATGTATCTTTTAAAAATCGTTTAAATTACTTGAATGTTGGTGTTTCCCCTTCTATGAATTGATATTCGTAAATAATTAATCGAATAGTACACTTGTCTAAATCAGTTTTGTGGCAAGTAATTTTTTATGGGAAGTACTGAAAGATTTTATGTCACCCATATACGCGGATGCTTCTTTAATAATTCTAAAAACACTACTTAGAGACACCGCACGCCTGAGCTACCCTTTCCTGCAACTTTCTTTCTGATATTCCCTTATCTTCCGATTTAATAAACTTGTACACGTTATACATTATTTTCCGACTCTAACTATGCATGACTTTCCTTTGCACTGAAATTGACAGGCCACCCAGATTGATGTAGTTCACTCTCCAACAGTGGAGTAGCTAGGCTTTTTGGCGCCCGTGGCAAGGAGATCGTTGGCCGCCTCGCCTTCATAATTAAATGGGACCAAAAGAGCAAAAATTAAGACCTATCGAGTAAACAGAGTACTTAATAAATGCAAACGTGTTGATTTTTGTATGAAAGCACGTCCTGGAAACGTCTTAAGAATATTTGTTAAGTCAAAATTAAGAAATTACATATTATATTACCGGTATTCAGTTTGTATAGTAACAAATATAGACTATAAAAATGTAATATTTAAAATATAAAAATATTCTAACAAACATGCAAATTCCTTGTAGGTCTAAAGCGCATCGTCAAAACAATATACTAAAGCAACGTAAAGTTAAACAAAGAACTACATTAAAAGTAATAAAATGAATCTCTTACCATTACATGTTAAAGGTTCTGTTTTATATTAATAAACACTTAATATTTATTTTCAATATGCAATAAATATTTAAAACGAGACATTTTAAAATGTAACTTTCCTGGTCTTAATTGCTGGAAAGTTGGTTATTATATCACTGTAATCTAAAGACGAAGCAATGTTGCTTCCAATTGAAAGGACCGCTAGATTTGATACCCTGTCTTGAGATACTGTTGATCGTAGGTACGAATTAATCAATTTAAGTTTACTAAACGACCTTTCATAAGAAGACACAGACACTAGTAAAGTACGAAACATTTTTAAAGCTGTTGCTACTGTTTTGTAGGCTTCTAATCCCATTGAAGAAATGTATTGTGGCATGAGGTGTAAAGTACATTTGTTCTCCGTTAACTTTTGCCCTTTTAATAAAAGTAAGATGTCTTTCATGTCACTGAACAATTCTTCACTGCTTAGGTCATGTTGATATAGTTTGTCAAGCACTGTACACTTAATTGTGAAAATTGTTCCTTAAAAGTGTCATTTGTCGTAAATTTACATAAGCCTTAAACAGTAAACTTGTTTACTTTAGTCTTAGTTACTACACTTAAAATTTATTAATAGCGATTACAATTTTAGAGGTAGAATTTGCTTCGACTTTAAATGAGAGTAATTTATCAAGACAAGCCTGTAAATAAGTTGCTGAAGGTAGCCAATCAACGTAAGCTATACTATCAATCGGAAAAGAAATCGAACTTTGTTTACTTTAATCGGATTAATCAATGTCGAGTAGTTTCAAATTCTATGACAGCGAATAGTGGCTTCAGGGTATATTTTCTTAGTAAATTCATTTACAGAGTTTGTTTTTTATTTAAACTGAACAACGTAGACACACATTTCACATACATTACTTATTATTATATATAAACTATTACGTTTGCTTCAGCGGTATTGCTAATGTGTAATTTCGTAATCACTCTGCTACACTAAAATAACAAAACCTTTATGTAACGATTGTGGCCTATAAAACGTTTAGCAACATAAACAGATACAAATAGGTGGTAATAGAGCCCTATTTTAGTGTCTCCAGTGGCACACCCAGGATTTGTTTCTTGTGGGGGGGGAGGGGTTTTGAAAATTTAGATACAATGTGCACAATTTTGGTTTTCCTCATTCTTTTCTTTACAAAGAGGGCTTTTTCCTGGAGAAACGACAATACGCAACTTATAAGGAACCAATGTCGCAAGAACAGGGTAAAAATTAACTTTAACGGACACGTCATGGTCAACAAAATCCAAGAATATAGTCAACATTACCCTGGGAACTTAATTTTTTTGAATAGTAACATCAATAACAAGCTCGAATGTGAAATGACTGTGTGTTTAAAAAAAACAACAGATGTAAATTGTCCATAAAGAACAGGAGAGACATTATTAATGAAAAAATTATACCAAAATTGTTTAAGTAATATAGCATTTAATTACTTACAACCAATTACAAATATTTAGCTCAATTTGTGACGATTTAAATTTGAAAATATAAAAAAAAATTAATAATAATTAAAATATAAACTGGGAAGTTAGTTAAAACCATTAAATCGCACTATTAAACCGAAGAATACCCCTGAACAAACTCGTAATAGTAATGAGTATTAAAAAGGGAATTTAATTAAAATAATTAACTAAAACTGAGAAAGAAAGAGTTAAAAAACTGTTAACCCTTTATTAAATTATCATGCTATGACCTGTGTATACCGGATCCAACTTGCATACCGACCCGGCATTAAATAAAAATACCTGTAAATTGTAATGTAAATAATATATAATTCAAAGTCACTAGTAGTAGTTGTAATAAATTCTGTAGACAATCAAAGTTTTGATTGTTTATTATGTCGAACTGTAAGACTGTATTACTAATTAAAAGTTGGAACTATGTTATGGCGGAGTATTCACTCCGCGTCTTTACAATTTTTCCTGTTGTAACAATGTAGGACTTGAGATGCGACGTTCGATCTGTAAACAGCTCCAAGCGGAGCGCTGCACAAAATTTTTTTTTATTTTGTTATTAGCTTCAACTAACAGTGTGGAGATCTGTGTAACTAAAATGTAGTGTGTTTTAACACAAAGATGTGAATGAATGAAATAAGTGTGTAAGGTGACATCTCCTATTAAAAATATAGTTCAAGTTATTTTGGGGTTCCGTCATAATGTGTAACGAATATGTAAACTCAAATACTACTGTGCTGTTACAAATGTGATGGGAATAACTGTGAAAAGTGAAGACTAAGACCTCAACTGCATTTACACTACCACTGAGAAACAGGACGACTTCATTCTAGATGACACCGTAACATCCACTTCATCATTAGTTGACTCCGAGGACCTCCACCGGAAAGACTACCACGATGACGACCCACTATTAAGAGAGTACAGAAGAATCACGCGGCAGGACATGGACTGAAACGATTAACTAGAGGTGACGCGGAAGCTCGTCTTCCGTGAATAATGTATCTTTTAAATATAAGTAATGTTAAAAGAAAAAGACTTTAAATGACAATCTCTAAGCGTTAAGAATAACAATGTTGTAACAAGAAATTTCAGAAATCATACTTTGTAACATAACTCTTGTGATGTAGCTTTGGAACATCGCACAACTAAACGAAACCATTCTTCTAATGGTATTTTAAGTAATAATGTAATTGACTAAAGAAGTAGAGTAAATTTGAAAATTCCTAACTAGTTTAAAGAGACTCGGATCCGAGGTAAATACACTAACTGTATTATCATTTTAAATATAGAAAACCCCCTTACCATTTCAGTGTAAGCTAAAATTTTTATTTGTAATGTATTATTAATCACACGTAAATAAAGAGATGTCATCTTTGTTACATACTAAATTGAGTGCATAAATCAGCAAACCTCCCTCCCCAGTTTCATTTGATTAGAGTACTTATAATTATTGATAGTGATTTGATTAATTTTCAGTTTGTTACAACGAAGGAAGCCTGTATAATTGGCCAGAGTCAATTATCACGGGTTCCCTAGGTTATAACCTAGCCGACACCATATAAAATGCGCAACTCTGCTTTATATATAAAAGGTTTGTAAGCATCGTGACGCATATAAGATGCGCCACTCTGCTGATCTATGCACTCATTTGATGTGTTATATGTAAAACAAAAAGGCTAAGTAGCATAAAAGGATAATAGTGACAATATTAAATTCACAAGTGTAAATTTGGTGTGAAATTACGCACATACTCGTATATGATTTACTTAATATACGTGAAAATATTAGCTTTTATTACACCAATTCATGTTTGTACTTGTCAAAATGTTCAGTCTCTAACACGTCTATTTTGCGACAATTCAAGACCTGTAGTTTTCCTGTATAAGCCTGCATAAATATGTAATTCGTCTTTCTATTGGCAGTGTGAGTCATATAAACAACTGACTAAATAAAACAAGTTCAATTTCGTATAAATAAATTGTAAGTGAAATTCTACTCCTTTCTAGTAGCAGAATTAGATAAATTAAAATTAGCACGTAAAACCAAATAATAACTAAAACTCAGCTTAGTAACGGGCTGTAACTTGTTTAAAACGCATATCGTTCCGCATCGCACATACCACCTTCGTTGAACCAAGCCGGAACAAGTCTGTAAAGAAAGCCGTCAGCTGTTGTTGAATGGAACAATAACATTCTCTTCACCCTCGAGCTTGATTCCCCCCTTCTTACGCATAATACTATGCCATTGTTTAAAGAAAACTAGTTTGACCCACATTCCAGCGTAACAGCTGATCGTAGAAAGTAACGTGACATCTGTGTGAATTTTTCTCTTTCTCTGAGATGCTAAGTAATTCTCTTACAACTCATGCAAATGTTTTACCATGAACTAAAGTGTTTATGCAATAATTGTGTATAGTGTAGTAGAATAAGTTTTAGTGTGCTAGATATAAGGTAAACATGGCCCTATTTAATCCAGACTTACTATTAAAAGACGAACTGTGCTATGAAGCTCTTTTACGCGGTTTACCTCATGCGAATGTAACAGTCGCGGAATTGCGCAAGTCTATACGCGAAAGTGGATCTGATACACCCGCGCAGTTAAGTAACTTAAGCGGACTCGATTATGAGAGCGAGAGAGAAACTTGTTATGCCAAGTATAGTGGGACTTTATTGTCCCAAACCCTACAAGACGAGAAATCTCCTGCGGTAATATTGCGGACAACTCAAAGGATAGAACATTTAACACGGCGAATGAAAAATTTGTTAAACTGGCCCAACATCACGGTAATCCCTCCTGACGTCCAAAGTCTTGCGGATGAGGCTTTACAGAAATTACCCGCGATAATAAGACAATTGCGAAGAAGGTCCGATTCATTCAGTATGGATGAAATTGAAAAATCCTTGAAGAAACTATACATCTCCCCTGTTCAATCTCCTACCTTAGAACAACTTCCCCCCAACACGGATCAGGAATCGCCCACTGTATCGAAAATACAACCGAGTCGAGAGCAAAACCCAAATAGAGACGTGAATACCCATACAATATCTGAAGCCCCACCTCTCAGTGGTTCCCACAATCACTCCGGGATGTACGAATGGACTACCCCTAATGCAGCATCTGGTCCTCTTAAAGCTATACCACTCGTAAATTATAATGTTGACCTCTACGGAAAAATCACTCATCCCGTAGAAAAACTCTTAGCTGAAATTCCATACACGGATGGTTTGAATGTTACTAAACTTCTAAACTTTGTCAAATACCTCCTGCTGATAAAGGATTTACAGCAAGTAAATGACGGGCAAATTTTGCAAGTCCTCCTACCGAAATGTAAACCACCATTAAAGAATCGTGTGCTGGAATCATTAAGCTCTACACTTCCAGTAGAAGAACTGCATACTACTATCTTAAAATATTTTATTCCCACCGGAATTTATGAGGAACTTAAAAGAAAGACCGTACTTCGAGTACAAGGAACTCATGAGAGACTGGCCCATTACATCTCTGACATCAGGGAGTCTTCTCGACTACTGCAAGTAGATTGGAGTGAGAGACAGATGGTCGATACCATTTTAGTAGGATTGTCTCCAGAGGAAAGATCTCGTTTAGCGTTAATAAATAGACCCAACACCTTTGCGGATCTCGAACAATGCAGTATTCACTCGTCGAACGTATGGTACTCAGATCAGAACAGACATGCTTTGAAATCAACCGAGCCTAGTAGAAATGAAATGCAAGCCCTGGTGACCGATGTGCAAACCCAGCGTGATAGGCGACCATTTAATAGACCGAACAACTTGCACAGCCCTGGTAAATCAAATGACACGCAACCTAAAACGGAAGCAAGCTATACCCCTCGTAAAAAAAATATATGTTATAACTGCGGAAAGTATGGACATATAAATAGAAACTGTAATCGGAAGCGGTACGATCGGAAACTACCTAATCCAAAAAACATGTAAGGCAGGGAGACCCGAAATCCTGTGTCTTCCGCAGCATCTTGAGAACCGGTAAACCCAAAGAAATCAACGAGAATAAAAAAAAAAAAAAAAGAACACTAGAAAAATAGATCCCTATGTTAGAAGGTTTATTGAGAAATGTAACGCGATAACTAAAAGTGATTGGACTAATTGTCTATTGCCCTTAATACAAGTTGACCTAGGTGTTATATCCACCCTCGGATTAATCGATTCTGGATCGACTAGAACCTTAATCAGTGAGAGGTTAGCAGATAAATTATTCGAACATAACCTAGTGAAACGCAGCCAAGCTGTGAATATAAGATGTGCTACTGCCAATAAACAAAATTTAGTGATAAAACTCAGCATCACCATTAAGGTAGAAATTAAGAATCTAACGTGGTTTTTTTCAATGTTAGTATGTGATGATTTAGGACCCGACTTAATATTGGGAGCTGACTTTATCAGTAAAACGGGAATAATTCTTGACATCCACGAGAAGAAATATTATTTTCGATTCGACCGTACACTGAAGTATAATTTTGATTGTGAAACAGAAGAACAAGAAAGTACTGGATCATCGACTACACATATAGTACACCATGAGTCTGAATAATCTCATCTAGAAAGTGGAGATAGGCTGAGAACGCAGAAACTAATAAAAGAGTTTTCCACCGTTCTTACCCCTAAGCTAGGACTAACGAACCTAATAGAATACAAGATCAATCTGAGGGACCACAAAGTAATACGCCTTCCCCCATACAAGTTATCGCCGCCCAAAATGGAAGTAATGAGGAACCATATCAACAAGTTATTAGAACAAGGAGTCATCGAACCCTCTACTTCACCGTATTCATCACCCTCATTTTTAGTACCAAAAAGTCGCGACAAACACAGACTAGTTGTGGACGACCGGCAATTAAATAAACGAATAGAATTTGAATCTATCCCGCTTCTCGACATCCACAGTGCTTTTCATTATTTCACCAAAGCGAAAGTCTTTACTATAATGGATCTAAATCAGGCATTTCACCAAATACCCCTTTCGGAAGAATCCAAACGTCTAACCGCTTTTGCTGTTCCTTTCAACCTGTACCAATTTACGAGAGTACCCTTTGGAATATCACGAGGAAGTTCCGTATGTAGTAGACCATTAGAGAAATTATTTCATGATATAAAATTTAAATATGTGTATCACTACCTGGATGACATTGTAATCTACAGCGAATCGATGGACCAACATCTTAAACATCTACGTGAAGTGTTATCTCGATTACAGGAAGCCGGATTAACAGTTAATCCCAAAAAGGTAAATTTTGCTGTCCCACAATTTTCATTTTTAGGTCACATCGTAAAGGCCAACGGAAAGGTAAGCATAGACCCCGAACGAACCAGTGCGATCAGAGAATTTTTACCACCGCGGGATGCTAAAGGAATAGCCCGATTTTTGGGAATGATAAATTATTTCCACAAGTATATTCCTCATCTAGCCGAAATAGCCGCACCTCTGAATGCCTTAAGAAAGAAGGGAGCGAAATTTGAATGGACCCCACAACACCAAACTGCGTTCAAAAAACTAAAAGAAAGCATCATATCGCCCCCAGTATTACAACTAGCAGATTTTACGAAACCTTTCGTAGTTCAGACCGACAGTTCAAGTGTAGCCTTAGGTGCAGTAATATATCAGGAAATAGAAAACTGTAGACTACCGATTAGTTACGCTTCACGCACTTTGACTGACCAAGAAAAGAAATACTCCGCATATGATTTAGAATGTTTAGCTATTGTATTTGCTTTTGAGAAGTTTAAACCTTTTTTAGAACATAAAGAGTTCCTGTTGGAAACTGATAATCAAGCATTATCTTGGTTACTGAATCACCCTAAACAGTTAGGACGTATTGGAAGATGGGTATTGAGGTTAAACTGTTACAAATTCAAAGTACAACATATTAGAGGTACACAAAATGTAGTCGCGGATACCCTGTCCCGTATGTTCCAGTCGCCCACTAATACTCCCGAAAGCATTGAGAGTCTAGAAACACCCATTGTTAACACCGTAATTACCGAATTCCCCCTTGCGTTTACCAACATCGCACAGTATCAACAACAAGACCCTCTTTTGAAGCCAATTATAGAACAACTCGAGGAAGGAATTAAATCAGATAAATACGTATTAAGTAAAAGAATACTATGCCACAGAATAGTAAATGGAAAGGAATTAAGAATAATTGCCCCTGATGTAATTAAGCGTATGCTGATGGAATAATACCATTCATCCACCATTGGAGCACATATGGGAATAAATAAAACAATACATCGCATTCGTAAGGAATATCATTGGAACAATATGAACAGCGAAATAGCTAGCTTCGTAAAAAAGTGTAAGTTGTGCGCACTCAGCAAACCAGCAAGAAACAGTCAAATAAGCCAATTAATTTCAGAAATCCCTACTACCCCGTTCTCTAAACTTTATTTAGACTTTTCAGGTCCCTACCCTCGATCTAAATCAGGTAGTACGATGCTACTCATATGTGTAGATTCGTTCACCAAATTTGTTTGGATGTATCCCATGCGGCGAGCGTTAGCGTCGACCACTGTAAAGATATTACAGGAGAGATTGTTTAAAGATTTTGGTACACCTGTATATCTAGTGTCAGATAACGGACCCCAGTTTAAGGCAAAGGAATTTAAGAATATGTGTTTCAAGTTAGGGATAGACCATATTACCACTACGGAGTATCGTCCGCAAGGCAATATTGCTGAAAGGTATTTGCGAAACCTCAAATCTGCTTTAATAGCCTACCATGCAAACGACCATACTCTTGGGACCAGAACCTATCCTGGATACAATACGCCTTCAATTCAGCTTATCACGAAGGACATAAATCGACCCCGTTTGAGTTACTGTATAAGTACAAACCAAACCACCCCTTGTCCACAAAATGGAAAATACATGACTTGCTACCCCAGCAAATTAAGGATAAGCATATAAAAAAAATCTGGAATGAAGCTCGCGCAAATTTAAGAGCGAACTTGGAGAAATCGCGAAAATATCACGAGAGAAGTAATAATAACAATTTAGTTAAGTACCAAGTCGGTGACTTAGTAATGTATAAAACATACCCGACTAGTAGTGCAATTGATAAGACCACCTCTAAACTATCATACCGATGGTGTGGTCCTTACCAAATCCAGAAGTACTTAACCCCAGTAACAGTAGCCCTGTACGAACCTGCGACTCAAGAATATGTACGAAGAACACATATTTCGCAGATAAAACTGTATAAAAAAAAAGAAATGGCAGAGCGAAAACTAGAAAAAGGAAATACAAGGTAGACAAGTTATCTTGTACCTGAGTAACCATGCAAGGTGCTAATCGTAGAATTAGGAATGAGGCCTGATCAACCTTAGATCCTGTTCAGCGAAAGATGAGCGAAGTGAGTAGTCAGCTGACCACTACCATGACCACTAAGTAATAAATTATTTAGAGAGTAACTCTGTGAATAGAGTAACAAAAACCCAAAGAAAAACCGGTAGTAGTTTTAAGTAGTAGAAATAAGAAGAAGTTCATGTGTCTTAATATGTAGTCATAAAGTGTGAATTTTACGTAATTTAAGAATTAGTTTGTAAGGATAGATATATATATTGTTTGATAATCAGAAGAAGTAAGTTGTGTATAACTCATGCAACTAAATAAAAAAAAAAAAAAAAAAAAGGGAAGGAGGATAGAAACTTCACACAGTAACGACAAGTGTGCCCCAGTACCTTACTTTCGGATTCACCTTATTAAAAGTTCTCCCCCCCCATGTCTTCTTTAAGCGGCGGAGTATGTGACGATTTAAATTTAAAAATATATAAAAAAATTAATATTAATAAAAATATAAAATGGGAAGTTAGTTAAAACCATTAAATCGCACTATTAAACCGAAAAATACCCCTGAACAAACTCGTAATAGTAATGAGTATTAAAAAGGGAATTTAACTAAAATAATTAACTAAAACTGAGAAAGAAAGAGTTAAAAACTGTTAACCCTTTATTAAATTATCATGCTATGACCTGTGTATACCGGATCCAACTTGCATACCGACCCGGCATTAAATAAAAATACCTGTAAATTATAATGTAAATAATAAATAATTCAAAGTCACTAGTAGTAGTTGTAATAAATTCTGTAGACAAGCAAAGTCTTGATTGTTTATTATGTCGAACTGTAAGACTGTATTACTAATTAAAAGTTGGAACTATGTTATGGCGGAGTATTCACTCCGCGTCTTTACAATTTTTCCTGTTGTAACAATGTAGGACTTGAGATGCGACGTTCGATCTGTAAACAGCTCCAAGCGGAGCGCTGCACAAAATTTTTTTTTATTTTGTTATTAGCTTCAACTAACAGTGTGGAGATCTATGTAACTAAAATGTAGTGTGTTTTAACACAAAGATGTGAATGAATGAAATAAGTGTGTAAGGTGACATCTCCTATTAAAAATATAGTTCAAGTTATTTTGGGGTTCCGTCATAATGTGTAACGAATATGTAAACTCAAATACTACTGTGCTATTAGAAATGTGATGGGAATAACTGTGAAAAGTGAAGACTAAGACCTCAACTGCATTTACACTACCACTGAGAAACAGGACGACTTCATTCTAGATGACACCGTAACATCCACTTCATCATTAGTTGACTCCGAGGACCTCCACCGGAAAGACTACCATGATGACGACCCACTATTAAGAGAGTACAGAAGAATCACGCGGCAGGACATGGACTGAAACGATTAACTAGAGGTGACGCGGAAGCTCGTCTTCCGTGAATAATGTATCTTTTAAATATAAGTAATGTTAAAAGAAAAAGACTTTAAATGACAATCTCTAAGCGTTAAGAATAACAATGTTGTAACAAGAAATTTCAGAAATCATACTTTGTAACATAACTCTTGTTATGTAGCTTTGGAACATCGCACAACTAAACGAAACCATTCTTCTAATGGTATTTTAAGTAATAATGTAATTGACTAAAGAAGTAGAGTAAATTTGAAAATTCCTAACTAGTTTAAAGAGACTCGGATCCGAGGTAAATACACTAACTGTATTATCATTTTAAATATAGAAAACCCCCTTACCATTTCAGTGTAAGCTAAAATTTTTATTTGTAATGTATTATTAATCACACGTAAATAAAGAGATGTCATCTTTGTTACATACTAAATTGAGTGCATAAATCAGCAAACCTCCCTCCCCAGTTTCCTTTGATTAGAGTACTTATAATTATTGATAGTGATTTGATTAATTTTCAGTTTGTTACAACGAAGGAAGCCTGTATAATTGGCCAGAGACAATTATCACGGGTTCCCTAGGTTATAACGTAGCCAACACGTTATAAATTCTTCCATCACACTAATGTTTCCTTCGCTGTTTTTATAACTCGAATCGTCTTTACTGCTGCTATCCCGATATTTATTAATTTT
Organism: Magicicada septendecula; assembly: GCA_034769895.1. Classification (NCBI taxonomy): domain Eukaryota; kingdom Metazoa; phylum Arthropoda; class Insecta; order Hemiptera; family Cicadidae; genus Magicicada; species Magicicada septendecula. The sequence goes on from CM068372.1 coordinate 172,956,518, forward strand.
GAAATCAACTGTATTACAGATCTACCAATGGTGGTTGTTTTGTGTTTAGTTTAAATAAAAGTTTATAATTGTTTAATAGTTGTTTAAAGGTATTCGCTGATGTAGTTCCCTTCACTTATCATGTATTTGTAGAATGCAGTCTTCTAAAGTAGTCCCTGTAATATAACTTCACAACACAAGACAAGTAATATAATATTTCACGATGAAAATAAATATAGGTTGTAATCAAAAATCCTGTAAGTGATACCGATTCAAAATTCAAAACTCTGGCACTGTACACTGTACTGCCACCTTCTGATGACTGCTCTTGATCTACTTGTTTTTTTTTTTTAAATAAAGACTGATTGTAGGTAAGTAAATTGTAGGTTTATTAACATCAAATTAATGGAATACAATCAAAAAATTCCTTCAAACAACTGATAATCACAAATAAAAATAACTGATTCTAATACAGAGATTCTTGTTTCTCAAGGTCGGTAACACTGTTTGTTTTGAAGTTACAAATTATTAACCAAATAGGGTTAACTTTATTTTTATATTGTTACCAAAATCGTGTGTTCTTTTAGACTACAAGATACGAATTGGAAAATGCTTAAGTCTTTTTGTTATACATTAACAGAAAAGTGTTTACAAAATAAAATAGTGAATGAGATCATATAAAGGTAAAATATCGTATATGGTACCCCTGTTGTATGGAGTACAGGTTAAAATGTCGTATGTACGATAATTAACTCAACAGTTGTTGTTTTAAATTATTCTCTCTCTCTCTCTTTTAGAATTATTAATAAGTAATTATCATTAAGGATCCATCAATTTAAAATTTATTCAAGCACTTGTTCTTGTTATCTTGTTAATCAAAATAATTTAAAATAGTTACTCATTTGGTGAGATATGGAGGTTAGTTTGTACCTCTTCAAGTCACTTATTGACAGTAATTATTAATACTGTATTATATATTAAAAAACTTGCAATAACATTTAAACATACATTAATAACATATTTTTTTATCATTAATTAACTTTAATAACGTTCTTGAACATAATTACTATAATCATTAACCTTCGTTACAGGTTAGTCAAATCAGCATCTAACCTTGAAAATCGTCAAAAGTTAGTTAACTCTTAAAATTTGTTTAATAGTTTTTTGATTATGATTACTCATTTATTCAATTAAAATAAATACAAGGAACGTTATTTAATAAGTGGGTTAATTAATAAAATAGCATCTTTGAGTCAGGTAGTTCCATACTTGACTCAAGTATGACAACAACAAATATTTTTGGTTATTAGAAATGCATAAAAATTGTTAAAATCGTTTAATTAGTTTTGTACTCCCTTTCTATTTCACATATCATGCCGATATTATATGCTGGCATGATTATCATTGTTCACCACACTGTATTCACTCACTCGAAGGATCATAACCTTGATTCAGTTTTATGGTTATGTTTACTTCCGATGCTTAACTAGGAGGGTCGCGCACAAATTATAACAATACTCTGCTGCGACGGTCCATAACCTTTCACTCTGAATGACAAAAACTAAGTGTTGCCGCTCCGGGCAAATTCTACTTCGAATCTGTCGGGATTAGCTCTTCTGATTGGCTGATAAATCTATACTCTCGTCCCCCAAACACCTTTTCAGAAATTAATTTTCTAAAATTTTACAATTCGACTTTGGGTCGGAGAGTATTTATGACGTCAGCAATTTGTTTGCAATTGATGCATATAATTTATATTGCTGATAACATTTTTAATACTATTTTAGTTGGAAAACTAACAATTTTATTAACTCTCGGATGCTCAGCTCTACAATTAAAGTTCAAACAAGCCATAAATCCGTCCATTGATAAATAAGTTAGTTAGCTCCTCCACTATGCACTTATTGTGGATCTTATTTATAATATGAATCCTTCCACTTTTTTCAATAAATAATTATTACTAACACTGTTTTATAGCAATTAGAGTCATTTCCTCTTATTATCTAATCACAGATTATTGTTTGTTAGCAAATTTATATTCATGCACTGTTCCAAACGATTAGGCATGGTATGCCAGTGCATTAATTCTTATTATTATACAAAATGATTTATCCTAATACAATTATTCCTATGGTACATTGTTCCTTAATAATTAATACACATTTATTCAAAGTTTTACTTCTCAAACTGGTTTTGTTCATGTGTACTGTTTGTTTATAATATTACATGTTTGGGCTTTTGATATTTTGATACTTATTTTATATGATTATTGATTAATTAACAATGTATTCCTATATTGTAATTTGACTGTTGGTGAGGTTTATTGTGTGTCTTGTTGCTATTATTCTCACTGTTGTGTTAAATGTCCTGAATTAATTGTAATTATGGTGCTTGCAGTAACTTTCGGTTGACATGTGTAATTGATTTACATTATAATTCAATAATTTTATGTTTTTAAATACAGTAAATGGTTCTCAAAGTAGTATTGGCTATTTGTCTCACTACTGGTATACTCCTTTGTTCTTGAGAATCTGTTTTAATAGAGCTTTTTGTGTAATTATGAGGAGTCACCTCTGCCTTGTTGTTCTGGCCATTCTTTGTTTACTAATTATTAAGTAAATCTTGGTGCTGTCTACTTCTTATTGGTGTTAGTTTGTTCCTTATAAACTCTATTTTGATTGGTGTATAATATAAATATACTTGTGTGTGTTTTTATTATAGTTACTTTTGATTATACATTGTATATGTTGATCAGTTGAGGTTATGTTAATCCATTGTTGGCTTGGTATAATATATGCCTTTGAATGTCTTTCATTCACAATTTCTATTTACATATTCTACTAACAAATCTCATTACTATATCTTCAACACAGTATTATCCTTATTTTACTAATATTATATTTTAACTGATACACATTATTAATTATTTATTTATCATCAACATGTACTATGTGATTACTTTTTGTAATGCACATTAGGACTGAGTTACTTACTCTAAATTGTCATAATTACTTTCATTTATACACATAAATAACTATGTTATGTGTTGTTTCATGTTATTGGTATAAAAACTTGTTCATTTCATAATCATTATCTTTCATAATCAGTCAGAAACAATTATTCTGAAACAGTCTTATTTCGCTAGCTATTTTGAGCAGTTATTTTGTTTCTATCAGAAATTCTGGTGTGATCTTATGTTTTATACAGTCTTATCTGTGTTTCACAGATCACACACTAAATGTTTGTGTTTTTTCATGAAGATTACTGTTCATTCTACTTGTCATTGGTTCCAAAAATATGACACTTTATATTGTTAGTGTTCATTGGGTTTGGGGCGTGTGATAGTATTTTATGCACTTATAAACGATGCATTGTTATTGTTTGTGTTTGTTTATCACTAGTAAAATTTCCTTCTTCATGTTATCCACTCTTCTTAAACGTCTCTTCCTCTTCTTATCTTGACATTAAAATGCTCATGGGTTTCTGCTACCATATGTGTCCTCTTCTTGGGAATCCATTCTTCATTCATGGGTATGTCCCCTCGTTCATTTTGTATGGGTCTGGTCCTTGTGTATTTTTCTTCTCATTACATATATTTTCTCTCACTTATTGTATGTGTATCCTCTTTTCCTCAGTTTATATTCTTCTTTGTAGAAATACCCTACTCATTCATAGGTTTGTATTGTATGTTTTCTTCTTATGGTAGTTTATTCCTCACTCATAGATATGGTTTCCTCTTCTTTTAGTTATGTTTCCCTCACTCATAGGTCCTATTGGGTCTTGTTTTCTGACTTAGTATTTTAATTCATTTTTCTTCTTTTTCATTATATTTGATGATCCATTTAGTCTTAACTTCTTTCATTTCTGGTGCTTCCTCCCCCTTTTTTTTTGTTATCTATTTATTGATATATTGTGGTTTTTTATAGTTGAGCGTTACCCTTTCTCTTATTAGGTCTTAATTATATTAGTCAAGACATGCATATGTTATATTCTTAGGTTTTGGGGTGTTAGTTATATTTTCTATGTAACGATGATTTTGTTATGTTACAACTGTCACATTATACACTCTTTGGTCTGATCTCATGTAATCTTTTCAATTTTCATGACATGGTCACATCTTGATGTGGAATCTATGAAAGAAATGCACTCAAATTCCTTTTTTGCCAACTTTCTAACACTGTCTATGGAAAATTCACGTTTTTTTTTAGAACGCTTCTTCACAATTGCCTAAATCAGTTCCAGGATTAAGATCAGAAAGTCAAGATGATTGAGTGGAAGTCGTAAAATGTAATGTCCATGGTTTGCCAAAACAGTGGTTATTATAAGAGTTCTGTATGTTTGTCTACTTTGTTTAATTAGTGAATAGAACTCAGGTTAAGATAAATGGACTAAAGAAATCCCAGTATTCACTAACCAGTTAATGATATTGCAGGTAGATTTATATATTCATTGAAATTTTCAGCCACATTTGTCGATGAAAACGTGTCAAAAGCAATAGGAAACTTTCAATAGAATAATACAATAGAAAGTTAAGAGAAAATATATAGTTGTCTTGATTATTCATCTCTTCTTTCACAGCCCTAAGTGTAAAATTTACACTGGAAACTGAACAAAACAATAGTATAAATTTTCTAGACCTAACAATTAACAAAACTAACAATACACACACGTACAAAACATACAGGAAACCTACCACAACTGACATGGTTATACACAACACATCAAACCACCCAACACAACATAAACATGCGGCCTTCAACCATATGCTCCATAAACTAACTAAAATACCCTTAAATAAACAAGATTACACCGACGAACTCAACACAATAAAATACATAGCAATAAAAAACGGTTATAACCCCAATTTAATAAACATACTACACAAACGCATCAAAAACAAAAACAACAAAACACTAAATACCATCAACACACAACACAATAAGTACATCACACTCACATACCACAACTCATACACACACAAAATCGCCAATACATTCAGAAAACACAAATACAAAATAGCATTCAGAACAACCAATACCATCAAAAAACACATCAGTAATACAAACACAGACATAGACAAATATAACAAAACAGGTGTTTACAAATTAAATTGTAATGACTGCAATAGTTTCTACATAGGCCAGACGGGAAGATCTTTTTCATCCCGTTATTCTGAACACTTAAAAGCTTTAACCAACAACAATATACACTCTGCATTTGCCACACACGTACACACAGAAAACCACAGTTACACCAACATAGACACTAATCTTGAAATTTTACATTACATACCCAAAGGTCAAAAACTCAACACAACTGAACAATATGAAATATATAAACACCACACAACACAACCAAACAACATACTCAACGATCAATTACAATATGAATCACATACACTTTTTGACACAATTATACAGAAAACAAACAGTAAGTTGAATCCCCGCGCCAATCCCCTTCCTCCACATACCACCCCCACTTCACCTTCCACACAACCGTTACAAAATGCTGGCAGTCTGTTACCAAAGCTGAAGAAGGCGGATACTAAGCCGAAACGCGTCCAATAAAATTAGTAAGTTTCACATGAAAAAAGTTCATTTTTAGTTAAGTGAAAATATATAAGAAAATTATGGGAATTCAGAGAAGGACGGCGTCTATCCACGTTTATTTTAAGTGACGTTGAATTCAGTTTCGTCTATGTAAACTATAGGCCGTCGTTCTTCTCTGAATTGCCGTAATTATCTTATATATTTTCTCTTAAATTTCTAATGAGTTATTCTATTAAAAATTTCCTATTGCTTTTGGCACGTTTTCATCAAAATCTCATTTGACGAATAATGTGGCTCAGACTAGATGCACTACCATTATAATTAATTTATCTTTTAAAAATTGTTTAAATTACTTTGAATGTTGGTGTTTCCCCTTCTATGAATTTATTCGTAAGTAATTAATCGAATAGTTCACTTGTCAAAATCGTCTAAATCAGTTTTGTTGAGCATTTTTTATGGGAAGTACTGAAAGATTTTATGCCACCCATATACGCGGATGCTTCTTTAATAATTCTAAAAACACTACCCTTTCCTGCAACTTTCTTCTGATATTCCCTTATCTTCCGATTTAATAAACTTGTACACGTTATACATTATTTTCCGACTCTAACTATGCATGACTTTCCTTTGCACTGAAATTGACAGGCCACCCAGATTGATCTAGTTCACTCTCCAACAGTGGCGTAGCTAGGCATTTTGGCGCCCGTGGCAAGGAGATCGTTGGCCGCCTCGCCTTCATAATTAAAAGGGACCAAAAGAGCAAAAATTAAGACCTATCGAGTAAACAGAGTACTTAATAAATGCAAACGTGTTGATTTTTGTATGAAAGCACGTCCTGGAAACGTCTTAAGAATATTTGTTAAGTCAAAATTAAGAAATTACATATTATATTACCGGTATTCAGTTTGTATAGTAACAAATATAGACTATAAAAATGTAATATTTAAAATATAAAAATATTCTAACAAACATGCAAATTCCTTGTAGGTCTAAAGCGCATCGTCAAAACAATATACTAAAGCAACGTAAAGTTAAACAAAGAACTACATTAAAAGTAATGAAATGAATCACTTACCATTACATGTTAAAGGTTCTGTCTTATATTAATAAACACTTAATATTTATTTTAAATATGTAATAAACATTTAAAACGAGACATTTAAAAATGTAACTTTCCTGGTCTTAATTGCTGGAAAGTTGGTTATTATATCAGTGTAATCTAAAGACGAAGCAGTGTTGCTTCCAATTGAAAGGACCGCTAGATTTGATACCCTGTCTTGAGATACTGTTGATCATAGGTACGAATTAATCAATTTAAGTTTACTAAACGACCTTTCATAAGAAGACACAGACACTAGTAAAGTACGAAACATTTTTAAAGCTGTTGCTACTGTTTTGTAGGCTTCTAATCCCATTGAAGAAATGTATTGTGGCATGAGGTGTAAAGTACATTTGTTCTCCGTTAACTTTTGCCCTTTTAATAAAAGTAAGATGTCTTTCATGTCACTGAACAATTCTTCACTGCTTAGGTCATGTTGATATAGTTTGTCAAGCACTGTACACTTAATTGTCAAAATTGTTCCTTAAAAGTCTCATTTGGCGTAAATTTACATAAGCCTCAAATTTACAGAGGAGCCCAAAGCGTTATTCTAACTCATTTGTGCAAGATAAACAGCTTGAACTTTTAAGAGCGGCCGAACACCGCCAGCCGGCCGCTAGCGTTAGTCCTGTTTTTAACATGGAGCCCAACTTAAAATCGAATTTTATAAAACTTAAAATATGATTTATAATTAAAATGTCACTACCGGAACATTAAATAGTAAAAGTTATAGTATTTCAACCATTAAAGAACTGGTTAAGTAAATAAAAGTATTTGCAAAACGGAAAATTAGAAGTATGATTGTCCATAAGTAAAGGCTAAAGTTGTATGGTTATTTTATTAACTCTTTAAAATTAAATGTGACTGTGTAAAATGTCGAAACTTATACCATATTAAAGGGCGTTTCTATAGCTTTGTTCCTGTATTGATGGTTACCGTATTTTCTTACCTGCATAGTTAAAAATATTAGATTTTTAAGACCTTACATATATCTATTGTCATTGGCATTTCAAGTAGTTCGCCGAGCCGCAGGAAGATAGCAGTAGCGTCGCGTCGGTATTGAAGATCAGGACTAGCGACACAGGATGACGAAGTGGTTGTTTTGGTCAGTTCTGGTTATTGAGTGACTGTGTTTACGAGAGAGAAGAAATCTTACGCTTTTACGCAATTAATTAATGCTGTGATATTTTAGTATTATTATATTATGTTTGGTTATTTGTGTTAAAGTTGTGCTGTTAGTTCAGTTGTCATTGTTATAGTATTATGTTTGTCAGTTTTACTTTTTGAAATGGGAAAAGCTCGTATCCCGATATCTGTAAAGAGAAAGAAAAAAGCTCAATTGAGCATTAACACGTTACAATGAGGAAAGAAGGTAAGATTGTTGTGTTTATGCTTTATAATATTATTTTTATTATTTATAAGTTATTTTAATGTTATAATTTACACATAAATTGTAAGGAAGGGGGCGTTCTACCTGACAGACGAAATGGAAAACAGAGGTTCCCGGAAAATAGTTTTACTCGGCACTCATATGACCTATGATCAAAGTTACGGTCTTGATTGAAGGGTAATTAAATTATCTAGTGAGAATAGGAATTAATTTTTCAAAATTTTGATTTGTTTTAGAGTTAAACGTAAATCAAACATACTAAAAACCTATTTTTACGTTGTCGTTATATTTAAAACGTATTTGCAATACGTAATTATAATTGCTAGGAATTCACTTTGTTTTGTTATATGTACGGATTCATGCACCATGCTCCGAGTTTCGAGTCATGAGTCATTGTTGACAAACTTGAAAGCGAGGGTAGATTGAGTATAATGTATAATCATTTCCTACAGATGGGATTATTAATTCTCTCTCAGTTACACAAAAATCAGATAGCTGAAATTATCGATGTGTATAGATTTTAATGTTTAATGACAAACTCGTCAAATGACATCAATATACATCCCCTTAGAGATAAAAAATGTGTAACATTGCCTACAAATTTAATATAAATATATTATTGTTATGCGAGTTTATATTTATTCTAGGAGACAAGCGGCAGAAAATAATACATTAGGACAGCTTGAAGAAGGACAATCGGCGCTTGGTCTGATTCAACAAGAGTGCATGAAGAGTGAAGAGTGCGGAACATTTAGTGGAAGAAGAATTGAAAATATAGTTGATTACTTCGAACAAGTGAAAGACTTGGACAAGCACAGCACTTTTGGATGCACGTTTTCTAACATGAAAGTCATATCCGAAAAGAGGCTTGGACTTAAAAGTGGCTTTGTTTTCCAGTGTCAAATGTGTAATTTCAAAACTACGGTGTGCTCTGAAAAAAAAACACGCCAATTTGATGGATGTAAACACCGGTGCTGTTTGTGGGACTATTACCACAGGCGGCGGCCACGGTCAGTTAGAAGAGTTTTTGAGTGTACTCGATATTCCATCGATGTCTCAGAGAACATTTAAGAAATACGAAGAAACTGTGTCAGCGGGATGGTCGGCGACGGCAGCGGCGGAGATGGTGGAGGCGGCTGCAGAGGAGGCACGACTGGCGCGAGAAAACGGCGAGGTGGACAAAGACGGCACACCGTTTATCACCGTGGTTGCTGACGGCGTGTGGTGCAAACGATCCTACCGCACTAATTACTCGTCTCTGTCCGGCGTTGTAAGTAATTCATCTATTCTTTTTACAATATAAACTCGATCCTCTCTAGAAAAACATTTTCAATAATTTTTCCTGGAATGTGTGTGTGTGTGTGTGTGTGTGTGTGCGTTCGTGTGTTTTTTGTGTCCGAAATTCACCCTCGTGTACTATTTAGCACAAAATAAAATGTAAAAAATTATTTATTTACATGACGGGCGAATGGCGGGAGTGGTTTCGCCCGCGTATATTATAGGTATAACATAAAATGTAAACAAAATTATTTATTTACATGACGAGCGAATTCGCTATGCTCATTCGCCCGGGTGAATTCCCTTCGCTCTTACACTTTTTCTTATGAATTTATACGGAAGTAAAATAATTGGCCCGTAGCCTACATGTATTATCATAAATTTATGGTAAAACCATTTGTTTCAGTACCACTTTGACAATTCACTAGCTGTTTTTGAACAACTGTTTTGATTAATTTATTTTGAAATGGACCTCCATACGCGCAATGTTAAAATTTGGATTTTTTAAACGTAATTTTCAAGCCCTTGAAAGTTTAAGAGAGGGCCGACCGTACGGTACGTATACAGTAACCATCAATACAGGAACAAAGCTATAGAAACGCCCTTTAATATGGTATAAGTTTCGACATTTTACACAGTCGTATTTAATTTTAAAGAGTTAATAAAATAACCATACAACTTTAGCCTTTACTTATGGACAATCATACTTCTAATTTTTCGTTTTACAAATACTTTTTGAAGTGAAAACTTCTATAGGCACGTTGGGCGATTTTTGGATGGGTAAAATCTTATGAGTTCGCGTCACCGACATGCTAATGCCAACATGATAATGTCGGCATGCTAATGTTAACAGTATATCTGTAGCTATGAGTATGACGTGTTGCGCGTGCCCAGCACTGAAAGTATAGATTATACTTTGTGTGTAATACTATTATGTATACTATTTAACACACTTTTATCGTTTACGTGCTTTATTTTGGAGTTTCTTACACTGCCGAATTTGCTATCGCGTGTTCGATCCCTAGCGCGATTTTGGCTTTTCGTATTAACAATTAACGCAATACTTATGATCTATTTTACATTATTTTTATTCTTATTAATTACTTATACTATATTATATGATATTTACATAATTGTTATTTGTCCGTCTGGCTGTTAACTTAGGGTTTTTCGTCATGTCTAATGTCGAAGTATGTATTTTTAATAGTTTTTTTTATTATTGTAAGATTGTAACATTAGTGCTGTGTATATGTATATAAGTAAAGTTAAATTGACTACGTGGAAAGTTTAATGTGTGTATACTGTGCATTGTTTAAATTGTGTTTTAGTTTGATCATTATTTTAAATGTTCAAATGTAGGATCACTGTGCAGTACAAAAGTGAGTACTAAATATGTTAATATTTTTATATAGAAAAATAAATAACATAAACAAAGCATGTATTTTCAAATATTTCCAATATTCGTATCAATATTTCCGTTTAAAAATTTGATATTATTTATTTTTTATTTTTGATATTTGACCTCTGCCATACATCATGCAATGAGTATTTCATAGTGGCTTAGGAGTTATCTTACTAGCGTGGTAAAACAAATTTCTAGTTGTTCGATAGTATTTTTGCCGCGGATTAGTAATTAATAAGTAAACCATATAAAAATGTATATAATTGTTGCTCGGAGTGCCGATAGATGTGAAAACCAGACTGATGTTAAAGATTTTAATTTACAAAAAATTTTAATTTTTGATACTACAATTAATTTGAATATCAAAAAAAAAACCACTGTTATTTCATAGTTTTAAGTTTTCACTTTTGTCGGCAGTCCTCAATGACTGCCTATTTTTAAATTTTTTTTACTTAACCAGTTCTTTAATGGCTGAAATACTATAACTTTGACTATTTAATGTTTCGGTAGTGACATTTTAATTTTAAATCATATTTTAAGTGTTATAAAATTCGATTTTAAGTTGCGCTCCATGTTAAAAACAGGACTAGCCGCTAGCGGCCGGCTGGCGGTGTTCGGCCCACTCTTAATTTCTGGAATAAGGGGAATTAAGTAATTTACATAAATGCAACATTCTGACGTGTTACATATATTTTCTTGAACTCGATCAGAATGCAATAAAATTAACTGAGCATGCAGGTTTCTTACCAAGAGGGGTTTTAAAGTTATTTGGTTTCGGTTTCAGGCAGCAATTGTTGGATACAGAACGAGAAAGGTGACTTTCCTCGGCGTGAAAAACAAATATTGTACATCTTGTGCGCGGGCCGAAGCAAAGGGTCAACCAGCTAAAAAACATACCTGCTACAAGAACTGGGGCATGAGGCAGAGCTCCACTAGCGTGGAAGCAGCCATTATCTGCGAGGGTTTCAAGCAAAGCGAGGAGATGTATAAGATAAGGTATGCCAAATTAATAGCCGACGGGGACAGTAGTGTTTATAAGAAGATCTTGGAGAGCCGGCCATACAAACACTTGACTGTCGAAAAAGTCGAATGTAAGAATCACCTTTTACGGAATATGTGTACAAGACTTGAGTTTGTGGTATGCTCCAAAACACAGAAGTTTTCAGTTTTTTTACGGAAGAAAATTGGTGATAACTTGTTACGTTGCAGGATGGCAGTAACTAAGGCTACAGAACACAGAAAGACAGAAGATCGGCCGATCAGTGAAAAAATTAAAAACTTGCGGGAAGATATTCTAAACATTCCCAGTCACGTTTTGGTGAACACAAGCGATGTGCAGAACGAGGATACTTCTGTCAGCTTGACACATCAACTGCTCCAGCAGCAAGTAACCTAGTCCCACAGCTTATCTCTGTTTGACTGTACCCCGCAATACATGATATCTTCAGAGATCTTAGTCGCCACAGCTGTAGCTTACTCATTGATGTAACCAGTAACTATGTAGAACATTACAATTCGATAGTTGCTAAGTTTATTAGGGGCAAAAGAATTAATTTTACTACAAGTGGATCTTATCAGGACCGTTGTACAGCTGCTGTGGAACAGCATATCTCGGGTCATGCCCATTATAAGTTCCACAAAGTTGTATACAAATCAAGCCCAGGTACCTTTGCCAAGAGTAACGAATTAAAAAGAAAAAAGAAAAACGACCAAAAAAGAAATAACAAGAGGTGCCGGAAATCATTATTTGTAAATAGTAGCAATGACGAGATTGACTACGGACCATCATCTCAACTGCCAGACATCGATGAGGAATCAATGAAAACAGAGAGTAAGGAGTTTCTTGAGAATTTACAAAAAACAGATGAAGAATGTAAAAGAATTGAAAGGGAGACGATACTTCAAGGTGATAGCAGCGAATGGCTGGAACTGCGGAGAAATATCCTAACTGCATCACACTTTGGACGGGTGTGTAAAATGAGGCCAACCACTGGGTGTGAATCATTAGTGAAACAAATTCTCTACACGGTTGTTGATTGTGAAGCAATGATGTATGGGAGAAGTAATGAAGATACGACTCGCAAAGACCTAGAAAATGAAATTGGAAAAAAGTAGAGAAGTGCGGGCTTTTCATTGATAAGGAGCACTATTTCCTTGGAGGGAGTCCTGATGCCCTAGTGAATGAAAATGCAACTGTTGAGACAAAGTGTCCATCATCTGCACAAGACTTGACTCCAGATGAGGCAATAAAGAAGAGAAAATTCACCTTCTGGACAGTCAATACAAATGGAGAAGTTGGAGAAATCAACAAGAACCATAACTTTTATTACCAAATTCAAGGACAATTGAGAGTGACGAACCGGGAATTTTGTGTTTTTACTCTATGGACACCGAACGGAATAAAAATAGCTGAAGTTGTTCGTGATAATACATTTTGGGAGGGAAAAATGTTCCCGAAGTTGAAGAGATTTTATATGGACTGCCTTCTTCCCGAAATTATTGATCCCAGACACAATTGTTTCAAGTCTATGCTCACTTTGCCGCCCTCCTGGATATGCCGCCCGGGGCGGCTGCCCCCTTGCCCCCCCCCCAGCTACGCCTCTGCACTCCAAAACCGGAAAATATAGCAATAAACTAAACGCTACGCTTTTGATGAAAACTGGTGTTTTTTGAAAAGTACAAAACAATTACATATCATGCGCCGTTGGGAAAAGAACAATTTATTCACTTCTGGTAAACTTACCTATGCTGCATTTTAGTTTATCATTTAGTAATAGTAAAAAGGTTACTTTGTAAGAATATAGTAATTAACATATAAATAAGATACTATATTTATTATGTTCTTACTGTTTGTACATACGTTGAGTACACAATTTTTCCAGACTTTCGGGGGGGGGGGGTTCTAACCCCCAAAATCCCCCCTTGGTTGCGTCACTGAGTGACTCAAACCTTGTACAGGTCACAAAAATTTCGTACGTTTTAAATTCAAATAATAACCTTCTATATAATAAATTAATAACCAAATATTAATACTGCAGTATTGTATGTTCATTGATTACATGTTATATATTTTTATTGACTTTTACAAAACTTACAAAGTAAATAAGACTGTTATATCTCCAATATTATTGCTTTTTGAAGAAACAGTAGAAGTGTAAAATGAGCAGCTTTTATTCAGTACAGCAGTTCAGATAAACATGGAACGTTCTCAGTACACAAAACATTCAGTGCCAGCAGCAATTCAAGTAGACGTAAACACTGTCTACTTTTTGGCGGGATATTTAGCTGATTTCAGTGAATGAGAGTTAGTCCAAACAAATGAGTTGTTACGAAGAGTTTATAAATTGTGTAATTTCTAATGGAAGTAGACGTATGTTGAAATGATAAATAAACCGCGCTACTAGCGTCTTCAAACTACACAAAATATTATTTAAATATTCTCTGCCACCATATGCTGTTTGATAATGAAATTCAGTAAATTTGCTTATTAGCTCTGTAATGTAATCTTGCGGACAATTATGGTATGAATTATTGTATACAGTACGCCGCAAATGACTAAATTGGTCAGTCTTACACAATCATCGCAGAGCCATTACAGGAAAAACAAAGGGTTAGTACCCTGTCCTATTCACGAACAACCTTTTTATTTTAGTTTTATAACCTTTCATCTATCTACTAGTCGTGTTCGCTCAACATACTCGTGCGATTGATTGCTTCTCTCACGCTTGTGTCCAGTGGATATTTAGTTATTGTACGTTGCACTCTTGTGACTCCATAATTTATATTACTTTGCTTTGACTTGTTCCTAAATTTCTTTAACAAAATGTTGCCGTCTTTGATTTTTTTCCACTATTTGAATCTTATGTATCATTTGCAATTCTGACCTTTATTCCGCAGGTTTTGGTCCCCGCGCTCGTATCGCTCAACATCACATATCGCATGCATTGTGATATGCATTTAATTAACCTCCCTTCCCAACATTAACTAAATTAATTGGCTACATTATAGTTTTTAAAAACGTTTAATATACGCGATACTTTTCTTTTGAACTTCTTAAATTTAGAAGAATGAAGACACGGTAGTGTATAAACAAAAATTATAAGGTTAACGGATTGTCTTTAGTTACGAGTCAGCTGTTGAAAGAAAGCCAGTTCATTCAGTGGGTCTGGTGTCATGTAGAAGTTGAGATAAAGTTGAAATAATACACATACGACTTTTGTAATCGCTGCTATTAAGTGATATTTGTTGTGGCAACTTCGCCTTCAGCGGGGCCCCGGCGAGGATCGATCCGGCGCGGCAGCGCTTCACACGCTCCCCCTCCCGCCGTCTAATCTCACTGGTTCACGAGCTGTTCAATGGATGTATCTCTGGCTCCATTACTTCCCCAGCCTGTAGAAACGTGCAAAAATCGCCATGATTCCCAAACCTCGTAAGCTGCGTATACTTCCCGAGAATCATCACCCAATATCTCTATTGCCAGTCATCTCGAAGGCGTTCGAACGGCACCTGCACAGCCAATAAGCGCCCCTGTTGGATGGTTTCATTCGGCAGGAACAATTCGGCTTTCGCAGAGAGCACTCAAGGACCCTTCAACTCGTCAGGGTTGTTACCCAACTGACGGACGCCGAGAACAAGAGTCAGTCCACCGTCGCTGTATTGCTCGACGTGAGTAAAGCCTTCTATCGAGTCTGGCACGAAGGCCTTCTCTACAAACTGGTCCAATCTCCTCTCCCTGCCTTTTTCTTTCATCTTCTGCGATCGTATCTTTGCGACCGCGTCTTTAGAGTATGCGAAGATGGGTCGTACCCATCCGTTCGACCGATCGCCGCAGGCGTTCTTTAGGGATCTGTTCTAGGCCACGTTCTGTACCTACTCTACACGAACGACCTGTCTGTACAGCCTGGAGTCATCTATCGCTCTATGCGATGACGCCATGTTTCACGCTAGCTCAGGGATCCTTGGTTTCGCCGCTGGCCTCGTGCAACGTCAGCTCGTCCTGCTTCCAGAGTGGCTTTGGAAGTGGAGAATGGCGATCAATGCGTAGAAAACCGAGGTCCGCTGCTAGTCCTCGGTAAATTTACTTCCCGTTGCCAGTCCCTCTCCTTAGAAGGGTGTCCATTCTTATGAAAACGGTCTGTAAAATACTTGGGCTTCACTGTTGACCGGCGCCTAAGCTTTGCAACCCACTTCTCCCAGAGTCTCCAGTGTGCCCGCGGCGTCAAACCCAAAATGTATCCCTTTCTCACTCATCGGAGTTCAGTGCCTGTGCGCACTAAACTCACTGTCTATTTGCTCTTTCTCAGAGCAATACTAACATCTGCAGCCCCTGCCTTTTGGGCATTACTCAGCCCAAAGATTGTCGCCCGTTTGGAAGCTCCCGATCTCAGGCCCTCTGGTACATATCAAACTCTGCCTGGTTTGTCAGAAATGATGCTATCAGGCGCGGGTTGAATGTTCCTTCTCTCACCGAATTCGTTTTGTCCTTAGTCTTTAATATCTTTACCCGAGCATCTGTCTTCATTTCAAGGCGGGAAGTTTTTAAATTTTTTAATATACTTTTAACTTGATTTTAAAGCCTTGTTTTCTGGGTTACTGCGATGCATTAATCTCTTGCACCTATGAGAATTAGATTTGAGATTACCGAAAAAGATCTGTAACGCTGTTTACGCAGCTGACTGGAATAAAGTGTACACACCTTGTAATACTGACACAGCAGCTTACTATCTAAACAAGACCTTGTCTGCTATTATTACAAAGCACGTATAGTAAGGAAATTATTGTAAAAGAAGTATTCAGCTTGGTTTTCTAACTAGACCTTAGCCCCTGACGCATACCGACTGCTTCGTTTACTTCCGTATCTCTTCGCAGAGCTGAGTAAGGCGCGACTATCCAATTTTTACCCAATGCTATGAGCAGGTATGAAATCCTGCGATGTTGAATTAGGAGGGAAATGTACAGTAGAAGACACAACGTGCTGTTTAATGTAGGCCTACTGTGCGTGTGTTAAGTAATAGTGTCTCGGTAATTATAGTACAGTAACACCAGCGTGTCTGTAAATAAAACGTGACAGTAGTTCGCGAATAAATTATTACTTTATTGCTTCAGTTTAATTATCTGTGCGTGTGGTAATTAACAGTGTGTGACGATAATCTATTAATTATAAAGTTATTCTTTAATATCACTGTGACTATCAAATAAAACTGTCTTTGTAGTTTGTTTTATAATATACATTTTTATTTCATTTACATTATCCGTCCGTGTGTTTATCGAGTTTGTTGTGTGACATTCATTTGTTAATTTTGTGTGTGTTCATAATCTAGTTTTTATACCCTTTTCATTTACGGTTTATTAAAAATCAGTGAGCTTAAACAAAACTTATGTTCGGAGTGCGGTAAGAATTGTGAAAATTTAGATAATCGTAGCCAGCATTCGAAATTACATTCCCAAAAAAGTAAACAGTGAAGTCCCAGTTTCGAGCGACTTGAAGTCACGTACACAACAATGTAACATCTGTGATAAACAGTTTAAGCACAGATACACATTTAAACGTCATGAACGCAAATCCCACGGTGCAGAGGTATCAGCACCGAATAAAGTTAAGTGCCCCTTATGTGTTCTTGCGGCAGCGAAGGAACTTGAACACTTCGAATTTCAGCACAACATATCAGTGAAGTCTGAAATTAAAGAATTAGAGAAGTCTGAAACTAAATCCTTAGAAAGTTTCTTGGAGTAGAAACAAGGCATTGAAAAAGAAACATTTTCAAGATACGTTAAAAAGCGTGGCTCTCATTCTGCTACCGACATCACAAAGAGACATTATTATATATGCTGTAGGTCCGGGAAATTTGTGTCTGAAAGTAAAGGTAGACGGCACTTAAAATTACAGGGACGTAACAAAATAAATTCTGTCTGTCCTGCAAGGATTTGCGTCACTGAAAATGAAGATGTTACCTGCAAGACTACATAAGTGTCAACTCATGTAGGTCATCTAAATGACTTAAGCCATTTAGGTCTCACAGACAGCGAAAGAAAAAGTCTAACTGTGGATATTGCAAATCAGATACCACTTCAAGCAATACTTAATAAAATGTGCGAGTCCGTGACAGGCTGTAAATTTAAAAGAATTCATTTATTAACGAAGCAAGACCTGTACAACATCGAGCACGCATATAATTTATGCTCGAAGTCGGTGAGACGTCAAGAAGATGGTACAAGGGTTGAAGCGTTGGTCAACGAGGTCATTTCCAGTGATCAGCCTTGTGTATTATTTTACAAGCCTCAAGGGGTCGTCAGAGAAACTGGCCAAACTTTAAAAACAGACGATTTTGTATAATTATAATGAACAATGCACAGAGTGAAATACTGAAGAAATATGGCAGTGTTTGCATATGCATTGATGGCACCAACGGTTTGAACAGTAACGGTTTTTAACTAATTGTGCCGACTGAATAAAATCGGCGCTAATACGCTAAAGAAAATTAGGTTTCTGTATTTAGCGGTGGGCGTTCTGCCGTACTGTGTTTAACGGTTAGCTCGGAATCTACATCAGGTAACGAAGCGGCGCTTGATTGGTGCTGCTCCCTAGCGGATAACTCGAAGCACGAGTGGAAAAATGCGAGAATAAACGGTTCCGTTCTTGTCTAATTTCGCTGCTTGAACTAACCACCTCGCCTCGTCTCCGACAGAGAAGTTTTTTTAATTGTTCCATCTTCCACCTATGGCAGGCTAAATTAAAACAGATCTGCGGTAAGTGAGTGCAATATACTTATATATATTTAATTTAAAGTAACGTAAAAGAGGTTCTGTTTAATGTACGTACAAGAATGAATGAAAATTGTTAACCTATTACACGCATGCCACGTGGCGAATTAGAGTATGTAAAATGAGTTAATTGTATAACAGTAATTGAAGTTTTAACTAAGGCCCCGTAATTGACTAATGTTAACGCAAAATAATATGTACTTTAGCCAAACTTAATGTTTTCAAAGATAGGGCCACATGCCCGTATAACCTGTTGTAGAGTGTGTCAAACTTTCATTTCAAGTATGCCTAAAGCAGTGTTTAAAATTATAAATGGATTTTGGTTCGTGTTATAACGTGTCACTAACGTTACAATTCGGGAACCTGGTTAATTGGCTCGGGTCAATTAAACAGGCTGCCATAATCTTAACAAACTCGTAAATCACTGTTAAGTACACAAATGTTAAATAGGGTCCCGTGAATTGAGGGATATTGACAGGGATTTGGTAGATATATTCACTCTCCTTTTGGACCATGACATCTCTTTATTACATAAATTTAGCAATGAGTATATTAAAGTTAAAACATTTGTACCTCTTGTACAAAGAGAATTAGAGTAATTTAGTAATGAGTTAGCATAGTTTTTCTTTTATTAATACCCTCGGATCCGAGTACTTCGTTTTAGCATATGATATTACATTTATAATATATATTCTTGTGTCATCTTAAATATTGGTTTATTTAACCAAAAATTATTTAAATTAACGTATGTTATTGCTAAACATGAAATTACATTTAATTTAATTAAATCAGTCTTTCTTCTGTTTTACTTTACGTTCATTTTTTTTTTATTTAGTGTTTATCATACAATATTCTACTTCAAGTTCTGAACCACGGAAGCCAAAGTTCCGTGTCACCTGTGGGTATCCTCCTCGGCGAATCGGCGACTCTCTCGATTGTCCTGGTGTCTTGTAGTTTTTCTGAAGATCAGGTTTCTGTTGTTGTTGAAGTTCGGATGTCATTTTAGTGATGGTGAGTCCTGGTTCTCTCTTTCTTAATAAGTTGTAGTAATCGCTTGTTGTTTTGGATCTTTTGCACAAAAGTTTTATTCACTTGTAATCACGTCACATGTTGGTTTAGTTATTGAGTTTCACCATATTTCTAATTACATACACTTTATTGTTTAGATTTCTAGAGATGTCATAGACGCGTAATTCTCATTCACACTCACTCGTTTACTACATATCTACTGTAATTGCACAGGTAGATTATATTCGCGGTTCACATGGCGTTTAAATGTGTACTTAGTGCCGCTACGTCTCAACTGGTGAGTTTATTAACTTTTGAAAATATAATTACTATACCGCATCACGGCTGTATGCTGTTTACGCCTCGACCGCTCCATTTCAAGTGTGTGATTAGTTAAGGGGTGAGAGTAGTAATCTCGCGTCATTTACTATTCAGCATAAAAGTAGTTCCATATTCGATTAATATTTACTCGTTTATTCTCTGACATATTTAACTATATTTAATTATACTACGGTATCTCTTACTTATTATTTTATTATTGTACATCGTTATGTTTTTTATCAAGTTCCGATTTAATACTACTATTAGTCATATTCACGGGTAATTATGCGTGTTGATGCCGGTTTCGGCAAGTTAAAGCCGGGTTAATTATTGAGGGGTGTTACCTCAATTTTATTCTCGAATTCTTTTTGGCTTTAAACTATTTATTTTGGGTATTATTGCGGTGTTACATTATCATTTTCTTTAGGGGTTTATGTTTAGTTTTAATGTGAGATTTTAAATTATTTTAAATTTCTTTTATTTCATTTTTTATTCTTTCAAATCGTCACATACTCCTCCGCTTAAAAAATGACACCGGGTGAGTGTTTTACGGGTTATTAGGTCAGCAATGTACTGGGAGTATGCTTGCCGTTACAGTGTGAAGTTTAATTTAGTACACGATTTGTTTTCTCTATCTCTCTTGAAATTTATTTATTTCTTCTCTTGTTCTCATTCGTGAAATTCCCTTTATCTCGTTTCTTAAAACGCTAACTTAGATTTTAATTCTTAATACTAATTTCCGTAACTCACAATATCGTGGCCCGACTGACATCGGCTTACTCTAACTACATCAGTTAGCTTTCAGCACTCTCATTACCCTTTTCAGTCGGCGCCGTTGTGACTATGTTACGTTACATATATAATTCTTAATTACCTCTAATATAACCTAAAGCGGATCCCATACTCCACTTTAGATTATTTCTAATCCTAATTTCTTACGCTACTGAGAGAAGCGGAATTTCACGAAGATAATATTTATTCTCTCTTTAAATGATCAGCTGTAATACTTAAACAAAAGGGGGCAAACACTTTACTTTCAACGATCAGCTGTTACGCTGGAATGTGGGTCAAACTAGTTTTCTTCAAACAATGGCATTGTTTATGCGTACAAAGGGGGAGTTAACTCGAGGGAGAATATATCTCTATTGTTCCATTTAACAACAGCTAACGGACAGCTTATTAACTTGCAGTGGCTTGCTTCAAAGAGGGGTGGCGTGTGCGATGCGTACGCAATGTTACGGCCCGTTACCAAGCTGAGTTTAGTCTTAAATACCGGCGGCTGGGGAATTATTTTCAAGCAGGTCACAACCGGGTGTTTACATTATTCACATATATTTTTATTATTAATTTCTTATTATTTACTTTGCTCGGATTTAAGAAACTTCTTTTTTCATTTGTTTAGGACTCGGTTGTTTACTACGGGAAGCATCATTCCATAAAATTAATTAGTACACTTGTTTTATTTAGTCAGTAGTTTATATATTTTAAATTATTTTAAATTTCTTTTATTTCATTTTTTATTCTTTAAAATCGTCACAGTGTGAGAGTAACCTGGGGGGGGGGAATTAGTGTTGGAGCATCTCGCTGATAATATTTGTATGCTTAGGGTCCCTCGCTTTACGTCGAGGACCAGCCCTAAATCATGACCTGAACAACTGAACATCCAAGGCTCTCAGCTTCATCTGCCGGAGGAGAACAGCGAGGAACAGGGCACCACCTACACAAAAATGTTTTAGACCAGGACTTCAAACTCCACACCAGGGAATAAATCAGGTGACACCAACCCAATATTACTTTTTAAAACAAGTGAATGTAACCTGCGAGAACTCGTGGGCATATAGCGACACACCCTAAAATGACTTTAAGCTTTACACATTTCAATTGGGTCCCCGGTTAACGGGACAGAATAGTGCGCGGACTTGGGGGGGAATCTTTTGTACATTTTGTAATACTATTTATATTAAGTGTGAGCCCAGAGGTTGGCATGTATCCGTGGCTGATTACCATTCAGGCATGTAAATTTCTTTCTAGTTTTCAGTAAAAGGGTTACCTTAGTGCTAGTAATTCTATCATTCATCATGTAATTTCACAGATTAAATTTAGTTTTCAATTGATTCATTAATTTCACATATTTATATTCAGTTTGGGTCCTATAATGGATAGGAGTTTCTTTTGTTAGTTTCAGTCGGGTCCCTAGTTTAATCCTGTATAGGCGGATTTTTCATGCAGACTTGAACATGCTCCTTGGACAGGTTTAGTTAGGCACGATCTTGCCTAGGAACATGTCGGCCTTTGGGCCAAATTAATTCTTAAAGGTTATAAAGCATCATGGCACATTACTGTTATTATTATTTCACAAAATTTATTACGCTTAAATTCTTTTTAAATTATTATGGTCACTTGTATTTTGACTGAACTATGATTATATTTCCTCCAAGTCTCAGTGCTCAGTGTGGGAGCACTTTATAGTAGTATCAGGCATTATGCCAACCCCTGAATTTTAGTATGCCCTGGGGGCACTGGTGTTACACACACACATATATATATATATATATATATATATATATATAGATTATTATGTATTAAGATCTTGCAATAGAGGTTGCGTTCAAGAATATTTATGAATTGTGAATTATGTACCTTCTGGGGTGAAAGAGGTGTTTAAGACCTGAAGATGTCAGTAATGACGAAAAGCTTAGTCGAACAATAAAAAATTATAGCAGTTAGCAAATTCATAAAAGAAATAAAAAAATGATTGTTATAAAGTTAAACAGAATTTTAAATAATTTTTAAGTTTGTTAGGTTAGGTTAGGTTAGGTTAGGTTAGGTTAGGTTAGGTTAAAACAAAACAAAAAATGTATTGCCAAGATAGTAAAAACTATGTTAAACTATAAAAAAGTTATGATAACAGTGTCGATGTTTTTTTAGTAAATTTTTTTAACTTTACAAAAACCTTTCAAAATTTAAGTTATTAATGCAATTAATTGATGATGTTTACTCGTAACAAATTAACGTCTGATAATAAAGGTTACTGACATAAATAAGTCACTGAATTTCTCCAATATGTGTGAGTATTATTAACGGAACTCGAATTTGTTTTTGAATGAGGAACAGTTTATATCATAGGTGTGTCACTTACTATTGGTATTCAGCCTGCCGTTTGGTTCTGTGTAAAACTTGTCTTGTCCATGAAATGCTGGAATACGTCTCTAACACCAACACTGTAAAACAGAAATTAAAGTATAAACTCAACTGTGTTTACGAGAATACTTTGTCAATTAATATTAATAATTGTTTTTTTTTTTGTACACCTTGTACTTTCATTAGCCTCTCTCCCATTACAATAAACATAAAAGCATATATGCATATACTGCTGCAACGGTCACGTAGATGGTCGTATTGTAAAGTGGAAAGAGAATAACTGACACCAGTGAAGTCACTAAGTAGTAGATAATTAATTAATAGTTTTGTAATGCAGTCAGTGTGATTGATCCTTGTTAGAAATATGAATAAATAATTTTAGCTCTCTCTCTCTAGGTTCAGTGGTGTATAGCGAAATAAATTAAAATTATACACACACATGAAAACGGTGGTTGAAATTCATACAAATCTTCTGATGTAACAGTTCACAAAAATAAATTAATTGTACACATGGCTGCAGCCTAACACGTGTGTATGTTATTTAAATAACATACACGTGTGTGTGTGTGTGTGTGTGTGTTTGTTTGCATTTTAACCTAACATGAAACGTGAATGGACCGCATTTTAACCTAACACACAACGTGTAACAAACCTAATTGGACCTATCACTCCCGTTGCGTCATGTAATGATGACCTAAACACTACACGTGTGTATGTTATGTTGCATTTTAACCTAACATGAAACGTGAATGAACCGCATTTTAACCTAACACACAACGTGTAACAAACCTAATTGGACCTCTCACTCCCGTTGCGGCATGTGCTGATGACCTAAACACTAAACGTGTGTATGTTATTTAAATAACATGTGAGTGATGATTCCGACATCAGGTACATCCTCGAAGTCGACCTACACTATCCTAATACCTTACACGACTTGCATTCCGACTACCCGGTTGCACCTGTGCGCTTGTGTGTGAAATTCTTTTTTCGTTAGGGGGTAAGTGGTTATTTCGAATATGATAAGTTCATTTGATATCAACTTCCGGCCTAACTGGAAATTGTGTTAGATGAAAATGTTTTATATTCACCAAGGGCTCGTTAGCTCATTAATTTATATGCTTTTGCTTTCATATTAATATTTTTGTAAATCTTTGTCTCTTTACGTGCATGAAAATGCAAACACCAGTCGAAAGATACGTTTAAAACTTTGTGTAGTTATACTCATATGCTGTGTGAAACAACGTTAGTTGTTAGCGCTTCATTAATCCAAACGACAGATCATAAATAACAATGGGGTGGAATCAGGAGCCGATAATTTACTAGTCCCATACAATGGAATTTCAACTCCAAAACATGCATGATAATTAGCGTCCGTGTCATTAGCGTTTGACCTGGTCTTCATTGTAGTGCTGATAAAGCTATATGGTGGCAGTGATAGGCTTAAGAAAAACAAATAACAAAATCCAATTAGCTCTTAAAACCTGTGTTACTGTTACTGTGATAAGTGTAAGGGTTTCATAATTTCAATTATTGTATATTAGTGAATTTCTGTTAATTAATTTTGATATTAACTGGTGCACAAAACTGTAATTTAATTATGAGTAACGGAGTAACATTTCAAAACGTAAAGTGGTCTTTTGAGCTCAAGTTCAACTATTCTTTAAAACTGACTATGTGAATCAAGGTTACTCAATATTTTGCGATGCGATACGTTTTTCGGAATACTCAAATTTACGTCCATCTTCTGCTGCTGCTGTTTTGTAGCCACGAGGTATAGGCAGGTTCAGTAGGATGTCATGATTTATTCGGAATGTCAACTATATAGCTCGTTACTCGGACAGGTTAAAAAGTTTCTGTGCTTTTAAAACATTCAAGAAAACTATCAACAGTTAGTCAGAATGGTGCAAAGGATTCCACGAACTAAGTTTCTAGAAATCAGTTAACGAATTCCTTAGATCTATTGTAGTGCTTAATGCCTTGGAATTTTCAATGAAATTTATAAAAGTATTACTCGCTTGAAAATATTTGTGGTTTTACACTCTACTGCTCTCTGCTCCAACCTCCCTTCAGCTCTGTATACCCATTGTGCATTACACTCTTAACTTCACTTCTATCTCATGCACGCAATGTTCCTTTGATATGAAACTGTAAGGGTGTGATTTCAAATTTAATCTTGTTTTTAGTTCTCGACATGAAACTGCTTACACGATAAAGCCTCAGAAAAGCGTTGACGTGGGACTTTCACGCGTTGGGCAGAATCTGTTAACCTTTTTATAAAGGAAGAAGAGCGTTGGTTCCACCTTGTTAAAAGTGCAACATTGGTTTATCAACTAGGCTATGCGCGATATTAAAAAGAGTGCAAACCAAAACGAGATGAAGAAGCCGAACAACTTTGATCTCGACAGTGCAGTGTATTTATGGTTTCTTTAAATGGGGGTTTAAGAAAACCTTTGGCACGGGCGCTAACAAAAAATTGAAGGAAACAAAGAATTTAAAGTAGTCCTGTTTGGCTGAAATATTTAAAATCAAGTCTTGACTGGGTCTAGCGTGTTACTAATTCTTCTACTCATATCGCTTATTTTAACGAAACAATATTCTACTCACTAACGCGTACAAACGGAACACTAACGTTTAGTTTTAAATTCCAGTTGGTGAACAAATAGCGGGCACAAGTATCAACCAGAAAAATTAATTTGTTACCGCGCAGTATTGAAGAAGGTGAACATAAGAATGATGTCATTCCCATGAAAACAGTATATAAGCGCCATCCACAAATAACCAAAATCTGTTTCGATGGACACAACAGCGAGCCCAATTTAATTTCGAAATTGAATGGCCGGAGCTGACGAATTGGAGCTGTTTAGATTAGTAAACAAAGTTGTCGCATGAAGCACATAGTGTTTCAAAGGGATAATACGTAATATAAACACAAAAGGACGTACAAATCCAGTTAGTCGTTCAGTAGTTTGTTCGTTCTAATTCAGGAGCACGTAGACAGTGTGAGCTATAATTTCCGTGGCGACAGGTCATATAATTACACAAGTTATGAGATGTCGCATTGGAGGATCAGACGTTTCAAATGATTTATGCATTTGTTTTTTGTCTGTTTTTATTATTATCATCTCTTTTTGTGATGTTACAAGTATATATCGCTGAACCGTTCCCCGAGAGATTACTATTCAACAAAGAATTACAATGTATTCCGTATGTACTTTGAGATACAACAATTTCATTCAAATACATAGTTGATCAGATGACAGGTTACCCCAGAGACGTGCATATCGGGCGAGACACACAACTATCCACTTTCTCCAGAATCTATTCGATGTCACGTACTACGCTGAGTAAACAGAAATGACCTTTACCGGTACTTTTAAACTCCAGTAACCACATCTACAACGTACAGAACAAAAGTTAAGGTATACTTCGATCGAATCCTGCAGTTCTGAGTCAATTCTCGTCTATTATTCAACTGTCCGTGAAGTACTAACTCATAACTTAAACTTTAGTCTTGAAATTTGTCTGTTGTAAGTCGATTATGTCGTTTTACGGGTGAAGTCGTTTACTAGCTTTATTATGTCTTATCAATAAACTGACAGTAAATGTATTATTGATGTTTTGACAGAAGATTGCTTATTACATTTCATAGTATACATATACTAGCACTAGTAGAACAACAATAGCAATAACATTTTTGCAGCGGAAGGACAAGCAGTAGCAACAGCAATAGAGTTATTTATTTTTCATTGTAGTTATGGATTAGAGAAATAAAGTCTTAAGCTCTTATTTTTTCTTAACCCTTGTTAATTAGAAAATATAAATGACCTTCATTTGCTACAGATGTCAATTATCATATCCCATCGATGATACTTCAATGGCAATATAGGATGTACATGCACGGTTGATAGGTTATACAATCCCAAAACTGAACGAGTGGATGTGCAACCCGACGTGGTTCAGAAAAATCTGCTTTCAGTTGGGGTAGTATGAACAGTCGCAGTGGCATAACGGAACCCTGCGGTATGCACTATGACTCATGTTTTTAGGATAAACTTTCTGGCTGAAGAGTAGACTTCGCACCAATAGTCCATTTTAGAACGGATCTGGCGATAACTATTTCTGTGGACTTTCCTAAAATATATATTTTGTAACAGCGCTAATTCTGCCTGTGTGTATGTACATGCAAAGCTTCAGGCGATGAAAGTGAACTTTCCTGATGGCCACACCATTACTTTCACTAGTCTTCTTTGTAGCGAATATTCTGACATTGTGTGGTTCCACCTTGTTTGATACAGACGTCTTCACTTCTAATAATGTCGTTTATCACAAAATTCAACGCAGTTTCTGCTATTGAGTACAAACGTTGTGCAGAATTAACAGTGGACAAACAGTATCCGATCGTTAACATGTTGCATGTGGACACGCGATATGGGAAGTCTGTGCTTGTAACGTTGGAAGATTGTGAGCGCCGCTATCGTGTATATCTACCTAAGAGGTATGCTGACGTCTTTACAGATGAAGAACTCCGTCATATAAATCCCAGCGACCTACATCTTGTGTTTCGAGGGATGAAGAACCAGACGGCACATGTGGAAATAGTACCTCGTTAAGGTAGCAACCTACATTACTAATTTTTTTTTTTGTCATTGTGTGTGCGTGTGTTTGAATGTAGTGCAGATTCTAATTTACAAAGTTTTGATGAATGGATTTTAAATTTATTTCACTATACGTCTCTGAACCTATATGTAATTATTTGTAAACTGTGTTACCTGTTGCATCAAACGTTAACACTAGAACGATTATATTATTATTATTCAGTGATATATACATACATACAATGACTATAGCATATTTAAATCTGTTATCTGTTATCTGTTTTATTGGACCTACATGTACATGATTCAAGCCAAACGTATGCACGTTGTCTGTCTGTATGTATGTATGTGTGTGCGTGTGCGTCTGTGTGTGCACGTGTTGCGTATGCGTCTGTGTGCGTGTACGTCTGTGTGTGTGTGTGTGTGTGTGTGTGTGCGTGCACGTGTGGTGTAACCCAAACGTGTGTACGTTGTATGTATGTATGGGTGTGATTACGTTGCGTATGCGTATGTGTGTGCGTGCGCGTGCGCGTGTGGTGTAACCCAAACGTGTGTACGTTGTATGTATGTATGTGTGTGATTACGTTACGTATGCATGTGCGTATGTATGTGTGTGTGTGTGTGTGTGTGTGTGTGTGATATTTAACATGATTTTAATGTTGTTGTATTGTTATGTTGCAGGTTGCTTCTTCTACAAGTACGACACACAATTATATATAAACTTTCGAAAAATATCAATTTCTAATGTATTTATTTAATTGTGAATTTTATATTGTGAATGTTAAAATATATTTAATCATTTAAACAAATTATGACTTTATTTTATTTCACTCTACACCTCTGAACATGTGTACAATTAATTTATTTTTGTGAACTGTTACATCAGAAGATTTGTATGAATTTCAACCACCGTTTTCATGTGTGTGTATAATTTTAATTTATTTCGCTATACACCACTGAACCTAGAGAGAGAGAGCTAAAATTATTTATTCATATTTCTAACAAGGATCAATCACACTGACTGCATTATAAAACTATTAATTAATTATTTAATACATTGAAAATGAAGACGACGTTTGACAACGAGAGGGAGAGCTAAAAATTATTTACTCATCACACCGACTACTCAATGTACACGGTAAGAGAGAGAGAGAGAGAGCTTGCATAGTTGAAACGCGTGAGAGTGAGAGAGAGGACGTTACTATTTGTTGACACAATTGAAACAAGTGAGAGTGAGAGAGAGAGAGAGAGAGAGAGAGAGAGAGAGAGAGAGAGAGAGAGAGGGGGGGTTAATATATGTCGACTAAACTTTCTAATTTCATATACATGCGTGCGGTACTGACCACAGAGAGAGGAGAACAGTTTGAGCACAACGTTTGACAACGAGAGAGAGAGACATACACAACGTGTGAGAGAGAGAGAGAGAGGGAGAGAGAGAGGACGAATAATACAGAGGTTGGTACATCTGATCATATAGATTTAATATACATTATAACACACGACAAATTTGAACTCATGTAAAGGTTGGTACACCTAATCATATATTTTAATATACACTATAATGCCGGTGAGCATAACGTTTGACAACGAGAGAGAGAGAGAGACATACACACCGTGTGAGAGAGAGAGAGAGTAACAATTATGATCATATATAGTTTGAATTTCCCACCACAGAAGAGAAAGAAATGTTGGCAGATCTGCTCTATACACACACATTAATGTAAGATTGGTAACCCTGATCATATATTTTAATATATACACTATATAACACATATTTGAATTTCCCTCCCTCCCACCACAGAAAATGTTGACAACCCTGCTCATATAAAATATCTATACACTATAATAATAATACAGGGGTTGGTACACCTGATCATATAGATTTAATATACATTATAACACACAACAAATTTGAACTCATGCAAAGGTTGGTACACCTGATCATATATTTTAATATACACTATAATGCATCGAGTTGGAACCACCCCCCACCCACCACCACCCACTGATATGAAATAAAAAAACCACCCACCCAACACCACCCACTGATATGCAAATCAGCTTTCTTAAAAAAATAAAAAATTATATTCACGGATGCTGGTGGTCCATTGAACCTCATCCCACCAAATCAATTTAATTAAAAAAATAAAATAAAAAAAATAAAAAAATTTATTCGCGGAAATTCGCGGTGCTGTGGTCCATCGGGATGCTGCGGGTCCAGCGGTGGCGGCGTCATCTCTTAGATCATGTTTTTTAGTGTTTTTTAAGAAAGGCGGCATTCCTTTGTGAGCCAGAACTCTCAGTTTCCCTCTACTCTAATCATCAACTTTAATTACAGTAAGCCTATACCCTATATAATCCGGCACTGCCGTAGTCCGGCCCCTCCAGTAGTCCGGCGTTTTCAGGCGGGCGCTGGCGAGCGTAGAGGGGGAAACAAGTTGCTGACCATAGACGTCAGTCGCATCATTAGTCCCTCGCTGTGTACAGTGTCGTTTATTTGCAGTTGTTTTAATCTTGGTGTAATTAATTGCCGTGTTTACGTAATTTAAGATCGTGAGTGCAAAATGTCGTCACTAGTAGACAAAACAGATGGTTTTACAACGGACGATGTAAACAAGTGTCTGGCGGGTGACGAAGATAAAAAAAACTAGTTTTATATGACAGAAGATGAAATAGTCGATGTG
Organism: Magicicada septendecula; assembly: GCA_034769895.1. Lineage (NCBI taxonomy): Eukaryota > Metazoa > Arthropoda > Insecta > Hemiptera > Cicadidae > Magicicada > Magicicada septendecula. The sequence continues at coordinate 172,986,728 of CM068372.1, forward strand.
ATGACCAGTGAAGAGGAGGAGGAGGAGGAGAAGGAGGAAGAGGGAGAAACAGCGACAGCTGTTCATACAGTAGGCGATGATATCGCAGTGGTCGCCTTCACAACTTCTATTAAATGGGCAGAAGAAAATGGCGTGTCTACTTGTAAATTCTCGTGTTGAAAAACTGCAAGATTTTTCAATCTATCTAAAAGCGTTAAAAGTGTCCTAAAAGCGTTAAAAGTGTCGTTTGAAGCCAAGAAACAAAAACATTTTCAGCTTTTTCATTCCAGTGGAATATTACTGTATATTACTCTGCGAGTTTCATTTTTCCCTAATTTTGAGTAAATTGTAAACGTAAAAGTAAGTTGAATAATTTTAAGAAAAAGTAGAAGATAATTTATTATATTTTTAATCGCATGTTTTAATCAGGTGTAAGTTTTTTCATGTTTTGCCATTATGTACAATATTAGCTACTTTTTGTCATTTAAAGGCGTTTTTTTTTCTAACAACCAACCATTAATCCGGCATTCCTACTGATCCGGCACTTTTCTGGTCTGATATCTGCCGGATTATTAAGATTGTACTGTAGGCCTATTTACAAAAAAAAAAAATTAAAAATAAACAACGCCCTTTCATACAATAATTTACGTTAAATTTGTCCAATATTAATAAGTGTCACCTTATTAGTTTTGAACTATTTATCACAATAATCATTTCTCAATAAACCGCAACAAAAAACTGTGATCCGCACTTCTAAAATCGCCAAGTGTAACTAACTAACTAAGCCGCCGGCCTCTGTCGCTTATAGACCTACATATTTCACAGAGTTTTCAGAAACATCTACCGGCGGCCCGCCGACACTAATTACATAGTTAGAGTGGTTATACAACAATCTGGAGACCAGCTCAAAGCCCAACCTCGCCTCAGTATGCACTGGCCTAGTCGAGAAAAGTACAGAAAGAGAATCTCGGATTTTCCGGAGCGTTACGTAATTGCCTTTCATCTCTACGAACGTAGCAATATATACACCTGAAGCGGTATTTTTGTATATCCGTATTTTTGCATTTACCCAGACAAAAGCGCGCCTTGATGAACACTCTGATTGACCGAGCTATGCGTATTTGTAAATCTCAATACGTTGATGAAGAGCTTAAATATCTTGATACAGCGCTACAGTCAACAGATGTTCTAATAGGGAGGTGAGCAGAGCAATGCGGCCGTGTACATCTAACTGAACGGATGCGTCAGAGGAACATCAGGTTACCCTCTGTCAGGAGTGTAACGGACCGCACAGGGAAGTTGCTCAAGCCACGTAGGGTACATACTCTTTTTCTGCCGGCACAGAAAGTCCAACAATGCCTGTGATCAGTGAAGGACACCAGGTATCTGCTTTCCTCGTGCGGGGTATGTAGAGTAGAAATATACATATCGGTATCACGAAACGCAGCATCGACACTCGCTTAGGTGAAACAAGGCAAGCAACACTGCGGACTGGGCATAACACGGAATTCTGCTATAGCGAGCATATGCTATCTAAAAAAGACCATACAATCTTGTTTGGTGAGATCCAGTCCTGTCCTCGACTCGGCGGTACTTTGCTCGGTTGCAGAGGGAGGCAGATGAAATATAGTTATAAGAACGGTGACCGCAGCACTGGCCCTGGGCTGTGTGGTTATGGGTCTCAGAGACGTACCACTTCTGAATTGGGAAGCTGACTTGTGAGCTACCTTCTGGAGCTCCTGCCTCATGGCCCTGCCCAAATAGGGAGATCTTGTTTTATAGCAGGCCTTACATCGGCTGTATACTAGCGTAGACTCCACACAGTAGGCTACACCCCGAGGTCGTTTCCACGAATCACTTGAACGTATACGGTACGTGGCCCAGCCCGTAAGAAAGAGGTTGCGTTGTGTTGTGATGCGTCAGGAAGTGGGGTGTCTTTGCACCTGTGGCTGAATTACAGCTTCCGGGACGTGCCCGATGATGGCTGCCAGATGAAGACAGTGCTGGACTTTCTATCAGATGGGTACCTAAAAATCAGGAAGGACACGCCAACCAGTTAACTGAGAAGGCGCCGGAAATTTTTAAACAGCTTTATTTATGTGGGGTGTAGGTCATGGTAGCACTGCCACTGGTGGCGCGGCGAAAGGCAGATGCCGCACGTGCCCGACCCAGTAGGCAGGCGCCTTGAGGCGCCGGTCGTTCCCCGGTGAGGCAGGAACCTCCGTGCCGGTGGCAAACGGTAACAACTCCAAGCAGTGTGCCAACTTACTTGGGGAAGGATAGGACTTAGAAGGAAGGTAACAAGGAAAATGAAGTTGCTGGGACTGCTTAGAGAGCATAAATAGAATTATGGGGGTCGTCTAAAATCGACCGAGGACGTTTGACTCTTGAGGTGGTGGCTCAGACGTACTAATGGTTTGCAGGAAGGGAAATGACGAGGTCGCTGCAGAAGCAAAGAGAGTTTCGGCGAGTGACCGGACAAAGTCGGCAAGAGTAGGAACCCGAAGGCCTCCACGAATAACACTATTTCCCACAAACCATGGAGACCCCGACGAGGATCGGAGGGTACGAGACTGGAAAGCATAGGTCAACATTGACCGGAGAAACAAAACATAGATTATTACCTTAGTGCGCAAAACCAGGCGGTTGCGACACGAGAGCATGGGGCTCGGACGCCGCGAGCTTTATTGAGGGTGTCAGTCACGTGGGCGTTGAAGCTAAGACGTAAGAAAGAGGAATCTTTAGCGCTCAATAAATACTAGACTTCAACATTTAGAAATGGTGAAATAAACGAGTCAATCAAAAAAAAGGAGAGCGATGTGATTGGTAAAAAAAAGACCAAGCAGCTCGTTAAAGAAGGTGCAGAACAGTCTTTGTTTGTATTCGTTCGCGGCTGTTTGTAATCTGTGTTCCCGTGCCACTGTTCGTGTTTATCGAGAGTGATGTGATCTTGTATTCCCGCGCCACTGAAGGTGTCCGTCGTCGGTACGGATGAAACGTGTAGAGGTAAATATAGACAATCGCGATCACGGCCTAACAGTCCAAAAATTGTGATAATGTAAACACCGGCCGTAAAAGTTAGCATTCATTTATTATTAAAAATTACTTGATTTACCACACTTAAATGCCAAATCATGTTTAACTTAACATGGTGTCCTTGCTAAGCGATTACAAACAGCTTTCGAGGGAAGTACGCAGTATAATAACACACACAGACAGCTAATTTAAAGAGTAAAAAAGACGTTGCATATTTCAGACGTTAGAACCGGTTACGAGTGCCAGCCGAAACGATATTAATGTTTTTATAAACATACACCAATGTGTTTTTAAGACATTACCAGATATTATATAACCTTGAGCACTTTTTTTGCGGGATTTTGACAAATAAATGTAAAGTTTTTTCCCTGTTCTGGAGACCTGTGATGTCATGTTCTATAATCTTAGACGCAGTGCATTATTGCCTAACTATATCTTAGAAACAAACAAAAAACTGATTAATGTGCTTGGCTCTACAAAATTACGTATTGCGTGTCCTCAAGCATGTAAGTTAGTTCTCCAGCAGAGAAAACTCAACTATATTGTATTTGCTCAAACTATAATTTGCAGACTCTGCTGTTTTAGCTCTGTATGTATGTATTCTCTCTATCTCCCCCCCCCCACACACACACAAATATACTGTTTTCTCTTTTTCACTGTAACTGTTTCAGTCATAAACACAGACCCTTACTACCCCTTCATCACCATGTCCGCGTGCGTCTTTCCTCTCACAGTCACCCACAAACACATCTCTCTCTCTCTCCCCCTCTCTTACTTCTCCCTCTCACTTCGCTATTAACTAATTGGTTAATCCCAACTTAAAATCATAAAACTCTCACCGACCAATATATTTACAATATCACCTCGCTTTAGCAAAGTGAAATATCTTTTACGAGACGTCACCAAGAAGAGGATATTTAGTTCTTCTTTACCCTACAAATATAAGCACATAAAGTGTCCCAAAAAATACATTTTTAGTAAGCAAATGTATTACCTTTTTAAGCTTCAAAAGAAACTCCCTCGCAATAACCACACAAAAAGGGACAGTGCTCAGTTGCGACCTAATCGTATAAAACCCAGTCAGTTGCGACCGAGGTAGAAATTTGAACCCGATCAATTTTATTTTCATGTTATTATTATAACAATACAGAAATTACCGTAATAATTATGTTTACTTCTAGCCTAACCTAACCTAACCTAATAAAAGTATTGGAAGAATGAGGTTTCTCGCATAAATGAAAAGCTGCAGAATTGAAATATTATCGAAATCTCAGAACAGCAACGTTGCTAAATGACGGATTCGGTCAGGAATTGTAAGTGCGGTGCGCAATTGACCGCGAAAGAATAGGTTAAAACGTTGTTTCGTCGCAACTGACCGAGACCGAACAAAAGACGATGGTTGCAATAACGATTCTTTTATTTTCCGCCATATGGGATGTGATAAAGAAAAAATACGTATGGTAAGCTAAAAACATATCGTAAAGAGTTGGTAAAGAAATACGGCAAGATAACGTGGGGCCGAGGGTAAGCCATAGGCCTACTCTAAGAATTGTCTGCAAAGAAATGAGGTCATAAATAGAATTTATTAAAAGCTACACTGCCCGTTTTTGTTACAAGACTGTAACTACTCACAGCATTAATCCAGTATATTATTTCAACGCACTCAAACTACATCAGTGGCGTACTAAGGCCACTGGAAGCCCGGGGTGTGATTATCGTGATTCTCCCATAAGACGGGTGTTTATAATACAATTTATCTTTAAATAATACATAGCAAAAACACTTTACTGTTATATATTTATTGTCTAATAACTGTATTGATACATATAGTTATGAAACCTCATAATAAGCTGTAGTAGTGTTTGAAATGAAAATTCACTTTCATATTGTAAATACAAAGTTTAAAGAAATAATAGAAATAGTATTGTTTATAGAATGCATTAAATGTATTACAATACTTTATAATATCTGTAAAGTTGTACGTGCTGTTATCTTCGATGTCACTCACGGTTTTGTTCACTCACACAACATGCTATGCAATTTTTTGTGAATTCGTTCGTTTGAGTATAACTGATCCAATTACCGCACTCCGAATTATCCCCTGTTCGGTAAAAATTCTCATGAGAGATTTTAAATAAATTGTTGGTGTCCTGAAATTATAAATATTTTCACTGGCGAAATCTCTTTTAGCGTAGGCCTACATGTTATCCCCCAGTATTTCACTCCGCCGTTTACATTTTCGTACCGAGGCACGACCTTCTTGAGTCGCTGCTGCTGCCGCTGCCGTCCGTGCAGTTTGGGGTTCAATTTACGCCTTCCGACTGCGTGGTGAGGCATTGACGCCAGGCGCAACTGACGCTACTTTTTTAGTATGATATACTTCCAATAATAAACTTACCTTTTTAGTTTTTTTTTTAAATCTGTAAACACTTTAGGAGGTATGGTTGTAAGGTAGTTTTCAAACTAATTTGAAAAATCTTTGGAATCTATTGATTAAATCCTGGACCTCTCTTAGTGTTGCGTTTTGGGCCAGGGGCGGTCCGCCCCACACGCCCCCCTTTAGTCCGCTACTGGGCTACATTTTGTAGTCTTCCTCTCTTCTGACTTGAAGAGAAAATCTTATAGTAGACAAAACGCGCAATATTAAAACACTTGAAGCACGCTCATGTTCAATAGGATGAATTTTATTAAAACAGAATTATTATTCATCAATTATAATGGCTGAAAATAATATTATCTACATAGGCTACCAGTCAGATCAAGTTGTGGTCAATTGCCTTACGACTGCTGTTGTTTGAAGACAGGTAGTTAAGCTGTTTGTCACTCATTGAGTTTCGGAAGTTTGTATTTGATCATCTGAAGATCAACTGTGACCTCTTACACGATGTGGTCGGTGCACGAATCATATTCACTACTTGTGTCACCTAATTACGCTTGACGCTAATTTTTACATTTTCAGTACCTAGAGAAGAGCAGATACATTTTGATTTACTATCTAATATAATTAACCTGTAAATATAAAAGTTTAACTGATCGGTTCTAGACAACTTAGTGTCTTAATTGTCACTGAAATGTCTCTGAAGACTTGACTAATAAACTTAAATTTTCTGGATAAACCTAAAACCTAAAGTGTATAGAAATTACTGACTGAAAATAGTTCAAAATTTGTGAATCACACTAATAGCCTGCAGATAGTTATATTTACTTGTGCAGAACTGCCTGCTGGCGACGTCAACGTTCAGTGTTTTTGCAAGTTCGAAACTTACATCTCGCACAGCTTTAAAATATTGTTACGACGGTTTAACTGATCGTCGTATGGTACAGTGGAAAACGAAATACAAGACACCAGTGAAGTCACTAATATCCAGATTTAATTATCACAAATAACAGTTTATAATCAACTCGTACAATAATTCCAGTCAGATTTGTCCACACGCAATAACAATGTGAATTAATAGAGTTTTACACAATTATTAACACAATAATTCTTCACTTCGACAAACACTTGAGCCTCGCTAGCAAAAATCGCTCACGTAACTGAGCTGACAACCCGGCTGTGCAGTGGAATATGAATATGAATATGAATTTTTAAGAAGGGAAGTATATTTGAAAAGTAACCAACTTTATACAGAGCAATCTGAATATGCATTTTTCAGTTATCAAATTAAACCTTTATTTTGAAATGCATCTCAGTGATTACCTTTTTACTAAAACATACAATATTTTACAACTATGGGAGAGAGGGGGGGAGAGAGAGAGAGAGAGAGAGAGAGAGAGAGAGAGAGAGAGAGAGAGAGAGAGACGGACAGACAGACAGACAGAGACAGACACGCAGGCAGACAGATTAGCCATTCTTCGGATTAAATTTTGTAAATGCTATTGTGTAAAAGATCTTCATAGTTGTATGGGTTATTTGGGTTATTTATTTTATTTATAGTGTCATCGTAAATATATACCGTAATTAATAGTTATTAATAAATAATAAAGTAAGGTTTTATACGTAATAATATAACAAATACGTTAAAAACAAATAATGAAACTGATACACACATTAGTCAATTAACTAATAATTCAAGAATTATTTTAAAAAATTGTTTGCAGTATAATAATAAACTGTACCACCACACTGGTGGCCTTTCATATGGAAGCATCAACCTCATAATAAACATAAAAATTTAACGACACACTTAGGATACAACTTTAGACATATTGATGACACTTCATATATTATGTTTAAGAAAATAAAGACATTATCATATATTATATATTAAATTCTATTAATGATTTATACAACAAAATAAAATTCACATTAGATTAAAAATTAGATAATTTACTAAATTACTTATAACTTTTACCTACAGGTCGCGCGGGCGGTGTCAGTAACCGGGCTGTTAGGCCGTGGTCGGTTGCCGTCACGTCCTCAGGCCGGCAAGAAGCGACAGAGAGTAAACACACAGTAGCGGCAGATGTACGCTATTGTAGCCAAGCCAAGAAAATAGTATGTATAGATAGCAAACACTCTATTTAAAAATTAAATATCATCACTTTAAATACACTTACCTAGATTTTAAGTAGACAGAACTGAGTCAGAATAACACTTTGGTTCAGAAAACATTTGGAGAGTTATATCCCAAACAAGTAAACCCACCATTCTGTGTTCCGCTATCATTATCTCATTGTAATACTATGATAATTAATCGGTTCCACAGATCATGCTAGAATAGACAATTAGTATTTTGTGATATTATTTACACTGCGTAGGCCTACTTAATGCTCGACTAGGCCGTTTTGTTAATTTCGTGGAAAAATTGCTGTATGTTTATTTTGTGCCCTCCATTTGATTATACATTTCTGAAAGAAAACCCTTTATAAAAAAAAATGTATATTTAGAACAAACAGAAAGTTTTTTGTTACGTACTCTTTGTTTTGAAACGCACCGGGCCCCACTTAGTAGGGGGGCCTCCAGATATGGAACATTAAGTTCCTTTGGAAGTTTTTTTATCTGAAAATGTTCTATTGTCACGTTCTGAAACGCAACACTAGGAGAGGTCCAGGATTTAATAGATCGATTCCAAATATGTTTTCATATTATTTTGAAATCTATCTTTCAACCCTACCTCATAAGTGTTAACAGATTATTAAAAAATAAACTTATAAAGGTAAAATTATTATTATAAATGTATTTGTACTAACAAAGAAGCGTCAGTTGTAACTGGCGTCAATTCCTTACCACGCAAGTGGGGGTCGCAATTTCAACCCCGAACAGCACGGACGGCAACGGCTGCGGCAGCAACTCAAGAAGGCCGTGCCTCCGTACGAAAATGAAGACGGCGGAGTGAAATAGCGGTCGATAACATGTAGGACTACACCAGTGAACAATATTTAATATTTCAGGACACCCAACAATTTATTTAAAATCTCTCTTCTGAATTTTTACCGAACAGTGGATAATTCGGAGTGCGGAGTCGGGTTAGTTACTCGAACAAACGAAAATTTTCCGATGCCAAAACTAGAAAATGGTCGTTTTAGAAAGTTTTCATCTTATTTGAACTAAAACTGCTAACTGATTTGAAAAAAAAATTGACAAGTATTGTTTGCAGAACTGATAAATTTGTTATATAATATAGGCTATAAGTTTATTGTATATTATAAAGTACTGTAATAAATTTAATGCAGCCTATAAATAATACTACTTTTATTATTTCTTTAAACTTTGAATTTACAATATGAAAGTCGATTTTTATATAAAACATTACTACAGCTTCTTATAAAGTTTCCTAAATAGATGTATCAATACAGTAATTAGACAAAAAATATATAACAATATATTGTTTTTGCTATGTATTACTTAAAGATAAATTGTATTATAAACACCCGTCTTATGGGAAGGGGCCTCAGAAAGAAATCTGTGCCGGGACTAGGTACGCCACTGAGATGCAGTCACGTGATTATTGCTTGTAGGAAATACTAGATGTACAAAAAGCGACGAAGGAATCAAATCGGTTAAATTGTAAATATTTTTGCGCTCGCGTGCGCTTGCGTATGCATTCAACACACAAGGAAACAAATTATACAAAACGTTTAAGAACAGTACGCGTAACTTTTTTTGTGATTAAAGGGATTTCTATACGCGAATAACTTCGTTAGATTACAATTAACATTAACTTTGTTAATTAATTTTGTTTAACGTTTCCTTTTGTGTTAAAATCAATTGAATTATTTTGCTTCACTCATTTTGTAGAGAAACAAACAACAAGCTATATGTAAGCTGTGTACGTACCGGTCAGACATAATGCTATCTGTAGCAGTATCACAGCTGACCGATTCATGGACGGGCACTCGCACGGACGAACTCACACTGACACTGACCACCAGTGGCGGCTCGTACAGGGAGGGCAAAAGGGCGCAGCCCTCCCACTAAATTTGCAAATTAAACTTGTCAATAATATAACTATAATGTGTAGTATCCTTATGTGTAAGATATTTTTGGGGCGACTAATAGCGATCACCCGATGTTTTCGGCATGGTCCCGCAGCCGGACGCTTTCGCTGTCGTCCTCCCTGCATAGGCTGGTCTTGAGGGGAGCGGGGAAAGAGGACGTGTACACATGTCTATGGTTTTAAATCAGCAACAGCCATTATGGGGGCGGGGGTCTGCCCGCTGTCTGATTTCGCAGCTTTTTTCATAGAGAACCGGAGGACAGTGTATGAATATTTATTAGAAAAAAAATAAAAATATTAGTCTAAATATTAGTTTAAAAATGAAAATCATAGATGATGACGAGAGTGACAAGTCCACTGTTCAGAAAGCATTAGGACTGAAAAACACATTAAATAATGATGATTTTAATTTTTGGTTAACAATTTTCAACAAAATTATGCCAGCCTGTGACATTTTGTTTAATCAATTACAGCAAGTAGAAATTGACAGTATTAAAACACACCAGTATGTTGCCTCATTCAAGTCACACATTCAAAATGTCAGAGATTATATTGATTTTGATGCCAGTCTGTCTGCAACAAATGATTTTGGAGAATCATCTCAAAATCCAAAAAGGTCACGTTTTGATGAAAGCAAGAAGACTGCAGCTAAAGAAGTTTGTGACATAATAGTTACCAACATAGACGACAGATTTTCATTTTCAGACCATTTAGCAATAGCAGTTTTGTTGCAACCAACCCTGTTTTCTAAACATCACCTATCTTTCCAGAAACACAGTTACAAATTGCTGCTAAACAATTTAATTTAAATGAAACTGCATTAAGAAATGAACTGGTAGTTCTATACAGCAGGCCCGACTTCACAAAGGCAACTGGCGCATTGGTTCTACTCAATTTTGTATATGAAAACAATCTAGTTACTGTTTTTCCCGAACTGGTAAAACTATTAAAAATTATTTGTACAATCTCTATGACTACAGCCGAAACTGAACGATGTTTCTCAACTCTCAAACGCACTAAAACATTTACACGTAATACAATGAAAGAGGACAGACTCTCGGAATGTGTTCAATAGAAAAAAAAATGTTAGAAACTTTTTGAATGTATTAGTTATTGACCATTTTGCCAAGCAAAAGGAGAGGAGAATGGATTTCTTGTTCAAGCAAATAAACTAATCCAAGGTAGGGAACAAATATTTTTTTTTAGTAATGCATTCATTTAATAATATAATTTATTAAGTATTTAAGTTTAGGAACGTGAACTGCTTAGGGTTATAAATAATTTTATATAACAGTTATATATAAATACTAAATAGTTATAAATAACAGTTTCAAACACTGTTTAAATATTGGTAGTTTGCAAGGTACGTTTTTGATATTAACAATACTTTTAGTAGTAAAGCAAAAGGTTCAATTTTACAATTATTTCATGATAATAGCAATAATTTAGTTTCTACTGGTGACTTTTGTTACCAAAAAACAAAAACATTTTGCCCCCCCCCCAAGTCAAAAACGTTACCAGGCGCTACTGCTGACACACAGCAAAGTTGTAGGACAGGTTGCTTGACACGACACCACCACGTGCAGGTTGCAGACCTTGACTTGTCCGTGAACTTTGACTCTTTTTTTGAACAAAAATGCTCGCTTGCTACCTTGCTTTTGTGTTTATTTTTTTTTAATTTACCAGAAATACAAGAGTCGCATTCGCCTTTACTAATTTTAAATAAATTATGCCAACAATACATTCTATTTCAGCGCATTAATGCATAAGTTAACTTTTTACACTATAATTTCATGTGTAGTTTTAACAAAAGTAAGCCTACTGTTTACGCGACTTAAAGTTCTAGGTGATTACTAGTGCAGTTGTTTAATTACCTTACTGTCTCAAGAAAGCACTTGGCCATTCCACTGTTTAGGCTCGATGCACACATCCGGGGTTTTTACCGTGCGGTGCCGCTGCGAGACCGCAAGTGCGGCGTTGAGTACTGGAAGTCATATGAGTCACTGCGTACATACCACCGGCGACGTTGCGGCGGTACCGCACGTCCACTGTGCGTGCGTTCTTCCACTCCTTACCGAAGAGGCTCCGCACACACTACTCCGGCTCTCAGTACATTGTTGTCTATTGAGCAGCGCACCCGTCCAGTGATCTGACGTAATCGTAGTTATAGCTGGATGATCAGTGGCGTACCTAGACCACTGGAGGCCTGGCGCGGATTTCTTTCTGAAGTCCACCTTCTCATAAGACTGGTGTTTATAATCCAATTTATCTTTGAGCAATACACTTTACTGTTACATATTTCTTGTCTAATTACTGTACTGATACATCTAATTAGCAAACTTTATAATAAGCTATAGTTATGTTTGATTAAATTATGTAAATACAAGTATTAAATACAAAGTCTAAAGAAATAATAGGGCTATAAGTAGTATTATTTATAGACTGCATTAAATTTACGTATTATAGTATTTTACCCGTTCGAATAACTGACCCGATTACCGCACTCCGAATTCTCCACTGTTGGGTGAAAATTCTAATGAGAGATTTTAAATAAATTGTTGGTGTCCTGAAATGTTAAATATTGTTCACTGGTGTAGGCCTACATGTTATCGCCCGGTATTTCACTTCGCCGTTTACATTTTTTTACCGAGCCACGGCCTTCTTGAGTCGCTGCCGCTGCCGTTGCTGCTCGTGCTGTTTGGGGTTCATTTTGCGACTTACAACAGCGTGGTGAGGCATTGACGACGGGTACAACTGACGCTTCTTTTTTAGTATAAATAGATATATAGTTCTAATAATAAACTTAATTTTATAATTTTTTTAATATCTGTAAACGCTTTATGAGGTAGGGTTGTACAGTAGATTTCAAATCATATGAACAAATCTTTAAAGTCGATGGATTAAATCCTGGATCTCTCTCCTAGTGTTGCGTTTCAGGACATGACAATAGAACATTTGCAATAAACTTAAATAATTACCAATAAAAATTAATTTTCCACATCTGGAGGACCCCTACTAAGTGGGGCCCGGGGCGGTCCCCCCTCGCCGCACCTTTAGTCCGTTACTGGCTGGACAAAATTCTAAAGATCTTTAGAAAATAAAAATATCCCGAAATTTGGAATTTCGCTGCAGAGGAGTATCATAACCGAACGAAAAAGAGAGAAGCGTAGGCTATTTTGTTTTTAAGATTTTGACCAGGAAAATTACACTGAATAAAATGATTTGGGGTCCAAAGGTGGTGTGACCCGAACATACATATCCTTTCATAGAAGAGAAATGCACCAGTCTACTCACCCCAACTCTACTCTCACCTACATATCGGTGGACCCTGTTTCCTGAACAATCCACTCCTAGGTTGTGGTAACCAATCCTTTCGACGGGGTGAATCGGTAAGCAAACGAGAGATGGGGGTTCTGTCAGGGCAATCTGGGAGTAACCTGGGGCCTGGCCTGGCAGGATGGTGCACATCGGCACCAGGACGTGCATCTAGTGTGTAGGCGGAGGAGGCTATAGTAGCCCAACGGCTGCACACATGGGCTGAGTCAGTTAGCCTACTACGACCAGGCAGAGAGAGCTTGTCAGCTGAGGTGAAAGCAACTCTCTAGAGGAAGAGCACCCCGAAATCAAAGTTTCTGGTCCTCCAGGTTGGGGGTTGGATCGGAGAATTCACATATACCATCTGTGAAACTCGTTTATGTGGAGAAACCTATCAGTTTCTCAGCCAGTCAGTTGTCTGGACTTGACCGGGACAACTGGGGGAGGCTGCTAAAGGAGGCCTTGACTCAGTAATGGGTTGTCGCGCCGCTGAAGAAGAAGAACAAAATGAATTATGTACCTCTATTACGAAATCTACATCTAATAAGTCTTGAATCAGTAAATGGGTGCACCCAAAACCGTTTCCGAGTCCAAATAAAATGTCTGTACACTAAATAAGAGAACATCACACGTTTTCTATGATACAAATACATACATAGCCTTAGACTGCATACACACGCCATAATTATGATCTCAGAATTATGATCTCAGACGTGGACACACAGGTCACAGCTGTTAGTAAACAGATACCACCAAAAGTGTTAATACCTCATTGCTTGTAAACAGGGGCGAACCCAGGATTTCAGTTCGGGAGGGGGGATTTTCCAACCACATATCGTTTTTGTAGAATACGGGTTTTCTCATTTTATATTGAAAATCGTACCAACAAATTAAAAATAATGGGCAAATAATAGCTGTACTTCACTAATTTCATTAAAATCAGTTAAAAACACATCATATAGGCTTCAAGTTCGTCTTGGAAGAATAATAATACCTTTCTGTGAAATATAAATACTTTAAAGAGTACGTTGAAATTAAGAAAGTGAGGGTTCCTAGCATGTATTTAATTGCTGTGGATATAAATGTAACTAACAGGGTTGTGGATATAATAATAAGTTAAATAATGTTAAACAATTTTGTTATAAATATAATGATTGTCAGTCTTTTTTAAAAGAAAAATAGAAAAGAAAGGAACTTAAAAACACCGAAGAAATAAATATTACTGTAGATCTACACTTTGTTAAATTTCAAGTCGACTTCTTTTCATTTTTCACAATTTCTTTCAGCATCTGTTATATTTATTATTGAGTATAAGGCCTATTATTGTAAATTATTTAAACTTACAATTCAGAGAAGAATCCTGAAGGTAATAGAAAATAGGAAAAGTAATTGGTTAGGTCACTGTTTAAGAAGAGACTGCTTGCTTATAACTGCCAGAGGAAAGAAAGAAACAGCCAGTTTTCCAATAAAATGCAAAAGGACTGTAATTTTGTCAACTAAAAGGGCTATAGTTTAAAATGAATGCTAAAAATATAGCGATCAAAAATTTTCAAATTTATAAATTTTCTGATCGAGCAGTGCATTCTCACACAGTCAGGTCACCAACCCAAACCAGAGCAATAAATAAAGGCAATTAAGAACACGTCAACCCGACGCCAGCTACGAGACAATAAGACAACGTTTGACTTAACGCAACAAAGGAAATTGGGATCGACTTTGACAGACCAAACTCAACTCAAATTTACGACATCATAACAAACCGAACAAAGAGCAGAGTCCAGTGACACAAGTACGCAGAAATTGTAACGAGGGGACGCTGTAGGGTTAAGCCAACACGTGTGAACGTAAGAAAAGGGATACTGGATACTCACTGACAAAGGATTTAGAAAGTCTCGATAGTACAGAGACAATACAGCGAATACCCAGTGAATACATACGACCATGTTGCACAGCATGAAAACAACGCCAGAGTGACAACTTATATTTACGACGAGAAATCGTGGAGGCAACTCAGAGTGACAGCGAGCGAGAAGTTATTAATTGGTAGAAAAAACGGGGTGGAAGTTGAAAAATGAACAGGACGCAACGGATTCTTAGCGAGGGTGTAACAACAAACCTTGGAAAACTCACGAAACAAAGGTTTGACAGACAGGCGAACAGTTACTCTATATTCTTAGAAAGAGTGCGATGTCCTTAGCTGTGTACTTCAGGGGATGTTCAACAGCCAACCAGAGATTAGCATCTTCCGAAGAAGTAAGTGGAGAAAACTGTTGTCATGGTGACAACCAGGGCAGCAAATCAGAGAGTCGAAAACCAAAGATCATCAAAGTGGAAGGAACATGTGACCCAGGAGAGGGTAAGTCTGGAACCTATCGGGATCAACCGAAGGCGTGGAAGGCAGAAGATTGCATTGTGGTAGAAAACGTTTGATGAAAACCGTTTGCAGAGTACACGAGGCTCTCAGTCTCATAAAATTTTATGCTCAGTTTTATTAACTCAGTTCTACACAATTTTACCTCTGTCTTATAAAATTTTATCTCAGTATTGCGCAGTTTATTTACTTAGTTACTTTAACTTTTGAACGTGCGAAGTTATCTAAGTATCGTTATACTTTCGAGTTCAGTACTATAAACTTTAAAGTATTATTCACTATTTGACATTATGGAACTTAGAAACTTTTAACAAGTGAAGTTACATCTCAATAATAGAACTTTTGTGTATCAACTTCGGACATTGTGATTCGTAGCATAAACTTAACTTGATTCAGACTTAATTATTCTAGTTGTGCAGACTCATGAACGATAAGAGAACTCAATATTCATAAACACAAGTGTATAACATAACGCACATTCACGACCAAGCTAAGTAGAACATGAACAGTTAGATGAAGCATCTTTGTAATAGACATTTTATTTGAACACAACGCACTAATGATGGTTGTATCTACACTACACAGAACTATAAACTGTTAGTAAAGACGGGTTACATCAACACCACACCACGTACGCCGCGAGTGAATTCTTATCGCAAGTTTCAAAGTGATAGTGAAAACATCCAATCAACGGAGCGAGCACACATGGAGTCACCAGTAAGCAGGAAATTTCACCGATGGGTTATTGGATATTCTAAAATGTCAAGTTAAGTCATCATGATTTTAATATTATAATAATACTGCTGCTCTGTCTCTTTTCCAAGAACCAACACCTTTGAGAAATTGTATAATCATTTAGTAAAGATAATGTTAAAATATATTATGAATATAAAAGCTACTCATCTGACACACATAATGAACGCATTAGTTTAGGGTGAATAATATTTGATTTGTCTATGTTTTGTGTATGTTTATCTATGTCATGTTGTATGTTATGTTTTCAGCCATCAACAAAGACAGATTTATATTGTGATTTATGTTTTATATGTTTCTGAATGTATTTTCAGGTAATGATTTATATATGTGTTTCGGAAGTTAACTTGAGTAATGTGTAATAAACAAGCATTCTATTTGTTTTATATATATATATATTTTATGCGTTCATTATTGTTCCAAACCTTAACATCAAAAGACATTAACGTCAATTGATTTGTTTGATAAATTTTCTTATATTGTTTTAATAACAACAAAATATAGAGTCTCATTATTTATGCTAATTAGTAATGGATACATTCAGTGATTAGATATTGATTAATAATATTTGCATAATCAGATTAACTAGTCACATTTTATAATTTAATTGAATAATTAAATTTTGCATAAATTAGCATAATTGTCGTTAAAAAAGCAAAAAAAGGGCACTAACAAAAACAATTTAATTATGTATACTGTATGAATTCAGTAGATAATTGACTAAAGAAACTCGGTCTTTTAAAAAATTTTGCAATGGTTGGGTTGTCTGTTTCTGAGTAGTGCTCGATCTTTCTTTCCTAGCTGCGATGTCTCTCCATATTTTAATAAAATTAAGTCAGAAGATGGTTGTGAGCTTCGGGTTGCTCTTGTACGTATTGTAACGCCAGTTGCAAGGCAGCCAATCCTCTGCTTGTGAAATTTCGGGGAAATGAACTTTCTTAACCAGACGTGTCTTACATTTTGGCATTCGAAATTTTCTTATTAATTGCGCTAACAATTTCTTCGTCATGAAGTTCATTTCTTCATGCAACAAATTGGGCGGACGAATTTGTCACCCTCTCATCTAGTCTGTACAGTGGCAACTACTACGAGCTCAATGACCGTACGCAGTAAAACTTACCGATGTCTGAGCCGGCAACACAAGACGATGCAAGTGCCCAGCAGTTCTAAAGAAATGGTATGCTTTTCTTCAAGTTTCCGTACTAATATTGTTCGCATTTCAAATTATTTAATAACTAAAGAATTTATTCTGTGATATAATTAATTTTATTTTATCTCATTGCTAGACTGTTGCCGCCGGCAACAGCGGTTACATGGACGCCACGCTACTGAACATTAACCCATTCTTCAACATATCTTTTTCTGACGTCTTCATACCCAGCAATCCTTTTGATTATTTCGTGTACGGTTTCTTTGGTACAATCTTCTTCGCCATCGACATTCTGCGCTGGATTTAGTGATTCAGCTGTTTCCACAAGTTTATTCCAAGAACGTAGCAGTATTTTGGAAGAAACATCATTCCACGTACCGGCCGACCAGTGCAGCACGTCTTCTAATAGTGTTTGTTGTTGGAATTTCTGTACAATGCGTAGTATCCGACGAACAATGTATTTTCGTACATTCACCCCCCCCCCCCAAAAAAAAAACAGAAAAAGATTATGGACTTATAAAGTGTGTTAGGACTATATGTGTGTATGAACAGAATAAAATTTTCCTCTTTTATCAATCAAATGGCTTTTCCTTTTTTACTACGCGTTTCTGGACATATGTTCCATCTTCAGGTTTAATCCCTCCGTAAAGTTTGTCCGATAATTAAAACAAATTACGTATAATTTACACACATGTCGTAAATAAATATAAAATATATGAACACGGAACACACGCGGTGTTGTTGGTGCGCACCACGGTAAAGCCTAAGCCACACTCATTTCCAGCCTCGTCCAATACGTTCCAAGGTTGGTCATCGACGAGTACTGTGGCCGCTCCATAATTGGCAATGATCGTCAAATATTGGAGGCTGGAAGGTACAGAACAGAACGACCAGCACCTTCCAGTCCCCACCACAAGTCAAAGAAGCCGCCTCCCTCTCCAATGTTCCAAACCGTCTGGCCACACATTGGGCAAAGAACTCAAACAGTATTTGAAATTTCTCGAATCAAAATTTATTGTCTCGTGTCGCGTCTGCTTCGTGTTTTGAACACTTGTCTTCAACTGTTGTATAATACTCAGGTATGTATAGTATTTAATTCAATCATGTCTGTTTATAAATAAATACGCAGTGATATAATACGAGTAATAAGTATACAATTATAATCACATTAGTTGTGTCTAAAGACCGGATTTCTGTTCAACTGGATTTTTTTTTTCTAAATTGACTTAAAATTCAACCTAGACATAAATTTGAATCATGGAAAGGACTTTGGTTTGACGATTGTTTTGTTTTGCACGAAATTGCAAGTTTCAAAGTTTTATTGCACGAAATTGCATTCTCGTTAATTTTTACCTTTTTAAAAATGGATTTAATGTTGCTTTTTTTAATTAAATTATTTTACTGACAACCCCCTCTTTTCTCTCAACTGTTGCGTTTGTCTCAGTATTTTGTGAGTCCTATTTATACAATCCTATCCGGAATTAAAAATGGAAGTAAAAATTATTTTCAATCGATTTAATCGAAAGTTCAGAAAAAGATGCTCTCTCCATGACAGAGCAAAAACTCTGTCTTTCGATTTCCCAAATAAATATTATTTACAAAATTCGAAGAAAATTTAACAAATATCCTATTTAAAAAATACAGCCAAATAAAAAGTTTTAATAATAAACTTAACTAGCGAGAATTTGGTACCAAAGTTTCAATTTCATCTAAATTAAAAAATAAAAATAAATAACGGAAAAGGTAAATTAGTTTATGAAAAATGTAATGCTGTAATTGAAAGAAATCCTGGTTATAAAATTTCAATAAAATATAACGACGTTTTATAATGTAGGACACGAATGAAACGTGTTCCACACATTACAATTTTAACAATAATTACAAGTAGCTGCATTTTTTTCTTTTTCTTTTCTAGAAATGGAGTGGAGCAATGAGCAGAAGCTATTGTTCATTGAACAGTATGAAAAAATGCCGGTACTCTGGAATTCTAAACACCCAGAGCACAAAAACAGGGTGAAGTTGAACGACGCGTGGGTGGAGCTGCAAAAAAATTCGACAACAGCATTCCGATTGCGGAACTTAAAAAGAAGAGAGAGTCCCTCATGGCGTCGTACAGGCCTTTACGGAAAAAAGTATTGGAGTCCGAAGGGACAGGAAGTCGTACTGATGATATATTCAAACCAAGTTGGTACGCATTCGAGGCCATCGACAGATTCATGAGAGCCAAAGGAGAGAAAAGCCCAACGGTTAACTCGGAGGTTAGTATATCGTACTTAATCCAGTTATTATTTACCTCTGCAAATCAATTGTAGTTAGGAAATAATGCATTTCTATCAAAGCCATTATGTATGTATGTGTCTATGGATGTGTGCGTATACGTATATGTATGCATGTGCGCACGTGTATGTACGTATGTGTATGTGTGTGTGTATGTATGTCTGTACATACAGTTTTGATATTGAAAGATAAATTGTTCCGTCGAACTTTAATTGCAATTAACAACTTAATATATCTAGAATCAAAATCTTCATGGTTGAGGGGTTGATGAAAGGATTATTGAGGGGTATTAATAATTATATTCATGCAGTAGGGGAATTATTACCAAGAACAAGGGAAAGCTGAGGGGAGGGAATAAGAACGAGAAGAAATATGAAAGAAATACATATTATGTAGGTATAATGGTGTAATAGCGTAATAAAATCTTTATTATTACAATTTTTTATTACAATACAAGTATACTATAGGTGTATAAAAGACATTTCATTATTAGTCATAATTGTCCTGCCAAGGAACAGCTCCGCTGGTCTTGAAGTAGTTAGCAAACTCTTCTCTGATAGCTTTAGCCTCCTGAGAATTGCTCCTTGCTGTCCTTTCAAAATTCACAAAGGCAGTATTTTGAATGCCGCTTTGGCGCCAGCTGCCTGGAACCAATTCTGCTCCGCGTCGAAAGTTCCAAGTGGAGAGTAAACATTTCTTGATGTTTCACTTCTTCGTAGAAAATTGTGTAGTAGGGTACAAGCGTAAGTAACAGCGATTGCCTTGGAAGGCTCTAAATGGATTGCCGTTCGGAAAACTCGAAAGACACTCGATAAAATACCGAACGCATTCTCCACTATACTTCGGGCTCGGCACAGCCGATAGTTGAACACACGTTCCAAAGACCCTTTTTCATGGTTTCCTGGGAATGGCTTCAACAAGTATTTGCTTAAAGCAAAAGCGTCATCTGCTATCAATACGTACGGTACAGAAACATTTCTACCAGGAAGTGGTTCACTGGTTGGTACGTTCTCGCCTGTTTGAAGTCTTCTATTCAACTCAGTGGTGTTGAATATACCTGAATCATTCATCCTACCTTGAGCGCCGATATCAACAAATAAGAAGCAATAGTCAACATCCACTGCAGCAAGTAGACAATGCTGTAGGTTTTCTTGTAATAAAAGTATTCTGTTTCGCTGTTGGCTGGTGTCTGCACCACAACATGCTTTCCAAGTGCTCCGAGACAGTGAGGGAAGTTCCATTTCTCTTCGAATCCTTGGGCCACACTCTTCCATTCATTTCTCGACTGTGGTAGCTGTAACAAAGGGGAAACTTGTTTACAATTTGTTTACACTGTGTAAAGGTAGAAAATTAATTTGGTTAAGCATATCTATCAACATATTAAGCAGATCAATTTAATTTGTTTAGCACATCAATTTGTTCAGATTTTTTTTTTTAATTTCATAATATGATTGCAGGATGGCTGGACCCGGGAATAAATACATAATACTGAGGATATGCCAGAGGAGGAATCTGTTTCAGCTAGTCGTGCTGAGTGCCTACACACTGCACATGTAGATACCACTTTTGACCTCCCTCTCTCCTGTGCGATAATTTTGCACTGCAGTAGGCCTAATTACATGAAATTAATTAATTTTTTTTCAGGAAACACACAAGCAGAAGCTGAAAAATTTACGAGACCAGGATACAGCCAATGCAACGCCAAGGGTCCCCTTAAAAGGCGACGGGAGCTCCCTTCCCATAGTGACGTCGCCATCGCTAGCGGCCTAAAGGAGCCAGTAAAGCGTTGGTCAAATTGACGATATTCAACCCCAACGATCAGACGAGTGCTCGATTTTCGGGCAGCTAGTCGGTGAACAACAGAGGCATAATTACTAGAAACAGGATTTTAACACAAGGTAAATTAAGCAGAATCCTGCAGCAAGCAATGCTACGAGAACTTGATCAATCACCCTCAACCCCTTTTTCTGAAAGCCCAGGATATTCAACATCCTCAACGGCCCCTTCACCATCATTTTACATTACAGAACAGGAGCCCGTTCATGATTACCGTAACCTGGTACCACCCGCAGGAAATACAAGTGTTGCTTCATTTTACTCTCAATACGCCCCTACAGAGTGATTACTGACAGTGAAAGTGTCGTTTTTTAAAATATTACGTAATTTTGTAACACTTTGTGTACTTTTTAATTAAACTGAAATGTTCTTTGATAGCTGAATTATTTCATTTACCCTGATTTCCTTTTGAAGGTATTCATTCAAAGCATCAACTACTTCGTGAACAATGCAAGATATCACTTGATGTGAAATCTTGAATAAAAAGCCCAAGCTTCGGAAAGTATTACCACTCGCCAAGAATCGTAAGGTAATCGCTAGACGCTCTTGTGCTTGTATGCATTTTCGCCAATTAGTGTCTTTCTTGCTGATGTTGGGTCCAATCATACTGAGTAAAAATTCAAAGTCCGAAGCAGACATCCTACAAAAATTTTCAAACTTTCCAGATGGCTCACGTCTTAGATCAGCTAGCATGTCCCCTCCATTGTATCTGAAACATAATATGTTTTAAATCTAAATCACTTCTATTTCCACATAAAGAATTTACACAACTGTAGACCGGTCTTAGCTGTTACACCATCATTAGTACAATATCAATAATATCAGTATTGTTCTGATGATGGTGGAACAACCGAAACCGGTCTACAGTTGTGTAAACTCTTTATGTGGAAATAGACTTGTATATTTTATCTCGCGTTTTAGAACGTGACAATAGAATATTTGCAAATAAATTAAAAAAATTAATCGAAAAAAATTTAATTTTCCAAATCTGGAGGCCCCAGACTAAGTGAAGTCAACGGCGGTCCTCCCCTTCCGCCCCACCCTTAGTCCGCTGCTGTAATTTCGTATTTATGCAATATACACAATTAGCACTTAATATACGTAGCGTGTTTACTGATGTCACTGAATTATCTTAAGATGGTGTTAATACGTTTATCCGTGAACAACCGGCTGATACAAACGTCAAAAGTCAAACATTTTTTATTTCACAAAAAACTGGCTTTCATCTTCGCTGTTGGCTCAGTTCCAAGACTTCTTGTTTTAAAATGTCACATGCGGTTGTTTTGCGCGTGAGTACATTCACGGCATAGGTTATGAGCTATTGACTTACGTTGGCAATAACTTGATGTTTACAGCCGAGATTTGGTTTACAATTACAAAACATTTTACATAAACTATTAGTTGATTGTAAATAGTAGTATTTATAGTTTGAACACTAATCGTTAATAAATAAAAAATATGAAAGATAACCTTCGGCATGAGATGATTTATTCTTTATTGCTTCCGACTGAGGAATGGGATGAACGCTCAGTGTAGGCACTGAATGTCGTCTATCTCCCCCCCCCCCTACCTAAATGTATCTTCACTACTTGTAATGAACAGTGGTCACGTGTTATTCTCTAACAACCAGGGTCTGTCGGTCTGATAGCAGCAGGAGATGAGACATGTGCAAATCTTGAGAACGTGTACCTCACATGTCCCCTAACACATAAGGAGAAGATACTAACCAGAATATAAATAGGCATATTCCATGAAAGGGGTAGGAAGATGCTTTGGCAACTACCTAACGCCCTCTTTCCCCCAAATCTCCCATTAACGCTAACACTACTCCTTCAAGGCACTTTGTGAGTAGGCCCAGCCATGTTAGACCTGATGTGTTGATCAAAAATATAAGACCATCGTTTGACATGTAACCCAGGTCGCGTTTTGCGGTGCCACAAGCTTATTTGCTGTTAAGAACAATAAAAGTCTCATTACTATTTAGGGAGTTTCAATCTCGTTTGTTGCTATCCTCCAGTGGGCATTATTTTCTACCCGTATTGTGAGAAGCTAATTTGTACTCTGAGTACCCTGAATTAATGTTAGCAAGTTCAGCGTAATGGTAGCAAGTTACCTTCTCTCTCCATCGGCGTGGTTCGCTGTAACAATGAATCCATGACTTGATGTCAACAAAAAGATCGGTAGGTTTAATTAAAATCAACTCGCATTTCAATAATTTGTAATAAATTATAAAAAACAAAATACGGTTGATAAGTGACTAAAAGTCTGATCATCCTTTGGGTTTACTGAACCAGTCAATATTATTGACAGCCGCCACTATAAAGTAATAAATAGCTATGCAACAGTAACCAACGCAACGCTTTTATTCTCGTATACAGAGTACGCCCTTGACCATTAGGCATAAACGTCATCTACGTCACTATTGGAGTCTCACAATGTTTTGCAGTTTTAAAATCACTAAGCATAAAGTCACTAAACATAAGATCATAAAAACAATTTCCTTACTGATTTGACTAAAATTATTAGGTCTAAACTGAATGTGGGGCGTTCGATTTTTCCTTTACTCTATTTCTGCGTCAGAGTTCTTCTTCTTCTTCTTCTTCTACTATTTCTACTTCTTCTTATTCTTCTTCTCCTTCATATTCACGAATCTGTCTCATGACTGCATAATTTTTTTATAAGCTTTTATATAATTCATGACAAGACTGTTACGTTTCTAGATGTCGTTGACTGCTTGCGTATGCAATGAAATTGTATAAGCCTATCGCATTCAACAATACATCTGTGTCACTGTTTGCTGCTTAAAGTTATCAGTATAATTGTAGCGTAGTGGACTGCTCACCTTAGTGCATTCTAAGAACTCAGAACTCAGCGAGTGGATCTTTTTTGTGAGGCGAGTTGTAGTTTGAAAACACTTAAACGTCCTTAAATAACAGATGGGAATGATTACAAATCGAGGACGAAAATTTGGGCAAGAGCGTCTATTATGTCTCGCCGAAGGGCAGAATGAAGTAGACTGGGACCTGTAATGTTATGAAAAGAATAAAAGTAATAAAGCAAATACACGCGCCATTAAAGCTACTGAACGTTTACTAGTGGATCAGGGAAGCGTTTTTACATAGGTTTCTCCTGCAAGGCCATTCTCAGTTAAAATAATTTTTTATTTATCATTTACTTATTGATTTTCCAAGATGAGGTGTGGCGGCCCACCAGTTGGAATCACTCCACTGCAGCAAACGATTACCATAAATGTTCATCATTAAAATGACGGTATATCATTATCATCATTATTATATCTTATCTTATGATTATCTATTATCATCATCATATTATTATACCTTATCGTGTTATAGATATAGCCATTAGTAAGGCACCGACAATATAGAGCTGAGCCAATTTGGAAGTGAGAAGTAGAGTTGTTTACGAACTGCCCAGCTGACCAGCTGTGTGGTTACACACACACGCGCGCGCGCGCGCGCGCGGTTTCCAGGGGTATATGGGTTTGTAGTGGTTTAGAACTTGAAACTGCTGGAGACACTGAAATGCATCGACCGGAGCATGACAGGTAGCAGTTTAGCATGTAAGCCGACAAAGTTGGGATGAATGTATTGTCGTTGCTAAGTGCCGAGGCTTACTGTATAGTTTTGTCACACGATATTTGTTACATATCATTACGGTCAAATACCGTTCTATAAATTATGATACTTTGAAACAATATTGTCTTAGAACATCATAACATTATGCTGTCATCAACAATGAGTGTTTAATGCTCGCCAGCTGATTAAAAATTAGGTGAAAAATTGATTTAAAAATTTTGACCATAGTGAACGACAAACAAGTAAACCTGAATAAAAACACTGTCATATGTTTATAGCATCTTACGTTATTACTTATTGATATGAAGGTTAGTAATGGTTAAATTTGTTTGAATTATTTTTATTAAATCAGTTGAGAGGCATGTGTTTGTTACGTCAATATTGATCCACCGAATTGCATTGGTGTATCGTAGAAACTGAACTTTGTAAATTGTTTTGACTATTATATTACAAACATGCAAATGTTAACTTTCAAGCAAAATTAGTTTCCGTACAAAGGTATACTGATTTTTTCTTATTAATATAGTTTGTTTATGCGTTTTTTTGGGGGTGCCAAAGTCTTATTTCTGCCTCGGCCAGAAGGGTGACAACCGGGAGCCCTGATGTACTAATCTGTTTTTAATTGCATGGTACTTTCCATCACTGCCTCTTTACGCCTATGAGATTGCACCGTTAGTAAGAAGAGATAACCGTTTCGAGTCCTGGCTACCATCAACCGCAACTTATCACTTTCAATGGAGCCGACTAGTCGTCGTGTCGTCGCCGTTCTGCTGTCGGTACACCCGTTGTTTAATGATGTGCAGAAACATGTAGCTACAGAACTACACAGGGATGCGAGACAAAATGTTAATCGCCACTGATAACAGTTGCTTTGATTCCGATTGTCATCCTTTTGGCCTGTTGAGTAGGCTATGTCATATAAAATCCCAATTCAGAAATCGATTATAGACTATTCATTGTGTGTGGTCTCCAAGTTGCATTAATTAATTGGGAATAGGTCACTCGAGGCGAGCCCGTCAGTACATAACAATTAACACTCACATAAAAACACTGAATTCACTATATAAGTTACTCGTATAGCGCGAGGACACGATGCGCAACGTCGATAAAATAAAAGCGTACTCAAAGTGATTTTCTCCTGAAGATGGGACTGTGAGCCCGATACGCGTCGTACCTAACGACCCAAGGAAAGTTTCATGAAAGAAAATATAATCAGGTACCTAACCCATTGTCAATAAATCGGTTATATTATCAGGCCAGAAATTCTTTGTCACTTGACTGTTATGCATTTTGCAGTAAAATCCTCACTCCCCCCCGCCCCCACCAA
This sequence comes from Magicicada septendecula, assembly GCA_034769895.1. Classification (NCBI taxonomy): domain Eukaryota; kingdom Metazoa; phylum Arthropoda; class Insecta; order Hemiptera; family Cicadidae; genus Magicicada; species Magicicada septendecula. Next base: position 173,012,808 of record CM068372.1, read on the forward strand.
AGTATAGAAACTATAACAACACGCTTACCTCTCCCTCCAGTATAGTTGAGTACAACTAGAAATTCTTGTCACTTTTGAGTATTTAAAGCGCCCGTGTACTAGGCTAGCAACTCAATGATATAACGCAATCTCACTGGTGACCCACATTCTGCAAACTCAGACATTCAAGGAAGCTGTACAGTTTCTACAAGAAAATCTATGCAAGCGGGTGTGTTAAATTATCATTAGTCTATTTTAAACTTGGTGATACAAATTTTATACAACGCTCTGTGTCAGAGGCGCACCCAGGATTTTTTTCCGGGAAGAGTTTTGAAAAGATAGAAACAAGGTGCACAATTTTGGTCTTCCTCGTTTTTTTTTCTCTCCAAGCGGGACGTTTCACTTAAAATGCCGAAAAGAGCCCTTCTTACACATATTGTACGAGTAAGAATCATACACACAATGTTTGTAATGAATCATGAGTTAAATAATGTTAAGCAGAGGCTTACTAATTTTTAAATGCTTACTGAATAATTTAAATTACTTAATCAGTAGACGCTGACTTTATTGATATAATAAGACAATAATATAGTTAAAATAATCAGACATGAAGCAGTTGCGCACTTTGTAGTAGGGATAAGGCGGAAACAATGTTATGCACGTGAGTAGATCTTTAACAGTTGAAAATATTAGCCTGTTCCCTGAATGACGAGTCTACATACGTAAGTTTTGATTTCTATTTCTATTTCGACACTACTAAACATATGTACATGTGTACTATTTCGACACTAGTACATATGTACGTTTTGTAAGACAAATCAAGCAATAGATACACTAGAGGGACCATACAAAGATTTCACCTAGTTATAAAATGTTTAACATTTAGTACTGTAACTATTACTGTAAATAAGTTATGTACATAATTATATATAATTATGTACTGTAATTTAGTACTGTAAATTATTTTGTAAACAGTGATTTGGCATATTGTGTCTATTACGTGTTTCTCCAGATCTCCAAGTCGAGCGTAGACATTAACAAACATTGTACATTTTGGAGTATATATAATTTCTGTAGCCTACATGTTACGATTCAGGAAAAAACGTAGTAACATATAGTCAACATTCCACTGGCATCTTAATTTGTTTGAATAAGTAACATTAAACAACAGGCTCGAATGTTAAAAACTGTGTGTGTGTGTGTGTGTGTGTGTGTGTGTGTGTGTGTGTGTGTGTGTGTGTGTGTGTGTGTGTGTGTGTGTGTGTGTGTGTGTGTGTGTGTGTGTGTGTGTGTGGATATATTAATGGAAAAAATATACCAAAACTATTTAATTAATATAGCACTTAATTACTTACAATCAATTACAAATATTTAGCTCAATTCTTCTTTCCCACTAATGTTTCCTTCACTGTTATTATAACTCAAATCGTCTTCACTGCTGCTATCCCGTTCTTTATTAATTTTGAAACGAACATTATACACTCTTTGGTCTGATCTCACGTAATCTTTTCAATTAATTTTAATGACGTGGTCACATCTTCATATCCAGTCTGTGGGAGAAATAGACTACACTCAGATTCATTTTTTTGCTAAGTTATAACACTGTCTATGAAATATGCGCGTATTTTCTTAGTACGCTTCTTCACGATTGCCCAAATCATTTCTAGAATTAAGATCAGGAAGTCAGGATGATAAAGTGGAAGTCGTAAAATGCAATGTCAATGGCTTACCAAAATAGTGTCTATTTTAAAAGTTTTGTATGTTACTTTATTTTGTTTAATCAGTAAATAGAGCTCAGTTGTAAATATAAATGGACTAAAGAAATCCCATGATTCACTAACAAGGTAATCATGTCTGCCTTTTTGTTAATGATGTTACAGATGGATTTATTTATTTATTGAAATTTTGTGGCTGAGATCCTATTTATGGCTCTTTCCACCAGCGTATATTTGCAATTATAAAGAGTGGAATTTCTAAGTATTTTTGTTACGACAATAAATTAATTTAGTGCCTGTACTAATAATAACTTGAAACTGTTAGTTCAAGTAAACAATTTTTTTTTTAAACTACATGAAATTTTAGTTTTTGAAGCTAACTTGTGCAGTCATGGACTGAATTAATGTGTTGTTAGTAAAAAATTTTAAATTAGTAATGACAAATTCTAGTTTCGTATTGACTAGTAAATACGAAAATTCAGGAAAAACCGGCCTATCATCTTGTCGGAAACGAGATAAAGTTCACATTTTTGCCAACCGTCGTGTCGTGTGGTTTTGCGGTCAGCGTCAGTGTGACTGTGTCCTTGCGAGTTCCCGTCCATGGCTCGGTCAACTGTGATACTGCTACAGATAGCATTATGTCTGACAGGTACGTACACACATTACACATTACCCTGCTTACGTAGAAGTTATTGTTTGTTTCTGTACAAAACGAGTGAAGCACTACTATCCAGTTGACTTGTATGAGAAAGAAGCTTTAAACAAAATTAATCAGTAAAGTTAATTTCAACTTAATTATAAACTAACAAATTATTCGCGTATAAAAATACACTTTTAGTCACACAAAAGTAATGCAAACTGTTTTTAACGGTATTTTATAATTTGTTTCTTTCTATATTAAAACCATACGCACACGCGCGCGCGCAAATCATATCAACAATCGTAACAACATTGGAAATGGTTTTCTTAAACAAACGCATAATTCAAAGGCGAGCAAAAAAAAAACAAGTAGTAGACTAAAATTGTTCCTTTAATTTGACGAAATGGACCAATAGAGCATTAGGTGCACAGTGTAAAGATTATAAAGTATCGATTGTTTATGTCAGTCGGGTCCATGGAAGCGATTCGTTATCTTATTATTACGATAACATAATGATGGCGGAATGGAGAATGATGGGTAGCCTATACTTGTTTGGTATGTAACTCCCAAATATTTTTTGAACGTAAGTCTTGCTCTGAAGCAGTTGTGTCTCTACGAAAAATCCAGTTAGGCGTATTAAAAGTAATAATAACAACTTCGTAAATAATGTATTTGCAATCTACGCATGCCAATGTGTTCATCTTCTTGACTTCACTTTTTATGGGGCCGTGATACCTCCAAGAATATTGGAAAGTAAAAATATTTCGAAACATAAATGAAAATTATAAAGATTAAAAATGGGAAGAGAATTGATTGATGAGAATACAGTGAGATCATTTTTTTATTTACAATGTAACAAAGTGTTAGAGTCTTCAATATTCAAAACAAAAAACTAAATATTTTTTTTTATTTACATATAACATTATTAAAAGAGGAAAATAATGTAAGATTTCGCAATTACAGAAACGAAACTACGTGTTCCGTTCTTTTATTTGCGATACTTCAGGTAAAGCCTCTCAGCCCATCTTCAGATCAGGTGCAAAATCACAATAACGTAATATCTACACGCCACCTACATTTTTACCCTTACAAAGAGTGTACACAGCTTCGAGGGCGTGGCTACCAAATGGGGGAGGGGTCAGATCGCGAAATTTGCGAATACACTATCAAAAGTTAGTTAATTATATAAATATACAAAACACATAAAAAATAAATATACTTATCACTCGGTATCTGATTTTGAAGATGTATAAATACATTGCTAACCGTTAAAGATTTTTAGAAAAGATAGTGTTTGTGAAGAGTTACTGTAGACTTGCACTTCGTTAACGATGGCTAATTGCCATTGGGTTTACTTTACATAATAACTTCTTACTTCTTTTTTTTGCATCGACCATCTAAGGACCACATGCCAATTTCAATTCTTTATTCTTCGTTCTTTTCTTTTTCTTCAATATTCTTTCAATTTTATTCGGTACTTAACGAAGATATTTTGTCTTCAAATACTGATAATTTTGTCTGTGTCTGTATCTGTGTCAAACGGAAAAATAATTTAAAAATATATTCTGTTTAAAACCACGGAAACACGGATAAGATATATGAACGTGATGAGGTTTACTTGTCAATAAACACTCGGTTTCTGAAATATAGCGTAAAAGAGTTACTCTCTCTGTAGACAAGTCAAAAATGGCAATTCACAGGGTTGATTAACTTAACCCACGACTGCCCAAGTTTTTTTTAGTGAATATTGGATTTTGGTTCCCTCAAATTGTTTTACATTGATGAAAACCCAACATAAAAATTATTAGTTATATAACCTTATCAATTTATTAGTGATAATCCGTGTCCATATGGACACGCTGGGGAGTATGCAAAATAAATTAAATTACGTATACAAGTCAAAAAATAAAATATTTTTTCTAAGTTATACAGAATCTTTGGTTATAAAATTACATATAAAAGTTAAATAAACATAAAAGAAAGTGTTTATCATAAATTATACATTTTTGTTACTTTGTTAGAGTTCTCAAAACACAGGACACACAGCCTCACGTTACACTTTCCACACTGGGTTCGCACTGCAAATGTTTTCTTCTTGCACCCATCTCCAGTACATCTTCTTTTCTATCAATTTTTGTCTCAAATGGTTACATGTATTGAAACTTATGTAATCTGATACTCTTGAAGAAGTTTGTGAAGATGTTTCTGGCCTTCCTCCTACTTTAGGTGGGTGGCCGTATCTAGTGTGATACACTTGAACTACTTCACGCCAAAACTCTAGTTGTGTCACTTTCTTCCAGGACGCCAAGCAATTAACCAGGCATTGTGGGTGGATACATCAAGTAGCCACGATAGCAGAGGCCAGTACCACTTTCTATTTCTTCTGTGGATCCGACATATAGGGACATTTTTGTCTAATCTGTCCATCCCCCCTGGAACAATTATACTCTCAAATGATATGTGGGCGCGGTACCTGAATAAACTTTTTTTCTTTCTGGGAGTATCTTTTCACATTACAAATTGGCTCAGCATTCATGCAGTTTGACGCAATGGATACAACTGAGTTATCCTTCCACTGTAATACATAAAAGCGCGTATACTGTATGCAATAAAGTGTTAGTCGGTTAATTATTCAAGAAAACCATAAAGTTTAAATTGTTTTTGTTGTTTACATATAACTTTTTTCACCTCAACAAAATTGTACAAAACCTCACCCCAACAAAGTACATAAAATTTCACAACTACAGAAACCAAACAACGTGTTGCACTCTATTATTTGCTGTACTACCGGTAAAAGCTTTCGAGCCTTTCAGCCCATCTTCAGATCAGATAGAAAATCTCAAAAACATATGATAATACGTATACGCTACCTACACATCTATCCTTGCGCCAAGGGTGTACACAATTTCGTAAGCAACCCCTATCACCAACTGCCTATCAAATGTTGGTGGGGTCATCTCCCAAAATTTGTGAAACTACTAAAAAACGTTAGTTAATTGTGTAAATACTGTATATAAAACATACGTAAAACAAAAATATTTAAAACTCGATATCTGATTATTAAGGTGTATAAATATATTGTTATATATTTGTTATCTTAGGGAAGGCGATGTTTAGTTAACGATACCTAAAGTAGTCATTTACATAACAACACTTTATTATTTACTACAATTCTATTGTGTACTTAAGAAAGATATTTAAATATATTTTATATATTTTCCGTATTTAACCGGAAAAGTAATTTAAAAATATAGGGCTATTCTGTATAAAATGAGGAAATATGTTCTTAACTTATCATACGCTAAGTTAAGATGTATGAATGTGAGAAGGTTTACTTGTAAATAAACATTCGATTTACTGAAACACACCCTCTGCAGACAAGTTACTCCCTGTAAAACGAGTCAGCCTGCTGCGTCTGCAGACAAGTCAAAATGGCAATTCGCAGAGTTTACTATTGCGTTCGTTATTGCGTTGCGTTGCAGTGTAAATTGCGTTGGTTACGACAGTGTAACAGACACGATACTCAGGGGCGGATTAGAAGCGCGTGGTGCCCTATGTTGCCATCGGACTGGTGCCCCCCCCCCGACTCAAAATTAAACCTTTTATCCATTATTTACATTGATATATAGCATACACAGTTTTGAAAGTTAACAATTATTTTATTAAACTCTCAAATTACAACACATTTTTAGCTACATACTGATTACAATGAGCATAGTAGTACTTAAGTAGATAAACTTAACACTAAAATACTAATCGATCCATTTTTTTCTTGATTTTGCCTTAACGAAGTCTTAATTTCTTCTAAACCGAGCGATTCAAGTATCTCGCTTTCAGTATTCAACCTTGCTAACGAAGATAATCTCTCATCTCCTATAGCTGAACTCAACATGTCTTCAATACGTTTTAATACAGAAAGTGATCTTTCAAATTCCCGATTTCCAGTTAGCTAATGGAATCATCAAAAGCTGACGATAAAACGATTGGATTGAGGACATTTGTTTTTTTTGTCATATTTATTATCTTCAAAAAGTTTTTGTGATTTATGGCTGTAGCGTCATGGAGTGCCAATCCGGCACTGATGGCACTACGTCACGATACGTAGCAAATGAGTTTCCCTGTCAGACGTAAAGCTTTTGTTGTCAACATCACCACTGAGCAATGTTCCTTCTGTTGTTGATTTACTTGATCGTTTTTCACATTTTGTTACATTTGTTTGTATATATACAGATGTATACTGTTTCCGTTCTTAGCTTAATCCTGATGTAAACAAACAGGAGTGGAACATCTGAAACGGTATTGGTTGCTTGAGTTAGAGGCGTGTTACTCTGACAGAAGGAGTACAGACAGGGTACATATATCATGATACTGTGTAAACACATGTAAATTGTAATAATTTATCTTGACCAAAGCAAAATTTATGTGACAGTGTCAGACCGATATTGAAACATTTTATAACACCAGTTAATGGATTTTTTTAAAGAAGCATTTAGGCCTAAATATTCCAACAAACAAAAAAGTAGTTTATTTAAAACAAAAAATAGAAGCTGTGATAATTACCAGTGTACTGATTACTATCAGTTGCTGTCAGAGAGTAATTCAATGCCTTCTTCTTCTTGGTGTCTGAACTTGTATCATCACTTGAGTCAGCGTTATTATTGATAAGATTTTTCATTGACCCCAACGGCGTTGGTAATGTCGACCAGTTCCCATAGCTTATCATCTTCCTTGATTATATGCTGCATACAATGACTCCACTTGTCCGCCGTTGTTTAATTTACTGCCTTCTCAATAAATTGTTTTATACCAAGCAGCTAATGTTGTGTTGTGACGGGCAAGATATCTTTTCAACTGGCTCCATATTAATTCAATACGATTCAGAATACAATGATAAGGAGGAAGTCTTAAAACGACGTACCCCGATTTAAGTGGCAAGATAACTCTCACATGACTATACAGACATTCTGCACATGAGCGTAGTACATTACTGTGCGAACAGTGTCAACGCCCCTGACCAATAGCGTTTCAGATTTTCTACGTGGGTTTGTTTACATCAGGATTAAACTAAGAACGGAAAGAGTATAAACATTATTATCTTTATGCTTGATATCTTTTATCGCGTCTACTTTGTTGTTAATCTACGTAGTCTAGGCTTACTTAATACTTAATGTGTGTTACGTCTTCAAACAGTTCGTCGTTAATTTTAATAACATGTTTACTACTCAAGTATTAACAATTCGTACGCTGCAGGATTTTTAATAGTAATTTGTTATACAATAGTTGTCGTCGTCGTCATCCTTTACGGCTTAAGTAGCCTGTTCCAGTCTCAATGAAAGTCGTCCAACCATAGTTTACGGAGTTTTCCCACACTTCTCTTCCCCCTTGGATGATAGTCAAGCGCTCTACTTGAAAATTGTTATACAATAATATACAATATAATAATAAAGTGATATACTGCTCTGCTGCCGGGTTTTAAACCTCCAGCCTGGAAGCTAAACACTAAAACCGGTTTAAAAAATAACTTTTTTCCTGGCAACAATGCAGTAACGTCAAATTGTTCTGTACAACTTGCAATGCACTGATTATTAGGTTAAGATTATTACGTTTTATACTACAACTTTCGGAGCTGAAGAATCATTCAGCAAAAATAATTCCTACACCCTAGGAATAATACTTAATTAGAAATTTTGCTTACTACAAATTTAGATTCTTCAGACTCTGACAGGTTTTAATCTTAGTTTAATCCTAATAAGAAAAAATTTAATTATACAACCTAACAAAAACTGTTTAACAAGTAGCGCCACTGAAATAAAAAAGTCAGTATGGAGAACCATACATGACTTCCATGTTCTAGTTAATTATAAAATTATTTTTAATAAGTACACTCAGAACGGAACTAAATATATCAGCATGCTTTTGGTAAAAACGCTGATAAAGATAATCTTATTACGAATTGTACATAGTTATTAATATTTAAAAAATAAAAATGAATTTAATAAATTATCTTTTATTAAAACAATTTGAAAGAAACGGAATACCGCCCAGTGTTTGTAACCTGTGAATTTCTGAAAACGAAAAATTATTTTGTTTATATATCCGAGGTTACGATATTTGTTTACATGAAACGATATCAATTGTTAATATTCTATTGAAATTTTTCAATTTTTTGGTCGAATAAATTTATATCAATACAAAAATCGGTATGGAGAACTATACATGACTTCCATGTTGTAAGATTTATGTTTGAAATAATTTACTTGAATTCGGCTCGGTAATTTCTAAAAAAATATCGCCCACCCTCAAACTAATTTCACTGTTTATAGATACTTTTTTATTATGGGGTAATATAATGTTATTTTCAGTTACTTTATCCATAAAAATTACGTAGGCTTACTTTATTCTTATAAAGAAACCGACTACGCAGATAATCATCCCTCCTCCGAAGCGCTCCGAAGTCACTCATGGACCCTGAGCATCTTGCAGAGGGTTCATTCCCTACGAAAAGTCTGTCTATGAATCGTTCCTCTGTAAACACGTGCAGTTACACTGCCCAGCGATCCACAGGAAGCAAATCGCTATCCACGCTGGACACTTTTTCGGCTTCCATGCGTTGTGTTGGCGTGGGTTTCGGCACTTTCCATTTAAAAAGCGTGCAAATGTAAGAAAATAAACATGAGTGAGGCCAGAAATAACGCGAATTGTGTGTGTGTGTGTGTGTGTGTGTGTGTGTGTGTGTGTGTTTTGCCTGTTTTTTATTGCGGTAATCATAATAACAAAATGGAAACGTAAACATTACATTATTGAGATATGCTTGCCTGCCACAAACGATATATTTTCACTCATACATGATTTAAATTAAAATGAAAAAATATAGAATTTTGTTAAAGTTAAATGAAATGTTTCCATAGAAACTACTTCTTTGTGGTCAATAACGTAGTACACATATAAAACTTACAAAAATTTACCTCCTCCATCATCAACTACAATTTCAATTTATAAAAATTTACCCCCTCCCCCTTTAACTACCCTTTTTATTTATAGATATTTCATCTACCTTTCTACAGTTGATTATTATGACCTTCTTTTCAGGATACTTTATTTATCAAAATTAAGCACTTTACTCTTGTTAAAACGTAAAATGTTGCAGGTAAACTACCCCTTTCCCTTAACCGATCTTCAAAAACAATAAGCCTTGAGTCCTCTACAATTCATGGTTGTATGCAAAACATTATTTGATTCTGTTTGAATTTGCGGCTGTTATCGTTTGCCATAGAAAAATTGTACACATAGACACACAGACACTTTTCGAAAAATGACGTTTTTTCATGTTTTGATCAGAATCTGCCGTTATCTCGAACACGATTTTCTTCGGCATGACCATACTTCCATTTCCTTATGGAACATGGAAGTAAAAATTACCCCCTCCCCTTCAACTACCCTTTTCATTTATACATATTTCATTTATCTTTCTACAATGGATTATTATGACCTTTTTTTCAGGATACTTTAGTTACCAAAATTAAGTACTTTACTCTTGTTAAAACGAAAAACGTTGCAGGTAAACTACCCCTTTCCCTTAACCGATCTTTACCAAAATCAATAGGTCTTAAGTGCTATATAATTCGGGCATGTATCCAAACAAATATTTGATTCTGTTTGATTTTGCGGCAGTTATGGTTTGCCACAGAAAAAATTCTACACACACACTTTTCGGAAAATGACTTTTCTTTACGTTTTGAGGGCAGTACAATCAGAATCAGCCATTATCTCGGACACAATTTTTTTCGCGATCACTATACTTCCATTTCGTTACGGAACATGGAAGTAAAATGAAACTGGACGAGGTATCTTAAGCAACAGAAGTGATTTTGTATCACTATTTAAACTAATAAGGTGTTCATAAGTAAAATACACATCATCGTATTATTATTATTATTATGATTGTAATATTGTAATATTTTTATGTGCAGTGCAATATCTGTGCATATTGCTAAATATAAGCCTGCGGGAAACTACGAGGAAAGTTTGACCGTATTGAGACGAAATGTAGACGCCACAAATCTAATCGCTTTATCTAATCGTAGTGGACATTGTATGCAACACAATGAAAGCTTACTGGTACTCACAGACATTGGCTGGTAACTACTGCCTCAAGACAGTAACGCTGTTTCACACACACACACACACACACACACACACACACACACACACACACACACACACACACACACACACACACACACACACACACACACACACACACACACACACACACACACACACACACACACACACACACACACACACACACACACACACACACACACACACACACACACACACACACACACACACACACACACACACACACACACACACACACACACACAGAATAATTTGTGCTAAAATATGGGCTAATTACCTTACACAGTTTGTTACATAACTAATGTACATTACATAATAACATAACTACTTAGAAATGATCATAGTTGCAAATTTTTCTCAGTTGCAATCCAGGTTATATGACACCAGTTTAGATTGCGGGGGGGGGGAGGTAACCTAATAATAATAATATTATATATACACAAATCGGTTCATAACGTTATCCTACGTTTTCCGATTCCTAGTCTCCATTGGTCTCGATCTAACCAAGATTCTTCTTCCAATTCCCGGTCTCTCATTGCCTTCTCTCCAACTCAACCTAGGTCTTCCTCTTCGCCTACGACCGTATGGTGTCCATCTCAAAGTTTGCTTGGGGAGTCGATTATCCGGCATTCTTTGCACATGCCCAAACCATCTTAGCTGTTTTGTTTTTATGTCATCGACAATAGAGTACTGTACCCCATTATCTCCCGGATTCTGACGTTTCTTACTTTTTCCAGTTTTGACCTCCCTGTCGCTCTTCGCACTTCAGTAGCTTCCAACAACTTTTCTGTTCTTTGTACGATTGGCTATATTTTACACCCGTATGACGTAATTGGTTTCACGATTGTATTGTATTATATACGATGTTTATTTTGTTTTGATATTTGTTGGTCCCACAATATGTTGTTCAGCAATGCTATTGATTTTCTTCCCAGGTTGACTACCGTCTTGTGTAACTGTTGTTCCCAGATATTTATAGCTACTGCAATTTATTATTTCTTGTTCGTCTTCTAAAACTAAATCCCCTGTTCCTCACCAATGCACATATACTCCGTTTTCCTTGTGTTTACTTCAAGGCTCCATAGCTTATATTCCTCTATAAGTTTTCGTGTCATGTATGCCATGTCGTGATAGTCCTGCGCTACCACGACTTGGCCGTCAGCGAAACACAGTGTGTACACACTGTGTTGTCAATTAGAGGTATCCCCATTTTGTGGCATTTCTTTTTCCAGGTTTTGAGGGCTTGTTCCAGGTGTATTTTAAAAAGCGTCGGTGAGAAACAACATCCCTGCTTCAGGCCCTTACTAACATTAAATCTGTTTGAGACTTTATAATAATAATATTAAAAGTATAATATTAAAACTTACGAGGGAGGTTCAAATGAAAACCTTAAAAGTGTGATGAAGATTCTGAAAGTGGCGTGAGTGATTTGCAACAGTGATACTTATGGTCCGAAAAATAACAGATAGGTGGCAGCATGATGCAAGAACACTACACAAAGAAGCAGAGGCAGTTCAAAGATGGCCGCTCCATTGACGATATGCACCAAATTAGAGCAGAGAAGTGTTATGCGTTTTTTGAGTAGTGAAGGTGTGAAACCCGTCGAAATCCACCACAGAACAAAGGTGCAGTATGGTGATTCATGTCTGTCCCTGCACAGGTGTACGAGTGGTGCAGGAAGTTTAAAAACGGCATACCTTATGTGGAGGACACCTCGCGACCAGGCCAGGCATACCGAGTAGTGACGTCAGCAAATATCGCAGCAGTGGAAGACATTATCAAGGAAAATCGACGTGTAACTGTAAAGGAAATAGCCACCATTATTGATATTAGTGTTGGTTCAGCACACCATATTGTCCATGATGTGCGCATTTCAGTAAAGTATCTACGAGATGGATGCCACGTAAGTTGACTACAGAATTGAAAGACCGTCGTGTTGATGCCTGTGAGGAACTTTTGCGTCGTTTGCAGCTTGAAGGTTATGGGTTCCTGCGAATAATTGTTACAGGAGATGAAATCTGGGTCCACTATCACCAACCTGAAACCAAGAGAGCGAGCAAGGAATGGCGCCACAGCTCGTCGCCAAAACCTAAAAAAAAGTCGCACCCAACCATCAGCAGGAAAAGTCATACTCATTCTTTTTTGGGATGAAAAAGGGGTAATTTTGGAACGCTACGTGGACAAGGTAGCAACAGTGACCAGTGTTACGTATGGAGAATCAACTTGGCCCTGCGATCAGGAGTAAACGACGTGGACTTCTGACTTCGGGTGTTTTGCTCCTTCATGGATCCCATACTGCCCGTTCAACTGTTGCCACAATCCAGGATATGAAATTTGAGTGTCTTACACACCCACCCTATTCACCAGACCTCGCCCCCTCCATTGATTTTCACATCTTCGGACCGCTCAAAGAGGCGATGGGAGGCAAGCACTTCCGATCCGATGAAGAGGTTAAAAATGCGGTGCACGAGTGGCTAACATCGCAAACAAAGACTTTTTTCAATAGGTATCTACGCACTTCCGAAGCGCTCGAATACGTGCATTGCACGTAATGGGGACTACATTGTGAAATGTGGTACTTACATTTCTTTTGTATTTACTAAAATTCCATATAAAAATAATTAAAGTTTTCATTTGAACCTCTCTAGTATATATTATTATAAAAATATAGGAAATGCAAAAGTTAGTAAACAGTTAAACTATTAAATCTAAACGATAAATTAGCATGTTGAATAATGCCTGGTCAAAGTATGACCAAGTACAGACAGCAGGCACGCATATGTTGTAGTGGTGAGATTTACGGGACCATGTTTCATTATCTAAACAACCTAAGAAGACAACAAGATAAGTGGGCGCTACGAACACGGTCGGTTTGTTGATATGCTCTCAGAACACGGGCGCTCTGAACAATTCGTCATTTCAAGACACGCCGCCGATAACGATTCTATATATTGCAACAGTACAAATGTATAGGGTACTGTGCAGTGCACAAAGTAATTTAAATAATAAAAATAAAATAAAAATAAATAAGTGATTCATATTGTTAATAATAATAGTCCAGCTTGCAAAATGAACAACCAAACTTTCATGTTGGAACAGGTGGAACACGCCAGCTGCTCTGTCTCTGTGTATACACGTGTGTTACATGTGTGTGTGTGTGTGTGTGTGCGACCTGTCAGTTCCTGAAAAGCGCTACCCTTAAGGAACGCTATTAATTATTTGAATGTGTTTAATTTGTAAAGATTGTGTGCATAATAGCACAAAACCAAATACACCAAAATGTGTATGAAAATAAGACGCATATGTGTATGAAAAATATTCTAAAAAGGATAAAAAGTGTAATTACAGGAAAATAAAAATAAATAGAACTTATGTTAATTAAGATAAAGAAAAACGGTTTGTACGTGGTGAACACATAAAAATTACCGACAGAATTATTATCGGATAATGTGCAAAAGATTTCGCAAATCGCGAAGACAGGCGAATTAAATGTGACAAGAATCGTGTGTGAGAAGTGACGCCACGACAGCCTGTGACATGCAGAAAATTGTCGAAACATGATTTTTATCGCCCTGGGTATAAACACAGGAGACGCACTAACATCATTATCTTCCTGAATCAACCATCGTAGCGGTCGGAGGTTCTGCTTCACGAGTCCAACTCTTTCTCGATCAACCATAGTCGCAGCCGGAGGTCTGCTTCACGAGTACAACTCTTTCTTGATCGACTACTGTGGCAGCCAGAGACTCTGCTTAGAAACAACAACATTTATATCTCAACCACAGCAGCAGTCAGGGAATTCACGACTACTCATCAGTTCGTGTGAGCACTTGCAACCTGAGGCCATGACGGGAGACAAGGGAGCAGCCAAGTACATGCAGTAATCCAGCATACGAGAATCCGACGGACGAGGGACCAGGACTCCAGGACGACAAAGGAGCATCCATTATCAAGGAACTAGGACCGAAGAGGACACGCTGCCGATTTACCACAACAATAAGGTGACAAACAACCATGCACTTGTAAACCGAGACTCACTCAAAGACAATAATTAAAGAAGTAAAAAGAGAGTATAAGTAATGTAATGAAGTAATGTTCAAATATAAATTAATAATTTGTACAAATGTAAATATTCTTTGTATAATAATTCATGTAATGTTTAAGAATGTTTAACTATAATTTTGATAAGTAACTTAGAAGCTATAATTTGGAATCTATAATTTTTGATATTTAAATTGATAACGTAATTAGTGAAATTTTATTAGAAAGCAATGCATATGCAGTAAATTCAAAAGAGATTAGATCATTAGAGAAATTAGATAATCTAATCAGTATCATACTAATGAGCAAGCTGAGGGCAATATTAGATAATTATAAGATGTATTAGAATATAAGGTTGTATAACATGTCTATGTGTAATATGAATATCAATTATATGTAATAAGTAGATGTGTGTTAAGACTAAATACACATACAAATAATAATAACTTTAATTCGCAACAAAAATAAGAATTTTTATTTAATAAATGTTTAAATGATTTTAAATCAAATTACATAGTGTTATTATTATTACGATTACACCTTTCATCATATACACACACGAATTTAATGTGTTGTAGTGTTGTAAAGATTTATCGCCCAAGAAGTTGGGGGTTCGCACATTAAACTTGTTAAAAGTGTTGTAAATGTCGCCCAAGAACTTGTGGCCCGACCATGTCATTTAACGATTTTAAAAGATTTTAAAGTTAAATGTATGCTCTAAAAGAAAAAAGTGTGTTATATGCAAAGATATATGATATGTAATAACTAATATTATAGTAAATATCATTTGAATGTTATTTCAAATTGTTGTGTAGTATAATAACACAACTGGCGCTCAACAGGTAATTGTTAAATGAAAGTGCAATCGTAATGGTTGTATAATAATAACAGTAATAATAATAATCAAAATAATAAATAAAAATATAGTATAACCGGTGTGCCGTAACTATGGAGTTTCGTTACGGCAACATACGAGTATTGTTTAAGTCAAGTTATGGCAATAAGAAGCTTTCGTTTTGCCGTGGTGGCCGTAGTTACGTGATATATGGACACCCGCACGCTATCTAGTAGCGATGCGTCGCGACTTGAGTTTCACTGCTCTGCTGCGAGGGGCCGGTGCTGGTGGTTGCCTTATACACGTGTTGTGCTCTCTCCGTTTTCAGCCTTCGAACAGGCGAGACGTTGCTTGCCCGGCTTCTGAAGAAAGTTGGAATTCTTTTTTAAATAACGGGCGTATGATTTTTATTATGGCCGGCTGAGTAAAGAGGTGTGCCCTGGGGTGTCTGCGGCCCGTCCTACCGTGATCCGAGTGTCAGACCAAGATAAAATGTAAGAAGATCAAGGAACTTATACGGGGCCATTGTGCTAATGCCAATCTTGACAGGTATGTTTGGAGAACAATGTTTCTCGTGTGCTGTGGAAGTGAATTTTTGCAAAAAGAAAGTTATTAACTTATTACTTGATTCTCTCGTCAAGTGAGGTACTGGCTAGTTATCTTAACACAACAAAAAAAAACTTTTGCTTTAATTCTTGATATTTTTTACTTTACTGAATATCTGGAATACTCAGGTTATTTTAATGATTGCAAATTCATTTCTGAACTCAAGTTTTTTTTTTAAAAATATGTTGAACTGGACTGGCATCTGATATTTCTTTTAACTGTGAGGACAGCTTCTTATGCTTTTAGTAAGTGATAGTAATACCTTCTCTGCAAAG
The DNA here is from genome assembly GCA_034769895.1 of Magicicada septendecula. Lineage (NCBI taxonomy): Eukaryota > Metazoa > Arthropoda > Insecta > Hemiptera > Cicadidae > Magicicada > Magicicada septendecula. The sequence goes on from CM068372.1 coordinate 173,029,044, forward strand.
CTTTTTAAGATATAAAAAAGAAAGAAAAAAAACCTTAAAAAACGAAATGTGTTAAGATACTACTGGTGAATGGGTATCTATTTAAACCTTGCAGTGGGGAGGATTTTCCAGCGCTACTAGAGTGGGGAATACCTGGTTCCTTTATTTTCTCTGAGATAGTCTCTCAGTATTTATCTGTGTTATCCATGTAACTGTTTTGTGTGAATATTGTTAAGTGAATGTAAGTTAAAGAAAATGATGAAGTCATATGTATTGTGTGCACTCCTTGGCATGACAGGTTGTGAACTGTCCATCACATTGGTTCAAACCATGTTATATCCCTACACGTTTTGGGATTTTGAATTAATTTTAATTCTCTGTGAATTTCAAATCAATGTTAAAATTTTTTTATATATATTGTAATAAAACGATAAATCAGGACTAACGTCCTCCTTTTGTAAAGCCCCGCGTTGGGTTCGTCAATTTGTAACCAATTTTTGAAATGTATATAGGGTTACTTAATTCTTGAAATGTAGCCTCACTTCAGGTTCGTCAACGTGTAACGATAAGAATATATTCGTTACGTACAATGTTATCAGGAATAGGTTGCTAGTATTTTGTGTTGTGTGCACTTGAATATATATTCCGCCGTTGGAAGTGTCACTTTATAATATAGATAAATAATGTAGCGACTAACTCGCACTGGAGTCGTCAATTTGTAATTATGAATGTGTTATGTAGGACGGCGAATGGTTTCGTAAATTGCCGCTTGCTCCCACTATACCGCACGCTTCCGTGACGTCACTCAACGTTGCCAACCGTCGTGTCCGCTGCAATCGGTGAATTTATTTCCTAAATAGAACAGCAATAATAACGACACAAATATAGCATCAAACATATATCCTTATAGGAATCCTTTATTCAGAAAAAACACTGTTTAATTGTTTTTAAATTTGAACAGGATAATCACAATTGTGGCGCAAATTATAAGTCTTCTTTTTACCAGTTGGCAGTAGTAGCCAAAATTCAGTATTTTTCTTCTCTTTCAGACCAAAACAATGCTTCGTTAACGTTTCTATTAAAGAATAAAGTATCTCAGGGCGTATATGGTTCGGGGATTACAATTAAACAAAATATTATTCTATAAATCAAAATACAAGTTTTACAATTAAAGGATATTACAATGTTATAGTGTAACGTGCACACAGGCAGTTGTATAGTGGTTATCAGTTCAAATAGGTTATGTCCAATTCAGGCTTTAATAATTATTATGTAAATCAAAGGTTCTTGTGGTGTTTGAAAAGGTGTCAATCTCAAATCGTGTTATTAGTGAGTGTTCTTAGTGTTGGTGTTATATGGTGTCTGTAGTTTTAGTTGATTAGTATTTAAAAAGTCGTGTATACAAATGTGGGTGTTAATGCACAATATAATAAGTTGTCAAAAATCACCAAATCCTCTTCTTTTATGGTTCTTGTCGAATACAGGGTCCTCGTCCACTTCAGATCTTCTTCCTGGTTCTTGGGTCTTCTCTCTCATATAATTGTTGTTCTTCTCTTAGTGTAAAAGGTTCGTGTTGTTTACTTCTAACTGTATTAATATGTTTGTATCGTTTTTACACTGTTTATTATATAATATGTCGGACGTTTTACAAACGCGTCTATCCGCTAAGCTCGTTGTCAAAGAAATCTCATTTTATTTATCCGAAATTTCTGGTTACTAAGGGTAAACTTGGAATCTGGTTGGCTAATTCGGATATACATTGTCATATACTTTCATTATTTCAAAGTCGAAATTTGTTCAAAATCTTTAAATTAACATAACTTTTCTGTACTGAATGGGAATTTAAAACCATTATCAGCATTATTTTGATCTTTACATTTGTTACATTTAGACACTAAACATGCCTACTTTTACTTAGGAACTACAGATGTTACAATTTTGTTATATGAAATTTTCTTAAATAACTTGATATGTATTATTTTGTTTCTATATTCGTTGTGTACACTATTACCTATAAATATATTTATCCTTTCACCTTTGTTTTACAAAATCTCTAACATTATTATTCAAAATTTACAAAAGTTGGTTTCACCTGACCTATGTACTGGTGTTATTTTCATCACCATGTTTAAAATCTTTTTCAGTTAAATTATCTTTTAACAATTATAAAAACTGTATAACACATAACATTATTTTATCAAAACAAAAGACATACTATTCTATTATTTTAAATTCATGCACACATGGCTATGATTTTACTGAATCCTTGACAAATTAACTGTTTTTTACCTAAACTGTATAATTGTTTGACACTTAGCCATAACATCTTTTATAGTCTATTCTGCTTTGCCAAATCAATTTATAACTGTTTAACACCAGTTCTATGGTTATATTTGTTAACATAAAACATGAAATTAATATCATTTAATTGATATTCCTTTAAAATAACTGTTCCACCTGCTACATACACAAAACAACACAAATACTATGATAATAGAACAATGTGCTTAAACCTAATAACATGCACATTTATAAAACAAATTCTGTACTAATTAATTAGTCTTTTGTCAGTTAGTTTATTAATTACTCTGACACTGTCTATGTTATGCTTCACTCTTGTTATAACTGTTATAATGAACATGTCATTATTTGTTGTTTACTGGGCAATCTTATGAACACTATATGTTACAATTATTTGTATGGTTTATGTATCTATAATAAGGTGTATTTATATTTTCCTTACATCAATTAACTTAATTATTTACTAATATTTCTTTTACATAATATTACATGTTTTGGCCTATTATCCCTCAATTTGTATTTTGATTATCTAGATATTATGATACATTAAATGAAACCATTTGTTTCTTTATAGTACTGGTTCATAAGCCGTCTGTCTTTATAATTCTTTATTTGGTCATTACTGAAAATTCATGTCATAATTGGGGTTGAAGGTATTTTGCATCACTTAGCCTAAATCATTAATTTGGGTACGGTCAGTTGTCTTACTAGTCAGTCTAAAATGGTTAGTCATTCCTCTTCACTATCATCTTGGAAGATATTGTTCTTCTTGTTTGCTTCTTAACCAAAGTCTTCATTAAATCAGGTACGATATTAAGTCGTTCCAAATGTAATGTTACATACTACCCTGCCAACAAATTTGATCATTTTAATAAAATATTGTTTTTATTGAAATTATCAATTATCTTATCTTTCACATTATCATTTGTTATTCTTATTATGATCTGGTATACTTGTCTTTAATTATAAGTGTTCTATCCCTGGAACATGTTACTTCCCTAACAAATTAATCACCATATATTCTGGAATCAGTCGGGGGGCTCTCTTGACCTAATACCCCGCTGTCCTTATAATACATAATACATCAATAATATCGATTGCTGGAGCTATCTCATCAGTCAATCACATTTAATCATCACTAGTCTATTCACGACTAAATAAAATAAAATAATATAAAATATTCTTGGGATTGTTCACTCAGTTTAACTTCTCAGATCTAAATATTTCTTTCCATTGATTCCTTCAGATGTTTATTTTCTTGTGGCGATATTAATAACATATTTTATTTTCAATTGGTACTATCTTCTTTCCTTCTTTATCAGTACTGCTTAATCTTCATTTTTTCATTCACTATTTTCATTCAATTAAAACATAACAAGTATTTGTATCTTCAGTTGTTGTTGATTCTCTCACAATCATGATAGGTTATTTGTAGTAAATTCGTTTCTAGTCTTGTCTTATTTCCATCGTCGACTGTCTATATTTGTCCTTTCTTATTCATTTTATAGCACTATGGTTTCTTCTAATTTATGGATGTTGCATCTTTCTTTTATATTCCAATAATAAGTTCATAACTGTGTTTAATAAGAGGTGCTTATTTTGTTTAGAATTTGGAAATTTATTCCCAGTTGTTTATCCGCTTGATTCATAATAACATTATCAAACTGTACTGTAAGTTGTCCTTACTATTTATCTAAATTCTGAGATATTCAAATTTGTTTATTTGGCTTCATTTAAAGTCATATTCTGAATTATCAAAGTTGGTAAGGTGAGCTTATTATATTCTTTGAATTTTGAGGTATTATAATAATAAATTCTTCAATTCCATATTAATTCTCATAAATAATTATTTGTAAGTTGTTCTTACTATTTCTTTAGAATTTTGTCGGTATTATAATCATAAATTCTTCAATTCCAAATTAATTCTCATAAATAATTAGTTGTAAGTTGATCTTACTATTTCTTTAGAATTTTGGTGGTATTATAATAATAAATTCTTCAATTCCAAATTAATTCTCATAAATAATTAGTTGTAAGTTGATCTTACTATTTCTTTAGAATTTTGGTGGTATTATAATAATAAATTCTTCAATTCCAAATTAATTCTCATAAATAATTAGTTGTAAGTTGATCTTACTATTTCTTTAGAATTTTGTCGGATCTCTTCTAATTTTTCCAACCATAAACTGCCTTCACACCCAAAGTATTCCCTTCTTACATTCCATGACTCATCTTGATTATTATTGAATTTTCTTATACTATTGCATGAAGGTACATTTTTATTTTCAACTAATTTTGCTGTCCATTCTATATTATCCACTTTTAATGACACTATGGCTTGTCTCATGTCAATTATTGCTGAGTATTTTCTCAAAATATCACAGCCTATTAGTAGATTAAATGGTAGATTACTAGCTATTAGAAAAATCATAGGTATAGCTACATTTCTGCTGGTCACTGTTAATGATACCTGTTTTCTTATTGACTTGTTTTGTCTTCCAGTGGCTCCGATTAAAATTATATTTTGAATTGGTAAAGTTGGTAAGATGGCCTTACTATATTTTTGAATTTTGATATATTCATTGTTGTCGATTAACGACACGTTTGCGCCCGTATCTATCATACATCTTGTCTCTAATCCATTCACTTGGGCGATGATATAAACGATCTCATTATTCGAATTATTTTGCGTTATCGTGTCTTCGTTCAGTAGTTCTTCTCTAACATTTTTTAAGAAGTGATTGTGCACTTTCGTCAATGTATCGTCAGTCATTTTGTCTCGTCCTAGTAAGTACCCAAATTGCCGGTTCAGTGATGGGACCTGATGGATTTTCACTGCCGCGGTCCGTTTAAATCAGGGCTTATCTCCTCAGTCCTGTCGTCTGATTGATTGGGTCTGTCTCTACTCTGTGACTCTTGTACCTCAATGGCGTTATTATTGAACGTCACTGAGTTTCGGTTATCTCTGTTGTCGTCGCAGCTTCTACTTCGCCGATGTTCATCGCGGTAGTGCTGGTTACTCTCCTCCTGAAAACTTCTTCCACGGTTCCCATTATAATTTGCTCGTCCCTGGTACCAACGTCTTCCCACATCCCTATCGTCAATGCTTACATAATTTACTTGTCTTCGATATGTTTGATTTTGATTGCTATTATTGCCGTTATTATTATGCCTGTATCGGTTATCGTAGTTGTTGTTATAACCTCGGTTGTTCTGGTACTGGTGGTCTCTGTCATTGGCACGCTGGTATCCATTATTGTTATTATTTGTAGGAGGGCTACGGTAATAGTGGTTGTTGTTATTGTTGTTATTATTCGCATTATTTCGTGGATAGTTGTTAGTGTTATTCTGGTTTTGGTACCCGCGTTGATAGTGGTTACCGTTGTTGTTATAACTATTGTTCGGTCGTTGCCCGTTGTTTTCATATTGGGCATCGCGGCGACCATTATTTCCATTTATTTCATCGTTCCTTCGTCGGTACTGGAGGAAGTTCTTCTCTTGTTCCATCTCCGCTAATAATGTTGACATCTCCTCGATGGTTTGTATGCGTCCGTTTATTCGGCCTCTTGTAATTTCGCCACCATAGTGGTAAGCTAATAGCCGCACTAAACATTCTGTAGGAATTGCAGGCTCTAAATGTCTGGCTATAATTATTTTGCCAAGAAAATATGCGGTTGGAGTTTGCTTGCCGTGCAGGTCATATCGGCCCAATCCTATGTCACTCCTTATCATGTGTTGCGTGGCATCAGACCAATATTTAGATTTGAACTGCTTTTTAAACTCTTGGAAGTTCTGTATACTCGGCCGCATCGCCGTCCACCAATTGTCATATACTTTTCGGAACATTTCGTCCAGCATGCTCCTTATTACAAACCATCTGTCTTCTCCGGTTTTGGCTATCTTCTCTTCGACTCGTTCTAAGAATAGCATGGGGTTTCTTCTATAGTTTTGAAAATCGATCACTTCTCGATTTTCCTCGCATGTTGTATGGGCACCGGTACACTGTCTGTTTTTTAGGGAATTGATTTCATCTCTATGAGCAGTTGTTTGGTCTTGTACTCGATTGAGACTAGTACTCATACCTTCTAATCTTTCTCCCATCACTGCTTGGTTGGTTCTTATGTTTTCAACTCGTCCGTTCGTTTCTTCCCGGACGCTCAGTATCTCTTGATTCATCCGCTCACACTTTTCCTTGGTCTCGGATTCTACCCTTTTAATTTCAGTCACCGGTTCTTCCAGCTTCTTGTCCCATTCTTCCTGCAATTGCCGGTTATTAATTTCCATCTTGTTATTCCACTCTTCTTTCAATGATTCTTTGTGTTCATCCAATTTTTTCATGGTCTCTAGGTAATTTCCCTTCAATTCTTCCCTCAATGCTCTATTATTTTCGTCTATTTTCTCCTCCATTTTTCTGCTATTCTCTTTCAATTCTCCCATTTTTTCTTCAATTTTCTTATTAGTCTCTCCCAATTTTCGGCTCAACTCCTCCGTAGATTGTTTATTGTCCGTTTTTAATTCTTCCTTAAATTTTTCTAAGTTCTTATTACTCTCCTCCGTAGACTGTTTATTGTCCTTTTTTAATTCCTGCATCCTTTCCTCCATTAATTCCATCATACGTTTAATCATTTCTTGCGTCTTCTCACCTTCCGTTTGTGTGGGTTCTTCTGGCTGTTTCTCCGGATCCTTCCTTGTTATAATTTCTATCTCCTCAACCGGTGTTGCTTCTTTGTCTTCCATATTTAACTCGTCTACCTTCTCGGTTTCGGCCGCTCTTGTGCGTGATACTTCTCGCTTCCTCATTTTGTTTATTTTTGTTGGTTTGTTTATAAATTATAATTTAATTTATATTAAATTACACGCCTCACACGTTGGTTTGCCAATTTGTAATAAAACGATAAATCAGGGCTAACGTCCTCCTTTTGTAAAGCCCCGCGTTGGGTTCGTCAATTTGTAACCAATTTTTGAAATGTATATAGGGTTACTTAATTCTTGAAATGTAGCCTCACTTCAGGTTCGTCAACGTGTAACGATAAGAATATATTCGTTACGTACAATGTTATCAGGAGTAGGTTGCTTGTATTTTGTGTTGTGTGCACTTGAATTACATACACCGCCGTTGGAAGTGTCACTTTATAATATAGATAAATAATGTAGCGACTAACTCGCACTGGAGTCATCAATTTGTAATTATGAATGTGTTATGTAGGACGGCGAATGGTTTCGTAAATTGCCGCTTGCTCCCACTATACCGCACGCTTCCGTGACGTCACTCAACGTTGCCAACCGTCGTGTCCGCTGCAATCTGTGAATTTATTTCCTAAATAGAACAGCAATAATAACGACACAAATATAGCATCAAACATATATCCTTATAGGAATCCTTTATTCAGAAAAAACACTGTTTAATTGTTTTTAAATTTGAACAGGATAATCACAATTGTGGCGCAAATTATAAGTCTTCTTTTTACCAGTTGGCAGTAGTAGCCAACATTCAGTATTTTTCTTTTCTTTCAGACCAAAACAATGCTTCGTTAACGTTTCTATTAAAGAATAAAGTATCTCAGGGCGTATATGGTTCGGTGATTACAATTAAACCAAATATTATTCTATAAATCAAAATACAAATTTTACAATTAAAGGATATTACAATGTTATAGTGTAACGTGCACACAGGCAGTTGTATAGTGGTTATCAGTTCAAATAGGTTATGTCCAATTCAGGCTTTAATAATTATTATGTAAATCAAAGGTTCTTGTGGTGTTTGAAAAGGTGCCAATCTCAAATCGTGTTATTAGTGAGTGTTCTTAGTGTTGGTGTTATATGGTGTCTGTAGTTTTAGTTGATTAGTATTTAAAAAGTCGTGTATACAAATGTGGGTGTTAATGCACAATATAATAAGTTGTCAAAAATCACCAAATCCTCTTCTTTTATGGTTCTTGTCGAATACAGGGTCCTCGTCCACTTCAGATCTTCTTCCTGGTTCTTGGGTCTTCTCTCTCATATAATTGTTGTTCTTCTCTTAGTGTAAAAGGTTCGTGTTGTTTACTTCTAACTGTATTAATATGTTTGTATCGTTTTTACACTGTTTATTATATAATATGTCGGACGTTTTACAAACGCGTCTATCCGCTAAGCTCGTTGTCAAAGAAATCTCATTTTATTTATCCGAAATTTCTGGTTACTAAGGGTAAACTTGGAATCTGGTTGGCTAATTCGGATATACATTGTCATATACTTTCATTATTTCAAAGTCGAAATTTGTTCAAAATCTTTAAATTAACATAACTTTTCTGTACTGAATGGGAATTTAAAACCATTATCAGCATTATTTTGATCTTTACATTTGTTACATTTAGACACTAAACATGCCTACTTTTACTTAGGAACTACAGATGTTACAATTTTGTTATATGAAATTTTCTTAAATAACTTGATAGTATTATTTTGTTTCTATATTCGTTGTGTACACTATTACCTATAAATATATTTATCCTTTCACCTTTGTTTTACAAAATCTCTAACATTATTATTCAAAATTTACAAAAGTTGGTTTCACCTGGCCTATGTACTGGTGTTATTTTCATCACCATGTTTAAAATCTTTTTCAGTTAAATTATCTTTTAACAATTATAAAAACTGTATAACACATAACATTATTTTATCAAAACAAAAGACATACTATTCTATTATTTTAAATTCATGCACACATGGCTATGATTTTACTGAATCCTTGACAAATTAACTGTTTTTTACCTAAACTGTATAATTGTTTGACACTTAGCCATAACATCTTTTATAGTCTATTCTGCTTTGCCAAATCAATTTATAACTGTTTAACACCAGTTCTATGGTTATATTTGTTAACATAAAACATGAAATTAATATCATTTAATTGATATTCCTTTAAAATAACTGTTCCACCTGCTACATACACAAAACAACACAAATACTATGATAATAGAACAATGTGCTTAAACCTAATAACATGCACATTTATAAAACAAATTCTGTACTAATTAATTAGTCTTTTGTCAGTTAGTTTATTAATTACTCTGACACTGTCTATGTTATGCTTCACTCTTGTTATAACTGTTATAATGAACATGTCATTATTTGTTGTTTACTGGGCAATCTTATGAACACTATATGTTACAATTATTTGTATGGTTTATGTATCTATAATAAGGTGTATTTATATTTTCCTTACATCAATTAACTTAATTATTTACTAATATTTCTTTTACATAATATTACATGTTTGGGCCTATTATCCCTCAATTTGTATTTTGATTATCTAGATATTATGATACATTAAATGAAACCATTTGTTTCTTTATAGTACTGGTTCATAAGCCGTCTGTCTTTATAATTCTTTATTTGGTCATTACTGAAAATTCATGTCATAATTGGGGTTGAAGGTATTTTGCATCACTTAGCCTAAATCATTAATTTGGGTACGGTCAGTTGTCTTACTAGTCAGTCTAAAATGGTTAGTCATTCCTCTTCACTATCATCTTGGAAGATATTGTTCTTCTTGTTTGCTTCTTAACCAAAGTCTTCATTAAATCAGGTACGATATTAAGTCGTTCCAAATGTAATGTTACATACTACCCTGCCAACAAATTTGATCATTTTAATAAAATATTGTTTTTATTGAAATTATCAATTATCTTATCTTTCACATTATCATTTGTTATTCTTATTATGATCTGGTATACTTGTCTTTAATTATAAGTGTTCTATCCCTGGAACATGTTACTTCCCTAACAAATTAATCACCATATATTCTGGAATCAGTCGGGGGGCTCTCTTGACCTAATACCCCGCTGTCCTTATAATACATAATACATCAATAATATCGATTGCTGGAGCTATCTCATCAGTCAATCACATTTAATAATCACTAGTCTATTCACGACTAAATAAAATAAAATAATATAATATATTCTTGGGATTGTTCACTCAGTTTAACTTCTCAGATCTAAATATTTCTTTCCATTGATTCCTTCAGATGTTTATTTTCTTGTGGCGATATTAATAACATATTTTATTTTCAATTGGTACTATCTTCTTTCCTTCTTTATCAGTACTGCTTAATCTTCATTTTTTCATTCACTATTTTCATTCAATTAAAACATAACAAGTATTTGTATCTTCAGTTGTTGTTGATTCTCTCACAATCATGATAGGTTATTTGTAGTAAATTCGTTTCTAGTCTTGTCTTATTTCCATCGTCGACTGTCTATATTTGTCCTTTCTTATTCATTTTATAGCACTATGGTTTCTTCTAATTTATGGATGTTGCATCTTTCTTTTATATTCCAATAATAAGTTCATAACTGTGTTTAATAAGAGGTGCTTATTTTGTTTAGAATTTGGAAATTTATTCCCAGTTGTTTATCCGCTTGATTCATAATAACATTATCAAACTGTACTGTAAGTTGTCCTTACTATTTATCTAAATTCTGAGATATTCAAATTTGTTTATTTGGCTTCATTTAAAGTCATATTCTGAATTATCAAAGTTGGTAAGGTGAGCTTATTATATTCTTTGAATTTTGAGGTATTATAATAATAAATTCTTCAATTCCATATTAATTCTCATAAATAATTATTTGTAAGTTGTTCTTACTATTTCTTTAGAATTTTGTCGGTATTATAATCATAAATTCTTCAATTCCAAATTAATTCTCATAAATAATTAGTTGTAAGTTGATCTTACTATTTCTTTAGAATTTTGTCGGATCTCTTCTAATTTTTCCAACCATAAACTGCCTTCACACCCAAAGTATTCCCTTCTTACATTCCATGACTCATCTTGATTATTATTGAATTTTCTTATACTATTGCATGAAGGTACATTTTTATTTTCTACTAATTTTGCTGTCCATTCTATATTATCCACTTTTAATGACACTATGGCTTGTCTCATGTCAATTATTGCTGAGTATTTTCTCAAAATATCACAGCCTATTAGTAGATTAAATGGTAGATTACTAGCTATTAGAAAAATCATAGGTATAGCTACATTTCTGCTGGTCACTGTTAATGATACCTGTTTTCTTATTGACTTGTTTTGTCTTCCAGTGGCTCCGATTAAAATTATATTTTGAATTGGTAAAGTTGGTAAGATGGCCTTACTATATTTTTGAATTTTGATATATTCATTGTTGTCGATTAACGACACGTTTGCGCCCGTATCTATCATACATCTTGTCTCTAATCCATTCACTTGGGCGATGATATAAACGATCTCATTATTTGAATTATTTTGCGTTATCGTGTCTTCGTTCAGTAGTTCTTCTCTAACATTTTTTAAGAAGTGATTGTGCACTTTCGTCAATGTATCGTTAGTCATTTTGTCTCGTCCTAGTAAGTACCCAAATTGCCGGTTCAGTGATGGGACCTGATGGATTTTCACTGCCGCGGTCCGTTTAAATCAGGGCTTATCTCCTCAGTCCTGTCGTCTGATTGATTGGGTCTGTCTCTACTCTGTGACTCTTGTACCTCAATGGCGTTAATATTGAACGTCACTGAGTTTCGGTTATCTCTGTTGTCGTCGCAGCTTCTACTTCGCCGATGTTCATCGCGGTAGTGCTGGTTACTCTCCTCCTGAAAACTTCTTCCACGGTTCCCATTATAATTTGCTCGTCCCTGGTACCAACGTCTTCCCACATCCCTATCGTCAATGCTTACATAATTTACTTGTCTTCGATATGTTTGATTTTGATTGCTATTATTGCCGTTATTATTATGCCTGTATCGGTTATCGTAGTTGTTGTTATAACCTCGGTTGTTCTGGTACTGGTGGTCTCTGTCATTGGCACGCTGGTATCCATTATTGTTATTATTTGTAGGAGGGCTACGGTAATAGTGGTTGTTGTTATTGTTGTTATTATTCGCATTATTTCGTGGATAGTTGTTAGTGTTATTCTGGTTTTGGTACCCGCGTTGATAGTGGTTACCGTTGTTGTTATAACTATTGTTCGGTCGTTGCCCGTTGTTTTCATATTGGGCATCGCGGCGACCATTATTTCTATTTATTTCATCGTTCCTTCGTCGGTACTGGAGGAAGTTCTTCTCTTGTTCCATCTCCGCTAATAATGTTGACATCTCCTCGATGGTTTGTATGCGTCCGTTTATTCGGCCTCTTGTAATTTCGCCACCATAGTGGTAAGCTAATAGCCGCACTAAACATTCTGTAGGAATTGCAGGCTCTAAATGTCTGGCTATAATTATTTTGCCAAGAAAATATGCGGTTGGAGTTTGCTTGCCGTGCAGGTCATATCGGCCCAATCCTATGTCACTCCTTATCATGTGTTGCGTGGCATCAGACCAATATTTAGATTTGAACTGCTTTTTAAACTCTTGGAAGTTCTGTATACTCGGCCGCATCGCCGTCCACCAATTGTCATATACTTTTCGGAACATTTCGTCCAGCATGCTCCTTATTACAAACCATCTGTCTTCTCCGGTTTTGGCTATCTTCTCTTCGACTCGTTCTAAGAATAGCATGGGGTTTCTTCTATAGTTTTGAAAATCGATCACTTCTCGATTTTCCTCGCATGTTGTATGGGCACCGGTACACTGTCTGTTTTTTAGGGAATTGATTTCATCTCTATGAGCAGTTGTTTGGTCTTGTACTCGATTGAGACTAGTACTCATACCTTCTAATCTTTCTCCCATCACTGCTTGGTTGGTTCTTATGTTTTCAACTCGTCCGTTCGTTTCTTCCCGGACGCTCAGTATCTCTTGATTCATCCGCTCACACTTTTCCTTGGTCTCGGATTCTACCCTTTTAATTTCAGTCACCGGTTCTTCCAGCTTCTTGTCCCATTCTTCCTGCAATTGCCGGTTATTAATTTCCATCTTGTTATTCCACTCTTCTTTCAATGATTCTTTGTGTTCATCCAATTTTTTCATGGTCTCTAGGTAATTTCCCTTCAATTCTTCCCTCAATGCTCTATTATTTTCGTCTATTTTCTCCTCCATTTTTCTGCTATTCTCTTTCAATTCTCCCATTTTTTCTTCAATTTTCTTATTAGTCTCTCCCAATTTTCGGCTCAACTCCTCCGTAGATTGTTTATTGTCCGTTTTTAATTCTTCCTTAAATTTTTCTAAGTTCTTATTACTCTCCTCCGTAGACTGTTTATTGTCCTTTTTTAATTCCTGCATCCTTTCCTCCATTAATTCCATCATACGTTTAATCATTTCTTGCGTCTTCTCACCTTCCGTTTGTGTGGGTTCTTCTGGCTGTTTCTCCGGATCCTTCCTTGTTATAATTTCTATCTCCTCAACCGGTGTTGCTTCTTTGTCTTCCATATTTAACTCGTCTACCTTCTCGGTTTCGGCCGCTCTTTTGCGTGATACTTCTCGCTTCCTCATTTTGTTTATTTTTGTTGGTTTGTTTATAAATTATAATTTAATTTATATTAAATTACACGCCTCACACGTTGGTTTGCCAATTTGTAATAAAACGATAAATCAGGGCTAACGTCCTCCTTTTGTAAAACCCCGCGTAGGGTTCGTCAATTTGTAACCAATTTTTGAAATGTATATAGGGTTACTTAATTCTTGAAATGTAGCCTCACTTCAGGTCCGTCAACGTGTAACGATAAGAATATATTCGTTACGTACAATGTTATCAGGAGTAGGTTGCTTGTATTTTGTGTTGTGTGCACTTGAATTACATACACCGCCGTTGGAAGTGTCACTTTATAATATAGATAAATAATGTAGCGACTAACTCGCACTGGAGTCGTCAATTTGTAATTATGAATGTGTTATGTAGGACGGCGAATGGTTTCGTAAATTGCCGCTTGCTCCCACTATACCGCACGCTTCCGTGACGTCACTCAACGTTGCCAACCGTCGTGTCCGCTGCAATCTGTGAATTTATTTCCTAAATAGAACAGCAATAATAACGACACAAATATAGCATCAAACATATATCCTTATAGGAATCCTTTATTCAGAAAAAACACTGTTTAATTGTTTTTAAATTTGAACAGGATAATCACAATTGTGGCGCAAATTATAAGTCTTCTTTTTACCAGTTGGCAGTAGTAGCCAACATTCAGTATTTTTCTTTTCTTTCAGACCAAAACAATGCTTCGTTAACGTTTCTATTAAAGAATAAAGTATCTCAGGGCGTATATGGTTCGGGGATTACAATTAAACCAAATATTATTCTATAAATCAAAATACAAATTTTACAATTAAAGGATATTACAATGTTATAGTGTAACGTGCACACAGGCAGTTGTATAGTGGTTATCAGTTCAAATAGGTTATGTCAAATTCAGGCTTTAATAATTATTATGTAAATCAAAGGTTCTTGTGGTGTTTGAAAAGGTGTCAATCTCAAATCGTGTTATTAGTGAGTGTTCTTAGTGTTGGTTTTATATGGTGTCTGTAGTTTTAGTTGATTAGTATTTAAAAAGTCGTGTATACAAATGTGGGTGTTAATGCACAATATAATAAGTTGTCAAAAATCACCAAATCCTCTTCTTTTATGGTTCTTGTCGAATACAGGGTCCTCGTCCACTTCAGATCTTCTTCCTGGTTCTTGGGTCTTCTCTCTCATATAATTGTTGTTCTTCTCTTAGTGTAAAAGGTTCGTGTTGTTTACTTCTAACTGTATTAATATGTTTGTATCGTTTTTACACTGTTTATTATATAATATGTCGGACGTTTTACAAACGCGTCTATCCGCTAAGCTCGTTGTCAAAGAAATCTCATTTTATTTATCCGAAATTTCTGGTTACTAAGGGTAAACTTGGAATCTGGTTGGCTAATTCGGATATACATTGTCATATACTTTCATTATTTCAAAGTCGAAATTTGTTCAAAATCTTTAAATTAACATAACTTTTCTGTACTGAATGGGAATTTAAAACCATTATCAGCATTATTTTGATCTTTACATTTGTTACATTTAGACACTAAACATGCCTACTTTTACTTAGGAACTACAGATGTTACAATTTTGTTATATGAAATTTTCTTAAATAACTTGATAGTATTATTTTGTTTCTATATTCGTTGTGTACACTATTACCTATAAATATATTTATCCTTTCACCTTTGTTTTACAAAATCTCTAACATTATTATTCAAAATTTACAAAAGTTGGTTTCACCTGGCCTATGTACTGGTGTTATTTTCATCACCATGTTTAAAATCTTTTTCAGTTAAATTATCTTTTAACAATTATAAAAACTGTATAACACATAACATTATTTTATCAAAACAAAAGACATACTATTCTATTATTTTAAATTCATGCACACATGGCTATGATTTTACTGAATCCTTGACAAATTAACTGTTTTTTACCTAAACTGTATAATTGTTTGACACTTAGCCATAACATCTTTTATAGTCTATTCTGCTTTGCCAAATCAATTTATAACTGTTTAACACCAGTTCTATGGTTATATTTGTTAACATAAAACATGAAATTAATATCATTTAATTGATATTCCTTTAAAATAACTGTTCCACCTGCTACATACACAAAACAACACAAATACTATGATAATAGAACAATGTGCTTAAACCTAATAACATGCACATTTATAAAACAAATTCTGTACTAATTAATTAGTCTTTTGTCAGTTAGTTTATTAATTACTCTGACACTGTCTATGTTATGCTTCACTCTTGTTATAACTGTTATAATGAACATGTCATTATTTGTTGTTTACTGGGCAATCTTATGAACACTATATGTTACAATTATTTGTATGGTTTATGTATCTATAATAAGGTGTATTTATATTTTCCTTACATCAATTAACTTAATTATTTACTAATATTTCTTTTACATAATATTACATGTTTTGGCCAATTATCCCTCAATTTGTATTTTGATTATCTAGATATTATGATACATTAAATGAAACCATTTGTTTCTTTATAGTACTGGTTCATAAGCCGTCTGTCTTTATAATTCTTTATTTGGTCATTACTGAAAATTCATGTCATAATTGGGGTTGAAGGTATTTTGCATCACTTAGCCTAAATCATTAATTTGGGTACGGTCAGTTGTCTTACTAGTCAGTCTAAAATGGTTAGTCATTCCTCTTCACTATCATCTTGGAAGATATTGTTCTTCTTGTTTGCTTCTTAACCAAAGTCTTCATTAAATCAGGTACGATATTAAGTCGTTCCAAATGTAATGTTACATACTACCCTGCCAACAAATTTGATCATTTTAATAAAATATTGTTTTTATTGAAATTATCAATTATCTTATCTTTCACATTATCATTTGTTATTCTTATTATGATCTGGTATACTTGTCTTTAATTATAAGTGTTCTATCCCTGGAACATGTTACTTCCCTAACAAATTAATCACCATATATTCTGGAATCAGTCGGGGGGCTCTCTTGACCTAATACCCCGCTGTCCTTATAATACATAATACATCAATAATATCGATTGCTGGAGCTATCTCATCAGTCAATCACATTTAATAATCACTAGTCTATTCACGACTAAATAAAATAAAATAATATAATATATTCTTGGGATTGTTCACTCAGTTTAACTTCTCAGATCTAAATATTTCTTTCCATTGATTCCTTCAGATGTTTATTTTCTTGTGGCGATATTAATAACATATTTTATTTTCAATTGGTACTATCTTCTTTCCTTCTTTATCAGTACTGCTTAATCTTCATTTTTTCATTCACTATTTTCATTCAATTAAAACATAACAAGTATTTGTATCTTCAGTTGTTGTTGATTCTCTCACAATCATGATAGGTTATTTGTAGTAAATTCGTTTCTAGTCTTGTCTTATTTCCATCGTCGACTGTCTATATTTGTCCTTTCTTATTCATTTTATAGCACTATGGTTTCTTCTAATTTATGGATGTTGCATCTTTCTTTTATATTCCAATAATAAGTTCATAACTGTGTTTAATAAGAGGTGCTTATTTTGTTTAGAATTTGGAAATTTATTCCCAGTTGTTTATCCGCTTGATTCATAATAACATTATCAAACTGTACTGTAAGTTGTCCTTACTATTTATCTAAATTCTGAGATATTCAAATTTGTTTATTTGGCTTCATTTAAAGTCATATTCTGAATTATCAAAGTTGGTAAGGTGAGCTTATTATATTCTTTGAATTTTGAGGTATTATAATAATAAATTCTTCAATTCCATATTAATTCTCATAAATAATTATTTGTAAGTTGTTCTTACTATTTCTTTAGAATTTTGTCGGTATTATAATCATAAATTCTTCAATTCCAAATTAATTCTCATAAATAATTAGTTGTAAGTTGATCTTACTATTTCTTTAGAATTTTGGTGGTATTATAATAATAAATTCTTCACTTCCAAATTAATTCTCATAAATAATTAGTTGTAAGTTGATCTTACTATTTCTTTAGAATTTTGGTGGTATTATAATAATAAATTCTTCAATTCCAAATTAATTCTCATAAATAATTAGTTGTAAGTTGATCTTACTATTTCTTTAGAATTTTGTCGGATCTCTTCTAATTTTTCCAACCATAAACTGCCTTCACACCCAAAGTATTCCCTTCTTACATTCCATGACTCATCTTGATTATTATTGAATTTTCTTATACTATTGCATGAAGGTACATTTTTATTTTCTACTAATTTTGCTGTCCATTCTATATTATCCACTTTTAATGACACTATGGCTTGTCTCATGTCAATTATTGCTGAGTATTTTCTCAAAATATCACAGCCTATTAGTAGATTAAATGGTAGATTACTAGCTATTAGAAAAATCATAGGTATAGCTACATTTCTGCTGGTCACTGTTAATGATACCTGTTTTCTTATTGACTTGTTTTGTCTTCCAGTGGCTCCGATTAAAATTATATTTTGAATTGGTAAAGTTGGTAAGATGGCCTTACTATATTTTTGAATTTTGATATATTCATTGTTGTCGATTAACGACACGTTTGCGCCCGTATCTATCATACATCTTGTCTCTAATCCATTCACTTGGGCGATGATATAAACGATCTCATTATTCGAATTATTTTGCGTTATCGTGTCTTCGTTCAGTAGTTCTTCTCTAACATTTTTTAAGAAGTGATTGTGCACTTTCGTCAATGTATCGTCAGTCATTTTGTCTCGTCCTAGTAAGTACCCAAATTGCCGGTTCAGTGATGGGACCTGATGGATTTTCACTGCCGCGGTCCGTTTAAATCAGGGCTTATCTCCTCAGTCCTGTCGTCTGATTGATTGGGTCTGTCTCTACTCTGTGACTCTTGTACCTCAATGGCGTTATTATTGAACGTCACTGAGTTTCGGTTATCTCTGTTGTCGTCGCAGCTTCTACTTCGCCGATGTTCATCGCGGTAGTGCTGGTTACTCTCCTCCTGAAAACTTCTTCCACGGTTCCCATTATAATTTGCTCGTCCCTGGTACCAACGTCTTCCCACATCCCTATCGTCAATGCTTACATAATTTACTTGTCTTCGATATGTTTGATTTTGATTGCTATTATTGCCGTTATTATTATGCCTGTATCGGTTATCGTAGTTGTTGTTATAACCTCGGTTGTTCTGGTACTGGTGGTCTCTGTCATTGGCACGCTGGTATCCATTATTGTTATTATTTGTAGGAGGGCTACGGTAATAGTGGTTGTTGTTATTGTTGTTATTATTCGCATTATTTCGTGGATAGTTGTTAGTGTTATTCTGGTTTTGGTACCCGCGTTGATAGTGGTTACCGTTGTTGTTATAACTATTGTTCGGTCGTTGCCCGTTGTTTTCATATTGGGCATCGCGGCGACCATTATTTCTATTTATTTCATCGTTCCTTCGTCGGTACTGGAGGAAGTTCTTCTCTTGTTCCATCTCCGCTAATAATGTTGACATCTCCTCGATGGTTTGTATGCGTCCGTTTATTCGGCCTCTTGTAATTTCGCCACCATAGTGGTAAGCTAATAGCCGCACTAAACATTCTGTAGGAATTGCAGGCTCTAAATGTCTGGCTATAATTATTTTGCCAAGAAAATATGCGGTTGGAGTTTGCTTGCCGTGCAGGTCATATCGGCCCAATCCTATGTCACTCCTTATCATGTGTTGCGTGGCATCAGACCAATATTTAGATTTGAACTGCTTTTTAAACTCTTGGAAGTTCTGTATACTCGGCCGCATCGCCGTCCACCAATTGTCATATACTTTTCGGAACATTTCGTCCAGCATGCTCCTTATTACAAACCATCTGTCTTCTCCGGTTTTGGCTATCTTCTCTTCGACTCGTTCTAAGAATAGCATGGGGTTTCTTCTATAGTTTTGAAAATCGATCACTTCTCGATTTTCCTCGCATGTTGTATGGGCACCGGTACACTGTCTGTTTTTTAGGGAATTGATTTCATCTCTATGAGCAGTTGTTTGGTCTTGTACTCGATTGAGACTAGTACTCATACCTTCTAATCTTTCTCCCATCACTGCTTGGTTGGTTCTTATGTTTTCAACTCGTCCGTTCGTTTCTTCCCGGACGCTCAGTATCTCTTGATTCATCCGCTCACACTTTTCCTTGGTCTCGGATTCTACCCTTTTAATTTCAGTCACCGGTTCTTCCAGCTTCTTGTCCCATTCTTCCTGCAATTGCCGGTTATTAATTTCCATCTTGTTATTCCACTCTTCTTTCAATGATTCTTTGTGTTCATCCAATTTTTTCATGGTCTCTAGGTAATTTCCCTTCAATTCTTCCCTCAATGCTCTATTATTTTCGTCTATTTTCTCCTCCATTTTTCTGCTATTCTCTTTCAATTCTCCCATTTTTTCTTCAATTTTCTTATTAGTCTCTCCCAATTTTCGGCTCAACTCCTCCGTAGATTGTTTATTGTCCGTTTTTAATTCTTCCTTAAATTTTTCTAAGTTCTTATTACTCTCCTCCGTAGACTGTTTATTGTCCTTTTTTAATTCCTGCATCCTTTCCTCCATTAATTCCATCATACGTTTAATCATTTCTTGCGTCTTCTCACCTTCCGTTTGTGTGGGTTCTTCTGGCTGTTTCTCCGGATCCTTCCTTGTTATAATTTCTATCTCCTCAACCGGTGTTGCTTCTTTGTCTTCCATATTTAACTCGTCTACCTTCTCGGTTTCGGCCGCTCTTTTGCGTGATACTTCTCGCTTCCTCATTTTGTTTATTTTTGTTGGTTTGTTTATAAATTATAATTTAATTTATATTAAATTACACGCCTCACACGTTGGTTTGCCAATTTGTAATAAAACGATAAATCAGGGCTAACGTCCTCCTTTTGTAAAACCCCGCGTAGGGTTCGTCAATTTGTAACCAATTTTTGAAATGTATATAGGGTTACTTAATTCTTGAAATGTAGCCTCACTTCAGGTCCGTCAACGTGTAACGATAAGAATATATTCGTTACGTACAATGTTATCAGGAGTAGGTTGCTTGTATTTTGTGTTGTGTGCACTTGAATTACATACACCGCCGTTGGAAGTGTCACTTTATAATATAGATAAATAATGTAGCGACTAACTCGCACTGGAGTCGTCAATTTGTAATTATGAATGTGTTATGTAGGACGGCGAATGGTTTCGTAAATTGCCGCTTGCTCCCACTATACCGCACGCTTCCGTGACGTCACTCAACGTTGCCAACCGTCGTGTCCGCTGCAATCTGTGAATTTATTTCCTAAATAGAACAGCAATAATAACGACACAAATATAGCATCAAACATATATCCTTATAGGAATCCTTTATTCAGAAAAAACACTGTTTAATTGTTTTTAAATTTGAACAGGATAATCACAATTGTGGCGCAAATTATAAGTCTTCTTTTTACCAGTTGGCAGTAGTAGCCAACATTCAGTATTTTTCTTTTCTTTCAGACCAAAACAATGCTTCGTTAACGTTTCTATTAAAGAATAAAGTATCTCAGGGCGTATATGGTTCGGGGATTACAATTAAACCAAATATTATTCTATAAATCAAAATACAAATTTTACAATTAAAGGATATTACAATGTTATAGTGTAACGTGCACACAGGCAGTTGTATAGTGGTTATCAGTTCAAATAGGTTATGTCAAATTCAGGCTTTAATAATTATTATGTAAATCAAAGGTTCTTGTGGTGTTTGAAAAGGTGTCAATCTCAAATCGTGTTATTAGTGAGTGTTCTTAGTGTTGGTTTTATATGGTGTCTGTAGTTTTAGTTGATTAGTATTTAAAAAGTCGTGTATACAAATGTGGGTGTTAATGCACAATATAATAAGTTGTCAAAAATCACCAAATCCTCTTCTTTTATGGTTCTTGTCGAATACAGGGTCCTCGTCCACTTCAGATCTTCTTCCTGGTTCTTGGGTCTTCTCTCTCATATAATTGTTGTTCTTCTCTTAGTGTAAAAGGTTCGTGTTGTTTACTTCTAACTGTATTAATATGTTTGTATCGTTTTTACACTGTTTATTATATAATATGTCGGACGTTTTACAAACGCGTCTATCCGCTAAGCTCGTTGTCAAAGAAATCTCATTTTATTTATCCGAAATTTCTGGTTACTAAGGGTAAACTTGGAATCTGGTTGGCTAATTCGGATATACATTGTCATATACTTTCATTATTTCAAAGTCGAAATTTGTTCAAAATCTTTAAATTAACATAACTTTTCTGTACTGAATGGGAATTTAAAACCATTATCAGCATTATTTTGATCTTTACATTTGTTACATTTAGACACTAAACATGCCTACTTTTACTTAGGAACTACAGATGTTACAATTTTGTTATATGAAATTTTCTTAAATAACTTGATAGTATTATTTTGTTTCTATATTCGTTGTGTACACTATTACCTATAAATATATTTATCCTTTCACCTTTGTTTTACAAAATCTCTAACATTATTATTCAAAATTTACAAAAGTTGGTTTCACCTGGCCTATGTACTGGTGTTATTTTCATCACCATGTTTAAAATCTTTTTCAGTTAAATTATCTTTTAACAATTATAAAAACTGTATAACACATAACATTATTTTATCAAAACAAAAGACATACTATTCTATTATTTTAAATTCATGCACACATGGCTATGATTTTACTGAATCCTTGACAAATTAACTGTTTTTTACCTAAACTGTATAATTGTTTGACACTTAGCCATAACATCTTTTATAGTCTATTCTGCTTTGCCAAATCAATTTATAACTGTTTAACACCAGTTCTATGGTTATATTTGTTAACATAAAACATGAAATTAATATCATTTAATTGATATTCCTTTAAAATAACTGTTCCACCTGCTACATACACAAAACAACACAAATACTATGATAATAGAACAATGTGCTTAAACCTAATAACATGCACATTTATAAAACAAATTCTGTACTAATTAATTAGTCTTTTGTCAGTTAGTTTATTAATTACTCTGACACTGTCTATGTTATGCTTCACTCTTGTTATAACTGTTATAATGAACATGTCATTATTTGTTGTTTACTGGGCAATCTTATGAACACTATATGTTACAATTATTTGTATGGTTTATGTATCTATAATAAGGTGTATTTATATTTTCCTTACATCAATTAACTTAATTATTTACTAATATTTCTTTTACATAATATTACATGTTTTGGCCTATTATCCCTCAATTTGTATTTTGATTATCTAGATATTATGATACATTAAATGAAACCATTTGTTTCTTTATAGTACTGGTTCATAAGCCGTCTGTCTTTATAATTCTTTATTTGGTCATTACTGAAAATTCATGTCATAATTGGGGTTGAAGGTATTTTGCATCACTTAGCCTAAATCATTAATTTGGGTACGGTCAGTTGTCTTACTAGTCAGTCTAAAATGGTTAGTCATTCCTCTTCACTATCATCTTGGAAGATATTGTTCTTCTTGTTTGCTTCTTAACCAAAGTCTTCATTAAATCAGGTACGATATTAAGTCGTTCCAAATGTAATGTTACATACTACCCTGCCAACAAATTTGATCATTTTAATAAAATATTGTTTTTATTGAAATTATCAATTATCTTATCTTTCACATTATCATTTGTTATTCTTATTATGATCTGGTATACTTGTCTTTAATTATAAGTGTTCTATCCCTGGAACATGTTACTTCCCTAACAAATTAATCACCATATATTCTGGAATCAGTCGGGGGGCTCTCTTGACCTAATACCCCGCTGTCCTTATAATACATAATACATCAATAATATCGATTGCTGGAGCTATCTCATCAGTCAATCACATTTAATAATCACTAGTCTATTCACGACTAAATAAAATAAAATAATATAATATATTCTTGGGATTGTTCACTCAGTTTAACTTCTCAGATCTAAATATTTCTTTCCATTGATTCCTTCAGATGTTTATTTTCTTGTGGCGATATTAATAACATATTTTATTTTCAATTGGTACTATC
The DNA here is from genome assembly GCA_034769895.1 of Magicicada septendecula. Lineage (NCBI taxonomy): Eukaryota > Metazoa > Arthropoda > Insecta > Hemiptera > Cicadidae > Magicicada > Magicicada septendecula. The sequence continues at coordinate 173,052,742 of CM068372.1, forward strand.
TTCTTTCCTTCTTTATCAGTACTGCTTAATCTTCATTTTTTCATTCACTATTTTCATTCAATTAAAACATAACAAGTATTTGTATCTTCAGTTGTTGTTGATTCTCTCACAATCATGATAGGTTATTTGTAGTAAATTCGTTTCTAGTCTTGTCTTATTTCCATCGTCGACTGTCTATATTTGTCCTTTCTTATTCATTTTATAGCACTATGGTTTCTTCTAATTTATGGATGTTGCATCTTTCTTTTATATTCCAATAATAAGTTCATAACTGTGTTTAATAAGAGGTGCTTATTTTGTTTAGAATTTGGAAATTTATTCCCAGTTGTTTATCCGCTTGATTCATAATAACATTATCAAACTGTACTGTAAGTTGTCCTTACTATTTATCTAAATTCTGAGATATTCAAATTTGTTTATTTGGCTTCATTTAAAGTCATATTCTGAATTATCAAAGTTGGTAAGGTGAGCTTATTATATTCTTTGAATTTTGAGGTATTATAATAATAAATTCTTCAATTCCATATTAATTCTCATAAATAATTATTTGTAAGTTGTTCTTACTATTTCTTTAGAATTTTGTCGGTATTATAATCATAAATTCTTCAATTCCAAATTAATTCTCATAAATAATTAGTTGTAAGTTGATCTTACTATTTCTTTAGAATTTTGGTGGTATTATAATAATAAATTCTTCACTTCCAAATTAATTCTCATAAATAATTAGTTGTAAGTTGATCTTACTATTTCTTTAGAATTTTGGTGGTATTATAATAATAAATTCTTCAATTCCAAATTAATTCTCATAAATAATTAGTTGTAAGTTGATCTTACTATTTCTTTAGAATTTTGTCGGATCTCTTCTAATTTTTCCAACCATAAACTGCCTTCACACCCAAAGTATTCCCTTCTTACATTCCATGACTCATCTTGATTATTATTGAATTTTCTTATACTATTGCATGAAGGTACATTTTTATTTTCTACTAATTTTGCTGTCCATTCTATATTATCCACTTTTAATGACACTATGGCTTGTCTCATGTCAATTATTGCTGAGTATTTTCTCAAAATATCACAGCCTATTAGTAGATTAAATGGTAGATTACTAGCTATTAGAAAAATCATAGGTATAGCTACATTTCTGCTGGTCACTGTTAATGATACCTGTTTTCTTATTGACTTGTTTTGTCTTCCAGTGGCTCCGATTAAAATTATATTTTGAATTGGTAAAGTTGGTAAGATGGCCTTACTATATTTTTGAATTTTGATATATTCATTGTTGTCGATTAACGACACGTTTGCGCCCGTATCTATCATACATCTTGTCTCTAATCGATTCACTTGGGCGATGATATAAACGATCTCATTATTCGAATTATTTTGCGTTATCGTGTCTTCGTTCAGTAGTTATTCTCTAACATTTTTTAAGAAGTGATTGTGCACTTTCGTCAATGTATCGTCAGTCATTTTGTCTCGTCCTAGTAAGTACCCAAATTGCCGGTTCAGTGATGGGACCTGATGGATTTTCACTGCCGCGGTCCGTTTAAATCAGGGCTTATCTCCTCAGTCCTGTCGTCTGATTGATTGGGTCTGTCTCTACTCTGTGACTCTTGTACCTCAATGGCGTTATTATTGAACGTCACTGAGTTTCGGTTATCTCTGTTGTCGTCGCAGCTTCTACTTCGCCGATGTTCATCGCGGTAGTGCTGGTTACTCTCCTCCTGAAAACTTCTTCCACGGTTCCCATTATAATTTGCTCGTCCCTGGTACCAACGTCTTCCCACATCCCTATCGTCAATGCTTACATAATTTACTTGTCTTCGATATGTTTGATTTTGATTGCTATTATTGCCGTTATTATTATGCCTGTATCGGTTATCGTAGTTGTTGTTATAACCTCGGTTGTTCTGGTACTGGTGGTCTCTGTCATTGGCACGCTGGTATCCATTATTGTTATTATTTGTAGGAGGGCTACGGTAATAGTGGTTGTTGTTATTGTTGTTATTATTCGCATTATTTCGTGGATAGTTGTTAGTGTTATTCTGGTTTTGGTACCCGCGTTGATAGTGGTTACCGTTGTTGTTATAACTATTGTTCGGTCGTTGCCCGTTGTTTTCATATTGGGCATCGCGGCGACCATTATTTCTATTTATTTCATCGTTCCTTCGTCGGTACTGGAGGAAGTTCTTCTCTTGTTCCATCTCCGCTAATAATGTTGACATCTCCTCGATGGTTTGTATGCGTCCGTTTATTCGGCCTCTTGTAATTTCGCCACCATAGTGGTAAGCTAATAGCCGCACTAAACATTCTGTAGGAATTGCAGGCTCTAAATGTCTGGCTATAATTATTTTGCCAAGAAAATATGCGGTTGGAGTTTGCTTGCCGTGCAGGTCATATCGGCCCAATCCTATGTCACTCCTTATCATGTGTTGCGTGGCATCAGACCAATATTTAGATTTGAACTGCTTTTTAAACTCTTGGAAGTTCTGTATACTCGGCCGCATCGCCGTCCACCAATTGTCATATACTTTTCGGAACATTTCGTCCAGCATGCTCCTTATTACAAACCATCTGTCTTCTCCGGTTTTGGCTATCTTCTCTTCGACTCGTTCTAAGAATAGCATGGGGTTTCTTCTATAGTTTTGAAAATCGATCACTTCTCGATTTTCCTCGCATGTTGTATGGGCACCGGTACACTGTCTGTTTTTTAGGGAATTGATTTCATCTCTATGAGCAGTTGTTTGGTCTTGTACTCGATTGAGACTAGTACTCATACCTTCTAATCTTTCTCCCATCACTGCTTGGTTGGTTCTTATGTTTTCAACTCGTCCGTTCGTTTCTTCCCGGACGCTCAGTATCTCTTGATTCATCCGCTCACACTTTTCCTTGGTCTCGGATTCTACCCTTTTAATTTCAGTCACCGGTTCTTCCAGCTTCTTGTCCCATTCTTCCTGCAATTGCCGGTTATTAATTTCCATCTTGTTATTCCACTCTTCTTTCAATGATTCTTTGTGTTCATCCAATTTTTTCATGGTCTCTAGGTAATTTCCCTTCAATTCTTCCCTCAATGCTCTATTATTTTCGTCTATTTTCTCCTCCATTTTTCTGCTATTCTCTTTCAATTCTCCCATTTTTTCTTCAATTTTCTTATTAGTCTCTCCCAATTTTCGGCTCAACTCCTCCGTAGATTGTTTATTGTCCGTTTTTAATTCTTCCTTAAATTTTTCTAAGTTCTTATTACTCTCCTCCGTAGACTGTTTATTGTCCTTTTTTAATTCCTGCATCCTTTCCTCCATTAATTCCATCATACGTTTAATCATTTCTTGCGTCTTCTCACCTTCCGTTTGTGTGGGTTCTTCTGGCTGTTTCTCCGGATCCTTCCTTGTTATAATTTCTATCTCCTCAACCGGTGTTGCTTCTTTGTCTTCCATATTTAACTCGTCTACCTTCTCGGTTTCGGCCGCTCTTTTGCGTGATACTTCTCGCTTCCTCATTTTGTTTATTTTTGTTGGTTTGTTTATAAATTATAATTTAATTTATATTAAATTACACGCCTCACACGTTGGTTTGCCAATTTGTAATAAAACGATAAATCAGGGCTAACGTCCTCCTTTTGTAAAGCCCCGCGTAGGGTTCGTCAATTTGTAACCAATTTTTGAAATGTATATAGGGTTACTTAATTCTTGAAATGTAGCCTCACTTCAGGTCCGTCAACGTGTAACGATAAGAATATATTCGTTACGTACAATGTTATCAGGAGTAGGTTGCTTGTATTTTGTGTTGTGTGCACTTGAATTACATACACCGCCGTTGGAAGTGTCACTTTATAATATAGATAAATAATGTAGCGACTAACTCGCACTGGAGTCGTCAATTTGTAATTATGAATGTGTTATGTAGGACGGCGAATGGTTTCGTAAATTGCCGCTTGCTCCCACTATACCGCACGCTTCCGTGACGTCACTCAACGTTGCCAACCGTCGTGTCCGCTGCAATCTGTGAATTTATTTCCTAAATAGAACAGCAATAATAACGACACAAATATAGCATCAAACATATATCCTTATAGGAATCCTTTATTCAGAAAAAACACTGTTTAATTGTTTTTAAATTTGAACAGGATAATCACAATTGTGGCGCAAATTATAAGTCTTCTTTTTACCAGTTGGCAGTAGTAGCCAACATTCAGTATTTTTCTTTTCTTTCAGACCAAAACAATGCTTCGTTAACGTTTCTATTAAAGAATAAAGTATCTCAGGGCGTATATGGTTCGGGGATTACAATTAAACCAAATATTATTCTATAAATCAAAATACAAATTTTACAATTAAAGGATATTACAATGTTATAGTGTAACGTGCACAAAGGCAGTTGTATAGTGGTTATCAGTTCAAATAGGTTATGTCAAATTCAGGCTTTAATAATTATTATGTAAATCAAAGGTTCTTGTGGTGTTTGAAAAGGTGTCAATCTCAAATCGTGTTATTAGTGAGTGTTCTTAGTGTTGGTGTTATATGGTGTCTGTAGTTTTAGTTGATTAGTATTTAAAAAGTCGTGTATACAAATGTGGGTGTTAATGCACAATATAATAAGTTGTCAAAAATCACCAAATCCTCTTCTTTTATGGTTCTTGTCGAATACAGGGTCCTCGTCCACTTCAGATCTTCTTCCTGGTTCTTGGGTCTTCTCTCTCATATAATTGTTGTTCTTCTCTTAGTGTAAAAGGTTCGTGTTGTTTACTTCTAACTGTATTAATATGTTTGTATCGTTTTTACACTGTTTATTATATAATATGTCGGACGTTTTACAAACGCGTCTATCCGCTAAGCTCGTTGTCAAAGAAATCTCATTTTATTTATCCGAAATTTCTGGTTACTGAGGGTAAACTTGGAATCTGGTTGGCTAATTCGGATATACATTGTCATATACTTTCATTATTTCAAAGTCGAAATTTGTTCAAAATCTTTAAATTAACATAACTTTTCTGTACTGAATGGGAATTTAAAACCATTATCAGCATTATTTTGATCTTTACATTTGTTACATTTAGACACTAAACATGCCTACTTTTACTTAGGAACTACAGATGTTACAATTTTGTTATATGAAATTTTCTTAAATAACTTGATATGTATTATTTTGTTTCTATATTCGTTGTGTACACTATTACCTATAAATATATTTATCCTTTCACCTTTGTTTTACAAAATCTCTAACATTATTATTCAAAATTTACAAAAGTTGGTTTCACCTGGCCTATGTACTGGTGTTATTTTCATCACCATGTTTAAAATCTTTTTCAGTTAAATTATCTTTTAACAATTATAAAAACTGTTTAACACATAACATTATTTTATCAAAACAAAAGACATACTATTCTATTATTTTAAATTCATGCACACATGGCTATGATTTTACTGAATCCTTGAACAAATTAACTGTTTTTTACCTAAACTGTATAATTGTTTGACACTTAGCCATAACATCTTTTATAGTCTATTCTGCTTTGCCAAATCAATTTATAACTGTTTAACACCAGTTCTATGGTTATATTTGTTAACATAAAACATGAAATTAATATCATTTAATTGATATTCCTTTAAAATAACTGTTCCACCTGCTACATACACAAAACAACACAAATACTATGATAATAAAACAATGTGCTTAAAACTAATAACATGCACATTTATAAAACAAATTCTGTACTAATTAATTAGTCTTTTGTCAGTTAGTTTATTAATTACTCTGACACTGTCTATGTTATGCTTCACTCTTGTTATAACTGTTATAATGAACATGTCATTATTTGTTGTTTACTGGGCAATCTTATGAACACTATATGTTACAATTATTTGTATGGTTTATGTATCTATAATAAGGTGTATTTATATTTTCCTTACATCAATTAACTTAATTATTTACTAATATTTCTTTTACATAATATTACATGTTTGGGCCTATTATCCCTGAATTTGTATTTTGATTATCTAGATATTGTGATACATTAAATGAAACCATTTGTTTCTTTATAGTACTGGTTCATAAGCCGTCTGTCTTTATAATTCTTTATTTGGTCATTACTGAAAATTCATGTCATAATTGGGGTTGAAGGTATTTTGCATCACTTAGCCTAAATCATTAATTTGGGTACGGTCAGTTGTCTTACTAGTCAGTCTAAAATGGTTAGTCATTCCTCTTCACTATCATCTTGGAAGATATTGTTCTTCTTGTTTGCTTCTTAACCAAAGTCTTCATTAAATCAGGTACGATATTAAGTCGTTCCAAATCTAATGTTACAATATATATTCCTAAATCTAATGGAACTTAATAATGTTGGCTCAGTTTAAAACATGTAGAATGACTATATTAATTAATTGTTGATTGATGAGTATATATAAATAGTGTTATGGATCTAGTCGTTCGTATACACACATGTGTATGTATAAAACATTTTACATTTTGAGAGACCTGGTTATTTGATTTTTTTTTAATAATGGTGTACACTATGAAAGCAGAAAACCATTGAGCTATACAAGTTTAGTAAAAAAATTCAGCACACACATTGTGAATTTCTTACTAAAGAACATAATTACCAAATTATATTTAACATTATACCTTTACTAATTATATTGTTGTTGTTCTTAGTTTTTTGATTGAGATTTCAGATGGTGCATGTTGTTTGTGTAAATTAATTAAAATAGTACAACCAGAGGTGTCCTGTAAGAAAAAAAAGAAAAAAAAACTTATTGTTATTAGACGTATTAAATTTTGAAAACATCTAGATTTATTTCTTTTTATTTATTAATGTTAATAATATTAAATAATTTGTTATTAGATGTATTAAATTTTGAGAACCTCTCGATTTATTTATTTTTTATTTATTAATGTTAATAATAAATCAAACAGTATTAAATTATTAATAAATTATTGTTATTAGACGTATTACATTTTGAAAACCTCTAGATTTATTTCTTTTTATTTATTAATGTTAATAATATATTTATTGCCAAAATATCGAAATTATATTTTTGTAAAGGTTTTAAGATTTACCGGAGAGGTTTTGTTACATGATTATTGTTATTTTAAATAAAATACTTCTATATTCTGGGTACTATGAAGTATACGCTTTGTACATAAAATTGTAACGCTTTAAAAAAAAAAATTTTAGAGAACCAATAAATTTGTTGTTTGTTGAGTTTGGAAATTGAGGTCACCTCATTAGTTAAATTGCCTAATGGTTCCCCAGCACGAGGCCTTTCTTCCACTAGGAGGCCCCCTCCTGGTTTTGAACAAGTGAGCAGGTCATCCAGGTAAGCTGTAGAATTTAGTTACACCTTTTAAGAAGGTTAAAATTCTGAAGTATGGTTAATGTGTTGTGATGACAATGATGAGCGGCTCACCGGGATCACCAATAATAATTATTATTTAAAATATAAATAAATATAAATAATTCAACATGGCAGAACCACGAAATTTTGGTAAGGAGGCATTTCAAAATATGATGCTAGCCTGGATGGACGAATTAAGTATAAAACAAGCAGAAAATTTAAATGCTAAGCTAGATAAACAAGCAGAAAATTTAAATGCTAAACTAGATAAATAAACAGAAAATTTAAAAGTTGAGAATTTAAAACTGAAAGAAGAATTAAAACAAATATAGATGAAAAACTTGCTGAATTGAAACAAGTTTATGTACAACTAAGACAAGAGTTAAATCAAGATATAGTAGATAGTACTATGCAGTCAGCAGATAAAATTATAGACACGAATACGCGCATAGATGCTCTAGAATATAAAGTTAAGAAAGCCCTGTGTGAACAGTTTATTAGGTTAGAAAATAAGCATAAAGATTACGTGTAGAATGGAAAAAAGACTTACAGGACATTCATTAACAAATAAATGACGGGGTAAATGAGCAAATGAATGTGATAAAGCATGAAGAGGACAACAAAATACAGGATGTTCATGATCTGTTTCAAGTGACCACTAGTAAAACAAATGAAATAGAAACACGCACAATTGTAATAGAGAATAAGATAGAAGAAACATCCAAGACTGCGAAAGATTGTTCTGGAGAGATATCCAATATAAAGGACCAAGTGAAGAGTGAAATGGATCAACTTCGTGAGGAATTACGTAGACGTCCAGCACCGATGATGATGTATCCAGCACCAGTAGAAGATAGAATTAAATTAACTTTTGCTGGAAATAAATGGGAAAACAGTATGGAGTTTTTGTCCAACTGCGAGAAGGAAATGGAAAAAATTGGTAGTACCATTGACGATAACGAAAAAATAAATTTTGTGACTCGACATTTTAAAGATTCAGCAGCACAATGGTATACAATAATACGTGATAATGTTGCAAATTATCGACAATTCCGAGACTCGTTCAAAAATAGATATTGGAATATCCATACACAACGTCAAATACGTGATCAACTAGAACATGGTAAATATAATATTCATGGTCGTCAGAGTATGGAACAATATACAATAGCACAAATTGAACGAGTGAAACATCTTAACCCTAAGTTTTCTGAATATGAAATAATATCTAAACTGTCTTACCATTTTCAGAAAAATATCCAAATCGCTGTTTATTCACAAGGTATTAAAACAATTGAAGAATTTTTAATACTTTTGACACAGTCTGAGAACATCACTCGCGGAGAAAACACAAAATAATTATCAACCACAAGGTAATTATAACGTAATTACAGCCGTGATGATTATAAACCAACCACATCGCACGCATTAAATAAATCACCAATGCAACACATGGTAAATAAATCAACTATAAACAACGCACACAAGCCAACACCACAACGAGCGGAATGCAGTCGATACGAGATGGAACGCCGTGATCAGCAGGACAATCGAGGCGACAAGGGGGGTTACATTTGGTCCAATTCAAAGAAACGATTTCCGAAGCCTTATGCAGGAGGGGTTAACGTGGTGAAAATGAACAATACATCAAAGAAGGAATGCACAGAGGAAACGGCTAACGCACCATCCACGCATAATCACATACTAGTCTGTATAGACGTGTTTTCTAAGGGAGTTCATCTGTATCATATTATGCGACCCAGAACGAAAGCTGTCCTAAAAATTCTGTTACAAAAATATATTCCAATACATGGTAAGATGAAGAGGATTCTTACTGATCAAGGAGTGCAATTTCAAAGTGAGGTATGGAATAGAAGATTAAGAGGAAATGGAATGCAACCCATACATCCATTAGACATCCACAGGGAAATTTAGCCGAGAGAGTGAACAAAGAATTGGGTAAGTACCTACGTATCTACTGACATAACCAACATAATAAATGGGAAGAGTATTTACCATTCTTTGAGATAGCTATTAATGAGAATTACAGCGAAGCTACGAGCTACACACCAATAGAGATTGAAGAAGATCGTCAGCCCAATAGATTTTGGAAAAGGTATGTTCAGAAACCTGCTAATCAGAACTTACCAATACCACTAAGCATTAAGATTGCACATGCGAAACGAAGAATAATGGAAAAAGGTAATAAGAGAATAGAACGATTCAACAGAACTCACAAGTTGCAGAAGTTTAATGTTGGAGAGAAAGTATTATTAAAGACCAATCCAGTGGGAAAACGTATTGATAATACTGCGAAAAAATTCTTCAGATTATATGATGGACCTTACACGTTGCTAAGACAAATTGGCAAACAGACGTTCGTTGTGTATGATGACACAAGACGGAAAGAATTGGGCAAGTATCATACCGGCTCTTTAAGAAAATTCTATAAATAAATAACTAGGTCACTGTTACAAAGTTAAAGCGGAACGTATATTGTAATGGTACATACATTCACCGTACATTTGAAAACAACTATAAGAAATAAAACACTCATTAATTAACATTAGAACACCCAAGAGATGAATAATTGGGTACTAAATATTATATCCGGTCCGTGAACTAATTAAAACAACAAATGAAGAATAATAAACAATAATGAAGAAGAAAAATAGAAAACAACATGGTAATGTGATTAACCAATAACCCAATAGATATGGTAAGTGAGAGGACAAAACCAAATATACTAACCACGAACACTAACAAGATACAGAAGGTAATATGAATAAACGCAAATAAATTGATAAGCGAGGAAGAAACAACTCTACTCTACAATGTGCCAATATGAGTACCAAGATATAATGAAACAAATAAAACAATTAGTCTACATAGTTAAGAACCAGTAAGGACACACAGACATGTACAAACTATTACTAAAGACTTGACCATGACTAAAACTCTTTATTTTAAGGTGAAAATATAATTAATAAACAACAGAAACAATAAAATAAAATATTGGCAATATAAGAATGAGTTAGTTGTCATAGCAATAACAGAGTACCATGACTGTTTTAATGCAAGTAAATCCAATTAAAAAATATTAAACAAAACCTGGTAATCACCAGTAAATTGAGATCAGGGGATAAAATGCATAGAAAGAAAACACAAGGTAAGACTATTGTTGTCAACCAAGGGGGTCCCAGATAACCTTACTCCGGGTACAAATTCACTTATAACTAGAATAATTTAATAGTACTGTAAAACGTTGTAAAACTAGTTTATGTAATGCAATTATGAAACTAGATATTATAAAGACCTAGTGCTATGATTTAGTAATTAAGAGTGACATGTGTTGTGTCTAATGTAATTACACAGACTGAAATGAACAGAAAGATGTACCCATTAAATACACTCAGAAGTTCCACAATATTGTCAATCAGAGAAAGACAGTGACATAAATGTGTACTGCAATGTCTAATACTGCTATGATAAGGTAGAATAATGATAATGAACCATTAGTTAAACCATAATTATGAAAAATTAATGTAACTGGCTGACCAACCTAGATGCAAGTAGTGTTAGTGAATTATTCACAATCTCACATACAATAATGGGAGACTAACCATTATAAAACATTCTTTATACTATAAAGACCATTTGTACAAAAAAGAACCACTTAAAATTGAGTTTATTATTAACCATGAACCAAATCATAATGACTCATGGCATACCAAAACTATGAATAACTAATAAAACTAAAAACCAGAAATTAACTATATTTGAATAAGAGCTGAGATATCCAGAAGTTGTAATGGACATCTCAGAATGATTATATCACAGTAAAAAATGAACAGAGCCAATTATTTAAAATAAAAAGAGTGAATCAAATTAACTATGCTCTAGGCCAAAGAAAACATAGACCAAATATTGTAATTTTTATTAATTTAAGACAATTATTGTAGTAGAGATTATCATAAATGGACTTGGGAAGAAACATATGGATGAAATGTAATCACCATTTGTTCAATTGTAATCACCATGTAACATGTAACATCATCAGAAATATGTCATAGTCCTAAGGCAAAAACATTAACTTTTTAATTAAAGCACCAACATATGGCTTGTGAGGACTTGTTTTAACTAGCAAATCAATTGTAATAACTTGGTGTGGCTATATAAAGTATTACTAGGAACGCAAGGACGTTAAACCAATTTAAAAATATTTCTTTTATTTTGGACAAAAACGAAAGCATCATTTCTATAGCCTCAGCACTTTAGCCTGTTAATTATTAACGAGCCAAACAGCCAGTTATTTATCAATCAATAATTTCAATTTATTAAAATTGTTAATAAATCACGTTGTAAAACAGTAAATGAGTTGACGAATTTTATTTACTAGACAGTACGAATACATGTTAGGTAACTATGAGTACTCCTACAGGTGGCACGAATTAACTCAGATACTTTGAATTGAGTTGTCTACTCGCATGTTAACATGGTTGTTAACAAATCAGACCTTCAAATTCAGTAAGTACCAGATGAGTAAATAACTTGTGTTTATTCCAGCAATAATTGAATCTACGGCGAACTACACTATCCACATGCGCCTGCGAGGGAGTCAACCCAACCAATTCGTATCTGAACTTTAAACGAACCACATAATGGAAAGAAGAGATAATAAATATTTTTTATTAAACATAATTAAACCATTTTAAAGCATTTTGCTAAAATAATATTTAAATAACTGAAACCACGTGTGACATTTTAACACGTACGAACTCCGAATATTACAAATTGGCCACCAACATAAGAGGCCTGAAATTAGAAAAAAAGAACCAACAAAAAATAAAAAAGTTAATAAATAATAATAAAAAATAAAATAACCTAAACCCAAGCATTAACTCCAATACAAAAAGTACAGGATACACAAGAGCTTTCATTACAATATTAAAGTTCCTACTACGAGCCACACTCCAAGTCAACAATCATGGGGGGAGGAATAATTGTTCAGCCCACCGAGTAAGGATAAATTGAATAATAATCTATTCATTATTATTTGAGCATAATGTAAATAAATGTGTTTTGTCAAAATATGCTATACTATTTGTCTAATGTAAAAAGGCAAAAATTTAATAAACCTGTTCATTAATTTTTTTTATTAAGCAGGGAAATAATGCAACAGTACAAATGTATAGAGTACTGTGCATTGCAGAAAGTAATTTAAATAATTAATTAAAATAAATAAGTAATTCATATTGTTAATAATAATAGTTCAGCTTGCAAAATGAACGAACAAACTTTCATGTTGGAACAGGTGGAACACGCCAGCTGCTCTGTCTCTGTGTACACACGTATGTTACATGTGTGTGTGCGACCTGTCAGTTCCTGAAAAGCGCTACCCTTAAGGAACGCTATTAATTATTTGAATTTACTTAATTTGTAAAGATTGTGTGCATAATAGCACAAAACCAAATACACCAAAATGTATATAAAAATAAGACGCATATGTGTATGAAAAATATTGTAAAAAGGATAAAAAGTGTAATTACAGGAAAATAAAAATAAATAGAACTTATATTATTCCTTAGGCTTTCACGGCCGGTGTCATTTGAATTATTTAAGATATCCGGGCTGTTTGGCCGTGGTCCCTGGTTTAAAACAAAACCAAACGTTTCGGCAGCTCCACTGGCTGCCATCATCAGTGGTATAAAATTTCTGCACTTTGGGTGTCTACGTGCAGGCCCACAGTACTGTGGTATAGACTGAGTCTGAGTCTATACCACAGTACTGTGGGCCTGCACGTAGACACCCAAAGTGCAGAAATTTTATACCACTGATGATGGCAGCCAGTGGAGCTGCCGAAACGTTTGGTTTTGTTTTAAACCAGGGACCACGGCCAAACAGCCCGGATATCTTAAATAATTCAAATAGAACTTATGTTAATTAAGATAAAGAAAAACGGTTTGTACGTGGTGAACACATAAAAATTACCGACAGAATTATTATCGGATAATGTGCAAAAGATTTCGCAAATCGCGAAGACAGGCGAATTAAATGTGACAAGAATCGTGTGTGAGAAGTGACGCCACGACAGCCTCTGCCATGCAGAAAATTGTCGAAACATGATTTTTATCGCCCTGGGTATAAACACAGGAGACGCGCTAACATCTTTATCTTCCTGAATCAACCATCGTAGCGGCCGGAGGCTCTGCTTCACGAGTACAACTCTTCCTTGATCGACTACTGTGGCAGTCAGAGACTCTGCTTAGAAACAACAACATTTATATCTCAACCACAGCAGCAGTCAGGGAATTCACGACTACTCATCAGTTCGTGTGAGCACATGCAACCTGAGGCCATGACGGGAGACAAGGGAGCAGCCAAGTACATGCAGTAATCCAGCATACGAGAATCCGACGGACGAGGGACCAGGACTCCAGGACGACAAAGGAGCATCCATTATCAAGGAACTAAGACCGAAGAGGACACGCTGCCGATTTACCACAACAATAAGGTGACAAACAACCATGCACTTGTAAACCGAGACTCACTCAAAGACAATAATTAAAGAAGTAAAAAGAGAGTATAAGTAATGTAATGAAGTAATGTTCGAATATAAATTAATAATTTGTACAAATGTAAATATTCTTTTAATGCTTTTATTTCTTTTAATTCATGTAATGTTTAAGAATGTTTAACTATAATTTTGATAAGTAACTTAGGAGCTATAATTTGGAATCTATAATTTTTGATATTTAAATTGATAACGTAATTAGTAAAATTGTATTAGAAAGAAATGCATATGCAGTAAATTCAAAAGAGATTAGATCATTAGAGAAATTAGATAATCTAATCAGTATCATACTAATGAGCAAGCTGAGAGCAATATTAGATAATTATAAGATGTATTAGAATATAAGGTTGTATAACATGTCTATGTGTAATATGAATATCAATTATATGTAATAAGTAGATGTGTGTTAAGACTACATACACATACAAATAATAATAATTTTAATTCGCAACAAAAATAAGAATTTTTATTTAATAAATATTTAAATGATTTTAAATCAAATTACATAGTGTTATTATTATTACGATTACACCTTTCATCATACACACACACGAATTTAATGTGTTGTAGTGTTGTAAAGATTTATCGCCCAAGAAGTTGGGGGTTCGCACATTAAGGTTGTTAAAAGTGTTGGGAATATATCCTGGAATACCACTTGAATAGAGGCGTGCATAATCTAATATCCAATTTGTTAGTGCTCATCGGTGTTCGTATAGACGGCAGGGTATAGTCAGCAGGGTCGAATTTAGGGGGCGGGTCGAACGGGACCAGACTTCCCAAAGGGTCGAAAGTTGACAAGAAATATTCTTAATCTCTTTTAAGTTTTAAGCTGTTTTATTAATTTCTCAGCTGTCTACGCTAATAGAGTAGTGACTTTTTTTCTAAATATAGATCTACAAACAAGTTTATTACATAGCATTTGGCTGTACGATTGAAACATGATCAGTTCAGTCAATAAGTACTCTATAAGAGATGTTTCAATAGCGCTTATTTATACTGTGTTATTACTTTAATGGGATTTATTTCAGGATGTTATTACACTTTTTCAGCCACTGTAAAGACTGTAATGTTGATTAGTCTTGACTTGTTATTTCTTATGCATGAAGCCGACTTGACCCCCCCCCCCCCCAATGGCCAAATTCTATATTCGCTCCTGGACGTGTGTGATAATGTATTTTCGTAGCAGCTCAGTTTCGTGTATGAGCTGTTTTTGTAAGTGTCATTGTCTCTGTGTGGTGACAAAAAAGTAAGTCTGTGTGTGGGTGTGTGTCTGTCTGCCTTTCTCTCTCACACTTTCTCTCTCTCTCTCTCTCTCTCTCTCTCTCTCTCTCTCTCTCTCTCTCTCTCTCTCTCTCTCTCTCTCTCTCTCTCTCTCTCTCTCTCTCTCTCTTTCTCTCTCTCTTTCTCTCTCTCTAGTGAATCGGAAATTTCATAAAATCGTATTTTAAATTACATGATAAACAAATCTTTATCATGTTATGATAAACAAATCAAAGGGTTGTTGCATATCTCCGACTTTGTTTAAATTAAGCCCTAACACCATGGAGGAAAAAATGCCGTAATATGGGTGTACCAATTGGAATTGACAAGATGTTTACAATACACTTTGCAGACGTTCAGGCTATAATTGTAGAGGACGAAATTGATATAAGTTATATGCTTAGGAAACTAGCAGAAGAATATGCGAAATGAGGTCTCGAAATAAATACCTCAAAAACTGATTACCTTATAGTAGGCAGTTAAGGTCAAGACATAAAACTAGGAACAAAAGTGATAAAAAATATTAAAAACTTCAAGTATTTGTGTGTAACAATGACATCGGATGGTGACAGCAACCAGGAAATACAAGTAAGAATACGACAAGCTAAGACAGCAACAAAACAATTAAACAGTCTGCAAGAAACAATAGAAGCAAGAAGACTGAATTGGTTCGGTCATCGAAAAATAATGTCGGATGAGAGACGACCAAGGAAGGTACGGGAATGGACTCCACCCTCTAGAAGAAAAAAAGGAAGACCTAAACATTCATGGAAAATGAACGTCGAAGATGCAATGAATGCAAGAGGACTTACAGAACAGGACTGTTTAGACCGGCGCCAGTGGAAGCTAGGAAGCGAGAGGCGGCGCCAGCCGTAATTCAATCGCCTAAAAAAAAACAAATCTTCCAAACTGTAAATTATGAATATAAAGTGTACACTTGAAAATAAAATACCACGAAGACAAAACCAAGTTGTTTGCAATTCTATGAAAGAAAAAAGGAAAAGACGAACAAACTGTAAAACTCGCCAAAATTAGTGGATTTTTCAGAAGTTCACACGTGAACGGCTCTTCCAAAATACGTATGACGGACGTACAGACGTAACATTTGACAGTGTTCAGTTACCGCCTAGTAGCAGTAGCCCCTACTGCTGGAACCTCGGGTACGAATTATTTGGTTCCAACGTAGACACATCCAGTTCAATCATGCAGTGGCGTATTCAAAATTTGGGCCTGGGAGGGGGTCCAAGATCCGGTCGAATCGGCTTCATACAACAACAAAAAGAAAGCAAGTTAAGACTAGTCAACATTACTATCTTTAAGAACAAAATAAAAATACGCTTTACGGAAACATTGTTGTGAAGATTCTTACTGACTGAATTGATTTTCCTATATTTCAAACGTATACGCAAATGCTGTGTAATACACCTGTTTTTATATTTAAAAAAGAGTTACTAGCTAAAAAACAAAGTTGAAAAATAATAAGAGAGGCTAAAAATTAAGAGATTAACAGAATTCGTCAACTTTTTTCGACCCCTGGGGGTCCGGTCCCGTTCGCTCCCCCCCTCGTAATGCGCCCCTGCAATCACGTACTCTGTGTTCGCAAGTGATCATGGTAATATAAGACCAGATCTTGATTCACTGCAAGAAACTGAAACAAAACAATTTTTAAGAAATGTTGCAAATAACCGGGAACTTTACTCAACCACTGAAAGATGGCAACAATACGGTACTGTTGAGAAACAGGCAGGACAGAATAACAAAAGCCAGAAGCACAATAAAGGCGGTAAAAGAGTTAGAATTGAATTTTTGTATAAGCAATAATTAAAGAAATTAAAAACTTTGGAGCTTTAATGTATGATTTATTAAAATTTAGTGAAGAAATTCCTGTTGTTAGTAAAAACAGTTCCTTATATTAAAAAGATCAGCGCCACTTGTTAAAAATTATGTTATTCCAATTGTTTAAAATATTGTAGATTGGCTAGATAAAGAATTAGCAGACGTTAAAGGTTTTGGTCTAGATTTGAACACTTTAAACTATATTAAAAGGCAATCTTGGAAAAAATTTCAAATAAAACCATTAACTCTAGGTGACCAAAAAAGGAAATGTAGTGATCTTAACAACTTTAGAGGAGATCTTATGATAGATATGCTTCCCGATCTTCTTCTTCTTCTTCTTCTTCAGGCTGTGAACCTTACGATCCGTTACGCACTCCTTGGTTCGACTATTTTTTCGTTGGTCTTCCAATATTCCGCCGTCCTTTTGGATAACAAACAAAAATTAGCTTTGGTATCCTGTTCTTAAGCATCCTTTCAAAATGATCTGTCCAATTCTGTATGTATTGGTTTATCCTTTCGTTTAGGTTGTATATTCCAAGAATGTTCCTTATATCATCACTTCTTAGCCGGTCCCTTCGTGATACTCCTAGTACTGATCGTAAAAATCTCACTTCACTAGCTTGTATCTGGCTTCGGGTCTTTGCGTTCAGTGTCCAAATCTCACTGCCGCAAAGGCCGCATGGCACTGCCATCACTTTATAAAATTGCAAAAGACTATCTCTTCTGAGTAGAGGGAAAATACCGGTTCTGACCAACAAAGGATGCCGCCGTTCCCACGGTCTAGATCAAAGAGATGCCGCCGTTCCCACGGTCCAAGATTTTTTCCCACGCTCTCCCCACCACCGCTGGACCACAGCATCCCAAAGGACCGCGAATTTCCGAGAATAAATTTTTTTATTTTTTTTTATTTGATATTTTTATTTTTTTAATTAAATTGATTTGCATATCCGCGAATATATGCCGCCTTTCGCGAGCCTAAATCACTTTCACTTTCTAATTTCCGCGAATATAATTTTTTATATGCCGCCTTTCGCGAGCCTAGATCACTTTCACTTTCTACTGGACCACAGCATCCGCGACTTTTTCGCTGATCTGTGTCAAGATCCGCGACTTTTTCGCGTATCTGGACCACAGCATCCGCGAATATAATTTTTTATTTTTTTATATGCCGCCTTTCGCGAGCTTAGATCACTTTCACTTTCTATCATTATAGTGTATATATTAAATATATGAACAGGGTTACCAACCTTGCATGAGTTCAAATTTGTTATAATGTATATTAAATATATGATCAGGTTTACCAACCTTGCATGAGTTCAAATTTGTTATAATGTATATTAAATCTATATGATCAGGTTTACCAACCTATGTATGGGTTCAAACTCGATATGTGTGTGTATTATAGTGTATATTAAAATATATGATCAGGGTTACCAATCCTGCATTATTGTGTGTGTGTATAGAACAGATCTACCAACATTTTTCTTCGGTGGGAAATTCAAACTAAAAACAAGATCAAAGAGATGCCGCCGTTCCCGCGGTCCAAGATTTTTTCCCACGCTCTCCCCACCACCCTGGGCCCGCAGTATCCGCGAATTTTCGCGAAAATAATTTTTTATATGCAGCCTTTCGCGAGCCTAAATCACTTTCACTTTCTAATTTCCGCGAATATAATTTTTTATATGCCGCCTTTCGCGAGCCTAGATCACTTTCACTTTCTACTGGACCACAGCATCCGCGACTTTTTCGCTGATCTGTGTCAAGATCCGCGACTTTTTCGCGTATCTGGACCACAGCATCCGCGAATATAATTTTTTATTTTTTTATATGCCGCCTTTCGCGAGCTTAGATCACTTTCACTTTCTATCACTTGATGCAATATTAAATATATGATCGGGGAGTACCAACCTTGCATGAGTTCAAATTTGTTATAATGTATATTAAATCTATATGATCAGGTTTACCAACCTATGGTGGAGGGTTCCGACTTGAAGCATTATAGTGTATATATTAAATATATGATTAGGGTTACCAACCTTGCATGAGTTCAAATTTGTTGTGTGTTATAATGTATATTAAATCTATATGATCAGGTTTACCAACCTATGTATGGGTTCAAACTTGATATGTGTGTGTATTATAGTGTATATTAAAATATATGATCAGGGTTACCAATCCTGCATTATTGTGTGTGTGTGTGTATAGAACAGATCTGCCAACATTTTTCTTCGGTGGGAAATTCAAACTATATTATAGTAAATTGTTGACGACGACTTCGATATCAACTCTCTCTCCCCTCCTCTCTCTTTGTCTCTAGACACAGTTGTCGATCACGATATAAACTCTCTCTCTCTTTATGTCATCAGTTTTACATAAGCGTTGTGCTACTTATGGATTATTGTAAGTAGCGATACTAAAATGTAATCACCAGGAAATATATTTATCGCCTACCTCATTGTGTTCTACTTCTAATTTTGGTACATGACAGTCATTGACTGCGATTTAGAAATTAATATACTGTCAAGTCTGTGTGTGTGGTAAAGTGTTACGCATAAAAAAACCTCCTTGAAATAAGGTATTTTCAAAAGTTTTGTGTACACACATTGTATAATAATTTTCGTAATTGTAAGATACAACCTGCAAATTATTAAAATGTCTCTCTCACACATTTCTGATTACTATACAAATAATTGGATGCATATTCGAAGGTTTATAACGAAATAAATTAAAATATACCATAATTTGTTTTAAATAATTAAATATATATTTACAACACTGTACACAAACATAAAATATATAGTTTACAAACCGCTATAATACAATTATTCAAAAATACATTTTACATTGATTAAATATATATCACAAACATTGTTATATATAAAATATTAATAATAATATTGTTTTAAATGATTAAATATATATTTACAGCACTGTACACAAACTTAAAATATAGTTTATAAACCGTTATAATACAATTATTCAAAATACATTTTACATTGATTAAATATACATATATCACAAACAAACATTGTTATATAAAATAAATATTAATAATAATTTTTGACATTGTAAGATTTTTAAATAATAATTTCACGGCTGTAGATACAGTTCACAAGGAAGTTTATCTGTAACATAACAATACAGTCGATATTAGAATCACTGATACGATAATATTCAATTATCACACACACACACACACACACACAGTTAGTGGAAAGAATCAAATGCGTTAAGTAAGTAAACTTTTTCAAGTATATGTCATTTTCATAAGTTAATGTACTTTCAAATAATTTCTAATCAAACCAAACCAAATATTATTCACTGGAAATTTGTAAATACTACTTAGAATCAATGATACATTTATTGCATAAGTTAATGTACTTTCAAATAATTTCTAATCGAACCAACTATTATTCAACGAAACTTGTAGAATCAATGATACATTTATCATGTACATACAAATTCAATATTAAAGTGTTAAGTACAGAGAGTTGAAACTACACACACGCACACACATCAATAAATTGTTTGTTAACACGATTGCTACTTACGACGTTAGGACTCAATCTCTACTTGTGTTGTTTGATTTCTCGTCCCTCGATACACTAAATGTAGTTCTTTAGGTTTGATATGTCTGAGCTCCTCATTCGTGAAGACACCTGCATACGTCTTGGGAAGATAGACACGATACTGACGGTCGCCATCCTCCAACGTAGCAAGCACAGAGTTCCCATATTTTGTGTCCACATTTGTTAAGACCATGATGGGATATTTTTTATTCACTGTCAATTCTGAACATCGTTTGTACTCGATAGCACTTACAGCATTAAACTTTACAAGAAACGACATTATTAGAAGACACTAGTGAACACGTCTGTATCAAACCAGAGAGAACCAAACAATGAAAGAATATTCGTTACAAAAGGACAGTAGAATGTGATAGTGGTGGTGGTGGTGGTAACGTCGGTGTCCCACTTTCATTTGCATGTATGAACATGTCCCACAGACGAAATTAGAGACACCAAAATATAACAATGTCTCGTACTGATCTGGAATCAGAGGATTGTTAGCGACTGCGTGACGGTTGGATATCATCGCGCAGCCTCCGCGGACCCCAGACTCAAGGAACAGATGCAGATTTATCTCTGTTAACAGCTCTAATTCGACCCCTGTCATTTTTAGCATCGCGTTCCAAGCGAGTCCAGGAAGCGAGTAAAAATGACACGGGTCCAAGCAGTAATCGCGTAAGGCCATGTCTCGGAAACTTTCAAAGACATCGGCCAGCAGCATTACGTCTGTCAACAAATACAAATCGTGGTAATCGCCAAACGTACGCAGATTGAATGCACTCCACACGTTTTGTGCGTGCTCGTAATCTGCGTCCGAAATAGCCGATTCCAACAACCGGTTATCAAAGTGTTCACGAGCGGGTAGACTTGATTCGTTGAACCGATCAATGCTGTCAACGTACTCGTAAGGGTATACTCCCTTGCGTACGAGCAGATTGGTCTGTTCGTCGAAACCCCGTCTAAGCATTTCCTCTCTGAGCAAAGGAAATTGGTATCCTGCACGCAATATGCCATTTGATACTGCGTAAACGTGCTTGTTCTGCCAGAATATCCTTGCACAATAAAGGTCGCACCTCGGTCATTATCGGTACTATATCTTGATCTTCTTCTTCTTCTGTGTACACAGGCAGATAATTAAAAGTTGTGAGACATCCTCTAATACTACTGTTTCGCACGATATAAAATCGTGTCATATCTGAAACAATAGAAACACATGTATTAGCTAATAGGAATGATGAATAACACACACACACACACACACACAAATTCATGTTTGAGGTAAATAGATAGTACACGTTAGTAATAGGCTAGTTTATTGCAAACTGTGAAGATGGCAGCTACTCATGATTTTAGCATTGAAAGTGAAAGAAGAAAATCGTTCAAGTATTGGGAAGTGACGTTTGTCAGTCCCGACGAGTTAGCGTTTGCCGGGTTTTACTACTATCCGCTAAATTATGATGTTTGTGGACATAGTATGTCATTCATAGACGATAGAGTTAAATGCTTTTGTTGCGGAATTGAATTAGTTCATTGGAGAGAAGGTGACATACCTATGGTGGAACATGAAAAATTTTCTCCGTCATGTCAATTTCTAAACGATGTCAAGAGACAATACATTGGGGAGAAGGTGACAAACCTATGTCAGAACATAAAAAATTTTCTCCGTCATATCAATTTCTAAACAACGTCAAGAGACTATCTTATACATGTTAATTCATATCAAACAAATTTGGTTTGCTGCAGCATAATTATAGAGAGAGACAATTGGTATTTAAAAAAATTTTTACCTTGTTGAGGATGTCCCTGTTCCTGCTGATGTTCTGGATTCTGCTGAAGGTCAGACATGGTAATATTCAGACGTGAGAGTGAATACTGAAAAACAAAGAAACTGTTATAACGCTGGTATTATGTTAGTGTATCTTAAACGCTTTATATCTCACAAAGTAAATTAGAATATCAATTTGTAACATACAATTTGTAGCACAGTAGTGTTCAGCAACACGAACGATTGTGAAGTTCACCGGTTATATATTGTGATGGCAGCGGTATGCGAACATCTGCTCTCCGGTACCAGCGGTGGACACAGCGAGCCAATCAGACATCAGCAGCCACCGAGACGTAACCAACTTCGTGTTCGGAGCTAGCCAATCAGCGATGCCAGTTAGTTAATAAAACCTGAGCCGACAGAAAATTTTGAAAGTTCCGCGTCAGCGATGGATTTCGCTGGGTCGGCAGCTGACTCTACAACCAGTGTCGGAAGAAGAGGAGGACTGCAGTACGCCGTGAACAGCAGGCGCAGCCGCCGAACATCTCAGCGCGGCACTACCAACATCGCCGTTCTCACAACACGGTCCTTTTTAGGACCACCAAAAACACTAGAGTGTACGATTGGTGCCAGTTGTCATGCGGCAAGCCTTTTGTCCGATGAAACCTTCCACAGTTGAAACCTGCTTTACAAAACGCTTC
This sequence comes from Magicicada septendecula, assembly GCA_034769895.1. Lineage (NCBI taxonomy): Eukaryota > Metazoa > Arthropoda > Insecta > Hemiptera > Cicadidae > Magicicada > Magicicada septendecula. Next base: position 173,075,781 of record CM068372.1, read on the forward strand.
ACACGAAGCGTTATGTTAAGAGAGAGAGAACGCGCATGTAAGTAGTTGACAACACACACGCACACATAGTTAATATTTGTTAATTATTTAATACAATGAAAAATGAAGTCAACGTTTTGACGATGAGAGAGAGAGAGTGGGCGTTGTAAGTACGTACACAGTTAATATTTGTCGAATATATATAAACTTTCTAAAATCATATACATGCACGGTAATGATCATAGAGAGGAGAAACGGTTTGAACATAACGTTTGACAACGAGAGAGAGAGAGAGAGAGAGAGAGAGAGAGAGAGAGAGAGAGAGAGAGAGAGAGAGAGACAGACAGACAGACAGACAGACAGACAGACAGATATAGACAGTCGGACGGATGGATGGACGGACGTAACGAGTGTGTCCAGAGAGCGATTAAGAAATTGATAAGAGTCTACGAAACGCAAGGGACCCAGAGAGAACGACACGTAACGCTCACTGGATGTTGCAATGCGTACGTTATGTCGTACTACCTTCATCATATCCTCGGCGTCTTTCATAAACCACGAGAAGAAAGTGTCTACGACGTTTTCATCTCGATAAACTTTAGCCTCTCTCCAGAGTCTGTGTGTATGGTCGACGTTACCACCACCACCACTATCACATTCTACTGTCCTTTTGTGACGAATATTCTATCATTGTTTGATACAGACGTGTTCACTAGTGTCTTCTGTATGGTGTTACAGACATATGATGAAATTAATTTCTATTTTTAATTTATTTGTGTGTGCGTATATTTGACTGTAGTGCAGATTCTAATTTACAAAGTTTTGATGAATACTATTTGAAAGGACATTAACTTATGAGGAATTAATTTCTATTTTTAATTTATTTCACTATACACCTCTGAACCTATATGTAATTATTTGTAAACTGCGTTACCTGTTGCAGCAAACGTTAACACTAGAACGATTATATTATTATTATTCAGTGATATATACAATTTACTTATCATATAATCTGTATTTTTGTTTTACATATTTTGAATGAAAATTACATACCACTCTTTCATACAGTATTTTTAAATTAATAAAACAGTGATTTTGTATTATTACTGTGTGTGTGTGCACGTTGCGTGTGTACGTTGTATGTATGTGTGTGTGTTTACGTTGCGTGTGTGTCTGTGTGTGATTACGTTGCGTGCGCGTCTGTGTGTGTTTACGTTGCTTATGCGTCTATGTGTGATTACGTTGCGTGTGCGTTTGTGTGTGTGTGTGTGTGTGTGCACGTTGCGTGCGCACGTTGTATGTATGTGTGTGATTACGTTGCGTGTGCGTATTAGATCTTTCTTATGATATATATGTCAGCTAGAAAAACCACGCTTTGTTGTGTTAGCGTTTCAGACAGCAAGAAAAATGTACTGCCAGCACGCACCGATGAGTAACACTATAATCTTGGAGCTGTATATGTATACGTATTTTTAATTGTAAAACTGTTTAATATAATCTTGGAGCTGTGTGTATGTATTTTAATAAAATGTATATATTACAAACACACTAGATTATATGATAAGTAAATTGTATATATCACTGAATAATAATAATATAATCGTTCTAGTGTTAACGTTTGCTGCAACAGGTAACGCAGTTTACAAATAATTACATATAGGTTCAGAGGTGTATAGTGAAATAAATTAAAAATAGAAATTAATTCCTCATAAGTTAATGTCCTTTCAAATAGTATTCATCAAAACTTTGTAAATTAGAATCTGCACTACAGTCAAACATACGCACACACAAATAAATTAAAAATAGAAATTAATTTCATCATATGTCTGTAACACCATACAGAAGACACTAGTGAACACGTCTGTATCAAACAATGATAGAATATTCGTCACAAAAGGACAGTAGAATGTGATAGTGGTGGTGGTGGTAACGTCGATCATACACACAGACTCTGGAGAGAGGCTAAAGTTTATCGAGATGGAAACGTCGTAGACACTTTCTTCTCGTGGTTGATGAAAGACGCCGAGGATATGATGAAGGTAGTACGACATAACGTACGCATTGCAACATCCAGTGAGCGTTACGTGTCGTTCTCTCTGGGTCCCTTGCGTTTCGTAGACTCTTTTCAATTTCTTAATCGCTCTCTGGACACACTCGTTACGTCCGTCCATCCATCCGTCCGACTGTCTATATCTGTCTGTCTGTCTGTCTGTCTGTCTGTCTGTCTCTCTCTCTCTCTCTCTCTCTCTCTCTCTCTCTCTCTCTCTCTCTCTCTCTCTCGTTGTCAAACGTTATGTTCAAAACGTTTCTCCTCTCTATGATCATTACCGTGCATGTATATGATTTTAGAAAGTTTATATATATTCGACAAATATTAACTGTGTACGTACTTACAACGCCCACTCTCTCTCTCATCGTCAAAACGTTGACTTCATTTTTCATTGTATTAAATAATTAACAAATATTAACTATGTGTGCGTGTGTGTTGTCAACTACTTACATGCGCGTTCTCTCTCTCTTAACATAACGCTTCGTGTGAAGCGTTTTGTAGAGCAGGTTTCAACTGTGGAAGGTTTCATCGGACAAAAGGCTTGCCGCATGACAACTGGCACCAATCGTACACTCTAGTGTTTTTGGTGGTCCTAAAAAGGACCGTGTTGTGAGAACGGCGATGTTGGTAGTGCCGCGCTGAGATGTTCGGCGGCTGCGCCTGCTGTTCACGGCGTACTGCAGTCCTCCTCTTCTTCCGACACTGGTTGTAGAGTCAGCTGCCGACCCAGCGAAATCCATCGCTGACGCGGAACTTTCAAAATTTTCTGTCGGCTCAGGTTTTATTAACTAACTGGCATCGCTGATTGGCTAGCTCCGAACACGAAGTTGGTTACGTCTCGGTGGCTGCTGATGTCTGATTGGCTCGCTGTGTCCACCGCTGGTACCGGAGAGCAGATGTTCGCATACCGCTGCCATCACAATATATAACCGGTGAACTTCACAATCGTTCGTGTTGCTGAACACTACTGTGCTACAAATTGTATGTTACAAATTGATATTCTAATTTACTTTGTGAGATATAAAGCGTTTAAGATACACTAACATAATACCAGCGTTATAACAGTTTCTTTGTTTTTCAGTATTCACTCTCACGTCTGAATATTACCATGTCTGACCTTCAGCAGAATCCAGAACATCAGCAGGAACAGGGACATCCTCAACAAGGTAAAAATTTTTTTAAATACCAATTGTCTCTCTCTATAATTATGCTGCAGCAAACCAAATTTGTTTGATATGAATTAACATGTATAAGATAGTCTCTTGACGTTGTTTAGAAATTGATATGACGGAGAAAATTTTTTATGTTCTGACATAGGTTTGTCGCCTTCTCCCCAATGTATTGTCTCTTGACATCGTTTAGAAATTGACATGACGGAGAAAATTTTTCATGTTCCACCATAGGTATGTCACCTTCTCTCCAATGAACTAATTCAATTCCGCAACAAAAGCATTTAACTCTATCGTCTATGAATGACATACTATGTCCACAAACATCATAATTTAGCGGATAGTAGTAAAACCCGGCAAACGCTAACTCGTCGGGACTGACAAACGTCACTTCCCAATACTTGAACGATTTTCTTCTTTCACTTTCAATGCTAAAATCATGAGTAGCTGCCATCTTCACAGTTTGCAATAAACTAGCCTATTACTAACGTGTACTATCTATTTACCTCAAACATGAATTTGTGTGTGTGTGTGTGTGTGTGTGTGTTATTCATCATTCCTATTAGCTAATACATGTGTTTCTATTGTTTCAGATATGACACGATTTTATATCGTGCGAAACAGTAGTATTAGAGGATGTCTCACAACTTTTAATTATCTGCCTGTGTACACAGAAGAAGAAGAAGATCAAGATATAGTACCGATAATGACCGAGGTGCGACCTTTATTGTGCAAGGATATTCTGGCAGAACAAGCACGTTTACGCAGTATCAAATGGCATATTGCGTGCAGGATACCAATTTCCTTTGCTCAGAGAGGAAATGCTTAGACGGGGTTTCGACGAACAGACCAATCTGCTCGTACGCAAGGGAGTATACCCTTACGAGTACGTTGACAGCATTGATCGGTTCAACGAATCAAGTCTACCCGCTCGTGAACACTTTGATAACCGGTTGTTGGAATCGGCTATTTCGGACGCAGATTACGAGCACGCACAAAACGTGTGGAGTGCATTCAATCTGCGTACGTTTGGCGATTACCACGATTTGTATTTGTTGACAGACGTAATGCTGCTGGCCGATGTCTTTGAAAGTTTCCGAGACATGGCCTTACGCGATTACTGCTTGGACCCGTGTCATTTTTACTCGCTTCCTGGACTCGCTTGGAACGCGATGCTAAAAATGACAGGGGTCGAATTAGAGCTGTTAACAGAGATAAATCTGCATCTGTTCCTTGAGTCTGGGGTCCGCGGAGGCTGCGCGATGATATCCAACCGTCACGCAGTCGCTAACAATCCTCTGATTCCAGATCAGTACGAGACATTGTTATATTTTGGTGTCTCTAATTTCGTCTGTGGGACATGTTCATACATGCAAATGAAAGTGGGACACCGACGTTACCACCACCACCACCACTATCACATTCTACTGTTCTTTTGTAACGAATATTCTTTCATTGTTTGGTTCTCTCTGGTTTGATACAGACGTGTTCACTAGTGTCTTCTAATAATGTCGTTTCTTGTAAAGTTTAATGCTGTAAGTGCTATCGAGTACAAACGATGTTCAGAATTGACAGTGAATAAAAAATATCCCATCATGGTCTTAACAAATGTGGACACAAAATATGGGAACTCTGTGCTTGCTACGTTGGAGGATGGCGACCGTCAGTATCGTGTCTATCTTCCCAAGAGGTATGCAGGTGTCTTCACGAATGAGGAGCTCAGACATATCAAACCTAAAGAACTACATTTAGTGTATCGAGGGACGAGAAATCAAACAACACAAGTAGAGATTGAGTCCTAACGTCGTAAGTAGCAATCGTGTTAACAAACAATTTATTGATGTGTGTGCGTGTGTGTAGTTTCAACTCTCTGTACTTAACACTTTAATAATTGAATTTGTATGTACATGATAAATGTATCATTGATTCTACAAGTTTCGTTGAATAATAGTTGGTTCGATTAGAAATTATTTGAAAGTACATTAACTTATGCAATAAATGTATCATTGATTCTAAGTAGTATTTACAAATTTCCAGTGAATAATATTTGGTTTGGTTTGATCAGAAATTATTTGAAAGTACATTAACTTATGAAAATGACATATACTTGAAAAAGTTTACTTACTTAACGCATTTGATTCTTTCCACTAACTGTGTGTGTGTGTGTGTGTGTGTGATAATTGAATATTATCGTATCAGTGATTCTAATATCGACTGTATTGTTATGTTACAGATAAACTTCCTTGTGAACTGTATCTACAGCCGTGAAATTATTATTTAAAAATCTTACAATGTCAAAAATTATTATTAATATTTATTTTATATAACAATGTTTGTTTGTGATATATGTATATTTAATCAATGTAAAATGTATTTTGAATAATTGTATTATAACGGTTTGTAAACTATATTTTAAGTTTGTGTACAGTGCTGTAAATATATATTTAATCATTTAAAACAATATTATTATTAATATTTTATATATAACAATGTTTGTGATATATATTTAATCAATGTAAAATGTATTTTTGAATAATTGTATTATAGCGGTTTGTAAACTATATATTTTATGTTTGTGTACAGTGTTGTAAATATATATTTAATTATTTAAAACAAATTATGGTATATTTTAATTTATTTCGTTATAAACCTTCGAATATGCATCCAATTATTTGTATAGTAATCAGAAATGTGTGAGAGAGACATTTTAATAATTTGCAGGTTGTATCTTACAATTACGAAAATTATTATACAATGTGTGTACACAAAACTTTTGAAAATACCTTATTTCAAGGAGGTTTTTTTATGCGTAACACTTTACCACACACACAGACTTGACAGTATATTAATTTCTAAATCGCAGTCAATGACTGTCATGTACCAAAATTAGAAGTAGAACACAATGAGGTAGGCGATAAATATATTTCCTGGTGATTACATTTTAGTATCGCTACTTACAATAATCCATAAGTAGCACAACGCTTATGTAAAACTGATGACATAAAGAGAGAGAGAGTTTATATCGTGATCGACAACTGTGTCTAGAGACAAAGAGAGAGGAGGGGAGAGAGAGTTGATATCGAAGTCGTCGTCAACAATTTACTATAATATAGTTTGAATTTCCCACCGAAGAAAAATGTTGGCAGATCTGTTCTATACACACACACACACAATAATGCAGGATTGGTAACCCTGATCATATATTTTAATATACACTATAATACACACACATATCAAGTTTGAACCCATACATAGGTTGGTAAACCTGATCATATAGATTTAATATACATTATAACACACAACAAATTTGAACTCATGCAAGGTTGGTAACCCTAATCATATATTTAATATATACACTATAATGCTTCAAGTCGGAACCCTCCACCATAGGTTGGTAAACCTGATCATATAGATTTAATATACATTATAACAAATTTGAACTCATGCAAGGTTGGTACTCCCCGATCATATATTTAATATTGCATCAAGTGATAGAAAGTGAAAGTGATCTAAGCTCGCGAAAGGCGGCATATAAAAAAATAAAAAATTATATTCGCGGATGCTGTGGTCCAGATACGCGAAAAAGTCGCGGATCTTGACACAGATCAGCGAAAAAGTCGCGGATGTTGTGGTCCAGTAGAAAGTGAAAGTGATCTAGGCTCGCGAAAGGCGGCATATAAAAAATTATATTCGCGGAAATTAGAAAGTGAAAGTGATTTAGGCTCGCGAAAGGCTGCATATAAAAAATTATTTTCGCGAAAATTCGCGGATACTGCGGGCCCAGGGTGGTGGGGAGAGCGTGGGAAAAAATCTTGGACCGCGGGAACGGCGGCATCTCTTTGATCTTGTTTTTAGTTTGAATTTCCCACCGAAGAAAAATGTTGGTAGATCTGTTCTATACACACACACAATAATGCAGGATTGGTAACCCTGATCATATATTTTAATATACACTATAATACACACACATATCGAGTTTGAACCCATACATAGGTTGGTAAACCTGATCATATAGATTTAATATACATTATAACAAATTTGAACTCATGCAAGGTTGGTAACCCTGATCATATATTTTAATATACACTATAATACACACACATATCAAGTTTGAACCCATACATAGGTTGGTAAACCTGATCATATATTTAATATACATTATAACAAATTTGAACTCATGCAAGGTTGGTAACCCTGTTCATATATTTAATATATACACTATAATGATAGAAAGTGAAAGTGATCTAAGCTCGCGAAAGGCGGCATATAAAAAAATAAAAAATTATATTCGCGGATGCTGTGGTCCAGATACGCGAAAAAGTCGCGGATCTTGACACAGATCAGCGAAAAAGTCGCGGATGCTGTGGTCCAGTAGAAAGTGAAAGTGATCTAGGCTCGCGAAAGGCGGCATATAAAAAATTATATTCGCGGAAATTAGAAAGTGAAAGTGATTTAGGCTCGCGAAAGGCGGCATATATTCGCGGATATGCAAATCAATTTAATTAAAAAAATAAAAATATCAAATTAAAAAAAATAAAAAAATTTATTCGCGGAAATTCGCGGTCCTTTGGGATGCTGTGGTCCAGCGGTGGTGGGGAGAGCGTGGGAAAAAATCGTGGACCGTGGGAACGGCGGCATCTCTTTGATCTAGACCGTGGGAACGGCGGCATCCTTTGTTGGTCAGAACCGGTATTTTCCCTCTACTCTTCTGACCTTTCCATTCAATGTTATTCTTATCGCTCCACACATGAGATTAAACTTCTCTATTTCTTTGTCCACGTCTGTCTCATCAACATAAGACAAGTCACATCCAAGAAACCTGGGTGAATGGACTTGCTGAATTAGTCGATAATTCAGTACTAGTTTACACCTTACAGAAAAGCAACCTTTAAAAGCCATGGACTTAGTCTTGATAACAGAAATTTCCAGACCATATATTCTGATTATCTGCTGCAATTCATAAAGGGCCCTCTGGATTAATTGTCTGCTATTATGACCTGATCGTCAGCAAACATCAGAGTTTTGACGAAATTACGTTAATTGAAACTGTGCTTCCTGAAAAGGTTAATAAAATTGAGGGGTAATAAACGTAGGATCATATTCGTCAAGTGGCACGCATTGGACGTGTTATATCAAGAAAGCTGGTACGGTAGATCTACATTACTTTGGAGATGCAAATCCTTCTTTTACGGCTCCCGTGATGATAGGCCTGCAACGTAGAAAACACCATGTAGCCTACATCTGTCACTGTAGTTTCCAAAAGGGTGCTGTGGGGTGAATGACATAAGAGAAGTATAATATTGAACTTACAGAAATTAAAAATTACTAAATATTCCTGATAGTATTCTTTGTAATATATCTATTTTATAATTATCCACTAAGGGAATTCTAAAATGTATCTGAAGCCTAACGATTTCACCAGCTTTCCCCCTTCAGATCGCTAGCCCGGAGGTTACTGTGTGAGACAAGTCATCTTTATTACGCACTGTGCGAGGTGTGTTCAAACAAAGACGAAACTTTTACAATACAACGGCGGTATACGAAAAGAGCGTGCTCCGACAAGTGGCGCTAACTAGCGGCAACTTTCGGAAACATCATCCAATATTCTGCTTTTTTCTATCATTGTTGTGATTCTCGGTACAGCAGCTAAATTAATACGTGTTCTAGCCTCTCGGCATATTTGCCCCGTAGTGAAAATGAAAGACCTTGAAGAACAACGTGTTTGCATAAAATTTTGCTTCAAACTCTGCAAAACTTTCACAGAAACATTCGAAATGCTTCAGCAAGCAATGGGGATTATTGTATAAGCCAAACGCAGTGCTACGACAGGTTTCAGAATTCAAAACCTGGTCGCCCTACAACGTCAATAAGTGACGATGAAATAGACGAAGTTCACACTATGATACGTGAAGATCGTCGTTTAACTGTACGTGAGATTGCCGAGGAATTGGGTATCAGCATGGGTTCATGCTACAAAATTTTAACAGGAAAACTGAACATCGCATCTTTGCAAAAATTCGTGCCGCATTTGTTATCCGATGATAAAAAAGAGAATCGCGTTAACATCAGTGAGGAACTGCTTGACCGTGCCTGCGCCGATAAAAACTTCATCAAAAACATTATAACAGGAGACGAGACGTGGATGTACAGATACGATGTCGAAACGAAGGCACAGTCTTTGCAGTGGGTGGGAAAAGGATCACCTCGACAAAAAAAAACCCCGGATGAGTCAGTCAAACATGAAGGTGATGTTGGTGGTGTTTTTTGACAGGAAAAGGTTGGTTCATCATGAATTTGTTCCACGTGGTCAGACAGCAAATAAGGAGTAATATAGGGAAGTTTTAAGGCATTGCAGGGAAGCAGTACGCAAGAAGAGGCCAGACATGAGAAAAAGAACAGACTTGGTTGTTACAACATGATAAAGCACCAGCTCATGCGTCACTCCTTGTCGATTACCTGGCGACAAACCATATGACTGTTGTTCCCCACTAACCCTACACTCCAGACTTAGCCCCAGTAGACTTTTTTCTTGTTCCCAAAACTAAAGGCGACCTTGAAAGGACGTCTTTTTTAACAGTAGCGGAGATCAAGAACAGCTGCGCGCCATTCCAAAAAATCCGTTCCAGGAATCGTTCCAGAATTTGAAGAAATGTTGGAAGCGGTGCATTACCAGCAGGGGGGAATACTTTGAAGGGGATACGCACGCATAAAGTTGTAAGTACATTAATAATGTTTTTGTTGCAACAGTTCGGTATTTTTTGAACGCACCTTGTAATTATCATAGTGTAATGCGCATTGGGATGTATATTGTAACGTGACAGAAACAGATGAGCCCATATGAGTAAAAAGAAACTAACATAAAAAGTACAATACATTAGTAAATAAGAAAAAACTTTATGTAAAGTACCTTATAAGAAAACAGTTGTGAACTATATTAAATAAGGAAAAGTGATACCAGCCAGTGTAAAATGTAAAAGTGAAGTATAGAGAAAAAAAAGGTGAAGAAACACAAAAGTGGGAATTATAAAGTGAGTACAAACAATCTTGGAAAGATGATAATGTTTAATCACCAAGGGTACTTAACTATTAATACATGAAGCATTAAACTTATTATTGTTTTTTCATTTGTTCAGACTAATAGACTATTATTATCATAATCAACAATCTTGTTGATGACCATAGTTGTCATAGGTTATAAGCCAGGTAAATAATTGAATCCCAATTATTTTGGTGATGAACAATGTTATTTCCTTTTAGGCAACACTAATACCTAAGGCTTAGTAACCAATTACTATAGTAAATAACTAGTCAAATTGAATGGAACTAGTAGTTAAATAACATATCAGATGATATGACAAAACTAATTTTAATGTTAATAACCAGTTTTTATGTTACGTTATATGTTTAACTATGTTATAAAATCTATGTTGATGTTAGAAGAAATTTGTTTAAAAAAAATGTTAGCCATGGAAACATGAAATAGGACTAAATGGTTTGTTAAAAAATGTTAATGTAGAAGGAGGAGAGTAATTTGTAATCTTCAGAGGAATTTGGTATTTAATTGTAAGATTTTTTAAATTAACTAAAAAACAAATGATATAATCAGAAGCATACACTGTCACCTAAACCTAGAAATTAACTTATAAAGATATAAAAAAAATTATCCAAAAGTGTAAAACACTAGGGATTAATAAGGGTAAACCATAAAATTGCCACTGTTAGATTGTATTGCCTAATAAATCAAAGATAATGACAATTTCCAGAAATATAATATGATTTTGTGATGGTCAAAAAACCCAAATGGCTTAAACAGCATAATTTTGTAAAAACACAGAACATTTATTATGACACACACACAGGCCATATTTGGTATCATTTTAATTGTAATAAAACAAAGAATTACATGCTGTAAATTAAATTAAGACAAACTATTTAACAAATAGAGAGTAATATGTACTAGGGTGAAAAAAAAACTGTATTGTAAGAAATATTAGGTCATGTGACCTCAAAATTCAGTCAAATTAGCCAATCAGGAATTAGAAAAATTGGTAAAACTATTCAAATTCGAAAGAAAACGGTATCATTGTATTGTTAGCACGAAAGAAAACGGAGCAGTCCTATGTCTGGCTGAGTGAAAGTGTACAAAAGTATCAATTCTGAGTATGCAAGGTTATAAAAATTAAATTCAAAAATCATAAAAATAATAATAATAATAATGAAGATTTAAGAAGACAGAACCCCAATAATAAGAATAAAAGAAGAAACACAATAAGTATACCAGATTAATAGCCGATAATAATATTGGAAGGTGAGAAAGTCGTTGTATTATAACCAACCATTAACGATCACACCACACTAAGAAAAAACATCACAGACACTGTTAATTAACACTCCAATGAAAGAAAACGAACAAATAACTATTTTTATAGAAACAAACTCTATATGATTCCATTCATATTAAAGGAAATGGATGCATAAACTTTAATACAATAACGAACGTCTTAATGACGGCCATGTTGAAAAACGTTTAGGTGACGACTTCTTGTCAAATCAAACCACGCGGCGTGGTCGAGCTTCGGTAACGAAACAAACATTATTTATACAATATTAATTAAACAAAATTCAGTTTCTAATGTAAAAATTGATACAAATTAAGATTAATTTGTAAGTATTGTATTTCGCTACGGCATTTCTGACTTTTGTAATAGTTCAAAGAATCTAAGAATTAATATGTGTTGTACAAAATTCCAACACAACTAACGATTGTTAATTCTCAACCCTAGAGACAAAGTCGATGTATTCAATAACATTTCGAATTTAAAACAAAATAATTAAATAAAAACCCAAAAGTTAATGCAGCAAAAGAGTTTTATTTATTAGATAAATATATTTTAAGGAATTTCAGCATTTATAACAGGAAGAAGAAATAGTAAGAATTAAAATAACTTATTGAAGAAGGTGACTCACAGCTAACCTACCATTGGGTGAAGCGATTCTACAATCGAACGCAACATTAATTAATAATTATTCAAAATTATAATTTTACCGCGTTTGACAGGGATCGTCTAGACTTCAACGAATTCTTAAATTAAGAAGAACAGGGCATTAATTAATAGGGAAACCAAATTTAACCGAATAAAGTAATTGAGCTAAAGAAAAAATAAACATTAAAGAAAAAATTTCCTAATATTTTTTTTTATAACCAGCGTTAATAAAAATTATTGAACAGCCAAAGACCGAAAAGGGTTTGTGTTTTTTATAACGTAAGGTTATAATATATGTCTAAGTAGTATTCAAAACGAAAGATAAATATCTTTATCTTTGTATCGAAAGGTGATAAGAAGAACCTACTATTTCACTTATGACCGTCTTGTCATGATATTTTCTCTCTATTCTATGTACACGTGCCACTAGAGAAGGCTGCTTGAATATGAGTAACGTACACTGTTAGCAGATTTTTTGTACACGAACAGGCCAGCCGTGTACCACGCGACTATCATTTCCTTTTCTTCTCTCGCCAGAAGGCCCTCATTCGTACACTATGCGCCGCCTTCAGTGGCGGCGCTAACGAAACGGGGGCCCCCCGCGAAACTAATTAGGAGGCCCTATAAAAATGGTTAATTTTGTATGCGTAATAGGGAAAAACACTCAAATGAGTTTCTATTTATGTGTGTTTCACAACAATGGTTTGTGAATACTTTCTCGTCTATCACAAAGCGTTTGCAATTTGCAAAGGACGTTTTACACGTGTACAAACTCTTAAAATTCATTGTTGCTAAATAGACAAAGTTCTATACACTCTATAAAAAAACCAAAATAAAAAGAATGATTTATTTTTACGTCAAAGATCTAAATTCAGACTATGAAACAATACCGCACACAGAGTGGTAAAAATGTATTATTTAAAAACGAATATCAAAGTAACATTCTAGCTTTTTTCAAACATTTAAATTAGTTTGTAACTGAATTTGTAAAATTCTTGAATATAATCTATACAAGTTCTCCTTAAGTCTAATCCAATTCAATAACACTCGAACTCAAGTAATGTACAATATTTACAGATGAGGATCAACCAAAGTTCACTGTTTTCCTAAGCCTAGTCTTCTTTTTTTAATAGCTAAGAACTTTTCAACCACTTCGTTGATATTAGTTTTCTGTATCTCACATGCTCAATGCTTAACAGTGCCAAGTCACTCAACCGAGTTTGGGCCATGGTACTTCTTAAGTATGACTTAATTTAATTAATTTAAGTTTTGAAAAGCTTCTTTCGGCTGTAGCTGTTGTGACAGGTATGGTTAAATAAAGCTGCAAAGCTGTAGTTAAGTCTGGGAGGCAACTCATAAGGCAGCTGTTTTCTTCAACCAGTAAATTCATCATTTCTCGAATTCTTTTCTTGTGTACAATTTCTTTGGCCATCAGAGCTTTGAAGGATATTATTTGGTCAGGCAGTGATGTGGAAAGGTCACCAGGATACACATTTACCAGAGCCTTACTTTTCTCCACTATTGTCTCTTGTGAGAAGTTTACTAAATTCTGAGGCGTCAGGAATGTAAACCTATCATCAATGCAATGCAATCCTTCGAATCTCATTTGTAGCTGAGCTATTACAATATCTAGTGTTGCATTGAAAACTTTTACTTCAAATGATTTCACTGGGTCGTCAATTCTATGGTCAATTGATAATTCAACAAAGAAGCGTTTTACAACTCGTTTACGCTTATTTTTCATGTTACAAGTTATGTCCCATGACTGGGCCAACTGGGGCCCCCCATGAGGGTAGGGGCCCCCCCGCGCCGCGGGGTCTGCGGGGGCCTTATCGCCGCCACTGGCCGCCTTCCTTTCCACTGTCCACCCCTTTCTCGCCTTCTTCTTACCGCAGAGAACTTCAAGATTCTGAATTTTGTTTCTGTATGTATTTCTTTCCACTCAGTCTTTCAAAGAGATACCCAGTTTCATCATTTCCTCCTTGAGTTGTTTGTTGTATCCGTTCAGACTAGAAAGTTGCCAAATGTATTTGAAAATTTGTTTATTTAATCTGGACCGATCCATCCAAACCATATAACCAAGGAAACGCAGTTTTTCCTTCGGAAAGCCGTTTCCAGATTTTCCAGATCCCTGCACAGCTCTTCTTTGGGTGGCCTGTAGCCATCTTCGGTTTTCTTGGGGCAATATATTTTCCGAAGAATTCTTCGTTCAATTTTAAGAAGAGGTTCCAAATTTTGAAAGCACATTGTTTCCACTGTGCGATCACCGCCTGATCACAGTGTTATGATAGCGGATTTTCGCACTTCTGGAAAGGTTTTTTTTTCCGTACAGTTCCCGTGTTAGAGTAAAGGCCTTTGCTAATTTGAGTTTTCTTGTCTTAAAGGATTCTTTGTCTGCGGGGTTTCAAGATATGTTTTCCCCAAAATATTTAAAATTGTTAGTATATTTTATTTCTCCATACGTAGTGTCCAGGTGTTAGCAGATTTATGAATATTATTTTTTTTAATATTCACACATCTGTTGGAACTGGTGCGATACCGACTGTTTTCCTTATTGAAACTACAACGATTTGGCTTCGCGTGGCTGTAAATAACATCTGCGGTCAAGTGCAGCGCTGTCAAACATGATAACCGCAATCAACTGTGCACAAATTGTTTTATACATATTTTTCCTGGATAGCTATTAGTATGCGTAGAAGCTTCTATATCTGTATGTTAGAGAGATCCATTGGAGAAGACAATGAAAGAGAGGTAGAGAATATATTCTGTCTTGCTTCTACAATAGCTTACACACTTCTCCCTAAACCTTGTAGAGTTTCATCTCGAGTTTATGCCTGTGTGTCTTGGGGTTGTTTGCGTCTTACATTTGCGCTTGTAGAATTTAAAGCTAACTAACATTATGGTGAAAATATATTATTTTCCTGTGAGTATATTAATTTTCTACGTGACAATTTAAACAGAGTATTTTTTTAATGGACTGTTACGTATGACTGTAACGCTGTTGTTATTATAATAGTCTCTGGGGATCCCTGATTGATTTCCTTGACTTTAATCCCTAACTGTCTTAGGTTTTATGCAATGCAGCTATACCTTTGATTAATAGCCTCGGTGGATACCTTTGATGAGGATATCTTTACCGGAATCGTTGATGGATTGCTTGCTGGATATATCTCTTGAAGAGCACTAAACAAAAAATGATCATGAAAGACAGCTCTGGAGTAACTAGTCTCCTAAAATCTCCCATATTACAAAATTCATTTAAATTGACGTGCGTTTTATGAATATCTCATAAAATAATTTAGTATTATACTCGCACACACGTACTACATACGTGGCTATCTATGTATACTTACGGAATATTCCACAGCACTTAAAGTGGTTTTGCAAGCGAAAAAATACTTAAAACTAAAATTTTTCACAATTTTTCTTATCAACTAAGTGCTCCTAATGTGTATAATGCTCATACCACTAATGTCTACTCATTCATACTGTGTCTCTATATCCTATCATATGTTTTTACTCTCTACTACATTCCACGTGCAATTATAAATGCGGACTGTTTTTTCAGTGTGGTTATTGACATACAGTGTGTTAGTGTTGTGCACTTGTTGTTTTCTGTCTTTGTCTGTTGTTTGTTTTGTGTTATGTGTAGGAGTTTATCAGTGGCGGCTGGTGGTTGAAAATTTTGGGGGTTGCAGTTGTGGGTTGGATGGTATTAAATTGTTTAAATAGAAAATGCAAAAATATCACTAAGTTTAAATGACTGAATGATAAAGTTAGTATTGTTTTATTTAATTCAAAATTATGACTTATATGGTAATATAACATTTTCTGTGTAACAGCATCCAAAAAATGTATTGAAATTATTTTGAAATTAGTTAACGTAATAACAGGCCTATTTATTTTAGTATTAATTCATTTTAGATAAACTATTTTACTGTGTATACATAATTAATATTGAAAAATATAGTTATACTTGGGAATAATTTTGTCACTTACTCTTATTTGAAAAGAAAATCCATCCGCCTTTCTTTCAGACTGACAAATTTTTCAATCACCTTCTGATTGAAATCAGGAATTTCCATGATCAGGTCCCTTTCTATTGAGAGCATGGCCAATGCAGACAACCTCTCTTGTGACATGGTGTTCCTTAGAAATGTCTTTATTCTTTTAAGCGTCGAAAAACATCTTTCTGCTTCAGAATAGGTCATTGGTATTGTAATCAAAATTTCTAAGAGTTTTACAGCTTCACTAAAAGTTTCTTCTAACTTATTGTCTTTGAAAAGAGAGTACAAACTAACAGCCCCTGACAGTCTTCTAAAATCCGTTGCAATATAGATTGTTGCAAGTTCCGTACAGAGTTTTTTAAAATTGAGAAAATTGTAAGCGTTGCAGACAGTTTTTACAGTGTCTTCTGGAAATTTAGAATCATAATCTGGAAACTTTTCTGACATGAACAAAGATGCTCCTACGAGATGGCTCGTGAATCTAAACCGTTCCTTTATTTGGCATATAATCACATCACATACTTCCTTCGCCTGTCTCTTCCACTCAGTTTTGTCAATCTTCCTTTTCTTTGGAGGTGAACTTTGTGATGACTGTTGTGGCTCTCCAGTGTCTGTGTCAATATTATTTCTGATTTTCAACACATTTTCTTCAAAACTTGTAAGAGACCGTTTTATAACAGTGAGATCAATATCTACTTTCTGGAGCTGATTAAAGAGTATGTCAGTACGTGGCATAATTTTCTAAAAAATGAGAGCCGAAAAATAAAGTTTTGACTTACTAAAACTTTTAAATGGCCAGAAGCCTGTGAAAGGGTACTGTCATTTTTTATGTGATCAGAATCTAATATTGTTTTCATGCACTCTATTAAATCCTGCCTGTGATCATAAATTGTTGTGACACTTCTCGATTGAAAGTTCCATCTGGTAGGTACAGATCTGGGTAACCGCTTTTTTACTACTGCATCTAGTATTGATGTTCTTTGCGGACTAACTGAGAAAAAAGCGCAAAGACCTTGAACATTGGCAAGAAAACTCGAACTTCCCTGTTTATTGATGCAGCTTTCATCACAACTAAATTCAGCTAATGTGCATGACAATGAACATATTGGGCATCGGCATAACAATTTTTACAATTGCATGTACACCACTAGAAGTTCCAGCCATTACAGATGCTCCATCATATGTCTGTGCAATGAGCTTTTGGGGAGTTTCATTTATTTTGTGGTGTTTTAACTCATCAAGAATACATGATGCTAAGGCCCTGGCATCATGACGAGAAGGGTTAAGAAAAGTCCAGAATCTTTCTACAGGTCTGTTTTTTGCTATGTACCTATAGATAACAGCTACTTCGTATAAATTAGACACATCGCTGGTTTCATCAGCAATAACAGCTAAAAAATTTGCTTGTTTAATTTCATCTGAAATTATTTTGTGACAGACTTCTAGTATTATTTGTAGTAATTCATTTTGAATGGTTTTAGAAGTACCCCTAAATACTGTTGAAGTTTCAAGATGGTTTTTTAAAACTGTATCTAGCTCTGCACTAAAATCTATTAACACTCTAAAAATTCCTGGATTATTTGATTCTTTAGACTCATCGTGGCCTCTTAAAGCTAGTTCAAACACACCACAGAAACGAATACAGTTGATAATAATACTTAGCACATATCTATTCTGCTTAACCTGTTCATTGTGAGCTACAATATTTCTCCTATAAACTGTATCTAGTTGTTCTGCTATGTTAGTTGTTCCTAACAATGCTAACTGTAAACTATTTTTTATGTGGGTACCTGAAGCCTCATGTTTTTTAGTTCTGTCATTGAAATGGTTTAAGTCTTTAAATCCAGTCTTAGTCCAAGTTTCTTCCCCTCCAAACAATACACAAGGAAAGCAAAATAATGCAATTTTAGTGTCACACCCACATAACCAGGAATATTTATTGTATAAGTCTGTTTTAAATTTACGATTAAAAATTCTATTACCTGACTTTACAGTTTGATTAAAACTTGAAAGACCTGGTGTAGGTCTACCTACTCTGTTAATTTCAAATTTTTCCTCAATTGGACGTAAACTGAACGGTGTTTTCGTTAAGTTTTCGACAGAATTCATTGCGTCCTACGAGTTATATATAACGAATATCTTACACTATGACGCCTTAATCCTTTAATATGCACTATTATTTATATTTAACAATGAATTGTACTAACACTAACAATAAACTTCACAAAAAACTCGACCGACACTAATGAACTGAACAAATAAAACAACATAACCATACAAATTCCTACTGTCGCACCACGTGTTATTTACCAACAAACTGGTGGCGCCGTGACTGACAAGCGGAGTTTGCAGTCCCTAATCACACCAGGCGAAGCTATAGCGTGTAATAGGAACACCCTATGTAGCCAGCCAGAACACAACTACATTGTGTTTCTCCATATACCAAGCGCGTCACAGATAGTGTACACACCCGTAGGACACCGCGGCGAGAGGGTGTACGGTTTTTATTAAGTGCTCTGCACTTTTCAATCAACAAATGATTAATTACGGTTATTTAGCTTGAAAACACTTATTAATTATTGTTTTTTTTTCATAATTTTATAATTTAAAATACAGTTTATGGGGGATTTACAGGATTAAAAATACAATTAAATTTACAGGATTTAATGGGGGTTGTGCAACCGTGCAACCTAAGCACGGGCCGCCACTGGGTTTATTAATTATTGTTTTATTGTATCCGTTGGCTTCTGCTAGATATTTGATTGTGTTTAATTCATGTTGATAGCATTTATCTTGTTGTGGAATGTTGTTTAGTCTGTGTATCATGGTTCTGAAGGCAGACAGTTTGTGTTGCATTGGGTATCAGCATGTCAGTTGTAATGGGGTCTCTGTATATATTTGTGTCTGTGTTCCAGTTTTATAATGGTAAGGTTTAGGAAATGTATGCTATTGTTGTTTTCGTATTCAGCAGTGAAGGTTTTGGTTTTGTGGATTTTGTTGATGTGGGTTAGTGTAACTGTTCGCACTGTCTTGTGTTTCCTTTGTAGAGAAGTACGATGTCGTCAACATACCTGTTCCAATATAATATTTTGTTTATGCAAGTGTCTGTCATTGTTTGTGAGAATTCTTGTTTTTTTCCAAGTGTTTTAGAAAGATTTCGGCTAGTATGATGGGTATGGGTGAGCCCATGGGTACTCCGTCATTATGTGTGTAAAATTTATTGTTATATGTGAAGTAGTTCTGTTTTGTGAGAGTGGCGGTTATTTCTGTGATTAGTTCTTCTGCTGTGTTGTTATGTTTGACCGTGTCATGTAGGATAGTGATTGTTTCAGAGACAGGGATGCTTGTGTATAGGTTGTTAATGTCAAAAGCGGCAAGTATGGAATTTTGGGGTATGAGTATGTCTTTTATTTTTGTTACAAGATCTGTTATATTTTACTGTGTCGTTTCTGTCTGATGATATTGTCTAATATTTTGCAAGTTTGTATGCTGGGGAATTCTGGTAGTTTATTATTCCGGACGGATTGGAATTTCTTTTTTCTGGGTTTTGGGAAGTGCTTGGAGAGTAGGGGCTGATGGTCTGATTTGTTTCAGGTAGGTTTTTTGATTATTTGTTATTATGTGTTTGGAAGTAAGGTGGGTTGATAAAGTAAGGAATGATGAAGTTTTAAGAAGAGTAGGGGAAGAGAGAAGAATCCTGAAGGTATAGAAAATAGGAAAAAGAATTGGTTCGGTCATTGTTTAAGAAGAGACTGCTTGCTTACAACTGCCATGGAGGGTGTCACAGAAGGAGAAAAAAGAAGAGGGCGTAGAAGAATGAAGTTGATAGATAGCATTAAAATCAGAGGGTGTTACGAAGAAACGAAAAGACTGGCATGCAATAGGACAGCTTGGGGAGCTTTTACCATTTGAAAACCTGCCTTATGGTAGAACACCAATAATAATAATAATAATAATAATGTGTTTGCCTTTGTTAATCAGTTCTTTTATTGTATTTTGATACCTGTCAGTGGGGTCTTGTTTTAGTTCTGTACTTTATTGTGTAGGTCGTCAGTAGAAATGATTACTGTAGTATTGCTTTTATCTGCTTATGCAAAGGTGATGTGTTTGTATGCTTTTTCTCTTAGTGTTATTGATGTGTGTATTTCAGAGATGTGGTTCTTGATGTTTGATGACTTACGTGATCCTATTACAATGTTTGTGTTATGTGTTAGTGTGTCTTGATGTTCTGGTGCTGTGTTTTGTAAAACTTTAACGTATTGAGTCCCATCTTACTTGATAGTGGTAGTGACGATAATAGTGCAAGTCATCATTTGTCAGAACGCTCAGAGATCAATAAAACAACAATCTTAATGGAAACGTTTCCCAAACATGTGGGGAGCTTCGATCAATTATGAGAAATATAATTTAAAATAGAGTAAATATCATAGACTTAGCTAATGCTATAATATGTGAATATTCAACTTTTCCTCGATTTTCTGAAGTATGTACTGGTTATATTGTAACGATGGATTCTTCTCAAAAACGCGAGAGCGTCCTTCTACACGTTTCTCAGCTATCCGAGCAGGTGCGTCTTTCTTCCAAGGCTGCACTCAAGTAACCTCTAGAGTTTTCTTGTGCTTGTTAACGCATATTATGAAACACTGGTCTGGAACATTGGCAGGCTATATAAATAGGCAACAGCTGCTCCTTACAGTTAGTCATAAGTGGCGATTTATTCAAGTGCAGTATTGTGGTAAAGTATTATTGCGTTATTGGTGTAGAATTCTAATAATTGACATTATTATTGCGTGTAGTCAAATTCAACTAGAATTACTGTACAGGAGTGTGTTGTCGATTTTAAATTGTTATTTGTGATTAATTAAAGCTGGTAATTAGCGATTTTATTGGTGTCTGTATTCTGTTTTCCACTGTACCATACGACGATCAGTGAGACCGTCGTTACAATATATTATTCACATTATATTACCATCGTACCTTCCCTGTGACAACGGGGTTCGAAAATAGACCGAAAATATGAGCTCCTGTTGCACACCACTATAGAAAAAATTGTTCCGATTAGGGCTTTCTAGCTTCACAGCTCATCATCAGATCGGAAATATGGGCTCATATGATATGATGATGAGCTATGAAGCTTGAAATTGCTAATAGGAAAATTTTTCTATATTGTTATTTCTGTTTGTGATTACAACCACTAGCACAATTTTATTAATTATATACTCTATAAATGTTTTAGGAAATTTACGGAAAACTGCTATAAAATTATCTCCGGGTTGTCTCTCGCGATTAATTTTTAGCGATTTTCTATAGATACCTTTAGCAATCAATTTAGTGTTCTTTCAGATATATCTCCAACAACCGCTCCAAGACACATAAGGAGTTAACTCAAGGAGAATAGTAAACTGAAAGAAATCGAGTGCAATCATACAAAAAAATAACATTACATTAGTCAGATAACTGAACATTATATAAAACTGCTTTGTAACAAATGATAAAAGTAATTTTTCTACTGTGAATTAGACAGACAGTCTCGCAATCTCTTTATCAAGCCACAGCGTCCGGAATCTGCGGTAGACTTCCCAAACACGATGCCTTGTTGTTAATGACGCAAATTAATACACAAAGCGAATCTATTGTTGAAATATATTAAATCTGTTTTTACACACAAACAAACACACACACACACACACACACAAACATATATTTATTTACATGCATATATTTATAAAAGAATATACATTGTATATACATATATCAAGAATTCGTCTATAGCAACGAATTCTTATGTGTCATTCTGACATCTTCACCATTTGCGCATCATTTTAACGCTAACGAATATATTAATACTTTATTAACGGCCGAGTGTATTAAGTTACAAGATAGCTAAGCGAGAGTTCTTTGGTTTGATTCCAGAAGCTCTCGCACACTTTTTAAATTAATACCATACCAAATAATCTTCATGCAGGTATGTCCATGCCCTGTCCCTTGTATACATATAGTCAACACACATACATAGCTGTCAATCCAACCAGATGTATATTTCTTGGGTCAATTACATAATACTGTAAAAGAATTGTTTTTTGACGAGACAATAGTCACTATTGTGAAATGTAATAGTTTTGTTTTAATAAATACAATGTTGTGAAGAATAGAAACAATTGATGTATAAAGAGTGCTTGTTATAATTTTGTTCTAAGGCTTTCAGAGCCGGTAACATCCCCTCTCCCATATCTCTTACCCCTCTCCCATATCTTCTTAATTCTTGATTATCGATGTCTCTTCCTCCTTTTCTCAGTCCTACAAGATTTGTTATTTTTAAATTTCGTTTTTCACAGTAATGAGCATTTGTATTTGAAATATCTACCGAGCTCTTTGGCCATGGTCTAAGGTTTACATTCAAACCAAACGTTTCAGCAGCACCACTGACTGCCATGTTCAGTTGATATACGAGTCAACCTAACGAGGGGTGTCTTACGTCAGGTCCACAGTACTGTGGTGAAGGCTTTCGTACTGTACTGTACAGTACTGTGGGCCTGACGTACGACACCCCGCGTTAGGTTGACTCGAATATCCACTGAAGATGGCAGCCATTTGTGCTGCTGAAACTTTGGTTTGAATGTAAACCTTAGACCACGGCCAAACAGCCCGGTAGCTATTTCAAATACAAATGCTCATTACTGTGAAAAACGAAATTTAAAAATAACAAATCTTGTAGGACTGAGAAAAGGAGGAAGAGACATCGATAATCAAGAATTAAGAAGATATGGGAGAGGGGTAAGAGAGAGAAGAAGAAGGGAGGAACCAGTTGAACCAAACCAAAGTTGAACCGGGTGAACAGTCCACAGTGTCTCACACGAAACAAAATTTTGTAGGAGAGAATCTTAAGTTCATACCTGTAAAATATAACTCCATACATTTTGTTATACTGTTTCTTAATACACACACGAGCGCGCGCGCGCACACACACACACACACACACACACACACACACACACACACACACACACACACACACACACACACAGTCATGATTTTTTGTTTGTTGTAGTGGGAGAGAGAGGTGTGAGGCGTACAAAACATAAGTACTTATAAATATTAACTGAAAAGTATTATTGTAAAGACAATTGTGGTTATTTCTGTTTTATAGGTCTAGTGTTGGTGGCAGAGACATATTCCAACATTTCATGGGCAAGAGAAGTTTTATACAGAACCAAACGACAGGCTGGATGCAAAGCGTAAGTGACATATATGATGTAAATTGTTCTCCATAATGATACTCAAATAAAGTACTTAGCAGCATGCATTAAGACAAATTCATGAACTGAGAATGACAGCTACAAGATACTGTCTAATACAAAAATTGAGTATCAACAATATCTTTATATCTTTTGTTCATCTGCTGTAAAGAACAACAGGGTATTGTAATTGTATTCCCCTATTCAAATTTTATTTGTTACTGTGTGTTATGAAAGAGACCATATTGCCTATGTGTATATGTGTGTTTTGAGCCATCATGGTGAGGACGTGTTAGTACCGAATTGTCATTAGTGGACCCCGGATTTATAAGCACAATCAAACAGTAGACTAAAATAAGCATGCAAATATGCACCAAAAATGGGAAAAAAGTATGCACCAAAACAAGCGAAAACAAATACGCAAAAATAGAATAAATAATTAGTTTCTTAGAATCCTACCTTATTCATGGTTGTTGCAGTACATAAGGAAGGTCATCCTGAGATTTTCTTGAGTGAAGCTTGTACGCCTGTCACTGAAGAGTGATTTGTACAATTTCGCATGACGTCGCAATCGCGTCTGAAACGTAACACAGTTCTTCTTCGCTGAACTCCTATTCAGTATCTATTTCTTAACCGGAAAGCTTCGTAGACATTTGACACAATTTTTGTAACCAGAATTTTTTATTAACACTGGACTGAGCTTACCTAACGCAATTTTAGCAACATCGTGAGTTTCTGTAAATAACGTTACCGAAATTTCCTCTATCAGAGAAAGCGAATGTTGCAAGGAATTGCGGTTATGGATGTACTGTATCTTTTCTTGGATGCCGTTTTCAGCAAAACATTCCTGGGCCATGGCTATGCTTGCTGCATCTTCTGCATTTAAGGAATATAAAACTTTTTCCAGTTCACTGTAATGATCCGCGTAGTAGCCTATGATTCAACCTCTAACCACAAACTCCATCGATTTAAACCTACAGCTGAGGAGGTAAAAACAAAGTTGTAAGCTGTTCACGAAATTTTTGATTTCTAATCGGTTCCTTTACAAACACTTTCTTCACGCTATAGACAAAAAGATCCACGTCTTTATATTGGCTACTAACAATTTCAGCGACACAGTGTTAACCGCGAGCAAGGCGCATCGGGTGAACTAATTTAGGGTTAAGAACTTTTAATCCAGCTGCCGCTTTAACAGTATATGGAGCAGCACCACCGAGAAATTAATAACAATAGGCTACATTGTCATACCGTACCCCTTCTGGCCACAAGCCAGGTAACGAGTCATTGAAAAATTTTCCAATAGTAAAATGATTTACTCGGTCAAGTATTTGTATATTAAGAAGAAATAATCTACTGCCTGCTTTTATAGCACCAACTACAGCACTACACACGCATTGTCCTGGTGCATCTATGGGTTCATTTATAGAAATCGATATATTTTCTTACTTCAGTGTATCCCGAATATTACAAATTACGTCTTGAAAACACTGTGGTACATAAGAAGAGTTTACCGGGCTGTTTGGCCGTGGTCTATGGTTTAAAGACAACCCAAACGTTTCGACAGCACCTCTGGCTGCCATCATCAGTGGAATTCAAAGAATTCGAGACCTCCTGTACGTGGGTTGCTATCGTCAGCCTTTACCACAGCACTGTGGTCCTGACAATAACAACAAATCTGTCAGAGAACAAATTGCATAATGCATTGTATGTATTGTTACGTCATTACGGAACGTTCTGGTACATTGTTATACTCTATACCCGCAGCTGTAATGCGTACGTGACTGACGCTTGACATGCGAGGCAGTATCACGTAACGCGGAACGTCTCGTGCGTTCGATGGTGTCGTTCTAGAAGCTTCTTGACTAGCCAAACGGTGTGTCTTTCTGCCATGGCCGCGCTGAAGTATTCTCTAGAATTTCTTAAAGACGCATAGTATGGAACCCTGCAGACTATAAATAGCCCATACCTGCGGCTTAAAGTTCAGTGTTATGTCGAGCGATTTACACAGTGCGTCGTTAGTGAAAAGTGATTATAGCGCGGAATTCTTTATATTTTACATTATTATTATTTCGTGTGGACAAATCTAACTGGAATTATTGTACGAGTTGATTATAAATATAAAACTGTTATTTGTAATAATTAAAGCTGTTTTTTAGTGACTTCATTGGTGTCTAGTATTTTTTTTCCACTGTGCCATACGACGTTCAAGAAAATCGTCGTAACAGTATGAATCTGAGGGAAATCACCAACAGCATACTTGCATTACCCAGATGCTTGTAGGAGACGAAACTGCACCAGAAAATACTGAAGAATTAATGAAATGCTTTAATAAAGTTCGATACTTTAGTAATTGGGATGTTGTAACCGAACTGCGTCCTGAAAGTTGAAAAGATGTTAGTTTCATTCTTTATGGTATCCAGTAATAGTTGTTAGATATCCAATGATACACCTCCTTAAACTATTTAACATTTTAATAATTTTTCCTCCAACAGGATTACAAATTTGGTACAAGTAAAATGTGATAAATAATAAACATTACTGCTGCCAGCATATATTTGTATGTAAGATCCTAAAAAAAAACCTCAGTTTTGTTTAGTAGCGCGAGTAACTATAAACAATTCCTATCATATTATTTGAGCAGCTACACTTCACTTCAGATAGACTTAAAGATTGAAACAATTATCTTCAAAACCTGTTCCCAATATTCTTGTTTCTTCTTTATTTTAATCTGAAATTCAGTATCAATTATTCTAGCTCCTATGGAATAAATCAATATAATTAATTCACTACCGACTCGGAACACAAACTTTTTTATGGGTAAAAACGTAAAAGTTTTACCTTATAGCCTTGACCGGTTTTCGCCTTTAAAAGCTTCTTCAGAGGCTGCTGCTGGGAGCACTGTCCGTCTTGTTGTTGGCAACGGTATCGACTTTTGAAAGATCGATATTGTGTGTGCGCGGTGTGATATGTTCGAATAATGCGTGTTATTTGAATTGTGTTTGTTCGTTTAGGATGTCGTTTTTATGTGTTTTCGTGTGTTTGTATATTTCCAATTGTTCTAGAGTGTCTAGTTTTTGACCTTTTGTGTGTACGTGTAGAATGTCCATGTTAATATCGATGTTTTTGTATGTGTGGTTTTTGGACAGTGCTCCCAGAGGCAGCCT
Source organism: Magicicada septendecula (assembly GCA_034769895.1). Classification (NCBI taxonomy): domain Eukaryota; kingdom Metazoa; phylum Arthropoda; class Insecta; order Hemiptera; family Cicadidae; genus Magicicada; species Magicicada septendecula. The sequence goes on from CM068372.1 coordinate 173,102,369, forward strand.
CTGAAGAAACTTTTTAAAGGCGAAAACCGGTTAAGGCTATAAGGTAAAACTTTTATGTTTTTACCCTTAAAAAACTTTATGTTCCGAGTCGGTAGTGAATGAATTATAATTAGTTGAGTAATGGACACATCATGGACAACGAAATCCAAGATTTTAGTTAATTTACAATCAAAGCAATGCTACCGATCACTGTTTGGAACTCCTCAAACTGGTAAGGTAAGGTAAAATTTTTACGTTTTTACCCATAAAAAACTTTGTGTTCCGAGTCGGTAGTGAATTAAATATTTTAGTTAAGTAACGGACACGTCATGGACAACGAAATCCAGGAATAAATCACATACTCCAACTGGCATTTTCTGAATTTTTTACTGTTCTCATGATAAAATAGTGACTGTAGGGAATGTTTTCCAAACATTAAGTACATGTGTACAAAGTTTGTTTGATGGCATGAACACAAATGAAAAAAGTTTACAAAGCAGAAACCTCTGATAGTTGACAGAAAATATAGGAGTTGTTTTTTGAAGTTCCTTAAAGAACATGGACCAGAAAATTTCTCTCTTGCTCTAGCATATACTTGTCTCTTATTTTCTTGTATTCTGTAAGTGTAAGAATTAAATTTTACGACAGTTTTTTCTGAAATGACAGATTTTGAAAGGTAGCTTTTGGAACCTCCAAACAAATCCCGTAATAATAATTCTGCTGTAGTGTATTTATTGTTTATAGCCTAAAGGCTCCATACATATGATTTTCAATCAAGTTTTAATTACTCACATTCTTAAACACGATCGATTTTGGTCACAGACCATCGTCAGGTCACTTGCGGTCACAATATCGTAAAACAGCCACTATTTACAAAAACGAATTCGTAGATTAATGACGTGATACGTACGTCGGTGTCCAACGTTTCTCGAGAACTGATTTTGTTACAGAGTGTTTATGTTTACATTCAGTTCTATACATTATATCAGCTGATTACTGTATGTTGATTTTCATTTTGCCGCAATATTTCAAATGTAATACGATTTTTGAAGCCCGTCATGATGTTCAATATATTTTCGTGAAGATAGATGGTCTGTGACAGAAATCGATCGTGTTTAAGAATGTGAGTAAATAAACTTTATTCCAAATCATATGTATGGTACCTTTAGGCTACAAACAATAAATACACTACAATAGAAAATTGAGATTAGTCTATAGGTACCATTAGTAAACAATAAGTGTGTGTATATTATAAACACATCACATTATTATTAATAATAATACTGCAGTTGGCTCCAATTTATATACCTTTTTTAAATTAAATGACAGTTGATATATATATATATATATATATATATATATAATAGGTGTAAACAGTGTCCTGACAGTATTAACTATAATTTTTTTTAAATCACTTAGTCAAATAATTTACACACTAAAAGACAAAGTGTGAAGGTCTAACCTTAGATGGTGTTGGATGCTAAAGTGGCAGTGATGATACATACAGTGCCGCTGACATCTTGCAGTGATTATATCCTCTTATTTACCTTTTATAATATACTTCAAACTTGAAACCGGTGCACAGATGTCCTAAAAATCTTTTCATAAACTTAAAATATTGAAACATATATTTGTGTCTGTTTTTTTTTTTCTTTCAATAGCAGGAAATTAGAAACATGGCATTTTTATGACACAATGTGACCACCAAGCAAGACACTGGTGTCTACTTTGTCTGCCTGTAGCTTTGTCTTAGTATGATTATTATGTGTTAGGAATATTAATACTGGTTTTAAAATAAGTATTGTATGACATTTCAGTGGCTCGGAATTTAAATGTAGATCTGGTCAGTGTATCGACGAATCTTCTATGTGTGACGGCAATGCGGACTGTGCAGATGGATCTGATGAAACTCCATCACAGTGCTCAAGTCTCTCGTAAGTTAATTACAACTATGAATTATTAAAAAAAATTATATATATATATATATTTTAAGCCTGTGATAATATCAATAATAACAATATTTACCTCCTACTGTTAAACAATAATTTTATATATGTAAGAAGTTATTTAATTTAATAACATCAACAAGCTAAGTAGTTTGGACTAAAGTTTTTTAATTTACAAATTTCTAAAGTTAAATAAGATAATTATTGTTACTTGTCTTTGTATTAAGACAGTATATATAGTCCTATTTACATTTATGTTAGTTTTTAAATTTCAATTAATTTATCAATATTTATATTTTCATTAATATGTATATGTATATTAATATAAATATATAAATATAAATATTATAATATATTTATATTTATATTATATATATTAATGTAAATATAGAAACATAGTATTCTATAATTTAACATAGTATACATAGTTAATAATATAACTAGTTAAATAGTATACATAGTTAATTATAGTATATAATTTGATAGTATCAAATTATTATAGTGATACCGGATTTAGAAAAGTATTCTGAACAATAAATAGTGTTGTTTATAGTATACTTTCAAAGAGGATTGTGTGACACAAAAGTAAATGTTATCCCAGAACATTGGCGTGCCGTGGGTACATAACAGCTGTTGCCGGTTGTGATAGACCTAAAACTCAACCTGAAAATGAATTCGAATTTTTTTGAAATTTTAGAAACAAAATATTCTTTTTAGAGCCAAAATACTTTTTTATAGTATTTTCTATCATAATATTCATGTTGAATGCGGTATCCAAGTCACATGTACGAATTAATAACTAAATTACCTTAAATTGTCCGCCTTGTGACTTCTTGTAATTTTTCACTATGACGTGTTTCAGAGCTTATGCTCCATCATCAGATATTGACTAAAATAAAACTGTCACTCTTGCCGAGGTCGTTACATAATATAAAATGTCAAAATTTGCATGTGAACTGCGCGCGGAAGTAGGGTGCGCACCCGTTTAAGTTCAATTTGCCACTGAGCGGTCGCTACCTTATCATAGTCCCGGCCAGCAGCTTGAAGACCGTATCGTACAAGTGGTTTGAAGCGAAGTTCAGTTGATCATTCAACACGAAATCGCGACTGCTTGGGTCGGCGTATGCACTATAAATTTCGAACACCTCCAAGGCATTCATGAACCGACCCTTCTTACATACATGTAACGGAATTAAGTTGGAATTGAAGTCCGTATAGTTGTGACTATGTGAAGTCAGGTGTCTGGCGTAATTAGATTTAATGCTGTTAATATTACTTATTTTCAGTATATGTTCTCGAAAACGCTTAAAGAAACTTCTCCCTGTCTGTCCAATATAGAAACTATTGCAATCATTGCATAATAGTTTATATATTCCTGTTTTTTCTTCCGGGGGTATGTGTTTTTTTGGTCTTAGAATGTTTAGTAATTTATTATTGGTTCTGAACGAGATATTAAAATCGATATTGTTCAACACAGATGACAAAACTTTAGGCATTAAGCTTGTGTAATTAGTTGATATAAACATTTTTTGTACGTTATTGTTCGTTCGTGGTTTAAATTTGTTTCTTTCACGTTTTTTTAACAGTTTGTCAATGGTCAAACTACTGTACCCATTGGCAACCGCGATGTATTTTATAGTATTCAATTCATCCCGAAAGTCATTATCATCTAGAGGAATTGTTAATAGCCTGTGAATAAAACTATTATACGCCGCCATTTTTTGCGAATAAGGGTAATGAGAGTCCGCGTGTATTGTAGTGTTAATGTGCCACAGTTACACTCACAGCTATGTTTGTGGTAACATACAAAGGCAATCGTGGGGTAGCTCTGAAACACCAAACAGTAGCGATTAGGTGCGAGGTGGATGCCAACCCTCCAGTAGTCACCTTCCAGCAGTGGAGCCCCGTGCTTAGGTTGCACTGTTGTACAACCCCCAATAATTCCCGAATTGTATTTTAAATTATAGAATTATGAATAAAACCATAACTAATAATAATGTTTTGAAGCTAAATCATAGTAGTAGGCTTCCTATAAATGTTGAACTTTAGTTTGTTTACCTGTCGGGTGATAGTTAAAGCTAGAAAATTTAACCTATTTTCAACTTCCGTTTCGAGCGTGAACTGGCTCTTTCTATTTATTTTATTTAAACAATTTTTGAACAACTCGATTTGTCTTATAGTACCATCGAAAATGAAAAAGTATTGTCTACATACTGTGCATAAAATATTATTTTCTTTGCGTATATATTATTATTTAACATGTGCGTATTCTCATAAAAATTCAAATAAATATCTGCCAATAGGCCGGAGTGGGGCGAGCCATGATGGACTGGTCATGAGCACAGGACGTGTGCTTAGTGCTCCTGAGAAGCACTTGGTGCTCTTGGAGTTGGAAAGGCATCAACAGGCACAGCCTACACCAGTGGTAGGCCTATATGAAAGAATGGATGCTCCTCGCTTAGGTAACTTTGTTTTGTGAACTCACCACGTTTCAGATAGTGGCAGGAAACAAAAATGTTATTACCAGTGAACACAGAAAACACCGTTTATTTGTCTGGTCTGTGGCATACAAACAATACATCACTTCCAGTATCTAAAGACAAACTCCTTTGACTGTTAGATAATAATGGATCAGTATCATAGTGGCCTAGTTGCGAATACTATTAGTTGACGAAATCGTCTGGTTTATAATTATTATTCTCAGGGTTATTAATTTAATATGGGGTCTTGTTGTTCGTTTATTATTATTTTTCGAAAGCTCGTTCTTTATTATTAATTTGTGGGTTAGTGATTTATTCCACCCAATTCAACCTATTGTTGAAAAAATCGGTTACTTACACTCTTTATCGTCGTTTAATTGTGTCAGTTTATTTAGTTTAAAATGTTTTTTAATTCACTTTCTCGAGTTGATTCGCTGGAAGTTCCGTTGACTCTTCGAATATCAGCTGTGGTGAGTTGATCAGTAATATTCTGCCTATACACTAACATAAACATACATAGACATGATATTTACTATAATTCATAATGTGTAGCAATATATATAGGATGGTGTGGTTGGTAAAATTCATTCAATTTGAATGTCCGCTCTTGAAGTCTGGTACCAACCGTCTCGGATTTCTCACTAAGCTGTATCTACTGTTTACAATAAAAGCCAACTCTTTTAAAGGTTCATATGACAATAGTGGTTTATTCAACTCTAGAACAATTAAAATTTGATACAATAAGATAATTTACTTTCCTTTTGGTTAACAGTTAAATTAGAACATGGACTGTAAAACATTTAAAAATCTCAGGTTGGTATGACTGCATTTGGCTAGTCGAATATTTTCTGTTAGTAAACAAATAGGTTATAATGTTTTATAAAACTTGTAGTGGTAGTAGGTTCTTTGAGTCTGCAAAATACACATATCTAATAAAAAGTTCTACTGTAATAATAAGTAGACAAAACATAGAATCGTTGATGGTTAATTTGAAATAATATAAAATATGAACAACTGTTCATGGTTAATCATTGAAGTTAATACAGGTTCGTGTGACCTGGTTTGTTTAAAATTTATTATTTATTTTTCATTGATGCATTAATTATTTAATAGGTGATAATAATTATTTAGATTCAGTGTCATGGTTCGGAATTATTTCCTAGATTGGATGTACATAACACAGGTACTTGTACTTCATTTGATACATTTAGGTTACCCTCTTGTGTAACTCTAAGTTCAATTATGAAAATAAAATATAAACATTCTTAACTTCATAATAGTTAGGGTACAGGTTCCCTTCATTGGTTATACAATGTCTTTGATTATGCTAATACATTAGAATCTCATGAATAGTTAAAATTGTCGTTACTGAAAGCGTTCAATTTTGTCATTGTTTATCTATATTTCTAAGTTCCCTTCCTTTTGGAATTGGGCAATTTATCGATTAACTGACGTTAATTCGATTCGCTATTAGCGTTCTTTTACTGATATCTTACTTGACAAGCATAGTATAATAGTTATGGGTATTGATACTTGCGTAACTGGTCGTTCGTAGGATTTACACTTTTTCGTAATTTTTTCAATTAATTAAAATTCTTTAATTAATTAATTAATTTTAATAACAGCACTGCACTCACTCCTATGCGCATATACTCCGAATTAGTTCACTTCAAAATATACTGCACTATCTTCTTCAGTTGTCATAACCTCCACTCAAGGTTTGAGGGTAGTGCGTGTGTTTACAGCTGTTCGCTGTCAAAAGCACGTTTTTCTGGACGATTGCCGAGCGTGTAGTTGCTCTCGTTGCTGGTGAAAAACTGTCTCCGATTTCTCTGTCGGAATGATGCATTTCGTATTTTTTATACGATCTGATTGGTTAATAATTTTTAATTCGTCTAACCTCGGCGGGCTTCGTTAAAATAGACGCTTAACGTCGCGTCAGTCGCTGGTTTTGAGATTATGAATCCGTGGTTCACAGACCCAAGCGCAAGGGTTAAGCATCTCACAATTATTTTTATAAGTCAAATATCTTAATTATAACTGCATTGATGTTATTTTTATTACCCTTATCGTTTCTAATTTTTAATGATGATTATTTTGAATCCCCTCATCATATCTTTCGGATTCGGGGTTGCTGAAATCGCACTTGGTATAAATACATAGTGTCCATTAAGCTATTAATTATTTTTAATACATTGTTTTTATTCCATATTTGATGGTAATAACGTATTCTTATCTTACTATTCACTTTTCCCTTAAAATTATGCCTTAATAATTACACTATGTCTGTTTTCATAGGTTCAATCCTAAGTCTATGGCTATACATATTGTTTATTACTTATATTATAATCATATTAACATAATTACCTTCTAATAGGGCCTATTTACACTGCATTGGTTTTAGTCACTATTGATAGCGTTCTTTTTCCGGTATAGGTTTGTGGCCTTAATTATGGTTTGCCAAGTATGCTTGCCATACTTCATGGAGTTACATTATTATATGTTTAATATTCTCTCCATATTATTTTCATTGTTGTCTAAATGACTCTTATAATGGTTTTAATGACATTGTTCTCAATGTGCAGCAGTTCGTTCTGCATTTGTACTGGTTATCACCTTGGTTTAGATGTTATTAAAATTTCTTGCAGCTAGTTGTTAATATAGGCTAGTTTTGTTGTAATTATCGTTATTTTTATTATTTAGGTAGTTATCTTTGTTGAATTTATTCAATGGAACGGTATTCTGTCCCACTCAAAGTTGTTAGTTGAGTTATTACTCTTATATAATAAGTTTACAACATAATTCGGTTGCATCAGGCATCTTTGCTATTACAAGCATATAGTTATATTGGATTACATTAATATAGCTTTTATATGTATCCATTACATCATCTATTGTATACAAAACGTTCCTTATATTATCTAGTTACTACACCTTTTAATACATTTTGGTTTGATATTATTTTGGCTTTGTTTTTCTTCAGTTTTAGTGAAAACTGGTTGCCCAGATTAGGTTATGTTGCATACTAGGTAGCATTAATGTGTTGCTGCTGGATTTGTATCCCTGTATTATATCTAATTGACTTGCTTTCATGTAATGTTGGTACGTTTGTTGTGAGTTATTATAGTACCTTTTGTTTACTTTTTATTGTCTTAATTATTGTTAATTAGTGGGTTTTTTTCTAATATCAATTCCATTGTACAACTGGTTATTTATATTTTGGACATAGTCTTCTTTTTATGTCTACACATCATTTAGCTAAAATAAACTTATTCTAGTCTTATTCATTTTCTTGTTTATTCTTTATATACAATAATTAGTCCTTATTGATTACAGTTTATTTTACATGGACAAGGAATGTATTCATTAAATGAGTTGTGGTCAGTGTTGACTTTACCATACAGCTTAGGGATTTATATCATGTCATTAATTAACATTTCTTCTTCCTTCTTGTACCATTATTCCTTCATAGGTTTATGTTAGTTTGTTATATTTCATTTTATTTCCCTTTTTGTGTCTGGTCTGGATATCTTTCTTCTTTTCTTCACTGATCTCTTTCTCACTCTTATTTATTTTATACATGATGTTGTTTTCACTTGATTCCTTCTGTTCTTCTTTCTTCTTTCTTGAAGTCGTTATTGTTGTGTCCTTCTCACTGATTCTTCTTTCTTATTTTGGTTCCATTGTGTCCTTTTCACTGATCTTCCTTCTTCTTTTGGTTTCCGTTGTGTCCTTCTCACTGATCTATTGGGTAAGGTATGACAGTCGTCTCGTTGTTAGTTTTCTTTTCCTCTTTATCGGTACATTTACTAGTAATTCCTTTTTTATGATAATTCTCTTAGTTTAACATATGATACTTTCTCCTTCTTTATCCATGGTGGTATTCTTGACCTTTTATGTATTCTTAACAGTAGTGGCTTTCAAATTAATTTTTGGTACGTTGGTGTATGTAGTGTCATGTGTACCGTTACAATACTGAGGGGAAAGGCACCAACAATACAGTTACACTCACAGCTATGTTTGTGGTAACATGCAAAGGCAAGCGTGGGGTAGCTCTGAAACACCAAACAGTAGAGATTAGGTGCGAGGTGGATGCCAACCCTCCAGTAGTCACCTTCCAATAGTGGAGGCCCGTGCTTAGGTTGCACTGTTGTACAACCCCCAATAGTTCCCGAATTTTATTTTAAATTATAGAATGATGAATAAAACCATAACTAATAATAATGTTTTGAAGCTAAATCATCGTAATTAATCATTTTCCGATTGAAAAGCGGAAAGCAATGACTAAACACGCTCTTGCCGCGGTGTATGCACCAACTGTGACGCGCTTTACCACTTTTACCACCTTTATCGTCAGCCTTTACCACAGTACTGTGTGCCTGACGATAACAACCCACGTTCAGGAGGTCTCGAATTCTTTGAATTCCACTCATGTTGGCGGCCAGTGGTGCTGTCGAAACGTTTGATTTGTCTTTAAACCATAGACCACGGCTAAAGAGCCCGGTAAACTCTTCTAATACAACTGACACCGGCCGTAAAAGCCTTAGAACAATTGTATATATATATATATATATATATATATATATATATATATATATATTTATATCACTACCAACCCGGCATCCGATCATTGAAAAATTGCATTGAATGTGGCTTCCACCGCATCATGGCATTCATATACGGAAGTCAGATTACAATCCCCTTGTTTGACCGCCATCTTGTTTCAAAGATCCATTGGAGTGTTTTCAATTTTTTTGTCAGAAGTCAGAATGGAGGTGGAATGAATGTGTCACGAATATCAGTAGTTGAACCAAATTGCCACTAGGTGCGCTCTAAACGTGGAGTATATCAGAGCAGTGTATATTTATTTCCATACTTTCGCGTAAGTGACTTCCGTGAGATCTGGCAGCACTGCGGGGAGTACGTTCGGTTGCCTGCCTATTGTTACGTTCCTAGCACGTCGCTATGTGTAAAATGTAAATTTGACTGTATTCTGTTTTGAGTGATCGTCGTCGTTTACAATGATTGGTAACATCAAACAAAGAACCCGTTTGATGGTTAAAGCTGCAATAGAAAGAAAAATGCTCTTCTAATAAAGGTAAGCATATTTACACTATTTCTTCTATTGTTATAAGTAATATTATTTATAAATAATCCTTGTCAATTAAACTTTTTCTGCCTTACTGACTTTCTCCGTGGTAAGAAAAGATAAAGTCATATTCTGTAAATCATTAAAATTCAACAGGTCAATTAAAACAAAAGGTGTTGAAAGAAAAATAAATTTTACTTTTCTTACGTGTGCTAGGCGGCGGCGGTCAGAAACATTTTACTTAATTGATAAGCCAGTGAGTGACAGCCAGTTCCTGATGAAAAACAGGCAAATTTTCTTCGAACAGTTTCAACTGTTTATTCCCATCTGCTGCCTTTCCGTAACTTTAAAGAATGTCGTTTCGGGAAGTTGTGAGCATGTTCCGAAATTTTTGTATAATTGACCATTATATTGTAAAGGTGGAGCGGTCATGGCGTAGTGGCTAGCGTGTGGCGCTACTACGCTGTCGGCGCGGGTTTGATTATCGCCGGGGCCATCTGATTTACATACGACCGTTCCCCCTCGCGAGACGATGGCAAACCAGCGAGAGGTATCCCACCTAGTATAAGCCCTCCCCAACTATGCCGTTCGGATCCGGCGTTAAACTGTAGGTCCCATATACATGTGAGAGACTCCGTAACTCACGCACCGCGGGTATATATGGGGAGGGTTCAAACTAGTAGAAAGACTGAAGGACACAATAATAACAATAATTGTAAACATAAAAATCTTAGTAATACAATTTGCTTCTATACAAATGTACCTATTTAAAGACATTCTGTTTTTTTATTTAAATGTAAAATGTTTAAAACTATTCTTTAGTTGCCAACACGTATAAAATCCGAAGTCAGATATTATTTATAAATATTGACAGGTGTACCTTTAATTTTTGTCTCTAAAGTTTTGGTAAATAATACCTGCTGTGATGTAGTTAGAGAGGTCCGTTTAATTTTATATTTCCATTCCGAATGCTAGTAGAACCTACGTGCTTGTCTTTAGCCGAAGAACTTTAATCATGAACCTATTTTGATTAGTGTCGCGAAACTACTTTGTGCCTGAAGCCAAATCCCACACCCCATCTATTCCGGAATTCTTGTATACAGTAACATTAAAAGTTAAAAACATGTGCGCAGATCAGAGTTTATCACGGACAAGTGTATTCTAAAATGTTAAATGATAAGAGGAATTACTCAGTGTCATGCAGATTATACCAACATAAGTGCGTCGATATACTTTCATTGCTAGTTAACTTGTTACTTGCGCTTTTGATATTATCTTACTCTAGCGCAATCGATTCCATTATTAATTAACTGTATACTTATTTTAACTACGTACGTTTTGTATATTTATATCTAAATACATTTTAATGTTTATTTAATTTTACAGTTAATAATTCCTGTCTATTCTTATTTTAATTTTTGTGGTTATGTTTAAAATAAGTAATACAATATTGTCTTGGTACAAGTAGACATTGTACAGTTGAAATGACTTATTTCCCACTGAATGCTCAATTACGAAGGGTAGAAATATTTTCCCTAGTGTGTAACGGAAAATAACGTTAAGTGTTTTAGAATTTAGGAAAATGAAGCAGCTAAAGAATCAAAATTCCAGTAAACTTGTTTTGAAAGTGTTTCCGCGGTAGCTGGAATATCGAGCCGAACACTATCGTCTATCGCGGAAGAGGGAGAAGAATTAAAGAGAAATTTAATAGGGCAAAATAAACGAGTTCCTAGCTTAGTTTAAACATAAAGCCGCGTCCACCACCGGCCGCGCCATACCGTGCAACTTCGAGCACTAACAAACGCGATTCAGACAGTGTCGGTACATCAAAGGCAACTATTTGTTCGCGCGCGTTCTGTTTGGGCAATGTTTCTCGTTTACTGAATCTGAGGGGTACTGACTAATTTTAGTTGACTGTGATGTTAGTATATTCATCTTGATTTAAGTTAAAAATGAGTTTCGAGTGGAGCCATCAAGAGATTGAAAAGTAATTGATCTGTGACGAGAGAAACCGGAATTGGGGGATCCAAAAGTAAATAATTATTACATAAAAAAATAAAAAAAGCATGTTTATAAAAATCATAAAAGCAGATGTTGAAAGTCTTCCGACGACATACGACAAAAATTTTCAAACTGTCCATTATTGACAATAAGGAAGAGTTTGATAGAATGGTACCCAGTCTCAGAAAGGATTGTAGTAGCTCGATTTGCATCAAGGGTTAGACCTATTACACTGGTGCAGTGTTATGCACCGACAGAGATAGGAGATGAAGAAGACAAATAGCAATTTTATGGTCAGTTACATCGAACCCTGTTAAAGGCAAAGAAAAGGGATATTCTGGTCGTGATGGGAGACCTGAATGCGAAAGTTGGCAATGATAATCAAGAAGTAGAAAATATAATGGGAAGACATGGCATAGGAACTAGAAATGAGAATGGTGAAAGACTTATTGAACTTTGTAGTAACCACAGGCTGGTGATAGGAGGCACTATCTTCCCCCTCATAAGAACTGCCATAAAGTGACATGGGTTTCCCCAGACCATAGAACGGAGAACCAGATCGATCATTTCACTATTAGCAAGACATGGCGAACCTCCCTGTTGGATGTGAGGAACAAGAGGGGGCAGATGTGGGAAGTAACCATCATTTGGTAGTAGCCACGCTCCGACTGAAGATTGCAAGTATTAGACACATACATCAAAAGAGGAGGATAAAGTATAACTTTGATAAATTGAAGGATAAGGAGATGCAACAACATTTTTCACTGGAATTGAGTAACCGATTCCAACAGCTAAGGGAGGAAGAAGAAGGACAGGATATTGAACACAATTGGAAGAGCATAGAGAGTACCTACATAAATACCTGTGAAAAGGTCCTAGGCAAGAGGGAGAGAGGAAGAGAGGAATGGATTACTTCAGAGACATGGGAAGCCGTGAATCAAAGGTAGGAATGTAAGAAAAGACTCAATACCGCAAGAACGCAAGATGAGAAGGTACAAGCTAGAACAGACTTTAATCAACTTAACAAAACAGTGAAGAGGAGTTTTCGACGAGACAAACGAGCATTTATCAACAATCTTGCAACACAAGCTGAGACGGCAGCACAAAACAATGACAGTAGGACTCTGTACCACATTACCAAGAGATTAACAGGAAAGTTTTCAAGAGCGGACAAACCAGTGAGAGCTAAAGATGGGAGATTACTGTCCACACAAAAAGAACAGCTAGAAAGATGGAGAGAACATTTTCTGGAGATTTTGAATCGTGAAACAATCGAAGAAGGGGAGACAGAGGTGATGATGGAAGAAGAGCAGGAAGATGTTGCTATTAGTACAGAGCCACCATCAAGAACAGAGATTCAAAGGGCCATTAAACAACTTAAGAATGGCAAAGCGGCAGGCATGGACAATATCGCACCGGAGGCCTTGAAAGTGGATATGGGTACTTCGGTTGAGATTCTATTCCCACTTTTCAAGAAGATTTGGGAAGAAGAGAAGATCCCCTCAGATTGGAAGAAAGGACTGTTGATTAAGCTTCCGAAGAAAGGAGATTTATTAGAATGTGATAACTGGAGAGGGATTACCCTCCTTTCGATACCAAGAAAGGTACTCTCACGAGTAATTCTTGAAAGGATAAAACAGCGAGTTAACTCAAGGTTGAGGAAAGTACAAGCAGGATTTAGAGAAGGTTATTCCTGTACGGACCAGATCAATACACTGCGTATAATTATAGAACAATCCACGGAGCTGCAGTCGTCACTGTATATACTATTTGTAGACTTTGAAAGGGCGTTTGATAGTGTAATGAGGAAGAAGATGTGGAAAGCCATGAAAGAGTTTGGGATTCCAAAGAAAATTATTAAGTTAACTCAAGAAATGTATGAGAACTATACATGTCAAGTTTTACACCAGGGGATGTTGTCAGAGCCCATCCCAGTAGATAAAGGAGTGAAGCAAGGATGTTTGCTGTCACCAATATTATTTATTATGGTGCTGGATCTCATGATGAAGAAGGCAATGAATCGCCGAAGAGGAATTCAGTGGGGACTGACAGATAGGTTGGAGGACTTGGACTTCGCGGATGACCTGTGCTTGCTAACCAACAGTTTTAAGGATATGGAAGCAAAGCTGAACGATTTAAAAACCGAAGCATCAGAGGTAGGATTGAAGATTAATGGAAAGAAAACCAAGGAGATGCGTTATAATAACCGCAATAAGGCACTATTATTTTTAGGAGACCAAGAGATCAAACAAGTCAAACAGTTTTGTTACCTGGGAAGTATGGTCACCACGGAGGGAGGAACCATAGAGGATATAGGAAATAGAATAAATAAGGCTAAAGGAGCATTTGCAATGCTGAGACCAATCTGGAAATCAAGGGAACTTAACACCAATACCAAACTACGAATCTGCAATTCAAATGTCAAGTCGGTACTGCTCTATGGGTGTGAAACTTGGAAGACTAAAAAACAACTGATTAGCAGACTCCAAACATTCGTGAACAGAAGTTTGCGGAATATCCTGAGGATATGGTGGCCACAAGTTATCTCCAATGAAGAGCTGTGGAGAAGAACCCATCAAACACCCATTGACATTGAGATGCGTCGTAGGAAATGGAAGTGGATTGGGCATACATTACGACGAGATGGAGACAACATAGCAAGACAAGCCCTGGAATGGAACCCACAAGGTAGCAGGAGAAGAGGCAGACCAAGGAACACATGGAGGAAGAGTGTAATAGCGGAAGGGATGGAGAAAGGAGGGAAGACCTGGCCCGAGATCAAGACGATGGCGCGGAACAGAGTCCGGTGGCGGAAGTTCATTGATGCCCTATGCTCCACTTAGGGAATGCAGGAATACTGATGAATGATGATGATTATTGACAATAAGCAATTCACTAAAAAATTATTTTCACTATATAATTCCCGACTTTTCAGTACGTGTCACCCAATGTAACACAATGTTTTCTAGAAATTTTTCTTTGTTTGTCGTTCAAGAGTAGATAAATAACTATGAAAGTAGCTCTTGCAAATTTTAAATTTTCACGCTCCATATTCAATTGTCCACGCGTTCATAGTGGAAACTGCTGCTCTTCCACAAACACCAACCTCCGTTCTCCACTGCTCTGCGCAGTTTTGCATGATTCTGCACCGAGCTGTGCCGAGCATTGTTACGCGACCCAAAGCTGCGCGGTTGGTGTGGATATCGGTGTGAAAAATTATCCCTTTGCAGAATTAAATACGTGTTTAATGAAACATCAAGGTAATCGCAAGAAAGGCAAAGCGGCAGTTACAAATCCAGGCCTTACAAGGACGAACTTTTGAAAGAAAAAGTATAAAAAGGAGCCAGAAAACAAAATAAAAAGAAAAATACAAGCTCAAGGAAGCCAAAGTATGATATCAACAAGAATAAAACCTAAACCCAAAAAAGGGAGAATTTCATATATCTAACAAACCTCCTGTCAGTTCTAAGCGGAAGCTTTTTGTGGAGGACCCTGAGAAAGATGAAGATAATTGCTCAGATTGCTTTTATTGTAGTGTACTGTATTAAAAATGACAGTCGAACGACGAATGGAAACAATGCCTGAGTGCCTTAAGTGGCACACGAAGAGTGTTGGCTGCGACGAAGAAGATGATTTTTTTGTGTTAACACTGTTGTCAATAATCTGGTTTTTGTAATTCCTTGTGAAAACTGTACAGAATATTTTTTTTTGTATTTATACCTATTATTTTCTAAGAAATAGTGAAATTAGAAGTTATAATTTTATAATATCTGTAACACATTTATGAAAAGTAAATCCACAGGACATTATTAAAATTTGTATTTGTATTTTGTTGACCGTTTACCAGTGTTAGGTAGGTTAAAGTTGCCATTATTTATGACATTTTGTAAAAATTGATTAGAAAGTATTAAGTTGAGCTGGTGCAAAAATAATATTTTTACATGTTTTAGATTTAAATATAGATTAATTAAAAATATTTAAATGATTTTTTCATATTAAACACTAAGAGTAAAAAACAATTTTTGTAAAAGTAAGAGTAAAAAATACTAAAATCACAGTCAACTAAAAACAGTCTCTACAGCTCAGATTCAGTAAATGAGAAACACTGTCCAAATAGAACGGTCACGAACGAACAGTTTCCTTTGATGTACCGACACTATCTGGATCGCTTTCGTTGGTGCTCGAAGTTGCGTCAGAACAGGCCGCGCCGCCCCAATTTGTTTGGTTCGGCGCAGCGCAGCGCGGCCGGTGTGGACGCGGTTTAAGGGTAGACGCCTTTGGCAAGCTTGTGACTAATTATACTATTAGTGAATTTTACATCAGGCAAAAGAGATATCCAACGCTAAGTTCATTGCTACCCAAAACTCGAGAAACCACAAATGCCATCAGCTAACTAGTTGCTTTCGAGTGGTTAAAAACAAAAAATTGTTACACCAGTTTTTCGTAAATTCAGAGAAAGGGTGTAAGTTGGAACCTAGTGGACAGGGCGAAACTTTAAAAAGCAAGGTGTTTATAGAGAATTTCTTTCATAACAATTTTTTTATAAGACTGCTGTGTAATACAGCCCAAGTGTTCTAGGAAGTAGAGCAAACAGCCATTGTTTACAATGTACAGTAATTAATGACGTACATCAATGAGATGCATAATCTCTGCACTCCATTGTGATAAAAGGCTGCAGTGTGAGACAGTGAGTCAACAGGATCAAGATAAAACAGATATTCGAGTAGTCGCCTCGGTAAAACAGCAGACAGCGTCATTTAAAGGAAACGTTATCAGTCTCAATTTCTGCAGTCTTATTTTTGTTATCTCAGCTTTCCTCTTAAGCGCGCCCGTACCAGCTTGATGGGATTTAAATTACAACGGTAGGGGAGGCATCATGACATCATGTCCCTACTTTAGTCCAATTTCATCAATAAGGAATACTCTTTTAGTATTAGAATCTTTAATAACTTGCAATAAGTCTGGAGAGAGTAAGAGAGAGTGTGTGTGAGAGAGGGGGGAGAGACAGACAGACAGAGATTGTGCATGTGAGTGCGTGTGTGTGTGTGTGTCAGTTTTTTAAAATAATGGCTTTCCCGCGCAAATATTTTTTTATATGATAATTACGTTATTCCACAAATTGCACGAAAATCACACAAATCACTTAGTCAGAAGCAGTTGATGTTTAGTACAATACACGCGCGCGCGCGCGTGTGTGTGTTACAATCCTTTCCTATGCGTAACGTTTTAAAACATCTTTCATTAATTACTTTAACTATATGATTCTTTTAGGTATAGTCTGCTATCCATTATATTGTCAAAACCTTCCCTTTTCCGTTTAATAATTCTAACGTAAACAACAACATGTGAAAACACCTTTCCGTCCAATCCTATCACCGACTATGGTCGCGGTCACGCATAAGGAATGTTTTTGAAATAAGGGTTATGAACTGAAAAGAGTGAGTGCCCGTGCCCATAGACGGTGATAGGTCTTCATGAGAGGGTGTTTATATATCTTATTGTTTGCGTTATAATTATTGAAAGAAAGAAAGGGAAGGTTTTGAAAATACAATGCATACGAAACTACGCCGAAAAGGATCGTATAATTAAAAGGAATGAATGAAAGAGGTTTTAAAACGTTACGTATAAGAAACGATGCACACACACACACACACCACAAAACTCGTTTAGTCAGAATGTTAGCCTAATATTCGAAAACATTTGATGTCACAATGTGCTCTTAATTGTGTAGCAGTTTTCGAACCTGCCACTGTGCACTAATCGGATGCCGGCGTTAGTACAAGACTTGGAACAAGGTCTCTCTAGTGCCACTAGCATCTGATTTAAAGAAACTTAAAACCTATTTGGTCACTACTGGTAACTCAGCAGCTTCTACATTACGTGAAAATCCTGATGATGAGCGCGCTTTCATGAAACTAGTGGAAACTGTGTACTGTAGGATAATATTACTAAACAGGAGACGGCCAGGTGAACTGCAAAGGTTACCTCTGCACGTGTACGAAAGTTGTGGGAACCAGCCACGTGAAGGATACGAAGAAATCTTAGAATCCATTAGTCCGACAGAAAGATTCTAATGGATCGATTCAAACGCGTAGTAATAAAAGGAAAAAGGAACCGTGGGGTACCCGTGCTGTTCAGCGCAGATATTCAGGATCATATACAACTATTATTACAAGTTCTTTCTTACTTTATTTCAAGTGTAAACGCTTATTTATTTGCGAAGCCGCGATCCAGTATTCCACTGTGTGGCTATAAAGTTGTTCAAAAGTATGCCAAGAAATGTGAAGCTAAAAATCCACAAGCTATCACTTGCACTAGACTCAGAAAACATTTAGCAACATTAACACAGATGTTAAACATGAATAACTCCGATGTAGAGCAGCTCGCTAAATTTATGGATCACTCCATGCAAATACATTTCGGCTCATACCGACTACCAGCCGATGTTTTTCAAACGGCTAAACTTTCGAAACTCCTCGTGTTGATGGAGAGAGGCGAAGCGGGGGAATATAAAGGCAACACTTTAGATGAAATAGTCCTCGATTTAAACGAAGTTATAGAACATCTACCAGACGAAGAGGTCGATGAAGAAACAACGGAACATTACGAAAGTATCACATCCAATACTGAACCTGAACTAATCCCGAACAGTCAACATTATTACACACAAGGCATGGCACCTAAGATGCATCAACTGCTGTTAAACCATGTGGAAAACGGGTTCCACATTCTCAGCCAGCTGAAAAATCGGGACCTAAACGCGTCCTTACACCGTGGACCGACGAGCAAAAAAATATTGTAAAAACAATTTTTTATAAACCACATAGCTAACAAAACCGCACCGAAGAGATTTGAATGCGAACAATTAATCAGTGCCCATCCTAAAATAATGAATAACAAAGATTGGCTCAAGATAAACGTTTTCGTGCAAAACACTTACACAAAAAAAAATAAAGTGTACCGGTGAATATGTAACATTTTTTTATGGTCATTCTAGAGAACCTCTCAAGAAGCCCTCCACTACCATGGGTAAAAAGCGGATAAGACAAAGGAACTTCTGTATCTACTGCGAGACTGCAGTAACTAATTTTTCTCGACACGTCATCCGTAACCATAAACTGGAGATCGATGTACAACAAATATTGTCAAAGCCAAAACTCAGTAATGACCGTAAGAAACTGCTGACATTGTTACGAAACAAAGGTAATTTTTTAGAAAACGTAAATAGATGCCAAAACCAATGAAAATGCCCTCAGGTTATTGATTCCGACAAGTATTTGCCCTCCTCTTCATGTTTAGGCTTTTACTCGAGGAAGCAGCTGTTGAGGCATCGCAAGAAATGCGTTCAGGTAGCAAGTAGTAGAAGTAAGAGTCACCAAGTTGATGATGGTCAAACTCTGTTATTACGTAACTATCAATATGATCAGCAACTGAAAGAGAAAGTTTTTCCACGGATGAGGGCAGATGGCCAAAACCGACAGACTCATATGTGCTTATGGTGCCCGGTACTTAAAAATCCACAGAAGAAATCAATTCATCAACGTAACTTCTCGGAAAATGGGAGAACTTGCTAAATTATTACTTACACTTCGAACCTTGAACTCATCCATTACTGATCTCTTTTCAGCTCTACAGCCACAATATTACGACACTATAGTTGAAGCTACGTCAAAAATGTGTGTATAAATCTCCAACCTATGCAATGAATATTAGCACTGCGCTAAAGAATTGTTGTGTGATAGCCATCAATTTCGGTCTGAAGAAGATGGCTATCATTCCCAATCTGCACTCGGAAGAGGTTGAAGCAAACTTAAAGGCTTTAATGCATTTGATTGAAACTAACTGGAGATACGATGTATCTAGCCAGGCTGCCGACGATCTCAATGTGAAGACTTGGAACAAGGTCTCTCTAGTGCCACTAGCATCAGATTTAAAGAAACTTAAATCTTATTTGGTCACTACTGGTAACTCAGCAGCTTCTACATTACGTGAAGATCCTGATGATGAGCGTGCTTTTAGCGTCATTCGGAACCATGAACTGGAGATCGACTTCCAACAAATAATGCCAAAACTCAGTAATGACCGTAAGAAGCTGCTGACATTGTTACGAAACAAAGGTAATTTTTTAGAAAGCGTAGGCTAAATAGATTTTCAAAACCAATGAAAATCCCCTCAGGAGCTATTGATCCCGACAAGTATTTTCCCTGCTCTTCATGTTTAGGCGTTTACTCGAGGAAGCAGCTCTGGAGGCATAATAAAGACTGGGTCATAATAATAGTTTTCATGCAAAACGCTTTCACAAAAAATGTAGAGTGTACCTGTGAATGTTTACATTTTTTTTTTAGTTTCAGTTTTTAAAAATATGTATAGAATGTGTACTTAATTTTAAGGTGTCAGTAACTTCCATTTTGTACCTACTTCGTCAAAAATAATTTATTAGTTACCAAACTCGCAAGCCTATCAATATAACCTTTACCGTAGTCCCTGTAGTCCATAGAATATTATACAACCTTATTTCTTTCTGTAAATGAATGAACTAATTAATAAGTAAGTACTGTGGAGCATAATCAAGTTTTTATCTTTACAACTTTGGAGCCTCTGACATCCTTTGTTGGTCGTAGGTAGATCCTCCAATAAAGAGTTGTATCTGACTGGTTCACTGCCTGGTGGGAAAATTATTGGCACCAACTGTTAATAATATTAGTTTGTGTTACAAATTTCTCGGTATAGGTTATGTTGTAGACTTATTCATATAGACCTACCCTTCGAATGTCGGGATAACAACTTGTAACTTGGATATTTTATCTTTCTGGCAATCATTATTGGTAAAGTGGTTATTTTGTAAGTGAAATATATTTCGAAAAGAGAAAAATGGAAGGTGATATACTATTATAATTTAATTCAATATATAATTAAAAATCGTGACTTGGAATTCAAAACACTAGGTATGAATGAGTTACAGATTTAACCCATTTCTTAACACAAAACCAAATTTTTTTAAAATAAATACAAATTGAGGAAATGAAAATGTTTCATGTTATACAAACAAAAAATTATCAATAGTAACTTGAGCAATTTACAAATTTTATTAATCATTATCATCACCATCACCACTCCAAGGACCTGTTGCGGAACCCATCTTCTCCTCGGTCTACCGACACCTCTCTTCCCAGAAGGGTGATAACCTAAGGGAGCCGCGGGTAGACGGATATCAGGTATGCGGTTCAAGTGTTCACACCATATCCTTCTGTGGTCTTCTATCTTCTGGTGCAACAATACAATGTTTTATTCGCTTCTAATATCCCCGTTCTTTTCTGATCCATGAGGGAACAACCTTGTGTCCTTCTTAGAAATTTCCTTTCAGCTGTCTGAATCCTCTGTATGTTCCTTTTACGAAGAATTCATATCTCACTGGCATACAGGAATGTGGGGACAGCCACAGATTTGAAAAATTTAATTCGATTATCCTTTCCTGTTTTATTTTCCAGGAACCTATGAATCTTTTCACAGATGCGTCTAAATTTCGTTAGGTTAGAACCCAAACAATATGAGATATCACAACCTATACAGAATCCAGCTGAGTCCGCCTTTGTACAAAAGAAGACTCTCATCAATTGTTATCTCTCCTTAGAGTAACAAAAAGTTGAAATTTTTGAACGGGTATACAACAACAACTGAGTAAATTTTATGTAGTTTTGAGTTTTGATGAATTGTAGCGTCAAATGAAAAATGGATGTATTTTTATTGCTAAAAAGCTATTGTAAGAAATTGTTTTGGAGAAGAATCGACTAAATATAAGCGGATTTTTTGTCCAATAGAAATATAAACCAGATTTTTTTTACAATGCTCTTCAAAATAATGAGATATAAGAATACTCTCATTTCATTTACACTTACGAGAAAATCGCGTGGATTTTTTGTCTGCCATAATATTTATTTGTTTCATTTGTGATCAACTGAAGAAGACTGTCATCAAAAATTAATTTTAAAAAGTCTAAAGAAGTGTTTCTACCTTTGTCTATTCCAGAATTTATTTTAGCATTCCCCAATAAATGAGAAGCGTGAAGGTGATAGGGGATGATTTTGTGGATCAACCCTACACCAAACACGGGCATCGCACACGGCAGCATCACCAGTGTCACTCTCTTCACTTGGGCTGTCTACTGACAAACTATATTCAGATGTATCATCCCCACTAACATCAACAGGCATATAAGAAATGTCAGAAATATTGAGAGATTCTTTATCACTCACTGGAAAAATTATTTTTTAAAAGCTTACGACAACAGATATCAAGCAAGCATGGTAAACAGTAAAAACAGACGTTGAAATCATATAATCACACGCTGAAACACACGTACAAAACACTGTACACTAAAATACAAAGCGTATAGAGTCTGTAGAGTCGTTGACCACAGACATAACTGCACAAAATCATACCACTGCGGTAACACACACACACACACACACACACACACACACACACACACACACACACACACACACACACACACACACACACACACACACACACACACACACACACACACACACACACACACACACACACACACACACACACACACACACACACACACACACACACACACACACACACACACACACACACACACACACACACACACACACACACACACACACACACACACACACACACACACACACACACACACACACACACACACACACACACACACACACACAGTCGCATCGACTTCAAAAAGACCCTGGAATTTGCACATCATAAACATGTCAGACTACTATATATTTACAACAGTAGCAGTGAGAGGCATAACAAGAGAGTACCGTTGCCGCAGGCAATTACCGTTCACCGCAAGGGGCTGGAAATTTTCGACTACCCACATGGTTCGTAGCAAGTGAGTCTAAGAATTTTCTTTCTTTATAATTGACATACTGTAGTAGCCTCTGTGCAACAATAAATCTCTTCCTAGCAGCAATTGGAATAAATTTCTTTCTCATAAGCTTGAACGCGCTAATCGGAAAACATTGCCTATATTGTTGTGCAACAGTGTTATTTCTGTTTGCTATTATAACCACTAACACAGCTTTATTCAATTTATGAACTGTTGAATAAAGTAGAGGGACAATTTCTCAGAAATAATACCAATATGAGAGATGTTATTTCACTAACTGAAAGACTCGCCGTAACTCTAAAATAAGTGGTTTTAAAAATTACTTGGTTGTTTATTCTCCGTTCTTTATTTATCTAGAGCACGATTATTTCACAATGTAGTTAAACACAGTAGAGTGCTGAATGTGTCAAATGGAATTATAAACACAATTTTAGAATTTTGAAGACTTACTGACTTACTATCTCATGTGTCCAATCTACTCGCCAAGAATTTTTCTGGCTCAGCAATTTCTACAACTGTATGCTCAGCAAATTTATAAAAGCGTTAAAACTTGAAAGTTTTCATACTACTTATAAAAATATGTTGTTGACGTTTGAAATGATCTGAGGTGTCGAAATGACCTGATGATCTCTTGTTGAAAAACTTTTTTCGTTATATAAATATGCAATTTTACACGTGATAACTATTCTTAGAAGTTTTTAGGTGTAAAAGTTATTTCTCAGCGATTTTAAGATAATCTGTATTCGATTTTTCTTGCTTGCTTTAAACTTACTTTTAACGTTCATAAATTTCAACGGACATTTGAAATTTTTCTGTTTTCTATTTTATATTGTAGTTTAACTAATTTAAAATTTAAATGAGTTAAAATGACTACATAATTTTGTTATTCACATTTATTACATGAATATCAATATTATCGTCAGAGGTAACTTCAAAATTAATTAATTATGAATTCAAAAGTATTTTGTTAACTTAATAGAGTATATTCCCTGGTACGCAATACATTAGTGTAGTTATGTAGTAATTTTGTACTTTTATTTTACAGACATAAACTAATTAATAGATAGTATCTATCTCTACTGAAATAATAAACTCTACTGTGTAAAATTATAGTAACACAAGATTATTATTTATGTATACACATTATTTTCAATTTACAAAAAGCAATAAAGTCATAAATTTATCTAGGATTATAAATATAACTATCAAATTACATACGACAAATTACAAATTTAGGCCTAATCCTCCTGTTAAATACATAAGTCTAACTCACAGTCAGTAACTGGACTGAGTGTGTAAATGGTCTGAAAGTGGAGATGTCACGGCACCGCGCAGTGCAGTGTGAAAAGCTCCATTTGCCGCAACGGTGGGTTGATATGGGCCGTGGTGCTCAAAAAGTTGTAGTTGAACTTCTGAAAGGTTACATATAAAACAATGTTGAATCAAGAACCACGGTGTCGCACCGGACACGGCGCATTGCGATAAATCGTACCGCCTGAACGAGGCCTAATGTCGGTAGACTGCAGAACTGGAGGTGGGCTTGTAGTTGGTTCCTCTAAACTTTGTGCTTATAACGACAGACTGTCCCATGAGCTACTAGATGTACCAGGTTGTGGTGAATTACGCTGAAACTGGGAAGCGAAAAATGCTTGGCCTTCTAATTCTTGCACCACTGTAAATATTCTTCTTTTCGCTAAGTGCTGGTAATAAGGAGGAAGTTTCTTCAGAGTAGGGGACAAACCTTCTAGGAATGCATCTATAGGATGTTTGCCATTTTGATTTTGTTTTTGAATATTTTGTAGTACATATTTCATGAGAGTAGCAGAAGCGCTCTCTGGTATGCTTTTTCTTTTCTTTCTTGGCCGTTCAACTTGGAGGGCGTCATTGTCACTGCTAGTGTTTGCGATTTTTTCGTTGGTCTCATTATCACAATCTGCAATCTGAATATTTACTGTATCGGAACTATTATGAGGTTGTCCTGAGGTTATGTTTGAATAGTTGATCTTTCATTTATGTGATGCAACAAAAACTGTAAAACCTCTTCATATTTATATTTTTTTACAGTCGTGTCAGCCTCTTGTCCACTCTTGGTTTTTCGTTTGTTGAGGGACTTTTTAAATTGATCGCGAATGTTTATCCACCGCCTTTTGCACGAAACATCTGTAACAATAATAAAGCTGTCTTCAGTAAATTTTCAGATATTGTCTGCGCGCGTTTTTGTATTTGACTTTTTTTTTTAACTAGTTGCTCTAACCTTTTAGACACGAAGCACTATAACAGATAGTCTACAAGATCTGGCAATAGATCTGTTATAGATATAAGACTTGGATGTGCGAATGAAACGTCTTATACTATACTGTGGATTCCAAGTTTAAAAGATGTGCATAACATAGAAATTAGTTGTACATATGAAACTATTAGTAAACCGCTTAGTATTCAAGTAGAACATGTACTTTTTTCAGATACTTGGCAACAGGAGATTCTTTAAAAACTATATCCTATAGTTATAGATTGGGTCACGCAACTGTATTCCAAATAGTACATGAGACATGCCGAGCAATAGTTGAAACGCTCATGAAAGAAGTGATACCGGAACCATCTGAAGAAGAATGGTTGGCTATCGCCGAAAGCTTTTGGAACATTTGGAATTTGCCTAGTTGTTGTAACGTACCGCTTAATGTGAGGTGTAGTAGAGTTAAATCCTGCACCACGTTGTAAGCGTCAATTCTGTAACGTACTACTTTATCACGAGGCGTTCACCACTTTCGAGTGTATTGCAATTACCAGCTTCGTTAATTCTGCCCCACAGTTGTACGCCAAATCTGTATCGTACCGCTTTTTGATGTGATGTGTTATGGAAGTGTTATTATATGCCTCACGCAGTATGCGTCACTTTTGAATTACACTAACTGACGTTTTAAACGGTATAAATAAAGGATTTCGTTTATCTTGTTTTACTCAATCTAAAAGAAATCGAGAGTGTGTGATTTGGGGTCAAGGAGGTAATTTGTTCAGCCTTATGCAGAAGAGAGAGTAAGTATCAAATTTGCCCCTCTGTTGTGACGATTTTTTCTGTATGTTGTGCTGAAATTTTCATTAACTACCCACTACAATAAATTATAACACGTTATAATTCAATATTAATTTTCAATAATATTGCTTTATTGATTATTGACTTTTGTCTCCAGCCACCAAAGTATAGGTATCACAATTAATCTTTTTAAAAAGAAAACATCCTCTCGCCTTTACCGAGTAAACAGAGATCTGTCTAAAGAACAAAACATATATTTTGTTATTTAACCAATATTACGCTATAATAAAATACATCAGTTATTACATAATTCTTATTAATTCCCCAGGGTTCAGGGTGAATTCTTTATGTTATGAGAGTGTCAGAAATGGCTAAATGCTACGCTTTACAAATATAAGAAATTAATAAATAATTTGGTTTAATTTTCAGATATTACGTAGTTTCCGGAACTGCCGTAAGAGAGCAGCATGTATTTGTTTACTTTTGAAATAAACATATGATACAATTAATATTTTTTGTTCTATTTTCACTATTAAAAAACGAGTTTTCTTCGGGATTTATTACGAAAAATGTTTATATTACCTCGCTCCGTGTTGTCCTTACTGGATTGAAGTTTTATTCTGTGATGAGGTACGTCTTGCGTTATTATTTCCTTTTCATTTGGATGATTTTCTGATTGTCTATTAGACGCAGGCCGAATTATATTGGATACTCAGAATGGTTTCATCCACTGGTTTTTAATGTATAACACCTTTTAATTTGGATTCCTCAGGTATAATTGGTTAGTATTCACTTTGTTTATTACTCTTGCGTGAATTTTGCCTCCTCCAACGTCCAAAAAAGGTTATTTTTTTATAATTTTTGTCGCATCGATTCTTCAACTCTCTGGTTCAGTTCAAAATTTTTATATCTTATTAACAATACTTGTTATTTTCCATCACTCTTAGTAACACATAGTATTTTTATTATGTAGGCAGTTTGTGATTATTATAAATTTATATTTTTATTTATGGAAAAATAATTCCCTTCCATTCCGGTTTATTTACTAATTAATACACATAATATGTTTTGGTTAATTTTTGTATGACCTTGTATATAAATATTTTATCATTTTATTATCATTAAATAAATTTATATATTATTTATTTAGTATCGAATAGTGTTCATACCCGGTACTACTTCCTGTTGTCCTTTCCTTCCTAGGATTATTTTAATTTTATATTATCTTTGGTAGTTAAAATTTTTATGTCTTTTAAAATTAACCCTGGGTTTTCTTACAATCTAACATAATTATTTGAAACAATATAATATTAACTTGGGTATAACAAATTGTGGTTCATACAATATAAATTACAATAAATAAATAAAATCACAAAAATCAATTAGTATTATTACATACTACTTCCATAGTTTTATCCTATCCAAAACATACAGCACAGTTTAGTAATACATTAATTTCACTTTGGTTTTTCACCTCAATGGGTACACTAGAACTCACTTCGCACTATATACCACTCGAATTGTTTATTATGTGGAGTGATATAATTAAATTTTGAGCGAGCTTTAGTTCTACCCATTTCTGACTTTTATTCTCATGATTTACTTTATTGGGACCGGGTTATGTACCGTTACATTGTTTAGGGGAACTAGATGGTAAACCGTTAATATCGACGCACCTGCCATCAGTGGCTCTGTGTATTTCAATTATAAGAGAACTTTCTCTGTTGTATTACTTGAGTTAGTAGATGCTAATTACAATTTCATTATGATTGATGCCGTTTCTATTGGGAGAAGCAGTGATGGTGGTGTATTTTCTCATTCGGCATTGGGAAAACGTTTAGAAAATGGTAGTCTTAACATACCGACAGTAAAGTCTTTACCCGGGACCAATATAGATGCGTCATTTGTTATAATCGCTGATGAAGCCTTCCCTTTAAAAATTTATTTATGAGACCATACCCTGGGCGTCAGTCTAGCGGAAATGAACATATTACAAATTTTAATTATCGGCTATCCCGTGCTCGACATGTCGTAGAAAATACTTTTGGTATTTTGACTCAAAAATTTAGAATTTTTTTAAGACTATCAAGTCGTCTCCTGAAAACGCGGACTACATTTTTACGGCTGCATGTGTATTACATAATTTTATAAAACAAATGAACAGTTCAGCAAACAAAGTTAGTACACGTATTGATGAGGTCTTGAGTACATCCCAAATTTTACTTAGTTTACCGCCTCAAGGAGGAAGAGGAACAGATACTGCCTTTGCCGTCAGAGAAGTATTTAAAGATTATTTCTCTTCACCTGTTGGCAGGATTGTACCTTTGGATATTAACGTGTAAACATATTATACAAAATAAACACTAACAAAATCTATCATTTTATAAAATTCATAAGTTTTGTATATACCAACCAACTACCAACTATGCCAACCTGCTATCAACTCGGCTTCCGTACATGATTGTGGTATCATGGCATCCCCCTGAAGGAATAATAATTTGTCCTATCCAACTGCGAATATTTCATTTATTTGTTAGGCAGAAAAATTAATGCCACTCACAATTTAAATCCAATACTTATTAAAAATATACACTTCACAACAAAGTGTGTATACTCTGTCTTCAATGTAGAATCCATTCATACTGAGTTAAGTGACTTCCGCGCGTATATCAAGATACATTTCACCGCGTATGTAGCCTCCAGTTGAATATTCAAGTACATTCGATCGCTGAAGTGACCTCTGCGACGTTGCCAATTTAACATGGAGTAAAAACGTGTATTAGGTGTGCATGGACCAGTGGTAGCCAACCTGTCCGACGTGTTCCAGTTAACGCCTATTTATGCTACAACGGGGCGGATACGGCACGAGTGTCGTACGAGACACGTCGATGTTTTATCTCACTGATTTCATAGAGGGCATTTATGTTACGGGGACGTGTGCCGTAAGGTACACGTTGGCCGCCCGTCGCTAACGATATTTTTCTGTCCCCGTCACCTCCTCACAGTCACGTTGTCGCCACGTCCCGTTGTAACATAAACGAACCAAGTGTAGTTCACAGTTCATTGCTACACTTGGTGAGTTGTGTACGTAGTGTTTTGGATTAAGAGATATTCATCTCGTACTTGGATAATAATACAAAAGCATCACTTTGGAAGAAAATATCGGATGAAATGAACGAATCAGGTCAGTAGAAACTTTTTATTTATTCTTCATAGTATTCATATACAAAACTTATGAATTTTATAAAATGATAGATTTTGTTAGTGTTTATTTTGTATAATATGTTTACACGTTAATATCTAAAGGTACAA
Organism: Magicicada septendecula; assembly: GCA_034769895.1. Classification (NCBI taxonomy): domain Eukaryota; kingdom Metazoa; phylum Arthropoda; class Insecta; order Hemiptera; family Cicadidae; genus Magicicada; species Magicicada septendecula. The sequence continues at coordinate 173,131,101 of CM068372.1, forward strand.
TCCTGCCAACAGGTGAAGAGAAATAATCTTTAAATACTTCTCTGACGGCAAAGGCAGTATCTGTTCCTCTTCCTCCTTGAGGCGGTAAACTAAGTAAAATTTGGGATGTACTCAAGACCTCATCAATACGTGTACTAACTTTGTTTGCTGAACTGTTCATTTGTTGTTTTATAAAATTATGTAATACACATGCAGCCGTAAAAATGTAGTCCGCGTTTTCAGGAGACGACTTGATAATCTTAAAAAAATTCTAAATTTTTGAGTCAAAATACCAAAAGTATTTTCTACGACATGTCGAGCACGGGATAGCCGATAATTAAAATTTGTAATATGTTCATTTCCGCTAGACTGACGCCCAGGGTATGGTCTCATAAATAAATTTTTAAAGGGAAGGCTTCATCAGCGATTATAACAAATGACGCATCTATATTGGTCCCGGGTAAAGACTTTACTGTCGGTATGTTAAGACTGCCATTTTCTAAACGTTTTCCCAATGCCGAATGAGAAAATACACCACCATCACTGCTTCCCCCAATAGAACCGGCATCAATCATAATGAAATTGTAATTAGCATCTACAAACTCAAGTAATACAACAGAGAAAGTTCTCTTATAATTGAAATACACAGAGCCACTGATGGCAGGTGCGTCGATAATAACGGTTTACCATCTAGTGCCCCTAAACAATTAGGGAAATTCCAAATGTTCCAAAAGCTTTCGGCGATAGCCAACCATTCTTCTTCAGATGGTTCCGGTATCACTTCTTTCATGAGCGTTTCAACTATTGCTCGGCATGTCTCATGTACTATTTGGAATACAGTTGCGTGACCCAATCTATAACTATAGGATATAGTTTTTAAAGAATCTCCTGTTGCCAAGTATCTGAAAAAGTACATGTTCTACTTGAATACTAAGCGGTTTACTAATAGTTTCATATGTACAACTAATTTCTATGTTATGCAGATCTTTTAAACTTGGAATCCACAGTATAGTATAAGACGTTTCATTCGCACATCCAAGTCTTATATCTATAACAGATCTATTGCCAGATCTTGTATCTGTTATAGTGCTTCGTGTCTAAACGGTTAGACCAACTAGTTAAAAAAAAAATGTCAACTACAAAAACGCGCGCAGACAATATATGCAAATTTACTGAAGTCAGCTTTATTATTGTTACAGATGTTTCGTGCAAAAGGCGGTGGATAAACATTCGCGATCAATTTAAAAAGTCCCTCAACAAACGAAAAACCAAGAGTGGACAAGAGGCTGACACGACTGTAAAAAAATATAAATATGAAGAGGTTTTACAGTTTTTGTTGCCTCACATAAATGAAAGATCAACTATTCAAACATAACCTCAGGACAACCTCATAATAGTTCAGATACAGTAAATATTCAGAATGCAGATTGTGATAATGAGACCAACGAAAAAATCGCAAACACTAGCAGTGACAATGACGCCCTCCAAGTTGAACGGCCAAGAAAGAAAAGAAAAAACATACCAGAGAGCGCTTCTGCTACTCTCATGAAATATGTACTACAAAATATTCAAAAACAAAATCAAAATGGCAAACATCCTATAGATGCATTCCTAGAAGGTTTGTCCCCTACTCTGAAGAAACGTCCTCCTTATTACCAGCACTTAGCGAAAAGAAGAATATTTACAGTGGTGCAAGAATTAGAAGGCCAAGCATTTTTCGCTTCCCAGTTTCAGCGTAATTCACCACAACCTGGTACATCTAGTAGCTCATGGGACAGTCTGTCGTTATAAGCACAAAGTTTAGAGGAACCAACTACAAGCCCACCTCCAGTTCTGCAGTCTACCGACATTAGGCCTCGTTCAGGCGGTACGATTTATCGCAATGCGCCGTGTCCGGTGCGACACCGTGGTTCTTGATTCAACATTGTTATATATGTAACCTTTCAGAAGTTCAACTACAACTTTTTGAGCACCACGGCCCATATCAACCCACCGTTGCCGCAAATGGAGCTTTTCACACTGCACTGCGCGGTGCCGTGACATCTCCACTTTCAGACCACACACACTCACACCAGTCACACACACACAGTCACACCAGTTACACACTCAGTCCAGTTACTGACTGTGAGTTAGACTTAACATGGAGGATTATCCTCATTTAACAGGAGGATTAGACCTAAATTTGTAATTTGTCGTATGTAATTTGATAGTTATATTTACCATCCTAGATAAATTTATGACTTTATTGCTTTATGTAAATTGAAAATAATGTGTATACATAAATAATAATCTTGTGTTACTATAATTTTACACAGTAGAGTTTATTATTTCAGTAGAGATAGATACTATCTATTAATTAGTTTATGTCTGTAAAATAAAAGTACAAAATTACTACATAACTACACTAATGTATTGCGTACCAGGGAATATACTCTATTAAGTTAACAAAGTACTTTTGAATTCATAATTAATTAATTTTGAAGTTACCTCTGATGATAATATTTATATTCATGTAATAAATGTGAATAACAAAATTATGTAGTCATTTTAACTCATTTAAATTTTAAATTAGTTAAACTACAATATAAAATAGAAAACCGAAAAATTTTCAAATGTCCGTTGAAATTTATGAACGTTAAATGTAAGTCTAAAGCAAGCAAGAAAAATCGAATACAGATTATCCTAAAACCGCTGAGAAATAACTAACTGAACGTTAAAAGTAAGTTTAAAGCAAGCAAGAAAAATCGAATACAGATTAACTTAAAATCGCTGAGAAATAACTTTTACACCTAAAAACTTCTAAGAATAGTTATCACGTGTAAAATTGCATATTTATATAACGATAAAAGTTTTTCAAAAAGAGATCATCAGGTCATTTCGACACCTCAGATCATTTCAAACGTCAACAACATATTTTTATAAGTAGTATGAAAACTTTCAAGTTTTAACGCTTTTATAAATTTGCTGCGCATACAGTTGTAGAAATTGCTGAGCCAGAAAAATTCTTGGCGAGTAGATTGGACACTTGAGATAGTAAGTCAGTAAGTCTTCAAAATTCTAAAATTGTGTTTATAATTCCATTTGACACATTCAGCACTCTACTGTGTTTAACTACATTGTGAAATAATCGTGCTCTAGATAAATAAAGAACGGAGAATAAACAACCAAGTAATTTTTAAAACCACTTATTTTAGAGTTACGGCGAGTCTTTCAGTTAGTGAAATAACATCTCTCATATTGGTATTATTTCTGAGAAATTGTCCCTCTACTTTATTCAACAGTTCATAAATTGAATAAAGCTGTGTTAGTGGTTATAATAGCAAACAGAAATAACACTGTTGCACAACAATATAGGCAATGTTTTCCGATTAGCGCGTTCAAGCTTATGAGAAAGAAATTTATTCCAATTGCTGCTAGGAAGAGATTTATTGTTGCACAGAGGCTACTACAGTATGTCAATAATAAAGAAAGAAAATTCTTAGACTCACTTGCTACGAACCATGTGGGTAGTCGAAAATTTCCAGCCCCTTGCGGTGAACGGTAATTGCCTGCGGCAACGGTACTCTCTTGTTATGCCTCTCACTGCTACTGTTGTAAATATATAGTAGTCTGACATGTTTATGTTGTGCAAATTCCAGGGTCTTTTTGAAGTATGTGTGTGTGTGTGTGTGTGTGTGTGTGTGTGTGTGTGTGTGTGTGTGTTACCGCAGTGGTATGATTTTGTGCAGTTATGTCTGTGGTCAACGACTCTACAGACTCTATACGCTTTGTATTTTAGTGTACAGTGTTTTGTACGTGTGTTTCAGCGTGTGATTATATGATTTCAACGTCTGTTTTTACTGTTTACTATGCTTGCTTGATATCTGTTGTCGTAAGCTTTTAAAAAATAATTTTTCCAGTGAGTGATAAAGAATCTCTCAATATTTCTGACATTTCTTATATGTCTGTTGATGTTAGTGGGGATGATACATCTGAATATAGTTTGTCAGTAGACAGCCCAAGTGAAGAGAGTGACACTGGTGATGCTGCCGTGTGCGATGCCCGTGTTTGGTGTAGGATTGATCCACAAAATCATCCCCTATCACCTTCACGCTTCTCATTTATTGGGGAATGCTAAAATAAATTCTGGAATAGACAAAGGTAGAAACACTTCTTTAGACTTTTTAAAATTAATTTTTGATGACAGTCTTCTTCAGTTGATCACAAATGAAACAAATAAATATTATGGCAGACAAAAAATCCACGCGATTTTCTCGTAAGTGTAAATGAAATGAGAGTATTCTTATATCTCATTATTTTGAAGAGCATTGTAAAAAAAATCTGGTTTATATTTCTATTGGACAAAAAATCCGCTTATATTTAGTCGATTCTTCTCCAAAACAATTTCTTACAATAGCTTTTTAGCAATAAAAATACATCCATTTTTCATTTGACGCTACAATTCATCAAAACTCAAAACTACATAAAATTTTCCCAGGTGTTGTTGTATACCCGTTCAAAAATTTCAACTTTTTGTTACTCTAAGGAGAGATAACAATTGATGAGAGTCTTCTTTTGTACAAAGGCGGACTCAGCTGGATTCTATATAGGTTGTGATATCTCATATTGATTGGGTTCTAACCTAACGAAATTTAGACGCATCTGTGAAAAGATTCATAGGTTCCTGGAAAATAAAACAGGAAAGGATAATCGAATTAAATTTTTCAAATCTGTGGCTGTCCCCACATTCCTGTATGCCAGTGAGATATGAATTCTTCGTAAAAGGAACATACAGAGGATTCAGACAGCTGAAAGGAAATTTCTAAGAAGGACACAAGGTTGTTCTCTCCTGGATCAGAAAAGAACGGGGATATTAGAAGCGAATCAAACATTGTATTGTTGCACCAGAAGATAGAAGACCACAGAAGAATATGGTGTGAACACTTGAACCGCATACCTGATATCCGTCTACCCGCGGCTCCCTTAGGTTATCACCCTTCTGGGAAGAGAGGTGTCGGTAGACCGAGGAGAAGATGGGTTCCGCAACAGGTCCTTGGAGTGGTGATGGTGATGATAATGATTAATAAAATTTGTAAATTGCTCAAGTTACTATTAATAATTTTTTGTTTGTATAACATGAAACATTTTCATTTCCTCAACTTGTATTTATTTTAAAAAATTTGGTTTTGTGTTAAGAAATGGGTTAAATCTGTAACTCATTCATACCTAGTGTTTTGAATTCCAAGTCACGATTTTTAATTATATATTGAATTAAATTATAATAGTATATCACCTTCCATTCTTCTCTTTTCGAAATATATTTCACTTACAAAATAACCACTTTACCAATAATGATTGCCAGAAAGATAAAATATCCAAGTTACAAGTTGTTATCCCGACATTCGAAGGGTAGGTCTATATGAATAAGTCTACAACATAACCTATACCGAGAAATTTGTAACACAAACTAATATTATTAACAGTTGGTGCCAATACTTTTCCCACCAGGCAGTGAACCAGTCAGATACAACTCTTTACTGGAGGATCTACCTACGACCAACAAAGGATGTCAGAGGCTCCAAAGTTGTAAAGATAAAAACTTGATTATGCTCCACAGTACTTACTTATTAATTAGTTAATTCATTTACAGAAAGAAATAAGGTTGTATAATATTCTATGGACTACAGGGACTACGGTAAAGGTTATATTGATAGACTTGCGAGTTTGGTAACTAATAAATTATTTTTGACGAAGTAGGTACAAAATGGAAGTTACTGACACCTTAAAATTAAGTACACATTCTATACATATTTTTAAAAACTGAAACTAAAAAAAAAAATGTATACATTCACAGGTACACTCTACATTTTTTGTGAAAGTGTTTTGCATGAAAACTATTATTATGACCCAGTCTTTATTATGCCTCCAGAGCTGCTTCCTCGAGTAAACGCCTAAACATGAAGAGCAGGGCAAATACTTGTCGGGATCAATAGCTCCTGAGGGGATTTTCATTGGTTTTGAAAATCTATATAGCCTACGCTTTCTAAAAATTACCTTTGTTTCGTAACAATGTCAGCAACTTCTTACGGTCATTACTGAGTTTTGGCTTTGACAGTATTTGTTGGAAGTCGATCTCCAGTTCATGGTTCCGAATGACGCTAAAAGCACGCTCATCATCAGGATCTTCACGTAATGTAGAAGCTGCTGAGTTACCAGTAGTGACCAAATAAGTTTTAAGTTTCTTTAAATCAGATGCTAGTGGCACTAGAGAGACCTTGTTCCAAGTCTTCACATTGAGATCGTCGGCAGCCTGGCTGGATACATCGTATCTCCAGTTAGTTTCAATCAAATGCATTAAAGCCTTTAAGTTTGCTTCAACCTCTTCCGAGTGCAGATTGGGAATGATAGCCATCTTCTTCAGACCGAAATTAATGGCTATCACACAACAATTCTTTAGCGCAGTGCTAATATTCATTGCATAGGTTGGAGATTTATACACACATTTTTGACGTAGCTTCAACTATAGTGTCGTAATATTGTGGCTGTAGAGCTGAAAAGAGATCAGTAATGGATGAGTTCAAGGTTCGAAGTGTAAGTAATAATTTAGCAAGTTCTCCCATTTTCCGAGAAGTTACGTTGATGAATTGATTTCTTCTGTGGATTTTTAAGTACCGGGCACCATAAGCACATATGAGTCTGTCGGTTTTGGCCATCTGCCCTCATCCGTGGAAAAACTTTCTCTTTTAGTGGCTGATCATATTGATAGTTACGTAATAACAGAGTTTGACCATCAACTTGGTGACTCTTACTTCTACTACTTGCTACCTGAACGCATTTCTTGCGATGCCTCAACAGCTGCTTCCTCGAGTAAAAGCCTAAACATGAAGAGGAGGGCAAATACTTGTCGGAATCAATAACCTGAGGGCATTTTCATTGGTTTTGGCATCTATTTACGTTTTCTAAAAAATTACCTTTGTTTCGTAACAATGTCAGCAGTTTCTTACGGTCATTACTGAGTTTTGGCTTTGACAATATTTGTTGTACATCGATCTCCAGTTTATGGTTACGGATGACGTGTCGAGAAAAATTAGTTACTGCAGTCTCGCAGTAGATACAGAAGTTCCTTTGTCTTATCCGCTTTTTACCCATGGTAGTGGAGGGCTTCTTGAGAGGTTCTCTAGAATGACCATAAAAAAATGTTACATATTCACCGGTACACTTTATTTTTTTTTGTGTAAGTGTTTTGCACGAAAACGTTTATCTTGAGCCAATCTTTGTTATTCATTATTTTAGGATGGGCACTGATTAATTGTTCGCATTCAAATCTCTTCGGTGCGGTTTTGTTAGCTATGTGGTTTTAAAAAAATTGTTTTTACAATATTATTTTTGCTCATCGGTCCACGGTGTAAGGACGCGTTTAGGTCCCGATTTTTCAGCTGGCTGAGAATGTGGAACCCGTTTTCCACATGGTTTAACAGCAGTTGATGCATCTTAGGTGCCATGCCTTGTGTGTAATAATGTTGACTGTTCGGGATTAGTTCAGGTTCAGTATTGGATGTGATACTTTCGTAATGTTCCGTTGTTTCTTCATCGACCTCTTCGTCTGGTAGATGTTCTATAACTTCGTTTAAATCGAGGACTATTTCATCTAAAGTGTTGCCTTTATATTCCCCCGCTTCGCCTCTCTCCATCAACACGAGGAGTTTCGAAAGTTTAGCCGTTTGAAAAACATCGGCTGGTAGTCGGTATGAGCCGAAATGTATTTGCATGGAGTGATCCATAAATTTAGCGAGCTGCTCTACATCGGAGTTATTCATGTTTAACATCTGTGTTAATGTTGCTAAATGTTTTCTGAGTCTAGTGCAAGTGATAGCTTGTGGATTTTTAGCTTCACATTTCTTGGCATACTTTTGAACAACTTTATAGCCACACAGTGGAATACTGGATCGCGGCTTCGCAAATAAATAAGCGTTTACACTTGAAATAAAGTAAGAAAGAACTTGTAATAATAGTTGTATATGATCCTGAATATCTGCGCTGAACAGCACGGGTACCCCACGGTTCCTTTTTCCTTTTATTACTACGCGTTTGAATCGATCCATTAGAATCTTTTCTGTCGGACTAATGGATTCTAAGATTTCTTCGTATCCTTCACGTGGCTGGTTCCCACAACTTTCGTACACGTGCAGAGGTAACCTTTGCAGTTCACCTGGCCGTCTCCTGTTTAGTAATATTATCCTACAGTACACAGTTTCCTCTAGTTTCATGAAAGCGCGCTCATCATCAGGATTTTCACGTAATGTAGAAGCTGCTGAGTTACCAGTAGTGACCAAATAGGTTTTAAGTTTCTTTAAATCAGATGCTAGTGGCACTAGAGAGACCTTGTTCCAAGTCTTCACATTGAGATCGTCGGCAGCCTGGCTGGATACATCGTATCTCCAGTTAGTTTCAATCAAATGCATTAAAGTCTTTAAGTTTGCTTCAACCTCTTCCGAGTGCACATTGGGAATGATAGCCTTCTTCTTCAGAGCGAAATTGATGGCTATCACACAACAATTCTTTAGCGCAGTGCTAATATTCATTGCGTAGGTTGGAGATTTATACACACATTTTTGACGTAGCTTCAACTATAGTGTCGTAATGTTGTGGCTGTAGAGCTGAAAAGAGATCAGTAATGGATGAGTTCAAGGTTCGAAGTGTAAGTAATAATTTAGCAAGTTCTCCCATTTTCCGAGAAGTTACGTTGATGAATTGATTTCTTCTGTGGATTTTTAAGTACCGGGCACCATAAGCACATATGAGTCTGTCGGTTTTGGCTACCAGTGATAGATATGGTATCTGCCCTCATCCGTGGAAAAACTTTCTCTTTTAGTTGCTGATTATATTGATAGTTACGTAATAACAGAGTTTGACCATCAACTTGGTGACTCTTACTTCTACTACTTTCTACCTGAACGCATTTCTTGCGATGCCTCAACAGCTGCTTACTCGAGTAAAAGCCTAAACATGGAGAGGAGGGCAAATACTTGTCGGAATCAATAGGACCTGAGAGCATTTTCATTGGTTTTGGCATCTATTTACGTTTTCTAAAAAATTACCTTTGTTTCGTAACAATGTCAGCAGTTTCTTACGGTCATTACTGAGTTTTGGCTTTGACAATATTTGTTGTACATCGATCTCCAGTTTATGGTTACGGATGACGTGTCGAGAAAAATTAGTTACTGCAGTCTCGCAGTAGATACAGAAGTTCTTTTGTCTTTTCCGCTTTTTACCTACGGAATTGGAGTTCTTGTCGAGAGGTTCTCTACAATCTTTAGAATGAGTTTCTAAGATGCTGTCCTCAACCACAGTGTTTCTATATAGAGATGTAACTGTCGGCACCATTTGGTTTTTTTCTTTGGAGCAAGTGGGAGGCTAATTAGCAAACTGTGATACATCACTGCTGTCTTCATCGGTTCTATGGTTGCTAAAATCCTTGTCAAAATTTATAGAAGTGTTTTCTGCAACTGCTGGAGATTTATTTCCAATCGGGGTCACCTAAAACCAACGAAACAAACACTTTTTACTTCGTCTGCTTATTCATTATCGTTATCATTATCGAGTGCTAATGTTATTGTGTTATCTTTTTAATATTTGTTTGCAAAGCAGGGAGTGAAGCTTTGCAGATACCACTATTTTTAAGTTTATTGTCTGTATGACACTCTGATAATTTATCATAATGCCGGCCGAACACATAAAAACCCGATGCTCCTAATTGGTAAGTCAACAAAACCTCCGTATTTAAAAATGCTAAAATCTCGTTGAATTACAAAAATTATTGAAAGGCGTGGATGAACACCGAAGTGTCTGTCGACTAGTATGACAGCGCCTTCATACCCGAAGTGAAGAAATTTCGCAAAAATATCGGCAAAGGAAACTGTTGGTCGCTCTTAATGCACAGGTACATCCTTTCATGGAACTGTTGGAGCGAAGAATTGGTTTACTCACTGTAAAAACGTATAAATGTAACGAAAGAAACATTAGCGATAGCATGTAATTTACAAAAAGAGATGTTAGCCTAACAAGATTTTGACAGTAGAAACTATATTAGGATTAAGAGATCAAGGTACTTATACCGACAGACCAAAATGTTTTAACTGTAATAAAATAGCACAAAAAAAACTAAAGACTGTTATATACTAAACCAAAAGTAACAAATACTAGAATACACAAACACTAAATTACAAATAGTAAAATGTTTCATTTGTAATAAGTTGGGCCACGTGCCCAAAGAATGTAGAACTAAAATAAAAAAACCACTTAACTTTGCCCAACGCGATAAAGAAATTAGACAAGGAAACAACAATCGCCTACCTTTAGAGAGTCGTACAGGCAGGCCAGCAAACGAATACAAATCGGCTTAATAAATCCACCTAACAATGAATATACTATGATTGCTGTAGAGAAAACAATAAAACCAACGGTGTCAATGATGTTAAGGACCGGACAAGAAATTTGTTTAATATAAAACTTAGTTGCTTTCAAAACGAAACGTTCGTAGATGATAGTCATCTAATAGAATTACAAGGTATTCATGATCAAGTGATAAACACGCTGGGTAAGACAATATTAACGATAAACTTCGGAAGCCTAATAAAGGAATTTTTTTCGTGTTGTTCCTAAGGAAATTAAACTAAGAGCCGATAAGTTAATGGGAAGAAATTTATTGTCAGAAATAAAAGTTAACATCGATTATGGTGATAGAATTTAAGAATCGGGTTGAATAAAATACCGTTAACTAGCCCCGATGTAAACTTTCACCTCGGACCGGAGCACACAAAAACACTAAATACTAAATACATTACTAAAATCGTAATGAAAATAGCCCATACTAAATCCCATGTTCCATTAATGAATACTACGAACCATGAAGTAATTGCTAGTAACATACATTGCACCCTGCGAAGTATTGAAGAATATGTAAAGCTAATCAATCAAAATAAAGTAGTAAAACACTTAAAAATAGATCACTTGCGGAAGAAAGAAAAACAACCAATAAGTAATCTTTGCGACGAGTGTAGAGATATATTTTATTTGCTAGCGGATAAATTAACCGGGACCACTAGAGTAAAACACGAAATAACCCCTATTACAAAATACCACCCACCTATGGACGTACGACCGTATAGAATTCCACAAACTCTAAAACCAGAGGTAGATCGACAGGTACAGAAAATGCTAGATGAAGAAATTATAAGACATGGTACAAGTCTCTATAGCGCACCTATAGTAGTAGTTTCAAAAAAAATTAGACAATGGTGGAAAGAGAAAGTGGCGTTAGCTGTTGATTTCGTGATTTCAGAAAAATTAATGATGTTACGATTGGACACTCTTATCCGTTACCTAATATCACGGAAATATTAGACCAGCTAGGGAACTCGAAATATTACACATTAGATTGAGCATCCGGGTATCATCAGATACAAGTGAAGGAAGACCGACAACCAACCGCTTTTAGCACTAGCCACGGATACTTAGAATTTAACCGAATTCCCTTTGGTTTAAAAAGAACTTCTGCCATTTTTCAAAGACTTATGAATGCTGTATTAACAGGTTTAATCGGAAAAGTTTGTTTTGTCAAATTAGATCACATAGTGAGTCATAGTATGGCTGTAGAAGAACACTTAACGAAAATTAACCAAGGTGTTGAATCGCTTAAGAGAACATAAGTTACTGTTACAACCTGACAAGTGTAATTTCTTCATCAGACTTATAAATTACTTAGGACATATTATTAACAAAAATGGAGTAAGACCCGATCCAGATAAAATTAAAGTAGTATTAAAATTTCCACTACACCAAACCAAAACAAATTAAGTCTTACTTAGGACTAGTAGGATCTATCGGCGATTCATACCAAATTTTGCAGTCATAGAAAAACCACTAAACAATTTATTAAGAAAAGAAAGACTATTATTTATTTAGGATAACGAACAAACCGCACATTCGAAAAATTGAAAAAATAGTAACGGAAGCACCCGTATTACAATATCCTGATTTCACCAGAGAGTTTTTTAACTACTGACGCCAGTAAAGTCGCAATTGGTGCAATCTTATCTCAAGAGGTCATTGGACAAGATAGACCGATTGATTTTGCTAGTCGCACTTTAAATAAAGCTGAGTCTAACTATAGGACCACGGAACAAGAATTATTAGCAATTGTGTGGGCTAACAAGTACTTTAAACCATATCTGTATGGCCGAAGATTTAAAATTGTAACTAATCATAAACCACTGTGATGGTTATTTAATGTAAAAGACCCAGGGAGTCGTTTAATCAAATGGCGACTAAAATTAGAAGGATACGATTATGAGATAATATATAAAGCTGGAACATTAAATGTCAATTCTGTCGCGTTAATTAGCGTACAAATAGAACGAGTTACGGGATTTGAAAAGGAAGAACCTGAACAGATAAAATCTATTGTTTTAAATGATTTAGAGACAAAGTTGGAAATTATAAGCATGTAGTAAGTAAAGAAAAGGACCGATTACAGATATTAAGAAATTCAAACGACCTTGGATAGTACCTCATAAGATAATAGAAAAAGTGACTGACTATTGTAACTATTGTATACGAAAAGGTAGAAAACGATATGTGACACATGTAAATAGACTGAAACCATTCAGTCTCCGAACATTGGCCTAAAACGGTTGGTATTATGTTTGAGACGCGCACTATGAGTTGGAGTAGTCGAGTCTGACCTGTTTTTGGATTCGCATTAACAATGCTATTCGTAAACGCCAGAGGAAAGGAATTAGTGAAGTTAGAACCAATACTAGACTTCCCAGGTATGTACTTCGTACCGGAATATTGGTTTACAATCAGCAGTAAAACTTGGACCATGTTATATAATATCCCATTATCACCAATAGATCAGAGGATGGAATTAAAAGAGGACATCTGGAAATGTTGAGGTATGGGTGAAAAATAATTAATAATTTGAGTACAGGAGCAAACACACGCTTTATTGAAGAACAGTTTAGTAGCAAGTATACATAAAACGGACACACGAAATACACATTACAAAAGCAGATTTAAAACTGAACTAACTGGTCGAGTGCATCTCTGTTTATATAGAAAAAAGCTTCCAGATTTTTCCTTTTATTTAAAACTTCCAGAACATTACTTTTGTAGACTTCTCACAGTAAACAAGCATGTGTGTGGGCTGAGGCCCCGCCCAGGTAGCTAGACCTCCCACCGCACAATACAAACTTTCACTCTACAATAACAGGTATACTTACTTAAAATAGAATGCAGAGTTTTCTAGTATATTCTCAACACCCTCCCTAAAACTCTGCATTCTCACAATCACATTAATTTTTAAAAAATTCATTTTTACTCTTAAGTCCAAGTTTAGATCTTAAATAAACAAATTTTGGTTTTGACAAAGCTTTCGTAAGTATATCAGCAACTTGTTCATCACTTTTAACATAATGTACATCAATTTCTCCATTTTGAAAACAATCACGTACATAATTATATTTCACATCAATATGTTTTGTCCTTTGATGGAATTCAGGATTACTTATAAGTTTTAATGCACTCATATTATCTATATATAAATCATATTTATCAGTCTTACAATCGCATTCATTAAATAACTTCTTTAACCACATTATTTCAGTTGTTGCTAATGCTGCACTTACAAATTCTGACTCGGTTGTTGATAATGATACAGATTGTTGCTTCTTACTTCGCCAAATAATTGCAGCATTTGCATACATACAAGCTACGCCAGAAGTTGATTTACGTGTAACTGTATCGCTAGCATAATCAGCATCACTATAAGCTTTAAAGTTGCCATCCTTACAATATAGTAATCCAAAATCAATCGTACCTTTTAGATAACGTAAAATTCGTTTAACAATTGACCAATGAGCTACACTTGGTTTGTCTAAAACTCTAGATACAACATTTACAGCAAAACTTATGTCCGGACGACTTACAATTTGCAAAAAGATCAAATTGCCGACAGCTTCACGATAAGGTACATTACTTACAATAGTTTTTGATAAATATTCATCATGATTACAATCAATTGGCGTGGATACAATATTAGCTTCTGACATATTAAACTTTTCTAAGATTTTGTTAATATAAGTAATTTGATGAATGAAAACAGACCCATCATTCAATCTACAAATTTCCATTCCAAGATAATTAGTAACTTCTTTAGTACTAGTAATTTTAAATTTTTTACTCAAATCATTCAACAATTTATCAATCAAACTTTCATTTGAAGCTGCAATAAGTCCATCATCAACATAAATTGCTAACAAGATCTTATTATTATTATTGTTATATATGTATAAACATGGGTCACCCGTACTTTGATAAAAATCTAAATTTACAAAAAAATTAGTGAAGTGCTCAGTCCAGCATCTTGGTGCTTGTTTTAAGCCGTATAAACTTTTCATTAATTTACATACGCGTGAGCTTCCATCATCAAAACCTTCAGGTTGTTTCATATATATATCTTCCTTTAAGTCACCGTATAAAAAAGCCGTTTTTATATCAAATTTACCGATATGTAAATTTTCACGAGCAGAAATACTAAGTATCAATCTTATTGTATCAAAGCGAACAACCGGACTAAAAGTTTCTTTATAATCTATATCTTTCTGTTGCGAATAACCTTTAATAACCAACCGCGCTTTATAACGTTCTGTACCATCTGGATTGAGCTTCTTCACAAAAACCCAACGATTGTTAATCACCTTTTTATCTTTTGGCTTTTCCACTAATACCCATGTCTTATTTTCATACAAAGAGTTCATTTCGTTCTGCATTGCAGCTTGCCAACTATCTTTTTCTTTACTTGTAATTGCTTCGTTATAATTAGATGGTAACTTTTCAGCAATAAACGTGATCGGACATCCATAATATTCTGTAGGTTTTAATTTTGTTCTATCGCGCAATTGTCGTCCAGTTTGATTGTTATCGCTATTTGAAGATTGTAAAGGTTCTCTTTCTTCAAACTCATTTGATTCATTTTTAAGTAAAAGTTCATTATTTTTAGGAGTTATAATTTCATTTTCTTCAGTTTCTTTATTATTATTGTTCAAAGAATTCAAAATAATTGAATCAGCTAATACTCTTTCAGGTTTAAAAAGTACATCTCTACTTATAATGACATCTCGCACTTCCGGAACATATACACGATAAGCTTTACAATCCTCATGATATCCGACCAGATAACCTCTCATCGATATTTTATCAAGTTTCTTACGCCTTTCTTTTGATATATGTACATAACACATGGTTCCAAATATTTTAAATCTATCAACAGTAGCTGTTTTTCCATTCCATAACTCATAAGGAGTTTTATTATTTTGTTTTGTTTGGCCTGTTCTATTAATTACATGTACAGCAGTATTCATTGCTTCTGCCCATAAGAATAGAGGTAAGTTTGAATTTGAATATAACATTGATCGAGCAGCCTCTACAATGATTCGGTTATCGCGCTCTGCAATTGAATTTTGTTCGGGCGTATATGGAACATTAATCGAATATTTTATACCTTTACTATTTAAAAAAGAGATCACAGCTTTATTATCGTATTCTTTACCACCATCAAAATGAATTTCTTTAATATTTGTTGCAAATTGATTCTCAACCCCGATACAAAATGATTTTAGTTTTTCTATTACTTCAGATTTTTCTCGAATAAAATGAATTTCTCTATAACTTGAAAAATCGTCTTTAAAAGAAACAAAATATAACTTTCTACCGAGAGACTCTACTTCCATAGGACCACAAACGTCAGTATAAATTATTTCGCGAGTTTTAGTGGCACGATCGATCTTTTTGTGAAAAGGCAATCTATGATTTTTGCCATAAGCGCAACCTTCACAAAAGAAATTTTCATCCGTAAATTTTATATTTAGATTTTTCAAAAAATTCTTCACATGTTTTACATTTTGATGGCAAAGTCTTTCGTGCCATAATTGTAAAACATTACCGTTGGAAATGCTCGATCTACTCTTTTGTTCTACCACGTTACATTCTTTTGGAATTAAAGTTTGAATGTCTAATTTTAGCAAACTACCAGGCTCATATTCGGAACCAGTTACAAGAATTTCATTACCATGCTTTAAAGTACATCTCGAGCATTATGTGTTATTTCATAATCTATACCCCTTTTACCCGCATATTTAACAGAAAAGAGATTATACATTGAATCAGGAACATATAATACATTATAGATAGTACCTTCTACTCGTTCACTATTTTTATAAGTTTCAAAGTCAATATTACCTTTACCATATGCAGACATTGTCATACCGTTGCCCATTCTTACACTGACTGGTGTTGTATATTCTTCGAACGTTCAAAACCATTCTCGATGCTTCGACATATGATCCGTCGCACCCGAATCCACAATCCAGAAATCATCCCGATTGCCACAGCTGCCTTTGTCACCTATTAGTGCTATCCTCGATGTTGATTTCTTCTGTCCAGAAGACGAGTTACTTCTTTCTTGATTATTCGACCATCTTCGCTGTCCATTATTCTTATTCATGAAGCAATTGTTACTTTTATGACCTTTTCTTTTGCACGTATAACACCTGAAGCAGTCCCTTTTTAAATGACCTTGTCTTCCACAATTATAACACTGCTCTTGTTTCAAATTATTCTTCTCATATTTATAAGAGTCATTCTTCTGTTCTTTATGACCGATTTTCAGATTAGCTAGCAACGCTGTCGTCTCTTCGTGTACTTCCTTTTGCTCTTGTAATCTAAATTCTTCTGCCATCAAGCGCTCAGTCAAATTTTCGAGATTCTTCTTATCGTCAGATACCGAATCCCAAGCACTGTGAAAATGATTAAACTTTTGTGGCAAAGATGTTAAAACACGAGTCATCACCATAGTCTTTTCAATTTTTCCCCCGAGATTTTTCATTTTTCTAGCCAACTGTTCTATTTTTGAAATATTATACGTAACACTTTCACTCTCTGTCCACTTAAACTCAAAAAATTGTTTTTGAATCATCGACAGATTTTCATCAGATTTTAGATCATATGCTGTATTCAATTTGTCCCACATCTCCTTGGCAGTAGAACAACCCATTATAAGTTCGAGAGGCTTTCTCTCCACTGTTGTAACAATTAACTTTCTGGCAATTTTGTCCGCCTTCTTGAACTTTTCCAACAACGCGTCACGATCTTCTGCACCTGCAGCTGGCTCGGCTAATCTTCCTTCGCAAACATCCAGCACATCATCATCCTCTTCCATCAATGTGCGTACTACGAAGCGCCATTGATGCCAATTATCTTTGTCTCGAAGTTTTTCAATTTTTATATTCGGTTCCATTTTTGCACAAATATTTTATACTTGCACTCCAATTACACACTGCACTCCGATTTTAAAATGCCACTGGGCCCATAACCTGTTGAGGTATGGGTAAAAATAATTAATAATTTGAGTACAGGAGCAAACACACGCTTCATTGAAGAACAGTTTAGTAGCAAGTATACATAAAAAGGACACACGAAATACACATTACAAAAGCAGATTTAAAACTGAACTGAACTGGTCGAGTGCATCTCTGTTTATACAGAAAAAAGCTTCCAGATTTTTCCTTTTATTTAAAACTTCCAGAACATTACTTTTGTAGACTTCTCACAGTAAACAAGCATGTGTGTGGGCTGAGGCCCCGCCCAGGTAGCTAGACCTCCCACCGCACAATACAAACTTTCACTCTACAATAACAGGTATACTTACTTAAAATAGAATGCAGAGTTTTCTAGTATATTCTCAACAATTAAAATAAAAAAATAGCATATTTTTCCATGGATGGATCTGTATGGAAGCAAATTCTATTACTTAACACTTGTACGTTTACAATATAATAGTCAATTATACCAAAACTTTCAGATCCTGGTCACAACTTCCCGAAACGACATTCTGTAAAGTCTTATAAACAACTTTCCTGTAAACGGTCTCCTTAAATTTTCTAAGTGCCAATAATACAACAGAAAAATTTTGTAGACTATTCTCTAAACCGTAATATTACACTGATGCTATAAACACATCTTTTTAATTGATTTAGTTACGGAAAGTTAATAGATGCAATAAACAGTTTTATTTCCTTCAAAGTATTTTTTTTTTGGAAGCCACACACTTACGGATAGGTTGTTCCCATTGATTGAAACAGTGATGGAAGTCTTAAACTGTTAATTCCTTTAGCTGGTCTGTCAAAATTTTATGCATGTTCTCCACACTTCCAAAATGGCGGCCTCGGATTTAAACTTTGATTTTTGGAAATAGGAAATAATCACATGGACTAAGATCAGAGAAGTAAGGGGCAAGAGTACCACCAGTAATGCCCTTCTTGACCAAATAATCGTTCACAGAAAGTGCGGTGTGACATGGAGCGTTATCATGATGAAGCATCCAAGAGTCAACAATCTCCGGCCGGACATGAATGGCCTTTTTTCTGAGCCTCTCTCAAGAATCTGACGATAGTAAGTTTGGTTGACTTTCTATCCGTAAGAAAGAAATTCCTTATGCACAATACCTTGAATGTTGAAAAAGTAATGAGCGTTGACTTGATCTTGGATTTGGTCTTTCTAGCTTTTTTTGGGCGTGGCGAGTGGCGAGTCGAGTGTCACGTTTCACTTTACCGTTTTGTTTCTCGATTATACTAAAAAATCCACGATTCATCACGTGTTATGACATTTAAAAAAAATCTGTGTCACTTTCAATGCCCCAAAGAGGTCAACACACACATTTTTTCGGTTGTCCTTCTGTTCCTGAGTGAGATTTTTTGGAACCATTTTTGCGCAGATTTTGCGCATTTTGAAATCATCCGTCAAAATTTCCTGAACTGTCTGGTGATTTAAATTTAGTTTATAAGCAATCATTCTCACCGTCAAACGACGATCAGACTTGATGAGATCTCTCACTTTCAACACATTTTCGTCAGTTCGTGTTGTGCTTGGTCGTCCAGAAGGGTGTTTCATGGCCATCCAAAAATGCTTTCTGCCACCTAAAAATCTAAGCCCAGGACATGGCTTCATCTCTGTAAGCTTGGTAAGACTTGTTAAATGTTTCTGTTGGACTATCTTGGAGTCTTAAACAAAATTTGATTGCATAACGCTGTTTAATATTACTAAGCTCTATTTTTGTGACATGAGAGAAAAAGAACACTTACAAAAACTATGTCACAGCCAAATCTGTTAAAGTTCTTAACATTTTTAAATACGTAGGATTTGTTGACATACCAAATAGGAGCATCGGGATTTTATGACTTCCGCCTGCATTATGATAAATTACCAGAGTGATCCGTTCCTTATTCATTTTATACTCTGTGGCCAAATATTCGTTCAGATGCCAACGTGTTAGATGGTACAAAGTTCCTAAACAATACCCGCTTCGTCCCCATTGAACACAAGGTCTAAATCGTATCTATCTGTTTTTAAGAATTTCTGCGAAATTGTTGACGAAAGAGTAATTTTTCGATATGCACTTTCGTCCCCACTGTGCCTACTGTCTACATTGTATGCAAATTGCATCAACGACTCGGAATTCTTATTTGTGTCTGAAATGATGAAGATTCATTTGCCGTACCGCTTACCTAAAAGACGAGCGGATTTGTCCATTTTATTACAATTTGTACAGCTGAAGACTTTACAATATCCAGTTTATTTTTAAAAGAGGCAAAACTTACTTTCTTTTTGGTATTCTCAAGACAAAATGTCAAACGCGTGAAACCAGACAGACCAAGTCAAAAAATGGACGACCTAATGTGCAAAAAACGACACGTTTCCTGTACACTGAGACGTTTAGAGGCCCGGATTTAGGTGTCTTGCCGCCCCTAGGCACTATCGTTAGCCCCCCCCCCCCAGAAGTAACTTTTATATATTCAATTCTCCTTGACTGCTGAAAATAGTCATTTCAACTATCTCTATTGCAAATATCCTATTTGATCTTAAATCTAAAAGGTAAATGTGATGGAATTGTGAAAAAGACTACATTTTATTAACTTTCATTAACATTTATTTACGTGTACACTTTAGGACAAGAATTTCAATGGAGTGTCCAGACCTGTATACACGACCGTGCTACGCTCCGACCACCGCTATTCATAGGCCCAGTGTCAATACTGTGTTATTCAATGATATAATTAAAGGTTATTTCAAAAACATTTTCTTCAATTTGGCCATAATGCTAGTGTCCAATACAAATACTGAATTAAAAACCGAAAACATGAAATTTTAACAAATAATTGTTCACCTCGTGCCGCCCCCCTGAGCCTGCCAACCCTAGGCACGTGGCTAGTGTGCCTAGAGGGAAATCCGGGCTGGACGTTTATGATAAGCACTTGAGGAAAGCGAAGGAGAGATTGATCAACTGAATGTGATAGACCATTGCTGTTACTAATGTTGTGATCACAAGCTGATAGCCGCAGTTGTTTGTCGGAACAAAATATAAATAAAAATTTCTTATCGGGAAGGTTTGCAAGTATAAAGAGACAACAGATGAAAAGCAACTGTAAAGATAAATTTAGCTCAACAATATCTCTACATTGTAGCTCAACAATATCTCTACACTATCTTGGAAATCGAAACAAAAGCTAATTTTGGCACTGCTAAGCCCTGATAGTGGTGTGACAATGCCGACAATAAAATACATATAATAATTTTATAAACATTATATAACTTCAAAATGCCTGCTGATATGAACTTGGCATCTTTATTGACGAATAGTCAACGAGCGTTGGCATTCCCATTCAGCATAAACGACAGCGGCGGCTCTCATGATATGACAAAGATTAAGAGTAATACAGGGTCAGTATCGTCTATGATACTCCCCGTTTAAAAAGAATGACAGTAGGCATTAAAACAACTGTTATTATGGAAAATAAATTTTTTCTGGCATTTGTGTAGTCAGACTGTTACGAAGTTTCTGCACATCAATTGATCCGTTCCACTGAAACCGATAAGTTGCGATTGATGGATACTAACTTACTGTGGACTTGAAACAGTAATCTTATCTTACTAACGCCGGAACCGATTAATGCACAGTGTCAGGTTCGAAAACTGCTACACAATTAAGAGCTCATTGTGACATCAAATGCTTCCGAATATTAGGCTAACATTCTGACTGAACGAGTTGTGTGTGCGTGCGCGTGCGTGTGTTTGTGTGTATCTACATCGTTTTTTATGAGTAACGTTTTAAACATTCTTTCGTTCGTTCCATTTAACTATATAATCTTTTCGGCGTAGTTTTCAATGTATTGTATTTTCAAAAACCTTCCCTCTTTCTTTCAGTAATTATAACACAAAAATAACATATAAAAACACCCTCTCATCAAGACCTATCACTGTCTATGGACACGCGCACTCACCCTTCTCAGTTCATTACCCTTATTTCAAAAACATTCCTTGTGCGTGACCTTGACAATAGTCGATGTTAGGACTGGATGAAAGGGTGTTTTCACATAACGTTAGAATTATTAAACCGAAAGGGGAAGGTTTTGACATCATAATACATAGAAAATTATGCCTAAAAGCATCCTATATTTAAAATAAAGATTGAAAGAGATTTTAAAACGTTACATATAGGAAAGAATTTTCACATACACACACAATGTACACACAATGTGAAAATACCTACATGCTTGAATGAACCGCCAGTTACTAAACAGCCACAAAGGGCATTTAGTAGGGTTACCTCAGTAGGACTGGTTGAAAGGGTGTTTTCACATGTTTATATTAGCATTATTGAAAGAAAAAGGAAAGGTTTTGACAATGTATTGCATACCAAACTACGCCGAAAGGGATCGTATAGTTACAGCAATGAATAAAATAGGTTTTAAAATGTTACGTACAGGAAAGTCTTTTCACACACACACACACACACACACACACACACACACACACACACACACACACACACACACACACACACACACACACACACACACACACACACACACACACACACACACACACACACACACACACACACACACACACACACACACACACACACACACACACACACACACACACACACACACACACACACACACACACACACACACACACACACACACACACACACACACACACACACACACACACACACACACACACACACACACACACACATACACACACACACACACACACATTGTACTAGGACAGAAGTGTGAAAATACTGACACGGTTGACTGAACCCGCCAGTTGCTTAATAACCAGACAGAGCATTTACCTTGAAGCTGTTTGCGAAAACGAGTAGGCCCTGCTCGGTTTGTTGGGTTTGAGAGATGTGTCATTTCATTATTGTGTATTTCCGATTTGAGTATAAGCTGTGAAGCTTGGCGTAGGTTGTGTAGAGTTTCTATAGTGTTATTTCTGTTTGTGATTATAACGACTAACACACCTTTATTCATTACAAAAAGATACACTCAAAAATATTGACATAACCTGTACCTATTACTATACATTTTCACCTACCAAAAAGTTATCAAAGGTCGTTTGGCCTAAACACCTCTAACATCTTGACATTGAATCATATGCCGACTGGAAATCCACAAAGAGATGGTGAGTGGCCACTCCATATTTCAACGTATTTTCCAGGATTTGCCTTAGTGTAAATATTTGGTCTGTTGTTGACCTATTCCTAGTGAATCCACATTGTTGTTCTTTTATGTTTTCCTCAGCGTAGGGAACCAGCCTAGAAAATATGATTTTGGACAATACCTTATATGCTGTATTAAGTAGAGAGATGCGCCTATAATTTTTACATATGAGCGGATCACCCTTTTTATGTATTAAACACACCACCCCATTGTTCCACTCATCAGGCATTACCTCCTCCAGCCATATTCGCTCTATGAGATGGGCAAATTCCTTTATGAAATCTCCTCCTGTGCTCTTTAATAGTTCCCCTGGTAAACCATCGGAACCTGCTGCCTTGTTATTTTTAAGCTTTTCTAGAGCTTCATACACCTCGTCATAGAATGGCACCAACTCCTCTCTATCATCCTCGAATTCTCCTGCTTCCTCTTCATCCTCAGGTGCCTCCATCGAAGCCTCCCCAACTGAGCCTAGCAACTCTTCGAAGTGTTCTGTCCATCTCCTGATTACACCAGCAGTATCACTCACAAGGCCACTATTATTATCCCTACAGGCATTTGTTCTAGGCTGAAATTCCTGTCTCATATCATTCACCTTCCTATACATATCTCGGCTCAGCCTTTTACTCTTATATTCCTCTATCTTTTTCATCTGTCTCATCATATACTCCCTTTTTTCCTCTATGAATCTTCTTTTCCATCCGCCTGGCCTTCCTGTATTCCTCTTGAACAGCCCTAGTGCATTTCCTTTAAATCATAAATTTGTATGTCTTGTTTTTGAATTCAGTTGCCTCTTCACACTCCTTATCAAACACTCATCTCGCCCATGTCTCTTCTTCAAACCAACGATTTCTTCTCCCGTGGTCACTAATATGTTTTTTAGACTAAGCCAGTGGTTTTCTGTATCTTGTTCCTCTCGGCATTTAATTCTCCACTGTCTAATTTTCTCATTAGTAACTACCTCGAACCTCCGTTTTATTTCTTCTTCCTTTAGTATTTCTGTATTGTATCTAACAGTCTTTACTCCTTTTTCATATCTATTATTGGAGATTCTAGCTCTCAGTTTTGCAACTACGAGATAGTGATCGCTATCCATGTTGGCACTCTTGTAAACTCTAACATCTTGTAAGTCTGACTTATGGCGGCCATCCAATAGAACATGATCTATTTGATTGACTGTTCTCCCATCTGGAGAGATACATGTGCCCTTATGTATGTCTTTGTGATCGAAGAAAGTCCCTCCTATGATCATATTTTGACCAACTGCTAAGTTCAACAGTCTGAAACCATTGTCTGAGTGTTCAGAGTGTAGACTATACTTTCCTATATTACTGCAAGCATGGCTGCTTCCCACTTTGGCATTTAAGTCACCTATGATTATTTTTATGTCATGTCTAGGGCTTCTGGCATACGCATTCTCCAGCAAGTCATAAAAATCTTCTTTCTCCTCCTCAGGCTTATCATCAGTTGGGGCATGTACGTTTATTATAGTATAATTAAAGAAGATTCCCCTAAGTCTTATTTTACACATTCTAGGTGTAAGGGGTTTAAAATCAATGATGTTTTCTTTCATTCTGCGGCTTACCGAGAAGCCAGTTCCAAGCACATGGTCCCGGTTCTGACAGCTGTAATACACGAGTAGTCCCTTCGATCCATGATTCCAGCGCCAGTCCACCTCATCTCCTGCATAGCCAAAACATCTATCTTATATTTGATAACCTCTCCTGTTAATATCTTTAAGGCTCCAGGTATGTATAAGGAACGCAAGCTCCACTTCGCAAGTTTAAAATCTTTGTCCCTTTTCCACGATCCAGTCCCAATTCTATTAATCCGTCCGGCTTTTCCTTTTTCTCTTGGTTTCATAACAATATTTTTTTATGGGGTGGGTTGTTAACCCTACGCCCAACCCCCAACCTGGAGGATTAGGGGTTTTATGTTTAGAGTTCCCGTCTCTTAGATGAGTTGCCTTCACTGAGCTAACGAGTCTCATCCACCCGTCCGCAGTAGACCATACTCACTAGATCTATGGGCAAGTATAAAGAGACAACAGATAAAAAGCAATATAGAGATAAATGTAGCTCAACAATATCTCTACATTTTCTTGGAAATCGAATCAAAGGTTAATGTTGACACTGCTAGGCGCTGATAATGGTGGGACAATGAGGACAATAAAATACATACAATAATTTCATGAACATAATATAGCTTCAAAGTGTCTGTCAAAGTGGCATCTTTATTGAAAAATAGTCAACGAACGTTGGCGTTGCCATTCAGCATAAACGACAGCGGCGGCTCTAATGATGTGACAATGATTAACAGTAATATCGGGTCAGTACCATCTATGACACTCCCCATTTAAAAAGAATTAAGTCGGCATTAAAGCAACTGTTATTATGGTAAATAATTTTTTATCTGGCATCAGTGTATAAAATTGTTGAGTTACGTTGTTGAGATGTTTCTGCATATAGATTAGTCCGTTCCATTGAAACCGATAAGTTGCGATTGATTGATAATAACTGTGGACTTGAAACAGTAATCTCATCTTACTAACGCCGGCATCCGATTAGTGCACAGTGGCAGGTTCGAAAACTGCTACACAATTAAGAGCACATTGTGACATCAAATGTTTTCAAATATTAGGCTAACATTCTGACTGAACGAGTTTTGTGGTGTGTGTGTGTGTGTGTGTGTGTGTGTGTGTGCATCGTTTCTTATACGTAACGTTTTAAAACCTCTTTCATTCATTCCTTTTAATTATACGATCCTTTTCGGCGTAGTTTCGTATGCATTGTATTTTCAAAACCTTCCCTTTCTTTCTTTCAATAATTATAACGCAAACAATAAGATATATAAACACCCTCTCATGAAGACCTATCACTGTCTATGGGCACGGGCACTCACTCTTTTCAGTTCATAACCCTTATTTCAAAAACATTCCTTATGCGTGACCGCGACCATAGTCGGTGATAGGATTGGACGGAAAGGTGTTTTCACATGTTGTTGTTTACGTTAGAATTATTAAACGGAAAAGGGAAGGTTTTGACAATATAATGGATAGCAGACTATACCTAAAAGAATCATATAGTTAAAGTAATTAATGAAAGATGTTTTAAAACGTTACGCATAGGAAAGGATTTTCACACACGCGCGCGCGCGCGCGTATTGTACTAAACATCAACTGCTTCTGACTAAGTGATTTGTGTGATTTTCGTGCAATTTGTGGAATAACGTAATTATCATGTAATAAAATATTTGCGCGGGAAAGCCATTATTTTAAAAAACTGACACACACACACACACGCACTCACATGCACAATCTCTGTCTGTCTGTCTCTCCCCCCTCTCTCACACACACTCTCTCTTACTCTCTCCAGACTTACTGCAAGTTATTAAAGATTCTAATACTAAAAGAGTATTCCTTATTGATGAAATTGGACTAAAGTAGGGACATGATGTCATGATGCCTCCCCTACCGTTGTAATTTAAATCCCATCAAGCTGGTACGGGTGCGCTTAAGAGGAAAGCTGAGATAACAAAAATAAGACTGCAGAAATTGAGACTGATAACGTTTCCTTTAAATGACGCTGTCTGCTGTTTTACCGAGGCGACTACTCGAATATCTATGTTTTATCTTGATCCTGTTGACTCACTGTCTCACACTGCAGCCTTTTATCACAATGGAGTGCAGAGATTATGCATCTCATTGATGTACGTCATTAATTACTCTACATTGTAAACAATGGCTGTTTGCTCTACTTCCTAGAAAACTTGGGCTGTATTAAACAGCAGTCTTATAAAAAAATTGTTATGAAAGAAATTCTCTATAAACACCTTGCTTTTTAAAGTTTCGCCCTGTCCACTAGGTTCCAACTTACACCCTTTCTCTGAATTTACGAAAAACTGGTGTAACAATTTTTTGTTTTTAACCACTCGAAAGTAACTAGTTAGCTGATGGCATTTGTGGTTTCTCGAGTTTTGGGTAGCAATGAACTTAGCGTTGGATGTCTCTTTTGCCTGATGTAAAATTCACTAATAGTATAATTAGTCACAAGCTTGCCAAAGGCGTCTACCCTTAAACCGCGTCCACACCGGCCGCGCTGCGCTGCGCCGAACCAAACAAATTGGGGCGGCGCGGCCTGTTCTGACGCAACTTCGAGCACCAACGAAAGCGATCCAGATAGTGTCGGTACATCAAAGGAAACTGTTCGTTCGTGACCGTTCTATTTGGACAGTGTTTCTCATTTACTGAATCTGAGCTGTAGAGACTGTTTTTAGTTGACTGTGATTTTAGTATTTTTTACTCTTACTTTTACAGAAATTGTTTTTTACTCTTAGTGTTTAATATGAAAAAATCATTTAAATATTTTTAATTAATCTATATTTAAATCTAAAACATGTAAAAATATTATTTTTGCACCAGCTCAACTTAATACTTTCTAATCAATTTTTACAAAATGTCATAAATAATGGCAACTTTAACCTACCTAACACTGGTAAACGGTCAACAAAATACAAATACAAATTTTAATAATGTCCTGTGGATTTACTTTTCATAAATATGTTACAGATATTATAAAATTATAACTTCTAATTTCACTATTTCTTAGAAAATAATAGGTATAAATACAAAAAAAAATATTCTGTACAGTTTTCACAAGGAATTACAAAAACCAGATTATTGACAACAGTGTTAACACAAAAAAATCATCTTCTTCGTCGCAGCCAACACTCTTCGTGTGCCACTTAAGGCACTCAGGCTTGTTTCCATTCGTCGTTCGACTGTCATTTTTAATACAGTACACTACAATAAAAGCAATCTGAGCCATTATCTTCATCTTTCTCAGGGTCCTCCACAAAAAGCTTCCGCTTAGAACTGACAGGAGGTTTGTTAGATATATGAAATTCTCCCTTTTTTGGGTTTAGGTTTTATTCTTGTTGATATCATACTTTGGCTTCCTTGACCTTGTATTTTTCTTTTTATTTTGTTTTCTGGCTCCTTTTTATACTTTTTCTTTCAAAAGTTCGTCCTTGTAAGGCCTGGATTTGTAACTGCCGCTTTGCCTTTCTTGCGATTACCTTGATGTTTCATTAAACACGTATTTAATTCTGCAAAGGGATAATTTTTCACACCGATATCCACACCAACCGCGCAGCTTTGGGTCGCGTAACAATGCTCGGCACAGCTCGGTGCAGAATCATGCAAAACTGCGCAGAGCAGTGGAGAACGGAGGTTGGTGTTTGTGGAAGAGCAGCAGTTTCCACTGTGAGCGCGTGGACAATTGAATATGGAGAGTGAAAATTTAAAATTTGCAAGAGCTACTTTCATAGTTATTTATCTACTCTTGAACGACAAACAAAGAAAAATTTCTAGAAAACATTGTGTTACATTGGGTGACACGTACTGAAAAGTCGGGAATTATATAGTGAAAATAATTTTTTAGTGAATTGCTTATTGTCAATAATCATCATCATTCATCATTATTCCTGCATCTCCTAAGTGGAGCATAGGGCATCAATGAACTTCCGCCACCGGACTCTGTTCCGCGCCATCGTCTTGATCTCGGGCCAGGTCTTCCCTCCTTTCTCCAACCCTTCCGCTATTACACTCCTCCTCCATGTGTTCCTTGGTCTGCCTCTTCTCCTGTTACCTTGTGGGTTCCATTCCAGGGCTTGTCTTGCTATGTTGTCTCCATCTCGTCGTAATGTATGCCCAATCCACTTCCATTTCCTACGACGCATCTCAATGTCAATGGGTGTTTGATGGGTTCTTCTCCACAGCTCTTCATTGGAGATAACTTGTGGCCACCATATCCTCAGGATATTCCGCAAACTTCTGTTCACGAATGTTTGGAGTCTGCTAATCAGTTGTTTTTTAGTCTTCCAAGTTTCACACCCATAGAGCAGTACCGACTTGACATTTGAATTGCAGATTCGTAGTTTGGTATTGGTGTTAAGTTCCCTTGATTTCCAGATTGGTCTCAGCATTGCAAATGCTCCTTTAGCCTTATTTATTCTATTTCCTATATCCTCTATGGTTCCTCCCTCCGTGGTGACCATACTTCCCAGGTAACAAAACTGTTTGACTTGTTCGATCTCTTGGTCTCCTAAAAATAATAGTGCCTTATTGCGGTTATTATAACGCATCTCCTTGGTTTTCTTTCCATTAATCTTCAATCCTACCTCTGATGCTTCGGTTTTTAAATCGTTCAGCTTTGCTTCCATATCCTTAAAACTGTTGGTTAGCAAGCACAGGTCATCCGCGAAGTCCAAGTCCTCCAACCTATCTGTCAGTCCCCACTGAGTTCCTCTTCGGCGATTCAGATTCATTGCCTTCTTCATCATGAGACCCAGCACCATAATAAATAATATTGGTGACAGCAAACATCCTTGCTTCACTCCTTTATCTACTGGGATGGGCTCTGACAACATCACCTGGTGTAAAACGTGACATGTGTAGTTCTCATACATTTCTTGAGTTAACTTAATAATTTTCTTTGAAATCCCAAACTCTTTCATGGCTTTCCACATCTTCTTCCACATTACACTATCAAACGCCTTTTCAAAGTCTACAAATAGTATATACAGTGACGACTGCAGCTCCGTGGATTGTTCTATAATTATACGCAGTGTATTGATCTGGTCCGTACAGGAATAACCTTCTCTAAATCCTGCTTGTACTTTCCTCAACCTTGAGTTAACTCGCTGTTTTATCCTTTCAAAAATTACTCGTGAGAGTACCTTACTTGGTATCGAAAGGAGGGTAATCCCTCTCCAGTTATCACATTCTAATAAATCTCCTTTCTTCGGAAGCTTAATCAACAGTCCTTTCTTCCAATCTGAGGGGATCTTCTCTTCTTCCCAAATCTTCTTGAAAAGTGGGAATAGAATCTCAACCGAAGTACCCATATCCACTTTCAAGGCCTCCGGTGTGATATTGTCCATGCCTGCCGCTTTGCCATTCTTATGTTGTTTAATGGCCCTTTGAATCTCTGTTCTTGATGGTGGCTCTGTACTAATAGCAACATCTTCCTGCTCTTCTTCCATCATCACCTCTGTCTCCCCTTCTCCGATTGTTTCACGATTCAAAATCTCCAGAAAATGTTCTCTCCATCTTTCTAGCTGTTCTTTTTGTGTGGACAGTAATCTCCCATTTTTAGCTCTCACTGGTTTGTCCGCTCTTGAAAACTCTCCTGTTAATCTCTTGGTAATGTGGTACAGAGTCCTACTGTCATTGTTTTGTGCTGCCGTCTAAGCTTGTGTTGCAAGATTGTTGATAAATGCTCGTTTGTCTCATCGAAAACTCCTCTTCACTGTTTTGTTAAGTTGATTAAAGTCTGTTCTAGCTTGTACCTTCTCTTCTTGCGTTCTTGCGGTATTTAGTCTTTTCTTACATTCCTTCCTTTGAGTCACGGCTTCCCATGTCTCTGAAGTAATCCATTCCTCTCTTCCTCTCTCCCTCTTGCCTAGGACCTTTTCACAGGTATTTATGTAGGTACTCTCTATGCTCTTCCAATTGTGTTCAATATCCTGTCCTTCTTCTTCCTCCCTTAGCTGTTGGAATCGGTTACTCAATTCCAGTGAAAAATGTTGTTGCATCTCCTTATCCTTCAATTTATCAAAGTTATACTTTATCCTCCTCTTTTGATGTATGTGTCTAATACTTGCAATCTTCAGTCGGAGCGTGGCTACTACCAAATGATGGTCACTTCCCACATCTGCCCCCTCTTGTTCCTCACATCCAACAGGGAGGTTCGCCATGTCTTGCTAATAGTGAAATGATCGATCTGGTTCTCCGTTCTATGGTCTGGGGAAACCCATGTCACTTTATGGCAGTTCTTATGAGGGAAGATAGTGCCTCCTATCACCAGCCTGTGGTTGCTACAAAGTTCAATAAGTCTTTCACCATTCTCATTTCTAGTTCCTATGCCATGTCTTCCCATTATATTTTCTACTCCTTGATTATCATTGCCAACTTTCGCATTCAGGTCTCCCATCACGACCAGAATATCCCTTTTCTTTGCCTTTAACAGGGTTCGATGTAACTGACCATAAAATTGCTATTTGTCTTCTTCATCTCCTGTCTCTGTCGGTGCATAACACTGCACCAGTGTAATAGGTCTAACCCTTGATGCAAATCGAGCTACTACAATCCTTTCTGAGACTGGGTACCATTCTATCAAACTCTTCCTTATTGTCAATAATGGACAGTTTGAAAATTTTTGTCGTATGTCGTCGGAAGACTTTCAACATCTGCTTTTATGATTTTTATAAACATGTTTTTTTAATTTTTTTATGTAATAATTATTTACTTTTGGATCCCCCAATTCCGGTTTCTCTCGGTACAGATCAATTACTTTTCAATCTCTTGATGGCTCCACTCGAAACTCATTTTTAACTTAAATCAAGATGAATATACTAACATCACAGTCAACTAAAATCAGTCAGTACCCCTCAGATTCAGTAAACGAGAAACATTGTCCAAACAGAACGCGCACGAACAAATAGTTGCCTTTGATGTACCGACACTGTCTGAATCGCGTTTGTTAGTGCTCGAAGTTGCACGGTATGGCGCGGCCGGTGGTGGACGCGGCTTTATGTTTAAACTAAGCTAGGAACTCGTTTATTTTGCCCTATTAAATTTCTCTTTAATTCTTCTCCCTCTTCCGCGATAGACGATAGTGTTCGGCTCGATATTCCAGCTACCGCGGAAACACTTTCAAAACAAGTTTACTGGAATTTTGATTCTTTAGCTGCTTCATTTTCCTAAATTCTAAAACACTTAACGTTATTTTCCGTTACACACTAGGGAAAATATTTCTACCCTTCGTAATTGAGCATTCAGTGGGAAATAAGTCATTTTAACTGTACAATGTCTACTTGTACCAAGACAATATTGTATTGCTTATTTTAAACATAACCACAAAAATTAAAATAAGAATAGACAGGAATTATTAACTATACAATTAAATAAACATTAAAATGTATTTAGATATAAATATACAAAACGTACATAGTTAAAATAAGTATACAGTTAATTAATAATGGAATCGATTGCGCTAGAGTAAGATAATATCAAAAGCACATGTAACAAGTTAACTAGCAATGAAAGTATATCGACGCACTTATGTTGGTATAATCTGCATGACACTGAGTAATTCCTCTTATCATTTAACATTTTAGAATACACTTGTCCGTGATAAACTCTGATCTGCGCACATGTTTTTAACTTTTAATGTTACTGTATACAAGAATTCCGGAATAGATGGGGTGTGGGATTTGGCTTCAGGCACAAAGTAGTTTCGCGACACTAATCAAAATAGGTTCATGATTAAAGTTCTTCGGCTAAAGACAAGCACGTAGGTTCTACTAGCATTCGGAATGGAAATATAAAATTAAACGGACCTCTCTAACTACATCACAGCAGCTATTATTTACCAAAACTTTAGAGACAAAAATTAAAGGTACACCTGTCAATATTTATAAATAATATCTGACTTCGGATTTTATACGTGTTGGCACCTAAAGAATAGTTTTAAACATTTTACATTTAAATAAAAAACAGAATGTCTTTAAATAGGTACATTTGTATAGAAGCAAATTGTATTACTAAGATTTTTATGTTTACAATTATTGTTATTATTGTGTCCTTCAGTCTTTCTACTAGTTTGAACCCTCCCCGCATATACCCGCGGTGCGTGAGTTACGGAGTCTCTCACATGTATATGGGACCTACAGTTTAACGCCGGATCCGAACGGCATAGTTGGGGAGGGCTTATACTAGGTGGGATACCTCTCGCTGGTTTGCCATCGTCTCGCGAGGGGGAACGGTCGTATGTAAATCAGATGGCCCCGGCGATAATCAAACCCGCGCCGACAGCGTAGTAGCGCCACACGCTAGCCACTACGCCATGACCGCTCCACCTTTACAATATAATGGTCAATTATACAAAAATTTCGGAACATGCTCACAACTTCCCGAAACGACATTCTTTAAAGTTACGGAAAGGCAGCAGATGGGAATAAACAGTTGAAACTGTTCGAAGAAAATTTGCCTGTTTTTCATCAGGAACTGGCTGTCACTCACTGGCTTATCAATTAAGTAAAATGTTTCTGACCGCCGCCTCCAAGCACACGTAAGAAAAGTAAAATTTATTTTTCTTTCAACACCTTTTGTTTTAAATGACCTGTTGAATTTTAATGATTTACAGAATATGACTTTATCTTTTCTTACCACGGGGAAAGTCAGTAAGGCAGAAAAAGTTTAATTGACAAGGATAATTTATAAATAATATTACTTATAACAATAGAAGAAATAGTGTAAATATGCTTACCTTTATTAGAAGAGCATTTTTCTATTTCAGCTTTAACCATCAAACGGGTTCTTTGTTTGATGTTACCAATCATTGTAAACGACGACGATCACTCAAAACAAAATACAGTCAAATTTACATTTTACACATAGCGACGTGCTAGGAACGTAACAATAGGCAGGCAACCGAACGTACTCCCCGCAGTGCTGCCAGATCTCACGGAAGTCACTTACGCGAAAGTATGGAAATAAATATACACTGCTCTGATATACTCCACGTTTAGAGCGCACCTAGTGGCAATTTGGTTCAACTACTGATATTCGTGACACATTCATTCCACCTCCATTCTGACTTCTGACAAAATAATTGAAAACACTCCAATGGATCTTTGAAACAAGATGGCGGTCAAACAAGGGGATTGTAATCTGACTTCCGTATATGGATGCCATGATGCGGTGGAAGCCACATTCAATGCAATTTTTCAATGATCGGATGCCGGGTTGGTAGTGATATAAATATATATATATATATATATATATATATACTGTTAATTCCAGAAGCTGTAGCGTGCTAGTAGTTTTGGAAACTACAACATTGAAGGGCATAACAAAATACACAAAAACGTTTATATTTCTGGTTGTCGTCGTTGTTGTCATCCCTCACGGCTTAGGCTAGTAGCCTGTTCCAGCCTCAACGGAAGTCACCCAACCATTGCTTACGGGGTCTTCCTACACTCATCTCTCTTCTTGGATGATAGTCAATGGCTGTTCTTGCAAATCTAGTTGGATCCATTCTATCTACGTGTAACCGCCACTCCATTTTGTACCGGGAGATTTTACATATAAGCTTTCAGTTATGCCTAGTTCCAGTGATTGATTTGAAAAATTATAGGTGCCGGAACGTATCAATCCAAAAGTTGTACAGACACAAATATACTTATACGCGTATTTTATATTAGCGTATAAGTTTACATCAGCTTATTACAAAGGAGGTCTACATTTTTAAAGCCTTATAAAATGTGTAAATTCGTATAAACTTGTATTTAAAAAATAATAAAAATATCTAAAGATTGTGATATTTCTAAAGTGCTTCATCGTCAGGTTAGCCGCACGACAATCGAAAAGTTATCACTCATGATGGCGTCATCCCGGAGCCTCAATCAAACTCTAAGTGATGGTTTCGGTGGTTCGGACATTTTAAAAAAGTTTTCATAGTTTCGTCATTATGTCGTCATATTGTTTGTTTCTTCTTAACCTTTCCTTACTCTTAGTGTCCAATGATGTATTTTTGGATCCAAGAGGTTCCGGAACGCCTTTCCTGCGCGTTCACCCAGAAATCAAGCCCTGCCTAGTTCCACTGTAATATGATCACTTCTGATAAGATATCTCCTGGTACAACCATTTACAACCCTCAAGAACCTCATTTCCGTTCCTTGTATTCTAGATATATCTTTGGCCTTTCTAATCCAAGTCTCACTACCATACAGTAGTTGAGGTATGGCCGTTACATTATAATATTACAATTGCGTCTCTTTCTTGTTTTAAATTTTAATGATACAGCCACAAAGCGACTGGAAGAGACTAATTTGTTCATTCAACCTTCTAATCGTCTTATGTGGCGTACAATCGTCACTGTCATAGAGTCGAACGGAAAACCATAGATGTAGAAGAGTCAGCACCAATAACAGCACTCCGTCCTCCACTGAACAGTGGTCTCCTGCTGACGATACTGATCCTGACATTATTCCAAACATGTATAAAAACTCGTTTATCCGTATTGCGTTTATCATAAAATCCGGTTTATCAGAAACAAAATTTATAGATATATTAAAAGACATTGAATGGTGCACACAGTTACAAGAAGAAGACATATCCGAGTGGATGAATTCGGAAAAAGACGATCATGGATATCAGCTGTTATCCGATGACGAAATTGTTGCACAATGCTTACAACAGCCCGGTGAGGACAAAAGCTCTGACGATGATATGGAAGGGAAAATATGAGTCAACCATACAGAGGCAACATTAATGTTTGAAGAGCTACTGTCGTATTTGGAGCGACAAGACGAAACTTCCCCTGCAGAACTTCTAACAGTGAAACGACTTCGAGATCGGGCAGCCAGCAAACGAGCTTCAAAGCTTAGATAAAAAACTATGATTGATTACTGAACGAGCAAGCAATAGAACGGTTCCAGTACTGTAGAAACGATAATTTACAGTGCTGTGCCATTTTATAGTTTATTGTGTCATATCCACTGTAAATAACTTTTAAATTATTGTTTTTAAAGAAAGTTACTGTACACACATAAGTATTATTATTTAAATAGAAGTTTCGGTTTATCCGAAATTTCGTTTATCCGAAACGGGGACGGTCCCATCAAATTCGGATAAACGAGTTTTTAGTGTACAGTAAAATTGAAAGTTAAGGGCATATAGGCTACGCAGAAACCAATTTATGGATGGACGAGTCCACTTTGAAATTGTGAATGGCGGGAGGGTAACGGAGAATCAGCTGGTATGCAAGTGAAGGTGTTGCCAACTTGCCTGTGATGTTTTAGTTACCCGTACATTGTTAGTTACTGTGTGATGTACTATCTCAGTCTTGCATTGTTATTATAATTTCAATTTATTATTAATTGTATCGTTGCTTTACAGTCACTCATTTTCATTAGTTATTTAATTTTTTAGTTAATTCCTATTGGTAGTTTTTATTCTGTAATTACGTATTATCGTAATTATTTGTGTTATCATCCAGTAATAAGATTTGTTAAAATGGATACTTCTCCTTCAAATAGCAAAGACAGGAAAGTTATTCATAGTCAAGCACGGGAAGTAATAATAAACAGTTTTTTGTTGTCCAGGATTAAAAAGATTCTTGCAATTAAATTAATACGAAGAACGCGTTTCTTTATGTAATGATAAACTGTAGATATAGTCGAGTGTAATTAAGGAGTGGAAGTGTATAGTTTGCAAATTCCATTGTGATAAGAACGGTCAGAAAAGCTGTAGTTGTTTACATCTCAGCAGTACACAATGACATAACCACTCAGATATGTTTATAAAACATTCTGATATGTAACAGCAACACATGCCGATACGTGTGAACAGTACATATCATTTGCTTGATTAGTGTAGTAATGCAATTACAATATTATTATTATTTGATTTACGTCGGAAACAATAAACGTTTAATTCTTCTTTTAAAGCCAGCTGTGTGACTGTAGGCACACACACACACACACACACACACACACACACACACACACACACACACACACACACACACACACACACACACACACACACACACACACACACACACACACACACACACACACACACACACACACACACAGATTCGTGGTGACACATTTACAAAGAAACCTTAACAGTTGCTATTAGAATTGATATTCATAGGTTGGCAGCAGTGTCGCTTATAACAACAATTCTCTTCTCATATCTCACAGCGACTCCCTCCACATCGCCTTTCCCTTCTGACCGAAAGCGTTTCGCGCATTTCCATGCCCTTAACTTTCAATTTTGCTATACATGCGAAGACAGCTTTAAGTCGTCATAAAGATATACAAGTCGCCAAAGCAGCGTCGCTGGAAAATTACGATGAGGGGGATGTGGCGTCGATGGGTGAAGAAAGGGAAGGAGATGTGCCCAACCATGTCAGTTCACTATAGACGGTCAGACAAATAACGTGAGCAACTGTGAAACGCTGAGAGCACACAAAGGAGTGCCAACAGAAGCTGGGACAGTCATAGTTCGCCCTCAACACAATCATAAGTTAGGACCTCAAGTTGTTACTGCGTCTTATAGGATTCAAGAAAGTTGTATTTTAGGCTGACCGCACACTGGAGCCATTTTGTTTCGCGAGAGAACTGTTTTGACTTTTTGTGTTGCAAAGTGTCGCTTCAGTGGTGAGAGGCTTGAGACAGTCTTATGACAAAACAATTTCTCGTCAGCTGTTTCTGTCCTGTAAAAATGTGTGGTTCGTGGGTTCGTCACATGAATTAAAATAGAAGGCATGGACTAGATAGGCTAAGTGTAACATGAAGTCCCCGCTGTTTATGGTTAGAATCCAACGCATGTGCAGTTCAAAACGTTGCAAACTAGTTTGTTGCGAGACATAAATTGAAGAAGCTTCGTATTTTGTTACAAGAAGCCTCGTAACGCAGCTAGACAATGTCGCTGCCAGTGTGTGTGGCGCTTTATAGATCCTAATGGGAATAGAATCGTCTGAGACACTTAGCGATACAATGCACTAAAAGAGTTCTGTTGCGAAACAAAATGTAGCTCCAATGTGCGGCCGGTCTAAGTGTATATAGAGTATTCTAGTGTACTTCATATCTTCTTGTAAATATACCAAACATACGTTACGAATCCATTGTTCTGATTAAACAAAAATATTTAAAATTATGTACATAAATTATATATTGTAAAAGAATTAATAACTTTCAGTAAAACGATTAAGATATTTATGGTGACAAACTTCTCCAGTTCCTTCAGAAACGATCAGCTGTTTTCAACAGTAAGTTCGCGCATGCGAAGTGCATCCGATATATTTTCAACGTTTGTCAGTGTGTCGTGAGTCGTCAAGACGCACGAGCCGTCATAAGTGCAACTTGCGTCGGTCATATTCGAGCGCGTTGTGTATATTTGTTCTGTCAAGTTTGTTACCATCTACGTAAAGAAAATAAGTGTTCATTATCATCACTGTCAGTTATCGTCGCTTCTTTTTCTCGTCTTTCAGTGGGACATCTCCGACTAACGTGACAAGATAACTGTTCTATCTTTAGTTCTTAAGTTCCACATTTAAAAATCAAAATCGTAAGTTGGGTACAAAACTTTGTAACAATTGGCGTGAGCAAAGTGATGTATGCCTCAAACCTGGTACGTGCAGGCATATTTGTGTGAAATTGATAATTACCAGCGTCCTTATACTTTAAGCCCTGTAGCGTACTAATTCTGTTGCTTCTTTGAAATTTGAACACAGAATGCTAGTGGACATGCAACTAAATTCACTGGTTCATGGCAGCTTCTACATGATTAACGTACTCGTCAATCGGTTTGCTGCCTTTTTTTTTTAGGCGATTTAATTACGGCTGGCGCCAGTCTAAACGGCTCTGTTCTGTTAAGTCCGACGTCCATTTTCCATGAATGTTTAGGCCTTCCTTTTTTTCTTCTAGGGGATGGATTCCATTCCCATACCTTCCTTGGCCATCTCTCATCCGACATTATTTTTAGGTGTCCAAACCAATTCGGTCTTCTTGCTTGTATTGTTTCTATAATGTCAAGGTCAATTCCCATCGCTTGTCTTATCTCTATTCTTCCCACTCTATCTAGTCTTGTTAGTCTATAGCACCTCCGCCAGTAATCCATCTCCATAGCTCTTATTATGAATCTATTCCTTTTATTAATTTCCCACAGTTCTGCTCCATATAGCCCTATACTTAAGACTATAGTTTTATATATTCTTATTTTATTGTTTTTTGTTATTCGTGGACTCCAAAGCAGACTGTTTAATTGTTTTGTTGCTGTCTTAGCTTGTCCTATTCTTACTTTAATTTCATGGTTGCTGTCACCATCCGATGTCGTTGTTATACCCAAATACTTGAAGATTTTAATAGTTTTATCACTTTTGTTCCTAGTTTTATGTCTTGACCTTAACTGCCTACTATAAGGTACTCAGTTTTTGAGGTATTTATTTCGAGACCCCATTTCGCATATTCTTCTGCTAGTTTCCTAAGCATATAACTTATATCAATTTCGTCTTCTGTAATTACAGCCTGATCGTCTGCAATGTGTATTGTAAACATCTTGTCACTTCCAACTGGCACACCCATATTACGAAATCTTTTCCTCCATGATATTAGGGCTTCATTTAGATAGATCTTAAACAAAGTCAAAGCTATGCAACAACCCTGTTTCAAGCCTATTCTGTAATTGTTTAATTAATTAAGTTTTATTTTAAGTATGTTCTTAAAAAATATTACGTTTTTGTTTTGAGTTTCATTTAGCATGATCAATACATTTTTTATCAGATGTCCACCATATACATTCCGTTGCAACTATGGAGCATGCATTGACGGCAACAAACAATGTAATGG
Organism: Magicicada septendecula; assembly: GCA_034769895.1. Taxonomy (NCBI): domain Eukaryota; kingdom Metazoa; phylum Arthropoda; class Insecta; order Hemiptera; family Cicadidae; genus Magicicada; species Magicicada septendecula. Next base: position 173,170,115 of record CM068372.1, read on the forward strand.
GCGAAATGACTGTGTAGATGGATCAGATGAAGCAGCCCCTGCATGTTCTGGCACCACGTCCGCACCACAACACGTAACTTCGAACTGCAGGTACGTAAATGAATGTAATACCGTGTAGAAATTTAGAATTTATACAGTACTTGTTTTGGTGCTGAGATGCCCCCTTCTTCACTCCCTAATTAAAAAGTAGACCTAATTGTTATTGTTTTCACACAAAGTAGTAATGGATGTCTTGGGAAAGTTATTCTACAGTTTATTATATTCTTATCTGTCAATGCAAGTATCTTCTGAAAAATATAATTGAATTGGTAACTAACAATAATTAGTAAATACCTACAAAATGATTGCAGAAAGTTCTTGATTATAAAACTACCATGCAGTGGCGGCCGGTGTGCCCTGAGGAAGGGGAGGCTGCGAGACAGTCACCTGAGCCGCACTCAGTCATAGCCATCGATGTATACTATATGAATCGTGTGGTGACAGGCAAAGTGAACGGCAAAAAACGTTCCGAAGCACGGGGGGGGGGGGAATAAAGCGTTTGGCGTTAAGTTAACACGTGTCCTAAAGGAGTCATTTAGTCAGTAATGCACTTGCTTTGACACGTTACATTTATGTAAAATTTATTGATTATATCTGACAGTAAACTAAATACCAAAGAAATGATTATATTATCAGCTTGCAAAACTTTGCCGGTGCAGTGTTTAGAAAACATATTTCAGACAATGCTCTTTCTGAAGACAGCCATGAAGTGAATCTTATCAAATTAATAGGGACATTATTTTATAAAATCTTGTGCTACGATATTGCTAAGGAAAGAACCGCTGCAGCTACATTCTCTAAGCTTAGTGTCCGCCAAAAGTTAAATAAATTTGTCTTATTTAGTAATTTTTAATGTAAACAAATTTATACAATTAATGTGTAGCTAATTAAATATAATAAAAAAACTTTAATCTAAATTAGCATTGCTAATTAATACTTTAACGACCATGTCGAACGTATACGCTAGCTTCTTTTACGCAATAAACATTTTAAAGTTTACGACTCACGTCTTTTATTGTTTGTTTCGCTTATTTCTAATCTTTATTCGTCTGGCTTCAACATTAAATGTTCATAAATAAGTATTTATGAACGCGACAGAACTTAGCTGAAAACTGAAATTATGTGTCAGAATACTAAAATCTTACAGTGAAACAAACTTGTTTGTTTTGAAAAAGAACTTATTAAAAACCTCCCACTTTGGAGTCATTATTTAATGTTAAAATGTGACATACCTATACTATTTTAACGGAAAATATGCTCCGCTAAAGCAACAACAGCTATAACAAAGCAGAAAAGTCAGACTTTGTACAGGTACAGTGTACAGCATACGCAGTATTCTTGCCCCCCCCTTGGTGCAGCGGTCGAACTGAATTCAGTGAATTCAGCACGCGATCCATATAGTATATAGTAAGCAGACCATATAGTCTTGTTTGTGCTTAACAGTAAGCAGAGCCACCACAATATCTTCGAATTTACTCCACTACCGCATAGTCATTTAGATTGATCGTACCATGACGATTGGGAAATTCTAGATTGGTTTTTGTCTCTTTTAAGAAATAAAATTTTGTGGTAGGTCGACCACTTTTCAGTACTTCATTTCTCTCAAGGTCACTCAAAAGGGGAAAATGGTTTGTCCAGTAGTGTTATGCCTTTGTTCAGTACTGCAATATCACTTTCATTTTCTTCTGCTAAATCCATTTTATTCTCGTAGTACAGATACAAGCACACTTCAAGAAAAAATAAATAATAATAATACACAAGCACAAGGAGTGCGAGAACGTAAAGATTGCTTATAACTAACACAAACCACATTACACCGTGCCCAGAGGCTAACTCACTCCTTGCCACTCAGGCACGGTTACAGATGCACTAGCTTGCCCCCCCCCCAAACACCTGGCGAGCATAGCTAGTTCTCACGTAACTATACGAGTACTACGGTGGCTGCTGAGATCCCTGACTCTGACTACTGCTATTCTGCACTGTTATTGATAACGCATTGATAATGTATTATTATTGATTACTATTGTAAGTAATCGGATAATTTAAAACAAATTGTGATTTCAGATTGATAACAGGTTTAGTTACATTAAAAAATAAAGCCTATTACTAGTTGTTTACTTTTAATGTATTTTTTTTTTTAATTTCACTGGGGAGGCTTAGCCTCCCTTGCCTCCCCTGATGAGCAGCCGCTGCTACCAGGATGAGTAATTTTATTGCAATCAATTAGTGTAGTTTATCAAATAACCTTAACGGATTTCTCAATTTGTTTGTTGTTTTTTGCTCCAGATATCCTTTCATAAAGAGTACCATAACCAAATGTGATAAACAAGCAACTTTGAAGAGACTTACTGTTAATAATAAATTAATATTTGTTGTAATTAATCATGTTTTACTTTGATTGTTATTTTACTTAGTGTAGGCTACAGTAAGACCCCGATTAACCATGTTTTCGGAAGGCGTGGTTGTAGGAAAAAACGTTAATCCACTGATCCTTCCATGAGCCGATGTGCTTATGGTGGACATAGCTGTGTCTGCTGGAAATAGTTGTGGAGCTGATCATCACGTATTCACGAATCTTCCGCATGTTTGTGCACGTAATTTTACATACTGAACAGACGGATACTGATACTGAATGAAAAAATGTTTGTGAATAAGAACAACTAGGCATATATATTGTAATTAATCTCGTTTCTTCCCGTTTTATTATGATATGTGGTTATGTTGTTACCTTTAATGTTACCTTGTTATGTTGTGGTTACCTTTTTAAGCCCCGCGATGGAAGCCATTATGTAATTAAACTTGTATCCTCTTTCTATTCATATTGAGCGTTTAAGTTGTTTTAAAATAATATCCCTTGGTTAATGTTGTTAAACGCCCCAAGTTGTTGGCGCCATTCTGTAACTAAACTGGTACATTCGTGTTCTTTTTGTATTGGAGTTGCTGTTAGAATTCAGGCTATCTTATTTTTATTATTTATGCTAGTGAAGTTTCCCTAACTTCAGGCTCGCAGGCTGGTGATCCACTTTATTGAATAAATAAAGTTTTAACTGGGTTATTTAATCGTTAAACATTATTATTCTTCGTTATTCTTGATTAGGTTAATTTGTTTTACCTAATTAAATATCACACGTTGGTGAGCCCATTTATAATGAGACCGATTGCTTCGTTTAATTGTTTATTAAATTATTATTTAATTATAAATTATTGTTTAATTGATTTCTTTTATTTGGACGAACTGATGAAATTCCCCCATTGGCATGTGTTAATTGTAACTGATGTTGTCTTATTCGGATGACCTCGTCCCATTCGACCGTCTCTCTATGTTGGTTCAGAATTATAAGTTGAATAGTCAATAGAGTGAGGTTTATTATACTTAAGTACTTACTTTGAATGAAGATCTCCCTTGTTAACTATCATGTCAACAAGTCAGAGTCGAGAAGACAAGCTAAAACATTTAAATAAACTCATTGCCGCCGGTGCGTGTTACCAACTGATGTCAGCTGTTCACATAACCTGAATTCGTATTGTCTAAAGAAATAGTTGCACGATATCCTTTATCTGGTTAAAAGTCAGTTTATTCATTAATAATTCTTGTGGAATTATCTTATCTAACAATGAAATTGGTTGTCGTTCATTTACAATCACAATTAATTTTATAAAACTCTTTTCTCAGGGTGGTCATTCTGTTTTCAGAAACCGTATTAGTGAAAATTTGGTCAAGTGTTTTGAATCTAAAATAGGTCCTTTTAACTGCAAAATACGCAACTAGAAGAGTTACACTACTATAACAATTGAGTAGTAGGAGAGTGATTACATTAATAAAGAACATTTTATACTAATAACATAAAATTCAAAAAGACGACTGGCACCAACATTTTAGGTTAAACCTGGTGTGTCTGAGATTATACCCAGTTAACCTCATCTATGAATAAATCTTATTAACAATAAATAATTTTATTTCTTCGTAATAAGGTTCAAAGCCGTTTTCGAGTTCATATTATTCATTAGGTTCGATACGTTTATCGTATGAGTTGATAATTCTTAGAGCTAGAGCTGCTGCTTACTTTTAATTGTGGGCGCGTTCCCCCTCCCCTCACACGCGTTCCCCCTCCACTCGCCTGCTCAGCTGCTCTCTGGCCCACCAACAATCTACCATCTCTCCTCACCACATGTAATTACTGACATAGAAGCAGGCCTGTTTTACCTGTAGTACAAAGGACAAACACAGTCGTCTAGCAACCATTTACTATTTCAATGTTGTAAATATTGTATGTCTGTATTTTTGTAACACTTTTTTTTTACTATTTTGTATTAATTGTTGGATGTTGGTATCGGCGATGTACATTTCTCTCTCTATCTTTCCAACCACCATCCTAATATTTTACTGTCCGTCATGGTAGTTCCGTTCCGCAGGATTCGACTCCAATTTAAAACAACATGGGAGAGACTACCTATAACGGCTGTCGTAATTTTTATTAAAAAATAGAAAAAAACTTGAGTTTTCTTGACAAATAGTCATTTTCCGGGTAAAGTTTTAACACAGAGGTCATGATCTATGGTCTATTTGTCAAGTTTTTAGTTCATGCAAGAAACCGTTTATTTAAAATTATAACATTAGGTGAGTACCTACCTCACTTTGTCACTCTCTCTGTCTGTCTATCTGTCTGTCTGTTTGTCTCTCTCTCTCTCTGTCTCTCTCTCTCTCTCTCTCTCTCTCTCTCTCTCTCTCTCTCTCTCTCTCTCTCTCTCTCTCTCTCTCTCTCTCTCTCTCCCATCAACTCTTATTCTTCAGTGCACTAGTTATTTCCGTGCAATGTATGGAATTCAACAGCACGCGTAGTAGATTTAACGGCTCCTCTCAAATGTTTGTTTCGATTTTCTTAGCTGTCTTTTATTATGTTTGATGAAGGAAGAACTGAAGCTTACACCGAAACGCCTTCCTGCGTAATCCGAAACCGTATTCTCAGAATATAAACTATTTCTACATTAAGTTGCTTCATTCTCGCTATCATCGTCTTCACGAGACGGTGTAGGCACGATGTTCAAAGTTCCTGTTCCGCCTTCAAAGTTCCTGGATCTACCCATTTAGGCCTACTTGTACTATGCACTCCCGCTCTCGTGCTCTCTCGCTTTATCTTGGTTTAATTCCTTTTTCTTCTTATTATTAGTTTACATGTATCAAATGTTGTGCGGCGCAGTGTTAAGTAGACGTGAGCGTTGAGGTCTGTTCTGGTGAACCGTTGGGAGATTTACTGTTCTCTTGTTTTTAAGATTATGACATTATCTCTCTCTCTCTCTCTCTCTCTCTCTCTCTCTCTCTCTGTCTCCCGTTTGATTGCACGTCGCTCTAGTTCCACTCCGCACGATTCGAATCCAATGATAAGCAAAATAGACGACAGTAGCTGTAACGCCTGTTATAATTTTATTTATTTATTTTTTTAAATATGAAAACTTGAGTGTGCGTTTTCTTAGCAAATACTCGGTAAATTAGCGATCCACCTGTGACGGTTTGTTGATTATTTGCAAGGAAAAGGAAACGTGCACAAAATCTTCCTACCTGCTTGGTGTTTTCCCTGTTATATAGTCGCGTTGTGTGCATGATCAAGTATTCGTTTATTTTATTAATTCTTGTAACGATGCAATATATATATATATATATATATATATATATATATAGTAACTATTTCTTCTGGTTACAAAATAAAAAATGTTTCTTCGTGTACAAAACAAAAAAATTTTATTTTATTTTTTAAAATTTTCAAAAAAAAAATTTTTTAATGTCTGTTTTATGTTCAATAATTTAAATAATAATCCTTGTAATAGTGTCGTGTGAAAATGTTGTTTTAATCTGTGTTAATTATGTCAATAAATTCGCTTCTTTTTCACTGTAAATAAATTTAGAGTTAATAGGATTGTCTCATTTCGCTAATCGATCGGCTATTTTTCTTCTTTCTCAAGTATATTACTCCCACTTGAGTAATGTCGCCTTTTTCTTTGATCCTGTTGTGAATTAACTCTTTATTTACAAAATTTCTAAAATAAAAATTAAATCAAAGCGTAGAATTAATATATTTTATTGACAATTATAATAATATCGATTTAAAATCGATTATCACATATAGAACACTCGACTCTTGCACAGGGGTAATCGATTGTTATTACAGGTTATTATATAGAAATATTTTCGACTGGTTCTTTGAACGGTTATAATTATAATAGTCAGAGAAGGGGCAAGTATAGAAAGTATAACATTCACAAAATATATCTTAATAATTAATAATTAGAAAATGAACTAATGATATATAATGTTTATAAAGTTGAATCGTTTTACCAACAACGAGTGGAGGCGGTGTTGCATGATGGGATTTTTCAAAATGGCCGACACTTCGTATTTGCAGTAAAACTGGAATGAGGACGCTGAATTTTCTGCTAATAAAACTGCCTTCTCAACTGCTTCCTTGGTTCTGCAATATTGGATAATGTCTATTGTGTTGTGAGAGGTGTCCTGGTTAAGTGTTCCGCGTTCACTGCTTAAATGTTTTGGATTAGGTGTGTTCACTTCTGTTGCGTGTATGTCGAAAAATGTGATGTTCGTTTGGTTAAGTTATATTTCTTGTTTTATAGTTTTATTATTTTAATTCACTGGTATTCCGTTCAGTTTTAATTGTTTTCACCGTTTGTGGTTGTTGTATTCACTGATTTTATGTTTAAGTTCAATTTTTCCGTAACTCTCGGTTGTTTTAATGTAAGATAGGCTCAACCGTTATACGCCATTAACGTATTCGCTATCCGTGTTATTAGCGCGAGCTTAATTCAACTGTTCACTCTCAATGTTAAATAAGAACTGTTTTACTTCCTTCGTCTTATCTTATCTTTCCTTAATTTCTTACAAATTTATCAATTGATCATTCTTTTAGTTATAATTCATGAATTTACTATTCCTCCTCTGAAATTGTTAGGTATTACATTTTGAAATTTTTTAATAATTTTATACATCTTTTTATATTATTCTTTTAAAGTATAGTTTCAGTTATAGTAGTTGGTGATTGATTCACCTTATATAGATCTCATTAGTTTACTTGGTTTATTTAACTTCCTTACTCAATTATAATGTTATTTGGAATTTCCTATTTGGCCTAGATTTTATAGTTTTACATATACTGTTTTTCGAATAATGTTATTTCTATACCCCTTCTGACTTTCTAAAGTTAACACAATATTAAATAAAATCTCCTTATATAACTATTGGTACATGTAGCATTGTATTCATGCTCATAATACAAAAACAATATTGAAAATTAATTTCTAGTCTTTAAAGTTAGACATTTTAGTTTTAACTATTTTTAAAAATACATAACAAACATTTTATAAACTAGTATAGTATACATACAGAGACATTTTAGGCTGTATGAACACTGTTATATTAATAAATATTCTTATCTTAATCATAATCCTTATTCTATATACCATCTTGAAATGTGGAGTTCATAGGCTTTAAACACAAATATAATTAGCCATTTAATTTTTATTTTTTGTTAAACTTAAATTGATTGCAGTCCTTTCTGTTTATATTGTGTATTATATTTTAATCCCCTGTCACAGTAATTATTCCCCACCTCCTCTCTTTATCATTTACATTTCAAAGAATGTTTTTTTGATAAAAGTGGCCTCTTCTATGAAACATTATAAATATTTTCATAATAATATTTCATGACATGTCATCTCTGTATTTATATAAAATATTAAAGTTATTTAATAGCACATAGTTAAAGTAACAGTTACACCTTTACTTGAAGTTTATTATATTTAAATCACTTGCACTGGTTCACTTACACTGTTGGGTCTGAATTATATTTGAGTTTTACAATATTCTAAGACCAAACCTTTAGTTATAATGGACTGTGAAGATTTGTTTATTTTATTATATAATAACTTTAGTCGGTGCACTTCTATTTACACTACTAAATACTTTGTTTATAATTATTTTACATTCCTATGAGGTTTTGGGGTGTTATACTTTCTTTGGGTGACATTAAAATTTGGTTCGGGGTTTGTTATTGTTAGTAATAGGTTTATCATGGGTATTCCTCGTAGTTCTCCCATCCTACATATTCTTTTCTTCACTTCTTCCTTTTTGGGTTTTCCAAGGTAATTTGGTTTTATTTTGTCCGTTGGTTGTTTCGGGGTATCTTCTTTATTACCTGCTCCTATCCTACCTGAGTATTATCCTGATTTTATTTTAGTTTCTTTGGATTTAATTTTCTTGATACATTTTAGTTGCATTTTTATGATTTAATTTTACTTTTTCCTTTATGGTGGTATTTTTCTTTGATATTTAATTATTTTCCTTTGATATTTAATTATTTTCCTTTGAATTTAATTATTTTCCTTTGAATTTAATTATTTTCCTTTGAATTTTCTTTTGAGTTAATGTAATTTAAATTTATTTATGATCATAATGGAATTATTACTTAGTGGATTATCTGTCATGCTACAATATATATATATATATATATATATATATATATATTGTTACGACGGTATACTTGATGATCGTAGGTATAGTGGATAACAAAATAAGTACAAAACACCAATTAAGTCACTAATCACCAGCTTTAATTTTCACAGTTAACAGTTCGTAATTAACAACACAGTCTCTTATAACAAATCAAATAAAACTTGTTCACACGCAATAAAATGTCACTAATATTAAACACAATTGTATTAAAATTATACCGCTTGATTATAAAACACAACACTTTACTAATAACCACTTGAAAGCGCACAATAATCCCGCCCGATAATAACTCGAACCGCTCTGTAAATATATCGCAGCTATACTGAAACTTAAGGCCGCTGCCGCCATGTATATAAATACATGGCGGCGCTCACAGACCAGAATGTTCCTAATTGCGTCTTAGCGCTCGTGTGAACTACGCAATTAACTGCGGCCTTAACACAGTCCACGCGGCTGGCGGCGCCTTCAAGAAACCTCCTCTCGAAAATGCGTCGATAAGCACGTACGCCACACGCGTTACATCGAGATTCTTCTGGCACATTCGACAAACACGTAGATTGTTCTGTGATGTCGTAACACTTCCCCCTCCTTAAGCCTGTTCGTCCCGAATTGGCAAACCGTCTCTGAAGTAATACTCGACCAGGCGATCTAGGTGGACGTCCTTGCGAAAGATAATTCTCCCGTTCTTCGAATTCAGTCTCGTGTGATCCGAACATCACGTTACTAGGAATTCGAGTCTTCCGCTCAACCCCTAGTTTTGTTGAATCACTCCCGTTGCGTCATATATTGATGACCTAAACACCACTGGCTGATCCAAGTTTGTTTGGTTCTCGTTAACAACCTCTTGCGTAACCTCATCTTCAGCCACTTTGCCCTCGGGCGCTTCTATCAGCTCAGGAACAAGCAAGAGTTTTGTCTCGACACCCATAGTTGGCTTTCCAATCACTTCTTTTGTCGTTACACTTATTTGTATTTCCTCTGCTAGTTCTTCCTCCATTTTCGCTTGCAATAGGGAGGGTTCCTCTTGCCCAGACCTGTTGACTTTTTCTTTGACTAATTCCACTCGCTTAATCGAATGGTTGGTAGACCCTGACATTTTAGCCATGCAAAGCTTTGTCTTCTCTTGGCCAACCTTCGGGACATTGTCTCTTAAGTCCACAACGAATCGGTAAGCATTCATAATGTCCGTGCCAAGAATCACTACATCGACAATGTCTGCAACGAGCATTTGTTGGCTAAACTCAAGAAGACCCAGGCGTACACGTACGTCTACCTTTCCTAGCACAATGACGGGGCTTCCAGTCACAGTCTGTATTGTACAAGAGCTAATTAGAGGCTGGGGATTGCTGACTAGGTCAGGGCGCAATAGGCACTGTTGCGCCCGTGTCAACTGTAAATGATGTTGGTTTACCTTCCGCAAATCCAATAACGATCAAGTTTCCACTGGTCTTATGTAGCGTGGAAACTGTGTGCTGTTCTGGGGCTTTACTTCTCCAATTGGTGCGATCACTCTCTTCTCTCGGTATCTTCTTCTCCCAACAGTCTACCTGTAGATGACCACGTTTTCCACAGTTGTAACATTTCGGTCTTCTGTCTTTTTCAACTCGTTGCGACTATCTTGAACTTTTAAATTGCTTGGCCGACAACATTGTTTTTCTGCACCCATCGTAACGGCAATGTGATGGCACAAATCCATTAATGTAGCGGGACGCTGACTTGGCAGCTTCAAACTCTAGGGCGTGAACAAGAGCTTCTGAGCTATTTTGGTGTCTTGCCATTCGTAACACTTGCTGAAGTTCAATAAATGTCTGCACCGCAAACCTTATTCGGAAGTCTTCTGGTGCTTCAGGATAGGCCAATCTAATCAATCTGTCGATACTTGCTTCAAACTCTTGAAGACTCTCCCCGGAACGTTGTCGTCTTGTTCTCAACTGAGCGTAGTACACCTCTCGCAAATGTTTATCACCGTAGCGTAATTCTAGAGCTTTTATCAACTCGGCATAGATGTTCTGGCTGTCAGGTGGCACTTTCTGTAGTAATTCTGTCGCTTGTCCTTTTAATGAGAGAACGAGTGAAACTGCCTTGTCTTTCTCCGTCCAATTATTTGCGCATGCAGCAGCTGCTTCGAATTGGCGTAAATACGTTGCCCAGTGAGTACTTCCATCAAAGGTTGGGGCCTTGACATGACGGTAATGGCGACGTTGCCCCGCGACCTAGTCATGATTCAGTAAACAATGATTTGTATACCAGAGTCATGCAGGCGCGGGAGGAATTACATGATCTGGTCGCCATGTATGATACCGCGTTACTTTCTACAGACGAAATGCTCATTTCCTCCGATGAAGAGGTTGATAGTGATGGTGGTGGAGGAGATTATGATGATGATGGAGACGGATGGATGGATATAGAAGAAGGCAGCGATGCTGAGACCGTCATCCTTTCATCGACATCGTCATCATCGTAGCCGTTATCATCGACAAGTGCAAGAACATGTGAAAGCGCTAAATGTAGAATACGTTGGGAGGTTAGACAACTTCAATTTTTATAACCGTGCGGCCATTTAGTTTGTTCTGTGTGCACCCGAAGACTTGAGAGGTGCCCTTTTTGTAGACGTAGAATTAAATATTCCTTCAACTTTTTTCCTTAAGCTATGGTTTCCTAAGAAAGCGGTGCTGTTATCTAGCGGCTGTAATGTAGCGGTGGATGACGTCACTAAAACGTTGTCTATACAAATCAGATGGCGTTGGTTTCCTACAGAGCGTTGATTGTGAGCGGAACGTCAAATTGCGGTGCCGCCATTTGCATGACGGCCGTCATAGCGGTGGCCAACAGTTGTGGACCGTTTTTTCTCATGTAGCGTTGATCATTTAAAATAAAAATGAATGCAAACGTGATTTGGACCAGCGAAAGCGACGAAATTTTAATTGATTTTGTCTGTACAATGTGAAGAGCAAAGACTATAGAAAGCCCAGTTAAAACAAAATCTGTGAAATAATGTCGAGACTATACTTGAAAAATCAGGTATGTATAATGCTATATAATTTTTAATATTTTAGTACATATTATATTAATCATAAGAATATATCCGTGGTTCCTATAAGAATATATAGGTTAGTCGGCTTATGCCGTTTTTAAGATATATAATTTTTTAGATAGCTTTGAGGCTTTTACATCATGTGAATAAATGTGAAACTGTAAATACAAAAACTATTCATTTTATACAGATATAAAATAATTTCGCTACAAACGGGATTTGTTGTAAAATAACTAATAACTAAAATCTAATTTTTTGAAAACTTATGATTTTAAACTTTACCTAGTTATTCCCTGGAACCACGGATATTATATACAATAGGTGCTTGTATGTAAAAGTAAGAACCGCAATAAAATGTAATTGATGTTAATGTTCGTAAAATGTAATTACTTAATATAATTAATGGTGCACTGCATAATTATGTTGCCACTCAACAGCCCCTGGGCCGTTGAAGTAATTTTTAAATATTTCTTGAATTTGAGTGTGATTCATTCTGGCACGGACATGTGTTCTGCCATAGGGATTAAATTTTCAGTGAGTAATGGAAGTGCATCATCAATATGTTTTTGACCTGGAGCAAGTACTTTTGCTTCCCGTAAAATGTTGTATAATATGCAGGCACATATAATCAACTTTTCTGTAGTTTCTGGGGCAGTAGCAATAGGTAGGAAAAAAAGTCTGAAGTAACCGCATAAAATTCCGAAAGTAATTTCAGTTGTCCTTCGAGCTCGAGATAGTCGATAGTTACATACAGCTTTTGATAGATCATGTAAAGATTGCTGTCTTGGGTAAGGTTTCATCAAATTTTCGTGCAGAGCAAAAGCTTCATCTCCTACAATCACATGGGGTACAACATTATCCGTTCCGGGTAGTGCTTTTGGTGCTGGTATATTAAATGTATTATCTTTTATCTTTTTCCCTATTTTGCTTTTTAGGTAGATGGTAGATACCAGCATCTCCTTCTCCACCATAGGAACCGACATCAATAGCAGTGAATTTACAATCCGCATCAACAACTGTGCCGTGTTTTGGGAAAAACTCGGCGGTGGTTTTTTTTAATAGTGGAATTATTAAATTACGTATTTATTAACGTAAGTGTTTAAGTAAGAATTTACGTACGTCCGTCATCTGGCCACTGGGCCGATCCGCGCGCTATCTGTATCCAGTGATTCGTACTATTTATTCGGCCGCTGGTCAGTTCAGTTCAATTGTAGCATTCAGCGTATTAAGGTCCGGGTCCGGCTGACAGCAGCGATGTAAAATTTTGTCTACTATCTGCTACTATGTATAAGTAGATGTCTACGCGACCTTCCGGTAAGTGTGTTAAGATATATATATATATAACTTACTAATTCATAAAAATAAATTGTATTTACTTAATATTAACGCAGATGCAGGGCGATAGGTATTGCAGTAATTTATCAGCACGTGGCAGGCAACAGGTTAAATTGGTTTATGTATCTTTCAATGTTAACGCTGGCTAACAGATATTAACCCATTATCTCATTAATAATGTAATAATAATAATACTCAGTTCATTAAATTAGAATGGGGCGTAAGTCAGTCATTTTTCTGAGATGATTGTACATCAGGAACTTGTTAAAGTTTGCTAGTTCCTGTCAGGGGGGGTTAAGTGCTTCACGAAACCTTGTGAATAACTATTTATTTGAAATGATTATTATGTTGAATGACTATATTTGGATATATTATAGATTACAAAATTTAAAGGTGTTATTTTGAAGTGATTTATTTGATTCAATGGGGTTCAATACATAAGTGAATTTTCGGAGATTGTAAACTGGGCAGGTCACGAAATGTGGGTTCAGCTGGGTAAATGAGGTAGTGTGGTTTATTAAACCTGTAAGTAATTACCGATATAATTGTGCAGGGTTTCCGATGTAGACGATAATCTGTCTCGCTCCAGAGGATGGCCGAATACCTGCTTTCCATGATATAGATTCCGACTTCCGTCAGCTGTCAGCCCGGATGAGCGGACACACTCGACCAGATCCTCTACTCATATGCTGCTAACCAGGTGACATTTAAGCTTTTTGAACAAAATGTTTGTGGCCGATAAACTCTTTTTGAGACACTTGTGGGGATGCTCCAGTTTGGGGACTTAGTTCCGGGCAAGTCCAACGGGACAATTGGGTTTACATGTTACTTTGTCATTGGGTTTTTTTTATTAAGGCTTACGCCTCATTAACATATTAATGTTTATCTCCTTCAGAGAATTATAAACTCAGCCAGGGTCATGCATCACCCGAGTTGATGTGAGTTTTCTCTAAATATGGTTGGCATTTCCGGCCACTAAATTATTTCTGTGTTAAGCATGCATGCACAGATGTATCTGTCCCCGTTGGGAAATTTTATGGTTAATTGCTTTACATTTAATTGGGTTGTGTATTGGATTATTAAATTTAAAGGTCGGGGGAGGTGTTTTAACCTGTGGACGACACCTGTTGGTGCCGTTCAACACAGGACAATATCATGTCATATTTTGCTGGATCTCGTCCGGGCGCATGACCGTGCCTGAGGCCAAGTGGATTCTTTATGAACACCTTAAGCATGTTTTAGTACATTAATTCCATAGAATCTGCTTTTCGAAATTCAATTTTACTGTTCAACCAATTTTGTAACCATTAAATTTTGCCATAGCCAGCACCATAATTGTTAAACTTTTAGTACTCATAATACCGATTCAGTAATAAATGTTAAAGAATGCTAGACAAATCAGTACCAGTTATAAGTATTCATGGGTGGTCACGTTCCACTGATTTTGCAAATTTTTGTCAGGAAAATAAAAGAAATGTGAAATGCAGTTATGCAAACGGGTATCCATGTTGACCTCGTGATAGCACTTATTATTATTATCATTGTTGGGATCCGAAATTGATAATTACCTTTTTGCTGGGTACTTGTGTGCCTTTCGGACTATTTAGCCAAATTGAGCTTGGCTGTTCATATACTTAGAATTTTGGGGGCATGTCTACTTTACTCTTTTGGGATTTATTAGTTGGGTTTGAGTTTATTAATTGAAAATTTATGGTGGGCCGGATACTTGATCTGAATAAGAGGATTGAGGGTGTATGATGACAAAATATACGCTGTTAACCAGGTGAACATGGTGTGTGCCATTTATATGTAAATGTGTATCTATGTTAATTATATGTTTTGTGTTATGCCTTATGTGATTGTTAGATTGTTATACTTTATTATGCATATATATATATATATATTACTATAATACTTATAACTATTTTACCTCAAGATGTATTTTTTCCTTTAGGGACATGTTTCGGGAGATCCTGTTCTCCCATCTTGCTTCTCTGAGCAAGATGGCGAAGGTTGAAGATGGGAGTACAGGATCTCCCGAAACATGTCCCTAAAGGAAAAAATACATCTTGAGGTAAAATAGTTATAAGTATTATAGTATTATATACATCAAGAAACGGACTGTAGCAGAAAATGATTGAAATATATATATATATATATCATGTTATGATTTATGTAATTTACTGGGAGGGTCGAGACTATGCGCCATTTTACATTATTATTATTTATGCGCCATTATTATTCAAGCTCAACTACTTGGCGATACCTATGTCTAATGGAATTATAATAACGATTGGGGGTTTTGGAAGTGAGCTATTCTTGATTATGAAACACTTGTAATATTATTTTACTTTTTCAAGGGCGCATATATTGTACACTAGGGGAGTTAATTGCACAAAAGCAGAATACAATAAATCCTGTTATTGTTATCTTAGAGCAGAGTTTCATTTGCAAGTTCCATCATACTAGACCCAGCGCATTTTTGGCTTCTCTAGGCTCTTGCCTAGTTTTAAAAAACTTGTGGCCTCTCTTTCAAAAAAAAATAAATAAAAAGAAATATAAAAAAGAAAAAAAAGGGAAGTTGTTTTCTATATATAAAAAGCATAAAAGGAAAGAGGGGTTACAAATGGTAGCAGAGAGCGTGGTTTATTCTAGGGTTGAACCCTTGGGTCCTTTGGTGTGATGGGGCTTGCAAACTCGGAAATAGTTTGGAAAAAACAATAATATTTGAAAATGATAATAGATAGATGCCATGGCACGGTTGACATCCTATGTAGCTATATATATGTACTCTGTATGAATTATTGCTAGGTGATTTGAATTGTAAACCTGGTGCCGCCACGGGCATGTGTTGTAGTTGGGTTTTGTTGTTTTTGAGATTGGACCTTACCGGAGATCGCGTGGGGATGGGTTCCCTTATTTATTCTATGAAAGTAATAGCGCGTGCGGTTAGCGGGATGCGGTATGGCCCGACTGGAAGTCGGTACCGTCCGACTGCAATGGTGATAATGTCGTAGTCGAAATGTCGTATGTTGTGGTTAGTGTTTGGTGGTGTGGATTGTATGTTGGTGTTAGTGTCTGATGTCGTTTCTTCTTTCGAGTCTGGCGACTGACGGAGAGTTAGTTCTGGAGCGGGCCAGGTTTTCGCAGCGCTAGGAAACCCGGGGGTCCACTTGATGGAAGAGAAAGTACTCAAGTTTTTCTTTTTGTAGGTCATGTTTGTGTTAGGTGTTTAGTGGGGATTTGTTTTATTATTGTTTGTTTTGAATTGTGCAATTCTGGCGGTGGTATGCTATCAGAAATTGCCTCACCCTCTTTCAGGCGTTCTCCAGAAATTTCCGGTGGTGAATGGATTTGATGAGGACCAGCTGCTGGTTTTCTTGGACCTGGTCCTGCAGGTGGCAGATTTCCCGGGGGTGTCCGATGGGAAGGTCTCGTCTCTTATATACCCGTATTGCCGGGGTACGTTGGCTGAGCTGGTCACCAACACTCTGCGTCGGGGTGACAGTGTTGATGCTTTCCATGGGGAGGTGTTGAACTTCTTCCTACCCATTCGACGACGTGCCCAGCTTAAGTTTGAAAAATTCTATCGCCTACAGGCCAACGGAGAGGCGTTAGGGGACTTCGTGCACGATATACGGAAAGCTGCCCGGGTGTTAAGGTTGGGGTTGCCCGAGACAGAAGTTATACAAGCGATTCTGGAAGGACTGAATCCCCAAGAGAGATCTCGTTTGGTATTCGCGGACCGTCCACGTTGTTTTGCGGACCTTGAACGGCTGTGTGTGGTTTCAAGAACGGTCCAGGAGGTTGACGAGTCCCGGTGAAGAGATGCCGCAGATGTCCAATACTCCAGTGGTTTGTTAGGAAGATCTAAAAAGGACAAACATGGTGGTTGGAGGAGAACACAAGAGACGCTTAGAAAGCCTGAATATTCCGGAAGTAATGGAGGCTACAAGGGGGTGGCAAGTGTGAAGACGGTAACAACAGTTACAGCAGAGAAAGGAAAGAAGTATGAATTTAACAGGGGAAGAAGAAATTATGTTAGGGAACAAACATCGGCAAGTGGGGAGCCTGTAAGTAGGCGTCATTCTTATTCGGAGAAAAAGGACACTGTAAAGGTTCAAGAGGAAGTACAAGTGCCTAAGAGAGTAGTGGATGAAGAAGGTGAAGCAGAAGAAGAAAAGCGGAATAACTTCTGTGGATCAATACAAGAGCCTAAGAACACGTCAGTTAATACTGAGTTACAGGACTCGAAGAGGACGTCATGGCTGAATCCAGATGCCGCAGAATTTGTTCCGGTATTTCCATCTCGGTTCGTGAGGGATCCAGATCCTGTAACATCATCATCGCCTACGCAGGGATATGAGAAGTCACTTGATGGTGTAGTTTTACCATCGCCAGTAGAAATTAATTTAGTCATTGCACATGAACCTGGACAGCTGGATTCCAGGGTGGAAATTGTTGATGACGTTGTAGTTACTGAAAGTGGTGAAGGAGTGGAATCGACAGAAGAGCGGTCTGCGGATGCTGCACAGGGAAGTACATTTGTAGGTGTTAGGGAGACTGTAGAGTCTGAGGTTGCGGATGGATACAGGGATGTCCAGGCTGCAAGTGTTTCTGAGGTTGTGGATGGACAAGGGGATGTCCATGCCGCAAGTGTGGTAGAAGTAGATGAGGTAGAAGTTGAGGAGAAATTTGGTTGCAGCGTTGTGGAGTGTGTGAGTGAGAATGATGTAGTGTGCGAAGATGTGCAGACACCTTCTGTAAGTAGTGTTGAGGATTCCGAGGAACGGAAAGAAGTTTCATGCGGACCAGGTGACAACTAGAGGATGAAGATGTTCAGTGTTCTGATGGTGGAAGTGGATGTGATGGCGATGATGTTGATGATAAATGTGTTGGGGAAAACGAGATCGGAGAAGAGGTTAGTCAAGAAGTTCGTGAAGGAGCTGGCGATGAGTGTGATGAAGAAATTGGTGGGGAGCTGAGGGAAGATGCAGTTGAAGATGGATCAGAGGAGCAACTGGAAGATGCTGAGGAGGTGCAGTGTCAGGAGGTTGATTTGGATTATGGGGATGAAAAAGGGGAAATTGTAGAAGAGCAGGAAGAGAAGGAAGGATTGGAAGAAAGACAAGTAGAGGAGTTAGATGATGAGCATAATCCAAAGCGGAGTCAAAGTAGTGAGGTAAGTTGCCTTGATTCTGATTCAGAGGAAACAAGTCAGTACAGCTCAACACGAAATAGTTTCTCAGAGAGTGGTGTCCGAAAGGAAAGAGTACCCAAGGTCCGTCATAGAAAGGTAAGAAGAAGAGGTTGACGGGTAGTGGGTAGATGTTCCCCACAGTCCCAGTGGTGTTCATCTATTTCAGGGTTGCGCCCCTGCCCACGCGAGCCTTGGTTTCCTCCATTCATCCTTATTTCCGGAGGGAACCATGTCCTTACCCTTAGTCCTAGCTATTGACCTTTTAATGATCCTTGCCCCGTTTCATCTTCCCGATTTTCCTGCCCCTCCCCTTAGTAAAAAAAAAAAAAAACTATCAATAAGGAGTTACAGAGCCTTGCCGAAAGTGATTGGATTGTGGTCCTCGAGATTGTCAGTTTCCCCTGTTCTGGAAGGTTATCATGGAGATAGTTAGAGAGTTGGAGAGTGCCCTTAGATTGTCGTGGTCGTCAGTTTCCCCTGTTTTAAAAGTAAGATGGAGAGTGAGAGTGTGCTGTTGTTTCCTTGTACATAGTGGTGGATTTTGATTTTTGGTTAGTGTAGGGTCGGTCCATGCCGCATTCCCCGGTTGTTTACCATGGTGTTTATTTTGAGTTAAAACTAGGTGGTGTGTGTGTATATATATATTGTAACACGTATTTACGTTACGTCTTATTTCTTTAAGCCTCACGTTGGATTCGTCAATTTGTAACACAAATTTATAAATTTATAGCGTTGATCAATAAAATTTATTGTAGGTTTCGGGGTTTGACCAAGCTCCACGTTGTTATGCGCCAATTTGCAACACGTACTTTGGTGTTACTTGTGTTATTTAAATGTTATGTTGTGTGCACTTAAATTACATACGCCGCCCGTTGGAAGCGTCAATTTGTAACAAATAAATAATGTGTCTCTTTTACTTTCTGCCCCACTGAAGGGTTCGTCGATCTGTAACAAATATATAAATGTAGCGACTTATTTCGCCTCGCACTGGAGTCGTCAATTTGTAATTATTAATACGTTATGTTGAACGGCGAATGGTTTTGTAATCTGCCGCTCGCTCCCACTATACGTACCGTTTCCGTGACGTCACTCACCGTTGCCAACCGTCGTGGTGTCCGCTGTACTCTGTGAACTTACTTTCTAAATGGAACAGCAATAATAACGACGCAATATATAACATCAAACATATATCCTTATAGAAATCATTTATTCAGTAAAGCATTGGTTAATTGTTTCTTAAATCTGATTATGATAATCACAATTGTGGCGCAAATTATACGTCTTCTTTTTACCAGTTGGTACAGTAGTAGCAGATATTATTCCGTATTTAGATAGACCAAAAGAATGCGTTGGTTATTGTTCTAATAAAAATAAAATATCTCAGGGCGTATCTGGTTCGGGGATTACATTTAAACAAAATATTATTCTATAAATCAAAATACAAGTTTTACAGTTCAAGGATATTACAAAGTTTAGAGTGTAATGTGCACACAGGCAGTCGGATCGTGATTACTAGTTATTATAGGTTATGTCCAGTTTAGGTGTTTAATAATTATTATCAAAATCAAAGGTTCTTGTGGTGTTTGAAAAGGTGTCAATCTCAAATCGTGTTATTAGTGAGTGTTCTTAGTGTTGGTGTGATATGGTGTCTGTAGTTTTAGTTGATTAATTCTTAAAAAGTCGTGTATACAAAAGTTGGTGCTGATACATAATATAATAAAATGTCAAAGTCACCAAATCCTCTTCTTTGTATGGTTCGTGGTCGAAGATAGGGCCCACGTCTGCTTCAGTCCTTCTCCCTGGTTCTTGATTCTTCTATTCCAAATATTGGATGTTCCTCACTTAGTTGGAATAGTTCGTGTTATGTATACCTATCTGTATTAATATGTCTGGAACGTGTTTTCACAGTTTATTTTTAATTATGTTAGACGTTTTACAAACGCGTCTGTACGCTATGATCGTTGTTAAAGAAGTCTCATTTTATTTATCCGAAATTTCTGGTTGCTAAGGGTAAACTTGGAATCTGGTTGGTTGATTCGGATATACATTGTCATATACTTTAATTATTTCAAAATCTAAATTTGTTCAAAACCTTTAAATTAGTATAACTTTTCTGTACTGATTGGGAATTTAAAACTATTAGCAGCATTATTTTGATCTTTACATTTGTGACATATAGACACTAAACATGCCTACTTTTACTTAAGAACTACAGATGTTACAATTTTGTTATTTGAATTTTTCTTAAATAACTTAAGATGGATTATTTTGTTTCTAGATTCGTTGTGTACACTATTAACTATAAATCTATTTATCCTTCCACATTTGTTTTACAAAATCCCTAACATTATTATCTAAAATTTACAAAAGTTGGTTTTACCTGGCCTATGTACTGGTGTTATCTTCATCACCATGTTTATAAACATTTTACCTTATTGTCATTTTCCATGACTGATATCTTAGTAAACCTTTAACAGTTAAATTAACTTTTAACAACCATAAAAACTGTTTAACATATAACACTATCTTAACAAATCAAAAAGATATACTATCCTATTAGTTTAATCTCATGCCCACATGGCTATGATTCTACTGAACATTTGAACAAATAAACTGCTTTTTACTTAATCTATACAATTGTTTAACACTTAGCAATAACATCTTTTTTTAGTCTACTTTGCTTTGCCAATCAATTGATCACTGTTTAACACCATAATTACTGGTATCCCTTTCCCCTTTAACATAGTCATACTCCTATAGGTTTAAGGAATTGGGAATATAAACAAATATTCTCCCAATTGTTATCTTGGTATATACTTAATATCAGCACTTGACTGGTGATACTTGTTCAAAAAACACTTGGTTTATTATTTTATCACTGGTTAGTATTGCACTGTTTGGATTTTATTTGTCACACTTATAAATAATTAATCTATCTAGTTTTGACTGTTTGATTAATTATTTGTTACCTTCTCCTGTAAGTATTATTTCCACTTTTATCATGTAATCTTACATAGTATTTTCTTAAAATTACTGTACCTTAGTTTATTTATTAACTGTATTGTACTTCAGTATCATTTTAGAATGGTTTTGTTTTTATATTTATTCTTATTGGTTTTTATGGGTTTTTACATTTTATTGTCATTAAAAGAACTTCACTCTTGTTATCAAATGTTACTGTGAACAAGTTATTATTTGTTGTTTTCTGGACAATCTTATGATCACTATTTGTTACAATTAGTTGTATGGTTCATGTATCTATAATAAGGTTTGTTATATTTTCATTACATCATTTAAATTAATCATTTACTAATATTTCTTTTTACATAGTATTACATGTTTGGGCCTATTATCCCTCAATTTGTATTTTGATTATCTTGATATTATGATACATTGAATGAAACCATTTGTTTCTTTATAGTACTGGTTCATAAGCCGTCTGTCTTTATAATTATTTATTTTGTCATTATTGAAAGTTCATGTCATAATCGGGGTTGAATGTATTTTGCATCACTTTGCCTAAATCATTAATTTTGGGTACGGTCAGTTGTATTACTAGTCAGTCTGAAATGGTTAGTCGTTCCTCTTCACGATCATCTTGGAAGATATTGTTCTTCTTGTTTAGCTTCTTATCCAAAGTCTTCATTAAATCAGGTACGATATTAAGTTGTTCCAAATGTAATGTTACATACTACCCTGCCACCAAATTTGATTATTTTAATAAAATATTGTTTTTGTTGAAATTATCAATTATCTTATCTTTCACAATATCATTTGTTATTCTTTTTATGATCTGGTATACTTGTCTTTAATTATAAATGTTCCATCCCTGGAACATGTTACTTCCCTAACAAATTAATCACCATATATTTTGGAATCAGTCGGGGGGCTCTCTTGACCTAATACCCCGCTGTCCTTATAATACATAATACATCAATAATATCGATTGCTGGAGCTATCTCGTCAGTCAATCACATTTAATAATCACTATTCTAGTCACGACTAAATCAAATAAAAATAATATAATAATATATTCTTCGGATGGTTCACTCAGCTTAACTTCTCAGATCTAAATATTTCTTTCCATTGATTCTGTCAGATGTTTATTTTCTTGTGGCGATATTAATAACATTTTTTATTTTCAGTTGGTACTATCTTCTTTCCTACTTTATCAGTACTCCTTAATCTTCATTTTTCATTCACTTAAAACATAACAAGTATTTGCGTCTTTAGTTGTTGTTAAATCTCTCACAATCATGATAGGTTATTTGTAGTAAATTCGTTTCTAGTCTCGTCTTATTTTCGTCGTCGATTGTCTAGATTTGTCCTTTCTTATTCGTTTTATAGCACTATGGTTTCTTCTGATTTATGGATGTTGAATCTTTCTTTTATATTCCAATAATAAGTTCATAATTATATATAATAAGAGGTGCTTATTTTGTTTAGAATTTGGAAATTTATTCCCAGTTGTTTATCCGCTTGATTCATAATAACATTATCAAACTGTACTGTAAGTTGTCCTTACTATTTATTTGAATTCTGAGATATTCAAATTTGTTTATTTGGCTTCATTTAAAATTATATTCTGGATTATCAAAGTTGTTAAGATGAGCTTACTATATTCTTTGAATTTTGAGGTATTATAATAATAAATTCTTCAGTTCCATATTAATTCTCATAAATAATTAGTTGTAAGTTGATCTTACTATTTTTTTAGAATTTTGTGGTATATTCAACTTTGTTTATTAGGTTCATAATACATTTTTAAGGAAACTTGGTTGTATGTCCCCTTAATCTTTTTTGTTTCCACATCACTAATGACATAAGTATTATTGTTATTGTTTTTTATAACAACATATGGTCCATTATACAGTAATAATAGCTTTTTTGCTATTCCTTCCTTAGAACTTGGCAATTCGCGGTTTTTTAACAACACTTTGTCTCCAATCTTGTACTGGATCATTTTCTGCTGAATTATTTTGTATTTTTTCCTTCTTTTCTCCACTTGTTCATTCAGTTTGCTGTGGAATCTCACGTTGTCGAACTGGTAAGCTGGGTTGTTTGGGAAGTTGATTATTTCACTAATTTCTCGAGGTGGTAGTCTTTCATGCATTATGGTATATGGAGTATCTTGTATTGCTTCATGGTAAGCTAAGTTGATAAAGCTTTCTGTTTGTGTAATGTATTCACTCCACTTCTGGTGTTTATCAAAACAATATGTCCTGAGGATACGGCCAACCTCCCTCAGTACTCTTTCCGCCGGGTTGCTATTTGGGTGATAGACAGATGTTTTATATGTCTTGACACCTAGATCTAACAAAGTCTCCTTCCAAACCCTTCCTCGAAATTGAGTTCCGTGATCGGTAATAATTGATCTTGGAGCTCCTAACTCTGGTATGTATTGTTGGATCACTATTTGCAGAATCTTTTTTGTAGTTGCCGGATTAATGGGGTATAGTTTTGTAAATTTGGAGTAATGGTCGAACATGATTATAATAAATTTATACTGTTTTCTCCCTCCACTACGAGGTAACGGTCCACACACATCTAAAAATACTCTCTCTAATTTACCAGTTGATGTAATAGGTTGCATAATTCCTTCTGTTTTTTCGTTATTGCATTTTGCCAATTGACAGATGTGACACTGCCGAATACATTCTCTAACTCTTCTGTTGATATTCTTAATGTAAGTGTGTTCCTCAAGTGCCTTCATTACTTTTAATGCACCCATATGCCCATATCGACTATGGTAGTCCAGTATTAATTCTGTTTCTAACGCTTTGGGTATCACCACCTTCCATGATCCTTGGTTATTATTTGTTTTGTAAAATAATATGTCTTCATGTAGACAGTAATATGCAGTGATTTTTTCATCCTGTTGGATCAGTCTTTGTCTAAAATTGTTGATTTTTGTATCCTCTGTTTGTTGTTGTGAAATTGATTTCATGATGTTTTCCAAATCTGATTTGTTTTTTATTATAGTATATACCTTGATGATTGTTTCTTTTTCCCCTTCAAAATCTGTTGTTCTATGTTAATCCGGGACAATATATCTGCAGCAATATTCTGTTTTCCTGGAACATACTCCCAATTTATATGGTACTCCTGTAGTGCGAGTATCCACCTTGCCAATCTCAAATGGTTAATCTTGCAATTTTTTAGAAAAGATGTTGACTTATGATCGCTCCTCACAGTTATCGGGTATCCAAGAATATAGGTTCTGAATTTCTCACAAGCGAATACAACGCTTAATAACTCCTTTTCCGTTACACTATAATTGCGTTCACATCCATTAAGTATTCTGCTTGCAAAACTCACCACCTGATGTTCTCCCTCGCTATCTTCTTGATATAATACAGATCCTAAACTTATATCACTGGCATCACAGTTCATAAAGAAAGGTTGGTTGAAATTAGGATGTTTTAATACAACTGAACTTAGGAAATTATGCTTGATCATTTGGAGTAAATTGTCTTGTTCCTGTCCCCAGGACCATTTGTTCTTAGAGGATAATTGTGGAGAAAACTTTGCTGTTATTTCAGAATAATTTCTCTGAAACTTCCTATAATAATTGCAAAGTCCCAGAAATGATTGAAGTTGCTTTTTATTTTTAGGACTTGGGAATTTCTGGATAGCTTCTATCTTTTCATTGGATGGTGTTATTCCTTGCCTTGTTAAGTTAAAACCCAGGAATTGGACTTCACTGGCGATAAGCTTGGATTTTTGAAGTTTTAGGGGAACGTTATTGTCTGATAGTTTTTGTAATACTTGTCCTACTCTGTTACAATGGTCTTCTCAATTCACTGAAGTAATCAACAAGTCATCAACATAGACTGTGGTATATGGAATAGTATCTGGACACAACACCTGGTCCATACATCTTACGAATACAGCTACTGCATTTACCAGTCCAAACGGTAGTCTCTTGAACTGGTAGTTCCTCCCTTCGAAAATAAAGGCGACGTACTTTCGACTATCTGGGTGTAACTCCACCTGCCAATACCCACAAACAGTATCCCAGGTGCTGATAAATTGTATGCCATTAAATTCTTTCAATATCTCCTCAATCTCTCCGGGAGATGTTCTGTCATTAACTATGATCTTATTAATCTCTCTAGCATCCAAACAGAGTCGTACCTTGCCATCTTTCTTGGGAACGGCTATTAACGGACTGGTATATGGGGAACAGCTATACTCAATAATATCTTCTGCTATCATTTTGTCTAGATCAGTCCTCACTGCTTCTTTTAATGCATAAGCAACGGGATATGATTTTTTATTAAAATTTACAGGCTCCTTGAATTGTAGTGTAAATTGATAATCTTTTACTTTGCCAGGTATATCAGAGAAAACATAGCGGTATTTATTATATATGGATATCAACTTTTCTATTTGTTGTGTGGTTAAATTACATTCATTTTTTTCTGACCGAAATTGTCGGATCTCTTCTAATTTTTCCAACCATAAACTGTCTTCACTCCCAAAGTATTCCCTTCTTACATTCCATGACTCGTCTTGATTATTATTGAATTTTCTTATACTATTGAATGAAGGTACATTTTTATTTTCTACTAATTTTGTTGTCCATTCTATATCATCCACTTTTAACGACACTATGGCCTGTCTCATGTCAATTATTGCTGAGTATTTTCTCAGAATATCACAGCCTATTAGTAGATTAAATGGTAGATTACTAGCTATTAGAAAAATCATAGGTATAGCTACATTTCTGCTGGTCACTGTTAATGATACCTGTTTTCTTATTGACTTGTTTAGCCTTCCGGTGGCTCCGATTAAAATTATATTTTGAATTGGTAAAGTTGGTAAGATGGCCTTACTATATTTTTGAATTTTGATGTATTCATTGTTGTCGATTAACGACACGTTTGCTCCCGTATCTATCATGAATCTTGTCTCTAGTCCATTCACTTGGGCGATGATATATGCTATCTCATTATTCGAACTATTGTGCGATATCGTGTCTTCGTTCAGTAGTTCTTCTCTCACATTTTTTAAGAAGTGATTGTGCACTATCGTCATTGTATCGTCAGTCATTTTGTCTCGCCCTAGTAAGTACCCAAATTGTCGGTTCAGTGATGGGACCTGATGGATTTTCACTGCCGCGGTCCGTTTAAATCAGGGCTGATCTCCTCAGTCCTGTTGTCTGATTGATTGGGTCTGTCTCTACTCTGACTCTTGTACCTCAATGGCGTTATTATCGAACGTCACTGAGTTTCGGTTATTCCTGTTGTCGTCGCAGCTCCTACTTCGCCGATGTTCATCACGGTAGTGCTGGTTACTCTCCTCCTGAAAACTTCTTCCACGGTTCCCATTATAATTTGTTCGTCCCTGGTACGAACGTCTTCCCACATCTCTATCGTCAATGCTTACATAATTCGCATGTCTTCGATACGTTTGGTTTTGATTGTTATTATTGCCGTTATTATTATGCCTGTATCGGTTATCGTAGTTGTTGTTATAACCTCGGTTGTTCTGGTAATGGTGGTCTCTGTCATTGGCACGCTGGTATCCATTATTGTTAATATTTGTAGGAGAGCTACGGTAATAGTGGTTGTTGTTATTGTTGTTATTATTTGCCGCATTATTTCGTGGATAGTTGTTAGTGTTATTGTCGTTTTGGTAACCGCGTTGATAGTTGTTACCGTTGTTGTTGTAACTATTGTTCGGTCTTTGCCCGTTGTTTTCATATTGGGCGTCGCGGCGACCATTATTTCTATTTATTTCATCGTTCCTTCGTCTGTACTGGAGGAAGTTCTTCTCCTGCTCCATCTCCGCTAATAATGTCGACATCTCCTCGGTGGTTTGTATGCGTCCGTTTATTCGGCCTCTTGTAATTTCTCCACCATAGTGGTAAGCTAATAGCCTCACTAAACATTCGGTAGGAATTGCAGGCTCTAAATGTCTGGCTATGTTTATTTTTCCAAGAAAATATGCGGATGGAGTTTGCTTGCCGTGCAGGTCATATCGGCCCAATCCTATGTCACTTCTTATCATATGTTGCGTGGTATCAGACCAATATTTAGATTTGAATTGTTTTTTAAATTCTTGGAAGTTTTGTATACTAGGCCGCATCGCCGTCCACCAATTGTCATAGACTTTTCGGAACATTTCGTCCAGCATGCTCCTGATCACAAACCATCTGTCTTCTCCGGTTTTGGCTATTTTCTCTTCGACTCGTTCTAAGAATAGTATGGGGTTCCTTCTATAATTTTGGAAGTCGATAACTTCTCGATTTTCCTCGCATGTTGTATGGGCACCGGTACATTGTCTGTTTTTTAGGGAATTAATTTCATCTCTATGGGCAGTTGTTTGGTCTTGTACTCGATTGAGACTAGCACTCATACCTTCTAATCTTTCCCCTATCACTGCTTGGTTGGTTCTTATATTTTCAACTCGTCCATTCGTTTCTTCCCGGACGCTCAGTATCTCTTGGTTCATCCGCTCACACTTTTCCTTGGTCTCGGATTCTACCCTTTTAATTTCAGTCACCGGTTCTTCCAGCTTCTTGTCCCATTCTTCCTGCAATTGCCGGTTATTAATTTTCCGGTAATCTTGTTATTCCACTCCTCTTTTAATGACTCTTTGTGTTCATCCAATTTTTTCATGGTATCTTGGTAATTTCCCTTCAATTCTTCCCTCAATGCTTTATTATTTGCGTCTATTTTCTCCTCCATTTTCTTGCTATTCTCTTTCAATTCTCCCATTTTTCTTCAATTTTCTTATTAGTCTCTTCCAATTTTCGGCTCAATTCCTCCTTCGTCTGTTTATTATCTTCCTTCAATTGTTCTAAGTTCTTATTACTGTTCTCACTTAATTCTTCCTTCAATTTTTCTAAGTTCTAAGTTTCTAAGTTTCCTTTTCTAAGGAGAAGAGGTTAGTCAAGAAGTTCGTGAAGGAGCTGGCGATGAGTGTGATGAAGAAATTGGTGGGGAGCTGAGGGAAGATGCAGTTGAAGATGGATCAGAGGAGCAACTGGAAGATGCTGAGGAGGTGCAGTGTCAGGAGGTTGATTTGGATTATGGGGATGAAAAAGGGGAAATTGTAGAAGAGCAGGAAGAGAAGGAAGGATTGGAAGAAAGACAAGTAGAGGAGTTAGATGATGAGCATAATCCAAAGCGGAGTCAAAGTAGTGAGGTAAGTTGCCTTGATTCTGATTCAGAGGAAACAAGTCAGTACAGCTCAACACGAAATAGTTTCTCAGAGAGTGGTGTCCGAAAGGAAAGAGTACCCAAGGTCCGTCATAGAAAGGTAAGAAGAAGAGGTTGACGGGTAGTGGGTAGATGTTCCCCACAGTCCCAGTGGTGTTCATCTATTTCAGGGTTGCGCCCCTGCCCACGCGAGCCTTGGTTTCCTCCATTCATCCTTATTTCCGGAGGGAACCATGTCCTTACCCTTAGTCCTAGCTATTGACCTTTTAATGATCCTTGCCCCGTTTCATCTTCCCGATTTTCCTGCCCCTCCCCTTAGTAAAAAAAAAAAAAACTATCAATAAGGAGTTACAGAGCCTTGCCGAAAGTGATTGGATTGTGGTCCTCGAGATTGTCAGTTCCCCTGTTCTGGAAGGTTATCATGGAGATAGTTAGAGAGTTGGAGAGTGCCCTTAGATTGTCGTGGTCGTCAGTTTCCCCTGTTTTAAAAGTAAGATGGAGAGTGAGAGTGTGCTGTTGTTTCCTTGTACATAGTGGTGGATTTTGATTTTTGGTTAGTGTAGAGTCGGTCCATGCCGCATTCCCCGGTTGTTTACCATGGTGTTTATTTTGAGTTAAAACTAGGTGGTGTGTGTGTATATATATATTGTAACACGTATTTACGTTACGTCTTATTTCTTTAAGCCTCACGTTGGATTCGTCAATTTGTAACACAAATTTATAAATTTATAGCGTTGATCAATAAAATTTATTGTAGGTTTCGGGGTTTGACCAAGCTCCACGTTGTTATGCGCCAATTTGCAACACGTACTTTGGTGTTACTTGTGTTATTTAAATGTTATGTTGTGTGCACTTAAATTACATACGCCGCCCGTTGGAAGCGTCAATTTGTAACAAATAAATAATGTGTCTCTTTTACTTTCTGCCCCACTGAAGGGTTCGTCGATCTGTAACAAATATATAAATGTAGCGACTTATTTCGCCTCGCACTGGAGTCGTCAATTTGTAATTATTAATACGTTATGTTGAACGGCGAATGGTTTTGTAATCTGCCGCTCGCTCCCACTATACGTACCGTTTCCGTGACGTCACTCACCGTTGCCAACCGTCGTGGTGTCCGCTGTACTCTGTGAACTTACTTTCTAAATGGAACAGCAATAATAACGACGCAATATATAACATCAAACATATATCCTTATAGAAATCATTTATTCAGTAAAGCATTGGTTAATTGTTTCTTAAATCTGATTATGATAATCACAATTGTGGCGCAAATTATACGTCTTCTTTTTACCAGTTGGTACAGTAGTAGCAGATATTATTCCGTATTTAGATAGACCAAAAGAATGCGTTGGTTATTGTTCTAATAAAAATAAAATATCTCAGGGCGTATCTGGTTCGGGGATTACATTTAAACAAAATATTATTCTATAAATCAAAATACAAGTTTTACAGTTCAAGGATATTACAAAGTTTAGAGTGTAATGTGCACACAGGCAGTCGGATCGTGATTACTAGTTATTATAGGTTATGTCCAGTTTAGGTGTTTAATAATTATTATCAAAATCAAAGGTTCTTGTGGTGTTTGAAAAGGTGTCAATCTCAAATCGTGTTATTAGTGAGTGTTCTTAGTGTTGGTGTGATATGGTGTCTGTAGTTTTAGTTGATTAATTCTTAAAAAGTCGTGTATACAAAAGTTGGTGCTGATACATAATATAATAAAATGTCAAAGTCACCAAATCCTCTTCTTTGTATGGTTCGTGGTCGAAGATAGGGCCCACGTCTGCTTCAGTCCTTCTCCCTGGTTCTTGATTCTTCTATTCCAAATATTGGATGTTCCTCACTTAGTTGGAATAGTTCGTGTTATGTATACCTATCTGTATTAATATGTCTGGAACGTGTTTTCACAGTTTATTTTTAATTATGTTAGACGTTTTACAAACGCGTCTGTACGCTATGATCGTTGTTAAAGAAGTCTCATTTTATTTATCCGAAATTTCTGGTTGCTAAGGGTAAACTTGGAATCTGGTTGGTTGATTCGGATATACATTGTCATATACTTTAATTATTTCAAAATCTAAATTTGTTCAAAACCTTTAAATTAGTATAACTTTTCTGTACTGATTGGGAATTTAAAACTATTAGCAGCATTATTTTGATCTTTACATTTGTGACATATAGACACTAAACATGCCTACTTTTACTTAAGAACTACAGATGTTACAATTTTGTTATTTGAATTTTTCTTAAATAACTTAAGATGGATTATTTTGTTTCTAGATTCGTTGTGTACACTATTAACTATAAATCTATTTATCCTTCCACATTTGTTTTACAAAATCCCTAACATTATTATCTAAAATTTACAAAAGTTGGTTTTACCTGGCCTATGTACTGGTGTTATCTTCATCACCATGTTTATAAACATTTTACCTTATTGTCATTTTCCATGACTGATATCTTAGTAAACCTTTAACAGTTAAATTAACTTTTAACAACCATAAAAACTGTTTAACATATAACACTATCTTAACAAATCAAAAAGATATACTATCCTATTAGTTTAATCTCATGCCCACATGGCTATGATTCTACTGAACATTTGAACAAATAAACTGCTTTTTACTTAATCTATACAATTGTTTAACACTTAGCAATAACATCTTTTTTTAGTCTACTTTGCTTTGCCAATCAATTGATCACTGTTTAACACCATAATTACTGGTATCCCTTTCCCCTTTAACATAGTCATACTCCTATAGGTTTAAGGAATTGGGAATATAAACAAATATTCTCCCAATTGTTATCTTGGTATATACTTAATATTAGCACTTGACTGGTGATACTTGTTCAAAAAACACTTGGTTTATTATTTTATCACTGGTTAGTATTGCACTGTTTGGATTTTATTTGTCACACTTATAAATAATTAATCTATCTAGTTTTGACTGTTTGATTAATTATTTGTTACCTTCTCCTGTAAGTATTATTTCCACTTTTATCATGTAATCTTACATAGTATTTTCTTAAAATTACTGTACCTTAGTTTATTTATTAACTGTATTGTACTTCAGTATCATTTTAGAATGGTTTTGTTTTTATATTTATTCTTATTGGTTTTTATGGGTTTTTACATTTTATTGTCATTAAAAGAACTTCACTCTTGTTATCAAATGTTACTGTGAACAAGTTATTATTTGTTGTTTTCTGGACAATCTTATGATCACTATTTGTTACAATTAGTTGTATGGTTCATGTATCTATAATAAGGTTTGTTATATTTTCATTACATCATTTAAATTAATCATTTACTAATATTTCTTTTTACATAGTATTACATGTTTGGGCCTATTATCCCTCAATTTGTATTTTGATTATCTTGATATTATGATACATTGAATGAAACCATTTGTTTCTTTATAGTACTGGTTCATAAGCCGTCTGTCTTTATAATTATTTATTTTGTCATTATTGAAAGTTCATGTCATAATCGGGGTTGAATGTATTTTGCATCACTTTGCCTAAATCATTAATTTTGGGTACGGTCAGTTGTATTACTAGTCAGTCTGAAATGGTTAGTCGTTCCTCTTCACGATCATCTTGGAAGATATTGTTCTTCTTGTTTAGCTTCTTATCCAAAGTCTTCATTAAATCAGGTACGATATTAAGTTGTTCCAAATGTAATGTTACATACTACCCTGCCACCAAATTTGATTATTTTAATAAAATATTGTTTTTGTTGAAATTATCAATTATCTTATCTTTCACAATATCATTTGTTATTCTTTTTATGATCTGGTATACTTGTCTTTAATTATAAATGTTCCATCCCTGGAACATGTTACTTCCCTAACAAATTAATCACCATATATTTTGGAATCAGTCGGGGGGCTCTCTTGACCTAATACCCCGCTGTCCTTATAATACATAATACATCAATAATATCGATTGCTGGAGCTATCTCGTCAGTCAATCACATTTAATAATCACTATTCTAGTCACGACTAAATCAAATAAAAATAATATAATAATATATTCTTCGGATGGTTCACTCAGCTTAACTTCTCAGATCTAAATATTTCTTTCCATTGATTCTGTCAGATGTTTATTTTCTTGTGGCGATATTAATAACATTTTTTATTTTCAGTTGGTACTATCTTCTTTCCTACTTTATCAGTACTCCTTAATCTTCATTTTTCATTCACTTAAAACATAACAAGTATTTGCGTCTTTAGTTGTTGTTAAATCTCTCACAATCATGATAGGTTATTTGTAGTAAATTCGTTTCTAGTCTCGTCTTATTTTCGTCGTCGATTGTCTAGATTTGTCCTTTCTTATTCGTTTTATAGCACTATGGTTTCTTCTGATTTATGGATGTTGAATCTTTCTTTTATATTCCAATAATAAGTTCATAATTATATATAATAAGAGGTGCTTATTTTGTTTAGAATTTGGAAATTTATTCCCAGTTGTTTATCCGCTTGATTCATAATAACATTATCAAACTGTACTGTAAGTTGTCCTTACTATTTATTTGAATTCTGAGATATTCAAATTTGTTTATTTGGCTTCATTTAAAATTATATTCTGGATTATCAAAGTTGTTAAGATGAGCTTACTATATTCTTTGAATTTTGAGGTATTATAATAATAAATTCTTCAGTTCCATATTAATTCTCATAAATAATTAGTTGTAAGTTGATCTTACTATTTTTTTAGAATTTTGTGGTATATTCAACTTTGTTTATTAGGTTCATAATACATTTTTAAGGAAACTTGGTTGTATGTCCCCTTAATCTTTTTTGTTTCCACATCACTAATGACATAAGTATTATTGTTATTGTTTTTTATAACAACATATGGTCCATTATACAGTAATAATAGCTTTTTTGCTATTCCTTCCTTAGAACTTGGCAATTCGCGGTTTTTTAACAACACTTTGTCTCCAATCTTGTACTGGATCATTTTCTGCTGAATTATTTTGTATTTTTTCCTTCTTTTCTCCACTTGTTCATTCAGTTTGCTGTGGAATCTCACGTTGTCGAACTGGTAAGCTGGGTTGTTTGGGAAGTTGATTATTTCACTAATTTCTCGAGGTGGTAGTCTTTCATGCATTATGGTATATGGAGTATCTTGTATTGCTTCATGGTAAGCTAAGTTGATAAAGCTTTCTGTTTGTGTAATGTATTCACTCCACTTCTGGTGTTTATCAAAACAATATGTCCTGAGGATACGGCCAACCTCCCTCAGTACTCTTTCCGCCGGGTTGCTATTTGGGTGATAGACAGATGTTTTATATGTCTTGACACCTAGATCTAACAAAGTCTCCTTCCAAACCCTTCCTCGAAATTGAGTTCCGTGATCGGTAATAATTGATCTTGGAGCTCCTAACTCTGGTATGTATTGTTGGATCACTATTTGCAGAATCTTTTTTGTAGTTGCCCGATTAATGGGGTATAGTTTTGTAAATTTGGAGTAATGGTCGAACATGATTATAATAAATTTATACTGTTTTCTCCCTCCACTACGAGGTAACGGTCCACACACATCTAAAAATACTCTCTCTAATTTACCAGTTGATGTAATAGGTTGCATAATTCCTTCTGTTTTTTCGTTATTGCATTTTGCCAATTGACAGATGTGACACTGCCGAATACATTCTCTAACTCTTCTGTTGATATTCTTAATGTAAGTGTGTTCCTCAAGTGCCTTCATTACTTTTAATGCACCCATATGCCCATATCGACTATGGTAGTCCAGTATTAATTCTGTTTCTAACGCTTTGGGTATCACCACCTTCCATGATCCTTGGTTATTATTTGTTTTGTAAAATAATATGTCTTCATGTAGACAGTAATATGCAGTGATTTTTTCATCCTGTTGGATCAGTCTTTGTCTAAAATTGTTGATTTTTGTATCCTCTGTTTGTTGTTGTGAAATTGATTTCATGATGTTTTCCAAATCTGATTTGTTTTTTATTATAGTATATACCTTGATGATTGTTTCTTTTTCCCCTTCAAAATTTGTTGTTCTATGTTAATCCGGGACAATATATCTGCAGCAATATTCTGTTTTCCTGGAACATACTCCCAATTTATATGGTACTCCTGTAGTGCGAGTATCCACCTTGCCAATCTCAAATGGTTAATCTTGCAATTTTTTAGAAAAGATGTTGACTTATGATCGCTCCTCACAGTTATCGGGTATCCAAGAATATAGGTTCTGAATTTCTCACAAGCGAATACAACGCTTAATAACTCCTTTTCCGTTACACTATAATTGCGTTCACATCCATTAAGTATTCTGCTTGCAAAACTCACCACCTGATGTTCTCCCTCGCTATCTTCTTGATATAATACAGATCCTAAACTTATATCACTGGCATCACAGTTCATAAAGAAAGGTTGGTTGAAATTAGGATGTTTTAATACAACTGAACTTAGGAAATTATGCTTGATCATTTGGAGTAAATTGTCTTGTTCCTGTCCCCAGGACCATTTGTTCTTAGAGGATAATTGTGGAGAAAACTTTGCTGTTATTTCAGAATAATTTCTCTGAAACTTCCTATAATAATTGCAAAGTCCCAGAAATGATTGAAGTTGCTTTTTATTTTTAGGACTTGGGAATTTCTGGATAGCTTCTATCTTTTCATTGGATGGTGTTATTCCTTGCCTTGTTAAGTTAAAACCCAGGAATTGGACTTCACTGGCGATAAGCTTGGATTTTTGAAGTTTTAGGGGAACGTTATTGTCTGATAGTTTTTGTAATACTTGTCCTACTCTGTTACAATGGTCTTCTCAATTCACTGAAGTAATCAACAAGTCATCAACATAGACTGTGGTATATGGAATAGTATCTGGACACAACACCTGGTCCATACATCTTACGAATACAGCTACTGCATTTACCAGTCCAAACGGTAGTCTCTTGAACTGGTAGTTCCTCCCTTCGAAAATAAAGGCGACGTACTTTCGACTATCTGGGTGTAACTCCACCTGCCAATACCCACAAACAGTATCCCAGGTGCTGATAAATTGTATGCCATTAAATTCTTTCAATATCTCCTCAATCTCTCCGGGAGATGTTCTGTCATTAACTATGATCTTATTAATCTCTCTAGCATCCAAACAGAGTCGTACCTTGCCATCTTTCTTGGGAACGGCTATTAACGGACTGGTATATGGGGAACAGCTATACTCAATAATATCTTCTGCTATCATTTTGTCTAGATCAGTCCTCACTGCTTCTTTTAATGCATAAGCAACGGGATATGATTTTTTATTAAAATTTACAGGCTCCTTGAATTGTAGTGTAAATTGATAATCTTTTACTTTGCCAGGTATATCAGAGAAAACATAGCGGTATTTATTATATATGGATATCAACTTTTCTATTTGTTGTGTGGTTAAATTACATTCATTTTTTTCTGACCGAAATTGTCGGATCTCTTCTAATTTTTCCAACCATAAACTGTCTTCACTCCCAAAGTATTCCCTTCTTACATTCCATGACTCGTCTTGATTATTATTGAATTTTCTTATACTATTGAATGAAGGTACATTTTTATTTTCTACTAATTTTGTTGTCCATTCTATATCATCCACTTTTAACGACACTATGGCCTGTCTCATGTCAATTATTGCTGAGTATTTTCTCAGAATATCACAGCCTATTAGTAGATTAAATGGTAGATTACTAGCTATTAGAAAAATCATAGGTATAGCTACATTTCTGCTGGTCACTGTTAATGATACCTGTTTTCTTATTGACTTGTTTAGCCTTCCGGTGGCTCCGATTAAAATTATATTTTGAATTGGTAAAGTTGGTAAGATGGCCTTACTATATTTTTGAATTTTGATGTATTCATTGTTGTCGATTAACGACACGTTTGCTCCCGTATCTATCATGAATCTTGTCTCTAGTCCATTCACTTGGGCGATGATATATGCTATCTCATTATTCGAACTATTGTGCGATATCGTGTCTTCGTTCAGTAGTTCTTCTCTCACATTTTTTAAGAAGTGATTGTGCACTATCGTCATTGTATCGTCAGTCATTTTGTCTCGCCCTAGTAAGTACCCAAATTGTCGGTTCAGTGATGGGACCTGATGGATTTTCACTGCCGCGGTCCGTTTAAATCAGGGCTGATCTCCTCAGTCCTGTTGTCTGATTGATTGGGTCTGTCTCTACTCTGACTCTTGTACCTCAATGGCGTTATTATCGAACGTCACTGAGTTTCGGTTATTCCTGTTGTCGTCGCAGCTCCTACTTCGCCGATGTTCATCACGGTAGTGCTGGTTACTCTCCTCCTGAAAACTTCTTCCACGGTTCCCATTATAATTTGTTCGTCCCTGGTACGAACGTCTTCCCACATCTCTATCGTCAATGCTTACATAATTCGCATGTCTTCGATACGTTTGGTTTTGATTGTTATTATTGCCGTTATTATTATGCCTGTATCGGTTATCGTAGTTGTTGTTATAACCTCGGTTGTTCTGGTAATGGTGGTCTCTGTCATTGGCACGCTGGTATCCATTATTGTTAATATTTGTAGGAGAGCTACGGTAATAGTGGTTGTTGTTATTGTTGTTATTATTTGCCGCATTATTTCGTGGATAGTTGTTAGTGTTATTGTCGTTTTGGTAACCGCGTTGATAGTTGTTACCGTTGTTGTTGTAACTATTGTTCGGTCTTTGCCCGTTGTTTTCATATTGGGCGTCGCGGCGACCATTATTTCTATTTATTTCATCGTTCCTTCGTCTGTACTGGAGGAAGTTCTTCTCCTGCTCCATCTCCGCTAATAATGTCGACATCTCCTCGGTGGTTTGTATGCGTCCGTTTATTCGGCCTCTTGTAATTTCTCCACCATAGTGGTAAGCTAATAGCCTCACTAAACATTCGGTAGGAATTGCAGGCTCTAAATGTCTGGCTATGTTTATTTTTCCAAGAAAATATGCGGATGGAGTTTGCTTGCCGTGCAGGTCATATCGGCCCAATCCTATGTCACTTCTTATCATATGTTGCGTGGTATCAGACCAATATTTAGATTTGAATTGTTTTTTAAATTCTTGGAAGTTTTGTATACTAGGCCGCATCGCCGTCCACCAATTGTCATAGACTTTTCGGAACATTTCGTCCAGCATGCTCCTGATCACAAACCATCTGTCTTCTCCGGTTTTGGCTATTTTCTCTTCGACTCGTTCTAAGAATAGTATGGGGTTCCTTCTATAATTTTGGAAGTCGATAACTTCTCGATTTTCCTCGCATGTTGTATGGGCACCGGTACATTGTCTGTTTTTTAGGGAATTAATTTCATCTCTATGGGCAGTTGTTTGGTCTTGTACTCGATTGAGACTAGCACTCATACCTTCTAATCTTTCCCCTATCACTGCTTGGTTGGTTCTTATATTTTCAACTCGTCCATTCGTTTCTTCCCGGACGCTCAGTATCTCTTGGTTCATCCGCTCACACTTTTCCTTGGTCTCGGATTCTACCCTTTTAATTTCAGTCACCGGTTCTTCCAGCTTCTTGTCCCATTCTTCCTGCAATTGCCGGTTATTAATTTTCCGGTAATCTTGTTATTCCACTCCTCTTTTAATGACTCTTTGTGTTCATCCAATTTTTTCATGGTATCTTGGTAATTTCCCTTCAATTCTTCCCTCAATGCTTTATTATTTGCGTCTATTTTCTCCTCCATTTTCTTGCTATTCTCTTTCAATTCTCCCATTTTTCTTCAATTTTCTTATTAGTCTCTTCCAATTTTCGGCTCAATTCCTCCTTCGTCTGTTTATTATCTTCCTTCAATTGTTCTAAGTTCTTATTACTGTTCTCACTTAATTCTTCCTTCAATTTTTCTAAGTTCTAAGTTTCTAAGTTTCCTTTTCTAAGGAGAAGAGGTTAGTCAAGAAGTTCGTGAAGGAGCTGGCGATGAGTGTGATGAAGAAATTGGTGGGGAGCTGAGGGAAGATGCAGTTGAAGATGGATCAGAGGAGCAACTGGAAGATGCTGAGGAGGTGCAGTGTCAGGAGGTTGATTTGGATTATGGGGATGAAAAAGGGGAAATTGTAGAAGAGCAGGAAGAGAAGGAAGGATTGGAAGAAAGACAAGTAGAGGAGTTAGATGATGAGCATAATCCAAAGCGGAGTCAAAGTAGTGAGGTAAGTTGCCTTGATTCTGATTCAGAGGAAACAAGTCAGTACAGCTCAACACGAAATAGTTTCTCAGAGAGTGGTGTCCGAAAGGAAAGAGTACCCAAGGTCCGTCATAGAAAGGTAAGAAGAAGAGGTTGACGGGTAGTGGGTAGATGTTCCCCACAGTCCCAGTGGTGTTCATCTATTTCAGGGTTGCGCCCCTGCCCACGCGAGCCTTGGTTTCCTCCATTCATCCTTATTTCCGGAGGGAACCATGTCCTTACCCTTAGTCCTAGCTATTGACCTTTTAATGATCCTTGCCCCGTTTCATCTTCCCGATTTTCCTGCCCCTCCCCTTAGTAAAAAAAAAAAAAAACTATCAATAAGGAGTTACAGAGCCTTGCCGAAAGTGATTGGATTGTGGTCCTCGAGATTGTCAGTTTCCCCTGTTCTGGAAGGTTATCATGGAGATAGTTAGAGAGTTGGAGAGTGCCCTTAGATTGTCGTGGTCGTCAGTTTCCCCTGTTTTAAAAGTAAGATGGAGAGTGAGAGTGTGCTGTTGTTTCCTTGTACATAGTGGTGGATTTTGATTTTTGGTTAGTGTAGGGTCGGTCCATGCCGCATTCCCCGGTTGTTTACCATGGTGTTTATTTTGAGTTAAAACTAGGTGGTGTGTGTGTATATATATATTGTAACACGTATTTACGTTACGTCTTATTTCTTTAAGCCTCACGTTGGATTCGTCAATTTGTAACACAAATTTATAAATTTATAGCGTTGATCAATAAAATTTATTGTAGGTTTCGGGGTTTGACCAAGCTCCACGTTGTTATGCGCCAATTTGCAACACGTACTTTGGTGTTACTTGTGTTATTTAAATGTTATGTTGTGTGCACTTAAATTATATACGCCGCCCGTTGGAAGCGTCAATTTGTAACAAATAAATAATGTGTCTCTTTTACTTTCTGCCCCACTGAAGGGTTCGTCGATCTGTAACAAATATATAAATGTAGCGACTTATTTCGCCTCGCACTGGAGTCGTCAATTTGTAATTATTAATACGTTATGTTGAACGGCGAATGGTTTTGTAATCTGCCGCTCGCTCCCACTATACGTACCGTTTCCGTGACGTCACTCACCGTTGCCAACCGTCGTGGTGTCCGCTGTACTCTGTGAACTTACTTTCTAAATGGAACAGCAATAATAACGACGCAATATATAACATCAAACATATATCCTTATAGAAATCATTTATTCAGTAAAGCATTGGTTAATTGTTTCTTAAATCTGATTATGATAATCACAATTGTGGCGCAAATTATACGTCTTCTTTTTACCAGTTGGTACAGTAGTAGCAGATATTATTCCGTATTTAGATAGACCAAAAGAATGCGTTGGTTATTGTTCTAATAAAAATAAAATATCTCAGGGCGTATCTGGTTCGGGGATTACATTTAAACAAAATATTATTCTATAAATCAAAATACAAGTTTTACAGTTCAAGGATATTACAAAGTTTAGAGTGTAATGTGCACACAGGCAGTCGGATCGTGATTACTAGTTATTATAGGTTATGTCCAGTTTAGGTGTTTAATAATTATTATCAAAATCAAAGGTTCTTGTGGTGTTTGAAAAGGTGTCAATCTCAAATCGTGTTATTAGTGAGTGTTCTTAGTGTTGGTGTGATATGGTGTCTGTAGTTTTAGTTGATTAATTCTTAAAAAGTCGTGTATACAAAAGTTGGTGCTGATACATAATATAATAAAATGTCAAAGTCACCAAATCCTCTTCTTTGTATGGTTCGTGGTCGAAGATAGGGCCCACGTCTGCTTCAGTCCTTCTCCCTGGTTCTTGATTCTTCTATTCCAAATATTGGATGTTCCTCACTTAGTTGGAATAGTTCGTGTTATGTATACCTATCTGTATTAATATGTCTGGAACGTGTTTTCACAGTTTATTTTTAATTATGTTAGACGTTTTACAAACGCGTCTGTACGCTATGATCGTTGTTAAAGAAGTCTCATTTTATTTATCCGAAATTTCTGGTTGCTAAGGGTAAACTTGGAATCTGGTTGGTTGATTCGGATATACATTGTCATATACTTTAATTATTTCAAAATCTAAATTTGTTCAAAACCTTTAAATTAGTATAACTTTTCTGTACTGATTGGGAATTTAAAACTATTAGCAGCATTATTTTGATCTTTACATTTGTGACATATAGACACTAAACATGCCTACTTTTACTTAAGAACTACAGATGTTACAATTTTGTTATTTGAATTTTTCTTAAATAACTTAAGATGGATTATTTTGTTTCTAGATTCGTTGTGTACACTATTAACTATAAATCTATTTATCCTTCCACATTTGTTTTACAAAATCCCTAACATTATTATCTAAAATTTACAAAAGTTGGTTTTACCTGGCCTATGTACTGGTGTTATCTTCATCACCATGTTTATAAACATTTTACCTTATTGTCATTTTCCATGACTGATATCTTAGTAAACCTTTAACAGTTAAATTAACTTTTAACAACCATAAAAACTGTTTAACATATAACACTATCTTAACAAATCAAAAAGATATACTATCCTATTAGTTTAATCTCATGCCCACATGGCTATGATTCTACTGAACATTTGAACAAATAAACTGCTTTTTACTTAATCTATACAATTGTTTAACACTTAGCAATAACATCTTTTTTTAGTCTACTTTGCTTTGCCAATCAATTGATCACTGTTTAACACCATAATTACTGGTATCCCTTTCCCCTTTAACATAGTCATACTCCTATAGGTTTAAGGAATTGGGAATATAAACAAATATTCTCCCAATTGTTATCTTGGTATATACTTAATATTAGCACTTGACTGGTGATACTTGTTCAAAAAACACTTGGTTTATTATTTTATCACTGGTTAGTATTGCACTGTTTGGATTTTATTTGTCACACTTATAAATAATTAATCTATCTAGTTTTGACTGTTTGATTAATTATTTGTTACCTTCTCCTGTAAGTATTATTTCCACTTTTATCATGTAATCTTACATAGTATTTTCTTAAAATTACTGTACCTTAGTTTATTTATTAACTGTATTGTACTTCAGTATCATTTTAGAATGGTTTTGTTTTTATATTTATTCTTATTGGTTTTTATGGGTTTTTACATTTTATTGTCATTAAAAGAACTTCACTCTTGTTATCAAATGTTACTGTGAACAAGTTATTATTTGTTGTTTTCTGGACAATCTTATGATCACTATTTGTTACAATTAGTTGTATGGTTCATGTATCTATAATAAGGTTTGTTATATTTTCATTACATCATTTAAATTAATCATTTACTAATATTTCTTTTTACATAGTATTACATGTTTGGGCCTATTATCCCTCAATTTGTATTTTGATTATCTTGATATTATGATACATTGAATGAAACCATTTGTTTCTTTATAGTACTGGTTCATAAGCCGTCTGTCTTTATAATTATTTATTTTGTCATTATTGAACGTTCATGTCATAATCGGGGTTGAATGTATTTTGCATCACTTTGCCTAAATCATTAATTTTGGGTACGGTCAGTTGTATTACTAGTCAGTCTGAAATGGTTAGTCGTTCCTCTTCACGATCATCTTGGAAGATATTGTTCTTCTTGTTTAGCTTCTTATCCAAAGTCTTCATTAAATCAGGTACGATATTAAGTTGTTCCAAATGTAATGTTACATACTACCCTGCCACCAAATTTGATTATTTTAATAAAATATTGTTTTTGTTGAAATTATCAATTATCTTATCTTTCACAATATCATTTGTTATTCTTTTTATGATCTGGTATACTTGTCTTTAATTATAAATGTTCCATCCCTGGAACATGTTACTTCCCTAACAAATTAATCACCATATATTTTGGAATCAGTCGGGGGGCTCTCTTGACCTAATACCCCGCTGTCCTTATAATACATAATACATCAATAATATCGATTGCTGGAGCTATCTCGTCAGTCAATCACATTTAATAATCACTATTCTAGTCACGACTAAATCAAATAAAAATAATATAATAATATATTCTTCGGATGGTTCACTCAGCTTAACTTCTCAGATCTAAATATTTCTTTCCATTGATTCTGTCAGATGTTTATTTTCTTGTGGCGATATTAATAACATTTTTTATTTTCAGTTGGTACTATCTTCTTTCCTACTTTATCAGTACT
Organism: Magicicada septendecula; assembly: GCA_034769895.1. NCBI lineage: Eukaryota > Metazoa > Arthropoda > Insecta > Hemiptera > Cicadidae > Magicicada > Magicicada septendecula. The sequence continues at coordinate 173,212,764 of CM068372.1, forward strand.
CCTTAATCTTCATTTTTCATTCACTTAAAACATAACAAGTATTTGCGTCTTTAGTTGTTGTTAAATCTCTCACAATCATGATAGGTTATTTGTAGTAAATTCGTTTCTAGTCTCGTCTTATTTTCGTCGTCGATTGTCTAGATTTGTCCTTTCTTATTCGTTTTATAGCACTATGGTTTCTTCTGATTTATGGATGTTGCATCTTTCTTTTATATTCCAATAATAAGTTCATAATTATATATAATAAGAGGTGCTTATTTTGTTTAGAATTTGGAAATTTATTCCCAGTTGTTTATCCGCTTGATTCATAATAACATTATCAAACTGTACTGTAAGTTGTCCTTACTATTTATTTGAATTCTGAGATATTCAAATTTGTTTATTTGGCTTCATTTAAAATTATATTCTGGATTATCAAAGTTGTTAAGATGAGCTTACTATATTCTTTGAATTTTGAGGTATTATAATAATAAATTCTTCAGTTCCATATTAATTCTCATAAATAATTAGTTGTAAGTTGATCTTACTATTTTTTTAGAATTTTGTGGTATATTCAACTTTGTTTATTAGGTTCATAATACATTTTTAAGGAAACTTGGTTGTATGTCCCCTTAATCTTTTTTGTTTCCACATCACTAATGACATAAGTATTATTGTTATTGTTTTTTATAACAACATATGGTCCATTATACAGTAATAATAGCTTTTTTGCTATTCCTTCCTTAGAACTTGGCAATTCGCGGTTTTTTAACAACACTTTGTCTCCAATCTTGTACTGGATCATTTTCTGCTGAATTATTTTGTATTTTTTCCTTCTTTTCTCCACTTGTTCATTCAGTTTGCTGTGGAATCTCACGTTGTCGAACTGGTAAGCTGGGTTGTTTGGGAAGTTGATTATTTCACTAATTTCTCGGGGTGGTAGTCTTTCATGCATTATGGTATATGGAGTATCTTGTATTGCTTCATAGTAAGCTAAGTTGATAAAGCTTTCTGTTTGTGTAATGTATTCACTCCACTTCTGGTGTTTATCAAAACAATATGTCCTGAGGATACGGCCAACCTCCCTCAGTACTCTTTCCGCCGGGTTGCTATTTGGGTGATAGACAGATGTTTTATATGTCTTGACACCTAGATCTAACAAAGTCTCCTTCCAAACCCTTCCTCGAAATTGAGTTCCGTGATCGGTAATAATTGATCTTGGAGCTCCTAACTCTGGTATGTATTGTTGGATCACTATTTGCAGAATCTTTTTTGTAGTTGCCCGATTAATGGGGTATAGTTTTGTAAATTTGGAGTAATGGTCGAACATGATTATAATAAATTTATACTGTTTTCTCCCTCCACTACGAGGTAACGGTCCACACACATCTAAAAATACTCTCTCTAATTTACCAGTTGATGTAATAGGTTGCATAATTCCTTCTGTTTTTTCGTTATTGCATTTTGCCAATTGACAGATGTGACACTGCCGAATACATTCTCTAACTCTTCTGTTGATATTCTTAATGTAAGTGTGTTCCTCAAGTGCCTTCATTACTTTTAATGCACCCATATGCCCATATCGACTATGGTAGTCCAGTATTAATTCTGTTTCTAACGCTTTGGGTATCACCACCTTCCATGATCCTTGGTTATTATTTGTTTTGTAAAATAATATGTCTTCATGTAGACAGTAATATGCAGTGATTTTTTCATCCTGTTGGATCAGTCTTTGTCTAAAATTGTTGATTTTTGTATCCTCTGTTTGTTGTTGTGAAATTGATTTCATGATGTTTTCCAAATCTGATTTGTTTTTTATTATAGTATATACCTTGATGATTGTTTCTTTTTCCCCTTCAAAATTTGTTGTTCTATGTTAATCCGGGACAATATATCTGCAGCAATATTCTGTTTTCCTGGAACATACTCCCAATTTATATGGTACTCCTGTAGTGCGAGTATCCACCTTGCCAATCTCAAATGGTTAATCTTGCAATTTTTTAGAAAAGATGTTGACTTATGATCGCTCCTCACAGTTATCGGGTATCCAAGAATATAGGTTCTGAATTTCTCACAAGCGAATACAACGCTTAATAACTCCTTTTCCGTTACACTATAATTGCGTTCACATCCATTAAGTATTCTGCTTGCAAAACTCACCACCTGATGTTCTCCCTCGCTATCTTCTTGATATAATACAGATCCTAAACTTATATCACTGGCATCACAGTTCATAAAGAAAGGTTGGTTGAAATTAGGATGTTTTAATACAACTGAACTTAGGAAATTATGCTTGATCATTTGGAGTAAATTGTCTTGTTCCTGTCCCCAGGACCATTTGTTCTTAGAGGATAATTGTGGAGAAAACTTTGCTGTTATTTCAGAATAATTTCTCTGAAACTTCCTATAATAATTGCAAAGTCCCAGAAATGATTGAAGTTGCTTTTTATTTTTAGGACTTGGGAATTTCTGGATAGCTTCTATCTTTTCATTGGATGGTGTTATTCCTTGCCTTGTTAAGTTAAAACCCAGGAATTGGACTTCACTGGCGATAAGCTTGGATTTTTGAAGTTTTAGGGGAACGTTATTGTCTGATAGTTTTTGTAATACTTGTCCTACTCTGTTACAATGGTCTTCTCAATTCACTGAAGTAATCAACATGTCATCAACATAGACTGTGGTATAGGAATAGTATCTGGACACAACACCTGGTCCATACATCTTACGAATACAGCTACTGAATTTACCAGTCCAAACGGTAGTCTCTTGAACTGGTAGTTCCTCCCTTCGAAAATAAAGGCGACGTACTTTCGACTATCTGGGTGTAACTCCACCTGCCAATACCCACAAACAGTATCCCAGGTGCTGATAAATTGTATGCCATTAAATTCTTTCAATATCTCCTCAATCTCTCCGGGAGATGTTCTGTCATTAACTATGATCTTATTAATCTCTCTAGCATCCAAACAGAGTCGTACCTTGCCATCTTTCTTGGGAACGGCTATTAACGGACTGGTATATGGGGAACAGCTATACTCAATAATATCTTCTGCTATCATTTTGTCTAGATCAGTCCTCACTGCTTCTTTTAATGCATAAGCAACGGGATATGATTTTTTATTAAAATTTACAGGCTCCTTGAATTGTAGTGTAAATTGATAATCTTTTACTTTGCCAGGTATATCAGAGAAAACATAGCGGTATTTATTATATATGGATATCAACTTTTCTATTTGTTGTGTGGTTAAATTACATTCATTTTTTTCTGACCGAAATTGTCGGATCTCTTCTAATTTTTCCAACCATAAACTGTCTTCACTCCCAAAGTATTCCCTTCTTACATTCCATGACTCGTCTTGATTATTATTGAATTTTCTTATACTATTGAATGAAGGTACATTTTTATTTTCTACTAATTTTGTTGTCCATTCTATATCATCCACTTTTAACGACACTATGGCCTGTCTCATGTCAATTATTGCTGAGTATTTTCTCAGAATATCACAGCCTATTAGTAGATTAAATGGTAGATTACTAGCAATTAGAAAAATCATAGGTATAGCTACATTTCTGCTGGTCACTGTTAATGATACCTGTTTTCTTATTGACTTGTTTAGCCTTCCGGTGGCTCCGATTAAAATTATATTTTGAATTGGTAAAGTTGGTAAGATGGCCTTACTATATTTTTGAATTTTGATGTATTCATTGTTGTCGATTAACGACACGTTTGCTCCCGTATCTATCATGAATCTTGTCTCTAGTCCATTCACTTGGGCGATGATATATGCTATCTCATTATTCGAACTATTGTGCGATATCGTGTCTTCGTTCAGTAGTTCTTCTCTCACATTTTTTAAGAAGTGATTGTGCACTATCGTCATTGTATCGTCAGTCATTTTGTCTCGTCCTAGTAAGTACCCAAATTGTCGGTTCAGTGATGGGACCTGATGGATTTTCACTGCCGCGGTCCGTTTAAATCAGGGCTGATCTCCTCAGTCCTGTTGTCTGATTGATTGGGTCTGTCTCTACTCTGACTCTTGTACCTCAATGGCGTTATTATCGAACGTCACTGAGTTTCGGTTATTCCTGTTGTCGTCGCAGCTCCTACTTCGCCGATGTTCATCACGGTAGTGCTGGTTACTCTCCTCCTGAAAACTTCTTCCACGGTTCCCATTATAATTTGTTCGTCCCTGGTACGAACGTCTTCCCACATCTCTATCGTCAATGCTTACATAATTCGCATGTCTTCGATACGTTTGGTTTTGATTGTTATTATTGCCGTTATTATTATGCCTGTATCGGTTATCGTAGTTGTTGTTATAACCTCGGTTGTTCTGGTAATGGTGGTCTCTGTCATTGGCACGCTGGTATCCATTATTGTTAATATTTGTAGGAGAGCTACGGTAATAGTGGTTGTTGTTATTATTTGCCGCATTATTTCGTGGATAGTTGTTAGTGTTATTGTCGTTTTGGTAACCGCGTTGATAGTTGTTACCGTTGTTGTTGTAACTATTGTTCGGTCTTTGCCCGTTGTTTTCATATTGGGCGTCGCGGCGACCATTATTTCTATTTATTTCATCGTTCCTTCGTCTGTACTGGAGGAAGTTCTTCTCCTGCTCCATCTCCGCTAATAATGTCGACATCTCCTCGGTGGTTTGTATGCGTCCGTTTATTCGGCCTCTTGTAATTTCTCCACCATAGTGGTAAGCTAATAGCCTCACTAAACATTCGGTAGGAATTGCAGGCTCTAAATGTCTGGCTATGTTTATTTTTCCAAGAAAATATGCGGATGGAGTTTGCTTGCCGTGCAGGTCATATCGGCCCAATCCTATGTCACTTCTTATCATATGTTGCGTGGTATCAGACCAATATTTAGATTTGAATTGTTTTTTAAATTCTTGGAAGTTTTGTATACTAGGCCGCATCGCCGTCCACCAATTGTCATAGACTTTTCGGAACATTTCGTCCAGCATGCTCCTGATCACAAACCATCTGTCTTCTCCGGTTTTGGCTATTTTCTCTTCGACTCGTTCTAAGAATAGTATGGGGTTCCTTCTATAATTTTGGAAGTCGATAACTTCTCGATTTTCCTCGCATGTTGTATGGGCACCGGTACATTGTCTGTTTTTTAGGGAATTAATTTCATCTCTATGGGCAGTTGTTTGGTCTTGTACTCGATTGAGACTAGCACTCATACCTTCTAATCTTTCCCCTATCACTGCTTGGTTGGTTCTTATATTTTCAACTCGTCCATTCGTTTCTTCCCGGACGCTCAGTATCTCTTGGTTCATCCGCTCACACTTTTCCTTGGTCTCGGATTCTACCCTTTTAATTTCAGTCACCGGTTCTTCCAGCTTCTTGTCCCATTCTTCCTGCAATTGCCGGTTATTAATTTTCCGGTAATCTTGTTATTCCACTCCTCTTTTAATGACTCTTTGTGTTCATCCAATTTTTTCATGGTATCTTGGTAATTTCCCTTCAATTCTTCCCTCAATGCTTTATTATTTGCGTCTATTTTCTCCTCCATTTTCTTGCTATTCTCTTTCAATTCTCCCATTTTTCTTCAATTTTCTTATTAGTCTCTTCCAATTTTCGGCTCAATTCCTCCTTCGTCTGTTTATTATCTTCCTTCAATTGTTCTAAGTTCTTATTACTGTTCTCACTTAATTCTTCCTTCAATTTTTCTAAGTTCTAAGTTTCTAAGTTTCCTTTTCTAAGGAGAAGAGGTTAGTCAAGAAGTTCGTGAAGGAGCTGGCGATGAGTGTGATGAAGAAATTGGTGGGGAGCTGAGGGAAGATGCAGTTGAAGATGGATCAGAGGAGCAACTGGAAGATGCTGAGGAGGTGCAGTGTCAGGAGGTTGATTTGGATTATGGGGATGAAAAAGGGGAAATTGTAGAAGAGCAGGAAGAGAAGGAAGGATTGGAAGAAAGACAAGTAGAGGAGTTAGATGATGAGCATAATCCAAAGCGGAGTCAAAGTAGTGAGGTAAGTTGCCTTGATTCTGATTCAGAGGAAACAAGTCAGTACAGCTCAACACGAAATAGTTTCTCAGAGAGTGGTGTCCGAAAGGAAAGAGTACCCAAGGTCCGTCATAGAAAGGTAAGAAGAAGAGGTTGACGGGTAGTGGGTAGATGTTCCCCACAGTCCCAGTGGTGTTCATCTATTTCAGGGTTGCGCCCCTGCCCACGCGAGCCTTGGTTTCCTCCATTCATCCTTATTTCCGGAGGGAACCATGTCCTTACCCTTAGTCCTAGCTATTGACCTTTTAATGATCCTTGCCCCGTTTCATCTTCCCGATTTTCCTGCCCCTCCCCTTAGTAAAAAAAAAAAAAACTATCAATAAGGAGTTACAGAGCCTTGCCGAAAGTGATTGGATTGTGGTCCTCGAGATTGTCAGTTCCCCTGTTCTGGAAGGTTATCATGGAGATAGTTAGAGAGTTGGAGAGTGCCCTTAGATTGTCGTGGTCGTCAGTTTCCCCTGTTTTAAAAGTAAGATGGAGAGTGAGAGTGTGCTGTTGTTTCCTTGTACATAGTGGTGGATTTTGATTTTTGGTTAGTGTAGAGTCGGTCCATGCCGCATTCCCCGGTTGTTTACCATGGTGTTTATTTTGAGTTAAAACTAGGTGGTGTGTGTGTATATATATATTGTAACACGTATTTACGTTACGTCTTATTTCTTTAAGCCTCACGTTGGATTCGTCAATTTGTAACACAAATTTATAAATTTATAGCGTTGATCAATAAAATTTATTGTAGGTTTCGGGGTTTGACCAAGCTCCACGTTGTTATGCGCCAATTTGCAACACGTACTTTGGTGTTACTTGTGTTATTTAAATGTTATGTTGTGTGCACTTAAATTACATACGCCGCCCGTTGGAAGCGTCAATTTGTAACAAATAAATAATGTGTCTCTTTTACTTTCTGCCCCACTGAAGGGTTCGTCGATCTGTAACAAATATATAAATGTAGCGACTTATTTCGCCTCGCACTGGAGTCGTCAATTTGTAATTATTAATACGTTATGTTGAACGGCGAATGGTTTTGTAATCTGCCGCTCGCTCCCACTATACGTACCGTTTCCGTGACGTCACTCACCGTTGCCAACCGTCGTGGTGTCCGCTGTACTCTGTGAACTTACTTTCTAAATGGAACAGCAATAATAACGACGCAATATATAACATCAAACATATATCCTTATAGAAATCATTTATTCAGTAAAGCATTGGTTAATTGTTTCTTAAATCTGATTATGATAATCACAATTGTGGCGCAAATTATACGTCTTCTTTTTACCAGTTGGTACAGTAGTAGCAGATATTATTCCGTATTTAGATAGACCAAAAGAATGCGTTGGTTATTGTTCTAATAAAAATAAAATATCTCAGGGCGTATCTGGTTCGGGGATTACATTTAAACAAAATATTATTCTATAAATCAAAATACAAGTTTTACAGTTCAAGGATATTACAAAGTTTAGAGTGTAATGTGCACACAGGCAGTCGGATCGTGATTACTAGTTATTATAGGTTATGTCCAGTTTAGGTGTTTAATAATTATTATCAAAATCAAAGGTTCTTGTGGTGTTTGAAAAGGTGTCAATCTCAAATCGTGTTATTAGTGAGTGTTCTTAGTGTTGGTGTGATATGGTGTCTGTAGTTTTAGTTGATTAATTCTTAAAAAGTCGTGTATACAAAAGTTGGTGCTGATACATAATATAATAAAATGTCAAAGTCACCAAATCCTCTTCTTTGTATGGTTAGTGGTCGAAGATAGGGCCCACGTCTGCTTCAGTCCTTCTCCCTGGTTCTTGATTCTTCTATTCCAAATATTGGATGTTCCTCACTTAGTTGGAATAGTTCGTGTTATGTATACCTATCTGTATTAATATGTCTGGAACGTGTTTTCACAGTTTATTTTTAATTATGTTAGACGTTTTACAAACGCGTCTGTACGCTATGATCGTTGTTAAAGAAGTCTCATTTTATTTATCCGAAATTTCTGGTTGCTAAGGGTAAACTTGGAATCTGGTTGGTTGATTCGGATATACATTGTCATATACTTTAATTATTTCAAAATCTAAATTTGTTCAAAACCTTTAAATTAGTATAACTTTTCTGTACTGATTGGGAATTTAAAACTATTAGCAGCATTATTTTGATCTTTACATTTGTGACATATAGACACTAAACATGCCTACTTTTACTTAAGAACTACAGATGTTACAATTTTGTTATTTGAATTTTTCTTAAATAACTTAAGATGGATTATTTTGTTTCTAGATTCGTTGTGTACACTATTAACTATAAATCTATTTATCCTTCCACATTTGTTTTACAAAATCCCTAACATTATTATCTAAAATTTACAAAAGTTGGTTTTACCTGGCCTATGTACTGGTGTTATCTTCATCACCATGTTTATAAACATTTTACCTTATTGTCATTTTCCATGACTGATATCTTAGTAAACCTTTAACAGTTAAATTAACTTTTAACAACCATAAAAACTGTTTAACATATAACACTATCTTAACAAATCAAAAAGATATACTATCCTATTAGTTTAATCTCATGCCCACATGGCTATGATTCTACTGAACATTTGAACAAATAAACTGCTTTTTACTTAATCTATACAATTGTTTAACACTTAGCAATAACATCTTTTTTTAGTCTACTTTGCTTTGCCAATCAATTGATCACTGTTTAACACCATAATTACTGGTATCCCTTTCCCCTTTAACATAGTCATACTCCTATAGGTTTAAGGAATTGGGAATATAAACAAATATTCTCCCAATTGTTATCTTGGTATATACTTAATATTAGCACTTGACTGGTGATACTTGTTCAAAAAACACTTGGTTTATTATTTTATCACTGGTTAGTATTGCACTGTTTGGATTTTATTTGTCACACTTATAAATAATTAATCTATCTAGTTTTGACTGTTTGATTAATTATTTGTTACCTTCTCCTGTAAGTATTATTTCCACTTTTATCATGTAATCTTACATAGTATTTTCTTAAAATTACTGTACCTTAGTTTATTTATTAACTGTATTGTACTTCAGTATCATTTTAGAATGGTTTTGTTTTTATATTTATTCTTATTGGTTTTTATGGGTTTTTACATTTTATTGTCATTAAAAGAACTTCACTCTTGTTATCAAATGTTACTGTGAACAAGTTATTATTTGTTGTTTTCTGGACAATCTTATGATCACTATTTGTTACAATTAGTTGTATGGTTCATGTATCTATAATAAGGTTTGTTATATTTTCATTACATCATTTAAATTAATCATTTACTAATATTTCTTTTTACATAGTATTACATGTTTGGGCCTATTATCCCTCAATTTGTATTTTGATTATCTTGATATTATGATACATTGAATGAAACCATTTGTTTCTTTATAGTACTGGTTCATAAGCCGTCTTTCTTTATAATTATTTATTTTGTCATTATTGAACGTTCATGTCATAATCGGGGTTGAATGTATTTTGCATCACTTTGCCTAAATCATTAATTTTGGGTACGGTCAGTTGTATTACTAGTCAGTCTGAAATGGTTAGTCGTTCCTCTTCACGATCATCTTGGAAGATATTGTTCTTCTTGTTTAGCTTCTTATCCAAAGTCTTCATTAAATCAGGTACGATATTAAGTTGTTCCAAATGTAATGTTACATACTACCCTGCCACCAAATTTGATTATTTTAATAAAATATTGTTTTTGTTGAAATTATCAATTATCTTATCTTTCACAATATCATTTGTTATTCTTTTTATGATCTGGTATACTTGTCTTTAATTATAAATGTTCCATCCCTGGAACATGTTACTTCCCTAACAAATTAATCACCATATATTTTGGAATCAGTCGGGGGGCTCTCTTGACCTAATACCCCGCTGTCCTTATAATACATAATACATCAATAATATCGATTGCTGGAGCTATCTCGTCAGTCAATCACATTTAATAATCACTATTCTAGTCACGACTAAATCAAATAAAAATAATATAATAATATATTCTTCGGATGGTTCACTCAGCTTAACTTCTCAGATCTAAATATTTCTTTCCATTGATTCTGTCAGATGTTTATTTTCTTGTGGCGATATTAATAACATTTTTTATTTTCAGTTGGTACTATCTTCTTTCCTACTTTATCAGTACTCCTTAATCTTCATTTTTCATTCACTTAAAACATAACAAGTATTTGCGTCTTTAGTTGTTGTTAAATCTCTCACAATCATGATAGGTTATTTGTAGTAAATTCGTTTCTAGTCTCGTCTTATTTTCATCGTCGATTGTCTAGATTTGTCCTTTCTTATTCGTTTTATAGCACTATGGTTTCTTCTGATTTAGGGATGTTGCATCTTTCTTTTATATTCCAATAATAAGTTCATAATTATATATAATAAGAGGTGCTTATTTTGTTTAGAATTTGGAAATTTATTCCCAGTTGTTTATCCGCTTGATTCATAATAACATTATCAAACTGTACTGTAAGTTGTCCTTACTATTTATTTGAATTCTGAGATATTCAAATTTGTTTATTTGGCTTCATTTAAAATTATATTCTGGATTATCAAAGTTGTTAAGATGAGCTTACTATATTCTTTGAATTTTGAGGTATTATAATAATAAATTCTTCAGTTCCATATTAATTCTCATAAATAATTAGTTGTAAGTTGATCTTACTATTTTTTTAGAATTTTGTGGTATATTCAACTTTGTTTATTAGGTTCATAATACATTTTTAAGGAAACTTGGTTGTATGTCCCCTTAATCTTTTTTGTTTCCACATCACTAATGACATAAGTATTATTGTTATTGTTTTTTATAACAACATATGGTCCATTATACAGTAATAATAGCTTTTTTGCTATTCCTTCCTTAGAACTTGGCAATTCGCGGTTTTTTAACAACACTTTGTCTCCAATCTTGTACTGGATCATTTTCTGCTGAATTATTTTGTATTTTTTCCTTCTTTTCTCCACTTGTTCAGTCAGTTTGCTGTGGAATCTCACGTTGTCGAACTGGTAAGCTGGGTTGTTTGGGAAGTTGATTATTTCACTAATTTCTCGGGGTGGTAGTCTTTCATGCATTATGGTATATGGAGTATCTTGTATTGCTTCATGGTAAGCTAAGTTGATAAAGCTTTCTGTTTGTGTAATGTATTCACTCCACTTCTGGTGTTTATCAAAACAATATGTCCTGAGGATACGGCCAACCTCCCTCAGTACTCTTTCCGCCGGGTTGCTATTTGGGTGATAGACAGATGTTTTATATGTCTTGACACCTAGATCTAACAAAGTCTCCTTCCAAACCCTTCCTCGAAATTGAGTTCCGTGATCGGTAATAATTGATCTTGGAGCTCCTAACTCTGGTATGTATTGTTGGATCACTATTTGCAGAATCTTTTTTGTAGTTGCCCGATTAATGGGGTATAGTTTTGTAAATTTGGAGTAATGGTCGAACATGATTATAATAAATTTATACTGTTTTCTCCCTCCACTACGAGGTAACGGTCCACACACATCTAAAAATACTCTCTCTAATTTACCAGTTGATGTAATAGGTTGCATAATTCCTTCTGTTTTTTCGTTATTGCATTTTGCCAATTGACAGATGTGACACTGCCGAATACATTCTCTAACTCTTCTGTTGATATTCTTAATGTAAGTGTGTTCCTCAAGTGCCTTCATTACTTTTAATGCACCCATATGCCCATATCGACTATGGTAGTCCAGTATTAATTCTGTTTCTAACGCTTTGGGTATCACCACCTTCCATGATCCTTGGTTATTATTTGTTTTGTAAAATAATATGTCTTCATGTAGACAGTAATATGCAGTGATTTTTTCATCCTGTTGGATCAGTCTTTGTCTAAAATTGTTGATTTTTGTATCCTCTGTTTGTTGTTGTGAAATTGATTTCATGATGTTTTCCAAATCTGATTTGTTTTTTATTATAGTATATACCTTGATGATTGTTTCTTTTTCCCCTTCAAAATTTGTTGTTCTATGTTAATCCGGGACAATATATCTGCAGCAATATTCTGTTTTCCTGGAACATACTCCCAATTTATATGGTACTCCTGTAGTGCGAGTATCCACCTTGCCAATCTCAAATGGTTAATCTTGCAATTTTTTAGAAAAGATGTTGACTTATGATCGCTCCTCACAGTTATCGGGTATCCAAGAATATAGGTTCTGAATTTCTCACAAGCGAATACAACGCTTAATAACTCCTTTTCCGTTACACTATAATTGCGTTCACATCCATTAAGTATTCTGCTTGCAAAACTCACCACCTGATGTTCTCCCTCGCTATCTTCTTGATATAATACAGATCCTAAACTTATATCACTGGCATCACAGTTCATAAAGAAAGGTTGGTTGAAATTAGGATGTTTTAATACAACTGAACTTAGGAAATTATGCTTGATCATTTGGAGTAAATTGTCTTGTTCCTGTCCCCAGGACCATTTGTTCTTAGAGGATAATTGTGGAGAAAACTTTGCTGTTATTTCAGAATAATTTCTCTGAAACTTCCTATAATAATTGCAAAGTCCCAGAAATGATTGAAGTTGCTTTTTATTTTTAGGACTTGGGAATTTCTGGATAGCTTCTATCTTTTCATTGGATGGTGTTATTCCTTGCCTTGTTAAGTTAAAACCCAGGAATTGGACTTCACTGGCGATAAGCTTGGATTTTTGAAGTTTTAGGGGAACGTTATTGTCTGATAGTTTTTGTAATACTTGTCCTACTCTGTTACAATGGTCTTCTCAATTCACTGAAGTAATCAACAAGTCATCAACATAGACTGTGGTATATGGAATAGTATCTGGACACAACACCTGGTCCATACATCTTACGAATACAGCTACTGAATTTACCAGTCCAAACGGTTGTCTCTTGAACTGGTAGTTCCTCCCTTCGAAAATAAAGGCGACGTACTTTCGACTATCTGGGTGTAACTCCACCTGCCAATACCCACAAACAGTATCCCAGGTGCTGATAAATTGTATGCCATTAAATTCTTTCAATATCTCCTCAATCTCTCCGGGAGATGTTCTGTCATTAACTATGATCTTATTAATCTCTCTAGCATCCAAACAGAGTCGTACCTTGCCATCTTTCTTGGGAACGGCTATTAACGGACTGGTATATGGGGAACAGCTATACTCAATAATATCTTCTGCTATCATTTTGTCTAGTTCAGTCCTCACTGCTTCTTTTAATGCATAAGCAACGGGATATGATTTTTTATTAAAATTTACAGGCTCCTTGAATTGTAGTGTAAATTGATAATCTTTTACTTTGCCAGGTATATCAGAGAAAATATAGCGGTATTTATTATATATGGATATCAACTTTTCTATTTGTTGTGTGGTTAAATTACATTCATTTTTTTCTGACCGAAATTGTCGGATCTCTTCTAATTTTTCCAACCATAAACTGTCTTCACTCCCAAAGTATTCCCTTCTTACATTCCATGACTCGTCTTGATTATTATTGAATTTTCTTATACTATTGAATGAAGGTACATTTTTATTTTCTACTAATTTTGTTGTCCATTCTATATCATCCACTTTTAACGACACTATGGCCTGTCTCATGTCAATTATTGCTGAGTATTTTCTCAGAATATCACAGCCTATTAGTAGATTAAATGGTAGATTACTAGCTATTAGAAAAATCATAGGTATAGCTACATTTCTGCTGGTCACTGTTAATGATACCTGTTTTCTTATTGACTTGTTTAGCCTTCCGGTGGCTCCGATTAAAATTATATTTTGAATTGGTAAAGTTGGTAAGATGGCCTTACTATATTTTTGAATTTTGATGTATTCATTGTTGTCGATTAACGACACGTTTGCTCCCGTATCTATCATGAATCTTGTTTCTAGTCCATTCACTTGGGCGATGATATATGCGATCTCATTATTCGAACTATTGTGCGATATCGTGTCTTCGTTCAGTAGTTCTTCTCTCACATTTTTTAAGAAGTGATTGTGCACTATCGTCATTGTATCGTCAGTCATTTTGTCTCGTCCTAGTAAGTACCCAAATTGTCGGTTCAGTGATGGGACCTGATGGATTTTCACTGCCGCGGTCCGTTTAAATCAGGGCTGATCTCCTCAGTCCTGTTGTCTGATTGATTGGGTCTGTCTCTACTCTGACTCTTGTACCTCAATGGCGTTATTATCGAACGTCACTGAGTTTCGGTTATTCCTGTTGTCGTCGCAGCTCCTACTTCGCCGATGTTCATCACGGTAGTGCTGGTTACTCTCCTCCTGAAAACTTCTTCCACGGTTCCCATTATAATTTGTTCGTCCCTGGTACGAACGTCTTCCCACATCTCTATCGTCAATGCTTACATAATTCGCATGTCTTCGATACGTTTGGTTTTGATTGTTATTATTGCCGTTATTATTATGCCTGTATCGGTTATCGTAGTTGTTGTTATAACCTCGGTTGTTCTGGTAATGGTGGTCTCTGTCATTGGCACGCTGGTATCCATTATTGTTAATATTTGTAGGAGAGCTACGGTAATAGTGGTTGTTGTTATTGTTGTTATTATTTGCCGCATTATTTCGTGGATAGTTGTTAGTGTTATTGTCGTTTTGGTAACCGCGTTGATAGTTGTTACCGTTGTTGTTGTAACTATTGTTCGGTCTTTGCCCGTTGTTTTCATATTGGGCGTCGCGGCGACCATTATTTCTATTTATTTCATCGTTCCTTCGTCTGTACTGGAGGAAGTTCTTCTCCTGCTCCATCTCCGCTAATAATGTCGACATCTCCTCGGTGGTTTGTATGCGTCCGTTTATTCGGCCTCTTGTAATTTCTCCACCATAGTGGTAAGCTAATAGCCTCACTAAACATTCGGTAGGAATTGCAGGCTCTAAATGTCTGGCTATGTTTATTTTTCCAAGAAAATATGCGGATGGAGTTTGCTTGCCGTGCAGGTCATATCGGCCCAATCCTATGTCACTTCTTATCATATGTTGCGTGGTATCAGACCAATATTTAGATTTGAATTGTTTTTTAAATTCTTGGAAGTTTTGTATACTAGGCCGCATCGCCGTCCACCAATTGTCATAGACTTTTCGGAACATTTCGTCCAGCATGCTCCTGATCACAAACCATCTGTCTTCTCCGGTTTTGGCTATTTTCTCTTCGACTCGTTCTAAGAATAGTATGGGGTTCCTTCTATAATTTTGGAAGTCGATAACTTCTCGATTTTCCTCGCATGTTGTATGGGCACCGGTACATTGTCTGTTTTTTAGGGAATTAATTTCATCTCTATGGGCAGTTGTTTGGTCTTGTACTCGATTGAGACTAGCACTCATACCTTCTAATCCTTCCCCTATCACTGCTTGGTTGGTTCTTATATTTTCAACTCGTCCATTCGTTTCTTCCCGGACGCTCAGTATCTCTTGGTTCATCCGCTCACACTTTTCCTTGGTCTCGGATTCTACCCTTTTAATTTCAGTCACCGGTTCTTCCAGCTTCTTGTCCCATTCTTCCTGCAATTGCCGGTTATTAATTTTCCGGTAATCTTGTTATTCCACTCCTCTTTTAATGACTCTTTGTGTTCATCCAATTTTTTCATGGTATCTTGGTAATTTCCCTTCAATTCTTCCCTCAATGCTTTATTATTTGCGTCTATTTTCTCCTCCATTTTCTTGCTATTCTCTTTCAATTCTCCCATTTTTCTTCAATTTTCTTATTAGTCTCTTCCAATTTTCGGCTCAATTCCTCCTTCGTCTGTTTATTATCTTCCTTCAATTGTTCTAAGTTCTTATTACTGTTCTCACTTAATTCTTCCTTCAATTTTTCTAAGTTCTAAGTTTCTAAGTTTCCTTTTCTAAGGAGAAGAGGTTAGTCAAGAAGTTCGTGAAGGAGCTGGCGATGAGTGTGATGAAGAAATTGGTGGGGAGCTGAGGGAAGATGCAGTTGAAGATGGATCAGAGGAGCAACTGGAAGATGCTGAGGAGGTGCAGTGTCAGGAGGTTGATTTGGATTATGGGGATGAAAAAGGGGAAATTGTAGAAGAGCAGGAAGAGAAGGAATGATTGGAAGAAAGACAAGTAGAGGAGTTAGATGATGAGCATAATCCAAAGCGGAGTCAAAGTAGTGAGGTAAGTTGCCTTGATTCTGATTCAGAGGAAACAAGTCAGTACAGCTCAACACGAAATAGTTTCTCAGAGAGTGGTGTCCGAAAGGAAAGAGTACCCAAGGTCCGTCATAGAAAGGTAAGAAGAAGAGGTTGACGGGTAGTGGGTAGATGTTCCCCACAGTCCCAGTGGTGTTCATCTATTTCAGGGTTGCGCCCCTGCCCACGCGAGCCTTGGTTTCCTCCATTCATCCTTATTTCCGGAGGGAACCATGTCCTTACCCTTAGTCCTAGCTATTGACCTTTTAATGATCCTTGCCCCGTTTCATCTTCCCGATTTTCCTGCCCCTCCCCTTAGTAAAAAAAAAAAAAAACTATCAATAAGGAGTTACAGAGCCTTGCCGAAAGTGATTGGATTGTGGTCCTCGAGATTGTCAGTTTCCCCTGTTCTGGAAGGTTATCATGGAGATAGTTAGAGAGTTGGAGAGTGCCCTTAGATTGTCGTGGTCGTCAGTTTCCCCTGTTTTAAAAGTAAGATGGAGAGTGAGAGTGTGCTGTTGTTTCCTTGTACATAGTGGTGGATTTTGATTTTTGGTTAGTGTAGGGTCGGTCCATGCCGCATTCCCCGGTTGTTTACCATGGTGTTTATTTTGAGTTAAAACTAGGTGGTGTGTGTGTATATATATATTGTAACACGTATTTACGTTACGTCTTATTTCTTTAAGCCTCACGTTGGATTCGTCAATTTGTAACACAAATTTATAAATTTATAGCGTTGATCAATAAAATTTATTGTAGGTTTCGGGGTTTGACCAAGCTCCACGTTGTTATGCGCCAATTTGCAACACGTACTTTGGTGTTACTTGTGTTATTTAAATGTTATGTTGTGTGCACTTAAATTACATACGCCGCCCGTTGGAAGCGTCAATTTGTAACAAATAAATAATGTGTCTCTTTTACTTTCTGCCCCACTGAAGGGTTCGTCGATCTGTAACAAATATATAAATGTAGCGACTTATTTCGCCTCGCACTGGAGTCGTCAATTTGTAATTATTAATACGTTATGTTGAACGGCGAATGGTTTTGTAATCTGCCGCTCGCTCCCACTATACGTACCGTTTCCGTGACGTCACTCACCGTTGCCAACCGTCGTGGTGTCCGCTGTACTCTGTGAACTTACTTTCTAAATGGAACAGCAATAATAACGACGCAATATATAACATCAAACATATATCCTTATAGAAATCATTTATTCAGTAAAGCATTGGTTAATTGTTTCTTAAATCTGATTATGATAATCACAATTGTGGCGCAAATTATACGTCTTCTTTTTACCAGTTGGTACAGTAGTAGCAGATATTATTCCGTATTTAGATAGACCAAAAGAATGCGTTGGTTATTGTTCTAATAAAAATAAAATATCTCAGGGCGTATCTGGTTCGGGGATTACATTTAAACAAAATATTATTCTATAAATCAAAATACAAGTTTTACAGTTCAAGGATATTACAAAGTTTAGAGTGTAATGTGCACACAGGCAGTCGGATCGTGATTACTAGTTATTATAGGTTATGTCCAGTTTAGGTGTTTAATAATTATTATCAAAATCAAAGGTTCTTGTGGTGTTTGAAAAGGTGTCAATCTCAAATCGTGTTATTAGTGAGTGTTCTTAGTGTTGGTGTGATATGGTGTCTGTAGTTTTAGTTGATTAATTCTTAAAAAGTCGTGTATACAAAAGTTGGTGCTGATACATAATATAATAAAATGTCAAAGTCACCAAATCCTCTTCTTTGTATGGTTCGTGGTCGAAGATAGGGCCCACGTCTGCTTCAGTCCTTCTCCCTGGTTCTTGATTCTTCTATTCCAAATATTGGATGTTCCTCACTTAGTTGGAATAGTTCGTGTTATGTATACCTATCTGTATTAATATGTCTGGAACGTGTTTTCACAGTTTATTTTTAATTATGTTAGACGTTTTACAAACGCGTCTGTACGCTATGATCGTTGTTAAAGAAGTCTCATTTTATTTATCCGAAATTTCTGGTTGCTAAGGGTAAACTTGGAATCTGGTTGGTTGATTCGGATATACATTGTCATATACTTTAATTATTTCAAAATCTAAATTTGTTCAAAACCTTTAAATTAGTATAACTTTTCTGTACTGATTGGGAATTTAAAACTATTAGCAGCATTATTTTGATCTTTACATTTGTGACATATAGACACTAAACATGCCTACTTTTACTTAAGAACTACAGATGTTACAATTTTGTTATTTGAATTTTTCTTAAATAACTTAAGATGGATTATTTTGTTTCTAGATTCGTTGTGTACACTATTAACTATAAATCTATTTATCCTTCCACATTTGTTTTACAAAATCCCTAACATTATTATCTAAAATTTACAAAAGTTGGTTTTACCTGGCCTATGTACTGGTGTTATCTTCATCACCATGTTTATAAACATTTTACCTTATTGTCATTTTCCATGACTGATATCTTAGTAAACCTTTAACAGTTAAATTAACTTTTAACAACCATAAAAACTGTTTAACATATAACACTATCTTAACAAATCAAAAAGATATACTATCCTATTAGTTTAATCTCATGCCCACATGGCTATGATTCTACTGAACATTTGAACAAATAAACTGCTTTTTACTTAATCTATACAATTGTTTAACACTTAGCAATAACATCTTTTTTTAGTCTACTTTGCTTTGCCAATCAATTGATCACTGTTTAACACCATAATTACTGGTATCCCTTTCCACTTTAACATAGTCATACTCCTATAGGTTTAAGGAATTGGGAATATAAACAAATATTCTCCCAATTGTTATCTTGGTATATACTTAATATTAGCACTTGACTGGTGATACTTGTTCAAAAAACACTTGGTTTATTATTTTATCACTGGTTAGTATTGCACTGTTTGGATTTTATTTGTCACACTTATAAATAATTAATCTATCTAGTTTTGACTGTTTGATTAATTATTTGTTACCTTCTCCTGTAAGTATTATTTCCACTTTTATCATGTAATCTTACATAGTATTTTCTTAAAATTACTGTACCTTAGTTTATTTATTAACTGTATTGTACTTCAGTATCATTTTAGAATGGTTTGGTTTTTATATTTATTCTTATTGGTTTTTATGGGTTTTTACATTTTATTGTCATTAAAAGAACTTCACTCTTGTTATCAAATGTTACTGTGAACAAGTTATTATTTGTTGTTTTCTGGACAATCTTATGATCACTATTTGTTACAATTAGTTGTATGGTTCATGTATCTATAATAAGGTTTGTTATATTTTCATTACATCATTTAAATTAATCATTTACTAATATTTCTTTTTACATAGTATTACATGTTTGGGCCTATTATCCCTCAATTTGTATTTTGATTATTTTGATATTATGATACATTGAATGAAACCATTTGTTTCTTTATA
Source organism: Magicicada septendecula (assembly GCA_034769895.1). Lineage (NCBI taxonomy): Eukaryota > Metazoa > Arthropoda > Insecta > Hemiptera > Cicadidae > Magicicada > Magicicada septendecula. Next base: position 173,232,339 of record CM068372.1, read on the forward strand.
GTACTGGTTCATAAGCCGTCTGTCTTTATAATTATTTATTTTGTCATTATTGAACGTTCATGTCATAATCGGGGTTGAATGTATTTTGCATCACTTTGCCTAAATCATTAATTTTGGGTACGGTCAGTTGTATTACTAGTCAGTCTGAAATGGTTAGTCGTTCCTCTTCACGATCATCTTGGAAGATATTGTTCTTCTTGTTTAGCTTCTTATCCAAAGTCTTCATTAAATCAGGTACGATATTAAGTTGTTCCAAATGTAATGTTACATACTACCCTGCCACCAAATTTGATTATTTTAATAAAATATTGTTTTTGTTGAAATTATCAATTATCTTATCTTTCACAATATCATTTGTTATTCTTTTTATGATCTGGTATACTTGTCTTTAATTATAAATGTTCCATCCCTGGAACATGTTACTTCCCTAACAAATTAATCACCATATATTTTGGAATCAGTCGGGGGGCTCTCTTGACCTAATACCCCGCTGTCCTTATAATACATAATACATCAATAATATCGATTGCTGGAGCTATCTCGTCAGTCAATCACATTTAATAATCACTATTCTAGTCACGACTAAATCAAATAAAAATAATATAATAATATATTCTTCGGATGGTTCACTCAGCTTAACTTCTCAGATCTAAATATTTCTTTCCATTGATTCTGTCAGATGTTTATTTTCTTGTGGCGATATTAATAACATTTTTTATTTTCAGTTGGTACTATCTTCTTTCCTACTTTATCAGTACTCCTTAATCTTCATTTTTCATTCACTTAAAACATAACAAGTATTTGCGTCTTTAGTTGTTGTTAAATCTCTCACAATCATGATAGGTTATTTGTAGTAAATTCGTTTCTAGTCTCGTCTTATTTTCATCGTCGATTGTCTAGATTTGTCCTTTCTTATTCGTTTTATAGCACTATGGTTTCTTCTGATTTAGGGATGTTGCATCTTTCTTTTATATTCCAATAATAAGTTCATAATTATATATAATAAGAGGTGCTTATTTTGTTTAGAATTTGGAAATTTATTCCCAGTTGTTTATCCGCTTGATTCATAATAACATTATCAAACTGTACTGTAAGTTGTCCTTACTATTTATTTGAATTCTGAGATATTCAAATTTGTTTATTTGGCTTCATTTAAAATTATATTCTGGATTATCAAAGTTGTTAAGATGAGCTTACTATATTCTTTGAATTTTGAGGTATTATAATAATAAATTCTTCAGTTCCATATTAATTCTCATAAATAATTAGTTGTAAGTTGATCTTACTATTTTTTTAGAATTTTGTGGTATATTCAACTTTGTTTATTAGGTTCATAATACATTTTTAAGGAAACTTGGTTGTATGTCCCCTTAATCTTTTTTGTTTCCACATCACTAATGACATAAGTATTATTGTTATTGTTTTTTATAACAACATATGGTCCATTATACAGTAATAATAGCTTTTTTGCTATTCCTTCCTTAGAACTTGGCAATTCGCGGTTTTTTAACAACACTTTGTCTCCAATCTTGTACTGGATCATTTTCTGCTGAATTATTTTGTATTTTTTCCTTCTTTTCTCCACTTGTTCATTCAGTTTGCTGTGGAATCTCACGTTGTCGAACTGGTAAGCTGGGTTGTTTGGGAAGTTGATTATTTCACTAATTTCTCGGGGTGGTAGTCTTTCATGCATTATGGTATATGGAGTATCTTGTATTGCTTCATGGTAAGCTAAGTTGATAAAGCTTTCTGTTTGTGTAATGTATTCACTCCACTTCTGGTGTTTATCAAAACAATATGTCCTGAGGATACGGCCAACCTCCCTCAGTACTCTTTCCGCCGGGTTGCTATTTGGGTGATAGACAGATGTTTTATATGTCTTGACACCTAGATCTAACAAAGTCTCCTTCCAAACCCTTCCTCGAAATTGAGTTCCGTGATCGGTAATAATTGATCTTGGAGCTCCTAACTCTGGTATGTATTGTTGGATCACTATTTGCAGAATCTTTTTTGTAGTTGCCCGATTAATGGGGTATAGTTTTGTAAATTTGGAGTAATGGTCGAACATGATTATAATAAATTTATACTGTTTTCTCCCTCCACTACGAGGTAACGGTCCACACACATCTAAAAATACTCTCTCTAATTTACCAGTTGATGTAATAGGTTGCATAATTCCTTCTGTTTTTTCGTTATTGCATTTTGCCAATTGACAGATGTGACACTGCCGAATACATTCTCTAACTCTTCTGTTGATATTCTTAATGTAAGTGTGTTCCTCAAGTGCCTTCATTACTTTTAATGCACCCATATGCCCATATCGACTATGGTAGTCCAGTATTAATTCTGTTTCTAACGCTTTGGGTATCACCACCTTCCATGATCCTTGGTTATTATTTGTTTTGTAAAATAATATGTCTTCATGTAGACAGTAATATGCAGTGATTTTTTCATCCTGTTGGATCAGTCTTTGTCTAAAATTGTTGATTTTTGTATCCTCTGTTTGTTGTTGTGAAATTGATTTCATGATGTTTTCCAAATCTGATTTGTTTTTTATTATAGTATATACCTTGATGATTGTTTCTTTTTCCCCTTCAAAATTTGTTGTTCTATGTTAATCCGGGACAATATATCTGCAGCAATATTCTGTTTTCCTGGAACATACTCCCAATTTATATGGTACTCCTGTAGTGCGAGTATCCACCTTGCCAATCTCAAATGGTTAATCTTGCAATTTTTTAGAAAAGATGTTGACTTATGATCGCTCCTCACAGTTATCGGGTATCCAAGAATATAGGTTCTGAATTTCTCACAAGCGAATACAACGCTTAATAACTCCTTTTCCGTTACACTATAATTGCGTTCACATCCATTAAGTATTCTGCTTGCAAAACTCACCACCTGATGTTCTCCCTCGCTATCTTCTTGATATAATACAGATCCTAAACTTATATCACTGGCATCACAGTTCATAAAGAAAGGTTGGTTGAAATTAGGATGTTTTAATACAACTGAACTTAGGAAATTATGCTTGATCATTTGGAGTAAATTGTCTTGTTCCTGTCCCCAGGACCATTTGTTCTTAGAGGATAATTGTGGAGAAAACTTTGCTGTTATTTCAGAATAATTTCTCTGAAACTTCCTATAATAATTGCAAAGTCCCAGAAATGATTGAAGTTGCTTTTTATTTTTAGGACTTGGGAATTTCTGGATAGCTTCTATCTTTTCATTGGATGGTGTTATTCCTTGCCTTGTTAAGTTAAAACCCAGGAATTGGACTTCACTGGCGATAAGCTTGGATTTTTGAAGTTTTAGGGGAACGTTATTGTCTGATAGTTTTTGTAATACTTGTCCTACTCTGTTACAATGGTCTTCTCAATTCACTGAAGTAATCAACAAGTCATCAACATAGACTGTGGTATATGGAATAGTATCTGGACACAACACCTGGTCCATACATCTTACGAATACAGCTACTGAATTTACCAGTCCAAACGGTAGTCTCTTGAACTGGTAGTTCCTCCCTTCGAAAATAAAGGCGACGTACTTTCGACTATCTGGGTGTAACTCCACCTGCCAATACCCACAAACAGTATCCCAGGTGCTGATAAATTGTATGCCATTAAATTCTTTCAATATCTCCTCAATCTCTCCGGGAGATGTTCTGTCATTAACTATGATCTTATTAATCTCTCTAGCATCCAAACAGAGTCGTACCTTGCCATCTTTCTTGGGAACGGCTATTAACGGACTGGTATATGGGGAACAGCTATACTCAATAATATCTTCTGCTATCATTTTGTCTAGTTCAGTCCTCACTGCTTCTTTTAATGCATAAGCAACGGGATATGATTTTTTATTAAAATTTACAGGCTCCTTGAATTGTAGTGTAAATTGATAATCTTTTACTTTGCCAGGTATATCAGAGAAAACATAGCGGTATTTATTATATATGGATATCAACTTTTCTATTTGTTGTGTGGTTAAATTACATTCATTTTTTTCTGACCGAAATTGTCGGATCTCTTCTAATTTTTCCAACCATAAACTGTCTTCACTCCCAAAGTATTCCCTTCTTACATTCCATGACTCGTCTTGATTATTATTGAATTTTCTTATACTATTGAATGAAGGTACATTTTTATTTTCTACTAATTTTGTTGTCCATTCTATATCATCCACTTTTAACGACACTATGGCCTGTCTCATGTCAATTATTGCTGAGTATTTTCTCAGAATATCACAGCCTATTAGTAGATTAAATGGTAGATTACTAGCTATTAGAAAAATCATAGGTATAGCTACATTTCTGCTGGTCACTGTTAATGATACCTGTTTTCTTATTGACTTGTTTAGCCTTCCGGTGGCTCCGATTAAAATTATATTTTGAATTGGTAAAGTTGGTAAGATGGCCTTACTATATTTTTGAATTTTGATGTATTCATTGTTGTCGATTAACGACACGTTTGCTCCCGTATCTATCATGAATCTTGTTTCTAGTCCATTCACTTGGGCGATGATATATGCGATCTCATTATTCGAACTATTGTGCGATATCGTGTCTTCGTTCAGTAGTTCTTCTCTCACATTTTTTAAGAAGTGATTGTGCACTATCGTCATTGTATCGTCAGTCATTTTGTCTCGTCCTAGTAAGTACCCAAATTGTCGGTTCAGTGATGGGACCTGATGGATTTTCACTGCCGCGGTCCGTTTAAATCAGGGCTGATCTCCTCAGTCCTGTTGTCTGATTGATTGGGTCTGTCTCTACTCTGACTCTTGTACCTCAATGGCGTTATTATCGAACGTCACTGAGTTTCGGTTATTCCTGTTGTCGTCGCAGCTCCTACTTCGCCGATGTTCATCACGGTAGTGCTGGTTACTCTCCTCCTGAAAACTTCTTCCACGGTTCCCATTATAATTTGTTCGTCCCTGGTACGAACGTCTTCCCACATCTCTATCGTCAATGCTTACATAATTCGCATGTCTTCGATACGTTTGGTTTTGATTGTTATTATTGCCGTTATTATTATGCCTGTATCGGTTATCGTAGTTGTTGTTATAACCTCGGTTGTTCTGGTAATGGTGGTCTCTGTCATTGGCACGCTGGTATCCATTATTGTTAATATTTGTAGGAGAGCTACGGTAATAGTGGTTGTTGTTATTGTTGTTATTATTTGCCGCATTATTTCGTGGATAGTTGTTAGTGTTATTGTCGTTTTGGTAACCGCGTTGATAGTTGTTACCGTTGTTGTTGTAACTATTGTTCGGTCTTTGCCCGTTGTTTTCATATTGGGCGTCGCGGCGACCATTATTTCTATTTATTTCATCGTTCCTTCGTCTGTACTGGAGGAAGTTCTTCTCCTGCTCCATCTCCGCTAATAATGTCGACATCTCCTCGGTGGTTTGTATGCGTCCGTTTATTCGGCCTCTTGTAATTTCTCCACCATAGTGGTAAGCTAATAGCCTCACTAAACATTCGGTAGGAATTGCAGGCTCTAAATGTCTGGCTATGTTTATTTTTCCAAGAAAATATGCGGATGGAGTTTGCTTGCCGTGCAGGTCATATCGGCCCAATCCTATGTCACTTCTTATCATATGTTGCGTGGTATCAGACCAATATTTAGATTTGAATTGTTTTTTAAATTCTTGGAAGTTTTGTATACTAGGCCGCATCGCCGTCCACCAATTGTCATAGACTTTTCGGAACATTTCGTCCAGCATGCTCCTGATCACAAACCATCTGTCTTCTCCGGTTTTGGCTATTTTCTCTTCGACTCGTTCTAAGAATAGTATGGGGTTCCTTCTATAATTTTGGAAGTCGATAACTTCTCGATTTTCCTCGCATGTTGTATGGGCACCGGTACATTGTCTGTTTTTTAGGGAATTAATTTCATCTCTATGGGCAGTTGTTTGGTCTTGTACTCGATTGAGACTAGCACTCATACCTTCTAATCTTTCCCCTATCACTGCTTGGTTGGTTCTTATATTTTCAACTCGTCCATTCGTTTCTTCCCGGACGCTCAGTATCTCTTGGTTCATCCGCTCACACTTTTCCTTGGTCTCGGATTCTACCCTTTTAATTTCAGTCACCGGTTCTTCCAGCTTCTTGTCCCATTCTTCCTGCAATTGCCGGTTATTAATTTTCCGGTAATCTTGTTATTCCACTCCTCTTTTAATGACTCTTTGTGTTCATCCAATTTTTTCATGGTATCTTGGTAATTTCCCTTCAATTCTTCCCTCAATGCTTTATTATTTGCGTCTATTTTCTCCTCCATTTTCTTGCTATTCTCTTTCAATTCTCCCATTTTTCTTCAATTTTCTTATTAGTCTCTTCCAATTTTCGGCTCAATTCCTCCTTCGTCTGTTTATTATCTTCCTTCAATTGTTCTAAGTTCTTATTACTGTTCTCACTTAATTCTTCCTTCAATTTTTCTAAGTTCTAAGTTTCTAAGTTTCCTTTTCTAAGGAGAAGAGGTTAGTCAAGAAGTTCGTGAAGGAGCTGGCGATGAGTGTGATGAAGAAATTGGTGGGGAGCTGAGGGAAGATGCAGTTGAAGATGGATCAGAGGAGCAACTGGAAGATGCTGAGGAGGTGCAGTGTCAGGAGGTTGATTTGGATTATGGGGATGAAAAAGGGGAAATTGTAGAAGAGCAGGAAGAGAAGGAAGGATTGGAAGAAAGACAAGTAGAGGAGTTAGATGATGAGCATAATCCAAAGCGGAGTCAAAGTAGTGAGGTAAGTTGCCTTGATTCTGATTCAGAGGAAACAAGTCAGTACAGCTCAACACGAAATAGTTTCTCAGAGAGTGGTGTCCGAAAGGAAAGAGTACCCAAGGTCCGTCATAGAAAGGTAAGAAGAAGAGGTTGACGGGTAGTGGGTAGATGTTCCCCACAGTCCCAGTGGTGTTCATCTATTTCAGGGTTGCGCCCCTGCCCACGCGAGCCTTGGTTTCCTCCATTCATCCTTATTTCCGGAGGGAACCATGTCCTTACCCTTAGTCCTAGCTATTGACCTTTTAATGATCCTTGCCCCGTTTCATCTTCCCGATTTTCCTGCCCCTCCCCTTAGTAAAAAAAAAAAAAAACTATCAATAAGGAGTTACAGAGCCTTGCCGAAAGTGATTGGATTGTGGTCCTCGAGATTGTCAGTTTCCCCTGTTCTGGAAGGTTATCATGGAGATAGTTAGAGAGTTGGAGAGTGCCCTTAGATTGTCGTGGTCGTCAGTTTCCCCTGTTTTAAAAGTAAGATGGAGAGTGAGAGTGTGCTGTTGTTTCCTTGTACATAGTGGTGGATTTTGATTTTTGGTTAGTGTAGGGTCGGTCCATGCCGCATTCCCCGGTTGTTTACCATGGTGTTTATTTTGAGTTAAAACTAGGTGGTGTGTGTGTATATATATATTGTAACACGTATTTACGTTACGTCTTATTTCTTTAAGCCTCACGTTGGATTCGTCAATTTGTAACACAAATTTATAAATTTATAGCGTTGATCAATAAAATTTATTGTAGGTTTCGGGGTTTGACCAAGCTCCACGTTGTTATGCGCCAATTTGCAACACGTACTTTGGTGTTACTTGTGTTATTTAAATGTTATGTTGTGTGCACTTAAATTACATACGCCGCCCGTTGGAAGCGTCAATTTGTAACAAATAAATAATGTGTCTCTTTTACTTTCTGCCCCACTGAAGGGTTCGTCGATCTGTAACAAATATATAAATGTAGCGACTTATTTCGCCTCGCACTGGAGTCGTCAATTTGTAATTATTAATACGTTATGTTGAACGGCGAATGGTTTTGTAATCTGCCGCTCGCTCCCACTATACGTACCGTTTCCGTGACGTCACTCACCGTTGCCAACCGTCGTGGTGTCCGCTGTACTCTGTGAACTTACTTTCTAAATGGAACAGCAATAATAACGACGCAATATATAACATCAAACATATATCCTTATAGAAATCATTTATTCAGTAAAGCATTGGTTAATTGTTTCTTAAATCTGATTATGATAATCACAATTGTGGCGCAAATTATACGTCTTCTTTTTACCAGTTGGTACAGTAGTAGCAGATATTATTCCGTATTTAGATAGACCAAAAGAATGCGTTGGTTATTGTTCTAATAAAAATAAAATATCTCAGGGCGTATCTGGTTCGGGGATTACATTTAAACAAAATATTATTCTATAAATCAAAATACAAGTTTTACAGTTCAAGGATATTACAAAGTTTAGAGTGTAATGTGCACACAGGCAGTCGGATCGTGATTACTAGTTATTATAGGTTATGTCCAGTTTAGGTGTTTAATAATTATTATCAAAATCAAAGGTTCTTGTGGTGTTTGAAAAGGTGTCAATCTCAAATCGTGTTATTAGTGAGTGTTCTTAGTGTTGGTGTGATATGGTGTCTGTAGTTTTAGTTGATTAATTCTTAAAAAGTCGTGTATACAAAAGTTGGTGCTGATACATAATATAATAAAATGTCAAAGTCACCAAATCCTCTTCTTTGTATGGTTCGTGGTCGAAGATAGGGCCCACGTCTGCTTCAGTCCTTCTCCCTGGTTCTTGATTCTTCTATTCCAAATATTGGATGTTCCTCACTTAGTTGGAATAGTTCGTGTTATGTATACCTATCTGTATTAATATGTCTGGAACGTGTTTTCACAGTTTATTTTTAATTATGTTAGACGTTTTACAAACGCGTCTGTACGCTATGATCGTTGTTAAAGAAGTCTCATTTTATTTATCCGAAATTTCTGGTTGCTAAGGGTAAACTTGGAATCTGGTTGGTTGATTCGGATATACATTGTCATATACTTTAATTATTTCAAAATCTAAATTTGTTCAAAACCTTTAAATTAGTATAACTTTTCTGTACTGATTGGGAATTTAAAACTATTAGCAGCATTATTTTGATCTTTACATTTGTGACATATAGACACTAAACATGCCTACTTTTACTTAAGAACTACAGATGTTACAATTTTGTTATTTGAATTTTTCTTAAATAACTTAAGATGGATTATTTTGTTTCTAGATTCGTTGTGTACACTATTAACTATAAATCTATTTATCCTTCCACATTTGTTTTACAAAATCCCTAACATTATTATCTAAAATTTACAAAAGTTGGTTTTACCTGGCCTATGTACTGGTGTTATCTTCATCACCATGTTTATAAACATTTTACCTTATTGTCATTTTCCATGACTGATATCTTAGTAAACCTTTAACAGTTAAATTAACTTTTAACAACCATAAAAACTGTTTAACATATAACACTATCTTAACAAATCAAAAAGATATACTATCCTATTAGTTTAATCTCATGCCCACATGGCTATGATTCTACTGAACATTTGAACAAATAAACTGCTTTTTACTTAATCTATACAATTGTTTAACACTTAGCAATAACATCTTTTTTTAGTCTACTTTGCTTTGCCAATCAATTGATCACTGTTTAACACCATAATTACTGGTATCCCTTTCCCCTTTAACATAGTCATACTCCTATAGGTTTAAGGAATTGGGAATATAAACAAATATTCTCCCAATTGTTATCTTGGTATATACTTAATATTAGCACTTGACTGGTGATACTTGTTCAAAAAACACTTGGTTTATTATTTTATCACTGGTTAGTATTGCACTGTTTGGATTTTATTTGTCACACTTATAAATAATTAATCTATCTAGTTTTGACTGTTTGATTAATTATTTGTTACCTTCTCCTGTAAGTATTATTTCCACTTTTATCATGTAATCTTACATAGTATTTTCTTAAAATTACTGTACCTTAGTTTATTTATTAACTGTATTGTACTTCAGTATCATTTTAGAATGGTTTTGTTTTTATATTTATTCTTATTGGTTTTTATGGGTTTTTACATTTTATTGTCATTAAAAGAACTTCACTCTTGTTATCAAATGTTACTGTGAACAAGTTATTATTTGTTGTTTTCTGGACAATCTTATGATCACTATTTGTTACAATTAGTTGTATGGTTCATGTATCTATAATAAGGTTTGTTATATTTTCATTACATCATTTAAATTAATCATTTACTAATATTTCTTTTTACATAGTATTACATGTTTGGGCCTATTATCCCTCAATTTGTATTTTGATTATCTTGATATTATGATACATTGAATGAAACCATTTGTTTCTTTATAGTACTGGTTCATAAGCCGTCTGTCTTTATAATTATTTATTTTGTCATTATTGAAAGTTCATGTCATAATCGGGGTTGAATGTATTTTGCATCACTTTGCCTAAATCATTAATTTTGGGTACGGTCAGTTGTATTACTAGTCAGTCTGAAATGGTTAGTCGTTCCTCTTCACGATCATCTTGGAAGATATTGTTCTTCTTGTTTAGCTTCTTATCCAAAGTCTTCATTAAATCAGGTACGATATTAAGTTGTTCCAAATGTAATGTTACATACTACCCTGCCACCAAATTTGATTATTTTAATAAAATATTGTTTTTGTTGAAATTATCAATTATCTTATCTTTCACAATATCATTTGTTATTCTTTTTATGATCTGGTATACTTGTCTTTAATTATAAATGTTCCATCCCTGGAACATGTTACTTCCCTAACAAATTAATCACCATATATTTTGGAATCAGTCGGGGGGCCCTCTTGACCTAATACCCCGCTGTCCTTATAATACATAATACATCAATAATATCGATTGCTGGAGCTATCTCGTCAGTCAATCACATTTAATAATCACTATTCTAGTCACGACTAAATCAAATAAAAATAATATAATAATATATTCTTCGGATGGTTCACTCAGCTTAACTTCTCAGATCTAAATATTTCTTTCCATTGATTCTGTCAGATGTTTATTTTCTTGTGGCGATATTAATAACATTTTTTATTTTCAGTTGGTACTATCTTCTTTCCTACTTTATCAGTACTCCTTAATCTTCATTTTTCATTCACTTAAAACATAACAAGTATTTGCGTCTTTAGTTGTTGTTAAATCTCTCACAATCATGATAGGTTATTTGTAGTAAATTCGTTTCTAGTCTCGTCTTATTTTCATCGTCGATTGTCTAGATTTGTCCTTTCTTATTCGTTTTATAGCACTATGGTTTCTTCTGATTTAGGGATGTTGCATCTTTCTTTTATATTCCAATAATAAGTTCATAATTATATATAATAAGAGGTGCTTATTTTGTTTAGAATTTGGAAATTTATTCCCAGTTGTTTATCCGCTTGATTCATAATAACATTATCAAACTGTACTGTAAGTTGTCCTTACTATTTATTTGAATTCTGAGATATTCAAATTTGTTTATTTGGCTTCATTTAAAATTATATTCTGGATTATCAAAGTTGTTAAGATGAGCTTACTATATTCTTTGAATTTTGAGGTATTATAATAATAAATTCTTCAGTTCCATATTAATTCTCATAAATAATTAGTTGTAAGTTGATCTTACTATTTTTTTAGAATTTTGTGGTATATTCAACTTTGTTTATTAGGTTCATAATACATTTTTAAGGAAACTTGGTTGTATGTCCCCTTAATCTTTTTTGTTTCCACATCACTAATGACATAAGTATTATTGTTATTGTTTTTTATAACAACATATGGTCCATTATACAGTAATAATAGCTTTTTTGCTATTCCTTCCTTAGAACTTGGCAATTCGCGGTTTTTTAACAACACTTTGTCTCCAATCTTGTACTGGATCATTTTCTGCTGAATTATTTTGTATTTTTTCCTTCTTTTCTCCACTTGTTCATTCAGTTTGCTGTGGAATCTCACGTTGTCGAACTGGTAAGCTGGGTTGTTTGGGAAGTTGATTATTTCACTAATTTCTCGGGGTGGTAGTCTTTCATGCATTATGGTATATGGAGTATCTTGTATTGCTTCATAGTAAGCTAAGTTGATAAAGATTTCTGTTTGTGTAATGTATTCACTCCACTTCTGGTGTTTATCAAAACAATATGTCCTGAGGATACGGCCAACCTCCCTCAGTACTCTTTCCGCCGGGTTGCTATTTGGGTGATAGACAGATGTTTTATATGTCTTGACACCTAGATCTAACAAAGTCTCCTTCCAAACCCTTCCTCGAAATTGAGTTCCGTGATCGGTAATAATTGATCTTGGAGCTCCTAACTCTGGTATGTATTGTTGGATCACTATTTGCAGAATCTTTTTTGTAGTTGCCCGATTAATGGGGTATAGTTTTGTAAATTTGGAGTAATGGTCGAACATGATTATAATAAATTTATACTGTTTTCTCCCTCCACTACGAGGTAACGGTCCACACACATCTAAAAATACTCTCTCTAATTTACCAGTTGATGTAATAGGTTGCATAATTCCTTCTGTTTTTTCGTTATTGCATTTTGCCAATTGACAGATGTGACACTGCCGAATACATTCTCTAACTCTTCTGTTGATATTCTTAATGTAAGTGTGTTCCTCAAGTGCCTTCATTACTTTTAATGCACCCATATGCCCATATCGACTATGGTAGTCCAGTATTAATTCTGTTTCTAACGCTTTGGGTATCACCACCTTCCATGATCCTTGGTTATTATTTGTTTTGTAAAATAATATGTCTTCATGTAGACAGTAATATGCAGTGATTTTTTCATCCTGTTGGATCAGTCTTTGTCTAAAATTGTTGATTTTTGTATCCTCTGTTTGTTGTTGTGAAATTGATTTCATGATGTTTTCCAAATCTGATTTGTTTTTTATTATAGTATATACCTTGATGATTGTTTCTTTTTCCCCTTCAAAATTTGTTGTTCTATGTTAATCCGGGACAATATATTTGCAGCAATATTCTGTTTTCCTGGAACATACTCCCAATTTATATGGTACTCCTGTAGTGCGAGTATCCACCTTGCCAATCTCAAATGGTTAATCTTGCAATTTTTTAGAAAAGATGTTGACTTATGATCGCTCCTCACAGTTATCGGGTATCCAAGAATATAGGTTCTGAATTTCTCACAAGCGAATACAACGCTTAATAACTCCTTTTCCGTTACACTATAATTGCGTTCACATCCATTAAGTATTCTGCTTGCAAAACTCACCACCTGATGTTCTCCCTCGCTATCTTCTTGATATAATACAGATCCTAAACTTATATCACTGGCATCACAGTTCATAAAGAAAGGTTGGTTGAAATTAGGATGTTTTAATACAACTGAACTTAGGAAATTATGCTTGATCATTTGGAGTAAATTGTCTTGTTCCTGTCCCCAGGACCATTTGTTCTTAGAGGATAGTTGTGGAGAAAACTTTGCTGTTATTTCAGAATAATTTCTCTGAAACTTCCTATAATAATTGCAAAGTCCCAGAAATGATTGAAGTTGCTTTTTATTTTTAGGACTTGGGAATTTCTGGATAGCTTCTATCTTTTCATTGGATGGTGTTATTCCTTGCCTTGTTAAGTTAAAACCCAGGAATTGGACTTCACTGGCGATAAGCTTGGATTTTTGAAGTTTTAGGGGAACGTTATTGTCTGATAGTTTTTGTAATACTTGTCCTACTCTGTTACAATGGTCTTCTCAATTCACTGAAGTAATCAACAAGTCATCAACATAGACTGTGGTATATGGAATAGTATCTGGACACAACACCTGGTCCATACATCTTACGAATACAGCTACTGAATTTACCAGTCCAAACGGTAGTCTCTTGAACTGGTAGTTCCTCCCTTCGAAAATAAAGGCGACGTACTTTCGACTATCTGGGTGTAACTCCACCTGCCAATACCCACAAACAGTATCCCAGGTGCTGATAAATTGTATGCCATTAAATTCTTTCAATATCTCCTCAATCTCTCCGGGAGATGTTCTGTCATTAACTATGATCTTATTAATCTCTCTAGCATCCAAACAGAGTCGTACCTTGCCATCTTTCTTGGGAACGGCTATTAACGGACTGGTATATGGGGAACAGCTATACTCAATAATATCTTCTGCTATCATTTTGTCTAGTACAGTCCTCACTGCTTCTTTTAATGCATAAGCAACGGGATATGATTTTTTATTAAAATTTACAGGCTCCTTGAATTGTAGTGTAAATTGATAATCTTTTACTTTGCCAGGTATATCAGAGAAAACATAGCGGTATTTATTATATATGGATATCAACTTTTCTATTTGTTGTGTGGTTAAATTACATTCATTTTTTTCTGACCGAAATTGTCGGATCTCTTCTAATTTTTCCAACCATAAACTGTCTTCACTCCCAAAGTATTCCCTTCTTACATTCCATGACTCGTCTTGATTATTATTGAATTTTCTTATACTATTGAATGAAGGTACATTTTTATTTTCTACTAATTTTGTTGTCCATTCTATATCATCCACTTTTAACGACACTATGGCCTGTCTCATGTCAATTATTGCTGAGTATTTTCTCAGAATATCACAGCCTATTAGTAGATTAAATGGTAGATTACTAGCTATTAGAAAAATCATAGGTATAGCTACATTTCTGCTGGTCACTGTTAATGATACCTGTTTTCTTATTGACTTGTTTAGCCTTCCGGTGGCTCCGATTAAAATTATATTTTGAATTGGTAAAGTTGGTAAGATGGCCTTACTATATTTTTGAATTTTGATGTATTCATTGTTGTCGATTAACGACACGTTTGCTCCCGTATCTATCATGAATCTTGTCTCTAGTCCATTCACTTGGGCGATGATATATGCTATCTCATTATTCGAACTATTGTGCGATATCGTGTCTTCGTTCAGTAGTTCTTCTCTCACATTTTTTAAGAAGTGATTGTGCACTATCGTCATTGTATCGTCAGTCATTTTGTCTCGTCCTAGTAAGTACCCAAATTGTCGGTTCAGTGATGGGACCTGATGGATTTTCACTGCCGCGGTCCGTTTAAATCAGGGCTGATCTCCTCAGTCCTGTTGTCTGATTGATTGGGTCTGTCTCTACTCTGACTCTTGTACCTCAATGGCGTTATTATCGAACGTCACTGAGTTTCGGTTATTCCTGTTGTCGTCGCAGCTCCTACTTCGCCGATGTTCATCACGGTAGTGCTGGTTACTCTCCTCCTGAAAACTTCTTCCACGGTTCCCATTATAATTTGTTCGTCCCTGGTACGAACGTCTTCCCACATCTCTATCGTCAATGCTTACATAATTCGCATGTCTTCGATACGTTTGGTTTTGATTGTTATTATTGCCGTTATTATTATGCCTGTATCGGTTATCGTAGTTGTTGTTATAACCTCGGTTGTTCTGGTAATGGTGGTCTCTGTCATTGGCACGCTGGTATCCATTATTGTTAATATTTGTAGGAGAGCTACGGTAATAGTGGTTGTTGTTATTGTTGTTATTATTTGCCGCATTATTTCGTGGATAGTTGTTAGTGTTATTGTCGTTTTGGTAACCGCGTTGATAGTGGTTACCGTTGTTGTTGTAACTATTGTTCGGTCTTTGCCCGTTGTTTTCATATTGGGCGTCGCGGCGACCATTATTTCTATTTATTTCATCGTTCCTTCGTCTGTACTGGAGGAAGTTCTTCTCCTGCTCCATCTCCGCTAATAATGTCGACATCTCCTCGGTGGTTTGTATGCGTCCGTTTATTCGGCCTCTTGTAATTTCTCCACCATAGTGGTAAGCTAATAGCCTCACTAAACATTCGGTAGGAATTGCAGGCTCTAAATGTCTGGCTATGTTTATTTTTCCAAGAAAATATGCGGATGGAGTTTGCTTGCCGTGCAGGTCATATCGGCCCAATCCTATGTCACTTCTTATCATATGTTGCGTGGTATCAGACCAATATTTAGATTTGAATTGTTTTTTAAATTCTTGGAAGTTTTGTATACTAGGCCGCATCGCCGTCCACCAATTGTCATAGACTTTTCGGAACATTTCGTCCAGCATGCTCCTGATCACAAACCATCTGTCTTCTCCGGTTTTGGCTATTTTCTCTTCGACTCGTTCTAAGAATAGTATGGGGTTCCTTCTATAATTTTGGAAGTCGATAACTTCTCGATTTTCCTCGCATGTTGTATGGGCACCGGTACATTGTCTGTTTTTTAGGGAATTAATTTCATCTCTATGGGCAGTTGTTTGGTCTTGTACTCGATTGAGACTAGCACTCATACCTTCTAATCTTTCCCCTATCACTGCTTGGTTGGTTCTTATATTTTCAACTCGTCCATTCGTTTCTTCCCGGACGCTCAGTATCTCTTGGTTCATCCGCTCACACTTTTCCTTGGTCTCGGATTCTACCCTTTTAATTTCAGTCACCGGTTCTTCCAGCTTCTTGTCCCATTCTTCCTGCAATTGCCGGTTATTAATTTTCCGGTAATCTTGTTATTCCACTCCTCTTTTAATGACTCTTTGTGTTCATCCAATTTTTTCATGGTATCTTGGTAATTTCCCTTCAATTCTTCCCTCAATGCTTTATTATTTGCGTCTATTTTCTCCTCCATTTTCTTGCTATTCTCTTTCAATTCTCCCATTTTTCTTCAATTTTCTTATTAGTCTCTTCCAATTTTCGGCTCAATTCCTCCTTCGTCTGTTTATTATCTTCCTTCAATTGTTCTAAGTTCTTATTACTGTTCTCACTTAATTCTTCCTTCAATTTTTCTAAGTTCTAAGTTTCTAAGTTTCCTTTTCTAAGGAGAAGAGGTTAGTCAAGAAGTTCGTGAAGGAGCTGGCGATGAGTGTGATGAAGAAATTGGTGGGGAGCTGAGGGAAGATGCAGTTGAAGATGGATCAGAGGAGCAACTGGAAGATGCTGAGGAGGTGCAGTGTCAGGAGGTTGATTTGGATTATGGGGATGAAAAAGGGGAAATTGTAGAAGAGCAGGAAGAGAAGGAAGGATTGGAAGAAAGACAAGTAGAGGAGTTAGATGATGAGCATAATCCAAAGCGGAGTCAAAGTAGTGAGGTAAGTTGCCTTGATTCTGATTCAGAGGAAACAAGTCAGTACAGCTCAACACGAAATAGTTTCTCAGAGAGTGGTGTCCGAAAGGAAAGAGTACCCAAGGTCCGTCATAGAAAGGTAAGAAGAAGAGGTTGACGGGTAGTGGGTAGATGTTCCCCACAGTCCCAGTGGTGTTCATCTATTTCAGGGTTGCGCCCCTGCCCACGCGAGCCTTGGTTTCCTCCATTCATCCTTATTTCCGGAGGGAACCATGTCCTTACCCTTAGTCCTAGCTATTGACCTTTTAATGATCCTTGCCCCGTTTCATCTTCCCGATTTTCCTGCCCCTCCCCTTAGTAAAAAAAAAAAAAAACTATCAATAAGGAGTTACAGAGCCTTGCCGAAAGTGATTGGATTGTGGTCCTCGAGATTGTCAGTTTCCCCTGTTCTGGAAGGTTATCATGGAGATAGTTAGAGAGTTGGAGAGTGCCCTTAGATTGTCGTGGTCGTCAGTTTCCCCTGTTTTAAAAGTAAGATGGAGAGTGAGAGTGTGCTGTTGTTTCCTTGTACATAGTGGTGGATTTTGATTTTTGGTTAGTGTAGGGTCGGTCCATGCCGCATTCCCCGGTTGTTTACCATGGTGTTTATTTTGAGTTAAAACTAGGTGGTGTGTGTGTATATATATATTGTAACACGTATTTACGTTACGTCTTATTTCTTTAAGCCTCACGTTGGATTCGTCAATTTGTAACACAAATTTATAAATTTATAGCGTTGATCAATAAAATTTATTGTAGGTTTCGGGGTTTGACCAAGCTCCACGTTGTTATGCGCCAATTTGCAACACGTACTTTGGTGTTACTTGTGTTATTTAAATGTTATGTTGTGTGCACTTAAATTACATACGCCGCCCGTTGGAAGCGTCAATTTGTAACAAATAAATAATGTGTCTCTTTTACTTTCTGCCCCACTGAAGGGTTCGTCGATCTGTAACAAATATATAAATGTAGCGACTTATTTCGCCTCGCACTGGAGTCGTCAATTTGTAATTATTAATACGTTATGTTGAACGGCGAATGGTTTTGTAATCTGCCGCTCGCTCCCACTATACGTACCGTTTCCGTGACGTCACTCACCGTTGCCAACCGTCGTGGTGTCCGCTGTACTCTGTGAACTTACTTTCTAAATGGAACAGCAATAATAACGACGCAATATATAACATCAAACATATATCCTTATAGAAATCATTTATTCAGTAAAGCATTGGTTAATTGTTTCTTAAATCTGATTATGATAATCACAATTGTGGCGCAAATTATACGTCTTCTTTTTACCAGTTGGTACAGTAGTAGCAGATATTATTCCGTATTTAGATAGACCAAAAGAATGCGTTGGTTATTGTTCTAATAAAAATAAAATATCTCAGGGCGTATCTGGTTCGGGGATTACATTTAAACAAAATATTATTCTATAAATCAAAATACAAGTTTTACAGTTCAAGGATATTACAAAGTTTAGAGTGTAATGTGCACACAGGCAGTCGGATCGTGATTACTAGTTATTATAGGTTATGTCCAGTTTAGGTGTTTAATAATTATTATCAAAATCAAAGGTTCTTGTGGTGTTTGAAAAGGTGTCAATCTCAAATCGTGTTATTAGTGAGTGTTCTTAGTGTTGGTGTGATATGGTGTCTGTAGTTTTAGTTGATTAATTCTTAAAAAGTCGTGTATACAAAAGTTGGTGCTGATACATAATATAATAAAATGTCAAAGTCACCAAATCCTCTTCTTTGTATGGTTCGTGGTCGAAGATAGGGCCCACGTCTGCTTCAGTCCTTCTCCCTGGTTCTTGATTCTTCTATTCCAAATATTGGATGTTCCTCACTTAGTTGGAATAGTTCGTGTTATGTATACCTATCTGTATTAATATGTCTGGAACGTGTTTTCACAGTTTATTTTTAATTATGTTAGACGTTTTACAAACGCGTCTGTACGCTATGATCGTTGTTAAAGAAGTCTCATTTTATTTATCCGAAATTTCTGGTTGCTAAGGGTAAACTTGGAATCTGGTTGGTTGATTCGGATATACATTGTCATATACTTTAATTATTTCAAAATCTAAATTTGTTCAAAACCTTTAAATTAGTATAACTTTTCTGTACTGATTGGGAATTTAAAACTATTAGCAGCATTATTTTGATCTTTACATTTGTGACATATAGACACTAAACATGCCTACTTTTACTTAAGAACTACAGATGTTACAATTTTGTTATTTGAATTTTTCTTAAATAACTTAAGATGGATTATTTTGTTTCTAGATTCGTTGTGTACACTATTAACTATAAATCTATTTATCCTTCCACATTTGTTTTACAAAATCCCTAACATTATTATCTAAAATTTACAAAAGTTGGTTTTACCTGGCCTATGTACTGGTGTTATCTTCATCACCATGTTTATAAACATTTTACCTTATTGTCATTTTCCATGACTGATATCTTAGTAAACCTTTAACAGTTAAATTAACTTTTAACAACCATAAAAACTGTTTAACATATAACACTATCTTAACAAATCAAAAAGATATACTATCCTATTAGTTTAATCTCATGCCCACATGGCTATGATTCTACTGAACATTTGAACAAATAAACTGCTTTTTACTTAATCTATACAATTGTTTAACACTTAGCAATAACATCTTTTTTTAGTCTACTTTGCTTTGCCAATCAATTGATCACTGTTTAACACCATAATTACTGGTATCCCTTTCCCCTTTAACATAGTCATACTCCTATAGGTTTAAGGAATTGGGAATATAAACAAATATTCTCCCAATTGTTATCTTGGTATATACTTAATATTAGCACTTGACTGGTGATACTTGTTCAAAAAACACTTGGTTTATTATTTTATCACTGGTTAGTATTGCACTGTTTGGATTTTATTTGTCACACTTATAAATAATTAATCTATCTAGTTTTGACTGTTTGATTAATTATTTGTTACCTTCTCCTGTAAGTATTATTTCCACTTTTATCATGTAATCTTACATAGTATTTTCTTAAAATTACTGTACCTTAGTTTATTTATTAACTGTATTGTACTTCAGTATCATTTTAGAATGGTTTTGTTTTTATATTTATTCTTATTGGTTTTTATGGGTTTTTACATTTTATTGTCATTAAAAGAACTTCACTCTTGTTATCAAATGTTACTGTGAACAAGTTATTATTTGTTGTTTTCTGGACAATCTTATGATCACTATTTGTTACAATTAGTTGTATGGTTCATGTATCTATAATAAGGTTTGTTATATTTTCATTACATCATTTAAATTAATCATTTACTAATATTTCTTTTTACATAGTATTACATGTTTGGGCCTATTATCCCTCAATTTGTATTTTGATTATCTTGATATTATGATACATTGAATGAAACCATTTGTTTCTTTATAGTACTGGTTCATAAGCCGTCTGTCTTTATAATTATTTATTTTGTCATTATTGAAAGTTCATGTCATAATCGGGGTTGAATGTATTTTGCATCACTTTGCCTAAATCATTAATTTTGGGTACGGTCAGTTGTATTACTAGTCAGTCTGAAATGGTTAGTCGTTCCTCTTCACGATCATCTTGGAAGATATTGTTCTTCTTGTTTAGCTTCTTATCCAAAGTCTTCATTAAATCAGGTACGATATTAAGTTGTTCCAAATGTAATGTTACATACTACCCTGCCACCAAATTTGATTATTTTAATAAAATATTGTTTTTGTTGAAATTATCAATTATCTTATCTTTCACAATATCATTTGTTATTCTTTTTATGATCTGGTATACTTGTCTTTAATTATAAATGTTCCATCCCTGGAACATGTTACTTCCCTAACAAATTAATCACCATATATTTTGGAATCAGTCGGGGGGCTCTCTTGACCTAATACCCCGCTGTCCTTATAATACATAATACATCAATAATATCGATTGCTGGAGCTATCTCGTCAGTCAATCACATTTAATAATCACTATTCTAGTCACGACTAAATCAAATAAAAATAATATAATAATATATTCTTCGGATGGTTCACTCAGCTTAACTTCTCAGATCTAAATATTTCTTTCCATTGATTCTGTCAGATGTTTATTTTCTTGTGGCGATATTAATAACATTTTTTATTTTCAGTTGGTACTATCTTCTTTCCTACTTTATCAGTACTCCTTAATCTTCATTTTTCATTCACTTAAAACATAACAAGTATTTGCGTCTTTAGTTGTTGTTAAATCTCTCACAATCATGATAGGTTATTTGTAGTAAATTCGTTTCTAGTCTCGTCTTATTTTCATCGTCGATTGTCTAGATTTGTCCTTTCTTATTCGTTTTATAGCACTATGGTTTCTTCTGATTTAGGGATGTTGCATCTTTCTTTTATATTCCAATAATAAGTTCATAATTATATATAATAAGAGGTGCTTATTTTGTTTAGAATTTGGAAATTTATTCCCAGTTGTTTATCCGCTTGATTCATAATAACATTATCAAACTGTACTGTAAGTTGTCCTTACTATTTATTTGAATTCTGAGATATTCAAATTTGTTTATTTGGCTTCATTTAAAATTATATTCTGGATTATCAAAGTTGTTAAGATGAGCTTACTATATTCTTTGAATTTTGAGGTATTATAATAATAAATTCTTCAGTTCCATATTAATTCTCATAAATAATTAGTTGTAAGTTGATCTTACTATTTTTTTAGAATTTTGTGGTATATTCAACTTTGTTTATTAGGTTCATAATACATTTTTAAGGAAACTTGGTTGTATGTCCCTTAATCTTTTTTGTTTCCACATCACTAATGACATAAGTATTATTGTTATTGTTTTTTATAACAACATATGGTCCATTATACAGTAATAATAGCTTTTTTGCTATTCCTTCCTTAGAACTTGGCAATTCGCGGTTTTTTAACAACACTTTGTCTCCAATCTTGTACTGGATCATTTTCTGCTGAATTATTTTGTATTTTTTCCTTCTTTTCTCCACTTGTTCATTCAGTTTGCTGTGGAATCTCACGTTGTCGAACTGGTAAGCTGGGTTGTTTGGGAAGTTGATTATTTCACTAATTTCTCGGGGTGGTAGTCTTTCATGCATTATGGTATATGGAGTATCTTGTATTGCTTCATAGTAAGCTAAGTTGATAAAGATTTCTGTTTGTGTAATGTATTCACTCCACTTCTGGTGTTTATCAAAACAATATGTCCTGAGGATACGGCCAACCTCCCTCAGTACTCTTTCCGCCGGGTTGCTATTTGGGTGATAGACAGATGTTTTATATGTCTTGACACCTAGATCTAACAAAGTCTCCTTCCAAACCCTTCCTCGAAATTGAGTTCCGTGATCGGTAATAATTGATCTTGGAGCTCCTAACTCTGGTATGTATTGTTGGATCACTATTTGCAGAATCTTTTTTGTAGTTGCCCGATTAATGGGGTATAGTTTTGTAAATTTGGAGTAATGGTCGAACATGATTATAATAAATTTATACTGTTTTCTCCCTCCACTACGAGGTAACGGTCCACACACATCTAAAAATACTCTCTCTAATTTACCAGTTGATGTAATAGGTTGCATAATTCCTTCTGTTTTTTCGTTATTGCATTTTGCCAATTGACAGATGTGACACTGCCGAATACATTCTCTAACTCTTCTGTTGATATTCTTAATGTAAGTGTGTTCCTCAAGTGCCTTCATTACTTTTAATGCACCCATATGCCCATATCGACTATGGTAGTCCAGTATTAATTCTGTTTCTAACGCTTTGGGTATCACCACCTTCCATGATCCTTGGTTATTATTTGTTTTGTAAAATAATATGTCTTCATGTAGACAGTAATATGCAGTGATTTTTTCATCCTGTTGGATCAGTCTTTGTCTAAAATTGTTGATTTTTGTATCCTCTGTTTGTTGTTGTGAAATTGATTTCATGATGTTTTCCAAATCTGATTTGTTTTTTATTATAGTATATACCTTGATGATTGTTTCTTTTTCCCCTTCAAAATTTGTTGTTCTATGTTAATCCGGGACAATATATTTGCAGCAATATTCTGTTTTCCTGGAACATACTCCCAATTTATATGGTACTCCTGTAGTGCGAGTATCCACCTTGCCAATCTCAAATGGTTAATCTTGCAATTTTTTAGAAAAGATGTTGACTTATGATCGCTCCTCACAGTTATCGGGTATCCAAGAATATAGGTTCTGAATTTCTCACAAGCGAATACAACGCTTAATAACTCCTTTTCCGTTACACTATAATTGCGTTCACATCCATTAAGTATTCTGCTTGCAAAACTCACCACCTGATGTTCTCCCTCGCTATCTTCTTGATATAATACAGATCCTAAACTTATATCACTGGCATCACAGTTCATAAAGAAAGGTTGGTTGAAATTAGGATGTTTTAATACAACTGAACTTAGGAAATTATGCTTGATCATTTGGAGTAAATTGTCTTGTTCCTGTCCCCAGGACCATTTGTTCTTAGAGGATAATTGTGGAGAAAACTTTGCTGTTATTTCAGAATAATTTCTCTGAAACTTCCTATAATAATTGCAAAGTCCCAGAAATGATTGAAGTTGCTTTTTATTTTTAGGACTTGGGAATTTCTGGATAGCTTCTATCTTTTCATTGGATGGTGTTATTCCTTGCCTTGTTAAGTTAAAACCCAGGAATTGGACTTCACTGGCGATAAGCTTGGATTTTTGAAGTTTTAGGGGAACGTTATTGTCTGATAGTTTTTGTAATACTTGTCCTACTCTGTTACAATGGTCTTCTCAATTCACTGAAGTAATCAACAAGTCATCAACATAGACTGTGGTATATGGAATAGTATCTGGACACAACACCTGGTCCATACATCTTACGAATACAGCTACTGAATTTACCAGTCCAAACGGTAGTCTCTTGAACTGGTAGTTCCTCCCTTCGAAAATAAAGGCGACGTACTTTCGACTATCTGGGTGTAACTCCACCTGCCAATACCCACAAACAGTATCCCAGGTGCTGATAAATTGTATGCCATTAAATTCTTTCAATATCTCCTCAATCTCTCCGGGAGATGTTCTGTCATTAACTATGATCTTATTAATCTCTCTAGCATCCAAACAGAGTCGTACCTTGCCATCTTTCTTGGGAACGGCTATTAACGGACTGGTATATGGGGAACAGCTATACTCAATAATATCTTCTGCTATCATTTTGTCTAGATCAGTCCTCACTGCTTCTTTTAATGCATAAGCAACGGGATATGATTTTTTATTAAAATTTACAGGCTCCTTGAATTGTAGTGTAAATTGATAATCTTTTACTTTGCCAGGTATATCAGAGAAAACATAGCGGTATTTATTATATATGGATATCAACTTTTCTATTTGTTGTGTGGTTAAATTACATTCATTTTTTTCTGACCGAAATTGTCGGATCTCTTCTAATTTTTCCAACCATAAACTGTCTTCACTCCCAAAGTATTCCCTTCTTACATTCCATGACTCGTCTTGATTATTATTGAATTTTCTTATACTATTGAATGAAGGTACATTTTTATTTTCTACTAATTTTGTTGTCCATTCTATATCATCCACTTTTAACGACACTATGGCCTGTCTCATGTCAATTATTGCTGAGTATTTTCTCAGAATATCACAGCCTATTAGTAGATTAAATGGTAGATTACTAGCTATTAGAAAAATCATAGGTATAGCTACATTTCTGCTGGTCACTGTTAATGATACCTGTTTTCTTATTGACTTGTTTAGCCTTCCGGTGGCTCCGATTAAAATTATATTTTGAATTGGTAAAGTTGGTAAGATGGCCTTACTATATTTTTGAATTTTGATGTATTCATTGTTGTCGATTAACGACACGTTTGCTCCCGTATCTATCATGAATCTTGTCTCTAGTCCATTCACTTGGGCGATGATATATGCTATCTCATTATTCGAACTATTGTGCGATATCGTGTCTTCGTTCAGTAGTTCTTCTCTCACATTTTTTAAGAAGTGATTGTGCACTATCGTCATTGTATCGTCAGTCATTTTGTCTCGTCCTAGTAAGTACCCAAATTGTCGGTTCAGTGATGGGACCTGATGGATTTTCACTGCCGCGGTCCGTTTAAATCAGGGCTGATCTCCTCAGTCCTGTTGTCTGATTGATTGGGTCTGTCTCTACTCTGACTCTTGTACCTCAATGGCGTTATTATCGAACGTCACTGAGTTTCGGTTATTCCTGTTGTCGTCGCAGCTCCTACTTCGCCGATGTTCATCACGGTAGTGCTGGTTACTCTCCTCCTGAAAACTTCTTCCACGGTTCCCATTATAATTTGTTCGTCCCTGGTACGAACGTCTTCCCACATCTCTATCGTCAATGCTTACATAATTCGCATGTCTTCGATACGTTTGGTTTTGATTGTTATTATTGCCGTTATTATTATGCCTGTATCGGTTATCGTAGTTGTTGTTATAACCTCGGTTGTTCTGGTAATGGTGGTCTCTGTCATTGGCACGCTGGTATCCATTATTGTTAATATTTGTAGGAGAGCTACGGTAATAGTGGTTGTTGTTATTGTTGTTATTATTTGCCGCATTATTTCGTGGATAGTTGTTAGTGTTATTGTCGTTTTGGTAACCGCGTTGATAGTTGTTACCGTTGTTGTTGTAACTATTGTTCGGTCTTTGCCCGTTGTTTTCATATTGGGCGTCGCGGCGACCATTATTTCTATTTATTTCATCGTTCCTTCGTCTGTACTGGAGGAAGTTCTTCTCCTGCTCCATCTCCGCTAATAATGTCGACATCTCCTCGGTGGTTTGTATGCGTCCGTTTATTCGGCCTCTTGTAATTTCTCCACCATAGTGGTAAGCTAATAGCCTCACTAAACATTCGGTAGGAATTGCAGGCTCTAAATGTCTGGCTATGTTTATTTTTCCAAGAAAATATGCGGATGGAGTTTGCTTGCCGTGCAGGTCATATCGGCCCAATCCTATGTCACTTCTTATCATATGTTGCGTGGTATCAGACCAATATTTAGATTTGAATTGTTTTTTAAATTCTTGGAAGTTTTGTATACTAGGCCGCATCGCCGTCCACCAATTGTCATAGACTTTTCGGAACATTTCGTCCAGCATGCTCCTGATCACAAACCATCTGTCTTCTCCGGTTTTGGCTATTTTCTCTTCGACTCGTTCTAAGAATAGTATGGGGTTCCTTCTATAATTTTGGAAGTCGATAACTTCTCGATTTTCCTCGCATGTTGTATGGGCACCGGTACATTGTCTGTTTTTTAGGGAATTAATTTCATCTCTATGGGCAGTTGTTTGGTCTTGTACTCGATTGAGACTAGCACTCATACCTTCTAATCTTTCCCCTATCACTGCTTGGTTGGTTCTTATATTTTCAACTCGTCCATTCGTTTCTTCCCGGACGCTCAGTATCTCTTGGTTCATCCGCTCACACTTTTCCTTGGTCTCGGATTCTACCCTTTTAATTTCAGTCACCGGTTCTTCCAGCTTCTTGTCCCATTCTTCCTGCAATTGCCGGTTATTAATTTTCCGGTAATCTTGTTATTCCACTCCTCTTTTAATGACTCTTTGTGTTCATCCAATTTTTTCATGGTATCTTGGTAATTTCCCTTCAATTCTTCCCTCAATGCTTTATTATTTGCGTCTATTTTCTCCTCCATTTTCTTGCTATTCTCTTTCAATTCTCCCATTTTTCTTCAATTTTCTTATTAGTCTCTTCCAATTTTCGGCTCAATTCCTCCTTCGTCTGTTTATTATCTTCCTTCAATTGTTCTAAGTTCTTATTACTGTTCTCACTTAATTCTTCCTTCAATTTTTCTAAGTTCTAAGTTTCTAAGTTTCCTTTTCTAAGGAGAAGAGGTTAGTCAAGAAGTTCGTGAAGGAGCTGGCGATGAGTGTGATGAAGAAATTGGTGGGGAGCTGAGGGAAGATGCAGTTGAAGATGGATCAGAGGAGCAACTGGAAGATGCTGAGGAGGTGCAGTGTCAGGAGGTTGATTTGGATTATGGGGATGAAAAAGGGGAAATTGTAGAAGAGCAGGAAGAGAAGGAAGGATTGGAAGAAAGACAAGTAGAGGAGTTAGATGATGAGCATAATCCAAAGCGGAGTCAAAGTAGTGAGGTAAGTTGCCTTGATTCTGATTCAGAGGAAACAAGTCAGTACAGCTCAACACGAAATAGTTTCTCAGAGAGTGGTGTCCGAAAGGAAAGAGTACCCAAGGTCCGTCATAGAAAGGTAAGAAGAAGAGGTTGACGGGTAGTGGGTAGATGTTCCCCACAGTCCCAGTGGTGTTCATCTATTTCAGGGTTGCGCCCCTGCCCACGCGAGCCTTGGTTTCCTCCATTCATCCTTATTTCCGGAGGGAACCATGTCCTTACCCTTAGTCCTAGCTATTGACCTTTTAATGATCCTTGCCCCGTTTCATCTTCCCGATTTTCCTGCCCCTCCCCTTAGTAAAAAAAAAAAAAAACTATCAATAAGGAGTTACAGAGCCTTGCCGAAAGTGATTGGATTGTGGTCCTCGAGATTGTCAGTTTCCCCTGTTCTGGAAGGTTATCATGGAGATAGTTAGAGAGTTGGAGAGTGCCCTTAGATTGTCGTGGTCGTCAGTTTCCCCTGTTTTAAAAGTAAGATGGAGAGTGAGAGTGTGCTGTTGTTTCCTTGTACATAGTGGTGGATTTTGATTTTTGGTTAGTGTAGGGTCGGTCCATGCCGCATTCCCCGGTTGTTTACCATGGTGTTTATTTTGAGTTAAAACTAGGTGGTGTGTGTGTATATATATATTGTAACACGTATTTACGTTACGTCTTATTTCTTTAAGCCTCACGTTGGATTCGTCAATTTGTAACACAAATTTATAAATTTATAGCGTTGATCAATAAAATTTATTGTAGGTTTCGGGGTTTGACCAAGCTCCACGTTGTTATGCGCCAATTTGCAACACGTACTTTGGTGTTACTTGTGTTATTTAAATGTTATGTTGTGTGCACTTAAATTACATACGCCGCCCGTTGGAAGCGTCAATTTGTAACAAATAAATAATGTGTCTCTTTTACTTTCTGCCCCACTGAAGGGTTCGTCGATCTGTAACAAATATATAAATGTAGCGACTTATTTCGCCTCGCACTGGAGTCGTCAATTTGTAATTATTAATACGTTATGTTGAACGGCGAATGGTTTTGTAATCTGCCGCTCGCTCCCACTATACGTACCGTTTCCGTGACGTCACTCACCGTTGCCAACCGTCGTGGTGTCCGCTGTACTCTGTGAACTTACTTTCTAAATGGAACAGCAATAATAACGACGCAATATATAACATCAAACATATATCCTTATAGAAATCATTTATTCAGTAAAGCATTGGTTAATTGTTTCTTAAATCTGATTATGATAATCACAATTGTGGCGCAAATTATACGTCTTCTTTTTACCAGTTGGTACAGTAGTAGCAGATATTATTCCGTATTTAGATAGACCAAAAGAATGCGTTGGTTATTGTTCTAATAAAAATAAAATATCTCAGGGCGTATCTGGTTCGGGGATTACATTTAAACAAAATATTATTCTATAAATCAAAATACAAGTTTTACAGTTCAAGGATATTACAAAGTTTAGAGTGTAATGTGCACACAGGCAGTCGGATCGTGATTACTAGTTATTATAGGTTATGTCCAGTTTAGGTGTTTAATAATTATTATCAAAATCAAAGGTTCTTGTGGTGTTTGAAAAGGTGTCAATCTCAAATCGTGTTATTAGTGAGTGTTCTTAGTGTTGGTGTGATATGGTGTCTGTAGTTTTAGTTGATTAATTCTTAAAAAGTCGTGTATACAAAAGTTGGTGCTGATACATAATATAATAAAATGTCAAAGTCACCAAATCCTCTTCTTTGTATGGTTCGTGGTCGAAGATAGGGCCCACGTCTGCTTCAGTCCTTCTCCCTGGTTCTTGATTCTTCTATTCCAAATATTGGATGTTCCTCACTTAGTTGGAATAGTTCGTGTTATGTATACCTATCTGTATTAATATGTCTGGAACGTGTTTTCACAGTTTATTTTTAATTATGTTAGACGTTTTACAAACGCGTCTGTACGCTATGATCGTTGTTAAAGAAGTCTCATTTTATTTATCCGAAATTTCTGGTTGCTAAGGGTAAACTTGGAATCTGGTTGGTTGATTCGGATATACATTGTCATATACTTTAATTATTTCAAAATCTAAATTTGTTCAAAACCTTTAAATTAGTATAACTTTTCTGTACTGATTGGGAATTTAAAACTATTAGCAGCATTATTTTGATCTTTACATTTGTGACATATAGACACTAAACATGCCTACTTTTACTTAAGAACTACAGATGTTACAATTTTGTTATTTGAATTTTTCTTAAATAACTTAAGATGGATTATTTTGTTTCTAGATTCGTTGTGTACACTATTAACTATAAATCTATTTATCCTTCCACATTTGTTTTACAAAATCCCTAACATTATTATCTAAAATTTACAAAAGTTGGTTTTACCTGGCCTATGTACTGGTGTTATCTTCATCACCATGTTTATAAACATTTTACCTTATTGTCATTTTCCATGACTGATATCTTAGTAAACCTTTAACAGTTAAATTAACTTTTAACAACCATAAAAACTGTTTAACATATAACACTATCTTAACAAATCAAAAAGATATACTATCCTATTAGTTTAATCTCATGCCCACATGGCTATGATTCTACTGAACATTTGAACAAATAAACTGCTTTTTACTTAATCTATACAATTGTTTAACACTTAGCAATAACATCTTTTTTTAGTCTACTTTGCTTTGCCAATCAATTGATCACTGTTTAACACCATAATTACTGGTATCCCTTTCCCCTTTAACATAGTCATACTCCTATAGGTTTAAGGAATTGGGAATATAAACAAATATTCTCCCAATTGTTATCTTGGTATATACTTAATATTAGCACTTGACTGGTGATACTTGTTCAAAAAACACTTGGTTTATTATTTTATCACTGGTTAGTATTGCACTGTTTGGATTTTATTTGTCACACTTATAAATAATTAATCTATCTAGTTTTGACTGTTTGATTAATTATTTGTTACCTTCTCCTGTAAGTATTATTTCCACTTTTATCATGTAATCTTACATAGTATTTTCTTAAAATTACTGTACCTTAGTTTATTTATTAACTGTATTGTACTTCAGTATCATTTTAGAATGGTTTTGTTTTTATATTTATTCTTATTGGTTTTTATGGGTTTTTACATTTTATTGTCATTAAAAGAACTTCACTCTTGTTATCAAATGTTACTGTGAACAAGTTATTATTTGTTGTTTTCTGGACAATCTTATGATCACTATTTGTTACAATTAGTTGTATGGTTCATGTATCTATAATAAGGTTTGTTATATTTTCATTACATCATTTAAATTAATCATTTACTAATATTTCTTTTTACATAGTATTACATGTTTGGGCCTATTATCCCTCAATTTGTATTTTGATTATCTTGATATTATGATACATTGAATGAAACCATTTGTTTCTTTATAGTACTGGTTCATAAGCCGTCTGTCTTTATAATTATTTATTTTGTCATTATTGAAAGTTCATGTCATAATCGGGGTTGAATGTATTTTGCATCACTTTGCCTAAATCATTAATTTTGGGTACGGTCAGTTGTATTACTAGTCAGTCTGAAATGGTTAGTCGTTCCTCTTCACGATCATCTTGGAAGATATTGTTCTTCTTGTTTAGCTTCTTATCCAAAGTCTTCATTAAATCAGGTACGATATTAAGTTGTTCCAAATGTAATGTTACAATATATATATATATATACATATATATATATATATGGTGTATCGATGGTGCTGTGGTGAAGTAAACCCCCCCATATAGTTATGGCCTTTTTGGTGAATTAAGAGTTGAGATGAGATTAATGTTCGCGTGCCCTTGGTGCTGTCCTCTCTGTCTGGCTAAGCGGGGCCGTCCGCCCTTGTGTAGGGATGTGGGCCAGCCATATGGCAAGGATGGAGATGCCTTGTGGGTACATGTGGCTGGTCGGTCCAAGAGATGGACGAGAAGTAGTGCTGTCACTCACATACCTAGGTGGGAGATACCTTGTTTGGTCTTAGGACGGGTATGTGAGTGGGACC
Organism: Magicicada septendecula; assembly: GCA_034769895.1. Classification (NCBI taxonomy): domain Eukaryota; kingdom Metazoa; phylum Arthropoda; class Insecta; order Hemiptera; family Cicadidae; genus Magicicada; species Magicicada septendecula. The sequence goes on from CM068372.1 coordinate 173,263,460, forward strand.
GGTGGAAGTAGGTGATGGTCACCGGAGAGGGTGACGTGTTGGGGCGGTCCCGTGGGGTTGGCATGGCGGGGAGGGTCGCATGGGGAATGGACGCAGTTGGGAGTTTTCTCTGTTCTCCTGAGAGCGTGTGCTGCTGGGCCGGCATAATCACGAGACCATTAGCTTATTTTGGGAAGTGGGGTACACTGCAGGTTACCCTCCCTGAGTTTAACTGTGAGGCAACCAAATTGCCCTTTTGGGGTGGGGATGTGCCGTGTTTTGGGAAAAACTCGGCGGTGGTTTTTTTTTTTATAGTGGAATTATTAAATTACGTATTTATTAACGTAAATGTTTACGTAAGAATTTACGTACGCCCGTCATCTGGCCACTGGGCCGATCCGCGCGCTATCTGTATCCAGCGCTTCGTACTATTTTTTCGGCCGCTGGTCAGTTCAGTTCAATTGTAGCATTCAGCGTATTAAGGTCCGGGTCCGGCTGACAGCAGCGATGTAAAATTTTGTCTACTATCTGCTACTATGTATAAGTAGATGTCTACGCGACCTTCCGGTAAGTGTGTTAAGATATATATATATATAACTTACTAATTCATAAAAATAAATTGTATTTACTTAATATTAACGCAGATGCAGGGCGATAGGTATTGCAGTAATTTATCAGCACGTGGCAGGCAACAGGTTAAATTGGTTTATGTATCTTTCAATGTTAACGCTGGTTAACAGATATTAACCCATTATCTCATTAATAATGTAATAATAATAATACTCAGTTCATTAAATTAAAATGGGGCGTAAGTCAGTCATTTTTCTGAGATGATTGTACATCAGGAACTTGTTAAAGTTTGCTAGTTCCTGTCAGGGGGGGTTAAGTGCTTCACGAAACCTTGTGAATAACTATTTATTTGAAATGATTATTATGTTGAATGACTATATTTGGATACAATATAGATTATAATATTTAAAGGTGTTATTTTGAAGTGATTTATTTGATTCAATGGGGTTCAATACATAAGTGAATTTTCGGAGATTGTAAACTGGGCAGGTCACGAAATGTGGGTTCAGCTGGGTAAATGAGGTAGTGTGGTTTATTAAACCTGTAAGTAATTACCGATATAATTGTGCAGGGTTTCCGATGTAGACGATAATCTGTCTCGCTCCAGAGGATGGCCGAATACCTGCTTTCCATGATATAGATTCCGACTTCCGTCAGCTGTCAGCCCGGATGAGCGGACACACTCGACCAGATCCTCTACCCATATGCTGCTAACCAGGTGACATTTAAGCTTTTTGAACAAAATGTTTGTGGCCGATAAACTCTTTTTGAGACATTTGTGGGGATGCTCCAGTTTGGGGACTTAGTTCCGGGCAAGTCCAACGGGACAATTGGGTTTACATGTTACTTTGTCATTGGGTTTTTTTTATTAAGGCTTACGCCTCATTAACATATTAATGTTTATCTCCTTCAGAGAATTGTAAACTCAGCCAGGGTCATGCATCACCCGAGTTGATGTGAGTTTTCTCTAAATATGGTTGGCATTTCCGGCCACTAAATTATTTCTGTGTTAAGCATGCATGCACAGATGTATCTGTCCCCGTTGGGAAATTTTATGGTTAATTGCTTTACATTTAATTGGGTTGTGTATTGGATTATTAAATTTAAAGGTCGGGGGAGGTGTTTTAACCTGTGGACGACACCTGTTGGTGCCGTTCAACACAGGACAATATCATGTCATATTTTGCTGGATCTCGTCCGGGCGCATGACCGTGCCTGAGGCCAAGTGGATTCTTTATGAACACCTTAAGCATGTTTTAGTACATTAATTCCATAGAATCTGCTTTTCGAAATTCAATTTTACTGTTCAACCAATTTTGTAACCATTAAATTTTGCCATAGCCAGCACCATAATTGTTAAACTTTTAGTACTCATAATACCGATTCAGTAATAAATGTTAAAGAATGCTAGACAAATCAGTACCAGTTATAAGTATTCATGGGTGGTCACGTTCCACTGATTTTGCAAATTTTTGTCAGGAAAATAAAAGAAATGTGAAATGCAGTTATGCAAACGGGTATCCATGTTGACTTCGTGATAGCACTTATTATTATTATCATTGTTGGGATCCGAAATTGATAATTACCTTTTTGCTGGGTACTTGTGTGCCTTTCGGACTATTTAGCCAAATTGAGCTTGGCTGTTCATATACTTAGAATTTTGGGGGCATGTCTACTTTACTCTTTTGGGATTTATTAGTTGGGTTTGAGTTTATTAATTGAAAATTTATGGTGGGCCGGATACTTGATCTGAATAAGAGGATTGAGGGTGTATGATGACAAAATATACGCTGTTAACCAGGTGAACATGGTGTGTGCCATTTATATGTAAATGTGTATCTATGTTAATTATATGTTGTGTGTTATGCCTTATGTGATTGTTAGATTGTTATACTTTATTATGCATATATATATATATATATATCATGTTATGATTTATGTAATTTACTGGGAGGGTCGAGACTATGCGCCATTTTACATTATTATTATTTATGCGCCATTATTATTCAAGCTCAACTACTTGGCGATACCTATGTCTAATGGAATTATAATAACGATTGGGGGTTTTGGAAGTGAGCTATTCTTGATTATGAAACACTTGTAATATTATTTTACTTTTTCAAGGGCGCATATATTGTACACTAGGGGAGTTAATTGTACAAAAGCAGAATACAATAAATCCTGTTATTGTTATCTTAGAGCAGAGTTTCATTTGCAAGTTCCATCATACTGGACCCAGCGCATTTTTGGCTTCTCTAGGCTCTTGCCTAGTTTTAAAAAACTTGTGGCCTCTCTTTCAAAAAAAAATAAATAAAAAGAAATATAAAAAAAAGGAAAAAAAAGGGAAGTTGTTTTCTATATATAAAAAGCATAAAAGGAAAGAGGGGTTACACAACTGCTAGCAAAACCATTGAGTAATTCTCTTTATAGTTAAAATATAACGATCCACTGTTTTTGGGAGCCTTTATCCTTATATGTTTTCCATTTATCGCTCCGACGCAGTTCGGATAATTCCATTTTGAAAAAATTGGCTACTGATTTTTCGTAGTTGATCATCTGTTGGGACGGCATAGTTAACTTGAACATTCTTTTGATAATGGCCTCAGCAACTTCTCTTATTATGACACTTATCCAGGAATGGCTTACTCGATACTGGAAAGCAAGTGATCGAAAAGACTCTCCCGTGGCCAAATGCCTGAAATAATAAATAAAATTATCATTTTTATTTTTTGTAGGTTCTGACTGCTGTAAAAGATGGGCCTACGTAAGGGATTATTATATACGGTGTAGAGGAAAACCTGGCATTGTTTCAGGTGGAGAAGCAGCAAAGAAGAGGTCTGATCTCCTATCATTCTTGGATAGCATGCCTTCATCACAAAGAAACACAATTACTAATGTTGTTGGAGATGAGCTCCCTAAAGACGACAGTGAAATCACAGAGGATACACAGGCTGACATTGAAGAAAACATTACCCAGATTGATGAAACAGAAAATATGACAAGTATCGAAGATAATAATAGACATGATAATACCAAAGGGGATGGTAGGAAAGATGACGCTATGAGAGATAATAAGAAAAAGAACAAATTAACACACTCTGAGGAACGATTGCAGCTACTGAAAGTAATAGTTCAGCGAAAAGCAACTCCTGCCCAAAATGAATTGGATGAAAAGACCTTTTCTACAACTCTATGGCGAAAATTGTAAAAAAGCTTCCTCGCTATGAACAAGTTCAATTGAGGATGCAAATTTCGTCGTTGGTTGGTAACCTTGAATTAAGAAATATTTCAAACGAGTCAAGACAGACCAACGATTCATCAAGACGGAGCTCATCATCTAGCACTATCTTTCCAGAAACGATGCTTTCCCCAGCAACAAATGAAACATTGAATGACCAAGGACAAATGTACAACGAGTCATCAACAAGACCGAGCACTCTTTCAGAAAAGATGTTTCAGAAATTGTTCTTCCCCCAGCAGCAATTCAAAGGCGCATTTTAACCTTAGATGACCAAGGACAAATTTTTTTCAATATGTAACGTCATATTTTCAAAACATCTAGTTTACAAGTTCAATAAATATATTATTATAAAACATTACATTGTTTGTGATTCAGTGTACTTACCTCACAAGTATAGGCTACATAACTTTTCTTCTGGGCATAATTGGCTTTTTGTGTCTATTAAATGGCTTTGAAGTTAAGTCATCTCTTATGAGATTCAGTACATAATCAAACAATATTGGTGTTAAGCGAAAATATTGCCTGAATTTTTCATCATTGCAGTGCAGATGGCGACGCACTAAAATTTAAAATGCGCCCTCTGTAGCACGATTTTTAAATATCTCACTCTCCTCCAAACGATAGTTTTCATCTTCCGATGACCCCTCATCTTTCAAATATACTAATAATGCTATATCTAGATCATCCATTCTCCACCGCTGTATGTCACTGTGTCCGTACGAAACCATAGCTTAAACTAAAACCACGGCCGCTAGGTAACAGCACCGCTTTCTTTAAGAAACCATAGCTTAGACGGCCGTTTTGTTACGCCCGCCGCATCACGACATATCACGGCCGCGAGATAACAGCATCGCTTTCTTAGGAAACCATAGCTTTAGCCATACAAATTTACATTGTTTCACCTCAAAACATGTGTGTGTGTGTGTGTGTGTGTGTGTGTGATCATTTCGCTTGTAGAAATCGACTGTCACGTCACGTGCACCTCCGAAAAGTTTATTTTTTTTGTAGTTTCTGCTGCTTACTTTCTTTGCTTGTAGAATGTTTTTTCTCGTCACTTTTACTTAACTATTTTCGTATTGTTATAATTTTTTATGTTTTTTACTCTGTAGTTTATATAGTAGTGTTATATAAGTAGTCTGTATGTATGTAGTCGTAATAAATATACTGAATTTAGGCTACTATTAGTAATATTTGTTTCTTGTTTGGTATTGTATTATACTACTTAGTCATTGTAACAGATATTTTCTAAATAAAACGCATTACGGAATTATTTTATTAATTATTCAATATTGCTTGAAATTTTGCTAATAGAAACCAATTGTTTGATGAATATTTTGGTTAAGTGATGAGAAAGTTATATTTCCAAAACTGCTGATAGCACCAAAAATATGTAATGCGTATGAGAGAACTCATGTGTACGTGTTTGGTGCATTAACAGGTATTACATTAAAGTGTTAAATTATTGGAATGTGTGTCCTTTTAGAAAACATGCATTCAGGAACTTTTCTAGATCGCTCTCTTTTGTAGATTATTTTAAAGGGCTTTAGTGTATACACTATATTATTAGCATTTACGAAGTGGAAGCTGCGTTTTCAGATTTAAATGAAACTAGCCAAAAATTAATAGTATGGTATATACGATATTTAATGTACGATAATTATGGAGGTACGATGACTTTACAATAATTATGGAAATACAATACTTTTAATACAATAATAATTGTGGTAACATTATTGCACAACCTTATACAAACACTTTGTAACAGACTAAAGCTTTGAATTCACTTCCGTTACAGCAAAAGAAGGTCCTTCTGCATTCGCCTGTTCCGGTTGAGAACAAAGAGTATTCTGTTCGCGTTCTACATTCATGCACGCTCAACAAGGATCAGTTACTCCGTAGTGTTTCACATTTGTGTTTATATTATTCCTTCTCGTTCCCACGGCGTGATGGCCATGTGTTTTTCGTTACATCAACAGGTGTGTGGCTCGCACGGATAAAAATCTACCGCTTCGTAATCAGAACGTTTGAATACTCCGGAGGGTGAACACGTCTTGCGCTTTGCTTTTTTTGTATTCTTGTACGTAATGGATTTATATTTTTTGGTGAGTGCGTTGTTGTTGTCGGCCACAAATATCGTCGGGATGAATTCTTACCTTCTTGGCTTCCAGCCGGTAATTTTCTTCTTGGTGCATTTACAGGAACAGCAACAGGTTGCGGTAAGTCTAGAAGCTTTCTTCTTTAACATAAAATCGCCAACACAGCTGAATAGTACTGCTAATATTTCATCTTTTACAGTTTGTAACTTTACTGTTACAGATACTTTCTAAATACCACGCATTACAGAATTGTTTTATTAATTATTAAATATTGCTTGAAATTTTGGTAAACAGACACCAATTGTTTGATGGATATTTTGGTTAAGTGATGAGAAAGTTACATTTCCAAAACTGCCGATAGCACCAAAAATATGTACAGTAATATGACAAAACTCGTGTGTACGTGTTTGGTGCATTAACAGATACTACATTTAAGTATTAAATTATTGGAGTGTATGTCGTTTTCGAAAACATGCATCCTCGAACATTTCTACATTACTCTCTTTTGTAAATTATTTTAAAAAGCTCAGGTGTATACGCTATATTATTAGCGTTTACGCAGTGGAAGTAGCGTTTTCAGATTTAAATGAAACTAGCTAAAAGTTAGTGGTAATAACATACAATTATGTTAGCTGTCTCATAAGAGTTTTGACTGTTCCATCACCGTTTTATTGACAACAGGGTGTAGCTAACTTATAAAGACGCCCTCAAGTAACAATTTTGTTCAGCTTTATGATTTGTACTGAGAGAACTCATTCACAAGGTGAACGTCAATTAAGTTTTGAGATGGGAGTCGCTTGTGGGGATAAGAACAACTTATGTAATTTTCAATTTTAGAAGTTCACTACGCTTAACGATTAACTTGTCAAATTTTGACCCTTTCATGTTTTTACATTGTGATATTCTGTATTTTGTAGAAAGAGTGAACCTTTACGCATAATATGTAATTTTGACGAAGTTTATTTAACAATTTGCAACTGTATTTGAAGGCGTAGCACGTGCAGTTTTATCCTTAAGAAATGATTAATAAGCTTCAATAATTAGTGTTAAGTTTTCATGGAGATTAATTAAATTCTTCATTAGTTTCACGTCGGTTTATTGTAGTACCAAAACCAGAGTTAATATTTGTATTTGCTTTTAACGCTTGACAGTTACAACTTTCGACCGCACACCCCTTCATTCATTCTCTCTCTGGTTAACCCCACGTGCTACCCCCTCTCCGTCGGCTCACAGCTGTGGAATGTTAATTGCCGGCACGCGCTGGTTTGCTCCCCTCAGCTGGCTTATATTATCTTGCTTTCCCACGCCTGTGTCCCCCTCACCTCGCCGCAGTCTGACGCTCTCTCTCGCACTGCAGTACAGCCCTCGTCTGTGAAAAGCCGATGACTTTCGCGCCCTGGTTCCTTTTTTTTATTGGAACCGTTACGTCCAATCCACTTGTTAGAACTGTTGCATTATATCACCGTTAAGCGTTTGGCCCAATTCTATTAGTTTTGACGAATAGCCAGGTACTTTGCTATGACATAATACACGTTTTATGATCGCAAATTGCAGTTCATTGCTTCGTTATTTTTATTGTTTATAAATTAAATGGTGCTAACGGGTTTTACAGATTTGGTTCGAGTCGTTTGTTGGTACTGACGACTTATTACATAAAATATTGCTTATATTAAATTGTGCAGATATATTTTGGTATTAACAGGTTTTTTCCTCTTCTCGTTCCACTTCCCGCTACGCATCATTTATACGAATGACACGGCGTTGACAGGGGTCAGTGTTTCGTTTACAGCAGTCGGAGCAACATCTCTCGCTAACTTTCGTGGACGGGTTTGTTTTTTTGGAACTGTTGCTGTTTATTGCTTACCTATTTACGCGTTATCGTGCAATTCTATCGATGTTTCCGACTAGCTGGGTTTTTTGGTATGACATAAGACACGTTTTGTGATCTCAAATTGCTGTTAATTCCTTATTTATTTTTATTATTTATTTGTTACTGACTTCAATGGTGCTACCTGGTTTGTTTATGTTACATAAATTATTGTTTGTTTTCAATTATTTTGAGTTTATTTGATAATGGGGTTGTACAATTCCTGACGTTGTACTTCTTACATTTTTCCGTTTGTATGTATGTTTTTTTGGTATGCACGTTATTTTTCCCCCTCCTCGTTCGTTTCCCAGCTACCCACCATTTATACGAATGTCGCAGCGTCGACAGGGTCAGTGTTTCGTTGACCGCGGTTGGAGCAACATCTCTCGCTGACTTGCGTAGACCGGGTTTGGTTTTTTATTGGGTCTGTTGCGGTTTATTGCTTAATTAGTTACTCGTTGTTGTGCAATTCACATGTTATAACTGTTCCATCGTATCACCGTGAAACAGTATGGTGCAATACGTGTTGTGTAGTTACACTCAATAGTGGAACAAGAGGGGGATTGTCTATATAAACAGGGCTCGTTAGCTATACCGTTCAGTTTTGTGTCGACAGTCTCGAGCGACGCTTCGTCCAGATTCCGAGCCCGACCACCAGCACCGAGACCGAGATGTCCGAGACCGAGACCGAAATGACCGAAATCGAGATAGACATGAACGAGACCGAGAACGAAATGAACGAGACCGAGACCTAAAGGAACGAGACAGAGACCGAAATGACCGGGACCGATCTATTTTGCGAGAAATTCGCACGAACGCACGCGCGCACACACACACACACACACGTACGGAGGTCAAGTACACAGGGGGTATCGAAACAGGAAACGCGACGTCACGATCTACTCTGATGACCGGATCAACGACCTCACCATCGAGTGCTCATCACCTCACTAAAACAGCATGACGTCACTGAAACAGCCAGTGACGCCACTGAAACAGTGACGTCACAAACAGCTGATCGTGACGTCACCACCCTCCCCTTCCCTGTTCAGCTGATCGTGACGTCACAGTTCCTGTTTCGATACCTCCCCTAACACCTAACACACTACTTGTGTGTTGTCTGATAATTTTGTCTAAATTAAATGTGGTATTTTTTGAAACAGAATGTGAGGACTAAGCAAGACCCTGGTGACCACTTTGCGTGCCTGTAGCTTTGTGTTTTAGTATAATTATTATTTGTTAAAAATATTAATACTGTTTTTAAAATAAGTATTGTATGACATTTCAGGAGTTTGGAATTTAAATGTTTATCTGGTCAGTGCACTGAACAATTTTCTAACTGTGACGGCAGAGTGGACTGTAAAGATGGATCTGATGAAACTATCTTACAATGCGCAGCTTTTACGTAAGTTAATTCCAACTATGGAGTAGTATAAAAATAATTATATATATATTTTTCCAGCCTATGATAATAACGAAATTATTGATAGTAACAATATTTACCTTGTAATGTTAAGCAATAATTTTGTATATGTAATAAGTTATTTAATTTGATAAAGTCAGCAAGCTAAGTAGTTTTGATTAAAGTCTTTGTAATTTAAAAATTTTTAAAATTAAATAAGGTAACTGTTGTTCATTTTTGTTGGATTCAGACTATATGTATATTAACATTTATTTCAGTTTTTGAATTTCAATTAAGTTAACAATACTTATATTTACATTTATATATAAATATAAAGTATGACTATCTAACAAATTATTATAGTGAAACAGGATTTATGTAAGTGTTATGAACAAGCAATAAAGTTGTATATAGTATGCATAGATTTTCTAAGAGGATTTTATGTGATGCAAAAATAATTGTTATACCAGAAATTTTGGAAGATTAGTCCAAATGCTTTAAGTTCAAAGGTCAAAGTGTTAATACAAGAAGAATTTATAGAAGTAATGATGTTAAGAAGTGTGTAGGAGAGAAATGGGTGTCAGAGAAACAGTTTAATGTTGGAATGAAATGAATAATAACGGACTGCAGATTAGGATAAATACTAGTCAGAAGCTGGTTCATTTTATGGTGTATTCAAATGTTATTGTTGTAACAGAGAAGGACAAGGGAAAGGTGAAAGAAGCAATAAGGAGCATAAGTAGAGAAGCTAAGGTAAGCAGCTGTCTTATTGGGAGAAAACCAAAGTGGGGAGAATAGAAAGCGAATTTGAGGAACAGTGTGTAAGTTAGTGTTATAAATACCAAAATATATAAATTTTTAAATATTTTGGGGCAATGGTTAAATCAGAAATATGTATGCTTTAAAATTATGCACAGAATACAATCTTGTATACAAATCTTATTTCTTCATTTCTCTCCTGCCACATGATGAACCCTCTCATAGAAAGCAATACCTAGGGTACAATATTTATGGTACAAAATACAGGAATACAATATATACTTAGTATCACAAAGTCTTATATTGGAAAGTACAATTATGGGATACTCAACCTTGTAGGAGACCTGGTACTGCCCATCAGTAAAGCGTTCAAATAAGGCTAGACTGTCCTTATGCTAATATACCTTACAATTCCAACCAAGGCACAAAATGTTATTACCAACATAATAACTTAATGGTACTTGACACTTCTTGATAAGGTTGTCTTGGTCAAACTAAAACCTCCAGGGCTTCAAAAAGTGCTATGGTTGGTCAAGGAGAGTGTCTCTGCTGTCAGTCGGTGGCAACATCAATTACAATCAAGCACAGAATTCTTTGCAAATGATTAGATGCTGAGAGGCTCTCGCTATTCCTGTCAGTGCTTGGTGACATTAGTAAACAAGAAAAAGAACCACTGAGTATGCTGAGAAAAGTAAGAGAGTGTTTACTGAAGGACAATTTAGTATGCGGGCTTACTCCAAAAATTGCTAAATGTATCAAACTCCTCTGTACCATACCTGTAAACATGGTGTCAGCTGAAAGGTCCTTTAACGGTCTTATTTGGTTGAAGACTTTCTTTATATCTACACTGGAGCAGAGGAGACTGAACAACATAGCACACCTTCAGACTCACAATTCAGACCCGATGCCTCTCATCAATAACTTCATTAAGAGCAGCCCAGTGTGTTGTACATCATTTACCTTGTACTTATTGCCTGCTTTTAAGGCATGTTCTATGTCAATTCAACTTCTAGCGTACACAAATTGAGATGAAGACAGGAATTACAATATTATTGATACTATTAAATAAATTAATAATACTCTATCGCTATAGAATATGCAAAAAATAATTTGTATAATATATTTATATGTTATGTTTCTTTGTAGAGAGCTATTTATTCCTAAGCAGATACTAAACATAATCTTTATTGGTGGTAATATTATCATTATTATTAAACATTATTATAACGTTGAGTCAAGTCTGTGACAATGGACTTGCGTATCTTATGTGAGCTACTGATAGTGTCTACTGTGATGGCAAGCAGGGTTACACGCAAGTAAACTTGGTACCCTTATTTTATTCAGTGGCGGCCGGTGTGTCTTGTGGAAGGAGAGGCTACGAGACAGTCAGTCAGTCAGTCATAGACACCCCCCCCCCGACACACGTTATTTCACTCTTAAGTATGGTAGAGCTATCTGATTTTAACAGCGTTTGAAAGCTGTCATGAATTTACTTGTAAGCCTTCAGCGCACCATATAGTCTTGTTTGTACTTAACAGAACCCAGAGCCAGTATAATATCTTCGAATTTACCTCACTACCGCATAGCAATTTATGTTGGCTGCACAATGACGACTGGAACATTCTAGATTTGTTTTTGTGCCTTTTAAGAAATAAACATTTTGGGGTAGGTCGACCAGTTTTCAGTATTTCATTTCTCTCAAAGTCACATTTATGACTCAAAATTCTCAAATCTCATTCGATACTGCATTTGTTTCAAATCTCCTCAATTGCATTTGTTCGATACTGCAATATCACTTTCATTTTCTTCTGCTAAATCTATTCTATCCTTGTAGTAGAGATCACGAACACACGCCAAGAAGAGATAAATAATAACCATACACGCACAAGGAGCACGAGAACGTAAAGGCTGCGTAAAACTAACAGAAACCACACTAAACCGTGCCGAGAGGCTAATTCACTCGTTGCCTCCCAAGTACGGTTACAGATGTGCTAGCATCGTCCCCCCACCACCCGTCTGGCATACGAGTACTACGGCGGCTACTTAGAACCCTGCCTCTGCTGCTATTCTGCGCTACTGATTATGCGCGATTAAAAAGTTTTTTGTAATTAATCAGATAATTTAAAGCCAAACTGTGATTACAGATTGATTACAGGTTCAGTTACAATAAAAAATAAAGCCTATTACTAGGTATTTTTCTAAATTTCACTGGCGAGGCTTAGCCTCCCTTGCCTCCCCTGATGATACGCCGCTGATTTTATTGTTGAATTTTGTACCAGCAGCCCTACAATATTTTTATAAAATAATTGAAAAAACAAATAGTTAAACAATATTTTTGATAAAGTGTCTGAATTTAAGACAAATAAATGGCTTTCAAATACATTTCTTGAAACTTGAGTTATAAAATATCCTCGGTTTGCAGCCATAGACACTTTCTTCTTCAGGAGGTCTGTATTTTCATGAAATGGAACTTCTGATATTTTTAACAAGTCGGTGTCAATCGTAGTGTTAACAAATCAACTACTATATGACATTATTCCAATAATGGTATGTTTCTACTAGTAATTTTATACAAACCACTATGTTATCTTTAGTATTGACGAGCGCTTTCGGCAGTCAAGCCATCTTCAGGTCATTTACCAACCTAAATTAAAAAAAAAAGAAAGAAAAAAATGGTACGTTTCTTCTGTACAATATTTAACAGGACATGATTTACAATAGACATCTCTCTCAAGCCTCTCTGATGTTTTATCTGGATAACAGTGTGTTTACAAGATATCACAATCTTTTTCCTGTCATGAACTGATGATCATAATTAAAATTTTAGCTGTTGATGGCGTCTTACTTTGGGGCTGCTCTTACACACAGAACCACTGTTACCTCGTCATTCCTGGTTAGGACAAAAGCTATGGCACTCTCTTCAACATATATAGAGCAGCTATCCCTGGTTTCAGATAACAGACAGGATGTGTGCATAGTGCTCCTGAGAAGCACTTAATGCGCCTGGAGTTGGACAGGCATTAGCAGCCAGAGCCTACACCAGTGGTATGTAAGATGCTCCTTACTTAGGTAACTTTGTTTGTGTAACGCACCAGAGTTCAGATTGTAGCAGGAAGCAAAAACGTTATTAACAGTAAATACGAAAAACACTCTACTTGTCTGAATTGTGACATACAAACAGTACATCATGTGCATAACCTGAAGTCAAACTCCTTTACTATGAAATAATTGTATTGCTTCTTTGAAATTTGACCACAGAATGCTAATGCTAGGGCAGCTAAATTCACTGGTTCATGGCAGCTTCTACATGGTTAACGTGCTGGTCAATTGGTTTGCTGCCTTTTATGGAACTGTTTAATTAACTGAGTTTTGTTTTATGTATGTTCTTAAAAAATATTACTTTTTGTTTTTAAGTTTTATATAGCATGATCAATACATTTTTTATTAGATGTCCATCATGGACATTCCGTTGTGACTATGGAGGATGTATTGACAGCAACAAAAGATGTAATGGGCAAAATGATTGTGCAGATGGATCAGATGAAGCAGCGTCTAAATGTTTTGGAGTCACCACGGCCGCACCACAAGACGTAACTTCGAAGTGCAAGTACGTGAATGCATGTAATACCGTGTAGAATTTTATAATGTATATGTTATTCGCAATTGCCGAATTCGGCCATTGCCCGAAATTTTTACTCACCCGAAGTAAACTTTAATTTCGGCCACTGCGAAATCAAAATACCCAGTCCGCGAAGTAAGCATTTCATTTTACTCACTCAGCGAATTGCGTATTCTGCTTTTACTCAATAGCCGAAGTGACGATTGTGTGAAAAACAAACGCAGCGCGCGCACGCACACACACACACACACACACACACTAACACGCACGCACGCTCACACTCACGCGCCTTCATATTGTAACGCATCAAAATTATCGTTACATAAATATAATATGTATGAATAATGCCCAGAATAAAAATCTACCATAAACATATCTAAGCCGATATATCCAAACACACCTACAAAATGAAAAAACGACACTAAAATGTAGAAGTCAATCGTATATCCATGGATGAATAATGTTGAAGAAAATAAGCACCGTAGAAGGGAGAAATTATAATTGAATAAATCATCAATATTATCACAAGAGGAAGAGTGAACCAAGCAACTACGTTAGCAACCAGGACCCAATAGATCCAATAAGTGAGGGAAAGGACCAATAAGTGAGGGATAGATCCAATAAGTGAGGGAAAGGACCAATAAGTGAGGGGATAGGACCCAATAAGTGAGGGAAAATATCCGATAAGTGAGGAAAAATATATATAAGAAGAGGAAAAACCTATATATAAGAAGAGGAAGAATGTATAATAAATAACGAAAATATTTAATAATGAACAAGAAAACGACATTACCAGTGTGAAGAAGACACGATAAATAAGGAAAGTAATTAATAAATAAAGAAAATGCCCAGAAAATAAGAAGATTATACTACCAGTATGAAGAGTAACAAATAAGTGAATAATGATACCCCAACAAGGAAGAACCTGAAGGAAAACAAGTGACCAAGAACAAAGTATTGACCATATAATAAGCAGCCACAGACAATAATAGTGAGTTACTTACAGTGAATTGATTAATACCAAAATACCATGATCTCAAGCAAACTAACACAAACAATAAAAGTGTAGTGTTTATAGAAAGTGAAAATAATAAGTAATAACAAAGAAATACAACAATCTCAAATAAACAACACAGACAAAAAGTATATTATTAATGGGACAAAACGTATAATAAAGTAAAACATTATAAATAACACAAGTAAACTGAAATTCAGTACAAAAAAGTAATTGCTCAATTATGAAATTAAATGGAACTATTTACCAGTAAATACCATGACTGACATTCAATATAGAATCTTTATAAAATCATACATTTAAATATCAGGAGAGTGAAAAGTAAAGCCAATACAGAATGTAATTCATAGTATATAAGAAATAAGACAGCATGTATTAGATAAAAAAAAAACAAGCAACCCAAACCAAGTGTAAAACCCAATGTGTATGTCAACAACTAGTTAGAATTAGATAACAATATGTGAACAGATAGTATATAATAGAAGTAAGATAAAGAAAACAATTGTACTAGATAATAGTAATAACATCATTGTAAATACATATGGAAATAAACAAGAAACTAAACTAATACATATAAGCATTGTTGTCATCCAATAGTATACACATAACCTCAACTGAACAGAATCTGCAACACAGAATCATAAATAACAATTAGAAAACCACTGACAAAAGTATTTACATGATGCAACAACCAAACTAGAATAAATAATAAACAGAATAAACCCAGTATAAACTAAGGAACACAAATTTATACCTTATATTGTTTAAACAAATCATAGCCAAATTACCAAACCACAGGGTGACTGACAGAATTACATAAAAAACTCAGTTAAAACTAATCAGGAAGAGGAAAATAGCATAACAGTAGTTACAAGAATACTCAATACCTCTTTGAGAACCATTAACAAACATTAAATACATGAATTTATGTAATAATAATAATAAACAATAATACATGTCAGATGGAACTAGATGTAAATAAATAACAATCCAACAGAGGATTGTGAATAAGTAGCACAGTAGGGAATATTAAATACCCAAGATAAGCTATAGACAAAATCTAAAGACAAATTAATGGATAAAAATACATTCCTAATACCAAACTAATAATAAAACAAGAGTGTCAATGTGACAGAACACATAACATGGTATAATAAAACCACTCGATGTAAATAAACGAAGCTATATCGATAAATCCTAAGCTGCACAAAAGGTGTAATATCGTTTGATATACAAACCAAGGACAAAAGGATTGTATTAGAATAATATATATATATATTAGAACTGATAAGAAATAATGCAAGGACATTGAAGGCCTACTCGCCTGAAAATGCATTATGAAATTTTGTAAATATTTAGTATTTAAGGAATAGTTGATAAGATATAATGACTTTAGCTATTAACAGTGAGTGCTATGAGTATCATGTGATACTATTAAGTGGAAAAACTTATATTTAAATAAGAACCACAGAAAGTGCATCGACGAAAGGGTAAATAAGTTAATCATGGACGGAATTAGTGCTTGAGTGGACTCAAAATAAAGAGCAGAGCATCCGAAATAACGTAATACCCTTAGTTTCTAAATCAGAGATGTATTAACAAAGTTATAAACAATCATAATTTTTCAATCAATTCCAAAAGAATTGATAGCGTCGTTTTCGTAATCTCAAACCCAAAACCAGATGCTTAGAAATAAAATTTCTTAATTTATTATGACGTTTGGGTACGAGATTAATCGATTTCCAGCCAATAAGAAACGCTGATTTCAGCAGACGCCGATTGAGGCAGCGAAGGAGAGCATCATTAAGAAACTGATCGTCAACGCCGATAGAACATGTTTTCGACGAAAGTATTTTTTCAAAATGTGCGCGTTCCTCCCAGTTAGTAAACAGTTGCATCTAACCTAAATTAGGTGTTAATAACCTTAAACGTGTGGAGTGTAATCAGTGATATGAATTAGTGAAATATACCTTTGCCAGTGTATAATATCGGCAATGATGAGTGAAATAATAAGGGAGTATTTAGAATTAGCGACATTTTAATGAATTTTAAATGATTATCGAATAATAAATTTTTGTGTTGATACCACGTTAGTCAAGTACATTTATACATGACTAACCTCAATAATGATTATTAATTAACAAATTATTGAACAAAAGTTTTCAGTTTTATTTATTATATAAAATATTATTAATTTTAAAAACGAGTTGCAAATTATATCACTACTTAACCTATACTGATGTAAACATAAACAGATGCTGATTTGACTATAAAGAAAAATAATTCGATTATCAACAATAAGTGAGAACCGTCAATAAGGTTAATGAATAATAAATGTATCATTAACAAATATTATGTGTAATTATAAGATTTTAATGAAGTCAATTTAAATATTTTTAATAATTAACCTAGAGGAATTGTCCCTCTAACGTACCTGCTATTAAAAGGTACACATATAATGCAGTGCTGTGCTTTCAAATCAAGAAAGGCTGTATATTCTTAATTGCACTGAGATGATAAATTAATCATTATATTTTATTTTTTAATACCATTAAAGGAATTTTATTCCAATACACAACAATTTTAATCGTATCGCACATGCTATACCATAACCTGCAACGTTGAAAGCAGGCGTGCCTGATACGATAATTTCCAATATTATAATTAAACTTTTTCTAATTTTGTAATCACTCTCCATAATACGTTATTGTCGTATTTAAGCATTTTTGTAGCAAGTATCTTGTATACTAAAAGAATTCACGAATTTTGTTAATTATAAATAAAAACTCTAACCTAACCAGGTTAGAATAGTACGATATAAAGAATCAGTGTTACCAGCCCTGAGCTTTAAGAATCTCTGTAACGAGTTAAATGGTTTTTGATGTTTTATGGAATGTTTTAAAAGGTTTTAAATGAAATTTAATGATTGTTAATAAACTACCATTTTACTTATAATCGAATCAGTCCGTCATTTCAAAGTAGATTGTAATAACAACAAATAACAGAGCATTTATTTTACAAAGTGGCAGTACGGCGAACAAGCGGCCAAGATTTGAATAATTTCAAAAGAGAATAAAATGCAAACAACTTTATTTACCTTATATCTACATACACACCAGTGATAAATGTTGCATGACCTATGTTATGTTATTTTTAGTGTATCACAGGAAGAAGGAATCTACTTCGGAAGGTTGACACCAGTAAGTAAGTGGTAAGTGACAGGTAAACTCACCAGTGTTCGAGAAGAGAATTTAAACATTTTTTAAGCTTTCTAAACCTTTTTGAACTAAATCAATAATAATAATTGAAACATCTGTACACATCAACTCATAGTATTACAACGTGACGAATCCAACGTGTGGCAAATTAACAATATTCATCAAATTCGTTGTATTACAATATGTAACAATTTTTTTTCTGGCAGTTGGTTTAAAAAGGTATTTGAAAACAGGGTAAAACATTTTAAAGTTCTGGATAACTCAATCAGTAACATTTGTAGCAATACACAGTAAATGACCAGTGTTTACCTGACACCTGTAGTTGAGCGCTGACATAACCATCGACTTCACTATAAGCCCTTTCTTCTTACTTTTTTTCTTTAATCCACAGGTTTCAAACAATTCTAAATACAAATTGATAACTTCCCTGGTGATGTTGCAGAACTTATTTTACAGTTCGACCTCCATAGCCTTTTCTTTTTTGTGGCCTAACTTCAAATGCGCTGCTTTCAAAACTTCAAACAACTCGCTTGCTGGACAAAAATATTTAATCTCTGTGAGCGACCCCTCTGATTTTTGGATCAGCTGCTTCTGCTCTCCGATTTTCATAACATAGAATCTCTTTAGCCGACGGTCATCGAATCTGTAGAAAAACTAGATATAATTATTTCACTACCGACTCGGCACACAAAGTTTTTATGGGTAAAAACGTAAAAGTTTTACCTTATAACCTTAACCGGTTTTCGCTTTTAAAAAGCTACTTCAGAGGCTGCCGCTGGCAGCACTGTCCGTCTTGTTGTTGGTGACTGTATCGACTTTTGAAAAATTGATATTGTGTGTGTGTGGGGTGTGATATGTTCAAATAATGCGTGTGATTCGAATTGTGTCTGTTCGTTTAGGATGTCGTTTTTATGTGTTTTTGTGTGTTTGTACATTTCCAATTGTTCTAGAGTGTCCAGTTTTCGGCCTTTTGTGTGTACGTGTAGAATGTCCATGTTATTGTCGATGTTTTTGTATGTGTGGTTTGCTTCAATGAGGTTGTTTGCAAAGGTGGATTCAAACGTCGATACAGTCGCCAACAACAAGACGGACAGTGCTCCCAGCGGCAGCCTCTGAAGAAGCTTTTTAAAAGAGGAAACCAGTTAAGGTATAAGGTAAAACTTTTACGTTTTTACCCATAAAAAACGTTGTGTTTCGAGTCGATAGTGAAATAATTATATTCAGTTAAGTAACGGTCACGTCATGGACAACGAAATCCAAGAATCTTTAGAAGTCACGTTTAGTCCTTTTTCTTTCTTCTCTTTTGCTTCTTTAGTTTCCTCAATAATACATTTATACTATACATCACTTAACAAAAAAGGCCTTTCTTTCTATCTCATTAACTCTAAAAGATTGCACTCAAACTGTGCCTTCATTTTCAATAACAATGTCCTCGGTAAAAACAATTCATTGCGACACGGATTGTTCCAACAGCAGACACACACTGCTAGGAGTAACAAAACTGACGTGTGTTAGGTGCTGCACTGAGTGGAGGGACGGCGACATGTCAGAACATGCTCACTTCGGCTATTGAGTAAAATCAGAATACGCAATTCGCGGAGTGAGTAAAATGAAATGCTCACTTCGCTGACTGGGTATTTTGATTTACGCAATGGCCGAAATTAAAGTTTACTTCGGATATTGCGCAAATGGAAATACGCACTCCGCGGAGTGGGTATTTTATTTTGCCCATTGCCCAAAATAAACGCTCACTCCGCGGATTGCGTAAAACAAGATTCGTACTTCGCTGAGTGAGTAAAAATTTCGGGCTATGCCCGAATTCGGCAATTGCGAATAACATATACAGTATTTCTTTTGGTGCTGAGATACCCCCTTCTCTTTTTCAGTCCCTAATTAAATACTAATTGCTATTGTTTTAATACAAAGTAGTAATGGATGTCTCGTAAAAGTTAGTCTTCATTTTATTTTATTTTAATCTGTCAATGCAAGTATCTTCTGAAAAATAGAATTGCATTAGTAACTAACAATAGTTAGTAAATACCTACAAAATGATTGCAGAATATTCTTGATTATAAAAGTACCAGGCTGAGTAATTTTATTGAAATCAAGAAATGAAGTTTATCAAATTTATCAACAAATGGGTTCCTCAATTTATGTGTTGCTGTCTGCTCCAGATATCTTTCCTAAGAGTACCCTAACCAAATATGGTAAACAAGCAACTTTGAAAAGACTTACTGTTAATAATAAATTAATATTTTATGTAATTATTAAATGTTGTATTTTGACTATTAATTTACTTGGTATATATAGCTTTTTCTTGGCATTAATATTATTGTTCGAACTTTGTACTGTATTTATTATCTGTGTGCTGTAACTACCGCATTGCGGCACGAGCGGATGACGTCACTTTGCTTATCAAGCGCCGCCGGCGGCCAGCGGGCTGACGGCGATCAAGTTAGTTCAGTTACTTAATCGACTCCGAGCTGTACTCTCGTAAAAATTACTCTTCCAGCCGCGGCTTCTGGATTATTATTCAATATTTTCATGTGCAGCTAGCACTAAATTAGTCAGACGACTTGCGTCTATTTACAATGGATTTCGACTTTTATCAAAACTAATTTTACGGGTGTTGTGGCTTTAAAACATCCCCACGTGTCGGCAATAGAATTTGAATCTTAATATTTTCAATAAATGAGTATTATTCTTTATCAATACAGTCCACTTTATTACGTTTCAAAACCAGCCCTTTTCACTTAGCGTTTTTGGAACAACTCTAGAAACTTCAAAAGCTTCCAGTACGCAACATTTTTGGTCCTCCGGGCCGAATTTTTACTTTTGTCTACAGCGACAACATTAATATATCATTTAATGGGCCCAAACGGCGTTTCGTTCAAGCCCCAACATTCTCAACTTTGATTGCTGACAGTTGCGTGCCTCTATAAACTTTCAAAATTGCCTTACAATCAACATTACAAGATTCTACAGAGCAGTAAACCAGAGACGACGGGACAGCATTAGTGATTCTACATCAAAAAACTTCCACAGCTTTAAATTATGGAGAGCTGCAACATAAGGCGTCATCTAACCGGTAGAGACAAGAGGTGCAACAACTCCTAACAGGATCGAGCTGCGGGATCGAAGCCAGCTTCAGCACGTCTGGATCAACGTCCACGTGACTATGAACCTTTTACTTATATTTAATGTTCTAAGCAATATTTTATATTTAACAGTTATTTTTTAACACCTTTGTGTAAACACACACCATCATTATTCAATACACGTTAGTAAATAGTTAGTAGCTCATTGTGAGTTCCAACATCAAAGACAAGACTATATGTATTATTATCTTTCAAATTCATAATTTTAACAATTTTTAATTTCTAAAAGAGGTTGTTTAATATAGAGAGTAAGCATATGTTGTAACAAGTATTGTGTTCATATACATAACGATCGCTAGCTACCGCAACGTACTCAGATTTATCAAATTTAGGTCTATGGTTCACATGCTCTGCGCTCAAAATATTCCAAATTATATTTTAAATTATAATCATGGCAGATGTAAAGGCTTTAATAAAAAACGAGGCACCATTAAAGCTTCGATATCACGCGTAAACACTTTCGCGGACAACTTCGATTTGGAAACCAGCGATCATCATGCGCTAAAAATAAAACTTCGGCATTTGATGGAATTATCCACCTAATACGATGAGATTCAATCCCAAATCGAATCCGAGGAAGTGGACTTTGCTTTAGCGAGTGATAGGGTACAAACTGAAAACGATCTTTGTAACATAGAGTGTAAATTGCAACACCTGTTGGAGCAAGCTGAGCATATGAACCAGAAACCCCTAACTAATGCTGAAAGTAAACATCTTAAAACACCCCCCATTCAGTTGGAACCGATCAAATTACCTCGGTTTGCGGGAAGTATTATTGAGTGGCAGCATTATTATCACATTTTTCTTGAACTAATTCACGTCAGAACAGATCTGACGGACATACAAAAATTACACTATTTGCACTCGTCATTATTTGGCGAGGCGGTTAACGTAATAAAGTCACTGCCAATCACGCATGAGAATTACGCGGTGGCTATCGATCTGTTGAAGAATAGATATGACAGTAAACTAATTGTCTCCGCCCATCATGTCGGGAATGTCCTGGACTTACAATCGGTTCAACAAGAATCCCAAGTTAGTATGTCTAGATTCATTGATGAATTATCAGCCAATGTCAATGCTCTAAATAATCTCAACTTGCCAGTGAACACCTTCGAAATTATTGTTATGCATTACTTAGCTAAAAAACTTGATATTTACACTTTCCGGTTGTGGAAAGAGAGCTTGTCGGAACATAAATTCCCTGATTTTAATAATTTTATGAAATTCCTAAACTCACGAAGACAATTACTACTAAATCTTGATAGCGTAACTACTTCAACGAGCAAGTTAAATACCAGCGATAAGACTCCTTATCGCAAGGCAGTTAAACCGATAAGCGCTCCAAGGGGGGCATTCCATTCTCATGTCGGAAACAATTTATGTAGGCTATGTAACGGAAAACATAGGATTACTGATTGCTTACAATTCACATCGCTTGCTATCCCTGAAAGAAGAAACGTCATAATAAAAAACAAACTTTGTTTAAATTGCCTTCGTCCGGGTCACGAAAGTTCGCAATGCCCATCAAAATTTTCTTGTAAAAACTGTGCAAGGCGTCACCACACCATGATTCACCTCCCCAACAAAGACGTATCTTCCATCAATAACCAATGTTCACTAAAGTCGCAAACGAATAAATCAATATTGTTATCCACCGCTGTCTGTATGACAACTAATAAAGTCGGTAGAAAATTCCCCGTTAGAATTTTACTGGATTCCGGCTCGCAAGCAAATTTCTGCACAATGGATTTCGCCCGCAAAATGGGCCTCAAGTTGGTTAAATCGCAATTGCCCATAACGGGTATAAATAATTCACTATCCCAGGCTGATTTTAGTACAAAGGTAAGGCTACATTCTCGCTATAAACCTTTTACATTAAAAGTGCATTGTGCCGTACTTCCCAGTATAACTAATGATTTACCGGCGGAATCGTTTGATCTCGCCTCTTTGAAGTTACCCAAGCACGTATTCTTGGCTGATCCACACCTACACTGCTCGTCGCAAGTCGATGTACTACTCGGCGCTCAATATTATCTCCAATTAATCGAACCTATTAAAATTATGCGCGGACCGCACTTTCCTATAATTCAGGAGACTAAGTTAGGATTTATTCTAGCCGGTAATTTACCCTTCAATGTCGACATAACTAAAACAGTTTCGTCCTTTATGGTCTGTAAGGATGATAGTCAGATTTCCTCGCAACTAAAAGAATTCTGGAAGTTGGAGGAGGTCTCTAGTCGCGCACCCTGCTCTGAGGACTCGGCGTGTGAAAAACATTTTGTGACAAATACTATGCGCAACCGCGAAGGGAGATTCGTGGTATCCCTGCCTCGCAGGTCAGATAAATCTCATTTGGGAGACTCTCTCCGCGGAGCTATCCGCAGGTTCCAATCGCTAGAGTTCAAGTTCAAGCAGAACCCTATCCTTTACAAGGACTATAGCGAGTTCATGCGTGAATACTTGAAGCTTGGTCATATGTCTCCATTTAATGATTACGATTTGTCGCTTGACAAATCAGACATTTTTTATTTGCCCCATCACGCAGTCTTCAAGGGCTCCAGCCTAACCACTAAGTTGCGTGTGGTCTTTGACGGCTCCGCTAAAACGACAAATAATCTGTCCCTCAACGATACTCTAATGGTCGGTCCTACGATCCAGCAGGATCTGTTCTCGATCATGGTTCGTTTCCGTACCCACCATACGTACTTATTGCAGACATAGAAAAGATGTATCGTCAAATTATGGTTAACCCAAAGGATTCAAACTTGCAGCGCATTGTTTGGCGTGACGCGCCGCATAAGGAACTGCAACATTACGCTTTAAGGACGGTCACGTATGGAACTGCTAGTGCCTCCTTCCTTGTTACACGTTGTCTGGCGCAGATAGCCTACGAAAATAAATCCGACTACCCTATGGCTTGTATGGCCATAGCCAATGATTTTTATGTAGATGATCTTATAACGGGTTCGGATGATCCGAACATGTTAGCTAAAATGAAATTCGAGATCGTGGATTTGCTAAAAAGATATGGTTTCACGTTACATAAGTGGTTTTCTAACCACCATAAGATTATGGCCCCTCGCGCCCAAGTATCCCATGACTTCAGCAAAGGTCAAAACGTGCGTACATTGGGAATCCAATGGAACGTTGACAAAGATAATTTTTTATATACCGTTCGGGGTGATGACAATTCGACCGTGTTCAACAAAAGAAGTGTGTTGTCGGTCATTGCAGGGACTTACGACCCGCTTGGTCTTATTGACCCCATTACATTTTGATGCAAACATTTCGTACAACAGTTGTGGTTGTCGGGCGCAGGTTGGGACGAACCGTTATCTGGGTCATTATCTAATCAATGGCTGGAACTCTACTCTCAATTAGTTTCCGACACTCATTTTAAAATTACGAGGTCGGTAAAGAGTTTGAACAATTGTCAAGTCAATTCATTACAGCTACACGGATTCGCCGACGCCTCGGTTAAAGGTTACGCGTGTTGTATTATGTGCGGGCGGTCTATTCGAACGGCGCCATATCGTCAAACTTGTGTGCTAAATCTAGGGTCGCTCCGCTGAAACAGATAACGCTACCCCGGCTTGAACTTTGTCCTTGTTTATTATTAGCGCAGTTAACTTATAAGGTTTTAAACGCCGTCAACTACAATTTTGACGGACTATATCTCTATTCGGACTCGATGATAGCGTTATATTGGATACATCAACAATCTTCCCGCTGGAAGGTATTTGTGGGAAACCGTGTCGCGGAAATTCAGCGTCTTGTTAGCCGGGGAACTTGGCATCATGTATTATCAACTGACAACCCTGCCGACATTTTATCACGCGGTTGCCTCCCTCGTAGTTTGCACAGCCATACGCAATGGTGGCATGGTCCGTCCTGGTTAGCCCATGAGTCATCATTATGGCCCACTAGCGCCTTTGACATTCAGGCGCCCTGTGCTTACCCCGACCTTGAGCAGGAACGCCGTAAGCAGGTCCAAACCTCACTAATTGTCGCCTACTCCACCCATAGCTATGTTGAAAATTATTCATCCCTTACTAGACTCATTCGCGTCTTCGCATATTGCCGCAGATTTATTCGCAACTCTAAGCTCCCGGTTGTTGACAGGGTCACGTCCTTTTTGTCTGCTCAAGAGTTGCATGACACACTTTTGTTTTTTGTTCACCAATCTCAGCATTTGCACTTCAGCTTAGAAGTTAAGGAGCTGGAGGCACATCACTGCATTCCTCGCAGCAGTAGAATTCTGGCACTAAACCCCTTCCTGGATGACACAGATATCTTAAGAGTAGGTGGACGCCTACAATCTCCTCACTTAACTATGCGAGTAAACATCAAATAATTTTGCACCCGCATTCTCATCTTACTAAATTAATAATTGAGTATGAACATATCCGTTTGTTGCAAACTGGGGTGCAACCAACCCAATCATCTCTCAGACAGAAGTATTGGATCATTCACGACAAGTCTTATATCCGCTCAGTAATACATAAGTGTATCATTTGTTTCCGTTACTGTGCTAGAGGCGCGAATCAATTATTAGGTCAGTTACCCCCTTCCAGGGTCACGCCTGCAAAGCCATTTTTCCAGTCGGCCGTGGACTATGCCGGTCCTGTACTTTTACGCCATGGCGGGCAGCGCTCATGTCAAAGTCCACGTCAAAGGCATACATCGCGTTATTTATATGCATGTGCACAAAGGCCATCCATTTAGAATTGGTGTCAGATCTCACCTCCAACGCCTTTATAGCGGCTTTAAAAAGGTTCATCGCGCGCAGAGGTATTCCCGCGCAGATATTTTCGGATAATGGTACGAATTTTCGTCGTGCCAACCACACCTTATACGATTTGTACAAATTTTTAAATTCAAAGGGAGTTGAGCAATCTTCTCAGGAGTCTCCGTGGTATCAAGTGGTCCTTTATCCCTCCTTCAGCCCCTCATTTCGGTGGTTTGTGGGAAAGCGGTGTGAAGAGTGTTAAATATCATTTGCGTCGCGTAATAGGCGGTACTATCTTGAATTTTGAGGAATCTCTACACTTCTCTCTCAAGTAGAGGCTTGCCTTAATTCTCGCCCTTTATGTGCTGTGTCCGACGATGCTAGAGACCCTGAACCCTTAACTCCCGCTCATTTCTTGGTCTGTGCTCCGCTGACTGCACTTCCGGAACCCGACTATACCCAAAGCATTACTAGTCATTTGGGCAGATGGCAGCTGCTCCAAAAATTTACGCAATCCATCTGGAAACAATGGTCCAGGGATTATCTGCAACAGTTGCAGCATCGCAACAAATGACGCACGCCGTTAAGAAATTTGAATGTCGGACAGCTTGTCCTCATTTTGGACGATAATTCCCCCCCCCGCTTCAGTGGAAGCGAGGGATAATCACTAATGTTTTTGCGGGTCAAGATTCCATAGTGCGCGTTGCGGAAGTCCGCACCGCTCTGGGTATCTTACGCAGGTCCATCCACAAATTATGCCCCCTTCCGGTGGCAACAGACTAGTCGTATGTGTGCCATACGAGACTTACTAGGGATGTGAACTTGTCACATTGCCTGGAATATGCCCGGGACATTCCCGGGGCGATCATACAAGTCACTTGTATCATTAACGTTGTAATTATTATTACTAGGTTCTACCAGCTATTATTGCAATAGTCACTGCGTTTTCGTTGTATTATCAATTATTTATATATGTTATGTGATTGTTATATGATTATATATCCAAACTTTTGAGAATTATTATTGTTACTTATTGTACCAATTATTGTATGTATGTATTGTATTTTCTAATGTTCATATATTATGAAATTTATCGGGGTTTTGTGGTGTCAATATTATGGTTGCAATTGTTATATCTTTTTATTGTATTATCGCTTATTGTGTAATGCTGTGTAAATGTTAAATGGGTACTACTGTATATGGGATAAATTCAATACGTCTAATTAAGCATTGTATTACTGTGTGTACTGTGGTGCTATGATGTTTTGGGTAATTTTATTGTCAGTTTTTTCTTGCTATGAGCATAAAGTTCGATTTCTTGTATACTTTATAATTGTCCCTTGAATTTATCATGTTAATCATATTATTGTTATTAATTACATAACTGTCATTGCGCTGTAGCCAATACACCAATGTTGTATTATTTTTGCCATGTAAATTTAATTATTATATTATTAACTTAATGTTTAATTTACAAAATCGTCCCGATTTTGAGCGGGCAGTATGTTCGAACTTTGTACTGTATTTATTATCTGTGTGCTGTAACCACCGCATTGCGGCACGAGCGGATGACGTCACTTTGCTTATCAAGCGCCGCCGGTGGCCAGCGGGCTGACGGCGATCAAGTTAGTTCAGTTACTTAATCGACTCCGAGCTGTACTCTCGTTAAAAATTACTCTTCCAGCCGCGGCTTCTGGATTATTATTTAATATTATCATGTGCAGCTAGCACTAAATTAGTCAGACGACTTGCGTCTATTTACAATGGATTTCGACTTTTATCAAAACTAATTTTACGGGCGTTGTGGCCTTAAAACATCCCCACGTGTCGGCAATAGAATTTGAATCTTAATATTTTCAATAAATGAGTATTATTCTTTATCAATACAGTCCACTTTATTACGTTTCAAAACCAGCCCTTTTCACTTAGCGTTTTTGGAACAACTCTAGAAACTTCAAGAGCTTCCAGTACGCAACAATTATTTATTAGACAAACACTTGGTCATTAATATTGTAAACACAAAATGTATTGTCAAAATCTGTTAATTTACGTTTTTAAGCATTCTACTGTATGCTCATTCTTGGATTTTGTTGTCCATGGCGTGTCCGTTGATTAACTAATAATATAAGTATAACACTACCGACTAGGAACACTAGGATGTCGTTTATCTTTTTAAAAACACATAAAAATGACATCCTACATGAACAGACACAATTCAAATCATACACATTATTCGAACATATCACACCCCACACACACAACATCGACCTTTCAAAAGATGGTGCCGTCGCCAAGAAAAAGACGGACAGCCTCTCAGTGGCAGCCTCTGACAAAGCTTATAATAAGCAAAAACTGGTTCAGGCTATAAGGTAAAATTGTTACATTTTTACCAATGTAAAACTTTGTGTTCCGAGTTGGTAGTGTTATACTTATAATTAATATGCTCATTGCTTACTACGCTGATCCTTAGTTTGTTTAAGTTCATGTAACTGCAGATCAGTATGGCTAATGGTGAGCATACAACTAAATGCTTGAAATATGACTCGTTTATGTATGTAAGGTAATGTCTCTTAAATTACATTATAAAATAGTCTTGAAGTAAGATTAATGTGTAATTCCAACTTCTACAGTAATTGAATAATGATAAACGTGTATCAGCACAATTTATGGTTAGGTCATAGGCCTATATTAAGTTTTTATGAGTTCTTATAGCCGAAACTGACAAACTGTGATTCTGCTGGATTCAACACCTGTCTGGTTTGCTGGTCTTTTAGGTTTGCATAACTACACGAAATATTAGTAGAAACAGGGAAGATTCTTCTCTGAATTAATATGCCTTTCTAATAGGAGAATGATACTATCCAATATTAGTTAATAACAATAAGTAGATCAAATAAGTTATTTTTGTTTTTTGTATTCCTACCAAACAATTGAGGGTTGAAAACGTGTTGAACACTAAAGAAGGTAAACAATTTAGTTTACCAATCACCTTGTTAAAGAGCGTTTCTGTCATATGCTCACGGACTGGAATGAACCTTTTAAACCTCTTAGTTTTGTTCACTGTTCGTCTCAATCAGATATTAGGTGTGCAGACCTTAGATGCTCAGTAATATATCTTCTTAACCTCTTTAACATTGTAATTACTTACACAGGGGAGCCGACTCCGGGGGTGCTCCGGTGCTCGAGCACCCCCCAGAATTTTTGTGGGGGTGCTCAGCATCCACACATAAAAGGGAGAAGAAAAATAAAAAATAAAAGAAGAAAAGAAAAAGAAAGAAAGAAGAAATGGGGGAAAATTCTAATCTTTCGTCGTATTTCTTAATTTAAACATTGTTATTGCCTCCAGAAGTGGTTATGACTATAAAATGGGTTAATTAACCTATTTTATAGTATTTCTTAAGTGATTTTTTCACAGCGCCCGATTTTTTCATAGAGCGGAGAGGGGGATATAAAATTTGGTTTGGGCAGAGACTTTACCAGGGTACTTCCGTTTACGCGGGACTTGCGTTTCCCGCGAGAAGACAGCTGTGGCAGGTCGCTCCGCCCACAAAGCCATTCCAGGCTCTGACCATCCTCCCCACAACACTTGTCCGTCATCATAAACATCGAATGCGAATGAGATCGCAGAGCAAATATATTAAAAATACAACAGCTGTTGCAAAACATTACATATGACGTACCGGTACGGCCTTACTCCTTTTACGTATTTTCCATACTCTTCAAAGGATTATGCCAATTTTGACGGCGCGCTCACGCGTCGGCCCATGAAAGCACAGCCTCGCGACTCCTCCCCTCCAGAAACTACCGCTCCTCACATAGGCTATCACATATACGTTTAAGTACACGGGAAAGTGTAAGTTAGTTTAATTCTTTGTTTGCTCTATTCGTTTTATTATAATGGATAAATTCATTGTTCGCTCGTCAATGAAAAAAAGTGATACGGCTACGTCATCAGCAGATAGTGCTTCAGGTGGCTCGGATTCAACTACTCCATCTAAAGAAACAAACAAAACTGGTGTTGATGGGCGTTCTTTTCAAAAACAGTGGAAAGACAAATATAAGTGGATCTTATACGATGAGAAGTGTGATAAAGTGTTTTGTTCTGTGTGTAAGGAAATAATTTCCTCCAGTGGACCTTTTGCGAAAAAACTAAACAAGACGAAGACGTGATAAAAGTATTTTCGTGAAAGTCGGATTTTCTTCTTGGAACAAAGCGTTACAAAGATTCGCTTCTTCTGAAAAATCGGATTTTGATATGTCCTGCTGCACTAGGAAAAGTGCAATGCATAAAGGTGTGAACGTGCAATCTTTGATGTCTAAAGGTAAGGAGAGATATATGAAGTCTGCAAGAGTAGCTCTCTTAAGAATGTTATCTTCACTGCGTTATCTCGTGTCTCAGGGGTTAGCAACCCGTGGTCACACAGATGAAAATTCTAATTATCATTCATTGTTAGAGTTAGGTGCTGAAGACAACTCCGATATTTCCTCTTGGCTTCAACGTACAAAGTACAGATGGCTTTCACACGATATAATAAATGAACTAGGTTCTATTATGGCTAACAAAGTCTTACAAAATTGGATCAAGTTTCTAAAAGACTCCCAATACTATTCGATAATTATGTATGAAACTAGCGACGCATGTCAACACGAGCAAGTTTCAATTTCTTTTCGATTTGTCAGTGGTAAGGATTTTCAAGTTAATGTATTATTTTTTGGTTTCTGTAAAACTGAATCTACTACAGCTGAAGTCTTTATGAAAATTTTAATGGATGTTCTCACTCGTTTTTTCTCTGGATATCAAGTCATGTAGACGTATCAAGTATTGCTACTGACGGAGCGGCAAATATGACAGGCGCTTTTTCAGGGTTGCAAGCAAAAATCAGAGAATTGAGCCGCGAGTTATACATGTTCACTGTTTGGCACATTCTTTGAACCTTGTGACCCAAGAGGCAATGCAAAATGAGACCGTGGTGAGAGACTATCTTAAAAATGTTAAAGAAATATATCAATTTTGTGCGCGGGTCCCCCAACCGACTAGCAATATATGAGTCTTTGCAAGCTGCCCAAGATGGTAGGTCCATTCACCCTGTAGTTCTTCGGCCTTTTTGCCCTACCAGGTGGTGTTGCAGAATAAGTTCGTTGAAAACGATTTTGCTGAATTACAATGAGTTAATATTGTTCTTTGATGATTATTACTTGCCAGCCCCCGTGATTATTACCGGAAAATTTATTTCGAGGTTTTAGATATTGTGATCAACTGTTTCGATGATCGATTTTCTAAAGCTGCTATGACTCACTTCAAAGAAATAGAAACATTTCTTCTTTCCAAAACTAAAGATTGCACATCTGTAGTAGAATTTTATAAGGATGACTTTGACCCTGAAAGATTAATTTTGCACAGAAATATGATGTTAGATGTGTGTGAATCTAAAAATTTTGTCGTTGCAAGTACATAAGACTTAGTGCGCTTCTTTTCCTCAAATAAACACGTCGACGAATTGATTCCAGAGGTGGTTAAGTTGATAAAGATCGCTTTAACTATACCCGTTTCTACATGTACACCAGAACGTTCTTTCTCCGCCCTGAGAAGATTCAAAACTTACCTGCGCAACACCATGACGCAAGGAAAATTGAACGACAACGCAATCATGCATGTCCATAAGCAAGAAGCGAAAAATAAATTGAACCTCGAAACTGTGGCGAACATTTTCATCAAACGATCGACTGTTCGTAGGAACACTTTTTTTATGAGTGAGTAGTGAGAATTATAAATTCCGCAAAGACTTTAATTTTTTAGCTAAAGACTTTCAGTTTCTCTTTTATTTTTAAACTAACAATAAGCGCAAAATTTGAGGCTATCATTTATTAATTTAAATGAACTATTTTTTTCCTTTTTACTCAGTTTGACATCATTCCAAGAGAGAAGAAAGAACATTCTCATAAAGACTATTATGTTTTTTAACTTACGACCAAATAGAGGCTACACAATTTTTATTTGTTTAGCTTCCCTCCTTTTAATTCACATATATGTAAAATGTAATATTTCTTACTTTTTTTTTAACATTACTTTCACTATTTCTATGATTTAAAGATTTAAAAATGAAAACAACTGTATACCTTTTATGTGGATTAGATTTTGTACTCATTCATTATTGGGGAAAAAAGCACCTCGTTCAAAAAGACGCCCCCCCCCCCCGATTGTGGACTGTGAGTTAGAGCACCCCCACTGATTTTCAAAACCCGGCGCCACTGTACTGACATTTCCTCCAACATGACTACAAACCCATTAAAAGTAAAATGTGACAAATATGAAACATTACTGCTGCCTGTATGTATTTATAAAGTGAGTTTCCCCTCCAGTATATAATTTCCTTTTAAACCACTTACTATCTCATTAGAAGGTGACCACCTTGTTAGAAAGTGGTTTTAGAACTTTCATTCTTTCTTTCTTTCTTTGTCTGCTAATAGTAAATAAGAATATGATCCACGTAGTTAGTTGGAAAAGAATATGTGTCTATATTATATAAATCTAAAGGACTTTGAAGTTGGCAGCTACTTCACCAAATAGATTTTATGAATGTAGTAAGGATGAATGTGTATACTAGAAGGCTTCCAAAACATACAAAACTAAAAAACCAGGAGTTGTCATCCATACTTGACAGTTGGTGTACGCAAACTGGTTCACTGTCTCAGTTATATACAATCTCACATTATGTTCACCATTAAGAGAAAGCACTCCTCCCATCAAAGTCTGTTTATTTCAACCCACTGAATGCAGAATATAATATGGTAAAGAGAATAATATTAAATTACACACATTCTATTCAAACATATCATACCGCAAACTCGATCTTTCAAATGATGGCGCCGTCACCAAGAACGAGACAGACAGTGCTCCTTAGTGGTAGCCTCTGACAAAGCTTAAAATAAGTAAAAACTGGTTCAGGTTATAAAGTAAAAAAATGTACATTTTTACCA
This sequence comes from Magicicada septendecula, assembly GCA_034769895.1. NCBI lineage: Eukaryota > Metazoa > Arthropoda > Insecta > Hemiptera > Cicadidae > Magicicada > Magicicada septendecula. The sequence continues at coordinate 173,296,094 of CM068372.1, forward strand.
ATAAAAAACTTTGTGTTCCAAGTCAGTAGTGTTATACTTATAATTAGTTAATCAACGGACACATCATGGACAACAAAATCCAAGAAGTAAACAATTCCTATTATTTGATCAGCTAAATTTCTCCACATCTCCTTTCAGAGATACTCTTCTTCAAGATAGGCTTGATTATTAAAACAATTGTCTCTGAAATCTATTACCAGCATTCTTAGTTCTTCTTTATTTCAATCTGAAGTTCAGTATCAATTATTCTAGCTTCTTTGGAACGAATGATATATCAATAGGCATTTTTGTGCTTTTATTATTCTCATGATAATATAGGGCCTGTGGTGAATGTTTCGAATCATTAAGTGCATGTGTATAAGATGTGTTTGATGAATGGAAGAAGAACCATAAAAGTTTACAAATGAAGCAAAAACCTCTGACAGTTGACAGAAAACAAAGGAGCTGTTTTTTTGAAGTTTGTTAAAAATATGAACATGTCTCTGTTAGTTTCCCTTATTCTGTGAATGTAAGAATTGCATTCCTAACAGTGTTACTGAAATCGCAGAACAAATTACTAGAGTTAGTTTTTGTAACCTCCAAACAAATTTCATAACAATAAGTCTGCACTTGGTTCCAGTTTCCTCTCTGTGAGTTGGCTTTGTGTATAATAAGTGAGAGCAGACCCGGATTTCCCACTAGGCACACTAGGCACGTGCCTAGGGGCGGCAGGCTCAGGGGGGCGGCACGAGGTGAAAAATTATTTGTTAAAATTTCATGTTTTCAGTTTTTTAATTACAGTATTTATATTGGGCACTTACAATATGGCCAAATTGAAGAAAATGGGTTTGAAATAACTTTTAATTATATTATTGAATAACACGGTATTGACACTGGGCCTATCAATAGCGGTAGTCGGAGCGGAGCACGGTCGTATATACGTACAGGTCTGGACGTCTGCTTTTTTGCCGACTAAAATAGTTTGTTTCAATATCGCTTGGGGCGCCTCGATCTAGAAGTCAATCCCTACTGCGCATGATCATATATTCAACGCATAATAGAGAATGTTGTTTAAATGAAGGGAAGAACTTGATACATTTAATTTAGTTTTATATTAACTAACTGATCAAATTGTAATTACTAACTGATTAAATGAAGGGAAGAACTTGATACATTTAATTTAGTTTTATATTAACTAACTGATCAAATTGTAATTACTAACTGATTAGTTTTAGTAGTAGTAGTAACACTGTTACTAAAGTGTACACGTAAATAAATATTAATAAAAGTTAAAAAAATGTATTCTTTTTCACAATTCCATTACATTTCCCTTTTAGACTTAAGATCAAGTGAGATATTTGCAATAGAGGTAGTTGAAATGACTACTTTCAGCAACTTTTTTTCAGCAGTCAAGGAGAATTGAACATACAAAAGTTACTTGTTGGGGGGGGGGCACTAACAATAGTGCCTAGGGGCGGCAGGTCACCTAAATCCGGGCCTGAGTGAGAGTTGATGTACAATAAACATAAACAGTGTGTTGACAGCATTAACTAACTATTAATGCTGCTGACATACAGTGCTCCCAACATCCTGCAGGGATTTTAACCCTTCCATTCTCCTTTTATAGTATACTGCACACCTAAAACAGGCACACAGATGTACTAACAACATTTTCATAAACTTTAAAAAATAAACCATGTATTTTTGTGTTTATGTTTTCCCTCAATAATAGAAAGTCAAAAACATGATTATTTTTAGAACGAAAAAGTGAGATCCTGGTTGCCACAACATCTGCTTGTAGCTTCTGTTTTAGCATAATTATTATTATTTTTTTTGTTAATTCAAACTGGGTAAGCCCATTTATCAATTTACATCTCATAACTTAATTTGCAAGGTGTATGATGAGCGTCCTATGGCACATCCCTTTAAAAACTAATCACTCTGTTCATGTTAAGCTTGTCACTTGACACACTACACTAAATCAAATGGCTTCATTCTATTTAGCCTTCGCACAAGTTCAGTGTTGTTGAGAAGTTGCAGCATCTTGACAGTTTTGTGTCTATGCACATGTCTCTCATCACTGAACCTAATCTACAACTGAACCAGTCTTCAAATCCCTGTGGATGTCCTCATTTCTTATGTTCCATGGTACATTAACAATACACCTAAGTATGTTTTATTTGTTTTGAAATATCTGTACAAGTTTTCTGTTACTTTTCTTTGTGGACACCCAGAGTTGTACACCATATTTATGTCCAGACCGGTTTAAGGGCTTGTTTGTATACCAATCGTTTATTATGTGCAGACAACTCTGAATGTCACCAGAGGAGCCAGTACGTTTTTCTGAATTTTTATTAAGTTCAGATCTTTTCTTTTTCTACATGTTCCTTCTAGTGTAACTTGGCATCTAATGTCATGCCCAAGTACTTTGCACTATTTTCATGTGGTATTACTTGTTGGTTGATAACCACAGCCATGTAATTATTTTTCTTGTTGGTGAAAAAAAATTAATGTCCATGACTTGCCTTCATTTAGTTTTATCTCCAAAATTTTTAGTCCAAGAATTGACTGTGTCTGTGTTATATTGTAGTTTCTTAGTTGCTTCTTCAATGCCGTTACCTTCTGCAATAATGGCAGTGTCATCAGCAAAGGTAGCAATTACAGCTTCTTCACAGGTTGGTATATATCATTCATATACAACAGGTATAGAACTGGAGAACTGGTCCTAACACACTGCCTTGTGGAACACGAACTGTGATTTCTTTTAATTCAGAATAACAATTGTCATGTTTTACTTGGAAATATCTGCTTCAAATACAGGATTTCAATAACTACTAAAATGGTTTGGTAAATCTCTCTCCAATGTACTCCAACCCATGATGCCAGACATTATCAAAGACCTGTGCTACATCCAGGAATATTGTCGAGCAAATTCGTTTTTCTTCTAGTGTCTTCTCAAAGATACTGGTAATTCTGTGTTGTTGATCAATTATTGAATGTTTATTTTGCAATTTGATTTGGGTGATTGGGAATCAAATTCTTCTCCTCAATAATAGGTATGAGACATTTTGAGTGCAACTTTTCAAAATCTTGGAAACGATCGGTAGCAATGATATTGGGCAATATGATGTAATAATGACAATAATTATCATTTAGTGGTTTTGCCAGGCTTTGGAATCATTATTGCCTTATTATTACCTTTGTCACTTTCCACTGCATTGTTGCATAATGCAAGCAAATTGCTTAATTAATCAAGCCTGTAAGAATGGTAATTCCTTTTCCTGGCAATTCTTTCATTATTTTCCCAGTTATCAGGACAAAGGCAGGGCTTTCTTTAAGTTTAAATTTTTATCAATTTCACTTGCTACTTCTTTTGGAGTTCCTGGCTTCATTTTGTCTTATCTCTATTATTAGTTTTCAGTAAGTATTCATCTGCCGCTTGCCTGAGCGTGGCTGAAAAGTGTTAGCCAAATATTCTGCAAACAGTTAATTAAAAGTTATCTCTTACCAACTCCTGTCATCCTTGCAAATTGGTGGAATATGATTTTTTGCTCATATGATTATTATGTGTTAATAATATTAATACTGTGTGTAAAGAAGGTATTGTATGATATTTCAGAAATACAGAATTTAAATGTAAATCTGGTCAATGCATTGATAAATTCTCTGTCTGTGATGGAAAAGTGAACTGTGCAGATGGATCTGATGAAGCTGTATCACAGTGCTCAAGTTTCTAGTAAGTTAACTGCAACTATGGATTATTAAAAAAATAATTTTTTATTTATTTTCTATGCCTGTGATAATAACAATATTTACCTCATAATGTTAAACGATAACATTATATATGTAGGAAGTCATTTAATTTAATAAAATCAATAAGTCACTAGTAGTTTTGATTAGTTTTTAATTTACAAATTTTCAAAATTAAATCAGATAATTATTATTCCTTGTTTCTGGATTCAGATAATATGTATTTTGATATGTATGTCACGTTTTACATTTTTAATTAAGTTAACAATAGTCATATTTACATTTATATATAAATATACAATACGACTATCAAACAAATTACTATAGTAAAGCAATATTTAGAAAAGTCTTATGAATAAGCAAACCTGTTGTATATAGTATGCATAGATTTCAAAGAGGATTATGTGATGCAAAAGCATTTGTTATCCTAGAAATTTTGGATGATTAATTCAAATAACACTAGAAGTTTAAACGTCAGAGTTTTAATACAAGACATGATAGAAATAGTAGTGTAGACAAGGATTGTAGGGGGGGGGAATGGGTGTCAGAGGGGCAGTTAATGTTGGAATAGAAGGCATAGCAAGGAACTGCATATTAAAAGAAATAAGAGTCAGAAACTAGTCCATCTTCTGACATATGCAATTGGTATTGGTGTAATAGTGAGAGACAATGGAAAGGTGGAAGAAGCAATAAGGGGAGAAGATAAGTAGAAAAGCTAAGGTAAGAAAACTAGAATAGAATAGACATAGAATAGGCATTTTTATTTACATGATACATACAGCAATACAACAAACATTGACAGTAATTTCAAATTATTACATACAATATAAACAATAGGGTATTATGGACTTTTTATATTCAAATATCTTGAATTAAAATACTGTACATGTAATACAGGTAGATACCTCCTATCTATGTAGAGGTTATCTCATATTTTTACCAGATGTGACTGATCCTCAAACAAAACAAAATACGGTAATTTGCAACTAATAAAATAGTTTAACTAGATTAAAAGTTCTAAATTTAGTAAATTAAACTACACCACTATAACTAATAATAATGTGATGTATTTATAATACACACACTTATTGTTTACTAATGGTACCTATAATCTCAATTTTGCTATTGTAGTGTATTTATTGTTCATAGCCTAAAGGTACCATGTGACCATGGTACCACGTCACCTTATAAGGTACTGAACAAAATATTCCCCCCCTTTACATGTTGAAGTGCTACGTGGATTCGTTAATATATCCACTTTAACTCTATACAGTGCATTCTCCTTTAATTGTAATAGTGACCTACTTACTCATTTATAAAATTTACTGAGAGAGCTCGCATGATATTTGCCTATCTCTCTCTGTCATGTGTCATCATATACAATAAAAGTTTGCTTGACAACTTGTCTTAGCAAATTATAGGGTCCATCATACGGTCTGAAGAATGTTTTAGCAGTATTGTCTATGCGTTTGCCAACTGGATTTGTTTTTAATAACACTCTCTCTCCAACGTTAAAATTCTGTAACTTATGAGTTCTGTTAAATCTTTCCATTCTCTTATTATTCCATGATCAATTTTAATGCTTAAAGGTACAGGTAAGTTCTGATTAGCAGGGTTGTGAACGTACCTCTTCCATAATCTATCGGGTTGACATCCTTGCTCAAGCTCTGTCGGTGTGTAGCTTGTTACATCGCTGTAATTATCATTAATGGCTTGTTCAAAGAACGGTAAATATTCTCCCCATCTATTGTGTTGTTTATGGCAGTAATTACGTAGGTACATACCCAATTCTTTATTCACTCTCTCGGCTAAATTTCCCTGTGGTTGTCTGTTGGATGTGAGTATGGGCTGAATTCCATTTTCCCTTAATACTCTATTCCATACGATGCTTTGAAACTGTACTCCTTGGTCACTAACAATTCTCTACATTTTACCATACATCGGAATATATTTTTGTAACAGAATTTTTAGGACGGCTTTCGTTGTGGGTCGCATAACAGGATACAGATGAACTGCCTTAGAAAACACGTCTATACGGACTAGTATGTGTTGAACTCCCCCTACTTGATCGTGGTAATGGGCCTAAGATGTCCACTGCAACTAACTCCCCTTTCGCCTCCTTCTGTACACTTTGCATTTCCATGTAGGTGTGAAGATTAGGTTGTTTAGCAGTCTCGCAATCATAACATCTCCTTAACTCACCTTTAATCTTCCTGAACATGTTGTTAATTGTAAAATCTTCTCGTAGGGATAAATAACATTTTAATGCCGAGGCATGAGCTAAGCTCTCATGAGTTGGTATAATCATTTTAAATAACATTTCACTTGACAACACAATTTTCCAGTCATGTCTTATTAACTTGAAAAGAATATTATTATATAGCTTATATTGAGCTGGTAGATAAGACTGGCGTTTTAAATTCCACAATATAAGATCTTTTAATTGCATTTAATTTCTTCAACTAGATTCTGTAGAATTCTTTTTACTTCATTAATTGTTTCGAAGCGTATAGGTAGTAGTCGTACCTCTTAATCTGTGCCACGTTATACAGCTGAGCCCCCAAAAACGTAACATAAAAAATACGAAATAATTAAAATACTATTACTACTAATGTCTCCTTACTTGCTACAAAATGTACCTAGAACAGCCATAATATCTACCTAAATGATAAAGGGAGGGGTGTGAGTAAATTAAATAAATCTTAACACCACCAATCAGTGAGCAGAGAGGGCCTCGCCCCGTTTATTTGAGTCTAAGATGAGCCTCGGAATATTCATTATCATGAATCAGTCAGTGAGAGATTAATAACTGAATTAATTAAAACTTTACTTAATTTAATTACGAAAAGATTATATACTGAAAAAATTGTTAGCTGAAGGCTAACATATGAGTAAGTTAAAGAGGGTTAATCGATCAACCAGAATTAAACAATATCATAAATCAACGCCAGTTTACAACAGCCAACGTATAACATGCAAGCTACAAATTGTTCATGAAACTTTCTGTACTGTCTTTTACCACAGGGTACTTGAGTAAAAGATATTAGTTCATGTCACTAAAAGTGTGAAATCTGATTTACTTTTGTTTTTACTAGTTATTCGCACGTTAACTCTTGCTGAAAGTCGCTAATTATTAAGGGTTACTTGCTAATTTGCAGTGGTTCGTTCATGCCCTGCCGCAGCTGGTCGCGACGTCCATGTGCTTCTCAGTTCATGTCAGGGACTGTTGTTATGTCCATTCTAGAAGATCTTGGAAGAAAATGCTGCAAACGGGTTAATGTCCTTATTTGTCACTCCCGTTGGTTAGACCAAGCTATGAACTGAAAGTTCCATACCTTTTAGTATGCTTTAGGTAACCACATTGTTTAGCTAGCACGCGCACATTCATTCATACAATGAATTACAAAATTCTACGAAATTACAAAATTACAGTCACAATACATAAAAAAGTTACAACTTCAAATCATACATAATAAGTACTGACATTGAATCTTACATGTCTTTGCTTTTATCTTTAAATCGACTGACTGAATTTTAGTTTTTCTTTTGCTCGAGGCTAATTATTACAACAAGAAAATAATTCGTTACCAGTATTGATTTATGATAACCCAATAATTATAATTACCTTGGTCATCGAGGCTTCCAGTTTAAAAGTTCTGAACGGGCGGCTCTGCTCACCGAGTGGCCTGACGTGGGACTGACATGATCCAACCGAAACAAGGCTTGCGTTAGTAATAAAAACGTGGCGTGACGTCGAGGAACTCTGACCAATTAACGGGCAATCTTCCGTCGCGCGACTATTTAAAATTTCGGTATTCAAAGCGGTATAGGCGGTTGTTGCAGCTATTCGACGATAGTGCCGGACAACTGCAACAAATCTTTTTTATTGTAGATTTTTTCACGTATGTTGGCCGGAAATATGTTGCTGGTAGTGTACTGCTGTGTTTGCGTTTTCAGTCATTGTTGAGAAGCTGACTGTTCGTTACTTCCGTTCGCGTCATTATTTGTTTGTATCGCATTGAGCGGGCGATCATATGGTTTTGAGAATTTCTTTGAAGACGAAGGCCTCCCATAACCTCCCTTCTTTATTCTACATTCTCTTTCTCTCTGATCGCTCTACCTCTCTTTCTCTTGACGAGCGTAATGTGTTGTTGCATTTTGTTCCACGCACTTATAGTTAGCTAGGGTAACTGGTGGCTTGTGTGCACCCGTGTTAATGTAAGGTTCATTTTGCGTTTGCTGTTTATAATTATTACCGTTGTGATTATAATTATTGTGCGGTTGATAATTGTGTTGTTTACTCTCACCGCGAGTGATGTTCTCAGATTGTGTTACAAGTTTTAAAAATTCTTCAATCGTTTTAATACCTTGAGTGTACACAGCGAGTTGGACATCTTTGTAAAAGTGGTAAGATAGTTTGGATATTATTTGATACCCTTCTTTAGTATTAATTATTTCACTAGAAGAGTCCTTAGTAATTTTGGACGTTTCTTCTATTTTAGTCTCTAGTAGGCCTATATTAGTTCGTGTTTCTAGCTCACACGTTTGTTTTGTGTTTGCGTTAACTTGATCATGGACATCACGTATTTTACTATCTTGTTCATGTTTTACTGTATTTAGTTTATCATTCAAATTTTCTGTTATTTGTTTATAGATATCTTTTAAATATTCCTTCCACTCTCCACGTAGTTCCTTGTTCTGGTTTTCTATTCTAACATCTTGTTCGTGAAGTGCTTGTTGAAACTTCGTTTCGAGTGCATCTATGCGTGTCTTAGTGTCCGTAATTTTGTCAGCTAACCGCGTAGTATTTTCTAAATTATTTTTCTTTAATTCTTCCTTTAGTCTTAAATTATCTTGTTTTAAGTCCGCTACCATGGTTCGCATCATGTTTTGAACTGTCTCCATATCGAAGCTACCCTTTCTGACATGTCAAACGTATCTTTATATTATGTTTTTAAATAATTATTATTGGTTATCACATATCTAGTAACCTGATTTATTATTATAATAATTATTATTGTTATTATTATTACACCTTTTCCATATATATGAAAAAAATAATACTTTTCATTTACAATACAATTGCTTGGTTGAGTGACAGTTGTGCGAATATAATACACAACAATTTAAATATAATAAACAAATAATATTTAAACATGAATAACAATTATTATGTAATATGAACATAAAATATATATCTATATTTTTTTAACATATATCCACTAGTAGAGCATTCATTTAACTTTTTATTTTTTTTAAATAGTTAAATGGTATGGTCGCGCACCACGTTCTTCAGCGACAAATTATTGTATAACCAGAAAAGGTGTATTTTGTGTTTTTAAATAATAATAACACTTCTTATATCATATCAACTTTGTAAAAATCATTCCAAATTTTATTACATAAATTTTCGTATTATTTCGTTAATTAAAATTTCGTCATTATTATTTGCAAAATATTTTTTGTTTGGTGTGTCCTCAGCATACACACAATTATTGTCATTATACAAATAACATTACACAAATATTCATAAATATAATACAAAAGATATAAATTGACATGTATAAATAGAAATTTTTATAATATAAAATGTACTCTCGACTTGCTCAGATTGTATTTCATTTAAATTGCATATTTTTTTTTATATTATTACTACTTTTATTTGTGTGCCTACATATGAATCTCGTATTCCTGAAATATCAATCAAATTTATAATTGCATAAACATTTATGCTACGTTATAATTTCAAAAATAATAATAATAATTTTGTAAATGTTAAATATCATTATAAATTACTACAATTTAACTAATTAGATTTGCAATTATTATTTACACTATTAAAGTTTATTATTGTCTCTTTACTCTTTCCTTTTTAATGTCTTTTGTGACTCGTTGGTTGACGAGTAAAAATGGTTTCATATCCCTTATTGCTTGTACGGCGATACTCAGTGATTCCTTGTCATGATCCTGAGTTCTGTATCATGTAGCGATCCTCCATTGTCTTCTGATCTTCCTGAAGTCTGTCGTCCGGTCTTCCTGGTTCACTCAGCATTCAGATGATTGTACGGAGCTATCTCCATACTGCTGGGGTATCGATCTTGGATGCTCCACAGTCGGGCATAGCCTTCGGCTGCAGATGTGTTCCAGTAGAATGAGTGTCCTCCTTGCTTATTTATACTGTCGGGCGCAAAAATCATGTTTCAACCATTCTATGCACGATTTATATTGTTATAGTTTGTCAAGCGTCCCTTTACAGATTTATTTATTTTTCGTACTTATTTTATTTTATTCACAATATGCGAAGTCTTTTGTTTATTACTCGATGTTCATATGATTGGTAATTTTTTTATGTAGGCCATAATTGTATAGTCACAGTTTTTCTATACTTTAATTATTCTTGGTTCTATTCACTTTTATTTACACTGCATTAATATGTATTGTTTGTTTCGCACTAGATTTTGCACATGTGTGCGTCTTTATATTATTAATAACGTGGCTTAATTTGTTTTGTCATATCTTACGTGCACTTACCCAAATTTAAATAAATTACTTATTTAATTCACATTTATTCAGGTGTGACGCTACGCCAGTTTCTACTGGTTCACGCACACACATATCACTTACACTGTACACACTCATAGCTTGTGTGTGGCATGTTATGCCAGTACTGTCCTGCACATTCGGTGTTCCGTTTCGCTGGTTACTTACAGCTTTCAGTAGGCATTTTTTTTAAAATAGGCCTACTGACAATATTAATTTTTTATTCTAATTTAGCAGTTTTTTTTAACTAACTGCGAAAATGCACAGTAACTATGCAGACGTACTGTTTCAATACATATATTTTCTATATATAGGCCTATATTGTTACGACGGTCTACTTGATCGTCTTAGGTACAGTTGAAACAAAATCAGTACAAGACACCAATTAAGCCACTAATCACCAGCTTTAATTTTCACAGTTAACAGTTCGTAATTAATAACACAGTCTCTTATAACAAATCAAATAAACATTGTTCACACGCAAATAAATGTCAACTAATATTAAAACACAATTGTATTACAATATACCGTCCGATTATGAAACACAACACTTAACAAATAACCACTTGAACGCGCACAGTAATATCGCCGGATAATCACTTCTAATCCCCCGACAATAAAATCTCAAACCGCACTGTAATTTATCGCAAATAATACTGACAACTAAGGCCGCTGCCGCCATGTATTTATACTTCCGCTCACAGACCAGAACGTTCCAAACTGCGTCTTAGCGGTGTGTACTACTTAATTAATTGTGGCCTTTACACAGTCCGCGCAGCTGGCGGATTCGAGAAAACTCTCGCGAATCCGTCTAGAGTCACGTATGCCACACACATTAGAGCGAGATTCTTCTGGCACATTCGACAAACACGTAGACTGTTCTGTAATGTCGTAACACTGCCTCCTCCTTAAGCCTGTCCGTCCCGAACTGGCAAACCGTCTCTGAAGTAATACTCGACCAGGCGATCTAGGTGGACGTCCTTGCGAAGATAATTCTCCGGTTCTTCGAATTCAGTCTCGTGTAATCCGAACATACTTTCCCAGGAATGTGAGTCTTCCGCTCAACCACTAGTTTTGTTGAATCACTCCCGTTGCGTCATGTACTGATGACCTAAACACCACTGGCTGATCCAAGTTTTTTTGGTTCTCGTCAACAACCTCTTGCGTAACCTCATCTTCAGCCACTTTGCCCTCAGCCGCTTCTATCAGCTCAGGAACAAGCAAGAGTTTTGTCTCGACACCCATAGTTGGCTTTCCAATCACTTCTTTTGTCGTTACACTTATTTGTATTTCCTCTGCTAGTTCTTCCTCCATTTCCGCTTGCAATAGGGAGGGTTCCTCTTGACCAGACTTGTTGACTTTTTCTTCGACTAATGACAATCGCTTAATCGAATGGTTGGTAGACCCTGTCATTTTAGCCATGCAAAGCTTTATCTTCTCTTGGCCAACTTTCAGGACATTCTCTTTTAAGTCCACAACGAATCCGTAGGCATTCATAATGACCGTGCCAAGAATCACTTCATCGACAATGTCTGCAACGAGCATTTGTTGGCTAAACTCAAGAAGACCCAGGAGTACACGTGCGTCTACCTTTCCTAGCACCTTGTCGGGGCTTCCCGTAACAGTCTGTATTATACAAGAGCTAATTAGAGACTGGCGGTTGCTGACTAAGTCAGGGCACACAGTGGACACTGTAGCGCCCGTTTCAACTGTAAATGATGTTGGTTTACCTTCCGCAAATCCATTAACAAACAAGTTTCCACTGGTCTTTGGTCTTATGCAGTCTACTTGTACGTTTTCTACAGTTGTAACACTTCAGTCTTCTGTCTATCCCATCGTTCAATCGTTGCGACTCTCTTGAATTTCTGAATTGTTTGTCCGACAACATTGTTTTTCTACACCCATCGTAACGGCAATGTGATACCGGGATCTTCTGACTGCAATGTGATGGCACAAACCCAATAATGTAGCGGGACGCTGACTTGGCAACTTCAAACTCTAGGGTGTGAACAAGACCTTCTGAGCTATGTCAGTAGTGTGTTGGAGAGAATACTAGGCCAACAATGGGGGTCATTGTTTTCCTAGGGTAACAATGACGCCCATTATTTCAGCTATCCCTGACCTCACTCAACATGTTGAGTGAGGTCTTTGACGTGGCCTAGTATTCTCTCCAAAATTTCTCGGGGTCACGTAACGTTACTGGCCTAGGATTCTCTCCAAAATGTCTTGAGGGGGTCTCGGTCATGACGTCACTGGCCTAGGAGCTCCCCGGTCTCGGTCCCTTTCATTTCGGTCTCGGTCTCGTTCTTTTCGGTCTCGGTCTTGTTCACTTCGGTCTCTGTCTCGTTCATCTCGGTCTCGGTCTCCTCGCTGGTGGTCGGGCTCGGGCTCCGGACGAAGCGATGCTCGCGACTGTTTACACAAGACTGAACGGTATAGCCAACGAGCTCTGTTTATATAGGCAGACAATTCCCCCTCTTATTCTACTATCGAGTGTAACCACCACTGTTTCAGTGACGTCACTCTCTTGTTTTAGTGACGTCATGCTGTTTCAGTGACGTCACTCTCCTGTTTCAGTGACTTCATGAGCAGCTGATCGTTAGGTCGTTGACTAGGTCAGTTGATCGACACGTGTCCGCGTGGCATAGGATTCTCCCCGTGTTGTACGCGGGCGGGTGGTGGAGGAGGGTACTGTTGGCGTGTATGTGTATTTTTGTAGTGAATTTTATAATTAGGGCCATACGTATCGTTGGGTTAATTACGTATAATTAAAACAACGGTACGTACTCTCGTCCCTTCCAAGCGACCCACGAGGTGAGACAAGATATACTTCGCTTTTTTTACGTGGTTTCCCCCTTTTCACGGACAAATGAAACAGGCCTACTCCAGCGTTACCAAACACCTAACACACAAAGAACTCAGAACTTTTAACATGTACAGTGTTGTGTGAAACATCAAACGTACACTACACAATGCTGACTAAATCTATTTTTTTTTTTTAATTTCTTTTTTCACTTAAACTAATAGTTCGGTATACGGTTGGAGTATCGAGAAGCGTCTTTTTTACGTATCACACACACACACACACACACACACACACACACACACACACACACACACACACACACACACACACACACACACCAAGATTCTGTTAAATCGAGGCGAGTTTACAGGTGTTTCTACCGTGCCAGTGAATCGACTCAGACAACTCGACTACGTTTATGAGTATCTCTACCGCGACAGTGACGTAGCCTGTTACAATCGATCATCTCTCTTTCCCTCTCTCTCTCATAACGTGAACAAACTCGGACAACGCACCTCGACATCCTGCCCGATACACAAACGTCTATACTTAATGTTATGTATACACATATTTATAATAAGCAACATCGCATTGTGTAGTGTAAAGTCACACACAAACATACATTAAAATACATTGTTATACATAACGTTGTAGCACAACGAAGTTTTTGCCTTATTCTACAATTTAAGATCACATAGAAAAAGAAGGGAAGAAGCCATCTGGAAGAAGTAAAATAAACTTAAATAAAAGTAACAGAAAGAAGTAATCAGAATAATAAATAAAATGCTTTAACAAAACTAGAAAAAATCTCGATTCAAAGAAATAATATACATACAATTTAGAGCAAAATGTGTTAAAAACAAATAGTATGATTATTATCCCAGTAAAATAATTAGTATACCCAGTAAGATACGGAGTAGTAAGGAGTTACAGCCAAGAACAAATTAAATAAAATGAAAAATCTCAAGATACCCAAAACCTACTTTAAAGACAGAACACTCTATATCAGTAAACCACAATAAAGGAAGGAACTTAAACTATAGTAGTTATACAAATTTAGAGAAAAAACAAATAACAAAGTAAGAGAATACAATACCAAATAATCAGAGCTAATGTAAAACTAAGTATAAATAAAATAGTGTGTGTGATAGAGGGGAACACCCCAAACCAGTTTTAAAAGGACAATAAAAGACAACCATTAGGCTAAGACCTTAATTTGTTTAGTTATCTAATTATTATGTTTAATTATTATATGTGTATACAATACAGACCATGTTGATAGTAGTAGATACTAGATGTTAGAATATAAGTGTTTATTGTATTTAAATAATGTTAATTAATGCCAGAATTTTGTGAAAGAAGGAAAAGCAAAATATTAATTCAAACGACCTATAAATAGTGAATCAGAAAATATAATAATAGTAATGTGAATTGATTATAACATTGGTAGGAAAATTGAAGATTGATAATCAAGCCAAATTCAACTTTGACCCTGTAATAAAATCAGAGGAAATAAATTAATAGAAACTAGACCAAATTGATATAAATTATCCCATTCAGAATACAAATACTTTATCATAATTATAACAACAACCTATAGTAGTGATTAAAAGAATCAGAGAGTAAAATTGACTTAAATGGTGATTGTACAAAATAATGCCATAATCAGTAAAGCAAGTGTAACGAATTTAAAAAAAAAAAAAAAGGAAATAAAAGAAATTTTTTATTTAAAATATCCCATTAAAACAAGACATAAACCCCTAAAGAAAATGATAAAGTAACACCGCAATAATACCCAAAATAAATAGTTTAAAACCAAAAAGAATTCGAGAATAAAATTGAGAAAACACCCCTTAATAATTAACCCTGCTTTAACCTGCCGAAACCGGCATCAACACGCAAAATTACCCGTGAATAAGACTAATAATAGTATTAAATTGCAACTTGATAAAAAACATAAAGATGTACAATAATAAAATAAAAAGTAAAAGATACCACAGTATAATTAAATATGTCAGAGAATAAACGAATAAATATTAATCGGAATATGAGTAGAGGGAAAGTGAGTGTTCGAAAACACTTCCGGGTTCCGAACGAAAACACTACCGGGTTCCAGTTCATGACGTCATAGAGGCACTGGCAGCTGGTGTCCGAGCTGTCCATGTGACGTCACTGTTTTGTGTGTGTGTATGTATGTGTGTGTATGTGTGACTGAAACACTACCGTGTTCCAGTTCATGACGTCACACAGAGGCCCAAGTCGCTGGCGTCTGGATGGCTAAAACCTGTTTCAAGACGTCACGGAGGCCGTGGTTTCTGCATGTCCAAAATTTGGTAGCCGAAAACAATGTGTAGCGGATGGGGGTACCCGGAATTCGGCGGTTGCCCGGACGCGCAGAGGCGATGTCATCGGGTACCGTTACTCGAAATTTTGGGGGTATCGGGTACCGTTACCCGAAATGTTTAAATCAACGGATGGGGGTACCCGAAATTTGTGGGTACGCCCACATGACGCATGTATAAAACACTGGTTATGACGAAGCAGGAGGCTGGGTGGATATGCTAGCTGGTTCGACGACTACGTGATGTCTGAAATTTGACACCCGAAATGTTTAGAACAACGGATGGGGGTACCCCGAAATTTTTGTTGTTCAATATTTGACAACCGAAATGTTTAAAACAACGGATGGGGGTACCTGAAATCTCTTGGTGTCCGAAATTTAACACCCGAAATGTTTAAATCAACGGATGGGGGTACCCGACATGACGCATGTGCTCGACTGCGAGGCGAGACAGTTGGTTTCCGCAAAAAATAAATTATGGCCCCTCCGGGATTTGAACCCGGGACCTCCGGTACTCCAAACCGGCATGCATCCACTACACCAAGGGGCCGTTGTCGTTTAACTGTAATTATTTTTGTACTTATACTTCTCGTCTCTTACTTGCAACTATGAGGTGGACGAGTGATATCTACTGTTGTCCTATGTGTAAAACCATAAAAGCACAATATTTAAGTTTATTTATTATTAAAAATAAATAAACATTTTTTATACTTTTATTTTTTACCTCTCATCCTCTTCCTAGCGGCCAGAGGCGAATGAGAGACCGCTACGCTTTTTTTAACGTGGTTTCCCCAACTTTACAGATTCGTAAAGCAGGCCTACTCCACGTTATCTATCGCTGTACTATTGACTAATACAGTCGTAGATAATGATAAGATACACTATGCAATGCTAAGTCAATGTATAAAAGCAGTACATATATTTTTTATTTATTTACTTTATTTTTATTTTTTTATTTTTTTATCGGGTGTATATGTTGTTCATACATGATGCGTATTCACATTTGCTGTACCGTAATGAGTAATTTTCACACCCATACTGGTCCTTGACGAGTTTACAGGTATATCTACCGTGCCAGTGACCCGTCTCGAACTACCAGGACTACGTTTATGAGTATTTCTACCGCGACAGTGACGTAGTCAAGGTTAACACTCACGCACACACTACGGTACCTAATTCTACGTTTATGGACATTTCTGTCACGTAGCATTCACACTAACACCATGATGAAAACACGTTCACAACCGACTATATTTTATTTCGTTGCCGCAACCATTCTGCATAAAACAAAGCTTTGCGCAATGCACAGTGTAAGGGGGGAGTGGTAACGGGTTGACGATGAGGAACAGGACATTGTATGGTGGGTACAAAGGATCTAGGAACTACAGGTGCTTGAATATCGTTTAAGTCAATCACCTCACCATGGTGATACATCTGTCGTAAGAAATTTGCCTTCTCAAACCCTTTTGTATAGACAACAGAACTGTCTGAAAAAAAGTCTGCAACGATGCGTACCATATTCTTGTACGGTACATTACCATCGTTCCACCGAATTCTGTGATAATGTGTTTCCAACCAGTCATTGATTTTTTGAAATTTCAGGTGCAGTCGTGCACGTTCGTATGGTGGAGCGAACAACACGATAACAAAACGTCCGGTTGTTATATCAACTGCAACGAACTCTTTGATTACATATTCATTTTTGTCACCACGAAACGCTTCAAACTCGGCAATAACCGTCCTATTCAAGTTCATTTTTCCGAGTGACACTTGTTCGCATCGAATACGTTAATTTTTTCAAATTCCCCCTCTACTTTTCCTTCCAATACCAGTTCATCGTAAAGACGACCAAATGTTAGCTGTTGGTCATGACGACTGCTTTCCAATCGAAAAAACGAGGGGAAAAAGAAGGATGGTGGTACATAACACCCCTTGGCTACTACCTGATTAATGTACGACTTGAAGTGATCTTGATCATAAAACAAGCAAACAAGATATTTCTTTAGTACTGTTAATAAACAACCAAAACGGATCCACTCGGGTTCTGTGAAAACAAATTTTTCGGTCTTACTACCTTTAATCCGAACAAACGTTTTCCCAAAGTTACGACTGATCATCACACTCTTCTTCTTTTCACGGTTTTCACCTTCTTCGTACAATAACATACTGGATAGTAGCTGTTCACGAAAGATCAACAAGTAATTCCACTCAGAAAAGTCAAGTAATATACGTTTCTTTTTTCCGTTTGTAAACAAAACACCCGGTTCATAGTTGAGTTCGTTAAACAGTCCGACGGTAACGAACTTAGTGTAAGAGTTAATAGGATATGCAAGAGATAAGTAAACGTTATACTCACAATGCCTGCCGCTGCTGCTGGCGCCGCTACCACAGTCACCTTCCATCGTTGAGACGGACTGATCTTGTTACAAGCTAGAGATCGCTAATACCTATCTTTATAAACTGGTAGAGGGGAGAACAAGTTTTTTATGACAAACGATGAACAGTATTCGACAACGCTGTGTACTGTACTATCCTATCGTGAATAATCAAAGCGTAAACGGTGGTTTTATCTGGAAAATTGTTACTGGATTCAAATTCTAAACGCACATCAACGGCAGACGACTTGATTGGTTCTTCTTGTCTGGAACAATCGATGACAAACAACGGTGCTTTCGTTATAAATTCATTAGGTGTCAAAAGAGGCGTTCTGTTGCGACGGTCGTAGTATGATGTTTGAAAACGTGTATACATGTCGTAGAACAGTGCGTAACGTTTTTTTTCGATATCCTGGTTCAGGTTATCGTACGGATAGTATTTATCGTTCAGAAATAGCTTGACATTCGATAAATTGCAGTGATCAAATTCCGACGCGTTTTTCGCTATATTGTTCTTTCTGTCCGTCTGAAATATTAGTATCACATACCGTGGTTTTTCCAACTGTGACGATGTCTTCAAGGTCCACGAATGTCGATTTGTCGTCGGTAGAACGGGATACTCGTGCAATTCCCAACTGCGGAACGGCATCACCAGTTCATGATCCTCCTCGATGTGCTCCAATAGCGGTATTCGGTACTTGTTTGACACGCGCACATAGGGCATCTTCCAGTGTACTTTGTTTATTACGAGATTACCGTTTGCAGTTGCACCTGATTCTTTTAGCACCATTGCGTTCTGATCGGTAGAGGTACGCAACAGAATCAATTCTTGCTTAACGTTCAGCATGATGCGTGTATAGTCTTCGTTGAAACCGAGTAGCATTTTTAACGGAAGACAAAACGTAAAATCACCGGTACTCTCGTGTACTGTCAACGACTCGTCGGTTGTCGTCACCCATCCTGCATTGATTAGATGCTTTCTTTCATGCTCGTTGCTCGATAGTAACAATTTCACAGTGCTCGTAATTCCAACGTTTTTCGTACGATCTACTTCCACACCGCACACTTCGTAACGGATCTCCTCAAACAAGAAAGCCATTGCATTGTTGATTAATTTCACGTTCAACGCTGTGTCGGTAGCGTTAACCTTGGTCAATGTTCCTTCGATGTACAGAAAACTCTCCGCCGGTAAAGTGAAAACATCCTGTTGTTGGATGGGTATACGTATTTCATCGTTGTTACCGTATCGGGTGGAAGCATACGGTGTGTGCGTACGATATTCGAACTCAACGATTCTGTTATCGAAAGCCGCTCCTCGTTCGATAGCTAGAATTTCACCCGACATTATTTTAATCGTATAATTTGAATCCAAGTGAAAGTAAGAAACGCTTGTTCCTTGATGTCAATCGCTTCAACGTTGAACACCGACTACCATGTTTCTTTCGTACACACTCCCTTTTTACAGGTGACGTTTGTCCGAAATACAATCCCATATTTTCAGATGCAGTCGTATCGTGATAACTTCACCGCGAAAATCAACTAAATCCCCGTCCTGATCAACGAGAGACAATATGATGTTGTCAACGCGTTGTACGTTTACCGGTAAGTATATTACGTTTGTCGGTGTTTCAACTATTTTGAAACCTGGTGCCACGGTCGGATAAAACGAATGCAACGTGTGCTGTTCCTGACCGTCCTTGTACGCACCCTGTACGATATTACTCCGTACGTGAACGGTGTTAACTTTGATTATGTCGACGGGTACGTTCGACTCGTGTGTTTTATACGCTTCCAGCTGCTGATTCTCCTTGAATCCTAACATACTTGCAATGGTATTCGGTGTATGCGAAAAGTCGATGACATGCTTACAGTAAATTTCACACTTTAATGTGTTGTTGTTTGGACGTAAACTGATTGTTCTCTCGCCTAACTGTTTCTGCAGATACGTTTCGATACCACTGATTTCATAGGTGCCGGTAGGCAACTTGATGACGGACCACTGATCCTTGGAAATTTTTACTGGAAATGCATTATTTTTTCCTTCAGTAACGTTTGGTATTGAATTATACGATGTAAAATCCAATAGTCCAACGTACCATTCACCGTATAACTCGAGAGGTGGGAAAAAGTTACACACGAGATTCGCAGCGTCGGTACCCGTCACGGTAACCGTTAGCGACGACATGCTGAAGTTTACTGATCAGAAGACGATAAAAAGTCTAAACATAAATGACCGCAGATGACCGTGTGAGGAGGTTGCTTCCGTTCATAGTTGTAACGAACGTCGGCTGTATCACCAAAATATTGCATCAGCTCGAGAGGTGGACGTAAATTACCGAACCCGTCAAAATAGTGTACTCGATTTCCACGCTTCTTGTAACATACCCAGTGGGTTCCCGGTCCGCTCTCGTCGTCCAAATTTACGATGACGCTTTCGTTCTTCCACGGCGCTGTATCCGGTAATGCGTTACGCATGTAAACACCTCTAAAATACGGTATGTTTAGCTTTTTTGCGTATACACGTAATTCATCTTCGGACAACGGGCGGAGCGGTATGTGAATTAGTTTTTTCGGTACGGACGTAGATACAATCCGGACGCAGTTCTCTTCTTTTTCCTAACGGTTTGGACAGTTCTCTTCCTCCTCTTTTTCATCCCACCACCAGCACCACGACCACGACTACTCACATTCTTTTTATTTTTACGACGTCGGCCGCTTCCTATTGCTGATTTTGCTTTCATGGCCGCTGCAACTGCTGTCGCATAAGCTCGTTCGCTGATACCCGAATCCAACGCCTTTACCCGTCCCCACGCTTTTTCCGCGAGTTTACGATCTGCAATACGTCTACTTTCGTTGTCTTTGTATTGAGCGTAAGCGATGTCGTGTTCGCGACAGGCTTCGTCTAATTGGTTGATTCCGCGATCACCACGCGCTAATCTTTCTTCGAGTTTCGTGCCCGGTCCACAGAATCTGTAACCCGGCAGATGTAATTCGACAGGTAGTGCGTCCACCGCTCGATTGATAACTGACGAAACAACGGACGGTACAACGTTTTTAAGCACGTTTCCGACGCCCCACCCCTTTTTCCTCCTAACGTTGTTGTACATCGTAAACCGATCTCCAGTCTTTCTCTTCTGTGTTTTTATCGTATTCATCTATTAACCTTTTTATTTCCTTCGTGTCGAGTGTCCACTCGTCTTCTGAACTACGTGGCTTAGACAATTTCAATAAGTAGTAATCCAGTTGATACTGAAATGTTTTAACGACTTTATACATCTCGCTCTTTACGTATCGTCTCACGTCATTTAATTGTTGTAAGTTAACAGCATCGCTCTCCGCAAAACCATCCGCTACGTCTGTTATTCTCTTTTCCGCTGCTTTGAAAACACCATTTTCGCCCAAGCTAAAGGTGTTCTGCAACATGTATTTTACGTTAACCGCGTCATCTGCAAAAATCGGTGAACTCACTCCCGACAACCAGCTCTGTCCAAACAAATAGCTATTCGATACTTTTTTAATGACATTCGAGTCTACGTAGTTTTTGTTGACCGCATCGGTCGCTTGTTCCGGACTTCGAACGTTGATTACCCATCGATCTCGTGCATCGATGACCTCACCTCTCTCTTGACTCGAGTGTTGTATACAGTTGTCATCAACGTAATATTTGTTGACTACGTCTTTAACGTCTACAGGAGTATCAACATTTTTCAATCTACACCCTTTAACGTCCACGCTTTTACGTTCATCATCGAGTAGCAGACAATGTGTTTGCATATAACTCAGGGATACAGCATCCTTTGCTGCATCCGGTTCGTTCAGATTGCGGATCTTTTTGTTTTCAACATCTATATGCCCATCATTCGTAATCTTAAATCCTACAGTATCGCGTAATTGTCTTTTTGTTTCTCGTCGCACGCTCACGGCGCTTTGATGTCTCCCGAACTTGTCCACAACCATTGTACAACTGCACGCTACAAATGATGTGCTAACCGTTTTAAGTAACGACACTGTGGTGACCATCGCGTGTGTAACACAATCGGATCGTCACCCTCTTTCCAACGAAAGATTTCTATACCGCAAAATGAACATCGAACCCTGTCAATTTCATTTGTGTAATGAAAGCCTGCGGCAACCATAGCGGTCGGACTGATGAAATGCACAGGCCATGATGTAAAGGTTTTCAGTCTCTCGTTTTCGACTTCAAAGTCAGGTGTCAAATCTAATCCGCACATGTCGACAGTGTTGACAACAATGAGTTGTTACACCGACGTTCATAAAATTTATACGATAATGTTGGCTTCACGTAATTCCTCTACTACTGAGATGATTTCGTTGTCGTGTCCGGTGTGACCGACGCGTTTTGAACTTACCAGCAGTCTTAACCGTTCAACCAGTTCGTTGGGATCGTTCCAGTGTACGTAATCGATACCACGTCCGCTGCGTGGTGGAAACAATCGAGCGATTATCTCTCTGTACTTTAAACCTTTGTTTGTATTTACTTTAGCACCGGGTAAATAATAACGTTTATAAGCGTTAGTGTCCGACAGTATAGACTTGTACGCTGCTAAATCGTTTTCATCGTAGACGCTCTTGTCGGGTTCTTTCATAAACATAAGTTCGTAGAGGCCCGGTGTGCCTCTGTATCGTTTTCCAGCTATGTAGAAGCTATCGTCTTGATTGATCTCCAACACCGAATTGCCTACCATCCATTTGTCTTCAACGTTACGAACACCGTACGTATGATCCATCTTCTTATCTCGATCATCAGACAACGCGAGCAGTAAGTATTTCCTCGCGAGCGGACCTTCGACAGATTGTTCAACGTATTCTTGTGCTTCGTGTCGACCTTCGGGTGTTGTTAAAAACTCTTCAAGAGTTACGTTCGGTGTTTCGACATCAGGCGTTTGTGCCAACACTTCCGTTCTGAGGAAACGAGGTTGTGATGGTGTTTTCGTCTCAACAGCTGCCTTCGTATCTTCATCTTCAACTTTTATTTTTTGTTTTATTTTATCACTGGAGTCATTCAACTTTTCCGAAATCTGGGTTAACGGTTCCAAAAGAGGTTTGTACTTTCTCGTTAACGCTTCATCGCTCTCTCTGATGTCATGTTTCAACGCGCGATACTTTTGTCTTATGTTATCGCTAATTGCATCGACTTCATGTGTCAATTGCTTGTCATCCATCTTGACACTGATGACTTTCTTGCACAAACTATTCTATTTATGTATAAAACGATCGAAACCCACTCTGTATCTACCTGCGTTTATCGGTGAGTCCTTGTTGATGACTATGAATCCGTAACGATCCTTCCACGCTTCGGCGCACATCGCTTTGAACTCTTCGTATTTCATATCTGTGTTAACGTGATCGTTGTAAACGTGACGTAAATTGAGATCATCTTGTCTGAACGAAACCAAGAAATTGGCATTATCACGCACCAGTTGCTTTGGCACCAGACTATACGTTTGGCAAAGGTACAAAGTGTCCACACCGCTATGCCGTCCCATAGCGAAATATTTTCGTATGTTATTCTGCCGTTCACATACCACATCATCGAACAACATGATTGAATTAGGTACAATTTCGTGCGGAGGTGGTACTTTATCGTTTTCACTGTATGTGAAGTACGTCATTCCTTCGTCAGCGAGAGCGTTAAAAACGTCTTCCAACATACGATATTTTGGTTGAAATAATGATTTGGAGAACACGTACAGGTTCTGAAATCGCAGTCCGTTTGAATCGAATAACATGTTAAAGGCAACGTTTGACTTCCCGCTACATGACCCGCCGCACACGATACATCGAACTGTGTTTGGAAACAGTGGACTGTGTTTATTATATGCAACTTCACCGTTGTACTTAGCAGAGTCTACGTTCTTAACATTCAACTTTAACGATTGTTGTTCAATCTTCATCTTAACTCGTTTACGTTCGGTTAAATACTGTGGTAATGCTATTATATCAGATCTTTTTTATGTATCCACGAATCGTGTTTACCGTCAAAGCCGAGCCAGCGCACTCGCACGCGATCACCTTTACGTTGTAATATTTTCTCAACGAGATACACATCACCAACGCTGGTTTTACTCAATTCTTGTTCATAAAACCCACCTTCCACAACGTCACCCGTATGATCTTTCAACAAGTACGTAACCGGTACGGTTGGCTGAACTCTGTGCACTGTATATATCTCGTTCGTCCAGTTTGGTGTATAACCTTTAGCGAATGTGATTTTGTATTTACTGATACGCACTCGATCGCTTATTTTAAACTTATGTTTCTTGCTCACTTTCCGCGGTACGGTATTTTTTCTTATTCGTTCCAACACAATTTGCTCGTTGCTCTTGTCGACTTGTCGCGGCTTCATCTCTATAGTTCTATGCACTCTGTCGTTGTATTCCATCACCAGTTTAGGCAAAAGCGACAACCACCGATAATGGCCTTGCTCGCTGAACGCGCGGTACATGTTCGTTTTCAACGTACGATTAAATCGCTCTACGATGGACGCTTTCTTCTCGCTATACGTTGAATAGTGTTTGACGTTGAATCTCTTTAGTAAAGCTTGTACGGTAGTGTTAAAGTACTCTTTCCCCTTATCCGTTTGCAGGTATTTCATTTTATTTTTTACAATTATTGGTTCGAGAGCATGTGCTACTTCAACACCCGATTTAGTTTTTAAGGGAATCGCATATGCATACTTGCTAAATGCGTTTATTACCGTCATTAGATATTTGTACCCCTTGTTCAACTTGGCATGCGGTATCATTTCCACCAAATCCGCTTGGTAGAGATCGTGTAACCCCTTCACCTCCACCGCACGTCTGGGAAAGTTCCTTCTCACCGGTCTGTGCAATTCTTTTGCAATAGTTTTGCGTACGTTTTCCATATCGCCACCCGAAACGCGAATCGCAAAGTTTTGGTACGAGATATACCGTTACGTTTTCACTGAACCTCACCGACTTCATCGTCGTTACTGACAGTGTGTTGCTCCTGCAAGCGAGTCTTATATCAACGTATATCGAACGCATAATTTATAACGGATTTTCTCGCTTGCTGAATTATCTCGCGTCTGGGTTGACAGAGTTTATAATGACCGTACGCCAGTGTTGTTTCACCGTCATCCAAGACATATCGTTTGTCATCGTATGGTGACAGCGATAATTTTGTAAGCTTTCTTGTGTATATGTTATGTTTTTCGCTTTGGATAGTCTGCGCCGTAGTATAAGTTTGAGAAGTGGTCTTTACACATTGTTTATAAAGTTGATGTTTCAACTGTGTAGCTATCGCGGAACGTGGCACACCTTTTGCTACCTTTTTCTCTTTATCGTTTGCCGTAACGAATGAATAACCTTTTTGCGCGCAACCCGACAAATTCAAGTATCGGTATTCCATTTGTTTCGTCTTTAAAAGTACCCAACTTTTTCTTGTTTGTTTCACTATAGCACGGATGTGCCTTAGGGTACTCCGACGTGTCAAAGAGTTCGAGATGCTCCTCCATGTCTTTGTACACATCGTCGGTGCGAATGTCGTACAACAGAGAGTCAGTGTCCGTCATACATAGACGTGCACGTGACCCGTACGTATTCATCGTGAATCCGTAATGGAACCGATACATAATCAGCTTACTAATATCCAATACACTGAACCCAACGTACAAAGGTCGGTTCAGTGTAATGAATGTTTTTTTCATCGTGAGACCTACCAGGTCCTCGTTATAGATGAAGAAATGTTGTAGCCTGGGGTTAGCGGTTAGTTTGTGAAGTTTCTTCTCGTTTGGAACTAACTTGAAATCGATTCGCTTTCGTACGTTTTCCAACGATTTTCCGTACGGTGCGTTATTCATTAACTTAAAAAAGTCTTTTTCAAAGGTGTTTCTGGCTTCCTTTCGTCGCTCCGTATTAAAATCGATGAAAGGTTTCAACCATACGCACTGTGTGAATGCTAACACACGGTGAATCGCTTTCAACTCCATTCCTAGTTCGAGGTAGAGTTTCAGTGTTCTGTAATGAACAATGTATTTTGTCTTGTCCTCGAGGGACGTTATCAGTTTCTCTACCTTACCGTTACTACACACAAAGTCTTTTAACAGCTTCATGCGATAGCAGTACGGTGAAAGCATACTGTCCGTAATAGTACGCTTTTCAGGTGCTAAAGGGTAGTCACTGTGTAAGTCGTGTAGGTAATGTGGATACCCCAGATCGACTTCCAGGATATAACCGGTGTCACCATCGTCGCGTAACGCGTGCACGTTCAACGTATCGATCACTGTACGTTCCAACCATCGAAAACCGGACAGTGGTAAAGGCTGTGTCATAGCCGTTCCGTACAGGTTGGTACAATCGAGGTAAAGTAAATAGTTGTGCGGCTTGCTTGCGTCATAATCGGGAATGTACGGGTTGTTGGCTTTGGCGTACCTATTAGAAATTGCTGCTAAGCCGCCACGGATACCTCTTTCGATGTACAGGTGTACGTCTATATCGCGGAGTAACTCTAACCTGACTCCTGTCATTTTCAGCATCGCGTTCCACGCTAAACCGGCGGTGGTAAAAACGTTACACGGATCGAGTTCGTAGTACTGCAGGCTCATGTTTCGAAAGTTTTCAAATACATCAGCAAGCAGTAGTACATCCGTTTTTAAATAAAGGTCATGATAATCACCGAACGTTTGCATGTCGAAAGCCGACCAAACCGTTCGAGCGTGCGCGTAATCTTCTTCGTCTATATCCGACTCTGTCAACCCGTTGTAAAAATGTACGCGGTCCGGTAACTGCCTCTCGTCAAATTTTGAATCGTCCGTAACGTATTCGTAAGGGTACACACCTTTACGTAACAGTAAATCAACATTACGCGTGTAAAATTGATTAAGGATTTTAAATTTATCCGCGGATAAGTTGGAGACGAGTTTTTCAAGTGACGCGTTCATGAACCGCAGAGAATCGAGAAACCGGAGCTGACCGAGTGTAACGGAGATGTAACGTTCGCTTGTAGTAGCGATACACGTTATTTCATCTTCCTTGTACTTTCCGAAACCTTGCATCAAATGATGCGAGTCATAGCCACTTAAATTATGGAAAAAAACCGGAACGTGTGTTGGTATTTTGTAATTTATATTACACGCATTGTGAGCAGCGCCTAAATAGTTACCCGTTATGTGGCAATGATTTCGAACCGTGTCGTCCGTTAACGGCTGCTTGCACAGATGACAGTGAGTGGCGTTTCGGAATGACCGTTCATCGGCCGCTGTCATTTGGATCGGTTTATTAAACTTTCTATCGAGTCGTTGAACGTCGGCTAAAAGCACACGAAGGAACGTTTCCACCACGTCTTTACCGCGGTATATTACAGGTTCCTTGACGGCGTTTCCCATCCAGTCAACTATCACATAGCAGAAACTGGCTGGTATATGATGTGCCACGTTTTTACCGGTGGTCGGAACAATAAACGATTCGAAGTCAGCGTATACCGTATAAGGTACGCGGTGACAAAGTGAAAAGTTTTTAAAATACATCCACTTTTCGTCCTCGTCAGGAAGTTTTACTTTCTGTACTCCGTGCTGAGAACAGTTGCGTTCGTGTTCTTCAACTCGTTTTCGCGCCGCGTTAGTATCTTTATTGTCCGCAAATCTGTGTAGACAGTAGTTGCAATAAAACGAAGTGCCCTTTCGTTTTGTCAACGACGAAAGCATACGCGAAAGGTTCCGTATGAGGCAGTAGTGAGTAGTTTTCGCGTCGGACAGTAGCAGTAGGTTTACGTGGTACTTTCTACCGCGATGTTCAGTGATACGTAAAGGATATACCTCGCCTTCATAGCCAAAAACGTTAACGGATATGTTTTCGTTTAATTTTTCGAACCGTTTTATCTTATTGAGTGCGACGGGATAAGGAATGTCCTTCATGTTTATTTCTTCTTCGTACGGAAGGTAATGGCTAACGCGATGCGGGTTACACGCGATCGGGTGTATACCAGCGAGCACAGACCACAAGAAACACTTTTCATCGTCTACATTTTTTATATTGATAATTCCTTTCTTACTGTTTGATAATTTCGATGGTGTAGGTAGAAAGCTCGACCCCACAAGAGGGTTGTATTTTGTAATATTTAATTCCACCGACTCGGCACCGTTTTCGACCCACCCGCTTCCGTCACGCGTGAATTTGTCAACGGATTCCATTATTTTCTCGCTAGCTATCGAATACTGTTCATCGATATCGTCATACTGTGACTTAAGTTCTGTACGCGATCTGAATACCGCATTACAATAAATATTTTCGGTGTTTATTAATTTTTTAAAAGATACACGAACTGCTAAATACCATTTTATATAATTATTTAATGCTACGGCTTCGCTACACATCTTATCAACAACCGTGTGTTTGTAATCTAATAATACTGTTTGTGTGTTTAGTGTATTGTCAAGTAGCATAAAATTTATAGTAATTACATTACCATTGATAGCACGGTGTTCGCTGCTGCTGCCGCTGCTGCTGCTGCTGCTGCTGCTGTCGGTCATTGTGAAAGGAGTGAGGCCGGCTTCGCGTCGTCGGTTCCCTATATAGACAGTCTGGTAACCGGTGACTCTGTCGCCGCGCGCCCTTGACCGATCGGCCTCGCGAGGAGCAGCGGTGCGGGGTAGGTAGTCGTCCGGTCGTGACCGACGACGCGCGTTGCGGTGGGTGGGGTGGGGTGGGGAGTGCGGTGTAGGAAGCCGACGTCCGTGACCGATGCGGTGCGGGGTGCGGGGTAAAGGTGCGGGATGGTGGTGCGGGGTAGGGAGATAGGTTCCAACCGGTGTCCGTGACCGAGAGGTAGGCGAGGTGCGGAGTACAGGATGCCGGCGACCTTGGCCGAAGCGCGCTCGTTGAGTCGCCTCGCGCGGGATGTAGGGTGCGGGGTACGGGGGGCTGGGTTGTACGACCGGTCGTGACCGAAAGCAGATGGTGGCCCGAGACGACGCAGGGTGGGGTGCGGGGTGACCGTGACCGACGGACTCGAGTGGGGTGCGGGGTGGGGGGTAAACCCGGTCGTTGCGGAGCGACAGAAAAAGTAATTGAACAAAATATGTAGGCGAGGTGCGGGGTGGTGGTGAGGCTCTGGGTGCGGTGTGGGGGTGCGGGGTACAATGTCATCGTCCGGTCGTGACCGAAAGCAGATGGTGGCCGGGACGACGCGGGGTGGGGTAGGAAGCAAAATTATAGCCGTTACCGTTGCGGTGGTGGTGCGGGGTGCGGGGTAGGGTGTCGTCGTCCGGTCGTGACCGAAGGAGATGACGCTTTAGAAGGAAGGAACGTGGTCGGGGGAAACAGAATAAATACGCCAGTGTTTCCCTGTGCAGTCATCAGTACTCGCCATGGAAGGAATCGTTGCGAACGCGAAGACAGTTGAAAATTTTTTACCAAAAAGAGACTTGTCAAGTCTTTCTTTAGGAGTAAAGTATCATATAATTCACATGAAATTTGTGAAAACGAAATTCGGGGAGTCAGTTGTGGTAGATTTGGAAGATACCGGAGCCTGTCCTCAGCCGGAGGATAAACTGTTCTATGTATACCTACCTAAAAGATGGTGTGACGTATTTACAGAGGAGCAATTGAAAGCTGTGAAGCCTTGTGTGTTATCACTATGCGTAACCTCACACACTCCGCTGGCGAACGAGAAAGTGAGCGTGCAGTTGGATATTGATTATGTGAGTATGATATTTCAGTACCACTAATAATTACTTATACAGAAGTGGTTATGTATTAATTTTTTTCTCTTTTTTTCCAGACCAAATAAACGAGAACAGGATTGATTTATTATAATAATAATAGTATTATAATAACATTAATAGTAAAATGTTTTTAAATGATGAAGTAGACTTCTCTATTTTTTTTTGTCGTTTTTTAATGTTAACTGTTCATTTTCAGAGAAAGAACAAGGTGTTGCTTGGATCTAATATTGTAGAAAAACTTTTGAACAGAGAAATAAATGGTAATAATAGATTATATTGTCAATGCGACATGATTAAATTCGATTATAATTTTAGAAATAATCGTAAGACACTGAGTAGATGGATATCAATACGAAACGAAAAGAATATTTACAAAATGAAAGTATTTATTCGTAATGAGTTTTTCAAACTCTTCAAAACATCAATTAGTTATTGTAACAACCATAATATTGAATATCTTCAAATAAAAGATTTGCTAATTGCTAAAACAAAGCTGGTTAATCAGATATACTATATGATGTATAATTTTACTGGTACAGCGTATACCTCGCTGGTAAAAAATATGAGTGGTCAAGGCATGACTCTAGCGGATGTCCGCTTCGTAACCGTTGTCGCGTCTGTTGTTATCTAAGATATCAAAATGACTTTAATTCAGAATACATGTTTTTTTTAATACCACACTAACTATCATTTGATGTGTCTACATTCTTTTGTATTTGATCAAGTATTATTAATTGTAGGAAATTATATTCTGTTTTTAATTATTAAAAAACGTATGTGGTTTATAACATAAAAAGTTGAGATAAACAATCATTAAAGTGTTAATTAAATTTTATGTGTAATTAAATTTTTTTAAAGATTTCTCTCATAGTTACAGAAACCTTGTTTCGATGTTATGTGTTTGTGCGAATGCGAGGGAGATGTATGTCGTTCACCACCATATGGTGACCACTGTAACATTCTGAGTGCTTGTGAGTGGAGAGAATTTACACTCTGAAGAACAATTGTTTTAAAAAATTATTTTGACGAAAAAAATGTAATTGGTTAAGGCATAATTCCACTGGATGTGCGCTTTATAAGCGTGTTACTTCTGTTATTACCTAAAATACTAAAAAGAGTTGAATTCAAGGTTTTGGTGTACCATTTTACACATGTAGCTAACACCATATTAATTATCATTTGATGTGTGTCTACATTTAGTATGTTATTATTAACATATTACACATCAACATTGTAATATTGTAATTTATTAATTATTATTATTATTATTGTTAGACATATAAGGCTTGTTTTGGTTGTAGTAAATGTAATTATTATTTTGTTATTTGTGTGTGTGTGTGTGTGTCTGTGTGTGTGTGTGTGTGTGTGTGTGTGTGTGTGTGTGTGTGTGTGTGTGTGTGTGTGTGTGTGTGTGTGTGTGTGTGTGTGTGCATATATAGAGGGAGAGAGAGAGAGACAGAGAGAGAGAGAGAGAGAGAGAGAGAGAGAGAGAGAGAGAGAGAGAGAGAGAGAGAGAGAGAGAGAACCTTCAAGGCTGCAAAAGAGAGAGAAAAGATTATTTTGTATAATTATGTAAATATATATATATATATAGCCTATATAGATAAAGTGTCTATTTTGTTTAGTTATGTATATAGAGAGAGCGCGTATGTTTTGCTCAATTATAATTGTCTTGTGAATATAGAACGTGTCTATGTAGAGAGAGAAAAAACTTATAGCTTATGATTTGATTGTAAAAGCTTTCGATATTATTAAAACTTTTATATATAAACCATAACCTATGTTATTTTTATTATTATACCCCTTATACAAAACAATTATTCCTATCATACTTGAATAAGCGCAATAGCAGTAGAGATGTATGTCTCTCACATGGAATGTAACAGCAAAGAAACCGGTTTTTATAGTAGAGAAAGAGCGCTGCAACTTTCAACAGGTTGCCTGATGCAGCTCAACGTCAACCACACACACACACACACACACACACACACACACACACACACACACACACACACACACACAGCTTTATAAAACACGGACGCCAGCTATCAGTTCCTCTTTGAATACTGAACGTGGCAGTGTTTCACACACACACACCGCTTGTACCAGCTTAGATGCTGTTTGACTGGTTTACAGGCGAATCGTCACAGGAGTAAATATATTTATTCAGTTAACAATTTTAGTAACGCATAATAAGAATATATGTTTTCTAAACAGTATTGAAATCGATGCATCTGTTTTATATTAACACAATATAAACATTATAATAATACAATATCCGGTTTTGAGTACCGGAGGAACCGCGTCGGGATGTCATTAATCACCAAATTTCGGAACCCGTCAGGTACCTATTGCCTCAAATTTTAACCGATCAATTTCGCGTAACGGTACCCCCTCCCCCCCGCCCAGAGTTTAGACATACAAAACTTGTTTTAGGGTGTACCCCCCCCCATCCGTTGATTTAAACATTTCGGGTGTTAAAATTCGGACACCAAAAATTTCGGGTAACCCCATCCGTTGATTTAAACATTTCGGGTACTAAATTTCAGACACCAAAAATTTCGGGTACCCCCAGCCGTTGATTTAAACATTTCAGACATCACGCCCTCTACGTCGTCGTCACGTGGGCGTACCCACAAATTTCGGGTACCCCCATCCGTTGTTTTAATCATTTAGGGTACCAAAATTCTGACATTAAAAATTTCGAGAGAGAACGATTATTTTGTTACATCAAAATAAACCAGAACGCGGAAGTGTTTTAACATTCGGACACCAGCTGCCTCTGTGTGATGTCATGAACTGGAACCCGGTTAGGGCGTACCCACAAATTTCGGGTACCCCCATCCGTTGATTTAAACATTTCGGGTAACGGTACCCGATACCCCCAAAATTTCGAGTAACGGTACCCGATGACATAGCCTCTGCGCGTCCGGGCAACCGCCGAATTCCGGGTACCCCCATCCGCTACACATTGTTTTCGGCTACCAAATTTTGGACATGCAGAAACCACGGCCTCCGTGACGTCTTGAAACAGGTTTTAGCCATCCAGACGCCAGCGACTTGAGCCTCTGTGTGACGTCATGAACTGGAACACGGTAGTGTTTCAGTCACACATACACACACATACATACACACACACAAAACAGTGACGTCACATGGACAGCTCGGACACCAGCTGCCAGTGCCTCTATGACGTCATGAACTGGAACCCGGTAGTGTTTTCGTTCGGAACCCGGAAGTGTTTTCGAACACTCACTTTCCCTCTACTAATATGGAACTACTTTTATGCTGAATAGTAAACGACGCGAGATTACTAATCTCACCCCTTAACGAAAAACACTTGAAATGGAGCGGTCGAACCGTAAACAGCATACACCCGTGATGCGGTACAATAATAATACTTTTAAAAGTTAATAAACTCGCCAGTTGAGACGTAGCGGCTCCAAGTACACATTTAAAACCATGTGAACCGCGAATATAGTCTAACAGTGCAATTACAGTAAATATGTAATAAAGTAAATATGTAGTAAACGAGTGAGTGTGGATGAGAATTGCGCGTCTATGACATCTCTAGAAATCTTAACAATAAAGTGTATGTAATTAGAAATGTGGTAAAATCATAATGTGAAACTCAAGAACTAAACCAACATGTGACGTGAATACAAGTGAATAAAACTTTTGTGCAAATGATCCAAAACAACGAGCTATTACTACAACTTATTGAGAAAGAGAGAAGCAGGACTCACCATGACTAAAATGACTTCAGAACTTCACCATCACCGGATACGAACCTAACAACAGAAACCTGATCTTCAAAAAAACTACAAGACACAAGGCACAACCGAGAGTCGCCGATTCGCCGAGGATGATACCCACAGGTGACACGGAACTTTAGCTTCCGTGGTTCAGAACTTGAAGTAGAATAATACATGATAAACACTAAATAGATAAAAAATGAACGTAAAGTAAAACAAGAAAGACTGATTTAATTAATATAAAACTGTAATTTCATGCGTAGCAATAACATGCGTTAATTTAAATACTTTTTGTTAAATAAAGCAATTTTTCAGATGACACAAGAATAAATATTATAAATGTAATATCATATGTTGAAACAAAGTACTCGGATCCGAGGGCATTAATAAAAGAAAAGCTATGTTAACTCATTACTAAATTACTCTAATTCTCTTTGTACAAGAGGTACAAATGTTTTAACTTTTAATATACTCATTGATAAATTTAGGTAATAAAGAGATGTTATGGTCCAAAAGGAGAGTGAATAAATCTACAAAACCCCTGTCAATATCCCTAAATTCCCGGGATCCTATTTAACAGTTATTTACGAGTTTGTTAAGATTATGGCAGCCTGTTTAATTGACCTGAGCCAATTAACGAGGTTCCCGATATTATAACGACGAAACGTTATACAAGTACTAGTAAAATACAAATAAATTATTAGCCAGATAGAAAAAGTAAATTACAATGATTTAATTAGTAATCGTATTTGAGGAAAATTGTAACATAAAACATATTGTAAACCATTTAATTGGTAATTAGGTGAATCATAATAAGGCCTAGAGGTAAATTTCAAGGAATGTAATTCTGAAGCTTAATTCAAACCAAAATAGGTCAAGTTTATTATTAACTTGTATAAAATAAACTCAGGAATATCGTTATGTAATTAGAATTCCATAATAGTACTAAACAAATAATTTATAGCCAGTAAAATATAAAAAATGTCATTTGTTTCTACAAAATTGAGTTGGTAATTAGGAAAACAGCTGATAATGAACAATGAGAAATGAGACCAAAATCTTATAGAATTTTCTATATGAAGAAACAAATATAGTTAGTTGACTGGAAAACGCCAAGCAGAACTGATGTGTCAGAAGATATTTAAGAAACAAATGAATGGAATTTTAACTAACACAAACCAAGATATATTATGAAATTATAAAGGAATACAGAATAGACAGTAAATTTATGAATACAATTAAAACAATCATTGGAATCACAAAGCTAAATTAAACAACACTAAATCTATTTGTCACTACGTATGGACACGATTGAATAATAAATTTAACCTCATACAACAAGCAACTGATTGGAAAGAACATTCGCCACTATACACCTATTACAGAACGAAATCCAGTGGAGGACTAAAACTAAACACTACAACTCGTGGACATTCCAATAGAGGCATCACAGAAGAGGAATTAATCAACTGCTACGTTTATTTGAAGGAAATCTCGGAGTCTGATTTACATCGTAGAACAACTCACGAAGGCAGCCATCTTGTCAATTCAAGAACGAACGAAATCCAACCTGGAGGGGACGAGTGACGTCAGAACAATCAGCTGGTTTGGATTTAAATTTTTCTATATACTATATTTTATTATTATTGCCTGTTAATGAATATGTTTTTATAATTGTAAGTATTGAATTCTCTTGCCTTTCCTGACTATTTCGACAGTTCAAATAATCCTTGTTATATAATAATAATTGAATTTGAATAATTTTGGAAAATGTAATAATCGACCTGGGATCTAGTCTCAACTCCGACTCGAATTAGTCGACGCAAGTCGAATAATTACTTTGAGCATAATATATATATTTATTGTTCTAAAATATCTTTTTATTGATTAGTTGAGAACTAATTTAAAGTACATTAATTATTAACTTATAAACGAGAACTTCTGAGGGAAAGGAACGAGCAGAAGAAGAAATAAAGATACTGAATGGACTGCGGCATGCAATCGATTTGGCCAAGACAATCTATTTAACGAGGAGGAACAAATATTTCTTCACCAAATCATACCTAATTATTAATTAGTATTTTTATTAATTGAACACTAAAATAATAAAAAATAATTAAATAATTAAAAAATTAAATTAATTATTTATAAAAAATAAATAAATAATAAAAATTTTATTAAACAATTAATAAAACACAAAACAAGAATTTATTGGTTGTATTACAACGTTCATGCACAGAGTACACCGTATATACTTAACTACTATACACATACTTATAATAGGCAACATACCATTGTCTAGCGTAAGGTCACACATAAACACACACACATTAAAATATTTTGTTATACATAACGTTCGTGCACAGATTACACCGTTGTAAAGCACGTTGTTTTCTCATGTTTACCAACTACTCGCTGTAGAAGAACGCTCTACGCAGCGCGCAATTAGTAAACGTTCCGCTGTCGTCCTGATGTTGTACGAAAGGGCACTGTAACGAGCTCGTTAACCGGTCGCTCGCCGTCGGTGCGTTCATATCGTTGGGGTCGATAACGTTGTGGTGGTAGGCGCGTAGCAAAGCGGCTTTCTCCGACCCTTTAGTGTAGTTCACGGTGAAATTCGCACACATTTGTGTGATCGTACGCGACACGTCCGTGTACGGAATGTAACCGTCGTCCCATCTCAACCTGTGATAGCGCCGTTCCAACCATTCGTTGGTTCTTATCGTCTTCACGGTGAGACGCGATAGTCGTAAGGAGGTGCGAAAAACACTACTGTAAAACATCGTGTAGACAGGTCTACCGCGGCGAACTCCTTGACAACGTACTCGTTCTGCACACCGCGGAACGCTTGAAACTCGACAACAGCGGTTCGAACGTCCTCGTCTTCTCCTTGCTGCTACATGACGAGAAGTGTAACTATTTTAACACGTACGATATGTTTTATAATCAGTCCGCCATTTTGTTTTTTGTTTTTTCCTCAACATTCTTCGTCCTGTTTAAGGTTACGTATCAGCTCGACTACGGTATTATCCGGTATCACCGGTTCCACTTTCCCGTACATAACGAGTTCGTCGTACAAACGGTCGTACATCACGATATCGCAAAACACGTCCGGTGGGCACACGTATCGTCCTCCCCCACTCGATACCACGTGATCGATGTACAGTTTAATATTCTCTTATTCGTAAAACAAAAGCGCTACGTACTTTTTAATTATCGGTATTAACCAAACAAAACACGACCACTCGCTGTCGTTCATTATGATCGAACTGTTCTTTTTGTCTTTCAAATGTACACATCCGCGTTTCACGTAAACCCTTTTAATTCTATCATATTTGTCTCCTTTGTCCTTGTCTTGAAACAAAACTAACTTAACGTCGGACGAACGAGGATATCGAAGACCGTCGGTAATTCGTTCCTGTAGAAAAATCAACAAGTTTCAATCGAATAGCACGCGTTGCGAACGAGCACCGTTTGTAAACAAAACGCACCGGCTGTTACGTATTGCCTGTCCGACAAACGGGTAAGTTAGACCTAAGTACACGTCGCGGTGAATCGATTACGATTGCTGCTGTTCGCATTCGACGATTGCCGACGCCATGTTGTTGGGTAATAACGCACAGTCACAACGTTCACAGTAACAACAACAACAACGTTCCCAGTCAACTGCAGTCTCTCAACTGACACATGATGATGCAACACTCGGTAATATGTGTGTAGATCTCGACTTCCTGTTGGTGGTGGAGGTGGGGGGAGGAGACAACTACCCTGGGTGGTGGTAGTAGTAGTAGTGGGGGACGAAATCAAGTGCGTCTGTGCACAGTGTTGGACAGCGGAGTGTATACGTTGAGCGAATCGTGAAGTATCATGCAAAAGGCCGTGGTTTCTGCGGGGAAATTTTCCGAGGACTCGAATTCCAGTCGAACGTCAACCGGTGATAATTTGAGCGACTCGTTCTGTCTGCTACAATCGAAGACGAATAGCGGTGCTTTATCTCTGAACTCGTCCGGTGATAGAAGTACGTTGGATTGAGTCCTGGTAGTACGATTTTTGAAAACGAGAATACATGTCGTACAGAAGTGCGTAGCGTCCGTTAGCGTTATCCAAGTTCAGGTTATCGTACGGGCAGTACTTGTCGTTCAGAAAGAGTCTCGCGTTGGTCACCTTGCAGTGATCGAATTCGTCAGCGTGTTTTTTCACATCGTTCTTCTGCCCGTCTGGAAGGTGAGTATCACGAAACGCGGCTTCTCCAGTTGTGACGACGTCTTGATCGTCCACGTCTGCCTGCTGGTCGTCGGCAACGCCGGGTACTCGTGGAGTTCCCAAATTCTAAACGGTGTAGACAACGGTGGGTCCGCATCAGCTCCAACCGCGTATCGTTGTTCACGTGCACGTACGGAACCATCCACAAGATTTTAGTCAGTTCGAGATCGGCGTTAGCGTCTGTATCCGTAGTCGCGTCGTCATCACCATAGCGTTTAAATCGGTGGACGTGCATAACAGTATCAGTTCTTTTTTCATATTTAAAATATATAGAATTAAAAAACTCAATCATTTATAATTTAATAATTAAAAATCATAGATGATTTTTTAAATCATTAAGTTATATTTCCATTATTTTAAATCGCGGCAGGTAATTAAATATTATTTCTCTATTGGATTTTTCAGTTCACAGTACTGACTACTGATATTGTACTGTGCCTTCAGGGCGATGTAGTATTAAATGACTTAATAGAACAGACAATAATTAGTAACTGTAAAGAGGGGAAGAAGCAACAAACCATAGCATAGGGGTTTGGGCTTATACGTAACGAATACTCTTTATAAATATGCAATGCCTTCCACAAACATAGAGACATCTAGAAGTACACCTACATATTGATTACTTTTAAAATCTATTATGTGCTTACCTTTATTTGTGTCCCCAAATTAGACACTGAAGTCAGCGAAGTTTTAATATATTTTACCTTGGGCACAACCATCAAACACTTAAAAGTAAAATTAAGACCGTCTATTTTCTCAGTATGTTCATAAAATCTAGAAATTTGTGGACAAGGTGACAATGCCATATTAATATACAAACAATAAATGATACGGATAATAACCGTGAAAAAATACCGGAATGTAACAAAAAACTACTCTATTTACGAAACAATCAACACAAAACTGTAGAAACACAACAGCAACAATTTTCACTACACAGACTGCACCAATGTAAAAATGACAACAAGCACATGAGAACGAACAGTGAGCAGTAAATTGGTGGAACTGAAAATCTGTTTAAATTAACCTCTTTTGTGATAATCTGGGTAGTAGGCCTAGGAGGAGTAGAATTTGGTGTTCTTTGAACTAGCCAGTCATTGCTAAACTTTTATGGCGCGCTCGCCCAGCAGCTGATAAATGTTGCCGGTTCGTGTCATCAAATAAACACTTGCAATATTCAACACATGCAAAGCAATTTCATTTTAGATCTCAGCATATTATTAAAACGTACGTTAGCAACACTGTATTCCCACTTCTTCAGATGTCAAAACAGAAGTTGTTTGTTGTCTAGGGCAGTCATGTGAATAATTCAACAAAAGACAGAAAACCATCCTTGCCACCCGGACTTTGACAACAAAGAGACGAAGGAGACCTTATGGTGCCATGAGCGAAAACCAGTTTATTGTCTGCCAACGGATTAGGAACAAACTGTCTCCAACATTGACTTCAACAACTATTTTGGCTTCTGTACCTCTTGAGAAGCAAAAAAAAACTCGTTAATTTTTTAATTGTTAAAACATTTTAAAATTTAACGATTAAGTTAAAAAGTTAGACAATTTTTAAATGATTAATTGTTAATCCCAAGTCTGCTATTTACAAGATTTTGATAAATTTTCTGTTTTCAAGACAAACAAATGGCTTCTGAATAGTCAACATTTCTTGAATGTTCAATTATCAGAATTTTCTTGTGTTCCACACATGGATCATTTCCTTCAGAACTTGAACTGGACCTTTTAATATTCTTAACAAGTAGGTGCCAATGATAGTTCTGACAAATGTATTATCACTTGACAGTCCAGTAATGGCATGAGAGCTTAAGCTTTCTTCTGTACAATATTTAACAGGACACAATTTACAACAGACATCTCTCTCAAGCCTCTATAATGTTCCTGTCTGGTTAACAGTGTGTTTTCAGGCCAACACAGGATATTTTTCCTGGCATGAACTGAGAATCATAATTAAAAGTATATGACTTGTATACTACAAAACAACTCATGTAGATGATACTGCTCATGAAGTGAATTCACACAGCCAAAAATTCCATTTAACAATGTTACACTACATACAGTAACTAATAATTATATGAGGGCGTATGTAGCAGTTAACTAAGGACACATGTTTTCTTGCTGAAATCTAGAGAAGGAAACAAGTACCCAAAAGGCATAATTAGATGTATTTGCATGATAACTAATTGTATGGATATATTTTTATAATAACTAATGATTATGTAATTAATTTGGGAAAGATGGCTATATCTACATTAAATGGAATCCTCTGGGATAAGCTAATTACAGCAGAAACTAAAACCAAAGTATTTAAAACCATTGTTAGAAGTATCATGACTTACGGCTCATAAGTTTAGACTACTAATAAACACACAAGAAGAAAATTAGTGACAGCAGAGGTGGACATTTAGAGACGTTCTGCAAGAGTAACCAGACGTGAGAAAATTGTGAATTAAGTCATTAAGGGCAGAATGAATGTGAAAAATTCAATCAATGAATTGTTGATTTTATCCAAACAAAAAAATTGCAATGGTACGGATGACACATGATTACACAAAAAGAATGACACATGAAAAGTTGGCAAGGAGAGTTATAGAATTCACCCCACCAGGAAGAAAGAAAAGAGGAAGCCCACCAATCACCTGGATAGAAGAAATTCAGACTATATTGAGGGAACGAGAAATTGAAGAAAATCTTTGGATGGACAAGCAGCAGTGGAAGCTGAGAATTCAGTCACTTCTGTAATCTTTAGTTCCAGAAAATGTGTAAACATTCTACAGCCAGAATAATAATAATTAATGGTTATGTGAAACATTTGCTAATAAGGAGAATTATAGTATCTGGAATTTTAATGCTAGTAACATCATACATATAGCTCCAAACACAAAAAAGAAATTTTAATTTTTTGGCTTATAACACATCATAGGATTCCTTAGAGCCATAAAAAATTTATGATTTACCTTTAGAGTGTATCAAACTTATATATTTTTATGTTGTTAACAGATTTTTACCTGTTAACTTGATGTAATTCTACGACAATATAACTAACTTGTTAAACATTTTGTTGACTAAGTACATAATGACATGTGAATAAAATCTTTATGCAATGTAACGTTTTGCCCACGTTACAAATCCAGGGAACCCATCATAATTGACACTAGCCAATTATACGGGCTGCCTACGTTGTAACGAACTGAAATTAAACTCAACACAATTAACAAATAATAATTAAGCTAATTATTAGGACACAAGGGAAGGTATTTCACTGATTTATGCACTCACTTCAATGTGTAATAAGATGACTTCTCTTTATTAACAAATGATATGAAAGGATCCCATAACATAATTATTTATACTAAAATATTCAAAAGAGTTTTCTGGAAAACTAGGGATTATATTGATCATGTACTTTTACCTCGGATCCGAGTTTACTTTAAATATTGTAAAGACGTCTGAGTATTACTATGCTCATCTAGGAGCTTGCAAGATTACATTTACCATTTGAAGAATGGTATTATTTACTAAAGGGATTATAATTAACATTTACATATTAACGTTACAACGTATGATTTTCAATATTACAGTATACATCTATTTGGTTTCATTTATTGTTTAAAGAAAATTATAGTCTTTGAAAAGTCTCTTTCATCTATAAGTTATGTCTCAAATGTAATTAACTCTCGATAGTCAAGCTATCGAGTCACCTTTACAATAAGTCGTGCTGTCCTCGTCCTGGGGTGTCACACTTGGGAATTCTGGAAGTCGGCGTCGTCATCTGGGTCGTGTCTTTGGCGAATATTTTATAGCTGGTTCACTGAGGTGGTTGAAGTTAAGCTGGTTAAAGTTGGGGTAGATCCACGTAGGTCCTGGTCAGCGTCGTAGGGGTCGTAGACGTCCATATGTGCAGTTTATGCAGGTCACATATTCACATGTAGAGTTCTACTGGAGTTTATATCTTGAGTAGAGACGTCATCTTGCTTACGTGTTGTTAATTTTTCTTAATTTATTACATTTCTTAACAAAACCTTTCTACATTTTATATATATATTAAAAACTTGCTGCCCACGTTTTGTAGTGGAAGCTAACAGTTACATTTAACTGTAATCAACACATTACTGAAGAGCTCTCGCCCGTAGGTGTGCACTGTCTGACGGCTGCATAGTAACTCTTCACTCGATTCGACTGGCACATTACAACGAAGCGGAGCGAGTACTCCGCGATAATATAGTTCCTATTTTTATTTAAATTGACATTATTCTAACAAGAAGAAACAAAT
The DNA here is from genome assembly GCA_034769895.1 of Magicicada septendecula. Taxonomy (NCBI): domain Eukaryota; kingdom Metazoa; phylum Arthropoda; class Insecta; order Hemiptera; family Cicadidae; genus Magicicada; species Magicicada septendecula. Next base: position 173,337,888 of record CM068372.1, read on the forward strand.
TAATTATACTTATTTAATTTACGGGAATTATTTTAACTACTACTCGTGCCTTCAAATTACTAATTACAAACATTACGATTTTATACATTTCTAAGTTACAGACGGTTCGCTAGGCACGTTGAGTCCGGAATTAAAGAGGTCAACGCATGATGACTTACAAAAGGGTTAACTGTGACATTAATAGCTTTTTACAATTCGATTTTTTTTATTAATTGTTTAGTTAGATTTTTCCATTTACGTCTCATACTTATTCTGAGTTAGTACAGGGGCATTAGGTTTAATAGTGCGATTTAAAAAATACTTAATTGCTTTTTAATTTTTTTTTTATTATTAAATACTTTATTATCAATTAAATCGTCACAGCAAGATCTTTTTTGACTTGTAAACTCATTAAGATGATGTTGAAAGTAGATTAGTATTATGTTAGTATGTTACTTTGCATGGCTGGTGATTAGAATTAACACAGGAATCAAGAGAGCGAAAGAGCGAGAGAGAGAGAGAGAGAGAGAGAGAGAGAGAGAGAGAGAGAGAGAGAGATTTTGTGTATATATAAATTTCATTGATTAAATACAAATCACTCATTAGTTTAAATTATTAGTTTAAATACATATTTAACAACTCAATGACTACTTTAAAAATGTTGTTTAGTCTTCCGTATCAGCCACTTGGAGGAAGCTGCATTCTCCCTCAACCACCAGAATTCGGAATGTATACTGCAGCAGTATGTGAGCTGGAGAGTAATAATTCAGCAGTTTGTCGACAGGTACCTGGGACAACTGTTCCTCATGGTTGGCCATTGTTATTCAAATGTTATGAAGGATACTATCTTAAGGAAACTCCTGGTGAAGATTTGATTGTTATATGTATTAATGGAAAGTGGTTGAAAAAAATTCCAGTCTGTGAAAGTAAGTTACAATTTGCTTTAAAATTTCTTATAAAATGCCATTGGGCAGGAAGGTACAAACAGTAGTTTGCCTTTGAGATGTAGCCTATCTAAATAATCTGTAGAAAAAAATGTTTTAATAGTAACATCAATTGCAGACATTTAACTCTTTACAAAGGTTTTTAACAATATATAAACACTTGGTTCTTTTCACAGTTTTTATTTAACTCTGACAGCTGTTTCAACTTCTTAAGCCATTGTCAAAGAGATCAGTGAACAACTAAACAGAGGCTGTAATGGTGGTGAACATCTGTTTAGGGTGTATATAGGAATATGTGTGGTGTGTGAAGAGGGGGGTGTAGGAGCTAAGGGAAGGTGTCTGTAAAAAATAAATATAATCTGAATGCAAAATATAAAATTAACTAAACTAAATAACAGCTTTTAATAAAGGGGATACACATAATTCAGTTTGTTCATTTGTTACATTTTTGTTACATTTTATTGCTTTTCTAATTTCCAGAATTTCTAACAAATCGATTTTTTTACCTTTTTGTATGTTGTGCAGTACTGTTCTTTTTTGAATCTATGAAGTGATTGTGTTGTAACCAATGATCTGCAAAACCTGTATTGGCTGTATTGGTTAAAGTCACCTTCTTATGTTCAGAAATGCGATGTTTCAGAGCACGGCCACATTGTCCGATATAAATAGCATCGAATCCTGCACAGTGTATTTCATAAACATAAACTCCATTTTTCTCTAGTGTGTTTGATTTTTCTTCATTGTTGACTAGTAATGAAACAAAGATTACTACCTCTCTTACCTCTGACTGATCCTAAACCTTCCCCTACTCTTCCTTTACATTCCATAACCACTGCAAAAAAAAGTATTTCTACATGCAATTGAAATTAACACTTAATACTGTTTACTTAAGTAATTGATACTGAAAAGAAAGAAATGAACATTATTTATATTAAAATTAAACAATAGGAATTTTATAAATTGCCTAGAATGATTTTCTATACTGCTCCATCTTGGACGTGCTTGTTCTGTTGTTTTCTCTAATATTCAGAATATCATTCAAAATCTTTGGGCGTTAATGAGAAGGTCATAAGACTGTAGAAAAATGTCTTTGAAAATAACCTTAACAATAATAATTGATTTTATTGTATCAACGTCATCATCATTTAGTGATTTTGTTACAGCTGTTGCTGCTTCTCGCATCCTGCCAATCCAAATAGTCCACCTCCGTCAGGCCTCTTGCACTCATAGTGTCATTTCTTCTCCAGGAACGTCTAGGCCTTCACTTTTTTCTTCTGTTACCATCTATCTGTTGACATTGGCCTTAGAACCAATTTAACATTGTCACCTTTCCCATTTCTATTATGACTGCGCCAATCCTCGTTTCTAATTTTTATCTACATTTTTAATTCTATCAATTCTAGTTCATTTACAGCATCGTCTCCAGTAATCCACTTCTATACCTGTGACTAAGAATGATTTTCTTTTATTTATCTCTCACAATTCTGTCCTACATAAGCCTATGTATACATTCTAATCTTATTACGATTTGTACTTCTGGAACACCATAGTATGTTATCTAGTTGCCTTGTAGCTGTTTTTTACTCACCCCATTCTTTACTTTATTTCTTTATAACTACCAACAGCAGATGTCATTATTACTCCTAATACTTTAAGTTACTTGTTGCTCTTGTAACTTTTGTTCCCAAGTCTAGGTCTTGTCCCACACCAACTATAGTCAAGTACTCTGTGTTGGATGCATTTATTTCAAGGCACCATTTGATATTTTCTCTGCAAGCTTCCTAAGCATATAACTTACATTTATCTCATCCTTGTTCAGTATAGCCTGATCATCTAACACAAAGAGCCTCTTATCTCCAAACAGTATACTAAGATCACATTCCTTCCTCCATGACATCAGGGCTTCATTCAAATAGTCTTTAAACAGCATTGTTACTATACAACACCCTTGTTTTAAAACTTTACTAACAATAATATTACTGGATACTGTTTTCCCCACTTTAATACAAGCTCTCATATCTGTATATACATTAGTTGCTTAGTTGTGTTTATGTATCTACTACTTATTCTTTGAACAAACCTAATTTGTGTTGTTAATGGTGTATTATAATGTGTGGTGAGTATTTTGTTGCTACTTTCATAATTTATTATAATGTATAAATATCTTACCAAAAATGATATTTATGAACTTTTGAATAATATTGATGTGCTGAAATATTGCTGTAAAATATGTAACACTTTTGAACATGGTATATTTATATGCCTACAGTTGAACACATTAAAATATTATTAGACATACATTATGTCATATGAAAGACGACGATTTAAGCTTTCAGGCAGTGTATGTACATTGGGGATAACTAAAAAGTTGTCTTTTAGATTAGTTTAAATTTACATAAAAATGCTGAAGCCTCCTAGAAGTAGGCAGCCCTCCAAGGTGGCTAGGACTCAATGTGTTAAACTTGAGTCCCAGACGTGTTAGGAATGTGTTAACCACAGAGCACAGTACTGACAAAATGGACGGCATTTGGAAGCAAAGCAGCACGACTATATGGCAGAGGTGCCAGGAACAAACCTCAGATATATAGAGGAGATTGAGATGTAATATGTTATACTACTTTAACATAACACAAAAGTCTGCAACAAAGGTCTACTACATTGTGATGTCTTGAAGGGACAATATGGAGCGATTGTGGGAAATCGAAAACATTAACAAAGTCAAACTACTGGATTTGCCATATTGGATTAAAAATTATAAATTATTACTAATGTTTTACTGAGCCTTATAAGTATGGGTCCTGCAGGGCTTTACAGAAACCTGCAAAATCCGTGTTCATAATAGTTTTATTGTATGTACAGATTTCTTATGACAATGGATATACTAAAAAAACTAGTTTTGCTAAATTCAGATAAAAATTTATATACGAGGCGTGTCCAGAAAGTAAGGTCCAGTGAGCAATTAAATAAACACAAATGAAAGTAAAAAATGTTACTTTTGGCCAACAATATCTACATACATACATTATTTTTCAACATAGTCACCACCGACTTCTACGCACTTTTTATACCGTTGTACTGGCTTTTTTTAAACCTGCATTAAAACATCTGCTGCCAGTGACTTCAACCAATTTGTCACTCCTATCATAAGTTTGTCATCATTTTCAAAGCGCTGAGATTGCAGCCACTGCTTAAGTAAAGGAACTGGTGGTAGTCGCTTGATCCAAGGCCTGGGCTATAGGGTGGATGGTCAAAAACATCCCATCCAAATTTCCCGATAAGGTGAACAGTTGATCGAGCAGTGTGAAGGCGAACATTTTCATGCAAAAACACAATTCCAAATGACAGCATTCCACGTCTTTTGTTCTGAATGGCACGTCTAAGTTTCTTTAAAATTTTACAGTACACAGTGGCATTAATTGTGACACCATGTTCAAGAAACTCTACAAGCAGTACACTTTTTGGTCCCAGAAAACTGTATCCACCTCAAAACTGGTGCGATTTTTTATTACGGCACTCATTATAAATCATGTGTATTCAGCAAAAAACAACAGCATAACCACAACACAACAATGAACTGCAAGCGTGTGAGTTACATTACAGTACAGCGCATGCGCGTCCCCACTCTTCTATCCCACGGTGTGTAAAATAACAAAACGAACCTTAATTTCTGGACACGCTCCGTACATAATTGTTTTGATTGTTCATCTTCTTTTTTCACAGTACTAAATTAAAATAGAATATAGAAGTTTTACTTGTGAAACTTACTTGTGCCTAAGTATGTGGATGTATATATTACTTTTATTCAATGGAAATACAAGGCAGGTCGAAAACTTCCACAAATACATAAACACAATACACCACAAACTAAAATTTACACTGGAAATAGAACAAAACAATAGTATAAATTTTCTGGACCTAACAATTAACAAAACAAACAATACATACACGTATAAAATATACAGAAAACCAACCACAACTGACATGGTTATACACAACACATCAAACCATCCAACACAACATAAACATGCGGCCTTCAACCATATGCTCCATAGACTAACTAAAATACCATTAAGTAAACAGGACTATAACGATGAACTCAACACAATCAAATATATAGCAATAAAAAACGGATACAACCCTAATTTAATAAACAAACTACACAAACACATCATAAACAAAAACAACAAAACACTAAATACCAACAACACACAACAAACTAAATACATCACACTCACATACCATAACTCCAACACACACAAAATCGCCAACACATTCAGGAAACACAAGTACAAATTAGCATACAGAACAAACAATACCATCAAAAAACACATCAATGATACAAACACGGACATAGACAAATACAACAAAACAGGTGTTTACAAATTAAATTGTAATGATTGCAATAGTTTCTATATAGGCCAGACGGGAAGATCTTTTTCATCTCGTTACTCTGAACACCTAAAAGCTTTATCCAACAACAATATACATTCCGCGTTTGCCACACACATACACACAAAAAACCACAGCTACACCAACATAGATACTAATCTTGAGATATTACACTACTTACTCAAAAATCGAAAACTTAACGCAGCAGAACAATATGAAATATACAAACACTACACAACACAACCAAACAACATACTTAACGACCAATTACACTATAAATCACACACACGTTTTGGACACAATTATACATAAAACTAACAATAATTTGGATTCCCGCGCCAATCCCCTTCCTCCACACACCACCACCACTAAACCTTCCAAATAAAAACCGTTACGAGTTACTGGCCAGTCTGTCTCAAACTGCTGACGAAGGCGCACATCATGCCGAAACGCGTACCGGAAGAAAAAACAAGTAAGTTTCACAAGTGAAAGTTCTATATTCTATATTAACTCGTACATAAGTATGATTGATTGACGTTTTCATACTTAACATAATATGTCAAGTGTAACAGAATAATATACTTTCTTACTCAGAGGTTAACATAATTTTTGCACATTCATTTCTTTTTTCAGAAATGTGTTCACGTCTGGTTTCGTTAAGCGTAGAAACAATATGTGTTAATGAAGGTGGTGTAATTGACTGTAGCAAGGCAATGCGTCCTGGAACACGAGCAACAGTTAAATGTAAACCATCATATATTAAAACTTTGCCTTATCCATACAAAGAAATATTCTGCACAAACAAAGGCCTGTGGAGTAGTACATTGTTTTATTGTGAACCAGGTAAAAACCTTTTGTTTTAGAATTTCCCCAATGTGTCACTGATGAAACCAAATGAAATTGCACATATTAAATTAGAACTTGAACATTTATGTAAACACATCTGAAGATAAAATACCAATCAATCTGAAAATTCATGTGAAATGTAAAATACAATTAAAATTTACCTATGTTAGATAACATTTTTTAATTAAAATCATGAACAACACAAAAGATAATTTACCGACTGTGCTTAGAATCAGTTAACAAGTGTATTCACAATTAATTGTCATATGCCACAGTTGATCTGATCTACATAATACCGATTGAAAAAATTAGAAAATAGGTTAAACACACAAATAAATGGTTAAACACACATTATTTATAATAATCTTTGGTCGCTGTCTGAAAGTTTTGTAAACATGTTGCGAGTTTACACACATGTACACAATTCATGTATTGTTCACACTCAATATTAATTGAATTGTAATGTTACAATTTCATCTTGATTCCTCAACTTGTGAGTCAAGATGAGTCAAGTTGTAACATTTTCAAATTTGACAATGGATTTTATTTAATTTTATAATTAAATCACTACCGACTCAGAACACAAAGTTTTTTATGGGTAAAAACGTAAAAATTTTACCTTATAGCCTGAACCAGTATTTGCTTTTAAAAAGCTTCTTCAGAGGCTGGCAGCACTGTCCATCTTGTCCATGGCGACTGTATTGACTTTTGAAGGATCGATGTTGTGTGTGTGGGGTGTGATATGTTCGAATAATGCGTGTGATTTGAATTGTGTCGGTTTGTTTAGAATGTCATTTTTATGTGTTTTCGTGTGTTTGTAGGCCTATATTTCCAAATGTTCAGGAGTGTCTAGTATTCGGCCTATTGTGTGTACGTGTAGAATGTCCATGTTATGGTCGATGTTTTTGTATATGTGGTTTGCTTCAATGAGGTGGTTTGCAAAGATGGATTCGGTAGTGGAGTGTAGTGCCTTTGTGTGTTCAATGTGTCTTTGTTTGAAGCTACGTCCTGTCTGGCCTATGTAGAATTTGTTGCAATCTTAATACAATATATTTCCTTCCTACAATATTTAATTCTTAAGAACTACAATTTGTACATAGGCCAGACGGGACATAACTTCAAACAACGATACATTGAACACACAAATGCACTGCACTCCACTACCGAATCCACCTTTGCAAACCACCTCATTGAAGCAAACCACACATACAAAAACATCGATAACATTGACATTCTACATGTACACACAAAAGGCCGAAAACTATACACTCTTGAACAATTGGAAATATACAAACACACAAAAACACATAAAAACGACAACCTAAACAAACTGACAATTCAGATCACATGCATTATTCGAACATATCACACCCCACACACACAACATTGATCCTTCAAAAGTCGATACCGTTGCCAAGAACAAAATGGATATTGCTCCCAGCGGCAGCCTCTGAAGGAGCTTTTAAAAGCAAAAACTGGTTCAGGCTATAAGGTAAAACTTTTATGTTTTTACCCTTAAAAACTTTATGTTCCGAGTCGGTAGTGAATGAATTATAATTAGTTAAGTAATGGACACATCATGGACAACGAAATCCAAGATTTTAGTTAATTTACAATCAAAGCAATGCTACCGATCACTGTTTGGAACTCCTCAAACTGGTGTAACTATAAAGCAATGTGAAGTTGCTTGTAAATTGACACGTATTTCTGCACTCTTGAAAACAGTCACTGTATTCAAATGTGTGTGCTAAATGGTAAATAGTATGTTGTACATGACATGAATACATTTTGTTACGACTGAATATTCATAGCTGAAAAATGTTGGTGAAAAATTAAAAAAGAACAAGTACAAAATTTGTGTGGCTTTACAAATTCAGATGAAATAAAATTTAATACAATTAATAATTGTTCGATTTATTTATAAAATTCCATAAAATTTACCGTAAATTTAAATTTATGAAAACATAGATTTTTCTTATACTTGGGGACGTCATAAATGATAGTTGATGTAACTGTGGAGCTGTTCAAGATTGGAGAATGGATTGGAGAATTTTGTAGATAGTTTAGATGTTGTACAAAATTAAACTGAAACACCTTATAATAATTTACAATTATGCAATAAAATAAAATTTAGACACAAACACGTAATAAAAATATTAGATTCTGCTGCAGCATATTGTCAACAGACTGCTAAACTAGATATAAGTAGAAAATATAAATATTTATGTTCAAACATTTAATAAATATGCTCCTTAGTTCTCAAAACAAACATTCTAACCATTTTGTGTACTGTGGCAGTTTGTGTAACCATTTACACCTGTGGCTTTAACGACTTAAAAGTTTTTCAATTTATTTGGATAATTTAAAGCTTTCCAAGGAACTAATTTGTACAAAAGACTTAAACATATATTTTACTTTTATCGTGGAATTGATTTAATAATCTATAATTTAATTCATTGTTTAACCCATACATTTAGTTCTGAAGGTGCAAGTTTATAAAATTATAGTTACCCATTAATTATAAAACTCATAAGCACATGTGATATTATTATTTTTGTTGTAAATTTAAATGCTTAGTACAATATATTTCCTTCTTACAAAATTTAATTCTTAAGAACTACAATTTGTACATTATATGCAATAAATAAAATGTATTGTTTACTTGATTCTGTTTCAATTTTCATGTTAGAATCGAAGGTTTTGTACTAATGTCAAGAATGTATAGAGATTTTACGTTTACCTAAGCAATGGAAAATACATATTTTACAAAAATAACTTTCGGTTTTCTTTCTTAAACTTTGTTACTGAATTATAATAAATTACTGACGTAAATTATTATATAGAGGTGTGTGCATTAACGTGGCAACAGGTTTGTCAAATAATTATTTTAAAAACATATTATTTTTCTACAAATTTTTCTTGAGTTTTTAAATACTTTTCTATAAGCCGTGTTTATATTTGAAATGTCAATACAATATATAATTAAACTGTTATATGTGGTCATTCATGTTTTAGGTTTTTAAGACATTTTTGTGTAATTTGCAGCTTGTGGAAAAAGAAACTGGAAAGGTGTAAATACGCCTCTAATTGCACATGGTTCTGCTGCAAAACATGGTGAATTTCCATGGCACGTGGGTCTTTATACGAAAAATGCTTCTAATCAGTGGGCACAATCATGTGGAGGAAGTCTTATTTCACCCCACATTGTTTTAACAGGTTTGGATAAGTTTTTTGTATAAGTAGTAAGGTGTCTATAAACTGTGTGTTAGATAATTGATTTAAAATGCAAAATTGTAATACTGTGCTTTACACACCTTAAATTAACTTGTTATTTTAACAGTTTTGTTTATGTTTATGGAAAACGTCATTTATATATTTGCAATTGTAAATTTTCTATAAAATAACAAGGAATTTTTATCAATTTCAGCTGCCCATTGCGTCTTCTCAGAACAAATAAGAAAGCTAGCACCTCCAGAGGCATTTAAAGTGGGGCTTGGAAAATATTACAGAGAGTTGAATCATGATGAACTATATGCTGTACAAGCAGATGTAAGAATTCTGCGTTTTACATCAATTTACATTGAAATTACTTTTGTAGATTTTAAAGTAAGGTATAGATTATATAATGCGCGCTCGCACACACACACACACACACACACACACACACACACACACACACACACACACACACACACACACACACGTGAGCACACGCATGCACAATTATAACCATAAATTAAACACTCAAAGGTGAACCATAAATTGGATAATAAAAAATGTACCGGTAATTGGTTTGTTAACTTCTAGTAACGAAACGTTTGACCAACATGTAGACATAGTTTTAAAACGTTTGTGTCAACTTTTTAACACGTTTTAACACTGTCGAGGTTCAAAATATTTGGTCAATATCTGAATCTGTATTATGAGCAATACAGAAATCAATACACTATGTTGAATTTTAATATTTATAGGATATCTTAATTATTCTTAGCAATATAAAAATAATATTGTAATGTGTAACAGTGATTATTTTTTGTATAATATATTCAAACCTATTCACATGGAAATGTGTAACATTTGTATATGTCTGTGAGACATCAGTCGTGATGATGAGAATAAATTTTATCAAAATCTCAACCAAATGTGTATAACTAAGTCCAGTTAATAACTGAATGTCACAAAACCGATCATCATTGGTTGATAGACAGTTATTACTAAACCAAGGACAACTTCCAGTGTCAAGCAACCAATAGCCCACTCTGTATAAGTTGGTAAAACTAATTCACTTTTTTTTAAAGATTTTAATAAGGACAATTTTTTCTGCTTCAGGTCCGTGAAATATTAATTCCGACTAGGTACTATGGACAGTCAACTAGTTACACACAGGATATAGCACTTCTTGATCTTACAAAGAGTGTACAGTTGCATGCAGGTATTATGCCTGTGTGTGTTGACTGGCAACGGATTTTCACAATAACACCTGGCATGCTAGGAACGGTAATAGTAATCAATGAATAACTTTTAATATGTATATAAAACTATATGCATAATGATAGATATTCTTACTCTGCATACACTATAAATATAGATTTAGATTTATTTATGGATTTTTCCGGTGAAGGGGGTTTTGTGAGGATCGGTCAAAAAATATAACACAAATTTGAACTTATTTGTGTCGACGTTTCAACAATGTTTACTGTCATCATCAAGACCTGTGTATGAATACAAAAGAAATGTCAAACACTACAGAATAATTATTTGAGTGAATATGTGTGTGTGGGTGTGTGTGTGTGTGTGTGTGTGTGTGTGTGCGTGTACTGTATATGTGAGTATCCTTGTATATGTGAAGGAGTTGAGATAGTTTGTTTTACATCATCAAATGTTGTTTTTAAAGATAATGAGAAAATTATAATATCACAGAGCTTAATTTATACAATATTACAGTTTAAGTTGCTCATAATGTAACGGTGTTTGTAATTAATTAAAATATTGGTATGGAGAACCATTCATGACTTCCATGTTCTAAGATGTATAATTAAAATCATTTTCGAAATGAAATATTTCCATAGAAACTACTTCTTTCTACTTACTGCTTCAGCCTTAACCACAGTACTGTGTTTCTACTAATAATTTTATACGAACCACTATGTTACCTTTGGTATTGACGAGCGCTTTCGGCAGTTAAGCCATCTTCAGGTCATTTACCAAAGACCTGGTAAATGAAGACAACGACTGGTAAATGGCAGTACGACAGTACTGTGGCCACTAACGTATACCACCTCACGTTATCGCACTCGATTTTCACTGATGATGGAAGTCGATGGCATTGCCGAAACATCTCGTTTTGCAGAAAACATTGGTCTACGGCCAAACAGGCCGGGATGGAATTTTAACAACAAATTACTTCTTTGTTGCCGATAACGTAGTACATATATAAAAAATTATCCCCTCCCCCTTCAAATATAATTTTCATTTATAGAAAATTACCCCCACCCCGTTCAACTAGCCTCTTCATTTATAGATATTTCATCTACGTTTCTACAGTGGATTATTAAGATCTTCTTATCAGGATACTTTATTTATCAAAATTAAGTACTTTACTCTTGTTACAACAAAAATGTTTCAGGTAAACTGCCCTTTCCCCGCCGTAACCGATCTTCACCAAAATCAATAGGCCTTGAGTCTTCTACAACTCAGGCACATATGTAAAAAATTATTTGAATTTGTTTGAATTTACGGCAGTTATCGTTCGTCATGAAAATATTTCTCTTGTTACAACATAAAATGTTGCAGGTAAACTACCCCTTCCCTTAACCGATCTTCACCAAAATCAACAGACCTTGAGTTCTCTACAATGTAGGGATGTATGCAAAACATTATTTGATTATGTTTGAATTTACGGCAGTTATCGTTCGTCATAGAAAAAAATTACCATTGTTAAAACATAAAACGTTGCAGGTAAACTACCCCTTTCCCTTAACCGATCTTCACTAAAAACAACAGGTCTTGAGAACTCTAAAATTCAGAGCTATATGCGAAACATTATTTGATTCTGTTTGAATTTGCGGGTGTTATCGTTTGCCATACAAAAAATTACCCTTGATAAAAAAACGTTGCAGGTAAACTACCCCTTTCCCTTAACCGATCTTCACCAAAATCAACAGGCCTTGAGTGCCCTACAATGTAGGGATGCATGCAAAACATTATGTGATTCTGTTTGAATGTGTGGCAGTTATCGTTCGTCATAGAAACAATTACTCTTGTTAAAGCATAAAATGTGGCTAGTAAACTACCCCTTTCCCTTAATCGATCTTCACCAAAATCAATAGGCCTTCAATCCTTTATAATTCCAGAATTTATGCAAAAAAATATTTGATTCTGTTTAAATGTGTGGCAGTTATCGTTCGTCATAGAAAAAATTACCGTTGTTAAAACATAAAATGTTGCTGGTAAACTACCCCTTTCCCTTAACCAATCTTCACTAAAATCAACAGACCTTGAGTACTTAATAATTCAGGAACGTATGCAAAAAAGTATTTGATTCTCTTTGAATATGCGGCAGTTATCATTTCCCATAGAAAAAAATTACCCTTGTTAAAACATAAAACGTTGCGGGTAAACTACCCCTTTTCCTTAACCAATCTTCACTAAAAACAAAAAGTCTTGAGACATCTATAATTGAGGGCTGTATGCGAAACATTATATGATTCTGTTTGAATTTGCAGCTGTTATTGTTTGCCATAGAAGAAAATTACCCTTGATAAAAAAATGTTGCTGGTAAACTACCCCTTTCCCTTAACCGATCTTCACCAAAAACAATAGGTTTTGAGTACTCTACAATTCATGGGTGTATGCAAAACATTATTTGATTCTGTTTGAATTTGCGGCTGTTATTGTTTGCCATAGAAAAATAATCTATAGACACACAGACAGACACTTTTCGAAAAATGACTTTTTTTCATGTTTTAAGGGTAGTACAATCAGAATCTGCAATTATCTCGAACACGATTTTTTTTGCCATCACCATACTTCCATTTCCTTATGGAACATGGAAGTAAAAAGCAGTAATCAACAATTAAATATTAGAATTGGTACAGAAAACGTTTATACATATACATTTATACAATCGCTTTGTCATTATGACAACATTGAAAGATTTTAGTATTTAATTGAATCAAACTATATTAATGTGAGTAACGCCCAATCCTCTCAGATAGGTCTTTAGTTGTTATACTGTAATCAATACCAAGAAAACTGTGATGAATATGAACATTTCATGAGCAAAATGGAATTCAGATAAACTTTACAATTTCAGTAATTTACTGTGCTTGTGTGTTTTAGCTGTAATTAATTAATAAGTGTTCTTGTAATTTGTTTACTTATATTACATTAAAATTACCCTTTGCCATCTTGACTGCAATTAGCAAAATTTGTCGGACATTCCAAATTGGGCAAAGGCTTTTCTTAGAGTGAATACAGTTGAATTATATACTGGTACTCCTTACTCTGTCTACCAAACCAGGTTTTTCTTTTAACATGAAGTATTTCCTATACCCACTCTACTCATGTTAAACAGAGGTAGTTCTCAAAATTACACATTCTCTTCTTAATACTGATTTCACAAAACCTTTTATTAATAATAAACATGGTGGAATGTTTCAGGTGGCCGGCTGGGGTAGAACAGAACACAGAAAACCCAGTGACGTCCTGTTGTTTGTTGACTTGCCATATGTAGATTACTCCCACTGTATTAATCAAGTACCACAAGTATTTCAGCATTATGTAACATCTGATAAATTTTGTGGTGGTTTTAAAAATGGTAAGGTGTCAACTTAGTTCAAATTTCTATGTGTAATTCTCATACATAAAGAGTACATATTTGTTTTTACAAAACACAGTTGATATTTCAATGGACATTTTTCTTATAGGTACTGGTGCTGAACTAGGAGATAGTGGAGGAGGCTTGACATTTTCTCAGAATGATTTGTACTATGTGTATGGAATTGTCAGTACTAAAGTAACGAACACCAGCTCATTTATAACTTTTACAAACATCACTAATGAGGAAATATTCACCTGGCTTACTTCTTCTAAGAACAGATTTGATAATGCAACTTTAGAATTAAGTGACACTTAATTTCATTTAATTGTTATTAGCATCCGAATTCATTTAAAAATGAATATACACTATCTAATGAAAACGTTTTGTATATATATTGCAGAATAAATTTATTTCCCTTCATTTTGTTCTATGACTTGCTCAAAACCCAAACGTTTTAAAACAAAATAACAGCTATTACCTTAAGTCACATAAAAACACACCTCCATCAATGATTTGTATAAAAAGAAACAAACAAAAAATTTATACAATTTCATATACAGAAAGCTCAGTTAACAATTTAATGTAAAATGTGATTCTTACAGGAGTAAAAGTGGAGGGTAAACAAATGATATACCAGCCTTTTGTTGTTCCAACCAAGTGTTAATTGAGACGATTCAGTAACTGCGGTAAGGCAGACCTTGTAACTATTGTTACAGCTGTGGTACAAAACCGCGCATTGTTTGGTTTCTTTCTTGTTTACTGTTTTATCAGAAATGTAAGTTATATATGTCATATATGAAATCAAAGAGAAAATTCTATAGAACACAACAGTATGTATACATATCATGGCAGTAAACACTTTCCTGAGTTTCATACGTAGTCTGATATTTATTCAAAGTCAAAGCAAAACTTAAACGAACATACATACATACAAGGAAGTTCTTCCTCCTCAATTTAAGAGGCTAATCATGTGTAAAATAGCACCGGTATATCATAACTAAAATAAGGCCCGGCTCCAGGCAGGGGCGAACCGTGCCACCGCAAAGGGCGGCAAATTTTAAAGGGTGGCAGATTCCGGGATGTTAAGTTTTGAATTGGGGGAAAAAATAAAATTACGACTGTCGAGACTAAAATTTATTCAAGAGTATGTGTTCGTGCCAAATGTTGGTGTCACTCTAAGAATTTTGCTAACATTACCTGTGACAGTGGCAAGCAAAGATTGAATACGTGTGACAGCGAGAAAGGACTTTTTCGAGGCTCAAACTTATTAAAACTTATCTCAAATCGAGTATGTCCGAGACTCGCCTGAGTGGTCTGGCGACTATATTATAACAACACAAATTAACAATTTAAATGTAATTTAAGAAGATGATACGTTATTTAAGTTTAAAATTGTTCCATAATTTATTTATTAAACAAAATCTTTCATATCGCATGTTAAACATTGACTCATTATTATATCGTATGTAGAAATTTTTCATACATAACTTATTGCTAACAAATTACATACACAAGTTATACGCAAATCTTATTATCTAATTTTAATTACTTTAAAATTTATTTATTTTGCTCTCGGCTTACTCAGTGTGTGCTCATCTTTTTGCAATTGCTGATTCATTACCTTCAAAACTGAATTTACTTCTATTCAAATTTCTTTTATATTACTTTGTTTTAACTTTCTACTGCATATGCATTCTCCTTTATCATCAAAGACTTTACTAATTACGTTAATTCAAAATTTAAATGTTTCCCTTATCATTTAAGAAATATTATCCTAATATTTATTTTGCTTTTACATTTATGTATAATTTATTTATTTTAATACTGGTTGAATGTCTTTCATTCCAACTTTAATTAGTGTCTTTCAAATGTCTATAATTACAATGGTTTTTTATCACCTCATTTGACGTGGTTATTCACCTGTACGTCCTCCTTCTGGTCCTCTGGTCATGTTCTCCGTGTCCTTCTGGTCCTCTGGTTATGTTCTCCTTGTCCTTCTGGTCCTCTGGTTGTCCTCCGTGTCCTTCTGGTCCTCTGGTCGTGTTCTCCGTGTCCTTCTGGTCCTCTGGTCGTGTTCTCCATGTCCTTCTGGTCCTCTGGTCGTGTTCCACTGCATGTGCTGATTAATAGTCGTCTCGTCTCAAGTCATATGCTGCCGGTGTGTCCATAGAGCTCATCATATGTATTCTGCGGCTCTGGTTGGACATCTAGTTTGTCCTGTGACTCTCACTGTAGATGTGAATTGGCATCGTCGACTGACATAGCCTCCTGCGGCAATGGTTGAATCGAGAAGAAGAAACTTTATTAGCGCGACCTGGTATTTATAGTCAGTTCGTGCAAAAATTCCTGTCTGAACAATATTTGACCTGTCAGATTCTGTCGAGCGTCACTTTCCCCACTCTGGTTCAAGTCACACTTTTCGCCTATTTTCACGAATTACGAAGTTTGTTTCACATCACTCGATACTCAATCGATCACTAATTTTTATGTGATTACTATACGTAAATTGCACTTGTTTATGGTACTCACAAAAAGAGTTATTCATTTTTACGTATAGTAATTGCACTTTTCGTCACATCTGTACGGTTTTTTTAACAATTTATTTACCTATAATTTCTATACACTTTGGTGTCTTTTGTTTTATCCTATCGTACATAGTTTTCTTATAATTAAAATATACATACAACTTTTTTACTTGAAAAGGGTTGGTTACATTTCAAGAACGGACAGGTTTCTGACACACCAACAAAATACGCGCGGACACAACGCTAGCAACAGGTGTGTCGAAAATGCATGTCCATGCATGAATTCTGCGCTCTCTATTTTCACTACGATCCAGCTCTCATGTTTAATCATGTGTAATCTGAATCATGTTTATTAATTTATATTTATTTTTATTATTTATTTCATTTATTTTGGCAATTCACAGTACCGTTAATGTTTGTACTGTTGCATTATTTCCCTGCTTGGTGAAAAAAAAAATTTTTAATACCAAATTAAAATTTTTTTTTTCTCTCTGCCTTTTTATTAGACAAATAATATGTATTGTTTTTATTTATCGACATATTTATTTATTTTATGTGCGACTAATAATGAGTCTTCGATTTTTCAATTTTACCCTTATTTGGAGGTTTTCTGAGCAATATTTCCCCTCCCTCGTAGGTAGAGTCGCTGTGGTGTTTCGGTACATCCGCTTTAATCGTTGTTCCACTTACTCGTTCTAGTGACCCAGTTATTTATGAATGGAATTTTCTCAAAGAGCTAGCATGGTATTTACCCATTTCTTTTTTTCTCACACCGTCATACACTATGAATGTCTGTTTACCAACTTGTCGTACTAGTGTATATGGTCCATCATACAACCTGAAAAATTTCTTAGCTGTATTGTCAACTCTTTTTCCTACTGGATTAGTCCTTAATAATACATCTTCTCCCACTTTGAATTGTTGTTGTTTGTGTGTTTTGTTAAATCTCTCCACTCTCTTGCTACCTCTTTCTATTATCCGTCGCTTTGCGTACTCAATTTTCACACTTACTGATACAGGTACATTCTGGTTGTCGGGTTTGTTTATGTACTTCGTCCAAAATTTGTTAGGCTTTTTATCTTCTTCTAATTCTATTGGAGTATATAACTGGTTGCTTCACTGTAGTTCTCGTTGATGGCTTTCCCGAGAAATGGTAAATATTCTGCCCATTTATTATGCTGATTGTGGCAGTATATCCTTAAATATTTACCTAGTTCCTTGTTAACCCTTTCTGCAAGGTTTCCTTGAGGATGTCTCATGGATGTGAGTATAGGTTGTATTCCATTTTTTCTCAAAGTTCTCTCCCATTTCTCACTCTGGAATTGTACACCCTGATCACTAAACACCTTTTTCATCTTGCCAAATGCTGGAATATATTTCTGCAGTAGTATCTTTAGAACAACCTTCGTTGTGGGTCGCATAATTGGGTACAGTCGGACTGCCTTGGAAAACACATCGATACATACCAATATGTGTTTCACTCCTCGACTTGATCGTGGTAGTGGTCCCAGGAAATCCACTGCAATTAGTTCTCCATTATTTTCTTTCTGGATGCTCTGCATTTCTACGTATGTGTGTAAATTCGGTCCTTTCGCCGTTTGACACTCATAGCATTTCTTCAGCTCTTTCTTGATTTTACGAAACATATTATTAATAGTAAAATCCTCTCGCAGACTCAGGTAGCATTTCAGAGCAGCAGCATGCGCTAAGCTCTCGTGTGCTGGTTGGATTAACTTCTGCAACATTTCGTTAGTCAGTACTATCTTCCAGTCTTGTCTTACTAAATTGAAAAGAATTCCATGCAGTACCTTATAGTGATCCGGTAGCTGTTCTTGATCTTTCATCTCCCTTATGGTACCGTCCAAACTTTGTTGTAGCGATAAATTTTTTAGCATTTGTTTTACCTCATCGTTCGCTTTAAATTTAATTGATAGCAATTGTACTTCTTTATTCTCGTTCTCGTAGACTTCTTCACATTCCTCTGTGATGTATCGACTTAATGTATCAGCTACAATATTGTCTTTACCTTTACAATATTTAATGGTGAACGAATATTCACCGATGGCTAGAATCCACTTTAATAATCGGGCATTTGTTACTTTGGATTTCAATAGAAAGGATAATGCTTGATGGTCGGTGTGTATCTTGAAGTGAGTACCGTAAATATACTATCTGAATTGTTTCAGAGCGTATAGTATTGTGTATTGTATTGTATTGTGTTTCTTTTTCTGATGTGGAGTAGTGTCTTTCTACTCATTTGAAGACTCTACTGGCGTATGCGATGACTCGGTGCTCTCCCGTAGTATCCTGTTGATACAGTACACTCCCTACAGCGTAGTCACTGGCATCAGAGTAGATTACGAATTTTCTTTCACTTTGAGGATGATGTAACATAATATTTTCCATGAATAATGATTCACTTGATTAAAGGCATCTTGGTGTTTCTTCTCCCATTTCCACCTTTTCTTGGTGTTTCTGTCCTTTCTTCGTCAGCTCCAGTAACGGTTGCGTATTCTTCGCATACAATGGTGAAAATCTTCTGTAGTACCCCGTTAGTCATAAGAATGCTCTTAACCCTTTGAGATTTCTGGGTATAGGAAAGTTAGTTATGCTGGATATTTTTGTAGGATCGGGTTGAATACCAGCGGAAGAAATAATATGACCTAGGAATTGAATAGAGGATTTGATAAATTCACATTTGTCTAGGTTAAGGGATATATTCGCTTGCCTAAACTTATGGAATATCGTGCTTAGTTGTTCTATTTGTTCGTCTAGTGTTTTAGATACTACTAGAATATCGTCTACGAATACTATGGTGTACGGTTCCATCTCAGATCCTAATGCTCTTTCCAGCCACTTTACTATTGCAGCTAAACTCGTGCTTAGTCCGAAGGGTACCACCCTGTGATGGTAGCATTTATTTTTATACAGGAAGGCTGTGTACTTTCTGTCCTCTTTACGAATTGGAATCTGCCAGAAACTTGAGCATAAATCCAGATCGTCAGATACTGCGCTCCTTCAAATTTGGAAAATAACTCGTCCGCAGTAGGCGCACAGTCATACTCTTTTAATACAATGTTGTTCAGCTCCCTCATGTCAAGGCATATACGTATCTCACCACTCTTCTTCTTCACCACCAATAGAGGATTCAGGAAGTTGCTGTTCGATCGCTCTATGACTCCATTTTCTATCATGCGACGAATTTCCAGTTCAACCTCTTCCTCATACCACATTGGGATAGGATACGTTCTCCTGAAGGCTTTCGTAGGGTCTGACACAACTATAGAGTGCTCGTATACTGTTGTCTGCGTCGGTACTTCACTAAATACTTCACTGTACTCTTCTATTAATGCGTCCAGTTTCTCTTCTTCCTGTGTTGTCATCCCTTCATCTGCTGCATTCATATGTCGAGTTGGACCATAATGTATTGGTGGTTTGGACAAAACAATAGGTGTTTCACTTACCTTAGATTACTCATTATCTTCATTCATATTTATCTCATAATGAGTGCCTTTATAATTACACTCTATCTTATTCTTATTAATATTGTTACAACACAAAAAGCCGCCCCACTACTAGAGAAAAAATTATAATGAATTAACTATATTAAACTAAGGAAAATAAAATGACTATGACGAGACAAATGACTATGACCCAACCCAAGTGATTGACCCAATAAAGAAAATAAAATGAGAAGGTATAAACTCAAATAATGATGAAAAAGACACAAACAAACAATAAAGAAAATAAATGAGAAGGTATAAACGCAAATAATGGTGAAAAAGACACAAACAAATAATAAATGTAAATAAAATGTATTAAAATTAAATTAAATAATCTCAGGTAAAGTACACTAACCAGAGTAATAGATATTATATGTTATTAATAACTCTATGATGATAAGTAAATTAAAACATAAAAATTGTCAACAGACTAACTTTCAATAATTGTGTATAAAACAATAAAAAACCCAGAAGTGAGAGATAGGTAGGAAGTGAAAGTGATTAACAGTGTAAGTGTTAGAAGTGAGTAAAAGAAATCAATATTAGGGAATAACCACTATTAACACTAAAGTACAGTACAAAAGGTACAAAGTGCCAGTGTAACCCAAAATAAATATAGAACACTACATATAGGTAAATACACCAAAACCAGTGATTAACACTATAGTTTAAGGGTGAAAGGTACCAAAAAATAAGAATAACCAGAATATTGTTATTATGGTTATAATTGATAGTAGATTAGTAATACAGTTGTATTCAGGATAAAAATCCCGTAACGATATTAAGGATGTTATTGTTACAATGTTTAAAAAGTAAAAAAAATATATAGTAAATGTTAATTAAGAATAAACTAAATAATATGAGTGCAAAATACATAAAACATCCTATGTTAATACAAATGTTCAAAGGAATGATTAGCAAGATAGAATAAATGGTGTTATAATGTTATTCACCAAGATAGTTATTTGTTCAATTAAGTTTATAAGAAGGAATAGGCTGGAAAAAGTAAACAGCCCATAAACCTAATTTTTGCGTTATGTTTTATAGTAATATTAAATGATAAACAAGTTATAAGAAATGGCAATAGATGTGAGTAAGGAGATAAAATTTTACAAACATAATAATAATCATTAGAGTAAAGACAGAAAAGAAATAAGAGAATAACAGACAAGCAATGATTTTGGTAAAGTAATAAGAGCATTCAATTATTGTAAAACAGCCCAAATTAATTCAAAATGTAAACAAGTCATAAGTGACACCAAGCAAAACATATGTAAATGAAAAATAGTCTTTAATTTGTGTAAAACAATAAGATATAGCCAATTACTTGCTTAGACCTATAAAATGCCTAACTGTATAAATCCAAAATAAACAAATTGTAAGAAATTAACTATTGTATTAGAAAATTCAGGGCAAGTAACTCATTAAGTACAATTAGTGAACCATATTAAGATGTCAGAGTTAGATTAAAAACATAAAATAAAAAAGAAATGTAATAACATAATATTAACATTTTTGTCAAAACTTTAATACATGAACAAACCCAGCTTTGTGGGATGTCAAAATGATCTTTGAAAGAAAATATAAACATTTGTGATAATATCTAATACATAGATAAGAAGACAGAAGAATAATAGCCATCAGAAAATATTTATTCATTTTGAATTAAAATTCAAATATTATAACAATAGACATAAATATAATCAACCAATGAGAGTATAGACAGTTGCCATAACAACGGAACGGTATTTAATTTAATTCCGTTATAAAACATTAGTCCATTATTGAAGCTAAAGACATACAGAAGCCACACCATAATCGACTCAATTTTCAATTAATATAACAGTAAATACTTCAAAATAACAAGATGAGGATGCAAGAAGACTAATGAAGAATTAGTCAAACCAACAGAGATAATAGACCAGATTTTGATATTCAAAATTAATTATTTAATCCAAATTATTTGAAAAAAGAAGCCAGATGTAAACCAAATTATAAATGATGGAAGATTGATGATCGTATAGACCCATCTAAGAACTAAGTGACTCTTCACCAGAATTCAACAAGATTTGTTAAGTATATCTGAAATACCCGAATTTACGAAATAAATTCTAATTAACTTTTCTCACAACAAAAATAACTCTCACTCCGAACTGATAACTAAATTTATTTCAAGGATTAATTGAGAATAAAAACTAAACTTGAATGTAAACATAAAATAACCTGTGTACAAATTGCGAATTATTAACACACACTTTTTAACACTTAAAAAACGAATTGTATTTAACTTTAATAGTATAAAGTACTATTGATGTAAGGTAGTGTACTTTATTACCATCTTATTAATATTTTTTCGTAATCAAAAGAACTCAATGATTAAATGAACAGTAGAAAATAAACATTGACGACAATTTAGAATCGTTTCAATCAACTTAGCCAACCTGAGAATATTGTCTATTTATTGCCGGAGCAACATTATTTAATAACAGTATATAATTTTGTATTTAACTGAATAACTATTAACTATTTCACGTTAATAAACTAATACTGAGTAGTAATAACCGTCCTTTATTTCATTATAAATTGTATTATAAAGTTTGTGTACTTTACCGACGAGCGAAATTGTCTGCCAGCGTCAGACGTCGGCAGCACGACGAACTACAAGCGAGATTCAAATGCCCGCCAGTTGCGAGGGTAATTTGAATTAGTCAACACCGCATAGAACGACCGCTCAGTTTCACATTTTTAATTGTTTACATAAACAATTTGGCGCCACCCGGGAAATAAATTTACTTATTGAAGGACAGGTAAGGATTACACTCGTGAGATATTGGTACTGGTAATTCGTGAGTTCGCAACGGACATTGCCAGCGTGAAAAGTTAAATAAAAGTACGACTGTTATTTTTAAACATAAAGTAACGACTACAACGTGTGGGGCTAACACACGATAAACGTACACTTAAAGGGTACATACAGAATATATCGTTACAAATTGACGTCCACAACGTGTGGCTTTAAGAGAGGCGGACGACAATCGTTACAATATTTATCTTAGCATCTAGCACATTCAACAAATCAATTCCTACAATACCATCGTATATGAATTTATTCATAATAATCATGGGGTATGTTATTTCTAACTCTTTATATGTCATAGTTACATACGCTTGTTGTCTAACTCTTTCTCTTTTGGTAATGTTCATATTATTTATGGGTAACATCACCGTATTTTAAAAATATTTCTTATTTCGCTGTACCCATGCAGAATTTAAAACTGACACTGACTACCTGTGTCTACTAACATTTTTATATCACAATTATTAATTCGAACATTGAAAATGGGACATTGTGTTTGTTTCTCACCTTGCTCTACATCCTGGTCAGTGCGTAGTAGCTCGTCACGTATATCGCTAGGTAAATATTGTTTATTGTAAAGCGCTGTTTCCGTCCGCTCTGTCATTGCATAGATGTTGACGGCTTATTGTTCGCTTCCATTGTTCCTCGCTGTGCTGCATTGTTCCCGCTTCCTTTCATTGCACTTACGATTTTGTCGTATGGTTTTGCAAATTTTGTATGTGACGCGGGCCCACTATGCCTTCTCTCGTAGATATTACGCTCTCGCCGTTCAGTTCCTCTGCGCTTCTCTTGAGTTCTCTCACCAGATTTTGTTACAGTCGCCTGGCTTATATTATCATTAGAGCGGTTGTGAGTGCTGTGCAGCTGTGGTTTATAATTATTATAGGTATAATTACCATGTGGTTGAATATAGTGTTTTGTATTACTACCTTGCGTGATATTTTCTGATTGTGTGACTAGTATTAAAAATTCTTCAACTGTTTTAATACCTTGGGTATATACAGCTAATTGGATCTCTCTCGGAAAATGGTAAGACAACTTGGAGATTATTTCGTATTCTGAAAATTTTAGGTTTAAAGTGTTCACCCTTTCTATCTGAGCTATTGTATACTGTTCAATGCTTGTACGACCATGCATATTGAATTTACCATATTCAAGATGATCGCGTACTTGACGTTGTATATGTATGTTCCAGTATCTGTTTTCAAAAGCATCGCGGAATTGTCGATACGTAGTAATGTTATCACGAATTATATAACACCATTGGCTTGCAGAATCTTTAAAATGTCGAGTAACGAAGTCGATCTTCTCATTATCGTCTATCGCACTACCTACCTTCTCCATCTATTTCTCAATATATTCCGCCAAAAATTCCATGCTGTTTTCCCACTTGTTACCTGCAAATGTTATCTTATTTCTTTCTTCTAATGGTGCTGGAAACATCATCGTCTGCGTCGGTCGTCTGCGAAGTTCTTCCTTAAGTTGCTTCATTTCATTCTGGACTTCTTCCTTCATATGGGATACCTCTCCAGAACAGTCTTTTGCAGTCTTGGATGTCTCATCTATTTTGTCTTCTATAATTGTGGTACAGATTTCTATTTCAATTGTTTTGCTAGTGGTCGCTTGTAATATCTCAATGACCGTCTGTATCTTATTATCTTGTTCGTGATTTATTACCCTTAATTTTTCATCTAAACTATCATTTATTTGCTTCTGAACATCTTTCAAATCATTTCTCCATTCAAGACATAATTCTTTTTGTTTATTTTTTAATCTAATAGCTTGTTCGTGTAGGACTCTCCTAAACTTCTCATCTAACTCACTTATGCGCGTATCTGTGTCATTAATTTTATCAGATAACTGCATCGTGCTATCGGTAATTTCTTGTTTTAATTCGCTAAGTGTATTATTTAAATCTTCTTATAAATCCTCTGTTTGCTTATTTATATTTTTATTTAATTCGTCCTTCAGCTGGACATTGTCTTGTCTTAGCTCATTTAAATTTGCTGTTAGATTTTCTGTTTGTTCTTTAAGTTTAGCATTTATATTTTCTGTCTGTGTTGTGCTTATTTCATATACCCAGGCACGCATCATGGTTTGAAGTGCTTCTATGTTCAGGCTTTCTGGTGCTGCCATGTCGAATTAATTTGTATTGATTTATTATGTTTTAGAATATTATTATTATGGAACCGAAGTACTAATTTTATTTATTTATTTATTATTATTAATTTTCTTATTACAATTACACCTTTACAATGATATTATTCCGTTGAGCGCCAGTTGTGTCTTAATACACAACAATTAATATAACATACAGTTAACATTTAATATAAATAATTATTACATATAATATATGTTTCATTTAACAAACCTTTATTTTTAGAGCAATTATTTAGCTACCGGTACCTAAAAAAATTTACATATTCAAATGGTCGGGATCATGCCACACGTACTTGGGCGACAATTTTTATAACATTACACACATTACCATTTTAAATGTATTTTAAATTGTGTAGCCCCACGCTTTTGGGAGACAATTTATACAACTGTATATCTTTGTGTATATAGGTTGCAAATACTAATTTATTTGTGTTTGAGGAGCCCCACGTTCTTGGGACGTCAAAATTGTATAACACTACAAATTGGTATCTATTTAATGTAATTTAAATATGTGTGTTATCTAACATAACAAATTCAATTTAATTTATTGAATTGATTTCATGGGTGTAAGAATAATAAGAAGTAATAAGAAGATGATACGGTATTTAAGTTTAAAATTGTTCCATAATTTATTTATTAAACAAAATCTTTTATATCGCATATTAAACATTGACTCATTATCATATTATATCGTTTGTACGAAGTTTTCGTACATAACTTATTGCTAACTAATTACATACACAAGTTTTACACAAATCTTATTATCTAATTTTAATTACTTTAAAATATTTATTTTGCTCTCGGCTTACTCATTGTGTGCTCATATTTTTACAATTGCTGGTTCATTAGCTTCAAAACTGGATTTACTTCTATTCAAATTTCTTTTATATTACTTTGTTTTAACTTTCTACTGCATACGCATTCTCCTTTATCATCAAAGACTTTACTAATTACGTTTTCAAAATTTAAATGTTTCTCTTATCATTTACGTTACTAATTACTAAATTTGACACAAGAAATATTATTCTAGTCTTTATTCTGCTTTTACATTTATGTATAATTTATTTATTTTAATACTGGTTGAACGTCTTTCATTCCAACTTTAATTAGTGTCTTTGAGTAGGGGAGAAATGTAAGTTTGAGACCACTTGTCACGTGACAATCTAACCTAACTCCACCCACATCATTTGACCCTACCCTCACCCCACCCATGTCTAACCTAACTCCACCCACATCATTTGAACCTACCCCCACCCCTCCGATGTCTAACCTAACTCCACCCACATCATTTGAACCTACCCTCACCCCACCAATGTCCGTTAACCTCATCTATGTCGATTGGTTCTAACCCAACCACCACTCATGTGGGTTGAACGGAACGCAACCCCACTCACGTTGGGTTGAACGCAACCTCATCCATCTCGATTGGCTCTAACCCCACCAACGTCAGTTGACCATACCCTCTACCCACCCATGTCGGTTGATCGTGTGTAGTGAGGGAAATACAAATTCCCACACAATTTTCCGACGCCATATGTAATTTTCCACACTTTCACTATCGCGCCAATCAAAAATTTAAATGTTGTGGCCACTGCCCTCATGATTTTATGTCTAGCTGCTCCGTCTTGTTTTGTTGAGGTTATAACGATCACAGGCACCTGGATATTAAACTCGACTGCAACAGCAATCTTGATTCCGTTCCTACCTTGTGTGTGTGTGTGTGTGTGTGTGTGTGTGTGCGCGTGTGCGTGTGCGCGTGTGTGTGTGTGTGTGTGAAGTTAACATGATTGTACGTCATGGCTTAGACAAAATATAGACGTAAAGAAACAATTTGATTCGTGAAGAGAAGAAAATGTACCTAAATGTCTTTACACGAATGCCTCTGTGTGTTTAACACTTTGAGTAAATGTTTATTAGTTCAGAAGTCGTATATGGTAATGTTTCACAGTTGAGGCCAATCTACATACGTAGGCGTGAATCCGCTATAATTTGGGCTTTACACTAGTCTAACTGAAAATTATTAACCATAGCGTAGTTTTCTTGTAGTACACCGTTTGAAGTCAGCCTTTAGTAACATCTTCGGAGACGATGAGGCGACAATTGATAGTTTCAGTATCCGATAAAAATGATACACATGTGCATTTGATTTTCTGTTTCGTAAGCAGAGAGAGTGAGTATTACTAAGTGTGATGGTGAATGAATTCTGAGCGTATTCATATGTGGACAGACTGACACTCTACGTTTTGTATGAAATGCTAAGGATGTTTACATGTATGTTAAGAGAATGTAACAGATACTTTAGTGTCTGGCATCCAATCCAACGTAAAGTAATTTTGCATTGATTACCTCCTTTCTTAATGTTTATTATCGAGAGCGCACTACGAGCATTCAGAGTGTGAGACGTACATGTTCGTTTTAAGAATCTAATACTTACATTGTAAAATTGGGTATATTTCCATTAGCGAAAATAGTGGTAGAAAGTGTAGCACAGACGTAGTAGCCCCCGGCGTTCCAATCAATGTCTGCTTTTGGCAAACACTCTTGTTAAATATCCAAAAGTGGAACACGGATGCCGGAATTAGGGTAAATATTTATATATATTAAATAAACAAGTGAGTACTCCCTTTCACTCGATAAGTCTGTAATACTCATCTAACATCGCAAACACCCTTACCTGGTAAACATTTCGATAAAAATGGTTTTCAACAGTCTGGAAATGTGGTGTAATGAAAAGGATAATAAACATCATGGGAATGAGTCAAGAAAAGAAAAACATAACTTGTAACATTAATTGTATATATAATACAAAAAACCACATATATTATATGAAAGAATATACAACATATCTTGAACATTACTTGTAGGACTATATGTGTTCCAAAAGACTACAAATATATAACATATCATGAAAAATTAACTATACATATATTTGAAGAAACATTATCTTGAAAAATTAATTATATGTTACAAGAGACTACACACACACACACACACACACACACACACACACACACACACACACACACACACACACAAGTCCAGGAATATCCCGTTAGCACCGCATGTCTGTAACAGAAAACATCATATTTTAAAATTGGATACTGTCATTAAGACACACGCACACAATTATCCGTAATGTAAGTAACGATTTAAATCTGACTCAAGAATATCGCTAGCCATACGCCAACAACAAAATGGAATGCTATATATATATATAGCACACTTATACAGAAATTGCAATCACACGAATGTTAATTACTCAGATAATCAGTTTTAATTTTGCAAACAAACTCATGAAAGCGGAATCAAATTGGATAGGTCAATATAGACACAATGTAGATGTGTACTGTTGTAAGATGACGAACCTCCTCTCCTTCGAGCCGCACTGTTGGGCTAGCCAATTTTGTAAGAAGACGAAACTTCCTCTCCTTAAAGTCCCGCGTTGGGTTCGTCAATTTTGTAACTAGACGATGTGTCCGTCTATAATTTATGGTTTAAATATTATTATTATTAAATTGTCTCAGGGTTCTTTTACTGTTAATTGGGTCTTGCTCTCGGCTAATCGTGATTGTTCAATATCAAATTTTATTATTATTTTATACCGTTTAGTGACTTATTCCCCTCAATTCAACCTATTGTTGAATCCAGGATTGAATAACTCGGTACTTACTCTTTTTCGTCGTATTAGTTGTCTGTTTAAATAATTTAAATTTGTATATTATATTTACTGTTAAAATTCTTTCACCTGACGTTCCGTTGACTCTTTGTAGATCAGCTGTCTTGAGGAGATCAGTTGTATCTTCCTATACACTAACATACACAAACACAGATATGGTACACATAACAACTCATATATATTATTATTGTATAAGATTGTAAGTATGTTGATCTGAACGGTTGTAAACAAAACAAGGAATCATTCAATTTGAATAATTCGCATTCTCAGTAAGGTACCAACCGCCTCGTTTTTTCTCCTCTAAGCTGTAATTTTACTGTTACAAATAAAGTCAACTCTTTCACTGGTAAAAAACAATAATGGCAATTTATTCAAATAACACACAGTGAAATTCAATACAATAAGGAGTTTTATCCTTCTTTTTAATTAACAATAAATACTTTTAAAGTAAACATGAACTCTAAAACAAATGATGAGCTCTAGTTGGCATGACTGCCTCTGATTAGTAATACAATGTGGTTTGACAAATTTGTAGGTTATGTCGGATTGTTCGACTTGAAAATTTAATAATGATGATAATAACAAAAGTAGTAGGTTCTTTTAAACTGCAAAATACACCTTCTTGGAATAATAGCTACGGTTAGAGTCAACATAAAAATAAAAATTCAATGATTATTAACGAAAAAATATAAAATATGAACCATCGTTCATAGTTAGGCACTTGCTTCATACATAGTTTAGTGCAACAGTATTTGGTTAAAAGTAGTGAATTATTTATTAATAATTAATAGTGATTGTTATAATCCATTATCATGTACTACAATCATCTATGAAATTGGATACTCCCATTTCAGGTAAATGTAATTTGTTTATTATAGTTATCGCACACCGGCGAAACTATTAATTGAATTTAATAACAAAATATTTATACTTCCATCTACTGATGGTATTAGAGTACGTATACTCTTCATTGATATCACAATGTCTTTGCTTATCCTAGCTATTTACAGTATACAAATAGTTAAACTGTCATTACTCAGAACGTTCAATTTCAACATTGTTCATTTGTATATATTGGTTCCCTTCTATTAAGGATAGTGAATTGAATTGTTTCTATATTTCAATTTTAATCGCTTTTAGCGTTCAATTATTTTGCTTATAGACTATCATGACATAATATTCGTAATTAATAATACTTGCGTCTCTCGTCGGTTGAAGATTTACACTTTATTAATTATTAACACTTTTTTAATTAATTAAAATTGATTAATTAATTATTTGAACTTTATCACAACACTGCACGCACTCCTATGCGCATAAACTCCGATTAGATTACACTTGTAAATATACTGCACTGATTCTTCTGATAGATAACTTATGTCTCAATTTGAGGTTAACATGGTTGATGCTGTTTTGCTGTCAAACGCACGTTTTTCTGAGGTGTCGATTAGCGTGCATTCCGCTTCGCTGTTGTTGTAAGACTGTCTCCGGCTCATGGGCTGGAATGATGAATTTCGGATTTTTTATGTGTTCTGATTGGTCAGTTTTTGCCAATTCGTTTATTTACGGTAGACTTCGTCAAAATAGACGCTATCATAAGCGTCAGCCTTTGGGGACAAGATTATGAAAATTTGGTTTACATGACTATGCGGAAGGGCTAAGCACAATGCAATTATTTTTAAAAGTCTAATATCTTTCTTATAATTGCACTGAGAATGTTGTGCTTACTCTCATTGTTCGTGTTTTTGAAAGACGATTAATTTGAGTCCCCTTATCATATATTTCTGATAAAGGTTATCAGACTTAGCACTTAGCATTTATGCTTGGTGTCCATTAAACCATTAGTTATTAACAATTCATGGTTTTTATGTTATTTTTTATAGTAATGTCTCACTCTTAATCTACTGTACAAATTTCCCTTAAAACTATGTCCTATTATTAATACTATGTCCTTTTTCATAGCTTCACTCTTAAACTTATGGTCATACATTTTTGGTTTGCTCATTACACAGTAATAATAGTATTTGATTAACTTTTAACAAGTTGTAATGAAACATTGATGGGTTAAGTCACTACTGACAGTGTTCTTTTTCCCTAACTTGTTTGTTTAATGCCTTAATTATCACATATGAATCAGGCCTGCTATGCCTATATGGCTTTACTTGGTAGTATTGTCATACATTTTGGTTTCTCTTATACCCTATTAATAACAATATTTGATTAGGTTCTAACATAGTATATTTATACCTTGGTGGGTTAAGTCACTACTGGCAGTGTTCTTTTTCCCTAACTTATTTGTCAAATGCCTTAATTATCATTTATGAATCAGGCTTGCTATGCCTATATGGCGTTACTTGGTAGTATGCTTAATATCATAGACATTTTAGATGTATTGTTCTCTGATTGATAACTGAAATAGTCACTAGGACCTTATAGTTATTGTGATGCAGTTCACTTTGCATTTTACTCTGTTATTAGCAAGGTTTGGCTGCAGTAAACTTTATTAGCAGCTAGTTGTCATAATGGTTGAGTTATAATCACATTTATATAAACTATTTAAATGGTTATTTTGGTTACAATAGCTCATAGGAATAGTATTCTGTCCGACACCAAATCATTCATTGGGTTACTTGCTTTGTACAATGTGTTTATTACATAATTTTGGTTGCATAGTGTCACTTTGCCATTACAAGCATTTGGTCATACTTGTATTACTTAAATATATCTTTTATATACTATTATACTATTAGCTATCGTGTACAAAACATTCCTTATATGCTCTATTTACTTCCTAGCTCATTACATTTTGGTCTAACATTGTTTTGGTTCATTTTTTATCAAGTTTTATTGAAAACTGGATGCCCAGATTAGGTTATGTCATAGGTTCAGTAAACATTGAAGTGTTGTTTATGGCTGTATATTTCTATCTTGAACTATTCGACTGGTTTTCATTTCATGTTTGTGCATTGGTTATTGGTTATCAATAGTTCATATTTAGTTTACTACTGTATTATCTTATTTGTTGTTAATTAGTGGGTTTGTATGTACATCATTCCCACTGTACAATTGGTCATTCACTATTTTGGTTGCATATTTCTCTGTTTATTTTATACCTACACATCATTTAGCTATCATAAACTCATCTTGTCATAAATCAGGTTGCTTGTGACTCTTTATTTACAATATTTAATATTTATCTACAATAATGTGGTTCACATAAACAATAAATGTGTTCATTAAATGAGTTGTTGTCAATGTTGACTTTACCATACAGCTTAGGGATTCATACCATATAATTAATTAACATTTCTTCCTTCTTCTTAATACAAATATTCTTTCAAGGTTTATGTTAGTCAATTTTCTTCCCTTATTCTTCTTGTGTTTGCTCTGGTGATCTTCCTTCTTCTTTCTTCACTGATCTCCTCCTCACTATTGTTCATTTTATACATGATGTGGTTTTCACTTGTCTTCTTCACGCTGGTTCTTCCTTCTTCTTTCTTGAAGTTGTCCTTGTTGTGTTCTTCTTCCTGACTCTTCTTTCTTCTTTTGTTGTCTTGTCCTCCTCACTGATTTTTCTTTCTTCTTTGGTTGTGTGGTGTCCTTCTCACTGATCTATTGGGTATAGTATGTCGGTCGTCTCGTCTTGATTCTTCTTTTCTTCTTTCTTGGTGCATTTACTAGTGAATTCCTTTCAATGATGCTTCACTTATTCTAACTTATGGTACTTTTCTTTAGTATACTTGGTGGTATTCTAGACCTTTTAATGTATTTTTTCTAGTGGTGGCCTTCAACTTAATTTTCAGTACTTAGGTGGATGTGGTAACATATGTACTGTTACAATGTATATGTTTTTACTTTGATATATGAAGAGCACTATGTATTCTCAATGTCGTAAACTTGCTAATAACCCAGCTGTGTGTAGTAGTGGAGATGTTTGAAAGTTGTGCAGTAGACGTTACGTGACTAGAATTACTGCAACACTCCCGTAGCCCCCAGGCGACAGATCATATACTTTCTCTAATACAAATACTTTCTTTCACAAACACCCTGTAAACAAAACAAATATATATATATATATATATATAGTTACCTGTTTACACAATATAAGTTAGTAAATAAGTGAAAAATTTATACCGCACTCATACATTATTCTTGTTCAAGGAGCGATTTGGCTGTAGTGATCTGAACTGTAAAAAACGTACACTTTATCGTAATTACTTTGCAGTAGAAACATTATACTTACATTGTCTCTATGTGGCTCTGTTTTCCTCTTTTACAGTCTGTAAATATATAACATATCTTGCACATTAGTTGTAGGACTATATGTGTTCCAAAAGACTGCACATATATATACACACACACACATATATATATATATATATCATGAAAAATTAACTATACTTATATTTGAAGAAACATTATCTTGAAAAATTAATTATATGTTATAAGAGACTACACACACACACACACACACACACACACACACACACACACACACACAAGTCCAGCAATATCTCATTAGCACCGTACGTCTGTAACAGAAAACAACATATTTTAAAATTAGATACTGTCATTAAGACACACGCACACGCACACACACACACACACACACACACACACACACACACACACACACACACAATTATCCGTAATGTATGTGAGGTGTTAAATCTGACTCAGAATATCGCTTACCATTGAATAATGTTTCAGTAGTGAAAATGATCACGAACAAGTTACATATGTTTATAGTGGAAAATATTAGATAAATAGCTATTGTTTTTTGTTTAATATACCGCCTTCCTCATTTCTTCGGGCTTAGGACCGACTCGAGGTCACATGAAAAATGTTTTTTGTTGTGTAAACAAAGAACAAATTCATGTAACACGAGGCTGAGTTATGGTGGTTCTGAAAAGAACCGTTTAATAAGTAGACCTAGCGTTTGCTTTTATCATTTTAAGTGCGACATTACGAACTGACAGTGAGGTATTACCTTCGCATGTAAAGCGACGGGGCAATCCTCCACCGTCCACTCTTCGAATCTAACCCGACACGAACTACAGCGTACTGTGTCACCATCACCTTCATAGACAAACCCAGCGCGTGCCAGTGTGTGAGGACTCTGGCTGGCATTTGGATACATTAAACAGAAATCTTTTCTTGCACCCGCTCTCTTTATTTTAAAATACGTGCGCACACGTAAATATTCCGCGCGATTGTACTTGATTGTATAGATGTAAACAAAGAGTAAGTCGTACGACTTTTATATTGAACTAGGAGTGGTGTAACATCCCCACCACTTACCCCTTTCTTCTTCAAGTGGAGGGTGAAGAACATTCACCCTGATGCAAGCAGTTTATTCATAATGAATGTAAAATAACTATACTAACTAGCGCTAAATCCAAAAGTAAATGCACCATTTGATATAACGTTTTATAGTTTGTTTTCAATGATGAATTGGTAATTTTGTTTACATAGTGTATCAGACTCATAATCATCCATTAAAAACTCTGTACGAATCTGTCCGTTATTGTATAATAAGAAAAAGAAATAAATCTTACAATAAATTCCTAGTATATTGTAATAACACATAAACGAATTTCACCGTTTACTAAATACTAAATTCGATGTAATGTTATTGGAAGAAGATATCTGTAGTTGTGTACAATATACTGTGTACTAAAATCTGTTTTAGAATATAAGGTAATCGTAATAGCCAAATTTAAAACAACAATATGATGAGTTGCATTTACAATATTTGCATTTATAGTATAAATTGTTGTTGTTACATAAAATAAGGGAAGAAATTTATGAATCGTCGCCTGATTATAGTTTGCAACCGTTTCGTAACAATAGATACGAATACGTTAAATCGAAGGTCAAAGTGAGGCTTCTTTTCCACACCAGCAATTAGGTAGAAGGTAAGACGTGTTCTTTGTATACTGCTATTGTCAGTAGCCATACAGCACTGAATATCTATTTCTACCTTATTTTTTGACAGGAGCTACAACGAACTGTGTCTCACCTCCCTCACACACAAAACCAGCGTGTGTATATGTCTGTCATTTAAATTTAAATAAAAAGATAATATGAAACACTTTTGTCCTTGAGTAACATATTTGTGCGTGTGCGTGTGTGTGTGTGTGTGTGTGTGTGTATGCGTGCGTGCGTGTATTACGGTTTAAGAATCTAATACTGATATTGTCAAATTGGGTATATTTACATCGCTGAAAATAGTTTTCGAAAGTGGAACAGAGTTGCAAACGATACGTGATTACAACACCATCTTAACCCAAGGGGTCATTGTCCAGGGTGGAAAGCTTTCTCCACTGCTTTAAGCTTTAAGAAGTTAGCGATACTGAAAGTATTTTCGTACATTAGCCAAAATTAGGAAAACAATCGAACCGACAAACATTATGAATCCCGTTCGTGGGAAGCAATACAGTACCGCGCCAAAAAAAGGTGTACATAAAAACCTGTAAATTCATGTACATAGACAATTTTATTTTCATAATATTATTTGTATATATAGACATTCTACATAGCTCATATTTTTTATACAAAAATCGTAAAGCATCAAACTGTATATCCCTTTGTTGGCTTGTAATTATTACTAAACAGAAATACATGCTTAGTATGAAATATTTGTTATGATTTTCGTAACTAGATTAATACTGCAAATGCTGCTTCACTGCAGAAGCTTTGATACATTTAGTATGGTACACACTGTTATGTGACAATTTTTAATTTTAAAATACGGCTATATGTTATTTTTGTAACCCCTCTTTCTATTTGTATGCTTTATAAAAAAAAACAATTTTTTTTGAAAGAGCAGCCACTAGTTATTTAAAACTAGGCAGAAGGCATAGAGAAGCAAAAATGTTCTGGGTCCAGTGAGACGGGACTTGCAATTAAAACTCGGTCGGTAAACAGCAATATCAATCTTTTATTAACTTTCTTAATTCCCATAATTCATGTTACATATATATAATTAATTCCAATTCCCATTATTTGTTTAATATATCGTAACCCATAGAAATTTCAATATCCCCTGTAAGTGCAATTATCATAATGGTCTCGATAAATAAATAAATCTCAATATATCAATAAATCAATTTCAATAAATCAATTTCAATTATAACAGTAATTAACATTCCTTCAAATAATTCACCCACATATATATATATATATATATCAATCTGGTTCATTATTTTGACACATAATTTAAACACATAATATAACACACATATACCTATACATCACATAATCACAGACAAATTACAATTATAAAGCCTGGCGAACCGCCTGCTTATTTTACCAAATACATACATGAAGGTAGAGAATATCTGGACTTGCCATAATAACAAGAACTACAATTATAACTTGAGGTGCCAGCACAGCCTGTATGAACTTTATAAAATTGTAAAAACTTTAATTTTATAAGAGTGTAAAAATTTAAAGCAAATCTAAATCGATCATAACAGCAACCCCTTTTACATTTTAATAATGTCAGCAGACAGACTAAGAACAGTAACACTTCTTGAGACCACATTTGTAATAAGTAATGATAATAGAACAATAATACTTAATCTTGTTAACGAAATAATAATATATAATATTTAATTTGTGATGAAATATCATGATAAGTTAAACTTGCTATAATGACAGGCGAAATGTAAAACTAGTGGATTCGTATAATGCACCGGACATTTGTCCTAAAAAGGTTAAATGTTTAGAAAGAATTCATTCTTTAATCATAACGGTTTGATAAGAAGCAAAATTAAACAGACAAGTCTAGCAAGCAAAGCCAGAACCTAAGTTACAATAACAAGTACCGCCTGCATGCTTTTATAATCTCAAAATATTAATAATATATGCCTTAAAAAAAATAAATTTTAAGATCAGCCATCTGTGCATATATAAAATTAAAATAACAACATGTTGTATACTAGCAGCTGTAGGAGTGTGCCAGAATAGGCTTCACCTGACCAGGTGAGACCAGTAACAAACCTGCATGAAACGGCATCAACAGGTGCCTAACCTGTGCCCAGAAAACCTATTTAGAAATCAACATGGAAACGGCATGAAAAACCAAAACCCCCAGCCCTTAAATACAGGAAAATAATTAAATATGAAACCCCAGTAATACTCAGAAGGCATCTGAACCAGCCGGTTCGGAATCAAGAAACTCATGACTTATACTTAATTTTTAAGAACAATTACCCTTACAACATTTGCATTCAAACTCTATGGAAAAAAAAAGGCTCTGGCACGCTCCCACAGTGCAGCTCACAATTACAGTTATAATACGTTATAAGTGTGAATAAGGTTCATAGTAAATGTCTTGGTGACACACCCTTGATTTAACTATCTAACCGGATAAGCAAATTGTTCTAGCACAAATTCGTCACACTGATGTTCTGCGGGCCAGGCTAATAATAAAGAAAAGAGTTCATGTCACCTTAACTGAAGTGGCTGCATCACACAGCATTGGTAGCTAGCTCCCTCCTCGGTACAGACAAGGTT
Organism: Magicicada septendecula; assembly: GCA_034769895.1. Lineage (NCBI taxonomy): Eukaryota > Metazoa > Arthropoda > Insecta > Hemiptera > Cicadidae > Magicicada > Magicicada septendecula. The sequence goes on from CM068372.1 coordinate 173,375,112, forward strand.
TCAGGTGGTTCATGGCTGGTGAAGACGGCAGTACACCAGCTGTGGCCAGATCTCCATTTCTAGGGCGAGAACCCTAAGGATTCAAAAAGATTAAAAAAACTGTCCACTAAAACTTGCACCCTAATCATGTATTTTTAAACACCCGAACTGGAGCTCCCAACTAACTCAAAATAATGCATAAAAGTTTTTAAATTTGCATATGAATAATTTATAACTCCAAGATAATCATGAACTCATAATAATAATAATATGTGCATAGTAATGAGGCATGCGCACCGAATTTAACCAGTAGCGACATAACCATACATGTTCTCAGCCACCTCGCCACGTGGCGATACAATTATCGCAATTTTTGCAAATAATGAACACACTAAGGCCCTCTCAGCTACATACAATTAACAGAATTACAGTACTTCATCTAGGGCGGTCATAAAATTTACCTTTAACTGATTTAATTAAAAGAAAGTTCACACTTCCGGTCACCAGTGCGTGTTCATGCATAACCGACAAGATACAATTCTCTCTAACGTACTTAATTTAGTTACAACTTTATATTAGGCTGAATGAACAATGATTAAAAGAATTACTGGCGGTATCTAAATACTATAACATCGATTAATTTCTTACTACACACACACACGTCTGATCGAGCAACGAGCATTCTAACGTTCACATATGGTTGAATATATTTTGAATTTAAATATTTCTTTTCTACTAAATCATTGTATACAATTCTATAAGTCGCTTACCGGGAAGTCTCAAGCACTTAGCCTGCCATCAAAGATGAGAAGAAAACTGCACACTTAAACTGTCCGAGGGGAGAAGCTGCTGTTTATTCGATGAATGGCTGCCTGCGACTGATTTGTTCAGCAGCTGCGTTACGAAACCTAAGCTTCGCCACTAGATCGCGTGCACTGCCGGACAGTGCCATACAGATATCGCCTCGCTCACTGACATTGATAACTAGAAATAATCGAATTTATTATTGGCAATATAGTATTGTATTTCCTCGAACGCCGGTAAACCCGGCACACCCCCACCCCAAAAGGGCAACCTGGTTGCCCCACACTTGAACTCAGGGGGTACCCTGCAGTGTACCCCCCCCTTTAGCCAAAATTCAAAGGTGATCCCAGTGGTCCTTGCTCTCAGGAGAACAGAGGCTCAGAAGGAAAACTAAAGAGCAGAAAGAAGACGTGTAGAGTGTAAGTGTGCGGGCGCTGCGCGCTGACCTAATCAGGGCCAACCCACAGCAAGAAGGGACAGAGAAGAAAAGAAGAAAGAAAAGAACGGGAGCTCCCTGAGTTCTGACCTCCTGAGGCTTGTCCACTCAAGCTTGAAACACGAATGCCACCTTAACAGGGCCACATGCCCTATATTTACACGGGAGGGACTATCCCAACAACGAAACAACCATTATCTCAACGACACAGACCACGTCCTACTGGACTAAAAGGGCAGGGGGGAAATGATGGTCTCCATGAAACTATAATCCAAAGGTATGCCGGGAGCAGCAGGGCGGCAGAAGTACACAACCGACCCCCCTCACCCTGCGACTCCCACTCCTCTCTCTAACTCCTTTTTTTTTTATATTCCTTTTCTAATTTTTTTGAATTTGTTTTTTTTTATATTTTATGTTTTTCTAAGGTGAAGGTTAGGAAAATCGGGAAGATGGAAAGGGCAAGCATCATTGAAAGGTCATGAGCTGGGACTAAAGGTAAGGACATGGCTCCCTCCGGAAATAAGGACGAATGGAGAAAACCAAGGCTCGCGCAGGCAGGGGCGCATCCCTGAAGTAGACGAACACCACCGGTACCGTGGGAAACATCTACCCGCTACCTTATCATTCTCGACAACACCCCCCCGGAGCACACCCCTTCAGAACAACAAGGTCCCTACCAACACAGAGACCATCAAATATTTCCCCCCCCATGACAGCCCGTCTACCCCTTTCTACAGAGCTTCAGCTTAGAAATATGCGTGGTGAACTCCTTAGAATTACCACCAGGCTCTCCCAACCAAGCCGTCACCGGCGACGCGAACCCCAGGATACGATATGGCCCCGACCAGCGATAACACAATTTAGCGGCTCTTTTATCGGCAGCTGAGCTGATCGGGTGGCTCTGGCAGTAGACCAAATCTCCTACTTTAAAGGGATTTGGAATTCGCCCCTGATTGTACCGACTACGGACGCGCTCGTGCGCTCTCAGCAAATTCCTCCGAGCCTTCTTCCACGTCTCTGCTGTTCCACTATCTGGCTCCCGTGGTAGAAGATCTTCAATGTTCCACAAGTTAGTCAACGGGAGTGCGGGAGAGAATCCAAACATAATTTCAAAGGGAACGGCCTTATGACTGTCATGCAGCGCCGTATTAAAGGCTAGCTGTAACCACTTCAGATTCTGGTCCCAGGTGGTCTGTTGCTCCGCATGATAAGCAATGAGTGCGGACCTGAGATTCCTATTGAATCTCTCCGCATGGGACGGCTGTGGGTAATAAGGAGAAGTGGTTACATGTTTGATCCCACTGGTGAAACGCATCCGCCTGAACTCACCCGAAATGAACTGGGGACCATTGTCAGAGACAATGATGGTCGGAAGACCGAAATGCAGAAAAATGTGATTCTGGAGCGCGCTTATGGTCAAACGAGCCGTTGCCTGCCTAAGGGCAGTAGCCAGGCAAACTTCGAAAAAGCATCCACGCAAACAAGCAGGTAAGAATTACCTGACTTGCTACGCGGGAGAGGTCCCACGAAGTCTATGAATAACTTCTCCACCGGTCTGCTCGCCACATCCGATGACAACAACCCTAACTTAGTGTTCTGGGCAGGCTTGCTCAAGCCACATAGATGACAGCTCTTAACCCTCGTTGCGATGTCCCTATCCATGCCCTTCCAGATGAAATGTCTCCTAATGCTGGAAATGGTCTTCGAAATTCCCTTGTGGCCTTCTACTGGGGAATTATGATAATAACTGAAGACCATGGGCACTAACTTGCTAGGCAGCACGATCTTAGAGGCACGTCCCTTTCTCTCTCTACAACACAGGACGCCCTTGGACAAGAAGTGTAAGGGGCCTGTAAGTTACCCTCCTTTATATTCTGGATGATAGGACCCAGCTCTTCGTCGTTCAACTGATGGGGTAACACATCAATGAAGGCTAACGGAAACTCTAGCAGAACAGAACAGGGTTGCTCAGATTGGACTTCACTGGGCTGGGAAAACATTCGTGACAAAGCATCTGCAACCACATTTTGAGTTCCCCTAATGTGTTGCACCTTGAACTTGAAGGATGAGATCTTGACCACCCATCTACCAATTTTACCCAGTTGCCGGGGATGAGCAAGAAGCCAAGTGAGAGCCTGATGGTCGGTCTCGAGCAGGAACTCAGCATGTTCCAGAAAACGCCTGAACTTATCTAGAGCGTACACAACAGCTAAACACTCTAGCTCATACACTGAAGACTTTTGTTCTTTCTGGGTCAACGTTCGGGAAGTGAAAGCCACAGGCTGCCTAGCACCATCAACGACTTGGGACAGAACCGCCCCGAGCGCAATCGAACTCGCATCCGTCTGGAGTATGAACGGCTTCGAGAAGTCTGGCATTCTCAGTACTGGAGGGGAAATGATGGCTTCCTTCAGGGTCTCGAAAGCCTTCTGTTGTTTTTCCCCCCATACAAATTTGGCGCCCTTTTTCCGGAGTTCATTCAGAGGTGCCGCAATCTCCGCCGCGTTTGGAATGAAACGCCGATAGAAATTGACCATCCCCACAAATCTCGCGATGCCTTTGGCATCCTTTGGTGGGGGAAAGTCCCTGATTCCCTGTGATCGCTCAGGATCCACAGTGACACCTCTATGGGAAATCAGGTGGCCCAGAAAAGAAATTTGTGTCTGGTCAAACTTCACCTTTTCGGGGTTGACAGTGAGGCCAGCACCCCTCAACCTGCACATCACCTTTTCGAGATGACCCAAATGTTCCTCATACCCCTTGCTGTACACCAGCAAGTCGTCAAGATAATTGAAGACATATTTGAACTTGACATCGTAAAAAACGGTGTCAAGTAAACGGGTGAGAGTTTGGGCACCTACCGCTAGATCCATGGGAACCCTAGTGTACTGATAGAGGTTCCACGGAACACAGAATGCCGTGTAGGGCCTACTTTCTTTCGTCAGCGGAATCTGGTGATATGCAGAGTTGAGGTCAATGACGGTAAAATACCTTGCCTCACTGAAGCAATCAAACGCGGAATGAAGGTCAGGAAGTGGGACCGAATCTACCTCAATGTTGGCGTTGAGTTTGCGGTAGTCGATGACCATCCGATGTTTACCTCCAGGCTTGGGCACTAGGAACGCTGGACTGGCATAACTGGACTGAGAAGGTTCAATCACCCCTTGATCTAACAACTCTTGAACCTTCTCCCTCAAGATGCTCATCTTTGGAGGGGCAAATTTATAAGGGTGGGAGCGCACCACCTTGGAGTCCGTTAGGCGGATCTTATACTCCTAGAGATGTGTGAGCCCAAGGGCCGGAGTTAACACAGTGGGGAAACGCTCACACAACTGATCTAATGCGGACCGCTGGGACTGGGAGAGGTGGTCTCTAGATGTGTCGGGGCACTTAACCTCTTGGATATCTTGCCTGGTCCCCTGATATCCAAGGAAAGGGATTACGACTCCCCGATTAAATTTAAAATAGCATTGGTGCTCTTGGATGTCAATAACGAGACCACTTTTGCAGATGAAATCGGCACCAATAATGCACTCAACTCCCAGAGCAGGAGAAACCAAAAAGCTCCACACCCAAGAAAATCCCTCGATCTTAAATTTAAATGAAACTACCCGGGAAATGGGCAGAATTTCCTGGGATGTCGTCCAGCACACCACGGAAGACTGTTCTGACCTTTTAATTAAACCCTGTCGTTCAAGGTCCTCGCACACTTTGGATGAAATGATAGATCTTGCTGATCCGGAGTCAACTAATGCTCTGGGTTGACTCCTTTTCAACTCCAACAGCAAGAAGGGGCATACAGAAGTGGGCCTAGAGATGGTTTGGAGGACCTTGATGCCCAAAGAACTGGGACCTACAAATGGCCTGGAGGCGCGTATCTTAGAAGACCCGCGACAGGTAGGAGAATACCTCCGACATATCTTCTCCTTATTGACCCTTTTCTGAATAACTTTGGGCGCCTTGGGGAGGGACGTTGGACTCGACCCAACCCCGGTACAAAATCGTCTAATGTGGCCCAATCTACCACACCTAAAACAAGTCACATTAGGTGAACGACGGCGCCTCTCGTTACAAGAGTTTCTAATTTCGAGGTCAGCACCGTGTGATGATGGAACAATTCGCCCTCCATGCGTCTCGTGTCTTACTTTATCATTTACTACGTGATCACGGGACTCGTCAATCTCCTGGACCGTTCTGGAAACCACACACAGCCGTTCAAGGTCCGCAAAACAACGTGGACGGTCCGCGAACACCAAACGGGACCTCTCTTGGGGCATCACCCCTTCTAGAATAATTCGAACAATATCCTTCTCGGGCAACCCCAACCTCAAAATCCGGGCAATTTTACGAATATCCTGCACAAAGTCCACCAACGCCTCTTCGTTGGCCTGTGCACGATAGAACCGACTACATTTCAACAGCTCACGTTGCCGACGGGGTATGAAAGAGTCCAACACCTCTCCATGGAGAGAGTCGATACTGCCACCACGACGCAGGGTGTTGGTGACCAGCTCAGCCAATGAACCCCGGCAATACGGATATATAACGGACAAGAGGACATCATCGGGCAGCCCCGGAAAATCCGCCAACTGCAGGACGATGTCCAGGAAAACCAACAATTTGCCCCCATCTTCTCCATCCACCACCGGAAGTCTCTGGAGAATGCCGGAAATAGGGTTGGGTAGTCTCTGGTAACCTACCCCCGCCAGAATCACACAATACACCAAACATAATAACCAAACATAATCACAAAAATTCAGGAAAAACTCGAGTACTGATCCTTCCTTCGAATAGACCCCCGGGTTCTCTAGCGCTGCGGAGACCTGGCCCACTCCTGAACCAACTTCGTTGACACCACTGAAGAGAACAAGCAACAACCAACACGTACCTAACAAACACAACACCTAACACCAATCACGACATACACGTCTCACCAACACATAGCTAACAATCATAAATCGGCATCAAATTCCGAAACTTCTCCATACATAAATTAAGTCGGTGACGGTACCGACTTCCGATCGGGCCATACCGCATCTCGCTAATGCCACACGCCATAATTCGACCTCGAATTACCAATATATTCTATCCCCCAGGCAACGCTTAAGACCCCCGGCAGTTCAACATCTCAAAATATTCTAACTACGAATACCTACCCAGTGGTGCGATCAGACTCACAAGTTGACAAAACAACCTAACAATTATACATTGACGTACACACATAAAACAATAAACATGATATACCTTGGCCTATGTGTTAATTTCTTTGATTTTTGAAATTTCATTTTGCCCCAAATGTTTTCCAAGTTTGCAAGCCCCGTCACACCCAAGGACCCAAGGGTTCGACACCCCTTCAACCGCGCTCTGCTACCATTTGTAACCCCTCTTTCTATTTTTATGCTTTATAAACAAAAACAATTTTTTTTTTTTGAAAGAGCAGCCACTAGTTATTTAAAACTAGGCAGAAGGCCTAGAGAAGCAAAAATGCGCTGGGTCTAGTGAGACGGGACTTGCAATTAAAACTCGGTCGGTAAACAGCAATAACAATCTTTTATTAACTTTATTAATTCCCATAATTCATGTTACATATATATAATTATTTCCAATTCCCATTATTTGTTTAATACATCGTAACCCATAGAAATTTCAATATCCCCTGTAAGTGCAATTATCACTATAGACTCGATAAATAAATAAATCTCAATATATCAATAAATCAATTTCAATAAATCAATTTCAATTATAACAGTAATTAACATTCCTTCAAATAATTCACCCACATACATATATATATATATATATATATATATATATATATAATATCAATCTGGTTCATTATTTTGACACATAATTTAAACACATAATATAACACACATATACCTATACATCACATAATCACAGACAAATTACAATTATAAAGCCTGGCGAACCGCCTGCTTATTTTACCAAATACATACATGAAGGTAGAGAATATCTGGACTTGCCATAATAACAAGAACTACAATTATAACTTGAGGTGCCAGCACAGCCTGTATGAACTTTATAAAATTGTAAAATCTTTAATTTTATAAGAGTGTAAAAATTTAAAGCAAATCTAAATCGATCATAACAGCAACCCCTTTTACATTTTAATAATGTCAGCAGACAGACTAAGAACAGTAACACTTCTTGAGACCACATTTGTAATAAGTAATGATAATAGAACAATAATACTTAATCTTGTTAACGAAATAATAATATATAATATTTAATTTGTGATGAAATATCATGATAAGTTAAACTTGCTATAATGACAGGCGAAATGTAAAACTAGTGGATTCGTATAATGCACCGGACATTGTTCCTAAAAAGGTTAAATGTTTAGAAAGAATTCATTCTTTAATCATAACGGTTTGATAAGAAGCAAAATTAAACAGACAAGTCTAACAAGCAAAGCCAGAACCTAAGTTACAATAACAAGTACCGCCTGCATGCTTTTATAATCTCAAAATATTAATAATATATGCCTTAAAAAAAATAAATTTTAATATCAGCCATCTGTGCATATATAAAATTAAAATAACAACATGTTGTATACTAGCAGCTGTAGGAGTGTGCCAGAATAGGCCTCACCTGACCAGGTGAGACCAGTAACAAACCTGCATGAAACGGCATCAACAGGTGCCTAACCTGTGCCCAGAAAACCTATTTAGAAATCAACACGGAAACGGCATGAAAAACTAAAACCCCCAGCCCTTAAATACAGGAAAATAATTAAATATGAAACCCCAGTAATACTCAGAAGGCATCTGAACCAGCCGGTTCGGAATCAAGAAACTCATGACTTATACTTAATTTTTAAGAACAATTAATCTTACAACATTTGCATTCAAAATCTATGGAAAAAAAAGGCTCTGGCACGCTCCCACAGTGCAGCTCACAATTACAGTGATAATACGTTATAAGTGTGAATAAGGTTCATAGTAAATGTCTTGGTGACACACCCTTGATTTAACTATCTAACCGGATAAGCAAATTGTTCTAGCACAAATTCGTCACACTGATGTTCTGCGGGCCAGGCTAATAATAAAGAAAAGAGTTCATGTCACCTTAACTGAAGTGGCTGCATCACACAGCATTGGTAGCTAGCTCCCTCCTCGGTACAGACAAGGTTTCAGGTGGTTCATGGCTGGTGAAGACGGCAGTACACCAGCTGTGGCCAGATCTCCATTTCTAGGGCGAGAACCCTAAGGATTCAAAAAGATTTAAAAAACTGTCCACTAAAACTTGCACCCTAATCATGTATTTTTAAACACCCGAACTGGAGCTCCCAATTAACTCAAAATAATGCATAAAAGTTTTTAAATTTGCATATGAATAATTTATAACTCCAAGATAATCATGAACTCATAATAATAATAATATGTGCATAGTAATGAGGCATGCGCACCGGATTTAACCAGTAGCGACATAACCATACATGTTCTCAGCCACCTCGCCACGTGGCGATACAATTATCGCAATTTTTGCAAATAATGAACACACTAAGGCCCTCTCAGCTACATACAATTAACAGAATTACAGTACTTCATCTAGGGCGGTCATAAAATTTACCTTTAACTGATTTAATTAAAAGAAAGTTTACACTTCCGGTCACCAGTGCGTGTTCATGCATAACCGACAAGATACAATTCTCTCTAACGTACTTAATTTAGTTACAACTTTATATTAGGCTGAATGAACAATGATTAAAAGAATTACTGGCGGTATCTAAATACTATAACATCGATAAAATTTCTTACTACACACACACACGTCTGATCGAGCAACGAGCATTCTAACGTTCACATCTGGTTGAATATATTTTGAACTTAAATATTTCTTTTCTACTAAATCATTGTATACAATTCTATAAGTCACTTACCGGGAAGTCTCAAGCACTTAGCCTGCCATCAAAGATGAGAAGAAAACTGCACACGTAAACTGTCCGAGGGGAGAAGCTGCTGTTTATTCGATGAATGGCTGCATGCGACTGATTTGTTCAGCAGCTGCGTTACGAAACCTAAGCTTCGCCACTAGATCGCGTGCACTGCCGGACAGTGCCATACAGATATCGCCTCGCTCACTGACATTGATAACTAATCGAATTTATTATTGGCAATATAGTATTTGTATTTCCTCGAACGCCGGCAATCCCGGCACATTTTACGTACGAAAAATAAATAAATGTAATCATGAACTATTAACTTTCATTTCAATACTATCTCTACATTTCATTACAATGGTTATACAAAAGCTATATTTTAATATATGAAACAGGAATAATAGTGTTTACCTTAGTTTTTCATAAAGTATTATTTTAATAATTGATCGCTTACATTTTATGTATGTACGGTATCTATTTATCAACATATAAATTGTAGTAGTGATAATAATAAGTAATATTTACAATGAAACTATTTTCAAATATAAATGATGGTGTTAATGTATGATTTAAAAAAATTATTGTAAAAAAATATTAATAATAAAGACCTAAGTAGATTAAAAGTAAAAGTGACCTAAAAAAAACTTCGTCACTACCAATCTTCAATATGCTCTTCTTCATTTGGTACTTCATTAAGCCAGTCCTCGGACTTTACTTTTATGGGAGCTTCATAAACATAAAGATCACAACTGCGAAACGACATAGTTAACGGACAGACCCAGTTCTCGGAATTACTTTTATGGGGGGCTTCATAAACATAAAGATCACTACCGTCAATAATTCGTGGTACAATACTTCTGTTCAGTGGTAAAACCCTAATACAAAGCATTAAATAAAAACATGCAAACAGTATTGATGATACAAAATATCACTATTTAACTATTAATAACAGTATATAAACCTGGCAAATAATTCATTGTTAAAGAATCGACTCCAGTTAATCACTCGCCATTTGAATGTGGAATGGTTCAAATTTTACAGCGATTTTATCACTCCCAAACAACAACGACAGAGGCATGCTTTACATAAACCAACTGAAACTACTCACTGACTCAAGAATCGACTCCAGTTAATCACTCGCCATGTGAATGTGGAATGTGTGTGTGTGTGCGTGTACGTGTGACTTAATGACAGTATCTAATTTTAAAATATGTTGTTTTCTGTTACAGACGTACGGTGCTAATGAGATATTGCTGGACTTGTGTGTGTGTGTGTGTGTGTGTGTGTGTGTGTGTGTGTGTGTGTGTGTGTGTGTGTGTGTGTGTGTGTGTGTGTGTGTGTGTGTGTAGTCTCTTATAACATATAATTAATTTTTCAAGATAATGTTTCTTCAAATATAAGTATAGTTAATTTTTCATGATATATATATATATATATGTGTGTGTGTGTGTATATATATGTGCAGTCTTTTGGAACACATATAGTCCTACAACTAATGTGCAAGATATGTTATATATTTACAGACTGTAAAAGAGGAAAACAGAGCCACATAGAGACAATGTAAGTATAATGTTTCTACTGCAAAGTAATTACGATAAAGTGTACGTTTTTTACAGTTCAGATCACTACAGCCAAATCGCTCCTTGAACAAGAACAATGTATGAGTGCGGTATAAATTTTTCACTTATTTACTAACTTATATTGTGTAAACAGGTAACTATATATATATTATAACGGAACCAAATATTAACTATTTGGGGTTATATGTTTACCGCATGCTGAAACCATATTTAAATAAAAATTAACAGTGAAAACTCCATTTGAATGTAGCGCATTGAAAATAATCCTGTGTAAAGCAACGCACACGTGGTCGTTATGTAATCAGTTCGCTGTACAAGGAAGCGACCACACCCAAACTGTTAATTATTAATATCTCGGAAACTAATAAATAAAGGCGAAATCTAACATATCCAAAATGTTTGCCGAGATATTAATAATGACGTGTGCAAATTTGATGCAATATAATTAACAAATGTAAGAGTTAATTAAAATAATTGAATAACTTCTGTTAAAATAGAGTTACAGTAATGAGATTTTAGTATGTTATAAAGATAATAATTTGTGACAGATTGTATATTTTAGATTTCACACAACTTGATTTGCAACCAAGTTATTGCAAAATTAATTAAGTACAGGATATCCTTAGCGACAAAGTGGTTCCGCCGACATTTTTAGGTTACATAATAATTCTATTCTCCGTCTGTGGGAACCAGACTTCATTCTCACGGACTAAGGGAATTCTAAATTTTATGTGGTAGGGAGAGTGTTTCGACCAATGAAATCATTTCATGCAGCCCCGGCCAGTGCGATGTTTTCTGGTGGAAAAATCACTCTTCTGTCAGTACTCACGAAGTTAAGACGTAGTCCTTCGATCGTCTAGTAGCCAAAGCGGTGAAGATCAACAAGAAGACTCTACGTGGTCAACACACACGCAATTACGAACACACTAACTACAGATCATCTGTATAGCTCGTAATTGCTACGTAAAGGCGAGATACTCTTCAAGACATCAACCAAGCTTATTGTGTACTACCAGATAGTCATAAGCACGCAAGAGATCCACCCGACTTCAAGACCAGACTTCAAGAATACAGCAGAGAGGCCGTCTAAATCATTGGTTAACAGCTGACGAGCAGAGCGACCGCCCGAACGAAGCACACACACACACACGCTGACGTGCAACGTGCAAATCGACGGAGAACAGGAAGCAGTTCCAGCAGACAACAGCAGACGTTAAAATATTCACAAACAGCAGGGAAGCAGAGTGTTGCCGAATTTTGAACTCCACGACCGAATCCAGCAGTTCTAAGCAGATTACTTTCTCTAACCAAGGACTCGAATCGACGAGGGACAAATCGGGACGACATCCTCTTCAGTAACAGGAAAGCAAAATCTATTTATTTATTTTCAGATCAAATTTTATATTTTTCAATTAAAACATTGTAATTCAAATAATTCAGGTGCCAAACAAAAAGCAAAGACTCTAGTAATTAAAAAGTAAATTCGTTGTGATAATCTGTATAGCAGTTTAAGGCTTTAGTAAGTTATAGTTAAGAAATAGAAGTAGTATAAAAGCGCTATACAAATCTTAACTGACAATCTAATCTTAGATCATACTGCAGTAGATCAGAAGTAGAATCACTAGAAATGAAATAACGTGAACTAGACTGTCACGTCTAATTTATTTTAACTAATTATTCAAATTAATTTTAGAGTTTTATATTTTGTTTCATGAACACTTAGATTCAAATTAATTAAATAAATTTAATTAAATTCAAATCAATTAATAAAATTAAATTTAAATTGCAATTAACTCGCAAAGAACGAGTTCAGTTTCTTTCAACTATTAATCAATCGAAAAACATCGATTCATTGTATAGACTATAAGAAAATTCATAAGATTATAACCATTCTATTCTTGTGTGTTGTTGGTGTAATAAACAACGTTTTATTACCCCATATAATAGTGTTTTATTGTTGTACGATAAAGCCTACCAGTCTCACAAAACTCTCCCCCTTTAAAGTAACACATTTTATGTGTTGTTGTAATAATTTGAGATTACTAGCTTGCGAACTTCAAATCCAAAATCCACACGCCCTAGTTGGAAGAATCTGCAAGATCAGACAGCAGGTGGGTACTCACACACAACATTACATTACAATAACGCAAAGTAGTGTAGTTATAAATGGCTTGCCCGGAACGTGGGGCACGATCAAATTAAATTAAATTAATTAAATTCAATTTAAATTTAATTTTCACTTTAAAACAAACTTTGCTGTTTTAATTAGTAAAACAGCTGGCGTCCAACTAAATAAATCCCCAAAGAGTTTTGTGACTGGTATTTGTACAACAGTAAAGTTATTGTGTGTATTTGAAACTGTTCTGTGTATTTTAAATTCTGCATATTTGACATTGTTGTCTATTTAAAATGGATATGGATAAAATACTTAAACAAATGCAGCAAATGAACGCGGAAATGACCGCTAATATTAACGCGAAATTTGAGAAAACAAATGCCGAATTAACCGCTAACATGAACGCGATATTTGAACAGAGTGCAGCCAAAGCTGAGCTCAGTATAGCGGAATTAACTTCTAAAATCGAAGCGCAAAAAGTTAGTCTAACCGAAAAATTAGATCAAAGTAACGCTGACATAAACGCCGAGATTAAGCAAAGTAATAAAGAAAGTAGTAAAGAATTAACTGCGAAAATAGACGAAATCGCGGAAAGCAATGCAAAAATCGGTGAAAGAGTCATTGAAATCGGTGAGAGTAATAAAGAGCTAACTGTGAAAGTCGCGGAAATCGCTGAAAGAGTAAATACGGTCGATACTAAAATCAATGAACGGTTTAAGGTTTTTGAGACCACTATGCAAAAATCGTTTATTGAACAAGTAACACGTATGGAGGGCCGGTTTAAGGAACACATAAGCCGTTGTGAAAAGCAAACACTAGAGGTTTCCAAAAAGGTGGAATCCCTAGAGGTAAAAATTCACGCGGACGTGACCGAAACGCAACGACGAGTAGACAAATTAGACGCTTCAATTGTAGAGACGCGATCTAACATTGACTCTAATAAAGAGAGTGTTTTACAAACGTTAAGCGACGAGATTTTGAAAGTACGACAGGAGGTACGAAGGAGGTCTGCTCCAAATATTTTGGTACAAGGTCCTGCCGACGAGAAAAATCGCGTGCATTTTACGGGGGAAAATAACGAAAACCCCATTGAATTTTTATTAGCATGTGAGAGTGAAATGGCTAGAGTAGGTTCCCGACTAGAAGATCAAGACAAAATACAGTGGGTGGTTAACGCGATGCGTGATTCGGCGCGTAAGTGGTATAACATTGTACGCGATAGAGTGTCCACATACGCGGAGTTCAAACAAAAATTTGAAAGCCGGTACTGGAACTCGCATACCCAACGACTTCTGCGCAATGAACTGGAATATGGCCGTTTTGACAAGAAAATGAATATTACCGCCGAAAATTATATAATCCAGCAGGTCGAGCGCGCGAAGCATTTAACCCCAGCATTTGCGGAGATTGACATAGTCACCAAGCTTGCCTACCATTTTAACCATAACATTAGAGTAGCTGTATTTACCCAGGGTATTCGCACGGTAGACGAACTCCTCATTCTAGTGTCCCAAAGTGAGACGGTTTTTGATTTTGGTGGGTGGCGTTATAATCCTGATTTTCGCCGAAATAATGAAGGGCAGAATACGCGACTACAGTACCATCAGCAAACGGATCAAAAACCGAGTACCAGTTCTACTCCACCCCAAACACCGTCAAAACAGCCAAATAAAACCTTTGAGTACAAGGGAAAACAAAATTTTTGTAGACCAAAGGGGCAGGGTAAGGGTAACGACGGGGCACAAATTAGAGCGATTCAAACGGTCGAATTAGCCAAAGCAGATACAACTGAAAAAGACAGCGACTCCCAAGGCAATAAAAATTCGAACAATAAATCGAAAAATTACCCAGCTACAAAAAACGTGCCAAAATGCGCATCCAGCAAGGACGCGCTATAAATTCGGCAAAATTGTGTAAAGATAAGCATGTTAATTATAAGGATTATATATTGTGTGAAATGTGTACTTTTAATTATGTAACTTGTGTGCCCGTTAATAATGTGTTCCCACCGGATGTCAGGGATCCGTTGCTAGAATCCGGTCCCACGCGACAAAGGCCCGTGAGCGCGGCGTGTCCGGTGTTACACGCCTTTGTCAATAGCGTTCCCACGAGAATTCTGTTGGATACCGGTAGTGTTGTATCCGGCGTCAGTGAAAGGTTCCTGCGTACCAATAAAAAATATTTTCGTACGGCCCCATCACTCCCAATCAATCAATTTTATATACGAACCGCTACCGATACAAAAGAAAAAATTGACACTCAATACTATCTAACTATCATGCTAGACGAAGTGCAATTTGAAGTGTGTGTAGTGGCTATAAACAATTTAATATGTGATATGTTATTGGGGGTAGATGTATTGGAACAAATACGTGCGGAAATTAACACCAGTGAACACTTATTAAAATGTACCATAGACAATGTTAGTTACACTTTTAAATTGAACACACATACACACACACAAAACCATGGTGACCCAATTAAAATCACACGGCCACCAAAACAAGTAATTCATTATAAAGAATGTGAAGAGGGGGAGACCACCTTAGATTCCCGAACTGAACGGAGATTGTCGTCGCTGCAAGGAGAATTCAGCGATATCTTCAGTGAAGAACATTCAATCTCGTCAGTGTATGAACACAGAATCCACCTCACAGAGCCAGAGAAGTTCATAAGGAGAATCTACCAGGTCCCTATAAAATACCAGGCCGAGGTCCAGCAGGAGATACAGCGGATGTTGGAAGAAGATATTATTGAAAGATCTAATAGCAGCTTCCTCAACCCACTGCTGGTCGTCCGCAAGAAGACTGGAGAGATCCGACTCTGCCTGGATATGAGGAACTTAAACAGTCTCGTAGAGAAAGAGTTTGACTGCGCACCGACAGCGGAGGACCTCTTCATTAAATGTGAAGGAGCCAGGTACCTCACGAAGTTAGATCTAACAGCAAGCTTCTGGCAGGTCCCGCTGTGTGAGCAAGATCGTAAGTATACAGCATTTATATTTAATAACAAATGCTATCAACATAAGGTGGTACCTTTTGGCCTTAGCACGAGTCTCGCTGCGATTGTAAGATGCCTCGAGAGAGCTCTAGGACCTGAGGTAGACCCATACACGGTAATATTCGTGGATGACATTCTTGTTATATCCCGCACGTTGGAGGAACACTTCGAGCATCTGCGGAGCGTCTTCCAGAAGCTGAGGTTAGCAAACATCAAGCTCAAACTACACAAGTGTGAGTTTGTAAAGTCCCAAATGAAGTTCCTGGGACATATAATCTCAGCTACAGGTATCAGTACGGACCCAGAGAAGCTCAGGAGTATTATGGAATTCCCGGTGCCCAAGAACCTCAAAGCACTGCGAGCCTTCCTTGGACTCACGGGATATTACAGGAAATTTACCAGCAAATACGCAGAATATACAGTCCCGTTGCCACAGCTGGTACGCAAAAATATAAAGTGGAAATGGGGTTCTGAACAGAACGATGCGTTTGAGAGGGTTAAAGGCCTGTTCCAATCTAATTTACAATTGTTCCATCCACAGCAGGGTAGGAAGTACGTAATGTACACTGACGCTAGCGAGTACGCTATCGGCGCCGTGTTGCACCAAGAAGACGAACAAGGTAGTCTTCATGTTGTAGCATACGCCAATAGGACGCTCAAAGGCGCTGAGTTGCACTATTGTACTTCCGAGAAATAAATACTCGCCATAATAAACGCACTCAGAAAATTCAGACACTACCTATACGGTACCCATTTCGAGATTCACACTGATAATCAGGCGTTATCGTTTATATTAAAATGTCGATTAGCAAATTCCCGACTAACACGATGGGTGTTAGCTATTCAGGAGTACTCATTCACGATTAAATATTGCAGAGGATCAGAGAATACCACCGCAGACACTCTAAGTAGATATCCGCCTGTAGAAAAGGAGGAAGTATATGAAGCAGCTGACGACGAGTTGAGAGTGTTAAACATGCAATACACTGTCGCGCCTGAAGCTACTAATATGCTACAGAACTTAGGACGCGAGCAGGAAGATAACCTCGCACTCCTTGCTAAAAAGCTAATGTTAGCAGCTCACCCAAATCCTCACTATCTTATACAAGACAATATATTGTATAAATTGTTACAGGGCGAATGGAAAGTGGTATTGTCTCCAGCGATGCTTGCGTGTATAACACAATCTTTACATATAAAAATGGCGCACGCATCTCCTGTAAAATGTGTCAAAATATTGCAGGAGGATTTTACAATAACCAACATGTACCGTAGGGTAAAGAAATTGCTAAAAACATGTTATCCATGCCAGACAGCGAAAGTACCAAACTTGCACACTTACGTTCCCATGGCCAATGTGATAACGGAAGGTAAGGGACAGATGATCGCCATCGACTTTCTGGGACCATTACCCAAGGCTACCAGAAATCTAAAACACATGGTAGTTTGCGTCGATGTGTTTACTAAAAAAGTTAGCCTTTATGCGATCCCTAGGCCCACCACAAAGTCCGTTTTAAATATAATACTTAATAAGTATATCCCACAACATGGACCAATAAGGAACGTACTTAGTGACCAGGGAAAGCAGTTCCAAAACAAACACTGGGCAGCCACCCTGGAACGTAACGGTATCAAAGCAGTCCTAACCTCGATACGACGAACACAGGGAAACCTTGCCGAAAGGGTGAATCGGGAAATCGGTAAAATGTTCCGTATCTATTGCTATAAGGAACAAAGTAAATGGCCCGAGTTCTTACCATTCTTCGAAAAGGCAATAAATGAGAGTTATCATGATACCACGGAATACACACCAGCAGAATTAGACTCTGGAACCACGCCAGAGAGGTTTTGGGATAATTATTTAAGTAAGCCAAAGACTTATAATCTACCTCTGCCGGTGCAATGTAAAAATCAACTTGTGAGGGAAAGAATAGTTGAAAAAGGGCGAAAAAGGGCAGACAAATTTAATACGACGCATAAACTAACGAACTTTGTAGTAGGCGAGAAAGTATTGCTCAAGGCGAATCCTGTAGGCCGACGAGACATAAATGTGGCTGCAAAGTTCTTTCGTTTATATAATGGACCCTATCTGTTGGCTCAACAACTCGCACCTCACACGTTTATCGTTACGACGCTGGACCGAACGAAAACGATCGGTAAATTCCATGCGAGCTCTTTGAGAAAATACTTTGAGTAGCATGGCGTTCCAAAGCGCGTCGCGACGAAATAAAAAGACTTTAAAAAGATAAATAGTATTTAGAGTTAATAATAATTGTATTATAATAATTAAAATTAAAATAAGTAATTTGTGTTTTATAATATTATTAATAATAATTATAGATAACGTGTGTATTAATAATAATGTTTTCCTAGCGCGATAAATAATAAGCGTATAGAATTGAACGAGCACACGGCAGGAAATAGCTACGTCACGCGATAACGACTACCTGACCCACATTTGAAACTAGGTCAAGCAATTAGCCGCGCGACGGGCGATAACGTTTTAAATACTGTCAGCAAATTCTTTGTACGCGTGGCATTGTTTACAAATAAAGGGTATTACTCGTGTTAAAAACATTATACGCAATAAGTTGCAAATATGATAGTTTAATACATGTATTTAGAGTTAAATTGTATATAATGCAATAACATTAACACTTGTGTACGTGTCTTCAGAATAAGTAATTCAATGTATAGCTAGTAAGAATAATGATTACAGAATATGTGTGTAATGATTAAAAAAAAAAAAAATAACTGTAATTATTACATTCATTTTTTTTTTAAAGCGGGTGTGGGAATATATAACGGAACCAAATATTAACTATTTGGGGTTATATGTTTACCGCATGCTGAAACCATATTTAAATAAAAATTAACAGTGAAAACTCCATTTGAATGTAGCGCATTGAAAATAATGCTGTGTAAAGCAACGCACACGTGGTCGTTATGTAATCAGTTCGCTGTACAAGGAAGCGACCACACCCAAACTGTTAATTATTAATATCTCGGAAACTAATAAATAAAGGCGAAATCTAACATAGCCAAAATGTTTGCCGAGATATTAATAATGACGTGTGCAAATTTGATGCAATATAATTAACAAATGTAAGAGTTAATTAAAATAATTGAATAACTTCTGTTAAAATAGAGTTACAGTAATGAGATTTTAGTATGTTATAAAGATAATAATTTGTGACAGATTGTATATTTTAGATTTCACACAACTTGATTTGCAACCAAGTTATTGCAAAATTAATTAAGTACAGGATATCCTTAGCGACAAAGTGGTTCCGCCGACATTTTTAGGTTACATAATAATTCTATTCTCCGTCTGTGGGAACCAGACTTCATTCTCACGGACTAAGGGAATTCTAAATTTTATGTGGTAGGGAGAGTGTTTCGACCAATGAAATAATTTCATGCAGCCCCGGCCAGTGCGATGTTTTCTGGTGGAAAAATCACTCTTCTGTCAGTACTCACGAAGTTAAGACGTAGTCCTTCGATCGTCTAGTAGCCAAAGCGGTGAAGATCAACAAGAAGACTCTACGTGGTCAACACACACGCAATTACGAACACACTAACTACAGATCATCTGTATAGCTCGTAATTGCTACGTAAAGGCGAGATACTCTTCAAGACATCAACCAAGCTTATTGTGTACTACCAGATAGTCATAAGCACGCAAGAGATCCACCCGACTTCAAGACCAGACTTCAAGAATACAGCAGAGAGGCCGTCTAAATCATTGGTTAACAGCTGACGAGCAGAGCGACCGCCCGAACGAAGCACACACACACACACACGCTGACGTGCAACGTGCAAATCGACGGAGAACAGGAAGCAGTTCCAGCAGACAACAGCAGACGTTAAAATATTCACAAACAGCAGGGAAGCAGAGTGTTGCCGAATTTTGAACTCCACGACCGAATCCAGCAGTTCTAAGCAGATTACTTTCTCTAACCAAGGACTCGAATCGACGAGGGACAAATCGGGACGACATCCTCTTCAGTAACAGGAAAGCAAAATCTATTTATTTATTTTCAGATCAAATTTTATATTTTTCAATTAAAACATTGTAATTCAAATAATTCAGGTGCCAAACAAAAAGCAAAGACTCTAGTAATTAAAAAGTAAATTCGTTGTGATAATCTGTATAGCAGTTTAAGGCTTTAGTAAGTTATAGTTAAGAAATAGAAGTAGTATAAAAGCGCTATTCAAATCTTAACTGACAATCTAATCTTAGATCATACTGCAGTAGATCAGAAGTAGAATCACTAGAAATGAAATAACGTGAACTAGACTGTCACGTCTAATTTATTTTAACTAATTATTCAAATTAATTTTAGAGTTTTATATTTTGTTTCATGAACACTTGGATTCAAATTAATTAAATAAATTTAATTAAATTCAAATCAATTAATAAAATCAAATTTAAATTGCAATTAACTCGCAAAGAACGAGTTCAGTTTCTTTCAACTATTAATCAATCGAAAAACATCGATTCATTGTATAGACTATAAGAAAATTCATAAGATTATAACCATTCTATTCTTGTGTGTTGTTGGTGTAATAAACAACGTTTTATTACCCCATATAATAGTGTTTTATTGTTGTACGATAAAGCCTACCAGTCTCACAAAACTCTCCCCCTTTAAAGTAACACATTTTATGTGTTGTTGTAATAATTTGAGATTACTAGCTTGCGAACTTCAAATCCAAAATCCACACGCCCTAGTCGGAAGAATCTGCAAGATCAGACAGCAGGTGGGTACTCACACACAACATTACATTACAATAACGCAAAGTAGTGTAGTTATAATATATATATATATATATATATATATATATTTGTTTTGTTTACAGGGTGTTTGTGAAATAAAGTATTTGTATTAGAGAAAGTATATGATCTGTCGCCTGGGGGCTACGGGAGTGTTGCAGTAATTCTAGTCACGTAACGTCTACTGCACAGCTTTCAAACATCTCCACTACTACACACAGCTGGGTTATTAGCAAGTTTACGACATTGAGAATACATAGTGCTCTTCATATATCAAAGTAAAAACATATACAGTACACATCTACATTGTGTCTATATTGACCTATCCAATTTGATTCCGCTTTCATGACTTTGTTTGCAAAATTAAAACTGATTATCTGAGTAATTAACATTCGTGTGATTGCAATTTCTGTATAAGTGTGCTATATATATATATAGCATTCCATTTTGTTGTTGGCGTATGGCTAGCGATATTCTTGAGTCAGATTTAAATCGTTACTTACATTACGGATAATTGTGTGCGTGTGTCTTAATGACAGTATCCAATTTTAAAATATGATGTTTTCTGTTACAGACATGCGGTGCTAACGGGATATTCCTGGACTTGTGTGTGTGTGTGTGTGTGTGTGTGTGTGTGTGTGTGTGTGTGTGTGTGTGTGTGTGTGTGTGTGTAGTCTCTTGTAACATATAATTAATTTTTCAAGATAATGTTTCTTCAAATATATGTATAGTTAATTTTTCATGATATGTTATATATTTGTAGTCTTTTGGAACACATATAGTCCTACAAGTAATGTTCAAGATATGTTATATATTCTTTCATATAATATATGTGGTTTTTTGTATTATATATACAATTAATGTTACAAGTTATGTTTTTCTTTTCTTGACTCATTCCCATGATGTTTATTATCCTTTTCATTACACCACATTTCCAGACTGTTGAAAACCATTTTTATCGAAATGTTTACCAGGTAAGGGTGTTTGCGATGTTAGGTGAGTATTACAGACTTATCGAGTGAAAGGGAGTACTCACTTGTTTACTTAATATATATAAATATTTACCCCAATTCCGGCATCCGTGTTCCACTTTTGGATATTTAACAAGAGTGTTTGCCAAAAGCAGACATTGATTGGAACGCCGGGGGCTACTACGTCTGTGCTACACTTTCTACCACTATTTTCGCTAATGGAAATATACCCAATTTTACAATGTAAGTATTAGATTCTTAAAACGAACATGTACGTCTCACACTCTGAATGCTCGTAGTGCGCTCTCGATAATAAACATTAAGAAAGGAGGTAATCAATGCAAAATTACTTTACGTTGGATTGGATGCCAGACACTAAAGTATCTGTTACATTCTCTTAACATACATGTAAACATCCTTAGCATTTCATACAAAACGTAGAGTGTCAGTCTGTCCACATATGAATACGCTCAGAATTCATTCACCATCACACTTAGTAATACTCACTCTCTCTGCTTACGAAACAGAAAATCAAATGCACATGTGTATCATTTTTATCGGATACTGAAACTATCAATTGTCGCCTCATCGTCTCCGAAGATGTTACTAAAGGCTGACTTCGAACGGTGTACTACAAGAAAACTACGCTATGGTTAATAATTTTCAGTTAGACTAGTGTAAAGCCCAAATTATAGCGGATTCACGCCTACGTGTGTAGATTGGCCTCAACTGTGAAACATTACCATATACGACTTCTGAACTAATAAACATTTACTCAAAGTGTTAAACACACAGAGGCATTCGTGTAAAGACATTTAGGTACAGTTTCTTCTCTTCACGAATCAAATTGTTTCTTTACGTCTGTATTTTGTCTAAGCCATGACGTACAATCATGTTAACTTCACACACACACACACACACGCGCGCGCGCGCACACACACACACACACACACACACAAAAAGTAGGAACTGAATCAAGATTGCTGCTGCAGTCGAGTTTAATATCCAGGTGCCTGTGATCGTTATAACCTCAACAAAACAAGACGAAGCAGCTAGACATAAAATCATGAGGGCAGTGGCCACAACATTTAAATTTTTGATTGGCGCGATAGTGAAAGTGTGGAAAATTACATATGGCGTCGGAAAATTGTGTGGGAATTTGTATTTCCCTCACTACACACGATCAACCGACATGGGTGGGTAGAGGGTATGGTCAACTGACGTTGGTGGGGTTAGAGCCAATCGAGATGGATGAGGTTGCGTTCAACCCAACGTGAGTGGGGTTACGTTCAACCCAACATGAGTCGGGTTGCGTTCCGTTCAACCCACATGAGTGGGGTTGGATTAGAACCAATCGACATAGATGAGGTTAACGGACATCGGTGGGGTGAGGGTAGGTTCAAATGATGTGGGTCGAGTTATGTTAGATTGTCACGTGACAAGTGGTCTCAAACTGTCATTTCTCCCCTACTAAATGTCTATAATTACAATGGTTTTTTATCACCTTGTTTGACGTGGTTATTCATCTGTAGTCCTCCTTCTGGTCCGCTGGTCGTGTTCTCCGTGTCCTTCTGGTCCTCTGGTCGTGTTCTCCTTGTCCTTCTGGTCTTCTGGTCGTGTCCTCCGTGTCCTTGTGGTTCTCTGGTCGTGTTCTCCGTGTCCTTCTGGACCTCTGGTCGTGTTCTCCGTGTCCTTCTGTTCCTCTGGTCGTGTTCCACTGCATGTGCTGATTAATAGTCGTCTCGTCTCAAGTCATATGCTGCCGGTGTGTCCATAGACCTCATCGTATGTATTCTGCGGCTCTGGTTGGACATCTAGTTTATCCTGTCACTCTCACTATAAATGTGAATTGGCGTCGTCGACTGACATAGCCTCCTGCGGCAATGGTTGAATCGATAAGAAGAAACTTTAGTAGCGCGACCTGGTATTTATAGTTAGGTCGTGCAAAAATTCCTGTCTGAACAATATTTGACCTGTCAGATTCTGTCGAGCGTAACTTTCCCCACTCTGGTTCAAGTCACACTTTTCGCCTATTTTCACGAATCACCAAGTTTGTTTCACATCACTCGATGCTCAATAGATCACTAATTTTTATGTGATTATTATACGTAAATTGCACTTCTTTATGGTACTCACAAAAAGAGTTATTCATTTTTTACGTATAGTAATTGCACTTTTCGTCACATCTGTACGGTTTTTTTAACAATTTATTTACCTATAATTTCTATACACTTTGGTGTCTTTTGTTTTATCCTATCGTACATAGTTTTCTTATAATTAAAATAAACATACAACTATTTTACTTGAAAAGGGTTGGTTACATTTCAGGAACGGACAGGTTTCACACACACCAACAAAATACGCACGTACACAACGCTAGCGACAGGTGTGTCGAAAATGCATGTCCATGCATGAATTCTGCGCTCCCTATTTTTACTACGATCCAGCTTATGCAATCTGAATCATGTTTATTAATTTATATTTATTTTTATTATTTATTTCATTTATTTTGGCAATGCACAGTACCGTTAATGTTTGTACTGTTGCAATATCTATAGAACATCGGTTAGCTGAATCACTAGATTACAACAAAGTCATGAAGGAGTTTGCCAGTGCAAAAGCGAGACGAGTATTTTTTAACTAAGGCATATGATATATTACTTTTGTTATATTTGAATCATAATGAATTTTAGTTATTATTTTAATTTTGAGTCACCACATAGGCATACATATTTATTGACTCACTATTCCTTGTATTGTCTCTACAATTTTTATTGTAGCCGTTCACCGCATCGTATACACAAAAAAGTTCTAGTTATTTGATAAACACAACAATGCAAACATTCCTAGTCGTCATTTGAAGGCAATCGCCGTATCTTTAGAACAGGTCTAGTGTGCGTGAATCTGTTCAGAGTTAAAATGGGAAGCGGGGCACTCATAAATACTGCA
Organism: Magicicada septendecula; assembly: GCA_034769895.1. Taxonomy (NCBI): domain Eukaryota; kingdom Metazoa; phylum Arthropoda; class Insecta; order Hemiptera; family Cicadidae; genus Magicicada; species Magicicada septendecula. The sequence continues at coordinate 173,399,627 of CM068372.1, forward strand.
CAGGGCGACAGAAGCGCTGGTGCCGGCCTTAGCTAACATGTTCATATATTTCAAACATAATTAATGTAATATAATTTAGAAACATTATACAGTGTAGAAAGTACCAATCTAACTAATGAACTGTATGGTTGAGTTGACTTAAGATATATCCCAAAATAATAACAGTGTTGCCATTGTATAACTACATAATAACCATTATATCTGTTGGTTTCTGCTAGATATTTTATTGTGTTTAGTTTGTCTTTGTAGTCTTTTTCATCTAGTGGGATGTGTTTTAGTCTGTGTATCATGGTTCTCAAGGCAGCTAGTTTGTGTTGTATTGGGTAATTGGAACGCTAACAACTGACAAACTAATACACTACTCCTTCAACGAATACAACAAAACAATAATCAATAAACACATATGCAAAACACAAAACAAACAACAGACAAAGACAGAAAACAAGTTTATAACACTAACATACATCAATAACCACACTGAAAAAATAGCCCACAAATTTAGATAAGCAGGATACAGAATCGCATATAAAACTACAAACAGAACAGAATACACACTATCAAAAGACACACACAAAGAAAACAAATTTGTTTAAAAGGAATAAATTCCAAATGTTTAGTACCAAGCCACGTGTTGTTCAATCAAATATATTGGAACTTACCGTCTGCGGCTTTTGAAACAGCGTCTTTATAAAATTTACATGTTTCGGGACGCTTGTCCCATCATCAGAATTTAAAAATAATTGCGTATCATTTAAAGTTGATACACTTCTCAACACTTAAAACATTAAAATCCAATATAAAAACAAATAACTTAAAATAACATGATAATATAATATTTACAACGAGTGCGAAGGTTTACCGATGTACATCGTATGAAGACCGACCGCGCACTCGGTCTTCATAGGACCGAGTGCGCGGTCGGTCTTCATACGATGTACATCGGTAAACCTTCGCACTCGTTGTAAATATTATATTATCATGTTATTTTAAGTTATTTGTTTTTATATTGGATTTTAATGTTTTAAGTGTTGACAAGTGTATCAACTTTAAATGATACGCAATTATTTTTAAATTCTGATGATGGGACAAGCGTCCCGAAACATGTAAATTTTATAAAGACGCTGTTTCAAAAGCCGCAGACGGTAAGTTCCAATATATTTGATTGAAAACAAATTTGATTTCCTTGGTGTTTACAAAATAAACTGTTCAGACTGTAACAAATTCTACATAGGCCAGACGGAACGTTGCTTCAAACAGAGATACTTTGAACACACAAAGGCATTACACTCCACCACCGAATCCACCTTTGCAAACCATATCATTGAAGCAAACCACACATACACAAACATAAACGGTAACATGGATATTCTACACGACACACAAAAGGCCGAAAACTAGACACTCAAATCACACGTACTATTCGAACTTATCACACCGGACACACACAACATTGATCTTTCAAATGACAGCGCCGTCATCAAGAACAAGACAGACAGCGCTCCTAGTGGCAGCCTCTGACAAAGCTTTTAATAAGCGGAAACTGGTTCAGGCTATAAGGTAAAAATTTTACATTTTTACCAATGAAAAGCCTATTGTTCCGAGTCAGTAGTGTTATACTTATAATTAATTTTTTAATTGTTGTGTGTGGGAGAATTAGAGATGGGCGAATTCGATAACTTTAGTGCTCTCGGTCAGTACATCTCAATCAGTGAAATGATTTGATCTTTAAGTTTCGATAATTCGATCACTATTGAGCGAGTTCTCTTAACTTAAATTATTTTACTGGATTTTGTTGTTCATGACGTGTCCGTTGATTAATTAATTATAATTATAAATACATCACTACTGACTCGGTACACTAATTTTTTATTGACAAAAAGTTAGTGATCCGAGTCAGTAGTGATTATTTATAATTATACAAATATTTGTATTCTTTATGTCAATAAAGTTGCTATAAAAATTAGGTTATATTAAATTCGCTAACAAGACTGTATTATTTCAGTTATTATATAAATTCCTGATAGATTTGTATAGGCCTACACACTCACAAATTTTTGAAATTGAAAACAAACGTGAGCGAAGTCATCTGGTTCCATTTCTTGTTTAATAAAGACAGATGAATAAAAAGATCCAGAATCATGAATAACTAATGTTTATTTTATTTAAAAACTACATTTTGCTTTTCATTTTGCCATGTTTACGAAAAATGGCGACTGCTTGAATCGAAATTGAATGAAATGACCGAAATGCCAGAGGCGTGTAGCGGAGACAGTTTGCGTGTTTGCGTTAACTCGATCACTGATCGAATCAGTAAGTGACCGAGATGGAAAAGAAAGACAAACATGGCGACTGATCGAATTACTGACCAAGATTGAAATGAAAGACAGAGGCATCTAGCGGAGTCTGCTAGCGGTAACTCGATCACTGATGGAATCAGTATGTAATCAAGATGGAAAAAAAGCAGAGGTGTGCTAAACCAGTATTTGAAAGTAGCAATTACAAATGAAACCGTTGCAAATACCGGTTACTTGTAACGCTTACTTTTAAACCAGTATTTGTATTCGCCAGTTCTTTTTTCAAATACTTACTAGCACACTGTTAGAGGTTAGTTGGGGCACTTTTTAACAGTTTATAAAATATGTCATGATGTTACAATTAGCAGTGCTGAAAAATCGAACATTGCCTTACTACATTATTAACAAGATAAATATGTTACTAAATATGTAATTTAATACTTATAATTAATGACTAAATTAATAATATTAATTATTCATTATTATAATGAATTAAAACGCTTGTTTAATGTTTATTATATTAAAATAATATTAATGTCTTGTGAGGGGGAGGATAACTTTGAGTAATCAGTTGTTTATACATGCTGCCCAAACCCGGTAAACCAATGCACGCTATAACATCCTATAGACCCATAAGTCTTTTGCCTCTTTTATCAAAGGTGTTTGAAAAACTTCTGCTTAAAAGACTCCAACCAATATTACATGACAGGGAGACAACACCTGATTTCCAATTTAGCTTCAGAAAAAAAACATGGCACCATAGAACAGGTCAATCGCATTGTAAATAAAATAAGCAGCGATCTCGAAGGTAAACGATATTGCTCTGGAGCCTTCCTGGACATAAGCCAGGCCTTTGACAAGGTTTGGTACACCGGCCTATTATACAAATTTAAGAAACTCCTTCCACACGATTACTATCTTGTCCTCAGATCATACCTCCAAGGCAGATACTTCTTTGTCAAACATCAAGATGACTTTACAAGCTTTCATCAAGTCAACTCTGGAGTCCCACAAGGAAGTATACTGGGTCCTGTGCTCTACCTAATATATACTGCAGACCTTCCAACTTCAAATCAAGTTATGACAGCAACTTTCGCCGACGACACGGCGATCCTGGCCTCGCATGCAGATGCTGCCTGCGCCTCACGTAACCTATAGATCAACCTTAATGAAATCCATCAATGGTTAAAAAAGTGGCGGATAAAGGCGAACGGAACTAAATCATCATACGTTACCTTCACTATGAGACGTGACAGCTGCCCGCCGGTAACACGCGATAACTGCCAACTACCGCAAAAGGAAGATGTAAAATACCTCGGTATATATCTGGACCGCCGCCTTACCTGGCGAAAGGACATAATTACCAAAAACAAACAGCTCAGACTACAGTACAGGCAAATGTATTGACTACTCGGAAGGAGATCCCCTGTAACTTTGGAAAGGAAACTCCTTATCTACAAAGCCATACTTAAACCAACCTGGACCATCCAGCTGTGGGGGACAGCGAGTACTTCAAATATCGAGATTTTACAACGATTCCAGAATGTGGTGCTCCGAGCTATGATCAATGCTCCTTGATACGTACCGAATAATATCATCGAGAACGACCACCAAGTGACTTCTGTCCGTCATGAAATCAAACGATTCTTCGTTAACTACAGTAAGAGACTAGCAGCGCATCCCAACGAACTAGCTCAAAAGCTCATAGCTCAACGCAGGCACCAACACAAGAAGACTCAAACGCCACAAACAAGTGGACATTCCTGCTAGATTTATGTAATATTAGTGCTTAATGAGGAGTGTTCAATGGACCACCCTCTACTTGTCATATATATTGTCATCAATTTTGCCAAATGTTTATTTTGTAAATAAATTGCAAAAATAAAATAAATTAAAAAAAGTTGTTTATACAGATTTGATCTGTCACAATCAAATACAAAACTATTAAGTAACTTCATAAATTATTTAAATATTGTCCACTCTAAAAAAAAAAAATAAATTAAGCCATCAGTCTACTAGTAGAATATTCACGTTGACTTCTAACGCGGAACAAAAAACGAGATAGAAAGCGTTAAGCGCGCAAAGCTGTTCTGTAGTGAGTTACTAAAAGATCTAGTTTCAACCGCAGATGAGGATAACTTGATAACTTTTTATAGCTAACTGATCAAAGTGACCGAGTTAAGATTGAAATGAAAGCTAGAGAGACATCTACTGGAAACTTCCTGCGCTAACTCGATCACTGATCGAATCACTAAATGATTGAAATGAGACACACAATTCAACTGATCGAATCACCACTAGTGCCTACGCAAAGACAGCGCGTGGTAAAGCCTCAAATCTGGCAAGGTGGGGAGCTTAGTTGATTATGGTACGAATTTTAACGAAGACGTCCGAACATTTTACTGCACTTACTATAGCCTAAAGTAGCCTACTGAGTGAAAGTGCTGATTACTGAGTGAAAGTGGTACTCAACGCAAAAACACAGCGGTACTGAGTATCAACGCAAAGACTTTGATACATTTTTTGCGTTGCAGGTCACCGAAAACATTGGACATAACACCAATACACAAAAACAGAGACGACAATTCACAGCAAAACACAAATGCTTACGACAGGACACTAACTCCAAGGAGCAAATCCAGGCAATTGCTTTGGATTTGTTTCTTAACCTTTAAAATTAATTATAAATATATCACTACTGACTCGGAACACTAATATTTATAAAACATTAGTGATCCGAGTCAATAGTGATATATTTATAATCAATGGACAACAAAATCCAGGAATTAAGATTACATTGAGGTACTGTATGAAAATTGAAATTTTTATTATTAAATAGAATAATATAATAAATATTAAAATATGATTACATTAAGGTAATATTTAATATTAAGAAAAATCGTTACAAGAAATAATTTATACTGTACTAGCAGCACTCGTGCGCTTGGCTGCACGTGCCAACCAAATAAATTTCTTACAAAACCGCCAATATCTCGAAAACGAAAAAGCGGATTTCATTGAAACAGAAATCAAAATAAGATTTGGAATTTTCTCTAAATTTCACTCGCTGACAACATATTGCTATCTCTCATAAAACGGAAGTATGTCGCATGCCAAAAATGTTACTACATCCAAGTTAAAAAAGAAACTTCATGACGTGGAACCGTCTGAAGACTCTGTTTTTGAAAATTGCTAAAACCATCGGTTAAAATTTATGCCTAAACCATCCTCAAGCTTCAAGGAACAAGGTGGTGAAAGAATTTTAAAAATCAGATCAGCAGTTACTGAGGTTATCTCGGGCAATGAAACACATTCGCATTCTCTCGCGCTCTCCGCCCCACCATGCCAGATCTGCGGCTCTGCCACGCGCTGTCTTTGCGATGACGCCAGTTCGAAACACCTACTGACCGAGATGAGACAGAGGCATCTCAGATAGTTCACCAGTGACGGTATTATTGACCGACTCCTCTTTTAAATGATCGATTTGATCAGTCGATCACCTAAATGGTTTTATCAAAGTGATTCGTTCAATCCTGAACGACACATCTCAAGATCTTGTCTAGAGTAGACGTATTTGAATTTGCTCTGATATATAACAAAGGAATAATAGAAAAAATAATAAAAAGAGCACAAAATTGAAAGAAATAATTAAGAACAATTAAGTATTATCAAAATAAAGAATACGCAGAATTAATTCCACGTCAGAATTACCTATCTTGCAGTAAATAAGGTGTCGAGAAATTACGGCGACCGAGACCACGTATTGGTAAGATCTAACCAGATTTTTACTTGGAAACAACATTTAAATATCATAACAAGGAATTAACTATTTAACAGAACCAAATTAACAGCATGACCACAACACGTAAAATACTGAATCGCAAACACTTTGTGAAAAACTAAAAATAGTGACTATTAGTGTTGAACGTAATAAAGTGGACACTTGATATTATTTAAAACACATTGTTTTCACTGAATATAAACTAAATAGTAAAAATTATTTGAAACTTAAACGAAAACGTAGGTATATGTTGTAGCATGACAGATAATCCACATAAATAAATTACTCAATGATCATTAATAAAGCTCAAATATATGGAATATCCAGATGAGAATCAATTAAAAGGCACTATTAATTAATATAATCACAAGAAAAGTAAAAATAAAGAAAAAATCTGCAAATAATATATATACTACAAATTTAAAAACCCAGAAAACTAAAATGTGAATAACAAAATTACCCAGGTAGGATAGAAGCAGGCAATTAAGATACCCCGACAAAGAAACCAGACCAGAAGAAACAAAAGCATACACAGCGAAATGGTACTGAAGAAAGAAGAAATATAAAATGAACAAAAATACTGAAGAACGAGGAAAGAAGAAATATAGAATGACCAAAAATACTGAAGAATAAGAAACCTGAGAAGATCCACTAGAAAAAAGGAAGTGAGACGACCAATACCAAATAGAAACCCCATAGGGAGAGAACCCAAAAACCCCAAAAATAAATGAATGTCCAAAGAGAAAGTATAACACCCCAAAAAACCATATCACAATGTAAAACTGACAAAAACCAAAAGTGTTAATAGTATTAAGTAACAGTGCACCCAAAAAAGTTATTGTGTAGTTTATATGAACAAATCTTCACAGTTCCCCCATGGTTAAATATTTCATGTTGTAAAGCTAGGAAAGGACTAGTAATAATAATAATAAATAACCATGGACAAGTGTAAGTTATTGAATTATAGCCAATAAACTTTGAAAAGGTACATGAGTTGCCGTACAAATGAATAAACTTTAAGTGTTTTTGAACAGTATCATATTTGATATGAAGTAATAATATTGCTAATGAAATGCTACTGAAGTTATAAGAACATTCCATAGAATGAAATAATACACAGATAGCTAGTGTTATACTTAAAGACGGGGAATACATCCTTAAAATTGGGAAATACAGAACAGACTGTAAATAAATAGTTTTAAGAAGGTGTTAACCATTATATGGAACCATTATGTTATGTTCCTGTTCCATATATTAACTAGACAAATAAGATTTATTAGTAAGCAATATTATGGTTATAAGATGTTATTTTGTTGTTAATTTAAATTAGGAATGCCATATCTAAAGGTAGATATCATTCCCCATGTTATAAAATGTTTTTAATTATGTTACTAGGTGTAATCAGTACACATAAAAGGTATTATTCAAGGTACCAGTTTTGATAGAGATATGTGTTATATTTTAATTGTACAATCAATAATCACTGTTATACTAGTCAAAGAACTAATTGTTAATAAAGTATATAAGGATAAAAAGTCAGAGAAGGGTATAAACTAACTACATTAGTAAAAATTTTGCAAATAGCAACACATCAAATCTAGGCCATATAATGAATTTAAACTGCAGAATAATTAATAAATCTAGTCCTATAAACCAGTTAAACTGATAATATTTATGCAAGATGAACCCAACATATAGTATACCATGTAAATAAGACTTTATAAACATATGGTCAGCAGATAAGTAAAATTACTTATTTATCTAATAAAATTACCAATAAAAATGGAATGGACTAACTGACCATTATCAGAGGAGGAGTCATAGACAAATGAATTGTATTTAAAAACAATCATTAATAAACTAAATTGCAAGAAATTAAGTAAGAATAGACAATTATATCAATTTCAGATTTAATAGAATAATAATTATATCAGGGAAAATGGCTATTATTTGCTTAGACAACAGGAAATATAAAATTAGGCCTACCTTCCAGAAATGTAAGAAATATAATTTTTTAATGAAAACTTTGCAACACTATATTAATTAGTATCAAAATAAGCAGAATAGAATAAAGAAACCGAATATGTATTTCGTATTTCGTACAGTTAATTAATAACGAAATTATTTTCTGAGTATAATGTATTAAAATAAAATATATCGGAAGCTAAGATAATTTGAAACAATGTATAAGATATATTAAATTGGCTAAGAATTTCAGGAGACGAAGGAAATGAGAACAGTTCATTATTATCCGTTGACGAGTGTACTTAACGTGACTATTTGCTCGAAGTAACCTATAATGGCGACTAACATTATAAACCGAGTTCGGTGAAAATTTTCATAAAAACTTATTTTGAGTTATTTTTTTATTGTGAACCGGTGAAGTTAAAATATGAACAGTGTAACACCAATAAACTGAACCACATACGACTAATTAATCGAAATAACACCAATATCACACAATTTACTGACGAACAATCCAGGTTAAACCCGACACACATAGACCAAGTGAGATAGACACAATAACAACATTTTACACCAAGTGAACTATTCCACCATACACCAGTGACACTCAAATACGTCCAGAACAGTCATATACAATTGCTGAGACCATTTACACGGAGAAAGGACATCTTTATTTAACCAAAACTTTCGTCCAGGTTATACGTTACACTACGCATGCGCCAGTCGGCCATTTTGGGAATTGTCGTCACTTACTCCAGCTGTAGAGAACGACCTTCTGCTGCTTTTGGTTTGAATAAATATCATATGTAAACTTTTATTATTTTTAATTATAACATTGTATTGTTTAACATTAAGGCATTTTATAATTGTAAGTGTTATACTTTCCTGCCCATACACTTCTCTGGCTATACCTTAAATAACCGTTTAAAGAACCATATTTTATATACGACTAATGTAACTTTTTATATCGACCGGCCCTGAGTGAGTCGATACTACCTTGTAACATCGGTTTTATCGAACAAATTAATTAATTTATTAATAAACGTTCTGTTTTGTAATTTGGATTTGGTTTTTCTTTAAAAAAGCTTAACAAATAAATTATTCAAGAATACCAACTAACCGAAAGGCGGTATATACGAAACAACGAACGCTTCAAGAAGAAGAAGAAGAAGAGAGCCGTCTTTCGACTAGATTTGGAGTTAACCAGATTGTACTTTAACAAATTTACTGAAAGTGACACTATTACGAAAATAAACATAATACCACTTCATTTCTAATTACAAACAATAAACACGATTATTTCCTAAATATTAAAATTAAAATTTGCATAAAAAATATTTTTTCAGAAATTTTTTTTTGTGAAATAAAAATAAATTTTTTTTTTATTCAGCATTCACGCAGATTTTATTTTGTGTATTGTTACAAAATTGGCGTCCAACTAAAGGGCTGTAATTAGGGATTGAAAGGCTGTAATAATTAGCCCAATTTCTAATTCAGCTTGGCAGCGGTTATCCAGCCAGGGAACCAGGAAAGATGCAGCGTCTTGCCACATCCAAGAAGAGAGCGGCGGAGGCCGAAAAAGAACTCAATATGGATGATAAGGAGGCGACCCCAGTGGAGGACATAGAAACGTTATTAACCTCAGTGGGACATAAACAACCTGAACCACCAGAGAAACTATCCGAAATACCCACTCAAACAGGGGACGTACATGTCCAAGACAAGGAAATGGAAAAGTCTAGGACCACAGAAGAAAGCAAAATGGAAGAGAGGATAATGGAAATGTTCCTACAGATGAGTAAGAAAATGGATGCTATTGGAGATACTAATAAGAACCTAGAGTCCAAAATGGAAGAAAATAATAAGAAATTAAGTCAAGATTTGAAAAAGGACATACAAGATTTGAAGGAAAACAACCGGTCAACCACGGAAGAAGGTAACTAGAAGATGGAGGAAAATTTAAGCAAGAAGGTGGAGGACAGCAACCGGTCAACCAAGGAAGAATTAAGCAAGAAAATGGATTCCACCGAAGAAAACTTGCATAAGAAAATGGACGACAACAACCATTCAACCAAGGAAGAATTGAATGAAATAAATAAGAACATAGAATCCACGAAGGAAGAATGAAGGAAGGATATTGAAGAGAACAGTAAGAAGATGGAAGAAGAAATGGGGAAAAGGTTAGAAGAATTGAAGGAGGACAACCAATCCACAAAGGAAGAATTGGGCCATAAGATCGAAAGGACCAATAAGAAAATTGATGAAACTAGGAAGAAGATAGAAAACGACAACCAACGATTGAAGGAAGAGTTGAGGGAAAATAGCAAGAAGATGGAAGATAAAATGGAGGAGAATAACAAGAAAATGGAAGAGACGATGGGGAGAGGTTGGAAGAATTAAGAGAGGAAAACCAACTATTACGAGAAGAATTACGGGAAGTTAACCAAGAGAATTTAGACAAGTTAGACGAACGAATGAAACTATTAAGAAAGGAAATGAACAAAGAACTCAAGGAAAATAAGAAATCTATGACTAAAAGGCTGGAAGACGAAACCATAACAATAAATCAACAGATAAGAGAAGTTGATGAAAGATGTCGGCTGACTGAAGTAGAGGTACAGGAGTTCAAGGAAGTGGTAAACACCAAGGTCACAAGTCTTGAAGGATCTAGTTGCAAGAAGGCAGAAGAAAACCGAAAGGAAAGCCAGGAAGAACTCCGTAAAGTACGAACTCAAATTACAGAAAGATGTGACGGAATGGAGGTAGCGATGACTAACATCAAGTGCGGCAGAGCCAAGAGGAAATGGAAGCAATTCGGAACCGACCAACTAGCTTCACTAATATCCCCATCAACGAGAACAGAGAATGGCTTAACTTCCGCCAATATAAAAGGAAGCCGATGGAGTTCTTGGCCCGTATTGAGGAATATATGGCCAAACATAGAAATAATCGATGGTCCAATAGTCGAGAACTATTGGACGAATCATTCCGGGATATGACGGACAATTGGTGGATGGCGAACAGGAGCGAGATAAACGATTACCAGCAGTTTAAAAGTTTGTTCAAGTCCAAGTATTGGTCAGAGACCACCCAGAATTTAATAAGGGACAACATCTGCCATGGCCGATACAAAACCCAGTTTGGCAATACCATGACTGCATACTTCCTTGGGAAGGTGTGCCTGGCCAAGCACCTGGAACCAGCCATACCAGAGGAATGCCTGGTGAATAAGCTTTCCTACCATTATGACGAAGAGGTCATAAGAGCTCGAAGAGGTAGGTACCATAAAGACCATACAGGCGATGACGGAGCTATTAGAAAATTATGAGAACGAAGAATATTACAGGCAGAGTAGAAGAAGAAATGAGCGGCCAGAAGTTCGAAATAATCCGTCATCGAACAATAATAATCAACAGATCAACAGTGGGTACCAAGGAAACAGGTATAATCCAAATTACCATAATCAGCACCCCACCAACGGTAATAATAACAACAATAACCACGGTAATACAAACCCGAAAATTAACCGAAATAATAACGGATTCTCCGGTCATCGAAATAATTATTACCCGAATAATAATGTAAATAGCCAGAGAAACCCCAACCATACCAATAACACCGAGCGGTTTTACCATAACAATAGGGGTTACCCTAATAATAATAATAACAACAACAACAGGTTCTCCCGACCCCGGGTAAATTTTATACGTGCAGAAGGAAACAGCCATCGCAGGTATAACCATCAACGGCGGAGCAGCGTCCACGAGTACGAAGATCGACGGAGAAGCCGAGAACGGGCAACTCCAGTTATAATCCGCCAAGGCGAAGTACCAGCCTAGATAACCCGGAGCGGCATACAAATAGGGAACAAACATACGAACAGCGAACTGAAAGGCTGGAACCCACTCAAGGTTTCCCCACTGATGCCTCTGTTGGTCCAATTAATAACCAAGATGAGGATAATTTAAACGGGAGGAGGCAGTAATAAACAATAGGGACCTTTTGCTGCTTCTGTCGCCTGGGTATATAAAAGAATTGCCAAGAGCAAATCATCACAATAAAATTACTATCATTCGGTGTAACTATTTGAAAAACATTCGAAATGAACTACTGGAGGAGGATGACACTCGCCTCCCTATTATAAACAATGAAATTCAAAAATGAAGTAAGGACAACTTACTACCAAATATTTATGAAAAAACTTTATGGAAAATGAAAAGAAGAAAAAGAATTTTGACAATATATTACAAAAAAAAATTCTAAAACCAAGTAAGCACAACTTACTACCGAATATTTAGGAAACGATTTATGAATGAAATAAAAAGAAAGGAATTTATTATAAACTGAATAAATTCAAAAACAAAGTAGGGACAACTTACTACCTAATTTATGAAACGAATTTAGGTTAGTGAAAAAAAAAAGAATTTGGAATAAAAATATTTAAAAAAAATTTCCAAAACAAAATAAACACTACTTACTACCCAAATCTTTATGAAACTATTTGTGAAAAAACTAAAGGGAAAGAATTTGGTAAAATACAAAAAAAAAACCATGTAAGTACAACTTACTACCAAACATCAATGAAACTCAAATCATGGAATATAAAGAAAAAGAAAAAGAATTTTGAAGAAAAACCATAACATTCAAAAGGAAGAATAAGTTCACATTACAAACAATTATATGTGGAACCAATTCTGAAAATATTTTGAGAATAAAGAAATGGCAGTAAAAACCACTGATACAATTAAAATGAATAAACTTATTGTGAAGTAAAATTAATGAGACTTTTAAGCAAAATAAGCAGAGACAATAACCACATGGAATTAATAATTAAAGAGTGCATTTGGAAAAAGCAAGAGCAGAATAAAATTTTGAAAAGAAGGAAAAAACTATGTATAAATAAATCCATAAGAAAAATATGATCATAGAATAAATGTCAATTATAAAAAGGACAATTAAAAGAGTAATTGCAAGAACATCATACTAGTGGAACGATTCATAAGAATTAAGAAAAAACAAAAATATAATACAAAATATATGCTACCAATGACCAGAAGGAGATTGTAATAACAGTCAAAATATGACAGAGAATTAAAAATAAATAAAAACTTTACACTGAATAACAAGTCATAATTATATTAAACCAGCTTCCAACCATAAGAAGGAATAAAATGCCAACAGAGCTAACCATTGAGAAAAGTAACTGAGATATAAATTAACTAAGATAGAAATATTAACAGATCTGAGCAAATACGAAGTGAAGTATCCAAAGATATTAATTTTTTTTTATAGTCATAAGGTGGACTATTCTTATGTAATTTTTTTAATAACTGTCTGTATATAAGTCCAGCAGTATTATTATGTGTTGATCAGAGATGATTTGCCTCTGTAATCAATAAATGACGTAGTATGGCCAGCAGAGAAGTGTAGCCTACAGTGCCCCTCTGAACTGCCCCAGCTAACGTGTTAGGAAATTTTAGGGAATAAATATCCCAAGGATAAAGAACCAAGTTAAGAAGAAAATGGAAAAATAAAAAATAACGAACATCAGATGACTATTACTATCAAGAAGAATCCAGTTAATAATGAAATATAGATAAGCTCAAAAATATAGAAGAAAAAATTTTAGAAATGTGAAGGAAGTAAAGAAATATAATTTATAATGAAATATCATAAGCAATTACTTCAGACAAACTAAGTATGATCTGAACTAATCACTTCTGGAAGAGAGCAATCTGTAGCATGACAGATAATCCACATAAATATATTACTCAATGATCATTAATAAAGCTCAAATATATGGAATATCCAGATGAGAATCAATTAAAAGGCACTATTAATTAATATAATCACAAGAAAAGTAAAAATAAAGAAAAAATCTGCAAATAATATATATACTACAAATTTAAAAACCCAGAAAACTAAAATGTGAATAACAAAATTACCCAGGTAGGATAGAAGCAGGCAATTAAGATACCCCGACAAAGAAACCAGACCAGAAGAAACCAAGGCATACACAGCGAAATGGTACTGAAGAAAGAAGAAATATAAAATGAACAAAAATACTGAAGAACGAAGAAAGAAGAAAGAAGAAATATAAAATGAACAAAAATACTGAAGAACGAAGAAAGAAGAAATATAGAATTACCAAAAATACTGAAGAATAAGAAACCTGAGAAGATCCACTAGAAAAAAGGAAGTGAGACGACCAATACCAAATAGAAACCCCATAGGGAGAGAACCCAAAAACCCCAAAAATAAATGAATGTCCAAAGAGAAAGTATAACACCCCAAAAAACCATATCACAATGTAAAACTGACAAAAACCAAAAGTGTTAATAGTATTAAGTAACAGTGCACCCAAAAAAGTTATTGTGTAGTTTATATGAACAAATCTTCACAGTTCCCCCATGGTTAAATATTTCATGTTGTAAAGCTGGGAAAGGACTAGTAATAATATTAATAAATAACCATGGACAAGTGTAAGTTATTGAATTATAGCCAATAAACTTTGAAAAGGTACATGAGTTGCCGTACAAATGAATAAACTTTAAGTGTTTTTGAACAGTATCATATTTGATATGAAGTAATAATATTGCTAATGAAATGCTACTGAAGTTATAAGAACATTCCATAGAATGAAATAATACACAGATAGCTAGTGTTATACTTAAAGACGGGGAATACATCCTTAAAATTGGGAAATACAGAACAGACTGTAAATAAATAGTTTTAAGAAGGTGTTAACCATTATATGGAACCATTATGTTATGTTCCTGTTCCATATATTAACTAGACAAATAAGATTTATTAGTAAGCAATATTATGGTTATAAGATGTTATTTTGTTGTTAATTTAAATTAGGAATGCCATATCTAAAGGTAGATATCATTCCCCATGTTATAAAATGTTTTTAATTATGTTACTAGGTGTAATCAGTACACATAAAAGGTATTATTCAAGGTACCAGTTTTGATAGAGATATGTGTTATATTTTAATTGTACAATCAATAATCACTGTTATACTAGTCAAAGAACTAATTGTTAATAAAGTATATAAGGATAAAAAGTCAGAGAAGGGTATAAACTAACTACATTAGTAAAAATTTTGCAAATAGCAACACATCAAATCTAGGCCATATAATGAATTTAAACTGCAGAGTAATTAATAAATCTAGTCCTATAAACCAGTTAAACTGATAATATTTATGCAAGATGAACCCAACATATAGTATACCATGTAAATAAGACTTTATAAACATATGGTCAGCAGATAAGTAAAATTACTTATTTATCTAATAAAATTACCAATAAAAATGGAATGGACTAACTGACCATTATCAGAGGAGGAGTCATAGACAAATGAATTGTATTTAAAAACAATCATTAATAAACTAAATTGCAAGAAATTAAGTAAGAATAGACAATTATATCAATTTCAGATTTAATAGAATAATAATTATATCAGGGAAAATGGCTATTATTTGCTTAGACAACAGGAAATATAAAATTAGGCCTACCTTCCAGAAATGTAAGAAATATAATTTTTTAATGAAAACTTTGCAACACTATATTAATTAGTATCAAAATAAGCAGAATAGAATAAAGAAACCGAATATGTATTTCGTATTTCGTACAGTTAATTAATAACGAAATTATTTTCTGAGTATAATGTATTAAAATAAAATATATCGGAAGCTAAGATAATTTGAAACAATGTATAAGATATATTAAATTGGCTAAGAATTTCAGGAGACGAAGGAAATGAGAACAGTTCATTATTATCCGTTGACGAGTGTACTTAACGTGACTATTTGCTCGAAGTAACCTATAATGGCGACTAACATTATAAACCGAGTTCGGTGAAAATTTTCATAAAAACTTATTTTGAGTTATTTTTTTATTGTGAACCGGTGAAGTTAAAATATGAACAGTGTAACACCAATAAACTGAACCACATACGACTAATTAATCGAAATAACACCAATATCACACAATTTACTGACGAACAATCCAGGTTAAACCCGACACACATAGACCAAGTGAGATAGACACAATAACAACATTTTACACCAAGTGAACTATTCCACCATACACCAGTGACACTCAAATACGTCCAGAACAGTCATATACAATTGCTGAGACCATTTACACGGAGAAAGGACATCTTTATTTAACCAAAACTTTCGTCCAGGTTATACGTTACACTACGCATGCGCCAGTCGGCCATTTTGGGAATTGTCGTCACTTACTCCAGCTGTAGAGAACGACCTTCTGCTGCTTTTGGTTTGAATAAATATCATATGTAAACTTTTATTATTTTTAATTATAACATTGTATTGTTTAACATTAAGGCATTTTATAATTGTAAGTGTTATACTTTCCTGCCCATACACTTCTCTGGCTATACCTTAAATAACCGTTTAAAGAACCATATTTTATATACGACTAATGTAACTTTTTATATCGACCGGCCCTGAGTGAGTCGATACTACCTTGTAACATCGGTTTTATCGAACAAATTAATTAATTTATTAATAAACGTTCTGTTTTGTAATTTGGATTTGGTTTTTCTTTAAAAAAGCTTAACAAATAAATTATTCAAGAATACCAACTAACCGAAAGGCGGTATATACGAAACAACGAACGCTTCAAGAAGAAGAAGAAGAAGAAGAAGAAGAGAGCCGTCTTTCGACTAGATTTGGAGTTAACCAGATTGTACTTTAACAAATTTACTGAAAGTGACACTATTACGAAAATAAACATAATACCACTTCATTTCTAATTACAAACAATAAACACGATTATTTCCTGAATATTAAGATTAAAATTTGCATAAAAAATATTTTTTCAGAAATTTTTTTTTGTGAAATAAAAATAAATTTTTTTTTTTATTCAGCATTCACACAGATTTTATTTTGTGTATTGTTACAATGTAAACAGTGAGTTTTTCGCACTAATGTGAACCACGCACCTGGCGGCTGTAACTTGAACTAGTTTGAAGCAGAATGTTTGACGACGGAACATTTAAAGTTACTTTTGTACATATAAAAACATTTATTTATTAATTAGGATTTGTAATTGATAGTTGGTTAAAGACATGATTCAAGCCTGGATATATAAAAGAATCCACTACTTTGAGTAATTCAATTGTAATCATTATTTATGCTATACTGAAAAAAACAAATAAAATGAGCATATATATTATAACGTACCAAAATAGCAGTTACATAAAATAAATGTCTAATACGTCAAATAGAAGAATAACATGAAAATATTTCATCAAGCATAGAAGAAGGAACAGGAGAATACAAATAAAATGTGTATCTACGAATGAATAATATTGAACCAACCCAACGAAGAAGAAAGAAAAATAATAAGAATATCATCTAGTATAACAAAGAGAGAGAAAATACCATGAGCCAATATAATACGTTAGCATCCAGGCCCAATAGATCAAAATAGTGAGGGGATATGCCGAAAATAATTATCAACGTAAGAAGGAGACGAATCAAATACAATCACCATAGTGAAAAAACAAACTAATTGGTTATGAGTGTGAAATAAATATAGGACAATGACTACCATAATAATGAATGAAAATATGGAAGAATATGACAATATTCAGGGAACATGAATTATTACAAATAATGTGTAACCAAGGAAAGCACCAACAGTGACAAACAACTAACCAGAAGAAGAAAAAGAAGAAGAAGAGGAAAAGAAATGTACCATGAAGAATGAAGATTATGTATGAACAGTACAAGACATCAACATTCACAAGATATGGAAAGAATTAAAATCAATGTAGTGACCAGAATAAGTGTAATGATTATTGGAATACCAATAATAAAGAAACCAAGTGTTGAGCATCAATAAGTGATCACAAACAATGACAGTGAATACTTAATATAAGCGTAACAACATGTGATATAATAACATTTTACCCCAAGTAAACAGCACAAACAATACCAGTAAAAATGTTTATAACGGAGAGAAGTGATTAACCATTTGTAAGTGAAAGAATCAACGATTAACAAGTGAAATGCACAGAAAATTAGTGTAACAAGTTTAATCCAAGATTGTAAAATCACAGAGATAATCAATAAGACCACCAAAAATACGATACAGAAAAGTGAATTAATTGTTCATAGGGATTAATAATAAAAGCTTTGTAATCCTTGCTATGAAATGTGCCTGAATGTCATAGCAACACAGGACAAAATGTAGATGAATGTCAAGACAAATAGTAGCAAATAAACTAATTTGTTGAGTATAAACAAGTCAATGTACCAAAGCCTAGGTACAATCCACCAAAATATGTAACATAATTAGACTAAGAAAACCAGTATTATTGTTTCAACAAATAGTGTAAAAATGTGTACAAAATGTGTAAAACTTAATAATAAACCATTGTAGTAGAATGCTATAATGAGATGGCAATAGTTGAGATGAACACTGTAAAGAACTATGAAGCACATTGTTGTCAGACAAATGACACATAACCTCACATGAGTTGAACCTACAACATAAAATCATATACATTAATTAAACCAAGTAATTATCCACAA
The DNA here is from genome assembly GCA_034769895.1 of Magicicada septendecula. NCBI lineage: Eukaryota > Metazoa > Arthropoda > Insecta > Hemiptera > Cicadidae > Magicicada > Magicicada septendecula. Next base: position 173,418,238 of record CM068372.1, read on the forward strand.
TTGTTTCAAACAGAGACTAAATAAGAATAAAAATGCAAAACAATGAATACCATATGAACTGAAGGACACAACAAATGAATCAGATTAAATACAATAACATTAAACTAAATAGACAGAACCCCAATGTGACAAGAGAGTTAGTCAAAAAACATTATCAAAACTTATAAAGAGAATGTAAAAAATGTTACCAGTAGTTAGAGAAATGTTCAATACTGCTATGAGAACATCTCACAAATATTATACTAGTAATTTAATAATTGAAATTTAATAAACTAACTAACTGCAATCATAGAACCAGGTGTAAATAACCACCATACAATAACTTAGAGAGATTTCAAATAACAAAAAGTTAGTGAATACATTGAACTAACCATGTACAACAATTGTACACAACTTTAATTGTTAACAATATATCCAATATGTACTAAAATAACTAAATAAGTGACAAAATGGCGAGCTGAGAGCATAATGTATTTTGAATCATACTATATGTGTATACAAAATAACATTTTACCAAAATAAAGTATGAACAAATGTATGTAATGTAGATATACCTATTAGTGTTATGATACAAAAAATATATAGTAGAATAAGGGATAATAGCGATATAAGTAAATGTAAACAATCGGACATAGTTGGTATATACGCCATTAACAAATTTGGTTTAAACTATAAATATAGCAATATTATGTATTAACATGAAGGAGAAATGAACTCAAAATGTTTAGTAATAAGTATTAAGATGTAATTACAACGAAATATAGTGGAAAAGACTTATTTGTGTTAAGAACCACTATATGAGTTTTGAAGAAGATCAAGTGAATTATTAATGGACGGAATTATTGCTTGTTTGGACTTAAAATAAAGCCGCAAGTGTCCGCGATTTAATGCCACTATCCAAATGACGATATGACAAAAAATAAGAAACTTATAGGCATTATAAATTTTTCGATCATTTTCGAATGTCCATGTATACGTCAGAGATAATCTCAAACCCAGACTTAGTGACGCTAAAAATTAGAATTTTTATTTAACCAAAGCGTTTGGGGTAGAGAGTACGACTTTCTAAACCAATCAAATGGCTTAATTTCACCAGACGAAAAGAGACGCTTTAGCGAGATTGTTTAATCGTTTTTCAACACTCGAGGCGACAGGAACGTGTCACAGTCGGCAAGACAATTTTAAAATGTGCGCGTCACCCCCAGTAACATGGTCAAACATTAACCTATACTGAACACCCCATTATCGAGTGACAGTGAAATAAGTGAATAGTGAATAGACATGACCAGTGTATAACAAGGGTCATGTCCAGTGAAAATAAACAGGGAGTATGATATTTTAACAATTAAAAAAAAATACTAAATGGAATAATTCTCGTTGATTAAACGAAAGTTATTGTTTGACTGCACTAGTCAAGTTAACGCTTGAGTGCATTAACAGATAATGATGAATAATTATCAGAATTTGATGAACAAAGTTATAGCCCATTATGATGGCGATAATTAATTAAAAGATGTATTTTATATCTAAAGAATAATTGATAACGGCGGAATTAAATTTAAATACCGCTCACTAGTATTTGTAAATATAGTCGCTTAATTGACTATGAATTTTGACTTGATGAATAATAATTTTCTTGTGTGAATACTATCATTACTGATAATTCTACAGCATATTAATAGTAAATAAAGCGTTTGTAAAAATAATATTAAGAATCTTATATAACATTACTTATTATACGTAACCACTTACTCTCATCTAGGCAAACTAACCTAGAACCAAAACGTATATTTTGTCACAGAGAAACACTTCTGTCCTCAAATGATTTTTATAAAATGAAATCGATAATAAGAGTTTTTTCAATTTTTTTCAATAAATTAATAATAATATTTTAATAGTGCAACGTTCAAAGCACGTGTTGACAAATTTAGCTTCACTAGACCTCAGAATACCATACGATAGTACGATAGTATTGACTATCGTATTGAGATTAATAATTTTAAATTTTTGTTCTTTTTTATCATAGTAGATAAGTAAACATTGTTATTTATTAACACATCTTTATATGTTGTATCATGTATCTTAAAAGAATTCACGAAAATTGGTAATACAATTAACCAAAGTGAACGTAACCTAGTTCACCATATTATCGTACATTGTAACAGTGTTACCAGCCTTGAGCTGCAGAAATCTCAATATTTGTTTAATTTGTTGTTGTTTATAAAGATATCCATATTAATTGTTTTAAAAGTGTTTTGCTAAATTTCACTACTGTCAATAAAATCCTCAATTTATTACCAGTGGATACAGAGTCTTCATTTCTATAAAATAGAGGCAATAGTTTATTTTTTTAGAAACAATTATCTCACAAGGTGGCGGCAATATTTAAATTATTGATATTATATTATTCAACTTACAATTGAATATCTGAATTGTTTTATTTTATGTGCATTTTTTCGATATTCAAACGGAATATCTGTGTGTTGCAAATGTGTTTACAGTAAGAGAAGTCGCCCATCGAGAAGAGTGAAGATATTCACGGATGGTAAGTGGGGAGGTGAATACAGTGAATTGTTAGTGAGTTTAATACTCTTTTAAACACGAACCTTAACTTCCAATCACCCATTGCTAAATAATTATACTAAATATTAAACACACCTTATGACGACGTGAGAGTCTACAACAACAACAATAACAAAAACACTTCAATTCAAAATCAGAAAATCCTAATAATAATAAATCAATAAATCTAAATCTATAATTTATAATACAACGTGGTGCTCCATCGCGGGGCTTGATTGATAGAAGAACCAGCACAAGTAAATAGCCGAAGATATATTACAATATATATATATATATATATATATATATGCACTCAACATCGAAAATACACAAAATACAAATACATATACCACAATCACACACAATAATACAACTTTAAAATACCAGAGACCAACAAGAAACCTTAATAGCATCCAGCCAACACACAAATACTTCACCAGACGCAAGATCGCGAAGGCTGATGATGAGAGCACGGGAGCTCTCGAAACATGTTCCGAATAAGGAAAAATAACATCTTGAGGTAATATAAACATAAATTTTAAATTACTATATATATATATATATATATATATATATATATATAGCTATGTAGAAGGTCGCATAGAATAAATAGTCGATATCTAGATATGGAAATGTTTGGCGATTTCCATATATATAATTTATATTAATATGGAAATTAACGATTTTCTTACTTTTCAGATTGCAAAGAATTTACTACAGTTTATGTTAGCATAACAAAAATTAATAGACAGTTTTTAATACAAATAAATAAATTAATCGTTCTGTTTAAATAAATATATTACTACTTCTTTTGTAAATAAAATTAATAAACAGTTTCTGTTGACCTTCAGTTTATACTTAAAAATAAATCCTACACACTCATAACATATATCTTAATTCCTATACGTTTCTCTGTCTTTTTAGTTTATTTGTTTTATTGATTTATTTAGTTTTTATAAATGGGTTCACTTTCCTGAGGTGATGAATGATGCGGTGTTTCTCCTCGTTTCCTGATGAGTGTCTACAGCTGCTCCTTTCAGGTAGTCGCCAGGATACCGCCGCTCCACCTATAGTTCTTATTCAGGATCTCCTCCTGTTTTCAAGCTCTTAGGGCCGTTGTACGAGTTGGGTACTTCTATGAACAATGATAAGTTATTAATTATTACTTAATTATATAGCTACGGCAACTTGATGTGTTCATAAATTGCCTAAACGGACGATCTTGAACTGTTACCGATTTAACACTCGATTTAGCACACTTACTACTAGTGCTCGAAAACTGCTGACAGACCTAACGTACTGAATCAGAGTTAACGATTACACGTTATAAAGAATAACGAGACTGCTTCTTCTGAGTTCTACGGTAGACTGTTTTGCATCTCGTCACGGATCAAATCAACTGATATAGGCTATTAGCCAATCTCATTGGTCAAAACCGCTCCCTCACCCTTACGCTACAGTCCACATAACATTCTACTTGTAAGAAATTGCATATGGTCAATGTAAAATGTGCAAATAAGACCGGTATAATTTTATTGCTTTTCTTGTGGGTGATAAAGTCTTTTTCTGTAAAAACTCATATATTTTGTCCTTCATATTATTAACAAACATTACTACCAGATTGGTCTTTATTTTAAGCACATTCTGGTATAAATCTTATGTCGGACATTTGATTTATACAAAAGTTATTTAATTTACTTCGTTCTTTTATTGTTATTTCGTAACACAGTTATTCACACGCGCACTCGCCATATGTCTATGCATATGTACGCACTACTTCACAACACTAATATTTTTTTATACAGTCAAAAATCAACTTAACCTAACAATTTTTACATGATTCTTATTGTCTATAATACAATGTTCCAACACGCAACTTTTACTTTGACCAGTTCTCATTGAAACATGCTATCATACGTTGAGAGTGAAATTATTATTTTGTATGCAAATCTCACCTATTGCAATATATAGGCTATATTGTAAGATTACAATTTTGTACATAACGAAGTATATAGCAATCCTTAAAATTCACTGTGATATGCCCATGTACAAATGTTATTTTATATTGTATGCAAAGAAACAGTGGAAATTAAAGAATTAGGAAAAGACTCCGGTAACATATAACCATTAAAATATACTATTTCAATTAGTCATCTATATAGAAGAATAAATATCCTGTTCGTTAAAGTTAAAGAAAATTAGATAAAGTATAATAACTATGTTACCCAGGAGGGGCCACTCCGGCTTCTCGCGCTTAACCTAGCGATCAGCTGTTGTTGACGCGTGACGTCACCGCGTGGAAGAAATACACAGTACAGCGTTTGAGTTTAATTGCAAAGGGAGAGTAGATATTAATTATGGTCCGAATTAACAGAATTTTGTACAGTGTGTTATTTCTGAGTGTCGTTTATGTTAATTACAATCGTTTGAGTGTACAAAAATTACACTCGTTGGGCAGAATTCTCATTACTAGCTAGTGTGGACTGAATAAATTACAGTCTGTAATTTAACGAGCGAAGCGAGTTCTCAGTTTTAACTCGCTTGTGTGTGTGTGTGTTTTAAGTGTACATAAACTAAAAATAAACTATTTGTCATTTAGCCATTATGGTTATAAATTTAATTAAACAACAGTGCAGTAGTCTGGGTTGGGGTTTGAAGTGTTAATTGTACTCAAACTAGTAATGATTGGTTTAATTCGTTTAAAATTGATAGCGAGTTCTGCATCTCAATAAGAGATAATTTATTAGTTAATTTACCTCTACTTAATGTAATACTTCCCTCCTTATTTTTTTAATGTTTCACTCCCGAAATACAAAATTAAGGGTTTGTTTATCCTCTATAGGTCTCTAGTGATCTGTTAGTCAGTTAGCGCATGGAAGTCAGATCTGTTAGAAAACGAGCGCTATTAACAATAAGTACTTTGTCCCCAAAGAAAAAATGTATCGGCCAGGAAACTAGCACTGAGTTAAAACAGGACACAGAAAAAGATATAGAAATAGTGAAACTTCGTGAAGAAATTTTACAGCTAGAAAAGAAAAATGCCCTAAGTCTACTCGCGCTAAAACAAACGCAAACTGCTCTAAGAACACTCAAAAGAGCAAGATATGTAGCGTCTTTCAATCCGTCCAAGACAACACGGGGAAAATTAAATCAAGATGTAAAAGATATCCTGTCTAAGTGCTCGCTCCAGGCCAGATTCGATGTCTTTTACAAGGCAAGAGGGTTAAATGGTCATCAGAAGACACCGCGAATGCTCTCACGCTAAGAATACTTTCAAAGAAGACCTACCTAAGGGGAATCGCAATTTCCCCTTACCCGTTCGTTATACTCTCCAAAAGTGGACACGACAGTTTAAATGTAGGCGAGGCATCCTTCAGGAAGTTTTGTCTTTAATGAAAGCTAAGGCTACAAATTTTAGAGAACTTGAGAAAATCTGTGTCCTTTCTTTCGATGAAATGAATGTTGATAAACGTGTGTGCTACGATTCATCTGATCATGTAATTCTGGGGCCCACAGTAATGTTAAGATGGTCATGATTAGAGGTCTGTTTGTCAAGTGGAAGCAACCCATTTATTATGATTTTGATGTAATCATGACAGATGAATTGCTTAAAGCATTATCAGTGCCGTTGAGAGCAGTAATATTCATGTAGCGGCTGTAACGTGTGATATGAATTCAAAAGAATTTTAATTTGAAAGAATTCAGCCGTCTAGATGGAATTAGGCGTAAACACAAAAAAAGTTCTTCATTAATCCAATTACAAACAATAAGGTGTTGGTTTTCTGTACGTAACTCGTCTTTTGAAGCTACTTAGAAATCATTTTCTAGACGATGGGCTGTTACTTTGCGACGGCACTGAGCTTAAAAAGGATACAATAAAAAATCTGCTATAGCAACAGACAGGAAACTTGACGTTTTACCCAACAGTAACTGGTCGGTCTCGCCAAAATGTAAGATTTGCTGCACAGTTGTTTTCTAATCGTACAGCAAAGGCGCTGAAACATGTTGCAAATAAAGAGCGCGAAGCAGTTTCATCAAACTAGTAAACGATGCATTTGATGTTTTAAAATCGAGACTTCCAAAAGACCAGAAAATGCCCGTGAGAAGTGGGTACGGTATGAAATTAAGGCGTCAAGAAAATACTTTAAAACGGCTTTTGGAAGTAATAACCAATATGCGATTGGCACGTGAAAAAAGTTTACTACCTTTTCAGAAAGGTTGCGTTATGTCCTTAAATTATTGTTTGGTCTTTATGAACAAATGACAATGAATCATGGGGTGACATACATATTGACTGCTTATTCAGTCAAGATTGCCTAGAAAACTTTTTTTCTCAAATTTGCGGATTACGCAACAGAAGTCGGCTCTTGCTTTTAACAGGTAGCACGGACGATATATACCGTTATCTGGAAGTGCGTCTGTGACTGAGGATGGTAGCATTCATTCTACCGAAGTTATGAAATCAAATGACTCTGACGAAAACTTCATGAAATTTGTTACTAGTGAACTAAGCATAGACGTAGTTGAACATACATTAATACCAACTACTCCGAATAATGACACCGACGAAGCAGAATTGTTAAGAACAGAGGATTTGGCCCAGTCTGTAAGTGACAACGATGTTTCTCAAAGTGCCTTAAAATATCGGCTGGGTAGGCCTACATCGCATTCAAGTGACACTCACTGATAAAAGTGTAGGTGTGAGAGGTGAAACATTGTCTTTCCGGGGAACACAGTTATGACCGGATATCGATTATATCAAAGGGGAGGCTTACGCATTCGTCAGACGAGTGGCTACAAACACTGAATCAGTTTGAGATAGTTTTTGGTTCTTTTCACGGACGTACAGTCTCAAAACATGTTAAAGTTACCTCTTCTTTGATTAAATCTAATTTTCCAGAAGTGGACGAGAAAGTCATTTGTCTGTACGTCAGGACAATAACATTCATCAGAATCCGCCATCTGAACAGCTCAAACTCAAGTAACTTTAAAAGTAAGCAGCAGCTCTAGGTAGTTTCGTCTTCAAAAATGTAAGTCCCCTATGAATATAAGTATATTACAACTCAAAGTTTTTTATTGGTAAAAATGTAAAAGTTGTACCTTATAGCTTAAACCAGTTTTCGCTTATTATAAGCTTCGTCAAATACTGATATAATAGGCCTATGAAGGTATGTATTAACTAAATAACTACTTTCATTTCGTTAACAAAGGTATTTATGTTTACAACTAAACGTACAAGCTTCAGTTTTACTTCCATGTTCCATAAGGAAATGGAAGTATGGTGATGGCAAAAAAAAAATCATGTTCGAGATAATTCCAGATTCTGATTGTACTACCCTCAAAACATGAAAAAAGTCATTTTTCGAAAAGTGTCTGTCTGTGTGTCTGTGTGTCTATAGATTATTTTTCTATGGCAAACGATAACAGCCACAAATTAAAACAGAATCAAATACGTTTTTGCATACAGTCCTGAATTGTAGAGTACTCAAGACCTATTGTTTTTGGTGAAGATCGGTTAAGGGAAAGGGGTAGTTTACCTGCAACGTTTTATGTGATAACAATGTTAATTTTTTCTATGACAAACGATAACTGCCGTAAATTCAAACATAATCAAATAAGTTTTTGCATACGTCCCTAAATTGTAGAGAACTCAAGGTCTGTTGATTTTGGTGAAGATCAGTTAAAGAAAAGGGGTAGTTTACCTGCAATATTTTATGTTGTAACAAGAGAAATGTTTTCATGACGAACGATAACTGCCGTAAATTCAAACAGAATCAAATAATTTTTTACATATGTGCCTGAGTTGTAGAAGCCTCAAGGCCTGTTGATTTTGGTGAAGATCGGTTACCGGCAAAAGGCAGTTTACCGGAAACATTTTTTGTTGTAACAAGAGTAAAGTACTTAATTTTGATAAATAAAGTATCCTGACAAGAAGATTTTAATAATCCACTGTAGAAACGTAGATGAAATATCTATAAATAAAGAGGCTAGTTGAACGGGGTGGGGGTAATTTTCTATAAGTGAAAATTATAGTTGAAGGGGGAGGGAATAATTTTTATATGTGTACTACGTTATCGACAACAAAGTAGTAGTTTGTTGTTAAAATTCGTTCCCGGGCTGTTTGGCCGTAGTCCAATGTTTTCTGCAAAACCAGACGTTTCGGCGGTGCCGTCGACTGCCATCATCAGTGAAAATCGAATGCGATAACGTGTGGTGGTATACGTTAGTGACCACAGTACTGTGGTTAAGGCTGAAGCAATAAGTGGAAAGAAGTAGTTTCTATGGAAACATTTCATTTCGTAAAAGATTTCAAATATAAATCTTAGAACATGGAAGTCATGTATGGTTCTCCATACCGATATTTTAAACTTATAATATGTGAAAATGTTGATAATGAAAATTATTGTGATATTGATTATAATTACAATAATTGGAAGCTTATTTCAACTATAGTAGAATACATAGAAATGTTTACACATGCTCGCGCGCACGCACAACTCGCACGTACACACACACACACCACAGGTCTGCAATATCGCCTCCTTTCCGACTTATTTTTTACATATTGTGCCATTTTGTCAATATTGTATGTAGACAGACTTGCTTACTTTTCTATTAAATGTGGAAATATATTTTACCATTATTTTTTGTCACAAACCATTTAATCTTATTGATTAATTCTTTTTCTATATGAATAGGTCTTTACAATTATTGTTAATGCTCCGTGTAAACAGCAGGGACATGCAGGTAAGATAGGGTAGTGTTTCAGGTAAGATTGCATTGGTAAATTAAGGCTCGCGCGAGTTCCTTCCACGCGGTGACGCCACAGCGAAGCAACCAATGGGAGCGTAATAGGCCAGAGTGGCCTACTACTAGTTTTTAACTTTTTCCCAGGCAAGTTCGATAGGATTGAGGTCGCACATTTAGGGAGGAAGCCTAAAAAACCAGTGTGACCCTTGCTTGATAAAAATTGATCAATCTTGTATTGCTTTTCTCTGGGCCGATGGAGTTCTATAATTTGAAAAAGATGTTCCTTTCTCATACCTTCATCGCAATTAATACCCTTATTTCTCAGAAACTGTATCATATCGAGTTTGTAGAATACTTTGTCGGAATCTTCTCAGCTAAAACAGAATGATACGGCGCATTGTCCATAATTATTACTGATTCCGGCGGAATATTTGGCAACAACTTATTCTCAACCCATTTTTTAAAATTTTCATAGTTCATCTGCCCATGATAGTCACCACTAGTACTTCCAAGTTTGTACAAAAGTTTAGCACCTGGAATAAAGCCATTTTACTTCCCGCATGTAAAATCACTAATCTGTTACCCTGCACTGTAATTCTGTAACACACCAAAAACCTCATTTGACTGCCAACATTTATCTACAGTTATATTACTGTCAACCCATGTTTCATCTAAAAAAAATATGTTTCTCCCAGATTCCCGAAAGCTTTTAATTTGTACAAGGTACTTGTAACGCATCATTATAATTTCTGGTTTTCCAATTAACACTTTTCTTTTACTTCTACATTTCTTCCATTTGAATCCCACACTTTAAGCACTCGCGTTAATGATTTAGCGCCCCATGGAAAATGGATTCTTTCCAACCACCATCCTAACATTTTACTGTCCGTCGTGGTAGTTCCGTTCCGCACGATTCGACTCCAATTATAAACAACATGGGCGAGACTACCTATAACGGCTGTCGTCATTTTTATTAAAAAATAAAAAATAAACTTCAGTTTTCTTAACAAATACTCATTTGGCGAGTTAAGTTTGAACACAACGGTCATAATGTGTGGTCTGTATATTGAGTTTTACCGTTTATTTAACCTACCTCACTTTGTCACTCTCTCTGTCTGTCTATCTATCTGTCTATTTGTCTCTCTCTCTCTCTCTCTCCCTTTCCCATCAACTCTTATTCTTCAGCACACTAGATATTTCCGTGCAATGTGTGGAATTCAACAGCAAGCGTAGTAGATTTTTAACGGCTCCTCTCAAATGTTTGTTTCGATTTTCTTAGCTATCTTATATTATGTTTGATGAAGGGAGAACTAAGGTTACACCGAAACGCCTTCCCGCGTAATCAGAAACAGTATTCTCAGAATATAAACTATTCCTACATTAAGTTGCTGCAATCTCGCTATCATCGTCTTTACGAGTCAGTGTAAGCACGATGCCGGCTGTTCCGCCTTCAAAGTTCCTGGATCTACCCAATTAGACCTACCTGTGCTATGCACTCCCGCTCTCGTGCTCTCCCGCTTTATCTTGTTTTAATTCCTTTTTCTTCTTATTATTAGTTTACATGTATCAAATGTTGTGCGGCGCAGTGTTAAGTAGACGCGAGCGTTGAGGTCTGTTCCGGTGAACCGTTGGGAGATTTACTGTTCTCTTGTATTCAAGATTATGACATTCTCTCTCTCTCTCTCTCTCTCTCTCTCTCTCTCTCTCTCTCTCTCTCTCTCTCTCTCTCTCCTCTCTCTACCGTTTGATTGCACGTCGCATTAGTTCCACTCCCCATGATTCGAAAACATGTGTGTGTGTGTGTGTGTGTGTGTGTGTGTGTGTGTGTGTGTGTGTGTGTGTTCGTTTCGCTTGTAGAAATCGACTAAATCATGTCACGTGCACCTCCGAAATGTGTCTTTTTTTGTAGTTTCTGCTTCTTACTTTCTTTGCTTGTAGAATGTTTTTTCTCGTCACTTTTACTTAACTATTTTCGTATTGTTATTATTTTTTATGTTTTGTACTCTGTAGTGTATATAGTAGTGTTATATAAGTAGTCTGTATGTATGTAGTCGTAATAAATATACTGAATTTAGGGTAATATTAGTAATATTTGTTTCTTGTTTGGTATTGTATTATACTACTTAGTCATTGTTACAGATATTTTCTAAATAAACCGCATTACAGAATTATTTTATTAATTATTCATGCTGTAGCACTTCCCGCTGCTAGGCCCCGGAAGTGCCCCGCATACACACAAATAACATACATAATATCTAAATCTATCAAAATGCTTAAGACACTTTTTCTGTGTTGTAACTTATTTCTCAAGTGTTTCTATAATTAACATAATTCTATAAAGGGAGGAGGTGCAAGTAAAAGAAATTGTTGAATGCGTCAATCTGTGAGTAGAGCCGGATGCGACCCGTTTATTTCAAAAACATTACGAGCCTCTAAATTTATCTAATTATGTGCCAGTCAGCAACGGTCAGTACTGAGCTAATTTATTTTTGAAAAACTGAGTATAGAAAATGTTAAATGCTAAGTATGGGGCTGTCGCATAAATCAATGCTAGTTTACAAAATGGTGTTCAGCGTACACGCTGTGATCTACTTATAAATTTCTGACACTGTTATCTATCACAAAAGTTTATAAAATTGTTTCTGACACTTAGGATGAGTAACTAGTTTGTTTCGCTTTTCCTTCGTGATTATGCAGCAACTGCCACCGTAAGTTATTAAAGGTAAAAATATTACTTGGCAATCCAGATGAGTCCTTTTGCAACCTGCTGTGTCTGATCGCTACGGCTGCGTGTTCCTCAGTACCTGCTTGGAACCACTGCTATGTCTGTGTTGGAAGATCGTGTAAAAACTGTACGAAGTTCGTGTTCTCGTGTCTTCGGTCCGGAACGTTGAACCATGTTTTGAACTGAAAGTTTTCACATCTTTTAGTACACTTTTATACCCACATCGTTCGATTAACACGCACACATGCATTCACACAGTGCGTAGTTAGAATTTACAATATTACAAAATACAATTACAAGGTTACGACTTCAAATTACATACATAACGGGTACTGACACTGAACTTAACATATCTTAGGTCTTTTCATCAAGTTGACTGACTGAAATTTAGTTTTAGGCGAGGCTGACTATTACAGACAAGATACGTCTTGGTTGGTTATGGATAACAATCTTTTTTCATCTATTACAAGTTTTCTTCTTTTCGTTACAAACGTAATATACAAAATTATTAGCCACTAGCATTGATTTACGATAGCTCAAAAACAATCATAGTTACCTTGGTTATTGAGGCTCCCAAACTTGACGAAAGTCCGGCGACGGGCCGCTCTGCTCACAGCGTTTGATGGGAGACTGACGAGACTTAACAAAGCAAACGATAGGGTTAGTAAAAGGGAGGGCGTGACGTCAGGGCGTCGGGCAAGGTACAATTCGCGGATTGTTGCATTCGGCAGAAGACGAATGATTGCAACATTCAATATTGCTTGAAATTTTGCTATTAGAAACCAATTGTTTGATGGATATTTTTGTTAAGTGATGAGAAAGTTGTATTTCCAAAACTGCTGATAGCACCAATAATATGTAATATGACAGAACTCGTGTGTACGTGTTTGGTGCATTAACAGGTATTACATTAAGTTTTAAAATTATTGGAATGTATGTCGTTTTAGAAGACATGCATCCTGGAACATTTCTACATCGCCATCTATTGTAGATTATTTTAAAGGGCTTTAGTGTATACGCTATATTTTTAGCATTTACGAAGTGAAAATTGTGTTTTCAGATTTAAATGAAACTACCCAAAAATTGGTAGTATGGGATATACGATATTTAATGTACGATAATTATGGAGATACGATGACTTTTACAATAATAATTATGGAAATACGATAACTTTTAATACAATAATTGTGGTAAAATTATTGCACAACCTTATACAAACACTTTATAACAGACTAAAGCTTTGATTCACTTCCGTTACAGCGAAAGAAGGTCCTTCTGCATTTGCCTGTTCCGGTCGAGAACAAAGAGTACTCTGTTCGCGTTCTACATTCATGCACACTCAGCAATGGGTCATTTACTCCGTACTGTTTCACATTTGTGTTTATATTATTCGCTCTCGTTCCCACGTCGTGATGGCCATGTGTTTTTTCGAACATCGACAAGTGTGTGGTTCACACGGATAGAAATCTACCGCTTCGTAATCAGAACGTTTGAATACTCTGGAGGGTGAACACGTCTTGCGCTGTGCTTTTTTGTTTTCTTGTGCGTAATGTATTTATATTTTTTGGTGACTGCGTTGTTGTTGTCGGGCACAAACATCGTCGGGCTGAATTCCTACCTTGTTGGCTTCCAGCCGGTAATTTTTCTTCTTGGTGCATTTACAGGAACAGCAACATGTTGCGGTAAGTCTAGAAGCTTTTAAAATCGCCAACGCAGCTGAATAGTACTGCTAATATTTCATCTTTTATAGTTTGTGACATTATTGTTCCAGATATTTTCTAAATACCACGCTTTACGGAATTATTTTGTTAATTATTAAATATTGCTTGAAATTTTGGTAAATAGAAACCAATTAAATACAACTATTTCATTAATGACTCGGAACACAAAGTTTTTTATGAGTAAAAACATAAAGTTTTACCTTACAACCTGAACCGGTTTTCACTTTTAAAAAGCTTCTTCAGAAGTTGCCGCTCGTAGCGCTGTCCGTCCTGTTGTGGGCGACGGAATCGAATTTCAAAAGATCGATGTTGTTTGTGTGGGGTGAGATATGTTCGAATAATGCGTGAGATTTGAATTGTGTCTGTTCCTTTCGGATGTCGTTTTTATTTGTTTTCGTGTGTTTGTATATTTCTAATTGTATATCTCCACTCCACTACAGAATCCACCTTTGCAAACCACCTCATTAAAGCTAACCACACATACAAAAACATCGACAATAACATGAACATTCAACACGTACACACAAAAGACCGAAAACTAGACACTCTAGAACAATTGGAAATATACAAACACACGAAAACAAATAAAAACGACATTCTAAACGAACAGACAAAATTCAAATCGCACGCATTATTCGAACATATATCACCCCACACACACAACATCGATCTTTCTAAATTTGATTCCGTCGCCAACAACAGGACGGACAGTGTTAACAGCGGCAACCTCTGAAGAAGCTTTTTAAAAGTGAAAACCGGTTCAGGTTGTAAGGTAAAACTTTATGTTTTTATTCATAAAAACTTTGTGTTCCGAGTCCTTAATGAAATAGTTGTATTTAGTTAAGTAACGGACACGTAATGGACAACAAAATCCAAGAAAGAAACTAATTGTTTGATGGATATTTTGGTTAAGTGATGATAAAGTTATATTTCCAAAACTGCTGATAGCACCAAAAATATGTAATATGACAGAACTTGTGTGTACGTGTTTGGAGCATTAACAGATACTACATTAAGTTAAGTATTAAATTAGTGGAGTGTATGTCGTTTTAGAAAACATGCATCCTGGAACATTTCTACGTCGCTCTCTTTTATAGATTATTTTAAAGAGCTCTAGTGTATACGCTATATTGTTAGCATTTACGAAGAGGAAGTCGTATTTTCAGATTTAAATGAAACTGGCTAAAAATTAGTGGTAATAACATACAATTATGTTAGCTGTCGCATAAGAGTTTTGTTCCATCACCGTTTTATTGACAACAGGGAGTGGCTAACTTATAAAGACGCTCTCAAGTAACAATTTTATTTCAGCTTTATAGTTTATACTGAGAGAACTCATTCGCAAGGTAAACGTCAATTAAGTTTTGAGTTGAGAGTCGCCTGTGGGGATAAGAACAACTTACGCAATTTTCAATTTTAGAAGTTCAATACGTTTAACGATTAACTTGTCATATATTGAGCCTTTCGTCTTTTTTCATTGTGATATTCTGTATTTTGTAGAAAGAGTGGGCCTTTAAGCATAATTTGTAATTTTGACGAAGTTTATTTAACAATTTGCAACTGTATTTTAAGGCGTAGTACGTGCAGTTTTATCCTTAAGAAATGTTTAATAAGCTTCAATAATTAGTGTTAAGTATTCATGGAGATTAATTAAATTCTTTATTAGTTTCACGTCGGTTTATTTTAGTGCCAAAACCAGAGTTAAAATCTGTATTTGCTTTTAACGATTGACAGTTACAACTTTCGACCGCACACCCCTTCATTCATTCTCTCTCTGGTTAACCCCGCGCGCCACCCCCTTTCCGTCGGGCCACGGCTGTGGAATGTTAATTACTGGCACGCGCTGGTTTGCTCCCCTCGGCTGGGTTATATTATCTTGTTTTCCCACGCCAGTGTCCCCCCTCACCTCGCCTCAGTCTGACGCTGTCTCTCGCACAGCAGTACAGCCCTCGTCTGTGGAAAGCCGATGAATTTACGGGCCCTGGTCCTTTTTTTTTATATTGGAACCGTTACGTGCAATCCACTTGTTAGAACTGTTGCATTATATCACCGTGAAGCGTTATGACCCAATTCTATTCGTGTTGACGAATAGCCAGGTACTTTGCTATGACATAATACACGTTTTATGATCGCAAATTGCAGTTCATTGCTTCGTTATTTTTATTGTTTATAAATTAAATGGTGCTAACGGGTTTTACAGATTTGATTCGAGTCGTTTGTTGGTACTGACGACTTGTTACATAAGACATTGCTTGTATTAAATTATGCAGATATATTTTGGTATTAACAGGTTTTTCCTTTTCTCGTTCCATTCCCCGCTACCCACCGTTTATACGAATGACACGGCGTTGACAGGGGTCAGTGTTTCGTTGATCGCTGTCGGAGCGACATCTCTCAATGACTTGCGTAGACCGGGATTGGTTTTTTATTGGATCTGTTGCTGTTTATTGCTTAATTATTTACGTGTTGTCGAGAAATTCTATCGATGTTTCCGACTGGGTGTTTCTTTTGGTATGACATAATACACGTTTTTTGATATCAAATTGCTGTTTATTTTGTTAGTTATTTTTATTGTTTATTTGTAATGACTTAAATGGTGCTACCTGGGTTGTTTATGTTACATAAAATTTGCTTGTTTTAAATTATTTTGGGCTCATTCGATAATGGGGTTGTACAATTCCTAACGATGCACTTCTTACAGTTTTCCGTTTGTATGTACGTTTTTTCGGTATGCTCGTTATTTTTCCCCCTCCTCGTTCGTTTCCCCGCTGCCCACCATTTATACTAGTGACACGGCGTCGACAGGGTCAGTGTTTCGTTGACCGCGGTCGGAGCAACATCTCTCGATGACTTTCGTGGACGGGTTTGAATTTTTTTTTAATCGGATCTGTTGCTTTTTATTGCTTAATTAGTTACGCGTTGTTGTGCAATCCACTTGTTAGAACTGTTCCATCATATCACCATGAAACAGTATGGTGCAATACGTGTTGACGGGATGTTGTGTAGTTACACTCAATAGTTGAACAGGATGGGGAGATTGTCCGTCTATATAAACAGGGCACGTTAGCAATACCGTTCAGTCTTGTGTCGACAGTCGCAAGCGACGCTCCGTCCGGATCCCGAGCCCGACCACCAGCACCGAGACCGAGATGGCCGAGACCGAGACCGAAATGAACAAGACCAAGACCAAAATATTTTGCGAGATATTCGCGCGCGCGCGCGCACATACACACACACACACACACGGTCAAGTACGGGGGTATCGAGCCAGGAAGAGCGATGTCACGATCTACTCTGACCAGATCAATGACCTCACGATCGGCTGCCCATGACCTCACTCAACAGCTGATCAGCTGTTCATGACGTTACAAACAACTGATCGTGACGTCACCAACCCCCTCCACCACCCACCCGCCCTGGTCAGCTAATCGTGACGTCACACTGACTGGCCCGATACCCCCTCCAACACATTACTGATCCTGTCATTTTAACCATTCAAAGCTTTATCTTTTCTTGGCAAAACATCAGGACATTCTCTCTTAAGTCCACAACGAATCTGTAGTCATTCATAATGTCCGTGCCAAGAATCACTTCATCGACAATGTCTGCAACGAGCATTTGGTGGCTAAACTCGAGAAGACCCAGGCGTACACATACATCTACCTTTCCTATCACCTTGACGGGGCTTCTAGTCACAGTAACAGTAAACATCTTTATCTCTTTTGCCTTTCTGTACTGTACGTACAGTTAGTTCTGCCCGCGGGACGACCGGACGATCTAATATATTTCGGTTTTGCAATGTACGGTGTACTGACGCTGATTGAGTTTGCTACATGTTATTGTTTACTACTACAACAGTACACATTGCTAAATGTATCGAGCCACACGTTGGAAGCGACAATTTTATACAACGATACAACGTTATTAAATGTAAGTGCGTCGGGCGCACGCTTATGTGCGATAAAATTATACAATGGTAAATAACAATTCTAACAACGTGTACGTGTATAATTAGGGGTACAGGTGTAATTATAATAATGGTAGCCTTTTTAGGAAATTCAAAAATATTCCCATTTATTAATTTAAACAAACATATCAAGAAATAATAATATACAAATAATGATTAATTCGTTATATGATATTCATTATATATGGTTGCAAAATTTCTTTGTTTGCTGTAATCTCGTCACAAACATAAATCTTATATAATATTATTCATTTTTATAATAATATTAATTTTAATTAAACATTTCTTCATAATGTTATACTGTCTGGACTACTCAGTCTGAATGTGTGCTTTCAATATAAAAAAATATTTAACTACGTTAACTATTTGTTCATTCTATGAACAAATCTAATTGATTCTTTCAAATGTACATTAAAATATTTTCAATAAATTATCAATTTAAGAATTATGCTTTCATAATTACTCTACAATTTTAAATTTAAATATTTTTTATAAATTATGACTGCAAAAATTATGCTTTCATAATTTCTCTACAATGCTTTCATATTTACTCTACAATTTAAATTTACGTATTTTCAATAAATTATTACTGCAAAAATTATGCTATAATTTTTATACAAGACATTTACATCTATAAGTTATAAATTATACTTTCTGAAATTATTGTCTTTCTTTTGAAAATGTTTATCAATCTTTGATTAGGTCTTTTGTTATGAGGAATACATGGCTTTCTTTCACCTTAAGTGTAGCGGTTCCTCAGCATACCCTGTCCTGGTCCTGAGTCCCTGATGTTGTGACTCCTGCGTAGTCTTGAAGTCCTGGATCCTCTCCTCGTCCTCCGAGTCCTCATGGAAGTCCTGGATCCTTTCCTCGTCCTCCGGGTCCTCTCGGAATTCCTGGATGCTTTCCTCTTCTTCCGGGTCCTCTCGGAAGTCCGATGACTCGTCCTTTACGTCTGGAATTTATGCCATGTAGTGCTCTCGTCCTCGGTCTGGAGTAGTGCTCCTAGATGTAGATCACTTGTAGACCTCTGACGATTTGTGTGTTACGTTACTTTTTAATTACTGTTATCCATTATTATGTTAAATCGAAACATTTATCGTAATACTTTACAAGTTACGATTAACAAAAAGTCTTATTGGTGTTAGACATATCGTCTAACTCTGTCCAAAGTAATTAAAATTTCGCGTCTCTGACGGACATAGCGTTCCGCTACTAATCACTAATGAACACTGTTAGACAAGAGAGATTAGCTCTCCTGGGTTTCTATTTATATTCACCAAGAAAACTGCAGCTGTCGATTCAGGAATCAGCCTGTCGACAGTTGAACCATGGCATGATAGCCCCCACTCTCGTCCTATTTCACATAATTGCACTTCTTCGCCAATCGCACTGTTTAACGCGGATTTCACGGCATAAAATATTGTCTAATTTAATGACCTATGTTATGTGCAATTATCATGATGCTCGCACCACTAGTGTAATTATAATACTTTAAAAATCGCACTGAATTCGCATTGATTGTCCGAATTACGTAAAATTCGCACTGCACTTGTGTCTGATTTTTACACATTTTTAGAAGTTTTTACCTTCTCGCTAACATTTATGGTTTGATTAATATTAAATATATTCTTATTTTAGCATTGACTTGGGGTGAGGTTGCAAACTTTCAGGATCGAACAGGCTTCACGCACACACACTATTTACTTGTATACACACATGCAGCGGTAATCGAGTGACGTTTACCTGTTGGTTCCAGCTTGAAAGCCAGCTTCCAATCTCACACCTGCTCGTCTATTATATATTATTGAAATTAACTTAAATATTTATTTTATATTATATATATGCATTACAGCCTATGCTTGTATTGTCGCACTACATAACAAGATTGCACATTATTGTTAACAAGTATTAGATATATAAGAAGAATTATTTCTTTACTTTTTAAAGAATAATGTGACTACAAAAAAATATATTGTTGGATTTCGTTGTCCATGGCGTGTCCGTTAATTAACTAAATATAATTAAATCACTACGGAGTAGGAACACAAAGTTTTTTATGGGTAAAACGTAAAAGTTTTACCTTATAGCCTGACCAGTTTTCGCTTTTAAAAACCTTCTTCAGAGGCTCATTGAAGAAGCTTTTTAAAAGCGAAAACTGGTTCAGGCTATAAGGTAAAACTTTTACGTTTTTACCCATAAAAACTTTGTGTTTCGAATCGGTAGTGATTTAGTTATACTTATGAAATAATATCTTAATAACTTATCGCCTGTCTTCTGAGTATAATTATTAAATCCAGCAGTGGGATCGGAACACGTGACAAACGCATACGCCTTACTTATGGAGTAAGTTAAAGTGCCGAGAGGAGAGAGGCGTGTACTATGTAAACATTATGCAATACATCGTAGTGGGAAAGACAAGGGTCTCCAGAGTGTCAACTCGCGCCGTGTCGACAATGATGATGGATCGCTCTCTCTGCTGCTATTGTTGCTACATTATTGTT
The DNA here is from genome assembly GCA_034769895.1 of Magicicada septendecula. NCBI lineage: Eukaryota > Metazoa > Arthropoda > Insecta > Hemiptera > Cicadidae > Magicicada > Magicicada septendecula. Next base: position 173,438,467 of record CM068372.1, read on the forward strand.
TGTTGCTTTGGCACCCGTGTAGTGCGGGTCATGTCGGCTCGATTGGAAAGCGCCGATGAACTAACACTCACCAGATATTTGTGAGCATATTAATGCCGAGTCGGTAGTGATTTAATTATATTTAGAATATATTGTCTTATGGACCGTTCTTTCATTTCCTTAAGATGACTTAGGTTGCGTGTTCTACTCAAACATTTTCTGTCTAGAATGTATGGTATTATAATTGTGCCGGGGTTTGAATTTTCCCTGCGAGATTTAAACGTGGAAGGCCGCCAAAGCGCGTAGCGGTTAGTGTGCCAGCTAACTTGATTAGTAAGGCCGTGTCTGCGCCACGGCGACGCAATCTAGTAAGCCAGTCAACCTTGTCAGCTGATTGCGGGACGCAGCTGTTAGAAAACTCAATCCGCAACTGGTTGCGTTTATGTACCATGGTAGGTTCGCAGAATGCGTGGTTCTTTCTCATTTCGTCTTCAACCTTCCAACAGGGTGTTGCTGGTCTGACGGCCCAGGGGAAGTACCTAGTTGACACCTTAATATGACGTCGTAGTCTATTAAAGCGTTTCAGTGTCCCCGTACAGCCGGGAGAGAGGGGGATGCGAAGATGGTGACACCTACACCAGTCACCATCTGCAGAGCAGTGTAGCACGAAGCTCCCCGAAGCCGTCAGGCCCAGAAATACTACTCCTACAGAACATCAAAGCAATCTGCCCGGAATGACACTAGCCGAAACTTCTGCACCCTTCAAGGACCACCACCAACACTAATCGCAGACTGGTCTACAGGGTATCATTTCAGTTCTTCAAAAGTACAGGTGGGAGCATTCCAATTACTAAACCAGTCAACAACAACTCCACCCGGTTTTAGATCAAGTGTAACTGACATTTTATATCAATATAAAGACATGCTCTTAAGGGTAACAGAAGCCCAGTTTTTTTCAAATATAACACTGTAACTAAACTTTTGACATAAATTAAATGGATATTGTAATGTAAATCAAACTATAATTCAATCGTTTAAAGGCTGTAACTAAAATAGCACAAATAAAAAAAAAATGTTACTGGTTACAAGAGTATTTTATTGCAAGTCCTGTAATTCTGGGCTCCAACACTCTTTTCGCTTCGTCTAGGCCAAGTGGTCTAGTTTTTAAATTTTACGTGACGGCCTAAGTGGCCGTTACAAATGGTAGCCGAGCGTGGATGTAAGCCGTGGGGTAAGGGTGTGCCGGGGTTTGAATTTTCCCGGCGTGATTTAAACGTGGAAGGCCGCCTAAGCGCGTAGTGGTTGGGTGGCACAGCTAACTTGATTAGTAAGGCCGTGTCTGCGCCACGGCGACGCGATCTAGTAAGCCAGTCAACGTTGTCAGCTGAATGCGGGACACAGCTGTTAGAAAACAATAAAATTGTATATACTTCTATTATAACTACCAATTAATGAGCGTGTGTGTTGTGTAAAAATTAACATCTTTTAATGTTCCAAGCTCTTTCATATCATTCCTGGATTTTGTTGTCCATGACGTGTCCATTGATTAACTAATTTTAAATATGTTACTACTGACTCAGTATTACTACTAAATTAGTGAACTGAGTCAGTAGTAATATATTTATAATTATTCATATCATTATTTTGTTAGTTAATATTATAATTAATTTAATTAAGTCAACAGTCTTATTTATACACATAGAATTACTCCAATTCAGCCTTATACACCATATACGTACAATTCACTTTTAGTATCAGGTAATGACATGAAGAGTTATATATGTATATGCAATGTTATAATTAAACTTATCTTGAATCAGAAATATTTTTTATTGGTTGCATAGTAGTATTAATGAGAAACATATGTTTATTTATATTTTCTTTGTCAGTTCTTTGTAAGTAACTCGTTAAGTTTCTTACAGGATTCTTATATAATAAGTATATTATCATATTACAATTGCTTCTGCAAGTAGAATGTTCTTATTTTTTATCATTTAATTTTAATCTTTATTAAATTACTTATAACTTGGATAACCCTTTTCTTGGCAAGACCACAAAAAATTAAATTTTTTCTTTAGTGATAATTTTATATGAATTACTTTTATTAAATGTAACTAAAAACTAGCAGAAATAAAGGTTTTTTCCAAATTTAATGATTTATGCCAGTTTTTTAAATTGGTGTCTTAGAAGATACTTTGCTAACAAAGCCGGAAATTATGATTTTGCAGGGAAGTATCTTAAAAGATACTCTACCAATTAATCAAAACAGGAAGTATCAATAATACAACTGAAAAGCATGTCTTCAGAAGAGTGTTAGGAGTGTAAGGAGGCAAAATAAGCATGAACGTTATAAATGAAAATATAAAATAACATTTATTTTTTGAAATCAGAATTAACAATTAAAACAATATTACATACTAATATTGTAAATTATACGTTTTATTCGTACTATCGCCACTAGTTTATTAGCCCTACGTTTGTGTGTCAACTTCTGTAACTTACGCGTACAACGTTTTTTCTTTTATTATGAAAATATAAATATTGTTTTTATCTATGCCCCACTTTGGTAGCATCAAATCTGTAACATAACACTTTTTTCTCCCGAAAAAGATTATGTTTTCCCTTATATGGTTTAACTCAATTTACAACCATTAATTAATTTTTACAAATTATTCTTCTGTTGCCCGTTGTATGCGACAAATTGTTTTGTCAATAAAAACAATTAAAATTAATAATTCTATTTATTTATTCCTTCTAAAAATTTAATGATTTTGGTCTGTTAAAATTTAATAAACTCTTTATTAATTCCTTCTCACTTTGTTGGTTTAAAATGACTTAACTATTTGGATTATTCAATTCAAATTTTGTTCCAAGAGTCAGTGTTGCCAAATTCTTTTTTGTGATAAAAAATTAACATTCACTATATGAAAAAATAAAGATATTAACATAAGAATAAATTAAACATGCAATTCCGAATCTTCAATATTGTTTTTATTTCTTTCTAATTGTTATTGTTTTCCTTTTAAGACAAATAAAATGCTTTTATATAAAGGATAATTGCTCCGGCTAGTAAAATATTTTCTCTCAGTTGGCTGCATTCACCTCTTGCTTTCAGGCATCCGTATTACTTGGCAAATTATTTCTATTACAATGCTTTTATTAATAGGTCTTTTTGACTACAGAAAATTCAACAAAATTACTTCTTGTGAAGTACAAAACGTCACACCGATACTATTAAATCTAATATGATTTATCAATACATTAAATTTAAGTTTACAACAGTTCGTCTTAACAACGGTCCGTGCTTATAGGTTAATCGAGTTCAAGTAATACTCCTTCAATAATTTTATAACAGTAAAATAATAATTAAACAGTGAAATAAATCTATAATTAGGACGAGCGAAGCGAGTCCTACTACTAGGCAACAATTGGTACATTTTTATGGTACACTTTACAGAAAAACTACTGAACATATAGACTCGAAATTGAACATAATTGTTCATATTATAATACAACTCTTGTACCCGTAGTATCTTAATGGTACAATAATTTGCCCGTGTTATTCCTTGTATATGTTAACTTGTAATAAATAGTTGTAAATAGTGTATCAGTTGATCGTGGAATATTTATGTTGTGTGTTTACGAATGTGATTTAAATATATAAGTAAAAGAATTGAATTATTCTGCCTTGGTTTCTGAATCAGAATTATAATTATTCCAGTTCAGTAGTTAGAACTCCAAAAATCAATTCAAAAATAGCGGTCGAGTCATCCCATACAATTTTCAAGTCACCTTCGATATTAGGCTTTAACCTATTATTTGAGGTTAATCTTGTTTTTTGCAGTTTGCGTACTTCCAATGACTCCCCGAATTCTTCTTATCCTTGTTAATTATAAAATAAATGCTGATAATATATTACGTTCCTGAAATAATAACGCATGGATATGATTTAATAACATAATGGTTTAATCTCTGTGATATAAGTTCAAATTATTGGAAAATTCCATTCGATACATACGGTTGGCACAATCGATATTTATCTCAGGATTTACTAATTAAATAATGTTAATATATTTCGTGGGAATTCTTGTGGCTGCTACGAAAAGTTCCTTTACATGATAATTAATAATATTGAGTACCTTTACAAACAATCTATTACTTATATTCTAAAAAATTACAAAAATTATATATTAAGTAACATACAAGGTTTGACGATATTTAATACGCTTCGTAAAAGCATGTAGGTTAGAGTGACGTCAACATCATGGCTAACATTGTCTGTCTCAGAAAATAATGAAATTTACTAATGTGTACAATAAATGTTTTCCTTGTAATCACTGTTCGTTTAGATATTGAATTTGTTTTCACTTTAAAATGTTTACTAATGATTAGTGTTAGTGTAAATTGGTATATTGTCTAGTGGTTGTTCCTTGTGGAATAAAAATATTGTCAAATTATACTTTACACATCTTGACGATATTGCTGAAGGTTTTCTGGTTTATACTGGATAATTTCTTGATTGTGTGTACTACTGGTTCATGAAATGATTGTAGTGGAGGGATTATTTATCTTTGATGATGGTCATTCAGATCTTCTTTCACAAACGGGTTAACAATTTTTATATTTTTATTTTAACTACATCTCGACACGCACTATTAAACTGTTCTCCATCACAATTAACAATTAAGTGTTATTTCTTCTTTTTTAGTCACCGAACTCATACAACCTTCTTAAATTTTGATTGGCCATTTATGTACAGGTTAAATGTTATATGATCGATTCCCATTAATTACTTTACATTTTTATAAATTACCTTTAATAGATAATTTTATTATTATACTCTAATGATACATGCAATATTTACATGATGATTAATTATATAATTATAAACAATTTGATACTAAACATGCCTTAGATTATAACTGTAAAACCTTATTAATTTGTATTTCTATGATATGTGGTGGAACAATTTGTTATGGTTGATTGTAATTTCTACTTTGACTACCTGAGATAAATATATTTACATAAATTAACTGGTGACATAAAATCTTATAACATACAACAAAAACTCTTAATAATAATAATTGTTTTTAACAACTTTAATTATTTCATACTTTTAAACTATTGTCTGTATGATAATAACAAAACATTTTATAAATAATAAATAACACACTGTTTAACTATAGTTTGTGCCACTATTTATTATTATATCACTCATCACTGTTAAGGTTTGTGTGCATTTCTTATATGATTTTAATTAATACAATTTTTATTTTGTGAATAGGTACTCTTTATTAGGTTTAGTTGTTTTTCAGGGTAATTTGATTATTTAGGCTTACTAGGTTTATTTATGTAACTTTTTGTCTGTTTACTGCCCTATTCTACTGGGTTATTTCTGGGTTTCTTGATAATATTAAATAAGTCAAACCAACTAGGTTTCCTTTAAATTGCTATCAATTATTATTTCTTGTTTTCTCTCTGGATCGGATTTCACTATTATTTACTATTCTTTTTGTAACATTATGTTTCGTTACAATATTCATGTCTAGATGTATCATCAATCATTATTTTTATAAAAAATTAATTTTGAAAAGAAATAATTGTAATAATTTTTTTATATAAATCTATATATATATTGCGAAAGTACAAATAAGTGATGTACTGAGCATGGAATATAAAAATTTAAATTTACTTAATAAACTGTAAATAATTAATAATATATTAGAAATTAGCATGTTAAGGATTGCAAGTTTGGCTCAGACAAAAATATGAACAGGTGTTTCGACCTGAATCAACGTGCACACACACACAAATGTAACTGAAAGTGTGTACACCAGTATTTTGCTAGTGTGTGTGAACGCAGGTCTCTGCAGGCGAGTTTGCCACCCCAAGATGAATAATTGCACAATTACTGTTTTTCCGTAATTATTCATAAACTAGAATTAAGAATTAAAATCCAAAAGCACCATAAAATGTAATAAAATTTACTAAATACTGTGTACGAAAACCACGCGAAAGTGACACACCGTACAAGTGCAATAGTGAAATAACTGTGTACAAATCGAAAGGGTTAAGTTGCAATGTCCAAAATTACAGTGAAAATGTGTTGTAAAATTAGTTATAAGATAAGTATAAGAGTATACTTACAGGACTCTGCAATTTGCAGAAATATAAAAAATAGCGAATTTCACAAAGAGTGGGGGAACTGAAGCCAGAGACAGTTTCTAACATGTCGATTTCGTACCACTGGAGGGTGTCGACCAGGACATGGGTATAAATAGGACACGCAAGCTACAGTGGTTCTCTTTCTTGAATCATCCACGGTGCAGCGGGAGCTTATGCCCGTCAGCACGGCGTATTTATTTTGTTTCATAAACAGTTTAAATTTGCCAGTTACGTACAAATACGTAACTAAGCTGTAAAGACAATCATTTTAATTAATAACAGCACTACTTAAGAAGATCCATTAATGATTCGACACTAGACAAGAGGAGAGTTCCAGAGATACGACGCTGGACAAGAGGAGAGTTCCAGAGAGAGATACGACGCTGGACAAGAGGAGAAGAGAGACAGCCGACGCTGGAGGCGAGACGAGGACGAATACTGATGGAACAAAAAATTATCGAGTATGATTGACGACAATAAGGTGATAGACAACTTATTCATATCTCAATCATACAAAGAATTCAAAGACAGTTAAAGACATTAATATTTTATTTAAAAATAAGAGCAATGTTTCTTGTATAGTAGAGTTAAAATCATAGATGTTTTATAAATACGATTAACGTAACAAGAGCTCAAATTAATATGATATAAAATGATTACAAAGCATTTAAATGAAGACAATTACTATTTGAGAAAACAGTACTGAGAAACAATAACTATTAGTATTTTGAATACGTTACAATATAGAAAAAAAAGATTTAAATATTGATATTTTGAAACATATTAATAGACTGAGTAGTCTGAAAATGAGATTTTTCTTTTATATAATAATTAGTAGCATAGAATGTTTAGTCAGTAAGGATGTATATATCTTAAGCCTTACGGAATAATAACAAATAATAACTAATGTTTTAAAATCGAAGTCAGTGCCATGTGCACATATGTTTTTATAGTATCAAATAAATTTTAATTACCGTTTCAAGTTACATAGAGTTCTTATTGCAGATACACCTGACCCCCAATTTAAATGTTATATTGTTTAAAGAATTTGTCAATCTTGAACGTGAGATCGTTCACGCCTATTTATGTATATGTAACGTTGCATAAATTTGGTGCTCCAAGATCGTGGGGCTCCACAAATTTAAATTCTATTATTTTATGCAATTTGTCACGTTGTATAATTTGGCTCCCAAAGAACGTGGGGCTATTCAAACACAAATAGTAGTGTATTTGTATTTGAAATTAATTTTAACAAAATTTTAACACGTTGTATAATTTGTCGCCCTGGACGTGGGGCACGACATGCCTAAATTTATGTACAAAAATTTGTGACATAAATTGTAGCTCATGAATGTATGACCCGATCCCCATCATTTAACTATTAAAATTTTTTTTATGTAGCTAAATGGTTGCTGTAAAATATAAAGAGTGTGTTAAATGAAAAATGTATAATATGTAATTATTATTTATATTAAACAGTAACTGAATGTAATGTTAAATTGTTGTGTACTCACACAGCTGGCGCCCACCAATAATATTATTTGTCTATGTAACAGGTGTAACTGTAATGAGTATTAATAATAACTATTAATAAAAATACAGAAATAAATAAATAAGTAGGGAACGGTTATCAATAATAATTGTTAAAGAAGTAGTATTAAATAAATATTTTAATAATAATAATTCACCATAGCAATATCGGGAAGTTTGAGGATGGGAGAAGCACTTGAAGCCATGATGCAAGCCGTATTTGGTGAAGTTGAGAACAAACAAACAGAAAAAGTAAAAGAAAATAATATTAGAACTCAAATAGAAGAGTTAACAGAATTTTTTACAGAACTGACCGAAAAATTAAGAGAAGAAAGGATTGCAAAAGAGAAAATTAGCGACACAAATACGCACATAGCGTCAGTAGAAGGTGAACAAACCATAGTAGTTAAAAATACATGTGTAATTACTAATGATAATTATAAAAAAGTAATTAACATTAAGGAGGAGAAGCAAATAAAGGTTAATAAAACATACCTTATTAATAGCGATATTCCAATTGTGAGTCACACACACACTAGTAAGTCACATAAGGTGAAACACTTAAGTCACTACACTTACGGAGATAAATATCACTGTAGGTATAACAAGAAACGTAGTAAGTTATCTAGACGAAACACTACGCAAAATAGTGGTAAATATGATGTTAGATATACGCACGATAATTATAATAACGATAATTATAACTGTAAGTATGAAAACTACAGAGGTTATCATAAACGACGAATGAAAAAACCGTCGACAGCTGTTCACGTCGGTTCACTCAACCAAACTAGGGACGAGAGAATGGAGAAAGAGCGAAGCATTTGTAACGAGAGAAAGAGGGTAGATTTTGTGTGGCCGACAGGCAAGATGAAAACATTGCTCTATGAACAGGTGACTTCTACGATAAACACAAACGTCGCAGCTATGCAACGGAAAGGTAACGAGGGAATAATACAATGGAACGCGGACGTTGTTTACACGAGGGTGAACACAATGAATTTCCTGTGTACAACAATGCAATTGTTATAATGAGGGGTGTCAGTTCAAACGACACACCGAACCGAACTTAAATACCGAAAATAAATAATTATTTTTAAATGAGAAAAATAATATAACTATTAATTATTAATAATAAGAAATAATATGTGTAATAATATAAGAGAGTATAATTAAGAAATGTTATAAGGAATATTATTTGAAAGGGTTAATTAAGAAATGTATTATTGATGGTAAGGAATGCTATTGTAGAGAAATATTTAAGAAAGTAATGGTAAAAGATGTTATTATTGATATGTTATGAATATTGTAACGTTACATAACCCGTTCCCAATAAAGTAAATCATGAGAATAAAAGTCAGAAATGGGTAAAACTAAAGCTCGCTCAAAATTTAATTATATCACTCAACATAATAAACAATTCGAGTGGTATATAGTGCGAAGTGAGTTCTAGTGTACCCATTGAGGTGAAAAACCAAAGTAAAATTAATGTATTACTAAACTGTGCTGTATGTTTTGGATAGGATAAAACTATGGAAGTAGTATGTAATAATACTAATTGATTTTTGTAATTTTATTTATTTATTGTAATTTATATTGTATGAACCACAATTTGTTATACCCAAGTTAATATTATATTGTTTCAAATAATTGTGTTAGATTGTAAGAAAACCCAGGGTTAATTTTAAAAGACAAAAATTTTAACTACCCAAGATAATATAAAATTAAAATAATCTTATGAAGGAAATGGCAACAGGAAGTAGTACCGGGTATGAACACTATTCGAGACTAAATAAATAATATATAAATTTATTTAATGATAATAAAATGATAAAATATTTATATACAATGTCATAAAAAAATTAACCAAAACATATTATGTAAATTAAATTAGTAAAGAAACCGGAATGGAAGGGAATTATTTTTCCATAAATAAAATATAAATTTATAATAATCACAAACTGCCTACATAATAAAAATACTATGTGTTACTAAGAGTGATGAAAAATAACAAGTATTGTTAATAAGATATAAAAAATTTTGAAAAACCGGAGAGTTGAAGAAACGATGCGACAAAAATTATAAAAAATAACCTTTTTTGGACGTTGGAGGAGGAGAAATTCACGCAAGAGTAATAAACAAAGTGAATACTAACTAATTATACCTGAGGAATCCAAATTAAATGGTGATATACATTAAAAACCAGTGGATGAAAACATTCTGAGGATCCAATATAGTTCGGCCTGCTTCCAGTAGACAATTAGAAAATAATCCAAACGAAAAGGAAATAATAACGCAAGACGTACCTCGTCACAGAATAAAACTTCAATCCAGTAAGGACAACACGGAGCGAGGTAATATAAACATTTTTTCGTAATAAGTCCAGAAGAAAACTCGTTTTTTAACAGTGAAATAGAACAAAAAATATTCATTTTATCATATGTTTCTTTCAAAGTAAACAAATAATGCTGCTCTCTTACGGCAATTCCGGAAACTACGTAATATTTGAAAAATAAACAAAATTATTTATTAATTTTTTGATATTTGTAAAGCGTAGCAATTATCCATTTCTGACACTCTCATAACACAAAGAATTCACCCTGAACCCTGGGGAATTACTAAGAATTATGTAATAACTAATGTTTTTTATTATAGCGTAATATTGGGTAAATAACAACATATATGTTTTGTTCCTTAGACAGATCTATGTTTACTTGGTAAAGTCGAGATGATGTTTTTTTTCAAATAAGATTAATTGTGATACCTATATTTTGGTGGCAGGAGGCAAAAGTCAATAATCAATAAAGCAATATTATTGAAAATTAATATTGAATTATAACGTGTTATAATTTATTGTAGTGGGTAGTTAATGAAAATTTCAGCACAACATACAGAAGAAATCGTCACAACTGAGGGGCAATAATGATACTTACTCTCTCTTCTGCATAAGGCTGCACAAATTACCTCCTTGACCCCAAATCACACACTCTCGATTTCTTTTAGATTGAGTAAAACAAGATAAACAAAATCCTTTATTTATACCTTTTAAAACGTCAGTTAGTATAATTCAAAAGTGACGCATACTGCGTGAGGCATATAATAACACTTTCGCAAGTGCACACCTCACATTAACCGCACGTTACAGAATCGGCTTCCATCGCGGGGCTTGAAAAATAGCGACTGCTCATTTTACGTTACAGAATTGGCGTACAACTGTGGGGCGGAATTAACGAAACCCGTAATTGCTAAACACTCGTAAGTGGTGGACGCCTCAAAGCAGTACGTTACAGAATTGGCGCTCAACGTAAAAGGGCGGTAATTAGAAAAGAATTTTGATATTTAATATAAAATATATATCAAAAAATCTAATTATCGTTGGCAGTTATGAGAAAACAAGAAATGCCTAATACCCGAGGAAAATCGAAGAAGAGGGCAGAAGAAAAGGAGATTGAAGAAGGTGGACAGGAACAAGAAATAGAATTAGTTACGGACAGTGAAATGGACCAACAGACAGGTGATATAGAAGAAACCGAAGTAGTTATGGATACGGAAAAGGAAATAGTGGAAGAGGATGCCCAAGGGGACCAACCAGATAAATCCACCCAAAAAGAAGATATGAGCATGCAGGAGATGTTGAGAATTATTATGGAAAGCAATAAACAAACAAATGATAAAATAGACGAAAAATTTAGGAAACAGGAGGAAACTTTGAAGGAACAGAATAAACAAACTAATGAAAATTTTAGAAAACAGGAGGAAAACTTAAAACAAACCATGAATGAACAATACCATGACCTGAAAGAAACTGTTGAAGGGCAAAGAGAAGAGATGAATGCAAAATTTGAAGAGAATAAAGAGAATTTAAAACAATTTGAGTGTAAAATGGAGAATTTCAATAAGGAGATATGGAAAACTTTCGGAGAGAAGTTTGAAAATGTTAATAAGCGTGTCCAAAAAGCAGATACATACCAAGAGGAGACAACTAAACAAATGGACCATAGTTCCAATAATTTGGATGAAACATTGGACAGCACTTCAGAAGGTATTAAAGTAAGTCCGAATACAGAAGAGAGGAGGAAGGAAATAGAAATTACAGAATACCAAGGTGTAATGCCATCTGAAAATAAAAATAGCCACAACAAAAAGGATGTTCAAACCGTGGAAAAGAAGACCAAGGAAATAATAAAAACAAGTAGAAAGAAAATAATAAATACCAAGGAAGAATGGGAGATGATTACAGGTGGATTAATTAATGTATTCAACCTTCTAATTAACGAACAAAGGGAGTTAATTAAGTTTACATCCCAGTTAAATGTGTCGATGATTGAAGTGCATCAGAAGATATTAGTCAGATTATCAAGATGGAAGACAACATGCAAATATTGGGCAAATAATTCAGAGGTAAAAGGGAATGAAATGAGATTAAATATGAGCAACTATGTTATGTTAGAGGAGGTACAATACTGGTTAGTTAAAAAGGAACGAATTATGACGGAAGACCGGTACTTAAGTGGAAGTTTCATAGCAGCAAAGTGGGAGAGCCGGATGGTAAGAAGATTATCAAGGAGAGAATTAATTACGAACACCCCAGCAATCCGAGAACATGGAGTACCTGAAATAATGGACCACGGTTAAACAGACTCCAAACAAACCAGAAAAAAGGGACGGATTTTATGAATACAGGACCAAGCAACCCAGTGTAAATAAAAAACCCCAAAATTCTAAAAGTACGTAAGGACAACTTACTCAATGTATTTCGAACAATAATTTAAAATGAAGAAACTAAAAAACTCCAAAATTCTAAAAGTATGTAAGGACAACTCACTAAATATTTTGAAACCATATAATTTAAAATAAAAAGACAAAACACCAAGAAAATGTAAGAACAGATTAAATAATATTTATAAAGAACTGATTTAAAATGGACTAATAGGAAAAATAATATTTGGATGGTAACAAAAGAAGAATAAATAAATAAACAATTAATGGTAATGTGCTCAGATAAGAAGAATAACGAATAATTTAATCACTCCAATGAAACTGAAGGAGGATGATAATTAATACTATAATTAGAATTTCTCGGAATTGAAGATGTTATAAGAAGAAATGATACGGAGAAATATGTCACAAGAAGTAAAGTCAAAAGAATTTTAACTTAAGGCCTATCAATGATGTTATATGCTATTATTCAATGGAAAAGAAGAAGGAATCAAGGAGAAGAAGAAATATATAAATAAATACAAACAGCTACAGTATGAAGAATCCCAAAAGTGTTTGGTACTAGTCGCTAATTGACTACTACTTATAAGTTTTTTATTTTTATGTATTGACCGTAGAAATGTTCCGGCAATAATTTTTATGAGCAGGGATGATGTTCCCCTGGTCTCAGAAGGTGTAAGGATGGACAGCGGTGTATGGACCCAGAGTGGCCACCCGACTGGAACCACCGCACAAGATAGGGAAAAATGTTAGGGAAATTGAATATTTAAGGGATAATAATTATAAAATAGCTGTATAGATTGATATTAGATTCCAGAAGTATAAATGAAGAAAATAGAAGGAAGATAGCAGACCGAAGCTTAATTGATAAAGCGAGTATATAAAAGTAAATAGAAATGAGTGTTAAAACAAGTTTAATATGATTACTGTGACCAGTCCTTATCAAATAAAATGTGGAAGTACCACTACCCAGAGAAATAATTGATGCATTTGCCTCCAAGAGAGAGAGAGTATAGTAAGAAAACAGCAATTACCACCAGTCGGAATTACCAGAGTGTATAATCAGTCGGAAATGAAAAACTATTATGTAAACAAAGTCAAGACCATTAGGAGACTTGAACCAATCAACAATTTATTTCTATCAACGAGTTGAACTAAAATAAATTTGTTCTAGTGGGGGGGCTTTATGTAACGTTACATAACCCGGTCCCAATAAAGTAAATCATGAGAATAAAAGTCAGAAATGGGTAAAACTAAAGCTCGCTCAAAATTTAATTATATCACTCAACATAATAAACAATTCGAGTGGTATATAGTGCGAAGTGAGTTCTAGTGTACCCATTGAGGTGAAAAACCAAAGTGAAATTAATGTATTACTAAACTGTGCTGTATGTTTTGGATAGGATAAAACTATGGAAGTAGTATGTAATAATACTAATTGATTTTTGTAATTTTATTTATTTATTGTAATTTATATTGTATGAACCACAATTTGTTATACCCAAGTTAATATTATATTGTTTCAAATAATTGTGTTAGATTGTAAGAAAACCCAGGGTTAATTTTAAAAGACATAAAAATTTTAACTACCCAAGATAATATAAAATTAAAATAATCTTATGAAGGAAATGGCAACAGGAAGTAGTACCGGGTATGAACACTATTCGAGACTAAATAAATAATATATAAATTTATTTAATGATAATAAAATGATAAAATATTTATATACAATGTCATAAAAAAATTAACCAAAACATATTATGTAAATTAAATTAGTAAAGAAACCGGAATGGAAGGGAATTATTTTTCCATAAATAAAATATAAATTTATAATAATCACAAACTGCCTACATAATAAAAATACTATGTGTTACTAAGAGTGATGAAAAATAACAAGTATTGTTAATAAGATATAAAAAATTTTGAAAAACCGGAGAGTTGAAGAAACGATGCGACAAAAATTATAAAAAATAACCTTTTTTGGACGTTGGAGGAGGCGAAATTCACGCAAGAGTAATAAACAAAGTGAATACTAACTAATTATACCTGAGGAATCCAAATTAAATGGTGATATACATTAAAAACCAGTGGATGAAAACATTCTGAGGATCCAATATAGTTCGGCCTACTTCCAGTAGACAATTAGAAAATAATCCAAACGAAAAGGAAATAATAACGCAAGACGTACCTCGTCACAGAATAAAACTTCAATCCAGTAAGGACAACACGGAGCGAGGTAATATAAACATTTTTTCGTAATAAGTCCAGAAGAAAACTCGTTTTTTAACAGTGAAATAGAACAAAAAATATTCATTTTATCATATGTTTCTTTCAAAGTAAACAAATACATGCTGCTCTCTTACGGCAATTCCGGAAACTACGTAATATTTGAAAAATAAACAAAATTATTTATTAATTTTTTGATATTTGTAAAGCGTAGCAATTATCCATTTCTGACACTCTCATAACACAAAGAATTCACCCTGAACCCTGGGGAATTACTAAGAATTATGTAATAACTAATGTTTTTTATTATAGCGTAATATTGGGTAAATAACAACATATATGTTTTGTTCCTTAGACAGATCTATGTTTACTCGGTAAAGTCGAGATGATGTTTTTTTTCAAATAAGATTAATTGTGATACCTATATTTTGGTGGCAGGAGACAAAAGTCAATAATCAATAAAGCAATATTATTGAAAATTAATATTGAATTATAACGTGCTATAATTTATTGTAGTGGGTAGTTAATGAAAATTTCAGCACAACATACAGAAGAAATCGTCACAACTGAGGGGCAATAATGATACTCACTCTCTCTTCTGCATAAGGCTGAACAAATTACCTCCTTGACCCCAAATCACACACTCTCGATTTCTTTTAGATTGAGCAAAACAAGATAAACAAAATCCTTTATTTATACCTTTTAAAACGTCAGTTAGTATAATTCAAAAGTGACGCATACTGCGTGAGGCATATAATAACACTTTCGCAAGTGCACACCTCACATTAACCGCACGTTACAGAATCGGCTTCCATCGCGGGGCTTGAAAAATAGCGACTGCTCATTTTACGTTACAGAATTGGCGTACAACTGTGGGGCGGAATTAACAAAGCTTGTAATTGCAATATACTCGTAAGTGGTAAAGTACCTCACATAAGCAGCAGGACGTTACAAATTGGCGAACCCAACATTTGGGGCTTGAATGAGAAGGACGTTTCGCTAACACCCGCCTCTTGCAGAAACCGCACGTTACAATATGAAGAAATGATTAAGATGAGCAATAATTGCCATAATTGTTAGAACGACTGATCAAGCGAACACTTATTGAAGATACAAGGACACAGAAGAAAGCGAGAGTGAAAAGTCATAAGGGCAGAGACTACTTAGGATTAAGGACTTCGAGAAAAATTTCGTTGTTTTCCAAGAGAGTTCCTCTGTAACCGATCATGCGACACACTACAAGCTAAAAGAGTATTCTGTTACGGAAGTGTATTTCAAGAAAGTAGTAGCGATCAGAAAGGTAATGTTAAAGAAATGTAATAAAAGGTAATGAATGTTAATGTATTGATAAGTAATGTATTAGATAAAGTAATGTCATGTTAAGAAAAGAGCTAAGGAAGATTAGAAGCGAAGGTAAGAATGTATGAGTAAGATAATGTAAAATTAAGGACCGAATTTACACACATATGTAGGAATGCAAAGTATACAGAAGGAGGACAAAGGAGAGCTAATTGCAGTGGATTTTCTGGGACCATTACCACGATCAAGTCGAGGTGTGAAGCACATATTGGTATGTATCGATGTGTTTTCCAAGGCAGTCCGACTGTACCCAATTATGCGATCCACAACCAAAGTTGTTCTGAAGATACACAAAGCAAATCCAGTGGGAAAACGGAGTGATAATACGGCGAAGAAATTCTTCAGACTTTATAATGGACCGTATACATTAAGACAGCGAGTAGGACAGAACACTTTCATCGTATATGATGAGATACAGAAGAAAGCAATTGGTAAATTCCACGCAACGTCATTTAGGAAGTTCTACACATGAAAACAGAGGTCAATGTAACCAGTCAAATCAGCTGTTTGTAAAGCCACACTACTACAAGGTCGCGAGCAATGAGCGTACGAAGAGGGGAGGTAAGACATTTGTTTACACTCCAATTAAGGGTGAAATGACGACTATTCTTTATTATTTGTTACATTTTTTTTTTGCATATAATATTAATAAATAAATTAAAAAAATTGTAATAAATAAATTTATTAAATTTTTTTTGTTAACAAGCAGGGGAATAATGCGACAGTACAAATAAGTGATGTACTGAGCATGGAATATAAAAATTTAAATTTACTTAATAAACTGTAAATAATTAATAATATATTAGAAATTAGCATGTTAAGGATTGCAAGTTTGGCTCAGACAAAAATATGAACAGGTGTTTCGACCTGAATCAACGTGCACACACACACAAATGTAACTGAAAGTGTGTACACCAGTATTTTGCTAGTGTGTGTGAACGCAGGTCTCTGCAGGCGAGTTTGCCACCCCAAGATGAATAATTGCACAATTACTGTTTTTCCGTAATTATTCATAAACTAGAATTAAGAATTAAAATCCAAAAGCACCATAAAATGTAATAAAATTTACTAAATACTGTGTACGAAAACCACGCGAAAGTGACACACCGTACAAGTGCAATAGTGAAATAACTGTGTACAAATCGAAAGGGTTAAGTTGCAATGTCCAAAATTACAGTGAAAATGTGTTGTAAAATTAGTTATAAGATAAGTATAAGAGTATACTTACAGGACTCTGCAATTCGCAGAAATATAAAAAATAGCGAATTTGACAAAGAGTGGGGGAACTGAAGCCAGAGACAGTTTCTAACATGTCGATTTCGTACCACTGGAGGGTGTCGACCAGGACATGGGTATAAATAGGACACGCAAGCTACAGTGGTTCTCTTTCTTGAATCATCCACGGTGCAACGGGAGCTTACGCCCGTCAGCACGGCGTATTTATTTTTTTTTCATAAACAGTTTAAATTTGCCAGTTACGTACAAATACGTAACTAAGCTGTAAAGACAATCATTTTAATTAATAACAGCACTACTTTGGAAGATCCATTAATGATTCGACACTAGACAAGAGGAGAGTTCCAGAGAGAGATAGCCGACGCTGGACAAGAGGAGAAGAGAGACAGCCGACGCTGGACAAGAGGAGAAGAGAGACAGCCGACGCTGGAGGCGAGACGAGGACGAATACTGATGGAACAAAAAATGATCGAGTATGATTGACGGCAATAAGCTGATAGACAACTTATTCATATCTTAATCATACAAAGAATTCAAAGACAGTTAAAGACATTAATATTTTATTTAAAAATAAGAGCAATGTTTCTTGTATAGTAGAGTTAAAATCGTAGATGTTTTAGAAATACGATTAACGTAACAAGAGCTCAAATTAATATAATATAAAATGATTACAAAGCATTTAAATGAAGACAATTAGTATTTGAGAAAACAGTACTGAGAAACAATAACTATTAATATTTTGAATACGGTACTGTATAGAAAAAAAGATTTAAATATTGATATTTTGAAACATATTAATAGACTGAGTAGTCTGAAAATGAGATTTTTCTTTTATATAATAATTAGTAGCATAGAATGTTTAGTCAGTAAGGATGTATATATCTTAAGCCTTACGGAATAATAACAAATAATAACTAATGTTTTAAAATCGAAGTCAGTGCCATGTGCACATATTTTTTTATAGTATCAAATAAATTTTAATTACCGTTTCAAGTTACATAGAGTTCTTATTGCAGATACACCTGACCTCCAATTTAAATGTTATATTGTTTAAAGAATTTGTCAATCTTGAACGTGAGATCGTTCACGCCTATTTATGTATATGTAACGTTGCATAAATTTGGTGCTCCAAGATCGTGGGGCTCCACAAATTTAAATTCTATTATTTTATGCAATTTGGCACGTTGTAATATATATATATATATATATATATATATATTGTAATGTGACTAGTACGAACGGTTCAAGTCCCACTGTTGGGTTCGTCAATTTGTATCGAGACCAGTACGAGCGTCTCGTTATTTTCACACAATGTAAGCCTATTCGTTGCTATGAACGGGTATGTTCCCCTGTCTTTACTCTCTTAGGTCGTTTTAATTTACTTAATTATTTAGATATCTGAGATATTTGGAGTTGTGGGATATATTGATTAATTAACTAATATTAACTTATCTCTCTAAAAAATATCAGTGTTAGTGTACTTGAAACTTAAATAATTAATGTGTTATTCTGTAATTTCGTTCAACCCTATTATACCTTGAAGAGAATTATGTATAATTTTGTATTTTTACGCTCTCTCTTTGGTGTCGGAGAATTCCGCTATAAGCGCTGTAGTACCGAAGCAACGAAACTTAGAGGTTATTTCACTGTTTATGTTAACCAATTATTCTATACTTAGTCAGTTACTTTTTATTCCCAACTCATTAAATCATACTCCAAATGACAAGATTTTGCAACTATACAAAGGTTCTTTATTTGTTTACTTCTTCAACATTGAATAAGATATGTTCTAACTGACATACACATGGGCTATAGATTGCGTGAATCGATTATTGATCAGTCCGATACTTTATTTAGATTCGGTTATATAATGTGTTTTAATTTGTAATTAACTTAATTCAGGGTGTGAAGGTTCTTGTAACTGTGGGGAAGATTAAAAATACATAGATAAGAATGCAAGATTTACAAATTTGAAGTGTTGTGTAGTTAATATGATTTATGCAATAATAATTTACCAGACTAGAACGAAGCAAATCGTGTAGGCGGTTGATTGATAATTTTACTGTTCTGGATGATTATGCCGTACAATATTCTTTCTTCGGTTTAATAAAATGGAATTCTTGTCCTGTCCACCTCGGAAATACAGCTCTCTGGATTGATTTACAGCCCGATTGATGCTCCTTCTGCAATTCCTGGATCCAAATACGTTCTTCTCTCGGTTGAAGCAATTAGTGATGTTCCGTGTATTTATAAGGTTATGATTTCCAGTGTAGTGTATATTATTGGTTGTGATACAGTTAATTCTTTATACTGGGTTTAATATATTATCAACTCCTTTCGGATATGGGACAATTCAAGTCCTTCCTTGTAGAACCCAGTTATTTATTTTTTATTGGGATTTCATACTATAGTCTTGTTTGGTTAAACTGTACTGGCAAGAGTCAAGAATATTATCATTAAAATTTTGTATTTTATAAGAGTATCAACTAATTTAGAATATTCCGATTATATTAGACATTTCTTAGGGTTTTTAATCTCATCACATTCAGATCATAAAAGGCAATAATAGAAAATCAACAACTTCTTCATTTCCTGTAGTCCATAGCAACCCGTATTTTTCTTCCTTCTACATGTTTTGTATATAGTGTTTATTCCATATATTTTTTGTCTATTCCTTATTAATTTGCTATCATATCGGAATATAACTTTACCGATAGTTGGTTTATTATTTTCTACACATATTCTGCTGGTTTTTTGATATGAGCCTGTTTCTTTTATATTTACTACTTTTTCGATATCAAACGTTATCAATCGATATCATGGCATTGTGGTATTATCATAATTTGTATAAATTGACATGGTTTATTATATATCATTACTAATTTAATGTTTTTTTCCTAGCTCTTCGAACCGTATTCATTAATTATTATTAATTTATGTACCTAACCTTTATGTTATGAGTGGTTATATAGTGTTTTTGGCTGTTAGGCCTTTTATTGTATACGGACCTACCTGTGTTTATAACTGGTAAACATCTATAGCCCTTTTACATAAATTCATACATATAATCAAATCTTAACTATTAACATTTATATAAACAATTATTCTTTTCATATCTAATGACAATTTTATCTTGATCTATGGATCACATATAAGACAATTGAAATCTATTAACGCTAACTAGCTGCTTCACACATCATTCTACAACAGTAATTGAATAATACATCTTGTTTCATTACCTTTCATTAACTCAACAAGTACTTGGTATAACATAACATAAACTTTATCATAACATTCGTTGTCACAAAATAATATCATTTAATTCAGAATCCTTACTTGCTATTGCTATAAGGTAAATTATTGTTTCATTTTTGTTTACCTTCATGGTCATTTACTTTGACAATTTCTGTACTATTCTACTTCTTACACTTCTCATCAGTATCACATTGATTTACTTTTCACTGAACATAGATCATTAACTATTATCTAACTTACAGGTTTGTTTATTCTCGTTATTTCTACCTTGCATCCTTATTTATCTTTATCTATAATTATAAATGTAATTATTAGACTTTTGTTTTATCATGGGGTTAGATATTGACTTGCTTATTATTTTGTTAATATAACATTTATGTAACATGGATGCCAGCATTTCTGTTGCGTTACAATATATATATATGTAAAGTGGCACCATCTGAGGGATTGCGAGTCCTACTACTATATAGTCTGTTACTATTGCGTTCCGTTGTATGTATGTAAAGTGTCGCCATCTGTGGGATTTCTTTAATATTACTATATAGTCTGTTACTAATCCGTTCCGTGGTTTTAGGCAAAGAGTGTATATACCGAATATACTACCGTTTTTCTTGAATGAAAGATACTGGTGTTGTGCCGGTTTTTTGAGAAACCGGCAGTCCGTGTAAAAATATAATTTATTAATAATTGTGATTTATTATTCACGTGGCAGCGCCGTGTTTTGGTTTCTGCTTGCCAACGCGATCTGTTGACGGAACCGGGTAACTATGTTTCCCGACACAAAGCTTTTTCGCATGTTCGTTCAGTCGGATCTGGACGACCGCTCCGAGTACAGCCTATTCTTCCGGCAGAGCTGAGTTCTTTATTTGTTGTAAATTCTATCCTATCATGACGAGTTAAACGCTCATCGATCTACGGTTTTCCGAGGGAGACGAATACTGGACTCCAGAATGGTGGTATTCCACCTTCCACCATCGCCTGAACACACGTAAACTCTCGCATCACCTGCCGGAAGATAATCGACTGTAAAGCATGCCACAGTAACCAACTGGGAACAATCTGGACCGATTAAGGTGATATTCAACCAATTCTTATTCACACTAGGCCTCTACAGGAAACACCATGTTTTGTGCATTTAACATACACTTAGATTGACTTTTTTTTACTCCGTCAAATTGTTTAATCGGGTGCGTGCCGGCTGGACAGTTTTCATGTAACCTGGGTTTAAGAACACATTTAGTACGAGAACAATTGTAGGCCCGCCCGCTGGATGTGTCCAGCGCGCATTAATTTTATGCTCTATAATGGGTTTGTAAAAGTTTGTGGGGGACGGATTTTTTTTTATTAAGTAAATGGGTGCTTTTGTACGATGAGCTGAACCGGCTGGTTTGGTTTTATTTTTATCACGGGGTTTTCTGCACATAATCACTTTCTTTTTTATAGAAGGGCTGGGGTTTTCTTTTATTCTGCTATCAGGACGTGTTACTTTTAAATATTTCACTAGATCAGAGGTAGGCACCTGTTGGTGCAAATTCATGCAAGCTTCCGACATGTCACCCTATGTCGGGTCAGGCGCTGGAACATGTCAGCGGCCGGGTCAATTCAGATTCTCTTTAAATTTTTATATTTTTATAAAATTAAAGATTTTACTATTTTTATAAAATTATACAGGCTGTACTGGCACCTTAAATTTATAATTGTAGTTTCTTGTTATTATGGGAACTCCAGATTTTCTCTACATTTATGTATGTATTTTATAAAACTATACAGGCATGTGAAAATTTCTAAATGGGGTGGTGATAAAAATATACAGGCTGTCCGCCAGGCTTTATAATTGTAATTTGTCTGTGATTCTGTGATGTATAAGTATGTATGTTATATTATGTGTTGTTGAATTATGTGTTGAAATAATTAATAATATTATTGGATAAAACTTCCGGGCTGAAAGGCCGTGGTCGATTGCTTGATGCATTGGCGCTATACGTTTCGGCCGCACCACCGGTGGCCATCTTCAGTAGCAAAACTTGTTCGAATAGATGTACGCCGAACACGTCCCCAATGTACTGGGAACAAGCAACAGTGAGTTACGGCTACGAATCCTCTATTTATAACTTTTTGGCCGCTTCAGGTGTATCGCGCGGACCAATGAGAAGCCAGCTCATCATTCTTGATTCTGATTGGCCATGGAAAATAGACCATGCCAGACACTATTTAAGGAGATGCTTTCTCCTCGGCGGTTCATAGCGACAGACGCATTCTTATGAATATGGATGGACTCCAGATGTAGGCGAGTGAAGTAACCCCGGACAGAAGACAACACGCGGGCTTCATCAAACATCACCCGGTGATCGTCGTGGGAAAGAGCGTGTTCAGCAACTGCGGACTTTTCCGGCTGGCCCAGACGGCAATATCTCCGGTGTTCAGAGAGGCGCGTCCGGACACTACGCTTCGTGGTGCCTATGTAGACCTGGCCACACGTACAAGGAATACTGTACACCCCGCACGACGAGAGTGGATCCCTGGCGTCTTTCACCGGTCGCAGGAACTGTTGGATCTTCTTGGTTGGCTTGAAGATCGTCCTGACGCCCCGCTTACTCAGCAACTTCCCGATGCGGTCAGTCACGCCACGGATGTAGGGCAAGACAGCAGAGCCAACAACCTCAGGCGACACCGACTCGTCCAGCCTACCAGATCTTCTCGGCCGGGCAGCTCTCCTAACCTCCGCAGCAGAATAGCCGTTGGACTGCAGTGCTTCCTCGAGATGCCGAAACTCATCTTCGAGATACTGGGGCTCACAGATTCTTTTTGCCCGGTCTACCAGAGTCTTCAGCACCGCCCTCTTCTGCCTAGGATGATGATTGGAGGTTATAAATCTATTTAAAAAGTTATAAATAGAGGATTCGTAGCCGTAACTCACTGTTGCTTGTTCCCAGTACATTGGGGACGTGTTCGGCGTACATCTATTCGAACAAGTTTTGCTACTGAAGATGGCCACCGGTGGTGCGGCCGAAACGTATAGCGCCAATGCATCAAGCAATCGACCACGGCCTTTCAGCCCGGAAGTTTTATCCAATCATATTGACACCGGCCGTGAAAGCCTACGTACTAAAATTAATAATATTGATATATATTGTAACTATCCTTTTATTGATAATGGTTTGGGGTGTAATTAAGTTCCACGTTGGTATGCGCCAATTTGTAAATAACTAATAATGATTGAGTTTATTTTCTTTATTTAATTACAGTTACAGGTTATAGTTAATTTAAAAATTTATTTTAACCAATTCGATCTGTTTAAAAGGAAAATGTTAATTACGTTGTTGTAGATGAAACCTCCTGCAAATCAATATTAATTTATAAAAAGAAAACAATTATTTATTATATAGTTGCTGCGACTCGTATGTTGAACATAGCCCTGTGTTAATCAATTACTAAGTGTTTTACCAGAGAATAACGCTATATTACGGGTATTATAGTTAATAATTCGGTAATTCTCTCCAACCCTATTCAGTCCGTATTATTTAAATTGACCCAAGTGTGGCGAAGAGAATACGTTAGTTCCGCACTCTCCCGTATTCACCAGCTGTCTTCAACGAGCGCTGTTATTAGTAATTGACTCGTTTTATAGGTTAGTTAGTTTCACTTGACGGTTTTATCACCTTCTTTATCTGTAAATTACTCCCCAATCAAAATACAATACCTATTCTACAATAACACAGAACATCATCACATACAAGAAGGATTCTTTATTTATATTATTTTTTAAATTCCAACAGTCGTCTCCATAGTTTATCGGATCGTAATATCGATCGTACAATGCTGAATCGATTTGTTAATGGACTAGTACTGTATAATACAATTTAAATATAATTTTTCGTTTTATCTCTTATCCCAGGGTACATGTGATTCTTTTAACGATTAGTAAGGCCAGGTAATGCAAAATTAAGGTTACTAAGTATTACAAATTGTTATTAATTCTTACTGTATAAAATTAAACATAAGCTGGTTTGTTACCGTACAATGCGATACTCAAGGTAGCCGTGTCTGTTTATAACCGCATGAAGGTGTACTGATGAGGTTACTTTTGACCAAAATTGCGTCCAGATTATCAATAAAGGTTGAAAGGTGATGTCCCGGAGTGTAACAGGAGTTCGGTTCTGTTCTTCGTTCTTCTTCGCGATCCTAGTGGTTGCCGGTCCCAGTGGAATTGGTGTAGTATTACAATTTCTTCTATCTCTTGAAAGTGAGGTTTAGTACTTCAATACCAACGGTTCTTTGTGTATGTTTGGTTTATATTTGCATTAATTTTGACTTCTTGTCCATTCAAGAAGAATCTTGGTTTAATTGTAAATCGGGTTCATCATCATTCCTTTAGTGGAATTAGTTTGAAGAAGGATTTATTAATTCCGCAACTTTGAGGATGTGTAGAATTATGTTTCCTGAAATCTAGTTCAGTAATTATTACTCAGTTCTGTTTTAATGGATTGTCTTTAAGACATTAGTTTTATTAAGGTTTATTTATTTTATTTTATTTTATGTTTAAATTTGTCTAATGAACTGTTTTCAATAGCATATAACAATCGAATGTTGAAATCAACAAAATTTCTTGCATTTCAGTTACCCTAACAACCATTACTTTCTGTCATTGGATAATATTTGATATCCTAGAGCCAGAATTAGAAAATATTACTACTCTTATTTAACAAAATACTCAATGCTTGGAATTACACCAAATCACATAAAACTCTCACTTAATCTGCCTTATTAAACCATATACATTTTACCAATTTCATCTGACTGGACTTATTAAAAAGGTATTAATTTCCTTTTCCAAATATTAAATTTAGGCCTATTGGTTTTATTACACCTGTTATAATTTTGTTTTGTTTTTAACTTAATTTTTCTTTACCTGACCTACTGTACAAATAGCCACTGGCTTATGGCCACTTATATCAATTTTAATTTCCTGGTTTTAATTCATTATATTATTTTAGTTCATCATTGAACCCTTCATTGGTTTTTAACATAACTATAATAACTACTTGTCAACTGATTAATACTTATTGTCTTCCTGGCCAAGTTTACAAATATTATTTTAAACATCTTCATTAATCAATTAAAGTACATACAGTTAACATAATATCATACCTAATAAATGTACTTATACTTAATTATTTAAATACAATTTTAACATGAATAAAATGAGTACCTATGACTTAGTACTTCCTTAAAGCAACAGATCCACACTTACTACACACAAAACATAAAATAAATATCCTGTAAACACTGTATCATGCTACAGTACAACAACAAGTATATTTTATAACATATTAAATATTAATTGAACATTATATTATATTATACTCAACTCCTACACATTAAACTCATCCCACTAGACACAATGTTTATGTTTTACATCTCATACTACTCATTACATATTTTAGATTTAGGTACACTTTTGATGTTTTATTACTTAGTAACCTTACTAGGTACCTTTAATGCATTCTTCAGGTGAAATGGGCCCTCTTGTATTTAATTATAACAGGCTTTGGGCATTGTTTTAAGTCATGTTTACAAAGTTTTTTATGTAACGTCGGGAACCTCAACTCTGTTACGTTACATAATACTCCCCCTTCGAAAGAAGTTTATTTTGGCTGAATGAAGTTTAGTTAAAATAAACTTATAGTTCGCCCATGATAAGGTTATCTTCTCCTTCTACTCTTCAAACTTTTAATTGCACCGGAAAATTGTGTTGACACTCCTTTTGTATCTGGTCATTAATTCACTACTGGTACCTCCCTCAGTTGTAGACCTATCCTTTCTCTGGAACTCATAACTTCTTCTAGCTTTTATGCTATCATTTCTTATTATCATTTTTATATTTAATTACCTCTCTTGGTGTATAATCCCTAAAATACTATATTTCCCTAACATTTTTCCCTAATATCATAGCTGGTACGGAATCAGAGGGGCACTATTGGCTTCCATTACTCTGCCGTTTCCCTAACTATATCTTCTGAGATCAGAGGAACTTCATCTCTGTCCAGAAACAAAATAAACGTTGCACTATCACAACACAATACATATAATAAAATTATTACCTATAAGGTAGCTCCTTCGCTACAAACTTATACTCAAGGGATGATTACTATTATTTCTGAGGTATCCTAATACTTTTCTTAAATTATTTATCTCGTTGTTCTGTAGTTCCATTTATCATATTATTCATCAGTATATTAGTTAAAGCTGTTCAATATTCATTTTAAATTCTTCTTAGTTCCGTGCTGTCAATTAATTATTCTTTAGCATACGTATTTTACTGTTCTTAATTCATTCCCATTTACTTCTGCAATTAAACACTGAATCTCCTCCTTATGATAAATTGTATGGCATATTCTTCCTGCATTTAACTCATTTCTAACCCTTCTTTCTCTTCTTTCATGTTTATTAGTTTAAAATAATTTATTCTGAATTATATAGTAAGGTGTTCTTACTTATTTTTGATTTTTTGATTTTATTATTTTTTTAATTGATTCCACATAATTTCCCTGAAGTATCGTGTAATTAGTTTATTTCATTTAATAGTTAGTTTAATATATTTTAATCAGTTTCTCATTATTTTCCTTTGGTTTGCTTGATTCGGTATCCATAAAATCCGTCCCTTTTCTCCAATGGTTGGTTTGGAATCTGTTTAACCGTGGTCCATTATTTCCTCTATACTGGTTGTTCGGATCTCTCTAGTGTATAGAGTTATTTCTGTCCTTGTGACGTGTCTCACTATTATCTGGTTCTTCCATCTTGTCGCTATAAAATTTTCATTTATGTTCAAGTTTACCATCTTCTTTCGAACTGATTCTTCCGTATGGTCACTTAACAGTTCCAATGGTTCATACATAATCTCCAGAAGTCCTCCATGCTCCTCGGTTAGTTTTGGCTTTTTCGGTCCTTCTAATCTATCTAGGAATTCAACTGTGGTTCGTTTAGAGTTTCTTAATTGCCTTACTTCTCTGTGTTCCGTAATTGGTATATTATGTAGCTTAACTAATCATCTCCAATCCTTCCCGTGTATTTATTACTTTCCTTTTACGCGTTTGTCTTATTTTCCTTGTCTTCATTTCATAGTTAATTATCTCAATTCTTCCAGCTATATTAATTTGCACTTCGTCCAATTTCCCTTGGGTTTCTAATTGTACTTCTTTTGTTCTGGTTTTGTTATTGTTTTCTATTTGATTAATTTTGGCCTCTACTTCCACTGCGAGTTGTATGATGGTTTCATCTGTCTTTTCTAGACCCACCTTAGTTTCAGTTATTTGCTGTCTTACTTCCTCTTCATAATCATCAACTCTTTTGCTCAGTGTTTCATCGACAATTGCAATACTTTCATTGATGACTTCCCTCAACGCTTGGTTTTGTTCATTGATGATTTGCCGCAACTCCTTATTACGGTTTTCAATTTTCTCGTCTATTTGTTTGGTATTTTCCAGAATCTGCCTTAAGCTCTCGTCATTTCTGTCAAACCTTTCATTGATTTGGTTTAAGCTTTCATTTATCAGCCGGTTATTCTCATCATTTTCCTCTTTATTTTTGTCAAACTTCTCATTCATTAGTTTGATTAAATTCTCACTCAAAATTTCGTTTTGTTTCTTTGAGTTTTCATTAATACTGTCTATTTTTTCATTAGTTTGTCTATTATCTTCTTTGATTTGTCTTAAACTCTCATTAGTTTGTCATAAACTCTCATTAGTTTCCTCCTTGGTTTGCTTTGAGTTTTCCTCCTGTTTCCTAAATTGTTCTGCCATAAATTTCATCATGTCTTGCCAATTTGGTTCTTCTCTGGCTACCGCTTTATCAGGTTGGTCCCTTTGGGCATCCTCTTTATCGCTCGCCTGTTGTTCCATTTCGGTGTCTGTAACTACCTCTGCTTCTTCTTCCCGTCTGTCTTCTTCCGTTTCTTGGTCCTTCGCTATCCTTTTGGAAACACATCTTGTATGCATTCCTGTGCCTCTAATAGTTACCTGCTCCAGTTAAGTAATGGAGATATAGTCGATTTTTTACTTAACTAAAGCCCACTCGTTGAGCGCCAATTTGTAACTATCCTTCTATTGATAATGGTTTGGGGTTTAATTAAGTTCCACGTTGGTATGCGCCAATTTGTAAATAACTAATAATGATTGAGTTTATTTTCTTTATTTAATTACAGTTACAGGTTATAGTTAATTTAAAAAATTTAAATTAACCAATTCGATCTGTTTAAAAGGAAAATGTTTATTATGTTGTTGTAGATGAAACCTCCTGCAAATCAATATTAATTTATAAGAAGAAAACAATTATTTATTATATAGTTGCTGCAACTCGTATGTTGAACATAGCCCTGTGTTAATCAATTACTAAGTGTTTTACCAGAGCATAACTCTATATTACGGGTATTATAGTTAATAATTCGGTAATTCTCTCCAACCCTATTCAGTCCGTATTATTTAAATTGACCCAAGTGTGGCGAAGAGAATACGTTAGTTCCGCACTCTCCCGTATTCACCAGCTGTCTTCAACGAGCGCTGTTATTAGTAATTGACTCGTTTTATAGGTTAGTTAGTTTCACTTGACGGTTTTATCACCTTCTTTATCTGTAAATTACTCCCCAATCAAAATACAATACCTATTCTACAATAACACAGAACATCATCACATACAAGAAGGATTCTTTATTTATATTATTTTTTAAATTCCAACAGTCGTCTTCATAGTTTATCGGATCGTAATATCGATCGTACAATGCTGAATCGATTTGTTAATGGACTAGTACTGTATAATACAATTTAAATATAATTTTTCGTTTTATCTCTTATCCCAGGGTACATGTGATTCTTTTAACGATTAGTAAGGCCAGGTAATGCAAAATTAAGGTTACTAAGTATTACAAATTGTTATTAATTCTTACTGTATAAAATTAAACATAAGCTGGTTTGTTACCGTACAATGCGATACTCAAGGTAGCCGTGTCTGTTTATAACCGCATGAAGGTGTACTAATGAGGTTACTTTTGACCAAAAATTGCGTCTAGATTATCAATAAAGGTTGAAAGGTGATGTCCCGGAGTGTAACAGGAGTTCGGTTCTGTTCTTCGTTCTTCTTCGCGATCCTAGTGGTTGCCGGTCCTAGTGGAATTGGTGTAGTATTACAATTTCTTCAATCTCTTGAAAGTGAGGTTTAGTACTTCAATACCAACGGTTCTTTGTGTATGTTTGGTTTATATTTGCATTAATTTTGACTTCTTGTCCATTCAAGAAGAATCTTGGTTTAATTGTAAATCGGGTTCATCATCATTCCTTTAGTGGAATTAGTTTGAAGAAGGATTTATTAATTCCGCAACTTTGAGGATGTGTAGAATTATGTTTCCTGAAATCTAGTTCAGTAATTATTACTCAGTTCTGTTTTAATGGATTGTCTTTAAGACATTAGTTTTATTAAGGTTTATTTATTTTATTTTATTTTATGTTTAAATTTGTCTAATGAACTGTTTTCAATAGCATATAACAATCGAATGTTGAAATCAACAAAATTTCTTGCATTTCAGTTACCCTAACAACCATTACTTTCTGTCATTGGATAATATTTGATATCCTAGAGCCAGAATTAGAAAATATTACTACTCTTATTTAACAAAATACTCAATGCTTGGAATTACACCAAATCACATAAAACTCTCACTTAATCTGCCTTATTAAACCATATACATTTTACTACAATTTCATCTGACTGGACTTATTAAAAAGGTATTAATTTCCTTTTCCAAATATTAAATTTAGGCCTATTGGTTTTATTACACCTGTTATAATTTTGTTTTGTTTTTAACTTAATTTTTCTTTACCTGACCTACTGTACAAATAGTCACTGGCTTATGGCCACTTATATCAATTTTAATTTCCTGGTTTTAATTCATTATATTATTTTAGTTCATCATTGAACCCTTCATTGGTTTTTAACATAACTATAATAACTACTTGTCAACTGATTAATACTTATTGTCTTCCTGGCCAAGTTTACAAATATTATTTTAAACATCTTCATTAATCAATTAAAGTACATACAGTTAACATAATATCATACCTAATAAATGTACTTATACTTAATTATTTAAATACAATTTTAACATGAATAAAATGAGTACCTATGACTTAGTACTTCCTTAAAGCAACAGATCCACACTTACTACACACAAAACATAAAATAAATATCCTGTAAACACTATATCATGCTACAGTACAACAACAAGTATATTTTATAACACATTAAATATTAATTGAACATTATATTATATTATACTCAACTCCTACACATTAAACTCATCCCACTAGACACAATGTTTATGTTTTACATCTCATACTACTCATTACATATTTTAGATTTAGGTACACTTTTGATGTTTTATTACTTAGTAACCTTACTAGGTACCTTTAATGCATTCTTCAGGTGAAATGGGCCCTCTTGTATTTAATTATAACAGGCTTTGGGCATTGTTTTAAGTCATGTTTACAAAGTTTTTTATGTAACGTCGGGAACCTCAACTCTGTTACGTCACATAATATATATATATTGTAACATTACACTTGGAACAACATAATATCGTACCTGATTTAATCAAGACTTTGGTTAAGAAGCTAACAAGAAGAACAATATCTTCAAAGATGATAGTGAAGAGGAACAACTAACAATTTTAGACTGACTAGTAAGACAACTGACCGTACCCAAATTAATGATTTAGGCTGAGTGATGCAAAACACCTTTAACACCAACTATGACAATGAATTTTCAGTATTGACCAAACAAAGAATTGTAAAGACAAACAGTTTATGAACCAGAACTATAAAGAAACAAATGGTTTCAGTTAATGTATCGTTATATCCAGATAATCAAAATACAAAGTGAGGGATAATAGGCCCAAACATGTAGTATTATGTAAGAGAAAGATTAGTAAATAATTAAGTTAATTGATGTAACAGAAATATAAATACACATGATTATAGATACATGAACCATACAAATAATTGTCACATATAGAGTTCATAGGGTTGTCCAGTAAACAACAAATTATAACATGGTCACAATAACATTTATAACAAGAGTAAAACCCAGATAAACAGTAAATGTAACAAGATTATTAGAACTGTGTGGTGAGGTAGAGCAACAGTGTTCACTTTATTGTAATTTTTGTAAGTCAAACATCAGTAAGTATACGGATGTTGAAACCCATATAAATAGTAAATATGACATAGACAGTGTCAGAATAATGAGTAAATTAGCTGACAAAGGACTAACTAATTAGTGTGGAATTTGTTTTGTAAAATGTGCATGTTTTATGTTTTAGGCACAGTGTTATATCATAGTATTTGTGTTGTGTTTTTTGTATGTAACAGATGATACAGTTAGTTTAAAGGAATGTCAATTTAATGACATTAATTCCATTTTTTTATGTTGTGTTAACAAATATAACAATAGAGCTGATGTTAAACCATGGTAAATTAATTGACCAAGCAGAATGGACTATATAAAGATGTTTTGTTAAGTGTCAAACACTTATACAGTCTGAGTAGAAAACAATTATTTATGCAAGGAATTGGTATAATCATAGCCATGTGGGCATGAATTTAACTATTGGAGTAATACATTTTTTGTGTTGTTAAAATAACGTTATATGTTAAACCATTTTGATGAGTGTTAAAAGTTAATTTAATTGTTAAAGATGTTAAAACATGGTGATGAAAATAATACTATTACATAGGCCAGGTGAAACCAACTTTAGTAAATTTTGAACAATTATATTAGAAATTTTGTAAAGCAAATGTGAGAGGGTAGATGTATTTATAGATAATAATGTATACAAAGAATATAGGAACAAAATAACACATATCAAGTTAACTAAGAAAATTCCAAATAACAAAATTGTAACATCCATAGTTCTTAAGCAAAAATAGGCATGTTTGGTGTCTAAATATATCAAATGTGAAGATCAAAATAATGCTGATAATGGTTTTAAACTCCCATTCAGTATAGAAAAGTTATGTTAATTTAAAGATTTTTAACAAATTTTAGACTTTGAAATAACGAAAGTATGTGACAATGTAGATCCGAATTAACCAACCAGATTCCAAGTTTACCCTTAGCAACCAGAAATTTCGGATAAATAAAATGAGACTTCTTTGACAACGATCTTAGCAGATAGACGCGTTTTTAAATCGTCTTACATTTTGTGTTATAAAGTGTGAAAAAACTATACAACTAGATAAATACAGTTAGAGGTACACTACACGGACTTTTTGCAACAACAGAAGACTACCCATTAGATGGATTAGAAGAAATAACAACCAGGAAGAAGATTTGAAGTGAACGAGGGACGAGAAGAAGATCTGACGTGTACGTGGGCCCCATCTTCAACCAAGAAGACTACAAGAAGGGGATTTGGTGATTCTGACATCTCATTATATCGTACTTTAACACACACCTTTGTATACACGAATTTTAAGTAAAAATCAAATAAACTACAGACACCATATAACACAAACACTAAAAACAATCACTAATAACACCATATAAGTCTAACACCTTTTTAATCACAACGAGAACTTTTAATTTGCATAATAACTATCAAAGCCTGAACTGAACATAACCTTTTTAAAACTGGCAACCACTATACAATTTCTGTGTGCACGTATCACTCTAACGTTGTAATATCCTGTAATTGTAAACTTGTATTTTGATTAATAGTGTAATATTTTGTATAATTATAAACCCCGAACCATATACGCCCTGAGATAATTAATATATTTTATTTAAAAACGTTAAAAAAAGCATTGTTTTGGTCTGGAAGGAATACTAAACGTTTGGCTACTGCTGCCAACTGGTAAAGGAAGAATTATAGTTTGCGCTACAATTGCGATTATTCTGTTTAAATTTATTAAAACAATCAACCAGTGTTTTTTCCGAATAAACGATTCCACAAGGATATATGTTTGATCGTATTTGTGTGTCGTTATTATTGCTGTAACATTTAGTAAATAGAATTCACAGATTGCAACGGACCCGATAGTTGGCATCGTTGAGTGACGTCACGGAAAAGAGGCAGCATAGTGGGAGAAGCGGCAATTTACAAAATTATTCGCCGCTCAACATAACACATTCATAATTACACATCGACGACTCCAGTGCGAGTTTGTCGCTGCATTATTTATATATATTACAAGTTCACACTTCCTACGGGTGGTGTAATCCAAGTGCACACGACATATATACAAGTAACCTATTCACAATAACATTGTAAGTAACGAAATATTCTCTGGTTACAAATAGACGAACCTGAAGCGAGGATACGTCACGTTTCGATTAGATTCAATCAATCTCCGTATATATAAAACACTTTTATCGTTACAATATATATATGTATATATATGTTGTTGTATTATGTGAAGGAATTATATTTACATGTTATAATTGAAATTGAGTTATTGAAATATTCAATTGAAACTGAAATTGAGTTATTGAAATTGAAACTATTGTTATACTTGAAATTACAGGTAATATTGAAATTTTATCCTGAATCATGATGTATGAATATTCAAAGAAAAATTATAAATCTGTGATGAATTAAATGTTGTTAAATTTTTAAATTATGAAAACTATGAATTTAATAAAGGATTGTTATCTTGTTTGTTAATACCGAGTTTAATTGCAAGTCCCGTCTCACTGGACCCAGCACACCTTATGCTTCTTCTAGGCCTTCTGCCTAGTCCTAAATATCTAGTAGCCTCTCCTTAAAAAAAAAAATAAAAAAATAAGGAGGGGTTACAGTATGCTGTGTTGTTTATAAAATATATTTCATAAATCATAAAACATTTTTCATGTATATTTTTTTCATAAATATCCGCAAGTTAAAATATTTTTTGTATTTTTATATTTGCGTTTGAGTTTAAGTTACATTGTTAAAAGAGATTTTTTGTGTGAAAGGTAAGTTTTTTACGTTTTCAATCAAAAAATATATACGTAATTATTTAAATTATACGGCTCCTATATGTCCACAGGCTTGGTTTCCATGTAATGAAATAAGAGCACTTAAACTACATTACACACAATGACATTACAGATTTCCTTGAACTTAAAGCTCTGAGCACATTTATTTCATTTCTGTAAGTTCCTGTTTTCTACAACTTCATCGTAATACTTTTAAAAATGTAGAAATTAATTAACGCCCTGAATAAAATGTCATTAACGAATTATAGTAAAAATTTTTTATGCAATACTGTTTGTTATATCAAACCAAAAACCTTTGCATTTTCAAATATTTTTTTTACTTAACCAAGTCTAATATACATGTGTGTGTGTGTGTGTTAGCACGCGCGCATAAACATCTTATATCTCACTCAACGTTTATCTGTCACTGAAATTAGTGTCCACATTTTTTTTGCCTCCACCCCACAATTTTTTTGGCTCCCCCCACACTATGACTATGAGCATACATAATTTGAAAAAGAAACACTAAATTTTTCTTACTAATACTTTTAATGTTTTAGATTTTAATAATACAAATGCGATGTTTATTGAAATAAATTATATTTAAATTATACGTAGTTGTTAAATTATTAAAAAATTAAATTTTTACAAGCAACAAGTTTTATTACATATTCCCTGGCGACAACTGAATGATCTAAATCCACATAATAGTACTTGGAAGATTATAGAGCATCATTTTAGGAATGACGATATTCTGAATTATGATTTGGATTATATGCTACAAAATTTGGATGATGAAGAAGATTTTGAAGAAACAGACCAATTAGAAGTAGATCAACCATGTGATTGGATGGACGTAGCTGCTGGGCCAAATACTATTCAGGAATAAGTAGATATAGGTAGAAGAGAAATTGATATCAGATATAATTGGCATTCTATATTGAATCAACAAGTGTTGAATACATTAAAAAATTTCATTGAAAAGAAAAAGTAACAGAAATTCAAAAAATGACATTGTTAATGTTCAATATAATCTGCAAAATATTGTTTTCTCTTATGAACAACAAGAACTGACAAATATATTTGAAAAACAATTTAGTTATCTACAAGGTAACGAAGAAGAACTTCAGATTAAAAGAATTGTTATTCAAGGAAAAGCCGGTCTGGAAAGAGTACTTTAATTAATTATTTCACATGTCGATTGAATCAACATTGGGATCATCTTCTTATCAATTGCTTGCACCAACTGGTGCTTCTGCTGTTAATATTAATGGATCAACAATACACTCCAAACTTTTATTATGAGTACATAAAGTATTTAGAGAACTCAGTTCACACTCACTTGCTCAATTTCAACAGGAAATTCGTGGTTGTAAATTTCTGTTTATAGATGAAATGGGTATGATTGGATGTAGTCTTTTGAGGAAAATTGATTTAAGAGTACGCAGAGCTACTCCATCAAGACAAGATGAAACGTTTGTTGGATTATTTGTATATTTTTGGGGGGATATTAATCAGTTACCTCCTGTTAATGACAGACCACTTTACAGTGATAAAATTGAAGGAAGTAAATTCCTTTTAGAATAAAAATTATTATTTACATAAAGTATTCTAATGTATTTTATTTTATCGTCATCATTTCGACAAAATGAATCTCAACAAATATTTCGAGATATACAGTACTTGATCGTGTTAGTAATGGTGAATGTACAGTTCAAGAATATGAAATATTAATGACACGTAGTATACAAACTTTTTCACAAAATGAACGTCATTTTTTCAACGATGCAATTAGGCTATTTGCAACAAATAAAAATGTAAAAGAATTTAATCATCAAAAGCTAAAAGAATTTCGTGAACCAGTTGCTTATATTCCAGCATTCATAATTGTTCTAAAGCAAAATCAGCAAGTACAGAATTATCAGGTGGACTTGAACCATTTATAATTTTATCAATTGGATCTAAAGTTATGTTACGTTCTAATTTGTGGGTTGAAAAAGGATTAGTGAACGGAGCTTTAGATTACGTTGAATATATTATCTATGAAGAAAATCATGGTCCACCTGTGCCGAGTCTAAGATAGATCGGCGCGTATACGGTATTTAACGTTTTCGCTAAAAGAAATATAGGAACGATAGTTGGCGGTGGCGTTTTGCCGTACTGTGTTTAACAGATATACGCAAAGTATTCTGTAATGATGGTATTTAAGTGTACCCGGCCAGTGCTGCACTCTGGTGCTCGATACTGATTGCGGGCAAACTATAGTCGGAATTGCGTTCTTAAAAGGTTGTCTCTCGCTGGTCGCCCATCTGTTCGCTTCGCCTGCTTTCTTCTCCGACAGAAAGGAGCTTTTCGTTGCACCATCTTCTACCTATGGCAGGCTAAACAAATACAGATCTGCGGTAAGTTACGGCAATATGATTATATACATCAATTTAAAGTAATACGAAAGAAAAATTGTTTAATAAGCCCACATTGAGTAAATTCAGTTAACCTCACGCCACGTGGTGAGTTGTGAAATGCGTAATTTAAATGTAACTTTTATTGGTAATTATAGTAATACTTATTAATTTCAGAAGTCTTAACTAAGGCACCAGAATTGAGAATAATGTAAATGCAAAAAGGTATTTGTTTAATAAGTACAGAAATGATTGTAATCAGGTAACCTCTCACACCACGTGGCCAATAAGCCTATGTGTAAATTTTATTAATTGTATAACAAACCGAATAATTATATAACCGTAATTGAATTATGTTAACCCACAGGGGTAAAGTTTATAATATGAAATTTAACAAAACTAAATGTTTTCAAGATAGGGCCATGTGCAAAGTGTGTCAAACTATCATTTTAAGTAGCCCTAAATATGCGTTAATATTATATATGGATTTTGGTGCGTGTGAGGTTTCTGGGGGAATTAGTTTTGAGAACTTATCGCTGATAATATGTTGTATGACTAGGGTCCCTCGCTGCAAGCCGAGGAACAGCTCCATTCCTGAACATGAACATCTAGACTCTCTCTCAACTTCATCTGCCGGAGGAGAATAGCGAGGATAAGCCACCAACACCCTAACGTGTAGACCAGAAGACCACCGCTTCACACCCATGGAATTAATAAGGTGACAACAAACCAATTATTTTTACACAGTGTGATGTAACCCACTAGAACCAGTGGACATAGAGTCACTCTAAACAATGACTTAAGCTTTAAACATTTTAATGGGGTCCCCGGTTAACGGGACAGAATAGTGCGTGGACTTGGGGGGGGAATCATTTGTACATTTTGTTACTCTGTTTGTATAAACCTGTGAGCTCAGAGGTTGGCATGTATCTGTGGCTGCTTCCCATTCAGGCGTGTAAATTTCCTTCTTATTTTCAGTATAAGGGTTACATTAGTGCTACTAATTCATTCAATCAACATGCAATTTCACTGGTTCAATTTAGTTTTCATTTTATGCTTTAATTTCTCATTTTTAAATTCAGTTTGGGTCATATAGGGATAGAAGTTTCTTTGGTAGTTAAGTCGGGTCACCAGTTTAATCCTGTATAGGTGCATTTTCATGCAGACTTGAACATGCTCTTGGGACAGGTTGAGTTATGCACTATCTTGCCTAGGAACATGTCGGCTTTGGGCCAAATTAATTTTAAAGGGTCATAAGGCTTTATGACACGTTACTGTTTTCAAGACTTAACAAAATTTATCAATATTTAAATTCTTTTAATTAATTATGATCACTGGGGTGTTCACTGTATTCTAATTATAATTACTCCAAGTCTAAGTGCTCAATGTGGCAGCACTTTATAATAGTATCAGGCACTATGCCAACTCTTGAATTTAGTATGTCCTGGGGCCACTGGTGTTACAAACATAATCTGTTATACACATATAATATGTTATACACATATTAGGTATTAATACCTAATATGGATATTTATAAATTGTTAATTATGTATCTCATGGGGTGGAAAAGGGTGTGGCAAGATTTAATGATAGATGTTATAATTGTCCTGTGTTGTGGAACGTGTATATGTATTGTATGAGTCGTGTATGAGCAGCTGTTCGGTGCGGTTGTGCTGTCGTGTGCGGTAACTTAATATTATCGCTATCTTTCTTGCTAAATAGACTTGTATGTGTAAGTAATATTGCAACAAGAAATATCAACGAAGGCTTATCTGATTACTCGAACAAATCCAAGCAGCCGGCCAGGGGGCCGCGCGTGCGTCTGCTCGTCCGTGTGGGACTGTGTGTCTGTCTGCTGCTGGTGGTTGTTTGTACCTGTTTATCTATAAACCATAAACACAAGGCCAGTAATTCCTTATCTGGAACTACACGCGTCTTTTAATTTATCTGTCTACTGTAATTATCGACAATAATGAATTATCAGCAACCAGGCCTGTCAACTAACGTTGAACCTGTTCCTACAGTCCACTCAGGAACTTCAGTACCTCCAATGTCGCAAAATGCCCCTCAATCCTATAACAGTCGACAGCCAGGCAGAAATGTTAATGTTGATTTCACACAACACGGATCCCACAGCTGGCAGATGGTGAAAAAACGAAAAAGAAGTCGTCAATCTTTAGAAAACACATCTGAAACACACACTCAGCTTAATGACCACAATAGATTTACGGTGTTACCTATAGATGACCCTGATGACGTCCAACCTACTCAAGTCTTAGCTCAGCCGAAAGTACCTAGACCTCCTCCTGTATACCTTCATGGTATCGTCAATTACAGTGAAATGATCAATAATCTTACAGCAATTCTGGAATCAGAACAGTACAGTACTAAATCGTTCGATGACAATACGGTGAAAATCAACACTTTTGCACCTGATTCTTACAGAAAATTAATTCGTCACCTCGAGGACGAAAAAATTATTTACCATACTTATCAAATTAAAGACCAGCGAGCATACCGGGTTGTCATAAGAAACATTCATCCTAGCATCGGTGTACACTTTATTAAAGAAGCACTAAAAGAAAAAGGACACTCGGTCAGAAACATAATCAACGTTCGACACAGAGTCGAGAAAACACCCCTCCCTCTCTTCTTTGTTGATCTTGAACCTGCAGCAAACAATAAACAAATATACAGCCTAAGGTCTTTAGGTAACATGCAGATTGCTGTAGAACCACCTCGGAGAAAAAACTTTATCATACAGTGCACTCGTTGCCAGTCATACGGTCACAGTAAGACGTATTGTAGGAAACCTTTCCAGTGTGTCAAGTGCGGAGGTGAACACAACTCCGCAACTTGTTCCAAATCTAAGGATACACCAGCCACATGTGCATTATGCGATGGTCCTCATACAGCTAATTATAAGGGCTGTGAAGTTTATCAAAACCTGCAGGCCAGAAAAAGCCCCGTACGAAACTCCACACCTAGGAGAACCCCTTCAATGTTTAGGACTATGAACACGGAACAGAACATGAATACCCGTAACGTCTCTTCTCCTACTTACGCTCAAATTGCAGGACTGCCGCAACACTCAGAATCATCGCCCCCTTATGACAGCAATCTCAAACAGACAGCAAATGAGGACATCACTCTTTCACACTTCCTGACAAAATTCGAGACTATGTTCAGTCAACTCATGCAGCAAAATAGCGTCATGCTTAATCTCCTTACAACACTTGTCAATAAACTTTCTAATTAATAATGAATAACAATTACAGGATTGGATTATGGAACGCCAATGGACTCTCTCAACGCACCCTAGAACTCAAAGCTTTTCTTCTTGAAAACAGATTAGACGTAATGCTTATATCTGAGACACACTTCACAGACAGAAGCCATATTAGGATTCCAGGCTTTACTGTTTATGATACCCAACATCCGGACGGGACAGCTCGTGGCGGAACCGCTCTGTTAATCCGAAACAATATAAAACATTATCTCTTCTCTAACGTCAAAACTGCTCACCTACAGGCGACCAACGTTTTAATTGAAGATCAAAGAGGCCCTCTAATTGTTTCTGCAGTCTACTGTCCCCCAAAACACAGAATCAATGAAACTGACTTCAGCTCTTTTCTTGGAACTCTTGGTGCACGTTTTTTGGTGGGAGGTGACTTTAACGCAAAGCACCCGCAATGGGGTTCGAGATTAGCTAATCCAAGAGGTAGAATTTTATATAACGTCATTAGACAAGAATCCCTGTCCTTTCTGTCCACTGGTCAACCAACCAATTGGCCTTCTGACACAAATAAAATACCTGACCTAATTGATTTCTTTTTAATACGAGGCTTGTCTCATAAATACTACAAAGTTGAATCTTGCCTTGATTTGTCCTCTGACCACACTCCAATTACTGCCACTATTAGCAATACTATAATTGAGTCTGAAAGTCTACCAACACTCACAAATCGTCTTACTGACTGGGATTATTTTAGAGAGCTTGTAAATTATAATATCTCTCTAGAACTTCCACTCCACACGCCTGCTGAATTGGATGCGGCTGTAAATTCTCTCACCAGTACTTTTCAAAAATCAGCCTGGGAAGCTACACCTTGCAATACAGCGAAGAATAAGCACTTAAACCTTCCTCTGCTTGTCCGGAAGAAATTAGCTGAGAAGCGTAAATTGCGACGAATTTGGCAGCATACTCATCATCCGGATGATAAAAGAAAGTGGAATTCCGCGGCCAGACAACTTAAACGATTGTTGGAAAATCTAAAGAATGAAGGGATTCAGGATTATCTAGAAAATCTGTCACGAAATGAAAATACTGATTATTCTCTGTGGAAGGCTACTAAACGATTAAAAAGGCCACTATTACAAATACCACCAATACATAAACCAGATGGTAGCTGGGCGCGAAGCAATACAGAGAAATCCCAGGTTTTTGCCGAACATTTGGTCAACGTTTTTCAACCTGAAGCCAGCAAGAACGTCTCTTTCAATGAAGAGGTACAAAGATACTTACACTCCACGCTCCAAATGACTCTACCTATTAAGCCTTTTAAAGTTAAGGAAATCAAGGAAATAATCCTGTATAATTTGAAAAGTAAAAAGGCTCCCGGCATTGATTTGCTATCGGGGAAAGTTCTAAAGGAGCTGCCTCACAAAGGCGTTGTACTAATAACATACATTTTCAATGCCATACTCAGACTCGAATACTTTCCTCTTCTCTGGAAATCGGCTCAAGTTATCATGGTCTTAAAACCTGGTAAAAACCCTCAAGAGCCCTCTTCTTATCGTCCCATAAGCCTTCTACCGATACTTGGTAAGATCTTTGAAAAGCTGTTTGTAAAACGACTTATGCCAACAATTGTAGAAAACAACCTAATTCCGGATCACCAATTTGGTTTTCGAGAAAAGCACTCTACGGTAGATCAAATACACAGACTAACAAATGTTATCAATAAATCGCTGGAATCGAAGATGTTCTGCTCAGGTGTGTTTCTCGACGTTTCCCAGGCATTTGACAAAGTCTGGCATCTTGGACTCTTATATAAAATAAAGAAAAATCTGCCACATAATTGTTACCGTATCTTACATTCCTACTTAGTGGGCAGAGTGTTTCAAGTCAAGTACTCCGATGCTACTTCTCCTCTATTACCAGTGGGGTCGGGTGTTCCGCAGGGTAGTGTCCTGGGTCCTCTGCTCTACCTCCTGTTCACCTCGGACTTACCGTCAGCAAGTGAAACCACTGTTGCTACCTACGCCGATGACACAGCGATCTTAGCGACACACTCCGACCCCTCAATAGCATCTCTTATACTACAAGAATCATTAAACAGCGTTCAGTTATGGCTTGATAATTGGCGCATAAAAATCAATTCATCCAAGTCAGTCCACGTTACCTTCACCACACGTAAGGCAAACTGCCCTCCAGTCACAATTAACGGTCAACCAGTACCGCAAGCTGAAAGTGCTAAGTACCTTGGGATGCATCTGGACAGGAGACTAACATGGAAAAAACATATAACATCTAAGAAGCTTGAACTTAATCACAAGGTCAGAAACATCTATTGGCTTATAGGCAGACAATCACGGTTAAGTCTCGTCAACAAACTCTTGATCTATAAAGCCGTGCTTAAACCGGTATGGACTTATGGCATTCAACTTTGGGGTACTGCAAGTACAAGTAATATTGAGATTATCCAGCGCTTCCATTCCAAAACACTTAGATCAATAGTCGACGCTCTTTGGTTTGTCTCAAATAACTCTATACACCGCGACCTCAAAGTTTCAACCGTGAAAGAAGAAATCATGCGCCTCTGCAGGACTCACATCTCCAAACTAGAACAGCATCCCAACCACCTGGCAATTAACTTGTTAGACAACAGTGAAGATATTTATAGACTAAAAAGACACAAACTATTAGACTTACCATTCAGGTTTAACTCATAATGTATTCTCTGTATTTTCTGTATTGTACTGTCTGTGATATCTGTTCTGTATGTTTTTGTATTCGTGTCATTCGTACGTGTTAATGTCAACCTGTATATGTGCCTTATGGGCCCAGTGTTTAATGTTTGAACTTATTGTATCATGCCAGCAGGAAGTGATAGTGACTTTTGTTCATTTGTTTACATGTTTTTATCATTTAGTTTTGTATTTTGTTACCTCTTTAATCTATTATCACAAACAAGAAGAGCTGTCAATGGTCAGCTCTTCATAATCCTGTGTGTGTTGTCAGCCAATTTGTTAAATGTTCGCTCAGTCGAACAGCTTACAGATCTCCAATAAATTAAAAAAAAAAAAAAAAAAAAAAAAAAATGTATTGTATATTCGTGTGTATTTTTGGGGGTTATATATGTATTGTATGTTCGTGTGTATTTTTGGGGGGTTAGATATAGGGCTAAAAGGAGAATATAAAACAGATTTTATATAAATTTATTTTCACATACCATTTCTAAAAGGAGAATATAAAACATAGATTTTATATAAATTTATTTTCACATACCATTTCTAAAAGGAGAATATAAAACACAGAATTTATATAAATTTATTTTCACATACCATTTCTAAAAGGAGAATATAAAACATAGATTTTATATAAATTTATTTTCACATACCATTTCTAAAAGGGGAATATAAAACATAGATTTTATATAAATTTATTTTCAAATAACATTTTAAAAGGGAAAATATAGATTTTATATTTATTAATTTCAAATGACATTTTTAAAAGGGAGAATATGGATTTTATATTTATTAGTTTCAAATAATATTTTTTTTAAGCAGAAAATATAAATGTTATATTTATTGATTTTTTGTAAGTAACAATTTCGAGGGAGATATAATGAGTTTAGTTATAATAAAAAGATTTTATTGGTGGTTAATTTTGTGAGTTTTAATTGCAAGTCCCGTCTCACTAGATCCAGCGCATTTTTGGCTTCTCTAGGCTTTGGCCTAGTTTTAATTATCTTGTGGCCCCTCTTTAGAAAAAAAAAAAATTTTCAAAAAAAATTTAAAAAAAACAAAATTTTTTTTACAAGTCAAAGTTAAAGAGGGGTTACATTTGGTAGCAGAGCGTGGTTGAGATTAGGTTCAACCCTTGAGTCCTTTGGGTGTGACGGGGCTTGCAAACTCAGGAAACATTTTGGGGTTCGAATAGAACTTAGAAGAATCTCTAAAAGTCCCTATATCTAAAAGTAACTATGTCTTGTTAGGTTTACCTTAATGTTTTGTGTATTATATGTGTGTATACTTGCCCGCCTGTTGGTATCGTTGAACGGTAGGTTGCCACGCGGTGTGAAAATTTAAAGGGTGAAATTCCTTTGGAAACGCGAATTATCGCAGATCTGTGCCTAGGTGGAGATATGGTTTGCGTATTACCTTGCCCATAATAGGGGAGGTGTTTCATTTTTGCGATATGGCCCGATCGGCAGTCGGTCTCCACCGAGATACGGGAGCCGAAGTCATTACAAATTTTTTTGAGAAATTGTCGTTGGTCGGTAATTTTGTCATGTTGTGTGTTAGTGTGTGTGTCGCGTTCCTTAATGTGTAGTGTTGTTGAGAGCAGTTCAGGTAAGTGGGCTGGGTCCTCGCAACGGTAGGGGGACCCGCAGTCTGCTTAAAGAAAGAACAGTACTTAAGTATTTCCTGTGTTCTTATTGTCATTTGTTTTTCTACGGTGTTGTCTTTTTGTGTGCCGACCGCGAAGCTCGAGGATGAGTGTCCTACACCCCGAGCTGTTTTTGCGCGACGAAATAGAGTTCGAGCTACGGGCCCGGGGGAGAGACCCTATAGGGACGGTTCTTGTATTACGACGGCAGCTCAGAGAAGCGCTCTCGAAGGTCACCATCGCAGACAAAGAGAGCGAGTTAGAGATTTGTAATGAGAAGTCGGAGGAGCTGCGGGAATTAGCTCGCTGCGTAGACAGTTTGGAGGAGGGACCGGGGTGCTCCATCGGCGTCCGGCGTATCCGGCAACGCCTGCAGCATGTAAAACACAGGCTGCAAAATCTTGAAGAACAATGGGGCGACCTTGAGCCGGCCCATGATGTAAGAGATCTCATACAACAGATCACCTCGACCCTGCAGGG
Organism: Magicicada septendecula; assembly: GCA_034769895.1. NCBI lineage: Eukaryota > Metazoa > Arthropoda > Insecta > Hemiptera > Cicadidae > Magicicada > Magicicada septendecula. Next base: position 173,483,431 of record CM068372.1, read on the forward strand.
GTCTCAACCGGCTAGACCACCTACGCCGGCTCCAGTTGCTGAGTCCGTGGTCTCAGCGGTAGCTTCGTCATATAGAGAAATAGAGCCTGCTGCAAGTACCCCGGTTCTCGTCGGTTTGGGGGCGGCGTCATATCATAAGCTGCCCAACCCACTGTCTCATATCATCCAGCAACTACCGGTCGTGGATGGACTGGATGTGGAAAAATTGTTACCATTTTTCAAAACCGTTTATCAATTGGTCGATTACCCGGGCATGTCCGATCGCACTGTGCTCGAACTCGTTTTCCCTTATTGTCGCGGGCCCATGGCTGAGAGGGTGGCGGATGTAATGCGTCGTAGAGGTGGAGTGGCGGAGTTCCAGCAGGAGGTGTTGGGGGCGTTCGTGCTCGGTAGATTAATGGAGCAGTTACGTCATCGACACTTTTATCGCGTGCAGGCGCGGGGCGAAAGTCTGGCCCAATTTGTACAACGCATTCGAGAGGTAGCTCGAATACTGGGACTGGGCATGTCGGAGGAGGAAGTGGTCCAGAATATTCTTGACGGCGTCTCCTCCGAGAACAGATTGCGTCTGGTTTTTGCTGAGCGGCCGCGGTGGTTTGCGGACTTGGACCGGCTGTGTGTAATGACCAAGGCCATCCAGATGAGCGACCAGGCGAGGGGAGACAGCAGAGGGGAACTACCCAGACCTCAGAGATCGGAAGGACGCAGTGAGCCTTTCTTCCCCCGACAGGCCCAGTCAGTTCGAAATCGCGAGCAACGGAACGAAATAATCTGTTACAATTGTAATCGCCCGCGGCACGTGGCTAGATCTTGCACTCAAGGGCGCGCGCGTCCAGCACCTCCATCGTCTAGAGCCATACCAAAAAACTAAGTAGACAGGGGAAGATATGTCGGAGGATGTCTTCCCCTCGCTCTAAATCTGTTCAACTTCCGACGACCTCCAGGCAATTGTTAGAATCCGACTCTTCCGACATCAAGGTCCGGTCCACTACCCCTCAACTCCTTTCAGTATGCCCCTTTCTGTCGCTCGAGGTAAAAGGGGGTCAGCTCAGAGCATTAGTTGACTCCTGTTCAGCCCGATCCATCATCTCATCTCGGGTATGCGCGGACCTTGAAAAGCAGGGCTTGATCAAGGGGTCGAACCTGTCGTCAGTAGTATGCTGGACTGCATCCCGGGAAATCTTGCCTATCTCCCAGGTGATTACCTTCAAAATTAAAATCGATGGGTTTTCTTGGGTGTGGCCTTTTCTGGTTTCTCCTGCTCTGGAAGTGGATTGTATTATTGGTGCCGACTTCATCGCGAAAAGTGGTCTCGTACTGGACATCCAAGCGCACCAATGTTACTTTAAGTTTAATCGGGGAGCTCTTATTCCGTTCCTTGGGTACCAGGGAGCTAAGCCGGGTATCCAAGAGGTATCTTGTCCCGATTCTGCACGAGATCATCTCACTCCATCCCAGCGGAGGGCCTTAGACCGATTGTGTGAGGAATTTCCCGAGGTGTTAACTCCTACTTTGGGACTCACACACCTGCTGGAGTACAAGATACGCCTAACAGACTCCAAAATAGTAAGGTCACACCCTTACAAATTCGCACCTCCGAAGATGACCATTCTGCGAGAGAAGGTTCAAGAGTTGTTAGAACAAGGGGTGATTGAACCTTCTCATTCTAGCTATTCCAGTCCAGCATTTTTGGTACCTAAGCCTGGGGGTAAGCAACGTATGGTCATAGACTATCGGAAGTTGAACTCCAATATCGAGGTGGATTCTGTTCCCCTCCCAGACTTATATTCGGCCTTTGATTGGTTCAGTGGGGCCAGGTATTTCACCATAATCGATCTCAATGCGGCCTATCACCAGATTCCGTTGGCCAAAGAGAGTAGACCATACACGGCCTTTTGTGTACCCTGGAATGTGTACAAATACACAAGGGTTCCCATGGGTTTGGCTGTGGGGGCCCAGACACTCACTCGTCTTCTCGATACCGTTTTTCACGATGTGAAATTCAAGTTTGTTTTTAATTATTTGGATGATTTGTTGGTATATAGTGAGACATTCGAAGATCATCTGGGTCATCTCAGAGAAGTGATGTGTCGGTTGAGGAGATCTGGCCTCACTGTCAATCCCGAGAAGGTTCGTTTCGCCCAAGAGAGTATTTCTTTCTTGGGCCACTTGATTTCACACCGGGGCGTTACTATCGACCCCGAGAGGACACAGGGCATCCGTGACTTCCCTCCCCCTAGGGATGCGAAGGGAATAGCGAGATTCGTAGGTATGGTCAATTTTTACCGACGATTCATACCTAATATCGCTGAGATTGCCGCACCCTTGAACGAACTGAGGAAGAAGGGCGCTAAATTTACATGGGGTGAGAGTCAACAGAAGGCTTTCCACACCTTGAAGGAAGCCATCATCTCCCCACCGGTGTTACGGATGCCCGACTTTTCGAAACCGTTTATACTACAGACGGACGCGAGTTCGGTTGCGCTCGGGGCGGTTCTTTCCCAAGTTGTTGATGACGCTAGGCAGCCTGTGGCTTTTATTTCCCGGACATTGACCCAGCAAGAACGAAAATCATCTGTCTATGAGCTAGAGTGTTTAGCTGTTGTGTACGCTCTAGACAAGTTTAGGCGTTTCCTGGAACATGCTGAGTTCCTGCTCGAGACCGACAATCAGGCTCTCTCTTGGCTTCTGGCTCATCCCCGGCAACTGGGTAAAATTGGTAGATGGGTGGTAAAGATCTCATCCTTTAAGTTCAAAGTGCAACACATTAGGGGATCTCAAAATGTAGTTGCAGACGCCTTGTCCCGCATGTTTTCCCAGCCCAGTGATGCCCAATCTGAGCAACCCTGTTCCGTTCTGTTAGACTTTCCATTAGCCTTCACTGATGTGTTACCCCATCAGTTAAACGACGAAGTGCTGGGTCCAGTCATCCAAAATATAAAGGAGGGTAACGTACAGGCCCCTTACTTCTTGTCCAAGGGAGTCCTCTGTTGTAGAGAAAGAAAAGGTCGTGCCCCTAAGATCGTGCTGCCTAGCAAGTTAGTGCCCATGGTCTTCAGTTATTACCATAATTCCCCAGTAGGAGGCCACAAGGGAATTTCTAAGACCATTTCCAGTATTAGGACATATTTTATCTGGAAGGGCATGGATAGGGACATCGCGACCAGGGTTAAGAGCTGTCATCTATGTGACTTGAGCAAGCCTGCCCAGAACACCAAGTTAGGGTTGTTGTCATCTGAGGTGGCGAGCAGACCGATGGAGAAGTTGTTCATCGACTACGTGGGGCCATTCCCCCGTAGCAAGTCAGGTAGTGCTTACCTGCTTGTTTGTGTGGATGCTTTTTCAAAGTTTGCCTGGCTACTGCCCTTACGGCAGGCAACCGCTCGTTTAACCATACGCGCGCTCCAGAACAATGTATTTCAGCATTTCGGTCTTCCGACCATCATTGTCTCGGACAATGACCCGCAGTTCATTTCGGGTGAATTCCGGCGAATGTGTTTCGCCAGTGGGATCAAACACGTAACCACTTCCCCTTATTACCCACAGCCGTCCCATGCGGAGAGATTCAATCGGAATCTCCGATCCGCCCTGATTGCTTATCACACTGAGCAACAAACCACCTGGGATCAGAATCTGAAGTGGTTACAATTAGCTTTTAACACGGCCCGACACGATAGTCATCAGGCCGTGCCCTTTGAAATCCTGTTTGGATTCTCGCCCGCACTCCCGTTGACCAATTTGTGGAATATCGAAGATCTTCTGCCACGGGAGCCCGATAATAAAACTGCAGAGAGGTGGAAGGAAGCTCGGAAGAATTTGCTGCGAGCGCACGAGCGGGTCCGTCGACGTTATAATCAGGGGCGAATTCCAAACCCCTTCCGGATTGGGGACTGGGTGTATTGCCAAAGCCACCCACTCAGCTCAGCCGCAGACAAACGTGCCGCAAAGTTGTGTTACCGATGGTCAGGGCCATATCGCATCCTGGGGTTCACGTCACCGGTGACGGCCCGGCTGGGCGTACCGGGGGACGATTCTAAAATCATTGTTACTCATATTTCTAAATTGAAGCTCTGTCGGAGGGAATTTGCCGACTAATAGAAGTGGGGGGGGGTAAGATTTGGGGGTTCCATGTGCGTAGGAACGGTGATCCTTCTGTGGTGTGTGTGCTCCGGGGAAAAGGTAAGAAACTGATATGGTAGCGAGTAGATGTTCCCCACAATCCGGGTGGTGTACGTCTACTTCAGGGATGCGCCCCTGCCTGCGCGAGCCTTGGCCTTCTCCATTCGTCCTCATTTCCGGAGGGAGCCATGTCCTTACCTTAAGTCCCAGCTCATGACCGTTCAGAAATCCTTGCCCTTTCCATCTTCCCGATTTTCCTATCCTTCCCCTTATAAAAACATAAATATTAAAAAAAATTTTAGAAAAAGAAAGATAAAATAAAAAAAAAGGTGTTAGAAAGTGGAGCGAAACATGTAGTGTGGACGAGGTCGGTTGTGCACTTCATCTACTCTATATGTTTTGGGCATGCCCTTGGAGCACACATGTAATAGGTTATAGGAAGGATATTCACTTGAGTAGACAAATTATTGTCATGGAAACCTCCTCCCCCGTTATCTCCCTGGTCCTGTGTGATGTAAGTGGATAATGCTTTATTAAAGTTTGAAAGGGTTAGTCCCCGTGGATTATAGGGCATGGGTCCCTGTTGAGGTAGCCTCGGAGTTCCCGCACAAGTGGTCAAGCCTCAGGACTTCAGAACTCAGGGTGCACCCGAACACTCTTTCTTCTTTACTTTTCCGGTCTTTCTTGCTGCATGCTGGCCCTGATCAGGTCAGTGTGTAGTGCCAACACTCTCGCATACTACCCGTCTTCTTTCTGTTTTTTCGACTTCCTTCTGAGCCACTGCTCTCCTGAGAACTAAGGCAACTGGGAAAACCGAGGAACACCTACGTTGTTGTAAAAAACATTGGGGTACACTGCAGGATGCTCCTCTGTCTAAATGTGGGGCAACTATGTTGCCCTTTTGGGGTGAGGGTGTGCCGAGTCTAAGATAGATCGGCGCGTATACGGTATTTAACGTTTTCGCTAAAAGAAATATAGGAACGATAGTTGGCGGTGGCGTTTTGCCGTACTGTGTTTAACAGATATACGCAAACTATTCTGTAATGATGGTATTTAAGTGTGCCCGGCCAGTGCTGCACTCTGGTGCTCGATACTGATTGCGGGCAAACTATAGTCGGAATTGCGTTCTAAAAGGTTGTCTTTCGCTGGTCGCCCATCTGTTCGCTTCGCCTGCTTTCTTCTCCGACAGAAAGGAGCTTTTCGTTGCACCATCTTCTACCTATGGCAGGCTAAACAAATACAGATCTGCGGTAAGTTACGGCAATATGATTATATACATCAATTTAAAGTAATACGAAAGAAAAAATTGTTTAATAAGCCCACATTGAGTAAATTCAGTTAACCTCACGCCACGTGGTGAGTTGTGAAATGCGTAATTTAAATGTAACTTTTATTGGTAATTATAGTAATACTTATTAATTTCAGAAGTCTTAACTAAGGCACCAGAATTGAGAATAATGTAAATGCAAAAAGGTATTTGTTTAATAAGTACAGAAATGATTGTAATCAGGTAACCTCTCACACCACGTGGCCAATAAGCCTATGTGTAAATTTTATTAATTGTATAACAAACCGAATAATTATATAACCGTAATTGAATTATGTTAACCCACAGGGGTAAAGTTTATAATATGAAATTTAACAAAACTAAATGTTTTCAAGATAGGGCCATGTGCAAAGTGTGTCAAACTATCATTTTAAGTAGCCCTAAATCTGCGTTAATATTATATATGGATTTTGGTGCGTGTGAGGTTTCTGGGGGAATTAGTTTTGAGAACTTATCGCTGATAATATGTTGTATGACTAGGGTCCCTCGCTGCAAGCCGAGGAACAGCTCCATTCCTGAACATGAACATCTAGACTCTCTCTCAACTTCATCTGCCGGAGGAGAATAGCGAGGATAAGCCACCAACACCCTAACATGTAGACCAGAAGACCACCGCTTCACACCCATAGAATTAATAAGGTGACAACAAACCAATTATTTTTACACAGTGTGATGTAACCCACTAGAACCAGTGGACATAGAGTCACTCTACACAATGACTTAACCTTTAAACATTTTAATGGGGTCCCCGGTTAACGGGACAGAATAGTGCGTGGACTTGGGGGGGGGGAATCTTTTGTACATTTTGTTACTCTGTTTGTATAAATCTGTGAGCTCAGAGGATGGCATGTATCTGTGGCTGCTTCCCATTCAGGCGTGTAAATTTCCTTCTTATTTTCAGTATAAGGGTTACATTAGTGCTACTAATTCATTCAATCAACATGTAATTTCACTGGTTCAATTTAGTTTTCATTTTATGCTTTAATTTCTCAATTTTAAATTCAGTTTGGGTCATATAGGGATAGAAGTTTCTTTGGTAGTTAAATCGGGTCACCAGTTTAATCCTGTATAGGTGCATTTTCATGCAGACTTGAACATGCTCTTGGGACAGGTTGAGTTATGCACTATCTTGCCTAGGAACATGTCGGCTTTATGCCAAATTAATTTTAAAGGGTCATAAGGCTTTATGACACGTTACTGTTTTCAAGACTTAACAAAATTTATCAATATTTAAATTATTTTAATTAATTATGATCACTGGGGTGTTCACTGTATTCTAATTATAATTACTCCAAGTCTAAGTGCTCAATGTGGCAGCACTTTATAGTAGTATCAGGCACTATGCCAACTCTTGAATTTAGTATGTCCTGGGGCCACTGGTGTTACAAACATAATCTGTTATACACATATAATATGTTATACACATATTAGGTATTAATACCTAATATGGATATTTATAAATTGTTAATTATGTATCTCATGGGGTGGAAAAGGGTGTGGCAAGATTTAATTATAGATGTTATAATTGTCCTGTGTTGTGGAACGTGTATATGTATTGTATATTCGTGTGTATTTTTGGGGGTTATATATGTATTGTATGTTCGTGTGTATTTTTGGGGGGTTAGATATAGGGCTAAAAGGAGAATATAAAACATAGATTTTATATAAATTTATTTTCACATACCATTTCTAAACGGAGAATACAAAACATAGATTTTATATAAATTTATTTTCAAATAACATTTTAAAAGGGAAAATATAGATTTTATATTTATTAATTTCAAATGACATTTTTAAAAGGGAGAATATGGATTTTATATTTATTAGTTTCAAATAATATTTTTTTTTAAGCAGAAAATATAAATGTTATATTTATTGATTTTTTGTAAGTAACAATTTCGAGGGAGATATAATGAGTTTAGTTATAATAAAAAGATTTTATTGGTGGTTAATTTTGTGAGTTTTAATTGCAAGTCCCGTCTCACTGGATGCAGCGCATTTTTGGCTTCTCTAGGCTTTGGCCTAGTTTTAATTATCTTGTGGCCCCTCTTTAGAAAAAAAAGAAAACAAAATTTCAAAAAAAAATTTTTTCAAACAAAAAAACAAATTTTTTTTTTACAAGTCAAAGAGGGGTTACACACCTGATCAAATTCCACGAGTGATAATGGTTCGTTTTGAAAATTATTTTCATTCAACTTATGAAAAAGTTGTTGTGTTCCAATTCAACCTATAACTAAATTTTGGAAAAAAGGAAATATTAATTGTTCAAGGAAACAATTTCCGTTACAATTAGCCTTTGCAATTACAATTCATAAGTCTCAAGGTTTAACCTTAGAGCTGTTGTAGATATTGGAGAAAAGGAAACTTCTATTGGTTTAACATATGTTGCGTTGTCGAGAGTAAAAACTTCAGAAGGTTTAGCATTAAACAGAACATTTTCTTATGATAGATTTTGTAATATTAAAAATTCACATATGTTAAAGTGTAGAAAACAAGAAGAAACTCGAATGAGAAATTTTGTATCTGATTAAAAATGTTCCGGTATCTAATTACTGATTTAATTATTAATTAATTATGTTAATCTTTTTTTCTAATTATTTAATTATTAATTTTTTAAAAATAATTTTCTATTGTATTTTTTATATTTAAAAAAATAAATATAAAAAATTCAAAATATGTTTTTTAGCTATAAAATTATTTCGAAAAATCAAAAATTACTTTTTTTTTAACTAGCTAAAAGCATGGTTTGAAGGTGATTCCTGAAGCTCAAATATAAATATTTTGATTATATATTTGTACGTAATATTTTTTGTATTTAAGCTTCGCGAGTCACCACAAAGCCATGCTTTTAGCTAGTTCTAAGTTTATTCACTATGGGGAAGATTAGGTATAGTTTATAAGTGAGTGAAAAGTGTAAAATGTGAAGTGTAGTTTATCGTAATTAATAGTTTTTTCTTTTACCATATTATACACTATAGCCTACTTTTCTTTAAGTATTAGTCTCCACTATTTTTTTCCACTTTAAACATTTAATATGCTATGTAGACACAATTTATCTTCATTCTTCTTTCCTGTTAAGTCACACTCATGTCTAACCTCACTTCGGTTCGATGCCGTAGCCACTTTTTATATTGGCGAGTTGTACAGAGGTTTAACGTTTTCAATTCGGAATCCAACAATCAACTAACTCTCTCGCTATGAGATTTGGTCGTCGAAGCACAAAAAATGTAATATTCCCATTGGTGAAAATTTTGTATCATTGTTATTTTATGGCTTCTGTTTTAGATACACAAATTAACAAATTTCTTAAAATTAGTATAACTTTCTTATACTAATTTCAATTTTAAAGATAATAACACCATTGGGTGGCTTTTTTGACATAGATTAATTTGAAACCTCATATGAATGGTTTCTGTCCAGTAATTCCATAGTTACTAATTTACAATTTTGCTTTCTATCATAAATTAATTTAAAACTAATTATTTTGTCCACATTTTGTTTTTCAATCAAATCTAAGATGATGACATCCATTGTGCAATTAATTAATATTGTCTTAACATTAAATTTTGCAAATTTCTTGTTTTTACTCTAGGTTTTCTATCCCCTCGTGTATCTGATTCTAATTACACATTTATTATTATAAATTCCTTTAGTTTTATGAACATTACATCTTTCAAACATAATAACAATGAAAAAATTAATTAACTCTAAACATTTAATGATCATTAATTATTTTAACACATAGTATGACCCTTTTTAGCATTCTAAGTAAATGCTAGTCCATAACCCATAACCCATTTCTTGTCATACAATTAATTATTCATAATCCCCTTTTTATCTTTACATACAACTTTAAATACAAACAACTACAATTATTCTTTTAATTATTATATACCTACATTAAATTATGTACATTTGTTTTACCTAATACTCTTGTATAGGCTTTCTCTATTCTAGTCTTTAGTATTACTCACTATCACTTCTTTCACATTGTTTTTACTTATTATAGTTTGTGTTTAGAACTATCTTTTAGTTAGTACAATGTTTATAGTTTCTAAACACCATATAGTTCAAGTAATATCATAGTTTACCTATGATAGAGTAATCTCATTTTATCTAAAATTAGTCACTTTTACTAAATTATTTCATTAGTCATTCTACCTTAATATCTCTAGAGTTTTGTACTTCATTGTAGTATTACAAGACTAGTATTATGAGGTGTGTTTCTTGGGGTTTGGGGGGGTGAAGAAACATCATGTTACAATATATAACAGCGATTTATATTATTTACTGGAATGGAATAACAAAAAGCAGTTTCTGTTGGGAGTAAAACATAATCGAACTTTACATTTCAAGCAATGAACAGTTGTTTGTCCTGTGTGACAATTACGGTATTTGCCTTTACTTTCATAAATTGGAAAGTGTCCAACTTGGTAATATCGAATACCAGATGTCACTAATGAATTTGGTGTAGATCGAGGTAATGGTGGGGTTGCACATTTTGTAACATCACGCTTAGATATCTTTTTTCTTTGATACATATGTAATTTGTTGGCCAGTGTCAACGTAAACTCTTTCAAACTCATCGTTTTACAATTATTAGGCACATCTCGCCTGTATAACAGCCAAGCATTATTGACACATATATCAATAAACAATATAAACAATTTATGTACCAATCTAATATCCAATTGTTGATTACTGTTTGTTTAATTAATTAAAATATCATTACATTTAGTAATTTAAATTGTAATACTGTATAAATTAAGTTCTGTCATACTATAATTTGCTCGTTTTCTTAAAGATAATTGGAAGATGTAAACAAACTATCTCAAGTCTTCACATATACAATGATATACATACATACGCACGCACACACACTCACATACACGAACACGTTCACCCAAATATTTAATTGTTCCGTTGTGTTTGACATTTCTTTTGTATTTCATACACAGGTCCTGAAGATAACAATAAACATTGTCGAAACGTCGACGCAAAATAGTTAAAATGTGTGTTATTTTTGACCGATCCTCACTAACCATCCACTAAAAAATTCATTGTATTATTTATTTATATATATATATAGAAGGTAACATGATGTAATATGGTGGAAATGTTGACAGGGTGGAAATCGAATAAAACATGTAACGGGTTTCAAGGGCGTCAATTACACAACTTGAAAGTTTTGCACCTAAGGAATAATCTGATAAAGAAGCTGAACGGCTTTGCAGAAAGCATAAGTCACTGAACTATCTCAACCTCAGGTAACCATAATAGTCTTAGTTCCATACTGTGAAATGTGTTAAAAACATGTTTTGTAGTTTGTCATGTGTTTGTGCATTCTTTCAGAACAGATCCAGGCAGATTCCTTACAAAGGACAATTGTGATCTCTGTCCATTTAATTTAAAATAGTATTTTAGCATTGAATGACTAGTGATGACAATTTAGGAACTTAGATCAATAGATCACTTAGTTAAAATCTCGGATAGATCTTTTTATAAAATAATTTCAGGTGTTAAAATACTTTTCTCATTTTTGAAGTTGGTTTAATTTTTAAAAAATTTTTAATTTTTCAATTTTTAGTATTAATTTTATAATTTTGCTTACATAATTGGTTGATTTATTTTTTGATAAATATAATTTGTATCTAGTAAAATAAATATTTTAAATTATAGGCATATGAACGAAAGATGCATCATGTATAAGAAAATATTGGGCTAAGGAATCTGAAAAAGAGAAAAAATTTGTCTATTAAAAAAAGCTCAGCAAAACGCTAAATGACGTTTTTAAGAGACCTTTGCTGTTCAACAAGCTAGGTAATCGCAAATGAGAGATTGTATGCTTTCTAGATTATCTCAAGACTCGCCTCTTACAAAAGCTGATTGCCTCAATTATATCAATGTAACTTTGAGCAACGAATGAAGCGATCGGCGTGAGCCTAATGCTATGCGATCAGCATGAGCATAGACTCAGCTTGATCTGTGATCGATTGGATCATGAGTCAGATGAATAGCGCCAGCTTCGTCTTCATTTGATTCAGCAACATCTGGATGATCAACTTCCTCATGAACAAAATAAAAAGGTTGATATCAGTACGGGAACATAATCAGAAAGCAAAACAAAACAAAACAGAAGAGCAAAGAACACAACCCCTCAGAAAACGTGTGAAAATTATAAACGACATAATCGTATTAATTAAGGTAATTTTATGTTATCGATAAATTAATTTGCTGATGTCCCATGTATAGAAAATTATTACAACCAAGGCAACATTGTATACTTGAATTCAATCCAATATTTTAGTTGAATTGCCTAATGTGGTGGTAGGCACTTGATGCTCTAGCAATATAAAAAAACAAAGTTCCTTCTCAGGTGTTTTAGAATAAAATGGATGTCATGCCTGTATCACCAGAATTGAGGAATTTATCACACGTAGAGCAACGAATGGTGGCAAAAGTAACTATATTCTTTTATATTATAAAGGTGCAGAATAGATTTAGCCAAAATTGGTGTTAAGGCCAATTAGTTTTATTTGCTCAAAAGTTGTTGAACAACTGCAATTACCTTTGTGTAATGCAGGATTAGTGATTATAGCAGAGTCATGAAATTCTGCAGCAGCACAGAGAATTCCAAATAAATACTGAATGACTATGAATTGGATTTCAGTGGTTATTAAAGTATGATAGTTTATATCTTGACACTAGAGGCAACTTTGTTTTGAATTACAATATTTCTAAGATAGTGCAATGATCGAAAGTGGGAAATACAAAGATGACATGCAAATGCAGTCTAAAGGAATACAACAAAGAAATATCAAAGCTTCAATTGATGAGTTAAATAAATATGTACCTACAAACCGTAACATGTCAATTTTACATGGTTTATTTCATCAAGGGGATGAGCAGTTCAACATCGATTTATGTGGTAAACAGTATACTGGCATAACAGCAATTGCTTTTGCAGCTTTTTTTTTATTAGATACAAATGCTTGGACTATAAATGACATAGTCATTTAGGCAAAACAATAATTTTATTAGGCAAATACATAGTTAAATACATAGTTTTATTAGGCAACAGGTATTATAGAGAATACATGTCATTGAAAGCAAATCCTAATACTCAAGAGGAAAATAGGGAATATTTAGTGATAGCGGATCTTCAGTCACTGTTATATTTTAATAATCATTGGATACATTTGAATGTACGCTTTGATATATCTATTAATGATGAAGGTCATATTGATGAAGATCAATCTAAAGAAGGTTTACCAAATTTGAAAAATAGTTTGATCACTTTTTTCGAAAACTACAAGTACAGGATTCTTACTGCTAACTCGTTTTCAGTAGCTGTGGTATGTGCAGAACAGGGAAATGTCAAATACTTTTGGTTGCTTGATTCACATGTTACAGGGCCAAAGGATCATAGAGGTGTATCGTGCTGTATGCGTTTTATGAGTACTGAGAAGTCTATACAGTTTTAAATATCATTAGAGTTTTATCGTATTACAAAAGTTAATGATACAACCTAGTAACGCAATAATCTCAGTATATATTATTGAATTTTCACAGAACGAGTAAAAGTATAAAACACAGTATGTAACGGGACAGACCAGGGGGTTTATTTTAATTCCATCATAAGTGTAATAATCTGTAGTCACCCACACTGAGCCCCGTATTGTTCACAAAAGCTTGACTTTTGTGAACACCCAGTGGTCAGTCTATTAACAATCCTTGTGAGGTGCGACGTAATTCGGAGCATTGGAATGTGTACGAGCGCGCGTGTGCCGCTTTTAGCAGAGTGAAAAGCATGTAACAGATTTCCTTACCGCCGTCTACGAGACTACGAAAAAGCCGCGAGACGCTGCCGTCTAATTAGAAGGCAAGTTGCTGAGCGCAGAGAGACGCTAGCCATTTTTGAGACGCCTCACTTGGCGTCATTCATCTGAACCGGGCGGTTCTATGTAATAGTGCTCGCGAGCCAAGATCCAGTAAATTTGTAAAATGTGTTAATAAATAGTAAAAAAGAAATAGTGGAGAGTGCAACAGCAACATCAAAAGGACAGTTTCAAAATTATAAAACAGTTCAAGTTATCGTTCGGACTTTTAAGCGGAAAACAGTGACGTAACAACGGAGCACATGTGCAGGATGAGTACCAGTTAAACTTTCAACAATATAAATTAATATAATCATAAATCAATATACAAATACAACAACCCACTAAAATGTGGAACAGTTAAAGAGATCTCTTATTTAGGGGGGTGACAAGTATGATAGAGAAAGATTGAATGAGCGAAGTACTGGATTGCCTTCCATTAGAAATATATATATTATAAATAAGTTAAATAATATTTTCTTAAGAGATGTGTAAGAGATAAGATGAGACCACCTTTTATAAAAACCACAGATAGCAAGAAAGTAAGAGTTATGCGGAATAGTTGTATATTCTGTAAATAAGCTAACTTATGCTTTTGGGAAATGTATAAGAAATAAACTTTTTGTAAAGAACGCAGATAGAGAAAGGAGGTATGTTAAAGTTATATTAAATAAATGAGTTTGTTGAAAGGTGACAAATGAAAGTTGAGAATTATTATGTAACAAAACCCAATAACCACTCTTACAGGTCACGAGTTCGCGTATAGGACCCTGGACCCCACACGAAGGTAAGAATTATACATAAATGTGGGAAGTTGAGTTTTTGGATGGTTTTATGTTTTAAATAAATATAAATTCGTCGAAATGTAACAAATGGCGCCTCGAACACGGACGGTTTGTATAAATGTATTCTGTACAAACTATGCCTACTTGTGAATGTAAGAGAGGTTAATGGAGGTTGAGGCATATTACGAGTAAATTACGAGTGCAAGAAAATATAAATATTTTTTTTTAATTTATTGGAGATCTGTAATCTGTTCGACTGAGCGAACATTTAACAAATTGGCAGACAACACACACAGGATTATGAAGAGCTGACCATTGACAGCTCTTCTTGTTTTTGATAATAGATTAAAGAGGTACACAAAATAAAAACTAAATGATAAAAACATGTAAACAAATGAACAAAAGTCACTTCCTCTTCCTGCTGGCATGATACAATAAGTTCAAATATTAAACACTGGGCCCATAAGGCACACATACAGGTTGATATTAACACGTATGAATGACACGAATACAAAAACATGCAGAACAGATATCACAGACAGTACAATACAGAAAATACAGAGAATACAAATGTTAAACATGAATGGTAAGTCTAATAGTTTGTGTCTTTTTAGTCTATAAATATCTTCACTGTTGTCTAACAAGTTAATTGCCAGGTGGTTAGGATGCTGTTCTAGTTTGGAGATGTGAGTCCTGCAGAGGCGCATGATTTCTTCTCTCACGGTTGAAACTTTGAGGTCGCGGTGTATAGAGTTGTTGGAGACAAACCATGGAGCGTCGACTATTGATCTAAGTGTTTTGGACTGAAAGCGCTGGATAATCTCAATATTACTTGTACTTGCAGTACCCCAAAGTTGAATACCATAAGTCCATACCGGTTTAAGAACTGCTTTATAGATCAAGAGTTTGTTGACGAGACTTAACCGTGATTTTCTGCCTATAAACCAATAGATGTTTCTGACCTTGTGATTAAGTTCAATCTTCTTAGATGTTATATGTTTTTTCCATGTTAGTCTCCTGTCCAGATGCATCCCAAGGTACTTAGCACTTTCAGCTTGCGGTACTGGTTGACCATTAATTGTTACTGGAGGGCAGTTTGCCTTACGTGTGGTGAAGGTAACGTGGACTGACTTGGATGAATTGATTTTTATGCGCCAATTATCAAGCCATAACTGAACGCTGTTTAATGATTCTTGTAGTATAAGAGATGCTGTTGAGGGGTCGGAGTGTGTCGCTAGGATTGCTGTGTCATCGGCGTAGGTAGCAACAGTGGTTTCACTTGCTGACGGTAAGTCCGAGGTGAACAGGAGGTAGAGCAGAGGGCCCAGGACACTACCCTGCGGATAACCTGACCCCACTGGTAATAGAGGAGAAGTAGCATCCGAGTACTTGACTTGAAACACTCTGCCCACTAAGTAGGAATGTAAGATACGGTAACAATTATGTGGCAGATTTTTCTTTATTTTATATAAGAGTCCAAGATGCCAGACTTTGTCAAATGCCTGGGAAACGTCGAGAAACACACCTGAGCAGAACATCTTCGATTCCAGCGATTTATTGATAACATTTGTTAGTCTGTGTATTTGATCTGCCGTAGAGTGCTTTTCTCGAAAACCAAATTGGTGATCCGGAATTAGGTTGTTTTCTACAATTGTTGGCATAAGTCCTTTTACAGACAGCTTCTCAAAGATCTTACCAAGTATCGGTAGAAGGCTTATGGGTCGATAAGAAGAGGGCGCTTGAGGGTTTTTACCAGGTTTTAAGACCATGATAACTTGAGCCGATTTCCAAAGAAGAGGAAAGTATTCAAGTCTGAGTATGGCATTGAAAATGTATGTTATTATTACAACGCCTTTGTGAGGCAGCTCCTTTAGAACTTTCCCCGATAGCAAATCAATGCCGGGAGCCTTTTTACTTTTCAAATTATACAGGATTATTTCCTTGATTTCCTTAACTTTAAAAGTCTTAATAGGTAGAGTCATTTGGAGCGTGGAGTGTAAATATCTTTGTACCTCTTCATCGAAAGAGACGTTCTTGCTGGCTTCAGGTTGAAAAACGTTGACCAAATGTTCGGCAAAAGTCTGGGATTTCTCTGTATTGCTTCGCGCCCAGCTACCATCTGGTTTATGTATTGGTGGTATTTGTAATAGTGGCCTTTTTAATCGTTTAGTAGCCTTTCATAGAGAATAATCAGTACTTTCATTTGGTGACAGATTTTCTAGACAATCCTGAATCCCTTCATTCTTTAAATTTTCTAACGATCGTTTTAGTTGTCTGGCCGCGGAATTCCACTTTCTTTTATCATCCGGATGATGAGTATGCTGCCAAATTCGTCGTAATCTACGCTTCTCAGCTAATTTCTTTCGGACAACCAGAGGAAGGTTTAAGTGCTTATTCTTCGCTGTATTGCAAGGTGTAGCTTCCCAGGCTGATTTTTGAAAAGTACTGGTGAGATAATTTACAGCCGCATCCAATTCAGCAGGCGTGTGGAGTGGAAGTTCTAGCGAGATATTATCATTTACAAGCTCTCTAAATTAATCCCAGTCAGTATGACGATTTGTGAGTGTTGGTAGACTTTCAGACTCAATTATAGTATTGCTAATAGTGGCAATAATTTGAGTGTGGTCAGAGGACAAATCAAGGCAAGATTCAACTTTGTAGTATTTATGAGACAAGCCTCGTATTAAAAAGAAATCAATTAGGTCAGGTATTTTATTTGTGTCAGAAGGCCAATAAGTTGGTTGACCAGTGGGCAGAAAGGACAGTTTCATTGATTCTGTGTTTTGGGGGACAGTAGACTGCAGAAACAATTAGAGGGCCTTTCTGATCTTCAATTAAAACGTTTGTCGCCTGTAGGTGAGCAGTTTTGACGTTAGAGAAGAGATAATGTTTTATATTGTTTCGGATTAACAGAGCGGTTCCGCCACGAGCTGTACCGTCAGGATGTTGGGTATCATAAACAGTAAATCCTGGAATCCTAATATGGCTTCTGTCTGTGAAGTGTGTCTCAGATATAAGCATTACGTTGTAGCGTCACAGAACGTTCCATAAAAAGAAATCATTTATATAGTAAGTTAGCATAAGAGGAAAGTGAAGTGAACGGTATCGAACCCAAGTAGTCCCAAAAAATTGTGTAATTTTGTATAATAATTATTTCTATCAACTTGAAAAAACGACCAAACTATGACTAAGACAAAACCCCATACGTATTATTAAAGTGAATAAGAGTGAAAAAACCATAAGACACTATAAGAGAGAGAAATAATGTCAGAATCCACCAGAATAGAGTCAATAATTATTAAGTTTTAGAACTATGAATATAGTATTAAAAACTATTTTTTGTGAATAAATGGACATGATCCATCATTATATTATGTGATGTAAATGAAATAAATGTATTAAATGACTTAAGTACATTATTAGAAAGAGTTTAAGTTAAAATAAAAATTGTATATTTGCAATGACCAAAAAATATTAATGTGTTGGATTTGAGACCATACACCAAGATTTCATGAAAAAATTAATTATTATCAGATTTAAATAAAAACTATATGTAATTGTCAAGCAGACAATAGTGAACAATTTATCTTAAATAAAGGAAGCTGTCAAATGAATAAAAAGCAGCCAAAATAGCCAAAAACAGTGTTAACTAAAAACATGTAATAGGCATCTAATATTGTATAATTTATGAATTTAATGTTGCCAAAATGCAACCAAACTGTATTAGAAAGCTGTAATATGATATAAAGCAACTACACTAATATACCTGACCAACTTTAAGGTTGTAATAGTCAAGTCAGCAAAATATTTACTTATACCATGTATGGCTGAAGCCAATTATCCAGTACAAAAGAATCATATCTGGCTAAAATACTTATATAATACTAACAAAAATGAGATAGAAAGGTACAGTACATCAAAATACCTTAATAAGAAATAAACTCAGTTGAAAGTAAAGTCAATTCTAAAAGAATTTAACTAATTAGAGTGAGATTTGTCACACCATAGAAAATGACATCTCAAGACAATCAATGATGCTATGTCATCTTGTGATAAATATAAAATATGTACAAAGTAACCAGGTATCACAAAAGATAGACAAAATAATAAACTCTGTGTGTATAGTGGTGAAATAATACATGTATTAAGGAAAAAGACTAATCATTGTATTAGAAAACTGACAAGAATTTAGGCCATGAGCAGAGGCCATATAAAATTGTATTTATTTGTGTTTTATTAATGTTAAAATTTGTTTATTTTGTTGTAGGAGAGTAGTAGTAGTAGATGTCCAGCTTGTGAAGGGAACTTTATAACTCCACAACAATTTTTATTATAAATATTGAGTTTTTAATGACTACAACTCAAGGTGAGGGTTGTATATTGTAATGTTTTTTAGACTTAAGTTAATTAGATACCAATCATATTTAGTATCGCTAGATTCAGTTAAAAACAAGGAATTTAAATACATTAATGGCATACAAATTGTAAGTACTAATGTGAAACTGTTTGATAAATACCAGTGTAAATTTTGAAATATCCATTGTATGAAGAATAAGAAATTCGTTCTAAAAGCTTCTACGGAAGTGAAAATTGTTCTATGACATTCCATTTCGTTTATTCTCGAACAATCTAGAAAGAATTTTACACAAATATACCGGAAGTCGACGAAAACAGTCATCACGATTTAGTATAAAAGCGAGACAAAATGGTGGGTAATGTCGCCGAGACAGCCAGCTTTCGCAAGGAAGGCACTTGCACAACCTCGCGGGAGCTCATGTCTCAGGTCATTACCTTACCAAATCATCAAAGCAGGTGCTGGCGGGGAACTTAATCGTGATCAAGGCTTCAGCCAATCGCAACGCCTGGTCACGTCTCATTGGTCGCCGGGACATAGCCCACGGAAACTCAGAAACGCGCCGGCGAATACAAGAGGCTCGTCCGCCCGAAGGCAGCGGCCGAGTCGGCGGAACTTGTCACCGGGGCAGTCGGCTTTCGCAAGGAGGCATTTGCACAACCTCGCGAGATCCCATGTCCCGGATCGAGGCCCTGCCGAATCGGCAAAGCCGATGCTGGCAATAAATCTATCCATTCAATCCGCCGCAGCATGATTGACTACAGTTTCGGCAGGCGCAGGTGGTGATTGATGGTGATCGGTTCAGATTTCCAGAAGGTTGGGGGGATTCGTTTCTGGGGGTTCATGTGATGAACTTAGGGGGGGTCGTCTAGCAGCGCCCTAGGGCGCCTGACGCGGCGAGGAGGCGGAGCATTCTCCATGCTGTTAAGCCTTCGGAGGTGCGGGTAAGAGGACTCGCCCGCCTTGGCGAACAAATTCGTTGCCAGGGACCAGACGAAGACCTCTAAGGTGGGAACACGGAGACCCCGATGTATGGCGGTATTTCGCACATACCACGGGGACCCCGTGAGGGAGCGTAGGGTCCAGTTCTGAAATGTAGTCAGCCTATGCCTGTTGGTGGCCGACAGGAGAGGCCACCAGGCGGGTGCCGCATAAGTGAGTACTGTTCGGAGGAACAGTAGATACAATGTAAGTTTGGTACGGACAGCCAGGCAGCTGTTCCGCGAAAGCATAGGTGATAGTTTGGCTCTGACGCCACGAGCCAAGTTGAGGGTTGAGGTCACGTGGGCGTTGAAGTTTAAGTGCCGATCAAGCCGAACACCTAGGTACTTCACCGTCTCGGTCCAGTTGATAGGTCTCCCCTCTAAGGAGAGGGATTGGCATCGGGAAATGGACTTATGCGTAAAGCAGATCGCCTCGGATTTCTCCGTATTGATCGCTACCCGCCATTTCCTTAGCCAGTCCGGAAGCATATCCAACTGGCGTTGTAACATTACGCTCGTCCGCCAAGGCGAAAGCGAGCTAAAATGAAACATCGCGTCGTCGGCAAATAGAGATAACGTGACCCCGGGATAAACAGGCAGATCGTTCGTGTACAGTACATACAGAACGGGGCCGAGGACAGATCCTTGTGGGACGCCGGCGGAGACAGGGCGAACCCGAGAGAACGCCCCATCTACGCTGATCCTGAAGGTGCGATCCGTCAGATAGGATCGGAGCAAGTGGACGATAGATGTCGGGATTGGCGAATGCGCCAGTTTGTAGAGCAGGCCTTCGTGCCAGACTTTATCGAAGGCTTTGCTCACATCCAACAGGACAGCGCCTGTTGCCTGATGATGGTTGGCAGCGTCGGCTAGATAGGTGACAACCTGTACCAGCTGAAGAGTAGTCGAGTGCCTCGGCCTAAACCCAAACTGCTCCTCGCGGATGAAACCATCCACCAGGGGCCGAATACGGGCCAGGAGAAGACGCTCGAATACCTTCGAGATTACTGGCAATAGTGATATTGGGCGGTAGCTTCCAGGTAGCGTGGGCGGCTTTTTAGATTTCTGGATCATGATGACGTTGGCAGTTTTCCACAGGCGAGGGAAGTAACTCAGCCGGAGACAGGAGTTGAACAGCTCAAGAAGAACGTCAACTGCCGAAGGCGGGAGATTCTGCAACGCAGCGGCGCCGATGCGATCGGGGCCAGGGGCCTTTCTCTTCTTCAGTCGGCTTAGGACAGACGCAAGGTCATCCTCGTCGACCGAAATAGGAGGATCAATGGGGGGAGCAGAAAAGTATCCAGATAGGAAATCCCTGACGACGGCCACATGAGCCGGGTCAGAGATGCCTCTATGGACGGTGAACTGGTCCTCAATGCAGTCGGCGAAGACCTCCGCCTTGCCTTCTGCAGAGGATACAGTGCCGTCCGGGGTATTCAAGGGATGGCGAGTCCTCTTTTCGCCTTTTAGTCTACCAGCGGCTCTCCATACAGAGGCGTGGTCGACTTCCAAGGACTCCAAATAGGAGTCCCATCGATTCGCGTTTACGTCAAGCAGAAGCTGCGAGACGTGTTCCGACTGGGCTCGAAAGCGCCGTCTAGCGGCAGGGTCACGGGTATGGTGCCATCTGCGGCGGAGCTGGCGCCGTAATCGGATGGCTTGGAGAACTTCCGCAGGAAGGTCGGAGCGTTTATTACTCACCGGAACAGTATAGGTGTTTTTATCCATTGCAGACTGGACAAGGTCCTGGAGCTGATGTACCCGGAGATCCACGTCGTCACAAGAGACGAGTGGGTCCGGAGGGACAGATGGCAACTGCCTGGCCAGATCATCGTGGTAGGATCGCCAATTGACTCTCCTAACAGGATGATCGGGAAGTCGGGGTGAGACCGACGGCAGCAAGACAGTTACAAGTAGGGGGTCGTGATCGGACGATAGGTCCGACACCGCGCTGACTTGTAGATGAAAGGGGATGGCCTTGACAATTACGATATCAAGGACATCCGGCGGATAACCCGCAGTGGGAAAGTGTGTCGGTTCGGACGGGCCGATGATGAGGACGCTGGGATCATCTTCGACAGCCCTACGGAGAGAATTGCCGTAGGGGTTTGACGTTCTGCTGTTCCAAGAGGGATGCTTGGCATTAAGGTCTCCGGCTACGATGGTTGGGAGATCGCTGTCCAGGAGGGCGTCCCACTCCTCATGCGGTGGAGCTCGATGGCCGGGCGGGAGGTACGCAGAAACAAAGCGCACCTCCAGGCCGGCTACATCCAGCACCACAGCACATGCTTCGATGAGGGTAGTTTCAGGGGCAGGGAGTTCTCTATGAGAGTGTCGCCTGTGGACTAAGATCGCCACTCCGCCAGATGCTCGGTGGCGATCGGGACCATTCCTGTCTTTCCTGTAGCAAGCATAGGCTGGCAGGGAAAGTCGCCGGTTAGGGGCAAGATGAGTTTCAGAGAGGAGTACGACATCTGCGTCGTACTCGACAAGGAAAGCTGCCAGTTCGGCCCGACGCGCCGGAATGCCATCTGCATTCCACGCGACGAACCGGAACTGTCTAGCCATGGTTAGATGAGGGGACGATCAGGGCGATCAGCGATGTTAAGATCGCCATGAGTATTGTCGGGACATCCCGAGCAGCAAGAATTTTCGGAACAATGCCGCTGACCCAGGCCATCAGCTGAGCCTCAGTGACCAGTGGTGATCCACCGGCCTCAGGGGCCTGACTAGCCGGCGCTGGGGCCGCGGAAGGTGCAGATGCCGCCTCCAGGGGAGGGTGGGCAATTGGAGCTGGCTGCTCGGGGGCTGGCGAGATTTCCATGGAAATCGCAGGGGCCTGGGCAACAGGAGCAGGCTCCTGGCCGGGTAGTTGCTGGGCAGCCGGAGGGGCGTTGTTAGCCTCCGGGTATAGTTGTTTTGCCACAAGTGGTTTTCGATTCTTGCGCTTAGCGCGCCGTTTCTTAGGCGGCTGGGTCTGTGAAGGGGGTACTGCGGGCGTTGCCGCTTGAGGAGAAGGCACTCCGGCAGGTGCTGAGGTTCTGGGGGCCACAGTGGGCGCCGTAGCGACCGCTGCAGCGTATGTTATGGTTCCTCCAGCGGCAGGAGCCGCAGGAAGAGCCGTAGATGCTGAGGCGGGTGGTTGGACTGCCGCCCGCTTCGAGGGTCTAGGAGCTGGGCGAGGAGGTTCAACCTGACGGTTTTGCTCCCGCTGCTGTTTCTTTAGGGCCTTCTTAAAATGATTGCAACCCCTAAAGTTAGCCGGGTGGCTACCTCCGCAGTTGCAGCACGTCGCGGGTTGAGGCTTCACAACGGGACAATTCTCGTTGTGGGCCTCCCCGCAGCGTACACAACGCGGCGGCATCTTACAAAAGGCCGATGAGTGGCCGAATCGCTGGCATTGAAAGCACTGGGAAGGCCCAGGCTTACTACTAAATGCTCTAACCTGTACCCGGAGGCACAGAATGGTTTCCAGGTTATAGACTTCTGCGAAGGAACCAACCTTCTGGATCCTGATGTAGAAGGAATTACTTTTCCTTTTCCGATCACCGGATAGGAGAGTGACAACGGAGGTAGGGAAGAAACCCTTCTCCGCCAGATCCTCCCAGATCCACAAGATCGGTGTGTCGTGGGGAATCCCGGACACCACAATCTTGAGTTCCCTCTCCTCAGGGAGGGGGAAGGTGTGAAAAGCGCGACCGGAGTCGGCCAGGAATTTCTGGCAAGCCCGAAAGTCCTGGATCGACTTCGGAAGCAGTCGAATGGACGAGCCTTGGCTTTTGGCCTCAACTCGCCCAGACGGCACTACTAAATTCAGCTCCCGTAGGAGGGTATGCCAATCGGTGCACTGAGGCACACAACTGGGGGTTGCGCGGCCCGCGCGAAGCGCGGGTCGCGAGTAGTACAGTGTCCCGAGTCTCAGAAAGGACTCCTGCCACTGGGTCTGTTGGAGTTCAATATATACTTTTATCTACTTATGGGGGGGGGGTCTGAAACGACCTGCGATTGGTGGATTATACCACCGGGGCTAGCAAACGAGGTCGCTTCCAGGACTCACCTGGTCGCGGGGTGTATTTACCAAGTCCGGCAATGAGGGAATTGTGGGTCACTCTGTCGGAACGAACATAGAATCGTCGCGCCAGGCGTCTCACGGTGTCATCAAGAGAGCGGACACCGAGTCCTCTCCTCAAAAGTCGAGAAGAGTACCTCCGGGGGACTTTGCACGCGAGCTTCAGTCCCCGGTCGAGTACGCGCTGGAGCGTGATTCTATGACCACGAGCCAGGTATCCCCAAACAGGACAGGCGTAGGTAATCACCGGCAACACGTACGTGTTGACTATGAGCTTACCTAGCCGGGGGGTCATTGCCGGATTAGATAGCACGGGCCAGAGTCTACTGAGTTGCGCCGAAGCGCGTTGTCGGATGTAATTTGCATGGGTTCGCCAGGTGAGTCGGGAATCCACGTGGAGCCCGAGGTACTTGACGCTGTTGGTCCAGGGCACCTCGACGGGGCCTACTTTAAGCGGCCGAGGCCGCTTGCGTTTTCGCGAGAATATTACCGCGGCGCTCTTGGAAGCGTTAACGGCAACTCTCCAGTCATCGGTCCACCCGACATACGCGTCGAGTTGGCGCTGGAGCTTAACGGCCGCATAACTCGCGTTCGGCTCTGAGGCAAAAGCCGCAGTGTCGTCCGCGAACAGCGACAGTTTCACTCCAGGAACTCGGGGCGTGTCGACCACAAACAACGAGAACAGAAGAGGCCCAAGGACACTTCCCTGAGGGACACCAGCGGTAATACGCCTCTCCGAAGAGAGAGCGTGGTCTACTCTCACTCGGAAGCTACGGTCTCGCAGAAAGCTGCCGATCAAATGAACGTAGCAGTCTGGGAGAAGGACCTCCGTGAGTTTGTAGAGGACACCCTCGTGCCACACGCGGTCAAAGGCTTTCTCTACGTCTAGGAAGATCGCAGCCGTCTGTTTGCCCTGGCAGCCAGCCTCGGTTATGCATTCCACGAGTCTCATCAGCTGATGAGTCGAGGAGTGCAGCTCACGAAAGCCGAACTGTTCGGGGATCAGCACGTCTAGTCTTTCTAGATGGTCGCGGATCCTACGCTGGATCAGACGCTCAAAAACCTTGGACGTCGCGGACAAGAGGCTGATGGGCCTGAGGTTCTCCACTCGAGAAGAATTCTTTCCCGGCTTCGGTATCACTATGACGGTAGCCGTTTTCCATTTCACCGGAAAATAGGCCAGTCTGAGGCATGAATTGAACAGGTCAGTGAGGAACTGGGTTCCTCGCTCCGGAAGGCGATGGAGGGCGGAATTCATGACTCCGTCCGGGCCAGGCGCCTTCCGGGGCTTGAGCTGAACAATCCTCTCAGAGACCTCCTCCGGGGAGATGGGCTCCGGTTGGACTGTGATACCGGCCGATAGAAAGCGCTCTACCTCGCGGCAGATGTGCTCAGTGAAGGCCGGGTTCTTGGATGGGTTGGGAGCGAACTGACGCTCTAAACTGTCAGCCAAGAACTCGGCCTTTTCGAGGGGGCGGCCAAGGGGTTGACCGCCAGATCCGGCCAGTGCGGGGAGAGGCGCGCGTTTGCGCTTTCCCGTTAGGGCACTGGGAATCCGCCAGACATTACGGTCCTCAGCAGGGCCATCCATCTGTGTTACAGCTAGCTCCCAGTTACGTCTACGGAACGCCAGCATTTCACGACGCAACTTGCCGGACGCTCTGTTGAACGCAGCCTTGTCCGCCGGGTCACGAGTCCTCTGCCAGCGTCTCCGGAGGCGATTCCTCTCGGTGCACTGAGGCACGACAATCGGCGGAATCTTGGGTTGCTTAGGTGGGGTTTCTGGTTCCGGTACTATGTTACCAGGGGAAGGTGACTTGCGACCTGCCGACTCTGGGCAGGCAGATCATTCTACTTCCTGCGATTGAAACGACAAGAACAGAATTCCTAACCTCAAAATCCTCTTCCTGACCTAGCCATTTGGCTAAAAATCGGATTAGTTCGAGTGGGCCAGAATTTCGGCCAGTTCGCGAGAAGTCTCGTGTGCGGGCTATTGCTCCTACTTTGTGCGCGGTGTTCTGTGCCGGAGTGTGGTGAGTGCCAGTGACAAAGTGCTAGTGCGGTTCGGAACGGGAGTTTGCTCTCTCCCCCGCCCAAGAGCGTACCCGACACCCGTTGGCGACGGCGATGTCGGGACGAGACCAAGGGGAGCCCCTGTCCGCGGAGAGTTGTGGTCCTAATAAGGGCCATAATAAATCCGAGGGCAGGGTAGCCCCCTTGCTGAAGCCATCTGTGCTGCGAAGCGTAATGCTAAGCTCCACAGATGGCCCAATGGTAAGAATCCCTGCAGTCCGCGGCGATAGTCCCATCCAAGACCCAGCATCTAATGAAGTTTCGCGGGTTCAGCCTTCTGCTGGTCCCGCTCCAAATTCTGAACCTGTCCGCGGCGAAGGTCCCTCTAAGGCCCGCCGAACATCTGGTGATTCTTCGCGGGACCAACCTTCAGTTGGTCCTGCTAAGGACCACCAACCAACTCCAGCTTTGCAGGCCCGGCGTAATTCCGATCCTGCAGAGAGCCATAAAGCATCAGACCATCCCGCGGGGGATCAGCCTTGTGCTGGTCCTTCTAAGGGTCGCCAATCCTCTGTTCCTTCGCAGGCCCAGCCTTCTGCTGTTTCTGCTAAGGAGCATGAAACATCTGTCCCTCCCGTGATGGACCAGCCTTGTGTTGGTCCTTCCCAGGACCCACTATCCATTGCCTATGCCGCAGCCCTTGGCGCTACGTTGTCGTCGGACCCCGAGATGGAGACGGAGGACGGCTTCCAGCCCGTGCGTAGCCGGAAACGGCGAGGTAGCGGTGGAAGCAGGCCGACTTCCCCAAAACGGACTGTCCCGGCGAAGCGAGGCGTGGCTGCAGAGTCGTTTTTGCATTTTGCATTGAATAGTGGGGCGTCTTTGCACCCGTGGCTTATTGCAGCTTCCGGGACGTGCCCGATGGCTGCCAGAAGAAAACAGTGCTGGACTTTCAAAAGAAGGTGGCCTAAAATATTCGGGAGGGACACGCCAACCAGTTAACTGAGAAGGCGGCGGAAAATTTTTTCAATTTTTGTTATATACAGGTTCCGGGTCATGGTAACACTGCCACCGGGCGCGGGGCGAACGGCAGATGCCGAACGCGCCTGGCCCGGCATGCAGGCGCCTTGTAGCGCCGGACGTTCCCCGCGAGGCAGGGATCCGCCGTGTCTTTGGCATCGGTAACAACGCCAAGCAGTCTGAAAATCAACTTACTTGGGGAAGGTATCTGACTGGGTAGGATGGTAACAAGGAGATAGAATTGCTCGGGAACCTAAATGAGAGCAAACAGAATTACGGGGGGTCGTCTAAGATCGCCCGAGGGCGTTTAACACGTATAGCGGGAGGTGGTTCAGACGTGCTGATAGATAGAAGATAAGGAAAGGAGGAGGTCGCTGCAGAAGCAAAAAGAGTTTCGGCAAGCGACCGGACAAAATCGGCAAGGGTAGGAACTCGAAGGCCTCCACGAATGACACCATTTCTCACAAACCATGGAGACCCCGACAAGGATCTGAGGGTACGGGCCTGGAAAGCTTCCAGCCTACACTTGTTGGTGGTCGACACAAGCGACCACCATGCGGGAGCAGCATAGGTCAATATTGACCGGAGAAACAAAAGATAGATAGTAACTTTAGTGCGCAAAGCCAGGCGGTTGCGGCACGAGAGCATGGGAAATATTTTGGCTCGGACGCCTCGAGCTTTGTTGAGGGTAGCAGTCACGTGGCCGTTGAAGCTAAGGCGCTGGTCTAGCCGAACGCCCAAATACTTCACCGACTTTTGCCAGGCGATAGGCCTCCCTTCGAGGGAGAGGGCCTGGCATCGGGAAGTGGACTTGCTGGTGAAACAGATCGCCTCGGATTTCTCCGCGTTGATCAGCACCCGCCACTTCCTTAGCCAGGCCGGAAGCAGATTCAACTGACGCTGCAGCTTTGAACACGCAATTCGCGGGGACAGGGAGCCGCAGTAATACATTGCGTCGTCAGCGAATAGAGATAACGTGACTCCAGGAATAACAGGCAGGTCGTTCGTGTACACTAGGTACAGAACGGGGCCGAGGACAGATCCCTGCGGAACGCCAGCGGCGACGGGTCGAACTGATGAACAGGACCCTTCGACGCTAACCCTGAAGGTACGATCACTGAGGTATGACCGCAAGAAATGCACAATGGACGGTGGGATGGGGGAGTGAGCAAGTTTGTAGAGAAGACCTTCGTGCCAGACTTTGTCGAAGGCCTTACTCACGTCCAACAAGACAGCGCCCGTAGACTCTCTCTTGTTGGCGGCGTCGGACAATGCTGTGACAACTCGGACGAGTTGTAAAGTTGTCGAGTGCTCTCTACGGAACCCGAACTGTTCGCTCCGAATAAAATTATCCAGCAGCGGCCAGATGCGGGCGAGTAGGAGACGCTCAAACACCTTTGAGATTACTGGCAACAATGATATGGGGCGATAGCTGCCTGCAAGCATTCGAGGCTTGCCGGGCTTGGGTATCATGCTGATGTTGGCATTTTTCCACAGGCGGGGGAAGTATTGCAGCCGGAGACTGGAGTTGAACAGATCCAGGACCAATTCAACGCCCGAGGCCGGGAGATGTTGCAAAGCTGCGGCCCCAATCCGATCAGGACCAGGGGCGCGACGTCGGTTTAGTCGACAGATAGACGAAACTAGTTCGTCCCTGTCGAAGAGAGCGGGAGGGTCAGGTGGAGGGCGGGAAAAATAACCAGATAGGAAGTCTCGAACCACTACCGAGAAGGCAGGGTCCGAGACGCCTCCATGAACGGTGAATTGAGTCTCCATGCAGTCGGCGAAGACCTCTGCCTTGCCTTCCGGTGAAGAAACAATGCCGTTCGGGGTGTTAAGCGGGTTGCGAGTACGCTTCTCGCGGGTAAGGCGACTCGTCGCTCTCCAGACGGAGGCTGGGTCGACTTCAAGGGACTCAAGGTATGAGTCCCACTGATCAGAGTTTACGTCCCGCAAAAGTTGCTGGACGTAAAGAGACTGGGCCTGAAACCGTCGTTTGACGGCGGGATCTCGGGTTCGTTGCCATCTGCGGCGGAGCTTGCGCCGAAGCCAGATGGCGTGGAGAACTTCCGGTTGAAGGGCCGATTTACGATTCACCTCTACGTTGTATGTGTGTCGATCCATGACACCTTGGACCAACTCCTGAAGATGAGTGGCACGGAGATCCAGATCGTCACGAGTGGCGATCGGGGCCGCTGGGACAGATGGTAACCTTCGAGACAGCTCGTCGTGATAGGAGCGCCAGTTGACCCTCCTAGCAGGACCAGCGGGAAGTCGGGGTGAAGCCGACACATCTCGAACAGTTATTAGTAGGGGATTGTGATCAGACGAGAGGTCTGACACTGACGAGACCTGGATGTTATGGGCCACGTTCCTGACTACAACTACATCAAGAACGTCCGGTCGGTGACCGGCATAGTGGAAGTGGGTAGGATCATCAGGGCCGATGACGTGCGTATCCGGGTCGTCTAGGACGAACCGGCGGAGTGATCTGCCGTAGGCGTTGGTAGCCCTACTGTTCCAAGAAGGATGTTTGGCGTTGAAGTCGCCGGCTGCAATCGTCGAGATTGGGTGGTCGAGGAGAGCGTTCCACTCCTCAGGCGGGGGCGGCGGGCTCAGGCCAGGCCGGAGATACGCGGAAACAATGCGCAACTCCGAGCCGCCTGCGTCCACTGCCACCGCGCAACCTTCGATGAGTCGAGTAGTGAGAGGGGGTAGTGGCCTATGGGATATCCGCCTGTGGACCAGAATCGCCGTACCCCCTTTCGGGGGTTGGCGCGGCTGTCGGGGACGATCCTGACGATAACAAGTGTAAGAAGGAAGTGAGAATCGATGGTAGGGGGCTAGATGGGTTTCGGAGAGAAGCACGACATCAACGTCGTACTCCACGACGAAAGCCGCCAGCTCAGATCGGCGAGAGGAAACGCCATCAGCGTTCCAAGCGACGATCCGCAGGGATCTAGCCATTGAGGGGGAGGAGAGGGAAGAGAGCAGAGAGGGATTGGAAAACTAACATCAGTACTGTCGTGGTGTCAGGAGCAGACCTGATGCTTTCAACAAGTTGAGTGGCCCAAGCCGTCAGGGGGTCCGCTGGAGCCCGAGAAAATTCCCGGGACCCGCGCGGACGTTCCTGAGGAACTTCGGCCAGGACTACAGATGGCGCTGGGTTGGCGGACTGAACTTTGGTCTGCTCACGCGGAGGTTGGGAGATGACAGGGGCGGGAAGAGCCCGCTGAGGTTGGGCAGGTCGAGCCTGCTGATGGCGTCGGCCGGGAGTCCGGCGACGCGAGCGCTTTTTGGTGCCCTTTCGGGCGGAAACAGGTTTTGATGATGTCGTAGCAGCGACAGCTGCATAGGAAGGGCCGGGCGCTCCGGCAGGCGCCGGGAGTGGAGCCGTCACAGGCGCCGCCGGAGCGACGCCTGCAGGCGGGACTGAGACCGCGGGAGCGACAGGAGTCGCTGCCGGGGCCTTGACAGATGTTCCGGAGAGAGGGGGGAAGACCTCTCGCCGATTAGGGGCCGGGCCAGCTACACGACGCTGCGCGCCAGGGCGCGAAGATCGCTGCTGCCTTTCCGCTTCGATGTACTTGATACAACCCCGGTAACTAGCCGGATGGGCGCCCTTACAGTTGCAGCAGTACGGGACAAAACCCGGCACACGAGGCTTATCACAGCCACGGTGAGGGTCGCCGCACCGCACGCAACGTGGGGGCGCATGGCAGAACAGGGATGAGTGCCCGAAGCCCTGGCAGTTGAAACACTGGGCAGGGCCTGGGCGCGGGTCAAATGACCTGACTGTCACCCGCAGGTGAAGAAGTGTTTGGAGGCCATAGACCTCCTCGAAATTTCCAGTCTTGAGCAACTTTACGAGGAAAGTATTGACGGGATGCTTGTTGTCCCCTTTGCCGGCGTGCAAAACCGACACAGCAGTTGGCGTATAGCCAAGAGACGTCAGTTCCTGCACGATAGCATCGGAGGGGGTATGATAAGGAATACCCTGGATAACGACTTTAACCTCACGCTCCTCAGGGAGAGCGAAGGTGTGAAAGGAAATGTTCCGCGCTGACAGAAAGTGCTGAACAGCGCGGAAGTCAACAATGGTTTTGACGACCAGCTTCAGCGATTTGCCGGAGCATTTCGCCTCCACGGACGTCGAAGGAAGGGCAGAACGAAGGTTGGCTAAAAGCTGGGAGTAATTCCTATTATCGGGGATGATAATAGGAGGAAACTTAAGGGTAGAAGGGTCAGGCTTAGAGGAAGAAGAAGCAAGATTGACAGACTGCCGGCCGCTGTTACCGGAATCAGCGACCTGGTTTGGTGAGGCGGGAGACTGACTGGCGGCGAGCTTTCGCTTGCGTTTGGCGCGCTTGCCATTCACAAGCGAAAACTCTTCATCTCCCGACCCAGCACTCCCCATTTGCACGTCAGAAATATCACTGTCACTGCCACTTTCACAATTATCGCGGGGGAGAGGTGAAGAGAGAGGAGCAGAGCCGCAAGCTCCCAGGAGAGAGCTTAACGGTTCCGGCAAAGGTAGATCGGCATTTGACGCCATTTCGGAAGCTTGAAATGGACGTCAAAGGTGGTTAAAGGAGTATGAACACACCAGCACTGATTAAACTAACTGACAGGCACTGACACACGTACTCACCAGACGCCGCACAGCACACGAACACAAAAACGGCCGCGCACTACACTGCACTGAGGTTACTGCCAATAACACACTAAATAAATGAAACTTCACAAATATAAATAAGTAGAGCACAAACTCAACACTAGTGCTGCACTTAGTGAAAAAATCACGTGGAAATATGTAAAAACAACTGTGAAATCACCTGGCAAAAACGCCATACAAACGGACACAGCCTACCCTGGCAACAGCTCGAGGTAGTCTCTCTCCTTCGCTGCAGAGTCGGCAGGTCGCAAGTCACCTTCCCCTGGTAACATAGTACCGGAACCAGAAACCCCACCTAAGCAACCCAAGATTCCGCCGATTGTCGTGCCTCAGTGCACCGATTGGCATACCCTCCTACGGGAGCTGAATTTAGTAGTGCCGTCTGGGCGAGTTGAGGCCAAAAGCCAAGGCTCGTCCATTCGACTGCTTCCGAAGTCGATCCAGGACTTTCGGGCTTGCCAGAAATTCCTGGCCGACTCCGGTCGCGCTTTTCACACCTTCCCCCTCCCTGAGGAGAGGGAACTCAAGATTGTGGTGTCCGGGATTCCCCACGACACACCGATCTTGTGGATCTGGGAGGATCTGGCAGAGAAGGGTTTCTTCCCTACCACCGTTGTCACTCTCCTATCCGGTGATCGGAAAAGGAAAAGTAATTCCTTTTACATCAGGATCCAGAAGGTTGGTTCCTTCGCAGAAGTCTATAACCTGGAAACCATTCTGTGCCTCCGGGTACAGGTTAGAGCATTTAGTAGTAAGCCTGGGCCTTCCCAGTGCTTTCAATGCCAGCGATTCGGCCACTCATCGGCCTTTTGTAAGATGCCGCCGCGTTGTGTACGCTGCGGGGAGGCCCACAACGAGAATTGTCCCGTTGTGAAGCCTCAACCCGCGACGTGCTGCAACTGCGGAGGTAGCCACCCGGCTAACTTTAGGGGTTGTAATCATTTTAAGAAGGCCCTAAAGAAACAGCAGCGGGAGCAAAACCGTCAGGTTGAACCTCCTCGCCCAGCTCCTAGACCCTCGAAGCGGGCGGCAGTCCAACCACCCGCCTCAGCATCTACGGCTCCTCCTGCGGCTCCTGCCGCTGGAGGAACCATAACATACGCTGCAGCGGTCGCTACGGCGCCCACTGTGGCCCCCAGAACCTCAGCACCTGCCGGAGTGCCTTCTTCTCAAGCGGCAACGCCCGCAGTACCCCCCTCACAGACCCAGCCGCCTAAGAAACGGCGCGCTAAGCGCAAGAATCGAAAACCACTTGTGGCTAAACAACTATACCCGGAGGCTAACAACGCCCCTCCGGCTGCCCAGCAACTACCCGGCCAGGAGCCTGCTCCTGTTGCCCAGGCCCCTGCGATTTCCATGGAAATCTCGCCAGCCCCCGAGCAGCCAGCTCCAATTGCCCACCCTCCCCTGGAGGCGGCATCTGCACCTTCCGCGGCCCCAGCGCCGGCTAGTCAGGCCCCTGAGGCCGGTGGATCACCACTGGTCACTGAGGCTCAGCTGATGGCCTGGGTCAGCGGCATTGTTCCGAAAATTCTTGCTGCTCGGGATGTCCCGACAATACTCATGGCGATCTTAACATCGCTGATCGCCCTGATCGTCCCCTCATCTAACCATGGCTAGACAGTTCCGGTTCGTCGCGTGGAATGCAGATGGCATTCCGGCGCGTCGGGCCGAACTGGCAGCTTTCCTTGTCGAGTACGACGCAGATGTCGTACTCCTCTCTGAAACTCATCTTGCCCCTAACCGGCGATTTTCCCTGCCAGCCTATGCTTGCTACAGGAAAGACAGGAATGGTCCCGATCGCCACCGAGCATCTGGCGGAGTGGCGATCTTAGTCCACAGGCGACACTCTCATAGAGAACTCCCTGCCCCTGAAACTACCCTCATCGAAGCATGTGCTGTGGCGCTGGATGTAGCCGGCCTGGAGGTGCGCTTTGTTTCTGCGTACCTCCCGCCCGGCCATCGAGCTCCACCGCATGAGGAGTGGGACGCCCTCCTGGACAGCGATCTCCCAACCATCGTAGCCGGAGACCTTAATGCCAAGCATCCCTCTTGGAACAGCAGAACGTCAAACCCCTACGGCAATTCTCTCCGTAGGGCTGTCGAAGATGATCCCAGCGTCCTCATCATCGGCCCGTCCGAACCGACACACTTTCCCACTGCGGGTTATCCGCCGGATGTCCTTGATATCGTAATTGTCAAGGCCATCCCCTTTCATCTACAAGTCAGCGCGGTGTCGGACCTATCGTCCGATCACGACCCCCTACTTGTAACTGTCTTGCTGCCGTCGGTCTCACCCCGACTTCCCGATCATCCTGTTAGGAGAGTCAATTGGCGATCCTACCACGATGATCTGGCCAGGCAGTTGCCATCTGTCCCTCCGGACCCACTCGTCTCTTGTGACGACGTGGATCTCCGGGTACATCAGCTCCAGGACCTTGTCCAGTCTGCAATGGATAAAAACACCTATACTGTTCCGGTGAGTAATAAACGCTCCGACCTTCCTGCGGAAGTTCTCCAAGCCATCCGATTACGGCGCCAGCTCCGCCGCAGATGGCACCATACCCGTGACC
Source organism: Magicicada septendecula (assembly GCA_034769895.1). Classification (NCBI taxonomy): domain Eukaryota; kingdom Metazoa; phylum Arthropoda; class Insecta; order Hemiptera; family Cicadidae; genus Magicicada; species Magicicada septendecula. Next base: position 173,517,226 of record CM068372.1, read on the forward strand.
CTGCCGCTAGACGGCGCTTTCGAGCCCAGTCGGAACACGTCTCGCAGCTTCTGCTTGACGTAAACGCGAATCGATGGGACTCCTATTTGGAGTCCTTGAAAGTCGACCACGCCTCTGTATGGAGAGCCGCTGGTAGACTAAAAGGCGAAAAGAGGACTCGCCATCCCTTGAATACCCCGGACGGCACTGTATCCTCTGCAGAAGGCAAGGCGGAGGTCTTCGCCGACTGCATTGAGGACCAGTTCACCGTCCATAGAGGCATCTCTGACCCGGCTCATGTGGCCGTCGTCAGGGATTTCCTATCTGGATACTTTTCTGCTCCCCCCATTGATCCTCCTATTTCGGTCGACGAGGATGACCTTGCGTCTGTCCTAAGCCGACTGAAGAAGAGAAAGGCCCCTGGCCCCGATCGCATCGGCGCCGCTGCGTTGCAGAATCTCCCGCCTTCGGCAGTTGACGTTCTTCTTGAGCTGTTCAACTCCTGTCTCCGGCTGAGTTACTTCCCTCGCCTGTGGAAAACTGCCAACGTCATCATGATCCAGAAATCTAAAAAGCCGCCCACGCTACCTGGAAGCTACCGCCCAATATCACTATTGCCAGTAATCTCGAAGGTATTCGAGCGTCTTCTCCTGGCCCGTATTCGGCCCCTGGTGGATGGTTTCATCCGCGAGGAGCAGTTTGGGTTTAGGCCGAGGCACTCGACTACTCTTCAGCTAGTACGGGTTGTCACCTATCTAGCCGACGCTGCCAACCATCATCAGGCAACAGGCGCTGTCCTGTTGGATGTGAGCAAAGCCTTCGATAAAGTCTGGCACGAAGGCCTGCTCTACAAACTGGCGCATTCGCCAATCCCGACATCTATCGTCCACTTGCTCCGATCCTATCTGACGGATCGCACCTTCAGGATCAGCGTAGATGGGGCGTTCTCTCGGGTTCGCCCTGTCTCCGCCGGCGTCCCACAAGGATCTGTCCTCGGCCCCGTTCTGTATGTACTGTACACGAACGATCTGCCTGTTTATCCCGGGGTCACGTTATCTCTATTTGCCGACGACGCGATGTTTCATTTTAGCTCGCTTTCGCCTTGGCGGACGAGCGTAATGTTACAACGCCAGTTGGATATGCTTCCGGACTGGCTAAGGAAATGGCGGGTAGCGATCAATACGGAGAAATCCGAGGCGATCTGCTTTACGCATAAGTCCATTTCCCGATGCCAATCCCTCTCCTTAGAGGGGAGACCCATCAACTGGACCGAGACGGTGAAGTACCTAGGTGTTCGGCTTGATCGGCACTTAAACTTCAACGCCCACGTGACCTCAACCCTCAACTTGGCTCGTGGCGTCAGAGCCAAACTATCACCTATGCTTTCGCGGAACAGCTGCCTGGCTGTCCGTACCAAACTTACATTGTATCTACTGTTCCTCCGAACAGTACTCACTTATGCGGCACCCGCCTGGTGGCCTCTCCTGTCGGCCACCAACAGGCATAGGCTGACTACATTTCAGAACTGGACCCTACGCTCCCTCACGGGGTCCCCGTGGTATGTGCGAAATACCGCCATACATCGGGGTCTCCGTGTTCCCACCTTAGAGGTCTTCGTCTGGTCCCTGGCAACGAATTTGTTCGCCAAGGCAGGCGAGTCCTCTTACCCGCACCTCCGAAGGCTTAACAGCATGGAGAATGCTCCGCCTCCACGCCGTGTCAGGCGCCCTAGGGCGCTGCTAGACGACCCCCCCTAAGTTCATCACATGAACCCCCAGAAACGAATCCCCCCAACCTTCTGGAAATCTGAACCGATCACCATCAATCACCACCTGCGCCTGCCGAAACTGTAGTCAATCATGCTGCGGCGGATTGAATGGATAGATTTATTGCCAGCATCGGCTTTGCCGATTCGGCAGGGCCTCGATCCGGGACATGGGATCTCGCGAGGTTGTGCAAATGCCTCCTTGCGAAAGCCGACTGCCCCGGTGACAAGTTCCGCCGACTCGGCCGCTGCCTGTAGCATGTAGCACTGTAGTAGCGGGGCGTCTTTGCACCCGGTGCATGACTGCAGCATCTGGGACGAGCCCAATGGCTGCCTGTGGATAGACATAGTTCTGGTTCATTCGACAGGTAACCTAGAATAAAATAGGAATGGACAACCGCCAACCAGTTAACTGAGAAGGCGGGGGAGAAAGGTTTGCAATTTTTATTTATTTTAAATATTACAGCAATCAGTGGGCACTGCCGCAAGGACGGGTTCAGGCGACAGATGTCGCGCGTTCCCAGTCCTGCGTGCAGACGCCGTGAGGCGTCGGTCGCTCCCCGCGAGGCAGAGAGCCTCCGTGCCAGTGATAGCGCGTAGCAGCGGCATTCAGCGCGGTCGGCATACTAGGAAGGGAGGAAGGAAACAGCTTTGCAGGTAAATTCTGTGGCATGGGCAGATGGTGAGTATACAAAGTGAGGTTTAAGCAGTTTACTTAAACTTATGGCGGGTCATCAAGAATCGCCCTAGGGCGTTTGACCCGGACAGGGGGAGGTGGTTGCGTGGTGCTGATGGTTCTGAGGTAAGGGAAGGAAGAGGTCTCAGCTGCGGCAAAGAGAGTCGCAGCTAATGACCAGACAAAGGCTGAGAGAGCAGGAACTCGTAGACCTCCTCGAATTACACTGTTTCTAACAAACCAAGGAGATCCCGACAAGGAACGGAGGGTTCTGGATTGGAAACTTTCCAGCCTACGCCTGTTGGTGGCGGAGGCAAGTGACCACCATACAGGTGCCGCATAGGTCAATACAGACCGGAGAAACAACAGATAGAGGGTAACTTTCGTGCGCAGCGCCAGGGGGCTGCGGCACGCGAGGTATGGGTAAAGTTTGGCTCGGACGCCGCGAGCCTTGGCAAGGGTGTCCGTCACGTGGGCGTTGAAGCATATGCGACGATCTAGCCGAACGCCTAGATACTTCACCGACTCTTTGTAGGCGATAGGCCTCCCTTCAAGGGAGAGGGGCTGGCATCGGGAGATGGACTTACGAGTGAAACAGATCGCCTCGGATTTCTCCGTGTTGATCGTCACCCGCCATTTCCGTAGCCAGTCCGGAAGCTGGTCCAACTGACGCTGCAACTGTGTACTCGCAAAACGCGGGGACACAGAGCTGTAATGATACATTGCATCGTGAGCGAACAAAGACAACGTGACTCCGGGCGAAACAGGCAGGTCGTTCGTGTACACGAGGTACAGAACGGGGCCGAGGACAGATCCCTGGGGTACGCCAGCGGCGACAGGACGAACTGCAGAGCAGGTTCCGTCGACGCTAACCCTGAAGGTTCGGTCGCTGAGATACGACCGGAGGAAAAACACTATGGACGATGGTAAGGGGGAGTTAGCAAGTTTGAAGAGAAGACCTTCGTGCCAGACTTTGTCGAAGGCCTTGCTCACGTCCAGCAGTGCGGCGGCCGTAGCCGCTCGCCTGTTGGTGGCGTCAGAGAGTTGCGTTACCACGCGGACTAGTTGAAGCGTGGTCGAGTGCTCTCTGCGAAACCCGAACTGTTCGTTGCGGATAAAATTATCCAACAACGGCGAGATGCGGGCCAGCAGGAGCCGCTCGAACACCTTCGAGATAACTGGCAAGAGAGATATTGGCCGATAGCTTTCAGGAAGCATGCGCGGCTTGCGGGGTTTAGGAATCATAACGATGTTGGCATTTTTCCACAGGCGGGGAAAGTACTGTAGCCGGAGACAAGAGTTGAACAGCTCGAGAACGAGGTCAACGCCTGAGGCCGGGAGATATTGTAATGCAGCGGCCCCGATCCGGTCAGGACCGGGGGCGCGACGGCGGTTTAGTCGACAGACAGACGAAACGAGTTCGTCCCTGTCGAACGGGAGGTCTGGGCCAGCGGGAGGGCGAGAAAAATAACCAGATAGGAAGTCCCGGACGTCTGCCGAGTGGGCAGGGTCCGAAACGCCTCGATGAACGGTAAATTGCGACTCCATGCAGTCGGCGAAGACCTCAGCCTTGCCTTCTGATGAAGACACAACCCCATTCGGGGTTTCCAGCGGGTTGCGAGTTCTCTTCTCGCGGGTCAGTCTACTCACCGCTCTCCAGACGGAGGCGTGGTCGACTTCAAGAGACTCAAGGTATGAGTCCCATCGATCAGAGTTTACGTCCCGCAGTAGCTGCTGAACGTAAAGGGACTGTTGTTGAAATCGTCGCTTAACGACTGGGTCTCGGGTTCTTTGCCATCTGCGGCGGAGCTGGCGCCGTAGCCAGATGGCGTGGAGTACTTCCGCAGGTAAGGCCGATTTACGATGATTCACCTCGAGTGCGTAGGTGTGTCGATCCATGACACCTTGGACCAATTCCTGAAGATTTGTGGCGCGGAGATCCAGATCGTCACGAGTGACGATTGGGTCCGCCGGTAGAGATGGTAACCTTCGAGAGAGCTCGTCATGATAGGATCGCCAGTTGACTCTCCTAACAATCTGAGCGGGAAGTCGGGGTGACGCCGACAGCTCTCGAACAGTTATAACAAGGGGATTGTGATCGGACGAAAGGTCCGACACAGACGAGACCTCGATGTTGCGGGCAACGTTCTTGACAACTACTATGTCAAGAACGTCCGGCCGATGGCCGTGAAAGGGGAAGTAGGTAGGGTCTTCAGGGCCGATGACATTAAGTGCCGGGTCGCCAGAGACGAACCGGAACAGAGAATTTCCATAGGCGTTGACAACGCGGCTGTTCCATGAAGGGTGTTTGGCGTTTAAGTCGCCGGCTACAATGGTTGAGAGGGGGTGGTCGAGGAGGGCGTCCCACTCCTCGGGCGGTGGCGGAGTTCGCCGGCCAGGCCGGACGTACGCAGAAACAACGCGCAGCTCCGATCCGCCGGCGTCCACCGCCACCGCGCAGCCTTCAATAATAGATGTATCTAGAGGAGGCAAAAGCCTGTGGGATATCCGCCTGTGGACTAAAACAGCTGTGCCCCCCGAGGGGGGACAGCGAGGCCGTAGGGGACGATCCTGACGATAACAGGCATAGGCAGGAAGGGAAAACGAGTGGTAATGAACCAGATGAGTCTCGGAAAGAAGTATGATATCAACATCATACTCCGTTACGAAAGTCATCAGTTCAGATCGCCTGGGGAGTAGCCCGAAGGCGTTCCACGCAACGATCCTCAGGTTATTAGCAATTTAGGGGAAGTAGAGGAAAGAGGGCAGCTAATGATTGGAACACCAGGGCAAGCACAGTGGTAGTGTCGCGAGCAGTCCTGATGGATGCAACAAGATTATCTGCCCAGGCAGTCAGGGGATCCGCCGAAGCCCGGGAAGATTCCCGGGCTTCAGGAGGACAAGCCTGACTGGCCTCGACAGAGGTAGCAGATGGCGCTGGGCTGGAGGTCTGAGTAGTAGACTGCTCGCTGGAAGGTTGAGGACGATGGCTGGGGGCTGGTCGAGCCCGCGGAGAGGGTACAGGTGGAACCTGTGATGATGTTGGTCGGCCGGCGGAGTTCCGGCGACGACGAGTGCGCTTTGATTTGCCCGATCGGGCTGGAGGCGGGGCTGATTTAGCGGCCATGGCCGCGTAGGAAGGTGCGGGCGCTCCGGTAGGCGCCGGGATTGAGGCCGCTGCAGGCGGCGCCGAAGCGACGACTGCAGGCGAGACAGCGGCACCGGAAGCAACCGGAGTTGCTGCCGGGACCTGGGCAGATGCACCAGTGAGAGGCGGGAAAGCCGCTCGCCGGTTAGGGCCAGGACCAGCTACACGGCCTGCCTGCGCGCCAGGGCGCACAGGAGGTCGCTGCGGTTTCATGGCGGCGATAAAGTTAGGGCAGCCTCGGTAATTAGCCGGATGGGCTCCTTTACAGTTGCAGCATTTAGCTGTGTACCCCGTCGTAGGCTTATCACAGCCACGATGAGGTTCAGCACAACGCACGCAACGCGGGGGCTGATGACAAAAAAGACTGCTGTGGCCGAACCTCTGGCAGTTGAAACACTGCGAGGGGCCGGGCCGCGGGTCAAATGTTCTGACTTGCACCCGGAGGTGCAGAAGATTCTGGAGAGTGTAAATCTCCTCGAAGGGGCCTACTTTCAGCAATTTGACAAGAAAGCTGTTGACAGGGCGGCGGTCATCACCTTTGCCAACATGCAGGACGCTTACCGCGGTCGGCGCATAGCCGAGCGCAACAAGTTCCTGCCTGATGGCATCAGTTTCTGTGAAAGAAGGAATTCCCGACAGAACGACCTTGATTTCTCGCTCTGACGGGAGGGCGAAAGTATGAAATGATATCTTACGCTCTGTCAGGAATGACTGGACAGAGCGGAAGTCCGGGATTGTAGCGGTCGCCAGCTTTAGCGAGGCGCCTTGGCACCTCGCCTCGACCTTGACCGAAGGAAGAGCTAAGGTTAGAGAACGCAGTAACTGAGAGTAATTCCTATTATCAGGAATTACAATCGGTGGAATGCGTGGGGAAGACACACTTTTTTTTTTTTTTTTTTTTTTTTTTTTTTCGCTCTGGGCTTTGCGGTTGTGCGTCGCAGAGACGAACCGCGCGGGAACTGAGTTCCGAGCTACCATCTGGAGCTCCTGCCTCGTGGCCCTGCCCAAGTAGGGCGCGTGCTCTATAGCAGGCCGATTCTCGGCTGTTGTGCTAGCCTACGCTAGCGCAGTATGCACCGAGGGCGTTTCCACGAATCACCTGGGCGTATACGGTACCTTCCCAGCCCAGTCACTAGAGGATTGCCTGGGAACCTCGCCGCACGTGCATAAAATTTGCGTGCAAGCCGCCTGAAAGTGTCGTCTAAGGAGCGGACGCCAAGTCCTCTCCTTAGAAGGCGAGATGAGAAGCGACGGGGGACTTTGGCCGCTAGCCGAAGCCCCCTGTCGAGGACGCTCTGCAACTTCTTTTTATGCATTGCGGCGAGGTAACCCCAGACCGGGCAGGCGTAGGTAATGACCGGCAGCAGATACGCGCCGACGATCATCCTACCCAATTTCCTGGTCATGGCTGAGCTGATCAGGAGTGGAAACAGTGCGCACAGGCGAGTGGATGCTCGCTTTAGAACTGTCTGTGCGTGGGTACGCCAGGTGAGCCGACGGTCGAGGTGTAAGCCGAGGTACTTGACCTCGTTGGACCAGCGCAAGTACGTTCTGCCGATACGTAGTTGCCTAACGGGGTTCTTCCGTCGCTTGGAGAATTCGACGGCTACGCTCTTGGTGGCGTTGAGTTGCACTCTCCAATTCTCAGTCCAGTCCACGAGCGTGTCGAGCTGGCGCTGCAGTCTTAGGACGGCCCTTTCCTCATGACGATCGGCCGTAAATACGGCCGTGTCGTCAGCGAAGAGGGCCATCTGGACTCCAGGCTGTCTCGGCACGTCGTTGACGTAGATCGAGAACAGAAGGGGGCCTAGAACACTACCTTGAGGGACGCCGGCTGTGATTCGTCTCTCGGAAGAGACAGAATCGCCAACTCTCACGCAGAAGGTCCTCTCCGTCAGAAAGCTAGCAACCAGATGGAGGTAGCAGTCCGGGAGCTGGACTTCCCTAAGTTTGAATAAAAGGCCATCATGCTATACGCTGTCGAAGGCTTTCTCAACATCTAAGAAACAGCCAACGGTCCGTTCTCTCCGACACCCGGCTTCCGTGATGCTTTCCACCAGTCTCATCAGTTGATGAGTGGTCGAATGCCCCACACGAAAGCCGAACTGTTCGGGGACCAGCACGTCAAAGTTGGTTAGATGCTCTCGTACACGACGCTGCACGAGGCGCTCAAAAACCTTGGACGTAGCGGAAAGTAGGCTGATAGGCCGGAGGTTTTCCGAGCGGGTGGTATCCTTTCCCTGCTTCGGGATCACGATAACCGTCGCCTTTCTCCATTTCTTGGGAAAGTAGGCCAGTCTAAGACACGCGTTGAACAAATCAGTCAAGAATTGAACTCCAGGCTCGGGAAGAAGTCGTAGAGCGGTGTTGGTAACACCGTCCGGGCCTGGAGCCTTTCTTGGCTGAAGTTCAGCGAGCCGATCTGAGACCTCTTCCAAAGAGATGGGTTCGGGCTCCGCCGTGATCGGAAGAGACAGAAAGTCTTCCACAGCCATCTCGACTTGTTCGTCGAAGTCCCAGTCCATGGGCGGGTTGGGAGCGAACTGACGCTCGAAACACAAGCCCAAGTACTCGGCCTTCTCCTCCGGGCGACCCAGGAGTCGACCGAACGGTCCAACAATGGCGGGAAGTGGAGGTCGGCGCCTCCGTCCCGTCAATGCGGTAGGTATTCTGTACGGGTGAGATTGCGGGTCCGCATCCCCCGTTCGGGCCACGTCGAGTTCCCAACAGCTACGTCGGAACGCCTTCAGACTGCCACGCAGTCGTCCGGTGAGCCGATTGTATGCTGCCTTATCGGCCGGATCACGGGTCCTCTGCCAACGTTTCCGGAAGTAATTCCTCTCGCGAGCGAGAAGAGAGACTTCCTCAGGGATGCGTTGGTAGTCAGGCGTGAAGCCAGCTCGCGTACGTGAAGACACGCCTATAGCCGAGATGATTGCCTCTTCGATTCCCGCAACTGCTTCGTCTAGGAGGCGAACGGAATCGAGTGGGGCCGCTGGCGGCAATCTACGGCACAAGGCCGGGCCGTAGCGATCCCAATCGATGACCTTCTGCTTGTCAGAACGTGCATAGGCGTGCTGGGTAGCGACGTGGACCAAGATAGGGTTGTGGTCGGATGTCAGCTCCGTAAGTGAGAATACCTCGACCGGACAGACAATTCCTTGGGTCACCGCGATGTCCAGAACATCGGGAGCCGCGTTAGGCAGTGACGGAAAGAACGTGGGTTGCGCTGGACCAAACACCATCGCCCGGCGCGATTCAACAAAACTGAGCAAGCGCCTCCCGTTCGGAGTAGTCAGGCGACTATTCCAAACGCGATGCCTGCAATTCAGATCGCCGGCCAAAATTACCCTTCGATGGGAATCGAAGATGACGTCCAGGTCGCTGACAAGGAGTTCAGCTTGTGGGGGCTTGTAAGCTGAGACCACGAGGACGCCGCCAAGAGCTCCGTGGACCTCAATGGCGGTGGCCTCTAGGTTGGTAAGCTGCGGCAAAGCGACACGATGATGACCTATGGAGGTCCTCACCGCGATCGCCGTGCCGCCTCCTCGTCGGCCAACTCGGTCATCCCGATAAACCACGTAATTTGGTAATCGAAACCGGTTCGCCGGGGTCAGGTGGGTTTCCCCGAGGAGAAGTACGTCGGGTTTGAACCGAGCCAGGAATTCAAGAAGGTCGGAATGTTTGGTACCGATGTTATTAGCATTCCAGGCTACGAGCGAGAGATCTCGTCTAAGGGCTCGGTTCATAGAAGACCTATGACTTCGCAGGCTTCCACCAAGAGCATGAATCTCTCAGTTGGGTCAGCAGTTTCCAGGCGGGCTCGGATGGACCTGAAGAGAGATGCGACTTTCGGGAGGTCGTAGCTAGACAGAAAGCCGCGGACGAACTGTGCGTCATTGGAACTGACGGACTGGGTGGTTTGCCTGGAAACTGAGGCCGCATAAGAGCGACCAGGTGTTACGGCAGATCGGGTCATGGTGGAAGCCATAGGACCAGGGCCAGACGGTTTTGGATCAGCGGCAGGAAAAGTACGCTGTTGCGCTTCGTCGGACTTATACCGGGAAGCAGGACTTTTCTTGGGCTGTGGGCAGGCAGGAGCTCGGGGCCGAGCATCCGGTGTGGGTATCCCTTTGTTCCTGGGTTTGATGCCTGCTCGCGGAAATCGCGGAGGTGGCAGGGGCGGCGAGGCTACCTCTGGTTCAGAGGCGGGAGTAGGAGGTTCCGCGGAGGTGGAGGGTTCATTCTCCGGCTCCAAAACCGAGATAACAGCTACTGGGCGTGTCTCTGCTGTGGAAGGAGACGCGGTACGTTTAGTTGCCTTTGTAGGGGCTGGAGGTGGAGCCGGAGAGGGCGCGCGCCGTGCCGGTTGTGCCTGAGGTTTAGGCCTAGCCTGCATTTTAGGCTGTCTAGGTTGGGGCTGCATAACTGGCTGCCGTGGCTTCGGGAGGGGCCCCTGCGGCTTTTGCTTCCGCAGGAGCTCCGCCTTATAGACCGGGCAGTTTACGTTAGACGCTGCGTGGCCTTGACCACAATTTATGCAGCGAAATTTGGTTTTGTCTGCCACAGTGCAGGCCTGTGTTGAATGTCCCAGAGAACATCGGAGACAGGCCGGGGCATTGCGGCAGACGTCGGTGTGGTGGCCGAACCTCTGGCACCGGTGGCACTGCGCAAGCTTGCCCTGGGGTCGACTGGTTTCCACCCGGACGCGGAAGCCAAACAGCCGCGTCAGGTGGAAAATTTTGTCTGCAGCCTCGCCCTTCTCGAGCTGGAGACGGACGAGCGGGAGAGGTACTCGGGTTTCTGAGTGAGTGTACAGGCGGAAAATTGCCTGCACCGGGTACCCGAGGTCGCGGAGTTCCATAAGGATCTCCTGAGGATCAGTGTGCGCGTCAAGCCCTCGCAAAATGACAGACAAGGGCTTGACTCGCTTAGGAGTGAAGGTGTGATATTGGAGGTTGTGTGCTTGGAGGAAGGCCTCGACCAAGCGATGGTCCTCGAGCTGGCGGACGACAATCCTGACCGTATCACCGCCAAGCAGCTTCAGGTCAAGCTTGTTGGCCGACAGGCCGTGGGCCGCGATCAGCCGTCTGTATAAGGCGGCGACATTGGATACGCTATGGACGTACAGGGGCGGCGCACGACCAACAGCGGCAGCAGCCGGAGCTGCTGTCGAAGTAGTCGGAACCGCGACCTGTGGGCCCTGAGAAGGTCCAATGTCCATGGCCGAGGTCTGTGAGGAAGTGGATCCAGGTGCGTGGGTCCTCTTGGGCTTCTTAGCCGGGCGATTTCGCCGACCAACGGTCGCGAACTCGCCCGACTCGTCTGCCGGCAGAGGGGGAAGCGGGTTGGGGAGAGGATCGTCCGTCTCCATCGCCCGAGGCGAATCGGGCGAGTCGCCCAGATGGGGTAGCAAGGCGGGGCCGAGCGACTCGGCACTTGGGCCGTTGCCTGTAGAAGGCATGCTGGCCAGGTGCGACGGCTGCCGGGCAGAGACTGCTAGGCAGTCACTGCCAGACGCCAGGGATCTCGGGTCCGGCCGAAGCCGGATTACCCGCGCGTCTTCCTTGTTCACGACGATGCGGGAGGAGCTGGGCTAACGACCAGCTTCGTTGAATACCAGTCCTTACCAAGACTGGTGTCCACTGGCCCCTTTACCCCGGCGATATCCTAGCTCGCTTACCACTGGTGGGGGCTTGCAAGGATCGTCCGGGGCAGCGCTACCTAACAGTCGTGAACAAGTTAGGAATTACACACTGGAAATGCGGCACTCACCAGGTGAGCCCAGAGCAATCCTCTTCAGTTCTTCGCCAGCAGATGGTATCCGGCAAGGTGGTCCCTAGCAGGGCAACTTCGGCCAGCTGTTGCTTCTACCAGCTACTCGATTCACTGGTAACAGCTGGCGCGAGAGTCTTGTCCCACGAAGAGAGCAGCGAAATTCCTCGTCCTGCGAGGTGGGCGGATGCAGCCAGAAGCTGAAGCAACGTCCAGATTAGAGAGCAGTTCAAGGAGCAGTCCTGTCCGTCCGAAGTCTGGAGCAGAAGTCTGTCTCATTGCATTGCATTATGGATGCGGGGTGTCTTTGCACCCGTGGCTTGATTGCAGCATCTGGATCGTGTCCAATGGCTGCCAGAAGTAAACATAGTGCTGGTACATGTCGACTGGTAACCTAGAACTGGAAAAGGAAACCGCCAACCAGTTAACTGAGAAGGCGGGGGAGTATAACTGTTATTTGTTTAATGCACTGCCGCTGGTACCGATTCGAGCAACAGATGTTGCCCGTTTCAAGTCCAGTCAGCAGACGCCCTGAGGGCGTCGGTCGCTCCCCGCGAGGCGGAGAGCCTCCGTGCCAGTGAATGATGACAGCGACAAGCAGCCGGCTCAGCGTGCTAGGAAGTGGACAGGAAGGAGAGAAGGACAGTTTGGTGAAATACTCTGGTCTAGGACTGATGATTACTTGTTTGTATTTAATTTAAAGAGGATGGCGTTATGGCGGGTCATCAAGAAGCGCCCGAGGGCGCTTGACCCGAATGGGCGGTGGTGGTTCTGATGCACTGATGGTTCGTAGGTACGGGAAGGTGGAGGTCGAGGCTTTAGCAAAGAGAGTTAGCGCCAGCGACCGGACAAAGGAAGTCAAGGTAGGAACACGGAGACCCCTTCGAATCACGTCGTTCCTTACAAACCAAGGGGACCCCGTCAAGGATCGGAGTGTTCGGGACTGGAAAGCTTCCAGCCTACATCTGTTGGTGGTGGATAAAAGAGACCACCAGGCGGGTGCCGCATAGGTCAATACAGACCTGAGAAATAGTAGATAGATGGTAAGTTTCGTGCGCATGGCCAGGCGGCTGCGACACGAGAGGAAAGGAGATAATTTGGCTCGGACGCCGCGAGCCTTGGCAAGGGTTTCCGTCACGTGGGCGTTGAAGCAAAGGCGACGATCTAGTCGAACGCCTAAATACTTCACCGATTCTTTGTAGGCGATGGGTCTCCCTGCTAGGGAGAGGGGCTGGCATCGGGAGATGGACTTACGGGTGAAACAGATCGCCTCGGATTTCTCCGTGTTGATCGTCACCCGCCATTTCCGTAGCCAGTCCGGAAGCTGGTTCAACTGACGCTGCAGCTTTGTACTCGCAAACCGCGGGGACAGGGAGCTGCAGTGATACATAGCATCGTCAGCGAACAAAGACAACGTGACTCCGGGCAAGACAGGCAGGTCGTTCGTGTACACAAGGTACAGAACGGGGCCGAGGACAGATCCCTGTGGTACGCCGGCGGCGACGGGTCGAACTGTAGAACAGGACCCGTCGACGCTCACCCTGAAGGTTCGGTCGCTGAGATACGACCGGAGGAAAAACACTATGGTCGATGGTAGAGGGGAATTGGCAAGTTTGAAGAGAAGACCTTCGTGCCAGACTTTATCGAAGGCCTTGCTCACGTCCAACAGTACGGCGGCCGTAGCCGCTCGCCTGTTGGTGGGTCTGTCTCAGACACACTTTTGGGTTCCAGTAGAATACTCACGCTCGCGCTGAGTGCCGCTGTTACCGTGACTAGACGACTGATCTGCAGCTGAGGCGGGCGGCGGAGTTTGGGCCAGTTTTCGCTTGCGTTTGGCAGACTTGCCCTCCACAAGCGAGAACTGTCCGTCCCCCGACCCAACACTGCACATATCGACCGCACTTTGATCACTTTCACTATCACTTTCACTGTCGTGAGGAAGTGGAGTGGAACGGAAGCCGGTTGAGCATGTTTCCATTAAGGAAACAAGCGGCGCCGGCAGAGGATTCGGGGGCGTATTCGACGCCATTTCGGACAAGCCGAAATGAACGTCTACGGCCGCTGCCTTCGGGCGGTCGAGCCTCTTGTATTCACCGGCGCGTTTCTGAGTTTCCGTGGGCTATGTCCCGGCGACCAATGAGACGCGACCAGGCGTTGCGATTGGCTGAAGCCTTGATCACGATTAAGTTCCCCGCCAGCACCTGCTTTGTTGATTTGGTAAGGTAATGACCTGAGACATGAGCTCCCGCGAGGTTGTGCAAGTGCCTTCCTTGCGAAAGCTGGCTGTCTCGGTGACATTACCCACCATTTCGGCCGACGCCCTAGGGCGCTCGAGCTTCTTGTCCTCGCCAGTGTGTCACCACGTTCCCAAAGGCTAGCCTGAGGGGACCATGGTGTCGCGCCTTGGCCGGACAATTGGCTGAAGCTAAAGCACTAGCTTGCCACCGTGGTGGCCATGTTAATTTATCATGGACCCGCGGACTGCATCATAACATCCTTGAGCAGAGCAAACGACCGCGCTGAACTGTTGGCACCTGGCGTTCATCAGGCTTAGGCCTGGACAACGCAAACAAATTAGGGCGCAAGACGCCCGTGCATCCATCCATCCATCCATCCAATCTGTGCCCAGACTACCTCGAGCTGTTGCCAGGGTAGGCTGTGTCCGTTTGTATGGCGTTTTTGCCAGGTGATTTCACAGTTGTTTTTACATATTTCCAAGTGATTTTTTCACTAAGTGCAGCACTAGTGTTGAGTTTGTGCTCTACTTATTTATATTTGTGAAGTTTCATTTATTTAGTGTGTTATTGGCAGTAACTTCAGTGCAGTGTAGTGCGCGGCCGTTTTTGTGTTCGTGTGCTGTGCGGCGTCTGGTGAGTACGTGTGTCAGTGCCTGTCAGTTAGTTTAATCAGTGCTGGTGTGTTCATACTCCTTTAACCACCTTTGACGTCCATTTCGGGCTTCCGAAATGGCGTCAAATGCCGCTCTACCTTTGCCGGAACCGTTAAGCTCTCTCCTGGGAGCTTGCGGTTCTGCTCCTCTCTCTTCACCTCTCCCCCGCGATAATTGTGAAAGTGGCAGTGACAGTGATATTTCTGACGTGCAAATGGGGAGTGCTGGGTCGGGAGATGAAGAGTTTTCGCTTGTGAATGGCAAGCGCGCCAAACGCAAGCGAAAGCTCGCCGCCAGTCAGTCTCCCGCCTCACCAAACCAGGTCGCTAATTCAGGTAACAGCGGCCGGCAGTCTGCAATCAAGCCACGGGTGCAAAGACACCCCGCATCCATAATGCAATGCAATTCCTCTAAGCCTGACCCTTCTACCCTTAAGTTTCCTCCTATTATCATCCCCGATAATAGGAATTACTCCCAGGTTTTAGCCAACCTTCGTTCTGCCCTTCCTTCGACGTCCGTGGAGGCGAAATTCTCCGGCAAATCGCTGAAGCTGGTCGTCAAAACCATTGTTGACTTCCGCGCTGTTCAGCACTTTCTGTCAGCGCGGAACATTTCCTTTCATACCTTCGCTCTCCCTGAGGAGCGTGAGGTTAAAATCGTCATCCAGGGTATTCCTTATCATACCCCCTCCGATGCTATCGTGCAGGAACTGACGTCTCTTGGCTATACGCCAACTGCTGTGTCAGTTTTGCACGCTGGCAAAGGGGACAATAAGCATCCCGTCAATACTTTCCTAGTTAAGTTGCTAAAAACTGGAAATTTTGAGGAGGTCTATGGCCTCCAAACACTCCTTCACCTGAGGGTGACAGTCAGATCATTTGACCCGCGCCCAGGCCCTGCTCAGTGTTTTAACTCTCAGGGCTTCGGGCACTATTCCCTCTTCTGCCATGCGCCCCCACGTTGCGTGCGGTGCGGCGACCCTCACCGTGGCTGTGATAAGCCTCGTGTGCCGGGTTTTGTCCCGTACTGCTGCAACTGCAAGGGCGCCCATCCGGCTAGTTACCGGGGTTGTATTAAATATATCGAGGCAGAAAGACAGCAGCGATCTGCGCGCCCTGGCGCGCAGCGTCGTGTAGCTGGCCCGGCCCCTAATCGGCGAGAGGTCTTCCCCCCTCTCTCCGGTACATCTGTCAAGGCCCCGGCAGCGACTCCTGTCGCTCCCGCGGTCTCAGTCCCGCCTGCAGGCGTCGCTCCGGCGGCGCCTGTGACGGCTCCACTCCCGGCGCCTGCCGGAGCGCCCGGCCCTTCCTACGCAGCGGTTGCTGCTAAGACATCATCGTCTACCACTTCCGCCCGCAAGGGCACCAAAAAGCGCTCTCGTCGCCGGACTCCCGGCCGACGACATCAGCAGGCTCGTCCTGCCCAACCTCAGCGGGACTCTCCCGCCCCTGTCATCTCCCAACCTCCGCGTGAGCAGACCAAAGTTCAGTCCGCTAACCCAGCGCCATCTGTAGTCCTGGCCGAAGTTCCTCAGGAACGTCCGCGCGGGTCCCGGGAACTTTCTCGGGCTCCAGCGGATCCCCTGACGGCTTGGCCACTCACCTTGTTGAAAGCATCAGGTCTGCTCCTGACACCTCTACCGTGCTAATGTTAGTATTCCAATCCCTCTCTGCTCTCTTCCCTCTCCTCCCCCTCAATGGCTAGATCCCTGCGGATCGTCGCTTGGAACGCTGATGGCGTTTCCTCTCGTCGATCTGAGCTGGCGGCTTTCGTCGTGGAGTACGACGTTGATGTCGTGCTTCTCTCCGAAACCCATCTAGCCCCCTACCATCGATTCTCACTTCCTTCTTACACTTGTTATCGTCAGGATCGTCCCCGACAGCCGCGCCAACCCCCGAAAGGGGGTACGGCGATTCTGGTCCACAGGCGGATATCCCACAGGCCACTACCCCCCCTAACTACTCGACTCATCGAAGGTTGCGCGGTGGCAGTGGACGCAGGCAGCTCGGAGTTGCGCATTGTTTTCGCGTATCTCCGGCCTGGCCTGAGCCCGCCGCCCCCGCCTGAGGAGTGGAACGCTCTCCTCGACCACCCAATCTCGACAATTGCAGCCGGCGACTTCAACGCCAAACATCCTTCTTGGAACAGTAGGGCTACCAATGCCTACGGCAGATCACTCCGCCGGTTCGTCCTAGACGACCCGGATACGCACGTCATCGGCCCTGATGATCCTACCCACTTCCACTATGCCGGTCACAGACCGGACGTTCTTGATGTAGTTGTAGTCAGGAACGTGGCCCATAACATCCAGGTCTCGTCAGTGTCAGACCTCTCGTCTGATCACAATCCCCTTCTAATAACTGTTCGAGATGTGTCGGCTTCACCCCGACTTCCCGCTGGTCCTGCTAGGAGGGTCAACTGGCGCTCCTATCACGACGAGCTATCTCGAAGGTTACCATCTGTCCCAGCGGACCCGATTGCCACTCGTGACGATCTGGATCTCCGTGCCACTCATCTTCAGGAGTTGGTCCAAGGTGTCATGGATCGACACACATACAACGTAGAGGTGAATCGTAAATCGGCCCTTCAACCGGAAGTTATCCACGCCATCTGGCTTCGGCGCAAGCTCCGCCGCAGATGGCAACGAACCCGAGATCCCGCCGTCAAACGACGGTTTCAGGCCCAGTCTCTTTACGTCCAGCAACTTTTGCGGGACGTAAACTCTGATCAGTGGGACTCATACCTTGAGTCCCTTGAAGTCGACCCAGCCTCCGTCTGGAGAGCGACGAGTCGCCTTACTCGCGAGAAGCGTACTCGCAACCCGCTTAACACCCCGAACGGCATTGTTTCTTCACCGGAAGGCAAGGCAGAGGTCTTCGCCGACTGCATGGAGACTCAATTCACCGTTCATGGAGGCGTCTCGGACACTGCCTTCTCGGTAGTGGTTCGAGACTTCCTATCTGGTTATTTTTCCCGCCCTCCACCTGACCCTCCCGCTCTCTTCGACAGGGACGAACTAGTTTCGTCTATCTGTCGACTAAACCGACGTCGCGCCCCTGGTCCTGATCGGATCGGGGCCGCAGCTTTGCAACATCTCCCGGCCTCGGGCGTTGAATTGGTCCTGGATCTGTTCAACTCCAGTCTCCGGCTGCAATACTTCCCCCGCCTGTGGAAAAATGCCAACATCAGCATGATACCCAAGCCCGGCAAGCCTCGAATGCTTGCAGGCAGCTATCGCCCCATATCATTGTTGCCAGTAATCTCAAAGGTGTTTGAGCGTCTCCTACTCGCCCGCATCTGGCCGCTGCTGGATAATTTTATTCGGAGCGAACAGTTCGGGTTCCGTATAGAGCACTCGACAACTTTACAACTCGTCCGAGTTGTCACAGCATTGTCCGACGCCGCCAACAAGAGAGAGTCTACGGGCGCTGTCTTGTTGGACGTGAGTAAGGCCTTCGACAAAGTCTGGCACGAAGGTCTTCTCTACAAACTCGCTCACTCCCCCATCCCACCGTCCATTGTGCATTTCTTGCGGTCATACCTCAGTGATCGTACCTTCAGGGTTAGCGTCGAAGGGTCCTGTTCATCAGTTCGACCCGTCGCCGCTGGCGTTCCGCAGGGATCTGTCCTCGGCCCCGTTCTGTACCTAGTGTACACGAACGACCTGCCTGTTATTCCTGGAGTCACGTTATCTCTATTCGCTGACGACGCAATGTATTACTGCAGCTCCCTGTCCCCGCGAATTGCGTGTTCAAAGCTGCAGCGTCAGTTGAATCTGCTTCCGGCCTGGCTAAGGAAGTGGCGGGTGCTGATCAACGCGGAGAAATCCGAGGCGATCTGTTTCACCAGCAAGTCCACTTCCCGATGCCAGGCCCTCTCCCTCGAAGGGAGGCCTATCGCCTGGCAAAAGTCGGTGAAGTATTTGGGCGTTCGGCTAGACCAGCGCCTTAGCTTCAACGGCCACGTGACTGCTACCCTCAACAAAGCTCGAGGCGTCCGAGCCAAATTATTTCCCATGCTCTCGTGCCGCAACCGCCTGGCTTTGCGCACTAAAGTTACTATCTATCTTTTGTTTCTCCGGTCAATATTGACCTATGCTGCTCCCGCATGGTGGTCGCTTGTGTCGACCACTAACAAGTGTAGGCTGGAAGCTTTCCAGGCCCGTACCCTCAGATCCTTGTCGGGGTCTCCATGGTTTGTGAGAAATGATGTCATTCGTGGAGGCCTTCGAGTTCCTACCCTTGCCGATTTTGTCCGGTCGCTTGCCGAAACTCTTTTTGCTTCTGCAGCGACCTCCTCCTTTCCTTATCTCCGATCTATCAGCACGTCTGAACCACCTCCCGCTATACGTGTTAAACGCCCTCGGGCGATCTTAGACGACCCCCCGTAATTCTGTTTGCTCTAATTTAGGTTCCCGAGCAATTCTATCTCCTTGTTACCATCCTACCCAGTCAGATACCTTCCCCAAGTAAGTTGATTTTCAGACTGCTTGGCGTTATTACCGATGCCAAAGACACGGCGGATCCCTGCCTCGCGGGGAACGTCCGGCGCTACAAGGCGCCTGCATGCCGGGCCGGGCGCGTTCGGCATCTGCCGTTCGCCCCGCGCCCGGTGGCAGTGTTACCATGACCCGGAACCTATATATAACAAAAATTGAAAAAATTTTCCGCCGCCTTCTCAGTTAACTGGTTGGCGTGTCCCTCCCGAATATTTTATGCCACCTTCTTTTGAAAGTCCAGCACTGTTTTCTTCTGGCAGCCATCGGGCACGTCCCGGAAGCTGCAATAAGCCACGGGTGCAAAGACGCCCCACTATTCAATGCAAAATGCAAAAATCTGTGCCCAAACCAAAACATTCTACTTCCTGCGATTGAAACGACAAGAACAGAATTCCTAACCTCAAAATCCTCTCCTGTGACCTAGCCATTTGGCTAAAAATCGGATTAGTTCGAGTGGGCCAGAATTTCGGCCAGTTCGCGAGAAGTCTCGTGTGCGGGCTATTGCTCCTACTTTGTGCGCGGTGTTCTGTGCCGGAGTGTGGTGAGTGCCAGTGACAAAGTGCTAGTGCGGTTCGGAACGGGAGTTTGCTCTCTCCCCCGCCCAAGAGCGTACCCGACACCCGTTGGCGACGGCGATGTCGGGACGAGACCAAGGGGAGCCCCTGTCCGCGGAGAGTTGTGGTCCTAATAAGGGCCATAATAAATCCGAGGGCAGGGTAGCCCCCTTGCTGAAGCCATCTGTGCTGCGAAGCGTAATGCTAAGCTCCACAGATGGCCCAATGGTAAGAATCCCTGCAGTCCGCGGCGATAGTCCCATCCAAGACCCAGCATCTAATGAAGTTTCGCGGGTTCAGCCTTCTGCTGGTCCCGCTCCAAATTCTGAACCTGTCCGCGGCGAAGGTCCCTCTAAGGCCCGCCGAGCATCTGGTGATTCTTCGCGGGACCAACCTTCAGTTGGTCCTGCTAAGGACCACCAACCAACTCCAGCTTTGCAGGCCCGGCGTAATTCCGATCCTGCAGAGTGCCATAAAGCATCAGACCATCCCGCGGGGGATCAGCCTTGTGCTGGTCCTTCTAAGGGTCGCCAATCCTCTGTTCCTTCGCAGGCCCAGCCTTCTGCTGTTTCTGCTAAGGGGCATGAAACATCTGTCCCTCCCGTGAGGGACCAGCCTTGTGTTGGTTCTTCCCAGGACCCACTATCCATTGCCTATGCCGCAGCCCTTGGCGCTACGTTGTCGTCGGACTCCGAGATGGAGACGGAGGACGGCTTCCAGCCCGTGCGTAGCCGGAAACGGCGAGGTAGCGGTGGAAGCAGGCCGACTTCCCCAAAACGGACGGTCCCGGCGAAGCGAGGCGTGGCTGCAGAGTCGGCAGGTCGCAAGTCACCTTCCCCTGGTAACATAGTACCGGAACCAGAAACCCCACCTAAGCAACCCAAGATTCCGCCGATTGTCGTGCCTCAGTGCACCGATTGGCATACCCTCCTACGGGAGCTGAATTTAGTAGTGCCGTCTGGGCGAGTTGAGGCCAAAAGCCAAGGCTCGTCCATTCGACTGCTTCCGAAGTCGATCCAGGACTTTCGGGCTTGCCAGAAATTCCTGGCCGACTCCGGTCGCGCTTTTCACACCTTCCCCCTCCCTGAGGAGAGGGAACTCAAGATTGTGGTGTCCGGGATTCCCCACGACACACCGATCTTGTGGATCTGGGAGGATCTGGCGGAGAAGGGTTTCTTCCCTACCTCCGTTGTCCCTCTCCTATCCGGTGATCGGAAAAGGAAAAGTAATTCCTTCTACATCAGGATCCAGAAGGTTGGTTCCTTCGCAGAAGTCTATAACCTGGAAACCATTCTGTGCCTCCGGGTACAGGTTAGAGCATTTAGTAGTAAGCCTGGGCCTTCCCAGTGCTTTCAATGCCAGCGATTCGGCCACTCATCGGCCTTTTGTAAGATGCCGCCGCGTTGTGTACGCTGCGGGGAGGCCCACAACGAGAATTGTCCCGTTGTGAAGCCTCAACCCGCGACGTGCTGCAACTGCGGAGGTAGCCACCCGGCTAACTTTAGGGGTTGTAATCATTTTAAGAAGGCCCTAAAGAAACAGCAGCGGGAGCAAAACCGTCAGGTTGAACCTCCTCGCCCAGCTCCTAGACCCTCGAAGCGGGCGGCAGTCCAACCACCCGCCTCAGCATCTTCGGCTCCTCCTGCGGCTCCTGCCGCTGGAGGAACCATAACATACGCTGCAGCGGTCGCTACGGCGCCCACTGTGGCCCCCAGAACCTCAGCACCTGCCGGAGTGCCTTCTCCTCAAGCGGCAACGCCCGCAGTACCCCCCTCACAGACCCAGCCGCCTAAGAAACGGCGCGCTAAGCGCAAGAATCGAAAACCACTTGTGGCAAAACAACTATACCCGGAGGCTAACAACGCCCCTCCGGCTGCCCAGCAACTACCCGGCCAGGAGCCTGCTCCTGTTGCCCAGGCCCCTGCGATTTCCATGGAAATCTCGCCAGCCCCCGAGCAGCCAGCTCCAATTGCCCACCCTCCCCTGGAGGCGGCATCTGCACCTTCCGCGGCCCCAGCGCCGGCTAGTCAGGCCCCTGAGGCCGGTGGATCACCACTGGTCACTGAGGCTCAGCTGATGGCCTGGGTCAGCGGCATTGTTCCGAAAATTCTTGCTGCTCGGGATGTACCGACAATACTCATGGCGATCCTAACATCGCTGATCGCCCTGATCGTCCCCTCATCTAACCATGGCTAGACAGTTCCGGTTCGTCGCGTTGAATGCAGATGGCATTCCGGCGCGTCGGGCCGAACTGGCAGCTTTCCTTGTCGAGTACGACGCAGATGTCGTACTCCTCTCCGAAACTCATCTTGCCCCTAACCGGCGATTTTCCCTGCCAGCCTATGCTTGCTACAGGAAAGACAGGAATGGTCCCGATCGCCACCGAGCATCTGGCGGAGTGGCGATCTTAGTCCACAGGCGACACTCTCATAGAGAACTCCCTGCCCCTGAAACTACCCTCATCGAAGCATGTGCTGTGGCGCTGGATGTAGCCGGCCTGGAGGTGCGCTTTGTTTCTGCGTACCTCCCGCCCGGCCATCGAGCTCCACCGCATGAGGAGTGGGACGCCCTCCTGGACAGCGATCTCCCAACCATCGTAGCCGGAGACCTTAATGCCAAGCATCCCTCTTGGAACAGCAGAACGTCAAACCCCTACGGCAATTCTCTCCGTAGGGCTGTCGAAGATGATCCCAGCGTCCTCATCATCGGCCCGTCCGAACCGACACACTTTCCCACTGCGGGTTATCCGCCGGATGTCCTTGATATCGTAATTGTCAAGGCCATCCCCTTTCATCTACAAGTCAGCGCGGTGTCGGACCTATCGTCCGATCACGACCCCCTACTTGTAACTGTCTTGCTGCCGTCGGTCTCACCCCGACTTCCCGATCATCCTGTTAGGAGAGTCAATTGGCGATCCTACCACGATGATCTGGCCAGGCAGTTGCCATCTGTCCCTCCGGACCCACTCGTCTCTTGTGACGACGTGGATCTCCGGGTACATCAGCTCCAGGACCTTGTCCAGTCTGCAATGGATAAAAACACCTATACTGTTCCGGTGAGTAATAAACGCTCCGACCTTCCTGCGGAAGTTCTCCAAGCCATCCGATTACGGCGCCAGCTCCGCCGCAGATGGCACCATACCCGTGACCCTGCCGCTAGACGGCGCTTTCGAGCCCAGTCGGAACACGTCTCGCAGCTTCTGCTTGACGCAAACGCGAATCGATGGGACTCCTATTTGGAGTCCTTGGAAGTCGACCACGCCTCTGTATGGAGAGCCGCTGGTAGACTAAAAGGCGAAAAGAGGACTCGCCATCCCTTGAATACCCCGGACGGCACTGTATCCTCTGCAGAAGGCAAGGCGGAGGTCTTCGCCGACTGCATTGAGGACCAGTTCACCGTCCATAGAGGCATCTCTGACCCGGCTCATGTGCCCGTCGTCAGGGGTTTCCTATCTGGATACTTTTCTGCTCCCCCCATTGATCCTCCTATTTCGGTGGACGAGGATGACCTTGCGTCTGTCCTAAGCCGACTGAAGAAGAGAAAGGCCCCTGGCCCCGATCGCATCGGCGCCGCTGCGTTGCAGAATCTCCCGCCTTCGGCAGTTGACGTTCTTCTTGAGCTGTTCAACTCCTGTCTCCGGCTGAGTTACTTCCCTCGCCTGTGGAAAACTGCCAACGTCATCATGATCCAGAAATCTAAAAAGCCGCCCACGCTACCTGGAAGCTACCGCCCAATATCACTATTGCCAGTAATCTCGAAGGTATTCGAGCGTCTTCTCCTGGCCCGTATTAGGCCCCTGGTGGATGGTTTCATCCGCGAGGAGCAGTTTGGGTTTAGGCCGAGGCACTCGACTACTCTTCAGCTAGTACGGGTTGTCACCTATCTAGCCGACGCTGCCAACCATCATCAGGCAACAGGCGCTGTCCTGTTGGATGTGAGCAAAGCCTTCGATAAAGTCTGGCACGAAGGCCTGCTCTACAAACTGGCGCATTCGCCAATCCCGACATCTATCGTCCACTTGCTCCGATCCTATCTGACGGATCGCACCTTCAGGATCAGCGTAGATGGGGCGTTCTCTCGGGTTCGCCCTGTCTCCGCCGGCGTCCCACAAGGATCTGTCCTCGGCCCCGTTCTGTATGTACTGTACACGAACGATCTGCCTGTTTATCCCGGGGTCACGTTATCTCTATTTGCCGACGACGCGATGTTTCATTTTAGCTCGCTTTCGCCTTGGCGGACGAGCGTAATGTTACAACGCCAGTTGGATATGCTTCCGGACTGGCTAAGGAAATGGCGGGTAGCGATCAATACGGAGAAATCCGAGGCGATCTGCTTTACGCATAAGTCCATTTCCCGATGCCAATCCCTCTCCTTAGAGGGGAGACCCATCAACTGGACCGAGACGGTGAAGTACCTAGGTGTTCGGCTTGATCGGCACTTAAACTTCAACGCCCACGTGACCTCAACCCTCAACTTGGCTCGTGGCGTCAGAGCCAAACTATCACCTATGCTTTCGCGGAACAGCTGCCTGGCTGTCCGTACCAAACTTACATTGTATCTACTGTTCCTCCGAACAGTACTCACTTATGCGGCACCCGCCTGGTGGCCTCTCCTGTCGGCCACCAACAGGCATAGGCTGACTACATTTCAGAACTGGACCCTACGCTCCCTCACGGGGTCCCCGTGGTATGTGCGAAATACCGCCATACATCGGGGTCTCCGTGTTCCCACCTTAGAGGTCTTCGTCTGGTCCCTGGCAACGAATTTGTTCGCCAAGGCAGGCGAGTCCTCTTACCCGCACCTCCGAAGGCTTAACAGCATGGAGATGCTTCGCCGCGTCAGGCGCCCTAGGGCGCTGCTAGACGACCCCCCCTAAGTTCATCACATGAACCCCCAGAAACGAATCCCCCCAACCTTCTGGAAATCTGAACCGATCACCATCAATCACCACCTGCGCCTGCCGAAACTGTAGTCAATCATGCTGCGGCGGATTGAATGGATAGATTTATTGCCAGCATTGGCTTTGCCGATTCGGCAGGGCCTCGATCCGGGACATGGGATCTCGCGAGGTTGTGCAAATGCCTCCCTGCGAAAGCCGACTGCCCCGGTGACAAGTTCCGCCGACTCGGCCGCTGCCTTCGGGAGGACGAGCCTCTTGTATTCGCCGGCGCGTTTCTGAGTTTCCGTGGGCTATGTCCTGGCGACCAATGAGACGTGACCAGGCGTTGCGATTGGCTGAAGCCTTGATCACGATTAAGTTCCCCGCCAGCACCTGCTTTGTTGATTTGGTAAGGTAATGACCTGAGACATGAGCTCCCGCGAGGTTGTGCAAGTGCCTTCCTTGCGAAAGCTGGCTGACTCGGCGATATTACCCACCATTTCGGCCGACGCCCTAGGGCGCTCGAGCTTCTTGTCCTCGCCAGTGTGTCACCCCGTTCCCAAAGGTTAGCCTGAGGGGACCATGGTGTCGCGCCTTGGCCGGACAATTGGCTGAAGCAAAGCACTAGCTTGCCACCGTGGTGGCCATGTTAATTTATCATGGACCCGCGGACTGCACCTTAACATCCTTGAGCAGAGCAAACGACCGCGCTGAACTGTTGGCACCTGGCGTTCATCAGGCTTAGGCCTGGACAACGCACACAAATTAGGGCGCAAGACGCCCGTGCATCCATCCATCCATCCATCCAAACCAAAAATTCCTCCGACTGTCATTCCCGACAATCGCAATTATAGGGAAATTCTCCGTTCCCTGCAGAATCTGCTTCCTTCGGCCAAACTCGAAGCCAGGTGCCACGGCGCGTCGCTTCGAATTGCGGCCACTACAGTCCCGGACTTCCGATCGGTAGAACAGTTTCTCACCGATCGGAAGATCTCCTTCCATACTTTCGCGCTTCCTTCTGATCGCGAAATTAAAGTAGTTCTTTCTGGACTTCCTTCCTGGACCGCCCCCGATACCATCAGGCAGGAGCTTATCGCTTTAGGCTATTCGGCGACGGCGGTAAGTGTACTGCATGCTGGAAAGGGGGAAGATCGCCGTCCCGTGAATAGTTTTCTCGTGAAACTACTCAAAGGAGGCCAATTCGAGGCGGTCTCTGGCCTCCAAAATTTCCTGCACCTTCGGGTGCAAGTTCGTACCTTCGGCCCGCGGCCAGGCCCCTCGCAGTGTTTTAACTGCCAGAGGTTTGGCCACTCCAGCTTGTTCTGCAACCACCCTCCGTGTTGCGTGCGGTGTACTGAGCCTCATCGTGGGTGTGATAAGCCCAAGACGGGGTTCATGGCCATTTGCTGCAACTGCGGCGGGGACCATCCGGCTAGTTATAGAGGATGCAAAGAATTTATATCAGCCATGAAGCTGCAGCGGACTCCTGCTCGCCCTGGCGCGCAGGCAGGCCGTGTTGCAGGTCCCCTCCCTAACCGCAGAGAGGCCTTCTCACCTCTCTACGGAGCACCATCTCAGGCCCCGGCAGCAGTTCCGGCTACTCCCAGGGCCCCAGTTCCGCCTGCAGTCGTCGTTTCGGCGCCGCCTGCAGTCCCCTCTGTCCCGGCGCCTGCCGGGGCACCCTGTCCTTCATACGCGGCTGTGGCTGCTACATCTGTCCTGCCTTCCGCTCCTCGGAGCTCCAAACCTAAGCGCACTCGTCGCCGTCAGCCTGGGTGGGGGGGTTCCAACTTGATGCATTATAGTGTATATTAAAAATATATGATCAGGGTTACCAACCTTCGCATGAGTTCAAATTTGTTGTGTGTTATAATGTATATTAAATCTATATGATCAGGTTTACCAACCTATACATGGGTTCAAACTTGATATGTGTATTATAGTGTATATTAAAATATATGATCAGGGTTACCAATCTTGCATTATTGTGTATAGAACAGATCTGCCAACATATTTCTGTGGTGGGAAATTCAAACTATATGAGCAGACGCATTATAGTGTATAGTAAATTATATGACTGTTGACGACTACGATATCAAGTTATCAACTCTCTCTCCCCCTTCCTCTCTCTCTTTGTCTCTAGACGCAGTTATCGATCACGATATAAACTCTCTCTCTATGTGTTTATGTAACGCCTCTCTCTCTCTCTCTCTCTCTCTCTCTCTCGCTCTCTCTCTCTCACACATTTCTGATTACTATACACGGAATTACATATTGTTATCTGCTCGTACGCAAGGGGTATATCCTTGCAGGTAAGTGATATTTAAAAAAATTATTTACAACGTCCGAATAAAAATCATATTTTCAAGATAAAGTGTTGTGTCAAGAAATAAAATCATACTACGATCACATACACACACACACACACATGACATATGTTTATGCGTCGTA
The DNA here is from genome assembly GCA_034769895.1 of Magicicada septendecula. Classification (NCBI taxonomy): domain Eukaryota; kingdom Metazoa; phylum Arthropoda; class Insecta; order Hemiptera; family Cicadidae; genus Magicicada; species Magicicada septendecula. The sequence continues at coordinate 173,543,841 of CM068372.1, forward strand.
TACATGTAACAGAAATAATGTATTGCTGTCTCTATGTGTTTATGTAACGTCTCTGTCTCACATCTCTAGACCAGTTATCGATCACGATATTATTCCTCAAAAAATCTGTTGTACAACATCTCTCGCTCTCTCTCTCTCTCTCTCTCTCTCTCTCTCTCTCTCTCTCTCTCTCTCTCTCTCTCCCTCGCTCACAGACGTCGGAAGAAATTCCTAGTTTATAATGTAATTACCTGTGCGTGTGCTGTTACAGATGACAAATCCATACGTTAACGGCTTCACAATAAATGTTAGCCTATTGTGTGTGTGCTATGTAAATTGTTTGTACATTAATGAATAATAATATAATCATACTAGTTTAATGTATTGCTGTAGACGTCAGCAGAAATTCCCACATTCTTGTGTTTATGTAACGTCTCTAGACGCAGTTATCGATCACGATATTATTCCTCAAAAAATCTGTTGTGACTGGTTGGGCGAAACATATGACTGAATTAATAAATTGCCTCTCTGCATAGCAGTTGTATAAGGCTTTCAACGTGTTTTTGTCATTTCAACCAATTTTTGTACCGAGATCTAATATGGAAAGATTAACTACGTGCGCGCACACACACACACACAACGATACAGAATTAGATATAGTTATTCTTCACTAACTTAAGCCAAGGGGTCATTGACCGTGATGTGACACGACTTTAACTGGTTTTAGAAAGTTATATTCAACGCTGTAATTAGCGATACTAAATGTCATTAAGCGTCAGTAAGTCGTGAAAAAAAAACTCCTCTGAAATAAGGTATTTTCAAAAGTTTTGTGTACACATACAAATCCTTGTCGGACAATGTACGCACTGGTATGCAAATTAGTTTTTTTGTCTGTACGGACACAGGTATAGACCCGATGCTATTTTATTGTTACGTTTATGTCTGGAGGTCGTTTTGCGTTTGGTGTTGTTGACTGGTAGGGCGAAACATATGACTGAATTAATAAATTGTCTCTCTGCATAGCAGTTGTAAAAGGCTTTCAACGTGTTTTTGTCATTTCAACCAATTTTTGTACCGAGATCTAATATGAAAAGATTAACTACGTGCGCGCACACACACACACAACGATACAGAATTAGATATAGTTATTTGTGCCAATTGAATAAAATCGGCGCTAATACGCTAAAGAAAAATAGGTTTCTGTATTTAGCGGTGGGCGTTCTGCCGTACTGTGTTTAACGGTTAGCACAAAATCTACACGAGGTAACGAAGCGGCGCTTGATTGGTGCTGCTCCCTGGCGGACGCCTCGGAGCGCGAGTTGAAAAATGCGAGAATAAACGGTTCCGTTCTGTTCTGATTACGCTGCTCCAACTGATCACCTCGCCTCGTCCTCCGACAGAGAAGTTTTTTTTATTGTTCCATCTTCCACCTATGGCAGGCTAAATTAAAACAGATCTGCGGGTCCTTCGCTTCAGGTCGAGGACCAGCCCCAAATCATGACCTGAACAACTGAACATCCAAGGCTCTCAGCTTCATCTGCCGGAGGAGAACAGCGAGGAACACGCCACACCAACACAATAATGCTTTAGACCAGGACTTCAAACTCCACACCAGGGAATAAATCAGGTGACACCAACACAATATTACTTTTTCACACAAGGGAATGTAACCTACTAGAACTCGTGGGCATATAGCGACACACCCTAAAATGACTTTAAGCTTTACACATTTTAATTGGGTCCCCGGTTAACGGGACAGAATAGTGCGCGGACTTGGGGGAGAATCTTTTGTACATTTTGTAATACTATTTATATTAAGTGTGAGCCCAGAGGTTGGCATGTATCCGTGGCTGATTACCATTCAGGCGTGTAAATTTCTTTCTAGTTTTCAGTAAAAGGGTTACCTTAGTGCTAGTAATTCTATCATTCATCATGTAATTTCACAGATTAAATTTAGTTTTCAATTGATTAATTAATTTCACATATTTATATTCAGTTTGGGTCCTATAATGGATAGGAGTTTCTTTTGTTAGCTTCAGTCGGGTCCCCAGTTTAATCCTGTATAGGCGGATTTTCGTGCAGTCTTGAACATGCTCCTGGGACAGGTTTAGTTAGGCACGATCTTGCCTAGGAACATGTCGGCCTTTGGGCCAAATAAATTCTTAAAGGTTATAAAGCATCATGGTACATTACTGTTATTAATATTTCACAAAAAAATTTATTACGCTTAAATTCTTTTTAATTTATTATGGTCACTTGTGTTTTGACTGAATTATGATTATATTTCCTCCAAGTCTAAGTGCTCAGTGTAGGAGCACTTTATAGTAGTATCAGGCATTATGCCAACCCCTGAATTTTAGTATGCCCTGGGGGCACTGGTGTTACGCACACACATATATATATATATATATATATATATATATATATATATATATATATATATGTTGCGACAGTACAAATAAGTGATGTACTGAGCATGAAATATAAAAATTTAATTTACTTAATAAACTGTAAATAATTAATAATATATTAGAAATAAGCATGTTATGGATTGCAAGCTTGACTCAGACAAAAATATGAACAGGTGTTTGGACCTGAATCAACGTGCACACACACACAAATGTAACTGAAAGTGTGTACACCAGTATTTTGCTAGTGTGTGTGAACGCAGGTCTCTGCAGGCAAGTTTGCCACCCCAGTATGAATAATTGCACAATGACTGTTTTTCCGTAATTATTCATAAACTAGAATTAAGAATTAAAATCCAAAAGCACCATAAAATGTAAATAAATTTAATAAATACTGTGTGCGAAAACCACGCGAAAGTGACACGCCGTACAAGTGCAACAGTGAAATAACTGTGTACAAATCAAAAGGGTTAAGTTGCAATGTCCAAAATTACAATGAACATGTGTTGTAAAATTAGTTATAAGATAAGTATAAAAAAATACTTACAGGACTCTGCAATTCGCAGAAATATAAAAAATAGTGAATTTGACAAAGAGTGGGGGAACTGACGCCAAAGACAGTTTCTAACATGTCGATTTTGTATCACTGAAGGGTGTCGACCAAGACATGGGTATAAATAGGACACGCAAGCTTCAGTGGTTCTCTTTCTTGAATCATCCACGATGCAGCGGGAGCTTATGCCCGTCAGCACGGCATATTTATTAATATTTTTATAAACAGTTTAAATTGCCAATTATGTACAAATACGTATCCAAGCTATAAGACAAACATTGTAATTAATAACAGCACTACTGAAGAAGTTCCATAGCGATACGACGCTGGACAAGAGAAGAAGTTCCATAGCGATACGACGCTGCACAAGAGAAGAAGTTCTATAGCAATACGACGCTAGACAAGAGAAGCAGTTCCATAGCGATACGACGCTGGACAAGAGGAGAGGACGAGAGAGTGAGAGACAGCCGACGCTGGACAAGAGGAGAAGAGAGACAGCCGACGCTGGAGGCGAGACGAAGACGAACACCGATGGAACAAAAAAATGATCGAGTATGATTGACGACAATAAGGTGATAGACAACTTATTCATATCTTAATCATACACAGTATACAAAGACAGTTAAAGACATTAATATTTTATTTAAAAATAAGAGTAATATTTCTTGTATAGTAGAGTTAAAAAATCATAGATGTTTTAGAAATACGAGTAACGTAACAAGAGCTCAAATTAATATGATATAAAATGATTACAAAGAATATAAATAAAAACAATTAGTATTTGAGAAAACAGTACTGAGAAGTAATAACTATTAATCTTTTGAGTACGTACCATATATAGAAAAAAGATTTAAAAATTGATTTTGAAACATATTAATAGACTGAGTAGTCTAAAAATGAGATTTTTCTTTTATATACTATTTAGTAGCATAGAATGTTTAGTTAGTAAGGATGTATATATCTTAAGCCTTATGGCATTATAACAAATAATAACTAATGTTTTTTAAATCGAAGTCAGTACCATGTGCACATATTTTTTTTATAGTATCAAATAAATTTTAGTTACTGTTTCAAGTTCCGTAGAGTTCTTATTGCAGATACACCTGACCCCCTATTTATGTATATGTAACGTTGTTTAAATTTGGTGCTCCAAGATCGAGGGACTCCACAAATTTAAATTAAATTAAATTTGCCAAATTGTCACGTTATATAAATTTGTCGCCCTGGACGTGAGGCATGAGATGCCTAAATTTACGTACAAAAATTTGTACACATAACATATAATATTATGCAACTTTTGCAAGGTTGTAATGCTGCAATATATATATATATATATATAGATTATTATGTATTAAGATCTTTAAAAAAAAAAGTCAACAAAATACTTAAAGAGGGGTTACATTTGGTACCAGAGCATGGTTGAGATTAGGGTCAACCCTTGGGTCCTTTGGGTGTGACGGGGCTTGCAAACTCAGGAAACATTTTGGGGTTCGAATCGGACTTGGAATAATTACTAGAAGTCCCTATATCTATAAATACATATGTCTAGTTATGTTTAAGGTTTTGTTAATTATATGTGTGTATCATTGGCCGCCTGTTGGTATTGTTGAACTGGAGGTCGCCACGGGGTGTGAAATTTTAGGGGGGAAAAATTCCTTGGAAACTCGAAATATCGCAGATCTGGGCCGGGGTGGAGAAACGGTTTTCGCGTATTACCTTGCCAATAATAGGGAAGGCGTTTTTAGTTATGCGGTATGGCCCGATCGGCAGTCGGTCTCCTCCGAGATACGGGAGCCGAAGTTATTGCAAATATTATATGAGAATTTGTTGTTGTTCCTTGGTCGGTAATTTTGTCATGTCGTGTATTAGTGTGTGTGTTGCGTTCCTTCGTGTGTAGTGTTGTTGAGAGCTGGTTCAGGTAAGTGGGCTGGGTCCTCGCACCGGTAGGGGGACCCGCAGTCTGCTTGAAGGAAGGACAGTACTCAAGTATTCCTGTGTTCTTTATTGTCAATTTTTGTAGGGTGTTGTGTTTTCGTGTGCCGACCGCGAAGCTCGAGGATGAGCGTCCTAAATCCAGAGTTGTTTCTGCGTGACGAAATCGAGTTCGAGTTACGAGCCCGGGGGAGAGACCCGAAAGGGACGGTAATTGTATTGCGACGGCAGCTCAGAGAAGCGCTGTCCGCGGGCGAAGCGCTCTCGACAGTCGCCATCGCTGACAAAGAGAGTGAATTCGAAAAATGCAACGAGAAGTGGGAGGAGCTGCAGGAATTAGCTCGGTGTGTAGACAATTTGGAGGAGGGACCGGGGTGCTCCATCGGCGTCCGGCGAATCCGGCAACGCCTGCAGCATGTAAAACACAGGCTGCAGAATCTTGACCAACAATGGGGCGATCTTGAGCCGTCCCATGATGTAAAAGGTCTGATCCAACAGATCACCTCGACCCTGCAGGGGTCTCAACCGGGTAGACCACCTACGCCGGCTCCAGTTGCTGAGTCCGAGGTCTCGGCTGTAGCGTCATCTTATAGAGCAATCGAGCCTGCCGCAAGTACCCCGGTTTTCTCCGGTTTGGTGGCGGCATCATATCACAAGCTGCCCAACCCACTGTCTCAAATCATCCAGCAAATACCGGTCGTGGATGGGCTGGATGTGGACAAATTATTGCCATTTTTTAAAATAACTTTTCAATTGGTCGATTTCCCGGGTATGTCAGATCGTACCGTCCTCGAGCTCGTTTATCCTTATTGTCGCGGCTCCATGGCTGAGAGGGTGGCGGAGGTAATGAGGCGTAGAGGTGGAGTGGCGGAGTTCCACCAGGAGGTGTTGGAGGCGTTCGTGCCCGGGAGAATAATGCAGCAATTACGTCACCGACACTTTTGTCGCGTGCAGGCGAGGGGCGAGAGTCTTGCCCAATTCGTGCAAAGTATTCGAGAGGTAGCGCGCATACTGGGACTGGGCATGTCGGAGGAAGAGGTTGTCCAGAATATTCTTGACGGCGTCTCCTCAGAAGACAGATTGTGACTCGTATTTGCTGAGCGGCCGCGTTGGTTTGCGGACTTGGACCGGCTGTGTGTGATGTCCAAGGCCATTCAGATGAGCGACGAGGAGAGGGGAGACAAAAGAGGGGAACTACCCAGACCTCAGAGAGCGGAAGGACGCAGTGAACCTTCCCCCCACCCCCGACAGGCCCAGTCAGTTCGAAATCGCGAGAAATGGGGGACATCATCTGTTACAATTGTAATCGCCCGGGGCACGTGGCTCGATCATGCACCCAAGGGCGCACGCGTCCAGCACCTCCATCGTCAAGACCCATCCCAAAAAACTAAGTAGGCAGGGGAAGATATGTCGGAGAATGTCTTCCCCTCGCACTAAATCTTTACAAGTTCCAACTACCTCCAGGCAATTGCTAGGATCCAACTCTTTCGACATCAAGGCCCGGTCCACTACCTCTCAACACCTTTCAGTATGCCCCTTTCTGTCGCTCGAGGTAAAAGGGGGTCAGCTCAGAGCATTAGTTGACTCCGGTTCAGCCCGATCCATCATCTCATCTCGGGTATGCGCGGACCTTGAGAAACAGGGCTTGATCAAGGGGTCGAACCTGTCGTCTGTGGTATGCTGGACTGCATCTCGAGAAATCTTGCCCATCTCCCAGGTGATTACCTTTAAATTTAAAATCGATGGGTTTTCTTGGGTGTGGCCTCTTCTGGTTTCTCCTGCTCTGGGAGTGGATTGTATCATTGGTGCCGATTTCATCGCGAAAAGTGGTCTCGTGCTGGACATCCAAGCGCACCAATGCTATTTCAAGTTTAATCGGGGAGCTCTTATTCCGTTCCTAGGGTACCAGGGAGCTAAGCCAGGTATCCAAGAGGTGGATTGTCCCGATTCTGCACGAGATCATCTCACTCCATCACAGCAGAGGGCCTTAGACCAATTATGTGAGAAATTTCCCGAGGTGTTAACTCCTACATTGGGACTCACACACCTGCTGGAGTATAAGATCCGTCTTACAGACTCTAAGATAGTAAGGTCGCACCCTTACAAATTCGCACCTCCGAAGATGACAATTCTGCGAGAGAGGGTTCAAGAGTTGGTGATTGAACTTTCTCATTCTAGCTATGCCAGTCCAGCGTTTTTGGTACCTAAGCCTGGGGTAAACACCGTATGGTCATCGACTATCGGAAGTTGAACGCAAATATCGAGGTGGATTCTGTTCCCCTCCCAGACTTACATTCGGACTTTGATTGGTTCAGTGGGGCCAGCTATTTCACCATAATCGATCTCAATGCGGCTTATCACCAGATTCCTTTGGCCAAACAGAGTAGACCGTACACGGCCTTTTGTGTACCCTGGAATTTGTACCAATACACAAGGGTTCCCATGGGTTTGGCTGTGGGGGCCCAGACACTCACTCGTCTTCTCGATACCGTTTTTCACGACGTGAAATTCAGGTTCGTCTTTAATTATTTAGATGATTTGTTGGTGTACAGTGAGACATTCGAAGATCATCTGGGTCATCTCCGAGAAGTGATGTGTCGGTTGAGAAGATCTGGCCTCACTGTCAATCCCGAGAAGGTTCGTTTCGCCCAGGAGAGTATTTCTTTCTTGGGCCATTTGGTTTCACACCGGGGCGTTACGGTCGACCCCGAGAGGACACAGGGCATCCGTGATTTCCCCCCTCCTAGGGATGCGAAGGGAATAGCGAGATTCATAGGTATGGTCAATTTTTATCGACGATTCATACCTAATATCGCTGAGATTTCCGCACCCTTGAACGAGCTGAGGAAGAAAGGCGCTAAATTTACATGGGGTGAGAGTCAACAGAAGGCTTTTCACACCTTGAAGGAGACCATCATCTCCCCACCGGTGTTACGGATGCCCGACTTTTCGAAATCCTTTATCCTACAGACGGACGCGAGTTCGGTTGCGCTCGGGGCAGTTCTGTCCCAAGTTGTTGATGACGCTAGGCAGCCTGTGGTTTTTATTTCCCGGACATTGATCCAGCAAGAACGAAAATCATCCGTCTATGAGCTAGAGTGTTTAGCTGTTGTGTACGCTCTAGACAAGTTCAGGCGTTTCCTGGAACATGCTGAGTTCCTGCTCGAGACCGACAATCAGGCTCTCTCTTGGCTTCTGGCTCATCCCCGGCAACTAGGTAAAATTGGTAGATGGGTGGTGAAGATCTCATCCTTTAAGTTCAAAGTGCAACACATTAGGGGATCTCAAAATGTAGTTGCAGACGCCTTGTCCCGCATGTTTTCCCAGCCCAGCCCAATCTGAGCAACCCTGTTCCGTTCTGCTAGACTTTCCATTAGCCTTCACTGATGTGTTACCCCATCAGCTGAACGACGAAGAGCTGGGTCCAATCATCCAAAATATAACGGAGGGTAACGTACAGGCCCCTTACTTCTTGTCCAAGGGAGTCCTATGTTGTAGAGAAAGAAAAGGACGTGCCCCTAAGATCGTGCTGCCTAGCAAGTTAGTGCCCATGGTCTTCAGTTATTACCACAATTCACCAGTAGGAGGCCACAAGGGAATTTCTAAGACCATTTCCAGCATTAGGAGCCATTTTATCTGGAAGGGCATGGATAGGGACATCGCGACCAGGGTTAAGAGCTGTCATCTATGTGGCTTGAGCAAGCCTGCCCAGAACACCAAGTTAGGGTTGTTGTCATCTGATGTGGCGAGCAGACCGATGGAGAAGTTGTTCATCGACTACGTGGGGCCATTCCCCCGTAGCAAGTCAGGTAATGCTTACCTGCTTGTTTGTGTGGATGCTTTTTCAAAGTTTGCCTGGCTATTGTCCTTACGGCAGACAACGGCTCGTTTAACCATATACGCGCTCCAAAACAATATATTTCAGCATTTCGGTCTTCCGACCATCATTGTCTCGGACAATGGCCCGCAGTTCATTTCGGGTGAATTCCGGCGGATGTGTTTCGCCAGTGGGATCAAACACGTAACCACTTCACCTTATTACCCACAGCCGTCCCATGCGGAGAGATTCAATCGGAATCTCCGGTCCGCCCTGATTGCTTATCACGCTGAGCAACAGACCACCTGGGATCAGAATCTGAAGTGGTTACAGTTAGCTTTTAATACGGCCCGACATGACAGTCATCAGGCCGTGTCCTTTGAAATCCTGTTTGGATTCTCGCCCGCACTCCCGTTGACCAATCTGTGGAACATCGAAGATCTTCTGCCACGGGAGCCAGATAATAGAACTGCAAAGAGGTGGAAGGAAGCACGGAAGAAGTTGCTGCGAGCGCACGAGCGGGTCCGTCGACGATATAATCAGGGGCGAATTCCTAACCCCTTCCAGATTGGGGACTGGATCTATTGCCAGAGCCACCCACTCAGCTCAGCCGCGGACAAACGTGCCGCAAAGTTATGTTACAGCTGGTCGGGGCCATATCGCATCCTGGGGTTCACGTCACCGGTGACGGCCCGGCTGGACGTACCGGGGGGCGATTCTAATGAAATTGTTACACATGTTTCAAAATTGAAGCTCTGTCGGAGGGAGTAAGCTGACTAATAGAAGTGGGGGGTAAGATTTGATGGTTTCCATGTGCGTAGGGATGGTGATCCTTCGGTGGTGTGTGCTCCGGGGAAAAGGTAAGAACCTGGTATGGTAGCGGGTAGATGTTCCCCACAATCCGGGTGGTGTACGTCTACTTCTGGGCTGCGCCCCTGCCTACACGAGCCTTGGATTTCTCCACTCCTCCTTATTTTCGGAGGGAACCCTGTCCTCACCCTTGACCTTTAAGGATCCTTACCCTTTTTATCCTCCCGATTTCCTACCTTCCCCCTAAAAAAAAAAAAAAAAAAAAATTAGGAAAGGAAAAGGATGAGAAAAAAATCAAAAATAGGGGTCAGTAGAGCAAGTCGTACCGCTCCAACGAGGCCAGGTAGGGACCTCGTTGGCGTTGTACGACTTGGACAATGCCCTTGGAGCACACATGTATTAGGTTATAGGAAGGGATATACACATTGGGTAAACAAATTATGGTGTCATGGAAACCACCTCCCCCGTTCTCTCCCTGGTCCTGTGGGATGTAAGAGGGATTCACGGGATAAAGTGTTATTGGATTTTGGGGGGTTAGTCCCCGTGTAATTATAGGGCACGGGTCCCTTTTGAGGTAGCCTCGGAGTTCCCGCATAAGTGGTCAAGCCTCAGGAGGTCAGAACTCAGGGTGCACCTGAACACTCTTTCTTCTTTTCTTCTTCTGTCTTTCTTGCTGCATGCTGGCCCTGATCAGGTCAGTGTGTAGTGCCAACACACTCGCATTCTACACGTCTTCTTTCTGTGCTTTTCGACTTCCTTCTGAGCCACTGCTCTCCTGAGAACAAAGGCAACTGGGAAAACCGAGGAACACCTGCGTTTTAGTAGAAAACATTGGGGTACATTGCAGGGTACTCCTCTGTCTAAGTGTGGGGCAACTGTGTTGCCCTTTTGGGGTGGGGGTGTGCCGATTGAATAAAATCGGCGCTAATACGCTAAAGAAAAATAGGTTTCTGTATTTAGCGGTGGGCGTTCTGCCGTACTGTGTTTAACGGTTAGCACAAAATCTACACGAGGTAACGAAGCGGCGCTTGATTGGTGCTGCTCCCTGGCGGACGCCTCGGAGCGCGAGTTGAAAAATGCGAGAATAAACGGTTCCGTTCTGTTCTGATTACGCTGCTCCAAATGATCACCTCGCCTCGTCCTCCGACAGAGAAGTTTTTTTTATTGTTCCATCTTCCACCTATGGCAGGCGAAATTAAAACAGATCTGCGGGTCCCTCGCTTCACGTCGAGGACCAGCCCCAAATCATGACCTGAACAACTGAACATCCAAGGCTCTCAGCTTCATCTGCCGGAGGAGAACAGCGAGGAACACGCCACACCAACACAATAATGCTTTAGACCAGGACTTCAAACTCCACACCAGGGAATAAATCAGGTGACACCAACCCAATATTACTTTTTCACACAAGGGAATGTAACCTACTAGAACTCGTGGGCATATAGCGACACACCCTAAAATGACTTTAAGCTTTACACATTTTAATTGGGTCCCCGGTTAACGGGACAGAATAGTGCGCGCACTTGGGGGGGGGGAATCTTTTGTACATTTTGTAATACTATTTATATTAAGTGTGAGCCCAGAGGTTGGCATGTATCCGTGGCTGGTTACCATACAGGCATGTAAATTTCTTTCTAGTTTTCAGTAAAAGGGTTACCTTAGTGCTAGTAATTCTATCATTCATCATATAATTTCACAGATTAAATTTAGTTTTCAATTGATTCACTAATTTCACATATTTATATTCAGTTTGGGTCCTATAATGGATAGGAGTTTCTTTTGTTAGTTTCAGTCGGGTCCCCAGTTTAATCCTGTATAGGCGGATTTTCGTGCAGTCTTGAACATGCTCCTGGGACAGGTTTAGTTAGGCACGATCTTGCCTAGGAACATGTCGGCCTTTGGGCCAAATAAATTCTTAAAGGTTAAAAAGCATCATGGTACATTACTGTTATTAATATTTCACAAAAAAATTTATCACGCTTAAATTCTTTTTAATTTATTATGGTCACTTGTGTTTTGACTGAATTATGATTATATTTCCTCCAAGTCTAAGTGCTCAGTGTAGGAGCACTTTATAGTAGTATCAGGCATTATGCCAACCCCTGAATTTTAGTATGCCCTGGGGGCACTGGTGTTACACATATATATATATAGATTATTATGTATTAAGATCTTTCAATAGGTGTTGCGTTCAAGAATATTTATGAATTGTGAATTATGTACCTTCTGGGGTGAAAGAGGTGTGGCAAGATATTAATGTTGAAAGTTGTAATTGTCCTGTGATGTGGAACGTGTGTATGTGTTGTAGTTGTAGACATATATATTTATATGTCCATTTATATTTATTGTATATTCATGTATTATTTCTGGGGGTTAGGTATAGGGCTAAGTGGGGAAAAGTAACCCCAATTGTAAAATAAAATCCTGATATTAATTTCATTTAAATTTTATAATTATTTTTAAAGCAAAAAGGTAACCAAAAATATTTTAAGGAGAATGCGCTGATTTTGTTGGGAGATAGATATTTAAAGTTTTATTATAAAAAAAAAAGGAGAAGGATGTAATAAAAATTTATTGGTTGTTAATTTTGTGAGTTTTAATTGCAAGTCCCGTCTCACTGGATCCAGCGCATTTATGGCTTCTCTAGGTTTTGGCCTAGTTTTAATTATCTTGAGGCCCCTTTAAAAAAAAAAAAATTGTATAAGTCAACAAAATACTTAAAGAGGGGTTACATATTCTTCACTAACTTAAGCCAAGGGGTCATTGACCGTGATGTGACACGACTTTAACTGGTTTTAGAAAGTTATATTCAACGCTGTAATTAGCGATAAATGTCATTAAGCGTCAGTAAGTCGTGAAAAAAAACTCCTCTGAAAGAAGGTATTTTCAAAAGTTTTTGTGTACACATACAAATCCCTGTCGGACAATGTACGCACTGGTATGCAAATTAGTTTTTTTGTCTGTAAGGACACAGGTATAGACCCGATGCTATTTTATTGTTACGTTTATGTGTGGAGGTCGTTTTGCGTTTGGTGTTGTTACTTTTCAAGTATGTGTCATTTTCATAAAGTTAATGTACTTTCAAATAATTTCTAATCGAACCAAATATTATTATTCAACGAAACCTTGTAAATACTAATTAGAATCAATGATACATTTATCACGTACATGCAAATTCAATTATTAAAGTGTTAAGTACTGGGAGTTAAAACTACACACACACCCGCGCGCGCGCGCGCGCGCACAAACACATTAGCGAGCACGAAGTTCTTATATTTTGTGTTGATAGTATTGACTGGTTCATGAAACAAGTCTACCCACTTGTGAACACTTTGATAACCTGTTGATTGAACATAACACATTTGAATGTAAGTAACTATGCGGTCATTGACGTACACACACACACACACACACACACACACACACGTACAAACACATTAGCGAGCACGGAGTTCCCATATTTTGTGTCCACATTTGTTAAGACCACGATTCTGACCACCTGATATTACGTAAACGTGTTTGCTCTACCTAAATATCTTCACGCAATAAAGGCTACGTCTCAGTCATTACGAATAATGTTTATACAAAAGTTATATTTTAATATATGAAACAGGAATAATCATATATATTAGAGTTTGCTTAGTTTTTCATAAAGTATTATTTTAATAATTGATGGCTTACATTTTATTGTCATATAAAATTGTAGTAGTGATATTTACAAATACAAATGTATGATTTAAAGACAACTTCGTCACTAGCAATCTTTAATACACTCTTCTTCTTCATTTGGTACTTCATTAACCTGGTCCTTGGACTTTACTTTTCTGGGTGCTTCATAAACATAAGGATCACTACTGCCAATAACTTGTGGTACAATACTTCTATTCAATGGTAAAACCTAAGACAAAAAGCATTAAATAAAACATGCAAAATAAAAGTATTAAATATACTTATTCACAAAATAAGTATACTACAACTCAGGAAAGAGTGGTACGTAATTTTCACCCACCCAATCTTTCATAAATCTGCCATAATTTACTCCGCCAGCATGGTCGGTAATAAACTGGGTGTAAATATTCGATAAGTCTTTTTTAACTTGTGTCTCGCCTTGAGACTGGCAATCGGAGCGACGTTGTAATAGTTCTCTGTTGTGCTCCACTTGAGTCACTCGCCTTTCTACCCAATCCGCCATGTAACATTCAAAACTGTTCGCGGGAGACATTATACTCGACTAAAACAAAGACATTCACGATGTTTATCACTTAATATTGTGCCGTAAATATGGAATTTCGTTACGGCAACTTACAAATTTGATTAGTTCAAATTTCGGCAATTAGAATTATTTATATTATTTTGCCGTGTTGGACACACCCGCGCTATCTAGTAGGGATCCCCGCAACTTGAGTTTCACGATTCCGCTGTGAGGGGTCGGTGCTGATAGTGGCCAGATATACACGTGTTGAACGGTCTCTCTGACTTGTGCCTGCAAACGGGAGAGACGTTTTCTCGCTCGGCTTCTGAAGAAAGTTTAAGTTCTTTTTTTAAATACCGGGCGATTTATTTTTATTATGGCCGGCTGAGAAAAAAGGTGTGCCCTGAGGTGTCTGCTTCATCCGTTTCCCGAGTGTCAGACCAGGATAAAATGTGAGAATATAAAGGAACTTATTAGTGGCTAGTGTGCTGTGGCCAATCTAGACAGGTATGTTTCGAGAACAATGTTTCCCAGGTGCTGTGGAAGTGTGTTTTTTTGCAAAGGAAATTATTAACTTATTCCTATGTGTGCATGTGGCACTAATTGAGTTTCTCGTCAAGTGGGTTATCTTAACACAACAAAAAAAAACTTTTGCTTTAATTCTTGATGTTTTTTTTTACTTTTCTTCATATCTGGTATACCCAGGCTATTTAAAAATAAAAAAATAAACAAAAAAACTTAAAAAAACGAAATGTGTTAAGATACTACTGGGGATTTGGGATCTATTTAAACCTTGCAGTGGGAAGGATCTTCCCAGCGCTACTCGAGTGAAGAATGCCTGGTTCCTTTGTTTTCTCAGAGATAGTCTCTCAATATTTTTCTGTGTTCTCCATGTAACTATGTAACTGTTTGTGTGAAAATTGTTTAGTGAATGTAAGTCAAAGAAAATGATCAAATCATATGTATTGTGTGCACTCCTTGGCATAACAGGTTGTGAATGGTCCATCACATTGGGTCAGACTAGGTTATATCCCTACACGTGTTGGTATTTAGAAGTTATTTTAATTCTCTTTGAGTTTCAAATTAATGTTAAAATTTTTTTTTTGTATATTTATACCTTCATAAATCTAATGGAACTTAATAATGTGGGCTCAGTTTAAAACATGTTGAATTAATTAAATATTAATTAGTTGTTGAGTGATGAGCATATATAAATAGTGTCTTGGACCTGGTCATTGGTAAACCCACATGTGTATGTATAAAACATTTTACATTTTGAGGGACCTGGTTATTTAATATTTTTTTATATTAAATGTTAAATTATTATTTGTTAAATATATTGAATAATATTGTATTGTTTGGTATTGTTGAGTAATATTAAATATATCTAATATTAAAGTTTAGAAAGAAAAAAAAATTTGAGCCCACATGGTGAATTTCTTACTCAAGAACATGATTACCAGATTATATTTTAACATTATACCTTTACTAATTATATTGTCGTTGTTCTTAATTTTTGTTTATGGAGATGTTAGATGGTGCATGTCGTTGGTGTTAATTAATTAAAATAGTACAACCAGAGGTGTCCTGTAAAAAAAAAGAGAACCTCTCGATATTTTTTCTTATTTATTGATGTTAATAATATATCAAACAGTATTAAATTATTGTTATTAGACGTATTAAATTTTGAGAACCTCTGGATTTATTTCTTTTATTTATTAATGTTAATGATAATTTATTGCCAAAATATATTGAAATTATATTTTTATAAACGTTAAAATTAACCGGAGAGGTTTTGTTGCTTGATTATTGTTATTTCAAGTGAATACTTCTATATTCTGCGTACTATGAAGTACACGCCTTGTATACCAAATTGTAATGCTTTTGAAAAGGAATTATAACACCAATAAATTTGTTGTTGTTGTTGAGTTTGGAAATTGACGTCACCTCATTAATTCGATTGCCTAATGGTTCCCCAGCACGAGACCTTTCTTCCACTAGGAGGCCTCCTCCTGGTTTTGAACAAGTGAGCCGGTCATCCAGGTAAGCAGTACAAATTACTTACATATTTTTTTTTCCTAGAAAGTTAAATTCTGAAGTAGGGTTGATGTGTTGGGATGACAATAATGAGTGGCTCAATATATTATCATGACCACACAGTGCTGAGTGATTATAGTCCTACATAACATTCGAAATTTGAACGTTACAATCTATATAACGTTCTGTTTTTGTTTCAGATAATAATAGTTTGAATATAAAATGAAATGGAACGTTGTATTTTGTTATGAGAAATTGTATTTCTAAATTTTTTTACATTTGTAAATTATAGAATTGTTCTCTAAGTACAGCTGCAATCGTTCAGTTTCGGTAACATTTGAAAAAATTGATGGATTTGGTACTCGATATATTCTACTCTCCTAGTATTTTCATTGATACATTTCGGAAACTGAGTACAGAATAAATCTACAATCACCCAGTCGGAATCATTAAGTTTTACAAAAGATCTTATTGATCAGTTTGTTAGAGCCCAATTTGTTGTCAGAAAACAATTATGTGATCGAATAAACTTTATCAGAGAACAACGTCCTCCTAAAGATAAATTTACCAGAGCTCAAAACAGTACAAAGTCATACTTTTGGTAAACAAAATCTCGTCAATAACAAAAGTTGTTTGTATTTCAACAGCTACAAACAATAATTAATTTTCTTACACTAATAAACATTTTGTTGTAATTGTTTCAATTAAAGGAAACATGTATATTCCTCAAGAAAATCTGTTGTGGTTGGACGAAACATGTGGCTGAATTAATAAATTGTCTCTCTACATACACCATCACCACCATGTGCGGTGTCGCGTATACGGGTAAAATTAATTAACATGTGTCGAATGTTATAATTGTACAATATGAATACGTATAATAACAATGGTATGAGTAACTCATTACGTGTGAGTAATTATATTAATCTTTATGTAGCAAATACGCACACATTCACAAAATACAGCACTCAGGTGTAGGGCAATTAATCCCTTTTGTATTGAGCGTATTTAAGTAGGCCTACTCATGATGACAGTAAATTTTGTCTAAACGTCAACTTAAATGTCTGGTAAATAAACGAACCTGACAAAACCTTTAATCGCTTCTTTAGTCGTAGTCATTATTAAACTCCACATAACTACTTGTGTTACGCGATTGATGTTCGTGTTAAACGATTGATGACCCATTTAATAATACAGATTAACCTCGTATAATAATAATAATTAAAGTAACATGAGTATTAAATTATACTATACAATATTTATTTTCATCATCAGGACTGTGTATGAATACAAAGAAATATCAAACACAACAGATCAATTATTTGAGTGAACGTGTTTGTGTATGTGAGCGCGCGCGCGTGTGTATCATTGTATATGTGAATTAGTTGAAACAATACGAGGTAGAGGGAGAATGGGTGATTGTTGACATAGGCCTATACATAATTTTAAAATATTCTATAGTACTCTGTATATACATAGTTCTCGGAAAATAATAAGTTACAACAATATGATTATAAGTATTATCCATTTTCACTGTGATAGATAGGTGTACCATAAACTTGTGTTTGTAATATTATGTAAATTCTCTTATGTAAGTTTGTAAAGTTCTAAAGTTATTGTGTAATTTATAATTCTCTAAATTAATGACGGTGTTTTCAATACCAGTAGTCAGTGAAACATAATAAAAATAACTTTTAATAATTTACATAATTGAACATCCCTATAATCTGTATTTAGCTATATGTTTACTATGCTATATTACTTTATGAGGTCTTCATAAACATAATTTGTGGTACAATACTTCTGTTCAATGGTAAAACCTAAGACAAAGCATTAAATAAAACATGCAATCAGTATTAATGATATAAATATCACTGTTTTATTAATTTAAAATACTGTATAATTGTCTACGATTGACAAATAAGAGAAAAGACATACTTTACGGAATTTCTTGAAATTTTTGTAGTTAGTCTTCAGCTCATCACCCTCACATGTACTAGCAGCGTGTTTGGGTACAATTACGATTTAAATTCAATGTTCTGAGAAGTACGCATATTCATCTGCTCGTCTCCCTCTCGTTTACTGACAGTATGTTTGGGTACAGTTAACCATTCAATGTTCTGAGAAGTATTCATCATCTTCTTGTTCCTATAATAATAACAGTACCTGCTTCAGTATCATATACATTATGTGCTATATATACACATAACGCTTTCAACACACACACACACACACACACACACAAACACAAAACCAAATGTGACCACACACACACACACACACACAGCTCATACCATAAATCTAGAACATGAAAAGGTATTATAACAAACATTACTAAAACATGTACGTATGGACACACACATAGATCAAACGTTTAAAACAAAACAGATTAATACCTGAATAAATTTAAAAAAAACAGGACGGCGTATTTAGAACACTTAGAATTGGAAATCCACAAACACATCAAAAATATCCATCAAGAGACATCAGTAACCGACCTAAGCACAAGTGCTTCATTAGGCAACAGACCAAAATCAAAATAGACGACTATAAGCTCAATTTAAATAAAATGTGTATATTCAATAAAATTATGTTCACTTATTAACATATTCAAATCTTTTTACTTACCTCTTAAATGCTGTTATATACACACAATAGTCGATTTCACGATGAGTGCAGTGTATCATGCAAATGAGAAATAGTGACAGGTCTTCTTTGTGTATATATATATCATACGACGGAAGTGTAGGGTAGGGGGTAGCTTGCGTACACGTTTGAACGTTGATGTAAGTCATATACCCGAGGGGTCATTGTCCGTGATGGAAAGCTTTTATTTTCATACATTAGTCAAAATTAGGAAAACAAACGAACCAGTAAACATTATGAATTCCACTCGTTGGAAGCCAGCAATTTCAAGCTCGTAGACAATTGTATTTTCATAATATTATTTGTGTATATAGACATTTTACAAAAATCATAAGCATCAAAATGTATATCCCTTTGTTGGTTTGTAATTAATATTATTCAAGTGGAGAGTGAAGAACAGAGTTGCAACAATATATGATTACAACAAAGCTTAACTCAAGGGGTCATTGTCCGTGCTGGAAAGCTTTCTCCACGATTATGTCTTAAGAAATTAGCGATACGAAAGTATTTCGTACATTAGCTAAAATTATGAATATCGTTCGTGAGAAGCCTGTAAATTCATGCTCATAGACAATTTTATTTTCATAATATTATTATTTGTATATATAGACATTTTTTACATAGCTCATAATTTGCACAAAAATCATAAAGCATCAAACTGTATGGGAATGATGACCTGTGACTTACCGCGACGCTTAATTTCTATCTCTTCACGTATCAAATTGTTTCTTTACGTTTGTATTTTGTCTAAACCATGTTAGCTTCACACACACACACAAGAACAAACGGCTGCTAATTGTGTGTACTTGAACTTGAACTGGATAAAGTTTAGGTTTACTGGAAAATACCTTATGTGCTAACTTGAGAAAGACCGTTTTGCATTATTGTACAATATGTACATCAGTTTTCAGAGTTCGTATACAGACCTGCAAATGTTTTACTTGTTTATATTTGTACTGTGAATTTTCATTTATAAATATGTTAGCAGTAACTAGCGAGAAACACATGTTTGTCGCAGTATACTTCAAGCGTTAGCTGTACATATCAAATTGTTTCTTTACGTTTGTGTTTTGTCTAAGCTATGTTAACTTTACACACACACATACACACAGATACACACACATACACATACATACAACACAACCTACACATGTTAGGTTGTATGCAGCCCGCTCACGTTTCACGTTGGGTTGAACGCAACACACACACACACATACATTTGTATTTGTAAATATCACTACTACAATTTTATATGACAATAAAATGTAAGCCATCAATTATTAAAATAATACTTTATGAAAAACTAAGCAAACTCTAATATGTATGATTATTCCTGTTCATATATTAAAATATACCTTTTGTATAAACATTATTCGTAATGACTGAGACGTAGTCTTTATTGTGTGAAGATATTTAGGTAGAGCAAACACGTTTACGTAATATCAGGTGGTCAGAATCGTGGTCTTAACAAATGTGGACACAAAATATGGGAACTCCGTGCTCGCTAATGTGTTTGTACGCGTGTGTGTGTGTGTGTGTGTGTGTGTGTGTGTACGTCAATGACCGCATAGTTACTTACATTCAAATGTGTTATGTTCAATCAACAGGTTATCAAAGTGTTCACAAGTGGGTAGACTTGTTTCATGAACCAGTCAATACTATCAGCACAAAATATAGGAACTTCGTGCTCGCTAATGTGTGCGTGCGTGCGCGCGCGCGCGCGCGCGTGTGTGTGTGTGTGTGTGTGTGTGTGTAGTTTCAACTCCTAGTACTTAACACTTTAATAATTGAATTTGCATGTACGTGATAAATGTATCATTGATTCTAATTAGTATTTACAAAGTTTCGTTGAATAATAATATTTGGTTCGATTAGAAATTATTTGAAAGTACATTAACTTTATGAAAATGACACATACTTGAAAAGTAACAACACCAAACGCAAAACGACCTCCACACATAAACGTAACAATAAAATAGCATCGGGTCTATACCTGTGTCCTTACAGACAAAAAAATAATTTGCATACCAGTGCGTACATTGTCCGACAGGGATTTGTATGTGTACACAAAACTTTTGAAAATACCTTATTTCAGAGGAGTTTTTTTTTCACGACTTACTGACGCTTAATGACATTTAGTATCGCTAATTACAGCGCTGAATATAACTTTCTAAAACCAGTTAAAGTCGTGTCACATCACGGTCAATGACCCCTTGGCTTAAGTTAGTGAAGAATAACTATATCTAATTCTGTATCGTTGTGTGTGTGTGTGTGTGTGTGTGCGTGTGTGTGCGCACGTAGTTAATCTTTCCATATTAGATCTCGGTACAAAAATTGGTTGAAATGACAAAAACACGTTGAAAGCCTTTTACAACTGCTATGCAGAGAGACAATTTATTAATTCAGTCATATGTTTCGCCCAACCAGTCACAACAGATTTTTTGAGGAATAATATCGTGATCGATAACTGCGTCTAGAGACGTTACATAAACACAAGAATGTGGGAATTTCTGCTGACGTCTACAGCAATACATTAAACTAGTATGATTATATTATTATTCATTAATGTACAAACAATTTACATAGCACACACACACACAATAGGCTAACATTTATTGCGAAGCCGTTAACGTATGGATTTGTCATCTGTAACAGCACACGCACAGGTAATTACATTATAAACTAGGGATTTCTTCCGACGTCTGTGAGCGAGAGAGAGAGAGAGCGAGAGATGTTGTACAACAGATTTTTTGAGGAATAATATCGTGATCGATAACTGCGTCTACAGATGTGAGACAGAGACGTTACATAAACACATAGAGACAGCAATACATTATTTCTGTTACATGTATACGACGCATAAACATATGTCATGTGTGTGTGTGTGTGTGTGTGTGTGTGTGTGTGTGATCGTAGTAAGATTTTATTTCTTGGCACAACCCTTTATCTTGAAAATATGATTTTTAGTCGGATGTTGTAAATAATTTTTTAAAATATCACTTACCTGCAAGGATATACCCCTTGCGTACGAGCAGATAACAATATGTAATTCCGTGTATAGTAATCAGAAATGTGTGAGAGAGAGAGAGAGAGCGAGAGAGAGAGAGAGGCGTTACATAAACACATAGAGAGAGAGTTTATATCGTGATCGATAACTGCGTGTAGAGACAAAGAGAGAGAGGAAGGGAGAGAGAGTTGATAACATGATATCGTAGTCGACAACAATCATATAATTTACTGTACACTATAATGCGTCTGCAAATAAACACATAGAGAGAGAGAGAGAGTTTATATCGTGATCGATAACTGCGTCTAGAGACAAAGAGAGGGAGGAAGGGGAGAGAGAGTTGATAACTTGATATCGTAGTCGTCAACAGTCATATAATTTACTATACACTATAATGCGTCTGCTCATATAGTTTGAATTTCCCACCACAGAAAAATGTTGGCAGATCTGTTCTATACACAATAATGCAAGATTGGTAACCCTGATCATATATTTTAATATACACAATAATACACATATCAAGTTTGAACCCATGTATAGGTTGGTAAACCTGATCATATAGATTTAATATACATTATAACACACAACAAATTTGAACTCATGCGAAGGTTGGTAACCCTGATCATATATTTTTAATATACACTATAATGCATCAAGTTGGAACCCCTCGCTCTATGCGGACGACGCCATGTACCACGCCAGCTCAGGGAGTCTTGATTTCGCAGCTGGCCTGGTGCAGCGTCAGCTCGCCGTACTTCCGGAATGGCTAAGGAAGTGGAGGATGGCGATCAATGCGGAGAAATCCGAGGCGATCGCCTTTTCTCATAAATTGACTTCCCGATGCCAGTCCCTCTCCCTTGAAGGGAGCCCAATCGAATGGAAACGGACTGTAAAGTACTTGGGCGTCACTCTTGACCGACGTCTAAGCTTTGCACCTCACGTCTCTCTGAGTCTCCAGCGCACCAGAGGCAAACCATTTCCCTTTCTCTCTCATCGGGGTTCAGTGCCTGTGCGCACTAAACTCACCATCTACTTGCTCTTTCTTAGGGCAATCCTGACCTACGCAGCCCCCGCCTTTTGGGTACTACTCAGCCCATCCGTTGTCGCCCGTTTGGAAGCTTTCCAATCCCGAACCCTCCGCTACATCTGCAACTCTCCCTGGTTTGTCAGAAATGATGCCATCAGGCGAGGGTTGAAGGTTCCTTCACTCACCGAATTCGTTCGGTCCCTTGCCCTGAAACTGTTCACCCGAGCCTATGTCTCGACCCATCCCCACATCCGTCGACTAAGCACAGATGCCGGCCCAACACCTAGACGACACAAACGCCCCCGAGCATTGCTCGACGACCCTCCATAAGCAATTCACAGAACGTCTGCCCAATCCCCCAGATCTTGAGAATTTTCACACTCCTACTCCTTTCTTCTTTCTTTTTTCCGTGCTGGCACTCGGCGACAGACTAGGGGGAAGGGGTCTACGCTTACCCTAGCTGTGCTTAGTGCCACCTCTGGTGGACGTTGCCTCCTCCTACGCTCTCTTCCGTGCGCCGACATTGCCGCTTGGCAACCCTCGGCGACTTTTCCTGAGCGGTTAGAAGCGCCCTACCCGTTGTGGGAGGGTAATTCCTACTACTCAAGCGAAAAGTCTTCGAGGCCTCCCCCATTCTGCCGTCGCGGGTCTCTTCGAGGTCCCAGGGTCCAAGAAAAATAACATCATCCTATCCCTCCAAAATAAAATCGATGGAAGTCCCATTCCTATGATAGCGCGAGACCGCTAGTCAAGGTAACAAGCAGGCAACATGCAGTCATCGGATATCATCCGGACACTGCGACCACCGGAGCACGACTAGCTGCTGCTCCGTACAACTTGGACTTGGACTTGGACCGGCGGTTCATGCATAGTTTTGAACGTCTTGGGACTACGCGCGAGACTGATCCTGCTTCTGCTCTTCGATCTGGAAGGACCTCCTCTCTTGGACCAGCTCTCTCTGGACGATCAAGGAAGCGATTTCGCTGTTTTCAGCTGCTGCCCTGCTGCCTTCAATTTGAAGAGGTCAGACAAACAACATCTGCTGCCCTGCTTGCTGGATTTCATCAGGCCATAGAAGACAGTTTAACGAAACCTGAAATTTGGGGCAAGAGACTCAAGGAATATACAAACCGGGTCGTTGAAGATACCTTTTGGCAAGTGGACAGTAATGTGGTAATTTTCATATTTAAAGTTTGGCTAATCTGTACGCTCTGCATTACGCTTATCGCGTTCAGGCTAAAACACAGTACAACGTGCGTCGGCGAGCAGCGGACGTAATCGCGTTTGCTGTCTCGTTCTGTCACTTTTTCATTTTTGTTGTCGTCGAGACAATTTATGTAGGCCTTAGGCCCTACAGTACTCATTACTGTAGCTTGGAGTGCCGCGTACTCGCGCCTCAATTCATCATGTAACATTTTACCCGACGTGGGTTTTTTCAACATTCAAATGCTTTCAGTCGTAGCCAACCTTAATATTCAAATCAAATTGTAATAAAACATTAATAAATGTATTAAATAAAGTCCACGCTCATCATTATTCAGCATCCTGGCAATTATATTATAAAACATTAATCTCCCTAACATTTTTTTGGTCGCTCCGTGCCGGATTCGTCATTTTACTTTTCTTCAACTTATACCAGAGCGGTTTTCATCATTTTTTCCACCTCAATTTCTGGCCATCACGGGCGATTCAGCATGTTCGCTGATCCGACCGTGTCGGGAGTTAGTCAGCATTTCTTTCGTCGCCATTGAGCCTCGTGACAACACCACTACAAGACCATCCATGTGTTAACGTCTACACACCAGATTGAGCAGTCATCTATCCAGTCCGTGTGTATCTGCCATCTATTCCACGGCCTCGACGCTCCAGGACATCTCACACAAGGTACGACGTCAACGACATCACTAACAGGTGCGTAGAATGGCGGAAGAAGGCCTCAAAGTGTTGGTCAGAAAGAGAGGCGGCTTAAACTCTGCCATAGTGCGAATCAATTCTGCTATAATTAATTTTGATAAAAGCAGTAACACTGAACATTTTTTAACGGTTAGATTGGAAAGTCTGAAGAGTCTAGCAACAAAATATGATGAGGTACAGTCAGAAATTGAACTAATTTCTAAGGACATAAACGCTGCTCAAGAAAACAGAATTGAGGTTGAAGAACTTTTATATTCAACCGAAGCTAACATCTTGCAATTAATAGAAAATTTCAACGTTCAGACTGGATCTCAAGTATTAACTAGCAACGTGCAATTACAACCTATAAGTTTACCCTGCTTCACAGGCAACATTAAACGTCAAAGTTTAAGTGCTTCAATGGCAGCACTTTTATTCAATATTTCTCGACTTGGTACATGCCAGATCTGATCTAACTTCAGTGCAAAAACTACATTATTAGTATTCATCTATTAAAAATGAGCCATTAGATCTAATTAAGGCCTTACCTATTTGTAATGAGAACTATTCCATAGCGTTGAGTTTGCTGTCCGCTAGATATGATAACAAATTCATATTGGCGAAATATTATATTCAAAATTTGCTAGAAGTAAAGTCGACAATCAAAGACTCTGTCCAAGGCTTGACAGAATTCATAAATACAGTAACGTCTTCAGTTAATTCGCTGGCAGCTATGCAACTGTCAGTGGATTCATTTGAATTCATTACTGTACAACTATTGTCAGCAAAACTTGACCATTCCACGTTTAAATTATGGAAGGAGTCTATAGATCCCGATAATCTTCCTAACTTTCAAAGCTTTACCCAGTTTTTAAACGCACGTAGACAATTATTAGAAAATACATTACCGATAGATGCTGGACAGCAGCTCAACAAGCCGACTTTAAGGTTTAATAATAAGTCTGAAAAACATAAATTACGAAACTCTGCTGGCAGCACTGCATTTAAGAGTTATCACTCAACTTCAAATAATTATTTATGCCCATGCTGCAAGGCTAGTCACCCAATTTACATGTGTGACAAATTTCGTGAATTAAGCATATCAGAACGAGGGCAATTTATATTAAATCATAAACGCTGTACTAATTGTTTAAGACCAGATCATTTTTCATTTAATTGTAAGGTCAAACAATCATGTAAGATCTGTTCAAAACGACACCATACATTGCTGCACATAAATAATGTGTCAAAACAAGGTTCTGCCAGCAGTAGCAATTATTGTTCATTTAAGCTCCAGTCTGCAAACAATGTCCTTTTATCGACAGCACTCGTGTTCGTTATCGACCGGGCTGGTAACAGACAGCCTGCAAGAATTTTATTAGATGCCGGGTCACAAGTGAACTTTTGTACGGAATCATTTGCTAAAAAATTGCAACTTAACTTGACTAAATCTAATATACCGATTACAGGTATTAATAATGCAGCATGTTGTGCCACTAATTTGGCATCTATTCGTATTATTTCTCGCTATCAAAGGTTCAGCTTTGACGCTACGTGTGCAGTCTTATCTGCATTGACTCATAAACTGCCAGCGCAATCTTTCGACATAAATCATTTTAATATCCCAGATAACGTTTTCCTCGCTGACACACATTTCAACATATCAGCTGACATAGATATACTATTAGGAGCGCAATTGAATTTAGATTTGATTTTAGCTAACAAATATGTACGTGGTCCTAACTTTCCTATTATACAAGAAACAAAGTTAGGCTACATTCTAGCAGGCAATCTGCCCAAACATTGCCGTTCTAAGGGTCCTGCTGTTTCGTTCTTGGCAAGGAACAACGACAGTCAAATTTTGGCGTCTCTTGAGAAATTTTGGGAGACCGAAACCATCCCTGATAATGCACCCATTAGTAACGATTCAGTTTGTGAGGAACATTTTGACAAGTCCACTCATCGCAATGATGAGGGTAGGTTCGTTGTCTCGTTACCATTCGAGTCTGACAATCCCCAGTTGGGTGAGTCCTATGCTACCGCTGAAGCGAGATTCTTAAGTTTAGAACGCCGGTTCATGCGTGATTCTGAGCTTGCGCGTGAATACGCAAACTTTATTGAAGAGTATAAGGATCTTGGCCAGATGGCGCTTGTCGACGATTGTTCTGTCAATTCCAGGGTTTCAAATACCTACTATTTGCCTCACCATGCCGTTTTTAAACATTCTAGTTCCACGACAAAACTTCGCGTCGTTTTTGATGGCTCAGCCAAAACTACCAATGGTCTTTCTCTCAATGATATTTTGTTGGTAGGCCCAAATGTCCAACAAGACCTTTTTTCTATTCTCTTGCGATTTCGCATGCACAACTATGT
The DNA here is from genome assembly GCA_034769895.1 of Magicicada septendecula. Lineage (NCBI taxonomy): Eukaryota > Metazoa > Arthropoda > Insecta > Hemiptera > Cicadidae > Magicicada > Magicicada septendecula. Next base: position 173,570,515 of record CM068372.1, read on the forward strand.
TCTGATCGCCGACATCGAGAAGATGTATCGACAAATTCTAGTGTCTGATAAGGATTGTCATTATCAACGTATTCTGTGGCGTAATTCTCCCCTTGAACAGTTTAAACATTTTCTACTGCGAACTGTAACATACGGTACTGCTAGTGCCTCGTTTTTGGCCACTCGTTGCCTTATTCAGATTGGTAAGGATCATGAAGCTTCTTTTCCTGACGCTGCTTCAGCTATAATTAATGATTTCTACGTCGATGGTTTGTTAATCGGTGCAGACACCATTTCTAATCTGACCAAGTTGAAATCTGACTTAGGTACGTTGTTGAGTCAATATGGCCTTACTCTGCATAAATGGGCATCAAATGAACCCAATGTGGTCACAGATCATAATAATTTATCACTCCCATTAAACAAACAAGGCAATGTGCGTACGTTGGGCATTCTTTGGAATAACTCTACATATTCATTTTTGTTTGACATCAAGTCATTTCCAGTTGAGTCAAGCATCTCTAAGAGGAAAATCCTGTCGATTATCGCGGGTATCTACGACCCACTCGGACTCGTCGGTCCAATTGTTTTTCTTTATAAACAGTTTATGCAGCAACTGTGGCTGTGCAATCTTGGTTGGGATGAGCCAATTTCTGGGCAATTATATTTGCATTGGCGTTCATTATGCGATAAGTTATATCTAATTGGTAAAATTATTGTCCCACGCTCTATTCGCAGCAAGTCCAAGGCAAAGATAGTTGAATTACATGGGTTTGCGGATGCTTCTGAAAAGGGCTATGGGTGTTGTGTTTACGTTAGAGTCATTTATCAAGATTCATCGGCCTCTTGTCACCTTTTGTGTTCCAAATCTCGCGTGGCCCCACTACGACAGGTGTCATTACGCCGCATTGAACTCTGTGCTTGCTTGTTGTTATCGCGACTTTTATTCAAGGTCACCCCTGCTCGTCATTCCTTTATCAATAGCGTTCACCTGTACTCTGACTCCATGGTGTCCCTTTACTGGATTCATGCCCAGTCTTCTAGGTGGAAGACCTACGTCGCTAATCGTGTTGCCGAGATTCAGCGTCTCACTGAAACCTACACATGGTATCATATCAATTCGCAACATAATCCTGCTCACATTATTTCTAGGGGATGTCACCCCGACGTTTTACGCGATTGTTCGCTTTGGTGGCATGGTCCCGCTTGTGTGTCTCAATCTTCTGAGCCCAATCTTTTTTCACCTTTCTTACCTTCTAATCTGTCGTCTCCTGAATGCTCTGCGGAGGAGAAACAAACCCCCAAACTCTCTCTAGTTTCTACCCTATCTATTGATCTTTCAAAGGACTTTTCTTCATTGCACCGTCTGACTCGCGTATACGCTTATTGCATTTGATTCATCAAAAATACTAGACCCTCTAGTGCTGAGAAAATCTCGGGTGCTCTTACCCCCGTCGAAATTCATTCCACTCTTAATTTCTTCATAAAACAATCCCAGTCCATCCACTTCGCTGCTGAGCTTAATTGCCTTCGTAATGGGTCTTCTGTCTCTATCAGGAGTAAGTTGTCTTCTCTGGACCCGTTTGTTGATGAGTTTGGCGTCATACGTGTCGGCGGACGCTTACAGCAGTCGCAACTACCCTATGACAATAAGCATCCTATTGTCTTGCATCCATCGGCTCACATCACTCGCCTTATAATCGAGTGCGAGCATATTCGTCTACTCCACGCTGGTGCTCAACTTGTCTATCATGCACTTCGTCAAAGTTGGTGGATCATTAACGCCAAGATAGTCATTCGTTCCATCATTCGTAGATGCGTCAAGTGTCTCAGATTTAGCACCAAACATCAGGTTCAAAGGCTTGGTATTTTGCCATCTCCTAGGGTCACTCCTTCGCGGCCGTTTCTATTCTGCGCAGTTGATTATGGTGGTCCCTTCATGATTCGTCATGGCGGGCAGAGATCTAGGACTCTGTCAAAATCCTACGTGTCTTTGTTCATTTGCTTAGCCACCAGGGCCATTCATTTGGAATTGGTTTCCGACCTTACGGCCAACGCTTTTATAGCTGCCTTACGTCGTTTCATGGCCCGTAGGAGCATACCCAACAGTTATATTCTGATAATGGCACGAACTTTAGGAAGGCCCGCAACGTTTTGCATGACCTTTACAATCTTTGGCATAATAAGGATGCCACCCCATCAATCCATTCCTTTACGACCTCTCATGGTATTAAATGGTCATTTATTCCGCCCTCGTCACCTCATTTTGGTGGTCTTTGGGAGAGCGGCATTAAGAGTTTAAAGTATCATTTGCGCCGCGTGGTCGGCAAGTCCATACTCACTTTCGAGGAGTTTACTACGGTTTTGTCTCAGGTAGAGGCCTGTCTAAACTCACGTCCATTATTTGCCGTTTCATCAGATGTAAACGATCCAGTGCCACTTACCCTTGGCCATTTTTTAATTTGCGCACCATTAACGGCAATACCCGATCCTGACTTATCTCACGTTCCCATCTCTCGTCTTGGACGTTGGCAACTTCTCCAGAAGTTTGTCCAAGTCATTTGGAAATCTTGGTCTCGCGACTACTTACACCAATTACAACAACGTCACAAATGGAATTTCGCAAAGGAAAACGTTTCCATTGGTGACCTGGTTTTGCTGATCGAGGATAACTTGCCTTCATTAGCATGGAAATTTGGGGTAATCACCGCCACATTTCCCGGCCCAGACAACTTAATTAGAGTAGTTGACGTTCGTAAGCCTACTGGCACCTATCGCAGACCAATTCATAAGTTGTGTTTGGTGCCTGCGAGAGACGAACAGTAAAAAAAAGAGTTTATTTTCCTTTAAAATTAAATGTATGTACTTGTCAAACATGTGTTAAATCAGATAAGAAGATTTTGTTAGTTATAAGCACCTTTGTTTTTAGCATAAGCTTTAATTTGTATATTTTTAATTCAGAAACTGTTTGTTTTACTCAAGCAAGTGTCAGTTTATTTAATATGCAGAGCTTCAATTATGTTTTGTATTTTCGTGTATACAACATTTGATATATGCCTCATGTCTTTGCTTAGTATTGTTCTTATGTAATAATTTTGTTATATAATATTCACATGGTCTGCAGCTATACAAACCATGTATGCATCTTTCTTGCACATTTTTTGTTAATATGTGTGCCATTTTATTACTCTATGAATTTATATGTTATTCGCAACTGTTCAACACATGCATTACATTTTGTATAAACACATTTGCTGTACTTGTCACTTATGCTATTGTGCCTTGTATTCATGTATTTGTAATTATCCAAACCGATTTCTATTGTATTTATTATGTATAACTTTGTATCTATGTAAAACACATTGTTTTACCCGCATCTACTGTCTATAACCATGCGCCACGCACATATTTTTATATTTTTATATTTTGTATTTGTATTTTGCGATCAAGTATTGCACAATTATTATTCATGCTTTCAATTATGACATACATGTCATTACACTTATGTACTTGCAATCATTCAACAATGTATAATCTATTCTCTCATGTCAATTTATTGTGCATTCCTGCAACTGTCAGGTATAGCATGCACTATTTAATTATTATATTACAGCGTTATGCTAAATCTATGTTTTTACATGTATAATTTTGTAATAATTTTTGTCTATTCATTTTACACTCAATACTATTATGTATAGGTCAACTGGCCTTGACTGGTTTAAGCTATCCATCATGACTTGCATAAGATATTTGCAATTTGTGTCGGGCCCATCATGTGATGAGTCACCGATTATTCATCATCAAACATAGTCAAACTATGTATTATTCATGTTTTATATTGTCTTTTATTGTATACATACAATATATATTAGCAATACGTTGCTAATTCTTGCATTTATACTCATGTATAAATCAGTTTGCAAGCCAACTGTGGCCTGCTCAACTGTTATCATCATTATTCAGGTTTTATCTGAACAGTTTAATGTTATAACTGTTATCTAACATTTCAATCTCAAGGTTCAATACAATTTATTGAGGTAATAAATATATTACAATACAATACAATCTATTATTAAGAACACACATTGTGTTTTCGTATAATAAATTATTAAAATGTATTAAAAAATCTTTTGATTTTTTGCGGGCAGTTATGGACAGTAATGTGGTAATTTTTATATTTAAAGGTTGGCTAATCTGTACGCTCTGCATTACGCTTATCGCGTTCAGGCTAAAACATAGTTCAACGTGCGTTGGCGAGCAGCGGACGTAATCGCGTTTGCTGTCTCGTTCTGTCATTTTTTCATTTTTCTTGTCGTCGAGACAATTTATGTAGGCCTTAGGCCCTACATTACTCATTACTGTAGCTTGGAGTGCCGCGTACTCGCGCCTCAATTCATCATGTAACATTTTACCCGACGTGGGTTTTTTCAACATTCAAATGCTTTCAGACGTAGCCAACCTTAATATTCAAATCAAATTGTAATAAAACATTAATAAATGTATTAAATACAGTCCACGCTCATCATTATTCAGCATCCTGGCAATTACATTATAAAACATTAATCTCCCTAACAGCAAGATACATAAGTCTGTAAAAAGAAATGGGTGTTGCAGGTTGGAGGTAAGTCGATAGAGATTAACTTTTTGTGGACATCACTTCTCTCTTGTTCCGGTTTTAAGCTAAACCTTCTGAAGCAATGAGTAAACACATAGCTTCTTCACTGCTTAACTCCTTGACTATGACTGAATCTGTACTGTTTCGGCGCCTATAATCTGCGTTCACTATACGATTGTACCTTTGCTTGTCGGCGTCGGTTATATCGGACTCTGACAACCTGCCTGCACTCTACGCGTAACCCTAAAGCCGGCTCCGGACAGCTGACTGGACGTAAGCAGAGACATCAGATCGAGAGGAGAGTGACCACCTAAACCCGGTTTAATTTACTTCTCTCCATTACGCAGACAGGAAACAGGAACCCGGTGAATCAAACATCTGTTAATAACTGGAGACAATTTAAAAGAAACGACTCGACAGATTGTGCCATTCCAATCATCTATACGTAGATGACAATTCGTCATCTGAGCAAAAGATGAAAAAAGATGACAATGCGTTTTTAGTAAATGATAATTATAAGAATGCCAGTGGCGCAGCGAGGGGTTTTGGAGGGTTAACCCCCACCCGACCGCCACGAAAGATAAGGAAAAAAGGAAATGTGAAAAAGGTAAAAATATTGTCAGTAAAAATGCAGTCAGTAAGTCGCATCAAATGATTAACCTAATTAGTTACACGAGTAGGAACATTTTTAACTGAGACGCTATAACTGTCTTGCAAGTACGAAATCCCTTCGTATCCGGTGGTTGAGGGATGGTTCAAGTATACATCGTAGGCTTACACGACCGGAGTCAATGTTGTTAAAATACGTTCCCGGCCTGTTTGGGCGTGGTCCATTGTTTTAACCAAAAACAGACGTTTCGGCAGTGCCATCGACTGCCATCATTAGCGTAAAATTCAAAGTGTCGCTAACGTAAGGTGGTAGACGTTAGTGACCACAGCTCACAGTACTGATGATGGAAGTCTATGGCACTGCCGAAACGCCTGTTTTTTGTGAAAACAATGGACCACGGCCATACAGCCCGGGAATGAATTTTAACAACTAGTATTTAAAGTTATGTCCTCTTAACGAGTAGGAATGAGGAAGAAGTATGACGTGTCGGCTACGTCATAATCCAGGGAACCTGTGATAATTGACGCTAGCCAATTATACAGGCTGCCTACGTTGTAACAAACTGAAACTCAAAACACAAGACTAACAAAATTACAATTATTCTAACTATAGGAAAGAAGGGGAGGGTTTTAACTGATTTATGCACTCACTTTAGTACGTAACAAAGATGACATCCCTTTTATTCACATAGTATACGTAACACATTACAAATAAAGATATTATTTACTCTGAGATTGTAAGGGGGTTTTCTATCTAAAATAAAATGATCATTTTGATAATGAGTCTACCTCGGATCCGAGTCTTTCTTTTTCTTGTTAAGAATATTCAAATTTACCATACTTGATTATATGATTACATTATTCCTTAAGTACCATTTGAAGAATGGTTTTATTTAGTTGAGCAACGTTTGAAGTTACATAACGAAAGTTAAGTTACAACGTATGATTACAAGAATTGGTGGTTACACCAGTTTAAATCTTAGAGCTTATTGATTGTCTTTTGAAAGTCTTTTTCAACTTTAATTACTTATATTTTAAAATATGTATAACTCACGGAAGACGAGCTCCCGCGTCACCTCTTATATTATGGTTAACTGTCCGTGTCTTGACGAGTGATTCTTCCGTACTCTTGTAGTCGAGGATTGTCCTAGGGGTAGTCTGTCCAGTAATGATGAAATGGATGTGATGGTGCCAGCTAACGTGAAGTCGTCAGGATTCTCGGCGATAGGGTAAAGGCAGTATAGTTCGAAGTCGTCGCTTTTCACTGTTATTCACATCACCTGTTTAATTGCACCGTCGTGTTGGAGTTTACATATTGTTTGTACATTATGTTGGAATTTCTTTTAACTTGAACAATATTTGACTGGATATTTAAATTACAGGGGATGTCACCTCTTACACACGTTTTTCCTTTTTCTTACATGTTTGTTTCACAAAAATTTACTCACTACATATTCGTTACTTATGTGTAGCTGTCCACACTGTTAGTGGAAGTTCACACTTAAATTAAAATACACACAAAATAACATTTTGTGAAGAGCCCCAGCGTGGAGCTGTTTACAGTTAGAAAGCCGCATCGTTAATCCCTAGTTGTTACAACAGGAAAGTCGCAACGACGTGGAGCGAATACTCCGCCATAATATAGTTCCATCTTTTATTTAATACTACAGTCTTACAGTTAGACAGAATAAACAATCGAGATTTTCCTCGTATACTGAAATTATTACACCTATTACTAGTGACTTTAAATTATTAATTCTTTACATCATGGTTTACACGTATTTCTTATTTAATGCCGGCTCGGCATACAAGTTGAATCCGGAATTCACAGGTCGTAGCATGATAAGTTTAATAAAGGGTTAACAGTTTTATTCTTTAACTTTTGCTTCCACAATTTTTAATTAATTAATACTAGTTAAATTTTTTTATTTAAGTCCCATCACTACCATGAGTTAGTCCAAGGGTAATTGGTTTAATAGTGCGATTTAATGTTTTTTAACTAACTTCCCATTCTACGATTTCTATTATTAATTTTTTATTTTTTTTACAATTTAAATCGTCACATACTCCGCCGCTTAAAATTGACATGGGGGAAAACAATTATTAAGTGGATTCGAAAGTTAGGTGCTGGGGTACACTTGTCGTTACTGTGTGGAGTTTCTCTCCTTCTTCTCCCTTTTTCTTTCATTTATTTATTTGCATGAGTTATACACAACTTATGTTTTTGAGTATCAAACAATATATACATATACTTACAAATTACTTCCTAAATTACGTAAAGTTCATACTTAATTACTACACTTTAAAACACACAAACTTCTACTTATTTCTATTACTTAAATCTACTACCGGTTTTTTTCTTTGGGTTTTGGTTACTCTCTACAGAGAGTTACTATCTAGATAACTTCTTGCTTAGTAGTCAGGTAGTGGGTTAACTGACTACTTATTTCTCTCATCTTTCGCTGAACAGGATCTAAGGTTGATCAGGCCTCATTCCTAAATCTATAATTAGCACTTCACAGGGTTACTCAGGTACAAGATAACTTGTCTACCTAGTATTACCTTTTTCTAGTTTTATTTTTTTTTTTTATACAATTTTATCTGCGAAATATGTGTTCTCCGCACATATTCTTGCGTCGCAGGTTCGTACAGGGCTACTGTAACTGGGGTTAAGTACTTCTGGATTCGGTAAGGACCACACCATCGGTATGATAGTTTAGAGGTGGTCTTATCAATAGCACTACTAGTCGGGTGTGTCTTGTACATTACTAAGTCACCGACTTGGTACCTAACTAAATTAGTATCATTACTTCTCTCGTGATATTTTCGCGATTTTTCTAAGTTCGCTCTTAAATTTGCGCGGGCTTCATTCCAGAATCGTTTAATCTGCTTATCCTTAATTTGCTGAGGTAGTAAGTCATGTTTTTTCATTTTGTGGACAAGGGGTGGTTTGGCTTGTATTTGTATAGTAATTCAAACGGGGTAGACTTATGTCCTTCGTGATAAGCGGAATTGAAGGCGTACTGTATCCAGGATAGGTTCTGGTCCCAAGAAATATGGCGTTCGCATGGTAGGCAATTAAAGCAGATTTGAGGTTCCGCAGATACCTTTCAGCAATGTTGCCTTGCGGACGATACTCCGTAGTGGTAATATGGTCTATACCTAACTTCAAACACATATTCTTAAATTCCTTAGCCTTAAACTGGGGTCCGTTATCTGACACTAGATGTACAGGGGTACCATAATCTTTAAATAATCTCTCCTGTAATATCTTTACAGTGGTCGACGCTAACGCTCGCCGCATGGGATACATCCAAACAAATTTGGTGAATCTACACATATGAGTAGCATCGTATTACCTGATTTAGATCGAGGGTAGGGACCTGAGAAGTCTAAATAAAGTTTAGAGAATGGGGTAGTAGGGATTTCTGAAATTAATTGGCTTATTTGACTGTTTCTTGCTGGTTTGCTGAGCGCGCATAACTTACACTTTTAACGAAGCTAGCTATTTCGCTGTTCATATTGTTCCAATGATATTCCTTACGAATGCGATGTATTGTTTTATTTATTCCTATATGGGCTCCAATGGTAGATGAATGGAAGTATTCCATCAGCATGGGCTTAATTACATCAGGGGCGATTATCCTTAATTCCTTTCCATTCGCTATTCTGTGGCATAGTATTCTTTTACTTAATACGTATTTCTCTGATTTAATTCCTTGCTCGAGTTGTTCTATAATCGGTTTCAGAAGAGGGTCTTGTTGTTGATATTGAGCGATGTTGGTAAACGCAAGGGGAATTCGGTAATTACTGTGTTAACAACGGGTGTTTCCAGGCTCTCCTTGCTTTCGAGAGAATTAGTGGGCGACTGGAACATACGGGACAGGGTATCAGCGACTACATTTTGTGTACCTTTAATATGTTGTACTTTGAATTTGTAACAGTTTAACCTCAATACCCATCTTCCAATATGTCCCAACTGTTTAGGGTGATTCAGTAACCAAGATAATGCTTGATTATCAGTTTCTAAAAGGAACTCTTTATGTTCTAAAAAGGGTTTAAACTTTTCAAAAGCAAATACAATGGCTAAACATTCTAATTCATATGCGGAATATTTCTTTTCTTGGTCATTCAAGGTGCGTGAAGCATAACTAATCGGTAGCCTACTGTTTTCTATTTCTTGATAGATTACTGCGCCTACAGCTACACTTGAACTGTCGGTCTGAACTACGAAAGGTTTCGTAAAATCTGCTAGTTGTAATACGGGGGATGATATGATGCTTTCTTTTAGTTGTTCGAACGCAGTTTGGTGTTGTGTAGTCCATTCAAATTTCGCTCCCTTCTTTCTTAAGGCATTCAGAGGTGCGGCGATTTCGGCTAGATGGGGAATATACTTGTGGAAATAGTTTACCATTCCCAAAAATTGGGCTATTCCTTTTGCATCTCGCGGGGGTAAAAATTCTCTGATTGCACGGGTTCGTTCGGGGTCTATGCTTACCTTTCCGTTGGCCTTCACGATGTGACCTAAAAATGAAAATTGTGGGACTGCAAAATTTACCTTTTTGGGATTAACTGTTAATCCTGCTTTTTGTAATCGAGGTAACACTTCACGTAGATGTTTAAGATGTTGTTCCATCCATTCGCTATAGATTACGATGTCGTCCAGGTAGTGATACACATATCTAAATTTAATATCATGAAATATTCTCTCTAATAGTCTACTACATACGGAACTTCCTTGTGATATTCCAAAGGGTACTCTAGTAAATTAGTACAGGTTGAAAGGAACAGCAAACGCGGTTAGACGTTTGGATTCCTTTGAAAGGGGTATTTGGTGAAATGCTTGATTTAGATCCATTATCGTAAAAACTTTCGCTCTTGTGAAGTAATGTAAAGCACTGTGGATGTCCGGAAGCGGGATAGATTCAAATTCTATTCGTTTATTTAATTGCTGGTAGTCCACAACTAGTCTATGTTTGTCGTGATCTTTTGGTACTAAAAAGGAGAGTGATGAATACGGAGACGTAGAGGGTTCGATGACTCCTTGTTCCAACAACTTGTTGATATGGTTCCTCATCACTTCCATTTTGGGCGGCGATAACTTGTACGGGGGTAGGCGTATTACTTTGTGATCGCTCAGATTGATCTTATATTCTATCAGATTCGTAAGTCCTAGCTTAGGGGTAAGAACGGTGGAAAACTCTTTTATTAATTTCTGCATTCTCAGCCTATTTTTATTTTCTAGATGAGATAATTCAGACTCATGGTGTACTATGTGTGCAGTCGATGATCTAGTACTTTCTTGTTCGTCAGTTGTACAATCAAAATTATACTTCCGTGTACGGTCGAATCTAAAATAATATTTCTTCGCGTGGATGTCAAGAATTATTCCCGTTTTACTGATGAAGTCAGCTCCCAATATTAGGTCGGGTCCTATATCATCACATACTAACATTGTAAAAAACCACGTTAGATTCTTAATTTTTACTTTAACGGTGATGCTGAGTTTTATCACTATATTTTGTTTATTAGCGGTAGCACATTTTATATTCACAGTTTGACTGCGTTTCACTAGTTTGTGTTCGAATAATTTATCCGCTAACTTTTGACTGATTAAGGTTCTAGTCGATCCAGAATCGATTAATCCGAGGGTGGATGTAACACCTAGGTCAATTTGTATTAAGAGCAATAGACTTTTAGTCCAATCACATTTAGTTATCGCGTTACATTTCTCAATAAACCTTCTAACATAGGGATCTATTTCTCTAGTGTTTCTTTTTCTTTTTCTTTTATTATTGTCGTACATTTCTTTGGGTTTACCGGTTCTCAAGTTGCTGCGGAAGACACAGGATTTCGGGTCTCCCTGCCTTACATGTTTTTTGGATTAGGGTGTTTACGTTCGTATTGCTTGTTGTTACAGTTTCTACTTATGTGTCCATACTTACCACAGTTATAACACGTATTTTTATTACGAGGAGAGTACCTTGCTTCCGTTTTAGGTTGTGCGTCAGTTGATTTACCAGGGCTGTGCAAATTGCTCGGTCTATTAAATACTCGCTTTATATACTGGGTTGGCACATTGGGTACTAGGGCTTGCAATTTATTTCTATTCGCCTCGATTGATTTCACCGCATGTCTGTTCTCATCTGAGTACCATGAGTTCGACGAGTGAATACTGCATTGTTCGAGACCCGCAAAGGTGTTGGGTCGATTTATTAACGCTAAACGAGATCTTTCTTCTGGAGACAATCCTACTAAAATGGTATCCACCATCTGTCTCTCATTCCAATCTACTTGCAGTAGTCGAGAAGACTCCCTGATGTCTGAGATTTAATGGGCCAATCTCTCATTATTTCCTCGTACTCGTAGTACGGTCTTTCTCTTAATTTCCTCATAAATTCCGGTGGGAATAAAATATTTTATGCTTGTAGTATGCAGTTCTTCTACTGGAAGGGTAGAGCTTAATGATTCTAGCACACGATTCTTTAACGGGCGTTTACATTTCGGTAGGAGGACTTGCAAAATTTGCCAGTCATTTAGCTGCTGTAGATCTTTTATCTCCAGGAGATATTTGATGAAATTCAGTAGTTTAGTAACATTCAAACCATCAGTGTATGGAATTTCGGCTAAGAGTTTTTCTACGGGGTGAGTGATTTTCCGTAGAGGTCCGCGTTATGATTTACGTGTGGCATTGCTTTGGGAGGACCAGATAATGCATTAGGGGCAGTCAATTCATACATTCCGGTGCGAATTTGGAAACCACTGGGAGGAGGGGTTTCAGATATAGTCTGGGCATTTAAATCTCTATTTGGGTTTCGCTCTCGAGTAGGTTGTATTTTAGATCCGGCGGGCGATTCCTGATCCGCGTTGAGGGGAGATTGTTCTGACGTAGCAGATTGAACTGGGGAGATGTGTAGTTTCTTCAAGGATTTTTCAATTTCATCCATTCTTAACGAGTCGGATTTTCTTCGTAATTCGTTGATGATAGTAGGTAATTGGCGTAAAGCTTCATCCGCAAAACTTTGGACTTCGGGAGGAATTTCCGTAAGGTTAGGCCAGTTCAACAAATTTTTCATTCGCCGGGTTAAGTGTTTTATCCTCTGAGTTGTCCGCAATATTACCGCATGAGATTTCTCGTCTTGAAGGGTTTGGGACAATAAGGTCAACTCGCTATACTTGGCATTACAAGTTTCTCTCTCGCTCTCATAATCGAGTCCGCTCAGGTTGCTTAACTGCACGGGTGCATCAAATCCACTTTCGCGTATAGACTTGCGCAATTCCGCGACTGTTACATTCGCATGGGGTAGACCACGTAAAAGAGCTTCGTAGGACAGTTCGTCCTTTAATAGTAAATCTGGATTAAATAGGGTCATTTTTACCTTATATCTAACACACTAAAATTTACTTTACTACACCATACACTTATGACATACACAATTTAATTCATGGTCAAAACATTTGCATTGGTAGTAAGAGAGTTACTTCTCTTCTCAGAGAAAGAGAGAAATTTCACACAGACGTCATTTTATTGTCAACGATCAGCTGTTACGCTGGAATGTAGGTCAGACTAGTTTTCTTTGTAAACAATGGCATACTTGTCGTATGCGTGAGAAGGGGAGAAATACACTTGGGGTGAGGAACGTTATTGTTCTATACAACAATAGCTTACGGCTACCTTTATCGACTAGTCTCGGCTGGCTTCAACAAGGGGGTAAGTGCAATACGTACCGATATGCGTTTTAAACAAGCTACAGCCTGTTATCAAGCTGAGTTTAAGTACTATTTGTTTTACGTTCAAATTTAACTTTCTCTAATTCCTTTTCTTTTTTTTTGCAGAATTAACTTACAAATTTATTTACACGTAATTAAACTGGTTTAACTTAGTCAGTAGTTTATATGACTCACCGTGACAACAGAAATATAAATTACACATTTATGCAGGCATATTCAGAAAACTACAGGTTTTGAATTGTCACAAAACAGACATGTTAAAGACTGAACATTTTGACAAGCACTAAAAATTCTTGTAGGTACTTGCATTGGTGTAATACAATAATAGTTTGAATTATTTTCGCGTATGTTAAATAAATTATATACAAGTACGTGCGTAATCTCACACACAATTCACAATGGTAAATTTATACTGTCGCTATTTTTCTTTCATGCAACTTAGCCTTTTTGAGTTACATAAAATACCTTAACTGAGTGCATAGATCAGCAGAGGGTCGTATATTTTTTTATGACACTACGTAAACAATTATTTTACAAGAAAGCAGAGTGGCGCATTTTATGACGTGTCGGCTACGTCATAATCCAGGGAACCTGTGATACAGGCTGCCTACGTTGTAACAAACTGAAACTCAAAACACAAGACTAACAAAATTACAATTATTCTAACTATAGGAATGAAGGGGAGGGGTTTAACTGATTTATGCACTCACTTTAGTACGTAACAAAGATGACATCCCTTTTATTCACATAGTATACGTAACACATTACAAATAAAGATATTATTTACTCTGAGATTGTAAGGGGGTTTTCTATCTAAAATAAAATGATCATTTTGATAATGAGTCTACCTCGGATCCGAGTCTTTCTTTTTCTTGTTAAGAATATTCAAATTTACCATACTTGATTATATGATTACATTATTCCTTAAGTACCATTTGAAGAATGGTTTTATTTAGTTGAGCAACTTTTGAAGTTACATAACGAAAGTTAAGTTACAACGTATGATTACAAGAATTGGTGGTTACACCAGTTTAAATCTTAGAGCTTATTGATTGTCTTTTGAAAGTCTTTTTCAACTTTAATTACTTATATTTTAAAATATGTATAACTCACGGAAGACGAGCTCCCGCGTCACCTCTTATATTATGGTTAACTGTCCGTGTCTTGACGAGTGATTCTTCCGTACTCTTGTAGTCGAGGATTGTCCTAGGCGTAGTCTGTCCAGTAATGATGGAATGGATGTGATGGTGCCAGCTAACGTGAAGTCGTCAGGATTCTCGGCGATAGAGTAAAGGCAGTATAGTTCGAAGTCGTCGCTTTTCACTGTTATTCACATCACCTGTTTAATTGCACCGTAGTGTTGGAGTTTACATATTGTTTGTACATTATGTTGGAATTTCTTTTAACTTGAACAATATTTGACTGGATATTTAAATTACAGGGGATGTCACCTCTTACACACGTTTTTCCTTTTTCTTACATGTTTGTTTCACAAAAATTTACTCACTACATATTCGTTACTTATGTCTAGCTGTCCACACTTTTAGTGGAAGTTCACACTTAAATTAAAATACACACAAAATAACATTTTGTGAAGAGCCCCAGCGTGGAGCTGTTTACAGTTAGAAAGCCGCATCGTTAATCCCTAGTTGTTGCAACAGGAAAGTCGCAACGACGCGGAGCGAATACTCCGCCATAATATAGTTCCATCTTTTATTTAATACTACAGTCTTACTGTTAGACAAAATAAACAATCGAGATTTTCCTCGTATACTGAAATTATTACACCTATTACTAGTGACTTTAAATTATTAATTCTTTACATTATGGTTTACACGTATTTCTTATTTAATGCCGGCTCGGTATACAAGTTGAATCCGGAATTCACAGGTCGTAGCATGATAAGTTTAATAAAGGGTTAACAGTTTTATTCTTTAACTTTTGCTTCCACAATTTTTAATTAATTAATACTAGTTAAATTTTCTTATTTAAGTCCCATCACTACCATGAGTTAGTCCAGGGGTAATTGGTTTAATAGTGCGATTTAATGTTTTTTAACTAACTTCCCATTCTTCGATTTCTATTATTAATTTTTTATTTTTTTTTTTACAATTTAAATCGTCACAGAAGAGCCCTCAGTATGTCCAATTCGGTTTACGGTGCAGTAATGTATTCCACAAAATGTCCGTATCAAACTGATTTTTGCTTAGGCCTCCTATTCGAATCGTTTACACGTGTCCCTTTTGTTGTACACGATTTTTCGATCCGTTTTTAGGCCTAATAATTTTTTCTTATTTTTTAATTTAGTGCTTTATTATTGTTTCGAAAACATAATCGACGGGTACAGTCTTAAAAGTTGTCCGTTATTCTGTACATACATAAAACTAAGACAAAACTCAGCGTTCGTAACAACTGTAGAGGTGAACTGATTTGAATGCCGGCTTCAATACACTGTGCGGCTTCATACATGTTTTTATGCACTGTCTAGACCAGTGTTTCCCAAACTGTTTGCCTCAAACCCCCACTGGGTGTGCCGCGAAATTTTGGAAAAATAATAAAAATGTTAAATAAATAAAATGATATCTGTGGGGAAAGAAGTCAACATCAAGTTGGATTAAAGAAGTCAAAAAGGATTTAGAAAAAAATGATATAAACGCAGAAGAATCAATTGAAAAAGACGTTTTTCGGGCAAAAGTGTTAAAAATTGGAAGGAGCCCAGGGTAGGAGAGAGAAAACGCAGGTTCAAAGTGGACTGAAGACAGGAAGAAGAGACATAGTGAAAATATGAAAGAATATTAGAGAAGAAGAAAAGAACAAGGAATAAAGAATTGAAATTGGCATGTGGTCCTCAGATGGCCGATACAAATAGAAAATGTCTAACTCGACAAAAAAAATAATCAATCAAAAACCTGCTTTGCTTTTTCTACACCTTATATTTGTGAGTCAGCGTTTTTCACGATGAACCAAAATAAAATAAAAAATCGATGTCAATTTAAAACATTGGAACTCGACATCTCCACTATTCGATCGCGGAACAAGGACCAATGAAAAACACCAATCCCATACATCACATTTGGAAGTAGAAAAACTACAAAAACCCACTTAATACAGAACAAACTTTAATCTTGTAATATTTTGTGTTTTTTTCATTATTTTGTAAATTAAGAAAGTGCAAATAAAAGTTATGTGAGAAAACGTGTTTCAATGGCTTTCTGTAATTTTGTAAGACACAAAATTCTAAATTAGTTGATAAATTTGCGTCACAGTTGGAAACGTCCACTACTGACATACCTGGGAAACCACAAGTAGTATTGAGGTAAGTGACATTCATTATTATGGTATATTACGCTGCAGTGTGATTTTAAAAACATCGCGGAAAGGTACTGATGGTGAGGGATGGATCGGTATGTAGAGGGAGTTAGTGTACCGCGGCTTCCGACTATTTATTTGTAGTCTGCCGTGGGCTAAAAAAGTTTGGGAAATGCTAGTCTAGACCAACTTTGAAATGTTGTTTTAAGTGTGCGTGTTGCGACCATTTTATGAAAATCTTTAATCCATTCATTTGTATGGCAAAACGAGTAGATTGATTTTATTCCATTTGCTGAAAGTAGTTTAAGAAAAATGCTCACTAAGGCGAAGTTTTAAGAACAAAACATGTAACACTATCATCATCCAGAGAAGACAATATATATTCATATTCACTCATATTATACTTAATATTTACACATTAATTATAAATAATATTTTTTTTTACACGAACAGCCCAGTCGTGGACCACGCGAATATCATTTCCTTTTTTTCTTCTCCTGCCAGAAGGCCCTCATTCGCACACTATGAGGGCGAATGAGGGCCTCCTTCCTTTCCACTGTCCACCCCTTACTCGTCTT
This sequence comes from Magicicada septendecula, assembly GCA_034769895.1. Classification (NCBI taxonomy): domain Eukaryota; kingdom Metazoa; phylum Arthropoda; class Insecta; order Hemiptera; family Cicadidae; genus Magicicada; species Magicicada septendecula. Next base: position 173,587,336 of record CM068372.1, read on the forward strand.
CTTCTCAGCGCAGAGAACCTCAAGATTTTGAATTGTGTTTCTGTATTTATTTCTATACACAGAGTCGTTCAAAGAGATACCCAGTTTCATCATTTCCTCCTTGAGTTGTTTGGTGTATCCGTTCAGACTGGAAAGTTGCCACATATAGCTGAAAATTTGTTTATTTAATCTGGACCGGTCCATCCGAACCATATGTCCAAGTAGTCCCAGTATTTTCCTTCGGAAAACCGTTTCCAGATCTTCCAGATCCCCCGTACATGGGTCTTCCAGATTTCTTTGGGCCTATGCTTGTACCCATCTTCGGTTTGCTTGGGGCCATAAATTTTCCGAAGAATTCTTCGTTCAATTTTAAGAAGAGGTTCCAAATTTTGAAAACACATTGTTGCCACTCCATACATGATCACCGGCCTGATCACAGTGCTATAATGGCGGACTTTTGCACTTCTGGAAAGGTTTTTTTCTTTCCGTACAGTTCCCTGGTTAGAGTAAAGGCTTTTGCTAATTTGAGTTTCCTTATCTAAAGGATTCTTTGTCTGAGGCGTTTCGGGATATAAATAATATTTCATAAATAAGAATATATTATTTATTTTTTTATTTTTCCAATCTTTCCACAGTTTTTACATTTTTTGTCATCTTCAGAAATATAATGTATAAATAAATAGGGTTCTTTCCCAATAACCGTACCCACACCAGTAGGAGCCATTAAAAGAGTTGCATTGCAGCCAAAATATGAATTAATTCTGCTAACCATTTCATTAATTACACAGTTTTTACCAGTTCCAGCTTTTCCCTGAATAACTGCAAGTCTTTGATTGCAATCATAATAGTCATTTAGCTGATATTCTAAGAAAGATAATATCTTATTTTGTTGGTCGTTGAAAATAACATTATATGATTCATGAGAATCATACTGATTTCCAAATATTTCTCGATTCCTTTCGATGAAAGAAGTTTTATTCTTTATATCTGGATATTTTTATAGGTTGCTTCCCAATTATGAAGTAAATCGATATCACGATTACCTAGACCAACATGAGTTAGTAGTGCATTAGGCATTACTGCTGCTATAGCCATCCAGTCTCTATCGTCAAAAATACCAAACTCGTTATTATTATCCTGATAAATTTCAGTTTCTTCTGTAATTAGAGACATGTGTAATTGTTCGTGAAGCTGTCCAAAATTTTGTGGAGTATAAGCCATGAACCATGTTTCATCTGTACTTTTCAAGTCTTCTTCATTAAGCCAATGCTTATGTAAAATCAACTTTTGTTTACAATATAATTCAGTATTGACTGCATTGTTATTGTTGTTTACTTTAGGGAAAACTTGTACAATTCTTTCTTTTCTGTTTGTGCTAATTGAATTATTTCTTCCCTTAGAAATTTGTTTAGCAAAATCGGATAATGTTATTTCTTCCATGTCTAGTGGTCTACTACTATAAAACTGAATGAGTGAATTACTGTCATTTTCACTATTGGTTCCATTAATTGCAACATAGTCTTCTATTGTTATGTCAAGTATTCTAAAAGTTCTGGTACATTGATACAATGGAATTCCATGGAGTAAATGACATATTTCGCAAGCCCAAATGTCTCTTTCTCCGATCACTCTTATCATCAAACTTGTATATGCTCGACGAGATTCTTCATCCGGGGCTCTTGATTCAACGATTTCTTGAAACATTTCCGTCAAATGTTTAGAAGCGGGTTCTGACTTTGAAGCATATTTGGATACATATTCAACCACCTGGTATAAGGAGGTGATTATACTAAAATCAGTATTTGCTCTCCATGTTTGTGCGATGACAGGATTATACTGATTCAGGAGTTCATCATTACAACCCAACCCATGAGTCGTGCCAGATCAGGCCATCAAAGATCAGCTGCACTTAAAGTAAAAAAAACTCGTAGGAAGATTATCACACTGCTCAATCATTGATTCAAGTTCACCCCTTCGTTGAAACCAGTAAGATTTTGATCCTCTTATTTTTCCACATCAATAATATAAACTTATTATTATTTAACGATTACTCGACAGCGTGTTTCTCGGTTGCTGTATTGTTCCATTGAAATGAGATTTTCTAGCAAATATTGTCCCTCGTTGAATAGCTTGATGACGCTGAACAAATGCAGCAAATCTGAACCTAGGATCTTGTGCAGAAGTCGGTCTTTATATTGCATCAAAAATTGAAAATATCAAGTGCTGTAAGTTTCATGCTACTTGCTCGAGTATTATCGTTTAATTCAGCAGATCCGTAAGTTAGTAAAGCGGAAAATGCCATGCTTACATATCCTTCGCACGAGAATTCATTTATGATATCAGTATCTTGTGGCCATGGAATTACATTATTCACTGCAGATTGGAGTCGATCAACTTCTGTGATTCTAATATTCTCCGGGATCATACTTTCATAAACTTCATACTTTCATACTTTCTTCAGAAAAGTTCTCTTCATCTGTATTCACCTCAGATAAATCAACAGTGGGTATCATTCCATAAATAATATCATTTAATGGAAGTTGAGATATTTGTTCCCCATAGTGATGATGTCACTATAGATTGGATTATTCATTTTCAACAAATTGAGTGCTTCTAAAATTTTGTCACGTCTCACATGAAAATCCCGATGTCCATTAACACTTTCCTTTCTTACAACTATAGTGCTCAGTGAATCGGGTGTAGGGGGCAAGGAACTAACAATCTCCGTTATATTTTGACCAATATTTATAATATTTCCCTTATAAGCATATTTACCGGGAAAGCCTCTCGATTTCACCCTATACACACGCATCACTGGCTGTTCTCTTGCTATCAAGAGTTGTTCTACATAAGTGAGATCCATCAGTTCTATAGGTACATCTTTAGGATGCACTATAGGATTAACTGCAGTAAACTTATTTGGGTTTCGCTTACCTGCGGACACATACCAAAAAATGTTTGCTGCATCAACACTCGAGAACAATTTACACTTTCATAGAATTCTAGAGACCGTAAATTGTCTTCAAATTCATTCTGAAGATTCCTATACCCTGTGTTGTTTTGATCATATAACACATGATTCATGTTATGTTCTGCAGGGCCTTCAACAGTTGCTGGAGCAACATTTTGTCGCTGTCTCATCCGTCTTTGATTTGTAGTTAAACGACCACTATTTGGACCTTTTCTCCGTTGAGGCATACTGTAAATAATACGTATATATAAATTTATGAATAAGAATGTATAGAATATTTGTTGCTATATGTAATGGAAAGTTGCAGTTGCATCAGTGACTACATATATTCTCGTCCAAAAATTGACACTTGTTCAACACTTAAGTCCAATCCGTACATCTAGCTACACCATAGAACAATGCTCTACTACTACATTAAACACATGTGAGACACGAATACAAGTGTATACAGCAAAATCTTATCTTATCGAGCGACAGCCAGCGCGGGCGGCGGGAGCCGCACACGCACACGCACCGGAATTTCTGTACAGCAAAATCTTATCTTATCGGGCGACAGCCAGCTGGCCATGATATCTCTATCTCTCTTCCTCTCACACGTTTAAGCTAAGATTCTTATAAAATCGTAATATCTTTTGAACCAAATAATTTAAAAGAAATAAAAATTACATGTGTGCACTCTACAATACAGTCCGGATATGTATGAAAAATTTTTGTAACATTCGGTTGAGTAGTTTCGGAGGAGTTTGCGGTCTAAATTGTGCACCGAGTCGTGGATAGAGGACTATGCCTGATTTTGCTACGCTCATCAGGCTCCTCCCAATAACTCCGATTATGCCTGTGACGCCAAAGGCAGACTTTGTTAGGTTAGCACGCAAACTGAAATTACACATGGAAATCAATATGCTTTTAAAATAGTACTCACTTTCGGTGAAACCCACTTTAAAAAACAACTCGAAATAAGGCGGGGTCGAAGTAAGGTCCAAAGGTTAATTTTTGGACCTTTCGGTGTATGTTTTAATAAAGTAATGTTATTTAAACTTGGAAATGTATGATTATTTTTAATTCAGTGTGTAGCTAAATTAAATTCTGTGTTATATAGAATAAATTATATTCCTTTAAATGAATTAAGAAAAAGAAAAGGAAATTGTATATGATATTGCAATACAAAATGGATATAATCAAAAAATTATTGATAACATTAAAAAAACAAAATTAATTTAAAAAAATATTAAATAATTCTATTAATGAAAGTACACAAAAGAGTCAATTAATTTTGCATACTTAGGTACAAAAAATCATAAAATTTCAACAATATTCAGAAAAAAATATAAGAATTACATATAATAGTAATAAAATTGATTTTGATAGAATGAAACCTAAAACACCTAATATAATTCATAATTTAAATGATGTATATAAAATTGAATGCCCTGACTGTAATAGATTCTATGTAGACCGAAGTAAAAAACATTTAAAAGATATATTTATCATTATAGATTTATTATTTATTATTTAACACTGGAACTCATTTTTAAAACCAGAAATTTATCGATCAAATTTACCTGCACACTCAATTAAAAACAGTGATACATTCTCAAATTTATATAATATTATTTTATTAAAACAAAAGTACAAATATCGGTATGGAGAACCATACATGACTTCCATGGTCTAAGATTTATATTTAAAAGCATATTCGAAATGAAATATTTCCATAGAAACTACTTCTTTCTATTGCTTCAGCCTTAACCACAGTACTTTGGTCACTAACGTATACCACCTCACTTTTTTGCACTCGATTTTCACTGATGATGGAAGTCGATGGCACTGCCGAAACGTCTGGTTTTGCAGAAAACATTGGACTACGGCTAAACAGCCCGGGAAGGAATTTTAACAAAAACTACTTCTTTGTTGCCGATAACGTAGTACACATATAAAATTTTCACCCCTCCCTCTTCAACTATAATTTTCATTAATAGAAAATTACCCCCACCCCGTTCAACTAGCCTCTTCATTTATAGATATTTCATCTACGTTTCTGCAATGGATTATTATGAGCTTCTTATCAGGATACTTTTTTTCTCAAAATTATGTATTTTACTCTTGTTAAAACATAAAACGTTGCAGGTAAAATACCCCTTTATCTTCACTGATCTTCACCAAAATCAATAGGCCTTCAGTACTCTACAATTCAGGGATGCATGCAAAAAAATATTTGATTCTGTTTGAATGTGCGGCAGTTATCGTTCATGTAAATATTTCTCTTGGTTCAACATAAAATGTTGCAGGTAAACTACCCCTTTCCCTTAACCGATCTTCACCAAAATCAACAGTCCTTGAGCACTGTACAATTCAGGAAAGTGTGCAAAAAATTATTAGATTCTCTTTGAATTTTCGGCAGTTATCGTTCGTCATATAAAAAATTACCTTTTTTAAAACATAAAACGTTGCTGATAAACTACCCCTTTCCCTTAACCGATCTTCAATAAAATCAACAAACCTTGAGTTCTCTTTAGTTCAAAAAGGTATGCAAAAACGTAGTTGATTCTGTTTGAATTTACGGCAGTTATCGTTCGTCATATAAAAAATTACCCTTGTTAAAACTCTACAAATCAGGACTGCATGCAAAAAATTATTTGATTTTGTTTGAATTTGCGGCTGTTATCGTTACAAAATCAATAGGTCTTGAGTACTCTACAAATCAGGACTACATGCAAAATATTATTTGATTCTGTTTGAATTTGCGACTCTTATCGTTTGCCATAAAAAATACCCTTTTAAAACATAAAACGTTGCAGGTAAACTACCCCTTACCCTTAACCGATCTTCACCTAAAACAATAGGTCTTGAGTACTCTACAGATCAGCGCTGTACGCAAATAATCATTTGATTCTGTTTGAATTTGCGGCTGTTATCGTTTGCCATATAAAATACCCTTGTTAAAACATAAAACGTTGCAGGTAAACTACCCCTTTCCCTTAACCGATCTTCACCAAAAACAATAGGTCTTGAGAACTGTACAATTCAGGGCTGTATACAAAAGAGTAGTTGATTCTGTTTGAATTTGCGGCTGTTATCGTTTGCCATAGAAAACAATTACCCTTGATTTAAAAAAACCGTTGCAGGTAAACTACCCCTTTCCCTCAACCGATCTTCACCAAAAACAATAGGTCGTGAGTACTCTACAAATCAGGGCTGTATGCAAAAAATGATTTGATTCAGTTTGAACTTGCGGCTGTTATCGTTTGCCATAGAAAAAAATCTACAGACAGACACATAGACACACACACAGACACTTTTCGAAAAACGACTTTTTTTCATGTTTTGAGTGTAGTACAATCAGAATCTGCAATAATCTCGAACACGATTTTTTTTGCCATCACCTTCCATTTCCTTAAGGAACATGGAAGTAAAAATGAACCTTTGGAAATAGGCAAAAACAAAACAAATTATAAATTAATAGATAAACAATACAAATTAACACTATAAATTATAATAGTTTAAAAATAGTAATTAAATAAAATTATATATACTTCTATTATAACTACCAATTAATGAGCGTGTGTGTTGTGTAAAAATTAACATCTTTTAATGTTCCAAGCTCTTTCATATCATTCCTGGATTTTGTTGTCCATGACGTGTCCATTGATTAACTAATTTTAAATATGTTACTACTGACTCAGTATTACTACTAAATTAGTGAACTGAGTCAGTAGTAATATATTTATAATTATTCATATCATTATTTTGTTAGTTAATATTATAATTAATTTAATTAAGTCAACAGTCTTATTTATACACATAGAATTACTCCAATTCAGCCTTATATACCATATACGTACAATTCACTTTTAGTATTAGGTAATGACATGAAGAGTTATATATGTGTATGTAATGTTATAATTAAACTTATCTTGTATCAGAAATATTTTTTATTGTTTGCATAGTAGTATTAATGAGAAACATATGTTTATTTATATTTTCTCTGTCAGTTCTTTGTAACTAACTCGTTAAGTTTCTTGCAGGATTCTTATATAATAAGTTACAACTATACAACGTTATTAAATGTAAGCGTGTCGTGTCACACATTGACGGGCGACAACATTATTACAATACAAAAACGTGTATGTGTAATTGGGGTTCAAGTGTAATTATAATAAGAGTATTATATTTATGAGTATTTAAAATTCATATTTATTGTTTACTCAATCTTATAAATAATAAACATCAGTAATAATCTTCGGTCACGATATTGCTCATTATTAAATGTTTATCTCTTATACTATGCAGTGTTACACATATTTAAAAACCCTCTTACATCTACACATGTTAATAATCTTAATCTAGACATGTTAATAATTTGATTTACTAATAAAATCACGTAGTCCTTCAGTCTTCGACTGGTTTGTACCCTCCCCGCATATACCCGTGGTGCGTGTGGTACTGAGGCTCTCACAGGTATATGGGACCTACAGTTTAACGCCGGATCCGAACGGCATATTGGGAAAAGTTTATACTAAACAGGATACCTCTCGCTGGTTTGCCATTGCCTTGCGAGGGGGAACGGTCGTATCTAAATCAGATGGCCCCCGGCGGGAATTGAACCCGCGCCGACAGCGGAGCAGCGCCACACGCTAGCCACTACGCCACGACCGCTCCACTAATAAAATATAAAATTAAAATGTAATTTGAATTGAATTCTTTTAATTCAGATCTGACCTCAACTCGCTCAGTCTATACCAATGTTTAAAATTAAATTTAAATTTATATTAATTACGTTTAGACTGGCATTTGTTTTATATTCACATTTAAATTATTCTTTTCTATAATGGAAATATCAAATCAATTTAGCTATTTACTTTGATAAACAAAATCTACTCTCTCAACTTTAAATTCTTTTTTTTTTATTATTTCTTTATATGCGATCGCTCATTCTTACGACTAAACATTTATCTACATTTCTAAAATATTATTTCTAATTATAATTTTTTCTTTGTTTTAATTTATTGTCTTTTGATATAGTCTTTATGAGCTCTTTTAAAAATCATTTATAAATGCATTATGCATGTCACCTCGAGTTCTGATGATCTTACGACTTATTGGCGGGGTCCAGCGTTGTCCAGAGTTAGTTTTCCCTTCCTCCTGGCCTGGCGTGGCTACGTCTAGAGTCCAGCGTCGTTCTCCAGCAGTGTGTGGTCCGCTTCAGAGAGTTGTTATCTGCTGCAAGGTAGATCTTAAACATCATCTAATGTCCAGCATCCCTCGTCGCTCTGGTAGCTTCTCCGTAGATACTCTTGGTAGACTTAAATGGTCCCGGTACTTTACGTTTTCCGGAATATTTTCACATAATTAACGAACGTTTTATTCTTTCGTTAATGAGACTTGTAATAAAATTAAAACTGTTCTGCCGACGGACAGCATGTCCGACTGCAACTGTGTCTTGAAATTAAGAGAAGGGTTTTCGGTCGAACCCTCAATTTATACCCTCTCGAGATTCCGCGCCAGTTGGCTCCAAAATCGTCCTGTCGGTACCTGCAGATCGCCTGATAGACCCACTCCCGAACCTTTTCATCTATTTGCAATTATTAGCAAATAGCAATGTTTTGCACGGAATCGAGATAGCACAAATCATAGCTAATTTGATTAAGCTATCACTGTATTAATTTGAGCGTCATAGGGTATTTTGCGTATTTTTTGGCACGTTTATTTCGCACTAACTTCGCGTAGCGTGTCCTATTAACGTCATTTTTTCACTGAAGATAACTATAAAATTTACATACACTTTGGTGCCTTTGGTTTGTTTATACACTAATTAGTTTTCACACAGTGAATTAAAATAATTATTTTATTAATTACTTGGGGCGGGTAGCTGAGATTCCTGTCTGTACATGGATCACTAACACACAGAAGATACACGCGTACAGGACCGGAACAAGGGGGGGGGCAGACGGGGCATGTGCCCCGGGCGCCGGCTTGGAGGGGGGCGCCCAAGGCGCCAGCCCATACACGGGGCGCCGAAAAAGCGAAGAAATAGTAAAATTATTTTCTATATCGTCTATATGTTACAATTTTTCAAATAATAAAGCATTATTTGTGCGATTTAGTTTTTAACGTCTTCAATTTTATTTTCATTTAATTTGATGTAATTTAAAAAGCAGTAATCATATCACATAGATGTTAAGAATTCATTATTAATTGAGAATTATCCCCGCCCGGTTTCAATCGGCCATATACAAGTTACAACCTTGAGGAGCACAATGGAACAAGACAGACTCTCTAACTTGAGCATCATTTCTATCGAGCACCAGAGAACATCATCTATTTCTTTTGATGACATTATTAACACCTTTGCTGCCAAAAAAGCTCAAAAAGTGACAATTTGATTTATTTAGATTCAAGAATGAATAAGGACTGTTAGTAAATTTAGTACCCAAAACTCATGTAAAAATCTAATTTGTTTTCAATGTGTTCCAAATTGAAATAGTAAAGTACTACATGAATACTGTACCAATTTATAACCAAAATACCAAATAAACTTAAGAATGATTTGAAGTTTAACTGAATGTTTCATTTCTTAACGTGTTACCCACTTCTGTAATTTCAGATTAACAAATGAAGTAAAACCTTTTACTTTTTAGATTCCATTAAAAATTATTACACAAAATACAATAGAGGAGTGCTGTAATTTCACAACTGAATTTCACTTGATCTGTTTGCACTATAGTGTAGTGTGTTGATGAGTAAAGCTACGAAGCTGTAATTAATAGCATTGACTTAAGTACAGGAAAGTATATGTTTTGTTTTTTTGTTAAATAGTTTTAAATGGAGTGAGTATGGTGTGGAGGGGGAGGAGGGGGCGCCGAAATATACCCTTGCCCCGGGTGAAAGGAGGGCTAGTTCCGGCCCTGCGCGTAACACACATATAATTGAGCAGGTGTTCTCTGCTTGTCGGAACAGGTTAATTTCTCCCCTAATCTAACAATGAAATATTTTTACAATCTCAGACCTGTCCATTTACCCTTAACTTATAATAATTCTAAAAATTTTATATTTATTCAAATTAATGCCTAATAGCTGTATCGTTGCAAATTATATTATCAAATTATAATTACTTCTGCAAGTAGAATGTTGTTATTTTTTATCATTTTAGTTTAATCTTTATTAAATTACTTTAAACTTGGATTAAAGATGAAATATTAAACAATTACCTTAAAGATGAATTAAACAATTATCTTGGATTAAAGATGAATAGTCAACTACCTTAATAAGCAATTAATTAATTACACCTTCTTTTAGACAACACACCTGATAGGGTTAAAAAAGTGATAATAAGAATATTCTACTTGCAGATGTAATTAATTATAAGTTGATAATATTATATTATTTATTTATATATACATAGAAGGTAACATGATGTAATATGGTGGAAATGTTGACAGGGTGGAAATCGAATAAAACATGTAACGGGTTTAAGTCAATTATACAACTTGAAAGTTTTGCACCTAAGGAATAATCTGATAAAGAAGCTGAACGGCTTTGCAGAAAGCATGAAATCACTGAACTACATCAACCTCAGGTAACCATAATAGTCTTAGTTCCATACTGTTAAATGTGTTAAAAACATGTTTTGTAGTTTCAGTCGTGTGTTTGTGCATTCTTTCAGAACAGATCCAGGCAGATTCCTTACAAATGACAATTGTTTTCTCTGTCCATTTAATTAAAAATACTATTTTAGCATTGAATGACTAATGGTGACAATTTAGGAACTTAGATCAATAGATCACTTAGCTAAAATCTCGGGATAGATCTTTTTATAAAATAATTTCAGGTGTTAAAATACTTTTCTCATTTTTGAAATTGGTTTAATTTTTTCAAATTTTTTTTAATTTTTCAATTTTTAGTATTAAATTTATAATTTTGCTTACATAATTGGTTGATTTATTTTTTCATAAATATAATTTGTATCTAGTAAAATAAATATTTTAAATTATAGGCAGATGAACGAAAGATGCATCATGTATAAGAAAATTTTGGGCAAGGAATCAGAAAAAGATAAAAAATTTGTCTATTAAAAAAAGCTCGGCAAAATGCTAAATGACATTTTTAAGAGACCTCTGCTGTTCAACAAGCTAGGTCATCGCAAATGAGAGATTGTATGCTTTCTAGATTATCTCAAGACTCGCCTCTTACAAAAGCTGATTGCCTCAATTATATCATGTAACTTTGAGCAACGAATGAAGCAATCGGCGTGTGGCTATGCTATGCAATCGGCATGAGCATAGACTCAGCTTGATCTGTGATCGATTGGATCATGAGTCAGATGAATAGTGCCAGCTTCACCTTCATTCGATTCAGCAACATCTGGATGATGAACTTCCTCATGAAAAAAATAAAAAGGTTGATGTCAGTCTGAACATAATCAGAAAGCAAGACAAAACAAAACAGAAGAGCAAAGAACACAACCCTCATAAAACGTGTGAAAATTATAAATGACATAATTGTATTAATGAAGATAGTTTTATGTCATCAATAAATTAATTTGCTGATGTTCCATGTGCAGAAAATTATTACAACCAAGGCAGCATTGTATACCTGAAGGCAGCGCTGATCTTCAATCCAATAGTTTCGTTCAATTGCCTACTGTGGTGGTATGCACTTGATGTTCTAGCAATATAAAAAACAAAGTTCCTTCTCAGGTGTTTTAGAAGAAAATGGATGCCATGCCTGTATCACCAGAATTGAGGAATTTATCACACGTAGAGCAACGAATGGTGGGAAAAGTAACTATATTCTTTTATATTATAAAGGTGCAAAATAGATTTAGCCAAAATTGGTGTAAAGGCCAATTAATTTTATTTGCTCAAAAGTTGCTGAACAACTGCCATTGTGCAATGCAGGATTAGTGATTATAGCAGAGAGTCATGAAATTCTGCAGCAGCACAGAGAATTACAAATAAATATTAAACGACTAAGAATTGGATTTCAGTGGTTATTAAAGCGTGATAGTTTATATCTTGACACTAGACACAACTTTGCCATTGTATTGAATTACAATATTTATAAGATAGTCCAATGATAAAAAGTGTGGAATACAAAGATGACATGCAAATGCAGACTAAAGAAATACAACAAAGAAATATCAAAGCTTCAATTGATGAGTTAAATAAATATGTACCTATAAACCGTAACATTTTCATCGAGGCAATGAGCAGTTCAACATCAATTCATGTGGTAAACAGTATATTGGCATAGCAGCAATTGCTTTTGCAGCTTTTTTCTCATTAGATCCAAATACTTGGACTATAAATGACATAGATTACATAGTTATAGTAGGCGAAAGGTATTAATAGAAAATGCATATCATTGAAAGCAAATCCTAATACTCAAGAGCAAAATAGGAAATATTTAATTCAGTCGCTTTTATATTTTAATAGTCATTGAATACATTTGAATGTAGGCTTTGTTACATCTATTAATGATTAAGGTGATATTGACGAAGATTAAAATAAAGAAGGTTTACCAAATTTGAAAAATGGTTTGATTGCTTTTTTTTAAAACCATAAATACAGGATTCTTACTGCTAACTCATTTTCAGTAGCTGTGGTATGTGCAGAACAGGGAAATGTGAAATACGTTTGGTTGCTTGATTCACATGTTACAGGGCCAAAGGATCATAGAGCAATATCCAGAGGTATATCATGCTGTATGCATTTTGTGAGTATTGAGAACTCTATACAGTTTTAAATATCATTACAGTTTTATCATATTACAAAACCTAATGATACAAACGTAAACCTAGTAATGCAATAATCCCAGTATATATTATTGAATTTTCACAGAATTAGTGTAAGTATAAAACACAGTATTCTGCTGGTACTGGCTCAGTGCTGGTCCAATACCAATTTTAACTAATATTGGGACCACCGCAGAAACATACCCTTTCAAATAAAAAAAAAGATTTATTACAATTGGTCTAGCCATTCTTGGATAATTTGCACACATACAAAAAAGTGATGCGTATAGAAACTCCTCCTTTTTGAAGTCAGTTAAAAATTCCCGTTTATCCAGTGGATAGTCATTTGATAATTCCTAACCCCAAATTGCTTTTGCTGAATTCTGTATATCACTTTCATTCTTCCTCTGCTGTCTATGACAGCATAATGACAATGAATCAGTAAATAACTTTTTGTTGCAAAAACAAAAAATAATTTTTTTTATAAATATTATTAATGGTTGTAAAGGATGCAGTTCTTTGTCCCCTATGTAACATGTGTCTGTGTCGCCCAGGCAAAATCGAATTAAAAGCGTTCGTCAATTTAAAAAGCTAGCTGTGCTTCATGAGTTGAAAACATTGGTTTGCAATCAGAATATTTTTGATTCTCAAGGTGGTGAGGGTGAAGACGAAGAAAATGAAGGCAATGAGGAAGCAGACAATGAAACGAGGTAAACCAAAATGTATATTTTATTCTTGTATTGGATTGTTAATGGTCTCAAATATTTCTACTAGTAATTTTATACAAACCACTATGTTGTTTTTGGTATTGACGAGCGCTTTCGGCAGTCAAGCCATCTTCAGGTCATTTACCAACCAACCTTGACTGCCGAAATTGCTCGTCTATAACGTCAAAATTGAATGAGACTCAATTTTTACGAAAAATTATTATTATTAAATGTACATATCATACATATCAACATGTAACATATCAACACAAATATGTAAAGAATAACTGTAGAGAATACCGTTAGAAGATATCAGAGCGGTGTTTTTTTCAAAAGAACGTACCCTTGTCTTGGCGACAGCTAGACGGCTAAAAGTACGAAAACGTCATGTACGAGACAGAGAACCATAAAATTGTATTATATTTAAAAAACAGCAAAAAATAGGTGAAAGCTTGTGAAAGCTGAGTGCTTACAACAATAGATACCGTTATTTTAAACAGAGAGCGTTAGATAGAGAAGCGTTAAGGATAGCGTCACTTCCCACCATAGCTCGAAAGATTTGCATGCGCTGTTAGTTAACGAATAAGAGAAAGCGTTATTTTTTAGCGGGTAAATTCTATAGTTGGGTTGGATAAAATCAAACATCGCAGTACTCTAATCCAATGGGAATGTGTTTTGTAAATATTAAGTGAGGGTAGAATTAGTTAGGGTATAAAAAAACGTAGTTTGGAAATTTGTAGGCAGTCAACGAAGGTATTACAACTAAAACACTCGTAATTTGCGTATTAGTAAAATCGTAACCGTAATTTAGGTAATCGGAAATATTATAACTATAATACTCGTAATAGGCGTGTAGTAATTGTTAATTCAGTGAAGATATTGTAACAGTTATACCAGTCTTCATTATTTTAATAAAATTAAATAATCGTAAGTTTGGAAGAAATTGTCGGAGAAGTTATAAGCGTAAAGTTTAATCGATAATTTAATCAACGGGAACAGTTAATATTCAATCCAAAGTGATTCGTCTTTGTAAAAGCTACTGTAATTCGGCTGAGACAGTATCAAAGTTCATGTCGGAAGTAAACGTGAATCGGAGAATTACCACAGCGTGAGTCGGAAAATTAGTAAATCGTCTGACGGTATCGGCCTGAACGATCCGTGTTGCTAGCACTTAACTTAATTTAATATACATGCAAAGGTGTTAAATATAGTACCTAATACAACATATTCTTGCTTTAAATAATGTATTAGCTGTGAATTGTGTATAGTGAAAGTGATGCCTAGGTATATCTAAAGTGTTATAATCAACGAGTGCCACCAGCAAGGATCTACTGTCGCAACAGAGGACATCAGAACTCCAGGACAGCACACTTCGAGCAGATAACCTTCAGCGCAGACTGGAATTCGACAATCAAGTAACCCATAATATTGAACATTCAAATTCATATTATATTTCATGTCAAATCTATCATATTCATATTGGCAATTCAATCCGTCTAAAAGAATCCACTATCAAAGAGACAATTGCTGAGAAAGCTGAATTTTCAATATTATAATCATATAAAAATCTTGTGTACTTGTAATAAGCAAATGCAAATAAATTATTAAATTTATAATTTATGCTATTTAAAATTTTGTTAATAAGTTATTTCATGCCCTGAGGTAATTCCTAAGAGTCGCTACAAAAGCAAGAGTTGAAAGTATAGCATTTAATACACAACATATTTTAGCATATTAATTAATAATACTCCTCTCTTGTGTAAGGTAGTATTTGGCGCCCAACGCATGGCTTAATCTATAAGCTTAGCAGACTGAATTGAATTGCAAATAGAATATAAGAAAAAAGTAGAATAAGAAATATAGACTATAAGAGTAAATTGTACGATTACACGAAGTAAAAGTAGGCGAACGATACACATACATAACAACACAAACAAGTTAAACGACAAGATGAACACAGAAACAGCAACAACTCAAAATAGCGAAGGGGAATTTGATATCAACAACCAATTAGGAGACCCTAATACTATTGCCCAACTTACAATGGAAGATCAAAATTCAGGGACGTGGGGACAAGACAATAGAAATAGAAACACAGCAAATAACAACAGAAACACAGCACGAGATTAGACCGAGACCAGCACAACAAACAACACCAGAACCACCCAATGAAATTGACATATATACGATATTACAACAAATGTTAAAGCAATTGCAGGAACAAAGGGCAGAACAGTCACAACAATCAAAACAAATACAAGAACAACTATCACAACAATTGCAAGAACAAAGGTCAGAACAGTCGCAACAGTCAAAACAAATGCAAAGACAAATATCACAAATGTCACAACAAATTATACAACAAAATCAAATACTTAGAGACGAACTAGCCACATAGCTTAACGAATTCAAGAGAGAAAATCACGAAATCATTTAACAATTTAGAGTAGAAACTAAAACAATTATTAATGAAGGAATTAATAGTATTAATGTTGAAATTAATAATAAGTTTAGTGATACTGAGAAACAAATTAAAGAAATTGATAATAAACACAGCAATGACATTAAAATAATAAACAAGAAGTTAATTGCGACTAATAAACGTTGTGACGAGAGTTTTGCTGTGCACAAATTAGAGGCAGAGAAATTACGAAAATTAGACAACAAAATCGATAATAATTCGGGCGAGACTAACCTCAAATTACAACAACTTCAGAGCGACGTTCGAACAAAAATTGCATTGGCAACTGCGTCACCTATCAACCGAAGCATTGCTAATGAACAAATAAAGGAAATACAATTCAATGGGACAAGCAACTTTCCTAGGGAGTTTATTAAGGAGTTGACTGAATTATACCAAGAATACTACCAAGATATCAATAACATCACCTGGGTGTCAAGACATCTTGAAGGAGAGGCCGCAATCTGGTGGAGGTTAGTTAGAGACAGCATAAACACCTTTGTGGAATTTACTGAAGCTTTTGTTAATAAATATTGGAATGACGTTATACAGGAACGCGTGCGAGACCAGCTGGAATTCAGACGGTATCATCAAGAAGCAGGGATGAGTATGATTCAATACCTAGAGAGAAAGTTGTTAGAGAACCGACAATTGATTCCTCCCATCTCAGATAGACACTTGATACGAAAAATAGCGAGGCATTATCCACACGAAATCGAGGTTGCCATTATTACCCGTGGTGTGAGTACAATCGTTGAGTTCGAACAAGTGCTGTTAGAATTTTCTAGTTTGCGTAACGGTAATAGATCAGTGAACCAGAGACAACTCGATCACTGGCCAGAACATAAACAGTGGAAGCGTGCAGATGAAGAGAGAGAGAAAATTACTGATCACGAGTCAAGCAGAGACAGAGAAAACGAGGGACGACAACAATACGCCCACCATTCAAAATGGAAAAACCAGTTTAAAGCTGAAACAAACGTGGTTCCAACGACAAGTGGCACAGGTAACAAAAAGGTCTCGACAATACCAAAAAACTAGGAAAACCCTGTAAATATGTGTTAGATGTAAGTGATAATATTAAACATGTGAACACTACTTTTCTAGATATAAGGGATGACTTAATATTAGATGATAATATAGGTGTAAAATTAAGGAACAACAAATGCCCAGAGATCCAAATTGTGTTGAACGGCGTGCCGATCAATGCATTGGTGGACACAGGCAGCCAAATAAATACTATCTCGGAGCGCTGGTTCAACAATAATAAAAAGGAGTTAGGGAAAGTAGAAATTTTAAAACTGTCCAATACTGTGATCAAAGGAGCTACGGAGAGCAAATCGAAGAGAATTACACAGCAGGTATTGCTAAATGTCCAAATTAAAAATTTTAATTTTGAAAGCGTTTTTATAGTTGTACCTGACCTGGTAAGGGAGTGTATTTTGGGTATGGACCTGTTAGTGGATAGTGGGTGTGTGACTGACCTCAGTAATAAACAATTAAAAATTAAAGGAGATCCTACCCATGACAAGGCGACTATAGCAGAAATACTACAGGTAGAACTAGCATCAGAAGAAGAAATCATCGAAGAAGTAATCAACAAAACAATTCCAGGACATTACAGAAATAACCGATTTTGAAAAAGAAGAACTGCGGAAAAAATTGATAAACAACAAAACAATATTTTGTGATACGCCAGGGCGAATTACATCATATTGCCACAAATTTGAAGAAACGGACAGACCAGATAAATTTATCAAATAAAATTACAAGATTTCAGGTCGGCGATAAAGTACGAGCGAACGTACCCGATATCAGACCTAAACAGGAGAATAATAGGGAAGTTTTGTAATATGTTCGAAGGACCGTATAAGATATGTAAAGAAGTAGGAACGGCTACATACCAGTTAGAAGACATTCTACAACCGGAACGCATCAGAGGAAAAAAAAATTTCATATATGTATGTAATAACTTATAGTTAGTTTATAACGAGTTTGAGTTGACAAGATTTAGAAGTTATAATTAATTAAAATTATATTGTATTTAACAAACGTGTAGGATTATCTTTCAATTAAGTTATATATTCAAGAATGTATGTAAGATTGTATGTACACTAGAATAAGAATAGTGAAAGTATTTTGTAAATCACTATGTCAGGCAGAAAGGGAAGGCCGGCGAAACCATTATGGGGTTCGTTGACAGCAGGTAGCGCTGACTGTAGAGGGGTTTTGTTTGTAAACAACAACTGCGCATCAACTGACAGATTGTAAACAGCTGATTTGTTTTAAAAGGGATAAAATGGGTCAATAGAAAAATCTAAATGTACTGTAGTGTATATAAATAAATTTGAATTATATGAGTTGAAATAATATAGATGTACCATGTATAAGAACTTAAAAATATTGTAAAGAGTTACAAGTAAATACAATTAGAACTGTTCTAAGGGACGCAACAATAAAATTATTATCAATTTTCAACCAAAAAATTAAAACAATTCTATTGGGGGACAAATATAACGTCAAAATTGAATGAGACTCAATTTTTACAAGAAATTATTATTATTAAATAGATATCAACACAAATATGTAAAGAATAACTGTCGAGAATACCATTAGAAGATATCAGAGCGGTGTTTTTTCAAAAGAACGCACCCTTGTCTTGGCGACAGCTAGACGGCTAAAAGTACGAAAAAGTCATGTAAGAGACAGAGAACGATAAAATTGTATTATATTTAAAAAACAGCAGAAAATAGGTGAAAGCTTGTGAAAGCTGAGTGCTTACAACAATAGATACCGTTATTTTAAACAGAGAGCGTTAGATAGAGAAGCGTTAAGGATAGCGTCACTTCCCACCATAGCTCGAAAGATTTGCATGCGCTGTTAGTTAACGAATAAGAGAAAGCGTTATTTTTTAGCGGGTAAATTCTATAGTTGGGTTGGATAAAATCAAACATCGCAGTACTCTAATCCAATGGGAATGTGTTTTGTAAATATTAAGTGAGGGTAGAATTAGTTAGGGTATAAAAAAACGTAGTTTGGAAATTTGTAGGCAGTCAACGAAGGTATTACAACTAAAACACTCGTAATTTGCGTATTAGTAAAATCGTAACCGTAATTTAGGTAATCGGAAATATTATAACTATAATACTCGTAATAGGCGTGTAGTAATTGTTAATTCAGTGAAGATATTGTAACAGTTATACCAGTCTTCATTATTTTAATAAAATTAAATAATCGTAAGTTTGGAAGAAATTGTCGGAGAAGTTATAAGCGTAAAGTTTAATCGATAATTTAATCAACGGGAACAGTTAATATTCAATCCAAAGTGATTCGTCTTTGTAAAAGCTACTGTAATTCGGCTGAGACAGTATCAAAGTTCATGTCGGAAGTAAACGTGAATCGGAGAATTACCACAGCGTGAGTCGGAAAATTAGTAAATCGTCTGACGGTATCGGCCTGAACGATCCGTGTTGCTAGCACTTAACTTAATTTAATATACATGCAAAGGTGTTAAATATAGTACCTAATACAACATATTCTTGCTTTAAATAATGTATTAGCTGTGAATTGTGTATAGTGAAAGTGATGCCTAGGTATATCTAAAGTGTTATAATCAACGAGTGCCACCAGCAAGGATCTACTGTCGCAACAGAGGACATCAGAACTCCAGGACAGCACACTTCGAGCAGATAACCTTCAGCGCAGACTGGAATTCGACAATCAAGTAACCCATAATATTGAACATTCAAATTCATATTATATTTCATGTCAAATCTATCATATTCATATTGGCAATTCAATCCGTCTAAAAGAATCCACTATCAAAGAGACAATTGCTGAGAAAGCTGAATTTTCAATATTATAATCATATAAAAATCTTGTGTACTTGTAATAAGCAAATGCAAATAAATTATTAAATTTATAATTTATGCTATTTAAAATTTTGTTAATAAGTTATTTCATGCCCTGAGGTAATTCCTAAGAGTCGCTACAAAAGCAAGAGTTGAAAGTATAGCATTTAACACACAACAGATCTTAGCATATTAATTAATAATACTCCTCTCTTGTGTAAGGTAGTATGTCAATACCAAAGACAACATATTTGTTTGTATAAAATTACTAGTCAAAATGTATATGTTCATAGTCATGTCCCTTATACCAAATTGTATGTATACAACATGTACACAGTGTTGTGTTGTGGTACACACATGCTATGGTTTAATACAGTCTACTGAAAGTAGAAATTAAAATTTGATCTATTAAAATGAAGTTAAAACTTAGGGGTTTCTGTCATACTTCATGTACCTACATTTCTGACCACTTTAAATTGAAATTTTTATTAAACTATAAAAAGACGCTGTTTACAAGAAATTTACACATTTTTCATCATGATCATTATCTTTGTGATTTGAACTTGACGCTTTATTAAAACTTTAATTAGTGTTTTTCTTCCAATGAAGGACTGTGAACATGTTCAAAAATTGGTCTATTAAAAAAAAGTAATTTTTTTCATTGGAAACATGTCATGTAATTTATAGTTGAAACCTTTATTTTAATCATGGTTTCTTAATTTTTCTCATATGTTATAAAGAAATTTAATATTTTCTTTATTTAATGTTTTAAACTTATTACTTATCGAATTAAATTGTGACTTTTTAAGAGATGTTTTATCATTCATGTGAACAATAACATGGTCTTATCCATGACACTTTGAACAAATTTAGTAGCTTACCACAACACCTTAATATAAATATTTTAAAAACCCTTTCAACTTTCATCAATGATAGGACATCCATCAACAAATATGTCTCATCTCCAACTATGTCTAATGGTTAATATTCTTAAGACCAGTACAAGTTCAAGCTCTGCTGAACTGTTTACCCATTGACCCAGCACTGGGGAGCAAAACTGAGGACCTGCAACAAGGTGGAGGATCTGGCAGAGAACATCAAAGTTGTGACTTACAGATGTTGACCTGAAACATGACACATCATGATAAAATCCCAAAAAAGCCAGATATTTATGTTTCATGATTTGCTTATTGTCATAATTTAAGCTTTAAACTGTTTTCTCAAGTAATTTCCTTGCTTTGCCATATCACTTTTTCACATGATCAAACTAATAATTCATTAATTCACTGTTGAGTATATAATATTTGTCTTATGGCATGTGTCACTGCCACAGTGGACTTTCATTTGACTTGCAGAAGCCACTAGAAATGCATCTCGTTGACATGCACTACAGGGAGTGTTTTGAAAAAGAAATTAAACAGTCAAAATGTTGTAGCATTTTCCATAATTCATTCAAAATCTATGGTAAACTTTAATTGGCAATCTTTCTCTTCCCCTCACTCTCTCAGTTAATAAGAAATGTGTGTTTGTGTGTGTGTGCATGCATGCACATGTGGTTGAATGTAGACAATTCATGGTTAGTCGTAGTGATGGATTGCAATTTCAAAAAATGACCTGGAGAAGGAGAAAGGTGGTAGCAGAAGCTAATTAGTTTAGTTCCTGTAAGTTGTACAGATGCCACAGAAATTTAGCAACAACATTAACTTATTTTCATATATAGTAGAAGAGTTGACTTCCTGTAGGTCTGATTAGAACTTTCAATAATGTTTAAGAAAAGGAAAAATTAGTTTTTCAGGGGAGGGATTTAGACGCTCTTTATTATCACTACCACTCAAGAATTAAAATTTGATTTATAGTTCACAAAAGTTTTTGAAAAATGTCCATGTTTTTAATAATTATATATGTGTTTACTGTACTTGGATGAAAACTGTTTGGCAATATACTGTACTTACAACCAGCCCAGCCCATGAAGGGGGAACGACCCCAACAAATGTCAAGGGGCTAGGTTGGAGGAGCCCATAACTTTCTTTGTATTTCAAAGTTTAAAATTCACACTGCACTGCAAGTCGTCATAATGTGTACTGCCAATTACACTGTGACACTAATTATAATGTGTTATAATATTTATATATATTTACAACAGTACACAGGATCTACGTTCATATAAGTGGAATACTAAGGTTATAACACATTTTATGACGGCCATAGACATGTTAAAAATTGATTTTGTTCTTTTCTTTGTAAAGTAGTCATAAGTTTTGAACCAAGCTAAATTAAAAAAAGTATGTTATGTCAAAATGTTCATAACTTTTTACTCTTTTCTGCAAGCACGGATCCAGAGCCTTGACTGGGGGGGGGGGTTCTTTTTCAGGGGAAAAAATTAACAGAAGTAAAATTGTTGATACGGCCTTAGGGCTACAAATTTATACTTACTATATCTAAATTAATTTTATTTTTATTACAGTAGGTTATAAAAACACAAAAAAGGGGAAAGTACTTTTAGTTTTGCTGTTTACCTTTTTTTCTTATCTTGAATTGTACATAAACGTTATGCAGCCAATGACGTTAAACGTTACTTTAAGAAACGTTTAAAGTTTGAGTACAAAACTTTTTTAGGTTTGAGTACAAAATGTAGTTCACATCAAATACATTATTTGTTAGTATTACACAACTATTTTTTACACAATAAACTCTAACCTTCTTTTGAATTTTTTTGAAAAACGATCAATAACTTTGTCGATTTCAACTTTTATGTCCCTGTGAATGTTCAGTAGAGCAAGTCCGACTAACCTTTCTTCTCCCATTCGGGATCGTATCCATGTTTTTAATCTTCTTAAAGTGGAGAACGATCTTTCTGCACTGGCGACACTTGCCGGCAGTGTCGCTAAAATATGCAACATACTTTTTATTAGTGGAAAAATATCTGCATCACAAACATCAAGAGTCACCAGTGCATTCTTCAGCAAGATACCTTCCCTGTCTCGTTCCCACTTCCTCCTCCAAAGATGATATTCACTTGAAACTATCTGTTCAACTATGCTTTCATCTACATTTAAAAGAGGATGAAATTTCTTAGCAACTTTCTTCAATGTCAACATGATTCTATTTTTTGCTTCAATGTCTTGGAAGTCTTCTTTCATCATTTGTGCTGGAATGAACATTGTTAAACCGTAAAGCCATAGAGTTTCTTCAGAGAATCTAGTTCTCAAACCCTCGGTGACGGATTCCAAAAGTGGTATATATAATGATATTCTGTAATATTCTTCTGGATTAGATTGATTAGATGTAGGGTGGTTAGATCTGTGCTGTTGTCGCTTTTCCAAGCGTGGTACTGTGACTTCGATATCTAGAGAACTGGCAGTAGAATTGCAATTTTCAAAAGTGTGCAGAATTCTTCTTCAGAATTTCCCCTTTTCTCCTTCAAGGTCTTCAAAGTGTCTTGGACCAGTGAGCCAGCCTTGTCAACTGTAACGCTTTCCTCTTGCAAATATCGGCTCAAGGGAAGAGTAAGTGATAAAACTTCACTTATGCACACAATTGTAACTATGAAATCGCTACTGCAAAGAGCAGCAATCAATGATTTAGCCTTTGAAGCCGATTCGATTTCCCGCCATTCCGAAATCATATGTAAAGCATCGACTATTTTTGAGAGGTTGGCACGAAATTGTAGTATCGTCGTGTGTCTTTCTACCCATCTAGTTTCACAAACACCTGAAACTTGAGTTCCAAGAACACTCTTCAGAACAGAATTTCTTTTGGCAGAAGCCGTAAAGAACGAGACCGTTTCTTTCATAATACCAGTGGCGTTTCTTACACATTGCAGAGAAGAAGATTTTGACAGAGACAGGTTCAACGGATGACTGTAGTGACTGTAACACGGGCACCTTACCGCTTTTTTATCTTCTTTCTGCATTTCAGCTACAGCTCCACAAACTTCAGATACCATGACACTACATCCATCGGTACCTATTCCAACGCAGTGTTTCAGGTCCAAATTTAATTATTTCTTTTATGAATTTGCTAACTGCTATAATTTTTTATTGTTCGACTAAGCTTTTCATCATTACTGACATCTTCAGGTCTTAAACAACCTGAAGAGGTGTTTTCATAAAAGAAATAGTAAGGATGGCTGCTAATTTAAACAATACGAAGACCAAATTTAATTGTTTCAATGTATCCAATACTAGCTGTCCAAGAGCACTACCGGTTAAAATTGGTTCACCTTGATTATCTGACTTTTCTTGAATGGCTTTGTACGCATCTGCAAATTGTATAAAGTCTTCTTTAACACCTCTATCTGTTACTTACCTCAACACAATGCTCAGCTGAGACACATGAGAAACGTCTGTAGTTTCGTCAAATATAACACTGTAAAACTTACTTTTATCCACTTCACTTAATATAGTAGACAAAATTTCTTCTCCACTGCATTCAATAAGCTCGTTTTGGGTGGTCTTACTAATATAAGTTGCCCTTGCATTTGCCGTTGTAAGGTGCTTCTTCAATGACTTACCTCCTGCTTGAATACGAAACCGAAGTAGTTTTCTGAAGTTGCCTTCATTTATTGGACTCGATTCTGTTTCACTAGGCATAACAAGTTCTCCATCATCCTTATTACCTCTAAAGGCTATGTTTTGTCGGCCTAAAAAAATGATTGTATGAATGATAGGTTTCAACCGTGCTGTTTTCATTTACTTGCGACAACCTCTGTCCGTTTATTTGGTTGATGACATCCTTGTTAGGATTGTGATAAGCTTCAAGAAATAGTTTCCCTGCTTGCATGGGTTGTTGATGGTATACGTTCTTGGTATGTGTTTCAAGAGCGCCATCTTTTCCCAAAAGTTTTGCGAACGATTGCAGTGGTTTTACTACAAGTTTTTGGAGGGCAACATTTTTTTGAAAGCCTCCAACACCAACATGTCCTGTTGCGAACAAAGTGCAATATTTACAGAACAATCCTTTTTCACTCAGTGAAATTATCAGCCAAGGATATTTTGCTAAGTGCCCCCGACTAACAAATCTCCTTTCTTCTTTTCCACTTTTCACGTGAATGGAGAAAGGAAACTCATAATCATCTGTGGGTTGCCAAAGGGATTCTAAAAGTCGGAATTTTGTATGGTCATCAACTACTTTCCCTATAAACAATGCAATGTCATTTTGGAAAGTCATTACATGTACTTCTTTTGGCGTAGATCTTGTAGATGGTTTCAGAAAAGATTGAACTGAGGATGAATGTAAGACAGAAGTAGTCTATTCTTCACTTTCATTACTCAAGGGGTCTTTAAGAGTTTGGTCAGAGGACTGTAATGGGTCTTCACTAGTTTTCTGAATTTTTCTGTTTAGGTTCAAGGGTTGAAAAAATGATTCAATTGTTCTCTTTGGACATTTAGGCCTACTTCCTTCAGATGTACTGGCCTGAAAAAAATCAAGCCATTGATGTAGTTTAAAATAATAATTATAGGATATGCCAACAGGGCTTGAGTCGACCTGGTGGTCTTAAGTCGACCGCAGTGTAACTAATTTTTCAAAATTTCACTGGAAACAAACGTTAACAGGTTTTCATAAGCCAAATTAACGTTATTTTGTTCCATTTGAAATAAACAATCATATTTTTTCGATACTTTCACAGTTATTTGGTTCAATAGAAACAAAACCTAATGAAAATAAAACAGCAAATCACTTGAAAAGCGGTCAACTCAAGCCCTGTTGACAGTATAGATGTCGTAAATTATCGTATAAAATTACATCAAATAGATTACATAAAATAGATAATACAAAATTTTTTATATGAATCATACAATTGATTCTATAGTAATGGCGGAATATTTAATTTTTCTACAAAAAAGTGTTCTTGTATTCAAAAATGAGCTTCATCCAATATGATTTTGTTACTTGGTAAAATTGTTGAACATTCTTCTTTAAAAGTAGAAAGTACTCCAAAATGACCTCAGTAATTCGATTAAACATAAACAAATGTCAATTATTTTTAATTTATTGTTTATCGTTTAGTCCAATTAGCTACGACATAGATATAGGCCTATAAGTATCTAAGAAGAGAAAAAATAACAGTATGAAAATTTAGCCTATTTCTGTTATTGTCTCTTCTGTTATTACGCTTTGTTATCAGTCCGTCTGTCTGTTTGTGTTTTTTACAAGAAATTATATCTCATGAATGGAGTACATACGACAACAAATTTACAATACTAATACAGTAAATGTTGAGGTTAGAAAATAAACAAAAATCTCTTTCGACATAACAACTCATTCAATTACTACTTATCTAAATTTCCATAAATCATTTGTTACTTACCATGATTGACGATTCGTAGAACAAACGTTAATACATTTAAATGTTTCAAAACAATCACATTAGATCCGCACTTGTAACGACGTTAGAGGAACCGCACATGTGAAAGCACGCTTAGGCGGCTTCAATGGCACTCCACTCACTGAGTCACTGTCAGAGAGCAGTGATACCAACCCTCGCTGTTCGCAACATTTAAACTCCAAACCTACCAACCCCTACCCAGAGTTGCTTTTCTTCGCAGCTTGAATAAACATTTTTGATTTATAATAAATTAAAATTTGGAGTAAACAGTTACGATGACGAGTTTTCATATATGTTTAATAAAAAGTAATACATTTTACTCATAAAAAAAGTTTTAAATGTTTAAAATACACCGTTTACTTTTTATTCGTATGGTTTGGGGGCGACCACCCCTACCGCCCCCCCTTAAATCCGTGTATGCTTTTATGTCATGTGAAATATTTGTGTGTAAGTGCGCGGGTGCGCGTGTGATTTACATTTTATTTGATAACTTCATTGAAAATTAACATTTTGTTCTGAAATTTGAACAGGGTAATCTCATGGTTATAAGCTACATTTTCCATATACTCAATTCTCACAACTATAATTTTTATATGGTTTTGTTTTTAATTAAATCAGTCTTCTTTTATTTTCGTTATCTCCTAAAAAGTAGTACAATTTGTAGATTAATTCTAGACAGAGTTTCAACTTGAGTTCGGTCTATCAGTGTGGAAATCTATGACGTTGCTAGATTTTCCACCAATCAGAAGGTCTAAAAATTATTTGAGATGGTGCTCTGCCGAGAGCACATCATTCAGTTTGTTCCGAAGTCTTACCATAGAAAGACGTACTCACTGTCACGAGATTTTCGTGACAAGACAAGTGGATTTCCATAAGACTTAGAAGTTGGTTCACGGTACGAGTTCTTTGTAACCATTGCCACTTTATAGAACTCCAATAATAATTAAATAGATAAATTTCTAGTGCTTTTTCACGTAGAGTGGAAGATTTCCGACTAGGGCAGATTATCTACCGAGATATTCTGAGAGTTAACGTGAGAACACTTCAAGAAGCCAGATTTGTGTACGCCTAATACATGATCTATTTTACCAGTTTTGATCCCTGAGATTGAGAGTATTCAAGTTATAAATAATAACAGTTTCATATCGCAATGCGTGTGTGCGCTGAGACGTGGTTTTTCAACAGGGTGATCATCGGACGGTTGACGTGCAGACGAGCAGCGAGCGGAGCACCTGGTGTCTATGCAATCAGTTGGAATTCTACGTACAAGTAACTTATATGTAAAACAAGCCAATAGACTCATTTATTGGAAGACAATTATTTAATAAACAATTTTATATTACAAAGCCATAAGAAAAGAGTAATTTTTAATGTCTTACTGAATAAAATTTTCCTATGTGCAGATATCGACTCTGTTGTAGTAATTTCAAAATAACCTATCTATCAGTGGCGCTCATACAGGGAGGGCAAAAGGGCACAGCCCTCCCACTAAATTTGCAAATTAAACTTGTCAATAATATAACTATAATGTGTAGTATCCTTATGTGATAGATATTTTTGGGGCGACTAATAGCGATCATCTGATGTTTTCGGCATGGTGCCACAGCCGGACGCTAATACGACAGCCCTCCCTGCATAGACGGGTCTTGCGGGGAGCAGGGAAAGAGGACATGTACACATGTCTATGCTTTTAAATTAACGGTAGCCATAATAGGAAGGACTCTGCCCGCTGTCTGATTTTACGGCTCTTTTCATAGAGAACCAGAGTGTTGTTCAAAACTTCTCTGTTCTTGTTTAAAGTGCATATATTTTCTCTTGTGTTTTATATAGTTTTGATTGTGTTCTTGTTGTATTTTTTGTGTAAACGTAATGTTCTAATAATTTATTCTTTATTCGGCAGTGTATTCTGTGTAAGATAGTGTTTTTGTCGAACCTAGTGAATATACACGTGTAACTTATTCTGTGTAGGCCTGAGCCTGTGTGTTCTGTGCGTATTTGTTAGAAACGAAAAAATGGCTATGAATTCGGTCAGTAATATTAAACGTTTGATTATTTCAAATTCACTTACTTACGAAAAGAAAATATAACTAAAAAAATTAGGGCCACCAAAACCCAATTTAGATATCACACAACAAAATTATAAAACGGACAGGCCAGCATCAAGTAAAAAAAACTACACAAGAAAATTTAATAGAAATTATTACTTACATGCTGATTGGATATGTGGATGTGAGGTGAATTCCTTTTTTTGTTTAGGTGATGGACCTAAACAGTGATTCAGTCTGGAGTGAAAATGGAATTAAGGACTTGAAACATTTGGGAGAAAAAATTAAAAAACATAAAATTAGTGAAACTCATATGAACAATTGTATTAAATATTCATTGTTAGGAAAAGTCAATATTAGTTGCCAGTTAAACAGTGCATATAGAGTAAAAATTAAACAGCATAATGAAGAAGTCTCAAAGAACAGATACATCCTAAGTAAGTTAATTGACTGTGTAAAGATTTATGGAATATTTGAACTAGCTTTAAGGGGACATGATGAAACAAACACATCTGAGAATCCAGATATTTTTAGGGGCTTAGTAAATTTAATGGCAGGCCTAGATAGCACCTTAAGAGAACATATTTAAAAAACAAAACAGGGTTTTCGTTGGTATTTCTAAAACAATTCAAAATGAAATTTTGGATTCTATTTATGCAGTGTGCATTGGACTAATAAAAAAAGAATTAAATGAAACTGACTACATTTCAATTGAAGCAGATGAAACCACGGACTGTGTCACTCTGTCACAAATGGTGTTAGTTGTGAGGTATGACTTGAATGGAAAATTACATGAGAGATTTATCAGTTTTGTCAGTCCACAAGATCACTCCGCTGAAGCTATTAGTAATAGTATTTTTGAAGAATTAGCAAAATTAGAACTTGATAAGATGCCTAGTAAAATTATTGCACAAAGTTACGATGGGGCAGCAGTAATGAGTGGAAAACATAACGGTGTTCAAGCAAAAGTTAAAGCTGTGTACAAGAATGTCCAGTATATACACTGCTATGCCCATCAACTAAACTTAATTATTGAGTGCGCTGCATCACAAAACAAGCAAGTAAAAATATTTTTCTGTAATTTAGATGGCTTTACAACATTTTTTCAAAATCTTCCAAACGAACTGCCATACTTGATGAAGTAGTAAAGAAACGTCTCGAAAAATGTTCTAATACCAGGTGGAATTTTAAATCCCGTTGTGTGACAACAGTATTTATTCATAAAAATGACATTTCTGCTGGTCTTGAAAAAATCATAGATGATGACGAGAGTGACAAGTCCACTGTTCAGAAAGCATTAGGACTGAAAAACACATTAAATAATGATGATTTAAAATTTTTTGTTAACATTTTTCAACAAAATTATGCCAGCCTGTGACATTTTGTTTAATCAATTACAGCAAGTAGAAATTGACAGTATTAAAACACACCAGTATGTTGCCTCATTCAAGTCACACATTCAAAATGTCAGAGATTATATTGATTTTGATGCCAGTCTGTCTGCAACAAATGATTTTGGAGAATCATCTCAAAATCCAAAAAGGTCACGTTTTGATGAAAGCAAGAAGACTGCAGCTAAAGAAGTTTGTGACATAATAGTTACCAACATAGACGACAGATTTTCATTTTCAGACCATTTAGCAATAGCAGTTTTGTTGCAACCAACCCTCTTTTCTAAACATCAGCTTATCTTTCCAGAAACACAGTTACAAATTCCTGCTAAACAATTTAATTTAAATGAAACTGCATTAAGACATGAACTGGTAGTTCTATACAGCAGGCCTGACTTCACAAAGGCAACTGGTGCATTGGTTCTACTCAATTTTGTATATGAAAACAATCTATTTACTGTTTTTCCCAAACTGGTAAAACTATTAAAAATTATTTGTAATCTCGAGAGGGTAAAAATTAAGGGTTCGACCAAAAACCCTTCTCTTCATTTCAAGACACAGTTGCAGTCTGACATGCTGTCCGTCGGCAGAACAGTTTTATTTTTATTTCTATTACAAGTCGCAGTAATGAAAGAATAAAACGTTCGTTAAATTCGTGACAATATTCCGGAAAAAGTAAATACCGAAATCGTAAGTCTACCAAGAGTATATACGGAAAAGCTACAAGAGCGACGAGGGATGCTGGACTCTAGACGTATCCAGGAACACACACACTGCTGTAGAACGACGCTGGACTCTAGACGAATCCAGGACCACACACGCTGCTGTAGAACGACGCTGGACTCTAGACGTATCCAGGACCACGCCAGGACAGGAGGAATGGAAAACTAACTCTGGACAACGCTGGACCCCCGACAACAAGTCGTAAGATCATCAGAACTCGAGGTGACATGCGTAATGCATTTTAAATGATTTTTTAAAAGAGCTCATAAAGACTATATCAAAAGACAATAAATTAAAACAAAGAAAAATTTATACTTAGTAATAATATTTTAGAAATGTAGATAAATGTTTAGTCGTAAGAATGAGCGATCGCATATAAAGAAATAATAAATAAAAAGAGAATTTAAAGTTGAGAGAGTAGAGTTTGTTATCAAAATAAATAGTTAAATTGATTTGATAATTGAATTATAGAAAAGAATAATTTACATTTGAATATTAAAGCAAATGCCAGTCTAAAAGTAATTAATATAAATTTAAATTTAATTTTAAACATTGGTATAGACTGAGCGAGTAGAGGTCAGATCTGAATTAAGAGAATTCAATTCCAATTACATTTTAATTTTTATATTTTATTAGTAAATAAATTTATTAACATGTCTAGATTAACATTATTAACATGTCTAGACATAAACATAAGAGGTTTTAAATATGTGTAACACTGCATATTATAAGATATAAACATTTAATAATGAGCAATATCGTGACCGACTATTTTTAAGGATGTTTATGATTATTTATAAGATTAAGTAAACAATAAATATTAATTTTAAATACTCGTAAATACAATACTCTTATTATAGTTACACCTGGTATCGTTATACAACCTACATAAATTACAGTATATCGAATTTATGTTATGTATCGTTGTAATATATATCGGCTTTTGCTGATTTTTTTGTTATTGTTTACGTCGTGTTGTGTCCGTTCATTGGTTAGTGTTGTGGTTGTGTTTGTGTGTTGGGGGAGACTTGCTCTGCTTGTTTGTAGTACCTCTTTCCTCTCGCAGCGTTAGGGGATTCCTGAAGCCACTTGAAGAAAGTCAAGTTTTTCTTCTTCTGTAAGCTAGTATGATTGTGGTAGGTGTCGTGTAATTGTGTAATTCTGGCGGGGGCATGTTACCAGGGACTGCCCAACCCTATTTCCGGCGTTCTCCAGAAACTTCCTGAGAATATTCAAAAAATATTCTGGGACTAAGGGGGCGTTTCAAATGTGTACTGAACTCAGTTGAGAGCAAGGCGACAGCATTCCGGGGAGAGTCTTCAAGAATCTGAAGCAAGACTAATTACACTGGCCTATACTGAAGCGCCAAAAGATTTTCGAACGAGGTTTGCGATGCGGACATTTACTGATGGTGTCCGAGATAATGAACTACAACAAGTGTTACGAATGGCAAGACACCAGAATAGTGCAGAGGCCCTGGTACATGCTCTGCAATTTGCGGCCGCATAGTCAGCGTCTGGTTGGGCAAGTCATAAAGTCAAAACTCGATTACAGTTGACACAGGCACAACAGTTTCAATTGTGCCCCCCAATGTGGTGAAAATTCTCCACCCAATCCGATGCTCTTGCAGCTTGAGAACAGCTACTGGACGGCCTGTAAAAGTGTGTCGAAAAGTGAAGATACACCTACGCCTCGGTCGACTTGAGTTTGATCATCAAATACTAGTTGCAGTCATTGTAGATGAGGAAATTCTTGGTGTGGACGTTATGAACGCAAACGGATTTATAGTCGACTTCAAAAACAATGTTCTTCAAAAAGGTAATGCTCTCCACAATGGATGCATCAGAAAAATCGATGGACGTGATAAATCAAGTGGCCGTAACTGTTCCGCCAAACTCCGAAAAGATCATCATGTTTATAACTGAGGTAGATACTAGGGGGAACCAGTGTTCTATATTCAAACCTTAGGTAGTCAGCACACCGAGTGTACTAATTGCCAGAAGTTTAGTAAAACCTGACGAAACCGGAAATGTACCTATTAGAGTGGCGAATATATTGAACCAAGCTGTCACTTTACAAAGGAATACGCACCTAGGTAAAATGTCTCCTGTGGACTGGGTAGCCGGAATGACGCAACGAAGATCCAGTGCCTCGGACACTTCCAAATTACCAGATAAGCTTTTGAACAGGTCTTCTAACAATCTCTCAAGTGGTGAGGTAACAGAACTCAGACAGTTTTTACATGAATTTAAAGATTCTTTTGTAGTTAGGGGCCAGTCACTGGGACAGACCTCTCTGGTACAACATCGCATCAATACCGGGGATACGCCAACCTCCTCGAATGACTCCATTAGCTAAGCAAAAGGAAATGTCTCGGTTAGTACAGGACATGTTGACTGAAGGAATAAACGAGCCTTCGTTAAGTGCTTGGTCTTCTCCGGTAGTGCTGGTTGCGAAGAAGGACAGTGGATTTCGTTTCTGCGTAGATTACCGGAGGTTGAACGACGTGACAAAGAAAG
Organism: Magicicada septendecula; assembly: GCA_034769895.1. Taxonomy (NCBI): domain Eukaryota; kingdom Metazoa; phylum Arthropoda; class Insecta; order Hemiptera; family Cicadidae; genus Magicicada; species Magicicada septendecula. Next base: position 173,620,044 of record CM068372.1, read on the forward strand.
ATTGCTATCCACTACCTCGCGTTGACGATACACTCGACACGCTGTTCGAGTTTTCCACTTTGGACCTGAAGAGTGGATATTGGCAAGTGGGTCTTCATTAAGAAGACAAGGAAAAGACCTTTTTCTCGACCCCAAGTGGCTTATTCCAATTTAACGTCATGCCACTTGGATTCTGAAATGGACCGGCAACATTCGAAAGATTGATGGATCTGCTGGTACTCTAAGACCTGACATGGAAAACTTGCCTTGTTTATTTAGACGATGTCATAGTCATTGGGGAGACTTGCAAATGCCATTTGGGAAACCTTATGGAGGTTCTAACTAGAATCCACGGTGCCCAACTGAAGCTGAGCCCGAAGAAGTGTTCTCTATTCCAGAAGAAAGTACAGTATCTGGGCCATCTGGTTTCGGAAACGGGTGTTAGCAAAAGTAGACACGTTAAGAGACTGGTCAGTTCCGAAGAGTAAACACTAAGTACGTAGTTTCCTGGGGTTATGTTCGTATAACAGACGTTTTGTGAACGGCTTCACTAATGTTGCTAAACCACTGCATGAACTAACGGAAAATAAACGAAACTTCCAATGGTCGAGAGAGTGTGATCAAGCATTTAAGACTTTGAAGATTGCATTATGTTCGCAGCCAATTCTCGCTTTTCCAGTTTCCAAAGGGAAGTACATCGTAGACACAGACGCAAGCAATACTGGTCTAGGAGCAGTTTTGTCTCAAGTGCAAAACTGTGAAGAACGAGCAATAGCGTATTACAGCAAGACGCTTTCTAAACCAGAGAGGAATTATTGCGTTACAAGGAGAGAGTTGCTGGTAATCGTCCGAGCTTTGGAGCACTTCCATAAATACCTCTATGGAAGGGAGTTTTCACTACGCACCAACCATGCCGCGTTTGCATGGCTCTTGAGATTTAAAAATCCGGAAGGACAGTTGGAAAAATGGCTTGAACGTCTGCAAGAGTACAACTTCAAGATACAACATCGGCAGGGGCGCCTGCATGGTAATGCAGATGGCTTATCCCGAAGACAGTGTTCGGAAGATTGCCGACATTGCCACAGAAAGGAAGAGCAGAACGCATATGAACATGTTCAAGCCATCACTGTAGATTTCCTCGCAGACGGCTGGACGACACAAGATTTTCGACAATAACGGATGACGGATTGTACCGATCTTGACGGCAAAAGAGGAAGGTCGGCGCCTGGATTGACAAGATGTCTGCCATGGTTCCGATGTCCTGAATGGCTACTGGGCACAATTGGAATCTCTTACCCTTGCGAACGGATTGCTGAAAAGGTCTTGGGAAAGTGCAGGTGGACGAGATGTGGTCATGCAGTTGATAGTTCCCCGAAGTAAAGTGCAGTCTGATTTGAAGGAGATGCATGATGGAACGTCTGGAGGTCACCTTGAGGTCAACAAAACCTAAGCCAAAACCTTAACAAAATACGGAAGCGATTCTATTGGCTTCATTTTTGCGACGACGTAGAGGAATGTTGTCGGACATGTGAAATATATGCTGCAAGCAAGGGGCCACAAACCAGAAGCAGGGGGAAAATGAGACAGCATAACGTTGGACGGCCATTCAAGAGAATTGCCATAGACATTGCTGGACGTTTCCCAGTTACTGCCGATGAAAACCGGTACACCAGAGCTGTAGGCGACTATTTCACTAAGTGGGTGGAAGCTTACGCAATTCCAAATCAGGAGGTTACCACTGTGGCAAAGGCGTTAGTTCACAACTTCTGGAACCATACGGAATCTATGGAAATCCATACGGATCAAGGGAGGAACTTCGAATCAGGAGTGTTCAAAGAATTATGCCGTGTACTCGGAATTCGAAAGACCAAGGTAACGCCTCTCCATTCTCAGTCGGACGGAATGGCTGAGAGGTTCAATTGGACACTTGAGCAGCATCTTTCGAAAGTTTTTGACGAGAACAAAACGGACTGGGACCAACGTATACGTCATCAGTACACGACACAACCGGCATGACTCCATCAAAATTGGTGTTTGGGCGGGAGATTCGTCTTCCTGGGGACTTGATGTTCTGATCAACTGAGACTCAGTCCCAAGAGCGGCAGAATTGTTCCTCGCAATTAAGAAACCAACTGCGAGAAAAGAATGGCTTGATAAGACGGCTGAAGGTAGCCAGTGATAAAATGAAAACTCGGTATAAAATTCGCAGCAATAGTGTGGGTTTCCAAGAAGGAGATCAGGTTTGCTTGTTCAACCCAATGCGCCGTCGTGGTCGCTCACCTACACTTCAGACTAAATGGGAAGAACCGTACACTGTGAAAAAGAGAATTAACGATGTTGTCTATCGGATTCAACAGGAAAGACAGCGAAATTCTAAGGTCGGCCACCTAGATTCCTGGCCAAGTATTACTTCAGACACGGTTTGCCAGTTCGGGACGAACAGGCTTAAGAAGGGGGAGGTGTTACGAATGGAAGCAACTAGAATAGCCGAGAGAGTCCCCGCCCCGTCTTCCCATCAAGTGTGCCAGATGTATCCGGTCCCCCCGTAAATACATCCCTACGTCGCTAGTTTACTTCTGTGCAGAGTTAATTGAGATACAGAGGCACACTCCATTTATAAAGATTTACATTCTGTGAAGTTAACTGCCAAACTATTGTGAAATAATTTGGTGTAGGTTGTACGCGTAATAATGATTTAGTTTATCTCAGTATTTTAATTCGTCTTTCAAAACTAAAAAGTAAACACAGGTTGATCAACTTACCACATAGGTCTTTACGGCAATTAGGCTAATTGTCGGTTTTAAAAGATCTGATCAGATTAATTCGGGTAATTTAGTGTAGACTTTTTTGGTGTATAAAACTAAATTACATATGCGTAAAAACATAAATTTTAATAACAAAATGCGCTTCATAATATTTTAGCCATGGAGTTCAACAGGCCAGTTACAACACTGTTGTAAGGCCCCTTTCAAAAGGAAACGTGAAGACTTAGGAATTAAAAGTAAACTGTATAGACTGAAGGAAACACATTCATCTATATAAAAATTAGTTTCATTATAAAATTTAGCAAATTTCTATTACATAGAAATGTATACGTAAACTAGTTATATATAACTACATAGAAATAGTTATAAACTATTATAACGTAACCCTTGTTTTGAGTGTTCATCATATTTTTTCACAGCACTAAACTTTATAGAATATTGAAACTTTCACTTGTGAAACTTACTTGTCTTTACTTCTTGTACGCGTTTCGGCGTGGTGTTCGCCTTCGTCAGCTTTGAGACAGACTGCCAGTAATTTGTAACGGTTTTTAAGGTATAGTGGTGATGGTGTGTGGAGGAAGAGGATTGGCGCGGGGATCCAAATTATTGTTAGTTTTTTGTATAATTGTGTCAAAAAGTGTGTGTGATTTATACTGTAATTGGTCGTTAAGTATGTTGTTTGGTTGTGTTGTGTGGTGTTTGTATATTTCATATTGTTCTGCTGTGTTAAGTTTTCGACCTTTGGGTAAGTAGTGTAAGATTTCAAGATTAGTATCTATGTTGGTGTAGCTGTGGTTTTTTTGTGTGTATGGGTGTGGTAAACGCGGAATGTATATTGTTGTTGGATAAGGCTTTTAGGTGTTCAGAGTAAATATACAAATATGAAATACATTGATATTGTATAATTGAAATATTGTATGAAATATGTATAATTGAAATATAGAAACACCACACAGCACAACCAAACAACATACTTAACGACCAATTACAGTATAAATCACACACGTTTTGACACAATTATACAAAAATATCGGTATGGAGAACCATACATGACTTCCATATTCTAAGATTTAAATTTAAAATCATTTTCGAAATGAATTATTACCATAGAAACTACTTCTTTCTACTTACTGCTTCAGCCTTAACCACAGTACTGTGGTCACTAACATATACCACCTCACGTTATCGCACTCGATTTTCACTGATGATGGAAGTCGATGGCATTGCCGAAACGTCTGGTTTTGTAGAAAACATTGGACTACGGCCAAATATCCCGGGAAGGAATTTTAACAAAAACTACTTCTTTGTTGCCGATAACGTTGTACACATATATAAGTTTATAAAAAAATATCCATAAAATTAATGGCTTGTATAAGTTAATTGATCTCCATTAAGTAGTGCTCAAGTTTCCAAAGTTTTAATATTATGATGTCCGTAATTAAAACATCAGAGCAGGTTTAGTGTGAATGAGGGTACACCGTGGACTAAAATTTTCAACATTTCCTATTGAGCGTTGCTTAGAGTAAAGCTGCGAATCTACAGTGTATGTTTCACAGAACAAACACGCGAAAAAGAAGGAGCGCTCCGAAGTCACTCATGGACCCTCAGCATCTTGCAGAGGGTTCATTCCCTAAAGACGAAAAGTCTATCTATGAATCGTTCCTCTGTAAACTCATGGAGCGCTCCGAAGTCACTCATGGACCCTCAGCATCTTGCAGAGGGTTCATTCCCTAAAGACGAAAAGTCTATCTATGAATCGTTCCTCTGTAAACACGTGCAGTTACACTGCCCAGCGATCCACAGGAAGCAAATTGATGTCCATTTTTTCGGCTTGCACGCGTTATGTTGGTGTGGGTTTCGGCACTTTCCATTTAAAAAGCGTGCAAATGTAAGAAAATAAACATGAGTGAGGCCAGAAATAATGCGAATTGAGTGTGTGTGTGTGTGTGTGTGTGTGTGTGTGTGTGCGCGTGTGTGTGTGTGTGGGTGTGTGTGTGTGTGTGTGCGTGCGTGCGTGCGTGCGTGCGTGCGTGCGTGCGTGCGTGCGCGTGTGTGTGTGTGTGTGTGTGTGTGTGTGTGTGTGTGTGTGTGTGTGTGCGTGTGTGTGCGTGCGTGCGTGTGCGTGCGTGCGTGCGTGCGTGCGTGCGTGCGTGTGTGTGTGTGTGTGTGTGTGTGTGTGTGTGTGTGTGTGTGTGTGTGTGTGTGTGTGTGTGTGTGTGTGTGTGTGTGTGTGTGTGTGTGTGTGTGTGTGTGTGTGTGTGTGTGTGTGTGTGTGTGTGTGTGTGTGTGTGTGTGTGTGTGTGTGTGTGTGTGTGTGTGTGTGTGTGTGTGTCTTCCCTGCCTTTTTATTGCTGTAGTCATAATAATAAAATGGAAACGTAAACATTACATAACTGAGATATGCTTACCTGCCACGAACGATATATTATTTTATACATGTACGAGGTGTGTTCAAAAAAAGACCGAACTATTTGTGTAGCACGTCAACTAGCGCATAGAGCGAGCTGCAGAATTAAGTGCTGCTAGCGACAGGTTTTGACGCCTGAATGCCGTTTTCTCTGTTCCGTCACGATCTTCAGTCTTCGAGCTACACGCGCTGTAGTGGGCACGGGCACACACCGTCCGGCGGATTTATAACGAAGTGAGAATGAAGATCTTAACACAACGTATGTGTATAAAATTTTGCTGCTGACTTCGTAAAATCTTTACAGAGCTATTTCCATTGTCTTCCAAAGTTTTCATTACCATTTGCATTGGTACGCAGTTGTTGACCGATTTCAAAACGGGTCTCTTTCTGATCGTCGTCAACAAACACAGTACGAATTTTTCAGTGATACGATACATTTAAATTTTTCTATCAAAATTTAATTTTACGATCTTAAATGGATTCTGTCAGAAAGTATCGGCATTTAAACGATGATTTACAATTACCACATCACGAGCTCTCTTCCCATGATCTTCGATATCGCTTTGATCTGCACTGACCATTATTTTTCCCTCTTTAAAAATTCTTAAACTAATCGTTCGCCTCACGCAGGCTTCCGCGTACGCTTAATTGAAACCCAGAATGTCTCTGAAAAGTTTTAACCTAGTTTTGCTGCAAAATTTCATACGCACAAGTTGTTCTCGCGGTCTTTCTTAATCGCTTTGTCACTAATCCGCCGGCCAGCGTGTGCACGTCCCCACTCAATGTGATATACCTCAAAGACTACTGCTAATAGCGGAACACAATAAGTGGTAGTTTGCTGTCAAAAACTATCGCTAGGTGCGCCCAAAAACTATCGCTAGGTCGCGGCGCGTCGTTTGTGCGGATTGATGTGTTACTAAAAACGTCTGGTCTTTTTATGAACACACCTCGTATATTAACTCATACATAATTTACATTAAAATGAAAAAATTATAATTTTATTGCCTGGCAACAAAATTATTTTATTTTTAACAATTACCATTGTTTGAAAAAGTTTAAATGCATTTTCAAGTACTGTTGTTAAAACGTAAAAGGTTGCAGGTAAACTACCCCTTCCCCTTAACCGATCTTCACCAAAATCGAAAATCCTTGAGACCTCTACAATTCAGGGAGGTATGCAAAAAATTATTTGATTCTGTTTGAATTTGCGGCTGTTATCGCATAGAAAATACGCTTGATAAAAAAACGTTGCCGGTAAACTACCCCTTCCCCTTAACCGATCTTCAACAAAACAAAAGGTCTTGAGTACTCTACAAATCAGGACGGTATGCAAAAAAATATTTGATTCTGTTTGAATTTGCGGCTGTTATCGTTTTCCATAGAAAATACCCTTGATAAAACATAAAATGTTGTAGGTAAACTATCCCTTTCCCTTAACCGATCTTCACCAAAAACAATAGATCTTGAGAACTCTACAATTCAGGGCTGTATGCGTAACATTATTTGATTCTGTTTGAATTTGCGGCTGTTATCGTTTGCCAAAAAAAAATTTTCCTTGATAAAAAAAAACCGTTGCAGGTAAACTACCCCTTTCCCTCAAACAATCACCACAAAAAACAATAGGTCGTGAGTACTCTACAAATCAGGGCTGTATGCAAAAAATTATTTGATTATGCTTGAATTTGCTGCTGTTATCGTTTGCCATAGAAAAAAAATCTACACACAGACAGACACACAGATAGACACACAGACACATTTCGAAAAAAGACTTTTTTCATGTTTTGAGTGTAGTACAATCAGAATCTGCAATAATCTCGAACACGATTTTTTGCCATCACCATACTTCCATTTCCTTAAGGAATATGGAAGTAAAAAAAATCGGTATGGAGAACCATACATGACTTCCATATTCTAAGATTTATATTTAAAATCATTTTCGAAATGAAATATTATAGAAACTACTTCTTTCTACTTACTGCTTCAGCCTTAACCACAGTACTGTGGTCACTAACATATACCACCTCACGTTATCGCACTCGATTTTCACTGATGATGGAAGTCGATGGCATTCCCGAAACGTCTGGTTTTGTAGAAAACATTGGACTACGGCCAAATATCCCGGGAAGGAATTTTAACAAAAACTACTTCTTTGTTGCCGAAACGTTGTACACATATATATATATATATATATATATATATATATATATATATATTATGCATAAAATTAATGGCTTGTATAAGTTAATGATTGATCTCCATTAAGTAGTGCTCAAGTTTCCAAAGTTTTAATATTATGATGTCCGTAATTAAAACATCAGAGCAGGTTTAGTGTGGATGAGGGTACACCGTGGACAAAAATTTTCAACATTTCCTATTGAGCGTTGCTTAGAATAAAGCTGCGAATCTACAGTGTACGTTTCACAGAACAAACACGCGGAAAACAAGGAGCGCTCCGAAGTCACTCATGGACCCTCAGCATCTTGCAGAGGGTTTATTCCCTAAAGACGAAAAGTCTGTCTATGAATCGTTCCTCAGTAAACACGTGCAGTTACACTGCCCAGCGATCCACAGGAAGCAAATCGCTATCCACGCTGGACACTTTTTCGGCTTGCATTTGTTATGTTGGTATGGGTTCGGCACTTTCCATTTAAAAACCGTGCAAATGTAAGAAAAAAACATGAATGAGGCCTGAAATAACGCGAATTGTGTGTGTGTGTGTGTGTGTGTGTGTGTGTGTCTTCCCTGCATTTTCATTGCGGTAGTCATAATAATAAAATGGAAACGTAAACAGTACATAACTGAGAAAAAATTATAATTTTATTGCCTGGCAACAAAATTATTTTATTTTTAACAATTACCATTGTTTGAAAAAGTTTAAATGAATTTTCAAGTACTTTACTCTTGTTAAAACGTAAAAGGTTGCAGGTAAACTACCCCTTCCCCTTAACCGATCTTCACCAAAATCAAAACTCCTAGAGTCCTCTACAATTCAGTGACGTATGCAAAAAATTATTTGATTCTGTTTGAATATGCGGCAGTTATCGTTTGTCATAGAAAATTACCCTTGATAAAAAACGTTGCAGGTAAACTACCCCTTCCCCTTAACCGATCTTCACCAAAAACAATAGGTCACCCAGACACTTCACAAAAACACACACACAGACACATTTCGAAAAACATCTTTTTTCATGTTTTGAGTGTAGTACAATCAGAATCTGCAATAATCTCGAACACGATTTTTTTTGCCATCACCATACTTCCATTTCCTTAAGGAATATGGAAGTAAAAAATCGGTATGGAGAACCATACATGACTTCCATATTCTAAGATTTATATTTAAAATCATTTTCGAAATGAAATATTACCATAGAAACTACTTCTTTCTACTTACTGCTTCAGCCTTAACCACAGTACTGTGGTCACTAACATATACCACATCACGTTATCGCACTCGATTTTCACTGATGAGGGAAGTCGATGGCATTGCCGAAACGTCTGGTTTTGTAGAAAACATTGGACTACGGCCAAATATCCCGGGAAGGAATTTTAACAAAAACTACTTCTTTGTTGCCGAAACGTTGTACACATATATATATAAAATATGCATAAAATTAATGGCTTTTATAAGTTAATGATTGATCTCCATTAAGTAGTGCTCAAGTTTCCAAAGTTTTTATATTGTGATGTCCGTAATTAAAACATCAGAGCAGGTTTAGTGTGTATGAGGGTACACCGTGGACAAAAATTTTCAACATTTCCTATTGAGCGTTGCTTAGAATAAAGCTGCGAATCTACAGTGTACGTTTCACAGAACAAACACGCGGAAAAGAAGGAGCGCTCCGAATTCACTCATGGACCCTCAGCATCTTGCAGAGGGTTTATTCCCTAAAGACGAAAAGTCTGTCTATGAATCGTTCCTCTGTAAACACGTGCAGTTACACTGCCCAGCGATCCACAGGAAGCAAATCGCTATCCACGCTGGACACTTTTTCGGCTTGCATGCGTTATGTTGGTATGGGTTCGGCACTTTCCATTTAAAAACCGTGTAAATGAAAGAAAAAAAAATGAATGAGGCCAGAAATAACGCGAATTGTGTGTGTGTGTGTGTGTGTGTGTGTGTGTGTGTGTGTGTGTGTGTGTGTGTGTGTGTGTGTGTGTGTGTGTGTGTGTGTGTGTGTGTGTGTGTGTGTGTGTGTGTGTGTGTGTGTGTCTTCCCTGCCTTTTCATTGCGGTAGTCATAATAATAAAATGGAAACGTAAACAGTACATAACTGAGAAAAAATACATAAATGAAAAAATTATAATTTTATTGCCTGGCAACAAAATTATTTTATTTTTAACAATTACCATTGTTTGAAAAAGTTTAAATGAATTTTCAAGTACTTTACTCTTGTTAAAACGTAAAAGGTTGCAGGTAAACTACCCCTTCCCTTTAACCGATCTTCACCAAAATCAAAACTCCTAGAGTCCTCTACAATTCAGTGACGTATGCAAACAATTATTTGTTTCTGTTTGAATATGCGGCAGTTATCGTTCGTCATAGAAAATTACCCTTGATAAAAAACGTTGCAGGTAAACTACCCCTTCCCCTTAACCGATCTTCACCAAAAACAATGGGTCACCCAGACACTTCACAAAAACACACACACAGACACATTTCGAAAAACATCTTTTTTCATGTTTTGAGTGTAGTACAATCAGAATCTGCAATAATCTCGAACACGATTTTTTTTGCCATCACCATACTTCCATTTCCTTAAGGAATATGGAAGTAAAAAATCGGTATGGAGAACCATACATGACTTCCATATTCTAAGATTTATATTTAAAATCATTTTCGAAATGAAATATTACCATAGAAACTACTTCTTTCTACTTACTGCTTCAGCCTTAACCACAGTACTGTGGTCACTAACATATACCACATCACGTTATCGCACTCGATTTTCACTGATGAGGGAAGTCGATGGCATTGCCGAAACGTCTGGTTTTGTAGAAAACATTGGACTACGGCCAAATATCCCGGGAAGGAATTTTAACAAAAACTACTTCTTTGTTGCCGAAACGTTGTACAAATATATATATATATATATAAAATATGCATAAAATTAATGGCTTTTATAAGTTAATGATTGATCTCCATTAAGTAGTGCTCAAGTTTCCAAAGTTTTAATATTGTGATGTCCGTAATTAAAACATCAGAGCAGGTTTAGTGTGTATGAGGGTTCACCGTGGACAAAAATTTTCAACATTTCCTATTGAGCGTTGCTTAGAATAAAGCTGCGAATCTACAGTGTACGTTTCACAGAACAAACACGCGGAAAAGAAGGAGCGCTCCGAATTCACTCATGGACCCTCAGCATCTTGCAGAGGGTTTATTCCCTAAAGACGAAAAGTCTGTCTATGAATCGTTCCTCTGTAAACACGTGCAGTTACACTGCCCAGCGATCCACAGGAAGCAAATCGCTATCCACGCTGGACACTTTTTCGGCTTGCATGCGTTATGTTGGTATGGGTTCGGCACTTTCCATTTAAAAACCGTGTAAATGAAAGAAAAAAAAATGAATGAGGCCAGAAATAACGCGAATTGTGTGTGTGTGTGTGTGTGTGTGTGTGTGTGTCTTCCCTGCCTTTTCATTGCGGTAGTCATAATAATAAAATGGAAACGTAAACAGTACATAACTGAGAAAAAATACATAAATGAAAAAATTATAATTTTATTGCCTGGCAACAAAATTATTTTATTTTTAACAATTACCATTGTTTGAAAAAGTTTAAATGAATTTTCAAGTACTTTACTCTTGTTAAAACGTAAAAGGTTCCTGGTAAACTACCCCTTCCCCTTAACCGATCTTCACCAAAATCAAAAGTCCTAGAGTCCTCTACAATTCAGTGACGTATGCAAACAATTATTTGTTTCTGTTTGAATATGCGGCAGTTATCGTTCGTCATAGAAAATTACCCTTGATAAAAAACGTTGCGGGTAAACTACCCCTTCCCCTTAACCGATCTTCACCAAAAACAACAGGACTTGAGAACTCTGCAATTTAGGGCTGTATTGAAAAAATTATTTGATTCTGTTTGCATTTGCGGCTGTTATCGTTTCCCATTGAAAATACCCTTGATAAAAAAACCATTGCTGGTAAACTACCCCTTTCCCTTAACCGATCTTCACCAAAAACAACAGGTCTTGAGAACTCAGCAATTTAGGGCTGTATGCAAATAATCTTTTGGTTCTGTTTGAATTTGCGGCTGTTATCGTTTGGCATAATAAATACCCTTGTTAAAACATAAAATGTTACTGGTAAACTACCCCTTTCCCTTAACCGATCTTCACGAAAAGCAATAGGTCTTGAGAATTCCATAATTCAGGGCTGTATGCGAAACATTATTTGATTCTGTTTAAATTTGCGGCTGTTATCGTTTGCCAAATAAAGAAATTACCCTTGATAAAAAAAAACCGTTGCTGGTAAACTACCCCTTTCCATCAACCGATCATCACCAAAAACAATAGGTCGTGAGTACTCTACAAATCAGGGCTGCATGCAAAAAATTATTTGATTCTGCTTGAATTTGCGGCTGTTATCGTTTGCCAAAAAAAACATCTACACACAGATAGACACACAGATAGACACACAGACACATTTCGAAAAACGACTTTTTTTCATGTTTTGAGTGTAGTACAATCAGAATCTGCAATAATCTCGAACACGATTTTTTTTGCCATCACAATACTTCCATTTCCTTAAGGAATATGGAAGTAATATCGGTATGGAGAACCATACATGACTTCCATATTCCAAGATTTATATTTAAAATCATTTTTGAAATGAAATATTACCATAGAAACTACTTCTTTCTACTTACTGCTTCAGCCTTAACCACAGTACTGTGGTCACTAACATATACCACCTCACGTTATCGCACTCGATTTTCACTGATGATGGAAGTCGATGGCATTGCCGAAACGTCTGGTTTTGTAGAAAACATTGGACTACGGCCAAATATCCCGGGAAGGAATTTTAACAAAAACTACTTCTTTGTTGCCGAAACGTTGTACAAATATATATATATATAAAATATGCATAAAATTAATGGCTTTTATAAGTTAATGATTGATCTCCATTAAGTAGTGCTCAAGTTTCCAAAGTTTTAATATTGTGATGTCCGTAATTAAAACATCAGAGCAGGTTTAGTGTGTATGAGGGTACACCGTGGACAAAAATTTTCAACATTTCCTATTGAGCGTTGCTTAGAATAAAGCTGCGAATCTACAGTGTACGTCTCACAGAACAAACACGCGGAAAAGAAGGAGCGCTCCGAAGTCACTCATGGACCCTCAGCATCTTGCAGAGGGTTTATTCCCTAAAGACGAAAAGTCTGTCTATGAATCGTTCCTCTGTAAACACGTCCAGTTACACTGCCCAGCGATCCACAGGAAGCAAATCGCTATCCACGCTGGACATTTTTTCGGCTTGCATGCGTTATGTTGGTATGGGTTCGGCACTTTCCATTTAAAAACCGTGCAAATGTAAGAAAATAAACATGAATGAGGCCAGAAATAACGCGAATTGAGTGTGTGTGTGTGTGTGTGTGTGTGTGTGTGTGTGTGTGTGTGTGTGTGTGTGTGTGTGTGTGTGTGTGTGTGTGTGTGTGTGTGTGTGTGTGTGTGTGTGTGTGTGTGTGTGTGTGTGTGTGTGTGTGTGTGTGTGTGTGTGTGTGTGTGTGTGTGTGTCTTCCCTGCCTTTTCATTGCGGTAGTCATAATAATAAAATGGAAACGTAAACAGTACATAACTGAGAAAAAATACATAAATGAAAAAATTATAATTTTATTGCCTGGCAACAAAATTATTTTATTTTTAACAATTACCATTGTTTGAAAAAGTTTAAATGAATTTTCAAGTACTCTACTCTTGTTAAAATGTAAAAGGTTGCTGGTAAACTACCCCTTCCCCTTAACCGATCTTCACCAAAATCAAAAGTCCTAGAGTCCTCTACAATTCAGTGACGTATGCAAAAAATTATTTGATTCTGTTTGAATATGCGGCAGTTATCGTTTTCCATAGAAAAAAATCTACACACAGACACACAGACAGACACACACACAGACACTTTTCGAAAAACGACTTTTTTTCATGTTTTGAGTGTAGTACAATCAGAATCTGCAATAATCTTGAACACGATTTTTTTTGCCATCACCATACTTCCATTTCCTTAAGGAATATGGAAGTAATATGGGTATGGAGAATCATACATGACTTCCATAAGCTAAGATTTATATTTAAAATCATTTTCGAAATGAAATATTACCATAGAAACTACTTCTTTCTACTTACTGCTTCAGCCTTAACCACAGTACTGTGGTCACTAACATATACCACCTCACGTTATCGCACTCGATTTTCACTGATGATGGAAGTCGATGGCATTGCCGAAACGTCTGGTTTTGTAGAAAACATTGGACTACGGCCAAATATCCCGGGAAGGAATTTTAACAAAAACTACTTCTTTGTTGCCGAAACGTTGTACACATATATATATAAAATATGCATAAAATTAATGGCTTGTATAAGTTAATGATTGATCTCCATTAAGTAGTGCTCAAGTTTCCAAAGTTTTAATATTATGATGTCCGTAATTAAAACATCAGAGCAGGTTTAATGTGTGTGAGGGTACACCGTGGACAAAAATTTTCAACATTTCCTATTGAGCGTTGCTTAGAATAAAGCTGCGAATCTACAGTGTACGTCTCACAGAACAAACACGCGGAAAAGAAGGAGCGCTCCGAAGTCACTCATGGACCCTCAGCATCTTGCAGAGGGTTTATTCCCTAAAGACGAAAAGTCTGTCTATGAATCGTTCCTCTGTAAACACGTCCAGTTACACTGCCCAGCGATCCACAGGAAGCAAATCGCTATCCACGCTGGACATTTTTTCGGCTTGCATGCGTTATGTTGGTATGGGTTCAGCACTTTCCATTTAAAAACCGTGCAAATGTAAGAAAATAAACATGAATGAGGCCAGAAATAACGCGAATTGAGTGTGTGTGTGTGTGTGTGTGTGTGTGTGTGTGTGTGTGTGTGTGTGTGTGTGTGTGTGTGTGTGTGTGTGTGTGTGTGTGTGTGTGTGTGTGTGTGTGTGTGTGTGTGTGTGTGTGTGTGTGTGTGTGTGTGTGTGTGTGTGTGTGTGTGTGTGTGTGTGTGTGTGTCTTCCCTGCCTTTTTATTGCGGTAGTGATAATAATAAAATGGAAACGTAAACAGTACATAACTGAGATATGCTTGCCTGCCACGCACGATATATTTTCTCTTATACATGACTAGCAGAATACCCGTGCTTCGCTACGGAGTTTCACGTTGTACGTAATGAAAATGTTAGTTTAATTAATAACGTTTAATTAAAGTAGGCTTCTTAAAATTAAATAGCTGTTGCCCACAACTTCGTTCGCGTGGTCTTCAATTTAATGCGATAATATATTTAGAACAGAATCTATTCTATTGGGTTGCCATAGTAACCAGATCTAATAGTTTTTAAGACCGCAAAGGACCCCCCAGAGGATTGTATCGAAAAAAAACTCCTGTCCGATGTTGGTTCTCCCGTTGCGTAAAATATTTGTGCCAAGTTTGGTTGAAATCGGTCCAATGGTTTAGGTGGAGACGTGGAAGATCCCCAAAGGACCCCCCGAAGGATCGTATCGAAAAAAACACTTGTCCTATGTTGGTTCTCCCTTTGCGTAAAATATTTGTGCCAAGTTTGGTTGAAATCGGTCCAGTCGTTTAGAAGGCGATGTGGAAGACCCCAAAGAACCCCCAAAAGGACCCCATCGAAAAAACACCTATCCTATGTTGGTTCTCCCGTTGCGTAAAATATTTGTGCCAAGTTTGGTTGAAATCGGTACAGTGGTTTAGGAGGAGATGTGGAAGAAACCTTCGCGGACGTGCGCACAACAACTCACCGAAGTTTCATCGCAATCGGATGAATGGTATAGGAACGCATACGGGACAAACAAAGAAACATTCATTTTTATATATAAGATGTAAACTATACCACTTACTTGACATAAACCGTGATAGCTAAGCTAATGTACAACATATATGTATTAATTATACACATAAATGTCCCTCGATAGACACTCTATCTATTGGCGAAAACTTGAATAAAATTCGTTCAGTACTTCCTGAGATTACCGATTTCAAACACAGAGAGAAAACGGACCGACTTTACTTTATACTATGTACAGATTTACATTAAAATGAAAAAATTATAATTTTATTGCCTGGCAACAAAATTATTTTATTTTTAACAATTACCATTGTTTGAAAAAGTTTAAATGAATTTTCAAGTACTTTACTCTTGTTAAAACGTAAAAGGTTGCTGATAAACAACCCTTCCCCTTAACCGATCTTCACCAAAATCAAAAGGCCTTGAGTCCTCTACAATTCAGTGACGTATGCAAAACATTATTTGATTCTGTTTAAATTTGCGGCAGTTATCGTTTGCCATATAAAATACGCTTGATAAAAAACGTTGCAGGTAAACTACGCCTTCCCATCAATCGATCTTCACCAAAAACAACAGGTCTTGAGTACACATCAAATCACGGCTGTATGCAAAAAACTATTTGATTCTGTTTGAATTTGCGGCTGTTATCGTTTGCCATAGAAAATACCCTTGATAAAAAAATGCTGCAGGTAAACTACCCCTTTCCCATAACCGATCTTCACCAAAAACAACAGGTCTTGAGAACTCTGCAATTTAGGGCTGTATGCAAATAATCTTTTGATTCTGTTTGAATTTGCGGCTGTTATAGTTTGCCATATGAAATACCCTTGTTAAAACATAAAACGTTACTGGTAAACTACCCCTTTCCCTTAACCGATCTTCACCAAAAACAACAGGTCTTGAGAACTCCATAATTCAGGGCTGTATGCGAAACATTATTTGATTCTGTTTGAATATGCGGCTGTTATCGTTTGCCAAACGAAAGAAATTACCCTTGTTAAAAAAAAATCGTTGCAGGTAAACTGCCCCTTTTCCTCAACCGATCTTCACCAAAAACAATAGGTCGTGAGTACTCTACAAATGAGGACTGTATGCAAAAAATTATTTGATTCTGTTTGAATTTGCGGCTGTTATCGTATGCCATAGAAAAAAATCTACACACAGACACACAGACACACAGACAGACACACACACAGACACTTTTCGAAAAACGACTTTTTTTCATGTTTTGAGTGTAGTACAATCAGAATCTGCAATAATCTCGAACACGATTTTTTTACTTCCATATTCCTTAAGGAATGGAAGTATGGTGATGGCAAAAAAAATCGTGTTCGAGATTATCGCAGATTCTGATTCTACTACACTCAAAACATGAAAAAAAGTCGTTTTCCGAAAAGTGTCTGTGTGTGTGTCTGTCTGTCTGTCTGTCTGTCTGTGTGTCTGTGTGTCTGTCTGTAGATTTTTTTTCTATGGCAAACGATAACTGCCGCAAATTCAAACAGAATCAAATAATTTCTGCATACAGCCCTGATTCGTAGAGTACTCACGACCTATTGTTTTTGGTGAAGATCGGTTGATGGAAAGGGGTAGTTTACCTGCAACGGTTTTTTTTTATCAAAGAAAATTTTTTTTTTTGGCAAACGATAACAGCCGCAAATTCAAACAGAATCAAATAATGTTTCGCATACAGCCCTGAATTGCTTAGTTCTCAAGACCTATTGTTTTTGGTGAAGATCGGTTAAGGGAAAGGGGTAGTTTACCTGTAACGTTTTATGTTTTAACAAGGGTATTTCCTATGGCAAACGATAACAGCCGCAAATTCAAACAGAATCAAAAGATTATTTGCATACAGCCCTAAATTGTAGAGTTCTCAAGACCTATTGTTTTGGTGAAGATCGGTTAAGGGAACGGGGTAGTTTACCTACAACGTTTTTTTAACAAGGGTATTTCCTATGGCAAACGATAACAGCCGCAAATTCAAACAGAATCAAATAATTTTCTGCATACAGCCCTGATTTGTAGAGTACTCAAGACCTATTGGTTTTGGTGAAGATCGGTTGAGGGGAAGGGGTAGTTTACCTGCAACGTTTTTTATCAAGCGTATTTTCTATGGCAAACGATAACAGCCGCAAATTCCAACAGAATCAAATAATTTTTTGCATACATCAGTGAATGGTAGAGGACTCAATGCCTTTAGAATTTGGTGAAGATCGGTTAAGGGGAAGGGGTAGTTTACCAGCAACCTTTTACGTTTTAACAAGAGTAAAGTACTTGAAAATTTATTTGAACTTTTTGAAACAATGGTAATTGTTGAAAATAAAATAATTTTGTTGCCAGGTAACAAAAATAAAGTCATTTTACTTCCATATTCCTTAAGGAATGGAAGTATGGTGATTCAAAAAAAATCGTGTTCGAGATTATTGCAGATTCTGATTCTACTACACTCAAAACATGAAAAAAAAGTCGTTTTCCGAAAAGTGTCTGTGTGTGTGCCTGTCTGTGTGTCTATCTGTCTGTCTGTGTGTCTGTCTGTAAATTTTTTTTCTATGGCAAACGATAACTGCCGCAAATTCAAACAGAATCAAATAATTTTTTTGCATACAGCCCTGATTTGTAGAGTACTCAAGACCTATTGTTTTTGGTGAAGATCGGTTGAGGGAAAGGGGTAGTTTACCTGCAACGGTTTTTTTTTATCAAGGAAAATTTTTTTTTTTGGCAAACTATAACAGCCGCAAATTCAAACAGAATCAAATAATGTTTCGCATACAGCAATGAATTGTAGAGTCCTCAAGATCTATTGTTTTTGGTGAAGATCGGTTAAGGCAAAGGGGTAGTTTACCTGCAACGGTTTTTTTTTATCAAAGAAAATTTTTTTTTTTGGCAAACGATAACAGCCGCAAATTCAAACAGAATCAAATAATGTTTCGCATACAGCCCTGAATTGCTTAGTTCTCAAGACCTATTGTTTTTGGTGAAGATCGGTTAAGGGAAAGGGGTAGTTTACCTGTAACGTTTTATGTTTTAACAAGGGTATTTCCTATGGCAAACGATAACAGCCGCAAATTCAAACAGAATCAAAAGATTATTTGCATACAGCCCTAAATTGTAGAGTTCTCAAGACCTATTGTTTTGGTGAAGATCGGTTAAGGGAACGGGGTAGTTTACCTACAACGTTTTTTTAACAAGGGTATTTCCTATGGCAAACGATAACAGCCGCAAATTCAAACAGAATCAAATAATTTTCTGCATACAGCCCTGATTTGTAGAGTACTCAAGACCTATTGGTTTTGGTGATTCCTTAAGGAATGGAAGTATGGTGATGGCAAAAAAAATCGTGTTCGAGATTATCGCAGATTCTGATTCTACTACACTCAAAACATGAAAAAAAGTCGTTTTCCGAAAAGTGTCTGTGTGTGTGTCTGTCTGTCTGTCTGTCTGTCTGTGTGTCTGTGTGTCTGTCTGTAGATTTTTTTTCTATGGCAAACGATAACTGCCGCAAATTCAAACAGAATCAAATAATTTCTGCATACAGCCCTGATTCGTAGAGTACTCACGACCTATTGTTTTTGGTGAAGATCGGTTGATGGAGTGCAACGGTTTTTTTTTATCAAAGAAAATTTTTTTTTTTGGCAAACGATAACAGCCGCAAATTCAAACAGAATCAAATAATGTTTCGCATACAGCCCTGAATTGCTTAGTTCTCAAGACCTATTGTTTTTGGTGAAGATCGGTTAAGGGAAAGGGGTAGTTTACCTGTAACGTTTTATGTTTTAACAAGGGTATTTCCTATGGCAAACGATAACAGCCGCAAATTCAAACAGAATCAAAAGATTATTTGCATACAGCCCTAAATTGTAGAGTTCTCAAGACCTATTGTTTTGGTGAAGATCGGTTAAGGGAACGGGGTAGTTTACCTACAACGTTTTTTTAACAAGGGTATTTCCTATGGCAAACGATAACAGCCGCAAATTCAAACAGAATCAAATAATTTTCTGCATACAGCCCTGATTTGTAGAGTACTCAAGACCTATTGGTTTTGGTGAAGATCGGTTGAGGGGAAGGGGTAGTTTACCTGCAACGTTTTTTATCAAGCGTATTTTCTATGGCAAACGATAACAGCCGCAAATTCCAACAGAATCAAATAATTTTTTGCATACATCAGTGAATGGTAGAGGACTCAATGCCTTTAGAATTTGGTGAAGATCGGTTAAGGGGAAGGGGTAGTTTACCAGCAACCTTTTACGTTTTAACAAGAGTAAAGTACTTGAAAATTTATTTGAACTTTTTGAAACAATGGTAATTGTTGAAAATAAAATAATTTTGTTGCCAGGTAACAAAAATAAAGTCATTTTACTTCCATATTCCTTAAGGAATGGAAGTATGGTGATTCAAAAAAAATCGTGTTCGAGATTATTGCAGATTCTGATTCTACTACACTCAAAACATGAAAAAAAAGTCGTTTTCCGAAAAGTGTCTGTGTGTGTGCCTGTCTGTGTGTCTATCTGTCTGTCTGTGTGTCTGTCTGTAAATTTTTTTTCTATGGCAAACGATAACTGCCGCAAATTCAAACAGAATCAAATAATTTTTTTGCATACAGCCCTGATTTGTAGAGTACTCAAGACCTATTGTTTTTGGTGAAGATCGGTTGAGGGAAAGGGGTAGTTTACCTGCAACGGTTTTTTTTTATCAAGGAAAATTTTTTTTTTTGGCAAACTATAACAGCCGCAAATTCAAACAGAATCAAATAATGTTTCGCATACAGCAATGAATTGTAGAGTCCTCAAGACCTATTGTTTTTGGTGAAGATCGGTTAAGGCAAAGGGGTAGTTTACCTGTAACGTTTTATGTTTTAACAAGGGTATTTCCTATGGCAAACGATAACAGCCGCAAATTCAAACAGAATCAAAAGATTATTTGCATACAGCCCTAAATTGCAGAGTTCTCAAGACCTATTGTGTTTGGTGAAGATCGGTTAAGGGGAAGAGGTAGTTTACCTACAACGTTTTTTTAACAAGTGTATTTTCTATGGCAAACGATAACAGCCGCAAGTTCAAACAGAATCAAATAATTTTCTGCATACAGCCCTGATTTGTAGAGTACTCAAGACTTATTGGTTTTTGGTGAAGATCGGTTGAGGGGAAGGGGTAGTTTACCGGCAACGTTTTTTTTCTATGGCAAACGATAACTGCCGCAAATTCAAACAGAATCAAATAATGTTTTGCATACATCCCTGAATTGTAGAGATCTCAAGGACTTTCGATTTTGGTGAAGATCGGTTAAGGGAAAGGGGTAGTTTACCGGCAACCTTTTACGTTTTAACAAGAGTAAAGTACTTGAAAATTTATTTAAACTTTTTGAAACAATGGTAATTGTTTAAAATAAAATAATTTTGTTGCCAGGTAACCAAAATAAAGTCATTTTGATTATAAAATATAAATATTTACAACAAGAAAAGAATTTTCAGTTTTCAAAATTTAAATATATTTTTATAAAACAATGGGTTCTTCATTGAGGTGGGGACCATGTCACTCACTCCATCTCAAGCCTCTCCCATTTTGCAGAAAAAGAGGACCCTGTCAAGGCTGATACTTTGACGACAGTGACAGGGCTTTCCACCAAATTCAGCAGAGTGACAGGTAGGCCCAACTCTGATTGGCTCCTCAGATTTCCCCAGCGTTAGTAGGTTCTATGAAAATATTTTATTTCAAAAATGATTTTAAATATAAATCTTAGATATGTTTTATAAACCTCATGTTGTATGTTTTAACATGGGTAATTTTTTATATGACGAACCATAACTGCCGTAAATTCAAACAGAATCAAATAATTTTTTACATATTTGCCTGAGCTATAGAGAGCTCAATGTCTGTTGATTTTGGTGAAGATCGGTTACGGGGAAAGGGCAGTTTACCTGAAACATTTTTTGTTGTAACATGAGTAAAGTACTTAATTTTGATAAAGTATCCTGATAAGATCTTAATAATCCACTGTAGAAACATAGATGAAATATCTATAAATGTAGAGGCTAGTTGAACGGGCTGGGGGTAATTTTCTATAAATCAAAATTATAGTTTTTGCCATCACCATACTTCCATTGCCTTAAGGAATACGGAAGTAATATCGGTATGGAGAACCATACATGACTTCCATATTCTAAGATTTATATTTAAAATCATTTTCGAAATGAAATATTACCATAGAATCTACTTCTTTCTACTTACTGCTTCAGCCTTAACCACAGTACTGAGGTCACTAACATATACCACCTCACGTTATCGCACTCGATTTTCACTGATGATGGAAGTCGATGGCATTGCCGAAACGTCTGGTTTTGTAGAAAACATTGGACTACGGCCAAATATCCCGGGAAGGAATTTTAACAAAAACTACTTCTTTGTTGCCGAAACGTTGTACACATATATATATATAAAATATGCATAAATTTAATGGCTTTTATAAGTTAATGATTGATCTCCATTAAGTAGTGCTCAAGTTTCCAAAGTTTTAATATTATGATGTCCGTAATTAAAACATCAGAGCAGGTTTAGTGTGTATGAGGGTACACCGTGGACAAAAATTTTCAACATTTCCTATTGAGCGTTGCTTAGAATAAAGCTGCGAATCTACAGTGTACGTTTCACAGAACAAACACGCGGAAAAGAAGGAGCGCTCCGAAGTCACTCATGGACCCTCAGCATCTTGCAGAGGGTTTATTCCCTAAAGACGAAAAGTTTGTCTATGAATCGTTCCTCTGTAAACACGTGCAGTTACACTGCCCAGCGATCCACAGGAAGCAAATCGCGATCCACGCTGGACACTTTTTCGGCTTGCATTTGTTATGTTGGTATGGGTTCGGCACTTTCCATTTCAAAACCGTGCAAATGTAAGAAAAAAACGTGAATGAGGCCAGAAATAACGCGAATTGTGTGTGTGTGTGTGTGTGTGTGTGTGTGTGTGTGTGTGTGTGTGTGTGTGTGTGTGTGTGTGTGTGTGTGTGTGTGTGTGTGTGTGTGTGTGTGTGTGTGTGTGTGTGTGTGTGTGTGTGTGTGTGTGTGTGTGTGTGTGTGTGTGTGTTCTTCCCTGCCTATTCATTGCGGTAGTCATAATAATAAAATGGAAACGTAAACAGTACATAACTGAGAAAAAATACATAAATGAAAAAATTATAATTTTATTGCCTGGCAACAAAATTATTTTATTTTTAACAATTACCATTGTTTGAAAAAGTTTAAATGAATTTTCAAGTACTTTACTCTTTTTAAAATGTAAAAGGTTGCTGGTAAACTACCCCTTCCCCTTAACCGATCTTCACCAAAATCAAAAGTCCTAGAGTCCTCTACAATTCAGTGACGTATGCAAAAAATTATTTGATTCTGTTTGAATATGCGGCAGTTATCGTTTGCCATAAAAAAAATCTACACACAGACACACAGACAGACACACACACAGACACTTTTCGAAAAACGACTTTTTTTCATGTTTTGAGTGTAGTACAATCAGAATCTGCAATAATCTTGAACACGATTTTTTTTGCCATCACCATACTTCCATTTCCTTAAGGAATATGGAAGTAATATGGGTATGGAGAACCATACATGACTTCCATATTCTAAGATTTATATTTAAAATCATTTTCGAAATGAAATATTACCATAGAAACTACTTCTTTCTACTTACTGCTTCAGCCTTAACCACAGTACTGTGGTCACTAACATATACCACCTCACGTTATCGCACTCGATTTTCACTGATGATGGAAGTCGATGGCATTGCCGAAACGTCTGGTTTTGTAGAAAACATTGGACTACGGCCAAATATCCCGGGAAGGAATTTTAACAAAAACTACTTCTTTGTTGCCGAAACGTTGTAAACATATATATTTTAATATATTTAATATTACAAATATAAATAAATAAAATATATATTATGTAGATATATGTGTAAATAGCAAGAATTATGTATGTTGTCTGGATCTCGGTGTTGAACTCGCCGATGATACAGCTCCACTTTGGATTCACCAATTACAAAGAATAAATTAAATATAAATATGTTTTATAATTAAGTGTGATTGATTGATAAAACAAAAATAAAATTTTGTAGGTTGTGAAATTTTTACTGATATTGAGTTTTGGTTTAATTATTTAATTTAATTAATTAATAATTAATTAATTAATTGAGTGTGTAATTTTCTTAGATATTTATTCTATCACTGTAAATTAATTTTGTTTAGAAAAAAAAAATAGTTAACATTAATTATATAAATAAAGACAACTCTTGTAACTGACTAATGATGTTCGTTTATTAACATTCAAAATTATGCGCCAGTCAAACTGCGCATGATCAAGGCATTGGCTAATATGTGCTCCAGTCGGTAGCGAACAAGATCAACAAAATATATTTTTACAAGGTTAGAAATTATGGTTCTTTTAACGAGTCGAAATGGTCAGAGGGCAAGGAACAAGATACATTCTTACAGGTATTTTTAAACTAAATTATTATGGCTGAAATAAAACAAGATTATTATTTAAATTGTCAATTAGAAAAATGAATAGCGAACCAATTTGACGAAATGACGTCACTCCCTTCAAGCTGGCAGTGCACTCGTGCTGGTGAGCAAACCAAGTATGGCCGACGTCTCCTCGATTTTAGCGGCTACACTGCTGGAACTGGCTGAGATTCTCCCGCAGAAACAAAATGATATTCCCTTCTCTGCGAAGCAGCGCTGGTCCAGGAACATAGTGCAGAGCGCCCTCTCGTCTCCCGCGATGTCGCCCTCGTGATGGGTTTCTTGTGAAGTGTCCGGCGTTCAAATATGTGTCATTGTGTTCTGCGAATATGGTCCAAAATTGTCTCAAAATGGCTGCTGATTTCTTGTGTTTGAGTTTGATGGTGTTATCACTGTTGTTTGGAACTTGTGAAGTGTTATAAATTGATAGTTAAAGTTATTTTCACTTTTAGATAACCTCTGTTACACGCCGCATAACCACACTCGGTTTTACACAAATTATTCTTTTTTCGGTATTCTGCTAACACATTTCCAACTAGTCGTCTTCACGATTAACAATAGACTAATAGACTCAACGTCGTCGTTTTAGGGTAATTTGTGCTATGTCTTTTTCCTCTTTATATTCTTTAACTATAAAAATATCTGTCTAAGACTTGGTTCACCATCTAAATATACATAATAAGTTTTCTTATTTTTTACTGTAATTCAAATATTTCTTAATTTTACATAAATCTAACTGCTCAGTAATATTGATTAATTAATTTTACATCTTTGGATATATAGCTGGGTTTGGTTCAAGCTCATTTAAGCCCAAAAATTACAATTTTTTATAATGATTGTGTGCCTCATATTTTGTACAAATTTATTGTTTAAATGGTTTTTAATTGTTTTTTCTGATAATATTTCCATGGAATATACTTAATAACTCCGTGATTATCTTTGTTGTTAATAATTTTGTTGTTAAAACACTTCAATATTGATTAATTTACTGTTTAGTCTGATTTGATTACCCTTATAGGCCTAGTATTATCTGTTTCCAAAAGAAGTTAATTTTCTTTCCTTTGTCATTCTATTCGCTATTAATTGTATCTGTATTAAATATATTTTCAATTTCTGTATTTTATGTATTGAATTCTATTCCCATTATCTAGCTTGATTCTCTGATAGATAGTTTTGGTTTAATTGCTAGTCTGTGTTTTCTAAAATGGTGTCTTAGCTAGTCTGCTTGTACATTATATATGGTTTACTGTTTTGAATAAAATTATTACATTTCTATATCCTACTTGCCTCTCTGCCTTACACACTGGAAAATTAAAAAACATGATTTTAAAATACAATGGAATATCTTTTATCTACTAAACTTTTTTTTTATAATATCATTTAACCATAACATAAACATCTTATGCCTATTATTTTCTACATATTTAGAATTATAATGGAAACATATTATTATCAGCACTATTATCAGTCGTTGGCTGTCCTTTGTTTTTATGTTTCCTTTTATCACAAACCTTATCCTATTAAAACATCTTATTCCTAATAACACCTTCAGTTATTAGCTGTCTCTTTTAATTACTATAACTATTTTGATAACACATTAACATAAAAACATCTTATAACTAATGACACTTTCAGTTATTTACTGTCTCTTGTGTTCCCTATACCTAATTTGCTAATACAATAAAATAAAAACATCTTATACCTATTATATTGTTATTATGCCTAATCACTAAAACACTTTTATTATCAAAATTGCACTCAGTCATTAGACTGTCTCTTTAATTTTTATTTAGTATTTCCCTACACTGATGGTAGTCTTTTTTAATAGATTTTTTATACTACACTTTATTATAATGTGTCATTTATTTTGGCTACACTAATGGTAGTCCTTTTAATAATTTTTTCCACATATTATGCTTACAACTAGTATACAATTCGGTTTTCTTTGGGATTGTATCTTGTAACTTGTTATTGGGTCTACATATATTAGTTTTAATTTTGTTTAATGTATGTATTCCATGATTACCATTTTTTGGAATAACTCTTCTTGGTTCTAGTCTCTGTGTGGGAATCTAGACATATTTTGTCCCTTCTTCATTATTATATTAGTAATTTCTGGTCTTGTGGTTTCTCTGCATCTTGACCTTATACATTTCCCTTATTAATATGGTTTCATCCTTTTATTTCCTTTTTCTTGTATTTCCTTTTTACTGCTTCCCCAATCTACTGGGTATACTGCTGGTTTATTTGGTTTTTACATAGTAAGTTATTTTGATCAATGGTTTTCTTTGTTATTTTTCGATTTTTATTAACATTTTATTGACTTAATATACAGTTTCTAGTGTAATCCTTAAAACAATTCATTCTTCTCACTCACTATGGAACTTTTCTTCCCTATTTATGTTGCATTAAGTTAAATGTTTAGCGTAATATTTTGTTATGCTACATAGGCTCTCCTGTAAAAGTGATTAGTTCAGATCATACTCTTAGTATGGATGAAATAATTACTACTAATTCTTTTGTATTTACTATATTTTCTTCGTGATTACATGTTTTCGTTTTATATAACTTCTTTTTCCACCATTGCTTCCTCTCAGATGATGTGTATCTCCTTCATTAGTTTCTTTCATCATTAATAAGTGATCTTCAATCTTGTGTATAACATTATCATTTTATATTCTTTCTTATTTGGTGCTTCCTCACCAGTATGTTTACTCCCTAACATTCCCTAACAAATTAATTGGAACAGTTCAGAGTGGCACTTTTGGCTTCAATCCCTGCTGTCCAACACTTCAATTAATTGAGTCCAGAGGCATTACCATCTCTGCTCAAAATATAAGACTGATGGCATTTTCTACATCCAGTCATAAAAATAAATAAACAGTAAAAGTAGTCATTTTTGACTAAAATAAACATCTTTAGATTCTTCACTTCATAATACGTTATATTAATTAATACTTTTGTACACTTGACTCTTCTTCTCTCTTAAAGCTTATTCCATATTAGGTGGTTTAGGTATGTGGTATAATATACATTTCATCATTTCATCATGTTTACATAGTAATTAGCATTTATATTTATACTTTCTACCATCTGGTATCCATTGAGTTATTTTTTATTGCTCATGGTATAACATGAATTAATTCTTTATCACTTTCACTATAACAGTGGTTATTGCAACAACATTATCATTAATAGTATCAGAGTTTTT
The DNA here is from genome assembly GCA_034769895.1 of Magicicada septendecula. Classification (NCBI taxonomy): domain Eukaryota; kingdom Metazoa; phylum Arthropoda; class Insecta; order Hemiptera; family Cicadidae; genus Magicicada; species Magicicada septendecula. Next base: position 173,646,915 of record CM068372.1, read on the forward strand.
GATTTCTGGTCTCACTATTTGGTCTTTACTGAGTTGGTCCTTCTTCATTGTTCCATTTTTATTAAATTATTCTCTTTGTGAGTTTGGTTAAGTTGTTTCGATTAAGCCATATGATATTCTGGTTTCCTTTCTCCTTTAGAATTTTGTATCTCTTTCTTACAAAATCTTTTTTTTCATATTGATGAGTTATTTCTCATCATTTGTATGAGTAATGATACGAGCTTACTATTTTTTAACTTTAGATATTTTTATTCAACTACATTCTTTCTTATTCATAGTTGTTTTTTCAAATATTTTGGTGTAAGTTGTACTTATTATTGGTTTTGAATTTTGGAAATTTTTATTCATCAAAATTCTTTTTTCATCATTCATAATAGTCTTCGAATGATCAGTGTAAGTTGTACTTACTAATGTTTGAATTTTGGAAGTATTTTTTATTCATCAAAATTCTTTTTATTTATTCATAATAGTCTTCGAATGATCAGTGTAAGTTGTACTTACTAATTTTTGGAATTTGGAAATTTATTATTATTCCTCAAATTCTTTTTTCATTCATAATAATCTTTCCAATGTTTTGTGTAAGTTGTCCTTACTGATTTTTGAATTTTGAAAATTTTTTATTCCATCAAAATTTTTTTTACATTCATAATAATCTTCAAATGATTTGTGTAAGTTGTACTTACTAATTTTTGAATTTTGAAATTATTTATTCATCAAAATTCTTTTTATTTATTCATAATTCTTCGAATGTTTTGTGTAAGTTGTTCTTACTAATTTTCGGATTTTGAAAATATTTTTTATTCATCAAAATTCTTTTTATTTATTCATAATAGTCTTCGAATGATCAGTGTAAGTTGTACTTACTAATTTTTGGAATTTGGAAATTTATTATTATTCCTCAAATTCTTTTTTCATTAATAATAATCTTTCAAATGTTTTGTGTAAGTTGTCCTTACTAATTTTTGGAATTTTGAAATTATTTCTTATTTTTCCTCTAAATATTTTTAATGGATAACTGATTATAAGTTCCTTTTACTTTATTTGAAATGATATCCTTTAGTACATACGTATTGTTATTATTGTTTTTAATAATCAGGTATGGGCCGGTATACAGCAGTAACAACTTTTTGGTAATGCCTTCCAAAGTACTGGGTAATTCCCTGTTTTTTAGCAGTACCTTTTCTCCGACTTCATAGCTTATTATTTTCTTAATCGCCTTTTGATATTTGTTCTTGCGCCTTTCCTGGTCTTCTGCCAATTTATTGTAGAATCTGATTCGATTGAATTTGTATTCTTGACTCCTGGGGAACTCTATTATGTCTTGTATTTCCCTTGGAGGCGGTTTTTCATACATTGCCGTGTATGGCGTGGTACCTATAGCGGGGTCATATGACAAATTAAGGAATTCTTCAGTAGCTAATAAATATTCTTGCCACTTCTTTTGTTGATTATAGCAATAAGTCCGTAATATTCTTCCGACTTCTCGCAGTACCCTCTCCGCTGGATTGCTGCTGGGGTGGTAGACAGATGTCTTGTATGTCTTAATGCCCAACGTATTTAAAGTGTTTCTCCACCTCCAACCCTTAAATTGCGTTCCATGGTCTGTGATTATGGATGTCGGGCTCCCTATCTCTGGAATGTAATGGTTTGTTATTATTCCTAGAGTCTTCAAAGTGGTGGCTCTATTCACAGGGTACAGTTTTGTAAATTTGGTGAAATGATCCATCATGATAATAATATATTTGTATCGATGGCGTCCGCCACTGCGGGGAAATGGACCACATATGTCCAGAAAGACCTTTTCCAGTTTGGCTTGTGAGGTAATTGGTATCATCATACCCTCCTTTCTCTCATTGTTGGTTTTCACCAATTGACATATCAGACAGGTTTTGAGGTAGTTTCTCGTCTTTCTATTGATACTTTTTATATGACAATTCTCTTCTATCGCCTTGATCACCTTCATGGCTCCCATGTGACCGTATCGTAGATGATAGTCCAAGATGATATCCTTTTCGATAGTAGTAGGGATCATGATCTTCCATATGTCTTCATCAAGGGATGTTTTGATGAATAGAATTCCATTATGTATACAATAAAATTTGTTTATTGTGTCATCTTGGTTGGAGAGACGAAGTTTAATGTGGTTTAACTTCGGGTCGGACTGCTGGTGTTTGCTGATGTCCTGAACTATCTTCTCTAAATCGGATCTGTCCTTAATAATATTATAGATTTTCAAAATGCTCTCCTTTTCGCCTTCGAACGTTTGTTCTTCCAGATTTACTCTCGACAATACGTCGGCTACTACATTTTTACTTCCAGTAACATACTCCCACTGTATATCGTATTCCTGTAGGGCGAGTACCCATCTGGTCAATCTACCATGGCTTAACTTGCATCTTCTCAGAAATGATATTGATTTGTGATCTGTTCGAACGGTCACTGGATATCCGAGGATATACGTCCGAAACTTCCCGCAGGCAAAGACTACGCTTAGCAGTTCTTTTTCCGTCACATTATAGTTCTTTTCACACTGGTTAAGGGTTCTGCTAGCAAAGCTCACTACTAGATGGTTTCCACTTTCATCTTCTTGGTACAGTGTTGATCCCAAGCTAATGTTACTAGCGTCACAGTTTAGAAAGAAGGGTCGGTTAAAATCTGGATGGTTGAGCATTACTGCTTCTAAGAACTTCTCCTTAATTGATTTGAAGGTTTCGTCTTGTTCTTGACCCCATCGCCATTTTTTCTTGGACGATAACTGGTACTGAAAATGGGCTGTCAGTTCGGAATAATTATTTTGGAACTTCCTATAATAGTTACACAGGCCTAAAAATGATTGTAGTTGCCTTCTGTTTTTTGGTATAGGGAATCGTTGTATGGCGTCTACCTTTTCTGTTGATGGTGTTATTCCTTGACTGTTTAGCTGGAAACCCAAGAATTGTACTTCTTTAGCTATAAGCTTGGACTTGTCTAGTTTAAGGGTAACATTATTTTCAGCAAGCTTCTTCAAGACATGCTCCACACGGTAACAGTGTTCTTCCCAATTGGTTGATGTGATTAGGAGATCATCAACATAGACAGTCGTGAATTGGAGCGCTTCTGGTCCTAGTATATGATCCATACAGGTGACAAAAACAGCTACTGAGTTCACCAACCCGAAGGGCAACCTCTTAAACTGATAATTGCGCCCTTCGAAGATGAACGCCATGTATTGCCGGCTTGCTGGGTGCAACTCCACCTGCCAATAGCCGCAGACGGTATCCCACGTGGTAATGAATCGTGTTCCGTGGAACCTCTTCAAAATCTCATCAATTTCGCCAGGTGAGGTACGATCGTTAATTATCATTTTATTTATCTCACGTGCGTCAAGGCAAAGCCTTACCTTCCCATTTTTCTTTTGTATAGCCACAATTGGGCTAGTGTATGGCGATTGACTGCTCTCGATGATATCTCTACTGATCATGTTCTGGATCTCTGTGCGTACGGCTTCCTTCAAAGACTGTGCTATGGGATACGACTTTCGGTTAAATTCTACCGGTTCTCTGAATCGTATGGAACATTGTTAGTTCCGGATCTTTCCAGGTTCGTCCGAAAATACAGCTCGATACTTTTCATATATGTTGACCAATTGATTCAGCTGGTTTTCCTTTAATTGCTCGTTAGTATTGTGGCACTGGAAGTTACGTATCTCCTGAATCTTTTGTTGCCATAGGTCATCCTCCGAATCCTGGTGTACTGGCTTGTTGTTTGTTGAGTAGTTGGACAAGTAATTCACCTTATTTTGGTGGTCGAGAAGTTGTCTGGAGTCTAACATCTTGTTGTTAGTTAAATTGGCTACCCAGGTCGAACCTTCAGCAAAGAGTGATACCTTTCCTCGGCACAGGTCGATAACTGCTGAGTTTCTGCGCAATATGTCACATCCTATCATGATGTTGAAAGGTAATCCGGCTGCAACAAGAAATATCATATCCACACTAATGCCCTGACTGTTGACACTTAGGGATACCTGTTTTCTTATGGTCTTGTTCTGTCGGCCGGTAGCTCCTACAAGTACAATATTATTAATAGGTAGTACCGGTAAATTTTTGTGGCATTCCTGCTGTATCCGGTCCAACTCATTTCGATTTATTATAGAGACATTGGCTCCAGTGTCTATCATTATAGGAACAGAAATACCCTCAATTTCTGCAATTATATATATTATTTCATTATCATTATTATCAATGTTAATTTCGCTTTCTTCTAGCAGGTCCTTACGGATATCTTTCAAATAATTACTGTATATTATAGTAAAATTTTTTCTGTCTTTCTTCGAATTTCTTTCTTGGTTAAACCCAGCAGATTGGAGCAGTAAAGGGTTATCGGAGTTTATTACTGCCTCCGTTCGTTTAAATGTTCCGCATCATTACGGATTAGGCCGTTGGAAGCATCAGCTTGGAGTCCTGAAACTGCTTCGTTTGGTTCAGCACGATCGTCCTGTTGGGCTTCTGTTACAGGTAGTCTTCGCTGATTGTCCAGGCTGGAACTACGTCTGGGCTCGTACTCTCTGTAACGATAACTTCCCTGACTTCCTTGAAAGGTCTCGTACTCGTAATATCGGCTCCTTCGTTGAGGCTGGTACCTCCTCTGTCCACTGCCTTCCGCTCTGATGTAGTTAATATTGAGTCGATATGTCCTGTAATTATTGTTATTACCTCCATTCGGGTAATTCCGGTTATTATTACCATGATAATTGTTATTAGAGAGGTTGGGGTTCCTCTGACCATTTGGAACATAATTACGATTATTATTATAATAACCGTTGTTATTTTGTGGACGGTTATTATTATTATTATTATTGTTGTTGTTGTTGTTGTCATTATTATTAATGCGAGGAACATGATTATTATTATTATTATTGTTGTTAAATCTAGGTAAATTATTGTTATTTCGGGTGTTATAATTGTATTCGTCATTATTCCGATTTGCGGAATTATAATTATTATTGTTGCCCACATTCTGCCGATTGTTATTACTCGAATTATTGGTGTTACTTCTTGGTTCTGGCTTCTCATATCTCCTGCGACTTTGGCGGTAATAGTCTTCATGCTCATACATTTCTAAGAGCTCGGTCATTGCTTGCACAGTCTTTATTTGACTGTTTCTTCTGGCTCTTATTATATCTTCCTCATAATGGTATGAGAGCTTGCTGACCAGGCATTCTTCCGGTATTCTGGGCTCTAGATGTTTGGCCACGCACACCTTTCCCAAGAAGTACGCCGTTAAAGTCTGGTTTCCATACGGGTTGTATTTTCCATGACAGATCCCGTCTCTGGCGATATTTTGTGTTGATTCAGACCAATATTTGACTTTGAATAGCCTTCTGAATTGTTGGTAGTCGGTCACTTCGTCTCTTATCGCCATCCACCAATTATCTGCTATCTACTTGAACGATTCGTCAAGCACTTCTTTATTCTCCCTCCAGCGATTACCCCTGTGTTTGGTGAAGTACTCTTCGATTCTGGCTAGGAACTCCATTGGTTTGTTTTTATAAAACCTGAAGTTAATTCCTTCACGATTCTCGCTGTTAGGACAACTGGTAATGCTTGTCGGTCGACTGTGGAACAGGTCTATATCTGTTTGGTTCTGTCGCACCTGACTGTTGATACTGGTTACAGTAGCTTCAATGCCGTCACATTTTTCTGTGAATCGGTCCTGCACTCGCTCCCAGTCTTCACGTGTTTCTTTTAGTCTTTCCTCCAACGTCTTCCTAGTCGTTTCTTCAATGTTGTTAACTTTAGTGTTTATTTCTGTCTTGATACTCTGTACTTCTCGTTCACTTTGACTCCATCTTTCGTCAGCTCTTGTAACCCTTTGTTCGATTACCGTTATTTCCTCTTCTACCTTCTTGCTGATTGTTTCATTATTTTCAGCTATCTTTTGCCCCAGTTCTTCCTTCAATGCTTCCATTCTTCCGTCTAACCGGTTCATGTTCTCTTGGTTCGTCTCTCTCAATTCTTCTCTTAATTGTTGATTATTGCTTTCCATTTTCTGACTTGTTTCTTCCATCTTCTTATTGGTCTCTTCCAGTTTTTGGCTTATTTGGGTTAATTCCTCCTTCGACTGTTTATTGTCTGTCTTTATTTCCTCCATTTTCTCCTCAATTTTCTGAATATTTTCTTCCATCTTCTCTTCTATCTTCTTACTGGTATCTCCAATTTTATTACCCAATTCTTCCTTCAATCGTTGGTTATCATTCTTCAATTCCTCCTTCAATCGTTGGTTATCACTTTTCATTTCCTTACTATTTTCTTCGATTTTCTTGTTGGTATCTCCGATTTTATTACTCAACTCTTCTTTTAATTCTTCCTTCGTCGTTTTAAATTCTCTGAGTAACATCTCCATCATTTGATCAAATTTTGTATCTTCCTTTGTGGTGGATTTCTTCGGCTGTTCCTCCTGTGGTGCAGGCTTGTTTGGTTCTGCTGGCGCTAACATCGACTCCACATCTTCCACTGGTGTCGCCTCTTTATCCTCCATGTCTACCTCCTGCTCGGCCTCCATAGCCCTTTTCCTTGATGTAGCTCTCCTGTGCATCTCGCTCCCTCTTCCGACCTATTGACCGCTGCCAAGCTAAAAATAGGAAATTGGACAATCGTCCTTACTTTGTAACTCTATTACCTCCTATTTAAAGCCCTTTAGTTGGACGCCAATTTGTAATATATTTAATATTACAAATATAAATAAATAAAATATATATTATGTAGATATATGTGTAGATAGCAAGAATTATGTATGTTGTCTGGATCTCGGTGTTGAACTCGCCGATGATACAGCTCCACTTTTTATTCACCAATTACAAAGAATAAATTAAATATAAATATGTTTTATAATTAAGTGTGATTGATTGATAAAACAAAAATAAAATTTTGTAGGTTGTGAAATTTTTACTGATATTGAGTTTTGGTTTAATTATTTAATTTAATAATTAATAATTAATTAATTAATTGAGTGTGTAATTTTCTTAGATATTTATTCTATCACTGTAAATTAATTTTGTTTAGAAAAAAAAAATAGTTAACATTAATTATATAAATAAAGACAACTCTTGTAACTGAGTAATGATGTTCATTTATTAACATTCAAAATTATGCGCCAGTCAAACTGCGCATGATCAAGGCATTGGCTAATATGTGCTCCAGTCGGTAGCGAACAAGATCAACAAAATATATTTTTACAAGGTTAGAAATTATGGTTCTTTTAACGAGTCGAAATGGTCAGAGGGCAAGGAACAAGATACATTCTTACAGGTATTCTTAAACTAAATTATTATGGCTGAAATAAAACAAGATTATTATTTAAATTGTCAATTAGAAAAATGAATAGCGAACCAATTTGACGAAATGACGTCACTCCCTTCAAGCTGGCAGTGCACTCGTGCTGGTGAGCAAACCAAGTATGGCCGACGTCTCCTCGATTTTAGCGGCTACACTGCTGGAACTGGCTGAGATTCTCCCGCAGAAACAAAATGATATTCCCTTCTCTGCGAAGCAGCGCTGGTCCAGGAACATAGTGCAGAGCGCCCTCTCGTCTCCCGCGATGTCGCCCTCGTGATGGGTTTCTTGTGAAGTGTCCGGCGTTCAAATATGTGTCATTGTGTTCTGCGAATATGGTCCAAAATTGTCTCAAAATGGCTGCTGATTTCTTGTTTTTGAGTTTGATGGTGTTATCACTGTTGTTTGGAACTTGTGAAGTGTTATAAATTGATAGTTAAAGTTATTTTCACTTTTAGATAACCTCTGTTACACGCCGCATAACCACACTCGGTTTTACACAAATTATTCTTTTTTCGGTATTCTGCTAACACATTTCCAACTAGTCGTCTTCACGATTAACAATAGACTAATAGACTCAACGTCGTCGTTTTAGGGTAATTTGTGCTATGTCTTTTTCCTCTTTATATTCTTTAACTATAAAAATATCTGTCTAAGACTTGGTTCACCATCTAAATATACATAATAAGTTTTCTTATTTTTTACTGTAATTCAAATATTTCTTAATTTTACATAAATCTAACTACTCAGTAATATTGATTAATTAATTTTACATCTTTGAATATATAGCTGGGTTTGGTTCAAGCTCATTTAAGCCCAAAAATTACAATTTTTTATAATGATTGTGTGCCTCATATTTTGTACAAATTTATTGTTTAAATGGTTTTTAATTGTTTTTTTCTGATAATATTTCCATGGAATATACTTAATAACTCCGTGATTATCTTTGTTGTTAATAATTTTGTTGTTAAAACACTTCAATATTGATTAATTTACTGTTTAGTCTGATTTGATTACCCTTATAGGCCTAGTATTATCTGTTTCCAAAAGAAGTTAATTTTCTTTCCTTTGTCATTCTATTCGCTATTAATTGTATCTGTATTAAATATATTTTCAATTTCTGTATTGTATGTATTGAATTCTATTCCCATTATCTAGCTTGATTCTCTGATAGATAGTTTTGGTTTAATTGCTAGTCTGTGTTTTCTAAAATGGTGTCTTAGCTAGTCTGCTTGTACATTATATATGGTTTATTGTTTTGAATAAAATTATTACATTTCTATATCCTACTTGCCTCTCTGCCTTACACACTGGAAAATTAAATAACATGATTTTAAAATACAATGGAATATCTTATATCTACTAAACTTTTTTTTTATAATATCATTTAACCATAACATAAACATCTTATGCCTATTATTTTCTACATATTTAGAATTATAATGGAAACATATTATTATCAGCACTATTATCAGTCGTTGGCTGTCCTTTGTTTTTATGTTTCCTTTTATCACAAACCTTATCCTATTAAAACATCTTATTCCTAATAACACCTTCAGTTATTAGCTGTCTCTTTTAATTACTATAACTATTTTGATAACACATTAACATAAAAACATCTTATAACTAATGACACTTTCAGTTATTAACTGTCTCTTGTGTTCCCTATACCTAATTTGCTAATACAATAAAATAAAAACATCTTATACATATTATATTGTTATTATGCCTAATCACTAAAACACTTTTATTATCAAAATTGCACTCAGTCATTAGACTGTTTCTTTAGTTTTTATTTAGTATTTCCCTACACTGATGGTAGTCTTTTTTAATAGATTTTTTATACTACACTTTATTATAATGTGTCATTTATTTTGGCTACACTAATGGTAGTCCTTTTAATAATTATTTCCACATATTATGCTTACAACTAGTATACAATTCGGTTTTCTTTGGGATTGTATCTTGTAACTTGTTATTGGGTCTACATATATTAGTTTTAATTTTGTTTAATGGTATGTATTCCATGATTACCATTTTTTGGAATAACTCTTCTTGGTTCTAGTCTCTGTGTGGGAATCTTGACATATTTTGTCCCTTCTTCATTATTATATTAGTAATTTCTGGTCTTGTGGTTTCTCTGCATCTTGACCTTATACATTTCCCTTATTAATATGGTTTCATCCTTTTATATCCTTTTTCTTGTATTTCCTTTTTACTGCTTCCCCAATCTACTGGGTATACTGCTGGTTTATTTGGTTTTTACATAGTAAGTTATTTTGATCAATGGTTTTCTTTGTTATTTTTCGATTTTTATTAACATTTTATTGACTTAATATACAGTTTCTAGTGTAATCCTTAAAACAATTCATTCTTCTCACTCACTATGGAACTTTTCTTCCTTATTTATGTTGCATTAAGTTAAATGTTTAGCGTAATATTTTGTTATGCTACAATATATATAAAATATGCTTAAAATTAATGGCTTGTATAAGTTAATGATTGATCTCATATTAAGTAGTGTTCAAGTTTCCAAAGTTTGAATATTATGATGTCCGTAATTAAAACATCAGAGCAGGTTTAATGTGTGTGAGGGTACACCGTGGACAAAAATTTTCAACATTTCCTGTTGAGCGTTGATTAGAATAAAGCTGCGAATCTACAGTGTACGTTTCACAGAACAAACACGCGGAAAAGAAGGAGCGCTCCGAAGTCACTCATTGACCCTCAGCATCTTGTAGAGGGTTTATTCCCTAAAGACGAAAAGTCTGTCTATGAATCGTTCCTCTGTAAACACGTGCAGTTACACTGCCCAGCGATCCACAGGAAGCAAATCGCTATCCACGCTGGACACTTTTTCGGCTTGCATTTGTTATGTTGGTATGGGTTCGGCACTTTCCATTTAAAAACCGTGCAAATGTAAGAAAAAAACATGAATGAGGCCAGAAATAACGCGAATTGTGTGTGTGTGTGTGTGTGTGTGTGTGTGTGTGTGTGTGTGTGTGTGTGTGTGTGTGTGTGTGTGTGTGTGTGTGTGTGTGTGTGTGTGTGTGTGTGTGTGTGTGTGTGTGTGTGTGTGTGTGTGTGTGTGTGTGTGTGTGTGTGTGTGTGTGTTCCCTGCCTTTTTATTGCGGTAGTGATAATAATAAAATGGAAACGTAAACAGTACATAACTGAGATATGCTTGCCTGCCACGCACGATATATTTTCTCTTATACATGACTACCAGAATACCCGTGCTTCGGTACGGAGTTTCACGTTGTACGTAATGAAAATGTTAGTTTAATTAATAAAGTTTAATTAAAGTAGGCTTCTTAAAATTAAATAGCTGTTGCCCACAACTTCGTTCGCGTGGTCTTCAATCTAATGCGATAATATATTTAGAACAGAATCTATTCTATTGGGTTGCCATAGTAACCTGATCTTATAGTTTTTTAAGACCGCAAAGGACCCCCCAGAGGATCGTATCGAAAAAAACACCTGTCCTATGTTGGTTCTCCCGTTGCGTAAAATATTTTTGCCAAGTTTGGTTGAAATCGGTCCAATGGTTTAGGTGGAGAAGTGGAAGACTCCAAAGGACCCCCCAAAGGATCGTATCGAAAAAAACACTTGGCCTATGTTGGTTCTCCCTTTGCGTAAAATATTTGTGCCAAGTTTGGTTGAAATCGGTCCAGTGGTTTAGGAGGCGATGTGGAAGACCCCAAAGAACCCCCAAAAGGACCACATCGTAAAAACACCTATCCTATGTTGGTTCTCCCGTTGCGTAAAATATTTGTGCCAAGTTTGGTTGAAATCGGTACAGTGGTTTAGGAGGAGATGTGGAAGAAACCTTCGCGGACGTGCGCACAACAACTCACCGAAGATTCATCGCAATCGGATGAATGGTATAGGAACGCATACGGGACAAACAAAGAAACATTCACTTTTATATATAAGATGTAAATTATACCACTTACTTGACATAAACCGTGATAGCTAAGCTAATGTACCACATATATGTATTAATTATACACATAAATGTTCCTCGATAGACACTCTATCTATTGGCGAAAACTTGAATAAAATCCATTCAGTACTTCCTGAGATTACCGATTTCAAACACAGAGAGAAAACGGACCGACTTTACTTTATACTATGTACAGATTTACATTAAAATGAAAAAATTATAATTTTATTGCCTGGCAACAAAATTATATTATTTTTAACAATTACCATTGTTTGAAAAAGTTTAAATGAATTTTCAAGTACTTTACTCTTGTTAAAACGTAAAAGGTTGCTGGTAAACTACCCCATACCCTAAACCGATCTTCACCAAAATCAAAAGGCCTTGAGGGCTCTACAATTCAGTGACATATGCAAAACATTATTTGATTCTGTTTAAATTTGCAGCGGTTATCGTTTGCCATAGAAAATACGCTTGATAAAAAACGTTGCAGGTAAACTACGCCTTCCCATACATCGATCTTCACGAAAAACTAAAGGTCTTGAGAACTCTTCAAATCACGGTTGTACGCAAAAAATTGTTTGATTCTGTTTGAATATGCGGCATTTATCGTTCGTCATATGAAATTACCCTTGATAAAAAACGTTGCAGGTAAACTACCCCTTCCCCTTAACCGATCTTCACCAAAAACAATAAGTCTTGAGAACACTGCAATTAAGGGCTTTATGCAAAAAATTATTTGATTCTGTTTGCATTTGCGGCTGTTATCGTTTGCCATTGAAAATACCCTTGATAAAAAAACCGTTGCTAGTAAACTACCCCTTTCCCTTAACCGATCTTCACCAAAAACAACAGGTCTTGAGAACTCTGCAATTGAGGGCTGTATGCAAATAATCTTTTGGTTCTGTTTGAATTTGCGGCTGTTATCGTTTGGAATATGAAATACCGTTGTTAAAACTTAAAATGTTACAGGTAAACTACCCCTTTCCCTTAACCGATCTTCACCAAAAACAACAGGTCTTGTGAACTCTGTAATTCAGGGCTGTATGCGAAACATTATTTTGTGTGTGTGTGTGTGTGTGTGTGTGTGTGTGTGTGTGTGTGTGTGTGTGTGTGTGTGTGTGTGTGTGTGTGTGTGTGTGTGTGTGTGTGTCTTCCTTGCCTTTTCATTGCGGTAGTCATAATAATAAAATGGAAACGTAAACAGTACATAACTGAGAAAAAATACATAAATGAAAAAATTATAATTTTATTGCCTGGCAACAAAATTATTTTATTTTTAACAATTACCATTGTTTGAAAAAGTTTAAATGAATTTTCAAGTACTTTACTCTTGTTAAAACCTAAAAGGTTGCTGGTAAACTACCCCTTCCCCTAAACCGATCTTCACCAAAATCAAAAGGCCTTGAGTGCTCTACAATTCAGTGACGTATGCAAAACATTATTTGATTCTGTTTAAATTTGCGGCGGTTATCGTTTGCCATAGAAAATACGCTTGATAAAAAACGTTGCTGGTAAACTACCCCTTCCCCTCAATCGATCTTCACGAAAAACTAAAGGTCATGAGTAATCTTCAAATCACGGTTGTACGCAAAAAATTGTTTGATTCTGTTTGAATATGCGGCATTTATCGTTCGTCATATAAAATTACCCTTGATAAAAAACGTTGCTGGTAAACTACCCCTTCCCCTTAACCGGTCTTCACCAAAAACAACAGGTCTTAGGATCTCTGCAATTGAGGGCTGTATGCAAATAATCTTTTGGTTCTGTTTGAATTTGCGGTTGTTATCGTTTGGAATATGAAATACCCTTGTTAAAACTTAAACTATTTCAGGTAAACTACCCCTTTCCCTTTACCGATCTTCACCAAAAACAACAGGTCTTGTGAACTCTGTAATTCAAGGCTGTATGCGAAACATTATTTGATTCTGTTTGAATTTGCGGCTGTTATCGTTTGCCAAATAAAAGAAATTACCCTTGATAAAAAAAAATCGTTTCTGGTAAACTACCCCGTTTCCTCAACCGATCTTCACCAAAAACAAAAGGTCGTGAATACTTTACAAATCAGGACTGTATACAAAAAATTATTTGATTCTGTTTGAATTTGCGGCTGTTATCGTTTGCCATAGAAAAAAATCTACACACAGACACACAGACAGACAGACAGACACACACACAGACACTTTTCGAAAAACGACTTTTTTCATGTTTTGAGTGTAGTACAATCAGAATCTGCAATAATCTCGAACACGATTTTTTTTGCCATCACCATACTTCCATTTCCTTAAGGAATATGGAAGTAATATCGGTATGGAGAACCATACATGACTTTCATATTCTAAGATTTATATTTAAAACCATTTTCGAAATGAAATATTACCATAGAAACTACTTCTTTCAAGTTACTGCTTCAGCCTTAACCACAGTACTGTGGTCACTAACATATACCATCTCACGTAACCGCACTTGATTTTCACTGATGATGGAAGTCGATGGCATTGCCGAAACAATTAACAATAAGTAAACAGTACATAACTGAGAAAAAATACATAAATGAAAAAATTATAATTTTATTGCCTGGCAACAAAATTATTTTATTTTTAACAATTACCATTGTTTGAAAAAGTTTAAATGAATTTTCAAGTACTTTACTCTTGTTAAAACGTAAAAGATTGCAGGTAAACTACCCCTCCCCTTAACCGATTTTCACCAAAATCAAAAGACCTAGAGTCCTCTACAATTCTGTGACGTATGCAAAAAATTATTTGATTCTGTTTGAATATGCGGCAGTTATCGTTCGTCATAGAAAATTACCCTTGATACAAAACGTTGCTGGTAAACTACCTCTTGCCCTTAACCGATCTTCACCAAAAACAATAGGTCTTGAGAACTCTGCAATTTACGGCTGTATGCAAAAAATTGTTTGATTCTGTTTGCATTTGCGGCTGTTATCGTTTGCCATTGAAAATACCCTTGATAAAAAAACCGTTGCCGGTAAACTACCCCTTTCCCTTAACCGATTTTCACCAAAAACAACAGGTCTTGAGAACTCTGCAATTTAGGGCTGTATGCAAATAATCTTTTGGTTCTGTTTGAATTTGCGGCTGTTATCGTTTGGCATAATAAATACCCTTGTTAAAACATAAAATGTTACTGGTAAACTACCCCTTTCCCTTAACCGATCTACACCAAAAACAATAGGTCTTGAGAACTCCATAATTCAGGGCGGTATGCGAAACATTATTTGATTCTGTTTGAATTTTCGGCTGTTATCGTTTGCCAAAACAGAAATTACCCTTGTTAAAAAAAATCGTTGCTGGTAAACTACCCCTTCTCCTCAACCGATCTTCACCAAAAACAATATATCGTGAGTACTCTACAGATCAGGACTGTATGCAAAAAATTATTTGATTCTGTTTGAATTTCCGGCTGTTATCGTTTGCCATAGAAAAAATCTACACATAGACACACAGACAGACACACACACAGACACTTCTCGAAAAACGATTTTTTTTAATGTTTTGAGTGTAGTACAATCAGAATCTGCAATAATCTCGAACACGATTTTTTTTGCCATCACCATACTTCCATTTCCTTAAGGAATATGGAAGTAATATCGGTATGGAGAACCATACATGACTTCCATATTCTAAGATTTATATTTAAAATCATTTTCGAAATGAAATATTACCATAGAAACTACTTCTTTCTACTTACTGCTTCAGCCTTAACCACAGTACTGTGGTCACTAACATATACCACCTCACGTTATCGCACTCCATTTTCACTGATGATGGAAGTCGATGGCATTGCCGAAACGTCTGGTTTTGTAGAAAACATTGGACTACGGCCAAATATCCCGGGAAGGAATTTTAACAAAACTAATTCTTTGTTGCCGAAACGTGGTACACATATATATATATATATATATATGTATATATATATATATATAAATATGCATAAAATTAATGGCTTGTATAAGTTAATGATTGATCTCCATTAAGTAGTGCTCAAGGTTCCAAAGTTTTAATATTATGATGTCCGTAATTAAAACATCAGCAGGTTTAGTGTGTATGAGGGTACACCGTGGACAAAAATTTTCAACATTTCCTATTGAGCGTTGCTTAGAATAAAGCTGTGAATTTACAGTGTACGTTTCACAGAACAAACACGCAGAAAAGAAGGAGCGCTCCGAAGTCACTCATGGACCCTCAGCATCTTGCAGAGGGTTTATTCCCTAAAGACGAAAAGTCTGTCTATGAATCGTTCCTCTGTAAACACGTGCAGTTACACTGCCCAGCGATCCACAGGAAGCACATCGCTATCCACGCTGGACACTTTTTCGGCTTGCATTTGTTATGTTGGTATGGGATCGGCACTTTCCATTTAAAAACCGTGCAAATGTAAGAAAAAAAACATGATTGAGGCCAGAAGTGTGTGTGTGTGTGTGTGTGTGTGTGTGTGTGTGTGTGTGTGTGTGTGTGTGTGTGTGTGTGTGTGTGTGTGTGTGTGTGTGTGTGTGTGTGTGTGTGTGTGTGTGTGTGTGTGTGTGTGTGTGTGTGTGTGTGTGTGTGTGTGTGTGTGTGTGTGTGTGTGTGTGTGTGTGTGTGTCTTCCCTGACTTTTTTTGCGGTAGTCATAATAATAAAATGGAAACGTAAACAGTACATAACTGAGAAAAAATACATAAATGAAAAAATTATAATTTTATTGCCTGGCAACAAAATTATTTTATTTTTAACAATTACCATTGTTTGAAAAGGTTTAAATGAATTTTCAAGTGCTTTACTCTTCTTAAAACGTAAAATATTGCAGTTAAACTACCCCTCCCAATAACCGATCTTCACCAAAATTAAAAGTCCTAAATAAGAGTCCTCTACAATTCAGTGTCGTATGCAAAAAATTGTTTGATTCTGTTTGAATATGCGGCAGTTATCGTTCGTCATAGAAAATTACCCTTGATAAAAAACGTTGCTGGTAAACTACCCCTTCCCCTTAACCGATCTTCACCAAAAACAACAGGTCTTGAGAACTCTGCAATTTAGGCCTGTATGCAAAAAATTATTTGATTCTGTTTGCATTTGCGGCTGTTATCGTTTGCCATAGAAAAAATTTACACACAGACACACAGACAGACAGACAGACACACACACAGACACTTTTCGAAAAACGATTTTTTTCATGTTTTGAGTGTAGTACAACCTGAATCTGCAATAATCTCGAACACGATTTTTTTTGCAATCACCATACTTCCATGTCCTTAAGGAATATGGAATTAAAAATCGGTATGGAGAACCATACATGACTTCCTTATTCAAGATTAATTTTTAAAATCATTTTCGAAATGAAATATTACCATACAAACTACTTCTTTCTACTTACTGCTTCAGCCTTAACCACAGTACTGTGGTCACTAACATATACCACCTCACGTAATCGCACTGGATTTTCACTGATGATGGAAGTCAATGGCATTGCCGAAACGTCTGGTTTTGTAGAAAACATTGGACTACGGCCAAATATCCCGGGAAGGAATTTTAACAAAAACTACTTCTTTGTTGTCGAAAACGTTGTACACATATATATATAAAATATGCAAAAATTAATGGCTTGTCTAAGTTAATGATTGATCTCCATTAAGTAGTGCTCAAGTTTCCAAAGTTTTAATATTATGATGTCCGTAATTAAAACATCAGAGCAGGTTTAGTGTGTATGAGGGTTCACCGTGGACAAAAATTTTCAACATTTCCTATTGAGCGTTGCTTAGAATAAATCTGCGAATCTACAGTGTACGTTTCACAGAACAAACACGCGGAAAAGAAGGAGCGCTCCGAAGTCACTCATGGACCCTCAGCATCTTGCAGAGGGTTTATTTACTAAAGACGAAAAGTCTGTCTATGAATCGTTCCTCTGTAAACACGTGCAGTTACACTGCCCAGCGATCCACAGGAAGCAAATCGCTATCCACGCTGGACACTTTTTCGGCTTGCATTTGTTATGTTGGTATGGGTTCGGCACTTTCCATTTAAAAACCGTGCAAATGTAAGAAAAAAACATGAATGAGGCCAGAAATAACGCGAATTGTGTGTGTGTGTGTGTGTGTGTGTGTGTGTGTGTGTGTGTGTGTGTGTGTGTGTGTGTGTGTGTGTGTGTGTGTGTGTGTGTGTGTGTGTGTGTGTGTGTTCCCTGCCTTTTGATTGCGGTAGTCATAATAATAAAATGGAAACGTAAACAGTACATAACTGAGAAAAAATACATAAATGAAAAAATTATAATTTTATTGCCTGGCAACAAAATTATTTTATTTTTAACAATTACCATTATTTGAAAAGGTTTAAATGAATTTTCAAGTACTTTACTCTTGTTAAAACGTAAAAGGTTGCAGGTAAACTACCCATTCCCCTTAACCGATCTTCACCAAAATCAAAAGTCCTAGAGTCCTCTACAATTCAGTGACGTATGCAAAAAATAGTTTAATTCTGTTTGAATATGCGGCATTTATCGTTCGTCATAGAAAATTACCCTTGATAAAAAACGTTGCAGGTAAACTACCCCTTCCCCTTAACCGATCTTCACCAAAAACAACAAGTCTTGAGAACTCTGCAATTTAGGGCTGCATGCAAAAATTATTTGATTCTGTTTGCATTTGCGGCTGTTATCGTTTCCCATTGAAAATACCCTTGATAAAAAAACCGTTGCTGGTAAACTACCCCTTTCCCTTAACCGATCTTCATCAAAAACTATAGGTCTTGAGAACTCTGCAATTGAGGGCTGTATGCAAATAATATTTAGGTTCTGTTTGAATTTGCGGCTGTTATCGTTTGGCATAAGAAATACACTTTTAAAACTTAAAATGTTACTGGTAATCTACCCCTTTCCCTTAACAGATCGTCACCAAAAACAATAAGTCTTGAGAACTCCATAATTCAGGGCTGTATGCGAAACATTATTTGATTCTGTTTTAATTTGCGGCTGTTATCGTTTGCCAAAAAAAAAGAAAATACCATTGACAAAAAAAAATTGTTGCCGGTAAACTACCCCTTTTCCTCAACCGATCTTCACCAAAAACAACAGGTCGTGAGCACTCTACAAATCAGGACTGTATGCAAAAAATTATTTGATTCTGTTTGAATTTGCGGCTGTTATCGTTTGCCATAGAAAAAAATCTACACACAGACACACAGACAGACACACACACAGACACTTTTTGAAAAACGACTTTTTTTCATGTTTTGAGTGTAGTACAATCAGAATTTGCAATAATCCCGAACACGATTTTTTTTGCCATCACCATACTTCCAATTCCTTAAGTAATATGGAAGTAAAAATCGGTATGGAGAACCATACATGACTTCCATATTCTAAGATTTATTTTTAAAATCATTTTCGAAATGAAATATTACCATAGAAACTACTTCTTTCTACTTACTGCTTCAGCCTTAACCACAGTACTGTGGTCACTAACATATACCACCTCACGTTATCGCACTCGATTTTCATTGATGATGGAAGTCGATGGCATTGCCGAAACGTCTGGTTTTGTAGAAAACATTGGACTACGGCCAAATATCCAGGGAAGGAATTTTAACAAAACTTCTTCTTTGTTGCCGAAACGTTGTACACACATATATATATATATATATATATAATATGCATAAAATTAATGGCTTGTATAAGTTAATGATTGATCTCCATTAAGTAGTGCTCAAGTTTCCAAAGTTTTAATATTATGATGTCCGTAATTAAAACATCAGAGCAGGTTTAGTGTGGACGAGGGTACACCGTGGACAAAAATTTTCAACATTTCCTATTGAGCGTTGCTTAGAATAAATCTGCGAATCTACAGTGTACGTTTCACAGAACAAACACGCGGAAGAGAAGGAGCGCTCCGAAGTCACTCATGGACCCTCAGCATCTTGCAGAGGGTTTATTTACTAAAGACGAAAAGTCTGTCTATGAATCGTTCCTCTGTAAACACGTGCAGTTACACTGCCCAGCGATCCACAGGAAGCAAATCGGTATCCACGCTGGACACTTTTTCGGCTTGCATTTGTTATGTTGGTATGGGTTCGGCACTTTCCATTTAAAAACCGTGCAAATGTAAGAAAAAAACATGAATGAGGCCAGAAATAACGCGAAAAAAAAAACATGAATGAGGACAGAAATAACGCGAATTGTGTGTGTGTGTGTGTGTGTGTGTGTGTGTGTGTGTGTGTGTGTGTGTGTGTGTGTGTGTGTGTGTGTGTGTGTGTGTGTGTGTGTGTGTGTGTGTGTGTGTGTGTGTGTGTGTGTGTGTGTGTGTGTGTGTGTGTGTGTGTGTGTGTGTGTGTGTGTGTGTGTGTGTGTGTCTTCCCTGCCTTTTCATTGCGGTAGTCATAATAATAAAATGGAAACGTAAACAGTACTTAACTGAGAAAAAATACATAAATGAAAAAATTATAATTTTATTGCCTGGCAACAAAATTATTTTATTTTTAACAATTACCATTGTTTGAAAAAGTTTAAATGAATTTTCAAGTACTTTACTCTTGTTAAAACGTAAAAGGTTGCTGGTAAACTACCCCTTCCCCTTAACCGATCTTCACCAAAATCAAAGGTAATAGAGTCCTCTACAGTTCAGTGACGTATGCAAAAAAATGTTTGATTCTGTTTGAATATGCGGCATTTATCGTTCGTCATAGAAAATTACCCTTGATAAAAAACGTTGCTGGTAAACTACGCCTTCCACTTAACCGATCTTCACCAAAAACAATAAGTCTTGAGAACTCTGCAATTTAGGGCTGTATGCAAAAAATTATTTGATTCTGTTTGCATTTGCGGCTGTTATCGTTTGCCATTGGAAATACCCTTGATAAAAAAACCGTTGCTGGTAAACTACCCTTTTCCCTTAACCGATCTTCACCAAAAACAACAGGTCTTGAGAACTCTGCAATTGAGGGCGGTATGCAATTAATCTTATGGTTCTGTTTGAATTTGCGGCTGTTATCATTTGGAATATGAAATACACTTGTCAAAACCTAAACTATTACTGGTAAACTACCCTTTTCCCTTTACCGATCTTCACCAAAAACAACAGGTCTTGAGAACTCTGTAATTGAGGGCTGTATGCGAAACATTATTTGATTCTGTTTGAATTTGCGGCTGTTATCGTTTGCCAAATAAAAGAAATTACCCTTGATAAAAAAAATCGTTTCAGGTAAACTACCCCTTTTCCTCTACCGATCTTCACCAAAAACAAAAGGTCGTGAGTACTTTACAAATCAGGACTGTATGCAAAAAATTATTTGATTCTGTTTGAATTTGCGGCTGTTATCGTTTGCCATAGAAAAAAATCTACACACAGACACACAGACAGACAGACAGACACACACACAGACACTTTTCGAAAAACGACTTTTTTTCATGTTTTGAGTGTAGTACAATCAGAATCTGCAATAATCTCGAACACGATTTTTTTTGCCATCACCATACTTCAATTTCCTTAAGGAATATGGAAGTAATATCGATATGGAGAACCATACATGACTTTCATATTCTAAGATTTATATTTAAAATCATTTTCGAAATGAAATATTACCATAGAAACTACTTCTTTCTACTTACTGCTTCAGCCTTAACCACAGTACTGTGGTCACTAACATATACCACCTCACGTAATCGCACTTGATTTTCACTGATGATGGAAGTCGATGGCATTGCCGAAACGTCTGGTTTTGTAGAAATCATTGGACTACGGCCAAATATCCAGGGAAGGAATTTTAACAAAACTACTTCTTTGTTGCCGAAACGTTGTACACATATATATATATATATATATATATATATATATATAAAATATGCATAAAATTAATGGCTTGTATAAGTTAATGATTGATCTCCATTAAGTAGTGCTCAAGTTTCCAAAGTTTTAATATTATGATGTCCGTAATTAAAACATCAGAGCAGGTTTAGTGTGGATGAGGGTACACCGTGGACAAAAATTTTCAACATTTCCTATTGAGCGTTGCTTAGAATAAATCTGCGAATCTACAGTGTACGTTTCACAGAACAAACACGCGGAAAAGAAGGAGCGCTCCGAAGTCACTCATGGACCCTCAGCATCTTGCATAGGGTATATTCCCTAAAGACGAAAAGTCTGTCTATGAATCGTTCCTCTGTAAACACGTGCAGTTACACTGCCCAGCGATCCACAGGAAGCAAACCGCTATCCACGCTGGACACTTTTTCGGCTTGCATTTGTTATGTTGGTATGGGTTCGGCACTTTCCATTTAAAAACCGTGCAAATGTAAGAAAAAAACATGAATGAGGCCAGAAATAACGCGAATTGTGTGTGTGTGTGTGTGTGTGTGTGTGTGTGTGTGTGTGTGTGTGTGTGTGTGTGTGTGTGTGTGTGTGTGTGTGTGTGTTCCCTGCCTTTTCATTGCGGTAGTCATAATAATAAAATGGAAACGTAAACAGTACATAACTGAGAAAAAATACATAAATGAAAAAATTATAATTTTATTGCCTGGCAACAAAATTATTTTATTTTTAACAATTACCATTATTTGAAAAGGTTTAAATGAATTTTCAAGTACTTTACTCTTGTTAAAACGTAAAAGGTTGCAGGTAAACTACCCCTTCCCCTTAACCGATCTTCACCAAAATCAAAAGTCCTAGAGTCCTCTACAATTCAGTTACGTATGCAAAAAATAGTTTGATTCTGTTTGAATATGCGGCATTTATCGTTCGTCATAGAAAATTAATCTTTATAAAAAACGTTTCAGGTAAACAACCCCTTCCCCTTAACCGATCTTCACCAAAAACAACAAGTCTTGAGAACTCTGCAATTTAGGGCTGCATGCAAAAATTATTTGATTCTGTTTGCATTTGCGGCTGTTATCGTTTCCCATTGAAAATACCCTTGATAAAAAAACCGTTGCTGGTAAACTACCCCTTTCCCTTAACCGATCTTCATCAAAAACTATAGGTCTTGAGAACTCTGCAATTGAGGGCTGTATGCAAATAATATTTAGGTTCTGTTTGAATTTGCGGCTGTTATCGTTTGGCATAAGAAATACACTTTTAAAACTTAAAATGTTACTGGTAAACTACCCCTTTCCCTTAACCGATCGTCACCAAAAACAATAACTCTTGAGAACTCCATAATTCAGGGCTGTATGCGAAACATTATTTGATTCTGTTTTAATTTGCGGCTGTTATCGTTTGCCAAAAAAAAAGAAAATACCATTGACAAAAAAAAGTGTTGCCGGTAAACTACCCCTTTTCCTCAACCGATCTTCACCAAAAACAACAGGTCGTGAGCACTCTACAAATCAGGACTGTATGCAAAAAATTATTTGATTCTGTTTGAATTTGCGGCTGTTATCGTTTGCCATAGAAAAAAATCTACACACAGACACACAGACAGACACACACACAGACACTTTTCGAAAAACGACTTTTTTTCATGTTTTGAGTGTAGTACAATCAGAATTTGCAATAATCCCGAACACGATTTTTTTTGCCATCACCATACTTCCAATTCCTTAAGTAATATGGAAGTAAAAATCGGTATGGAGAACCATACATGACTTCCATATTCTAAGATTTATTTTTAAAATCATTTTCGAAATGAAATATTACCATAGAAACTACTTCTTTCTACTTACTGCTTCAGCCTTAACCACAGTACTGTGGTCACTAACATATACCACCTCACGTTATCGCACTCGATTTTCATTGATGATGGAAGTCGATGGCATTGCCGAAACGTCTGGTTTTGTAGAAAACATTGGACTACGGCCAAATATCCCGGGAAGGAATTTTAACAAAACTTCTTCTTTGTTGCAGAAACGTTGTACACATATATATATATATATATATAAAATATGCATAAAATTAATGGCTTGTATAAGTTAATGATTGATCTCCATTAAGTAGTGCTCAAGTTTCCAAAGTTTTAATATTATGATGTCCGTAATTAAAACATCAGAGCAGGTTTAGTGTGGATGAGGGTACACCGTGGACAAAAATTTTCAACATTTCCTATTGAGCGTTGCTTAGAATAAATCTGCGAATCTACAGTGTACGTTTCACAGAACAAACACGCGGAAAAGAAGGAGCGCTCCGAAGTCACTCATGGACCCTCAGCATCTTGCAGAGGGTTTATTTACTAAAGACGAAAAGTCTGTCTATGAATCGTTCCTCTGTAAACACGTGCAGTTACACTGCCCAGCGATCCACAGGAAGCAAATCGGTATCCACGCTGGACACTTTTTCGGCTTGCATTTGTTATGTTGGTATGGGTTCGGCACTTTCCATTTAAAAACCGTGCAAATGTAAGAAAAAAACATGAATGAGGCCAGAAATAACGCGAAGAAAAAAACATGAATGAGGACAGAAATAACGCGAATTGTGTGTGTGTGTGTGTGTGTGTGTGTGTGTGTGTGTGTGTGTGTGTGTGTGTGTGTGTGTGTGTGTGTGTGTGTGTGTGTGTGTGTGTGTGTGTGTGTGTGTGTGTGTGTGTGTGTGTGTGTGTGTGTGTGTGTGTGTGTGTGTGTCTTCCCTGCCTTTTCATTGCGGTAGTCATAATAATAAAATGGAAACGTAAACAGTACTTAACTGAGAAAAAATACATAAATGAAAAAATTATAATTTTATTGCCTGGCAACAAAATTATTTTATTTTTAACAATTACCATTGTTTGAAAAAGTTTAAATGAATTTTCAAGTACTTTACTCTTGTTAAAACGTAAAAGGTTGCAGGTAAACTACCCCTTCCCCTTAACCGATCTTCACCAAAATCAAAGGTAATAGAGTCCTCTACAGTTCAGTGACGTATGCAAAAAATTGTTTGATTCTGTTTGAATATGCGGCATTTATCGTTCGTCATAGAAAATTACCCTTGATAAAAAACGTTGCTGGTAAACTACGCCTTCCACTTAACCGATCTTCACCAAAAACAATAAGTCTTGAGAACTCTGCAATTTAGGGCTGTATGCAAAAAATTATTTGATTCTGTTTGCATTTGCGGCTGTTATAGTTTGCCATTGAAAATACCCTTAATAAAAAAACCGTTGCTGGTAAACTACCCTTTCCCCTTAACCGACCTTCACCAAAAACAACAGGTCTTGAGAACTCTGCAATTGAGGGCTGTATGCAAATAATCTTATGGTTCTGTTTGAATTTGCGGCTGTTATCATTTGGAATATGAAATACACTTGTCAAAACTTAAACTATTACTGGTAAACTACCCCTTTCCCTTCACCGATCTTCACCAAAAACAACAGGTCTTGAGAACTCTTTAATTGAGGGCTGTATGCGAAACATTATTTGATTCTGTTTGAATTTGCGGCTGTTATCGTTTGCCAAATAAAAGAAATTACCCTTGATAAAAAAAATCGTTTCTGGTAAACTACCCCTTTTCCTCTACCGATCTTCACCAAAAACAAAAGGTCGTGAGTACTTTACAAATCAGGACTGTATGCAAAAAATTATTTGATTCTGTTTGAATTTGCGGCTGTTATCGTATGCCATAGAAAAAAATCTACACACAGACACACAGACAGACAGACAGACACACACACAGACACTTTTCGAAAAACGACTTTTTTTCATGTTTTGAGTGTAGTACAATCAGAATCTGCAATAATCTCGAACACGATTTTTTTTGCCATCACCATACTTCCATTTCCTTAAGGAATATGGAAGTAATATCGATATGGAGAACCATACATGACTTTCATATTCTAAGATTTATATTTAAAATCATTTTCGAAATGAAATATTACCATAGAAACTACTTCTTTCTACTTACTGCTTCAGCCTTAACCACAGTACTGTGGTCACTAACATATACCACCTCACGTAATCGCACTTGATTTTCACTGATGATGGAAGTCGATGGCATTGCCGAAACGTCTGGTTTTGTAGAAATCATTGGACTACGGCCAAATATCCAGGGAAGGAATTTTAACAAAACTGCTTCTTTGTTGCCGAAACGTTGTACACATATATATATATATATATATAAAATATGCATAAAATTAATGGCTTGTATAAGTTAATGATTGATCTCCATTAAGTAGTGCTCAAGTTTCCAAAGTTTTAATATTATGATGTCCGTAATTAAAACATCAGAGCAGGTTTAGTGTGGATGAGGGTACACCGTGGACAAAAATTTTCAACATTTCCTATTGAGCGTTGCTTAGAATAAATCTGCGAATCTACAGTGTACGTTTCACAGAACAAACACGCGGAAAAGAAGGAGCGCTCCGAAGTCACTCATGGACACTCAGCATCTTGCATAGGGTTTATTCCCTAAAGACGAAAAGTCTGTCTATGAATCGTTCCTCTGTAAACACGTGCAGTTACACTGCCCAGCGATCCACAGGAAGCAAATCGCTATCCACGCTGGACACTTTTTCGGCTTGCATTTGTTATGTTGGTATGGGTTCGGCACTTTCCATTTAAAAACCGTGCAAATGTAAGAAAAAAACATGAATGAGGCCAGAAATAACGCGAATTGTGTGTGTGTGTGTGTGTGTGTGTGTGTGTGTGTGTGTGTGTGTGTGTGTGTGTGTGTGTGTGTGTGTGTGTGTGTGTGTGTGTGTGTGTGTGTGTGTGTGTGTGTGTGTGTGTGTGTGTGTGTGTGTGTGTGTGTGTGTGTGTGTGTGTGTGTGTGTGTGTGTGTGTGTGTGTGTGTGTGTGTGTGTGTGTGTGTGTGTGTGTGTGTGTGTGTGTTTTCCCTGCCTTTTCATTGCGGTAGTCATAATAATAAAATGGAAACGTACATAACTGAGAAAAAATACATAAACGAAAAAATTACAATTTTATTGCCTGGCAACAAAATTATTTTATTTTTAACAATTACCATTGTTTGAAAAGGTTTAAATGAATTTTCAAGTACTTTACTCTTGTTAAAACGTAAAATGTTGCTGGTAAACTAGCCCTTCCCCTTGACCGATCTTCACCAAAATCAAAAGTCCTAGAGTCCTCTACAATTCAGTGACGTATGCAAAAAATTGTTTGATTCTGTTTATATATGCGGCATTTATCGTTCGTCATAGAAAATTACCCTTGATAAAAAACGTTGCTGGTAAACTACCCCTTCCCCTTAACCGATTTTCACCAAAAACAAAAAGTCTTGAGAACTCTGCAATTTAGGGCTGCATGCAAAATATTATTTGATTCTGTTTGCATTTGCGGATGTTATCGTTTGCCATTGAAAATACCCTTGATAAAAAAACCGTTGCTGGTAAACTACCCCTTTCCCTTAACCGATCTTCATAAAAAACAATAGGTCTTGGGAACTCTGCAATTGAGGGCTGTATGCAAATAATCTTTTGGTTCTGTTTGAATTTGCGGCTGTTATCTTTTGCCAAAAAAAAAGAAAATACCATTGACAAAAAAAAATCGTTGCTGGTAAACTACCCCTTTTCCTCAACCGATCTTCACCAAAAACAACAGGTCGTGAGTACTCTACAAAACAGGACTGTATGCAAAAAATTATTTGATTCTGTTTGAATTTGCGGCTGTTATCGTTTGCCATAGAAAAAAATCTACACACAGACAGACACACACACAGACACTTTTCGAAAAAAGACTTTTTTTCATGTTTTGAGTATAGTACAATCAGAATTTGCAATAATCTCGAACACGATTTTTTTTGCCATCACCATACTTCCAATTCCTTAAGGAATATGGAAGTAAAAATCGGTATGGAGAACCATACATGACTTCCATATTCTAAGATTTATTTTTAAAATCATTTTCGAAATGAAATATTACCATAGAAACTACTTCTTTCTACTTACTGCTTCAGCCTTAACCACAGTACTGTGGTCACTAACATATACCACCTCACGTAATCGCACTCGATTTTCACTGATGATGGAAGTCGATGGCATTGCCGAAACGTCTGGTTTTGTAGAAAACATTGGACTACGGCCAAATACCCCGGGAACTAATTTTAACAAAAACTACTTCTTTGTTGCCGAAACGTTGTACATATATATATATATATATATATAAAATATGCATAACATTAATGGCTTGTATAAGTTAATGATTGATCTCCATTAAGTAGTGCTCAAGTTTCCAAAGTTTTAATATTATGATGTCCGTAATTAAAACATCAGAGCAGGTTTAGTGTGGATGAGGGTACACCGTGGACAAAAATTTTCAACATTTCCTATTGAGCGTTGCTTAGAATAAATCTGCGAATCTACAGTGTACGTTTCACAGAACAAACACGCGGAAAAGAAGGAGCGCTCCGAAGTCACTCATGGACCCTCAGCATCTTGCAGAGGGTTTATTCCCTAAAGACGAAAAGTCTGTCTATGAATCGTTCCTCTGTAAACACGTGCAGTTACACTGCCCAGCGATCCACAGGAAGCAAATCGCTATCCACGCTGGACACTTTTTCGGCTTGCATTTGTTATGTTGGTATGGGTTCGGCACTTTCCATTTAAAAACCGTGCAAATGTAAGAAAAAAACATGAATGAGGCCAGATATAACGCGAATTGTGTGTGTGTGTGTGTGTGTGTGTGTGTGTGTGTGTGTGTGTGTGTGTGTGTGTGTGTGTGTGTGTGTGTGTGTGTGTGTGTGTGTGTGTGTGTGTGTGTGTGTGTGTGTGTGTGTGTGTGTGTGTGTGTGTGTGTGTGTGTGTCTTCCCTGCCTTTTCATTGCGGTAGTCATAATAATAAAATGGAAACGTAAACAGTACATAACTGAGAAAAAATACATAAATAAAAAAATTATAATTTTATTGCCTGGCAAAAAAATTATTTTATTTTTAACAATTACCATTGTTTGAAAAGGTTTAAATGAATTTTAAAGTACTTTACTCTTGTTAAAACGTAAAATGTTGCTGGTAAACTACCCCTTCCCCATGACCGATCTTCACCAAAATCAAAACCCCTAGAGTCCTCTACAATTCAGTGACGTATGCAAAAAATTGTTTGATTCTGTTTAAATATGCGGCATTTATCGTTCGTCATAGAAAATTACCCTTGATAAAAAACGTTGCTGGTAAACTACCCCTTCCCCTTAACCGATTTTCACCAAAAACCATAAGTCTTGAGAACTCTGCAATTTAGGGCTGCATGCAAAATATTATTTGATTCTGTTTTCATTTGCGGCTGTTATCGTTTGCCATTGAAAATACCCTTGATAAAAAAACCGTTGCTGGTAAACTACCCCTTTCCCTTAACCGATCTTCATCAAAAACTATAGGTCTTGAGAACTCTGCAATTGAGGGCTGTATGCAAATAATCTTTTGGTTCTGTTTGAATTTTTGGCTGTTATCGTTTGGCATAAGAAATACACTTGTTAAAACTTAAAATGTTACCGGTAAACTACCCCTTTCCCTTAACCGATCTTCACCAAAAACAATAAGTCTTGAGAACTCCATAATTCAGGGCTGTATGCGAAACATTATTTGATTCTGTTTGAATTTGCGGCTGTTATCGTTTGCCATAGAAGAAAATCTACACACAGACACACAGACAGACACACACACACACACTTTTCGAAAAAAGACTTTTTTTCATGTTTTGAGTGTAGTACAATCAGAATTTGCAATAATCTCGAACACGATTTTTTTTGCCATCACCATACTTCCATTTCCTTAAGGAATATGGAAGTAAAAATCGGTATGGAGAACCATACATGACTTCCATATTCTAAGATTTATTTTTAAAATCATTTTCGAAATGAAATATTACCATAGAAAATACTTCTTTCTACTTACTGCTTCAGCCTTAACCACAGTACTGTGGTCACTAACATATACCACCTCACGTTATCGCACTCGATTTTCACTGATGATGGAAGTCGATGGCATTGCCGAAACGTCTGGTTTTGTAGAAAACATTGGACTACGCCCAAATATCCCGGGAAGGAATTTTAACAAAAACTACTTCTTTGTTGCCGAAACGTTGTACATATATATATATATATATAAAATATGCATAACATTAATGGCTTGTATAAGTTAATGATTGATCTCCATTAAGTAGTGCTCAAGTTTCCAAAGTTTTAATATTATGATGTCCGTAATTAAAACATCAGAGCAGGTTTAGTGTGGATGAGGGTACACCGTGGACAAAAATTTTCAACATTTTCTATTAAGCGTTGCTTAGAATAAATCTGCGAACCTACAGTGTACGTTTCACAGAACAAACACGCGGAAAAGAACGAGCGCTCCGAAGTCACTCATGGACCCTCAGCTTCTTGCAGAGGGTTTATTCCCTAAAGACGAAAAGTCTGTCTATGAATCGTTCCTCTGTAAACACGTGCAGTTACACTGCCCAGCGATCCACAGGAAGCAAATCGCTATCCACGCTGGACACTTTTTCGGCTTGCATTTGTTATGTTGGTATGGGTTCGGCACTTTCCATTTTAAAACCGTGCAAATGTAAGGAAAAACATGAATGAGGCCAGAAATAACGCGAATTGTGTGTGTGTGTGTGTGTGTGTGTGTGTGTGTGTGTGTGTGTGTGTGTGTGTGTGTGTGTGTGTGTGTGTGTGTGTGTGTGTGTGTGTGTGTGTGTGTGTGTGTGTGTGTGTGTGTGTGTGTGTGTGTGTGTGTGTGTGTGTGTGTGTGTGTGTGTGTGTGTGTGTGTGTGTGTGTGTGTTCCCTGCCTTTTCATTGCGGTAGTCATAATAATAAAATGGAAACGTAAACAGTACATAACTGAGAAAAAATACATAAATGAAAAAATTATAATTTTATTGCCTGGCAACAAAATTATTTTATTTTTAACAATTACCATACAATTCAGTGACGTATGCAAAAAATTGTTTGATTCTGTTTGAATATGCGGCATTTATCGTTCATCATAGAAAATTACCCTTGATAAAAAACGTTGCAGGTAAACTACCCCTTCCCTTTAACCGATCTTCACCAAAAACAATAAGTCTTGAGAACTCTGCAATTTAGGGCTGCATGCAAAAAAATTATTTGATTCTGTTTGCATTTGCGGCTGTTATCGTTTGCCATTGAAAATACACTTGATAAAAAAACCGTTGCTGGTAAACTACCCCTTTCCCTTAACCGATCTTCATCAAAAACAATAGGTCTTGAGAACTCTGCAATTGAGGGCTGTATGCAAATAATATTTTGGTTCTGTTTGAATTTACGGCTGTTATCGTTTGGCATAAAAAATACCCTTGTTAAAACTTAAAATGTTACCGGTAAACTACCCCTTTCCCTTAACCGATCTTCACCAAAAACAATAAGTCTTGAGAACTCCATAATTCAGGGCTGTATGCGAAACATTATTTGATTCTGTTTGAATTTGCGGCTGTTATAGTTTGCCATAGAAAAAAATCTACACACAGACACACAGACACACAGACAGACACACACACAGACACTTTTCGAAAAAAGATTTTTTTCATGTTTTGAGTGTAGTACAATCAGAATCTGCAATAATCTCGAACACGATTTTTTTGCCATCACCATACTTCCAATTCCTTAAGGAATATGGAAGTAAAAATCGGTATGGAGAACCATACATGACTTCCATATTCTAAGATTTATTTTTAAAATCATTTTCGAAATGAAATATTACCATAGAAACTACTTCTTTCTACTTACTGCTTCAGCCTTAACCACAGTACTGTGGTCACTAACATAGACCACCTCACGTTATCGCACTCGATTTTCACTGATGACGGAAGTCGATGGCATTGCCGAAACGTCTGGTTTTGTAGAAAACATTGGACTACGGCCAAATATCCCGGGAAGGAATTTTAACAAAAACTACTTCTTTGTTGCCGAAAGGTTGTACACATATATATATATATAATATGCATAACATTAATGGCTTGTATAAGTTAATGATTGATCTCCATTAAGTAGTGCTCAAGTTTCCAAAGTTTTAATATTATGATGTCCGTAATTAAAACATCAGAGCAGGTTTAGTGTGGATGAGGGTACACCGTGGACAAAAATTTTCAACATTTCCTATTGAGCGTTGCTTAGAATAAATCTGCGAATCTACAGTGTACGTTTCACAGAACAAACACGCGGAAAAGAAGGAGCGCTCCGAAGTCACTCATGGACCCTCAGCATCTTGCAGAGGGTTTATTCCCTAAAGACGAAAAGTCTGTCTATGAATCGTTCCTCTGTAAACACGTGCAGTTACACTGCCCATCGATCCACAGGAAGCAAATCGCTATCCACGCTGGACACTTTTTCGGCTTGCATTTGTTATGTTGGTATGGGTTCGGCACTTTCCATTTAAAAACCGTGCAAATGTAAGAAAAAACCATGAATGGGGCCAGAAATAACGCGAATTGTGTGTGTGTGTGTGTGTGTGTGTGTGTGTGTGTGTGTGTGTGTGTGTGTGTGTGTGTGTGTGTGTGTGTGTGTGTGTGTGTGTGTGTGTGTGTGTGTGTGTGTGTGTGTGTGTGTGTGTGTGTGTGTGTGTGTGTGTGTGTGTGTGTGTGTGTGTGTGTGTGTGTGTGTGTGTGTGTCTTCTCTGCCTTTTCATTGCGGTAGTCATAATAATAAAATGGAAACGTAAACAGTACATAACTGAGAAAAAATACATAAATGAAAAAATTATAATTTTATTGCCTGGCAACAAAATTATTTTATTTTTAACAATTACCATTGTTTGAAAAGGTTTAAATGAATTTTAAAGTACTTTACTCTTGTTAAAACGTAAAATGTTGCTGGTAAACTACCCCTTCCCCATGACCGATCTTCACCAAAATCAAAAGTCCTAGAGTCCTCTACAATTCAGTGACGTATGCAAAAAATTGTTTGATTCTGTTTAAATATGCGGCATTTATCGTTCGTCATAGAAAATTACCCTTGATAAAAAACGTTGCTGGTAAACTACCCCTTCCCCTTAACCGATTTTCACCAAAAACCATAAGTCTTGAGAACTCTGCAATTTAGGGCTGCATGCAAAATATTATTTGATTCTGTTTTCATTTGCGGCTGTTATCGTTTGCCATTGAAAATACCCTTGATAAAAAAACCGTTGCTGGTAAACTACCCCTTTCCCTTAACCGATCTTCATCAAAAACTATAGGTCTTGAGAACTCTGCAATTGAGGGCTGTATGCAAATAATCTTTTGGTTCTGTTTGAATTTGCGGCTGTTATCGTTTGGCATAAGAAATACACTTGTTAAAACTTAAAATGTTACCGGTAAACTACCCCTTTCCCTTAACCGATCTTCACCAAAAACAATAAGTCTTGAGAACTCCATAATTCAGGGCTGTATGCGAAACATTATTTGATTCTGTTTGAATTTGCCGCTGTTATCGTTTGCCATAGAAAAAAATCTACACACAGACACACAGACAGACACACACACACACACTTTTCGAAAAAAGACTTTTTTTCATGTTTTGAGTGTAGTACAATCAGAATTTGCAATAATCTCGAACACGATTTTTTTTTGCCATCACCATACTTCCATTTCCTTAAGGAATATGGAAGTAAAAATCGGTATGGAGAACCATACATGACTTCCATATTCTAAGATTTATTTTTAAAATCATTTTCGAAATGAAATATTACCATAGAAAATACTTCTTTCTACTTACTGCTTCAGCCTTAACCACAGTACTGTGGTGACTAACATATACCACCTCACGTTATCGCACTCGATTTTCACTGATGATGGAAGTCGATGGCATTGCCGAAACGTCTGGTTTTGTAGAAAACATTGGACTACGGCCAAATATCCCGGGAAGGAATTTTAACAAAAACTACTTCTTTGTTGCCGAAACGTTGTACACATATATATATATAAAATATGCATAACATTAATGGCTTGTATAAGTTAATGATTGATCTCCATTAAGTAGTGCTCAAGTTTCCAAAGTTTTAATATTATGATGTCCGTAATTAAAACATCAGAGCAGGTTTAGTGTGTATGAGGGTACACCGTGGACAAAAATTTTCAACATTTTCTATTGAGCGTTGCTTAGAATAAATCTGCGAACCTACAGTGTACGTTTCACAGAACAAACACGCGGAAAAGAAGGAGCGCTCCGAAGTCACTCATGGACCCTCAGCTTCTTGCAGAGGGTTTATTCCCTAAAGACGAAAAGTCTGTCTATGAATCGTTCCTCTGTAAACACGTGCAGTTACACTGCCCAGCGATCCACAGGAAGCAAATCGCTATCCACGCTGGACACTTTTTCGGCTTGCATTTGTTATGTTGGTATGGGTTCGGCACTTTCCATTTTAAACCGTGCAAATGTAAGGAAAAACATGAATGAGGCCAGAAATAACGCGAATTGTGTGTGTGTGTGTGTGTGTGTCTTCCCTGCCTTTTCATTGCGGTAGTCATAATAATAAAATGGAAACCTAAACAGTACATAACTGAGAAAAAATACAAAAATGAAAAAATTATAATTTTATTGCCTGGCAACAAAATTATTTTATTTTTAACAATTACCATTGTTTGAAAAAGTTTAAATGAATTTTCAAGTACTTTACTCTTGTTAAAACGTAAAAGGTTGCAGGTAAACTACCCCTTCCCCTTAACCGATCTTCACCAAAATCAGAAGTCCTAGAGTCCTCTACAATTCAGTGACGTATGCAAAAAATTGTTTGATTCTGTTTGAATATGCGGCATTTATCGTTCATCATAGAAAATTACCCTTGATAAAAAACGTTGCAGGTAAACAACCCCTTCCCTTTAACCGATCTTCACCAAAAACAATAAGTCTTGAGAACTCTGCAATTTAGGGTTGCATGCAAAAAATTATTTGATTCTGTTTGCATTTGCGGCGGTTATCGTTTGCCATTGAAAATACACTTGATAAAAAAACCGTTGCTGGTAAACTACCCCTTTCCCTTAACCGATCTTCATCAAAAACAATAGGTCTTGAGAACTCTGCAATTGAGGGCTGTATGCAAATAATATTTTGGTTCTGTTTGAATTTGCGGCTGTTATCGTTTGGCATAAAAAATACCCTTGTTAAAACTTAAAATGTTACCGGTAAACTACCCCTTTCCCTTAACCGATCTTCACCAAAAACAATAAGCCTTGAGAACTCCATAATTCAGGGCTGTATGCGAAACATTATTTGATTCTGTTTGAATTTGCGGCTGTTATCGTTTGCCATAGAAAAAATCTACACACAGACACACAGACACACAGACACACAGACAGACACACACACAGACACTTTTCGAAAAACGATTTTTTTCATGTTTTGAGTGTAGTACAATCAGAATCTGCAATAATCTCGAACACGATTTTTTTGCCATCACCATACTTCCAATTCCTTAAGGAATATGGAAGTAAAAATCGGTATGGAGAACCATACATGACTTCCATATTCTAAGATTTATTTTTAAAATCATTTTCGAAATGAAATATTACCATAGAAACTACTTCTTTCTACTTACTGCTTCAGCCTTAACCACAGTACTGTGGTCACTAACATATACCACCTCACGTTATCGCACTGAATTTTCACTGATGATGGAAGTCGATGGCATTGCCGAAACGTCTGGTTTTGTAGAAAACATTGGACTACGGCCAAATATCCCGGGAAGGAATTTTAACAAAAACTACTTCTTTGTTGCCGAAATGTTGTACACATATATATATATATAATATGCATAACATTAATGGCTTGTATAAGTTAATGATTGATCTCCATTAAGTAGTGCTCAAGTTTCCAAAGTTTTAATATTATGATGTCCGTAATTAAAACATCAGAGCAGGTTTAGTGTGGATGAGGGTACACCGTGGACAAAAATTTTCAACATTTCCTATTGAGCGTTGCTTAGAATAAATCTGCGAATCTACAGTGTACGTTTCACAGAACAAACACGCGGAAAAGAAGGAGCGCTCCGAAGTCACTCATGGACCCTCAGCATCTTGCAGAGGGTTTATTCCCTAAAGACGAAAAGTCTGTCTATGAATCGTTCCTCTGTAAACACGTGCAGTTACACTGCCCAGCGATCCACAGGAAGCAAATCGCTATCCACGCTGGACACTTTTTCGGCTTGCATTTGTTATGTTGGTATGGGTTCGGCACTTTCCATTTAAAAACCGTGCAAATGTAAGAAAAAAACATGAATGGGGCCAGAAATAACGCGAATTGTGTGTGTGTGTGTGTGTGTGTGTGTGTGTGTGTGTGTGTGTGTGTGTGTGTGTGTGTGTGTGTGTGTGTGTGTGTGTGTGTGTGTGTGTGTGTGTGTGTGTGTGTGTGTCTTCCCTGCCTTTTCATTGCGGTAGTCATAATAATAAAATGGAAACGTAAACAGTACATAACTGAGAAAAAATACATAAATGAAAAAATTATAATTTTATTGCCTGCCAACAAAATTATTTTATTTTTAACAATTACCATTGTTTGAAAAGGTTTAAATGAATTTTCAAGTACTTTACTCTTGTTAAAACGTTAAATGTTGCTGGTAAACTACCCCTTCCCCTTGACCGATCTTCACCAAAATCAAAAGTCCTAGAGTCCTCTACAATTCAGTGACGTATGCAAAAAATTGTTTGATTCTGTTTAAATATGCGGCATTTATTGTTCGTCATAGAAAATTACCCTTGATAAAAAACGTTGCTGGTAAACTACCCCTTCCCTTTAACCGATCTTCACCAAAAACAATAAGTCTTGAGAACTCTGCAATTTAGGGCTGCATGCAAAATATTATTTGATTCTGTTTGCATCTGCGGCTGTTATCGTTTGCCATTGAAAATACCCTTGATAAAAAAACCGTTGCTGGTAAACTACCCCTTCCCCTTAACCGATCTTCATCAAAAACAATAGGTCTTGAGAACTCTGCAATTGAGGGCTGTATGCAAATAATCTTTTGGTTCTGTTTGAATTTGCGGCTGTTATCGTTTGGCATAAGAAATACACTTGTTAAAACTTAAAATGTTACCGGTAAACTACCCCTTTCCCTTAACCGATCTTCACCAAAAACAATAAGTCTTGAGAACTCCATAATTCCGGGCTGTATGCGAAACATTATTTGATTCTGTTTGAATTTGCGGCTGTTACCGTTTGCCATAGAAAAAAATCTACACACAGACACACAGACAGACACACACACAGACACTTTTCGAAAAAAGACTTTTTTTCATGTTTTGAGTGTAGTACAATCAGAATTTGCAATAATATCGAAAACGATTTTTTTTTGCCATCACCATACTTCCATTTCCTTAAGGAATATGGAAGTAAAAATCGGTATGGAGAACCATACATGACTTCCATATTCTAAGATTTATTTTTAAAATCATTTTCGAAATGAAATATTACCATAGAAAATACTTCTTTCTACTTACTGCTTCAGCCTTAACCACAGTACTGTGGTCACTAACATATATCACCTCACGTTATCGCACTCGATTTTCACTGATGATGGAAGTCGATGGCATTGCCGAAACGTCTGGTTTTGTTGAAAACATTGGACTACGGCCAAATATCCCGGGAAGGAATTTTAACAAAAACTACTTCTTTGTTGCCGAAACGTTGTACACAGATATATATATATATATATATATATATATATATATATATATATATATATAAAATATGCATAACATTAATGGCTTGTATAAGTTAATGATTGATCTCCATTAAGTAGTGCTCAAGTTTCCAAAGTTTTAATATTATGATGTCCGTAATTAAAACATCAGAGCAGGTTTAGTGTGTATGAGGGTACACCGTGGACAAAAATTTTCAACATTTTCTATTGAGCGTTGCTTAGAATAAATCTGCGAACCTACAGTGTACGTTTCACAGAACAAACACGCGGAAAAGAAGGAGCGCTCCGAAGTCACTCATGGACCCTCAGCTTCTTGCAGAGGGTTTATTCCCTAAAGACGAAAAGTCTGTCTATGAATCGTTCCTCTGAAAACACGTGCAGTTACACTGCCCAGCGATCCACAGGAAGCAAATCGCTATCCACGCTGGACACTTTTTCGGCTTGCATTTGTTATGTTGGTATGGGTTCGGCACTTTCCATTTTAAACCGTGCAAATGTAAGGAAAAACATGAATGAGGCCAGAAATAACGCGAATTGTGTGTGTGTGTGTGTGTGTGTGTGTGTGTGTGTGTGTGTGTGTGTGTGTGTGTGTGTGTGTGTGTGTGTGTGTGTGTGTGTGTGTGTGTCTTCCCTGCCTTTTCATTGCGGTAGTCATAATAATAAAATGGAAACGTAAACAGTACATAACTGAGAAAAAATACATAAATGAAAAAATTATAATTTTATTGCCTGCCAACAAAATTATTTTATTTTTAACAATTACCATTTTTTGAAAAGGTTTAAATGAATTTTCAAGTACTTTACTCTTGTTAAAAACGTTAAATGTTGCTGGTAAACTACCCCTTCCCCTTGACCGATCTTCACCAAAATCAAAAGTCCTAGAGTCCTCTACAATTCAGTGACGTATGCAAAAAATTGTTTGATTCTGTTTAAATATGCGGCATTTATCGTTCGTCATAGAAAATTACCCTTGATAAAAAACGTTGCTGGTAAACTACCCCTTCCCTTTAACCGATCTTCACCAAAAACAATAAGTCTTGAGAACTCTGCAATTTAGGGCTGCATGCAAAATATTATTTGATTCTGTTTGCATCTGCGGCTGTTATCGTTTGCCATTGAAAATACCCTTGATAAAAAAACCGTTGCTGGTAAACTACCCCTTTCCCTTAACCGATCTTCATCAAAAACTATAGGTCTTGAGAACTCTGCAATTGAGGGCTGTATGCAAATAATCTTTTGGTTCTGTTTGAATTTGCGGCTGTTATCGTTTGGCATAAGAAATACACTTGTTAAAACTTAAAATGTTACCGGTAAACTACCCCTTTCCCTTAACCGATCTTCACCAAAAACAATAAGTCTTGAGAACTCCATAATTCAGGGCTGTATGCGAAACATTATTTGATTCTGTTTGAATTTGCGGCTGTTATCGTTTGCCATAGAAAAAAATCTACACACAGACACACAGACAGACACACACACAGACACTTTTCGAAAAAAGACTTTTTTTCATGTTTTCAGTGTAGTACAATCAGAATTTGCAATAATCTCGAACACGATTTTTTTTGCCATCACCATACTTCCATTTCCTTAAGGAATATGGAAGTAAAAATCGGTATGGAGAACCATACATGACTTCCATATTCTAAGATTTATTTTTAAAATCATTTTCGAAATGAAATATTACCATAGGAAATACTTCTTTCTACTTACTGCTTCAGCCTTAACCACAGTACTGTGGTCACTAACATATACCACCTCACGT
Source organism: Magicicada septendecula (assembly GCA_034769895.1). Lineage (NCBI taxonomy): Eukaryota > Metazoa > Arthropoda > Insecta > Hemiptera > Cicadidae > Magicicada > Magicicada septendecula. Next base: position 173,685,399 of record CM068372.1, read on the forward strand.
TATCGCACTCGATTTTCACTGATGATGGAAGTCGATGGCATTGCCGAAACGTCTGGTTTTGTAGAAAACATTGGACTACGGCCAAATATCCCGGGAAGGAATTTTAACAAAAACTACTTCTTTGTTGCCGAAACGTTGTACACAGATATATATATATATATATATATATATATATATATATATAAAATATGCATAACATTAATGGCTTGTATAAGTTAATGATTGATCTCCATTAAGTAGTGCTCAAGTTTCCAAAGTTTTAATATTATGATGTCCGTAATTAAAACATCAGAGCAGGTATAGTGTGTATGAGGGTACACCGTGGACAAAAATTTTCAACATTTTCTATTGAGCGTTGCTTAGAATAAATCTGCGAACCTACAGTGTACGTTTCACAGAACAAACACGCGGAAAAGAAGGAGCGCTCCGAAGTCACTCATGGACCCTCAGCTTCTTGCAGAGGGTTTATTCCCTAAAGACGAAAAGTCTGTCTATGAATCGTTCCTCTGAAAACACGTGCAGTTACACTGCCCAGCGATCCACAGGAAGCAAATCGCTATCCACGCTGGACACTTTTTCGGGTTGCATTTGTTATGTTGGTATGGGTTCGGCACTTTCCATTTTAAACCGTGCAAATGTAAGGAAAAACATGAATGAGGCCAGAAATAACGCGAATTGTGTGTGTGTGTGTGTGTGTGTGTGTGTGTGTGTGTGTGTGTGTGTGTGTGTGTGTGTGTGTGTGTGTGTGTGTGTGTGTGTGTGTGTGTTCCCTGCCTTTTCATTGCGGTAGTCATAATAATAAAATGGAAACGTAAACAATACATAACTGAGAAAAAATACATAAATGAAAAAATTATAGTTTTATTGCCTGGCAACAAAATTATTTTATTTTTAACAATTACCATTGTTTGAAAAAGTTTAAATGAATTTTCAAGTACTTTACTCTTGTTAAAACGTAAAAGGTTGCCGGTAAACTACCCCTTCCCCTTAACCGATCTTCACCAAAATCAGAAGTCCTAGAGTCCTCTACAATTCAGTGACGTATGCAAAAAATTGTTTGATTCTGTTTGAATATGCGGCATTTATCGTTCATCATAGAAAATTACCCTTGATAAAAAACGTTGCTGGTAAACTACCCCTTCCCTTTAACCGATCTTCACCAAAAACAATGAGTCTTGAGAACTCTGCAATTTAGGGTTGCATGCAAAAAATTATTTGATTCTGTTTGCATTTGCGGCTGTTATCGTTTGCCATTGAAAATACACTTGATAAAAAAACCGTTGCTGGTAAACTACACCTTTCCCTTAACCGATCTTCATCAAAAACAATAGGTCTTGAGAACTCTGCAATTGAGGGCTGTATGCAAATAATATTTTGGTTCTGTTTGAATTTGCGGCTGTTATCGTTTGGCATAAAAAATACCCTTGTTAAAACTTAAAATGTTACCGGTAAACTACCCCTTTCCCTTAACCGATCTTCACCAAAAACAATAAGTCTTGAGAACTCCATAATTCAGGGCTGTATGCGAAACATTATTTGATTCTGTTTGAATTTGCGGCTGTTATCGTTTGCCATAGAAAAAAATCTACACACAGACACACAGACAGACACACACACAGACACTTTTCGAAAAAAGACTTTTTTTCATGTTTTGAGTGTAGTACAATCAGAATTTGCAATAATCTCGAACACGATTTTTTTTTGCCATCACCATACTTCCATTTCCTTAAGGAATATGGAAGTAAAAATCGGTATGGAGAACCATACATGACTTCCATATTCTAAGATTTATTTTTAAAATCATTTTCGACATGAAATATTACCATAGAAAATACTTCTTTCTACTTACTGCTTCAGCCTTAACCACAGTACTGTGGTCACTAACATATACCACCTCACGTAATCGCACTCGATTTTCACTGATGATGGAAGTCGATGGCATTGCCGAAACGTCTGGTTTTGTAGAAAACATTGGACTACGCCCAAATATCCCGGGAAGGAATTTTAACAAAAACTACTTCTTTGTTGCCGAAACGTTGTACACACATATATATATATATAAAATATGCATAACATTAATGGCTTGTATAAGTTAATGATTGATCTCCATTAAGTAGTGCTCAAGTTTCCAAAGTTTTAATATTATGATGTCCGTAATTAAAACATCAGAGCAGGTTTAGTGTGGATGAGGGTACACCGTGGACAAAAATTTTCAACATTTTCTATTGAGCGTTGCTTAGAATAAATCTGCGAACCTACAGTGTACGTTTCACAGAACAAACACGCGGAAAAGAAGGAGCGCTCCGAAGTCACTCATGGACCCTCAGCTTCTTGCAGAGGGTTTATTCCCTAAAGACGAAAAGTCTGTCTATGAATCGTTCCTCTGTAAACACGTGCAGTTACACTGCCCAGCGATCCACAGGAAGCAAATCGCTATCCACGCTGGACACTTTTTCGGCTTGCATTTGTTATGTTGGTATGGGTTCGGCACTTTCCATTTTAAACCGTGCAACTGTAAGGAAAAACATGAATGAGGCCAGAAATAACGCGAATTGTGTGTGTGTGTGTGTGTGTGTGTGTGTGTGTGTCTTCCCTGCCTTTTCATTGCGGTAGTCATAATAATAAAATGGAAACCTAAACAGTACATAACTGAGAAAAAATACAAAAATGAAAAAATTATAATTTTATTGCCTGGCAACAAAATTATTTTATTTTTAACAATTACCATTGTTTGAAAAAGTTTAAATGAATTTTCAAGTACTTTACTCTTGTTAAAACGTAAAAGGTTGCAGGTAAACTACCCCTTCCCCTTAACCGATCTTCACCAAATCAGATGTCCTAGAGTCCTCTACAATTCAGTGACGTATGCAAAAAATTGTTTGATTCTGTTTGAATATGCGGCATTTATCGTTCATCATAGAAAATTACCCTTGATAAAAAACGTTGCAGGTAAACTACCCCTTCCCTTTAACCGATCTTCACCAAAAACAATAAGTCTTGAGAACTCTGCAATTTAGGGTTGCATGCAAAAAATTATTTGATTCTGTTTGCATTTGCGGCTGTTATCGTTTGCCATTGAAAATACACTTGATAAAAAAACCGTTGCTGGTAAACTACCCCTTTCCCTTAACCGATCTTCATCAAAAACAATAGGTCTTGAGAACTCTGCAATTGAGGGCTGTATGCAAATAATATTTTGGTTCTGTTTGAATTTGCGGCTGTTATCGTTTGGCATAAAAAATACCCTTGTTAAAACTTAAAATGTTACCGGTAAACTACCTCTTTCCCTTAACCGATCTTCACCAAAAACAATAAGCCTTGAGAACTCCATAATTCAGGGCTGTATGCGAAACATTATTTGATTCTGTTTGAATTTGCGGCTGTTATCGTTTGCCATAGAAAAAATCTACACACAGACACACAGACACACAGACAGACACACACACAGACACTTTTCGAAAAACGATTTTTTTCATGTTTTGAGTGTAGTACAATCAGAATCTGCAATAATCTCGAACACGATTTTTTTGCCATCACCATACTTCCAATTCCTTAAGGAATATGGAAGTAAAAATCGGTATGGAGAACCATACATGACTTCCATATTCTAAGATTTATTTTTAAAATCATTTTCGAAATGAAATATTACCATAGAAACTACTTCTTTCTACTTACTGCTTCTGCCTTAACCACAGTACTGTGGTCACTAACATATACCACCTCACGTTATCGCACTCGATTTTCACTGATGATGGAAGTCGATGGCATTGCCGAAACGTCTGGTTTTGTAGAAAACATTGGACTACGGCCAAATATCCCGGGAAGGAATTTTAACAAAAACTACTTCTTTGTTGCCGAAATGTTGTACACATATATATATATATATATAATATGCATAACATTAATGGCTTGTATAAGTTAATTATTGATCTCCATTAAGTAGTGCTCAAGTTTCCAAAGTTTTAATATTATGATGTCCGTAATTAAATCATCAGAGCAGGTTTAGTGTGGATGAGGGTACACCGTGGACAAAAATTTTCAACATTTCCTATTGAGCGTTGCTTAGAATAAATCTGCGAATCTACAGTGTACGTTTCACAGAACAAACACGCGGAAAAGAAGGAGCGCTCCGAAGTCACTCATGGACCCTCAGCATCTTGCAGAGGGTTTATTCCCTAAAGACGAAAAGTCTGTCTATGAATCGTTCCTCTGTAAACACGTGCAGTTACACTGCCCAGCGATCCACAGGAAGCAAATCGCTATCCACGCTGGACACTTTTTCGGCTTGCATTTGTTATGTTGGTATGGGTTCGGCACTTTCCATTTAAAAACCGTGCAAATGTAAGAAAAAAACATGAATGGGGCAAGAAATAACGCGAATTGTGTGTGTGTGTGTGTGTGTGTGTGTGTGTGTGTGTGTGTGTGTGTGTGTGTGTGTGTGTGTGTGTGTGTGTGTGTGTGTGTGTGTGTGTGTGTGTGTGTGTGTGTGTGTGTGTGTGTGTGTGTGTGTGTGTGTGTGTGTGTGTGTGTGTGTGTGTGTGTGTGTGTGTGTGTGTGTGTGTGTGTGTGTGTGTGTGTGTGTCTTCCCTGCCTTTTCATTGCGGTAGTCATAATAATAAAATGGAAACGTAAACAGTACATAACTGAGAATAAATACATAAATGAAAAATTTATAATTTTATTGCCTGCCAACAAAATTATTTTATTTTTAACAATTACCATTGTTTGAAAAGGTTTAAATGAATTTTCAAGTACTTTACTCTTGTTAAAACGTTAAATGTTGCTGGTAAACTACCCCTTCCCCTTGACCGATCTTCACCAAAATCAAAAGTCCTAGAGTCCTCTACAATTCAGTGACGTATGCAAAAAATTGTTTGATTCTGTTTAAATATGCGGCATTTATCGTTCGTCATAGAAAATTACCATTGATAAAAAACGTTGCTGGTAAACTACCCCTTCCCTTTAACCGATCTTCACCAAAAACAATAAGTCTTGAGAACTCTGCAATTTAGGGCTGCATGCAAAATATTATTTGATTCTGTTTGCATCTGCGGCTGTTATCGTTTGCCATTGAAAATACCCTTGATAAAAAAACCGTTGCTGGTAAACTACCCCTTTCCCTTAACCGATCTTCATCAAAAACAATAGGTCTTGAGAACTCTGCAATTGAGGGCTGTATGCAAATAATCTTTTGGTTCTGTTTGAATTTGCGGCTGTTATCGTTTGGCATAAGAAATACACTTGTTAAAACTTAAAATGTTACCGGTAAACTACCCCTTTCCCTTAACCGATCTTCACCAAAAACAATAAGTCTTGAGAACTCCATAATTCAGGGCTGTATGCGAAACATTATTTGATTCTGTTTGAATTTGCGGCTGTTATCGTTTGCCATAGAAAAAAATCTACACACAGACACACAGACAGACACACACACAGACACTTTTCGAAAAAAGACTTTTTTTCATGTTTTCAGTGTAGTACAATCAGAATTTGCAATAATCTCGAACACGATTTTTTTTGCCATCACCATACTTCCATTTCCTTAAGGAATATGGAAGTAAAAATCGGTATGGAGAACCATACATGACTTCCATATTCTAAGATTTATTTTTAAAATCATTTTCGAAATGAAATATTACCATAGGAAATACTTCTTTCTACTTACTGCTTCAGCCTTAACCACAGTACTGTGGTCACTAACATATACCACCTCACGTTATCGCACTCGATTTTCACTGATGATGGAAGTCGATGGCATTGCCGAAACGTCTGGTTTTGTAGAAAACATTGGACTACGGCCAAATATCCCGGGAAGGAATTTTAACAAAAACTACTTCTTTGTTGCCGAAACGTTGTACACATATATATATATATATATATATATATATATATATATATATAAAATATACATAACATTAATGGCTTGTATAAGTTAATGATTGATCTCCATTAAGTAGTGCTCAAGTTTCCAAAGTTTTAATATTATGATGTCCGTAATTAAAACATCAGAGCAGGTTTAGTGTGTATGAGGGTACACCGTGGACAAAAATTTTCAACATTTTCTATTGAGCGTTGCTTAGAATAAATCTGCGAACCTACAGTGTACGTTTCACAGAACAAACACGCGGAAAAGAAGGAGCGCTCCGAAGTAACTCATGGACCCTCAGCTTTATGCAGAGGGTTTATTCTCTAAAGACGAAAAGTCTGTCTATGAATCGTTCCTCTGAAAACACGTGCAGTTACACTGCCCAGCGATCCACAGGAAGCAAATCGCTATCCACGCTGGACACTTTTTCGGCTTGCATTTGTTATGTTGGTATGGGTTCGGCACTTTCCATTTTAAACCGTGCAAATGTAAGGAAAAACATGAATGAGGCCAGAAATAACGCGAATTGTGTGTGTGTGTGTGTGTGTGTGTGTGTGTGTGTGTGTGTGTGTGTGTGTGTGTGTGTTTGTGTGTGTGTGCGTGTGTGTGTGTGTGTGTGTCTTCCCTGCCTTTTCATTGCGGTAGTCATAATAATAAAATGGAAACGTAAACAATACATAACTGAGAAAAAATACATAAATGAAAAAATTATAATTTTATTGCCTGGCAACAAAATTATTTTATTTTTAACAATTACCATTGTTTGAAAAAGTTTAAATGAATTTTCAAGTACTTTACTCTTGTTAAAACGTAAAAGGTTGCCGGTAAACTACCCCTTCCCCTTAACCGATCTTCACCAAAATCAGAAGTCCTAGAGTCCTCTACAATTCAGTGACGTATGCAAAAAATTGTTTGATTCTGTTTGAATATGCGGCATTTATCGTTCATCATAGAAAATTACCCTTGATAAAAAACGTTGCGGGTAAACTACCCCTTCCCTTTAACCGATCTTCACCAAAAACAATAAGTCTTGAGAACTCTGCAATTTAGGGTTGCATGCAAAAAATTATTTGATTCTGTTTGCATTTGCGGCTGTTATCGTTTGCCATTGAAAATACACTTGATAAAAAAACCGTTGCTGGTAAACTACACCTTTCCCTTAACCGATCTTCATCAAAAACAATAGGTCTTGAGAACTCTGCAATTGAGGGCTGTATGCAAATAATATTTTGGTTCTGTTTGAATTTGCGGCTGTTATGGTTTGGCATAAAAAATACCATTGTTAAAACTTAAAATGTTACCGGTAAACTACCCCTTTCCCTTAACCGATCTTCACCAAAAACAATAAGTCTTGAGAACTCCATAATTCCGGGCTGTATGCGAAACATTATTTGATTCTGTTTGAATTTGCGGCTGTTACCGTTTGCCATAGAAAAAAATCTACACACAGACACACAGACAGACACACACACAGACACTTTTCGGAAAAAGACTTTTTTTCATGTTTTGAGTGTAGTACAATCAGAATTTGCAATAATCTCGAAAACGATTTTTTTTTGCCATCACCATACTTCCATTTCCTTAAGGAATATGGAAGTAAAAATCGGTATGGAGAACCATACATGACTTCCATATTCTAAGATTTATTTTTAAAATCATTTTCGAAATGAAATATTACCATAGAAAATACTTCTTTCTACTTACTGCTTCAGCCTTAACCACAGTACTGTGGTCACTAACATATATCACCTCACGTTATCGCACTCGATTTTCACTGATGATGGAAGTCGATGGCATTGCCGAAACGTCTGGTTTTGTTGAAAACATTGGACTACGGCCAAATATCCCGGGAAGGAATTTTAACAAAAACTACTTCTTTGTTGCCGAAACGTTGTACACAGATATATATATATATATATATATATATATATATATATATATAAAATATGCGTAACATTAATGGCTTGTATAAGTTAATGATTGATCTCCATTAAGTAGTGCTCAAGTTTCCAAAGTTTTAATATTATGATGTCCGTAATTAAAACATCAGAGCAGGTTTAGTGTGTATGAGGGTACACCGTGGACAAAAATTTTCAACATTTTCTATTGAGCGTTGCTTAGAATAAATCTGCGAACCTACAGTGTACGTTTCACAGAACAAACACGCGGAAAAGAAGGAGCGCTCCGAAGTCACTCATGGACCCTCAGCTTCTTGCAGAGGGTTTATTCCCTAAAGACGAAAAGTCTGTCTATGAATCGTTCCTCTGAAAACACGTGCAGTTACACTGCCCAGCGATCCACAGGAAGCAAATCGCTATCCACGCTGGACACTTTTTCGGGTTGCATTTGTTATGTTGGTATGGGTTCGGCACTTTCCATTTTAAACCGTGCAAATGTAAGGAAAAACATGAATGAGGCCAGAAATAACGCGAATTGTGTGTGTGTGTGTGTGTGTGTGTGTGTGTGTGTGTGTGTGTGTGTGTGTGTGTGTGTGTGTGTGTGTGTGTGTGTGTGTGTGTGTGTGTGTGTGTGTGTGTGTGTGTGTCTGTGTGTGTCTTCCCTGCCTTTTCATTGCGGTAGTCATAATAATAAAATGGAAACGTAAACAGTACATAACTGAGAAAAAATACATAAATGAAAAAATTATAATTTTATTGCCTGCCAACAAAATTATTTTATTTTTAACAATTACCATTTTTTGAAAAGGTTTAAATGAATTTTCAAGTACTTTACTCTTGTTAAAAACGTTAAATGTTGCTGGTAAACTACCCCTTCCCCTTGACCGATCTTCACCAAAATCAAAAGTCCTAGAGTCCTCTACAATTCAGTGACGTATGCAAAAAATTGTTTGATTCTGTTTAAATATGCGGCATTTATCGTTCGTCATAGAAAATTACCCTTGATAAAAAACGTTGCTGGTAAACTACCCCTTCCCTTTAACCGATCTTCACCAAAAACAATAAGTCTTGAGAACTCTGCAATTTAGGGCTGCATGCAAAATATTATTTGATTCTGTTTGCATCTGCGGCTGTTATCGTTTGCCATTGAAAATACCCTTGATAAAAAAACCGTTGCTGGTAAACTACCCCTTTCCCTTAACCGATCTTCATCAAAAACAATAGGTCTTGAGAACTCTGCAATTGAGGGCTGTATGCAAATAATCTTTTGGTTCTGTTTGAATTTGCGGCTGTTATCGTTTGGCATAAGAAATACACTTGTAAAAACTTAAAATGTTACCGGTAAACTACCCCTTTCCCTTAACCGATCTTCACCAAAAACAATAAGTCTTGAGAACTCCATAATTCAGGGCTGTATGCGAAACATTATTTGATTCTGTTTGAATTTGCGGCTGTTATCGTTTGCCATAGAAAAAAATCTACACACAGACACACAGACAGACACACACACAGACACTTTTCGAAAAAAGACTTTTTTTCATGTTTTCAGTGTAGTACAATCAGAATTTGCAATAATCTCGAACACGATTTTTTTTGCCATCACCATACTTCCATTTCCTTAAGGAATATGGAAGTAAAAATCGGTATGGAGAACCATACATGACTTCCATATTCTAAGATTTATTTTTAAAATCATTTTCGAAATGAAATATTACCATAGGAAATACTTCTTTCTACTTACTGCTTCAGCCTTAACCACAGTACTGTGGTCACTAACATATACCACCTCACGTTATCGCACTCGATTTTCACTGATGATGGAAGTCGATGGCATTGCCGAAACGTCTGGTTTTGTAGAAAACATTGGACTACGGCCAAATATCCCGGGAAGGAATTTTAACAAAAACTACTTCTTTGTTGCCGAAACGTTGTACACATATATATATATATATATATATATATATAACATATACATAACATTAATGGCTTGTATAAGTTAATGATTGATCTCCATTAAGTAGTGCTCAAGTTTCCAAAGTTTTAATATTATGATGTCCGTAATTAAAACATCAGAGCAGGTTTAGTGTGTATGAGGGTACACCGTGGACAAAAATTTTCAACATTTTCTATTGAGCGTTGCTTAGAATAAATCTGCGAACCTACAGTGTACGTTTCACAGAACAAACACGCGGAAAAGAAGGAGCGCTCCGAAGTCACTCATGGACCCTCAGCTTCTTGCAGAGGGTTTATTCCCTAAAGACGAAAAGTCTGTCTATGAATCGTTCCTCTGAAAACACGTGCAGTTACACTGCCCAGCGATCCACAGGAAGCAAATCGCTATCCACGCTGGACACTTTTTCGGGTTGCATTTGTTATGTTGGTATGGGTTCGGCACTTTCCATTTTAAACCGTGCAAATGTAAGGAAAAACATGAATGAGGCCAGAAATAACGCGAATTGTGTGTGTGTGTGTGTGTGTGTGTGTGTGTGTGTGTGTGTGTGTGTGTGTGTGTGTGTGTGTGTGTGTGTGTGTGTGTGTGTGTGTGTGTGTGTGTGTGTGTGTGTGTTCCCTGCCTTTTCATTGCGGTAGTCATAATAATAAAATGGAAACGTAAACAATACATAACTGAGAAAAAATACATAAATGAAAAAATTATAATTTTATTGCCTGGCAACAAAATTATTTTATTTTTAACAATTACCATTGTTTGAAAAAGTTTAAATGAATTTTCAAGTACTTTACTCTTGTTAAAACGTAAAAGGTTGCCGGTAAACTACCCCTTCCTCTTAACCGATCTTCACCAAAATCAGAAGTCCTAGAGTCCTCTACAATTCAGTGACGTATGCAAAAAATTGTTTGATTCTGTTTGAATATGCGGCATTTATCGTTCATCATAGAAAATTACCCTTGATAAAAAACGTTGCTGGTAAACTACCCCTTCCCTTTAACCGATCTTCACCAAAAACAATAAGTCTTGAGAACTCTGCAATTTAGGGTTGCATGCAAAAAATTATTTGATTCTGTTTGCATTTGCGGCTGTTATCGTTTGCCATTGAAAATACACTTGATAAAAAAACCGTTGCTGGTAAACTACACCTTTCCCTTAACCGATCTTCATCAAAAACAATAGGTCTTGAGAACTCTGCAATTGAGGGCTGTATGCAAATAATATTTTGGTTCTGTTTGAATTTGCGGCTGTTATCGTTTGGCATAAAAAATACCCTTGTTAAAACTTAAAATGTTACCGGTAAACTACCCCTTTCCCTTAACCGATCTTCACCAAAAACAATAAGTCTTGAGAACTCCATAATTCAGGGCTGTATGCGAAACATTATTTGATTCTGTTTGAATTTGCGGCTGTTATCGTTTGCCATAGAAAAAAATCTACACACAGACACACAGACAGACACACACACAGACACTTTTCGAAAAAAGACTTTTTTTCATGTTTTGAGTGTAGTACAATCAGAATTTGCAATAATCTCGAACACGATTTTTTTTTGCCATCACCATACTTCCATTTCCTTAAGGAATATGGAAGTAAAAATCGGTATGGAGAACCATACATGACTTCCATATTCTAAGATTTATTTTTAAAATCATTTTCGACATGAAATATTACCATAGAAAATACTTCTTTCTACTTACTGCTTCAGCCTTAACCACAGTACTGTGGTCACTAACATATACCACCTCACGTTATCGCACTCGATTTTCACTGATGATGGAAGTCGATGGCATTGCCGAAACGTCTGGTTTTGTAGAAAACATTGGACTACGCCCAAATATCCCGGGAAGGAATTTTAACAAAAACTACTTCTTTGTTGCCGAAACGTTGTACACACATATATATATATATATATATATATAAAATATGCATAACATTAATGGCTTGTATAAGTTAATGATTGATCTCCATTAAGTAGTGCTCAAGTTTCCAAAGTTTTAATATTATGATGTCCGTAATTAAAACATCAGAGCAGGTTTAGTGTGGATGAGGGTACACCGTGGACAAAAATTTTCAACATTTTCTATTGAGCGTTGCTTAGAATAAATCTGCGAACCTACAGTGTACGTTTCACAGAACAAACACGCGGAAAAGAAGGAGCGCTCCGAAGTCACTCATGGACCCTCAGCTTCTTGCAGAGGGTTTATTCCCTAAAGACGAAAAGTCTGTCTATGAATCGTTCCTCTGTAAACACGTGCAGTTACACTGCCCAGCGATCCACAGGAAGCAAATCGCTATCCACGCTGGACACTTTTTCGGCTTGCATTTGTTATGTTGGTATGGGTTCGGCACTTTCCATTTTAAACCGTGCAACTGTAAGGAAAAACATGAATGAGGCCAGAAATAACGCGAATTGTGTGTGTGTGTGTGTGTGTGTGTGTGTGTGTCTTCCCTGCCTTTTCATTGCGGTAGTCATAATAATAAAATGGAAACCTAAACAGTACATAACTGAGAAAAAATACAAAAATGAAAAAATTATAATTTTATTGCCTGGCAACAAAATTATTTTATTTTTAACAATTACCATTGTTTGAAAAAGTTTAAATGAATTTTCAAGTACTTTACTCTTGTTAAAACGTAAAAGGTTGCAGGTAAACTACCCCTTCCCCTTAACCGATCTTCACCAAATCAGATGTCCTAGAGTCCTCTACAATTCAGTGACGTATGCAAAAAATTGTTTGATTCTGTTTGAATATGCGGCATTTATCGTTCATCATAGAAAATTACCCTTGATAAAAAACGTTGCAGGTAAACTACCCCTTCCCTTTAACCGATCTTCACCAAAAACAATAAGTCTTGAGAACTCTGCAATTTAGGGTTGCATGCAAAAAATTATTTGATTCTGTTTGCATTTGCGGCTGTTATCGTTTGCCATTGAAAATACACTTGATAAAAAAACCGTTGCTGGTAAACTACCCCTTTCCCTTAACCGATCTTCATCAAAACAATAGGTCTTGAGAACTCTGCAATTGAGGGCTGTATGCAAATAATATTTTGGTTCTGTTTGAATTTGCGGCTGTTATCGTTTGGCATAAAAAATACCCTTGTTAAAACTTAAAATGTTACCGGTAAACTACCTCTTTCCCTTAACCGATCTTCACCAAAAACAATAAGCCTTGAGAACTCCATAATTCAGGGCTGTATGCGAAACATTATTTGATTCTGTTTGAATTTGCGGCTGTTATCGTTTGCCATAGAAAAAATCTACACACAGACACACAGACACACAGACAGACACACACACAGACACTTTTCGAAAAACGATTTTTTTCATGTTTTGAGTGTAGTACAATCAGAATCTGCAATAATCTCGAACACAATTTTTTTGCCATCACCATACTTCCAATTCCTTAAGGAATATGGAAGTAAAAATCGGTATGGAGAACCATACATGACTTCCATATTCTAAGATTTATTTTTAAAATCATTTTCGAAATGAAATATTACCATAGAAACTACTTCTTTCTACTTACTGCTTCTGCCTTAACCACAGTACTGTGGTCACTAACATATACCACCTCACGTTATCGCACTCGATTTTCACTGATGATGGAAGTCGATGGCATTGCCGAAACGTCTGGTTTTGTAGAAAACATTGGACTACGGCCAAATATCCCGGGAAGGAATTTTAACAAAAACTACTTCTTTGTTGCCGAAATGTTGTACACATATATATATATATATAATATGCATAACATTAATGGCTTGTATAAGTTAATTATTGATCTCCATTAAGTAGTGCTCAAGTTTCCAAAGTTTTAATATTATGATGTCCGTAATTAAATCATCAGAGCAGGTTTAGTGTGGATGAGGGTACACCGTGGACAAAAATTTTCAACATTTCCTATTGAGCGTTGCTTAGAATAAATCTGCGAATCTACAGTGTACGTTTCACAGAACAAACACGCGGAAAAGAAGGAGCGCTCCGAAGTCACTCATGGACCCTCAGCATCTTGCAGAGGGTTTATTCCCTAAAGACGAAAAGTCTGTCTATGAATCGTTCCTCTGTAAACACGTGCAGTTACACTGCCCAGCGATCCACAGGAAGCAAATCGCTATCCACGCTGGACACTTTTTCGGCTTGCATTTGTTATGTTGGTATGGGTTCGGCACTTTCCATTTAAAAACCGTGCAAATGTAAGAAAAAAACATGAATGGGGCCAGAAATAACGCGAATTGTGTGTGTGTGTGTGTGTGTGTGTGTGTGTGTGTGTGTGTGTGTGTGTGTGTGTGTGTGTGTGTGTGTGTGTGTGTGTGTGTGTGTGTGTGTGTGTGTGTGTGTGTGTGTGTGTGTGTGTGTGTGTGTGTGTGTGTCTTCCCTGCCTTTTCATTGCGGTAGTCATAATAATAAAATGGAAACGTAAACAGTACATAACTGAGAAAAAATACATAAATGAAAAATTTATAATTTTATTGCCTGCCAACAAAATTATTTTATTTTTAACAATTACCATTGTTTGAAAAGGTTTAAATGAATTTTCAAGTACTTTACTCTTGTTAAAACGTTAAATGTTGCTGGTAAACTACCCCTTCCCCTTGACCGATCTTCACCAAAATCAAAAGTCCTAGAGTCCTCTACAATTCAGTGACGTATGCAAAAAATTGTTTGATTCTGTTTAAATATGCGGCATTTATCGTTCGTCATAGAAAATTACCCTTGATAAAAAACGTTGCTGGTAAACTACCCCTTCCCTTTAACCGATCTTCACCAAAAACAATAAGTCTTGAGAACTCTGCAATTTAGGGCTGCATGCAAAATATTATTTGATTCTGTTTACATCTGCGGCTGTTATCGTTTGCCATTGAAAATACCCTTGATAAAAAAACCGTTGCTGGTAAACTACCCCTTTCCCTTAACCGATCTTCATCAAAAACAATAGGTCTTGAGAACTCTGCAATTGAGGGCTGTATGCAAATAATCTTTTGGTTCTGTTTGAATTTGCGGCTGTTATCGTTTGGCATAAGAAATACACTTGTTAAAACTTAAAATGTTACCGGTAAACTACCCCTTTCCCTTAACCGATCTTCACCAAAAACAATAAGTCTTGAGAACTCCATAATTCAGGGCTGTATGCGAAACATTATTTGATTCTGTTTGAATTTGCGGCTGTTATCGTTTGCCATAGAAAAAAATCTACACACAGACACACAGACAGACACACACACAGACACTTTTCGAAAAAAGACTTTTTTTCATGTTTTCAGTGTAGTACAATCAGAATTTGCAATAATCTCGAACACGATTTTTTTTGCCATCACCATACTTCCATTTCCTTAAGGAATATGGAAGTAAAAATCGGTATGGAGAACCATACATGACTTCCATATTCTAAGATTTATTTTTAAAATCATTTTCGACATGAAATATTACCATAGGAAATACTTCTTTCTACTTACTGCTTCAGCCTTAACCACAGTACTGTGGTCACTAACATATACCACCTCACGTTATCGCACTCGATTTTCACTGATGATGGAAGTCGATGGCATTGCCGAAACGTCTGGTTTTGTAGAAAACATTGGACTACGGCCAAATATCCCGGGAAGGAATTTTAACAAAAACTACTTCTTTGTTGCCGAAACGTTGTACACATATATATATATATATATATAAAAAATATACATAACATTAATGGCTTGTATAAGTTAATGATTGATCTCCATTAAGTAGTGCTCAAGTTTCCAAAGTTTTAATATTATGATGTCCGTAATTAAAACATCAGAGCAGGTTTAGTGTGTATGAGGGTACACCGTGGACAAAAATTTTCAACATTTTCTATTGAGCGTTGCTTAGAATAAATCTGCGAACCTACAGTGTACGTTTCACAGAACAAACACGCGGAAAAGAAGGAGCGCTCCGAAGTCACTCATGGACCCTCAGCTTCTTGCAGAGGGTTTATTCCCTAAAGACGAAAAGTCTGTCTATGAATCGTTCCTCTGAAAACACGTGCAGTTACACTGCCCAGCGATCCACAGGAAGCAAATCGCTATCCACGCTGGACACTTTTTCGGCTTGCATTTGTTATGTTGGTATGGGTTCGGCACTTTCCATTTTAAACCGTGCAAATGTAAGGAAAAACATGAATGAGGCCAGAAATAACGCGAATTGTGTGTGTGTGTGTGTGTGTGTGTGTGTGTGTGTGTGTGTGTGTGTGTGTGTGTTTGTGTGTGTGTGTGGGTGTGTGTGTGTGTGTGTGTGTGTGTGTGTGTGTGTGTGTGTGTGTGTGTGTGTGTGTGTGTGTGTGTGTGTGTGTGTGTGTGTGTGTGTGTGTGTGTGTGTGTGTGTGTGTGTGTGTGTGTGTGTGTGTGTGTGTGTGTGTGTGTGTGTGTGTGTGTGTGTGTGTGTGTGTGTGTGTGTGTGTGTGTGTGTGTGTGTGTGTGTGTGTGTGTGTGTGTGTGTGTCTTCCCTGCCTTTTCATTGCGGTAGTCATAATAATAAAATGGAAACGTAAACAATACATAACTGAGAAAAAATACATAAATGAAAAAATTATAATTTTATTGCCTGGCAACAAAATTATTTTATTTTTAACAATTACCATTGTTTGAAAAAGTTTAAATGAATTTTCAAGTACTTTACTCTTGTTAAAACGTAAAAGGTTGCCGGTAAACTACCCCTTCCCCTTAACCGATCTTCACCAAAATCAGAAGTCCTAGAGTCCTCTACAATTCAGTGACGTATGCAAAAAATTGTTTGATTCTGTTTGAATATGCGGCATTTATCGTTCATCATAGAAAATTACCCTTGATAAAAAACGTTGCAGGTAAACTACCCCTTCCCTTTAACCGATCTTCACCAAAAACAATAAGTCTTGAGAACTCTGCAATTTAGGGTTGCATGCAAAAAATTATTTGATTCTGTTTGCATTTGCGGCTGTTATCGTTTGCCATTGAAAATACACTTGATAAAAAAACCGTTGCTGGTAAACTACACCTTTCCCTTAACCGATCTTCATCAAAAACAATAGGTCTTGAGAACTCTGCAATTGAGGGCTGTATGCAAATAATATTTTGGTTCTGTTTGAATTTGCGGCAGTTATGGTTTGGCATAAAAAATACCATTGTTAAAACTTAAAATGTTACCGGTAAACTACCCCTTTCCCTTAACCGATCTTCACCAAAAACAATAAGTCTTGAGAACTCCATAATTCAGGGCTGTATGCGAAACATTATTTGATTCTGTTTGAATTTGCGGCTGTTATCGTTTGCCATAGATAAAATCTACACACAGACACACAGACAGACACACACACAGACACTTTTCGAAAAAAGACTTTTTTTCATATTTTGAGTGTAGTACAATCAGAATTTGCAATAATCTCGAACACGATTTTTTTTTGCCATCACCATACTTCCATTTCCTTAAGGAATATGGAAGTAAAAATCGGTATGGAGAACCATACATGACTTCCATATTCTAAGATTTATTTTTAAAATCATTTTCGACATGAAATATTACCATAGAAAATACTTCTTTCTACTTACTGCTTCAGCCTTAACCACAGTACTGTGGTCACTAACATATACCACCTCACGTTATCGCACTCGATTTTCACTGATGATGGAAGTCGATGGCATTGCCGAAACGTCTGGTTTTGTAGAAAACATTGGACTACGCCCAAATATCCCGGGAAGGAATTTTAACAAAAACTACTTCTTTGTTGCCGAAACGTTGTACACATATATATATATATCTATATATATATATATATATATATATATATATATATATATATATAAAATATGCATAACATTAATGGCTTGTATAAGTTAATGATTGATCTCCATTAAGTAGTGCTCAAGTTTCCAAAGTTTTAATATTATGATGTCCGTAATTAAAACATCAGAGCAGGTTTAGTGTGGATGAGGGTACACCGTGGACAAAAATTTTCAACATTTTCTATTGAGCGTTGCTTAGAATAAATCTGCGAACCTACAGTGTACGTTTCACAGAACAAACACGCGGAAAAGAAGGAGCGCTCCGAAGTCACTCATGGACCCTCAGCTTCTTGCAGAGGGTTTATTCCCTAAAGACGAAAAGTCTGTCTATGAATCGTTCCTCTGTAAACACGTGCAGTTACACTGCCCAGCGATCCACAGGAAGCAAATCGCTATCCACGCTGGACACTTTTTCGGCTTGCATTTGTTATGTTGGTATGGGTTCGGCACTTTCCATTTAAAAACCGTGCAAATGTAAGAAAAAAACATGAATGGGGCCAGAAATAACGCGAATTGTGTGTGTGTGTGTGTGTGTGTGTGTGTGTGTGTGTGTGTGTGTGTGTGTGTGTGTGTGTGTGTGTGTGTGTGTGTGTGTGTGTGTGTGTGTGTGTGTGTGTGTGTGTGTGTGTGTGTGTGTGTGTGTGTGTGTGTGTGTGTGTGTGTGTGTGTGTGTGTGTGTGTGTGTGTGTGTGTGTGTCTTCCCTGCCTTTTCATTGCGGTAGTCATAATAATAAAATGGAAACCTAAACAGTACATAACTGAGAAAAAATACAAAAATGAAAAAATTATAATTTTATTGCCTGGCAACAAAATTATTTTATTTTTAACAATTACCATTGTTTGAAAAAGTTTAAATGAATTTTCAAGTACTTTACTCTTGTTAAAACGTAAAAGGTTGCAGGTAAACTACCCCTTCCCCTTAACCGATCTTCACCAAAATCAGATGTCCTAGAGTCCTCTACAATTCAGTGACGTATGCAAAAAATTGTTTGATTCTGTTTGAATATGCGGCATTTATCGTTCATCATAGAAAATTACCCTTGATAAAAAACGTTGCAGGTAAACTACCCCTTCCCTTTAACCGATCTTCACCAAAAACAATACGTCTTGAGAACTCTGCAATTTAGGGTTGCATGCAAAAAATTATTTGATTCTGTTTGCATTTGCGGCTGTTATCGTTTGCCATTGAAAATACACTTGATAAAAAAACCGTTGCTGGTAAACTACCCCTTTCCCTTAACCGATCTTCATCAAAAACAATAGGTCTTGAGAACTCTGCAATTGAGGGCTGTATGCAAATAATATTTTGGTTCTGTTTGAATTTGCGGCTGTTATCGTTTGGCATAAAAAATACCCTTGTTAAAACTTAAAATGTTACCGGTAAACTACCCCTTTCCCTTAACCGATCTTCACCAAAAACAATAAGCCTTGAGAACTCCATAATTCAGGGCTGTATGCGAAACATTATTTGATTCTGTTTGAATTTGCGGCTGTTATCGTTTGCCATAGAAAAAATCTACACACAGACACACAGACACACAGACAGACACACACACAGAAACTTTTCGAAAAACGATTTTTTTCATGTTTTGAGTGTAGTACAATCAGAATCTGCAATAATCTCGAACACGATTTTTTTGCCATCACCATACTTCCAATTCCTTAAGGAATATGGAAGTAAAAATCGGTATGGAGAACCATACATGACTTCCATATTCTAAGATTTATTTTTAAAATCATTTTCGAAATGAAATATTACCATAGAAACTACTTCTTTCTACTTACTGCTTCTGCCTTAACCACAGTACTGTGGTCACTAACATATACCACCTCACGTTATCGCACTCGATTTTCACTGATGATGGAAGTCGATGGCATTGCCGAAACGTCTGGTTTTGTAGAAAACATTGGACTACGGCCAAATATCCCGGGAAGGAATTTTAACAAAAACTACTTCTTTGTTGCCGAAATGTTGTACACATATATATATATATAATATGCATAACATTAATGGCTTGTATAAGTTAATGATTGATCTCCATTAAGTAGTGCTCAAGTTTCCAAAGTTTTAATATTATGATGTCCGTAATTAAAACATCAGAGCAGGTTTAGTGTGGATGAGGGTACACCGTGGACAAAAATTTTCAACATTTCCTATTGAGCGTTGCTTAGAATAAATCTGCGAATCTACAGTGTACGTTTCACAGAACAAACACGCGGAAAAGAAGGAGCGCTCCGAAGTCACTCATGGACCCTCAGCATCTTGCAGAGGGTTTATTCCCTAAAGACGAAAAGTCTGTCTATGAATCGTTCCTCTGTAAACACGTGCAGTTACACTGCCCAGCGATCCACAGGAAGCAAATCGCTATCCACGCTGGACACTTTTTCGGCTTGCATTTGTTATGTTGGTATGGGTTCGGCACTTTCCATTTAAAAACCGTGCAAATGTAAGAAAAAAACATGAATGGGGCCAGAAATAACGCGAATTGTGTGTGTGTGTGTGTGTGTGTGTGTGTGTGTGTGTGTGTGTGTGTGTGTGTGTGTGTGTGTGTGTGTGTGTGTGTGTGTGTGTGTGTGTGTGTGTGTGTGTGTGTGTGTCTTCCCTGCCTTTTCATTGCGGTAGTCATAATAATAAAATGGAAACGTAAACAGTACATAACTGAGAAAAAATACATAAATGAAAAAATTATAATTTTATTGCCTGCCAACAAAATTATTTTATTTTTAACAATTACCATTGTTTGAAAAGGTTTAAATGAATTTTCAAGTACTTTACTCTTGTTAAAACGTTAAATGTTGCTGGTAAACTACCCCTTCCCCTTGACCGATCTTCACCAAAATCAAAAGTCCTAGAGTCCTCTACAATTCAGTGACGTATGCAAAAAATTGTTTGATTCTGTTTAAATATGCGGCATTTATCGTTCGTCATAGAAAATTACCCTTGATAAAAAACGTTGCTGGTAAACTACCCCTTCCCTTTAACCGATCTTCACCAAAAACAATAAGTCTTGAGAACTCTGCAATTTAGGGCTGCATGCAAAATATTATTTGATTCTGTTTGCATCTGCGGCTGTTATCGTTTGCCATTGAAAATACCCTTGATAAAAAAACCGTTGCTGGTAAACTACCCCTTTCCCTTAACCGATCTTCATCAAAAACAATAGGTCTTGAGAACTCTGCAATTGAGGGCTGTATGCAAATAATCTTTTGGTTCTGTTTGAATTTGCGGCTGTTATCGTTTGGCATAAGAAATACACTTGTTAAAACTTAAAATGTTACCGGTAAACTACCCCTTTCCCTTAACCGATCTTCACCAAAAACAATAAGTCTTGAGAACTCCATAATTCAGGGCTGTATGCGAAACATTATTTGATTCTGTTTGAATTTGCGGCTGTTATCGTTTGCCATAGAAAAAAATCTACACACAGACACACAGACAGACACACACACACACACTTTTCGAAAAAAGACTTTTTTTCATGTTTTGAGTGTAGTACAATCAGAATTTGCAATAATCTCGAAAACGATTTTTTTTTGCCATCACCATACTTCCATTTCCTTAAGGAATATGGAAGTAAAAATCGGTATGGAGAACCATACATGACTTCCATATTCTAAGATTTATTTTTAAAATCATTTTCGAAATGAAATATTACCATAGAAAATACTTCTTTCTACTTACTGCTTCAGCCTTAACCACAGTACTGTGGTCACTAACATATACCACCTCACGTTATCGCACTCGATTTTCACTAATGATGGAAGTCGATGGCATTGCCGAAACGTCTGGTTTTGTAGAAAACATTGGACTACGGCCAAATATCCCGGGATGGAATTTTAACAAAAACTACTTCTTTGTTGCCGAAACGTTGTACACATATATATATATATATATATATATATATATATATATATATAAAATATGCATAACATTAATGGCTTGTATAAGTTAATGATTGATCTCCATTAAGTAGTGCTCAAGTTTCCAAAGTTTTAATATTATGATGTCCGTAATTAAAACATCAGAGCAGGTTTAGTGTGTATGAGGGTACACCGTGGACAAAAATTTTCAACATTTTCTATTGAGCGTTGCTTAGAATAAATCTGCGAACCTACAGTGTACGTTTCACAGAACAAACACGCGGAAAAGAAGGAGCGCTCCGAAGTCACTCATGGACCCTCAGCTTCTTGCAGAGGGTTTATTCCCTAAAGACGAAAAGTCTGTCTATGAATCGTTCCTCTGAAAACACGTGCAGTTACACTGCCCAGCGATCCACAGGAAGCAAATCGCTATCCACGCTGGACACTTTTTCGGCTTGCATTTGTTATGTTGGTATGGGTTCGGCACTTTCCATTTTAAATCGTGCAAATGTAAGGAAAAACATGAATGAGGCCAGAAATAACGCGAATTGTGTGTGTGTGTGTGTGTGTGTGTGTGTGTGTGTGTGTGTGTGTGTGTGTGTGTGTGTGTGTGTGTGTGTGTGTGTGTGTGTGTGTGTGTGTGTGTGTGTGTGTGTGTGTGTGTGTGTGTGTGTGTGTGTGTGTGTGTGTGTGTGTGTGTGTGTGTGTGTGTTCCCTGCCTTTTCATTGCGGTAGTCATTATAATAAAATGGAAACGTAAACAGTACATAACTGAGAAAAAATACATAAATGAAAAAATTATAATTTTATTGCCTGCCAACAAAATTATTTTATTTTTAACAATTACCATTGTTTGAAAAGGTTTAAATGAATTTTCAAGTACTTTACTCTTGTTAAAACGTTAAATGTTGCTGGTAAACTACCCCTTCCCCTTGACCGATCTTCACCAAAATCAAAAGTCCTAGAGTCCTCTACAATTCAGTGACGTATGCAAAAAATTGTTTGATTCTGTTTAAATATGCGGCATTTATCGTTCGTCATAGAAAATTACCCTTGATAAAAAACGTTGCTGGTAAACTACCCCTTCCCTTTAACCGATCTTCACCAAAAACAATAAGTCTTGAGAACTCTGCAATTTAGGGCTGCATGCAAAATATTATTTGATTCTGTTTGAATTTGCGGCTGTTATCGTTTGCCATAAAAAAAAATCTACACACAGACACACAGACAGACACACACACAGACACTTTTCGAAAAAAGACTTTTTTTCATGTTTTCAGTGTAGTACAATCAGAATTTGCAATAATCTCGAACACGATTTTTTTTTGCCATCACCATACTTCCATTTCCTTAAGGAATATGGAAGTAAAAATCGGTATGGAGAACCATACATGACTTCCATATTCTAAGATTTATTTTTAAAATCATTTTCGAAATGAAATATTACCATAGAAAATACTTCTTTCTACTTACTGCTTCAGCCTTAACCACAGTACTGTGGTCACTAACATATACCACCTCACGTTATCGCACTCGATTTTCACTGATGATGGAAGTCGATGGCATTGCCGAAACGTCTGGTTTTGTAGAAAACATTGGACTACGGCCAAATATCCCGGGAAGGAATTTTAACAAAAACTACTTCTTTGTTGCCGAAACGTTGTACACATATATATATATATATATATATATATAAAATATACATAACATTAATGGCTTGTATAAGTTAATGATTGATCTCCATTAAGTAGTGCTCAAGTTTCCAAAGTTTTAATATTATGATGTCCGTAATTAAAACATCAGAGCAGGTTTAGTGTGTATGAGGGTACACCGTGGACAAAAATTTTCAACATTTTCTATTGAGCGTTGCTTAGAATAAATCTGCGAACCTACAGTGTACGTTTCACAGAACAAACACGCGGAAAAGAAGGAGCGCTCCGAAGTCACTCATGGACCCTCAGCTTCTTGCAGAGGGTTTATTCCCTAAAGACGAAAAGTCTGTCTATGAATCGTTCCTCTGAAAACACGTGCAGTTACACTGCCCAGCGATCCACAGGAAGCAAATCGCTATCCACGCTGGACACTTTTTCGGCTTGCATTTGTTATGTTGGTATGGGTTCGGCACTTTCCATTTTAAACCGTGCAAATGTAAGGAAAAACATGAATGAGGCCAGAAATAACGCGAATTGTGTGTGTGTGTGTGTGTGTGTGTGTGTGTGTGTGTGTGTGTGTGTGTGTGTGTGTGTGTGTGTGTGTGTGTGTGTGTGTGTGTGTGTGTGTGTGTGTGTGTGTGTGTGTGTGTGTGTCTTCCCTGCCTTTTCATTGCGGTAGTCATAATGATAAAATGGAAACGTAAACAATACATAACTGAGAAAAAATACATAAATGAAAAAATTATAATTTTATTGCCTGGCAACAAAATTATTTTATTTTTAACAATTACCATTGTTTGAAAAAGTTTAAATGAATTTTCAAGTACTTTACTCTTGTTAAAACGTAAAAGGTTGCCGGTAAACTACCCCTTCCCCTTAACCGATCTTCACCAAAATCAGATGTCCTAGAGTCCTCTACAATTCAGTGACGTATGCAAAAAATTGTTTGATTCTGTTTGAATATGCGGCATTTATCGTTCATCATAGAAAATTACCCTTGATAAAAAACGTTGCGGGTAAACTACCCCTTCCCTTTAACCGATCTTCACCAAAAACCATAAGTCTTGAGAACTCTGCAATTTAGGGTTGCATGCAAAAAATTATTTGATTCTGTTTGCATTTGCGGCTGTTATCGTTTGCCATTGAAAATACACTTGATAAAAAAACCATTGCTGGTAAACTACACCTTTCCCTTAACCGATCTTCATCAAAAACAATAGGTCTTGAGAACTCTGCAATTGAGGGCTGTATGCAAATAATATTTTGGTTCTGTTTGAATTTGCGGCTGTTATCGTTTGGCATAAAAAATACACTTGTTAAAACTTAAAATGTTACCGGTAAACTACCCCTTTCCCTTAACCGATCTTCACCAAAAACAATAAGTCTTGAGAACTCCATAATTCAGGGCTGTATGCGAAACATTATTTGATTCTGTTTGAATTTGCGGCTGTTATCGTTTCCCATAGAAAAAAATCTACACACAGACACACAGACAGACACACACACAGACACTTTTCGAAAAAAGACTTTTTTTCATGTTTTGAGTGTAGTACAATCAGAATTTGCAATAATCTCGAACACGATTTTTTTTGCCATCACCATACTTCCATTTCCTTAAGGAATATGGAAGTAAAAATCGGTATGGAGAACCATACATGACTTCCATATTCTAAGATTTATTTTTAAAATCATTTTCGAAATGAAATATTACCATAGAAAATACTTCTTTCTACTTACTGCTTCAGCCTTAACCACAGTACTGTGGTCACTAACATATACCACCTCACGTTATCGCACTCGATTTTCACTGATGATGGAAGTCGATGGCATTGCCGAAACGTCTGGTTTTGTAGAAAACATTGGACTACGCCCACATATCCCGGGAAGGAATTTTAACAAAAACTACTTCTTTGTTGCCGAAAAGTTGTACATATATATATATATATATATATATATATATATAAAATATGCATAACATTAATGGCTTGTATAAGTTAATGATTGATCTCCATTAAGTAGTGCTCAAGTTTCCAAAGTTTTAATATTATGATGTCCGTAATTAAAACATCAGAGCAGGTTTAGTGTGGATGAGGGTACACCGTGGACAAAAATTTTCAACATTTTCTATTGAGCGTTGCTTAGAATAAATCTGCGAACCTACAGTGTACGTTTCACAGAACAAACACGCGGAAAAGAAGGAGCGCTCCGAAGTCACTCATGGACCCTCAGCTTCTTGCAGAGGGTTTATTCCCTAAAGACGAAAAGTCTGTCTATGAATCGTTCCTCTGTAAACACGTGCAGTTACACTGCCCAGCGATCCACAGGAAGCAAATCGCTATCCACGCTGGACACTTTTTCGGCTTGCATTTGTTATGTTGGTATGGGTTCGGCACTTTCCATTTAAAAACCGTGCAAATGTAAGAAAAAATCATGAATGGGGCCAGAAATAACGCGAATTGTGTGTGTGTGTGTGTGTGTGTGTGTGTGTGTGTGTGTGTGTGTGTGTGTGTGTGTGTGTGTGTGTGTGTGTGTGTGTGTGTGTGTGTGTGTGTGTGTGTGTGTGTGTGTGTGTGTGTGTGTGTGTGTGTGTGTGTGTGTGTGTGTGTGTGTGTGTGTGTGTGTGTGTGTGTGTCTTCCCTGCCTTTTCATTGCGGTAGTCATAATAATAAAATGGAAACCTAAACAGTACATAACTGAGAAAAAATACATAAATGAAAAAATTATAATTTTATTGCCTGCCAACAAAATTATTTTATTTTTAACAATTACCATTGTTTGAAAAAGTTTAAATGAATTTTCAAGTACTTTACTCTTGTTAAAAAGTAAAAGGTTGCAGGTAAACTACCCCTTCCCCTTAACCGATCTTCACCAAAATCAGAAGTCCTAGAGTCCTCTACAATTCAGTGACGTATGCAAAAAATTGTTTGATTCTGTTTGAATATGCGGCATTTATCGTTCATCATAGAAAATTACCCTTGATAAAAAACGTTGCAGGTAAACTACCCCTTCCCTTTAACCGTTCTTCACCAAAAACAATAAGTCTTGAGAACTCTGCAATTTAGGGTTGCATGCAAAAAATTATTTGATTCTGTTTGCATTTGCGGCTGTTATTGTTTGCCATTGAAAATACACTTGATAAAAAAACCGTTGCTGGTAAACTACCCCTTTCCCATAACCGATCTTCATCAAAAACAATAGGCCTTGAGAACTCTGCAATTGAGGGCTGTATGCAAATAATTTTTGGTTCTGTTTGAATTTGCGGCTGTTATCGTTTGGCATAAAAAATACCCTTGTTAAAACTTAAATGTTACCGGTAAACTACCCCTTTCCCTTAACCGATCTTCACCAAAAACAATAAGTCTTGAGAACTCCATAATTCAGGGCTGTATGCGAAACATTATTTGATTCTGTTTGAATTTGCGGCTGTTATCGTTTCCCATAGAAAAAAATCTACACACAGACACACAGACACACAGACAGACACACACACAGACACTTTTTGAAAAAAGATTTTTTTCATGTTTTGAGTGTAGTACAATCAGAATCTGCAATAATCTCGAACACGATTTTTTTGCCATCACCATACTTCCAATTCCTTAAGGAATATGGAAGTAAAAATCGGTATGGAGAACCATACATGACTTCCATATTCTAAGATTTATTTTTAAAATCATTTTCGAAATGAAATATTACCATAGAAACTACTTCTTTCTACTTACTGCTTCAGCCTTAACCACAGTACTGTGGTCACTAACATATACCACCTCACGTTATCGCACTCGATTTTCACTGATGATGGAAGTCGATGGCATTGCCGAAACGTCTGGTTTTGTAGAAAACATTGGACTACGGCCAAATATCCCGGGAAGGAATTTTAACAAAAACTACTTCTTTGTTGCCGAAAGGTTGTACACATATATATATATATAATATGCATAACATTAATGGCTTGTATAAGTTAATGATTGATCTCCATTAAGTAGTGCTCAAGTTTCCAAAGTTTTAATATTATGATGTCCGTAATTAAAACATCAGAGCAGGTTTAGTGTGGATGAGGGTACACCGTGGACAAAAATTTTCAACATTTCCTATTGAGCGTTGCTTAGAATAAATCTGCGAATCTACAGTGTACGTTTCACAGAACAAACACGCGGAAAAGAAGGAGCGCTCCGAAGTCACTCATGGACCCTCAGCATCTTGCAGAGGGTTTATTCCCTAAAGACGAAAAGTCTGTCTATGAATCGTTCCTCTGTAAACACGTGCAGTTACACTGCCCAGCGATCCACAGGAAGCAAATCGCTATCCACGCTGGACACTTTTTCGGCTTGCATTTGTTATGTTGGTATATGTTCGGCACTTTCCATTTAAAAACCGTGCAAATGTAAGAAAAAACCATGAATGGGGCCAGAAATAACGCGAATTGTGTGTGTGTGTGTGTGTGTGTGTGTGTGTGTGTGTGTGTGTGTGTGTGTGTGTGTGTGTGTGTGCGCGCGCGCGTGCGTGTGCGTGTGCGTGCGTGTGTGTGTGTGTGTGTGTGTGTGTGTGTGTGTGTGTGTGTGTGTGTGTGTGTGTGTGTGTGTGTGTGTGTGTGTGTGTGTGTGTGTGTGTGTGTGTGTGTGTGTGTGTGTGTGTGTGTGTGTGTGTGTGTGTGTGTGTGTGTGTGTGTGTGTGTGTGTGTGTGTCTTCCCTGCCTTTTCATTGCGGTAGTCATAATAATAAAATGGAAACGTAAACAGTACATAACTGAGAAAAAATACATAAATGAAAAAATTATAATTTTATTGCCTGGCAATAAAATGACAAAATTATTTTATTTTTAACAATTACCATTGTTTGAAAAGGTTTAAATGAATTTTAAAGTACTTTACTCTTGTTAAAACGTAAAATGTTGCTGGTAAACTACCCCTTCCCTTTGACCGATCTTCACCAAAAACCATAAGTCTTGAGAACTCTGCAATTTAGGGCTGCATGCAAAATATTATTTGATTCTGTTTTCATTTGCGGCTGTTATCGTTTGCCATTGAAAATACCCTTGATAAAAAAACCGTTGCTGGTAAACTACCCCTTTCCCTTAACCGATCTTCATCAAAAACTATAGGTCTTGAGAACTCTGCAATTGAGGGCTGTAT
This sequence comes from Magicicada septendecula, assembly GCA_034769895.1. Classification (NCBI taxonomy): domain Eukaryota; kingdom Metazoa; phylum Arthropoda; class Insecta; order Hemiptera; family Cicadidae; genus Magicicada; species Magicicada septendecula. The sequence goes on from CM068372.1 coordinate 173,713,532, forward strand.
GCAAATAATCTTTTGGTTCTGTTTGAATTTGCGGCTGTTATCGTTTGGCGTAAGAAATACACTTGTTAAAACTTAAAATGTTACCGGTAAACTACCCCTTTCCCTTAACCGATCTTCACCAAAAACAATAAGTCTTGAGAACTCCATAATTCAGGGCTGTATGCGAAACATTATTTGATTCTGTTTGAATTTGCGGCTGTTATCGTTTGCCATAGAAAAAAATCTACACACAGACACACAGACAGACACACACACACACACTTTTCGAAAAAAGACTTTTTTTCATGTTTTGAGTGTAGTACAATCAGAATTTACAATAATCTCGAACACGATTTTTTTTGCCATCACCATACTTCCATTTCCTTAAGGAATATGGAAGTAAAAATCGGTATGGAGAACCATAAATGACTTCCATATTCTAAGATTTATTTTTAAAATCATTTTCGAAATGAAATATTACCATAGAAAATACTTCTTTCTACTTACTGCTTCAGCCTTAACCACAGTACTGTGGTCACTAACATATACCACCTCACGTTATCGCACTCGATTTTCACTGATGATGGAAGTCGATGGCATTGCCGAAACGTCTGGTTTTGTAGAAAACATTGGACTACGGCCAAATATCCCGGGAAGGAATTTTAACAAAAACTACTTCTTTGTTGCCGAAACGTTGTACACTTATATATATATATATATATATATATAAAATATGCATAACATTAATGGCTTGTATAAGTTAATGATTGATCTCCATTAAGTAGTGCTCAAGTTTCCAAAGTTTTAATATTATGATGTCCGTAATTAAAACATCAGAGCAGGTTTAGTGTGTATGAGGGTACACCGTGGCCAAAAATTTTCAACATTTTCTATTGAGCGTTGCTTAGAATAAATCTGCGAACCTACAGTGTACGTTTCACAGAACAAACACGCGGAAAAGAAGGAGCGCTCCGAAGTCACTCATGGACCCTCAGCTTCTTGCAGAGGGTTTATTCCCTAAAGACGAAAAGTCTGTCTATGAATCGTTCCTCTGAAAACACGTGCAGTTACACTGCCCAGCGATCCACAGGAAGCAAATCGCTATCCACGCTGGACACTTTTTCGGCTTGCATTTGTTATGTTGGTATGGGTTCGGCACTTTCCATTTTAAACCGTGCAAATGTAAGGAAAAACATGAATGAGGCCAGAAATAACGCGAATTGTGTGTGTGTGTGTGTGTGTGTGTGTGTGTGTGTGTGTGTGTGTGTGTGTGTGTGTGTGTGTGTGTGTGTCTTCCCTGCCTTTTCATTGCGGTAGTCATAATAATAAAATGGAAACGTAAACAATACATAACTGAGAAAAAATACATAAATGAAAAAATTATAATTTTATTGCCTGGCAACAAAATTATTTTATTTTTAACAATTACCATTGTTTGAAAAAGTTTAAATGAATTTTCAAGTACTTTACTCTTTTTAAAACGTAAAAGGTTGCCGGTAAACTACCCCTTCCCCTTAACCGATCTTCACCAAAATCAGAAGTCCTAGAGTCCTCTACAATTCAGTGACGTATGCAAAAAATTGTTTGATTCTGTTTGAATATGCGGCATTTATCGTTCATCATAGAAAATTACCCTTGATAAAAAACGTTGCTGGTAAACTACCCCTTCCCTTTAACCGATCTTCACCAAAAACAATAAGTCTTGAGAACTCTGCAATTTAGGGCTGCATGCAAAATATTATTTGATTCTGTTTGCATCTGCGGCTGTTATCGTTTGCCATTGAAAATACCCTTGATAAAAAAACCGTTGCTGGTAAACTACCCCTTTCCCTTAACCGATCTTCATCAAAAACAATAGGTCTTGAGAACTCTGCAATTGAGGGCTGTATGCAAATAATCTTTTGGTTCTGTTTGAATTTGCGGCTGTTAGCGTTTGGCATAAAAAATACCCTTGTTAAAACTTAAAATGTTACCGGTAAACTACCCCTTCCCTTAACCGATCTTCACCAAAAACAATAAGTCTTGAGAACTCCATAATTCAGGGCTGTATGCGAAACATTATTTGATTCTGTTTGAATTTGCGGCTGTTATCGTTTGCCATAGAAAAAAATCTACACACAGACACACAGACACACAGACAGACACACACACACAGACACTTTTCGAAAAAAGACTTTTTTTCATGTTTTGAGTGTAGTACAATCAGAATTTGCAATAATCTCGAACACGATTTTTTTTGCCATCACCATACTTCCATTTCCTTAAGGAATATGGAAGTAAAAATCGGTATGGAGAACCATACATGACTTCCATATTCTAAGATTTATTTTTAAAATCATTTTCGAAATGAAATATTACCATAGAAAATACTTCTTTCTACTTACTGCTTCAGCCTTAACCACAGTACTGTGGTCACTAACATATACCACCTCACGTTATCGCACTCGATTTTCACTGATGATGGAAGTCGATGGCATTGCCGAAACGTCTGGTTTTGTAGAAAACATTGGACTACGCCCACATATCCCGGGAAGGAATTTTAACAAAAACTACTTCTTTGTTGCCGAAAAGTTGTACATATATATATATATATATATATATATATATATATATAAAATATGCATAACATTAATGGCTTGTATAAGTTAATGATTGATCTCCATTAAGTAGTGCTCAAGTTTCCAAAGTTTTAATATTATGATGTCCGTAATTAAAACATCAGAGCAGGTTTAGTGTGGATGAGGGTACACCGTGGACAAAAATTTTCAACATTTTCTATTGAGCGTTGCTTAGAATAAATCTGCGAACCTACAGTGTACGTTTCACAGAACAAACACGCGGAAAAGAAGGAGCGCTCCGAAGTCACTCATGGACCCTCAGCTTCTTGCAGAGGGTTTATTCCCTAAAGACGAAAAGTCTGTCTATGAATCGTTCCTCTGTAAACACGTGCAGTTACACTGCCCAGCGATCCACAGGAAGCAAATCGCTATCCACGCTGGACACTTTTTCGGCTTGCATTTGTTATGTTGGTATGGGTTCGGCACTTTCCATTTAAAAACCGTGCAAATGTAAGAAAAAATCATGAATGGGGCCAGAAATAACGCGAATTGTGTGTGTGTGTGTGTGTGTGTGTGTGTGTGTGTGTGTGTGTGTGTGTGTGTGTGTGTGTGTGTGTGTGTGTGTGTGTGTGTGTGTGTGTGTGTGTGTGTGTGTGTGTGTGTGTGTGTGTGTGTGTGTGTGTGTGTGTGTGTGTGTGTGTGTGTGTGTGTGTGTCTTCCCTGCCTTTTCATTGCGGTAGTCATAATAATAAAATGGAAACCTAAACAGTACATAACTGAGAAAAAATACATAAATGAAAAAATTATAATTTTATTGCCTGCCAACAAAATTATTTTATTTTTAACAATTACCATTGTTTGAAAAAGTTTAAATGAATTTTCAAGTACTTTACTCTTGTTAAAAAGTAAAAGGTTGCAGGTAAACTACCCCTTCCCCTTAACCGATCTTCACCAAAATCAGAAGTCCTAGAGTCCTCTACAATTCAGTGACGTATGCAAAAAATTGTTTGATTCTGTTTGAATATGCGGCATTTATCGTTCATCATAGAAAATTACCCTTGATAAAAAACGTTGCAGGTAAACTACCCCTTCCCTTTAACCGTTCTTCACCAAAAACAATAAGTCTTGAGAACTCTGCAATTTAGGGTTGCATGCAAAAAATTATTTGATTCTGTTTGCATTTGCGGCTGTTATTGTTTGCCATTGAAAATACACTTGATAAAAAAACCGTTGCTGGTAAACTACCCCTTTCCCATAACCGATCTTCATCAAAAACAATAGGCCTTGAGAACTCTGCAATTGAGGGCTGTATGCAAATAATTTTTGGTTCTGTTTGAATTTGCGGCTGTTATCGTTTGGCATAAAAAATACCCTTGTTAAAACTTAAATGTTACCGGTAAACTACCCCTTTCCCTTAACCGATCTTCACCAAAAACAATAAGTCTTGAGAACTCCATAATTCAGGGCTGTATGCGAAACATTATTTGATTCTGTTTGAATTTGCGGCTGTTATCGTTTCCCATAGAAAAAAATCTACACACAGACACACAGACACACAGACAGACACACACACAGACACTTTTTGAAAAAAGATTTTTTTCATGTTTTGAGTGTAGTACAATCAGAATCTGCAATAATCTCGAACACGATTTTTTTGCCATCACCATACTTCCAATTCCTTAAGGAATATGGAAGTAAAAATCGGTATGGAGAACCATACATGACTTCCATATTCTAAGATTTATTTTTAAAATCATTTTCGAAATGAAATATTACCATAGAAACTACTTCTTTCTACTTACTGCTTCAGCCTTAACCACAGTACTGTGGTCACTAACATATACCACCTCACGTTATCGCACTCGATTTTCACTGATGATGGAAGTCGATGGCATTGCCGAAACGTCTGGTTTTGTAGAAAACATTGGACTACGGCCAAATATCCCGGGAAGGAATTTTAACAAAAACTACTTCTTTGTTGCCGAAAGGTTGTACACATATATATATATATAATATGCATAACATTAATGGCTTGTATAAGTTAATGATTGATCTCCATTAAGTAGTGCTCAAGTTTCCAAAGTTTTAATATTATGATGTCCGTAATTAAAACATCAGAGCAGGTTTAGTGTGGATGAGGGTACACCGTGGACAAAAATTTTCAACATTTCCTATTGAGCGTTGCTTAGAATAAATCTGCGAATCTACAGTGTACGTTTCACAGAACAAACACGCGGAAAAGAAGGAGCGCTCCGAAGTCACTCATGGACCCTCAGCATCTTGCAGAGGGTTTATTCCCTAAAGACGAAAAGTCTGTCTATGAATCGTTCCTCTGTAAACACGTGCAGTTACACTGCCCAGCGATCCACAGGAAGCAAATCGCTATCCACGCTGGACACTTTTTCGGCTTGCATTTGTTATGTTGGTATATGTTCGGCACTTTCCATTTAAAAACCGTGCAAATGTAAGAAAAAACCATGAATGGGGCCAGAAATAACGCGAATTGTGTGTGTGTGTGTGTGTGTGTGTGTGTGTGTGTGTGTGTGCGCGCGCGCGCGCGCGTGTGCGTGTGCGTGCGTGTGTGTGTGTGTGTGTGTGTGTGTGTGTGTGTGTGTGTGTGTGTGTGTGTGTGTGTGTGTGTGTGTGTGTGTGTGTGTGTGTGTGTGTGTGTGTGTGTGTGTGTGTGTGTGTGTGTGTGTGTGTGTGTGTGTGTGTGTGTGTGTGTGTGTGTGTGTGTGTGTGTGTGTGTGTGTGTGTGTGTGTGTGTGTGTGTGTGTGTGTGTGTGTGTGTGTGTGTGTGTGTGTGTGTGTGTCTTCCCTGCCTTTTCATTGCGGTAGTCATAATAATAAAATGGAAACGTAAACAGTACATAACTGAGAAAAAATACATAAATGAAAAAATTATAATTTTATTGCCTGGCAATAAAATGACAAAATTATTTTATTTTTAACAATTACCATTGTTTGAAAAGGTTTAAATGAATTTTAAAGTACTTTACTCTTGTTAAAACGTAAAATGTTGCTGGTAAACTACCCCTTCCCTTTGACCGATCTTCACCAAAAACCATAAGTCTTGAGAACTCTGCAATTTAGGGCTGCATGCAAAATATTATTTGATTCTGTTTTCATTTGCGGCTGTTATCGTTTGCCATTGAAAATACCCTTGATAAAAAAACCGTTGCTGGTAAACTACCCCTTTCCCTTAACCGATCTTCATCAAAAACTATAGGTCTTGAGAACTCTGCAATTGAGGGCTGTATGCAAATAATCTTTTGGTTCTGTTTGAATTTGCGGCTGTTATCGTTTGGCGTAAGAAATACACTTGTTAAAACTTAAAATGTTACCGGTAAACTACCCCTTTCCCTTAACCGATCTTCACCAAAAACAATAAGTCTTGAGAACTCCATAATTCAGGGCTGTATGCGAAACATTATTTGATTCTGTTTGAATTTGCGGCTGTTATCGTTTGCCATAGAAAAAAATCTACACACAGACACACAGACAGACACACACACACACACTTTTCGAAAAAAGACTTTTTTTCATGTTTTGAGTGTAGTACAATCAGAATTTACAATAATCTCGAACACGATTTTTTTTGCCATCACCATACTTCCATTTCCTTAAGGAATATGGAAGTAAAAATCGGTATGGAGAACCATAAATGACTTCCATATTCTAAGATTTATTTTTAAAATCATTTTCGAAATGAAATATTACCATAGAAAATACTTCTTTCTACTTACTGCTTCAGCCTTAACCACAGTACTGTGGTCACTAACATATACCACCTCACGTTATCGCACTCGATTTTCACTGATGATGGAAGTCGATGGCATTGCCGAAACGTCTGGTTTTGTAGAAAACATTGGACTACGGCCAAATATCCCGGGAAGGAATTTTAACAAAAACTACTTCTTTGTTGCCGAAACGTTGTACACTTATATATATATATATATATATATATAAAATATGCATAACATTAATGGCTTGTATAAGTTAATGATTGATCTCCATTAAGTAGTGCTCAAGTTTCCAAAGTTTTAATATTATGATGTCCGTAATTAAAACATCAGAGCAGGTTTAGTGTGTATGAGGGTACACCGTGGCCAAAAATTTTCAACATTTTCTATTGAGCGTTGCTTAGAATAAATCTGCGAACCTACAGTGTACGTTTCACAGAACAAACACGCGGAAAAGAAGGAGCGCTCCGAAGTCACTCATGGACCCTCAGCTTCTTGCAGAGGGTTTATTCCCTAAAGACGAAAAGTCTGTCTATGAATCGTTCCTCTGAAAACACGTGCAGTTACACTGCCCAGCGATCCACAGGAAGCAAATCGCTATCCACGCTGGACACTTTTTCGGCTTGCATTTGTTATGTTGGTATGGGTTCGGCACTTTCCATTTTAAACCGTGCAAATGTAAGGAAAAACATGAATGAGGCCAGAAATAACGCGAATTGTGTGTGTGTGTGTGTGTGTGTGTGTGTGTGTGTGTGTGTGTGTGTGTGTGTGTGTGTGTGTGTGTGTGTGTGTGTGTGTCTTCCCTGCCTTTTCATTGCGGTAGTCATAATAATAAAATGGAAACGTAAACAATACATAACTGAGAAAAAATACATAAATGAAAAAATTATAATTTTATTGCCTGGCAACAAAATTATTTTATTTTTAACAATTACCATTGTTTGAAAAAGTTTAAATGAATTTTCAAGTACTTTACTCTTGTTAAAACGTAAAAGGTTGCCGGTAAACTACCCCTTCCCCTTAACCGATCTTCACCAAAATCAGAAGTCCTAGAGTCCTCTACAATCCAGTGACGTATGCAAAAAATTGTTTGATTCTGTTTGAATATGCGGCATTTATCGTTCATCATAGAAAATTACCCTTGATAAAAAACGTTGCGGGTAAACTACCCCTTCCCTTTAACCGATCTTCACCAAAAACAATAAGTCTTGAGAACTCTGCAATTTAGGGCTGCATGCAAAATATTATTTGATTCTGTTTGCATCTGCGGCTGTTATCGTTTGCCATTGAAAATACCCTTGATAAAAAAACCGTTGCTGGTAAACTACCCCTTTCCCTTAACCGATCTTCATCAAAAACAATAGGTCTTGAGAACTCTGCAATTGAGGGCTGTATGCAAATAATGTTTTGGTTCTGTTTGAATTTGCGGCTGTTATCGTTTGGCATAAAAAATACCCTTGTTAAAACTTAAAATGTTACCGGTAAACTACCCCTTTCCCTTAACCGATCTTCACCAAAAACAATAAGCCTTGAGAACTCCATAATTCAGGGCTGTATGCGAAACATTATTTGATTCTGTTTGAATTTGCGGCTGTTATCGTTTGCCATAGAAAAAAATCTACACACAGACACACAGACAGACACACACACAGACACTTTTCGAAAAAAGATTTTTTTCATGTTTTGAGTGTAGTACAATCAGAATCTGCAATAATCTCGAACACGATTTTTTTGCCATCACCATACTTCCAATTCCTTAAGGAATATGGAAGTAAAAATCGGTATGGAGAACCATACATGACTTCCATATTCTAAGATTTATTTTTAAAATCATTTTCGAAATGAAATATTACCATAGAAACTACTTCTTTCTACTTACTGCTTCAGCCTTAACCACAGTACTGTGGTCACTAACATATACCACCTCACGTTATCGCACTCGATTTTCACTGATGATGGAAGTCGATGGCATTGCTGAAACGTCTGGTTTTGTAGAAAACATTGGACTACGGCCAAATATCCCGGGAAGGAATTTTAACAAAAACTACTTCTTTGTTGCCGAAATGTTGTACACATATATATATATATATATATATAATATGCATAACATTAATGGCTTGTATAAGTTAATGATTGATCTCCATTAAGTAGTGCTCAAGTTTCCAAAGTTTTAATATTATGATGTCCGTACTTAAAACATCAGAGCAGGTTTAGTGTGGATGAGGGTACACCGTGGACAAAAATTTTCAACATTTCCTATTGAGCGTTGCTAAGAATAAATCTGCGAATCTACAGTGTACGTTTCACAGAACAAACACGCGGAAAAGAAGGAGCGCTCCGAAGTCACTCATGGACCCTCAGCATCTTGCAGAGGGTTTATTCCCTAAAGACGAAAAGTCTGTCTATGAATCGTTCCTCTGTAAACACGTGCAGTTACACTGCCCAGCGATCCACAGGAAGCAAATCGCTATCCACGCTGGACACTTTTTCGGCTTGCATTTGTTATGTTGGTATGGGTTCGGCACTTTCCATTTAAAAACCGTGCAAATGTAAGAAAAAAACATGAATGGGGCCAGAAATAACGCGAATTGTGTGTGTGTGTGTGTGTGTGTGTGTGTGTGTGTGTGTGTGTGTGTGTGTGTGTGTGTGTGTGTGTGTGTGTGTGTGTGTGTGTGTGTGTGTGTGTGTGTGTGTGTGTGTGTGTGTGTGTGTGTGTGTGTGTGTGTGTGTGTGTGTGTGTGTGTGTGTGTGTGTCTTCCCTGCCTTTTCATTGCGGTAGTCATAATAATAAAATGGAAACGTAAACAGTACATAACTGAGAAAAAATACATAAATGAAAAAATTATAATTTTATTGCCTGCCAACAAAATTATTTTATTTTTAACAATTACCATTGTTTGAAAAGGTTTAAATGAATTTTCAAGTACTTTACTCTTGTTAAAACGTTAAATGTTGCTGGTAAACTACCCCTTCCCCTTGACCGATCTTCACCAAAATCAAAAGTCCTAGAGTCCTCTACAATTCAGTGACGTATGCAAAAAATTGTTTGATTCTGTTTAAATATGCGGCATTTATCGTTCGTCATAGAAAATTACCCTTGATAAAAAACGTTGCTGGTAAACTACCCCTTCCCTTTAACCGATCTTCACTAAAAACAATAAGTCTTGAGAACTCTGCAATTTAGGGCTGCATGCAAAATATTATTTGATTCTGTTTGCATCTGCGGCTGTTATCGTTTGCCATTGAAAATACCCTTGATAAAAAAACCGTTGCTGGTAAACTACCCCTTTCCCTTAACCGATCTTCATCAAAAACAATAGGTCTTGAGAACTCTGCAATTGAGGGCTGTATGCAAATAATCTTTTGGTTCTGTTTGAATTTGCGGCTGTTATCGTTTGGCATAAGAAATACACTTGTTAAAACTTAAAATGTTACCGGTAAACTACCCATTTCCCTTAACCGATCTTCACCAAAAACAATAAGTCTTGAGAACTCCATAATTCAGGGCTGTATGCGAAACATTATTTGATTCTGTTTGAATTTGCGGCTGTTATCGTTTGCCATAGAAAAAAATCTACACACAGACACACAGACAGACACACACACAGACACTTTTCGAAAAAAGACTTTTTTTCATGTTTTGAGTGTAGTACAATCAGAATTTGCAATAATCTCGAACACGATTTTTTTTTGCCATCACCATACTTCCATTTCCTTAAGGAATATGGAAGTAAAAATCGGTATGGAGTACCATACATGACATCCATATTCTAAGATTTATTTTTAAAATCATTTTCGAAATGAAATATTACCATAGAAAATACTTCTTTCTACTTACTGCTTCAGCCTTAACCACAGTACTGTGGTCACTAACATATACCACCTCACGTTATCGCACTCGATTTTCACTGATGATGGAAGTCGATGGCATTGCCGAAACGTCTGGTTTTGTAGAAAACATTGGACTACGGCCAAATATCCCGGGAAGGAATTTTAACAAAAACTACTTCTTTGTTGCCGAAACGTTGTACACATATATATATATATATATATATATATAAAATATGCATAACATTAATGGCTTGTATAAGTTAATGATTGATCTCCATTAAGTAGTGCTCAAGTTTCCAAAGTTTTAATATTATGATGTCCGTAATTAAAACATCAGAGCAGGTTTAGTGTGTATGAGGGTACACCGTGGACAAAAATTTTCAACATTTTCTATTGAGCGTTGCTTAGAATAAATCTGCGAACCTACAGTGTACGTTTCACAGAACAAACACGCGGAAAAGAAGGAGCGCTCCGAAGTCACTCATGGACCCTCAGCTTCTTGCAGAGGGTTTATTCCCTAAAGACGAAAAGTCTGTCTATGAATCGTTCCTCTGAAAACACGTGCAGTTACACTGCCCAGCGATCCACAGGAAGCAAATCGCTATCCACGCTGGACACTTTTTCGGTTTGCATTTGTTATGTTGGTATGGGTTCGGCACTTTCCATTTTAAACCGTGCAAATGTAAGGAAAAACATGAATGAGGCCAGAAATAACGCGAATTGTGTGTGTGTGTGTGTGTGTGTGTGTGTGTGTGTGTGTGTGTGTGTGTGTGTGTGTGTCTTCCCTGCCTTTTCATTGCGGTAGTCATAATAATAAAATGGAAACGTAAACAATACATAACTGAGAAAAAATACATAAATGAAAAAATTATAATTTTATTGCCTGGCAACAAAATTATTTTATTTTTAACAATTACCATTGTTTGAAAAAGTTTAAATGAATTTTCAAGTACTTTACTCTTTTTAAAACGTAAAAGGTTGCCGGTAAACTACCCCTTCCCCTTAACCGATCTTCACCAAAATCAGAAGTCCTAGAGTCCTCTACAATTCAGTGACGTATGCAAAAAATTGTTTGATTCTGTTTGAATATGCGGCATTTATCGTTCATCATAGAAAATTACCCTTGATAAAAAACGTTGCTGGTAAACTACCCCTTCCCTTTAACCGATCTTCACCAAAAACAATAAGTCTTGAGAACTCTGCAATTTAGGGCTGCATGCAAAATATTATTTGATTCTGTTTGCATCTGCGGCTGTTATCGTTTGCCATTGAAAATACCCTTGATAAAAAAACCGTTGCTGGTAAACTACCCCTTTCCCTTAACCGATCTTCATCAAAAACAATAGGTCTTGAGAACTCTGCAATTGAGGGCTGTATGCAAATAATCTTTTGGTTCTGTTTGAATTTGCGGCTGTTAGCGTTTGGCATAAAAAATACCCTTGTTAAAACTTAAAATGTTACCGGTAAACTACCCCTTCCCTTAACCGATCTTCACCAAAAACAATAAGTCTTGAGAACTCCATAATTCAGGGCTGTATGCGAAACATTATTTGATTCTGTTTGAATTTGCGGCTGTTATCGTTTGCCATAGAAAAAAATCTACACACAGACACACAGACACACAGACAGACACACACACACAGACACTTTTCGAAAAAAGACTTTTTTTCATGTTTTGAGTGTAGTACAATCAGAATTTGCAATAATCTCGAACACGATTTTTTTTGCCATCACCATACTTCCATTTCCTTAAGGAATATGGAAGTAAAAATCGGTATGGAGAACCATACATGACTTCCATATTCTAAGATTTATTTTTAAAATCATTTTCGAAATGAAATATTACCATAGAAAATACTTCTTTCTACTTACTGCTTCAGCCTTAACCACAGTACTGTGGTCACTAACATATACCACCTCACGTTATCGCACTCGATTTTCACTGATGATGGAAGTCGATGGCATTGCCGAAACGTCTGGTTTTGTAGAAAACATTGGACTACGCCCACATATCCCGGGAAGGAATTTTAACAAAAACTACTTCTTTGTTGCCGAAAAGTTGTACATATATATATATATATATATATATATATATAAAATATGCATAACATTAATGGCTTGTATAAGTTAATGATTGATCTCCATTAAGTAGTGCTCAAGTTTCCAAAGTTTTAATATTATGATGTCCGTAATTAAAACATCAGAGCAGGTTTAGTGTGGATGAGGGTACACCGTGGACAAAAATTTTCAACATTTTCTATTGAGCGTTGCTTAGAATAAATCTGCGAACCTACAGTGTACGTTTCACAGAACAAACACGCGGAAAAGAAGGAGCGCACCGAAGTCACTCATGGACCCTCAGCTTCTTGCAGAGGGTTTATTCCCTAAAGACGAAAAGTCTGTCTATGAATCGTTCCTCTGAAAACACGTGCAGTTACACTGCCCAGCGATCCACAGGAAGCAAATCGCTATCCACGCTGGACACTTTTTGGCTTGCATTTGTTATGTTGGTATGGGTTCGGTACTTTCCATTTTAAACCGTGCAAATGTAAGGAAAAACATGAATGAGGCCAGAAATAACGCGAATTGTGTGTGTGTGTGTGTGTGTGTGTGTGTGTGTGTGTGTGTGTGTGTGTGTGTGTGTGTGTGTGTGTGTGTGTGTGTGTGTGTGTGTGTGTGTGTGTGTGTGTGTGTGTGTGTGTGTGTGTGTGTGTGTTCCCTGCCTTTTCATTGCGGTAGTCATAATAATAAAATGGAAACGTAAACAATACATAACTGAGAAAAAATACATAAATGAAAAAATTATAATTTTATTGCCTGGCAACAAAATAATTTTATTTTTAACAATTACCATTGTTTGAAAAAGTTTAAATGAATTTTCAAGTACTTTACTCTTGTTAAAACGTAAAAGTTGCCGGTAAACTACCCCTTCCCCTTAACCGATCTTCACCAAAATCAGAAGTCCTAGAGTCCTCTACAATTCAGTGACGTATGCAAAAAATTGTTTGATTCTGTTTGAATATGCGGCATTTATCGTTCATCATAGAAAATTACCCTTGATAAAAAACGTTGCGGGTAAACTACCCCTTCCCTTTAACCGATCTTCACCAAAAACAATAAGTCTTGAGAACTCTGCAATTTAGGGTTGCATGCAAAAAATTATTTGATTCTGTTTGCATTTGCGGCTGTTATCGTTTGCCATTGAAAATACACTTGATAAAAAAACCGTTGCTGGTAAACTACACCTTTCCCTTAACCGATCTTCATCAAAAACAATAGGTCTTGAGAACTCTGCAATTGAAGGCTGTATGCAAATAATATTTTGGTTCTGTTTGAATTTGCGGCTGTTATCGTTTGGCATAAAAAATACCCTTGTTAAAACTTAAAATGTTACCGGTAAACTACCCCTTTCCCTTAACCGATCTTCACCAAAAACAATAAGTCTTGAGAACTCCATAATTCAGGGCTGTATGCGAAACATTATTTGATTCTGTTTGAATTTGCGGCTGTTATCGTTTGCCATAGAAAAAAATCTACACACAGACACACAGACAGACACACACACAGACACTTTTCGAAAAAAGACTTTTTTTCATGTTTTGAGTGTAGTACAATCAGAATTTGCAATAATCTCGAACACGATTTTTTTTGCCATCACCATACTTCCATTTCCTTAAGGAATATGGAAGTAAAAATCGGTATGGAGAACCATACATGACTTCCATATTCTAAGATTTATTTTACTTCCATATTTCCTTAAGGAATGGAAGTATGGTGATGGCAAAAAAAATCGTGTTCGAGATTATTGCAGATTCTGATTCTACTACACTCAAAACATGAAAAAAAGTCGTTTTCCGAAAAGTGTGTGTGTGTGTGTGTGTGTCTGTGTGTCTATAGATTTTTTTTCTATGGCAAACGATAAATGCCGCAAATTCAAACAGAATCAAATAATTTTTTGCATACAGCCCTGATTTGTTGAGGACTCGCGACCTATTGTTTTTGGTGAAGATCAGTTGATGGAAAGGGGTACTTTACCTGCAACGGTTTTTTTTTATCAAGGGAAATTTTTTTTTTTTTGCAAACGATAACAGCCGCAAATTCAAACAGAATGAAATAATGTTTCGTATACAGCCCTGAATTGTAGAGTTCTCAAGACCTTTTGTTTTTGGTGAAGATCGGTTAAGGGAAAGGGGTAGTTTACTTGTAACGTTTTATGTTTTAACAAGGGTATTTCCTATGGCAAACGATAACAGCCGTAAATTCAAACAGAATCAAAATTTTATTTGTATACAGCCCTGAATTGTAGAGTTCTCAAGACCTATTGTTTTTGGTGAAAATCGGTTAAGGGAAAGGGGTAGTTTACTTGCAACGTTTTTTTAACAAGGGTATTTTCTATGGCAAACGATAACAGCCGCAAATTCAAACAGAATCAAATAATGTTTTGCATACAGCCCTGATTTGTAGAGTACTCAAGGGCTATTGTTTTTGGTGAAGATCGGTTAAGGAAAAGGGGTAGTTTACTTGCAACGTTTTTTTAACAAGGGTATTTTCTATGGCAAACGATAACAGCCGCAAATTCAAACAGAATCAAATAATGTTTTGCATACAGCCCTGATTTGTAGAGTACTCAAGACCTATTGTTTTTTGTGAAGATCGGTTAAGGAGAAGGGGTAGTTTACCTGCACCGTTATTTTATCAAGCGTATTTTCTATGGCAAACGATAACAGCCGCAAATTCAAACAGAATCAAATAATGTTTTGCATACGTCCCTGAATTGTAGAGGTCTCAAGGACTTTCGATTTTGTTGAAGATCGGTTAGGGGGAAGGGGTAGTTTACCTGCAACCTTTTACGTTTTAACAAGAGTAAAGTACTTGCAAATTTATTTAAACTTTTTGAAACAATGGTAATTGTTAAAAATAAAATAATTTTGTTGCCAGGCAATAAAATTAAAATTTTTTAATTTTAATGTAATATAATATTTTTCATTTAATACGGCAATAAAAAGGCAGGTAAGACACAAACACACAATTCACGTTATTTCTGTCCTCACTCATGTTTATTTTCTTACGTTTGCACGCTTTTTAAATGGAAAGTGCCGAAACCCACACCAACATAACGCGTGCAAGCCGAAAAAATGGACATCAATTTGCTTACTGGCGAAGCTAGTAGTTAATGAATGGGTAGGCAAAAATCTTATCTTAAATTTTTTTTAAGGAATCACTAAAAGGACGGTGGGTCAAATCGGACGCTGAGGTAGAGTTGCTGTAACCGAATGGTTCCACAAACAGCCGTAAGAATTTTACTAGCAGGGAATCTACAGGTTAGCGCAACAGTGGAACTCATGTCTTAATGTTATTGGAGACTTCTTTTAAAATCGTTGAATAAAAAATGCTTTACAGCTCTATACGTGTGTCTATTGAACAATCCTTGTATTAGTCATACACAATAATACAACTGATTGAACTTCAAATTTTTAAACTTGGTTAGTTTCTATATATATGTTTAATGTTACAAATAATTCAAATAACAATCTTGATCATCTGTTAGTTCAGCGGAATAACAGTGACACTTTTAATAACCGCATAAAATAAACACTTAGAAACAACACAGGCGCTTTAACTTAACTGTTTGGACCACAGAAGTGAGGCATGCCTCAACGCTCTATGTGTACAGCGCGGGACAATCCCCCCTCCCTACACTTCCCTATCACACCACTACATTGCTTACATACGATGTATACAAAAAACGCTGAGGCAAGTTCAGGTTGCCTCATTCGCTTTAAACGAACTATGCCGAATCTCACCTGTCACCATCTAGCGGTCGCTCAATAAAGCACGTTTCGGTTTAATAAATTTGACAGTCACAGTAACAATGTATAATCTTTACGTTATGTAGTTCATACGTATTTATAATTTTTATTCTACAGAATTTGTTAGGGTAGGCATTGCCTCAATTGCCTCCATGTAACTTCGCCACTGATATATATGTGTACAACGTTATCGGCAACAAAGAAGTAGTTTTTGTTAAAATTCCTTCCCGGAATATTTGGCCGTAGTCCAATGTTTTCTACAAAACCAGACATTTCGGCAATGCCATCGACTTCCATCATCAGTGAAAACCGAGTGCGATAACGTGAGGTGGTATACGTTAGTGACCACAGTACTGTGGTTAAGGCTGAAGCAGTAAGTAGAAAGAAGTAGTTTCTATGGTAATATTTCATTTCGAAAATGATTTTAAATATAAATCTTAGAATATGGAAGTCATGTATGGTTCTCCATACCGATATTTTAAAATCATTTTCGAAATGAAATATTACCATAGAAAATACTTCTTTCTACTTACTGCTTCAGCCTTTGTGACGATTTTATTAATAAAAATAAATTAGTTAATTAAGTTGATAATGTATAGGTTTATAAATTTTAAGTGTTTAATAAAATCTCACATTTTTTTACCTAAAGCTTATTGTAATCATTAAATAATAATAATATTTAAATGAAAGTCTAATAATATATTAAAAGGAATACGAGAGTACAGAAAGGGTAAAGCTTGTTAATTAATCCTGCAGAAACAGGCGCTAACCAGAATCAACTTGTTTTCCAACCCCTTAACTAACTAAAAATAATTGTAAATTGATTATTATTTAAATAATTAAACTAGATCACTATAATGTACTTTGATAGCATTTGTAACTAAGAATCTCTCTACTTAATTATTTAATCTAATTTTAGTCCTTTAAATAAAAAAGAAACTTGGAACTATTTTTATGTTGAGTTGAACCGTCGCGAGATTACTACTCTGACCCCTAACTATTTTCGCCCACTTGCTAGGGAGCGGTCAAACAGTAAGCTGTTTACTGCCGATATGTGCAACGTTAAAAATAGTTTATTACAAAATGTAATTAATCCGTCAGTTAAGACACTGACGCATTCTTTTTACTATTAAACAATGTGTTGCGTTAATGTAGTTGAACCGCGACTCATATAAATATGGTGTAAACGAGTGAAAATGAATAACTAAAATTTAGCGCCGGTGACATCTCTTCAAAAATCTTAAAATATAATACTTATGTAATTAAAACTGTGGTAATCCCATGAAGTGAAGTGCTACAATCAAACTATCATGTGAAGTGTATACAGGTGAATGAAACTTTGTGTTAATCATTCAGATCAACGAGCTATTACTATCAGTTAGCCAAGAGCTGAGAACCAGGAGACACCATGATCTAAAAGACTTCAGGACTACACCATTCCCCGATACGAAGATAATGAGAGATACCTGACCTACTTCAAACATGCTGCAACCGAGGACCTACGACTGGAATAACGCAGAGCTGGAAGACATCAAAAAAAAAAGGTGACACGGAGGCAAGCCTTCCGTGCTTATGAAATACTAAATATTATATTCAACAAAAGACAATTAATTTAACCACATTAAGACATTTTAAGTAATTGTATAACAGTAATTGTATACTCATAACTTGTATACTTATCCCTAGTAAAAGAGTTATAGCTCTAAACTGTAAAGCCTTATTGTTTAAAAGATTAATAAAGACCATTCTTCAAATGGCAAAATTTTGAAAGTTTTATATGGCAAGGTAACCATTCTTAACGTATTAGAGGAAATCCCGGATCCGGAGAATTAATTAAATTTATCTACATCTTATTTTGAGGGGCCTTGTAAAGAATAAAATATAATCATCATGTAAACTGTAAGCTATTGAAGTATTGAAGCATATTTGTCGAGAATTTTAAGTAGAGAAAATAATACAATATGTAATAAAGAGATGTCATCAGGAGTACATACTATACTGAGTGCATAAATCAACAGTCTCCCCTTCCCTGCATCCTTGTATATTTAGTCTTTGTTGTTCTGATTAATTTTCAGCTCGTCACAAGTAAGGCAGCCTGAATAATTGGCAGAACCAATTATTGCGGGTTCCCTAAGTTATAACACAGGAGAAGATGTTATAAATTGCGCCACTCTGCTAATTTGCTTAAATTTTGCGACTCCTTTGTAAAAAATTTTGTGACTTGTGTTATTTAAGAAGTAATTGTGTCCCGATAAACCCACACACCTAAGCTGTTGATTTATTCACTCATGTACTTTAAAATGTGTCTAAAATATTAAATAAAAATTAAACGATAATAGTTATTATAATAGTATAATAAATAAGTAATTTAAATATTATTTAGAAATAGGAATGAACATAATGTTAACTAAAAACGCCCCAAGAATACGATATAACAGCAGGTACGTGCTTGTCAAAAAGTTCATTCATCAACCTGTCGGTTTGTAAACAATATCAGACCAGTTGAATTCTTGTCTGCGCCTGTGTGTGTGTGTAAACTGTCATAGTGAACCTCCCCCCATAGTTGAGTTAAACTACAACGACACCCTCTTTGTTAGTTCTATTGTTATAAGAAGCGTGTCCCTTCCTGTGTGTAGTTGCCGAAGGGGGAATCTTTTGCCGTACGCATATTTAAACCTGTGTGAGATTTCTCTCTCTCTACCAATGTAAAATGACAAAGCTTGTCATCTCATTTTGATTGTTTATTAATGAAAGAGTAAGAATACGATTGATTTATATTTTTATATTTGTGTGTAAAAAAAAAGATAGCGTTGTATCGTAACTAATGCAAATGTTTAATAATAACTGCTAATAAATGTTTACCATGTACTAAAGTGTGTAGGCGATAATTGTGTATAGGATAGTAGAGCAAATAATATTATGACTTAAAGTTCAAATGAATAAATGACTTAGTTAACCCTCCCTTGTTAGATAAAGTATTAAACCCCAGGTCCAAAAACAGTAAACTTGTAAACTGAGCCAAATAAATTAATAATAATAAATAAAGTGTGCTAAATAATTATGGTAAGTCGATAGGAAATAATTCTAGGTAAGTTTTTTTAAACCCCCCAAAGTAATAGTAAGTGAATAATAAAGGCTGAATAAATCTTAAGTTAAACTAAATTTGTGTAACGTGTAGCAGTAAATAAGAGAAAGGTAAATAATAATAAAAGTATAGTTGAATAGTCAACAACCAGTTGTGGCCAGTAAGAGAACAATAAAGCGTGTTAAGAAATTGTAGTAAGCAGCCACACACTCTCCCTATTGTGATAAACCGTTGCCTCCCTAAACAATGAATACCACCGCGCGTGAAATACAATGAATTGTGTAAAGTCTCTCCCCTTCCGCAAAGTTGTCTAGTTATGGTTAAAGAGATAATAAGAATTACCATCGTGAGATTCCGCTTCTCTCAAGTAACTATAATCTAGAGTGGAGTATGGGATCTTCTTTAGATTATTTTAGAAGTAAGTCTATGGTATATAATCAAGATAGAATTATATACATGTAAAGTAACTAGTCACAACGGCGCCGGCTGAAAAGGATAATGATGAGGCAAAAAGGTGCCAAGAGTTCATTTATGAATGCTGAAAGCTAACGTGTAGAGTTAGAGTAAGCTGATGTCAGTCGGGCCACGATATTGTGAGTTACTGTAATTAGGGAAATTAGTATTATAAGTTAGTACTGTAAGAAGTGAGATAAAGGGAATTTCACGAAGGCGAACATTTAAATGAGAACTAGATCATTTAAAAAAGAATTAGAAAAAAACAAACCGTGTACTACTAATAATAAATAATAATAATAGAGAAATTACACACGGTACTCCCCAAGCATACTCCCGGTACATTGCTAACCAACTTGTCAGGAGTCTGTATTTGTTAAGAGGCGGAGTATGTGACGATTTTATTAATAAAAATAAATTAGTTAATTAAGTTGATAATGTATAGGTTTATAAATTTTAAGTGTTTAATAAAATCTCACATTTTTTTACCTAAAGCTTATTGTAATCATTAAATAATAATAATATTTAAATGAAAGTCTAATAATATATTAAAAGGAATACGAGAGTACAGAAAGGGTAAAGCTTGTTAATTAATCCTGCAGAAACAGGCGCTAACCAGAATCAACTTGTTTTCCAACCCCTTAACTAACTAAAAATAATTGTAAATTGATTATTATTTAAATAATTAAACTAGATCACTATAATGTACTTTGATAGCATTTGTAACTAAGAATCTCTCTACTTAATTATTTAATCTAATTTTAGTCCTTTAAATAAAAAAGAAACTTGGAACTATTTTTATGTTGAGTTGAACCGTCGCGAGATTACTACTCTGACCCCTAACTATTTTCGCCCACTTGCTAGGGAGCGGTCAAACAGTAAGCTGTTTACTGCCGATATGTGCAACGTTAAAAATAGTTTATTACAAAATGTAATTAATCCGTCAGTTAAGACACTGACGCATTCTTTTTACTATTAAACAATGTGTTGCGTTAATGTAGTTGAACCGCGACTCATATAAATATGGTGTAAACGAGTGAAAATGAATAACTAAAATTTAGCGCCGGTGACATCTCTTCAAAAATCTTAAAATATAATACTTATGTAATTAAAACTGTGGTAATCCCATGAAGTGAAGTGCTACAATCAAACTATCATGTGAAGTGTATACAGGTGAATGAAACTTTGTGTTAATCATTCAGATCAACGAGCTATTACTATCAGTTAGCCAAGAGCTGAGAACCAGGAGACACCATGATCTAAAAGACTTCAGGACTACACCATTCCCCGATACGAAGATAATGAGAGATACCTGACCTACTTCAAACATGCTGCAACCGAGGACCTACGACTGGAATAACGCAGAGCTGGAAGACATCAAAAAAAAAAGGTGACACGGAGGCAAGCCTTCCGTGCTTATGAAATACTAAATATTATATTCAACAAAAGACAATTAATTTAACCACATTAAGACATTTTAAGTAATTGTATAACAGTAATTGTATACTCATAACTTGTATACTTATCCCTAGTAAAAGAGTTATAGCTCTAAACTGTAAAGCCTTATTGTTTAAAAGATTAATAAAGACCATTCTTCAAATGGCAAAATTTTGAAAGCTTTATATGGCAAGGTAACCATTCTTAACGTATTAGAGGAAATCCCGGATCCGGAGAATTAATTAAATTTATCTACATCTTATTTTGAGGGGCCTTGTAAAGAATAAAATATAATCATCATGTAAACTGTAAGCTATTGAAGTATTGAAGCATATGTGTCGAGAATTTTAAGTAGAGAAAATAATACAATATGTAATAAAGAGATGTCATCAGGAGTACATACTATACTGAGTGCATAAATCAACAGTCTCCCCTTCCCTGCATCCTTGTATATTTAGTCTTTGTTGTTCTGATTAATTTTCAGCTCGTCACAAGTAAGGCAGCCTGAATAATTGGCAGAACCAATTATTGCGGGTTCCCTAAGTTATAACACAGGAGAAGATGTTATACCTTAACCACAGTACTGTGGTCACTAACATATACCACCTCACGTTATCGCACTCGATTTTCACTGATGATGGAAGTCGATGGCATTGCCGAAACGTCTGGTTTTGTAGAAAACATTGGACTACGGCCAAATATCCCGGGAAGGAATTTTAACAAAAACTACTTCTTTGTTGCCGAAACGTTGTACACCTATATATATATATATATATATATATATATATATATATATATAAAACATATGCATAACATTAATGGCTTGTATAAGTTAATGATTGATCTCCATTAAGTAGTGCTCAAGTTTCCAAAGTTTTAATATTATGATGTCCGTAATTAAAACATCAGAGCAGGTTTAGTGTGGATGAGGGTACACCGTGGACAAAAATTTTCAACATTTTCTATTGAGCGTTGCTTAGAATAAATCTGCGAACCTACAGTGTACGTTTCACAGAACAAACACGCGGAAAAGAAGGAGCGCTCCGAAGTCACTCATGGACCCTCAGCTTCTTGCAGAGGGTTTATTCCCTAAAGACGAAAAGTCTGTCTATGAATCGTTCCTCTGTAAACACGTGCAGTTACACTGCCCAGCGATCCACAGGAAGCAAATCGCTATCCACGCTGGACACTTTTTCGGCTTGCATTTGTTATGTTGGTATGGGTTCGGCACTTTCCATTTTAAAACCGTGCAAATGTAAGGAAAAACATGAATGAGGCCAGAAATAACGCGAATTGTGTTTGTGTGTGCGTGCGCGCGCGCGCGCGCGCGCGCGCGTGCGTGCGTGTGTGTGTGTGTGTGTGTGTGTGTGTGTGTGTGTGTGTGTGTGTGTGTGTGTGTGTGTGTGTGTGTGTGTGTGTGTGTGTGTGTGTGTGTGTGTGTGTGTGTGTGTGTGTGTGTGTGTGTGTGTGTGTGTGTGTGTGTCTTCCCTGCCTTTTCATTGCGGTAGTCATAATAATCAAATGGAAACGTAAACAGTACATAACTGAGAAAAAATACATAAATGAAAAAATTATAATTTTATTGCCTGCCAACAAAATTATTTTATTTTTAACAATTACCATTGTTTGAAAAAGTTTAAATAAATTTTCAAGTACTTTACTCTTGTTAAAACGTAAAAGGATGCTGGTAAACTACCCCTTCCCCTTAACCGATCTTCACCAAAATCAGAAGTCCTAGAGTCCTCTACAATTCAGTGACGTATGCAAAAAATTGTTTGATTCTGTTTGAATATGCGGCATTTATCGTTCATCATAGAAAATTACCCTTGATAAAAAACGTTGCCGGTAAACTACCACTTCCCTTTAACCGATCTTCACCAAAAACAATAAGTCTTGAGAACTCTGCAATTTAGGGTTGCATGTAAAAAATTATTTGATTCTGTTTGCATTTGCGGCTGTTATCGTTTGCCATTGAAAATACACTTGATAAAAAAACCGTTGCTGGTAAACTACCCCTTTCCCTTAACCGATCTTCATCAAAAACAATAGGTCTTGAGAACTCTGCAATTGAGGGCTGTATGCAAATAATATTTTGGTTCTGTTTGAATTTGCGGCTGTTAGCGTTTGGCATAAAAAATACCCTTGTTAAAACTTAAAATGTTACCGGTAAACTACCCCTTTCCCTTAACCGATCTTCACCAAAAACAATAAGTCTTGAGAACTCCATAATTCAGGGCTGTATGCGAAACATTATTTGATTCTGTTTGAATTTGCGGCTGTTATCGTTTGCCATAGAAAAAAATCTACACACAGACACACAGACACACAGACAGACACACACACAGACACTTTTCGAAAAACGATTTTTTTCATGTTTTGAGTGTAGTACAATCAGAATCTGCAATAATCTCGAACACGATTTTTTTGCCATCACCATACTTCCAATTCCTTAAGGAATATGGAAGTAAAAATCGGTATGGAGAACCATACATGACTTCCATATTCTAAGATTTATTTTTAAAATCATTTTCGAAATGAAATATTACCATAGAAACTACTTCTTTCTACTTACTGCTTCAGCCTTAACCACAGTACTGTGGTCACTAACATATACCACCTCACGTTATCGCACTCGATTTTCACTGATGATGGAAGTCGATGGCATTGCCGAAACGTCTGGTTTTGTAGAAAACATTGGACTACGGCCAAATATCCCGGGAAGGAATTTTAACAAAAACTACTTCTTTGTTGCCGAAACGTTGTACACATATATATATATATATATAATATGCATAACATTAATGGCTTGTATAAGTTAATGATTGATCTCTATTAAGTAGTGCTCAAGTTTCCAAAGTTTTAATATTATGATGTCCGTAATTAAAACATCAGAGCAGGTTTAGTGTGGATGAGGGTACACCGTGGACAAAAATTTTCAACATTTCCTATTGAGCGTTGCTTAGAATAAATCTGCGAATCTACAGTGTACGTTTCACAGAACAAACACGCGGAAAAGAAGGAGCGCTCCGAAGTCACTCATGGACCCTCAGCATCTTGCAGAGGGTTTATTCCCTAAAGACGAAAAGTCTGTCTATGAATCGTTCCTCTGTAAACACGTGCAGTTACACTGCCCAGCGATCCACAGGAAGCAAATCGCTATCCACGCTGGACACTTTTTCGGCTTGCATTTGTTATGTTGGTATGGGTTCGGCACTTTCCATTTAAAAACCGTGGAAATGTAAGAAAAAAACATGAATGAGGCCAGAAATAACTCGAATTGTGTGTGTGTGTGTGTGTGTGTGTGTGTGTGTGTGTGTGTGTGTGTGTGTGTGTGTGTGTGTGTGTGTGTGTGTGTGTGTGTGTGTGTGTGTGTGTGTGTGTGTGTGTGTGTGTGTGTGTGTGTGTGTGTGTGTGTGTGTGTGTGTGTGTGTGTGTGTGTGTGTGTGTGTGTCTTCCCTGCCTTTTCATTGCGGTAGTCATAATAATAAAATGGAAACGTAAACAGTACATAACTGAGAAAAAATACATAAATGAAAAAATTATAATTTTATTGCCTGGCAACAAAATTATTTTATTTTTAACAATTACCATTGTTTGAAAAGGTTTAAATGAATTTTCAAGTACTTTACTCTTGTTAAAACGTAAAATGTTGCTGGTAAACTACCCCTTCCCCTTGACCGATCTTCACCAAAATCAAAAGTCCTAGAGTCCTCTACAATTCAGTGACGTATGCAAAAAATTGTTTGATTCTGTTTAAATATGCGGCATTTATCGTTCGTCATAGAAAATTACCCTTGATAAAAAACGTTGCTGGTAAACTACCCCTTCCCTTTAACCGATCTTCACCAAAAACAATAAGTCTTGAGAACTCTGCAATTTAGGGCTGCATGCAAAATATTATTTGATTCTGTTTGCATTTGCGGCTGTTATCGTTTGCCATTGAAAATACCCTTGATAAAAAAACCGTTGCTGGTAAACTACCCCTTTCCCTTAACCGATCTTCATCAAAAACAATAGGTCTTGAGAACTCTGCAATTGAGGGCTGTATGCAAATAATCTTTTGGTTCTGTTTGAATTTGCGGCTGTTATCGTTTGGCATAAGAAATACACTTGTTAAAACTTAAAATGATACCGGTAAACTACCCCTTTCCCTTAACCGATCTTCACCAAAAACCATAAGTCTTGAGAACTCCATAATTCAGGGCTGTATGCGAAACATTATTTGATTCTGTTTGAATTTGCGGCTGTTATCTTTTGCCAAAAAAAAAAGAAAATACCATTGAAAAAAAAAAATCGTTGCCGGTAAACTACCCCTTTTCCTCAAACGATCTTCACCAAAAACAACAGGTCGTGAGTACTCTACAGATCAGGACTGTATGCAAAAAATTATTTGATTCTGTTTGAATTTGCGGCTGTTATCGTTTGCCATAGAAAAAAATCTACACACAGACACACAGACAGACACACACACAGACACTTTTCGAAAAAAGACTTTTTTCATGTTTTGAGTGTAGTACAATCAGAATTTGCAATAATCTCGAACACGATTTTTTTTGCCATCACCATACTTCCATTTCCTTAAGGAATATGGAAGTAAAAATCGGTATGGAGAACCATACATGACTTCCATATTCTAAGATTTATTTTTAAAATCATTTTCGAAATGAAATATTACCATAGAAAATACTTCTTTCTACTTACTGCTTCAGCCTTAACCACAGTACTGTGGTCACTAACATATACCACCTCACGTTATCGCACTCGATTTTCACTGATGATGGAAGTCGATGGCATTGCCGAAACGTCTGGTTTTGTAGAAAACATTGGACTACGGCCAAATATCGCGGGAAGTAATTTTAACAAAAACTACTTCTTTGTTGCCGAAACGTTGTACACACATATATATATATATATATATATATAAAATATGCATAAAATTAATGGCTTGTATAAGTTAATGATTGATCTCCATTAAGTAGTGCTCAAGTTTCCAAAGTTTTAATATTATGATGTCCGTAATTAAAACATCAGAGCAGGTTTAGTGTGGATGAGGGTACACCGTGGACAAAAATTTTCAACATTTCCTATTGAGCGTTGCTTAGAATAAATCTGCGAACCTACAGTGTACGTTTCACAGAACAAACACGCGGAAAAGAAGGAGCGCTCCGAAGTCACTCATGGACCCTCAGCATCTTGCAGAGGGTTTATTCCCTAAAGACGAAAAGTCTGTCTATGAATCGTTCCTCTGTAAACACGTGCAGTTACACTGCCCAGCGATCCACAGGAAGCAAATCGCTATCCACGCTGGACACTTTTTCGGCTTGCATTTGTTATGTTGGTATGGGTTCGGCACTTTCCATTTAAAAACCGTGCAAATGTAAGAAAAAAACATGAATGAGGCCAGAAATAACTCGAATTGTGTGTGTGTGTGTGTGTGTGTGTGTGTGTGCGCGTGTGCGTGTGTGTGTGTGTGTGTGTGCGTGTGTGTGTGTGTGTGTGCGTGCGTGCGTGTGTGTGTGTGTGTGTGTGTGTGTGTGTGTGTGTGTGTGTGTGTGTGTGTGTGTGTGTGTGTGTGTGTGTGTGTGTGTGTGTGTGTGTGTGTGTGTGTGTGTGTGTGTGTGTGTGTGTGTGTGTGTGTGTGTGTGTGTGTGTGTGTGTGTGTGTGTGTGTGTGTGTGTGTGTGTGTGTGTGTGTGTGTGTGTGTGTTAGTCTTCCCTGCCTTTTCATTGCGGTAGTCATAATAATAAAATGGAAACGTAAACAGTACATAACTGAGAAAAAATACATAAATGAAAAAATTATAATTTTATTGCCTGCCAACAAAATTATTTTATTTTTAACAATTACCATTGTTTGAAAAGGTTTAAATGAATTTTCAAGAACTTTACTCTTGTTAAAACGTAAAATGTTGCTGGTAAACTACCCCTTCCCCTTAACCGATCTTCACCAAAATCAAAAGTCCTAGAGTCCTCTACAATTCAGTGACGTATGCAAAAAATTGTTTGATTCTGTTTAAATATGCGGCATTTATCGTTCGTCATAGAAAATTACCCTTGATAAAAAACGTTGCTGGTAAACTACCCCTTCCCTTTAACCGATCTTCACCAAAAACAATAAGTCTTGAGAACTCTGCAATTTAGGGCTGCATGCAAAATATTATTTGATTCTGTTTGCATTTGCGGCTGTTATCGTTTGCCATTGAAAATACCCTTGATAAAAAAACCGTTGCTGGTAAACTACCCCTTTCCCTTAACCGATCTTCATCAAAAACAATAGGTCTTGAGAACTCTGCAATTGAGGGCTGTATGCAAATAATCTTTTGGTTCTGTTTGAATTTGCGGCTGTTATCGTTTGGCATAAGAAATACACTTGTTAAAACTTAAAATGATACCGGTAAACTACCCCTTTCCCTTAACCGATCTTCACCAAAAACCATAAGTCTTGAGAACTCCATAATTCAGGGCTGTATGCGAAACATTATTTGATTCTGTTTGAATTTGCGGCTGTTATCTTTTGCCAAAAAAAAAAGAAAATACCATTGAAAAAAAAAAATCGTTGCCGGTAAACTACCCCTTTTCCTCAAACGATCTTCACCAAAAACAACAGGTCGTGAGTACTCTACAGATCAGGACTGTATGCAAAAAATTATTTGATTCTGTTTGAATTTGCGGCTGTTATCGTTTGCCATAGAAAAAAATCTACACACAGACACACAGACATACACACACACAGACACTTTTCGAAAAAAGACTTTTTTCATGTTTTGAGTGTAGTACAATCAGAATTTGCAATAATCTCGAACACGATTTTTTTTGCCATCACCATACTTCCATTTCCTTAAGGAATATGGAAGTAAAATATCGGTATGGAGAACCATACATGACTTCCATATTCTAAGATTTATATTTAAAATCATTTTCAGCCAAACAGCCAGGCTGTGTCTTACCTGCCTTTTTATTGCTGTATTAAATGAAAAATATTATATTACATTAAAATGAAAAAATTATAATTTTATTGCCTGGCAACAAAATTATTTTATTTTTAACAATTACCATTGTTTCAAAAAGTTTAAATAAATTTTCAAGTACTTTACTCTTGTTAAAACGTAAAAGGTTGCAGGTAAACTACCCCTTCCCCTTAACCGATCTTCACCAAAATCGAAAGTCATTGAGACCTCTACAATTCATGTACGTATGCAAAACATTATTTGCTTCTGTTTGAATTTGCGGCTGTTATCGTTTGCCATAGAAAATACGCTTGATAAAAAAACGTTGCTGGTAAACTACCCCTTCCCCTTAACCGATCTTCACCAAAAATAACAGGTCTTGAGTACTCTACAATTCAGGGCTGTATGCGAAACATTAATTGATTCTGTTTGAATTTGGGGCTGTTATCGTTTGCCAAACAAACAAAATTACTCTTGCTAAAAAAAAAACCGTTGCAGGTAAACTACCCCTTTCCCTCAACCGATCTTCACCAAAAACAATAGGTCGCGAGTACTCTACAAATCAGGGCGGTATGCAAAAAATTATTTGATTCTGTTTGAATTTGCGGCAGTTATCGTTTGCCATAGAAAAAAAATCTACAGACAGACAGACACACAGACAGACAGACAGACAGACAAACAGACAGACACACAGACACTTTTCGGAAAACGACTTTTTTTCATGTTTTGAGTGTAGTAGAATCAGAATCTGCAATAATCTCGAACACGATTTTTTTTGCCATCACCATACTTCCATTCCTTAAGGAATATGGAAGTAAAATCGGTATGGATAACCATACATGACTTCCATATTCTAAGATTTATTTTTAAAATCATTTTCGAAATGAAATATTACCATAGAAAATACTTCTTTCTACTTACTGCTTCAGCCTTAACCACAGTACTGTGGTCACTAACATATACCACCTCACGTTATCGCACTCGATTTTCACTGATGATGGAAGTCGATGGCATTGCCGAAACGTCTGGTTTTGTAGAAAACATTGGACTACGGCCAAATATCGCGGGAAGTAATTTAAAAAAAACTACTTCTTTGTTGCCGAAACGTTGTACACACATATATATATATATATATAAAATATGCATAAAATTAATGGCTTGTATAAGTTAATGATTGATTTCCATTAAGTAGTGCTCAAGTTTCCAAAGTTTTAATATTATGTTGTCCGTAATTAAAACATCAGAGCAGGTTTAGTGTGGATGAGGGTACACCGTGGACAAAAATTTTCAACATTTCCTATTGAGCGTTGCTTAGAATAAATCTGCGAACCTACAGTGTACGTTTCACAGAACAAACACGCGGAAAAGAAGGAGCGCTCCGAAGTCACTCATGGACCCTCAGCATCTTGCAGAGGGTTTATTCCCTAAAGACGAAAAGTCTGTCTATGAATCGTTCCTCTGTAAACACGTGCAGTTACACTGCCCAGCGATCCACAGGAAGCAAATCGCTATCCACGCTGGACACTTTTTCGGCTTGCATTTGTTATGTTAGTATGGGTTCGGCACTTTCCATTTAAAAACCGTGCAAATGTAAGAAAAAAACATGAATGAGGCCAGAAATAACTCGAATTGTGTGTGTGTGTGTGTGTGTGTGTGTGTGTGTGTGTGTGTGTGTGTGTGTGTGTGTGTGTGTGTGTGTGTGTGTGTGTGTGTGTGTGTGTGTGTGTGTGTGTGTGTGTGTGTGTGTGTGTGTGTGTGTGTGTGTGTGTGTGTGTGTGTCTTCCCTGCCTTTTCATTGCGGTAGTCATAATAATAAAATGGAAACGTAAACAGTACATAACTGAGAAAAAATACATAATGAAAAAATTATAATTTTATTGCCTGCCAACAAAATTATTTTATTTTTAACAATTACCATTGTTTGAAAAGGTTTAAATGAATTTTCAAGTACTTTACTCTTGTTAAAACGTAAAATGTTGCTGGTAAACTACCCCTTCCCCTTAACCGATCTTCACCAAAATCAAAAGTCCTAGAGTCCTTTACAATTCAGTGACGTATGCAAAAAATTGTTTGATTCTGTTTAAATATGCGGCATTTATCGTTCGTCATAGAAAATTACCCTTGATAAAAAACGTTGCTGGTAAACTACCCCTTCCCTTTAACCGATCTTCACCAAAAACAATAAGTCTTGAGAACTCTGCAATTTAGGGCTCCATGCAAAATATTATTTGATTCTGTTTGCATTTGCGGCTGTTATCGTTTGCCATTGAAAATACCCTTGATAAAAAAACCGTTGCTGATAAACTACCCCTTTCCCTTAACCGATCTTCATCAAAAACAATAGGTCTTGAGAACTCTGCAATTGAGGGCTGTATGCAAATAATCTTTTGGTTCTGTTTGAATTTGCGGCTGTTATCGTTTGGCATAAGAAATACACTTGTTAAAACTTAAAATGATACCGGTAAACTACCCCTTTCCCTTAACCGATCTTCACCAAAAACAATAAGTCTTGAGAACTCCATAATTCAGGGCTGTATGCGAAACATTATTTGATTCTGTTTGAATTTGCGGCTGTTATCTTTTGCCAAAAAAAAAAGAAAATACCATTGACAAAAAAAAATCGTTGCAGGTAAACTACCCCTTTTCCTCAACCGATCTTCACCAAAAACAACATGTCGTGAGTACTCTACAAATCAGGACTGTATGCAAAAAATTATTTGATTCTGTTTGAATTTGCGGCTGTTATCGTTTGCCATAGAAAAAATGTACACACAGACACACAGACACTTTTCGAAAAAAGACTTTTTTCATGTTTTGAGTGTAGTACAATCAGAATTTGCAATAATCTCGAACACGATTTTTTTTGCCATCACCATACTTCCATTTCCTTAAGGAATATGGAAGTAAAAATCGGTATGGAGAACCATACATGACTTCCATATTCTAAGATTTATTTTTAAAATCATTTTCGAAATGAAATATTACCATAGAAAATACTTCTTTCTACTTACTGCTTCAGCCTTAACCACAGTACTGTGGTCACTAACATATACCACCTCACGTTATCGCACTCGATTTTCACTGATGATGGAAGTCGATGGCATTGCCGAAACGTCTGGTTTTGTAGAAAACATTGGACTACGGCCAAATATCGCGGGAAGTAATTTTAACAAAAACTACTTCTTTGTTGCCGAAACGTTGTACACATACATATATATATATATATAATATGCATAAAATTAATGGCTTGTATAAGTTAATGATTGATCTCCATTAAGTAGTGCTCAATTTTCCAAAGTTTTAATATTATGATGTCCGTAATTAAAACATCAGAGCAGGTTTAGTGTGGATGAGGGTACACCGTGGACAAAAATTTTCAACATTTCCTATTGAGCGTTGCTTAGAATAAATCTGCGAACCTACAGTGTACGTTTCACAGAACAAACACGCGGAAAAGAAGGAGCGCTCCGAAGTCACTCATGGACCCTCAGCATCTTGCAGAGGGTTTATTCCCTAAAGACGAAAAGTCTGTCTATGAATCGTTCCTCTGTAAACACGTGCAGTTACACTGCCCAGCGATCCACAGGAAGCAAATCGCTATCCACGCTGGACACTTTTTCGGCTTGCATTTGTTATGTTGGTATGGGTTCGGCACTTTCCATTTAAAAACCGTGCAAATGTAAGAAAAAAACATGAATGAGGCCAGAAATAACTCGAATTGTGTGTGTGTGTGTGTGTGTGTGTGTGTGTGTTAGTCTTCCCTGCCTTTTCATTGCGGTAGTCATAATAATAAAATGGAAACGTAAACAGTACATAACTGAGAAAAAATACATAAATGAAAAAATTATAATTTTATTGCCTCCCAACAAAATTATTTTATTTTTAACAATTACCATTTTTTGAAAAAGTTTAAATGAATTTTCAAGTACTTTACTCTTGTTAAAACGTAAAAGGTTGCTGGTAAACTACCCCTTCCCCTTAACCGATCTTCACCAAAATCAAAAGTCCAAGAGTCCTCTACAATTCAGTGACGTATGCAAAAAATTGTTTGATTCTGTTTGAATATGCGGCATTTATCGTTCGTCATAGAAAATTACCCTTGATAAAAAACATGGCTGGTAAACTACCCCTTTCCCTTAACCGATTTTCACCAAAAACAACAGGTCTTGAGAACTCTGCAATTGAGGGCTGCATGCAAAAAATTATTTGATTCTGTTTGCATTTGCGGCTGTTATCGTTTGCCATTGAAAATACCCTTGATAAAAAAACCGTTGCTGGTAAACTACCCCTTTCCCTTAACCGATTTTCACCAAAAACAATAAGTCTTGAGAACTCTGCAATTTAGGGTTGCATGTAAAAAATTATTTGATTCTGTTTGCATTTGCGGCTGTTATCGTTTGCCATTGAAAATACACTTGATAAAAAAACCGTTGCTGGTAAACTACCCCTTTCCCTTAACCGATCTTCATCAAAAACAATAGGTCTTGAGAACTCTGCAATTGAGGGCTGTATGCAAATAATATTTTGGTTCTGTTTGAATTTGCGGCTGTTAGCGTTTGGCATAAAAAATACCCTTGTTAAAACTTAAAATGTTACCGGTAAACTACCCCTTTCCCTTAACCGATCTTCACCAAAAACAATAAGTCTTGAGAACTCTACAAATCAGGAATGTATGCAAAAAATTATTTGATTCTGTTTGAATTTGCGGCTGTTATCGTTTCCCATAGAAAAAAATCTACACACAGACACACAGACACACAGACACACAGACAGACACACACACAGACACTTTTCGAAAAACGACTTTTTTTCATGTTTTGATTGTAGTACAATCAGAATCTGCAATAATCTCGTACACGATTTTTTTTGCCATCACCATACTTCCATTTCCTTAAGGAATATGGAAGTAAATATCGGTATGGAGAACCATACATGACTTCCATATTCTAAGATTTATATTTAAAATCATTTTCAGCCAAACAGCCAGGGAAGGAATTTTAACAAAAAAATACTTCTTTCTTGCCAATAACGTAGTACACATATAAAAAATAATATCCCCCCCCTTCAACTATAATTTTGATTTATTGAAAATTACCCCCAGCCCGTTCAACTAGCCTCTTCATTTATAGATATTTCATCTACGTTTCTACAGTGGATTATTAAGATCTTATCAGGATACTGTATCAAAATTAAGTACTTTACTCATGTTACAACAAAAAATGTTTCAGGTAAACTGCCCTTTCCCCGTAACCGATCTTCACCAAAATCAACAGACATTGAGTTCTCTATAGCTCAGGCACATATGTAAAAAATTATTTGATTCTGTTTGAATTTTCGGCAGTTATGGTTCGTCATATAAAAAATTACCCATGTTAAAACATAAAACATGAGATTTATAAAACATATCTAAGATTTATATTTAAAATCATTTTTGAAATAAAATATTTTCATAGAACCTACTAACGCTGGGGAAATCTGAGGAGCCAATCAGAGTTGGGCCTACCTGTCACTCTGCTGAATTTGGTGGAAAGCCCTGTCACTGTCGTCAAAGTATCAGCCTTGACAGGGTCCTCTTTTTCTGCAAAATGGGAGAGGAGGCTTGAGATGGAGTGAGTGACATGGTCCCCACCTCAATGAAGAACCCATTGTTTTATAAAAATATATTTAAATTTTGAAAACTGAAAATTCTTTTCTTGTTTTAAATATTTATATTTTATAATCAAAATGACTTTATCAAAAAACAAACATTATTTTTTTATAATAAGTACTTACATATGTTTCTTAATATGCTTACTTTTTCTTCAATGTTGATGACCATTTCCAAACATTCTGACGAAATTGTATCTACAGAACAGTTAACATTCCCCAGGTTTCCATTTCTGCTAATTTCTCATTACACCTTCCACTGACGTATTATTAACCATTTCATAAACTATCGTATAATCTTTTCAGATTTTGTGGTACAAAATCTGAAATTTTCAGATTGCCTGGCAACAAAATTATTTTATTTCCAACAATTACCATTGTTTGAAAAAGTTTAAATGAATTTTCAAGTACTTTACTCTTGTTAAAACGGAAAAGGTTGCCGGTAAACTACCCCTTCCCCTTAACCGATCTTCACCAAAATCTAAAGGCCTTGAGTCCTCAACAATTCACTGACGTATGCAAAAAATTATTTGATTCTGTTTGAATTTGCGGCAGTTATCGTTTGCCATATAAAATACGCTTGATAAAAAACGTTGTAGGTAAACTACCCCTTCCCCTCAACCGATCTTCACCAAAAACAACAGGTCTTGAGTACTCTACAAATCAGGGCAGTATGCAGAAAATTATTTGATTCTGTTTGAATTTGCGGCTGTTATCGTTTGCCATAAAAAATACCCTTGTTAAAAAAATGTTGCTGGTAAACTACCCCTTTCCCTCAACCGATCTTCACCAAAAACAATAGGTCTTGAGAACTCTACAATTCAGGGCTGTATGCGAAACATTATTTGATTCTGTTTGAATTTGCGGCTGTTATTGTTTGCCAAAAGAAAAAATTTCCCTTGATAAAAAAAAACCGTTGCAGGTAAACTACCCCTTCCCCTCAACCGATCTTCACCAAAAACAACAGGCCGCGAGTACTCTACAAATCAGGGCTGTATGCAAAAAATTATTTGATTCTGTTTGAATTTGTGGCAGTTATCGTTTGCCATAGAAAATACGCTTGATAAAAAACGTTGCAGGTAAACTACCCCTTCCCCTCAACCGATCTTCACCAAAAACAACAGGTCTTGAGTACTCTACAAATCAGAGCTGTATGCAGAAAATTATTTGATTCTGTTTGAATTTGCGGCTGTTACCGTTTGCCATTGAAAAAAAATCTACAGACACACAGACAGACAGACACACACACACACACTTTTCGGAAAACGACTTTTTTTCATGTTTTGAGTGTAGTAGAATCAGAATCTGCAATAATCTCGAACACGATTTTTTTTGCCATCACCATACTTCCATTCCTTAAGGAATATGGAAGTAAATATCGGTATGGAGAACCATACATGACTTCCATATTCTAAGATTTATATTTAAAATCATTTTCAGCCAAACAGACAGGCTGTGTCTTACCTGCCTTTTTATTGCTGTATTAAATGAAAAATATTATATTACATTAAAATGAAAAAATTATAATTTTATTGCCTGGCAACAAAATTATTTTATTTTTAACAATTACCATTGTTTCAAAAAGTTTAAATAAATTTTCAAGTACTTTACTCTTGTTAAAACGTAAAAGGTTGCTGGTAAACTACCCCTTCACCTTAACCGATCTTCACCA
Source organism: Magicicada septendecula (assembly GCA_034769895.1). Classification (NCBI taxonomy): domain Eukaryota; kingdom Metazoa; phylum Arthropoda; class Insecta; order Hemiptera; family Cicadidae; genus Magicicada; species Magicicada septendecula. The sequence continues at coordinate 173,748,692 of CM068372.1, forward strand.
AAATCGAAAGTCATTGAGACCTCTACAATTGAGTGACGTATGCAAACAATTATTTGATTCTGTTTGAATTTGCGGCTGTTATCGTTTGCCATAGAAAATACGCTTGATAAAAAAACGTTTGCCGGTAAACTACCCCTTCCCCTTAACTGATCTTCACCAAAAACAACAGGTCTTGAGTACTCTACAAATCAGGGCTGTATGCAAAACATTGTTTGATTCTGTTTGAATTTGCGGCTGTTATCGTTTGCCATAAAAAATACCCTTGTTAAAAAAACGTTTGCCGGTAAACTACCCCTTTCCCTCACCCGATCTTCACCAAAAACAATAGGTCTTGAGAACTCTACAATTCAGGGCTGTATGCGAAACATTATTTGATTCTGTTTGAATTTGCGGCTGTTATTGTTTGCCAAAAGAAAAAATTTCCCTTGATAAAAAAAAACCGTTGCAGGTAAACTACCCCTTCCCCTCAACCGATCTTCACCAAAAACAATAGGCCGCGAGTACTCTACAAATCAGGGCTGTATGCAAAAAATTATTTGATTCTGTTTGAATTTGTGGCAGTTATCGTTTGCCATAGAAAATACGCTTGATAAAAAACGTTGCAGGTAAACTACCCCTTCCCCTCAACCGATCTTCACCAAAAACAACAGGTCTTGAGTACTCTACAAATCAGAGCTGTATGCAGAAAATTATTTGATTCTGTTTGAATTTGCGGCTGTTACCGTTTGCCATAGAAAAAAAATCTACAGACACACAGACAGACAGACACACACACACACACTTTTCGGAAAACGACTTTTTTTCATGTTTTGAGTGTAGTAGAATCAGAATCTGCAATAATCTCGAACACGATTTTTTTTGCCATCACCATACTTCCATTCCTTAAGGAATATGGAAGTAAATATCGGTATGGAGAACCATACATGACTTCCATATTCTAAGATTTATATTTAAAATCATTTTCAGCCAAACAGACAGGCTGTGTCTTACCTGCCTTTTTATTGCTGTATTAAATGAAAAATATTATATTACATTAAAATGAAAAAATTATAATTTTATTGCCTGGCAACAAAATTATTTTATTTTTAACAATTACCATTGTTTCAAAAAGTTTAAATAAATTTTCAAGTACTTTACTCTTGTTAAAACGTAAAAGGTTGCTGGTAAACTACCCCTTCCCCTTAACCGATCTTCACCAAAATCGAAAGTCATTGAGACCTCTACAATTGAGTGACGTATGCAAACAATTATTTGATTCTGTTTGAATTTGCGACTGTTATCGTTTGCCATAGAAAATACGCTTGATAAAAAAACGTTTGCCGGTAAACTACCCCTTCCCCTTAACTGATCTTCACCAAAAACAACAGGTCTTGAGTACTCTACAAATCAGGGCTGTATGCAAAACATTGTTTGATTCTGTTTGAATTTGCGGCTGTTATCGTTTGCCATAAAAAATACCCTTGTTAAAAAAACGTTTGCCGGTAAACTACCCCTTTCCCTCACCCGATCTTCACCAAAAACAATAGGTCTTGAGTACTCTACAAATCAGGGCTTTATGCAGAAAATTATTTGATTCTGTTAAAATTTGCGGCTGTTATCGTTTGCCATAAAAAATACCCTTGTTAAAAAAACGTTGTAGGTAAACTACCCCTTTCCCGTAACCGATGTTCACCAAAAACAATAGGTCTTGAGAAATCTACAATTTAGGGCTGTATGCAAATAATCTTTTGATTCTGTTTGAATTTGCGGCTGTTATCGTTTGCCATAGGAAATACCCTTGTTAAAACATAAAACGTTACAGGTAAACTACCCCTTTCCCTTAACCAATCTTCACCAAAATCAGCAGACCTTGCGAACTCTACAATTCAGGGCTGCATGCGAAACATTATTTGATTCTGTTTGAATTTGCGGCTGTTATCGTTTGCCAAACAAACAAAATTACCCTTGCTAAAAAAAAACCGTGCAGGTAAACTACCCCTTTCCCTCAACCGATCTTCACCAAAAACAATAGGTCGCGAGTACTCTGCAAATCAGAGCTGTATGCAAAAAAAAATTATTTGATTCTGTTTGAATTTCCGGCAGTTATCGTTTACCAAAAAAAAAAAATCTACAGACACAAGACAGACAGACACACAGACAGACACACACACAGACACACACACAGACACTTTTCGGAAAACGACTTTTTTTCATGTTTTGAGTGTAGTAGAATCAGAATCTGCAATAATCTCGAACACGATTTTTTTTGCCATCACCATACTTCCATTCCTTAAGGAATATGGAAGTAAAAATCGGTATGGAGAACCATACATGACTTCCATATTCTAAGATTTATTTTTAAAATCATTTTCGAAATGAAATATTACCATAGAAACTACTTCTTTCTACTTACTGCTTCAGCCTTAACCACAGTACTGTGGTCACTAACATATACCACCTCACGTTATCGCACTCGATTTTCACTGATGATGGATGTCGATGGCATTGCCGAAACGTCTGGTTTTGTAGAAAACATTGGACTACGGCCAAATATCCCGGGAAGGAATTTTAACAAAAACTACTTCTTTGTTGCCGAAACGTTGTACACATATATTGCGACAACACAAATTACTAAACTATTGGTGCATAGGATATGATAGTATGTGTATTTCAAATTACAAGTCTATATTGGAGGGTTTAAGATTATTTATTGTACAAACACAAGTTATAGTTTATATGGTATATTTGATATGTACAGAATGTAATGTTTGATATAGAGTCTTTCTTTTAAAATGTTAAATAATGTTCATACGCAAGACGTGATACGTTACATAAGAAGACTCCCACGATGATGTTGTTGAAGAGAAGGGCCGGTCTTTGCGGTGTAGTTGGTTCGTCAGGTGTGGCTTATAAATGACAGACGTTTCCACCGAAACGTTTACAGCTGGGCTGGCGTCCTGTAACAGCTTGGCTGATGTCCTGTAACAGCTGGGCTGGTCCTATAACAGCTGGGCTGGCGTCCTATAACAGCTGGGCTGGCGTCCTATAACAGCTGGGCTGGTCCTATAAAGCTGGGCTGATGTCCTATAACAGCTGGGCTGGTGTCCTGCAATTCCTACGATGAATCTGACGCTACGCACACACAACGGTACTACGGATCTTATTACTCGCAAAATTAATATAGAGTTTATGACCAAGTAAGATCTCAGGTGACAGTGAGTTTAATCTAATAACGGTATATTGAACTTATACCACTCCGGCTTCTTCAAGTGTTCACGCGAATACAAGGTCTACCGCGATCAGCAGACCACCCTATGAGGAAATCTTGCACTAGCACGGAAACGTCTTGATGGAACAACTTACTATTGCGTAACTATTAATGATACTGTCACTGCGGAAAATCTCGCACAGTGATACAGTTACACTCACTTAGTACACACGTAGTACTACAATATTAATATCGTGTGTAAAGAGATAATATCAACTGTTCTGCGTCACACGCGTTACTATCCCCGAAAATGTCTTAACAGATCCTTGCAAGCGGTAGAATCTTGTACAAGGATTGTATGTACCGTTCGCGGTAGCAGCAGTGAAAAACTGCCAGTAATTATACGCACAATGCGTTAAAACAATACTGTGTGCAGATGTACTACACACACAGTTCTGAGTCTTCCCGTTTCACTAACGACGAATAGTTTTTACAACACCTTGCAAGCGGTAGAATCTTGTACAAGGAGTGCACGTTCCGTTCGCGGTAGATGGCGTAGAAGAACTGTCGTAATTATACGCGCAATGCGTTAAAACAATACTGTGTGCAAATGTACTACACACACAGATCTGAGTCTTCCCGTTTCACTAACGACGAATAGTCTTTACAACACCTTGCAAGCGGTAGAATCTTGTACAAGGAGTGCACGTCCCGTTCGCGGTAGATGGCGTAGAAGAACTACCTGTGTAACGACAGGCTTAAGAAAATTTCCAACCACCACTCAGCATTGTATTGGTGGATGGAAGTCACATGGTTCTTACATAGTGACAATGCACTTTTCATGCAGTAGAGTGCATTTACTTTGTAACTGCATGCATAGCGGTAATCAGACTACCCGTATCTCATGCATAACTGCCTACATACTAATATCATACATGAACGTAAACAATAGTCAGAAATGTATAGGGAATGTAACAATACATATGTCTAAGTTCAGTTCAATGTCAACACAACGATAAATACTTCACGCACCGCCCGGGAAACGTTTACCACTCGCGCACGCGCGCACATTTCCACAAACACAGTACATAAATAACAAAAATAAATAATGCACAGTTTTACTAAACTAAAATCTTATCCTTACTAAATACAATTATAACAACCAAACTTAACCATCTACCAATATAATATGAATGTCCATTGTCTGTGTAATATATGAACTTGCCCCGCCTATCATGATCCTGTGATTCGTTGCAATATATATATATATATATATATATATATATATATATATATATATAATATGCATAAAATTAATGGCTTGTATAAGTTAATGATTGATCTCCATTAAGTAGTGCTCAAGTTTCCAAAGTTTTAATATTATGATGTCCGTAATTAAAACATCAGAGCAGGTTTAGTGTGGATGAAGGTACACCGTGGACAAAAATTTTCAACATTTCCTATTGAGCGTTGCTTAGAATAAATCTGCGAATCTACAGTGTACGTTTCACAGAACAAACACGCGGAAAAGAAGGAGCGCTCCGAAGTCACTCATGGACCCTCAGCATCTTGCAGAGGGTTCATTCCCTAAAGATGAAAAGTCTGTATAAGAATCGTTCCTCTGTAAACACGTGCAGTTACACTGCCCAGCGATCCACAGGAAGCAAATCGCTATCCACGCTGGACACTTTTTCGGCTTGCATGCGTTATGTTGGTATGGGTTCAGCACTTTCCATTTAAAAACCGTGCAAATGTAAGAAAATAAACATGAATGAGGCCAGAAATAACGCGAATTGTGTGTGTGTGTGTGTGTGTGTGTGTGTGTGTGTGTGTGTGTGTGTGTGTGTGTGTGTGTGTGTGTGTGTGTGTGTGTGTGTGTGTGTGTGTGTGTGTGTGTGTGTGTGTGTGTGTGTGTGTGTGTGTGTGTGTGTGTGTGTGTGTGTGTGTGTGTGTGTGTGTGTGTGTGTGTGTGTGTGTGTGTGTGTGTGTGTGTGTGTGTGTGTGTGTGTGTGTGTGTGTGTGTGTGTGTGTGTGTGTCTTCCCTGCCTTTTTATTGCGGTAGTGATAATAATAAAATGGAAACGTAAACAGTACATAACTGAGATATGCTTGCCTGCCACGCACGATATATTTTCTCTTATACACGACTAGCAGAATACCCGTGCTTCGCTACGGAGTTTCACGTTGTACGTAATGAAAATGTTAGTTTAATTAATAAAGTTTAATTAAAGTAGGCTTCTTAAAATTAAATAGCTGTTGCCCATAACTTCGTTCGCGTGGTCTTCAATTTAATGCGATAATATATTTAGAACAGAATCTATTCTATTGGGTTGCCATAGTAAGCAGATCTTATAGTTTTTTAAGACCGCAAAGGACCCCCCAGAGGATCGTATCGAAAAAACACCTGTCCTATGTTGGTTCTCCCGTTGCGTAAAATATTTGTGCCAAGTTTGGTTGAAATCGGTCCAATGGTTTAGGTGGAGACGTGGAAGACCCCAAAGGACCCCCCAAAGGATCGTATCCAAAAAAACACTTGTCCTATGTTGGTTCTCCCTTTGCGTAAAATATTTGTGCCAAGTTTGGTTGAAATCGGTCCAGTGGTTTAGGAGGCGATGTGGAAGACCCCAAAGAACCCCCAAAAGGACCCCATCGAAAAAACACCTATCCTATGTTGGTTCTCCCGTTGCGTAAAATATTCGTGCCAAGTTTGGTTGAAATCGGTACAGTGGTTTAGGAGGAGATGTGGAAGAAACCTTCGCGGACGTGCGCACAACAACTCACCGAAGTTTCATCGCAATCGGATGAATGGTATAGGAACGCATACGGGACAAACAAAGAAAAATTCACTTTTATATATAAGATGTAAACTATACCACTTACTTGACATAAACCGTGATAGCTAAGCTAATGTACAACATATATGTATTAATTATACACATAAATGTTCCTCGATAGACACTCTATCTATTGGCGAAAACTTGAATAAAATCCGTTCAGTACTTCCTGAGATTACCGATTTCAAACACAGAGAGAAAACGGACCGACTTTACTTTATACTATGTACAGATTTACATTAAAATGAAAAAATTATAATTTTATTGCCTGGCAACAAAATTATTTTATTTTTAACAACTACCATTTTTTGAAAAAGTTTAAATGAATTTTCAAGTACTTTACTCTTGTTAAAACGTAAAAGGTTGCAGGTAAACTACCCCTTCCCCTTAACCGATCTTCACCAAAATCTAAAGGCCTTGAGTCCTCTACAATTCAGTGAGGTATGCAAAATATTATTTGATTCTGTTTGCATTTGCGGCAGTTATCGTTTGCCATAGAAAATACGCTTGATAAAAAACGTTGCTGGTAAACTACCCCTTCCCCTCAATCGATCTTCACCAAAAACAACAGGTCTTGAGTTACCTTCAAATCACGGCTGTATGCAAATAATTATTTGATTCTGTTTGAATTTGCGGCTGTTATCGTTTGCCATAGAAAATACCCTTGATAAAAAAATGCTGCAGGTAAACTACCCCTTTCCCTTAACCGATCTTCACCAAAAACAACAGGTCTTGAGAACTCTGTAATTTAGGGCTGCATGCAAATAATCTTTTGATTCTGTTTGAATTTGCGGCTGTTATCGTTTGCCATAGGAAATACCCTTGTTAAAACATAAAACGTTACTGGTAAACTACCCCTTTGCCTTAACCGATCTTCACCAAAAACAATAGGTCTTGAGAACTCTATTATTCAGGGCTGTATGCGAAACATTATTTGATTCTGTTTGAATTTGCGGCTGTTATCGTTTGCCAAAAATAGAAATTACCCTTGATAAAAAAAAATCGTTGCTGGTAAACTACCGCTTTCCCTCAACCGATCTTCACCAAAAACAATCAACATCAGTACTCTACAAATCAGGGCTGTATGCAAAAAAATTATTTGATTCTGTTTGAATTTGCGGCAGTTATCGTTTGCCATAGAAAAAAAATCTACACATAGACAGACAGACAGACAGACAGACACACACACACACACACACTTTTCGGAAAACGACTTTTTTTCATGTTTTGAGTGTAGTAGAATCAGAATCTGCAATAATCTCGAACACGATTTTTTTTGCCATCACCATACTTCCATTCCTTAAGGAATATGGAAGTAAATATCGGTATGGAGAACCATACATGACTTCCATATTCTAAGATTTATATTTAAAATCATTTTCAGCCAAACAGACAGGCTGTGTCTTACCTGCCTTTTTATTGCTGTATTAAATGAAAAATATTATATTACATTAAAATGAAAAAATTATAATTTTATTGCCTGGCAACAAAATTATTTTATTTTTAACAATTACCATTGTTTCAAAAAGTTTAAATAAATTTTCAAGTACTTTACTCTTGTTAAAACGTAAAAGGTTGCAGGTAAACTACCCCTTCCCCTTAACCGATCTTCACCAAAATCGAAAGTCATTGAGACCTCAACAATTCAGGGACGTATGCAAAACATTATTTGATTCTGTTTGCATTTGCGGCTGTTATCGTTTGCCATATAAAATACGCTTGATAAAAAAATCGTTGCTGGTAAACTACCCCTTCCCCGTAACCGATCTTCACCAAAAACAATAGGTCTTGAGTACACTACAAATCAGGGCTGTATGCAATACATTATTTGATTCTGTTTGAATTTGCGGCTGTTATCGTTTGCCATAGAAAATACCCTTGTTAAAAAAACGTTGCAGGTAAACTACCCCTTTCCCTCAACCGATCTTCACCAAAAACAATACGTCTTGAGAACTCTACAATTTAGGGCTGTATGCACATGATCTTTTGATTCTGTTTGAATTTGCGGCTGTTATCGTTTGCCATAGGAAATACCCTTGTTAAAACATAAAACGTTACTAGTAAACTACCCCTTTCCCTTAACCGATCTTCACCAAAATCAACAGATCTTGAGAACTCTACAATTCAGGGCTGTATGCGTTAGTTATGCGGCTGTTATCGTTTGCCAAACAAACAAAATTACCCTTGCTAAAAAAAAACCGTTGCTAGTAAACTACCCCTTCCCCTCAACCGATCTTCACCAAAAACAATAGGTCGCGAGTACTCTGCAAATCAGGGCGGTATGCAAAAAATTATTTGATTCTGTTTGAATTTGCGGCAGTTATCGTTTGCCATAGAAAAAAAATCTACAGACACACAGACACACAGACACACAGACACACAGACAGACAGACAGACACACACACACACAGACACTTTTCGGAAAACGACTTTTTTTCATGTTTTGAGTGTAATAGAATCAGAATCTGCAGTAATCTCGAACACGATTTTTTTTGCCATCACCATACTTCCATTCCTTAAGGAATATGGAAGTAAAATACCCTTGATAAAAAACCGTTGCAGGTAAACTACCCCTTTCCCTTAACCGATCTTCACCAAATATGATAGGTCTTGAGAACTCTACAATTCAGGGCAGTATACAAAATATTGTATGATTCTGTTTGAATTTGCGGCTGTTATCGTTTGCCATACAAAATACCCTTGATAAAACAAAAAACGTGGCCCGTAAACTACCCCTTTCCCTTAAGCGATCTTCACCAAAAACAATACGGCTTTAGTACTCAACAAATCAGGCCTGTATGCAAAAACTTATTTGTTTCTATTTAAATTTGCGGCTCTTATCGTTTACCATATAAAATACCCTTTTAAAACATAAAACGTTGCTGGTAAACTACCCCTTTCCCTTAACCGATCTTCACCAAAAACAACAGGTCTTGAGAACTCTACAATTCAGGGCAGTATGAAAAAAATTATTTGATTATGTTTGAATTTGCGGCTGTTATCGTTTGCCATAGAAAATACCCTTGTTAAAACATAAATCGTTGCCGGTAAACTACCCCTTTCCCTTAACCGATCTTTACCAAAATCAACAGATCTTGAGAACTCTACAATTCTGGGCTGTATGCGAAACATTATTTGATTCTGTTTGAATTTGCGGCTGTTATCGTTTGCCAAACAAACAAAATTACCCTTGATAAAAAAAACCGTTGCCGGTAAACTACCCCTTTCCGTCAACCGATCTTCACCAAAAACAATAGGTCGTGAGTACTCCACAAATCAGGACTGTATGCAAAAAATTATTTGATTCTGTTTGAATTTGCGGCTGTTATCGTTTGCCATAGAAAAAAAAATCTACAGACAGACACACAGACACACACACAGACACTTTTCGAAAAATGACTTTTTTTTCATGTTTTGAGTGTAGTACAATCAGAATCTGCAATAATCTCGAACACGATTTTTTTTTGCCATCACCATAGCCTACTTCCATTTCCTTAAGGAATATGGAAGTAAAAATACTAACAATAATTTGGATCCCCGCGCAAATCCCCTTCCTCCACACACCACCCCCACTATACCTTAAAATCGTTACAAATTACTGGCAGTCTATCTCAAAGCTGACGAAGGCGAACACCACGCCGAAACGCATACAAGAAGTAATGCCAAGTAAGTTTCACAAGTGAAAGTTTCAATATTCTATAAACGTAACCCTATGTGTTACGCTACCTTAGGTATTATTTTATAGATATAATTCATAATACATCATGTGTTTGGCAAGTAAGAATTGATAAATTTTAATGTAATCATATTAATAACGATACAAATGAACGTCTCTTAGTTATATAAAATTTAATATTATACAGGCGACAGTAAGGCGCCAGACGTTCTGAAAATGTATTGTCAGGAAACAACTTTCTAAGTCATAAAGATATAGAATGCTTTGTTTGCTCAAAGTAGCAAAAAATACAGAGTCCCGTTAGCAGGGTGGTGAAAACAATCTTGAAGTTACAAAGGAATAAGCGGCGAAAGCGGTTTGATCACAAGAGCAAGTTAGCGTCATTTCTGCACGTACATGCGGGAAGAACTCGCCTGCCCAATGTTTAGCCAACCAAAAATAGCGTCACTTGGAAGCGCGAACTATTATCAGTTACTGAATGGGTAAATTCGAATTTACCGGCAATAAATTGAACAGATAGCCAATTGGGGTATTTTTTAGTTTGACGGTGGGGAGAGTAGTTCGATCAACCATATAAATATTCTTCGTATTGTTTAAATTAGCAGCCATCCTTACTTTTCTTTTATAAAATTGCTAAACTGCTATAATTGTTTTTATTATTTAGACAAAGCTTTTCGTCATTACTGACATCTTCAGGTCTTAAACAACATTGTTTAAGATTGTTGATTGTAATTGTTAAACATCTTCGTTGTTTAAGACCTGAAGATGTCAGTAATGACGAAAAGCTTTGTCTAAATAATAAAAACAATTATAGCAGTTTAGCAACATATAAATATTACCCTCGTAGGAACACTAAAGAGTCTTAGATATCAATCAGAGGAGTTTAGTCGAATCAGTCGGAGGAGTAGTATATCAGTCTTTATTGTGACAATATTCTTGTTTTAAGTAGACATGAAGGAATTAATAAGTCAATTTATTATTCAGTAACTATATATCTACAATCCAACCAGAAATTGTTCAAGCCAATACGAAGAAGCAAGCGATTCGCGAGTGACTAAACTTAATTTAGGGCGTCATCAAGAGAGAAGAAGTATATTTATTATGTGCGCGTAATCTAAATTAAGTAAAGGCAGAGGTATACTTTATTATGTGCGCGTAATACGGAGTATATAGCCGAATTTAAGGTCGAAGTGCGCGAGCGTCAGTTGTTATCGCGTATGAGTGAAAATCAAAAGCAGAGCAAATAGTGATAAAGAGTGATGTGTGGGGAAGTGAGACACGAAGAATGCAGGAAATGGATAATCATAAATCAAGTAAAAAATTTAAATTCAATTGATAACTAAAGTAGATCCAATGTAGTATAGTCGTCTATCCATGGTTCGCCCGTTTCATTCTGAAAGAATTCACGAGTATGTTGAGATGCTAATGGTATTCTATATCTTATGACATGGAAAGAAATAATTATTAAATATATATGTACTTTGTATAGGTTAATTCATAATTACGAAAGGAGATAATCATTAAATACATATATGTAATCTGGTAGGTTAAATCGTAAATGTATTGCTCAATGAATAATAGGTGAATAGATTCAGTTTGTCTAGATTACTTTAATGTTGAACAAAGATAAATTTATAAATGATTTAATACTTTGTTTCATAAATGCGATCTATTTAATTGTAGAAGATGATTTAAGGCTATCACGCGGAGCTTTATCCACTCCGTAAGAGTAATACGATTTTATTATAAATTTAAAAAATCGGTATGGAGAACCATACATGACTTCCATGTTCAAGATTTATATTTAAAATAATTTATTTGAATTGGGTTCGATAATTTCTAATAAAATGTTCGTAGGTTGAACGAAGAGCTACCCAAAGGGAGCTGTGATCTGATTCGTGTATTGAAATTGGACTCTCGCTGCGAGTTATCGGCCGAGGGCCGAGGGTGAATGATATAGTGTTATCAAAGTCTTTCCCGTCAATACTATACTAGTCATTTTTCTTTTTTAAAATCGAGTCTTTCTTTTTTTCCATTCGTCTTCTGACTTCCTGAACGACGATTCTGTTCACCCGTATAATTATACATTTTTCAGCAAAACATTTCTTCCTTTAATACGTTTGTGTCTTCTGTTTAACACCCACCATTCTGATCCATGTCATAACGCTATATTCCACACAGGATAGTAAATAACTAGCCATCAAGAGGTCAAAATATTTTCCAGGAGAGGCAAACAATTTTTTTGAGGAGAAAAATATTTATATATTTTTCATACATACACACATGTTCATATTAGTTTGTAATTCTTATATCATAATAGAACTAAGTACATAGATTGTATTAATTTATTAAAACCTTTATTGCTTCAAAATATGCATAAAATTAATGGCTTGTAAAAGTTAATGTTTGATCTTCATTAAGTAGTGCTCAAGTTTCTAAAGTTTTAATATTATGATGTCCGTAATCAAAACATCAGAGCGGGTTTTATTGTGTATGAGGGTACACCGTGAACAAAAATTTTCAACATTCTCTATGGCGCGTTGCTCAGAGTAAAGCTTAGAATCTACAGTGTACGTTTCACAGAACAAACACGCGGAAAAGAAGGAGCGCTCCAAAGTCTCGCGTGTGTGTGTCCTGCCTGTTTTTTTTTGCGGTAATCACAATAACAAAACTTTGGAAACGTAAATATTATATAATTGAGATATTCTTGCCTGCCAGGAACGATATATTTTCACTCATACATGATTTAAATTAAAATGAAAAATTATAATTTTATTGTCTGGCAACAAAATTATTTTATTTTTAACAATTACCATTGTTTGAAAAAGTTTGAATGAATTTTCAAGTACTTTACTCTTGTTCAAACGTAAAACGTTGCAGGTAAACTACCCCTTCCCCTTAACCGATCTTTAGCAAAATCAGTAAACACTGAGTCCTCTACAACTCAGGTGCATATGCAAAAAATTATTTGATTCTCTTTGAATTTGCGGCAGTTACCGTTCGCCATAGAAAAAATTCTACACATAGACACACATACAGATACTTTTCGAAAAATGACTTTTCTTCATGTTTTGAGGGTAGTGCAATCAGAATCAGCCCTTATCTCGAACACGATTTTTTTCGCCATCACCATACTTCCATTTCCTTATGGAACATGAAAGTAAAAAACTGATAGTCACGATTGCAAGTAACAGGATCGTATGAGAAATAATGAAAGTCAGTGATATCTGAAATAAAAATGTGATCTGTCATTAAAATCAATGAGTACTGGACTGGTGTTAATACCAAATCCTTGCTTGTTGATGCTGAACTGCCGGTAATATGCTCTTGTGTCTGGTAACGGGAGACTGTGTGTGACCCCTCCCCACAACGGTCGTTTGAAAAATAGTTCAAAATTCTGTACGATTCATTATGGTAAACACATAAATACAAGTAACACAAAACAATCAAAATCTTTGATATAGATCCAACAGCAGTATTCTGCAAAATACACAGTTTTACGAATGTTGTGCTAAATTCAACAACTCGTGAACATATTTTTGCCTTAAACAAAGAGTTTACGAGACCATGTTGAGTAACGTTTGTTCAACGATTGCTCGGTCCATGGCCCCCACATGGGGGGGGCTGCCGCAACTGTGGGTGCAGGGCCCGGACCCCCGGGGGGCCCGGGCCTAGCCATAATTATTTTATTTTTTTTTAAATTTATTTTTAGAGAGAATATTTAACGGTTTCGAAGATAAATAAATTCGAATATATAATTATGACAAAGGCAAGTTTCGTAAAATAATATTATTCCTAAATTCTATGTTAGTTACAATTTAATTAAGTGTGTTTGTACTAGTTACTTTTGTTTACATATAACAGCCGGCGCGGGCCTAACACACTCCCTCTACCTTCCCCTTCAACCAGGCACCTCGCCGCCCCTACTTCCCCCGCCACGGCTAATCGAGCTTTATCTCTCCGCTCGGTGAGGTAATAACTGACGAATTACTGTCTACTTTAGACAATATTGGAGTCCCACTTCCCGACTGCCGAGCTCAAGGATATGACAATGGCTCTAACATGCGTGGACACACTAAAGGTGTACAATCAAGAATACTTGAAAAAAATCCGTCTGCTATTTTTTCTCCCTGTGGAGCACACTCCCTCAACAGAGTTGGTGTAAATGCTGCAAAACTGAACCATGACGTATTGACATTTTTCGGTAACATTGATAGTTTCTATTCTTTGTTCTCCAGTAGCCCTGGCCGTTGGGAATTATTGAAGCAACACGTTCCTTTGTCTTTGCAAAGCCTTTCCGAGACTCGTTGGAGTGAAAGAATTCAAGCTGTACGACCGATCGTCAAACATTATCCTTCGATTCTCAGGGTTTTGGACCTGCTTCTGGAAGAAAATGATTTGCCTGCATTGACACCAGCAGCTAGAAACATTGCTTTGGCGTTGAAGAGGTACTTTGGGTCTTTTAAAGGCCTCTTGACATCATCGTTTTGGCACAAGATCTTAGCCTCCATTGATCAAAGAAATGAGATCATACAAAGGAAAGGAATTTCCTTAAACACTGAAACTCAACTTATTAAAGACTTGTTGTCTGAATTGCAGGCTCTAAGGGATTCATGGGAAACCATCCTCAACGAAGCAAAACACGTCGCCGAAGCAGTTGGTATTATACCTGAATGTGAATTCCCTCTCAAAAGAAAATCCAGTGTTCCAGAAAGCACGCCAGAGCAACTTCAGCAACAAGCTTCACAGGATTTCAAATCGTCAGTTGTCTTCCCTGTTTTGGATTTTATAATGGCTGATTTGAAAACCAGATTTGCTAGCTGTAAAGAAATTTGTGAACTTTTTGCTCCAGTTTTAGCATTCATGGATCTAGACAAGGAGGAGCTGAAGCTTAAATCTGCCAATCTGGTCGCATATTACCCTTCAGACTTTGCTGACTCAGAAGCTCTCTTTGAAGAAACTCTTCATATGAAGAATGTTTTTGTAACAGTGTTCCACTCGGAAAAGGACCCGTTAAAGCTTTTGAACTCTATAAATGAAAAAAACCTCCAGCCCATTTTCTTGAACTTTTGTACAGCTATTAAACTTTTTTGTATTATTCCAGTGACAGTATCAACGGCTGAGAGGTCTTTCAGTAGATTGTCAAATTCTTTAAAAACTTGGCAAAGAAGCACAACTGGACAAACCCGATTGAACCATCTCGCAATTTTGGCAATTGAAAATGAGTTAGCCAAAACTGTCGACTTCTCAGATGTTATAACTGAATTTAGTGAAAAGAAAGCTAGGAAAGTTATATTGAAATAAAGTATTTCAACTATCAGTGGCTCCTATCTTAGTAATGTTTTAGTTTTAACTGTTAATTTTAATTGCTTAGCTCCTATCTTTCCCATAATGTTAATCTTATTATTTTGTCAATAAAGTTTGGTTTTTAGATTGAAATGGTAGCCTTAATTATTCTTTCCATAAATGACCAGTTTAAATAAAATTTGTGTAGTATTAAAATACAATAAAAAAAATTAATTTTTGAAATACAGCATACCATCCGAATACACGAAGGGGGGGGGGCGAGCCTGATCCTGGTTGCAGGGCCCGCAATCGAATGTGGGGGCCATGGCTCGGTCTGAAAATTTATCCTCTACAAACAGTGGCAGTGGGTCTTGCAAATATCGTAAAGCTAAAGTAATTTATCCTCTACAAACAGCAGTGACGTAGCTAGCAAGGGTGGCACCCGGGGCGGATATAGATGGTGTCACCCCATTAACCCGAGAGAACTCGCGCCTATTTCTGGACCGGGAAAACTCGGGCGTGTCTTTCTCTCACTCCTATTAAATTCTATTATTATTAAGTATTTATTTTATTTTATTTTATTAATATATGTATTTTAATTTTTTTAACTTTAATAAATCATGGTAATTAAAAAAAATTTTCCAAATAATTACGTGTTTATTAGCTTACACTTAACGCTAAACATTAGTGACTAATCTTTTTCTCTCCGTTTAGCCAACATACTCTAGGTAAAGGTAAACGTAAATGTGAACGCACATCTGTCCGCGCCGCACCGTCCGAATTTTCGAAATTCATATGAAAAACTTCGCAATATGTACAAGCACGCGCACGGTTTTTTCATATTTTTTGAAGTTTTTGTAAATTTTTAATTTTTTAAATCGCGGGTGGGTGTCACGCTCAAACGGGTGACACCCGGGGCGGACCGCCCCCACCGTCCTCCCTAGCTACGCCTCTGACAAACAGTGGCAGTAGGTCTTACAAATATCGTAAATCAAAAGTAATTTAACCTCTACAAACAGTGACAGTAGCTCTTACAAATATCGTAAATCAAAAGTAATTTAACCTCTACAAACAGTGACAGTAGGTCTTGAAAATATCCTAAAGCAAAAGTAATGTATCCTCTACAAACAGTGACAGTAGGTCTTGCAAATATCGTAAAGCAAAAGTAATGTATCCTCTACAAACAGTGACAGTAGGTCTTGCAAATATCGTAAAGCAAAAGAAATGTATCCTCTACAAACAGTGACAGTAGGTCTTGCAAATAGCGTAAAGCAAAAGTAATGTATCCTCTACAAACAGTGACAGTAGGTCTTGCAAATATCGTAAATCAAAAGTAATTTAACCTCTACAAACAGTGACAGTAGGTCTTGCAAATATCGTAAAGCAAAAGTAATTTAACCTCTACAAACAGTGACAGTAGGTCTTGCAAATATCGTAAAGCAAAAGTAATTTAACCTCTACAAACAGTGACAGTAGGTCTTGCAAATATCGTAAAGCAAAAGTAATTTTTTAATTAATTCAAAAAATAAATGTCTCTCACTTTTAAAAACAAATACAGAATTCGTAACTGATAGAAGTATTTTCTGTAGCTAGAAAATGTGAAGTTTCGTTAATGGAATGAGGAACAATTTTTCCTGTAGATAATTACATTTTACTGATATAATTGTTATTACCAAACGTTTCGTCCACGTACGATATGGGGTCCTCATTAATAAACCAGAGAATTCGAGTGATATAATAATAAAAATTCGGTAATGGAAATTCACACACAAAGAGTCGATTGCTACATTGCTAAACGGACATTATATCCTACATGGATGTAGAGTGTCGAACCAGAGACAACAAAACAAACGCCAGCCATTAAGCTATTATCCAACCACATGCAAATTCACGGTTACTAGACTAGACTGTAGTCTAGTAACCGTGTGCAAATTTATCCAAGTTATTACACCCCTTTTATCCAGGTCCCTCTCAGTACCACAATCCTTCTTACACCAGGGACACAGCCAGGATTTTTTCTTGGGGTTGTGCGGGTAGGATACGTGGTAGGAATATATTGTTGAAGTTTCCCTACAGTTTACAGTTCGCCGATAAAGGTTATGGAGCCTCCATGTAAACGATGCCCAAACGCGTTCGGGTTTAGATCTACGCGTAGATCTAATTTAAGATTTAAGACTTAAATTGTTCATTTCCCTTAGAAATGGTAGTAAAGCATTAATTTTAAAAAATAACAAAATTATTAAATACCGATCGAAAAGCAGTGTACAACAATATGTATACATCAGTACACCAGTCTGAATAAGATTCGAATAGCAATAGCTTATTCAATAAGCTGAATAAGCTGTTCAATACTGACATTTTTTAAGTTGCGATGGAATATATTACTGTACTCTAGATATCGTAAATCGAGTTAGATATACTGAGGGCTGAATAATATTCGAAGCCTACCTCTTTCCTACTCACTAAAGAGGTAGGAAACCTCATAACCAAGGAAGCACGGAATCTCTTACTGCTTCACGGTCACACTATGCATAAAAAACTAGATTTGATTTATTAGACTAGGAACAATTACACATATCTCTTGCCTTTCATCCCCATTGTTCACACAAATTGCAGCTCCTAGATGTGTCCTTTATGAAACCGTTCGGTATATATTACGAGGACGATGTGCGAAAATAACTACGAACTCATCCTGGACGTGTAGTGATGCTTTTTCTGATTGCTTCTCTTTTTGTAGCAGCCTACATACAAGCGCCATCCATACTTACAGTCATCAGTGCTTTTCTGAAAATTGGTACGTGATCTGTAGAATAAATACATTTATATTAGACAACCTCTTGCCAGCTGACACTACAGAGGGACTTTGCTGTATCAGATCAGAACTGCTGGAACGAAGAAAACATCGAAAAAATATAAGCCTATCGATGCAGTATTAACCATAATTGATGAGCCTGTGAACTCAAGTGTGCCTTCATCGTCACAGCCTGCACCTTCAACGAGCACTAGATTGTTGGCGTGTTACACAGAACAAATTATACCAATCCTCAAAATTGCTTAAACTAATAAAAAGAAAATCTCTTAAGTTTTAAACAGCGGTCTTAAAATCGTCTCCTTATGACGCTAATTTAGAAGCTTTGTTGCAAAATAAAATTGAAAAAGTTAAAAAGAAGTAAGAAAACGATGTGATTTCAGCAGTAAATCTCCATAAAAGAAGAGAACAGCGGGTGTACGAAATGCCAATTATAACCAGTGTCTCGCTCTAGTAATTCAGAATATATCATTATTCAGTACTTGCCTGTACTGACAAGTCTTATTCACAGTCAAATGAAGGATGGATTATCTGTAGTAAGTGCCTTAATTGGGCACACAAATCGTGTGCGGGAGTAGATAGCGATAACGATGAACTGGTTCACATTTGTACACTATGTAAACAGATTTTTATGTTAAAAGTAGTTTTTACGTTTCAAATTATTAGTTTTCTTTATTATATTTATTAAAAATACAAAAAAAAATTTGACTTTTTCTGCTTTTTTTTAACACAATGAAGTAGTTTTAGGGCCTGAAAACGGTTTCATTCTTCGTTTTTTTTATTATTAATTTTTTAGAAAAGTTTTTTCTATTAATGTTTTCCTGTTTTTCTTTATAACACATAATTTTTATTGTAACTGTATGCTTATTATTAATTTTCATTGTTATATAATGTTTTTACATGTAACTCTAAAGTCTGAATGCTCTTTATTTTATAAATAAATAAATCTTTTTATATTATTGTAACCTTTTGCAGGTACTCCGCTTTCTCCTTTATGGAGCATAGCAGGGGAAATGTGTACAGTTCACATAACTACATTGCCAGATATGAGCTTTTATTATATAAAAAAATGTTTAAATGTTATGGTTTTTAGCTCAATAAACAATGGTTTTATGAAGAATATGTTTTTACTGTCCAATCCCAGAGAGTAGTTTAGTTTACAGAGTAGTTTACATATCAAACACCCAACTTTGCCCCACCTTTCCCTACTTCAGTGAAGTAAACAAACAATACTAGATGTGTCTATTATTTTGGAGGACAAAAGCCACAAAAGCTACGAAACAATATTCTTTAAGAACCATGGAAATGCAACTCGATTCGGAGAATGTACACTTTCTATGTGAAAGGTACTACACATCGAAGGTACTACACACTTAATGTGACCTCTACGCATTACATACTCACATGGTTATGGGTTCTCCCTTTCAACAAAAAATACATCGTTTCAAAATAATATTGTGAATGTGAAACGTGAAATTTTCTACATTGTTCAACGAATCACGTTGTTTAACCATGATCGACTTTGTGACTGTTTGAAAGTGAAGTCTCAGAACCACGGACTGCCTAATACTATTCAAAATTATTTTATTCGGTATGTTTTATTCTTTAAGAAACGATACATTTTGCAAAACGCGACTTTTATATGGTAGTATGAGAGGGGTTGTGCGAGACGAAGGGCAAGCCCGTCGCCCACTCGTCTGCTGCGTCCCGAGCTTCAATGTAGGGACCATAATCCTAGATATTCCAGATTTTAGGAGTGTGGCCTGCTACCGGCCGTGTTTTAGATGGTGTTTATCTAGAAAAATAAATAGCTGTACAAAATTCTTTCAAAATAAACACTAAATTTCCAACACAATAACAAAAAGAAGACGCAGTAAAAAAAAGGAGGTAAAGAGAGTGGAAGGATCAATGAGATAAAAATAACGATCTAATTAACACAACGTTCGTAAACATTTTAAGCCAAGTGTTAATATATTTTTTACCATCTTAAAGAAACAGTTACATGAGATAAAATATGACAAGTGGGAGAAATAAGATGACTCCGAGATAAATATATTCGTAAAATACTCCATGCACTTAATTTATCCACTTCTTTCTGTGATCTCTTGTCTCCCACTCTTGTTTTTTTATATAATAATCAGTAGCTCTCATGTCCCAAATCTATGAATAGATCACTAAGTGTCAGGCGAATGGACGTTTGCAAAAAAACCCGGAAAGTAAACCAAATACATATAATCGCGCGCGTTCATGGTCACAAGCGCGTCTTATCTCATCCGGCCTTGACTGCTGTAGCGTGTTTCCTTGCAATGAACTTCACCGAGTCGCGACCTCAGTGTGTGTTTGTGAAGCCTACTCTACAGACATGATTCTTCGCCTGCTGGTCGGAGTGTCGTTTACTCTTCTCATCATTACAGGTGACACATAGTAACTACTGTTCTTCTGCATTACTATCAAGTATATTTAAAATAGATTGACAGTATTTACATTCTGGCTGCCTGCTCATTTCAGAACAACTTTTAATTTAGGCCAGATGTTTTTTCGTAATAGCTTTAAGTGGGTATGAAATATTCATACAACCAAACATTTTACCAAACCGTTAACTTTTTAACTTAAAATCACTGTGTTTATATAATATATAAACATACACGTGTATAATATTGTAACGATACGAAATCTATGAGTGTGGAAGGCTTCACCTTTGAGCGCCACTTTGTAACTATACGGCTTTAATTACGTTTAATTATTTGTAATCCAATTTACTATCTCGTTACTGTTAAATCGGTTTACTATCTATTTTTGTAAATGAGTATAGCTGTTGGTGTTTATTCCTCGTATGTATGTTAATTATATTTATTTGTTGGTTTGTTCAGGTTTCTGATTTCTTTCATCGATTTTTCTATGATTCGGCGAATAAAATTATTCGCTATCTGCCTCAGACGTTTGAATAACACGGTTGCAATGTAGAAACAACTCTTTAATGAGTACCTTCGATTACCATCTCGAACGTACTGATTGAGGTTATTTCTATTTTCGTAGTTATCTTCAGAATTACCACACGCTGACGTCTTCTTAGTCTTCGCTCGTTCAGCGTGAAACTTATTAACTTAATACCTTCGAGAAATAGAACACATGGAATTGTATTTGGTAATGATAATGTTCAATTTTTATTTTTATTCAAGTTAGTGGAAAATTATGCATTCGACATTAACAATAGCATAGATCGAGTCTGTCTCAGGGTTTGATTTCTTAATTTTTTTAAATTAATATTATTATGTCAAGTTCTTTGGACTGCTATGCAAGGTTCATTTACGTTAAAAGAAAAACAAGGAGTACATTACAGTACAAATATAGTAGTACTTATCATCTAATATAACAGAAATAATGGTAATTAAAATTTAAAATACATTACTAGAAATCCCTTAATTTAGTCTAATGCCGCAAAGCATCATGGGCTTGAAGAATTGACAAGGCAATATGGCGTCTATTTGGTCTGCTGTTAATCGTGTGAAATGTTTACCCACTGTTTTCATTAATAAAATAAATGTCAATAAGTGTTCACTATTTATTATTTATATTTTCTTTGTGCAATAATGTTTTTATCGGTTGCAAATGTTGTTGGGTTGTTCTTGGTGTTGATAGTGATAAATCGTAGATTGGATATTACCTGTAGGTTAGTTGAATGGTCGAGATATTTACTGTTTACTATTTAGTTTTATTTTATTCTTCCTTCTTGTTAGTTGTTCCGTGCTTAGTTATATTTTCATTTTTAATATTATTTTTAATCAATTTTGGATATTATTTTAATTAATTTAGTAAATTTTCTTCCTTCTCAGGTTAGATTCCTTTATATAAATTTTGTATGTGCACTGAACTCAACAGGACTCTCTCGTGTCTAACAATAAAGTGTTTTTAATTTCTTCTTATTTCACTGAATTGACCAAAAATTACTATGATCCTTATTGGGATGATTAAAATTATATAATAACTTATATAATTAATTTTATATGATTAATACCAGGGAAAATGTGCCATAAATCAACAAAGTAAAGGCAAATAGAATGAAATAAAAATACAACGCGATTATATCCACACTGATGATAAATAATATAAAGATAAGGGCGTTAATGGTAGGAAAAAAATAATAATGAGAAGGGTTAAGAAGGCAACAGGATTCCAAGGGTGTTCAAGGTAACGCAATAGTTACCGTTTTAAAGTATGACAGAGTGTAGAATGCTATGGCGCCACTCAAAGGTCATTTATTATGGGCAGTGGCCAAAAGTGCATTGTACCATGCACGGGTGAATGGTCGGGTGAGGAATAGGCCACAATTGTTCCACTGACAGCCGACATGCATTCACCGTGCCATTTAAAGTTAGGGAGGAATCTATAACACCAATAATGGAATCAACTTGAACAGAAGATAAAGCAGAGGAAGAAAGAAAAGAAACCCCAGAGTAAAGAAAAAGTCAGTAGGTAAAAATCTATATAAGCAATACAAAGAGTATCCTCAATTTTGCCCCGAGAAATCCAAGAGTTAATCAATTTTCCTGACTCCCAGATATATCAATTTAATAAAGTAAAATTTTATAATAAGGTAGTGGAAAACATTGAGAAATGTAAGAACAAATATAAGAAAACCCAAGGTAAAATAATCAATTATGAAGTAGGGGAAAAGGTATTGCTAAGGAACAGAGAATTGCCCAGCACCTAAGAGGGAATCACCAAGAAATTATTATTACTGTACGTCGGACCATACACTGTAACCAAAAACCATCACAATAACACATATGAATTGACTGATCCCATTTCAAGAAAGATTAAGGGTACTTATAACCAATTATCATTGAAAAATACCATGAAGAATAAAATGTAACATAAGTAATTATGTCATCCACACCGAACGTTGTGTTCAGAAATAATCACTTCTGAAAGTAGTACGTAACAAGAACTAAAATCTGTACTGGTAAAGACCATGAAGAGTAGCACCGATATAGAAACAAGCAGTAAATCCTAATCTTACCCTTCTTCATTGTAATGCTATGCTAAAATAACGAATCAAACTCCTATTCTCTCTTGTCTCAAATTCCATAAAATTTATTGATACTTTCTCTTTGACATATATTTAATTGTACGAGTATTTAATTCAATGTCCCTTTCTTAGGTCGTAGCTCTCTTAGGTTTGATAACATGAAAACTCTTTTTTCTTAGGGTTAATATAAAAATTAAAGTCTATGTACCGTCCAAGTCATACATATAAAATAAAACACATTTATGGGTTCAGTAATTTGGTGTTGTGTATGTATGTTGAGTCATGGGTCCTTTGGATCATACAAAAGAAACAACTTAAACAGGAACTATTAATAATAATAATAATAATAATAATTATAGTGAACAAATAAAATTCATAATTATAATGTTTATATTGTTTTTGTTATAGTGTTTCACTGTTCTTGCTCTTTAAATGGAGTAATGTTTGTTCAAGTGTTTGTCTTAACAATCTCACCAAAGTTGTAGTTTCGTTTACGAATTTTTGCTTGATATTGTAGCACTTCCCGCTGCTGGGCCCCGGAAGTGTTCAGCATACACACAAATAACATAATATAATAAAAACGCTAAATCCATCAAAACGCTTAAGTCACTTTTTCTGTGTTGTAACTTATTTCTCAAGTGTTTCTATAATTAATATAATTCTGTAAAGGGAGGAGGTGCAAGTAAAAGAAATTGTTGAAAACATCAATCTGTGAGCTGAGTCGGATGCGACCCGTTTATTTAAAAAACATTACGAGTCTCTAAATTTATCTAATTATGTGCCAGTCAGCAACGGTACTGAGCTAATTTTTTTGAAAAACTGAATATAGAAAATGTTAAGTGCTAAATATGGGGGTGTCGCATAAATCAATACTAGTTTACAAAGTGGTGTTCAGCGTA
Organism: Magicicada septendecula; assembly: GCA_034769895.1. Classification (NCBI taxonomy): domain Eukaryota; kingdom Metazoa; phylum Arthropoda; class Insecta; order Hemiptera; family Cicadidae; genus Magicicada; species Magicicada septendecula. Next base: position 173,772,412 of record CM068372.1, read on the forward strand.
CACGCTGTGATCTACTTATAAATTTCTAACACTGTTATCTATCGCAAAAGTTTATAAAATTGTTTCTGACACTTATGGAGAGTAACTAGTTTGTCTCGTTTTTTGCTTCGTGATTATGCAGCGAGTGCCACCGTAAGTTATTAAAGGCAAAAATATTACTTGGCAATCCAGATAAGTCCTTTTGCAACCTGCTGTATCTGGTCGCTACGGCTGCGTGTTCCTCAGTACCTGCTTAGAAACACTGCTATGTCTGTGCTGGAAGATCGTGTAAAACTGTACGAAGTTCGTGTTCTCGTGTCTTCGGTCCTGAACATTGAACCAAGTTTTGAACTGAAAGTTTTCACATCTTTTAGTATACTTTATACCCACATCGTTCGATTAACACGCACACATGCATTCATACAGTGCGTGTTACAATTTACAATATTACAAAATAGCATTACAAGGTTACGACTTCAAATTACATATATAACGAGTACTGATACTGAACCTTACATATCTTAGGCCTTTTCATCAAGTTGACTGACTGAAATTTAATTTTAGGCGAGGCTGACTATTACAGACAAGATACGTCTTGGTTGGTTATGGATAACAATCTTTTTACATCTATTACAAGTTTTCTTCTTTTCGTTACAAACGTAATATACAAAATTATTAGCCACTAGCATTGATTTACGATAGCTCAAAAACAATCATAGTTACCTTGGTTATTGAGGCTCCCAAACTTGACGAAAGTCCGGCGACGGGCCGCTCTGCTCACAGCGTTTGATGGGAGACTGACGAGATTTAACAAAGCAAACGACAGGGTTAGTAAAGGGGAGGGCGTGACGTCAGAGCGTCGGGCAAGGTACAATTCGCGGATTGTTGCATTCGGCAGCAATCATGTATCTTGTAGCCTTCAAGTTTTCGGTATATTCAATTAAAACATTAGTCTCCTCGTAATTTCTACAGTTTTCTTCATTAATTCCTTTTATATCATCAATTATTTTTATTTTGTAAAAATGTCCAGCATTAAATTAATGTGTTCTGGATTCGTTTAGAATATTCTTCAACCATCCAATTTCTTTTAACAAAAATACCGATTCATTCAGCACAGCTCTTATAATTTATATTTATGGGTCACAGGTTCGGTTTCATATTTTATAATTAACATGATTCCGTTGAATCTTAATTTTTCTTCGTCACTAATGTATATTATTAGTTTGTAACGTAATATTTCACTATTATTAATCATTATATACCTTTTTATATTAACTATAGTTGGTTTATATAATTTATATGTTTTATTCACAGTGTATATTATAAATAGGTCCATTTCCTATTCACTTTCATTCTACACTGTTTTATAACGTTTATCACTGTTCTTTTCATTATCTTATATTATTAAACCACTTCACTTTTATAATTATAGCTTAATACTATTCTATTAGTAATTTTTATGTCACTTATATTTTGTAGTTCTGACACAAAATAACTGCTTGAGGTTCGCAGACCTCCCTCTAGTTTAATAGTCTATTGCTATAACCAATGTCTCTTTACTTACTTACTAGGTTTAATATTTATACACTATATTTCTGTTTACTAATAACTATTTACATTTTTTATTATTCTTTGATCTTCTCTTCTGGGTATAATAGTCATAGTCAGTTATTGTCTTGTCATTGTAATTAAATTATTTAATTTAAATAATTCCTAAATTTTCATTCCCTATTTCCCTAGTATTTGCTTATTATAATATTTCCCTTTTGTTTTTACTTTTTACTCCTTGACATTATTATTTATCTTTAAATAGTATATTTTGTTTTCATTTCTTTATTTGTTAAGTTTATTTTACACTTCTTCGTATTTTATTTCTAAAAATATGCGTTTAGGCATAATTTACAACGCATTTTGATGATTAACTTGTCTTCATCCTGAGGTGTAATCTCGCTAAAATGTTTTTCGCGTTTGTTTGCGCAAATACTGTTGATTCAACATTTATCTTCATGCTGAAGCTTAGTTTTCATGACATCACCCAAGTTACTCATAGAAAACCGTGTGGTTCCTTCGTTGTTTTTTATAAAAATCCATAAGGAATGAAATGTATGTCAAGTATCTTCGTAATACGGGTTATCGGTATCAGTAATGCTCCGAGATACGTTCCAAAAATTACAAATAACATGCTCTGTGGTACCTGCTTTCCTCGGCTACCAAATCGTTTACATTACTAATTCGCAAATCAACTTTCGAAGACCACTGGTCATTCCTTATTTAGCACAGTGGATTAATTATAGTTCCTTCATTTTCAGCGTGTGAACTTGACTGAATCCTTCAGTATTTTTTTTATTTTTAGGACAAATTTCAACAATACTTCAAAATGAGCGACCAGTTATAAAATCAAAAGTTGATAACGAACCAACCTGTTATCCTTGGATCTGGCAACTCGCTAGTTGTCGCATGTAATTCTCACGGCACACAGTGTTGCCAGGTTAGCGGGAAATCCGCTAAATTTGACGGATTTGAAACCCTGTTAGCGGGAAAAAATTCTTTTTAGCGGGTAGCGGATTTTTTGACGGATTTGCTTACGGCACACGGTGGGTTTTTACTTTCAAAAAACAACAATTACATTGAACTTATTTGTTGCCCTAATGTATAAGTGTAAAAAATATATTATTAAAGGCGAGAAATGTGTAACAGTGAAAAACGGTTGTCTTCGGTCCCTACTTCCCCGGCCACTTATAGGTATGACGTAAAAGTATCTCTTCGCTTAACAGGTAACAGTCTGGAAAAGTTATTCCACAAAAAATCGCAGGTGCAATTGTTTATTCGTGTAGCTCCTCCCCTACTCTCTTTCTTCTAGATTCAACCAGTCGTTGTAAACAAACGCAGTGTCAGTCCCCAATTTATTAATCTGGTGTAACTTCATGATATTTACAGTTAGAGTATTCCCCGGATCGATTATTATGTTTTAATTCGTTGTAGACAATACATTGGCATGGAGATTCCCTCCTTTCAACAGTAATCCACCCGCCTCCAGTAATCTTTTCAGTTCCTTCTTAAAGAACTGAAAAGTGTGAACATTGTTAGTAGCTTATTCTTGACTGTGGATTAGTGAGATGGACGTGGTGATAAGTGATCAAATTGGTGCAAAGTGTATAGTAATGTCATCGAGTCCTTTGATAGAAACAATTTTTTAAAATTATTTGTTCTAAAGTAGTAAAAAACATAATGGCAAAAGTTAAAGACAAAAAGTATAGTCAGAAATTTAGAAAAGAGTGGCTTAATAATAGCTTATTGAAAGACTGGTTAGTCGAAGTACCCTCCGCCGACCACATGCAATGTAGGTGTAGATACTGTAAGAGCAATATAAATTCACGGTTGTCCGATTTGCTTACGCATGCTAAAACGAAAAACATACAAGCCGCAGTACAATTTTCTTCACAACGACAGCGAACTTTAGATTCCCATATAATTAGGCCCACAAATGAATGTGAGGCTGCAGAAGCTGCGTTAACGCTCATTGTACTTAATCACTGTTTGATAAGGTCTGTGGACCATCTTTGCGACCTAACAAAAAAGTGCTTTAAAGTGTGTGGTCATACCTCTAACATGCGTCTGCACCGAACCAAATGTAGTGGTTTAATCAAGAATATTCTTTTCCCTCATTTCAAAGCAGACCTACAAAATGATATAGGGGATTTTAGTGTTCTTATAGACGACTCAACAGACATAAGTGTCATGAAACTGTTAGCCATCTGTGTTATATATTTCTCTCAAACCAAGTTTTGCGTTGTTACTACTTTTTGGGAATGGTGGAATTAGAAGAAGGTAATGCTTTGGCAATAACAAATGGTTTAAAATGTTTGCAATGTCAGTATGTTCTAAGCTTAAAGAAATTGCATGAGGTGGGAACTGACAATGCTGTAGTGATGGTAGGCATCAATAACAGGGTTTATCAGATCCTTAAAAAAGAAATTCCTCATCTGATATTAATTCCATGTGTGTGCCATTCTGTGCAGTTAGCGGTATCTTCTGCCGCAGCAGAGACATTACCACTAAATGTCGAATTCTTGTTATCAGAAACTTACTCGTGGTTTTCTAAGTCATCATCTCGCCAAATTTTGTACACAAAGTTGTTCCAGGCAATAAACGATGGGGCTGATCCTTTGAAAATTGTACAAAAATGAAACATAAGATGGATGTCAATTCTAAATGCAGTGACTCGTATTCTTTCCCAGTGGCTTGAATTACATACCCATTTTAATATAGTAAGATTAAATGTAAAGTGCTACACAGCTGAGCTTCTCTTTAATATGTACAATGATGTTACAAATAAAGTTTATCTTGTTTTTTTTTTTACCTCGCTTGGAAGAATGTCAGCAAGTAAATAAATCTTTTCTGTCACGTTCTGCAGATCAGTCGCAACTGCTTAATGATCATGTTGTATTAATAACTGGCTTTACAAGAAGAATTTTTGTACCTGCATATAATGATGATTTTCTTACAGTCGATGTTCGAAAATACAAATCTCCTAAAATATATTTAGGTCACGAAGTTGAAGTTTTATTGGAAGCTTTAAAGAAAGCTGGTCAAATAACTTCATAGAGTGAAAATGTTATTCGGGGTAAATGAGAAAATTTTCTAATTAGGCTTGTTTCCGAACTTCCATCGACTTCCATTCAATGTGAAAGTGCTACAAAAAGTTTCTCTCATTTCCCCAAAACAGTGTTTAAGAGTAATTAAAGAATCAATAGTACCTTTAGCTAAAGAGATGGGATTTCCAGATGATGTAGTAACTAAAATAGACTTCCAGTGGTTAAAACTTACAACTGTTGAATGGAAAATCATTCAAAATGCTGGCGAGTTTTGGAATGAGGTGAGCAATTATAAAGATGCTAGTGGGTTCCATCCCTTCAAAGAAATTTCGGAACTAGCCATTATACTTTTAGTGCTTCCATGGTCAAATGCAGAGTTGAAAGGGCTTTCAGCCAATTAAATTTCATCAAAACGCCTCTACGTAACAGGTTTTCAACTACAATGATGAATTCTATAATTACTATAAGATCCAGACTAAAGCAAATTAATAAATGTTGTCGCGATTATGAACTTCCACGAACGGTGCTAAGGGAAGTCGGTACAATGGCTGCTTACGGCGGTGCTGAAGAGGAAGATAAAGTACCAGTTCTACATTTACTACAGAACAAGAACATGTAGTGATGGAGGGTGAAGAGGATATTCAACAATTTTGGTTATAATATCAATATTATGGTGAGTAAACAAATAGCTGTTCTTTAATAACATTCTATTGTAACATCTTTTATTCTTATACAAAGTTTTATTTAATTTAAAAATGCATATTTGTTTGAAGGAAAATACTTTGGTACTTCTCTATTAACCCGACACATCGAAGAATGCAAATGATATAATCCATATTGTCAGTAGCGGATTCGATGCTTGACTCCGGACGAGAGTGCTAATGTTAAAAATCGTGAAGTCTGAAGTCTGCTGCAGTAAAGCCGTTTTTATCTCCAAGTAGCTGCCCGAAATTCGATTAAGGACCTTCCTTTTGCTTTGTATTCACGTAACCTTTTAGTTACGAGCGTCGTCAGTTTTCTTGCACCTAATCTCTTTATTTGTGTAGACGCTGCACATTATTACGTTTTTGTTCTTCCTTTTCTTGTGTATCCTGACACTTTCTCGGATCTCTTTTGCTTATAAATTCTTCCTTTTCCTCTTTCGTTAGAACCTATGCTTCTCTTTCATACAGGAGCCACAGGATTTCTAATTTCATCATAGTGTCTTACTTTCTTTATTTTTTAATTTTCTAAACATCATGCCATTCATGCCATTCAGTTTAAAATATTACTTATTTTATTTTTATTCTAAAAATGTTGTTTTATTTCAAAATGTCGCTATTTTATTTTCCACTTTTATTTCTTTTCTGAAATATGCAGTGTATCCTAAGGAACTGAATGCATCCACTTTTCTTAAATATGCAGTGTGTCCTAAGGAATTGAATGCATCCACTTTTTTTGTTTGTTAATCGTTAATACTTTGCGTACAAGTTTCTAAACCTCTAAACCTTATTTACAGAGATATTTAATATTCCTCAGTTATCAAACGAGGTTCATGAGTCTTCAGATTGTTCACTGTCAGTAACGAACCGTCGGCGAATAAAGTAGGTCAGGTGTCCTAGTTTCCATACCTCCTGCTTAGAGGCATGGCCTAACTTTTGTTGATATATAAGCAAATTATCTTTCTATTTAGTCATGAAACTGCCTAAAAATTCGAGTCTTTCTGGATATAATCCCGCGTTCGTTAACATTGGCAATTTGTTCATCTGCAACCCCTCCTTATTTTTTTTTTTTTTTTTTAAGGAGAGGCTACTAGATTTTATGACTAGGCAGAAGGCCTAGAAGAAGCATAAAGTGTGCTGGGTCCAGTGAGACGGGACTTACAATTAAAACTCTCTATTAACAGACAAATAACAACTTTTATTATTTCATAGTTTTCATGTTAATTATAATTCATATTTTTGGTATATTTTGTATTTAAATCATATTCATAAATTTGCAGTCATAATAAATCTTTCAACATTTTAAATATATATATATATATTATTCATTCATCTATATTATCGTAAATATAACATGTTCATTTTCTTTACATTGCAAATATTATTCATTCACATAACACATAACATGACATAAAGATCACACATAATGCACAAAGATAACAAATATAAATCCCCGATACCATTATAAATATAAAAGCCTTGCGGCCCGCCTGTGTATTTTCATCGCCACACAATTTAGAAATTTCAAATGACTGCCACCAACCCCGCTAGTTTTATTAAAGAGATACTATGTATAAAGTGAAAATGCCTATAGCCAGCATGTATAGCTTAGTCAAAAATACCACATAGTGTACATAATTTTAAAATGCTTGTAACAATCCTATATAATTTTATCAAACGTAAGGCCTCCCAACTTACGTTTTGAGACACCAAACTTACCGACTTTAACAGGGCCTTCTGCCCCATAGTTACAGGGGTGGAGCTAACCATCAACGAAAGAACTTCACACTATCGATCCGTCGTACATTCTCAGCACCGGGGGAAAATGATGGCCTCCATGAGACTATAATCCACGGGTATGCCAAAACTTACAGGGTCGACGAGGTCCACAACCGGCCCCGTCGACCCGGTAAGTTTCATTCGTCTCTTTAACTCCTTTTTTTCATTCTTTTTCTAATTTTTTTTTAAATTTTTGTTTGATATTTTATGTTTTTGTAAGGGGAGGGTTAGGAAAATCGGGAAGATGAAAAGGGCAAGGATCATTGAAAGGTCACGAGCTAGGACACGAGGTAAGGACATGGCTTCCTCCAGAAATAAGGATGAAAGGAGAAAACCAAGGCTCGCGCAGGCAGGGGCGCGTCCCTGAAGTAGACGAACACCACTGGGACTGTGGGGAACATCTACCCGCTATCCGATTCTCTCTCACTGCACGGCACCCCCTCAGCTCATGCCACCTTCAGGATGATAACCACCTTTACAGACACGGAGACCATCAAAATCCCCCCCCCCATATCAGCCCGTCTACCCCCTGCGACAGAGCTTCAGCTTAGAAATGTGCGTCGTTATTTCTTTTGAATCGCTCCACGGTCTCCCAACCTAGCCGTTACCGGCGACGCGAACCCCAGGATACGATATGGCCCCGACTAGCGATAACACAGTTTGGCGGCTCTCTTGTTCGCGGCCGAGCTGATCGGATGGCTTTGGCAGTAGACCAAATCTCCTACCTTAAAGGGATTTGGAATTCGCCCCTGATTATATCGACTACGGACGCGCTCGTGTGCACGGAGCAAATTCTTCCGGGCCTTTTTCCACCTATCTGCCGTCCTAATGTCCGGATCACTCGGCAGAAGATCGTCTATGTTCCACAAGTTGGCCAAGGGAAGCGTAGGCGAGAAACCAAACATAACCTCAAAGGGCACGGCCTTATGGCTTTCGTGTAAGGCCTATTAAACGCTAATTGCAACCACTTCAGATTCTGGTCCCAACAATTCTGCTGCTCAGCATGATAGGCAATCAAAGCTGATCGGAGATGCAGGTTAAATCTCTCCGCGTGGGACGGCTGAGGGTAGTACGGGGAAGTGGTCACATGTTTGATACCATTGGCGAAGCACATTCGCCAAAAATCGCCTGAAATAAATTGTGGTCCATTGTCCGAGACAATGATGGCCGGAAGACCGAAGTGCTGAAAGACATGGGTCTGTAGTACAAGGATGGTCAATCGAGCGTTTGCCTGCCGTAAGGCCAGTAGCCAGACAAACTTAGAAAAAGCATCCACACAAACAAGCAGGTAAGAATTACCTGACTTGCTACGCGGGAAAGGTCCCACGTAGTCGATGAATAACTTCTCCATCGGTCTGCTCGCCACATCAGATGACAACAGCCCCAACTTGGTGTTCTGGGCAGGCTTGCTCAAGCCACAGAGATGACATGCTTTCACTCGAGTTGCTATGTCCCTATCCATGCCCTTCCAGATGAAATGTCTCCTAATACTAGAAATGGTCTTCGAAATCCCCTTATGTCCACCTACTGGGGAATTGTGATAGTAGCTGAAGACCATTGGGACGAGCTTGCTAGGCAGCACTATCTTCGGGGCACGTCCCTTTCTCTCTCTGCAGCACAGGACGCCCTTGGACAAGAAGTAAGGGACCTGTACGTTACCCTCTTTTAGATTTTGGATGATCGGACCCAACTCTTCATCATTTAACTGATGGGGAAACACATCAGTGAAAGCTAAAGGAAAGTCTAGTAAGACAGAACAGGGTTGCTCAGGTTGGGCTTCACTGGGTTGGGAAAACATGCGGGACAAAGCGTCTGCAACCACATTTTGAGTTCCCCGAATGTGTTGCACCTTGAATTTAAAGGATGAGATCTTGACCACCCATCTTCTAATCTTACCCAGTTGCCGGGGATGAGCAAGAAGCCAAGAGAGAGCCTGATTGTCGGTCTCGAGCAGGAACTCAGCATGTTCCAAGAAACGCCTGCACTTATCTAGAGCGTACACCACAGCTAAACACTCTAGTTCATACACTGATGACTTCCGTTCTTGTTGGGTCAATGTCCTAGAGATAAACGCCACAGGCTGCCTAGCACCTTCAACAACTTGGGACAGAACCGCCCCGAGCGCAACCGAACTCGCGTCCGTCTGCAAAATGAATGGCTTAGAGAAGTCGGGCATTCTCAGTACTGGAGGGGAAATGATGGCTTCCTTCAACGTTTCGAAAGCCTTCTGCTGTTTTTCCCCCATACAAATTTGGCGCCCTTTTTCCGGAGTTCATTCAGGGGTGCCGCAATCTCCGCAGCGTTCGGAATGAAGCGTCGATAGAAATTGACCATCCCCACAAATCTCGCGATGCCTTTGGCATCCTTTGGTGGGGGAAAGTCCCTGATTCCCTGTGTTCGCTCAGGATCCACAGTGATACCTCTATGGGAAATCAGGTGGCCCAGAAAAGAAATTTGGGTCTGGGCGAACTTCACCTTTTCGGGGTTGACAGTGAGGCCAGCACTCCTCAACCTGCACATCACCTCTTCCAGATGACCCAAATGCTCCTCATAACCTTTGCTGTACACCAGCAAGTCATCAAGATAATTAAAGACGTATTTAAACTTGACATCGTGAAACACGGTGTCAAGTAAACGGGTGAGAGTTTGGGCACCTACCGCTAGATCCATGGGAACCCTAGTGTACTGATAGAGGTTCCACGGAACACAGAATGCCGTGTAGGGCCTACTTTCTTTCGTCAGCAGGATCTGGTGATATGCAGAGTTGAGGTCAATGATGGTAAAATACCTCGCCTCACTGAACCAATCAAACGCGGAATGAAGGTCAGGAGTGGGACCGAATCTACCTCAATGTTGGCCTTGAGTTTGCGGTAGTCGATCACCATCCGATGTTTACCTCCAGGCTTGGGCACTAGGAACGCTGGACTGGCATAACTGGAGTTAGAAGGTTCAATCACCCCTTGGTCTAATAATTCTTTAACCTTCTCCCTCAAGATGCTCATCTTTGGAGGGGCAAATTTATAAGGGTGGGTGCGCACCACCTTGGAGTCCGTTAGGCGGATCTTATACTCCAAGAGATGTGTGAGCCCAAGGGCCGGAGTTAACACAGTGGGGAAACGCTCACGCAACTGATCTACTGCTGACCGCTGGGACTGGGAGAGGTGGTCTCTAGATGTGTCGAGGCACTCAACCTCTTGGATATCTTCCCTTATCCCCTGATATCCAAGGAAAGGGACTACAACTCCCCGATTAAATTTAAAATAACATTGGTGCTCTTTGATATCGATAACGAGACCACTTTTACAGATGAAGTCGGCACCAATAATGCACTCAACTCCCAGAGCAGGAGAAACCAGAAAGTTCCACACCCAAGAAAATCCCTCAATCTTAAATTTAAAGGAAACTACCCGGGAAATAGGCAGAATTTCCTGGGATGCCGTCCAGCACACCACGGAAGACTGTTCCGACCTCTTAATCAAACCCTGTCTTTCAAGGTCCTCGCACACTCTGGATGAAATGATTGATCTTGCTGATCCGGAGTCAACTAATGCTCTGAGTTGACTCCTTTTAAACTCCAACAGCAAGAAGGGGCATACAGAAATGGGCTTAGAGAGGGTTTGGAGGACCTTGATGCCCGAAGAACTGGGACCTACAAATGGCCTGGAGGCGCGTGCTTTAGAAGACCCGCGACATGGAGGAGAAGACCTCCGACATATCTTCTCCTTGTTGACCAGTTTCTGAATGACCTTGGGCGCCTTGGGGAGGGGCGTTGGACTCGACCCAACCCCGGTACAAAATTGTCTAATGTGGCCCAATCTACCACAGTTAAAGCAAATCACATTGTGTGAACGACGACGACCCTTGTTATAGGAGTTCCCAATGCCAAAACCCTTAGCACCGTGTGGTGATGGAACAATACGTCGTCCGTGTGTCTCGCACTTCGATTCCTCTTTTGTAGCTCGATCCCGGGACTCGTCCATCGCCTGGACCGTTCTGGAAACCACACACAACCGGTCCAGGTCCGCAAAACAACGTGGACGGTCAGCGAACACCAAACGGGATCTCTCTTGGGGAGTCACCCCTTGCAGAATTACCTGGATAATCTTCCTCTCGGGCAACCCCAACCTTACAATCCGGGCCGCTTTCCGTATACTCCGCACAAATTCCGCCAACGCCTCTTCGTTGGCCTGCACACGATAAAACAACTTAAATCGCAACTGGTCACGTCGTCGACCGGGTATGAAAGAGTCCAACACCTCCCCATGGAGAGAGTCGATACTGCCGCCACGACGCAGAGTATTAGTGACCAGCTCAGCCAACGAACCCCGGCAATACGGATATATAAGGGACAAGAGGACATCATCAGACAGCCCCGGGAAATCCACCAACTGCAGGACAATGTCCAAGAAAACCAACAACTTGCCCTCATCTTCTCCATCCACCACTGAAAGTTTCTGGAGAATGCCGGAAATAGGGTTGGGTAGTCTCTGATAACATACCCCCGCCAGAATTACACAATACACCAAACGTAGCAACGAAACATAATCACAACAATTAGAAAAACTCGAGTACTGTTCTTCCTTCAAGTAGACCCCGGGTTCCCTAGCGTTGCGGAGACCTGACCCACTCCTGAACTAGCTCTCGTTCACACCACACAAGAGGACAAACAATTTTGACACTAACATAATACATGAAATCCACAACACCTAACACCTATCACAACATCACATTTCACAATATATGCTCGACAACCAAAGACCAACATTAAATCTCCCAAAAATCTTCACACAATGAACTATACGTCGATATACCTGACGGTACCGATTTCCGATCGGGCCATACCGCATCCCGCTGAACCAACACGCTATTATTCAAACATCGATTAATGATACAGTCTACTCCCATCGCAACACCCCATATCTCCGGTAATTCAAGTCTCAAAAAAAATATTCCAACTAAAATGCATGCCTCGTGGCGGCACCAAATTTACAAGTTCAAACAGGCTGACCATCATACATCCACATAATATATAAAAACATTGAACATAACACAACATAGGCATATATATTAATCTCTTTAAAATTTTTCTAAGTTCCAATTTTCCCAGACTGTTTCCGAGTTTGCAAGCCCCGTCACACCAAAGGACCCAAGGGTTCAACCTAGATAGAACCACGCTCTGCTACCATTTGCAACCCCTCCTTATTTTTTTATTTGTTATTACAATTTTTTTTTTTTTAAGGAGAGGCTACTAGATATTTATGACTAGGCAGAAGGCCTAGAAGAAGCATAAAGTGTGCTGGGTCCAGTGAGACGGGACTTGCAATTAAAACTCTCTATTAACAGACAAATAACAACTTTTATTATTTCATAGTTTTCATGTTAATTATAATTCATATTTTTGGTATATTTTGTATTTAAATCATATTCATAAATTTGCAGACATAATAAATCTTTTAACATTTTAAATATATATATATAATATATATATTTAATATATATAATATAATAATATAATATATATAATATATTTATATAATATATATAATATATATATTATTCATTCATCTATATTATCGTAAATATAACATGTTCATTTTCTTTACATTGCAAATATTATTCATTCACATAACACATAACATGACATAAAGATCACACATAATGCACAAAGATAACAAATATAAATCCCCGATACCATTATAAATATAAAAGCCTTGCGGCCCGCCTGTGTATTTTCATCGCCACACAATTTAGAAATTTCAAATGACTGCCACCAACCCCGCTAGTTTTATTAAAGAGATACCATGTATAAAGTGAAAATGCCTATAGCCAGCATGTATAGCTTAGTCAAAAATAACACATACATAATTTTAAAATGCTTGTAACAATCCTATATAATTTTATCAAACGTACATTTATAAATTTGAAAGACAATCTGAATGGCCCATAATAGCAAAAGTACAATTACAAGTTAAAGTGTCAGTACAGCTTGTATAATTTTGTAAAAATTGTAAAAATTCTTAATTTTATAAAAATATACAAATTTAAAGAAAATCTGAATTGACCATAACAGCAAGAAAAGACAATAATGAATTTTAAGTGTCAGTACAGCCTGTATAATTTTGTCAAATTACAATTTATAATTCTAAGAAAAATCTGGTTTGACCCATGATAGCAAAAATACAATTACAAAGTTAACGTGTCATCACAGCCTGTATAGTTTTATAAAAAATTGTAAGACTTTTAATTTTATAAAAAATATAAAAATTTAAAGAAAGTTTGAATTGACCATAACAGCAAGAAAAGACAATAATAAATTTGAGTGTCAGTACAGCCTGTATAATTTCACAAAATTGCAAATTTATAAATTTAAAGAAAATCTGAATTGACCATAACAGCAAGAAAAGACAATAATAAATTTGAGTGTCAGTACAGCCTGTATAAATTTTATAAACATTGTAAAATCTTTCATTTTATAAATATATAAAAATTTAAAGAGATTCTGAATTGACCAGCATATGCCTGACCCGACATAGGATAACATGTCGGAAGCTTGCATGAATTGGCACCAACAGGTGCCTACCCCTGATTTGTGAAATTTTTAAAAGTAACTCGACCTGATAGCAGAATAAAAAAAAACCCCAGCCCTTGTATAAAAGAAGGTGATTGAGTGCAAAAAACCCCGTGATAAAAATGAGACCAAACCAGCCGGTTCAGCACATCGTACAAACAACACCCATCTACTTAATTAAAAAAACCGTCCCCCACAACTTTTGCACCCATTATAGAGCATAAAATTAATGCACGCTGGACACGTCCAGCGGGCGGGCCTACAATTGTTCTCGTACTAAATGTATTATTAAACCCAGTTTACATGAAGACTGTCCAGCCGGCACACACCCGATTAAACAGTCTAACGGTGTAAAAGTCAATCCAAGTGTATGTTAAATGCACAGAACATAGTGTTTCCTGTAGAGGCCAGGTGTGAGTAAAAAAAAATGTTTAAATATCACCTCATTTTGGTCCAGAGTTACAGTGGCATGCCTTACAGTGGTGTCCCTTCCAGCCGCAGCGGAACCAGAGTCTAATGTAGTTCAGTTCATGGTGAAGGTGGAATTACACCATTCTGGAGTCAGATCTCCGACTACATCGGTTACCCGGAAGGTCTATGGGCGTTTACTTAGCCATGACAGAATAGAAAAAGAACAATTTAAAGAAACTCCACGCTGCCGAAAGGGACTTGTTTTCGCTACTGTAGCAGGCTGGCGACTAACTGACTCAACGTGCAGTTCGCGTGCTGGATCCGCAACTTAATTTTCGCCCCACTAGATCGCGCCGGCATGCCTTAACTGCCGAAACATGGCAATATCGCGTTGACTGACAACTTTGCCAACATTAATAAATTATATACAGTGGAACTTGGTTATTACGGCCTCGGCTGTTACGTCAACTCGGGTGTAGCGTTATTTTGTCATAAGTCCGGTCAAACTGATATCTTTAACATTATAAAAATTCCCGGTTTTAACGTCACTAAATATTGTACTACTCTGTTATAGCGTCAAAAATTTCTCAGATATTTTACTCTAAATTTCATATAAACGTATATATGTGCGCGCGCGCTACGCCCATGGCTACAGACATACATTGTATGCAAGCGATAAGCACTGTAACAGGACCAACAGGATCCAAAAAAGCGTGGATGACTTCTAGTATTTTTGAAGATGAACTAAGAAAGTGGGATAAAGATCTGTCGTCGAAAAACAGAAAAATTCTACTTCTAGTTGACAACTGTGCAGCCCATCCAAAGTTAAATTTGACAAACATTAATCTGGTCTTCTTACCGGCCAACTGTACGAGTGTCCTGCAACCTATGGACCAAGGCGTCATTAGAAGCCTAAAGTGTCACTACCGCAAGCAACTTTTAAAAAAAATTATTTTCTGTATGGACACGGCGCAACCTGCCACAATTTCACTCTTAGATGCAATACAATTCCTAGACGACTCTTGGAAGAGTGTAACACAGAATATAGCAAAATGCTTTAGTAAAGCACAATTCGCACATGAAAATTTACCCGATGATGACGAAGACGACGACTTGCCGCTCTCGGAGTGGATTAAGAAATTCGACGTAAATGAATTTGGAAATGAACTTGATTCCTATGCATCAGTGGATGACCAAGTAGAAACATTCCAAGTGTTGAGTGACGCAGAATTATCGCGGAAGTAAAAAACATAGAATCAGAAGATAGTGTTGAAGAAGATGCTGAGTAAAAGGAGGATGCCGACATCGTTTGTCCGACAGTACAGGAAGCAATGAGAGCCGCCGAAACTCTTTCACGATTTTACTGCTTTAGAGAGACATCTGACGACATGTTCAATGCAGCGCAGCATCTCCACAGCACAACAGAAAGAATTTATTTTTCAGAAAGGAGCGTTCAAAAGAAAATTACGGATTACTTTCGACAGTAAGCCTAAATGTAAGTTACATGTACTTTCTTTTTCATCTTTTAAAATATTCTTCATGCTGTTTGTATAAATGAAATGCAGTTTGTAAACTTTAGAATAAATATCACGAATAATGTTAATAATGCAAAGATCTTTTTTTTTATTTCTCCTTCCTTACTAGTGATTA
Source organism: Magicicada septendecula (assembly GCA_034769895.1). Lineage (NCBI taxonomy): Eukaryota > Metazoa > Arthropoda > Insecta > Hemiptera > Cicadidae > Magicicada > Magicicada septendecula. Next base: position 173,788,095 of record CM068372.1, read on the forward strand.
AAAAGGGTCTTTTATAATGACTCTTTTATAACGTCACTCGGACATAACGTCATTATTTTTTTGGTCCCTTCAATGACGTTATAACCAAGTTCCACTCCACTGTATATATAAAAAAATTTTCTATTTTGTACAAACGCCGGTTTCTTAAAAACACCGGCACACATGTTTCATTGAATAATCTATTCTCTATACACTGTCTACAGTCGGAAGATTATTAATTATTCTAAATGACACAAAATGTCTGTTGATGATACACATGATGCAGTAGTTCAACATTACCACCTACACTTAAACGTAGTATAATTAATACACATTATTCGGTAACTACTGAGGCGGTCAGTACTCACGAATATCTGTAAAAATTTATTGAAACAAATCATTGTCTTTGTGGCGATACCTCCACGTGAATTCACAAAGGTATGAATCTAGTTGAATTCTTGGATTTCGTTGTCCACGACGTATCCGTTACTCAACTAAATATAATTCCTTCCTATGAAGAAGCTTTTTGAAAAGTGAAAACCGGTGCAGGTTATAAGGTAAAACATTTACCTTTTTACCCATAAAAATTTTGTGTTCCGAGTCGTTAGTGAAATTGTATTTAGAATCTAGTTGTTTCCAGCTAGTTCCACATACTTTGAACAGCTGTCAAAATGTGTAGAAAAATATTGTGTAAATTCTGTTAACGAGTGCACGTAGCGCAACCATTGTTTACGTTCTGCTGATTATTCTGTTAAAATCAGTTAAAATTTGTGGTACAGGAAGTTTGCCTCCTAAGATCGTGGAAATTTGCCTCGTCAACGGAAAAATCCTGTACGCCATTTTTAATAAAGGAAAAACTGATTTTTAAACTTGCTTGTTATGAGATATTTAGCTATAGAAGTAAATTAGACATTTTAGATAATGCTATTCTTCTGTTTGTCTGACTTAAAGAGAACGAGACACAGGGTGCAGAAGACGTGCCGGCTGTAACAAGTAGTCCAACTTCAGTCAACGTCGTTTCTACTGGTAAGTCATATTTTGTTGCCTCTACGAAGGTATTATATAATTTACATAAAGAAAACACTAGACATTCTAACACTCCTCAAGTCGTTACTATAATGTACATAATAATTTGGCACACTAGAATACTAGAATTATTTTTCGACAATTCTTACAGATAATTCTATAAGCATATAAGCTAACATATAAGCTAAGTCTCAGATCCCAATTCAAGAGTTAAGAAACATACAAACTCTCTTAAAACAGTTTCATATTTCGTATGTCCCCGTTCTAACATTCACTACCAAAGAACAGTGACGTTATGGTATTATGCCACAGTTGTGGTCTTGTACTCTAGTTCAGCATTTCCCAAACTTTTTTAGCCCACGGCACACTGCAAATAAACAGTCGAAAGCTGCGGCACACGATCTCCCTCACCATCAGTACCTTTCTGCGATGTCTTTAAAATCATACTGCAGCGTAATATACCATAAAAATGAATGTTACTTCAATACTACTTGTGGTTTCCCAGTTATGTCAGTGAACGTTTTCCTATTGTAAAGCAAATTTATCAACAAACTTAGATTTTTATGACTAATCAAAACTTACAAAAAGTCAATGAAACACATTTTCTCACATAACTTTCATTTGCGCTTTCTTAATTTACAAAATAATGAAAACACAAAATATTACAAGATTAAAGTTTGTTCTGTATTTTATTTTATTTAACGTTTTTATTGTTTTCCCAAACTTTCACGGCACACAGTTTGCTGCCCTAGGTTTTGTTGATATCGTTAATTATTATTATAAACTTCGTACCAGTGTCTGCACGTGTTTTGTTATCTTAGCTGCACACATATTATTAGCATCGTGTTTACTCAATTTGTTAATATGTCTTTATAAAAATCATAGGAAATATCATACCCTTGACAGTTATCTGGTCCATTCCCTTGTTGTTTATCGCAAGCCTCAACGTTCCGTTCGGATCGGTATCGTTTTCTTGGGATGACATTTTTCGCACATTTTATGTAGCCGGTAGATTCTTTTTAGCAGACAGTAAGAATATCCATAGCGACAATTCGTGCTTCGTAATAAATAAAACATTCGCGGCGCTGAGAAAAAAACAATCGTTGATGACAAGATTACCAAGGTCGCGAATGCGGTTTTCCTGCAAAATCTTCACGGGTCCCCCCCCCCCCCAATTTATCAACTGCTGGTCACGGAAATCTTTAGTTGATCATTAACTGTCTGTGAATGTCGTATGTAACGAGTTTTCCGGAAACTCAGATATATTTGCTAAATTAAACGTTCCATGAGGATTTAACATGTAATGGATGTTTATTTTTACACCCATTGGATGCACCATATGTTCACTGTGTCGTCTATATTGTACTTTTGTGATCAGCTCAATTACCTTGACAACGGGAAGTCGTCATGCTTCCTGCCAATGTCATTTAGCCAGAAACAGATAGAACATGTCAAGTTCCGGATCTCGTGGAGAATAATTTGTAACTATCAGCTAACCCGATCCGGGTGAATCGAAAACTGAGGATAACCCGAACTAGCACCTCCCAGGTTTTACTTCTTTGTAGGCCACATTAACCGCATGTTCAGGTGAAGCCAAGAGTTATTTCCTGTTTAGCTGGAGTCGTATTAACCGTCTCAGTACAGTACAAAACCGAAAATGCAAAAAATTTTAAATACATGAAAAGGCTAAAGCGCAGAAATAATGAAATATCGAGAAGTTTGTAGCTTCGCGAATCTCTTACAAAACAGCGCTTAAGGTTTGAAGACAATACAAGTATCTATACTCCGGGCCACCTTTTGAGCAGACTAAAGCGGAAGTGAAGGAGTAGGCCAGGGGAAGGTGTGGGTGAAAGGGGCAGTGCCTACGGTGTTGTCAGATGGTATGAGAGGGGCAGGGGGGCGCACGCCTGTCAGCACGAGTTATGGCAATGCTGTCGCCAAGGCGGAGCTGCCGCACTTACTTGTTATCTGCGAGCACGTTGACAGCTGTGCTGTATTGTAGTGCTAGAGCACAACTTTGAATCGCGCGCCGGTTCATTTGGCAACCAAGGCGAGTGTGACGAGGCGACGACATCACTTCCGCTTTAGTCTGTTCAAAAGATGTCCCGGAGTAGAAGGAGGGGGAAGAAGGGAGAAGAAGGGGGCAGTCAGAAGTTATTTAACAAAAAGAAAGAAGAAAAGGTGACAAACAATCAAATCTTGCCGACAACTTTTTAAAATATATTTTAATGATTACACATTACTCTAGTTTTTCGTGGCATTTGAGATTCGTTCAAAGACGAGTCCCGGACTGTTTTGCTGACAAGCCCCCTTCGGCCAGTGGGTATGTGTTTTGGGAGATTATGGATGACAATGCAGCCTGGACGACGAGAAAGTGAGGCACTGAATGGGACGTATTTGAAGTTTCTGTTTGTGGCTCTATATCTTTGGAATAAAAAGAAGGCATAATTACAGTTGTAAAATTGGCGTTGTAAGTATTTCGTCATCGACGATTTTGGTTTTTATTTTACAGCGATACGATTGGGTACGACAGCGATATCACTCAGGGTTTATCCATTTTAAGGCAGCTAGCCGATAATTCGACTGTAAATAGAAATTTTCACTATTTATTCTAATACAAAATGGGATTTCAGTTTTTATGTATGACAATAAAATATAGACTTCTGTTTAAATATTTTGTAATATGAATGTGTATAAGATAATTTAAACATTATGAAACATTCATGAAGTGCTTTAAGAAACAAGAATTATTAAGGTTAATAATTTGACTGATTTTTATAACTTTGAGAGGTCAGAGAACCTCTATACAATTTTGGCTAGTTATCTAGTTTTGTTGTGTACATCGTGTATCCAGTTTATTTAGTTCAGTTGTCTTGATTATTCATCTCTTCTTTCACAGCACTAACACTTAACTAAAAATGAACTTTTTCATGTGAAAACTTACTGATTTTATTGGACGCGTTTCGGCTTAGTATCCGCCTTCTTCAGCTTTGGTAACAGACTGCCAGCATTTTGTAACGGTTGTGAGGAAGGTGAAGTGGGGGTGGTGTGTGGAGGAAGGGGATTGGCGCGGGGATTCAACTTACTGTTTGTTTTCTGTATAATTGTGTCAAAAAGTGTATGTGATTTATATTGTAATTGATCGTTGAGTATGTTGTTTGGTTGTGTTGTGTGGTGTTTATGTATTTCGTATTGTTCAGTTGTGTTGAGTTTTTGACCTTTGGGTATGTAATGTAAAATTTCAAGATTAGTGTCTATGTTGGTGTAACTGTGGTTTTCTGTGTGTATGTGTGTGGCAAATGCGGAGTGTATATTGTTGTTGGTTAAACCTTTTAAGTGTTCAGAATAACGGGATGAAAAAGATCTTCCCGTCTGGCCTATGTAGAAACTATTGCAGTCATTACAATTTAATTTGTAAACACCTGTTTTGTTATATTTGTCTATGTCTGTGTTTGTATTACTGATGTGTTTTTTGATGGTATTGGTTGTTCTGTATGCTATTTTGTATTTGTGTTTTCTGAATGTATTGGCGATTTTGTGTGTGTATGAGTTGTGGTATGTGAGTGTGATGTATTTATTGTGTTGTGTGTTGATGGTATTTAGTGTTTTGTTGTTTTTGTTTTTGATGCGTTTGTGTAGTATGTTTATTAAATTGGGGTTATAACCGTTTTTTATTGCTATGTATTTTATTGTGTTGAGTTCGTCGGTGTAATCTTGTTTATTTAAGGGTAATTTAGTTAGTCTATGGAGCATATGGTTGAAGGCCGCATGTTTATGTTGTGTTGGGTGGTTTGATGTGTTGTGTATAACCATGTCGGTTGTGGTTGGTTTCCTGTATATTTTGTACGTGTGTGTATTGTTAGTTTTGTTAATTGTTAGGTCTAGAAAATTTATACTATTGTTTTGTTCAGTTTCCAGTGTAAATTTTAATTTGTGGTGTATATTTATTTTATTTTAATTTGTTTATGTATTTGTGGAAGTTTTCATCTTGTCTTGTGTTGCCTTTGAATAAAAGTAATATATCATCTACATACCTGTGCCAGTATATAATTTTGTTAGTGTATTTGTTGTTGTTTATTATGTGGTTCTGTTCCTGTTTTGTATATATATTTCTGCTAGTATTCCTGATATGGGGGATCCCATCGGGAGTCCTTCTGTTTGTGTGTATATTTTGTTATTGTATGTAAAGTAATTTTGTTCAGTTATTATTTTGGTAAGTGTGATGATTTCTTGTATGTGTGTTTCAGGTGTGTTGTTTTGTCTGAGTAGTTGTTCTAGTGTTTGTATGGTTTCTTTGATGGGGACATTAACCAGTATACCATAAAAAAGACACACTCAACAGACAGGCATATAACTTACACATGAAACTCACACAAATATTACACCACACAGAACTTGAAAATGTAATACAACACACACAAGACAACATAGAAAAACTCAAATTGACAATACAACATCGACACAACAAAAAAATAACTAACCTTACAACACACACAATTGAATCAATCCCTGAACCGGCACACATATTCCACACACTCGTAGTTAATACAACACACATTAATTTCACAAAAGATGAAATGGATTTATTAAACAAAGGACTGAAACATAATTTGAATACCAATACAACTAATATCAAAAATCACAATAAACACATACGCGACATCATCATAGACGCAGAAACGGCTGTACAAAACACGCACCTTAACGACCAAGACCCGATACGTCACGACATAAAAATAAAACTTCAAAACACACTTACAAAACCAAAAATACACAACAATGAAATAAAAACACTTAATAGTGTAAAACACAAGTTACTTGAACACAACACAACAATCCTAAAAGCCGACAAAGGTAACATTAGCGTCATAATGGACAAACACCAATTAAACACTAAAATCGAAAGTTTCTTCAACGAAAATAATATAACGGAAATAAATAAAGACCCCACACTAAAATTTCATAAACAGATTAACAAATTTATAAACAACACTAAACATATAATCAAACCAGAAAACGCCAAATACCTTAAACAAATAAAACCTAACCCCCCTAAACTAATGCATTACCAAAAATACATAAACCTAACATTCCAATCAGACCATTAATAAACAACACACAGGCCCCCTCCCACAAAATCGCAAAACAACTAGACAAAATAATCAGAGAAAACATTAAACTCAGTAACAACACATCTATCAAAAACAACATTGACCTAGTCAGGAAAACTGAACACATACACATCCCACATAACTCAACTCTGGCATCTTTTGATATAACCATTTTATACACTAATGTCCCCATCAAAGAAACCATACAAACACTAGAACAACTACTCAGACAAACAACACACCTGAAACACACATACAAGAAATCATCACACTTACCAAAATAATAACTGAACAAAATTACTTTACATACAATAACAAAATATACACACACACAGAAGGACTCCCGATGGGATCCCCCATATCAGGAATACTAGCAGAAATATATATACACAACATGGAACAGAACCACATAATAAACAACAACAAATACACTAACAAAATTATATACTGGCACAGGTATGTAGATGATATATTACTTTTATTCAAAGGCAACACAAGACAAGTTGAAAACTTCCACAAATACATAAACACTATACACCACAAATTAAAATTTACACTGGAAACTGAACAAAACAATAGTATAAATTTTCTAGACCTAACAATTAACAAAACTAACAATACACACACGTACAAAATATACAGGAAACCAACCACAACCGACATGGTTATACACAACACATCAAACCACCCAACACAACATAAACATGCGGCCTTCAACCATATGCTCCATAGACTAACTAAATTACCCTTAAATAAACAAGATTACACCGACGAACTCAACACAATAAAATACATAGCAATAAAAAACGGTTATAACCCCAATTTAATAAACATACTACACAAACGCATCAAAAACAAAAACAACAAAACACTAAATACCATCAACACACAACACAATAAATACATCACACTCACATACCACAACTCATACACACACAAAATCGCCAATACATTCAGAAAACACAAATACAAAATAGCATACAGAACAACCAATACCATCAAAAAACACATCAGTAATACAAACACAGACATAGACAAATATAACAAAACAGGTGTTTACAAATTAAATTGTAATGACTGCAATAGTTTCTACATAGGCCAGACGGGAAGATCTTTTTCATCCCGTTATTCTGAACACTTAAAAGGTTTAACCAACAACAATATACACTCCGCATTTGCCACACACATACACACAGAAAACCACAGTTACACCAACATAGACACTAATCTTGAAATTTTACATTACATACCCAAAGGTCAAAAACTCAACACAACTGAACAATACGAAATATATAAACACCACACAACACAACCAAACAACATACTCAACGATCAATTACAATATAAATCACATACACTTTTTGACACAATTATACAGAAAACAAACAGTAAGTTGAATCCCCGCGCCAATCCCCTTCCTCCACACACCACCCCCACTTCACCTTCCACACAACCGTTACAAAATGCTGGCAGTCTGTTACCAAAGCTGAAGAAGGCGGATACTAAGCCGAAACGCGTCCAATAAAATCAGTAAGTTTTCACATGAAAAAGTTCATTTTTAGTTAAGTGTTATTTAGTTCAGTTTTCCAGTATCGCTTCGTGGCTAGTGATTTGCTTCATGCAGCTGTCTGGTCCTTTCTGTATAATTCGCCAAGAATTTTTATATTACAGGAAAAAATTAGTGATAAACAGATACAAGAAATAAAAAAGTGTACACAAAATAAAAACTATTTTGAGGCCTAATTTATCGTCTCACGATCTGATCCAGATCTCACCGTCGAATTTATCGTCTCACCGCCAGCATTAGGCGGTCATTCCGATGACTCGAGGATTATGAAAATGTACAAAATTTGTATCGCCCACAATTTTGTCGTCGCAACAAACTACACAAAAGAAAAACATTGTTATCTATTGACATATCGAGTACGTTGTGAAAGGTGACACATTTTGCGTACGATCTTGATACCCCGTCATAAGCATGCTTGTCTAAACAATAAAATAATAATCTTGCTACGACAATTATGGAACCTTCTCGAAAAAACGAGAGTGTCGTTCTACCGGTTCCTCGACTAGCCCAGCGTGTGGCGTTTGTGTCAAGGCTGCCCACAAACGTAACAATCCAGACTCTTTGAGAGCATATGTAACCACGCACATTATGCTGGCACGCCGCCAAGAGAATAAAAAATTATCCTGAACACCTGCGGTATCTATATAAGCAACAGAGACCAGCTTAGAAGTTAGTTACACCTGGCGAGATTATAGAATGTTGATCAAGTGATTGTGGAAAGTGATTACTGTGTCATAATTAGTGCGGGCCTCTAAATAGTTGACATTATTATATCGTATGGGCAAATTTAAATAGAATTATTGTATGAGAGTACCTCGTTGACTTCAAATTGTTATTCGTGACTCCTTAAAGCTGGTAATTAGTGATGTCATTGGTGTCTTCACTGAACACCACGACGATCCGTGAGACCGGCGTAACAGTATTTTCCAATCTGCAGCAGTCGCAAACTTTGCATTAAAAGTAGAAAGTTAAGTGTTCTTTAACATACCAGTGCGATACAGTAACAATCAGAGAAAAGCCGATATTTATTAAGAAATTTAGTAATACATAAATTCGAAGTGTCGAAATCTGTGAATGGAAAATACATAAAAACCCCACAAAGCCGTATATTAGAAGAAAGCCGACACCATTATATAACTAAATAAGGTTCCGTTTACTCCGACCGAGAGAATGCAGACATGGCAGAAGAGGTGCAAAAAGGCCCCTAGTACTTGGAATGTGTCGATGAAAGGGTATTATCACATCATATCGATACTGGTTGTTAAATAAAACAAACAAACAAACGAAGTAGCAACACAACAAAAGGTACTATAAAATAAAAATAATAATGCAGCGTAGCGAGGGAGATTGGGGGAGGGTTGAACCCTCAATAAAATAAAAAGGAAATATCGTCATCATCATTATCATCATCATCATCACCACTCTCCAAGGATTAGGCCCTAGAACTGTTCCGGAACCCATCTCCTCCTCGGTCTACCGACACTCTTTTCCCAGTAGGGTGATAACCCAAGGCAGCCACGAGTAGACGGATATCAGGAATGAGGTTCAAGTGTTCACACCATTTCCTTCTGTGGTCTTCAATCTTCTGGTGCAACGACACAATGTTTAATTCGCGTCTAATATCTTCGTTCTTGTTCCGATCCAGGAGAGAACAACCTTGCGTCCCTCTTTGTAATTTCATTTCATCTGCCTGAATCCTGTGTACGTCCCTTTTACAAAGAGTCCATGTCTCACTAACATACAGGAATGTGGAGATAGCCAAAGTTTAGTAAACATTTAATTCGGGTACCCTTCCGTGTTTTATTTTTCAGGTACCTATGAATCGTTCCACAGAAGCATCTAAATTTCGTTAGCTTACTATCCCAATCAATATCGGTTCCATATGAGATATCACAACCCATATAATTAAAATGACTAACTTCTTCTTCTTCTTCACTTCAAGGATTAGGTTATATAAACCGTTCCGCCACTCATCTCATCCTCGGACCACCTACTTCTCTTCTACCAATGGCTTTGGCAATCGAATTGCCGATGGCACTAATGATTCAGTGCCGCTTTCGGTAATCGATCCCCTGTCATCCTTTGCAGATGATCCCACCTTTGTCCTCTGTAAGCTGAAATAATTTCCTTTTAATGAAGAAATTTGTGTTAGCGGTTGAAATCACAAGCAGAATGATCACTGTTGCACACCACTATATAAAAATTATCCCGATTAGCGCTTTCAAGCTTCACACGCTTCACGCTTCACAAGCTTCACGTGGGTCAGTCACACACCCTTATTTTAAAACATCCAATTAGTACTATGCAATATAATTCTTAATCTTATCTATCTGTCCTCTATCATTTACTTCTTAATTATGTTATAAAATATTTCTTCGTTATCAAATTTAATTTTAATATTAATTAAATTGTCTAACCCTTTTTCTCTTTCTTTCAATATTTCTAACTCCTCTCTAATCTTCCTTTCAACTGTATTATTTACTACTTTTACAATTTCGTATTCTTCCAAAGGATTAACAAACTTATGGTTGTCTTCTATGAAATGTCTTGCATATAACGAATTGGTTGTTCTATTACCTTCTCCACGTTTGTGGTCAGACAACCTGCATACGAATTTTCGTCCTGTCTCACCTAGGTACACTTTGTTGCAGTCTTTACATTTTAATTTATAAATTCCGCTTTTCTGTAATACTGGAATTTTCTCTATATTCTTATTCCTTATCTTATCAAATACCGTTTCACATTTTTTAATAGCTATATCTACTCCGTATTTATTAAAACATTTTATAATTTTTCTAGTATGTGAACCTATGTATGTCAATGACCCTGCATAATTCTTTTGTTCTGGTTCTATTTTAGCTTTTTGTATGTTAACCCTTTTCATAACTTTATCCACTATGTTGGTGTTATAATTATTATTCCTTACAATTCCCTTTATCGTTTTTAACGCCGTATCTTTTGATTCGGTCTCTTTTAAACACTTCTGAGCTCTGTAACAAAATGAATTGATTGCCACCATTTTATATCTATAAGGGTGGTAAGACTCTCTTGGTATAATTATATCAGAATACGACTCTTTCCTAAATATCCCAAACTGTAGTTTCTCATTATCTTTAATTTCTACGTTTAAATCTAAGTAATTTATTTTCTTACCTCCTATCTCTTCTTTAAATTGTAAGTTTTTATCCTTATTATTTACATCATTTATAAACTCATGCACTTCTTCTATGCTTCCTTCCCAAATTACTAATACATCATCAACGTATCTAGACCATAACTTTATATTGTCTTTATACTTAGTGGAACTTATTAATTGCTTTTCAAAATCATTCATGTATATTTCAGCAAGAATAGGGGATAATGAAGACCCCATAGGTAAACCTTTTTTCTGTATATAAAACTTGTTATTAAACCCAAAATAGTTCTGATTTACACATTCTTTAATTACTTTAATCAACTGCTTTTTATACCTGTATTCTCCCATATTATTATCGTTTATTAACTTAATAACTTTATTTACTGTGATATTGGTAAACATGTCCTTAACATCCAGTGATATCAATTTTGTATTTACATTAATTCTAATATTTTCTAATTTTTCTATCAATTTTACATTATTCTCTATATTGTATTTTGTCCCAAATTCATATTTCTCTTTCAGTACTCTGCTAACTTCCTTTGATAATTTATAAATAGGTGCATTAATAAAAGAAACAATCGGTCTAATTGGTTTTCCTTCTTTATGTATCTTAACCTGACTTTTAAAAGTTGGTGCTGTTGGATTACTTTCCAATAAATACTTTTTCTTATTTTCTTCTATAAATGTTATCTGTTTCATCATTTGTTTTATCCTTGACTGGTACTTACTTGTATAATCATACTTTATTTCTTCATATGGTCCTTCCCTTATAAATTCTTCCGTTTTCTTTATGTATTCGTCCTTTCTCAGTAGTATCATTGTATTTCCTTTGCCCGCCTTCGTAACTATAATATCATTCTTCTTTATTTTATTCTTTAGTTTAGTTACAGTTTATTTGATTTTTTGTTCATTTTTTGAATATTACAAACTTTCCTTAAATATTTTATCTACTACATTCCCTACTTCCCACCTTATTCTTTTTTTATCATTTTCATTTCCTAGTTTTTGTATTATGCTTTCGCATTCAATAATCGTTTTTTCTTGATTTAATTCTGGTGGCGGCGCGTATTTTAAGCCTTTTGCTAATATTTCTTTTTCTTCTGTATTTCTCTGTAAGGTTTATTACTCTTTTTTCAAGTTATTCTTAGAGAGGTGTTCCTTTTTTACTTCGTTCTTTCTTATTAATTTATTTAACTTATCTACCATTATTTTATTTTTATTTTCCAATTTCTTTTCTACGTACCCCAAACCAAAATTATATAATATTTCTTCTAACTCTACATACGAGTATATTCTTAACAATTCTATGTGTCTGTCATATAATCCCCTATTATATCTATTGATTAAGCCGTAGAGTGACCTTATTTCCAGTTTTATCCACAACTTCTCGCTTTGTTCTTTTACTTTTTTGGCTACACTGTTCTTATTTTTAATTTTAATTTGAGCGTACTTTGGATGACATTATTATCCAGACATTGTTTATTAAACCATATTTTACTTAAAACCCTCTTCAATTTAACTTTTAACTTAAGATATTTAAAAACTTTACTTACCTTATTGTTGTCGTTTATTACCTCATTGTTGTTGTCCATTACCTGTCGTCGATTGCACATCTTAACAGACGTTTAATGAAGAAATTTGTGTTAGTGGTTGAAATCACAAGCAGAATGATCACTGTTGCACACCACTATATAAAAATTATCCTGTTCCGATCTGACGATGAGCTGTGAAGCTTGAAAGCGCTAGGATAGGATAAATGTGGATAGGAGGTAAGAAAATAAATTACTTAGATTTAAACATAGAAATTAAAGATAATGAGAAACTACAGTTTGGGATATTTAGGAAAGAGTCGTATTCTGATATAATTATACCAAGAGAGTCTTACCACCCTTATAGATATAAAATGGTGGCAATCAATTCATTTTGTTACAGAGCTCAGAAGTGTTTAAAAGAGACCGAATCAAAAGATACGGCGTTAAAAACGATAAAGGGAATTGTAAGGAATAATAATTATAACACCAACATAGTGGATAAAGTTATGAAAAGGGTTAACATACAAAAAGCTAAAATAGAACCAGAACAAAAGAATTATGCAGGGTCATTGACATACATAGGTTCACATACTAGAAAAATTATAAAATGTTTTAATAAATACGGAGTAGATATAGCTATTAAAAAATGTGAAACGGTATTTGATAAGATAAGGAATAAGAATATAGAGAAAATTCCAGTATTACAGAAAAGCGGAATTTATAAATTAAAATGTAAAGACTGCAACAAAGTGTACCTAGGTGAGACAGGACGAAAATTCGTATGCAGGTTGTCTGACCACAAACGTGGAGAAGGTAATAGAACAACCAATTCGTTATATGCAAGACATTTCATAGAAGACAACCATAAGTTTGTTAATCCTTTGGAAGAATACGAAATTGTAAAAGTAGTAAATAACACAGTTGAAAGGAAGATTAGAGAGGAGTTAGAAATATTGAAAGAAAGAGAAAAAGGGTTAGACAATTTAATTAATATTAAAATTAAATTTGATAACGAAGAAATATTTTATAACATAATTAAGAAGTAAATGATAGAGGACAGATAGATAAGATTAAGAATTATATTGCATAGTACTAATTGGATGTTTTAAAATAAGGGTGTGTGACTGACCTACGTGTGTTGAGAGGAAGAGGGTAAGTTTAAAAGGATGCACACACGCGCGCGCGCGCACACACACACACACACAACACTGAAACACAAGGAATTAGCTAGAAAAATATGTAACTGTACAGAGGGTGGGACAGGGTTTAGGGGGTAGGGAAGGGACATTTATATTATAGCTTGTTGTGTGTGAGCAGGGTGGGGTGAGAGGGGTGAAGGGTTTGTTTTCACATAATTTCTGTCTGTTCCGATCTGACAATGAGCTGTGAAGCTTGAAAGCGCTAATCGGGATAATTTTTATATAGTGGTGTGCAACAGTGATCATTCTGCTTGAAATAATTTCATTTATGTCCTCTATTTCGAGTACTGCTCTGATATCTTCATTCCTTATAGAATAGGGAAGTAGATAAAATAAGGAAAATGACTAACCTGATCCAAAATCTAATTATTCACGACTATCTTAGTTCTTGTAGGATACTTGATCTTAAATGCCATCGTTTAGAATATGTAGCAGAGATCTTGTAGCCCATAGTCTTGTATGATGCTGTTGAACGTAAATATCGCCCTTTGTAACTGGTCTTCTGTTTTCTGTATTATTACCTTGTCATCTGCATAAAGCAACGCATTCACAAGAACGTTTCGCTGAAGCGATATTCCCGAGTCAACGCAACGTAACTCAATAAATGGAAGTGGATTAAAGACACTTAAAAAGTAGTAACATGGAATGTTAGGGGTAAAGCTAATAAAAGGAAATATCAAAAAAATTTTAAAAGTCATCATCATTATTTTCAACAAGGATTAAATCAAAAATGGTCTGTTCCGGTCCCAAGGAGATAGACTAGAGCTGGTCACCAACGCTTCTTCGGACGTCCCACACCTCTCCGTCCTTTCAACTTGTAATTCCACAGTTGTTTGGGGGATGCGGCAGTCATTCATTCTTCCTTGCGACTGTTTAGTAGCTAATATGCCCCTGAATATGTTACTAGTATATCGCAGAGTAAGACGATGGTGGGGCTGCCACGTCCAGTTCGATTGCCTCCCATAAAGCAGCTGTCTTATCGGACTAAAGGGGCCAGTTTTCCCTGCACGCAATATTACAGCCTCTAAAACTAATTAGATTAACGCCTATAATATTCCAATATCATTTCCCTTACACCTTAACTTGGTACTGTTAAGGCTTATTAAAAAAAGTGCTGATAAAAATTTAGGAAAATAAGTCGAATTACAAAACTGTTCTAATTACGTAGTTATGTGAGTATGAGCATTTTTATCTGCGGTACGCTGTAAGCGTTTTACGAATAGACAATAGCGTTTCTGTAACACTGCTAGTTGCCTAGTGTTGAGACGTAGTCAAATATGTATACTACTTTATGACGTTATGCCTCTTAGCGAGTACCTTTGAATGTTTATTCAGCCTACAGTGTGTCCAATTCAGTTTACAATGTTCATAATACAGTAAGTGATTCCACAGTAACTCAAAAAATTTCTATAACCCTTTATAGAGTAGTGGTAACCCTTTATAAAAGGTCAAACAGTTTTTTGGTATTCGAATCTTAACAGATGCCCCTATTGTACATGGACGTGTCCGTTATTCCGTACATACCTAAGTCCGATATTTTGAACGCCGTCTACAAACGTTCCCCTAGTCTCTGCCGGTGAAGTGATTTGTATCCTGACTTGAACAAATTTGCAGCCAATCAATTATTTGCACACCCCATAGCGTTAATTTTAAATATTCCTTTTTGAAGGCCTGTAGTACCAATTTTATTCATTTCTGTGGCAAAACGACTACACAGAAAGTTTCTGGTGAAAGTTTCTCACCACCGCCAGCACCAGAATCTCATAAACCTTGGAAAAAGAGAAAACCACACCTTCCATTATTACACCTTCTTCAGTCTCCAGGATAGACCAGAAGCCGCTGAGCCACCGTTTACTACAGACAAACCCGATTCGCCGAGGATGCTACATACAGGTGATACAGAAGTCAAACTTCTGTAGTTCAGAAATTACTTAATAAAAATATGAAAGACAATTGACACCAAAATAAAATTAATATAATTATACAAAAGACTGGCCGAATTAAATTCCCATTGTAACTTTGTAATAAACAATATGATGTATTTAGCTTTAATGACTATAACATGCTAATATTAATAAGTCCATTCTTCAAATGGCAGCAAAAGTAAATTGTTTAACTTTAATATAAAGAAAGGATATATCTCGGATCCGAGGGTATGAATTACCAAAGTTTTATAAATAATTAACCAAGTTGATTAATGAATACATTATGCAGTTATTATTTTTTTTAATATAGTTAACTAATCAGTTGAACGAAATAGAGTAAACGAAAAGTAGGTTAAGTATATATATGTATGTTTTAACTATACAAATCACAAGCCTAATTAATTTTTAATAATAAGACAGTAACTCATTTTCTTTTATGCTAATTACCAGGTATGTAAATAAAGAGATGTCATGGACATAAACATGCGTGAATTAATTTGGCAACACGAATCTAATATTCCTTAATTTACAGGTTCCAGTTAAGTGTTTTGTTACGTTGTATTTTAATTAAATATATATATTTTGTGAATATTATGGCAGCCTGTTTAATTGACCGACGTCAATTAACCGGGCTCCCGAGGTTATAATGGCGATAGCATACAGAAGTTATAAAAGATAGTATACAGCCGTTATAAGATGCGCCACTCTGCTTTGCTAATAAATAAAGACTAATTGGAGTTACTGCAATAAAGAAATTAAAAAAAAGCCATATAAAAAGCTTAATAATAAAAATACAAATTATAAGAAAGAATAATAAGAAAGTAAAGTAGTAGTAATTATTATTAAGAAAAATAATATATGTAATGATAATTTAATTCTGTAAACCCACGTTGAAGCGTGCACAGATTGTCACCCCAAAGTAAGCGTGAGAGCAAGAACGAACAGGAAATATATTAACGTGTTATAAACTGTATAAACTATGCCTTTGTTATAAGCGTATGTGCAACAACGCGTAATTTCTCCCCTTGCATAGGAATGTTATCGCCTAATAACAACAGTAGTCATAATATTTCATGTCACGTCCTGTAGAACTCTGTGTGAGATTCCCTTAACTATTATTCTCTTTGTGAATTGAAAGGTATTTGATTCCACAAAACTAAAGATAGTCATATACAGTGATATAATTAATATAATCAAACTGATGTTGATTAGTATAAGTAGATTACTACAATTAGCATATTAAGACAATGTCTCAATTTAACCCGGATTTGTTATTAAAAGACGAATTATGCTATGAAGCATTTTTACGCGGTTTACCTTATGCAAACGTAACGGTCGCAGAATTACGCAAAACGTTACGCGAAAACAAGCAAAATATACCTACCCAGTTAGATATATTAAACGAAATAGAACTTGAAAGCCTAGTAAAAACGTGTTATGCAAAATGTAGGGAATTGACGTCAATATCGCAAACCCTCTGGACAGTAATGTGGTAATTTTCGCATTAATAGGTTGGCTAATCTGTACGTTTCCAAATTGCTTATCATGTTTATACAACGTTCAACGTTACAGTTGTCCGAGCTACTGCAGGCGGCAGACGTTATTACGTTTGCTCGCTTGTTCTGTCATACATCATTTTTCTTGTCGTCAGACAATCATTGTAGGCTTTAGGCCACAACATTTCTTGCATACTTGCACCAATTAGCGATACACTGCTAATTTCTCGATTTCATGTAATTTGAGTGCCGCGTACTCGCGCCTCAAGTCTGACGACAATCTACGACATTCGTATAGGCCTTAGGCCTTAACATTTCTTGTTGTAGTTTGAGTGCCGCACATTTGCGCCTCATCTACCATTTAGCTTTCTTAGCGACACGTTTATTTAAAACTTACATCTCAACCAGACATAGCCAACCTCAGCGCTCAGAATTTAGTGTACAACAATCTTAATAAATGTATTATACAGTCCACTATCGTCATTATTCTGCATCCTGGTAATAGCACCACAAGCATCATTCTTCCTAACATTAACATTTTTTTTTGGTCCTATCGGGCCGCATCTTAACATTTTTTTGGTCGCTCCGTGCCTGGATTCGTCATTCACCTCTTGCAACATATTCTAGCGGTTTCATCATTTTTCTGCCCCAATTTCTGGCCATCACGAGCGATTCAGCATATTCGCTGGTCCGACCGTCTCGGGACTTACTTAAGCATTTCTTTCATTGCCATTGAGCCTCGTGACGACATCATTGCAAGAACATCCATGTGCTAGCGTCTATACTCCAGTTTGAGCAGTCATCTCTACGGTCTGTGTGTTTGCCATCTTCTCCACGACTTCGACGCTCCAGGACATCGCATAGCAGGTACCACATCATTAACAGGTGCGTACAATGGCTGAAGAAGGCCTCAAAGTGTTCGTCAGAAAGAGAGGCGGCATAAAGTCTGCCATAGTGCGTATTAATTCGGCTATCATTAGCTTTGATAAAAAACACTAGCACAAAACATTTTTTAACAGTTAGACTCGAAAGTCTAAAAGGTTTGGCAACAAAATACGATGAGGTACAGTCCGAAATTGAACTCATTGCTAAAGACATAAACGCTGCTCAAGAAGACCGAATTGAGGTTGAAGAGCTGTTATATTCAACAGAAGCCAATATCTTGCAGTTGATAGAAAGCTTCAACGTTCAGACTGTATCTCCCGTATTAACAAGCAACATACAATTAAAACCGATAAGTTTGCCCTGCTTCACAGGTAATATCTTAGAATGGCAGCACTTCTATTCAATATTTCTGGACTTGGTGCACGCCAGATCTGATTTAACCTCAGTGCAGAAATTACACTATTTGTATTCGTCTCTGAAAAATGAGCCGTTAGATTTAATTAAGGCATTACCTATTTGTAACGAAAACTATTCGATAGCGTTGAGTTTGCTGTCCGCTAGATATGACAACAAATTCATACTAGCTAAGTATTATATTCAGAATTTACTTGAAGTAAAGTCAACAGTTAAGGACTCTGTCCAAAGTTTGGCAGAGTTCATAAATACGATAACGTCTTCCGTTAATTCACTGGCGGCCATGCAACTGTCAGTGGATTCATTCGAGCTTATCACTGTACAATTATTGTCAGCAAAACTGGACCATACCACGTTTAAATTATGGAAGGAGTCTATAGACCCTGATAATCTTCCTAACTTTCAAGGTTTCACTCAGTTTTTAAACGCACGTAGACAGTTGCTAGAAAATACACTGCCTATCGATGCCGGACAGCAGCTCAACAAGTCAACTTTAAGATTCAATAATAAATCTGACAAACATAAATCACGAAACGCTGCTGACAGCACTGCATTTAAAAGTTATCACTCAGCGTCAAATAATTATTTATGTTTATGCTGTAAATCTAGTCATCCAATTTACATGTGTGACAAATTTCGTGCATTAAGCACATCAGAACGAGGGCAATTTATATTAAATCATAAACTCTGTACAAATTGTTTAAGACCAGATCATTTCTCATCTAATTGTAAGATTAAACAATCATGTAAGATCTGCTCAAAACGACACCATACATTGTTGCACATAAACAATGTGTCAAAGCCAGTCTCTGCCAGCAGCAGTAACTACTGTTCACTTAAATTACAATCTACAAATAATATTCTTTTATCAACAGCAATTGTGTTTGTCATTGACCAGGCTGGCAACAGACAACACGCAAGAGTTCTTTTGGATGCGGGTTCACAGATAAATTTTTGTATGGAATCATTTGCCAAGAAATTACGGCTTAACTTTACTAAATCTAACATACCGATAACAGGTACAAATAACACCGCGTGTTGTGCCACTAATCTTGCGTCTATACGCATTATCTCTTGCTATCAAATACTTGACGGTTCGTCCAAAACTACCAATGGCCTTTCTCTCAATGACATCTTGTTGGTAGGCCCGAACGTCCAACAAGACCTTTTTTCTATTCTTTTGCGATTTCGTATGCATAACTATGTTCTCATCGCCGACATCGAGAAGATGTATCGACAAATTCTGGTAGCTGAGAAGGATTGTCATTATCAACGTATTCTGTGTGGCGTGACTCTCCCCTCGAATAGTTTAAACATTTTGTACTGCGAACTGTTACATACGGCACTGCTAGTGCTTCGTTTTTGGCTACCCGCTGTTTTAATCAGATTGGTAAGGATCATCAAACTTCTTTTCCTGACGCGGCGTCAGCTATAACCAATGATTTCTATGTCGACGATTTGTTAACCGGTGCAGACACATTTCTGATCTGACCAAGTTGAAATCTGACTTAGGTACGTTGTTGAGTCAATACGATCTCACTCTACATAAATGGGCATCAAATGAACCCAATGTGGTCGCAGATCATGACAATTTATCACTCCCTTTAAACAAACAGGGTAATGTGCGTACCTTGGGCATTCTCTGGAATAACATTACCGATTCATTTTTGTTTGACATCAGATCATTCCCCGTTGAATCAAGCATCTCTAAGACGAAAATCCTATCGATTATCGCAGGTATATACTATCCACTCGGACTCGTCGGTCCCGTTGTTTTCCTGTACAAACAGTTTATGCAGCAACTTTGGCTGTGCAATCTTGGTTGGGATGAGCCAATCTCCGGGCAATTACACTTGCATTGGCATTCATTATGCGATAAATTATGTCTGATCAGTAAAATCATTGTCCCACGTTCTATTTGCTGGAAGTCTAAAGCAAGGATAGTTGAATTAATGGGTTTTCGGATGCTTCTGAAAGGGGATATGGGTGTTGCGTTTACATTAGAGTCATTTATCAAGATTCATCGGCCTCTTGTCACCTTCTGTGTTATAAATCTCGCGTAGCCCCCCTACGACAGGTGTCATTACCTCGCATTGAACTCTGCGCTTGCTTGTTGTTATCGCGACTCTTATTCAAGGTCGCCCCTGCTCTTCATTCCTTTATCAATAGTGTTCACCTCTATTCTGACTCTATGGTGTCCCTTTACTGGATTCATGCCCAGTCTTCTAGGTGGAAAACTTACGTCGCTAATCGTGTTGCCGAGATTCAGCGTCTTACGGAAGCCTACACATGGCATCACATCAATTCTCGACATAATCCTGCTGATATTATTTCTAGGGGATGTCACCCCGACGTTTTGCGCGATTGTTCGCTTTGGTTGCATGGTTCCGCTTGTTTGTCTCAATCTTCCGAGTCCAATCTTTTTCCACCCTGTTTACCTTCTAATCTGTCGTCTTCTGAATTCACTGCGGAGGAAAAACAAACCCCCAAACTTTCTCTAATGTCTACCCTGGCTATTGATCTTTCTAAGGACTTTTCTTCGTTGCACCGTCTGACTCGCGTATACGCTTACTGCTTTCGATTCATCAAAAACATTAGACTCTCCAGGGCTGAGAAAATATCGGGCGCTCCTACCCCCGTTAAAATTCATTCCACTCTCAATTTTTTCATAAAACAATCTCAGTCCATCCACTTCGCTGCCGAGATTAATTGTCTGCGTAATGGGTCTTCTGTCTCTATCAGGAGCAAGTTGTCTTCTCTGGACCCGTTCCTTGATGAGTCTGGCGTAATACGCGTCGGCGGACGATTACAGCAGTCGCAACTACCTTATGACAATAAGCATCCTATTGTCTTGCATCCATCGGCTCATATTACTCACCTTATTATTGAACGCGAACACATTCGTCTACTCCATGCTGGTGCTCAACTCGTGCATCACTCACTTCGTCAACGTTGGTGGATCATTAACGCCAAGATAGTCATTCGCTCTATCATTCGTAGATGCGTCAAGTGCCTCAGGTTTAGTGCCAAACATCAGATTCAGAGGCTCGGTATTTTGCCATCTCCCAGAGTCACTCCTTCGCGGCCGTTTCTATTCTGCGCAGTTGACTATGGTGGTCCCTTCATGATTCGTCATGGCGGGCAGAAACCTAGGACTCTGTCAAAATCGTACGTGTCTTTGTTCATCTGCCTAGCAACTAGGGCTATTCATTTGGAATTAGTTTCCGACCTTACAGCCAACGCGTTTATAGCTGCCTTTCGTCGTTTCATGTCCCGTAGGGGCATACCCAGCCAGTTATATTCTGATAATGGCACGAACTTTAGGAAGGCCCGCAATGTTTTGCATGACCTTTACAATCTTTGGCATAATAAGGATGCCACCTCATCAATCCAATCCTTTACGACCTCTCAGGGTATTACATGGTCATTTATTCCGCCCTCATCACCTCATTTTGGTGGTCTTTGGGAGAGCGGTATAAAGAGTTTAAAGTATCACTTGCGCCGCGTGGTAGGCAAGTCTATACTCACCTTCGAGGAGTTTACGACAGTTTTGTCTCAAATAGAGGCATGTCTAAACTCACGTCCATTATTTGCCGTTTCATCGGATGTAAATGATCCGGTGCCACTTACACCTGGCCATTTTTTGATTTGCGCACCATTAACGGCGTTACCTGATCCAGACTTATCTCACATTCCCATCTCTCGTCTTGGACGTTGGCAACTTCTCCAGAAGTTTGTCCAAGTCATTTGGAAAGCTTGGTAACGCGACTACTTAAATCAATTACAACAACGTCACAAATGGAAATTTGCCAAGGACAACGTTTCCATTGGTGACCTGGTTTTACTGATTGAGGATAACTTACCTCCATTAGCGTGGAAATTTGGTGTAATTACCGCCACATTTCCCGGCCCAGACAACTTAATTAGAGTAGTTGACGTTCGCACGCCTACTGGCACCTATCGCCGACCAATTCATAAATTATGTTTTGTCCCTACTAGGGACGAACAGTAAAAAAAGGGTTTATTTTCCTTTGTATATATTTGTAATCTGTAATACATAAATCAGATGTTCAAAGAAGACTTTGTTAGTTATAAGCACCTTTGTTTTTAGCATAAGCTTTAATTTGTATATTTTTGATTCAGAAACTGTTTGTTTTATTCAAGCAAGTGTCAGTTTATTTAATATGCAAAGCTTTAATTATTATTTTGTATTTTCGTATATGCAACATTTGATTTATGCCTCATGTCTTTGCTTACTATTGTTTTTATGTAAACATTTTGGTATAATATTCGCATGGTCTGCAGTTGTACAAACCATGTATTACATATTTGTATAACCACATTGTTGTACTTGTCACTTATGCTATTGTGCCTTGTATTCATATATTTGTAATTATCTAAACCAATTTCTATTGTATTTAGTATGCATAACTTGTATCTATGTGAAACACATTGTTTTATCCGCATCTACTGTCTATAACCATACGCCACGCCTATATTTTTATATTGTATTTTGTATTGGTATTTGTGTTCATGTATTGCACAATTATTATTCATGCTTTAATTATGACATACATGTCATTACACTTTGTGCTTACAATCATTCAACTATGTATAGCTTGTCTTTACATGTATAATTTTATAACAATTTTGATTGTTCATTGTATTCATACTATCTATAGGTCTACTGGCCTTATCTGGTTCAAGATAACCATTATGACTTGCACAAATGTTACAATTTATCGGGCCCATCATGTGATGAGTCACCGATTACATACAATATATATTGGCAATACATTGCTAATCTTGCATTTATACACATGTATAATCAGGTTGCAAGCCGATTTTGGCTTGTTCAACTCTTATCATCATTCAAGCTTATCTCTAAACAGTTAATGTCATAACTGTTATCTAAGATTCAAACTCAAGGTTCAGTACAACTTATTGAGATTGACTTTATTATTAAGAACTCTGTATTTTTCTATAATAAGTTATTAAAATGTATTAAAAAATCCTTTGAATTTTGCGGGAAGTTATGGTCAGTAATGTGGTAATTTTCGCATTAATAGGTTGGCTAATCTGTACGTTTCCAAATTGCTTATCATGTTTATACAACGTTCAACGTTACAGTTGTCCGAGCTACGGCAGGCGGCAGACGTTATTACGTTTGCTCGCTTGTTCTGTCATACATCATTTTTCTTGTCGTCAGACAATCATTGTAGGCTTTAGGCCACAACATTTCTTGCATACTTGCACCAATTAGCGATACACTGCTAATTTCTCGATTTCATGTAATTTGAGTGCCGCGTACTCGCGCCTCAAGTCTGACGGCAATCTACGACATTCGTATAGGCCTTAGGCCTTAACATTTCTTGATGTAGTTTGAGTGCCGCACATTTGCGCCTCATCTACCATTTAGCTTTCTTAGCGACACTTTCATTTAAAACTTAAATCTCAACCAGACATAGCCAACCTCAGCGCTCAGAATTTAGTGTACAACAATCTTAATAAATATATTATACAGTCCACTATCGTCATTATTCTGCATCCTGGTAATAGCACCACAAACATCATTCTTCCTAACATTAACATTTTTTTTGGTCCTATCGGGCCG
Source organism: Magicicada septendecula (assembly GCA_034769895.1). Classification (NCBI taxonomy): domain Eukaryota; kingdom Metazoa; phylum Arthropoda; class Insecta; order Hemiptera; family Cicadidae; genus Magicicada; species Magicicada septendecula. Next base: position 173,811,982 of record CM068372.1, read on the forward strand.
CATCTTAACACCCTCCACGACGAAAAATCACCCGCCATAATCTTGCGTACCACGCAACGGATAGAGCATTTAACCCGTCGCATAAATAATTTACTAAACTGGCCCGGAGCTACTGTAACACCCCGTGACGTGAAAAATTTGCAGACGAAGCATTGCAGCAATTACCAACGATAATAAGAAACCTACGTCGTAAATCAGACTCATTTAAAATGGAGGAAATAGAAGAATCTCTTTCTAGATTAAATATCACACTATCTCAATCACCCATCATAGAACAGAGACCCACTACCGTGACTTTCGAATTTCCACAAGTATCAAGTGTAGAACCGAATGCAGATCAGACGCTTCATAGAAATGTGAATTTCACATCAACAGCGGAATCCTCAATCCTCACCTCCAAATGCCCATCGTAGTCTCAAATATAATAATGATTTAATGAGTAATCTTGTGTTACCACCCTCTGCGATAACTAATTCAGTGTCGAGAGACCCGAGAATACAATCTCACGTGAACTTTAGTGCTAATCTAAACGGAAAGATAACTCATCCCGTAGAAAAGATTTTATCAGAAATCCAATATACCGATGGATTAAGTATTACCAAACTGTTAGCGTTCATAAAACACTTTTTGCAAATCAAAGACTTACAGCAACTGAGCGATAGCCAAGATATTGCCAGTCATTGTGACTAAATGTAAACCACCATTAAAAGACCGTGTACAGGAGTCAATGAATTTTCAGCATTCCGTAGACCAACTACATTCTGCCTTAATAAGACGTTTTATTCCAACGGGAATTTATGAAGAATTGAAACGGAACACCGTACTTAGAGTACAAGGAGCGCACGAGAGACTCGCGCACTATATTTCAGAAATAAGAGAATCTTCATTATTACTAAAGGTAAATTTGAGCGAACCACAGTTAGTAGAAACGATTCTGGTAGGATTATCCCCAGAAGAGAGATCGCGATTAGTACTGATCAATAGACCCAACACTTTTGCAGAATTAGAACAATGCTGTATCCACTCATCAAACGTATGGTATTCGGACCAAAACAGACGTGCTTTAATTCCTCAGACACAACGCAGAAACGAAACACCGCCCCTGGTATCAGAACCGAGAATACACCGTGATAGTCGACGCTTTAGAACTCCGAAACCTGCACATAATTATCAACTGAAATCCCAACCGAACATGAGCGACACAGTGAGTAGAGAAAAAAGGTGCTATAACTGCGGTAAACAAGGTCACATTAGTAGGTACTGTAAACAGAAACAGCACTACCAAAAATCCTCTCATTCAAAAAACATGTAAGGCAGGGAGTGCCGAAATCCTGTGTCCCCCGCCGCATCGTAAGAGTAGGTAAAACCGAGAAGTACAAAACCAAAAAAAAAATAATAATAAAAAAAAATTAGACCCCTACGTAGAAAGATTTGTCAATAGATGCAACTCAATTACTACATGCAAATCCAGTGTGTGTCAATTACCGTATGTACAAGTAGACCTTGGCATTACGAAAACACTAGGATTAATTGATTCCGGATCAACACGGAGCTTAATTAGCCAACAGTTAGCCGAAACATTAACCAAACACCACCTTGTTAAACGTAGTCAACCGGTGAATATGAAATGCGCTACCGCTAATAACCAAAAATTAACAATAAAACTCAGCGTTACTATCAAACTGAAAATTAAAAATTTAACATGATATTTTCCAGTATTAGTATCTGAAGAATTAGGACCAAACTTAATATTAGGAGCGGACTTCATCAGTAAAACAGGTATAATTCTTGACATGTACGATAAGAAGTATTATTTTAGATTCGACCGTACCCAAAAATATAATTTTGACTTCGAAGTAAATAACAGTAAAGGTACAGAACCATCCGCAACGCACGTAGTACACCACGAACCTGCACTACAGTAGATCATTTAGAGAGTAAAGATAAACAAAAAATACAAAATCTAATAAAAGAATTTTCCACCGTTCTAACCCCAAAGTTAGGTTTAACGAATCTAATAGAGTACAAGATCAACCTGAACGATAATAAAGTAATCCGACTGCATCCATATAAGTTATCTCCTCCAAAAATGAAAATCATGAGAAATCAAATCAATAAATTGTTAGAACAACAAGTTATAGAACCTTCCACTTCACCGTATTCATCACCCGCGTTCTTAGTACCCAAAGGCACTGATAAACATAGATTAGTCGTTGACTATAGACAATTAAATAAAAAGATAGAATTCGAGTCCATACCGCTCCCCGACATCCACAGCGCCTTCCACTATTTTACAAAAGCTAAAGTTTTCACCATAATGGATCTCAATCAAGCATTCCACCAAATACCATTATCGGAAGAAACCAAACATCTAACCGCCTTCGCAGTCCCGTTCAACCTGTACCAATTTACAAGAGTACCCTTTGGAATCTCCCAAGGAAGTTCTGTTTGTAGTCGATTGTTAGAAAAAATATTCCACGACGTAAAATTTAAATTCGTATACCACTACCTAGATGACATAGTAATTTACAGCGAATCCCTGGAACAACATCTTCATCATTTACGCGAAATCTTATCCCGACTGAAGAAAGCCGGATTAACCGTGAACCCAAGTAAAGTAAATTTTGCAGTTAACCAATTCTCATTTTTAGGTCACATAGTATCTGCCGACGGAAAAGTAACCATAGACCCAGAACGCACCCGTGCAATCAGAGAATTTTTACCACCACGTGATACGAAAGGAATAGCCCGATTTTTGGGAATGATAAATTACTTCCACAAGTATATTCCACACCTAGCTGATATAGCAGCACCCTTAAATGCGTTAAGAAAAAAAGGAGTAAAATTTGAATGGACCCCTCAACATCAAACAGCATTCGACAACCTGAAAGAAAGTATAATACAACCTCCAGTATTACAACTGGCCGATTTCACGAAACCATTTATCGTACAGACAGATAGTTCAAGTGTAGCCCTAGGAGCAGTCATATATCAGGAAGTAGATAATTCTAGATTACCGATCAGTTATGCCTCGCGAACCCTAACCGATCAGGAAAAGAAATTCTCCGCATACGAATTAGAATGTTTAGCCGTAGTATTCGCATTCGAGAAATTCAAGCCATTTTTAGAACATAAAGAATTTCTGTTAGAAACGGATAATCAAGCTTTATCATGGTTATTAAATCACCCTAAACAGTTAGGTCGTATCGGAAGATGGGTATTGAGATTAAATTGTTACAAGTTTAAAGTAAAACACATTCGTGGCACCCAAAATGTAGTAGCCGATACACTATCCCGTATGTTCCAGCAGCCGAGAAAGGAATCCGAACATAATGAAAGAGGTGAAACATCAATAATAAATACCCTAATAACTGAATTCCCACTGGCATTTACTGACATAGCCCAGTATCAACAACAAGATCAATAATAGAACAGATCAATAAAGGAAATACTTCAGATAAATACAGATAAATATATATTGAGTAAGAGAGTATTATGTTATAAACTAGCAAGTGGAAAATCCTTGAGAATAATTGCCCCGGACATTATTAAACCAATGCTTATGCAGTACTACCACGCATCCACCATTGGAGCTCATATGGGTATTAATAAAACCATACATCGTATTAGAAAAGAATATCATTGGGGAAATATGAACAGCGAGATAGCTAAGTTCGTAAAAGAGTGTAAATTGTGTGCACTCAGCAAACCCGCGAGAAACAGCCACATTGGTAAATTAATCTCCGAGACTCCCACGACACCCTTTTCAAAAATTTACATAGACTTTTCTGGCCCTTATCCACGTTCAAAATCCGGTAACACCGTGCTACTCATTTGCGTAGATTCATTTACCAAATTCGTCTGGATGTATCCCATGCGACGAGCAATAGCATTAACCACAGTGAAAATTTTACAAGAGAGATTATTTGAAGACTTTGGTACACCAGTACACCTAGTGTCAGATAACGGACCCCAGTTTAAGTCCAAAGAATTCAGGGACATGTGTTTCAGACTAGGCATAGACCATATAACTGTAACAGAGTACCGTCCACAAGGTAATATCGCTGAAAGGTATTTGCGAAACTTAAACTCCGCTTTAATAGCATATCATGCAAACGACCAGGCATCATGGGACCAGAACCTATCCTGGATCCAATTTGCTTTCAACTCAGCATATCACGAAGGACATAAATCTACTCCCTTTGATTTATTGTACAAATATAAACCAAATCACCCATTACCCACAAAGTGGAAAATACATGAATTGCTACCCAGCGAAATCAGTGTTAAAAATATAAAAAAAATATGGAACGAAGCTCGCGCAAATCTGAGAGTAAACGTAAGAAAATCGCGAAAATATCACGAGCGTGATAGTAAAGAAATTAAGTATCAAGTCGGAGACCTAGTGATGTACCAAACTCATCCGACGAGTAGTGCAGTTGATAAGACCACCTCCAAGCTATCTTACCGATGGTGTGGCCCTTACAGGATTCACAAATATTTAACGCCTGTAACCATAGCACTGTATGACCCCACTACGGATAATTTTGTACGAAGAAGTCATGTTTTCCAGATAAAATATTATCACGGAAATTGTTCTGCTAGTGAGCAAAGAAAGAAATGAAGTAAAAAAAAAAAACAATAAATGTACTACGAAGTATATTTCCTATATTGTAATTAAGTCACTGTAAACCATACTTAATTACAAAATCGTAAGGTATGAATAAGAATGAGGCCTGATCAACCTTAGATCCTATTCACCAAAAATAAATAAAAGCGATATGTAAAGTCAACTGACAAATAAAGGTAACGTTACCACAGAAAAATACAGTACTAAGATAAAATTGTCGACGAACAATTAAAAAAGGAAAGGAAACGCAGTAAGTATGAAAAACATACTCTGTGTAGAATAACTCCACTAAACGAGTTAGAAAAACCTAAACGAAAAAACCGGTAGTAGTATTAAGTAGTAGAATTAAGATAAATTTTAGAGATAGTATTTTAGAGTAGTATTTTAGTTTTAGTATTTTAGTATTGTATCTTTTAGATAACAAAAAATAAATAAATAAAAAATAAAAATTGAATTGATAATAATTCGATTATCACATGTGTTACGATGCGACCCGATAGGACCAAAAAAAATGTTAATGTTAGGAAGAATGATGCTTGTGGTGCTATTGCCAGGATGCAGAATAACGGCGATAGTGGACTGTATAATACATTTATTAAGTTCTGTACACTTATATCATGGTGTTGAGATTGGCTAAGTCTGCACAATTTGATTTTGATTAAACAGAGTCGTTAAGAACGCTACCTGTTAGATGAGGCGCAAATGTGCGGCACTCAGATTAAAACGTTAAGGCCTAAGGCCTAGACGAATGTCGTATGAAATGTCGTAAAACTTGAGGCGCGAGTACGCGGTACATGAAAAAGAATTAGCAAGGTATTGATAATGTATTGCAAGTGCAATATATGTTGTGGCCTAAGGCCTACAATGATTGTCTGACGACAAGAAAAATGATGATGACAGAACAAGCGAGCAAACGTTATGACGTCTGCCGCCTGCCGCAACTCGGTTAACTGTGACGTTATAAAAACGAGATAAGAACATGATAGCGCAATATCAGAAAGCACAGTTAGCCAACTTATTAATGCAAAAATTACCACATTACTGTCCATAACTGCCCGCAAAAATCAAAGGATTTTTTAATACATTTTAATAACTTATTATAGAAAAATACAGAGCTCTTAATAATAAAGTCAGTCTCAATAAGTTGTAGTCTTAGATAACAGTTATGACATTAACTGTTTAGAGATAAGCTTGAATGATGATAAGAGTTGAACAAGCCAAAATCGGCTTGCAACCTGATTATACATGTGTATAAATGCAAGATTAGCAATGTATTGCCAATATATATTGTATGTAATCGGTGACTCATCACATGATGGGCCCGATAAATTGTAACATTTGTGCAAGTCATAATGGTTATCTTGAACCAGATAAGGCCAGTAGACCTATAGATAGTATGAATACAATGAACAATCAAAATTGTTATAAAATTATACATGTAAAGACAAGCTATACATAGTTGAATGATTGTAAGCACAAAGTGTAATGACATGTATGTCATAATTAAAGCATGAATAATAATTGTGCAATACATGAACACAAATACCAATACAAAATACAATATAAAAATATAGGCGTGGCGTATGGTTATAGACAGTAGATGCGGATAAAACAATGTGTTTCACATAGATACAAGTTATGCATAATAAATACAATAGAAATTGGTTTAGATAATTACAAATATATGAATACAAGGCACAATAGCATAAGTGACAAGTACAACAATGTGGTTATACAAATATGTAATACATGGTTTGTACAGCTGCAGACCATGCGAATATTATACCAAAATGTTTACATAAAAACAATAGTAAGCAAAGACATGAGGCATAAATCAAATGTTGCATATACGAAAATACAAAATAATAATTAAAGCTTTGCATATTAAATAAACTGACACTTGCTTGAATAAAACAAACAGTTTCTGAATCAAAAATATACAAATTAAAGCTTATGCTAAAAACAAAGGTGCTTATAACTAACAAAGTCTTCTTTGAACATCTGATTTATGTATTACAGATTACAAATATATACAAAGGAAAATAAACCCTTTTTTTACTGTTCGTCCCTAGTAGGGACAAAACATAATTTATGAATTGGTCGGCGATAGGTGCCAGTAGGCGTGCGAACGTCAACTACTCTAATTAAGTTGTCTGGGCCGGGAAATGTGGCGGTAATTACACCAAATTTCCACGCTAATGGAGGTAAGTTATCCTCAATCAGTAAAACCAGGTCACCAATGGAAACGTTGTCCTTGGCAAATTTCCATTTGTGACGTTGTTGTAATTGATTTAAGTAGTCGCGTTACCAAGCTTTCCAAATGACTTGGACAAACTTCTGGAGAAGTTGCCAACGTCCAAGACGAGAGATGGGAATGTGAGATAAGTCTGGATCAGGTAACGCCGTTAATGGTGCGCAAATCAAAAAATGGCCAGGTGTAAGTGGCACCGGATCATTTACATCCGATGAAACGGCAAATAATGGACGTGAGTTTAGACATGCCTCTATTTGAGACAAAACTGTCGTAAACTCCTCGAAGGTGAGTATAGACTTGCCTACCACGCGGCGCAAGTGATACTTTAAACTCTTTATACCGCTCTCCCAAAGACCACCAAAATGAGGTGATGAGGGCGGAATAAATGACCATGTAATACCCTGAGAGGTCGTAAAGGATTGGATTGATGAGGTGGCATCCTTATTATGCCAAAGATTGTAAAGGTCATGCAAAACATTGCGGGCCTTCCTAAAGTTCGTGCCATTATCAGAATATAACTGGCTGGGTATGCCCCTACGGGACATGAAACGACGTAAGGCAGCTATAAACGCGTTGGCTGTAAGGTCGGTGTTATATGTGTGAATAAATGTACAGTTACACGGTTATTAAATATAATCAAAGATTTATTATACAGCTACAATAGTGAATACATCGAGAGCGTGTTGCTCTTATGGCGATCGCCCTGTGACTCACTCATATGCCCCGCTATACATATGTCATGGCGTATCCCCACTCTTATAACTTATGGTACTACTCACAACATCTCCCCTTTTCTAGTTTTTCAAAATTAAATTACAATATTATTACATAACATTTATTAAACATACATAACCTTTTAGGTACTCTGGTTTCTTTATCGTACGACCTGATCTAGTCGTAATTACCGGAGCATCATTCGCAGTCACATTAACAATAGGATTATTATTACAGATATTATTTGCATTATTCACATTATTATTTACAGTATTTGTATTGCTCGAAACCCTTCTTTGCATGGGCTCTTCTAATGGTATATCTAAACTATATTGGATTTCATTAAATTGTGTACCTTTGGATAGATCTTTTCGATTACGTGTTACAATAGTATTTTGCTCTGTTTTTACTTTATAAGATCTAGGATTTTGATGTTTTTCAATAATAATACCACTTTGATGAGGTAAGGTTTCCTTTCCTTCATCATGAATTTTAACTTTATCTCCCACATTAAATTCTGTAAGAGCTTTCGAACCTTTATTATAATAGAACTTTTGTTTATTTTGACGTTCTTGCAAAATAGTACTAAATTTATTTGACTCTACTTTGCCTTCATTTGAATTTGGTATTATGTTTCTTACTTTCCTACCATACATTAATTCCGCTGGCGTAATGCCACTATTATCAATAGGCATATTTCTTAATTGTAATAGAGCCATTTCTTTATCCTTTCCTTCCTGAATAATTTTTTTCAAAATATGTTTGAGAGTCTGTATATGTCTCTCTGCTAAACCATTTGACTGGTGATGTTTTGGAGTAGTTATCACATGTTTAAAACCCCATTGATCTGAAAATTTTTTAAATTTAAAATTCGTGTATTGAGTACCTGAATCTGAATATAAAACTTTAGGTACCCCATATCGTGTAAAAAACTCCTTTAAAGACTGTATAGTAGACTCTGCGCTTAAATCACTTAAATATTGCAAATCAATGAATTTACTATACGTATCTACTACAATTATAAACCTTTTACCAAGTAAATAAAAAATATCAGAAGCTACAATTTCCCAAGGATTTTTAGGTATTGGTTTTCCAATCATTGGTTCTTTACTATTATCCCTTTGATAACTACAACAAATATCACAATTGCTTACCAAGTCATCAATTTGCTTCGACATGCCTGGCCAAAACAATGTTTTTCTAGCTAACATTTTGCATTTTTCACTACCAAAATGAGCATAATGTATTTTAGCAAGCATTACTTTTCTCATGGATTTTGGTACAACTATACAAGTATTTTTCAACAATAAACCCTTACACTCTGAAAGTTCTTCTTTGAAAGAAAAATATGGTTTGACAGTTTCAGAAACGGATGATTTGTTTACAGGCCATCCATCTTTTACATATTTTAGAACTTCTTGCAGTTCTTTATCGTTGCTAGTTTCATTTTTTAATTCATTCATTCTTATATCAGATACACTAAGACTTTTCTCAACCATCATAACATATGCTTTAATTTTTTCTTCATCAGAGGACTCTGTAGTTTGCAAATAAAGTCTGCTCAAATGATCAGCCAGTAATAACTTTTTACCTGGTACATACTTAAGATCTAAATCAAAATTATGTAAACTTATTCTCATCCTTTGTAATCTTGGAGGGATTTTATTCATTGGTTTTTTAAAGATCGAGATCAGTGGATTATGGTCAGTCTCTACGACAAATTTTTGACCAAACAAATATTGATTGAATTTATGACAACCAAAAACAATTGCTAAACACTCTTTTTCAATTTGACTGTACATTACTTCAGTCTCTGTTAAAGCGCGGGAACCATATGCCACTGGTCTTCCATCTTTTATCAATACACATCCAAGTCCCTCACTGGAAGCATCTACACTCAATGTTATGGGTTTATTTATCTAAAAATATGTTAAAACTGGAGGTTTACATAACGCCTCTTTAAGCTTTAAAAATGACGTTTGCTGTGCAGTACCCCACACAAATGGCACATCTTTCTTTGTTAGTTGTCTTAAACTACTAGTTAATTGTGCAGCATTTGGTATAAACTTTGATACATAATTTATTGTTCCTAAGAATGTTAGTAATTCTCTTTTATTTTTTGGTATTTGCATTTTTTCAATTGCCTCAACTTTTTCTGTATCAATTTCAATTCCATCTGCGGAAAGTATATGACCTAAATATTTAACTTTCGTTACAATAAAAGCACTTTTATCTGCATTAAATTTAATACCATATTCTCTGGCTCTTTTAAAAACTTTATCCATAATTTTTAATAATTGGTCTTTAGTCTCAGCCCAAATTAACATATCATCGGCATATATGCCTACATTTTCAATATCTTCAAAAATTTGATTAAAAACTCTATAGAATACTTCAGGACTAGAGCTTATACCGTAAGGCATTCTGTTAAAATAATATCTCCCAAATGGAGTATTAAAAGTAGTTAACTCTTTACTATCTTCTGACAATTCAACTTGCCAGAATGCTTTATTTGCATCCAACTTTGTAAAATATTTTGCGTTTTTTACCTTTGCTGCAATCTCATCAATTGTAGGAAGCTGAATATGTTCTCTTTTTATGCAAGAATTTAAATATTGTGGGTCCAAACAAATTCTTATTGACCCATCTGTTTTACCAACAACTACTAATGAATTTACAAAATCAGTTGGTTTTTTAATTTTCGATATAATACCAACAGCTTCCATTCTATTTATTTCATATTTCAATTTATTAATCAATTTAAAAGGAACATGTCTACATGGTTCTACTTTACCTACACTTCCTTCTTTTAATTCTATTTTATATTGAAAATCTTTTATTCTACCATAACCATTAAAAACATCTGCGTATTTCTTTATAATATCATTAGCTGTGTTTACTGAAAAAGCATTTAAAATGTCAACATATATAGCTTCATCTCCGGGCTGGACTCTTTGTATCAAATTAAAATCAATGGAACTCTTTAAACCTAAAATAGGTACACTTTTACCATCAAAAATTTCAAACTCTACTCGTTGTTCAATATTGCCTACTTTGCAATTTAAGCTTACTTTACCAATAGTTTTCATTTTTTCTTGACTATAATTTTTCAAAATTACATTAGATTTCAGGCATTCAGTTATACTCAATTTTCTACATAAGTCAATAGGTATTATATTACATTGAGCTCCAGTGTCAATTTTAAAAGCAACTGTTTTCTTAGAATCTAAAATATTTACATGTTGTATCCATTCGTCTCGTGCATTGATAGCATCCACACTAATCCAGTCACAAAAAAATTCATCAAAATACTCACATTCAACCTCAGACGCCACATTTACAACTTTTATTGAACGCTTATTTTTACACATTTTTGCAAAATGTCTTGTCTTACCACAGTTTATACAGTCCTTCATAAACGCTGGACAATTCTTAAAACGATGATTGTATCCGCACCGTTGGCATGCGGTCACCTGCTGTCTTGAAGCACCCGGCTCTCGTGTCGTAGAAGATGATGATGATGTCATCTTTGTCTGTTGAACTCTGCTCATGTTGTTGCCTGCGTCACCGTCATGAGTCTTGGAATCGCCGCTACTCAGCTGTTTTTTTATGCTAGCAACTTCCTTTGTAGGCTCGAGTTTTTTAACATGCTGATCCGATAATTCAGCACTTTTACAAATTTTAACAGTTTTTACTAACGTTAACTCACTCTCACGTAATAACCTATCTTTGACTCGTTTGTCTAAAATGCCGGCAACAATGCGATCTCTTATCAAACGCTCTCTCAAAGTACTAAAATTACAATCCGCACTTAATTTCTTCAATTCAGTCAAATATGCATCAAACGACTCACCAGGCTGCTGATTTCTCGTGAAAAACATGTGCAAACTAACACTCTCATTTTTGATAGGCACAAAGTGCTCTTCAAATTTCTGCAGTACTGTATCGTAACTGTTTTTTTCATCGTCGGTTAATCCCAACGTATTATACACGTCTACACATTCTTCACCTATGCAATGCAAAAATACGGCCACTTGTACATCATCGGCCATTTTATTAGTACCTGATGCAATACGATATATTTCAAAAAGCTGTTTCCACTTTGTCCATCCTTCAGTAGTTAACTTTTGTAAACAACTTGGTGGTTTCAAGCCCGTTAATGACGTAGACGTGGTTGTAAACGTCATTGTCGTTCCTGTACCTGCAGCAGTAGTAGACATTTTCACAATTACACTACGCAACTCGCACACTGTATTCAAACTGAATAACTCCACTATATATTTTACGCACTTTAGTTCTTCAAAGCCGCAGCGCCATGTTATATGTGTGAATAAATGTACAGTTACACGGTTATTAAATATAATAAAAGATTTATTATACAGCTACAATAGTGAATACATCGAGAGCGTGTTGCTCTTATGGCGATCGCCCTGTGACTCACTCACATGCCCCGCTATACATATGTCATGGCGTATCCCCACTCTTATAACTTATGGTACTACTCACAACAGTCGGAAACTAATTCCAAATGAATAGCCTTAGTTGCTAGGCAGATGAACAAAGACACATACGATTTTGACAAAGTCCTAGATTTCTGCCCGCCATGACGAATCATGAAGGGACCACCATAATCAAAATATAGATGAACACTATTAATAAAGAAATGAAGAGCATGGACGACCTTGAATACGAGTCGTGATAACAATAAGCAAGCGCAGAGTTCAATGCGAGGTAGTGACACCTGACGTAGTGGGGCTACGCGAGATTTAGAACACAGAAGGTGACAAGAGGCCGATGAATCTTGATAAATGACTCTAATGTAAACGCTACACCCATATCCCCTTTCAGAAGCATCCGAAAACCCATTAATTCAACTATCCTTGCTTTAGACTTGCAGCGAATAGAACGTGGGACAATGATTTTACTGATAAGACATAATTTATCGCATAATGAATGCCAATGCAAGTGTAATTGCCCGGAGATTGGCTCATCCCAACCAAGATTGCACAGCCAAAGTTGCTGCATAAACTGTTTGTACAGGAAAACAACGGGACCGACGAGTCCGAGTGGGTAGTATATACCTGCGATAATCGATAGGATTTTCCTCTTAGAGATGCTTGATTCAACGGGGAATGATCTGATGTCAAACAAAAATGAATCGGTAGTGTTATTCCAGAGAATGCCCAAGGTACGCACATTACCCTGTTTGTTTAAAGGGAGTGATAAATTGTCATGATCTGCGACCACATTGGGTTCATTTGATGCCCATTTATGTAGAGCGAGACCGTATTGACTCAACAACGTACCTAAGTCAGATTTCAACTTGGTCAGATCAGAAATGGTGTCTGCACCGGTTAATAAATCATCCGACATCGACATACTGTTACAAGAAAATGGTAATGTTAGGAAGAATGATGCTTGTGGTGCTATTGCCAGGATGCAGAATAATGACGATAGTGCCACAAGCATCATGCTTCCTAACATTACCATTTTTTTGGTCCTCCGGGCCGGATCTTAACATTTTTTTAAAATTCTGATAAAGACAGCGGGTAGCCAAAAACGAAGCACTAGCAGTACCGTATGTTACAGTTCGCAGTACAAAATGTTTAAACTGTTCGAGGGGAGAGTCACGCCACAGAATACGTTGATAATGACAATCCTTCTCAGCTACCAGAATTTGTCGATACATCTTCTCGATGTCGGCGATGAGAACATAGTTATGCATACGAAATCGCAAAAGAATAGAAAAAAGGTCTTGTTGGACGTTTGGGCCTACCAACAAAATGTCATTGAGAGAAAGGCCATTGGTAGTTTTGGACGAGCCGTCAAAAACGACGCGAAGTTTTGTGGTAGAACTAGAATGTTTAAAGACGGCATGGTGAGGCAGATAATAAGTATTTGAAACACCTGAATTTATGGAGCAATCGTCGACAAGCGTCATGTGGCCAAGATCCTTATACTCCTGAAAAAATTTGCGTATTCGCGCGCAAGCTTAGAATCACGCATGAACCGGCGTTCTAAACTCAAGAATCTTGCTTCAGCGGTAGCATAGGACTCACCCAACTGGGGATTGTCTGACTTAAATGGTAGCGCAACAACGAACCTACCCTCTTGATTGCGATGAGTAGACTTAACGAAATGCTCCTCACAAACTGACTCGTTATTAATGGGTGTATTATCAGGGATAGTTTCGGTCTCCCAAAATTTCTCGAGAGACGCTAGGATTTGACTGTCGTTGTTCCTAGCCAGGAACGAAACAGCAGGACCCTTATAATGGCATGTTATATGTTGTCATATGTAGAACTGTGTATCGGCGAGATAAACGTTATCTGGGACATTAAACTGATTTATGTCAAAAGATTGTGCTGGCAATTTATGAGTTAATGCAGATAAGACCGCGCATGTTGCTTGGAAACTAAACCTTTGATAGCGAGAGATAATGCGTATAGACGCAAGATTAGTGGCATAACACGCGGTATTATTTATACCTGTTATCGGTATGTTAGATTTAGTCAAGTTAAGCCGTAATTTCTTGGCAAATGATTCCGTACAAAAATTTATCTGTGAACCCGCATCTAATAGAACTCTTGCGGGTTGTCTATTGCCAGCCTGGTCGATGACAAACACAATTGATACACATGATACAATTGATGACGACTGTTGATAAAAGAATATTATTTGTGGATTGTAATTTGAGTGAGCAATAATTACTGCTGCTGGCAGAGACTGGCTTCGACACATTGTTTATGTGCAACAATGTATGGTGTCGTTTTGAGCAGATCTTACATGATTGTTTAATCTTACAATTAGATGAGAAATGATCTGGTCTTAAACAATTTGTACAGAGTTTATGATTTAATATAAATTGCCCTCGTTCTGATGTGCTTAATGCACGAAATTTGTCACACATGTAAATTGGATGACTAGATTTACAGCATAAACATGAATAATTATTTGACGCTGAGTGATAACTTTTAAATGCAGTGCTGCCAGCAGAGTTTCGTGATTTATGTTTGTCAGATTTATTGAATCTTAAAGTTGACTTGTTGAGCTGCGCTCCGGCATCGATGGGCAGTGTATTTTCTAACAGCTGTCTACGTGCGCTTAAAAACTGAGTAAAACCTTGAAAGTTAGGAAGATTATCAGGGTCTATAGACTCCTTCCATAATTTAAAAGTAGTATGGTCGAGTTTCGCTGACAAGAATTGTACAGTGATAAGCTCGAATGAATCCACTGACAGTTGCATGGCCGCCAGTGAATTAACGGAAGACGTTATCGTATTTATGAACTCTGCCAAACTTTGGACAGAGTCCTTAACTGTTGACTTTACTTCAAGTAAATTCTGAATATAATACTTAGCTAGTATGAATTTGTTGTCATATCTAGCGGACAGCAAACTCAACGCTATCGAATAGTGATAAGCTCGAATGAATCCACTGACAGTTGCATGGCCGCCAGTGAATTAACGGAAGACGTTATCGTATTTATGAACTCTGCCAAACTTTGGACAGAGTCCTTAACTGTTGACTTTACTTCAAGTAAATTCTGAATATAATACTTAGCTAGTATGAATTTGTTGTCATATCTAGCGGACAGCAAACTCAACGCTATCGAATAGTTTTCGTTACAAATAGGTAATGCCTTAATTAAATCTAGCGGCTCATTTTTCAGAGACGAATACAAATAGTGTAATTTCTGCACTGAGGTTAAATCAGATCTGGCGTGCACCAAGTCCAGAAATATTGAATAGAAGTGCTGCCATTCTAAGGATTACCTGTGAAGCAGGGCAAACTTATCGGTTTAAATTGTATGTTGCTTGTTAATACGGGAGATACAGTCTGAACGTTGAAGCTTTCTATCAACTGCAAGAAATTGGCTTCTGTTGAATATAACAGTTCTTCAACCTCAATTCGGTCTTCTTGAGCAGCGTTTATGTCTTTAGCAATGAGTTCAATTTCGGACTGTACCTCATCGTATTTTGTTGCCAAACTTTTTAGACTTTCGAGTCTAACTGTTAAAAAATGTTTCGTGCTAGTATTTTTATCAAAGTTAATGATAGCCGAATTAATACGCACTATGGCAGACTTTATGCCGCCTCTCTTTCTGACGAACACTTTGAGGCCTTCTTCAGCCACTGTACGCACCTGTTAATGATGTGGTACCTGCTATGCGATGTCCTGGAGCGTCGAAGTCGTGGAGAAGATGGCAAACACACAGACCGTAGAGATGACTGCTCAAACTGGAGTATAGACGCTAGCACATGGATGTTCTTGCAATGATGTCGTCACGAGGCTCAATGGCGATGAAAGAAATGCTTAAGTAAGTCCCGAGACGGTCGGACCAGCGAATGTGCTGAATCGCTCGTGATGGCCAGAAATTGGGGCAGAAAAATGATGAAACCGCTAGAATATGTTGCAAGAGGTGAAAGACGAATCCAGGCACGGAGCGACCAAAAAAATGTTAAGATGCGGCCCGATAGGACCAAAAAAAATGTTAATGTTAGGAAGAATGATGCTTGTGTTGCTATTGCCAGGATGCAGAATAATGACGATAGTGGACTGTTTAATACATTTATTAAGTTCTGTACACTTATATCATGGTGTTGAGATTGGCTAAGTCTGCACAATTTGATTTTGATTAAACAGAGTCGTTAAGAACGCTACCTGTTAGATGAGGCGCAAATGTGCGGCACTCAGATTAAAACGTTAAGGCCTAAGGCCTAGACGAATGTCGTATGAAATGTCGTAAGACTTGAGGCGCGAGTACGCGGCACTCAAGCTACATGAAAAAGAATTAGCAAGGTATTGCTAATGTATTGCAAGTGCAATATATGTTGTGGCCTAAGGCCTACAATGATTGTCTGACGACAAGAAAAATGATGATGACAGAACAAGCGAGCAAACGTTATGACGTCTGCCGCCTGCCGCAACTCGGTTAACTGTGACGTTATAAAAACGAGATAAGAACATGATAGCGCAATATCAGAAAGCACAGATTAGCCAACCTATTAATGCGAAAAGTACCACATTACTGTCCAACATGAGTGAATCACGAACAGAGAGAAAGGGGATTTCACACGGAAGCTCGTACCAAATTCCCATTGTAATTTTTAGCTATTTCCCCGTTGAATACACATCGGTCACCGACCCAGTGTCTTCTTTAAGTGGAGGAGAATGTAATAGTATAATCCTAAATGAAACTATATAATTTCCCTCCCTATGATATAAATATGAAATAAATAGTGTTAAACAAATAAATATGTAACATAAAAACTAAATAATGTTAAACAAATAAATATGTAAACCACCTCCTGTTTCATCAGTGAGTATTAAATTATAGAGAGACGTAATAAACCAGCAATTTAAAATAAGTAAATATAATAATTAATAAATTAAGAACTATTTATCGTGCCGGTAAATAATAACACGCGTGGACACGCACTTCGCTAAGCCAACGGTGCGCCCCCAAATTAATTGTAAATCAGACTCCGCAGCGAGAACAACACAGTTGAAAATGTAGGCAGTAACTACAAAATTATAGAGAATGAAAGAATATGTTGTTCACTCTCTTAGTTTCTTTAAGCTAATGCTTAGTAAAGCTGATAGCAATAATTAGCAGTAATTTCAATATGTTTAACATCTTTGATGCGTTTTAAGTGTGTGTTTATGACATCTCTGCAGTTGATTTAATATCACGTCAACGTGATAGAGATCACAGTATATGTAACAGTTTAACTATAAGTAAAAAAGTGCGGTAAACCGAAGTAAGTGAGTTCAAGTGAAAGTTTCCCACCACCGCCAGCACCAGAACCTCATAAACCTTGGAAAAAGAGAAAACCACACCTTCTTCAGTCTCCAGGATAGACCAGAAGCCACTGAGCCACCGTTTACTACAGACAACCCCAATTCGCCGAGGATGCTACATACAGGTGATACAGAAGTCAAACTTCTGTAGTTCAGAAATTACTTAATAAAAATATGAAAGACAATTGACACCAAAATAAAATTAATATAATTTTACAAAAGACTGGCCGAATTAAATTCCCGTTGTAACTTTGTAATAAACAATATGATGTATTTAGCTTTAATGACTATAACATGCTAATATTAATAAGTCCATTCTTCAAATGGCAGCAAAAGTAAATTGTTTAACTGTAATATAAAGAAAGGATATATCTCGGATCCGAGGGTATGAATTACCAAAGTTTTATAAATAATTAACCAAGTTGATTAATGAATACATTATGCAGTTATTTTTTTTAATATAGTTAACTAATCAGTTGAACGAAACAGAGTAAACGAAAAGTAGGTTAAGTATATATATGTATGTTTTAACTATACAAATCACAAGCCTAATTAATTTTTAATAACAAGACAGTAACTCATTTTCTTTTATGCTAATTACCAGGTATGTAAATAAAGAGATGTCATGGACGTAAACATGCGTGAATTAATTTGGCAACACGAATCTAATATTCCTTAATTCACAGGTTCCAGTTAAGTGTTTTGTTACGTTGTATTTTAATTAAATATATATATTTTGTGAATATTATGGCAGCCTGTTTAATTGACCGATGTCAATTAACCGGGCTCCCGAGGTTATAATGGCGATAGTATACAGAAGTTATAAAAGATAGTATACAGCCGTTTTGCTTTACTAAAGCCATTTGAAAAAGTGACCAAAATCATCAGCTCTGCCTGTTCGTCAATTTCTGAAGTCATTCCTCATCTTAAAGTTCTGTTAAGGTACCTTGAAAGTTATTTTGATGAAAGTGAGGAAATAATACAATTGAAAACTGAGTTGGAAAATGGCTTGAAAAGAAGGTTCAACTTAGAAAATAAGAACAATTTTTATACTCGCAACACTTTTAGATCCAAGGTACAAACTACAATTTTTTTAAGCAGAAAATGTGCACGAAGTGAAATCCCAGTTCTTACTAGAAACGCTAAAAAATAGCACAAATGAAAGAAATGATTTTTAAAAAGCAAATGCAGATAACGATTCTCTAAACTCTTCAATCTCTCAATCAGAAGTTAGAATTCACCGTAATTTTTGGGAGTGATACCAAGAAATAGTATCAATGAAGGTTGTGAGCAATGAAAAATCTCCTTCAGCTTACGAACATGAGGCATACTGTGCATCGCCGGTAAAAAACCGAACTGATGATCCGTTCATGTGGTCGCAACATTGAGATGGCACATATTGCTAAAGTATACTTGTGTTGTCCAGCCAGCACAGTATACAGTGAGAGGCTTTTGTCTGAGGGTGGAAACATTTACGAAACAAAAAGAAATTGGCTTCTTCATGAAGGAGCCGAAAATCTGACATCTTTCATCACAAGTTACTTTTAATAAATACAGAAATTTAAATTATATAAGTATTAGGATCTATAACCTTTTATGAAGACATTGCAAAAAAAATCAGAAGAATCCATGGACACTGACTCAAAATCGGCAGAAAATTCATCACGTAATAGACAATAGATGTATAAGTAACTTTTTTATATTAACAAAATATTTTCCATATTTTAGTTTTTCTTTACCTGCTTATCAGACATTAATTGTTTATTAGCCCTTGTACAAGTCAATGTTAAACTCTGATACTACATGTCATCTACTCTATTTATTCTAAGCACACCACTTTTAGCATCCTCCAACAATTCAGTCAGTCTTATCAGAAATTTTCAATGCCTTTTTACTCCAGCATACACTGTACCATCCAAGTTCGAGAACCTGCTGTTTAGCCATAACAATGAGAGTTAGAGAGTAGAATCCAAGTAATTGACTTCCAGTTGATCAACATTCTACTGTAACAGTTTAATATATTTTTTAGTTTTTTGTTTTAAAGCCAGTATACAATAATATAATGTCCTTCACATAAGCAATCACAAAAACTTACATTACATGTAACTATGCCCTACAGGTCAGCTTCAGTACCTGGGATGTTACGTCGATGATGAGAAGAGAAGGATACGAGGGGAGTACACTATACATTCTTACATGACTCCTGAGATGTGCATCAATTTCTGTTTCAAGAAGTCGTACACTTATGCTGGCCTCGAAGCTTGGTACTCTCATTACTTAAGATTGAATGTTTTATGTTCAGATAAAACAGTGTGTAATTTACCATTATTATTTTCATGTAACTACTACTACTACTACTACTACTACTACTACTAACACCACTAGTATTACTACTACTACTATATTATTATTATTATTATTATTATTATCATCATCGTCAACAAAATTTTATTACAGATTACTGGTCATGGGTTTTAATAAACTCGACTGAAAATCATATTTCCATCAAAGAATATAAAATATATAGGCTATATATTAAATTTTAATTTGATATAATTTAATTCTGATCTATTGGTATTTATAGGGTACTCCTATTTTGTCTTAGAAGCCACATTTATATAGGAATTAAAAAACAGATTTCTGGATTATGATTTAAAATACTGACTTTGATGTACGCTTAAATACTCTTAGTTACTGAAACTATGAAACATTTTCTGATGACCATAAGTTTATAATAGTTACTACCAAACTAAGTGTCTATTGTTTCTTTCAGAATGCATTTTATGGGTTAAAAATCAATTTAGTTGGCTTGTTTGTTGTCTTTGTTCTACAAATTTAAGTCTACTGGTATTTAAAACAATATTTGTCAATCACTCACCAAGATGATAGATACAAGATCTACTACAAATGGTTGGTTTTCAAGTTCAGAATTACCAAAACAAAAATCCCAGTATTCCTTTCTGACAGTGGAATGTAATTATAAGCAAGCATGCATTTAGACCTAAATGCTGGCCATGAATTATAGATATGAAGGGTTGCAAAATATGTAATTTGTACCAACTTCTCTTCACTGTTACCAGTAGTCTCACTCATAAATTGTTTCATAAACTAAAGTAGTGATAGTGATAATAATGTAGTTTCTTGTAACTCATTAATAACAAATCTAATCATTCAAAAAATTAATGTACAAAAATTTATAGATTTTGGATTAGAAATTACCTTAATTAACTTATGTGCCTAGTGGATGTGTGCTGTTTTTTTAAATAAATAAAGGTAAGCAATATAATACAGGTTATAAGCAATTTGTAGGAAGGCTATATCATAAAGTTGGCTATCTTAATATTCAAATCTTTTTGTTTTTAAAATCCCATACCTCATTTAATACAACACATTAACATCGATAATTATTATAATTTATAGTATTATAAGTACTAATAACACATTATACTCACCACATTTTGCTGACTACCCAAGTCATATTAGTAAAAGACATGAGTGACTGATTATAAGTTAAAGACGTGTAACATGTACTGATTATCATAATCATGTGTTTTGTAATTATGAGTATAAAACATAGAGCCTGCAAAGAAATGAGAAGGTGGTGGAGGAGAGTAGGAAGTGATTTAAACATGGAAAGCGGGTCCTTTATTAAGTGCTACAGACTTATGTACAATTAGGGAATCAAGGAAATTAAACATTTGATAAGCACAGTGGGCGAAGTGTCAGTATAAAACTGCACTAAGTAAAAAGGAAATATATAAAACAGTAGTAGAAATTGTTTTACTGTATGGACCAGAAGTGTGGGTCCATAGATCTCAAGTAACTATGAAGAGAAACTAAAAGCAAGGGAGGTGAACAGGATGGACAAAA
Source organism: Magicicada septendecula (assembly GCA_034769895.1). Taxonomy (NCBI): domain Eukaryota; kingdom Metazoa; phylum Arthropoda; class Insecta; order Hemiptera; family Cicadidae; genus Magicicada; species Magicicada septendecula. The sequence continues at coordinate 173,833,253 of CM068372.1, forward strand.
TTATAATATATTAAACCCTTCAAATTGGAATAGTGCAGAACAGTTGTCAACAAACAGGATTCCTTTTCTACTTTGCTGTTGAAACTTGGTCTAATTTGTGAATGCACTTTCAAACCATACCAAAGTTATCCAAGCTTTCTTATATACCACATGTACTACAGGATGTCTTCAAAATTTTAAAACAATAAGGATAGGCTGCTTTTCCATCATTGGTAATGGTAGCTTTTCTGACCTGTCCATATTTTCACTCACTAAAATGATTACTTGCTCTATCTTTTTGCTCACCATTACCTGGGTCACCCTGCAGTGTGTCATAACATTTGAAAAAAGCCCTAAAAAGTCATAATATTTCTTATCAACACAAGAAATATCTTTAGTGCTGTAATCTCTTAGTCTTTTACTTTTCCATTCCACTGTTGGGGATTGATAACAGATGCTTACACCCCCCCCCCCCAAACACAAAGAAAGAAAGAGTTCATTTTGGCCCATAAATATTTCCAACCAGCCTGATCTAGCTTTAGATGTTTTTTTTTATACATAATTTTCTGAACTCCTCAGCCTTTTCCTTAATTAAATGTCCACTTATTGGAACGTTACACCACATGTATCTCTAAATCATGTTAACAAGAACTCTTCCATTTTGGGAATAGATATCTGTCTGACACATTTTTTCTTTCGGCCTTATTGTCATTAATTTTTATTTTTTTTCCTAATTCTTTATGTAAATTGGAAGAGGATCACCACATTCTTTGGCAACGTCAGATTTCTTTTGTTAATAAACCCAGGTAATAAACCTGTTTGCATACTTAAAAGAGAGTTACTACTATATTACCATACACAGCTGAAAAAATAATAAACAGCCTAAAAATTAAGAGCATAACAAAAGTCATCAACTTTTTCTATCCTCTGGGGGCGGGTTTGGTCCTGTTCATCCCCCCACTCATAAATAAGCCCCTGTATAACCATACTTTCACATTATTGTTTCAACTCTGAAATATTCTCGTATTGCATGATATTAGTTAGTAAGATAATTGTTGTTTTTATCCAAATAAATATTATAGTATGCCAATTTACACAATAGTTGTAAAATAAAGTCAGGATATTTTTTCATTGATAGAAAATCCACTAAGAGGAAAACATAAAATACGAGAATAATTTACTCGTACAATAAACTCTTCGAGAAAACCATAGAATTTCAGAATTCTAGCCAATCCTATAGGGTCCTGTGACTGAGTCACTATTACTCCACTTGTAAAGTTAAACGTTGCACATATGAATAGAAAACCTGGATGAGTTCAATGGCTGGGTTGATAGAGGGTAAACATCTGATTCATTTTTATTTAGAATACTAAGTACTGGATTTAAAAATATACGCTTTAAAAGTAATTGAGCAATTGTATAGTTATTTAGTGTCTAAATAATGAGTAAATCATAATATCAAGGCTGAGTAGATATGCATATTTATGTGTGTGTGTGTGACTGTGTGCGCGCGTGAGCTCATGCTTGATAGCAGATTTGCTTGATTAATTTAACTCTTAAGAAAATTCCAATTTATATCAAGGAATAGTAGTAAAAGGTAGAATAGTGGAAGAAAACTCCTGTAACCAGTATCATGCCTCAATCTTGCTTTATACAAGCCTAGCAATGATCGAGGTAATATAAAGTATTACAACGTTAAGTATTTGTGAAGCCCCCAACTTCTTGTGAGCCATTTATTTTGCAACATTACTTTATGCTATAAAATTATGACAGGTGTAATCGTAATAATAATAACACAACATGAAATGGTTTAGAATCATTTAAAAATTTATTAATTAAAAATTTTCTATTCTGTTGCGATTTAAAAATATCATTATTATTCGCATGTGTGTAGCCGTAGCACACATCTAGTTATTAACATATAAGTTGTAACGTCACAGAACGTTCCATAAAAAGAAATCATTTATATAGTAAGTTAGCATAAGAGGAAAGTGAAGTGAACAGTATCGAACCCAAGTAGTCCCAAAAAATTGTGTAATTTTGTATAATAATTATTTCTATCAACTTGAAAAAACGACCAAACTATGACTTAGACAAAACCCCATATATATTATTCAAGTGAATAAGAGTGAAAAAACCATAAGACACTATAAGAGAGAGAAATAATGTCAGAATCCACCAGAATAGAGTCAATAATTATTATGTTTTATAACTATGAATATAGTATTAAAAACTATTTTTTGTGAATAAATGGACATGATCCATCATTATATTATGTGATGTAAATAAAATAAATGTATTAAATGACTTAAATACATTATTAGAAAGAGTTTAAGTTAAAATAAAAATTGTATATTTGCAATGACAAAAAAATATTAATGTGTTGGATTTGAGACCATACACCAAGATTTCATGAAAAAATTAATTATTATCAGATTTAAATAAAAACTATATGTAATTGTCAAGCAGACAATAGTGAACAATTTATCTTAAATAAAGGAAGCTGTCAAATGAATAAAAAGCAGCCAAAATAGCCAAAAACAGAGTTAACAAAAAACATGTAATAGGCATCTAATATTGTATAATTTATGAATTTAATGTTGCCAAAATGCAACCAAACTGTATTAGAAAGCTGTAATATGATATAAAGCAACTATACTAATATACCTGACCAACTTTAACGTTGTAATAGTCAAGTCAGCAAAATATTTACTTATACCATGTATGGCTGAAGCCAACTATTCAGTACAAAAATAATCAGATCTGGCTAAAATACTTACATAATACTAACAAAATAAGATAGAAAGGTACAATACATCAAAATACCTTAATAAGAAATAAACTCAGTTGAAAGTAAAATCAATTCTAAAAGAATTTAACTATTTAGAGTGAGATTTGTCACACCATAAAAAATGACATCTCAAGACAATCAATGATGCTATGTCATCTTGTGATAAATATAAAATATGTACAAAGTAACCAGGTATCACAAAAGATAGACAAAATAATAAACTCTGTGTGTATAGTGGTGAAATAACACATATATTAAGGAAAAAGACTAATCATTGTATTAGAAAACTGACAAGAATGTAGGCCATGAGCAGAGGCCATATAAAATTGTATTTATTTGTGTTTTATTGATGTTAAAATTTGTTTATTTTGTTGTAGGAAAGTAGTAGTAGTAGATGTCCAGCTTGTGAAGGGAACATTATAACTCCACAACAATTTTTATTATAAATATTGTGTTTTTAATGACTACAACTCAAGGTGAGGGTTGTAAATTGTAATGTTTTTTAGACTTAAGTTAATTAGATAACAATCATATTTAGTATCGCTAGATTCAGTAAAAAACAAGGAATCCAAATACATTAATGGCATACAAATTGTAAGTACTAATGTGAAACTGTTTGATAAATACCAGTGTAAATTTTGAAATATCCATTGTATGAAGAATAAGAAATTCGTTCTAAAAGCTTCTACGGAAGTGAAAATTGTTCTATGACATTCCATTTCGTTTATTCTCGAACAATCTAGAAAGAATTTTTACACAAATATACCGGAAGTCGACGAAAACAGTCATCCCGATTTAGTATAAAAGCGAGACAAAATTTGACCGAAAAACACTTGAAAACTGAACGCCAGAACTGATGCATCTCACACAACACTGATCAACGCAGCTAAGGCGAGACCGAGAGGCGAAAAAATCGACAAGACACGGCAGGAAGGCTTTTCCCGTACATAGACATACCCGACTGACTTAACCTCAACGAGAGTCGCCAAAAAATATCGCTGAAATAGAGCAGCGATACGGCAAATTCTAATAGAAAGCACGCAGCCAGAACGTCGACGGCCCAGGAGGGTCCCAACATTTAATAGAGAACGAATTCTGCTGTGTTCGCATTGACTGACTAACGTGACAAATAATTCCCCCGAACGTAAACAAAACAATACACTGAGCCTTCCGCAAAACTGCATGGGGATCAGCGCTGCGGTGGCAGATTTCTGAATCAACGCTAAACAGATGATTCGTAGTGGCGGCGTTTGAACGAGATTTTACTGCCAAACGTTTTGACAAAAAGTGCGGAAAAAGTAACGATCGCAAAAATTGACTTTAAATAGCTTCAGTGTACACCCGAAGAGGCGAGATCGAGAAACTACCCGAAGGAAGTGTCCAGTGAGAGAATAAACGACCATTGGAACGTGAGTTTACCAAAATTAAAATCTTTGTTACCTGGTTACAATTTATCACACAGTTGTACTTTACACGCCACACATATACACCTTCAAATCACTTAGTTTTTTTTCTTGTAAGGCATCTAATTGATATGTCTTGGTAGTTCAAAGGAGTCACGTCCTGAGATTAAAGTTTTTTCACATATTAAACTCATGCTTGTCAACTGAGTCAGAATCTGAAATACTAGCCGATACTTGATTGGATATATTGTCAATAATAATAACTTGTAAAATTTTTTCTCTGCAATTTTATAATTTTTATGAATGATAGTCCTTCAGACGATTTGTTTGTTGTTATTAAAGAATCATTAAACATAACTGATTTTTCTAAGCTAAACTGACTTGTTTAAATTTTTTTGTAGATTTAAAAATTTTATCAATCACATTTAATTTTTTCTTGGAACAAACGTTTCCAAGTGGCGCCCACAAAAAGCATAGTTTTAAGTTGTGTTACAGGACTACATCACTGCAGAGGATCCAGTCAACAGGGTAAGTAACAAAAGTGCGCGCAGGTAACGCCCGACACGATTACAACACATAAACATTTTAAACAACATCCACTACATTTCTTTTCGTTATAAATTGGCAGCCCAACTAGTGAGGCTTGAAAAAGACGGAACAAGCCCGGCAACTACCAACATATTAAAATGCCGCAACCAAAGGGAAAAAAGGTGAAGAAGACGGTGGAGCCCGAGTTAAGTGTGGAAGACGGAGAGGCAGTACAGGTCGAGGAAACGGAATTAGAACCGCCCACACTAGAAATGGAAAGACCGGTACAAACGGCAGAGGAATTAGAAGAACAAACGGGAGAAGAACCCATACAAATGGTAGAACAAACAGAGAATCCCGAACCAGAGAAAATAACAGGGAACGTTGACGCTAATGTAATAATGACAATGTTCCAAACGCTAAACGAAAATAATGAGAAAATGTTCCAAAGGATGGAAGAAAAAATGAACAAAAACACAGAATCTTTAAAGGAGGAAATGAATAAAAATAGACAGGAAGACAAGGCGGAAATAATAGAATCCATGAATAAAAACAGACAGGAAGATAAGGAGGAAATAAAAGGAAGCATAGAGTCCCTGAAAAAAGAAATTAGCATAAAATACGAAATAGTAAACAAAAGGATCGATGATAATAAAATCGATAGTGACAGGAAGGTCGAAAACATGGAGAAACAATTGGAAAGGTTACGGGAGGGAAACAATACACGTTTCGAAAAAATAGAGGAACAGACAGTAGAGACCAAACAAGATGTTAGAAGTCTTGAAAACAAGGTAAGGCAGAACCATGACGCCATCATGCAGGAGGTGGGAGAAGTCCAGAAAGACGTTAGCGAAAGGAGGCAGGAAACATATGATATCGCTAACAGGCTGGACGAACAAATAAAATCTAACAAAAATAGCATACTGGAAATAGACCAGAGAGAGAAAAATCTGCAGGAAAGATTAGAGGCGCTGAGAGACACACCAATACTAAACACTCATACGTGTCATGGTGAAAACAGGGAAGTAATCAACTTCCAGGACTACCGACGAAACCCAATGGAATTTTTGGAAAGAATGGAGGAGGTTATTGGGAGAAGTAGAGAAACAAGGTGGAACAGGATAAGAGAGATGCTTGATGAGACATTTAAAAATACTAAGGATAACTGGTGGATAGCGGTACGACCCGAAATAACGAATTTAGCAGAGTTTAAACGTCAATTTAAGGAAAAGTATTGGTCAGAGACCGCACAAAACAGGGTAAGAATGGACATTTTCTATGGCAAATACGACGCGTCCTATGGACAGTCCCCGACGTCTTATTTCCTGGGAAAGGTATGTTTAGCACGGAAGTTGATACCGCCAATCCCAGAAGAATGTTTGGTAAGGCAGTTAGCTGGACATTACAGCTATGGGATCAAGGATGCCCAATTATACCAACAGATTAGCAAAATAGCCGATCTGGCCAAATTATTGGAAAATTGCGAATCCACAGGAAGGTTCCAGGATTACCAACCCCCCAATCGTAAGGTAGAGTACAACAACAATCATAACGGACCAAACCGGAATGGAGGTGGGAACGGTAATAATCTAAACACCAATAATAATATCCCACCAAATGGCCGAAATGATACCACTCAGGGCCCAATTAACCGCAACTATCCGGGACCAAACAGAGGTAATTACACCGGGAATAACTACGGTAGGAACTTCCACCAGGGAAACGGTTATCGCGGGAATAATTATAGAGGAAGTAATTTTGGTCAACGTAATGGTTATCGCAACGGGGGAAACCAAGGAGGAAGCGATAGGAGAAACCAAAATGAGTACAGGCCCCAGGTAAATTATACAATGGCCAATAACCGACGGCCATATCCACCTAATGTGCCCACTTACATGTTTTACCCACAACAGGCGCCAGCTAGCCAGGGTAACGCGGCGAATAGCCAACCTATTAACGGTAATCCCGAGGTCAGGCCGGAAACACAGACGGGTCAGCAACCCAATGTTCCGGGAGACCGGGCCAATGAGACAGTGGCTCATTTAAACTAAACGCGGCAGTGAAAAAGGAAAACCGCCCTTCACTGAACCAATATTATGGGGTGACAAACGACGAACTTAGACAGGACAAAGACGGGACAATATTAAGAATAAATAATTACCTTAAGGATATTAGAGAGGAGTTATTAGAAGAAGGTGACGATATCATTAAGAATAGTAACCAAGGGAACAATAGTATCGTGCAGATTAAAGCATGTATCAATGGCATAGAAGCGATACTACTCATTGACACGGGGTCAAATGTGTCACTTATTGATAGCATTGAGTTAGAGCGGATTAAACAAAATAGTGATTTACCAATACCCACTCTACCGATAAATAACATTGTTTTAGTCGGAGCAACGGGGAGGCAAAATAAATCAATAAAGAAACAGGTGTCATTAGAGATGACTAGTAACGGGGTAACAATACCAATAGGGTTATTAGTGGCGAGTAATTTACCCATGAGTATACTAATAGGCTGCGATATACTTAGGCCATACAATGCTGTGATAGATTTGGAAAGTAAGGTGATAACTTTTAAGACTAACAAGGGGATTTGGACCAATAATTTGATCGATGTCCAAGGAAGTGGTACAGACGATGCACCTTATCAAGTGATAGTAAACCATTATTATTGTACCGATCGTCCGATCAATATGCCATTATATCAGGAGGAAAACCCAGAGTTGTGGTTAGAAAAGTTAGAAGAAATACGGGATTTCCAAAGGACGAAAGCAAGGGGTCTGGTCAGCGGAAAACAGGCGGAACAATTGGTCGAGGTATACAACCGTTATAAACACATATTCTCGAACGCTCCAGGAAAAGCCAGAGATTATCAGTGCACCATAAAATTCAAAACTCCGGTGGAATTTAATAGGAAATCGTACCCGATCGCATACTCGCTAAAGAACGAAGTCAGGGAAGAATTGAACAGGATGATAGAGGACGACATAATCGAGTATAGCCATTCGCCCTTTACCAGCCCAATCATAGCGGTACCAAAAAAGAACGGAAAGGTACGTATATGTCTCGATGCTAGGGAGATTAACAAAATGATTATTAACGACCGCACATCACCTGGGGAGATAGAGGAGATATTAAAAAAGTTCCACGGAATCAGATATATAAGCTCATGGGATACGGTATGCGGTTACTGGCAGATAGAACTCCACCCTGATAGTAGGAAGTATATGGCATTCATATTCGAGGGCAGAAACTATCAGTTTAAGCGGTTACCTTTTGGCTTAATAAATTCTGTGGCGGTGTTTGTAAAGATAATGGACAGAATATTGGGGCAGGAAGTACTGAAGTTTACGACAGTGTACGTCGACGACCTACTGGTGACTTCAGCGAATTGGGACGACCATTGTAATAGGGTTGAACAGGTGCTACAGAAATTATCAGAGAATAATATCACCCTCAAATTAGACAAGTCCCAATTCATAGCAAATGAGGTGAAATTTTTAGGATTTAATTTAACAGAAGAAGGGATTACTCCATCCAAGGAAAAGGTAGAGGCCATACAGAAGTTCCCCACCCCAAAGAATAGGAAACAGCTGCAGTCATTTTTAGGAATCTGCAACTATTACAGAAAGTTTCGGTCCAATTACTCAGAACTAACTGCCAGGTTCCAAAAGCAGTTATCAGCTAAAGACAAATGGACCTGGGGACCAGAGCAAGATGGAGTGCTCAATATCATAAAGGAAAAGTTTTTAGAAACAGTAATGTTGCATCATCCCGACTTTACAAAACCATTTTTTCTAAACTGCGATGCCAGTAACGTGAGTTTAGGTGCAGCCCTCTATCAGGAAGATCAGGACGGTAACCATTTAGTAATTAGCTTTGCTAGCCGCGTGCTGAACAGTTGCGAAAGAAACTACAATACTACCGAAAAAGAACTGTTGAGTGTAGTTTTCGCATGCGGTAAATTCAGGACATATATATTAGGGTACCCCATAACAGTTAGAAGCGACCACAAATCTATATCATTTTTAAAGCATTGTAAACTGAACCATGGAAGGCTGACTAGATGGGTTTTGGCCTTGCAAGAGTACAATATCACATGGGAATATATACCCGGCAAACAGAACGTAGCCGCCGACGTCTTATCTCGCGTCAATATACCAGACCAAACCTTTGACGGCGAAAAGGAACAATTAGCCAAGGTTTATCACATTATTAAGAGCAGGGAGGATTTAAAAAATATTTTGCACGAAATAAAGTCACAACAAGAGGCCGATCCGAAATTAGGAGATATTAGGAAAAGGGTACAGGAAGGCGATGAGGTCATAAACAGATTTTATTGTATTCACGATGACACTTTATTAATTAGGAATACCCCGCACCAGGAGAGTTGGAAATTAGTGATTCCACCAGCGATAGAGAGACAGCTAATAATCGACTATCACGAGAGGTACGGACATATGGGTGCCCTTAAAGTAAGGAAGGCACTGGAAGAGCAAACATACATCAAGGGGATGAATAAGAAGGTGCAACTGGCGATACGATCGTGCGATATTTGTCAAAAAGCAAAGTGTGATAACGAGAGGAAGGAAGGGGTCATGATACCCATATTATCTACCGAAAAATTGGAAAAGGTATTTCTCGATATCTGCGGACCCTTTCCACGCAGCGGTGGGAGACACCGATATAAATTTATCGTGATCATTTTCGACCACTTTAGCAAGTATACAAAGCTATACCCAATAACTAGGGCAACGACCAGGAAAATAATAGACATAATAATCAAGCGTTATATAATGGAAGTGGGCCGACCGTATTCTATAATTACGGACCACGGTACTCAGTTTAGGGGAAAACTTTGGAAGGAAAGCTTGGGAGAACACGGAATAAAAACGTACAAGACGTCCGTATATCACCCGAATAGTAACCCAGCCGAGAGAGTGTTAAGGGAGGTAGGACGGTTGCTAAGAACATACTGCCATAACGAGCAGAAAAGATGGCATGAATATGTAGCCTCTACCGAGGATTTTCTCAATTTCTCGCATCACAATACCATCGAGATGTGGCCATATACGGTTATGTTCGAAAGACCCCCACCACGAGAGATAAAAGAAATTATTAATTTTCCCGACGAACCCGCATACCAATTTGAAGGGGCAAAATTTTATAATAAGGTGTTAGAAAAAACGGAACAGCAGCGGAAAAAATATATCAAATCACAGCCTAAGGCAATTAAATATGAGGTAGGTGAAAAGGTGTTAGTTAAAAATAGAGAATTGCCCAGTGCTATACAAGGCATAACGAGGAAATTGCTACTCTTATATACAGGGCCTTTCACGATAACCAGAGATAATAAAAACAATACCTACGAGGTAACTGACACAATTAGGAACAAGGTAATGGATGGATGGATGGGTGCACGGGCGTCTTGCGCCCTAATTTGTGTGCGTTGTCCAGGCCTAAGCCTGATGAACGCCAGGTGCCAACAGTTCAGCGCGGTCGTTTGCTCTACTCAAGGATGTTAGGGTGCAGTCCGCGGGTCCATGATAAATTAACATGGCCACCACGGTGGCAAGCTAGTGCTTTGCTTCAGCCAATTGTCCGGCCAAGGCGCGACACCATGGTCCCCTCAGGCTAGCCTTTGGGAACGGGGTGACACACTGGCGAGGACAAGAAGCTCGAGCGCCCTAGGGCGTCGGCCGAAATGGTGGGTAATGTCACCGAGACAGCCAGCTTTCGCAAGGAAGGCACTTGCACAACCTCGCGGGAGCTCATGTCTCAGGTCATTACCTTACCAAATCAACCAAGCAGGTGCTGGCGGGGAACTTAATCGTGATCAAGACTTCAGCCAATCGCAACGCCTGGTCGCGTCTCATTGGTCGCCGGGACATAGCCCACGGAAACTCAGAAACGCGCCGGCGAATACAAGAGGCTCGTCCGCCCGAAGGCAGCGGCCGACACTTCACATCGAAGTTCAGGAGCTCTTCTGGCTGAGATTGCAGTATCAAGTGCGGACTCTTCTTGGAACGTTGTTGGCGGTTGGTGCTCCCGCCCTAGCTTGCGCCGGCAGTAAGGTCGTCTACGACTGAAGGTGTAGAAAACTACAGGATCACCTGCAGTGCCGGTCCAGTAACGACAAGAGTGAAGCCAAGCTAGCTGCGGCCACGCATTAGTGGGTCGTGCGACCGCCTTCAGCGTCCCTTGTTAGGGCAGCGTGGCAGCAGACGACTCGACTAGTCCGGTTAGATCGGTTGCTTCGGCTTGTGTTCGTGGCAGTTTTCGTGTGCGCGTGTGCGAATCTCTTGGCGGCAGTAGCCGCTCGCGGTCTGGTGTCGGCTGGTGTTTTACCGTGCGTAGTGTGCCTCCCGGTGCCAAAAGGCGGCTAAGTGCAGTGCTGTGGACCAGTGTTAGTGCTGTGTGGTGTTTGTGGCTTTCGCGAACCCCGGACCAGTTGGGATTACTTCGTGGGATCGCTCCAGGTAAGCCTAGCTTAATTCACTGTTTTTCCCGCGGCTTTTGGAGGCATCGGCCCGCTTAGCTTGGCGTAGGCTAAGTTAGGTCCCTGCCGGTAGCGGTCGGTCGCTTCGCTTAATCGTGGTGCGGCCTCCAATACCGGCGCTAAGCGGGTTCAGTATCCCAGTAGGAGGGCTTCGGCCCGAATACCTTTGCCAAAACGCGATGGGCGACCGTCGCGTTGCGGCCGGGCAGCGGAATGGTCCTGCTAAGGGCCAATCCAATGCTTCATCGGTAGGTCCCGACCCTGTCCCTGACTCGGTCGGATCGTGCAGTGGTCCTTCTCAGGGCCACCAATCGGTCTCGGCCGGGTCCAACTCTGTCAATAGGGGTACTCCTGCCCCGACGTGTACTGCGTCCCAGCCCACGCCTGGGTCGTCATTCACAGTAGTCACATCAAAAAAGAAGCGGAAAGCGGAGGAAACTCCGCTCCCCGAAGACCCGGAGCTAGACTTAGATGCTCCCTCCCGTAGAAGCCGCCCTCCGCCCCTGTTCGTCAACGGCGTCAAGAACGTCGTTGACTTTTCCAGACGCCTCCGGCTCGGCGTTCGTCTCTCGGCGGACGTTCAGATGTCTCTTCGTGGAAGGGACAGTCTGCGCGTTAGCTGCGCGACGGACGAAGAGTACCGTGCCGTCTACCTGTTCTTACAGGCCAATGGACTGCAATTCCACACTTTCTCCTACGAGAAGGCGGCTCACGTCAGGCTAATTATTCGCGGCCTAGACGAAGAAACAGAACCCGACGAGGTGGCGGACGAGCTCCGCCAACTCGGCTTCCCGATTAAAGAGTGTATCAGGCTCTTTACCTCTTATGGCCCCAGGCGTAAATTACCCCTCCTCCGGGTGATACTCCTTAAGGGGGAACAGGCGGACAGACTGCTGGGCCTGACCAGTTTTTGCGGGCTTCGCATAAAAGTCGAAAGGAGCCGCGAAGCTGGCCTCGTCCCGCAGTGCCATCGTTGCCAACGGTTCGGGCACGGCTCGGACAGCTGCCACAACGCAGAGGTCTGCGTCAGATGCGGAAAGCCGCATCCGACCAAGGCCTGTCAATTGCCGGCTGCGGGGCGCCGCTTTTGTATTAATTGCGGCGAACCTCACTCGGCAAATTACAGAGGATGCTGGGTTTTCCAGCAGCATCTGAGGCAGACCGCGGACAGGACCAACCCTCCTGCCCGCCAGCAGCTTCCGGTCGTCCCGGATCGTGCTGCCTTTCCCCGTCTCCCGGAGAAGGTCAGCTCATCTGTGCCACAACCTCCCGCCCGACCTCGCCCACGTGCTCAGCCACGTGCATCGTCCCAACCTGCTCGGGAAGAGCATGCTACGCCCGCATCGACCCTAGATCAGCCCGTTCCAATGGACGAGGAACCTGCCCCGGAAGTAGTCGAGCCAGTCCCAGAGAGGTCAGAATCTCCCCAACCCGCGGCTCGCTACAGACCCAAGACTAGGAAGAAGAAGAAGCAGAAGAAACAGAAAAACGCTGCTCCCGCTCCCCCTGCCCAGAAACCACAACCTAGACCAACGCAGCGCTCCGGCGCTGGGGTTGCTCGGCAGTCCAGAGTACAGCCCCGTCCTGCAGCTGAAAGGACTGAGCGCCCACCCAGGAACACATCTCGGGTGACTTCAGCCCGCAGCTATGCTGCCGCCGCCCGCAGCGACCCTGCCCCACCTGCTTCATCGTCGTCCACATCCCCCTCAGCTTTAGCCGAGGTAAAATCGTTCTTCGAGGAATATGACCTCGAAGAAGTGGCCCGTCTGTATCGCTCCATTCGGGATCGCCTTCGCACGGCGACCCCGACTGAAAAGTTCCTCCTCCTCGCGGAAGCTGCAGCCGCCATAGGACTTCTGTAATGCTCCACGCTAACAGAATTACCTCCATTAAGCGCGACCTTTCCATTATAGCGTGGAACGCCAACAGCCTTCTGCCCAAACTAGAGGAACTTAGAGAGTTCCTAGCCCGTCGCAAGCCCGACGTGCTTCTCCTCTCTGAGACCTGGCTTAGGGCACATGACAACGTGAGATTGCCCAACTATGCGTTTTACAGGGACGATAGACCTGGGCGGAACGCGGGGGGTGGTACGGCCATAGCGGTGAAACGTTGCATTGCACATCACCGCGTGGTCTTGCCTCCTCGCCAAAATATCGAGGCCACAGCCGTTGAACTCTCCGGAGTTCTCGGAGGTGTCCTCCTGGTTTCGGCTTACAAACCGCCGACCAAACCAGTTCTAGACGCCGACCTGTCCGCAATTTTCAGTGCGCATAGGAAGGTAATTCTTGCAGGTGACCTGAACTGCAAACACCCCGACTGGGGTAGTCGCTTGACTACGCAATCCGGGAGGGCGCTTAGCAGGTACCTACACGACCACCATCTACGAGCCCACGGACCCGGACAACCGACGCACTATCCCCTCCGACTTGGAGCCCGACCTGACATACTAGACATTGCAGTTGTCAAGGGAGTTGTCCACCAGATCGAGGTGTCCGTGTTAACGGAACTGTCCTCTGACCATTGTCCCATCGAGGTGCACGTACCTACCCGTCACACGATTGGGAGAGCAGCGCGACGAGTGGTCGAGTGGGACCGCTTCGGGCCTGCCTTTTGTCGCAGGCTTCCCGAGGAGGTCCCGCTTGATACCACTCAGCACATCGACGAGGCGGTCGCCTTGTTCGATGAAGCCGTGGTCTCTTCCGTCGGTGTGTGCTCACGGATGAAGCCTAATCTCACGCCCGATTATCACCGGATCCCAGAAGAAGTCCGTCTTCTCGCTTTAGAGAAGAACAGACTTCGGAGACGGTGGCAGCGGACGAGAGATCCGGACGACAAGGCCAGCTTCAATCGGGCGGCCGGCAAGTTACGTCGTGACTTGCAGGCCTTCCGACGAAGCTGCTGGGAATTTACGGTCGCCAAAATGGCAGACGATGCACCGGAGGGGGACTCCTCCGTTTACAGGATACCTACCGCGATGACCGGGAAGAGGCGCCGTCCTCCACTCCCGGCCATCAACGGGCCTGGTGGACATCCCCTCGCCAAGCCGGACGAGAAATCAGAGTTCCTGGCCGGGTACCTGGAGCTTCAATTTGCTCCTAACCCGTCCGGGGACCCAGACTCCGACGAGGAGATAGAAGCCGAAGTTGAGGCTTCTCTCGGCAGCCCGATCACATCCGAACCTGAACCCACTTCGGTGGAAGAGGTAACGGACAGGCTTTTAGCGCTTCGACCCCGGAAGAGCCCTGGACCGGACGGTGTTACAAACACCGCCCTACAGAGACTTCCGGACCGGGGAGTTCGCTTCCTGGTCGACTTGTTCAATGCCTGCTTCCGATTCGCCTATTTTCCTAAGAAATGGCGTTCGGCTACGGTCACGATGATCCCGAAGCCGGGAAAAGACCACAAGTTCGCCGAGAACCTCCGGCCTATCAGCCTGCTGTCGTCCACTTCGAAGGTCTTCGAACGACTAGTCCAGCGGCGACTAACGGATCACCTTCAACGGTTCGATATTCTGGTCCCCGAGCAATTCGGCTTTCGTGCTGGGCACTCCTCGACGCATCAATTGATGCGATTCGTGGAGACCGTGGCCGAGGCCGGTTGCTCGCGAGAGCAGACCGTCGCCGTTTTCCTTGATGTCGAGAAGGCTTTCGATCGTGTTTGGCATCCAGGCCTACTTTACAAACTCACGGAGATTCTGCTTCCGGATTGCTACCTTCATCTGATTGCTAGCTTTCTTCGGAACAGAACCTTTCGCGTGAGAGTTGATAACACCCTTTCCTCGGAAAGGGCTATTACTGCTGGTGTCCCTCAGGGAAGCGTCTTGGGCCCCCTGCTTTTCTCTGTGTACGTCAACGACGTGCCCAAGTTGCCTGGCACCAGGTTGGCCATGTTCGCCGACGACACGGCAGTGTATGCTGTCGATCGTCGTGCTGAGACGGCCGTTATCTGGCTCCAGGAGCAATTGGACGAATACGTTGAGTGGGCAGAGAAATGGAGAGTTGCCATCAACGCAGCCAAGAGTACAGCAGTAGTCTTCTCCAGACGCTTAAGGCTCCCCGACAGACTCTACGTAGGCGACACACTTCTGCCCTGGTCTCGAGAGGTCAAGTACCTCGGGGTTCACCTCGACCGCCGTCTCACCTGGCGGACACACTCTGCACAAGTAGCCCGAAAGACCGCCCATCGACTTTATCGACTCCGTCCCATCCTATGTAGCAACGCCATGACCCGCCGCCTAGGGAAGCTTATCGTCTCCACGTACGTGGCGCCGATGGTTACCTACGCGATGCCCGTTTGGGGCTACTTGGCCAAGACCCATAAGCGAAAGCTTCAGTCTCTCCTCGACCGAGGATTACGCTGGGCATGCAAAGCCCATTATCTGACCTCTAATAAAACCATCCGTGATTCCCTGCGTGTCCGTTCCCTGGACGCCACTATACGGACACTGTCCCGGAAATTCTATCGTCGATCCGCCCGATTCCAGGGCAACCATCTCATTAGCGCCCTCGGTCGCTACCAATCTGTGCCAGGAGAATCTTGGACCCGGCCTCGGCGAACACTCACCCTCAATTAATTAATTAATTGACAACCCACGGCCGGTAGCAGGCCACACCCTAAACCCAGACCATCAGTAGTCCCTACGGCAGGAGCTCTTTTGAAGCTCGGGACGTAGTACACGAGCGGGCGACGGGCAAGCCCTTCGTCCCGCACAGCCCCTGACCCTGGCAGCGGCCGAGTCGGCGGAACTTGTCACCGGGGCAGTCGGCTTTCGCAAGGAGGCATTTAAGGAACAAGGTAAAAGGAACGTGGATGGGATGGATGGATGGGTGCACGGGCGTCTTGCGCCCTAATTTGTGTGCGTTGTCCAGGCCTAAGCCTGATGAACGCCAGGTGCCAACAGTTCAGCGCGGTCGTTTGCTCTGCTCAAGGATGTTAAGGTGCAGTCCGCGGGTCCATGATAAATTAACATGGCCACCACGGTGGCAAGCTAGTGCTTTGCTTCAGCCAATTGTCCGGCCAAGGCGCGACACCATGGTCCCCTCAGGCTAACCTTTGGGAACGGGGTGACACACTGGCGAGGACAAGAAGCTCGAGCGCCCTAGGGCGTCGGCCGAAATGGTGGGTAATGTCACCGAGACAGCCAGCTTTCGCAAGGAAGGCACTTGCACAACCTCGCGGGAGCTCATGTCTCAGGTCATTACCTTACCAAATCAACAAAGCAGGTGCTGGCGGGGAACTTAATCGTGATCAAGGCTTCAGCCAATCGCAACGCCTGGTCGCGTCTCATTGGTCGCCGGGACATAGCCCACGGAAACTCAGAAACGCTCAGGCGAATACAAGAGGCTCGTCCGCCCGAAGGCAGCGGCCGAGTCGGCGGAACTTGTCACCGGGGCAGTCGGCTTTCGCAAGGAGGCATTTGCACAACCTCGCGAGATCCCATGTCCCGGATCGAGGCCCCGCCGAATCGGCAAAGCCGATGCTGGCAATAAATCTATCCATTCAATCCGCCGCAGCATGATTGACTACAGTTTCGGCAGGCGCAGGTGGTGATTGATGGTGATCGGTTCAGATTTCCAGAAGGTTGGGGGGATTCGTTTCTGGGGGTTCATGTGATGAACTTAGGGAGGGTCGTCTAGCAGCGCCCTAGGGCGCCTGACGCGGCGAGGAGGCGGAGCATTCTCCATGCTGTTAAGCCTTCGGAGGTGCGGGTAAGAGGACTCGCCTGCCTTGGCGAACAAATTCGCTGCCAGGGACCAGACGAAGACCTCTAAGGTGGGAACACGGAGACCCCGATGTATGGCGGTATTTCGCACATACCACGGGGACCCCGTGAGGGAGCGTAGGGTCCAGTTCTGAAATGTAGTCAGCCTATGCCTGTTGGTGGCCGACAGGAGAGGCCACCAGGCGGGTGCCGCATAAGTGAGTACTGTTCGGAGGAACAGTAGATACAATGTCAGTTTGGTACGGACAGCCAGGCAGCTGTTCCGCGAAAGCATAGGTGATAGTTTGGCTCTGACGCCACGAGCCAAGTTGAGGGTTGAGGTCACGTGGGCGTTGAAGTTTAAGTGCCGATCAAGCCGAACACCTAGGTACTTCACCGTCTCGGTCCAGTTGATGGGTCTCCCCTCTAAGGAGAGGGATTGGCATCGGGAAATGGACTTATGCGTAAAGCAGATCGCCTCGGATTTCTCCGTATTGATCGCTACCCGCCATTTCCTTAGCCAGTCCGGAAGCATATCCAACTGGCGTTGTAACATTACGCTCGTCCGCCAAGGCGAAAGCGAGCTAAAATGAAACATCGCGTCGTCGGCAAATAGAGATAACGTGACCCCGGGATAAACAGGCAGATCGTTCGTGTATAGTACATACAGAACGGGGCCGAGGACAGATCCTTGTGGGACGCCGGCGGAGACAGGGCGAACCCGAGAGAACGCCCCATCTACGCTGATCCTGAAGGTGCGATCCGTCAGATAGGATCGGAGCAAGTGGACGATAGATGTCGGGATTGGCGAATGCGCCAGTTTGTAGAGCAGGCCTTCGTGCCAGACTTTATCGAAGGCTTTGCTCACATCCAACAGGACAGCGCCTGTTGCCTGATGATGGTTGGCAGCGTCGGCTAGATAGGTGACAACCCGTACTAGCTGAAGAGTAGTCGAGTGCCTCGGCCTAAACCCAAACTGCTCCTCGCGGATGAAACCATCCACCAGGGGCCGAATACGGGCCAGGAGAAGACGCTCGAATACCTTCGAGATTACTGGCAATAGTGATATTGGGCGGTAGCTTCCAGGTAGCGTGGGCGGCTTTTTAGATTTCTGGATCATGATGACGTTGGCAGTTTTCCACAGGCGAGGGAAGTAACTCAGCCGGAGACAGGAGTTGAACAGCTCAAGAAGAACGTCAACTGCCGAAGGCGGGAGATTCTGCAACGCAGCGGCGCCGATGCGATCGGGGCCAGGGGCCTTTCTCTTCTTCAGTCGGCTTAGGACAGACGCAAGGTCATCCTCGTCGACCGACATAGGAGGATCAATGGGGGGAGCAGAAAAGTATCCAGATAGGAAATCCCTGACGACGGCCACATGAGCCGGGTCAGAGATGCCTCTATGGACGGTGAACTGGTCCTCAATGCAGTCGGCGAAGACCTCCGCCTTGCCTTCTGCAGAGGATACAGTGCCGTCCGGGGTATTCAAGGGATGGCGAGTCCTCTTTTCGCCTTTTAGTCTACCAGCGGCTCTCCATACGGAGGCGTGGTCGACTTCCAAGGACTCCAAATAGGAGTCCCATCGATTCGCGTTTACGTCAAGCAGAAGCTGCGAGACGTGTTCCGACTGGGCTCGAAAGCGCCGTCTAGCGGCAGGATCACGGGTATGGTGCCATCTGCGGCGGAGCTGGCGCCGTAATCGGATGGCTTGGAGAACTTCCGCAGGAAGGTCGGAGCGTTTATTACTCACCGGAACAGTGTAGGTGTTTTTATCCATTGCAGACTGGACAAGGTCCTGGAGCTGATGTACCCGGAGATCCACATCGTCACAAGAGACGAGTGGGTCCGGAGGGACAGATGGCAACTGCCTGGCCAGATCATCGTGGTAGGATCGCCAATTGACTCTCCTAACAGGATGATCGGGAAGTCGGGGTGAGACCGACGGCAGCAAGACAGTTACAAGTAGGGGGTCGTGATCGGACGATAGGTCCGACACCGCGCTGACTTGTAGATGAAAGGGGATGGCCTTGACAATTACGATATCAAGGACATCCGGCGGATAACCCGCAGTGGTAAAATATGTCGGTTCGGACGGGCCGATGATGAGGACGCTGGGATCATCTTCGACAGCCCTACGGAGAGAATTGCCGTAGGGGTTTGACGTTCTGCTGTTCCAAGAGGGATGCTTGGCATTAAGGTCTCCGGCTACGATGGTTGGGAGATCGCTGTCCAGGAGGGCGTCCCACTCCTCATGCGGTGGAGCTCGATGGCCGGGCGGGTGGTACGCAGAAACAAAGCGCACCTCCAGGCCGGCTACATCCAGCGCCACAGCACATGCTTCGATGAGGGTAGTTTCAGGGGCAGGGAGTTCTCTATGAGAGTGTCGCCTGTGGACTAAGATCGCCACTCCGCCAGATGCTCGGTGGCGATCGGGACCATTCCTGTCTTTCCTGTAGCAAGCATAGGCTGGCAGGGAAAATCGCCGGTTAGGGGCAAGATGAGTTTCGGAGAGGAGTACGACATCTGCGTCGTACTCGACAAGGAAAGCTGCCAGTTCGGCCCGACGCGCCGGAATGCCATCTGCATTCCACGCGACGAACCGGAACTGTCTAGCCATGGTTAGATGAGGGGACGATCAGGGCGATCAGCGATGTTAGGATCGCCATGAGTATTGTCGGGACATCCCGAGCAGCAAGAATTTTCGGAACAATGCCGCTGACCCAGGCCATCAGCTGAGCCTCAGTGACCAGTGGTGATCCACCGGCCTCAGGGGCCTGACTAGCCGGCTCTGGGGCCGCGGAAGGTGCAGATGCCGCCTCCAGGGGAGGGTGGGCAATTGGAGCTGGCTGTTCGGGGGCTGGCGAGATTTCCATGGAAATCGCAGGGGCCTGGGCAACAGGAGCAGGCTCCTGGCCGGGTAGTTGCTGGGCAGCCGGAGGGGCGTTGTTAGCCTCCGGGTATAGTTGTTTTGCCACAAGTGGTTTTCGATTCTTGCGCTTAGCGCGCCGTTTCTTAGGCGGCTGGGTCTGTGAGGGGGGTACTGCGGGCGTTGCCGCTTGAGGAGAAGGCACTCCGGCAGGTGCTGAGGTTCTGGGGGCCACAGTGGGCGCCGTAGCGACCGCTGCAGCGTATGTTATGGTTCCTCCAGCGGCAGGAGCCGCAGGAAGAGCCGTAGATGCTGAGGCGGGTGGTTGGACTGCCGCCCGCTTCGAGGGTCTAGGAGCTGGGCGAGGAGGTTCAACCTGACGGTTTTGCTCCCGCTGCTGTTTCTTTAGGGCCTTCTTAAAATGATTACAACCCCTAAAGTTAGCCGGGTGGCTACCTCCGCAGTTGCAGCACGTCGCGGGTTGAGGCTTCACAACGGGACAATTCTCGTTGTGGGCCTCGCCGCAGCGTACACAACGCGGCGGCATCTTACAAAAGGCCGATGAGTGGCCGAATCGCTGGCATTGAAAGCACTGGGAAGGCCCAGGCTTACTACTAAATGCCCTAATCTGTACCCTGAGGCACAGAATGGTTTCCAGGTTATAGACTTCTGCGAAGGAACCAACCTTCTGGATCCTGATGTAGAAGGAATTACTTTTCCTTTTCCGATCACCGGATAGGAGAGGGACAACGGAGGTAGGGTAGAAACCCTTCTCCGCCAGATCCTCCCAGATCCACAAGATCGGTGTGTCGTGGGGAATCCCGGACACCACAATCTTGAGTTCCCTCTCCTCAGGGAGGGGGAAGGTGTGAAAAGCGCGACCGGAGTCGGCCAGGAATTTCTGGCAAGCCCGAAAGTCCTGGATCGACTTCGGAAGCAATCGAATGGACGAGCCTTGGCTTTTGGCCTCAACTCGCCCAGACGGCACTACTAAATTCAGCTCCCGTAGGAGGGTATGCCAATCGGTGCACTGAGGCACGACAATCGGCGGAATCTTGGGTTGCTTAGGTGGGGTTTCTGGTTCCGGTACTATGTTACCAGGGGAAGGTGACTTGCGACCTGCCGACTCTTCATTCTACTTCCTGCGATTGAAACGACAAGAACAGAATTCCTAACCTCAAAATCCTCTTCCTGACCTAGCCATTGGGCTAAAAATCGGATTAGTTCGAGTGGGCCAGAATTTCGGCCAGTTCGCGAGAAGTCTCGTGTGCGGGCTATTGCTCCTACTTTGTGCGCGGTGTTCTGTGCCGGAGTGTGGTGAGTGCCAGTGACAAAGTGCTAGTGCAGTTCGGATCGGGAGTTTGCTCTCTCCCCCGCCCAAGAGCGTACCCGACACCCGTTGGCGACGGCGATGTCGGGACGAGACCAAGGGGAGCCCCTGTCCGCGGAGAGTTGTGGTCCTAATAAGGGCCATAATAAATCCGAGGGCAGGGTAGCCCCCTTGCTGAAGCCATCTGTGCTGCGAAGCATAATGCTAAGCTCCACAGATGGCCCAATGGTAAGAATCCCTGCAGTCCGCGGCGATAGTCCCATCCAAGACCCAGCATCTATTGAAGTTTCGCGGGTTCAGCCTTCTGCTGGTCCCGCTCCAAATTCTGAACCTGTCCGCGGCGAAGGTCCCTCTAAGGCCCGCCGAGCATCTGGTGATTCTTCGCGGGACCAACCTTCAGTTGGTCCTGCTAAGGACCACCAACCAACTCCAGCTTTGCAGGCCCGGCGTAATTCCGATCCTGCAGAGTGCCATAAAGCATCAGACCATCCCGCGGGGGATCAGCCTTGTGCTGGTCCTTCTAAGGGTCGCCAATCCTCTGTTCCTTCGCAGGCCCAGCCTTCTGCTGTTTCTGCTAAGGAGCATGAAACATCTGTCCCTCCCGTGAGGGACCAGCCTTGTGTTGGTCCTTCCCAGGACCCACTATCCATTGCCTATGCCGCAGCCCTTGGCGCTACGTTGTCGTCGGACTCCGAGATGGAGACGGAGGACGGCTTCCAGCCCGTGCGTAGCCGGAAACGGCGAGGTAGCGGTGGAAGCAGGCCGACTTCCCCAAAACGGACTGTCCCGGCGAAGCGAGGCGTGGCTGCAGAGTCGGCAGGTCGCAAGTCACCTTCCCCTGGTAACATAGTACCGGAACCAGAAACCCCACCTAAGCAACCCAAGATTCCGCCGATTGTCGTGCCTCAGTGCACCGATTGGCACACCCTCCTACGGGAGCTGAATTTAGTAGTGCCGTCTGGGCGAGTTGAGGCCAAAAGCCAAGGCTCGTCCATTCGATTGCTTCCGAAGTCGATCCAGGACTTTCGGGCTTGCCAGAAATTCCTGGCCGACTCCGGTCGCGCTTTTCACACCTTCCCCCTCCCTGAGGAGAGGGAACTCAAGATTGTGGTGTCCGGGATTCCCCACGACACACCGATCTTGTGGATCTGGGAGGATCTGGCGGAGAAGGGTTTCTACCCTACCTCCGTTGTCCCTCTCCTATCCGGTGATCGGAAAAGGAAAAGTAATTCCTTCTACATCAGAATCCAGAAGGTTGGTTCCTTCGCAGAAGTCTATAATCTGGAAACCATTCTGTGCCTCAGGGTACAGATTAGGGCATTTAGTAGTAAGCCTGGGCCTTCCCAGTGCTTTCAATGCCAGCGATTCGGCCACTCATCGGCCTTTTGTAAGATGCCGCCGCGTTGTGTACGCTGCGGCGAGGCCCACAACGAGAATTGTACCGTTGTGAAGCCTCAACCCGCGACGTGCTGCAACTGCGGAGGTAGCCACCCGGCTAACTTTAGGGGTTGTAATCATTTTAAGAAGGCCCTAAAGAAACAGCAGCGGGAGCAAAACCGTCAGGTTGAACCTCCTCGCCCAGCTCCTAGACCCTCGAAGCGGGCGGCAGTCCAACCACCCGCCTCAGCATCTACGGCTCTTCCTGCGGCTCCTGCCGCTGGAGGAACCATAACATACGCTGCAGCGGTCGCTACGGCGCCCACTGTGGCCCCCAGAACCTCAGCACCTGCCGGAGTGCCTTCTCCTCAAGCGGCAACGCCCGCAGTACCCCCCTCACAGACCCAGCCGCCTAAGAAACGGCGCGCTAAGCGCAAGAATCGAAAACCACTTGTGGCAAAACAACTATACCCGGAGGCTAACAACGCCCCTCCGGCTGCCCAGCAACTACCCGGCCAGGAGCCTGCTCCTGTTGCCCAGGCCCCTGCGATTTCCATGGAAATCTCGCCAGCCCCCGAGCAGCCAGCTCCAATTGCCCACCCTCCCCTGGAGGCGGCATCTGCACCTTCCGCGGCCCCAGAGCCGGCTAGTCAGGCCCCTGAGGCCGGTGGATCACCACTGGTCACTGAGGCTCAGCTGATGGCCTGGGTCAGCGGCATTGTTCCGAAAATTCTTGCTGCTCGGGATGTCCCGACAATACTCATGGCGATCCTAACATCGCTGATCGCCCTGATCGTCCCCTCATCTAACCATGGCTAGACAGTTCCGGTTCGTCGCGTGGAATGCAGATGGCATTCCGGCGCGTCGGGCCGAACTGGCAGCTTTCCTTGTCGAGTACGACGCAGATGTCGTACTCGTCTCCGAAACTCATCTTGCCCCTAACCGGCGATTTTCCCTGCCAGCCTATGCTTGCTACAGGAAAGACAGGAATGGTCCCGATCGCCACCGAGCATCTGGCGGAGTGGCGATCTTAGTCCACAGGCGACACTCTCATAGAGAACTCCCTGCCCCTGAAACTACCCTCATCGAAGCATGTGCTGTGGCGCTGGATGTAGCCGGCCTGGAGGTGCGCTTTGTTTCTGCGTACCTCCCGCCCGGCCATCGAGCTCCACCGCACGAGGAGTGGGACGCCCTCCTGGACAGCGATCTCCCAACCATCGTAGCCGGAGACCTTAATGCCAAGCATCCCTCTTGGAACAGCAGAACGTCAAACCCCTACGGCAATTCTCTCCGTAGGGCTGTCGAAGATGATCCCAGCGTCCTCATCATCGGCCCGTCCGAACCGACACACTTTCCCACTGCGGGTTATCCGCCGGATGTCCTTGATATCGTAATTGTCAAGGCCATCCCCTTTCATCTACAAGTCAGCGCGGTGTCGGACCTATCGTCCGATCACGACCCCCTACTTGTAACTGTCTTGCTGCCGTCGGTCTCACCCCGACTTCCCGATCATCCTGTTAGGAGAGTCAATTGGCGATCCTACCACGATGATCTGGCCAGGCAGTTGCCATCTGTCCCTCCGGACCCACTCGTCTCTTGTGACGATGTGGATCTCCGGGTACATCAGCTCCAGGACCTTGTCCAGTCTGCAATGGATAAAAACACCTACACTGTTCCGGTGAGTAATAAACGCTCCGACCTTCCTGCGGAAGTTCTCCAAGCCATCCGCTTACGGCGCCAGCTCCGCCGCAGATGGCACCATACCCGTGATCCTGCCGCTAGACGGCGCTTTCGAGCCCAGTCGGAACACGTCTCGCAGCTTCTGCTTGACGTAAACGCGAATCGATGGGACTCCTATTTGGAGTCCTTGGAAGTCGACCACGCCTCCGTATGGAGAGCCGCTGGTAGACTAAAAGGCGAAAAGAGGACTCGCCATCCCTTGAATACCCCGGACGGCACTGTATCCTCTGCAGAAGGCAAGGCGGAGGTCTTCGCCGACTGCATTGAGGACCAGTTCACCGTCCATAGAGGCATCTCTGACCCGGCTCATGTGGCCGTCGTCAGGGATTTCCTATCTGGATACTTTTCTGCTCCCCCCATTGATCCTCCTATTTCGGTCGACGAGGATGACCTTGCGTCTGTCCTAAGCCGACTGAAGAAGAGAAAGGCCCCTGGCCCCGATCGCATCGGCGCCGCTGCGTTGCAGAATCTCCCGCCTTCGGCAGTTGACGTTCTTCTTGAGCTGTTCAACTCCTGTCTCCGGCTGAGTTACTTCCCTCGCCTGTGGAAAACTGCCAACGTCATCATGATCCAGAAATCTAAAAAGCCGCCCACGCTACCTGGAAGCTACCGCCCAATATCACTATTGCCAGTAATCTCGAAGGTATTCGAGCGTCTTCTCCTGGCCCGTATTCGGCCCCTGGTGGATGGTTTCATCCGCGAGGAGCAGTTTGGGTTTAGGCCGAGGCACTCGACTACTCTTCAGCTAGTACGGGTTGTCACCTATCTAGCCGACGCTGCCAACAATCATCAGGCAACAGGCGCTGTCCTGTTGGATGTGAGCAAAGCCTTCGATAAAGTCTGGCACGAAGGCCTGCTCTACAAACTGGCGCATTCGCCAATCCCGACATCTATCGTCCACTTGCTCCGATCCTATCTGACGGATCGCACCTTCAGGATCAGCGTAGATGGGGCGTTCTCTCGGGTTCGCCCTGTCTCCGCCGGCGTCCCACAAGGATCTGTCCTCGGCCCCGTTCTGTATGTACTGTACACGAACGATCTGCCTGTTTATCCCGGGGTCACGTTATCTCTATTTGCCGACGACGCGATGTTTCATTTTAGCTCGCTTTCGCCTTGGCGGACGAGCGTAATGTTACAACGCCAGTTGGATATGCTTCCGGACTGGCTAAGGAAATGGCGGGTAGCGATCAATACGGAGAAATCCGAGGCGATCTGCTTTACGCATAAGTCCATTTCCCGATGCCAATCCCTCTCCTTAGAGGGGAGACCCATCAACTGGACCGAGACGGTGAAGTACCTAGGTGTTCGGCTTGATCGGCACTTAAACTTCAACGCTCACGTGACCTCAACCCTCAACTTGGCTCGTGGCGTCAGAGCCAAACTATCACCTATGCTTTCGCGGAACAGCTGCCTGGCTGTCCGTACTAAACTGACATTGTATCTACTGTTCCTCCGAACAGTACTCACTTATGCGGCACCCGCCTGGTGGCCTCTCCTGTCGGCCACCAACAGGCATAGGCTGACTACATTTCAGAATTGGACCCTACGCTCCCTCACGGGGTCCCCGTGGTATGTGCGAAATACCGCCATACATCGGGGTCTCCGTGTTCCCACCTTAGAGGTCTTCGTCTGGTCCCTGGCAACGAATTTGTTCGCCAAGGCAGGCGAGTCCTCTTACCCGCACCTCCGAAGGCTTAACAGCATGGAGAATGCTCCGCCTCCTCGCCGCGTCAGGCGCCCTAGGGCGCTGCTAGACGACCCCCCCTAAGTTCATCACATGAACCCCAGCAACGAATCCCCCCAACCTTCTGGAAATCTGAACCGATCACCATCGATCACCACCTGCGCCTGCCGAAACTGTAGTCAATCATGCTGCGGCGGATTGAATGGATTGATTTATTGCCAGCATCGGCTTTGCCGATTCGGCGGGGCCTCGATCCGGGACATGGGATCTCGCGAGGTTGTGCAAATGCCTCCTTGCGAAAGCCGACTGCCCCGGTGACAAGTTCCGCCGACTCGGCCGCTGCCTTCGGGCGGACGAGCCTCTTGTATTCGCCGGCGCGTTTCTGAGTTTCCGTGGGCTATGTCCCGGCGACCAATGAGACGCGACCAGGCGTTGCGATTGGCTGAAGCCTTGATCACGATTAAGTTCCCCGCCAGCACCTGCTTTGTTGATTTGGTAAGGTAATGACCTGAGACATGAGCTCCCGCGAGGTTGTGCAAGTGCCTTCCTTGCGAAAGCTGGCTGTCTCGGTGACATTACCCACCATTTCGGCCGACGCCCTAGGGCGCTCGAGCTTCTTGTCCTCGCCAGTGTGTCACCACGTTCCCAAAGGCTAGCCTGAGGGGACCATGGTGTCACGCCTTGGCCGGACAAGTGGCTGAAGCTAAGCACTAGCTTGCCACCGTGGTGGCCATGTTAATTCATCATGGACCCGCGGACTGCATCTTAACATCCTTGAGCAGAGCAAACGACCGCGCTGAACTGTTGGCACCTGGCGTTCATCAGGCTTAGGCCTGGACAACGCGCACAAATTAGGGCGCAAGACGCCCGTGCACCTATCCATCCATCCATCCCGACTCTGCAGAATTCTACTTCCTGCGATTGAAACGACAAGAACAGAATTCCTAACCTCAAAATCCTCTTCCTGACCTAGCCATTTGGCTAAAAATCGGATTAGTTCGAGTGGGCCAGAATTTCGGCCAGTTCGCGAGAAGTCTCGTGTGCGGGCTATTGCTACTACTTTGTGCGCGGTGTTCTGTGCCGGAGTGTGGTGAGTGCCAGTGACAAAGTGCTAGTGCGGTTCGGAACGGGAGTTTGCTCTCTCCCCCGCCCAAGAGCGTACCCGACACCCGTTGGCGACGGCGATGTCGGGACGAGACCAAGGGGAGCCCCTGTCCGCGGAGAGTTGTGGTCCTAATAAGGGCCATAATAAATCCGAGGGCAGGGTAGCCCCCTTGCTGAAGCCATCTGTGCTGCGAAGCGTAATGCTAAGCTCCACAGATGGCCCAATGGTAAGAATCCCTGCAGTCCGCGGCGATAGTCCCATCCAAGACCCAGCATCTATTGAAGTTTCGCGGGTTCAGCCTTCTGCTGGTCCCGCTCCAAATTCTGAACCTGTCCGCGGCGAAGGTCCCTCTAAGGCCCGCCGAGCATCTGGTGATTCTTCGCGGGACCAACCTTCAGTTGGTCCTGCTAAGGACCACCAACCAACTCCAGCTTTGCAGGCCCGGCGTAATTCCGATCCTGCAGAGTGCCATAAAGCATCAGACCATCCCGCGGGGGATCAGCCTTGTGCTGGTCCTTCTAAGGGTCGCCAATCCTCTGTTCCTTCGCAGGCCCAGCCTTCTGCTGTTTCTGCTAAGGAGCATGAAACATCTGTCCCTCCCGTGAGGGACCAGCCTTGTGTTGGTCCTTCCCAGGACCCACTATCCATTGCCTATGCCGCAGCCCTTGGCGCTACGTTGTCGTCGGACTCCGAGATGGAGACGGAGGACGGCTTCCAGCCCGTGCGTAGCCGGAAACGGCGAGGTAGCGGTGGAAGCAGGCCGACTTCCCCAAAACGGACTGTCCCGGCGAAGCGAGGCGTGGCTGCAGAGTCGGCAGGTCGCAAGTCACCTTCCCCTGGTAACATAGTACCGGAACCAGAAACCCCACCTAAGCAACCCAAGATTCCGCCGATTGTCGTGCCTCAGTGCACCGATTGGCATACCCTCCTACGGGAGCTGAATTTAGTAGTGCCGTCTGGGCGAGTTGAGGCCAAAAGCCAAGGCTCGTCCATTCGATTGCTTCCGAAGTCGATCCAGGACTTTCGGGCTTGCCAGAAATTCCTGGCCGACTCCGGTCGCGCTTTTCACACCTTCCCCCTCCCTGAGGAGAGGGAACTCAAGATTGTGGTGTCCGGGATTCCCCACGACACACCGATCTTGTGGATCTGGGAGGATCTGGCGGAGAAGGGTTTCTACCCTACCTCCGTTGTCCCTCTCCTATCCGGTGATCGGAAAAGGAAAAGTAATTCCTTCTACATCAGAATCCAGAAGGTTGGTTCCTTCGCAGAAGTCTATAATCTGGAAACCATTCTGTGCCTCAGGGTACAGATTAGGGCATTTAGTAGTAAGCCTGGGCCTTCCCAGTGCTTTCAATGCCAGCGATTCGGCCACTCATCGGCCTTTTGTAAGATGCCGCCGCGTTGTGTACGCTGCGGCGAGGCCCACAACGAGAATTGTCCCGTTGTGAAGCCTCAACCCGCGACGTGCTGCAACTGCGGAGGTAGCCACCCGGCTAACTTTAGGGGTTGTAATCATTTTAAGAAGGCCCTAAAGAAACAGCAGCGGGAGCAAAACCGTCAGGTTGAACCTCCTCGCCCAGCTCCTAGACCCTCGAAGCGGGCGGCAGTCCAACCACCCGCCTCAGCATCTACGGCTCTTCCTGCGGCTCCTGCCGCTGGAGGAACCATAACATACGCTGCAGCGGTCGCTACGGCGCCCACTGTGGCCCCCAGAACCTCAGCACCTGCCGGAGTGCCTTCTCCTCAAGCGGCAACGCCCGCAGTACCCCCCTCACAGACCCAGCCGCCTAAGAAACGGCGCGCTAAGCGCAAGAATCGAAAACCACTTGTGGCAAAACAACTATACCCGGAGGCTAACAACGCCCCTCCGGCTGCCCAGCAACT
The DNA here is from genome assembly GCA_034769895.1 of Magicicada septendecula. NCBI lineage: Eukaryota > Metazoa > Arthropoda > Insecta > Hemiptera > Cicadidae > Magicicada > Magicicada septendecula. Next base: position 173,862,142 of record CM068372.1, read on the forward strand.
ACCCGGCCAGGAGCCTGCTCCTGTTGCCCAGGCCCGTGCGATTTCCATGGAAATCTCGCCAGCCCCCGAGCAGCCAGCTCCAATTGCCCACCCTCCCCTGGAGGCGGCATCTGCACCTTCCGCGGCCCCAGAGCCGGCTAGTCAGGCCCCTGAGGCCGGTGGATCACCACTGGTCACTGAGGCTCAGCTGATGGCCTGGGTCAGCGGCATTGTTCCGAAAATTCTTGCTGCTCGGGATGTCCCGACAATACTCATGGCGATCCTAACATCGCTGATCGCCCTGATCGTCCCCTCATCTAACCATGGCTAGACAGTTCCGGTTCGTCGCGTGGAATGCAGATGGCATTCCGGCGCGTCGGGCCGAACTGGCAGCTTTCCTTGTCGAGTACGACGCAGATGTCGTACTTGTCTCCGAAACTCATCTTGCCCCTAACCGGCGATTTTCCCTGCCAGCCTATGCTTGCTACAGGAAAGACAGGAATGGTCCCGATCGCCACCGAGCATCTGGCGGAGTGGCGATCTTAGTCCACAGGCGACACTCTCATAGAGAACTCCCTGCCCCTGAAACTACCCTCATCGAAGCATGTGCTGTGGCGCTGGATGTAGCCGGCCTGGAGGTGCGCTTTGTTTCTGCGTACCTCCCGCCCGGCCATCGAGCTCCACCGCATGAGGAGTGGGACGCCCTCCTGGACAGCGATCTCCCAACCATCGTAGCCGGAGACCTTAATGCCAAGCATCCCTCTTGGAACAGCAGAACGTCAAACCCCTACGGCAATTCTCTCCGTAGGGCTGTCGAAGATGATCCCAGCGTCCTCATCATCGGCCCGTCCGAACCGACACACTTTCCCACTGCGGGTTATCCGCCGGATGTCCTTGATATCGTAATTGTCAAGGCCATCCCCTTTCATCTACAAGTCAGCGCGGTGTCGGACCTATCGTCCGATCACGACCCCCTACTTGTAACTGTCTTGCTGCCGTCGGTCTCACCCCGACTTCCCGATCATCCTGTTAGGAGAGTCAATTGGCGATCCTACCACGATGATCTGGCCAGGCAGTTGCCATCTGTCCCTCCGGACCCACTCGTCTCTTGTGACGATGTGGATCTCCGGGTACATCAGCTCCAGGACCTTGTCCAGTCTGCAATGGATAAAAACACCTACACTGTTCCGGTGAGTAATAAACGCTCCGACCTTCCTGCGGAAGTTCTCCAAGCCATCCGCTTACGGCGCCAGCTCCGCCGCAGATGGCACCATACCCGTGATCCTGCCGCTAGACGGCGCTTTCGAGCCCAGTCGGAACACGTCTCGCAGCTTCTGCTTGACGTAAACGCGAATCGATGGGACTCCTATTTGGAGTCCTTGGAAGTCGACCACGCCTCCGTATGGAGAGCCGCTGGTAGACTAAAAGGCGAAAAGAGGACTCGCCATCCCTTGAATACCCCGGACGGCACTGTATCCTCTGCAGAAGGCAAGGCGGAGGTCTTCGCCGACTGCATTGAGGACCAGTTCACCGTCCATAGAGGCATCTCTGACCCGGCTCATGTGGCCGTCGTCAGGGATTTCCTATCTGGATACTTTTCTGCTCCCCCCATTGATCCTCCTATTTCGGTCGACGAGGATGACCTTGCGTCTGTCCTAAGCCGACTGAAGAAGAGAAAGGCCCCTGGCCCCGATCGCATCGGCGCCGCTGCGTTGCAGAATCTCCCGCCTTCGGCAGTTGACGTTCTTCTTGAGCTGTTCAACTCCTGTCTCCGGCTGAGTTACTTCCCTCGCCTGTGGAAAACTGCCAACGTCATCATGATCCAGAAATCTAAAAAGCCGCCCACGCTACCTGGAAGCTACCGCCCAATATCACTATTGCCAGTAATCTCGAAGGTATTCGAGCGTCTTCTCCTGGCCCGTATTCGGCCCCTGGTGGATGGTTTCATCCGCGAGGAGCAGTTTGGGTTTAGGCCGAGGCACTCGACTACTCTTCAGCTAGTACGGGTTGTCACCTATCTAGCCGACGCTGCCAACCATCATCAGGCAACAGGCGCTGTCCTGTTGGATGTGAGCAAAGCCTTCGATAAAGTCTGGCACGAAGGCCTGCTCTACAAACTGGCGCATTCGCCAATCCCGACATCTATCGTCCACTTGCTCCGATCCTATCTGACGGATCGCACCTTCAGGATCAGCGTAGATGGGGCGTTCTCTCGGGTTCGCCCTGTCTCCGCCGGCGTCCCACAAGGATCTGTCCTCGGCCCCGTTCTGTATGTACTGTACACGAACGATCTGCCTGTTTATCCCGGGGTCACGTTATCTCTATTTGCCGACGACGCGATGTTTCATTTTAGCTCGCTTTCGCCTTGGCGGACGAGCGTAATGTTACAACGCCAGTTGGATATGCTTCCGGACTGGCTAAGGAAATGGCGGGTAGCGATCAATACGGAGAAATCCGAGGCGATCTGCTTTACGCATAAGTCCATTTCCCGATGCCAATCCCTCTCCTTAGAGGGGAGACCCATCAACTGGACCGAGACGGTGAAGTACCTAGGTGTTCGGCTTGATCGGCACTTAAACTTCAACGCTCACGTGACCTCAACCCTCAACTTGGCTCGTGGCGTCAGAGCCAAACTATCACCTATGCTTTCGCGGAACAGCTGCCTGGCTGTCCGTACTAAACTGACATTGTATCTACTGTTCCTCCGAACAGTACTCACTTATGCGGCACCCGCCTGGTGGCCTCTCCTGTCGGCCACCAACAGGCATAGGCTGACTACATTTCAGAACTGGACCCTACGCTCCCTCACGGGGTCCCCGTGGTATGTGCGAAATACCGCCATACATCGGGGTCTCCGTGTACCCACCTTAGAGGTCTTCGTCTGGTCGCTGGCAACGAATTTGTTCGCCAAGGCAGGCGAGTCCTCTTACCCGCACCTCCGAAGGCTTAACAGCATGGAGAATGCTCCGCCTCCTCGCCGCGTCAGGCGCCCTAGGGCGCTGCTAGACGACCCCCCCTAAGTTCATCACATGAACCCCCAGAATCGAATCCCCCCAACCTTCTGGAAATCTGAACCGATCACCATCAATCACCACCTGCGCCTGCCGAAACTGTAGTCAATCATGCTGCGGCGGATTGAATGGATAGATTTATTGCCAGCATCGGCTTTGCCGATTCGGCAGGGCCTCGATCCGGGACATGGGATCTCGCGAGGTTGTGCAAATGCCTCCTTGCGAAAGCCGACTGCCCCGGTGACAAGTTCCGCCGACTCGGCCGCTGCCTTCGGGCGGACGAGCCTCTTGTATTCGCCGGCGCGTTTCTGAGTTTCCGTGGGCTATGTCCCGGCGACCAATGAGACGCGACCAGGCGTTGCGATTGGCTGAAGCCTTGATCACGATTAAGTTCCCCGCCAGCACCTGCTTTGTTGATTTGGTAAGGTAATGACCTGCGACATGAGCTCCCGCGAGGTTGTGCAAGTGCCTTCCTTGCGAAAGCTGGCTGTCTCGGTGACATTACCCACCATTTCGGCCGACGCCCTAGGGCGCTCGAGCTTCTTGTCCTCGCCAGTGTGTCACCACGTTCCCAAAGGCTAGCCTGAGGGGACCATGGTGTCGCGCCTTGGCCGGACAATTGGCTGAAGCTAAGCACTAGCTTGCCACCGTGGTGGCCATGTTAATTCATCATGGACCCGCGGACTGCACCTTAACATCCTTGAGCAGAGCAAACGACCGCGCTGAACTGTTGGCACCTGGCGTTCATCAGGCTTAGGCCTGGACAACGCACACAAATTAGGGCGCAAGACGCCCGTGCACCCATCCATCCATCCATCCGACTCTGCAGAATTCTACTTCCTGCGATTGAAACGACAAGAACAGAATTCCTAACCTCAAAATCCTCTTCCTGACCTAGCCATTAGGCTAAAAATCGGATTAGTTCGAGTGGGCCAGAATTTCGGCCAGTTCGCGAGAAGTCTCGTGTGCGGGCTATTGCTCCTACTTTGTGCGCGGTGTTCTGTGCCGGAGTGTGGTGAGTGCCAGTGACAAAGTGCTAGTGCGGTTCGGAACGGGAGTTTGCTCTCTCCCCCGCCCAAGAGCGTGCCCGACACCCGTTGGCGACGGCGATGTCGGGACGAGACCAAGGGGAGCCCCTGTCCGCGGAGAGTTGTGGTCCTAATAAGGGCCATAATAAATCCGAGGGCAGGGCAGCCCCCTTGCTGAAGCCATCTGTGCTGCGAAGCGTAATGCTAAGCTCCACAGATGGCCCAATGGTAAGAATCCCTGCAGTCCGCGGCGATAGTCCCATCCAAGACCCAGCATCTATTGAAGTTTCGCGGGTTCAGCCTTCTGCTGGTCCCGCTCCAAATTCTGAACCTGTCCGCGGCGAAGGTCCCTCTAAGGCCCGCCGAGCATCTGGTGATTCTTCGCGGGACCAACCTTCAGTTGGTCCTGCTAAGGACCACCAACCAACTCCAGCTTTGCAGGCCCGGCGTAATTCCGATCCTGCAGAGTGCCATAAAGCATCAGACCATCCCGCGGGGGATCAGCCTTGTGCTGGTCCTTCTAAGGGTCGCCAATCCTCTGTTTCTTCGCAGGCCCAGCCTTCTGCTGTTTCTGCTAAGAAGCATGAAACATCTGTCCCTCCCGTGAGGGACCAGCCTTGTGTTGGTCCTTCCCAGGACCCACTATCCATTGCCTATGCCGCAGCCCTTGGCGCTACGTTGTCGTCGGACTCCGAGATGGAGACGGAGGACGGCTTCCAGCCCGTGCGTAGCCGGAAACGGCGAGGTAGCGGTGGAAGCAGGCCGACTTCCCCAAAACGGACTGTCCCGGCGAAGCGAGGCGTGGCTGCAGAGTCGGCAGGTCGCAAGTCACCTTCCCCTGGTAACATAGTACCGGAACCAGAAACCCCACCTAAGCAACCCAAGATTCCGCCGATTGTCGTGCACGGACCTTCTCCTCTTCCTCGGGCGGGCCGGAACCCAGTGGTGGCTCGGCTCCCACTACCGGGGCAGGTGCTCAGCCAACCCCTCAGTCTTCAGAACCATTCCGCATGCCACCCATAGTTCTTGACGCCCCCAAAGCGTGGCATGCTTTTGCAAAATCTATCAAGCAGGCGGCAGCTTTCCCTATCGATATTTATCACCAGGGGAAGCTTCTCCGCATCAAAACTAGGACTCCCGACGAATTTCGTTTCGTCCAGAAAACACTCATAGACTCTAACGTCCAATTCCATACCTTTGGTCTCCCCCAGGAGAAAGAAATCAAAGTAACTATCCGTGGCATTCCCCACGATGTAGCCCCGACTGACATTATCGAGGAGTTGGAGAGCCTTGGCTTCACTCCAACCTCCTGCATTCCACTCGTTGACCGCCAAAAACGGAAGGTCAACGTCTTTTTTATCAAGCTCAAGAAGGTAGGAGACTACCAACTCATCTACTCCCTCCGAGAGCTTTTATGCCTCCGGATTGAGGTCTCCAGGTATAACACCCCCACCGGCCCTCCGCAGTGTTACAACTGCCAGAGGTACGGCCACGCCTCTTACAACTGCCACATGGCACCCCGTTGCGTACGCTGCGGCGAAGGTCATCCTAAGGGCGCTTGCACGAAGGACCCTAACGCCGACGCAAAGTGCGCAAACTGTGACAAAAACCATCCAGCCAACTGGAGAGGCTGCGAACACTATCAATCTGCCCTTGAGCGGAAGCAGGAGATGGACGAGATCCGGCACCGCAATCCGACCCGGCCTCAGCGCCAAACCAAAGTCCAGCAGACCGCCACTCCGGCGGCTGCCCCAGCCCGCCAACCGCCCGTCCAACCTCGTCGTCCAAGTGACGACCCACAACCTGCTACTACTACGGAGCCTCCCTCCATCGCCAAGTCATTCGCGGCAGCCGTCGCATCTAAACCCGCATCCGCGCCTCACCGCGCGAAGGCTCCGAAGCCCAAACAGAAACCCCCAGCTACTAAAGCTCCTTCTACAAAAAAACCTACCACCGCTCAGCAACTACCATCGGTCCAACCACCTAAGCCCGAGGCAGCCCCAGAAACCTCGAAGCCAGCTCCCCAGCCAGTCCGCCGCCCCGCGGCCGTGAGCGAGCCCGATGAGGGCGTGCTAACGATCGCGGAGTTGCAAGACTGGATGGAAGATCTCCTGCCCAAACTAGTTGCTGCGCGCGACCTGAACTCTCTGGTCGTCACAATCATGACCTCCCTTACGTCCTTGTTGCTCGCCCGTAATGGCTAGGCCTCTCACACTCGTTGCTTGGAACGCAAATGGCGTAGCCGGGCGGCGAGCTGAGCTGGCCTGCTTCGCGAGCGAGTATGACGCGGACGTAGTCCTCCTCTCTGAAACCCACCTGCGTCCCCAACATCGATTTAACCTACCAGCTTACGCTACTTATCGTACGGACCGCCCAGTGCCACTCACCCGAGCCGCATCAGGCGGCACAGCCATTCTCATCCACAGGCGATTATCTCACCGACCTCTACCTACCCCCCCGACTACCCACATCGAAGCGACTGCGGTCGCAATCAGCGTAGCGGGAACCGAGCTTCGGCTGGTCTCCGTCTACAACAAACCTGGCCTGGTGCCAAACCCCCAGGAGCTTGACGCGCTCCTTAACCATGATCTGCCTACCATTGCAGTCGGAGACATGAACTGCAAAGACCCGTCTTGGAATAGTCGCTTGACTAATCAAAGCGGTCGTGCTCTCGCCCAATACGCCTCGACCAGGCCTGACGTCCTCGTCATCGGCCCGGCCGAACCGACATACATCCCCGCCAACCCTGCCAACCAGCCAGACGTTCTCGACATAGTTCTTGTCAAGGACGCTGTCTGCCCCATCCTGGTCGAGGCCATCTCAGCCCTATCGTCCGACCACAACCCGCTGGTTGTGACGCTCCGACGAACAAGCGACTCCCCGCCTGCCCGTCCTAGTAAGAGAGTCAACTGGCGCTCTTACCACGACGAGCTGTGCCGTAGGTTCCCATCAGCCCCCGAGGCCCCAGCGCCCTCTCGAAGGGAGCTGGACCGCCAAGTCACGCATCTCCATGACACTCTTACCCGCTGCATGGATACCCACTCCTACACTGTCCCAGCACATCGTAGGAAGTCTCAACTCCCTGCCGAAGTCCAAGAAGCCATCAGCCAGCGGCGGCGCCTTCGCCGCTGCTGGCAAAACACTCGCGATCCCGCTGTCAAGCGGCAGTATCGCCGACAGTCTGATTACGTCAAGCAACTCCTGCTTGATGTCAATCAGCATAGCTGGGACACCTATCTTGAATCCCTGGAAGTCGACCACGCCTCCGTCTGGCAGGCCACTGGTCGCCTCCTTGGCGAAAAGAGGACTCGCCATCCCCTTGACTCCCCGACGGGTGTTGTTCATTCACCGGAGCGCAAGGCTGAGGTCTTCGCAAACTCCGTTGAGGAACAATTTACCCCTCACAGAGGCGTCTTCGACGCGGACCACATGGCTCGCGTCGAGGACTTCCTCGAAAACTATCTCGCCCAACCTCTGACGGATCCCCCACCCCCTTTGAAAAAGCCGATCTCGTCCATGCTATCGCACGGCTAAATCCTAAACGGGCCTGCGGCCCGGACAGAATAGGAGCGACCGCCCTAAAGAATGCCCCATCAGTTGTCACTGACCACATCCTGGACGTGTTCAACTCATGTCTCCGCCTCAATTACTTCCCTCGCCTGTGGAAAAACGCAAGGGTAATCATGATCCCTAAACCCGGGAAATCTCGCATGTTCCCTGAAAATTATCGCCCCATCTCACTACTGCCCGTGTTATCGAAGGTGTTCGAGCGCCTCCTGCGCGCCCGTGTTGTACCGCTGCTTGATGGGTTCATCCGCAGCAAACAGTATGGGTTTCGCAGGGAGCATTCGACCACCCTCCAACTAGTCCGCGTCGTTACCCAGTTCTCTGACGCTGCAAACAAAAAGCTGCACACCGCAGCCGTCCTCTTGGACGTTAGTAAGGCCTTCGACCGTGTCTGGCACGAAGGTCTGCTCTATAAACTGGCACACACGCCCCTTCCCGCATCTACTGTGAGACTGTTCTGGTCGTATCTCCGCGGCCGGACTTTTCACATTAGCGTAGATGGAGCGGTCTCTTCTGACCGCCCCATAGACGCTGGCGTTCCCCAAGGATCAGTCCTCGGCCCCGTTCTGTACCTCGTGTACACGAACGACTTGCCCGTATATCCCAACGTCACTCTTTCCCTTTTTGCTGACGATGCCATGTATCACTACAGCTCGCAGAACCCTGGTTTTGCTAGCACAGTGATACAACGCCAACTCGACCTTCTGCCTCCCTGGCTACGTAAGTGGCGCGTGGCGATCAACGCGGAGAAATCCGAAGCGATCTGCATCACGCGCAAGCGGACCGCATGCCAGCCCCTCACCCTAGATGGGAACCCTATCGCTTGGAAGAAGTCGGTGAAGTACTTGGGGGTGTCTATTGACAGTCGACTAAGCTTCGCCGACCACGTCCAAACCAAACTCCGACAAGCCCGTGGCGTCAGAGCCAAAATCTTTCCACTCATCTCGCGCAGAAGTCCCCTCTCACTGCGCACTAAACTCACCCTGTATCTCCTCCTTATCAGGACAGTATTCACCTACGCAGCCCCAGCGTGGTGGCCCCTCTTATCTGCCACAACGAAGCGTAAGCTGGAACAGTTCCAAAACAGTTCCGTCCGTATCCTCTCCAACTCGCCCTGGTTTGTTTGTAACAGAGCTATCAGGACGGGCCTCCGTCTGCAAACGGTGGAAGAGTTTGTCTTCAGACTCTCTGTGGGCCTCTTCTTCCGGGCTGCAGACTCCCGATACCCCCACCTCCGTGACCTGGCCAGGGACGAAGGTCCCCCTTGCCACGTAGTCAAGAGACCCCGCACTCTGCTGGACGACCCCCCATAGTCTCCTACATAGGGCCCTTCTCCTGAGGGAGTCAACACCCTACCGCTAGTACCCTACCTCAAACAGAACACCTACCGCACCTTAGACGTAGCATTACCACTCACTCTGCCCTGAATGGTCTGCCCTGGTCGTTTGCGGCCTCGGCGGGGTTGTCTTATGTCAGTTGTGCAAGTGCCTTCTTTCATCAGGCGCCCGCCCCGGATACGCAACGGGCCTGTGCTGATCACCGCTATGCGGACAGTGGGGCCACGTCGGAGGCAGCAGCGTTGGCCAACCGGTACTCATATGTCCCGGGAGGTTTCTCCGCTGTGACTCGGACGCGTCGCCGCTGGCTTCATGGCCCAAACTCTACCAGACTTTGGCTAGGCTGAGCACCTCACTTGTGAGATCCTCTCCCCTACCCAACTGCAAAAGGAGCACACCATCCCACCCACTTGACCTTGTTTTACCTAAAGTCCTTGAGAGAGCCCGACCTACTTGCAGTCATCGGAGGAGTCACTCCGGGCACTGCTACCATGCAGGGGCCTTGAGCCCCGTCCCCTCATTAGCTACGAGCTACGAGCTACGATTGTCGTGCCTCAGTGCACCGATTGGCATACCCTCCTACGGGAGCTGAATTTAGTAGTGCCGTCTGGGCGAGTTGAGGCCAAAAGTCAAGGCTCGTCCATTCGATTGCTTCCGAAGTCGATCCAGGACTTTCGGGCTTGCCAGAAATTCCTGGCCGACTCCGGTCGCGCTTTTCACACCTTCCCCCTCCCTGAGGAGAGGGAACTCAAGATTGTGGTGTCCGGGATTCCCCACGACACACCGATCTTGTGGATCTGGGAGGAACTGGCGGAGAAGGGTTTCTACCCTACCTCCGTTGTCCCTCTCCTATCCGGTGATCGGAAAAGGAAAAGTAATTCCTTCTACATCAGAATCCAGAAGGTTGGTTCCTTCGCAGAAGTCTATAATCTGGAAACCATTCTGTGCCTCAGGGTACAGATTAGGGCATTTAGTAGTAAGCCTGCGCCTTCCCAGTGCTTTCAATGCCAGCGATTCGGCCACTCATCGGCCTTTTGTAAGATGCCGCCGCGTTGTGTACGCTGCGGCGAGGCCCACAACGAGAATTGTCCCGTTGTGAAGCCTCAACCTGCGACGTGCTGCAACTGCGGAGGTAGCCACCCGGCTAACTTTAGGGGTTGTAATCATTTTAAGAAGGCCCTAAAGAAACAGCAGCGGGAGCAAAACCGTCAGGTTGAACCTCCTCGCCCAGCTCCTAGACCCTCGAAGCGGGCGGCAGTCCAACCACCCGCCTCAGCATCTACGGCTCTTCCTGCGGCTCCTGCCGCTGGAGGAACCATAACATACGCTGCAGCGGTCGCTACGGCGCCCACTGTGGCCCCCAGAACCTCAGCACCTGCCGGAGTGCCTTCTCCTCAAGCGGCAACGCCCGCAGTACCCCCCTCACAGACCCAGCCGCCTAAGAAACGGCGCGCTAAGCGCAAGAATCGAAAACCACTTGTGGCAAAACAACTATACCCGGAGGCTAACAACGCCCCTCCGGCTGCCCAGCAACTACCCGGCCAGGAGCCTGCTCCTGTTGCCCAGGCCCCTGCGATTTCCATGGAAATCTCGCCAGCCCCCGAGCAGCCAGCTCCAATTGCCCACCCTCCCCTGGAGGCGGCATCTGCACCTTCCGCGGCCCCAGAGCCGGCTAGTCAGGCCCCTGAGGCCGGTGGATCACCACTGGTCACTGAGGCTCAGCTGATGGCCTGGGTCAGCGGCATTGTTCCGAAAATTCTTGCTGCTCGGGATGTCCCGACAATACTCATGGCGATCCTAACATCGCTGATCGCCCTGATCGTCCCCTCATCTAACCATGGCTAGACAGTTCCGGTTCGTCGCGTAAAATGCAGATGGCATTCCGGCGCGTCGGGCCGAGCTGGCAGCTTTCCTTGTCGAGTACGACGCAGATGTCGTACTCCTCTCCGAAACTCATCTTGCCCCTAACCGGCGATTTTCCCTGCCAGCCTATGCTTGCTACAGGAAAGACAGGAATGGTCCCGATCGCCACCGAGCATCTGGCGGAGTGGCGATCTTAGTCCACAGGCGACACTCTCATAGAGAACTCCCTGCCCCTGAAACTACCCTCATCGAAGCATGTGCTGTGGCGCTGGATGTAGCCGGCCTGGAGGTGCGCTTTGTTTCTGCGTACCACCCGCCCGGCCATCGAGCTCCACCGCATGAGGAGTGGGACGCCCTCCTGGACAGCGATCTCCCAACCATCGTAGCCGGAGACCTTAATGCCAAGCATCCCTCTTGGAACAGCAGAAAGTCAAACCCCTACGGCAATTCTCTCCGTAGGGCTGTCGAAGATGATCCCAGCGTCCTCATCATCGGCCCGTCCGAACCGACACATTTTCCCACTGCGGGTTATCCGCCGGATGTCCTTGATATCGTAATTGTCAAGGCCATCCCCTTTCATCTACAAGTCAGCGCGGTGTCGGACCTATCGTCCGATCACGACCCCCTACTTGTAACTGTCTTGCTGCCGTCGGTCTCACCCCGACTTCCCGATCATCCTGTTAGGAGAGTCAATTGGCGATCCTACCACGATGATCTGGCCAGGCAGTTGCCATCTGTCCCTCCGGACCCACTCGTCTCTTGTGACGATGTGGATCTCCGGGTACATCAGCTCCAGGACCTTGTCCAGTCTGCAATGGATAAAAACACCTACACTGTTCCGGTGAGCAATAAGCGCTCCGACCTTCCTGCGGAAGTTCTCCAAGCCATCCGATTACGGCGCCAGCTACGCCGCAGATGGCACCATACCCGTGATCCTGCCGCTAGACGGCGCTTTCGAGCCCAGTCGGAACACGTCTCGCAGCTTCTGCTTGACGTAAACGCGAATCGATGGGACTCCTATTTGGAGTCCTTGGAAGTCGACCACGCCTCCGTATGGAGAGCCGCTGGTAGACTAAAAGGCGAAAAGAGGACTCGCCATCCCTTGAATACCCCGGACGGCACTGTATCCTCTGCAGAAGGCAAGGCGGAGGTCTTCGCCGACTGCATTGAGGACCAGTTCACCGTCCATAGAGGCATCTCTGACCCGGCTCATGTGGCCGTCGTCAGGGATTTCCTATCTGGATACTTTTCTGCTCCCCCCATTGATCCTCCTATGTCGGTCGACGAGGATGACCTTGCGTCTGTCCTAAGCCGACTGAAGAAGAGAAAGGCCCCTGGCCCCGATCGCATCGGCGCCGCTGCGTTGCAGAATCTCCCGCCTTCGGCAGTTGACGTTCTTCTTGAGCTGTTCAACTCCTGTCTCCGGCTAAGTTACTTCCCTCGCCTGTGGAAAACTTCCAACGTCATCATGATCCAGAAATCTAAAAAGCCGCCCACGCTACCTGGAAGCTACCGCCCAATATCACTATTGCCAGTAATCTCGAAGGTATTCGAGCGTCTTCTCCTGGCCCGTATTCGGCCCCTGGTGGATGGTTTCATCCGCGAGGAGCAGTTTGGGTTTAGGCCGAGGCACTCGACTACTCTTCAGCTAGTACGGGTTGTCACCTATCTAGCCGACGCTGCCAACCATCATCAGGCAACAGGCGCTGTCCTGTTGGATGTGAGCAAAGCCTTCGATAAAGTCTGGCACGAAGGCCTGCTCTACAAACTGGCGCATTCGCCAATCCCGACATCTATCGTCCACTTGCTCCGATCCTATCTGACGGATCGCACCTTCAGGATCAGCGTAGATGGGGCGTTCTCTCGGGTTCGCCCTGTCTCCGCCGGCGTCCCACAAGGATCTGTCCTCGGCCCCGTTCTGTATGTACTATACACGAACGATCTGCCTGTTTATCCCGGGGTCACGTTATCTCTATTTGCCGACGACGCGATGTTTCATTTTAGCTCGCTTTCGCCTTGGCGGACGAGTGTAATGTTACAACGCCAGTTGGATATGCTTCCGGACTGGCTAAGGAAATGGCGGGTAGCGATCAATACGGAGAAATCCGAGGCGATCTGCTTTACGCATAAGTCCATTTCCCGATGCCAATCCCTCTCCTTAGAGGGGAGACCCATCAACTGGACCGAGACGGTGAAGTACCTAGGTGTTCGGCTTGATCGGCACTTAAATTTCAACGCCCACGTGACCTCAACCCTCAACTTGGCTCGTGGCGTCAGAGCCAAACTATCACCTATGCTTTCGCGGAACAGCTGCCTGGCTGTCCGTACCAAACTGACATTGTATCTACTGTTCCTCCGAACAGTACTCACTTATGCGGCACCCGCCTGGTGGCCTCTCCTGTCGGCCACCAACAGGCATAGGCTGACTACATTTCAGAACTGGACCCTACGCTCCCTCACGGGGTCCCCGTGGTATGTGCGAAATACCGCCATACATCGGGGTCTCCGTGTTCCCACCTTAGAGGTCTTCGTCTGGTCCCTGGCAACGAATTTGTTCGCCAAGGCGGGCGAGTCCTCTTACCCGCACCTCCGAAGGCTTAACAGCATGGAGAATGCTCCGCCTCCTCGCCGCGTCAGGCGCCCTAGGGCGCTGCTAGACGACCCCCCCTAAGTTCATCACATGAACCCCCAGAAACGAATCCCCCCAACCTTCTGGAAATCTGAACCGATCACCATCAATCACCACCTGCGCCTGCCGAAACTGTAGTCAATCATGCTGCGGCGGATTGAATGGATAGATTTATTGCCAGCATCGGCTTTGCCGATTCGGCGGGGCCTCGATCCGGGACATGGGATCTCGCGAGGTTGTGCAAATGCCTCCTTGCGAAAGCCGACTGCCCCGGTGACAAGTTCCGCCGACTCGGCCGCTGCCTTCGGGCGGACGAGCCTCTTGTATTCGCCGGCGCGTTTCTGAGTTTCCGTGGGCTATGTCCCGGCGACCAATGAGACGCGACCAGGCGTTGCGATTGGCTGAAGCCTTGATCACGATTAAGTTCCCCGCCAGCACCTGCTTTGTTGATTTGGTAAGGTAATGACCCGGAGAGAGTCTACCTAGAGCATTTGCCCGGGTAGGCTGTGACTGTTTTTGCTCTGCAAAATTTTTCCAATTTGTGCGGAAATATTCAGTTTTCACCATTTTTCTTATAATCATCGTATTCAGCATCATCATCACTACAGTTTTCACCTACAGTTCAGTGCGACTCAGCTTTATTTAATCAGTGCGGAAGTGTTTTTGTTTCCGTGTGCTGTGCGGTCTGTTTCGTGTTCAATTGTGCCTGTGGATAGTTTTCAGTGTCTGGTGATCCCTCAATCCTAGACCTGCGTAGACGTTCATTTCGGCTTGTCCGAAATGGCGTCGAATACGCCCCCGAATCCTCTGCCGGCGCCGCTTGTTTCCTTAATGGAAACATGCTCAACCGGCTTCCGTACCACTCCACTTCCTCACGACAGTGAAAGTGATAGTGAAAGTGACCATAGTGCGGTAGAAATGTGCAGTGTTGGGTCGGGGGACGGACAGTTCTCGCTTGTGGAGGGCAAATCTGCCAAACGCAAGCGAAAACTGGCCCAAACTCCGCCGCCCGCCTCAGCTGCAGATCTGCCATCTAATCATGGTAACAGCGGCACTCAGCGCGTGCAACGTGAGTATCCAGCTACCACCCAAACTGTGTCTCCTCCTCGCATTCCTCCCATTGTAATTCCGGATAATAGGAATTATTCTGAACTTTTACGTTCCCTATCCCGAGCTCTCCCTTCGGTCAAGGTCGAGGCGAGGTGCCAAGGCCCCTCGCTAAAGCTGACGACCGCTACGATCCCGGACTTCCGCTCTGTTCAGTCATTCCTGACAGAGCGTAAGATTTCTTTTCATACGTTTGCCCTCCCGTCAGAGCGTGAAATCAAGGTCGTTCTGTCGGGAATTCCATCCTTTACCGACCCTGATGCCATCAGGCAGGAACTTGTTGCGCTCGGCTATGCGCCGACCGCGGTAAGCGTCCTGCATGTTGGCAAAGGAGATGACCGCCGTCCTGTCAACAGCTTTCTTTGTAAATTACTGAAAGTAGGCCCCTTCGAGGAGATTTACACTCTCCAGAATCTTCTGCACCTACGGGTGCAAGTCCGCACATTTGACCCGCGGCCCGGCCCCTCGCAGTGTTTCAACTGCCAGAGGTTCGGCCACAGCAGTCTTTTCTGCCATCAGCCCCCGCGTTGCGTGCGTTGTGCTGAGCCTCATCGTGGCTGTGATAAGCCTACGACGGGGTACACAGCTAAATGCTGCAACTGCAAAGGAGCCCATCCGGCTAATTACCGAGGCTGCCCTAACTTTATCGCCGCCATGAAACCGCAGCGACCTCCTGTGCGCCCTGGCGCGCAGGCAGGCCGTGTAGCTGGTCCTGGCCCTAACCGGCGAGCGGCTTTCCCGCCTCTCACCGGTTCATCTGCCCAGGTCCCGGCAGCAACTCCGGTTGCTTCCGGTGCCGCTGTCTCGCCTGCAGTCGTCGCTTCGGCGCCGCCTGCAGCGGCCTCAATCCCGGCGCCTACCGGAGCGCCCGCACCTTCCTACGCGGCCATGGCCGCTAAATCAGCCCCGCCTCCAGCCCGATCGGGCAAATCAAAGCGCTCTCGTCGTCGCCGGAACTCCGCCGGCCGACCTACATCATCACAGGTTCCACCTGTACCCTCTCCGCGGGCTCGACCCGCCCCCAGCCATCGTCCTCAACCTTCCAGCGAGCAGTCTACTACTCAGACCACCAGCCCAGCGCCATCTGCTACCCCTGTCGAGGTCAGTCAGGCTTGTCCTCCTGAATCCCGGGAATCTTCCCGGGCTTCGGCGGATCCCCTGACTGCCTGGGCAGATAATCTTGTTGCATCCATCAGGACTGCTCGCGACACTACCACTGTGCTTGCCCTGGTGTTCCAATCATTAGCTGCCCTCTTTCCTCTACTCCCCCTAAATGGCTAATAGCCTGAGGATCGTTGCGTGGAACGCCTTCGGGCTACTCCCCAGGCGATCTGAACTGATGACTTTCGTAACGGAGTATGATGTTGATATCATACTTCTTTCCGAGACTCATCTGGCTCATTACCACTCGTTTTCCCTTCCTGCCTATGCCTGTTATCGTCAGGATCGTCCCCTACGGCCTCGCTGTCCCCCCTCGGGGGGCACAGCTGTTTTAGTCCACAGGCGGATATCCCACAGGCTTTTGCCTCCTCTAGATACATCTATTATTGAAGGCTGCGCGGTGGCGGTGGACGCTGGCGGATCGGAGCTGCGCGTTGTTTCTGCGTACCTCCGGCCTGGCCGGCGAACTCCGCCACCGCCCGAGGAGTGGGACGCCCTCCTCGACCACCCCCTCTCAACCATTGTAGCCGGCGACTTAAACGCCAAACACCCTTCATGGAACAGCCGCGTTGTCAACGCCTATGGAAATTCTCTGTTCCGGTTCGTCTCTGGCGACCCGGCACTTAATGTCATCGGCCCTGAAGACCCTACCTACTTCCCCTTTCACGGCCATCGGCCGGACGTTCTTGACATAGTAGTTGTCAAGAACGTTGCCCGCAACATCGAGGTCTCGTCTGTGTCGGACCTTTCGTCCGATCACAATCCCCTTGTTATAACTGTTCGAGAGCTGTCGGCGTCACCCCGACTCCCCGCTCAGATTGTTAGGAGAGTCAACTGGCGATCCTATCATGACGAGCTCTCTCGAAGGTTACCATCTCTCCCGGCGGACCCAATCGTCACTCGTGACGATCTGGATCTCCGCGCCACAAATCTCCAGGAATTGGTCCAAGGTGTCATGGATCGACACACCTACGCACTCGAGGTGAATCATCGTAAATCGGCCTTACCTGCGGAAGTACTCCACGCCATCTGGCTACGGCGCCAGCTCCGCCGCAGATGGCAAAGAACCCGAGACCCAGTCGTTAAGCGACGATTTCAACAACAGTCCCTTTACGTTCAGCAGCTACTGCGGGACGTAAACTCTGATCGATGGGACTCATACCTTGAGTCTCTTGAAGTCGACCACGCCTCCGTCTGGAGAGCGGTGAGTAGACTGACCCGCGAGAAGAGAACTCGCAACCCGCTGGAAACCCCGAACGGGATTGTGTCTTCATCAGAAGGCAAGGCTGAGGTCTTCGCCGACTGCATGGAGTCGCAATTTACCGTTCATCGAGGCGTTTCGGACCCTGCCCACTCGGCAGACGTCCGGGACTTCCTATCTGGTTATTTTTCTCGCCCTCCCGCTGGCCCAGACCTCCCGTTCGACAGAGACGAACTCGTTTCGTCTGTCTGTCGACTAAACCGCCGTCGCGCCCCCGGTCCTGACCGGATCGGGGCCGCTGCATTACAATATCTCCCGGCCTCAGGCGTTGACCTCGTACTCGAGCTGTTCAACTCTTGTCTCCGGCTACAGTACTTTCCCCGCCTGTGGAAAAATGCCAACATCGTTATGATTCCTAAACCCCGCAAGCCGCGCATGCTTCCTGAAAGCTATCGGCCAATCTCTCTCTTGCCAGTTATCTCGAAGGTGTTCGAGCGGCTCCTGCTGGCCCGCATCTCGCCGTTGTTGGATAATTTTATCCGCAACGAACAGTTCGGGTTTCGCAGAGAGCACTCGACCACGCTTCAACTAGTCCGCGTGGTAACGCAACTCTCTGACGCCACCAACAGGCGAGCGGCTACGGCCGCCGCACTGCTGGACGTGAGCAAGGCCTTCGATAAAGTCTGGCACGAAGGTCTTCTCTTCAAACTTGCTAACTCCCCCTTACCATCGTCCATAGTGTTTTTCCTCCGGTCGTATCTCAGCGACCGAACCTTCAGGGTTAGCGTCGACGGAACCTGCTCTGCAGTTCGTCCTGTCGCCGCTGGCGTACCCCAGGGATCTGTCCTCGGCCCCGTTCTGTACCTCGTGTACACGAACGACCTGCCTGTTTTGCCCGGAGTCACGTTGTCTTTGTTCGCTGACGATGCAATGTATCATTACAGCTCTGTGTCCCCGCGTTTTGCGAGTACACAGTTGCAGCGTCAGTTGGACCAGCTTCCGGACTGGCTACGGAAATGGCGGGTGACGATCAACACGGAGAAATCCGAGGCGATCTGTTTCACTCGTAAGTCCATCTCCCGATGCCAGCCCCTCTCCCTTGAAGGGAGGCCTATCGCCTACAAAGAGTCGGTGAAGTATCTAGGCGTTCGGCTAGATCGTCGCCTATGCTTCAACGCCCACGTGACGGACACCCTTGCCAAGGCTCGCGGCGTCCGAGCCAAACTTTACCCATACCTCGCGTGCCGCAGCCCCCTGGCGCTGCGCACGAAAGTTACCCTCTATCTGTTGTTTCTCCGGTCTGTATTGACCTATGCGGCACCTGTATGGTGGTCACTTGCCTCCGCCACCAACAGGCGTAGGCTGGAAAGTTTCCAATCCAGAACCCTCCGTTCCTTGTCGGGATCTCCTTGGTTTGTTAGAAACAGTGTAATTCGAGGAGGTCTACGA
Source organism: Magicicada septendecula (assembly GCA_034769895.1). Lineage (NCBI taxonomy): Eukaryota > Metazoa > Arthropoda > Insecta > Hemiptera > Cicadidae > Magicicada > Magicicada septendecula. The sequence continues at coordinate 173,880,474 of CM068372.1, forward strand.
GTTCCTGCTCTCTCAGCCTTTGTCTGGTCATTAGCTGCGACTCTCTTTGCCGCAGCTGAGACCTCTTCCTTCCCCTACCTCAGAACCATCAGCACCACGCAACCACCTCCCCCTGTCCGGGTCAAACGCCCTCGGGCGATTCTCGATGACCCGCCATAAGTTTAAGTAAACTGCTTAAACCTCACTTGTATACTCACCATCTGCCCATGCCCCAGAATTTACCTGCAAAGCTGTTTCCTTCCTCCCTTCCTAGTATGCCGACCGCGCTGAATGCCGCTGCTACGCGCTATCACTGGCACGGAGGCTCTCTGCCTCGCGGGGAGCGACCGACGCCTCACGGCGTCTGCACGCAGGACTGGGAACGCGCGACATCTGTCGCCTGAACCCGTCCTTGCGGCAGTGCCCACTGATTGCTGTAATATTTAAAATAAATAAAAAATTGAAAACCTTTCTCCCCCGCCTTCTCAGTTAACTGGTTGGCGGTTGTCCATTCCTATTTTATTCTAGGTTACCTGTCGAATGAACCAGAACTATGTCTATCCACAGGCAGCCATTGGGCTCGTCCCAGATGCTGCAGTCATGCACCGGGTGCAAAGACGCCCCGCTACTACAGTGCTACATGCTACATGGTAATGACCTGAGACATGAGCTCCCGTGAGGTTGTGCAAGTGCCTTCCTTGCGAAAGCTGGCTGTCTCGGTGACATTACCCACCATTTCGGCCGACGCCCTAGGGCGCTCGAGCTTCTTGTCCTCGCCAGTGTGTCACCCCGTTCCCAAAGGTTAGCCTGAGGGGACCATGGTGTCGCGCCTTGGCCGGACAATTGGCTGAAGCAAAGCACTAGCTTGCCACCGTGGTGGCCATGTTAATTTATCATGGACCCGCGGACTGCACCTTAACATCCTTGAGCAGAGCAAACGACCGCGCTGAACTGTTGGCACCTGGCGTTCATCAGGCTTAGGCCTGGACAACGCACACAAATTAGGGCGCAAGACGCCCGTGCACCCATCCATCCATCCATCCATCCGACTCTGCAGCCACGCCTCGCTTCGCCGGGACAGTCCGTTTTGGGGAAGTCGGCCTGCTTCCACCGCTACCTCGCCGTTTCCGGCTACGCACGGGCTGGAAGCCGTCCTCCGTCTCCATCTCGGAGTCCGACGACAACGTAGCGCCAAGGGCTGCGGCATAGGCAATGGATAGTGGGTCCTGGGAAGGACCAACACAAGGCTGGTCCCTCACGGGAGGGACAGATGTTTCATGCTCCTTAGCAGAAATAGCAGAAGGCTGGGCCTGCGAAGGAACAGAGGATTGGCGACCCTTAGAAGGACCAGCACAAGGCTGATCCCCCGCGGGATGGTCTGATGCTTTATGGCACTCTGCAGGATCGGAATTACGCCGGGCCTGCAAAGCTGGAGTTGGTTGGTGGTCCTTAGCAGGACCAACTGAAGGTTGGTCCCGCGAAGAATCACCAGATGCTCGGCGGGCCTTAGAGGGACTTTCGCCGCGGACAGGTTCAGAATTTGGAGCGGGACCAGCAGAAGGCTGAACCCGCGAAACTTCATTAGATGCTGGGTCTTGGATGGGACTATCGCCGCGGACTGCAGGGATTCTTACCATTGGGCCATCTGTGGAGCTTAGCATTACGCTTCGCAGCACAGATGGCTTCAGCAAGGGGGCTACCCTGCCCTCGGATTTATTATGGCCCTTATTAGGACCACAACTCTCCGCGGACAGGGGCTCCCCTTGGTCTCGTCCCGACATCGCCGTCGCCAACGGGTGTCGGGTACGCTCTTGGGCGGGGGAGAGAGCAAACTCCCGTTCCGAACCGCACTAGCACTTTGTCACTGGCACTCACCACACTCCGGCACAGAACACCGCGCACAAAGTAGGAGCAATAGCCCGCACACGAGACTTCTCGCGAACTGGCCGAAATTCTGGCCCACTCGAACTAATCCGATTTTTAGCCAAATGGCTAGGTCAGGAAGAGGATTTTGAGGTTAGGAATTCTGTTCTTGTCGTTTCAATCGCAGGAAGTAGAATCTGAAAAAGGATGATGGATGGATGGATGGGTGCACGGGCGTCTTGCGCCCTAATTTGTGTGCGTTGTCCAGGCCTAAGCCTGATGAACGCCAGGTGCCAACAGTTCAGCGCGGTCGTTTGCTCTGCTCAAGGATGTTAAGGTGCAGTCCGCGGGTCCATGATAAATTAACATGGCCACCACGGTGGCAAGCTAGTGCTTTGCTTCAGCCAATTGCCCGGCCAAGGCGCGACACCATGGTCCCCTCAGGCTAACCTTTGGGAACGGGGTGACACACTGGCGAGGACAAGAAGCTCGAGCGCCCTAGGGCGTCGGCCGGAATGGTGGGTAATGTCACCGAGACAGCCAGCTTTCGCAAGGAAGGCACTTGCACAACCTCGCGGGAGCTCATGTCTCAGGTCATTACCTTACCAAATCAACAAAGCAGGTGCTGGCGGGGAACTTAATCGTGATCAAGGCTTCAGCCAATCGCAACGCCTGGTCGCGTCTCATTGGTCGCCGGGACATAGCCCACGGAAACTCAGAAACGCGCCGGCGAATACAAGAGGCTCGTCCGCCCGAAGGCAGCGGCCGAGTCGGCGGAACTTGTCACCGGGGCAGTCGGCTTTCGCAAGGAGGCATTTGCACAACCTCGCGAGATCCCATGTCCCGGATCGAGGCCCCGCCGAATCGGCAAAGCCGATGCTGGCAATAAATCTATCCATTCAATCCGCCGCAGCATGATTGACTACAGTTTCGGCAGGCGCAGGTGGTGATTGATGGTGATCGGTTCAGATTTCCAGAAGGTTGGGGGGGATTCGTTTCTGGGGGTTCATGTGATGAACTTAGGGGGGGTCGTCTAGCAGCGCCCTAGGGCGCCTGACGCGGCGAGGAGGCGGAGCATTCTCCATGCTGTTAAGCCTTCGGAGGTGCGGGTAAGAGGACTCGCCTGCCTTGGCGAACAAATTCGTTGCCAGGGACCAGACGAAGACCTCTAAGGTGGGAACACGGAGACCCCGATGTATGGCGGTATTTCGCACATACCACGGGGACCCCGTGAGGGAGCGTAGGGTCCAGTTCTGAAATGTAGTCAGCCTATGCCTGTTGGTGGCCGACAGGAGAGGCCACCAGGCGGGTGCCGCATAAGTGAGTACTGTTCGGAGGAACAGTAGATACAATGTCAGTTTGGTACGGACAGCCAGGCAGCTGTTCCGCGAAAGCATAGGTGATAGTTTGGCTCTGACGCCACGAGCCAAGTTGAGGGTTGAGGTCACGTGGGCGTTGAAGTTTAAGTGCCGATCAAGCCGAACACCTAGGTACTTCACCGTCTCGGTCCAGTTGATGGGTCTCCCCTCTAAGGAGAGGGATTGGCATCGGGAAATGGACTTATGCGTAAAGCAGATCGCCTCGGATTTCTCCGTATTGATCGCTACCCGCCATTTCCTTAGCCAGTCCGGAAGCATATCCAACTGGCGTTGTAACATTACGCTCGTCCGCCAAGGCGAAAGCGAGCTAAAATGAAACATCGCGTCGTCGGCAAATAGAGATAACGTGACCCCGGGATAAACAGGCAGATCGTTCGTGTATAGTACATACAGAACGGGGCCGAGGACAGATCCTTGTGGGACGCCGGCGGAGACAGGGCGAACCCGAGAGAACGCCCCATCTACGCTGATCCTGAAGGTGCGATCCGTCAGATAGGATCGGAGCAAGTGGACGATAGATGTCGGGATTGGCGAATGCGCCAGTTTGTAGAGCAGGCCTTCGTGCCAGACTTTATCGAAGGCTTTGCTCACATCCAACAGGACAGCGCCTGTTGCCTGATGATGGTTGGCAGCGTCGGCTAGATAGGTGACAACCCGTACTAGCTGAAGAGTAGTCGAGTGCCTCGGCCTAAACCCAAACTGCTCCTCGCGGATGAAACCATCCACCAGGGGCCGAATACGGGCCAGGAGAAGATGCTCGAATACCTTCGAGATTACTGGCAATAGTGATATTGGGCGGTAGCTTCCAGGTAGCGTGGGCGGCTTTTTAGATTTCTGGATCATGATGACGTTGGCAGTTTTCCACAGGCGAGGGAAGTAACTCAGCCGGAGACAGGAGTTGAACAGCTCAAGAAGAACGTCAACTGCCGAAGGCGGGAGATTCTGCAACGCAGCGGCGCCGATGCGATCGGGGCCAGGGGCCTTTCTCTTCTTCAGTCGGCTTAGGACAGACGCAAGGTCATCCTCGTCGACCGAAATAGGAGGATCAATGGGGGGAGCAGAAAAGTATCCAGATAGGAAATCCCTGACGACGGCCACATGAGCCGGGTCAGAGATGCCTCTATGGACGGTGAACTGGTCCTCAATGCAGTCGGCGAAGACCTCCGCCTTGCCTTCTGCAGAGGATACAGTGCCGTCCGGGGTATTCAAGGGATGGCGAGTCCTCTTTTCGCCTTTTAGTCTACCAGCGGCTCTCCATACGGAGGCGTGGTCGACTTCCAAGGACTCCAAATAGGAGTCCCATCGATTCGCGTTTACGTCAAGCAGAAGCTGCGAGACGTGTTCCGACTGGGCTCGAAAGCGCCGTCTAGCGGCAGGATCACGGGTATGGTGCCATCTGCGGCGTAGCTGGCGCCGTAATCGGATGGCTTGGAGAACTTCCGCAGGAAGGTCGGAGCGTTTATTACTCACCGGAACAGTGTAGGTGTTTTTATCCATTGCAGACTGGACAAGGTCCTGGAGCTGATGTACCCGGAGATCCACATCGTCACAAGAGACGAGTGGGTCCGGAGGGACAGATGGCAACTGCCTGGCCAGATCATCGTGGTAGGATCGCCAATTGACTCTCCTAACAGGATGATCGGGAAGTCGGGGTGAGACCGACGGCAGCAAGACAGTTACAAGTAGGGGGTCGTGATCGGACGATAGGTCCGACACCGCGCTGACTTGTAGATGAAAGGGGATGGCCTTGACAATTACGATATCAAGGACATCCGGCGGATAACCCGCAGTGGGAAAATGTGTCGGTTCGGACGGGCCGATGATGAGGACGCTGGGATCATCTTCGACAGCCCTACGGAGAGAATTGCCGTAGGGGTTTGACGTTCTGCTGTTCCAAGAGGGATGCTTGGCATTAAGGTCTCCGGCTACGATGGTTGGGAGATCGCTGTCCAGGAGGGCGTCCCACTCCTCGTGCGGTGGAGCTCGATGGCCGGGCGGGTGGTACGCAGAAACAAAGCGCACCTCCAGGCCGGCTACATCCAGCGCCACAGCACATGCTTCGATGAGGGTAGTTTCAGGGGCAGGGAATTCTCTATGAGAGTGTCGCCTGTGGACTAAGATCGCCACTCCGCCAGATGCTCGGTGGCGATCGGGACCATTCCTGTCTTTCCTGTAGCAAGCATAGGCTGGCAGGGAAAATCGCCGGTTAGGGGCAAGATGAGTTTCGGAGAGGAGTACGACATCTGCGTCGTACTCGACAAGGAAAGCTGCCAGTTCGGCCCGACGCGCCGGAATGCCATCTGCATTCCACGCGACGAACCGGAACTGTCTAGCCATGGTTAGATGAGGGGACGATCAGGGCGATCAGCGATGTTAGGATCGCCATGAGTATTGTCGGGACATCCCGAGCAGCAAGAATTTTCGGAACAATGCCGCTGACCCAGGCCATCAGCTGAGCCTCAGTGACCAGTGGTGATCCACCGGCCTCAGGGGCCTGACTAGCCGGCTCTGGGGCCGCGGAAGGTGCAGATGCCGCCTCCAGGGGAGGGTGGGCAATTGGAGCTGGCTGCTCGGGGGCTGGCGAGATTTCCATGGAAATCGCAGGGGCCTGGGCAACAGGAGCAGGCTCCTGGCCGGGTAGTTGCTGGGCAGCCGGAGGGGCGTTGTTAGCCTCCGGGTATAGTTGTTTTGCCACAAGTGGTTTTCGATTCTTGCGCTTAGCGCGCCGTTTCTTAGGCGGCTGGGTCTGTGAGGGGGGTACTGCGGGCGTTGCCGCTTGAGGAGAAGGCACTCCGGCAGGTGCTGAGGTTCTGGGGGCCACAGTGGGCGCCGTAGCGACCGCTGCAGCGTATGTTATGGTTCCTCCAGCGGCAGGAGCCGCAGGAAGAGCCGTAGATGCTGAGGCGGGTGGTTGGACTGCCGCCCGCTTCGAGGGTCTAGGAGCTGGGCGAGGAGGTTCAACCTGACGGTTTTGCTCCCGCTGCTGTTTCTTTAGGGCCTTCTTAAAATGATTACAACCCCTAAAGTTAGCCGGGTGGCTACCTCCGCAGTTGCAGCACGTCGCGGGTTGAGGCTTCACAACGGGACAATTCTCGTTGTGGGCCTCGCCGCAGCGTACACAACGCGGCGGCATCTTACAAAAGGCCGATGAGTGGCCGAATCGCTGGCATTGAAAGCACTGGGAAGGCCCAGGCTTACTACTAAATGCCCTAATCTGTACCCTGAGGCACAGAATGGTTTCCAGGTTATAGACTTCTGCGAAGGAACCAACCTTCTGGATCCTGATGTAGAAGGAATTACTTTTCCTTTTCCGATCACCGGATAGGAGAGGGACAACGGAGGTAGGGTAATGTGAAAAAGGAACGTATAACCAGACTTCATTAAAAAAAAAAAAAAAAAAAAAAAAAAAAAAAAAAAAAAAATCACAAGTCGAATACGCAATCAGTGACCAAGTACCATGACCAAAGACCTAAGTCAGATACAGCATCATAGAGAAGGTACCTTGACTAAACATGTCAACGTGAATTTTTTAACTTGGCCATAATTAGAAAGGAGATAGAGATTTTTAAATAAATATAAATATTATTGTATTATGATTATTATTAATAAATATTACGAGATGGACACATTCCATCATAGGCAAGATTTATTTCCAATAGCCATGTCAACGTATATTTACCATCTTACCCGTACTTAGAGAAGGAGAGAGATTGTTATAAATTAATATTACGAGAAGGACACCTTACACCAAAGGCATAAAGATATATATAAAATATAGATTTATTTCCAATAGCCACGTCAACGTATATTTACCAGCTTACCCGTACTTAGAGAAGGAGAGAGATTATTATAAATAAATATTACTAGATGGACACTTAGTAAAGGAGAATGAAGGAGAAATACTGTCAGATATTTGATACTAAATGGAAATGATAAATGATAAATGAAAAAAAAAAAAAAAAAAAAAGGGGAAAACAGTGTGTTACATAAGGAGGTAATGATGAACATGAATATAGCTATTAACATTGAATGATTTTAAACGATAATTTTAACCTGCGGAGAACGATATATTAATATAATTGTGAATTAACCAGAAGAGTTTAAGAAAGGGAATTTATGTGTAGGAGCCTATGATCTTTGAATATTGTATTTTTTATTTATTATTATTATTATTTGTTGCAAAGGTGCAATTATTATTTTCTGAACAGGGATGTGTTGCCTCTGATTTCAGTAGTGATAGACAGGAAGGGACAGAGAATGTATGCCATAGCGAGCCACTCTGACTCCCAACCCTCTATGTAAGTTAGGGAATTGATAGGGATTTATATCAAAGATTAATTATAAAACATCAAGGTAAAAAGGAAAGGAATAGGTGATCTGACAAAGAACGAACTAGGAATATTGAGTTGGATTAATATATTAAAGGAGTAGTACAGGAATTTAATTATAAGATAAAAGAATGAGATATAAAGAAGCTAATAAAGGGTTATTATAGAGATGATAATTTCATCAAAACCAAAGATATGTTTTTCCAAAATTATCAACTTTAACGGGAGGCATATGTAACGTCACAGAACGTTCCATAAAAAGAAATCATTTATATAGTAAGTTAGCATAAGAGGAAAGTGAAGTGAACAGTATCGAACCCAAGTAGTCCCAAAAAATTGTGTAATTTTGTATAATAATTATTTCTATCAACTTGAAAAAACGACCAAACTATGACTTAGACAAAACCCCATATATATTATTCAAGTGAATAAGAGTGAAAAAACCATAAGACACTATAAGAGAGAGAAATAATGTCAGAATCCACCAGAATAGAGTCAATAATTATTATGTTTTATAACTATGAATATAGTATTAAAAACTATTTTTTGTGAATAAATGGACATGATCCATCATTATATTATGTGATGTAAATAAAATAAATGTATTAAATGACTTAAATACATTATTAGAAAGAGTTTAAGTTAAAATAAAAATTGTATATTTGCAATGACAAAAAAATATTAATGTGTTGGATTTGAGACCATACACCAAGATTTCATGAAAAAATTAATTATTATCAGATTTAAATAAAAACTATATGTAATTGTCAAGCAGACAATAGTGAACAATTTATCTTAAATAAAGGAAGCTGTCAAATGAATAAAAAGCAGCCAAAATAGCCAAAAACAGAGTTAACAAAAAACATGTAATAGGCATCTAATATTGTATAATTTATGAATTTAATGTTGCCAAAATGCAACCAAACTGTATTAGAAAGCTGTAATATGATATAAAGCAACTATACTAATATACCTGACCAACTTTAACGTTGTAATAGTCAAGTCAGCAAAATATTTACTTATACCATGTATGGCTGAAGCCAACTATTCAGTACAAAAATAATCAGATCTGGCTAAAATACTTACATAATACTAACAAAATAAGATAGAAAGGTACAATACATCAAAATACCTTAATAAGAAATAAACTCAGTTGAAAGTAAAATCAATTCTAAAAGAATTTAACTATTTAGAGTGAGATTTGTCACACCATAAAAAATGACATCTCAAGACAATCAATGATGCTATGTCATCTTGTGATAAATATAAAATATGTACAAAGTAACCAGGTATCACAAAAGATAGACAAAATAATAAACTCTGTGTGTATAGTGGTGAAATAACACATATATTAAGGAAAAAGACTAATCATTGTATTAGAAAACTGACAAGAATGTAGGCCATGAGCAGAGGCCATATAAAATTGTATTTATTTGTGTTTTATTGATGTTAAAATTTGTTTATTTTGTTGTAGGAAAGTAGTAGTAGTAGATGTCCAGCTTGTGAAGGGAACATTATAACTCCACAACAATTTTTATTATAAATATTGTGTTTTTAATGACTACAACTCAAGGTGAGGGTTGTAAATTGTAATGTTTTTTAGACTTAAGTTAATTAGATAACAATCATATTTAGTATCGCTAGATTCAGTAAAAAACAAGGAATCCAAATACATTAATGGCATACAAATTGTAAGTACTAATGTGAAACTGTTTGATAAATACCAGTGTAAATTTTGAAATATCCATTGTATGAAGAATAAGAAATTCGTTCTAAAAGCTTCTACGGAAGTGAAAATTGTTCTATGACATTCCATTTCGTTTATTCTCGAACAATCTAGAAAGAATTTTTACACAAATATACCGGAAGTCGACGAAAACAGTCATCCCGATTTAGTATAAAAGCGAGACAAAATTTGACCGAAAAACACTTGAAAACTGAACGCCAGAACTGATGCATCTCACACAACACTGATCAACGCAGCTAAGGCGAGACCGAGAGGCGAAAAAATCGACAAGACACGGCAGGAAGGCTTTTCCCGTACATAGACATACCCGACTGACTTAACCTCAACGAGAGTCGCCAAAAAATATCGCTGAAATAGAGCAGCGATACGGCAAATTCTAATAGAAAGCACGCAGCCAGAACGTCGACGGCCCAGGAGGGTCCCAACATTTAATAGAGAACGAATTCTGCTGTGTTCGCATTGACTGACTAACGTGACAAATAATTCCCCCGAACGTAAACAAAACAATACACTGAGCCTTCCGCAAAACTGCATGGGGATCAGCGCTGCGGTGGCAGATTTCTGAATCAACGCTAAACAGATGATTCGTAGTGGCGGCGTTTGAACGAGATTTTACTGCCAAACGTTTTGACAAAAAGTGCGGAAAAAGTAACGATCGCAAAAATTGACTTTAAATAGCTTCAGTGTACACCCGAAGAGGCGAGATCGAGAAACTACCCGAAGGAAGTGTCCAGTGAGAGAATAAACGACCATTGGAACGTGAGTTTACCAAAATTAAAATCTTTGTTACCTGGTTACAATTTATCACACAGTTGTACTTTACACGCCACACATATACACCTTCAAATCACTTAGTTTTTTTTCTTGTAAGGCATCTAATTGATATGTCTTGGTAGTTCAAAGGAGTCACGTCCTGAGATTAAAGTTTTTTCACATATTAAACTCATGCTTGTCAACTGAGTCAGAATCTGAAATACTAGCCGATACTTGATTGGATATATTGTCAATAATAATAACTTGTAAAATTTTTTCTCTGCAATTTTATAATTTTTATGAATGATAGTCCTTCAGACGATTTGTTTGTTGTTATTAAAGAATCATTAAACATAACTGATTTTTCTAAGCTAAACTGACTTGTTTAAATTTTTTTGTAGATTTAAAAATTTTATCAATCACATTTAATTTTTTCTTGGAACAAACGTTTCCAAGTGGCGCCCACAAAAAGCATAGTTTTAAGTTGTGTTACAGGACTACATCACTGCAGAGGATCCAGTCAACAGGGTAAGTAACAAAAGTGCGCGCAGGTAACGCCCGACACGATTACAACACATAAACATTTTAAACAACATCCACTACATTTCTTTTCGTTATAAATTGGCAGCCCAACTAGTGAGGCTTGAAAAAGACGGAACAAGCCCGGCAACTACCAACATATTAAAATGCCGCAACCAAAGGGAAAAAAGGTGAAGAAGACGGTGGAGCCCGAGTTAAGTGTGGAAGACGGAGAGGCAGTACAGGTCGAGGAAACGGAATTAGAACCGCCCACACTAGAAATGGAAAGACCGGTACAAACGGCAGAGGAATTAGAAGAACAAACGGGAGAAGAACCCATACAAATGGTAGAACAAACAGAGAATCCCGAACCAGAGAAAATAACAGGGAACGTTGACGCTAATGTAATAATGACAATGTTCCAAACGCTAAACGAAAATAATGAGAAAATGTTCCAAAGGATGGAAGAAAAAATGAACAAAAACACAGAATCTTTAAAGGAGGAAATGAATAAAAATAGACAGGAAGACAAGGCGGAAATAATAGAATCCATGAATAAAAACAGACAGGAAGATAAGGAGGAAATAAAAGGAAGCATAGAGTCCCTGAAAAAAGAAATTAGCATAAAATACGAAATAGTAAACAAAAGGATCGATGATAATAAAATCGATAGTGACAGGAAGGTCGAAAACATGGAGAAACAATTGGAAAGGTTACGGGAGGGAAACAATACACGTTTCGAAAAAATAGAGGAACAGACAGTAGAGACCAAACAAGATGTTAGAAGTCTTGAAAACAAGGTAAGGCAGAACCATGACGCCATCATGCAGGAGGTGGGAGAAGTCCAGAAAGACGTTAGCGAAAGGAGGCAGGAAACATATGCTATCGCTAACAGGCTGGACGAACAAATAAAATCTAACAAAAATAGCATACTGGAAATAGACCAGAGAGAGAAAAACCTGCAGGAAAGATTAGAGGCGCTGAGAGACACACCAATACTAAACACTCATACGTGTCATGGTGAAAACAGGGAAGTAATCAACTTCCAGGACTACCGACGAAACCCAATGGAATTTTTGGAAAGAATGGAGGAGGTTATTGGGAGAAGTAGAGAAACAAGGTGGAACAGGATAAGAGAGATGCTTGATGAGACATTTAAAAATACTAAGGATAACTGGTGGATAGCGGTACGACCCGAAATAACGAATTTAGCAGAGTTTAAACGTCAATTTAAGGAAAAGTATTGGTCAGAGACCGCACAAAACAGGGTAAGAATGGACATTTTCTATGGCAAATACGACGCGTCCTATGGACAGTCCCCGACGTCTTATTTCCTGGGAAAGGTATGTTTAGCACGGAAGTTGATACCGCCAATCCCAGAAGAATGTTTGGTAAGGCAGTTAGCTGGACATTACAGCTATGGGATCAAGGATGCCCAATTATACCAACAGATTAGCAAAATAGCCGATCTGGCCAAATTATTGGAAAATTGCGAATCCACAGGAAGGTTCCAGGATTACCAACCCCCCAATCGTAAGGTAGAGTACAACAACAATCATAACGGACCAAACCGGAATGGAGGTGGGAACGGTAATAATCTAAACACCAATAATAATATCCCACCAAATGGCCGAAATGATACCACTCAGGGCCCAATTAACCGCAACTATCCGGGACCAAACAGAGGTAATTACACCGGGAATAACTACGGTAGGAACTTCCACCAGGGAAACGGTTATCGCGGGAATAATTATAGAGGAAGTAATTTTGGTCAACGTAATGGTTATCGCAACGGGGGAAACCAAGGAGGAAGCGATAGGAGAAACCAAAATGAGTACAGGCCCCAGGTAAATTATACAATGGCCAATAACCGACGGCCATATCCACCTAATGTGCCCACTTACATGTTTTACCCACAACAGGCGCCAGCTAGCCAGGGTAACGCGGCGAATAGCCAACCTATTAACGGTAATCCCGAGGTCAGGCCGGAAACACAGACGGGTCAGCAACCCAATGTTCCGGGAGACCGGGCCAATGAGACAGTGGCTCATTTAAACTAAACGCGGCAGTGAAAAAGGAAAACCGCCCTTCACTGAACCAATATTATGGGGTGACAAACGACGAACTTAGACAGGACAAAGACGGGACAATATTAAGAATAAATAATTACCTTAAGGATATTAGAGAGGAGTTATTAGAAGAAGGTGACGATATCATTAAGAATAGTAACCAAGGGAACAATAGTATCGTGCAGATTAAAGCATGTATCAATGGCATAGAAGCGATACTACTCATTGACACGGGGTCAAATGTGTCACTTATTGATAGCATTGAGTTAGAGCGGATTAAACAAAATAGTGATTTACCAATACCCACTCTACCGATAAATAACATTGTTTTAGTCGGAGCAACGGGGAGGCAAAATAAATCAATAAAGAAACAGGTGTCATTAGAGATGACTAGTAACGGGGTAACAATACCAATAGGGTTATTAGTGGCGAGTAATTTACCCATGAGTATACTAATAGGCTGCGATATACTTAGGCCATACAATGCTGTGATAGATTTGGAAAGTAAGGTGATAACTTTTAAGACTAACAAGGGGATTTGGACCAATAATTTGATCGATGTCCAAGGAAGTGGTACAGACGATGCACCTTATCAAGCGATAGTAAACCATTATTATTGTACCGATCGTCCGATCAATATGCCATTATATCAGGAGGAAAACCCAGAGTTGTGGTTAGAAAAGTTAGAAGAAATACGGGATTTCCAAAGGACGAAAGCAAGGGGTCTGGTCAGCGGAAAACAGGCGGAACAATTGGTCGAGGTATACAACCGTTATAAACACATATTCTCGAACGCTCCAGGAAAAGCCAGAGATTATCAGTGCACCATAAAATTCAAAACTCCGGTGGAATTTAATAGGAAATCGTACCCGATCGCATACTCGCTAAAGAACGAAGTCAGGGAAGAATTGAACAGGATGATAGAGGACGACATAATCGAGTATAGCCATTCGCCCTTTACCAGCCCAATCATAGCGGTACCAAAAAAGAACGGAAAGGTACGTATATGTCTCGATGCTAGGGAGATTAACAAAATGATTATTAACGACCGCACATCACCTGGGGAGATAGAGGAGATATTAAAAAAGTTCCACGGAATCAGATATATAAGCTCATGGGATACGGTATGCGGTTACTGGCAGATAGAACTCCACCCTGATAGTAGGAAGTATATGGCATTCATATTCGAGGGCAGAAACTATCAGTTTAAGCGGTTACCTTTTGGCTTAATAAATTCTGTGGCGGTGTTTGTAAAGATAATGGACAGAATATTGGGGCAGGAAGTACTGAAGTTTACGACAGTGTACGTCGACGACCTACTGGTGACTTCAGCGAATTGGGACGACCATTGTAATAGGGTTGAACAGGTGCTACAGAAATTATCAGAGAATAATATCACCCTCAAATTAGACAAGTCCCAATTCATAGCAAATGAGGTGAAATTTTTAGGATTTAATTTAACAGAAGAAGGGATTACTCCATCCAAGGAAAAGGTAGAGGCCATACAGAAGTTCCCCACCCCAAAGAATAGGAAACAGCTGCAGTCATTTTTAGGAATCTGCAACTATTACAGAAAGTTTCGGTCCAATTACTCAGAACTAACTGCCAGGTTCCAAAAGCAGTTATCAGCTAAAGACAAATGGACCTGGGGACCAGAGCAAGATGGAGTGCTCAATATCATAAAGGAAAAGTTTTTAGAAACAGTAATGTTGCATCATCCCGACTTTACAAAACCATTTTTTCTAAACTGCGATGCCAGTAACGTGAGTTTAGGTGCAGCCCTCTATCAGGAAGATCAGGACGGTAACCATTTAGTAATTAGCTTTGCTAGCCGCGTGCTGAACAGTTGCGAAAGAAACTACAATACTACCGAAAAAGAACTGTTGAGTGTAGTTTTCGCATGCGGTAAATTCAGGACATATATATTAGGGTACCCCATAACAGTTAGAAGCGACCACAAATCTATATCATTTTTAAAGCATTGTAAACTGAACCATGGAAGGCTGACTAGATGGGTTTTGGCCTTGCAAGAGTACAATATCACATGGGAATATATACCCGGCAAACAGAACGTAGCCGCCGACGTCTTATCTCGCGTCAATATACCAGACCAAACCTTTGACGGCGAAAAGGAACAATTAGCCAAGGTTTATCACATTATTAAGAGCAGGGAGGATTTAAAAAATATTTTGCACGAAATAAAGTCACAACAAGAGGCCGATCCGAAATTAGGAGATATTAGGAAAAGGGTACAGGAAGGCGATGAGGTCATAAACAGATTTTATTGTATTCACGATGACACTTTATTTATTAGGAATACCCCGCACCAGGAGAGTTGGAAATTAGTGATTCCACCAGCGATAGAGAGACAGCTAATAATCGACTATCACGAGAGGTACGGACATATGGGTGCCCTTAAAGTAAGGAAGGCACTGGAAGAGCAAACATACATCAAGGGGATGAATAAGAAGGTGCAACTGGCGATACGATCGTGCGATATTTGTCAAAAAGCAAAGTGTGATAACGAGAGGAAGGAAGGGGTCATGATACCCATATTATCTACCGAAAAATTGGAAAAGGTATTTCTCGATATCTGCGGACCCTTTCCACGCAGCGGTGGGAGACACCGATATAAATTTATCGTGATCATTTTCGACCACTTTAGCAAGTATACAAAGCTATACCCAATAACTAGGGCAACGACCAGGAAAATAATAGACATAATAATCAAGCGTTATATAATGGAAGTGGGCCGACCGTATTCTATAATTACGGACCACGGTACTCAGTTTAGGGGAAAACTTTGGAAGGAAAGCTTGGGAGAACACGGAATAAAAACGTACAAGACGTCCGTATATCACCCGAATAGTAACCCAGCCGAGAGAGTGTTAAGGGAGGTAGGACGGTTGCTAAGAACATACTGCCATAACGAGCAGAAAAGATGGCATGAATATGTAGCCTCTACCGAGGATTTTCTCAATTTCTCGCATCACAATACCATCGAGATGTGGCCATATACGGTTATGTTCGAAAGACCCCCACCACGAGAGATAAAAGAAATTATTAATTTTCCCGACGAACCCGCATACCAATTTGAAGGGGCAAAATTTTATAATAAGGTGTTAGAAAAAACGGAACAGCAGCGGAAAAAATATATCAAATCACAGCCTAAGGCAATTAAATATGAGGTAGGTGAAAAGGTGTTAGTTAAAAATAGAGAATTGCCCAGTGCTATACAAGGCATAACGAGGAAATTGCTACTCTTATATACAGGGCCTTTCACGATAACCAGAGATAATAAAAACAATACCTACGAGGTAACTGACAATGGATGGATGGATGGATGGGTGCACGGGCGTCTTGCGCCCTAATTTGTGTGCGTTGTCCAGGCCTAAGCCTGATGAACGCCAGGTGCCAACAGTTCAGCGCGGTCGTTTGCTCTGCTCAAGGATGTTAAGGTGCAGTCCGCGGGTCCATGATAAATTAACATGGCCACCACGGTGGCAAGCTAGTGCTTTGCTTCAGCCAATTGTCCGGCCAAGGCGCGACACCATGGTCCCCTCAGGCTAACCTTTGGGAACGGGGTGACACACTGGCGAGGACAAGAAGCTCGAGCGCCCTAGGGCGTCGGCCGAAATGGTGGGTAATGTCACCGAGACAGCCAGCTTTCGCAAGGAAGGCACTTGCACAACCTCGCGGGAGCTCATGTCTCAGGTCATTACCTTACCAAATCAACAAAGCAGGTGCTGGCGGGGAACTTAATCGTGATCAAGGCTTCAGCCAATCGCAACGCCTGGTCGCGTCTCATTGGTCGCCGGGACATAGCCCACGGAAACTCAGAAACGCGCCGGCGAATACAAGAGGCTCGTCCGCCCGAAGGCAGCGGCCGAGTCGGCGGAACTTGTCACCGGGGCAGACGGCTTTCGCAAGGAGGCATTTGCACAACCTCGCGAGATCCCATGTCCCGGATCAAGGCCCCGCCGAATCGGCAAAGCCGATGCTGGCAATAAATCTATCCATTCAATCCGCCGCAGCATGATTGACTACAGTTTCGGCAGGCGCAGGTGGTGATTGATGGTGATCGGTTCAGATTTCCAGAAGGTTGGGGGGATTCGTTTCTGGGGTTCATGTGATGAACTTAAGGGGGGTCGTCTAACAGCGCCCTAGGGCGCCTGACGCGGCGAGGAGGCGGAGCATTCTCCATGCTGTTAAGCCTTCGGAGGTGCGGGTAAGAGGACTCGCCCGCCTTGGCGAACAAATTCGTTGCCAGGGACCAGACGAAGACCTCTAAGGTGGGAACACGGAGACCCCGATGTATGGCGGTATTTCGCACATACCACGGGGACCCCGTGAGGGAGCGTAGGGTCCAGTTCTGAAATGTAGTCAGCCTATGCCTGTTGGTGGCCGACAGGAGAGGCCACCAGGCGGGTGCCGCATAAGTGAGTACTGTTCGGAGGAACAGTAGATACAATGTCAGTTTGGTACGGACAGCCAGGCAGCTGTTCCGCGAAAGCATAGGTGATAGTTTGGCTCTGACGCCACGAGCCAAGTTGAGGGTTGAGGTCACGTGGGCGTTGAAGTTTAAGTGCCGATCAAGCCGAACACCTAGGTACTTCACCGTCTCGGTCCAGTTGATGGGTCTCCCCTCTAAGGAGAGGGATTGGCATCGGGAAATGGACTTATGCGTAAAGCAGATCGCCTCGGATTTCTCCGTATTGATCGCTACCCGCCATTTCCTTAGCCAGTCCGGAAGCATATCCAACTGGCGTTGTAACATTACGCTCGTCCGCCAAGGCGAAAGCGAGCTAAAATGAAACATCGCGTCGTCGGCAAATAGAGATAACGTGACCCCGGGATAAACAGGCAGATCGTTCGTGTATAGTACATACAGAACGGGGCCGAGGACAGATCCTTGTGGGACGCCGGCGGAGACAGGGCGAACCCGAGAGAACGCCCCATCTACGCTGATCCTGAAGGTGCGATCCGTCAGATAGGATCGGAGCAAGTGGACGATAGATGTCGGGATTGGCGAATGCGCCAGTTTGTAGAGCAGGCCTTCGTGCCAGACTTTATCGAAGGCTTTGCTCACATCCAACAGGACAGCGCCTGTTGCCTGATGATGGTTGGCAGCGTCGGCTAGATAGGTGACAACCCGTACTAGCTGAAGAGTAGTCGAGTGCCTCGGCCTAAACCCAAACTGCTCCTCGCGGATGAAACCATCCACCAGGGGCCGAATACGGGCCAGGAGAAGACGCTCGAATACCTTCGAGATTACTGGCAATAGTGATATTGGGCGGTAGCTTCCAGGTAGCGTGGGCGGCTTTTTAGATTTCTGGATCATGATGACGTTGGCAGTTTTCCACAGGCGAGGGAAGTAACTCAGCCGGAGACAGGAGTTGAACAGCTCAAGAAGAACGTCAACTGCCGAAGGCGGGAGATTCTGCAACGCAGCGGCGCCGATGCGATCGGGGCCAGGGGCCTTTCTCTTCTTCAGTCGGCTTAGGACAGACGCAAGGTCATCCTCGTCGACCGAAATAGGAGGATCAATGGGGGGAGCAGAAAAGTATCCAGATAGGAAATCCCTGACGACGGCCACATGAGCCGGGTCAGAGATGCCTCTATGGACGGTGAACTGGTCCTCAATGCAGTCGGCGAAGACCTCCGCCTTGCCTTCTGCAGAGGATACAGTGCCGTCCGGGGTATTCAAGGGATGGCGAGTCCTCTTTTCGCCTTTTAGTCTACCAGCGGCTCTCCATACGGAGGCGTGGTCGACTTCCAAGGACTCCAAATAGGAGTCCCATCGATTCGCGTTTACGTCAAGCAGAAGCTGCGAGACGTGTTCCGACTGGGCTCGAAAGCGCCGTCTAGCGGCAGGATCACGGGTATGGTGCCATCTGCGGCGGAGCTGGCGCCGTAAGCGGATGGCTTGGAGAACTTCCGCAGGAAGGTCGGAGCGTTTATTACTCACCGGAACAGTGTAGGTGTTTTTATCCATTGCAGACTGGACAAGGTCCTGGAGCTGATGTACCCGGAGATCCACATCGTCACAAGAGACGAGTGGGTCCGGAGGGACAGATGGCAACTGCCTGGCCAGATCATCGTGGTAGGATCGCCAATTGACTCTCCTAACAGGATGATCGGGAAGTCGGGGTGAGACCGACGGCAGCAAGACAGTTACAAGTAGGGGGTCGTGATCGGACGATAGGTCCGACACCGCGCTGACTTGTAGATGAAAGGGGATGGCCTTGACAATTACGATATCAAGGACATCCGGCGGATAACCCGCAGTGGGAAAATGTGTCGGTTCGGACGGGCCGATGATGAGGACGCTGGGATCATCTTCGACAGCCCTACGGAGAGAATTGCCGTAGGGGTTTGACGTTCTGCTGTTCCAAGAGGGATGCTTGGCATTAAGGTCTCCGGCTACGATGGTTGGGAGATCGCTGTCCAGGAGGGCGTCCCACTCCTCATGCGGTGGAGCTCGATGGCCGGGCGGGTGGTACGCAGAAACAAAGCGCACCTCCAGGCCGGCTACATCCAGCGCCACAGCACATGCTTCGATGAGGGTAGTTTCAGGGGCAGGGAGTTCTCTATGAGAGTGTCGCCTGTGGACTAAGATCGCCACTCCGCCAGATGCTCGGTGGCGATCGGGACCATTCCTGTCTTTCCTGTAGCAAGCATAGGCTGGCAGGGAAAATCGCCGGTTAGGGGCAAGATGAGTTTCGGAGAGGAGTACGACATCTGCGTCGTACTCGACAAGGAAAGCTGCCAGTTCGGCCCGACGCGCCGGAATGCCATCTGCATTCCACGCGACGAACCGGAACTGTCTAGCCATGGTTAGATGAGGGGACGATCAGGGCGATCAGCGATGTTAGGATCGCCATGAGTATTGTCGGGACATCCCGAGCAGCAAGAATTTTCGGAACAATGCCGCTGACCCAGGCCATCAGCTGAGCCTCAGTGACCAGTGGTGATCCACCGGCCTCAGGGGCCTGACTAGCCGGCTCTGGGGCCGCGGAAGGTTCAGATGCCGCCTCCAGGGGAGGGTGGGCAATTGGAGCTGGCTGCTCGGGGGCTGGCGAGATTTCCATGGAAATCGCAGGGGCCTGGGCAACAGGAGCAGGCTCCTGGCCGGGTAGATGCTGGGCAGCCGGAGGGGCGTTGTTAGCCTCCGGGTATAGTTGTTTTGCCACAAGTGGTTTTCGATTCTTGCGCTTAGCGCGCCGTTTCTTAGGCGGCTGGGTCTGTGAGGGGGGTACTGCGGGCGTTGCCGCTTGAGGAGAAGGCACTCCGGCAGGTGCTGAGGTTCTGGGGGCCACAGTGGGCGCCGTAGCGACCGCTGCAGCGTATGTTATGGTTCCTCCAGCGGCAGGAGCCGCAGGAAGAGCCGTAGATGCTGAGGCGGGTGGTTGGACTGCCGCCCGCTTCGAGGGTCTAGGAGCTGGGCGAGGAGGTTCAACCTGACGGTTTTGCTCCCGCTGCTGTTTCTTTAGGGCCTTCTTAAAATGATTACAACCCCTAAAGTTAGCCGGGTGGCTACCTCCGCAGTTGCAGCACGTCGCGGGTTGAGGCTTCACAACGGGACAATTCTCGTTGTGGGCCTCGCCGCAGCGTACACAACGCGGCGGCATCTTACAAAAGGCCGATGAGTGGCCGAATCGCTGGCATTGAAAGCACTGGGAAGGCCCAGGCTTACTACTAAATGCCCTAATCTGTACCCTGAGGCACAGAATGGTTTCCAGGTTATAGACTTCTGCGAAGGAACCAACCTTCTGGATCCTGATGTAGAAGGAATTACTTTTCCTTTTCCGATCACCGGATAGGAGAGGGACAACGGAGGTAGGGTAATGTGAAAAAGGAACGTATAACCAGACTTCATTAAAAAAAAAAAAAAAAAAAAAAAAAAAAAAAAGTACCATGATTAAAAAAAAAAAAAAAAAAAAAAAAAAAAAAAAAAAAAAAAATTCACAAGTCGAATACGCAATCAGTGACCAAGTACCATGACCAAAGACCTAAGTCAGATACAGCATCATAGAGAAGGTACCTTGACTAAACATGTCAACGTGAATTTTTTAACTTGGCCATAATTAGAAAGGAGATAGAGATTTTTAAATAAATATAAATATTATTGTATTATGATTATTATTAATAAATATTACGAGATGGACACATTCCATCATAGGCAAGATTTATTTCCAATAGCCATGTCAACGTATATTTACCATCTTACCCGTACTTAGAGAAGGAGAGAGATTGTTATAAATTAATATTACGAGAAGGACACCTTACACCAAAGGCATAAAGATATATATAAAATATAGATTTATTTCCAATAGCCACGTCAACGTATATTTACCAGCTTACCCGTACTTAGAGAAGGAGAGAGATTATTATAAATAAATATTACTAGATGGACACTTAGTAAAGGAGAATGAAGGAGAAATACTGTCAGATATTTGATACTAAATGGAAATGATAAATGATAAATGAAAAAAAAAAAAAAAAAAAAAAAGGGGAAAACAGTGTGTTACATAAGGAGGTAATGATGAACATGAATATAGCTATTAACATTGAATGATTTTAAACGATAATTTTAACCTGCGGAGAACGATATATTAATATAATTGTGAATTAACCAGAAGAGTTTAAGAAAGGGAATTTATGTGTAGGAGCCTATGATCTTTGAATATTGTATTTTTTATTTATTATTATTATTATTTGTTGCAAAGGTGCAATTATTATTTTCTGAACAGGGATGTGTTGCCTCTGATTTCAGTAGTGATAGACAGGAAGGGACAGAGAATGTATGCCATAGCGAGCCACTCTGACTCCCAACCCTCTATGTAAGTTAGGGAATTGATAGGGATTTATATCAAAGATTAATTATAAAACATCAAGGTAAAAAGGAAAGGAATAGGTGATCTGACAAAGAACGAACTAGGAATATTGAGTTGGATTAATATATTAAAGGAGTAGTACAGGAATTTAATTATAAGATAAAAGAATGAGATATAAAGAAGCTAATAAAGGGTTATTATAGAGATGATAATTTCATCAAAACCAAAGATATGTTTTTCCAAAATTATCAACTTTAACGGGAGGCATATGTAACGTCACAGAACGTTCCATAAAAAGAAATCATTTATATAGTAAGTTAGCATAAGAGGAAAGTGAAGTGAACAGTATCGAACCCAAGTAGTCCCAAAAAATTGTGTAATTTTGTATAATAATTATTTCTATCAACTTGAAAAAACGACCAAACTATGACTTAGACAAAACCCCATATATATTATTCAAGTGAATAAGAGTGAAAAAACCATAAGACACTATAAGAGAGAGAAATAATGTCAGAATCCACCAGAATAGAGTCAATAATTATTATGTTTTATAACTATGAATATAGTATTAAAAACTATTTTTTGTGAATAAATGGACATGATCCATCATTATATTATGTGATGTAAATAAAATAAATGTATTAAATGACTTAAATACATTATTAGAAAGAGTTTAAGTTAAAATAAAAATTGTATATTTGCAATGACAAAAAAATATTAATGTGTTGGATTTGAGACCATACACCAAGATTTCATGAAAAAATTAATTATTATCAGATTTAAATAAAAACTATATGTAATTGTCAAGCAGACAATAGTGAACAATTTATCTTAAATAAAGGAAGCTGTCAAATGAATAAAAAGCAGCCAAAATAGCCAAAAACAGAGTTAACAAAAAACATGTAATAGGCATCTAATATTGTATAATTTATGAATTTAATGTTGCCAAAATGCAACCAAACTGTATTAGAAAGCTGTAATATGATATAAAGCAACTATACTAATATACCTGACCAACTTTAACGTTGTAATAGTCAAGTCAGCAAAATATTTACTTATACCATGTATGGCTGAAGCCAACTATTCAGTACAAAAATAATCAGATCTGGCTAAAATACTTACATAATACTAACAAAATAAGATAGAAAGGTACAATACATCAAAATACCTTAATAAGAAATAAACTCAGTTGAAAGTAAAATCAATTCTAAAAGAATTTAACTATTTAGAGTGAGATTTGTCACACCATAAAAAATGACATCTCAAGACAATCAATGATGCTATGTCATCTTGTGATAAATATAAAATATGTACAAAGTAACCAGGTATCACAAAAGATAGACAAAATAATAAACTCTGTGTGTATAGTGGTGAAATAACACATATATTAAGGAAAAAGACTAATCATTGTATTAGAAAACTGACAAGAATTTAGGCCATGAGCAGAGGCCATATAAAATTGTATTTATTTGTGTTTTATTGATGTTAAAATTTGTTTATTTTGTTGTAGGAGAGTAGTAGTAGTAGATGTCCAGCTTGTGAAGGGAACATTATAACTCCACAACAATTTTTATTATAAATATTGTGTTTTTAATGACTACAACTCAAGGTGAGGGTTGTAAATTGTAATGTTTTTTAGACTTAAGTTAATTAGATACCAATCATATTTAGTATCGCTAGATTCAGTAAAAAACAAGGAATCCAAATACATTAATGGCATACAAATTGTAAGTACTAATGTGAAACTGTTTGATAAATACCAGTGTAAATTTTGAAATATCCATTGTATGAAGAATAAGAAATTCGTTCTAAAAGCTTCTACGGAAGTGAAAATTGTTCTATGACATTCCATTTCGTTTATTCTCGAACAATCTAGAAAGAATTTTTACACAAATATACCGGAAGTCGACGAAAACAGTCATCCCGATTTAGTATAAAAGCGAGACAAAATTTGACCGAAAAACACTTGAAAACTGAACGCCAGAATTGATGCATCTCACACAACACTGATCAACGCAGCTAAGGCGAGACCGAGAGGCGAAAAAATCGACAAGACATGGCAGGAAGGCTTTTCCCGTACATAGACATACCCGACTGACTTAATCTCAACGAGAGTCGCCAAAAAATATCGCTGAAATAGAGCAGCGATACGGCAAATTCTAATAGAAAGCACGCAGCCAGAACGTCGACGGCCCAGGAGGGTCCCAACATTTAATAGAGAACGAATTCTGCTGTGTTCGCATTGACTGACTAACGTGACAAATAATTCCCCCGAACGTAAACAAAACAATACACTGAGCCTTCCGCAAAACTGCATGGGGATCAGCGCTGCGGTGGCAGATTTCTGAATCAACGCTAAACAGATGATTCGTAGTGGCGGCGTTTGAACGAGATTTTACTGCCAAACGTTTTGACAAAAAGTGCGGAAAAAGTAACGATCGCAAAAATTGACTTTAAATAGCTTCAGTGTACACCCGAAGAGGCGAGATCGAGAAACTACCCGAAGGAAGTGTCCAGTGAGAGAATAAACGACCATTGGAACGTGAGTTTACCAAAATTAAAATCTTTGTTACCTGGTTACAATTTATCACACAGTTGTACTTTACACGCCACACATATACACCTTCAAATCACTTAGTTTTTTTTCTTGTAAGGCATCTAATTGATATGTCTTGGTAGTTCAAAGGAGTCACGTCCTGAGATTAAAGTTTTTTCACATATTAAACTCATGCTTGTCAACTGAGTCAGAATCTGAAATACTAGCCGATACTTGATTGGATATATTGTCAATAATAATAACTTGTAAAATTTTTTCTCTGCAATTTTATAATTTTTATGAATGATAGTCCTTCAGACGATTTGTTTGTTGTTATTAAAGAATCATTAAACATAACTGATTTTTCTAAGCTAAACTGACTTGTTTAAATTTTTTTGTAGATTTAAAAATTTTATCAATCACATTTAATTTTTTCTTGGAACAAACGTTTCCAAGTGGCGCCCACAAAAAGCATAGTTTTAAGTTGTGTTACAGGACTACATCACTGCAGAGGATCCAGTCAACAGGGTAAGTAACAAAAGTGCGCGCAGGTAACGCCCGACACGATTACAACACACTTTTACAAATAACAACACACACCCTTTTTCTTTTCGTTATAAAGTAATAATCTCCTATTACACATAGAACATAATATACACTCTTATACTACAATAAACATTTTTTATTATATAATATTGCTCTCGACTTGCTCATTACTGTGATAACTATTAGATTATCTAATCTCTTTTTAATAATCTATTTTCGTTTTGATTCTACTGGATATGCCTTGCTTTGTTTTCTAATAAAAATTTACTATTTACTTTCATATTAATTTAAATATCAGTGACTAAATTCTTTATTCAAAATTATAGTTTCATACTTTTAAACATTACTCTAACTACTACACAAATAAATATTTACATTTTCAAACATTATTAATTCATCTTTGAATTATATTGTCTTTCTTTTTACATCGTTAATTGTCTTTACATGAGTCTTTGTTTTACAAATACATGGTTTTGTTTCACCTTATTTGTCATGGTAATACTCAGCGTATCCTCTTCGGTCCTAGGTCCTCGATCCTGGATGCTCCTCTGTAGTCGTGCAGTCCTGGAGTCCTTGATCCTCGTCCTTCAGATCCTCTCCACAGTCCGTTGCCTCGTTCCGTACGCTGAACTCTATTCCATGTACTTGGCTACTCCCTCGTATCCCGTCATGGCCTCAGGTTGCAAGTGTTCTCACGAAAGTGATGAGTAGTCGTGCAGAACCTCCGGCTGCTGCTGTGGTTGATAGAAAAAGAGTTGTCTTTGGGCAGAGCCTCCGGCTGCCATGGTAGTTGAACGAGAAAAATAAATAAGTTACCACGTCTCAAGTATGTATACCCTATGGCTCAAAAATCATGTTTCGACAATATTCTGCAGGTCTCAGTCTGTCGTTGGCGTCCCTTCTAAACACGATTATTTTCACACTTATTTCGCTTGTCTTCGCAACATCCAAAGTCTTTTGCAAATTATCCAGTATTCATCTTGTTGGTAATTTTTATGTGTTCACTGTGTATAAACCATTTTTCCCTATCTTAATTATTATATATGTTTTATTTGTATTTATCTTCACTATATTCGCACTTTTTATTATTTTGGCACTATTTTTTGTACACATGTGCATCTTTATTTTATACACACTGTGGCATATTTGGTTTTGTGATATTATGCACACAATCTTTACAATTAAATAATTCATATAATTAATAGAGTTCATTTAATGGTGACGCTTTACAGGAACCAACTGGTCTCACACACACATGTAATATACACGTATACACACAGACACAGCAAAGTGGCGTGATCAACTTTTACAAGCATGAAATTTTGTTGTTCCCTTTACAGTTCAGATTGAAAGATGAATTATTATTACTAACAATATGAATTATTTATTTTATTTAATTAATTATCTTAATTAATCGTGCAATGCACAGTGCCCTATACATTTGTACTGTTGCATTATTTCGCTGCTTAATAAAAAAAAATTTAATTAACAGGTTTATTAAATTTTTGCCTTTTTAACATTGGACAAAATAGTACAGTACATTTTTACAATACAATATTTATTTACATTATGCTCATAATAATGAATAAACTATTATTCAATTTACCCTTATGTGTTGTGGGCTGAACAAAATTGTTCCCCTTCCATACATGTTGACTTGTTGTGTGGCTCTGCAGTATCTACTTTAATGCGTGTTCTGCTTTACCTTTCACAGTGACCTAGTTATTCATTCACAGAACTTTCTTAAAGAGCTGGCATGGTACTTGCCCAATTCTTTCTGTCTTGTATCATCATATACAATGAAAGTTTGTTTGCCAATTTGTGTTAGCAAGGTGTAAGGTCCATCATACAATCTGAAGAATTTTTTCACAATATTATCAATACGTTTTTCCACTGGATTGGTTTTTAATAATATTTTCTCTCCCACATTAAACTTCTGCAACTTGTGAGTTCTGTTGAATCGTTACCTTTTGCCCTTATTCTTCTTTTTGCGTGTACAATTGTAATGCTTAACAGTATTGGTAAGTTCAGATTAGCAGGTTTGTGAACATACCTCTTCCGAAATTGGTCGGGCTGACGATCTTGTTCAATCTCTGTCGGTGTGTAGCTCGTTGCTTCACTATAATTCTCAGTAATGGCTGTCTCAAAGAATGGTAAATACTCTGCCCATTTATTGTGTTGGTTATGGCAGTAAATACGTAGGTACTTACCCAATTCTTTATTCACTCTCTCGGCTAAATTTCCCTGTGGATGTCTGATAGATGTGAATATGGGTTGGATTCCATTTTCTCTTAATATTCTATTCCATACTTCACTTTGAAATTGCACTCCTTGATCACTAAGAATCCTCTTCATCTTACCATGTATTGGAATATATTTTTGGAACAGAATTTTTAGGACAGTTTTGTTGTGGGTCGCATAATAGGATACAGATGAACTCCCTTAGAAAACACATCTATACAAACTAGTACGTGTTTAACCCCCCCCCTCCCGACTTGTAACAACCAAAAATTTAAAAATTTTAGTGTGACTGAAAAGACGTTACATTCAGCATGACACACCTACTCAGCCCACGAGCAATAAATAAAGAAATGTGTGTAGAAGTGTCAAGTGAACGTTTACTTCAGACAATGCAAGTACGTTTCACATAGTCGTACAATAGGGATAAGGTTGGCCGTGACAGACTCGACTAAAACACGAGATTTACAGCCTGCAAATGTAAGATAATGGAATCTGTGTCAAGTACCAATTTAGAGGAGAAACCGTGGCGGACACACTGCCGGGTTGATTTGTAGAGTACCAGTAAAGAATAAAAGGGGTGTAAGTCACACAATAGTATATACCCTATACGAGGACGGACATCGATACCTAAAATAATAGAATCGAACTTGTAAACAGCAGGGGAACGACTTACTGGCGACAACGGATATTTACGACAGGCAGTAGGTGTGCCGTTTTGGAAACGACGTCACGCTGCGCCAGGATAGCGTTCAGGAAAAAAGGGTCAAACACAGCGAACAATAACAAGAGACGACACATTGTTTTCGTGAGAACTGCAGCGAGGCCCGGAGTACGCTTAGACAATAGCATGATAGACGAGCATGAAATTTCTCCTGTTCTAGGAAAAGCGTACGGAGGCTTTCGACGCGAACCCGTGGGGAGACAGGATATCCAATCACAACCCAGCATCTACCCAGAGAACTGGTGGAGAGGACCGTCGCCAGCATAGCAACGAGAACGTCGAATGAGAAGTGAAGAACGACACTCTGGCTTAAGGGTAGGAGATCTTCTGTCCTATCATGTTCAACTTGAGGCGTGTTTTCAGAAGGGTGCATTGTGGTACACGATGTTTGATAAAAACTGCTTGCAGAGCACGCGGGAGGACAGTCTCTCATAATTTTTCAACCATATACTTTGGACAGTCTCTCATAATTTTTCAACCATATACTTTGGACAGTCTCTCATAAATTTTTACTCATATACTTTGAGCAGTCAGTCGGTCAGTAGAACAGTCTTTATAATTTTCAACAGTCGGTCGTCAAAGTTCGATTAACATACGGACGGCAGTGGGACTTTGAAATTTTGCCACGCGTCATATAACTAAGAGACTTAGACATTTCGATATTGGCGCGTATCCGGTAATAGTGTACTTTCAGTGTCTAAAAACATGCGACATACGCCAGTGCTTAACAATTATAGAATTCTTTATTATACTCTAATTCAGAATTGAACTAACCAGTCACACTTACATCAATAATCGACGCGTAGAACTATCGTTGTTGTAACACCGGACGGCGAAATCATAACATTATACAGTGTTGCGGTGCGATACAATATCATGTGGAACAATTACACCGCGGCATCAAAACACTAACAGTAATGAACATATCAAACGTTGAACAATAGACAGACATATATATATACACCATAGTTAACGATGAACTTATCTTCACGACACATAATTTCATGACTCGAACAATAACAGCAGAATCAACACAATACGAACACACAGCGCGAGTGAATCTGTTTCGCGTGTGTAAGTGTCAGTGACAGCACAGTTTCCCACACATGGTCCAGCAGAGAGGAGTTACGCCGATGGAAATATCGGATAATTCATCTAAACAAGTAATCTTTATGCTATTCTTATTATAAGGAGCTCTACTGTCCTGTCTCTTTTTCAAGAAACACCCCTTGAGCATTTAAATTAAACATGATAAACATAATTTAACGCCATCCATCTGAGGCATACGATGAACGCATTAGTATAGGATTTATTGTTTGAATATTTGTGTTTCTATATATCGATTGCATTATATATGTATGTATATGTTTTTCAGCAAACAACGTATTGGATTTACCTTGTAATTTGATGTATAAACATGTGTTCTTTTATGTTCTTTTCATGAGTTTATGAATGTATGTATTTACAGGGAATCATCCATATTTTATATATGAATTTAATGAATGATATAATGTTAATAAATAAGTGTTTATTTTATCAATATGCGTTCATCATTGTCAAATTACCTCAGAACGAGAAAGTAATGGCATTTGAGTGATTTATGGTAGTTTATTTTATTTTATTTATTAATGCAACAACTAGAGTCTCCATGCAATAGTTATGCTAACGTAAAGTAATTAACGTGTTATTTATTGATTACACGAGCTCATTATGCAAATTAATATATTCAATAATTACTTAATCACAGATTAATTAATTCAGTAGCGTAATAGCATAACACCCCACAGTGTTGTATTTGGCTGCCCAACGCGTGGCAAGTGTAGTATTTGCCGCCCAAAGAACGTGGGGCATTACAATTATCAAAACTCCCAATATAAAGAAAATCTTGTATTTGGCGCCCACCGCACGGCAAAGAGCAGGCAGTAGAGATAGGATAAGCGTATATATTAATATTTAATGTTAGTAGTTGTAAGAACAAATATTATTAGTGTGAAGCTAGTTGGACTGGGACTGAATGTTAACGCGTAGTAAAGCTGCAAAAATGACGACCAGTAGCACAGATTCCATGAATTTTGACATTAATAACCAACAGGGAGTACCTGGTGTCGAACGAGAGGAATCACCAACTTATTCACAAATGACCGAGGAGACGTCAGACGTCAGAGCGCGGGGACAGGAGTCCCAACAACAACCGCAGGAAGAGGTGACGTTGCGCGCATTAATGGAATTTATGAGTAAGAAATTTGAGAAGCAGGATGAAAAATTTAATGAAATTAAGGAAAATTTTAAAGAAGTGAATGGAAAATTCGAGAAACTAGAAGAAAAGTTTGAAAAGCAAAAGGAAGAAATTAATGAAAATTTCGAGAAGCAGAATGAAAATTTTACACAAATACGCGCGGAAGTGCGTGAATATATAAATAATTGTGATAAGAAGATAGACGAGGTTCAGAAGCAGCAGAACGAGATCATAAAAGAGTTAAAGGAGGACACCGACAAGAAATTCGAAGAGGTGCGTGAAACAAGAGAATTAGACCGACAGGAACTAAAGAGTGTTGCCCAAAATACTCAAACGAGCATCAAAAAAATCCACAACAGAGTGGAGACACACGCAAAAGAAAATCACAAGAAGCAAGAGGAATTGAGAGTCGAACTATTCCAAACAGTAAGGCAATTACAACAGGAACAGGGAGACGTAAACAACACAATGCAGCAGAAGATCAGTGAGGTAGATGAGAGCACCAGAGAGAAAACCACCCGTATTAACGAATTAAAATCCCAGATAGAACGACTACAGCGTCAGCTAATTGAAGGTGAGTCTGGAATAATCAGTAGAATTAACGGACACACACATACAGAGTTAAAGTATAACGGCACTGACAGGTTCCCAATGGAGTTCCTGAAGGAATTGTCAGAGATCCAGGAACAGTACTACAGCAACGGTGACATTAAATGGATCGGAAGACACTTGGAGATGGACGCTGGAATATGGTGGCGCGTCATAAGGAATCAAATCTCCACGTACGAAGAATTTAAAGAAGCTTTCACCTTGAAGTACTGGGGTCAAGAACGCCAGGACAATATACGCGACAATCTGGAGTACGGCAGATATGAGTGGAATGGACCAATCACAGCTGTCCAGTATGTAGAACGGATTTTACTGGAAAGTCGGCAACTGTCACCAGCATTAACCGACACTCAGCTGATACGAAAACTAGCTCGCCACTTTGGTAAGGACTTGCAGCTCGCCGTGGTCACACGCAGGGCCGCTGAATAGGGAAGGGCTGTCTCACTACTTTGATGTTTCCACTGCCGCCACGGTACTCGGTGGCGTGGAGGGGGGACAGTGCCTTGACGTCACCACTCAGACAACTCAAGTCTTGCGCGTGTTCAGTCAGTAGCGTTGTGACATCTGTCAGCTGTGTTGTTGTGAATCAAAGCTGTTTATGTTGTACAGTTATTGTTGTGTTATGAGTGGTGTAGAGAAATATTTGTGTTGTGATTTGCAAGTGATTAAATTACGAAAATGAGTTGTGCGGTCGCAACGTGCAATAATTATTCGCGTAAGACAAAGAAACTGGGAATTGACGTTGTATACCACTGTTTCCCTAAAGATCCTGAAACTGCAAAGTTATGGGTGTTAAAGTGTAAACGGTTGGACTCAATAAACTGTAAGTACGCTCATATTTGTAGCAGCGATTTTGCGTTGCCACAGAGGAAGATATTGAAAGTAACCGCAGTCCCGTCTTTAAATTTGCCCTGCAAACTGACCAAAATGAAACCGCATCGACTGTTTAAGAGAAAAGCGATTTAATAATAGACGGACTCGGTTGGACGCTTTGGAAAGAATTGAACATTTAAGCCCTAAAAAGCCGTGTCCAGAATCTAGTGACATTAGTCCTGCACTAATTGAGACCGGTCCAGGCAATGCTAACTGTAATTGTGAGATCTACAACCTCGTGGTAGAAGAGAACGAATGTTTAAAAAAAACTGTTGTTGATTTAAAAAAACAAATAGATTTGTTAAGAAAAGAGAGGCGAATGCTTTTGAGGAAAATCTCACGGAAAACAAACAACCATTGTATGTTAAGTAAAAAAAGAGCTGGCGGAATTAAAGAATTAAAACAGAAAATAGTACAATTGAAACGTGAAAGTATACAAAAGTCAAATGTGATCACCTCAGTTAACAAAATCCTTACACCGACTCAGCAAAAAGCGTTAGCTGTAAAAGGAAACGTTCGATGGACAAGTGAAGACGTGTCACGTGCTATAATGATCAGGGCCTTGTCTCGTAAATCATATGATTTTTGGAGAGAAACTGTTGGTTTTCCTTTGCCATCTGCCGCCACATTGAGTCGATGGTGTGCAAAATTTACTTGTTTGCCAGGAGTTCTGAATAATGTACTGACGTTAGTCTCCAAGTGCTGCGAAAACTTATCAGTACCCAAAAAGTTGTGTGTGTTAAGTTTTGACGAGATGCACATCGACAGCAAAGTTGTCTACGATGTTGGCTTGGACCAAATTCTCGGGCCACATTCAAAAGCCCAAGTAGCTCTTGTTAGAGGTTTAGTTTCTAGGTGGAAACAGCCTGTGTTTTTTAACTTTGATGTTACAATGGACAAGTCGTTAATGTTCATAATCATTAATGCTATTGAATCTAAAGGAATCAAAGTTTCCTGCTCTATTGTATCCGATTTGGGAGGTTGTGGTACACTGTGGAAGGAACTTGGCGTATCCACCACGAGCACGTTCTTTACCAATCCATCAGACAGTAAAAGTAAATTATGGGTTTTCGCTGACATGCCACATTACCTGAAACTGTTGAGAAACCATTTTCTTGATGAGGGACTAGTCTTGGAAAACGGCACGGAAGTAAATGTTGACATTTTAGTCGATGTACTAAAAAAGGACACAGGAGAGATTAAACTGTGCCATAAACTTGAGCCGTCTTTTTTAGCTTTGAAAGGAAACGAAAGACAACGAGTTGGGCCAGCTAAAGCAGTATTCTCCAGAACTACCGCTAAAGCAATACAGATGCTAAACGGTAATAAAGAAGTAGCAGAATTTTGTGAATTGGTAGATTCCTTTACCGACGTTATGAACAGCAGTATACCGCACTCTTCTAACTCACACCCTATGAGAGCTGGTTTTGGCTTTACACCTCATTTTGACAAGCAAGCAGAAGTGCTGAATAAAATGAGAAATGTTACGTCTACAATGCGAGTTAAAAACAAAAGAAGTTTGTTGCCATTTCAGAAAGGTATAATTATATCTATAACATCCCTTTTTGGACTATTTGAAGATGTCCGTGAAATGTATGACATTAAATACATATTAACTACACGGCTAACGCAGGATGCTCTGGAGAGCTTATTCAGCCTTATCTGAGGAACTGGACAGTTCTATGACCACCCTAGCCCAACGGAATTCATATCTCAAATTAAGAAAATAATGCTGGCTAACAAGATGCCGAAAACATCTAACAAAACAAATGTCACTGAGGTCGAGAAAGACAGTAGTAGCATACCAGTTTACTTGACAGCAGAGTACCTACAAACTGTATTTCACCCAGCCGAAGTGGAGGAAATCTGCAGCTTCCCTGTGGAAGGTAAGCCTTGCATTCTTAAAATCACATGTAAACAATACTTTTTGTATCTCCTATGAATAAAATTGATTACAATTTAACCATAGGTATTGTATTTACATTATATTTATTTCTTTGTTTTTTTATTTCTATAAATATGGATTGCGTTGTTTCTATTTCAGAAAACGAAGTTGACGAATTTTGTATCTTCCCTTATGACCCTGATCATCAAAAAGAAAGATGCTGGGCTGAGAGAGAAGCCCTCTCTTACGTTGCAGGGTATATAGCGTACAAAGTACGGGACAAGGATCCAACACTAGGCGCCTACTCGAAAAATGTCCCTTCTAATAACAGTGACAAATGGATTGAAGCTCTTTCCCACGGGGGTTTGACTGTGCCAAGTGAATCGTGGAAAAAAACAGTGGACGATTTTGAAATTGTTTTTAAATCACTCCATGGGGAAAATGATTTCTACAGTGTCCGGAGAGGAGTCATTAAAGAACTCCGAAGAAGACTTACGGATAAATTTCCAAATGTGTGTCCTCAAGCTATTAATGCCTACGCTAGATTAAGGACATTTATTAGGATCAGGCGTTTTAATGAGAACAAATCAAATGATAGAAGCTGTATGAACAAAGCTAAGAAATGGATACGTTCCAAAAAATAAAATTGTTGGTTGTAAAATGTTTTGTTGTTGTTTGTGTTATTTCATATCCCTAATGTAATATGATTGAGTATTCTACGCAGCCCTTAATACCCAGAATGTTATTATGTCACATATTGTTTTTAGAATGTCTTATATTATTTACACGTTATTGCTAGCTATTGTTTTACAAATAATGTTATGGATAATTCCTATTTATAGAAGAGTATATACATGCAATGAAAGTATAGACATTTATTGTTAACTCATTAGGCTTATTTTAAGATGAGTAGCCGAGAAAGTATTAAATGTGTAACTAGCGCAGTGCTGTGGCGCGGCAGTGTCTGAGCAGTGACGTCACAGCCGAGCAGCAGTGGGTACAACTTCCCGTGCGCCGTGAGACAGCCCTTCCCTATTCAGCGGCCCTGGGTCACACGTGGTATCACGAGTACACCAAATTTCGAAGCGCTGATTACGGAATTCACAAGTATACAGTCGAGCGGAGATAACACTCGCAGACCACATTATAGACCTTACAACGAAGGGAGGAACAATCCGAGAGAAAGGGAAACGCAATACAATAAAAATGAAAGTGACCGACAGCCAACAAGGGGTCGGTATGACAACAAACACTACGTCAATACAGTACAGTTTACACCAGCTGAGCCAGGACCCAGTAGCACGGTCGTTGACACTACCCCAAGGGCGAACGGTAATAGCGACAACAATAACAAACAAAAAAATACGTCGAACGAGGGGAGAAGATAGAATTTCGAAGCGACTTCTTTCCGAGTGAGAGTGTAAATATATTGTTACCTGATTTACGAAAGGACCTACTAAAAGAGGACGACGAGATTGTAAATAAACAAATATTGAAATGTCCCGAGATTACTATTAAATTTAATAATGATGTAACTGTCCAAGCCTTACTTGATACTGGTTGTATTGTTAACGGGTTATCGGAAACTTGGTTTAATAACCATAAGAAGAGTATCGAACCATATGAGACACTACCCGTAACGAATACATTTATAACGTGCTGTATACGTGTAACGTGCTGTAGGAAGTAAATCCAAATTAGTTAAGAGACAAATATTGTGTGACATTGAGATTGATAGTATCCGATATGAATGTGTGTTTTTGGTAATACCAGAATTAGTAAAACCATGTATACTAGGAATTAGTTTTTTACAAGAAGTTGGGTGTCGCATCGACATCGGAAACAAAGTAGTTAGTTTAAAAAACGATACTGTTGATGAGGAGCACATTATACCAATCATGAATATTGACGTGATAAACAGTGAAGAAGAAGAGGAAGTACTGCGATGCATCGATGAGAAGATTGGGAGCATAGACTGCGTGGATGAAGGAATACTGCAACGCCTGAAGGAGATTTTGGTAAGGAACCGGAATGTTTTTAGGGAATGCCCGGGAAGAATAGAGGGTTACACGCACGAGTTTCACGTCACGGACAGGACACCTTACTTTCAACGAGGGTGGCCTGTGCCGCTTGCCTACAGAGACAAGGTGAACGAGGAGATTAACCGGATGTTACGATATGGAGTAATCGAACGTTGCGCCAGCCCGTACGTCAACCCAATCGTGACAGTTATCAAGAAGGATGGGAAGGTTCGCCTATGCCTTGATGCAAGAAAAGTGAACAGCGTGACCGTGCCCGATTACGAAGGAGTGTCCCCGGTAAATGAGATATTGGCTAGATGTGGTGATATGCAGTACTTGTCGACAGTCGATTTATCCAGTAGCTTCTGGCAAGTCCCATTAAAACGAGAGTGTAGGGATTTCACTGCGTTTATGCATGAAGGGAAGTGCTACCGATTCACAGTGACGCCATTTGGACTCAGCACCAGCTCTGCAGCGTTGACACGTGGATTGGATGTGGCCCTCGAAGAGGAGGTCAAGAAGAACACGATCATCTACGTGGACGACTGCTTGTGTTACTCTAATAATATACAAACACATTTAAATCATTTAGAAGCGTTGCTAAACAACCTCAATAAAGCAAATATAACTGTCAACCTCACCAAGTCACAATTCTTCAGACGAGAAATCTCCTTCCTTGGTTATCGCCTTACAACAAAAGGGATACAAGCAACCGATGACAAGGTAAAGGCGATTACGGATTTCCCAGCACCGAAGAATACAAAACAACTCAAAGGTTTTCTTGGTCTTACCAATTTTTATAACAGATTCTCGAGTAAATACGCAGAAACAACGCAACCTTTACATGAACTGCTGAAAGGCGGACGAAAGTTTTCATGGACAAAGGAAGTGGACGAGTGTTTCCAGAGAGTCAAGAATTTATTTATAGACACAGTAACTCTACGGTTCCCACGGCCGAACCAAAGATACTATATTCAGTGTGACGCTAGTAATTTTGCGTATGGTGGCCAGCTTTACCAGATTGATGAAGATGGAGAAATCGGCGTCATCGCTTTTACAAGCAAGACATTTAAGGGAGCAGAACGCAATTACTTCACGACGGAGAAAGAGCTCCTGAGTATCGTTAGATGTCTGGATAAGTTTCGTATGTACATACTTGGCCAACCACTCACGATAATCACCGACAATAAAGCATTAACATTTATGCACAAGTGTCACTTAAATAATTCCAGAATTACAAGATGGATTCTCGCCATACAGGAGTACAATTTCGACATTATCCACTGCAAAGGAAAGGATAACGTCGTTGCGGACATACTGAGTAGATACCCGGCTGACACGGAACAACACGAGACAAACGAGGAGACGCACGAATATTTGATTAATCACCTAGTTATTAAAATGAGTCAACAATTAGGCAGAATAATTAGAGGTATCGGCAAATACCAAAATGAAGATGCCAAACTCGGAACGCTCATAGATGAGATTAAGAATAACGTTATAGATAGTAAATTAAGTAAATTTTATAAAATTGTTAATGATAAGTTGTACCGACGACGACGCGGCGAATGGAAACTATACATTCCTGACAGCGTGTCGAAGGATCTAATTGCAGAGATACACCAAATGTACGGACACCTAGGCCCGAAAAGGTGTATAAAAATGTTACAAGAGCACTTCACGATCGACAGCTTGATCAAGAAAGTGAAAGTATATACCCAAACTTGTGACTCTTGCCAACGGTACAAGGATACGAACAACAGGATGCTCTTTGGCGGAACAAAAGCCATGATACCATCAGCCAGAGGTGACATAGTAAGTGTTGATTACTATGGACCCTTACCAACAGGTACAGGAGGTGTCAAATACTTACTTGTCATGGTGGACAACTTCACAAAGTTTGTCAAACTATTTACACTAAGAAGAGCGACAACCACCACGACACTACGACGGGTCAACGATTACTGTACGAAGTATGGACGACCGAGAGTCATTTTAACCGACAACGGCACGCAATTTACCGCCGAAAGATGGGTTAAAGGTCTCGAGGAGCTGGGAATACAACCAAGATATACCGCGATAAGGAATCCTCGAGCGAACTTAGCGGAAAGGATTAACCGCCAATTGGGAAATCTATTCAGGATCCTGGTACACGACCAGCATAGCAAGTGGTCAAGATACGTCGGAGTAATTGAAACATGTATCAATGAAACGTACCACGAAACAATAGAAATAACACCCCACGAGGCACACTTAGGAAAGAAGCCGACCCGCGCATGGGAGAAGTGGCTGGACAAAGATGTCATCAACAATGAACACAATCCCAATATTAATGTGTTTGTAAAAATAAAAGACAAAAGAGAGAAATATGCTAAACGTATCAATGATGGTAAGAATATTACTAAATTTGCTACCGGCGATAAGGTGCTGTTGAGGAGCTACCATCAATCCGACGCCGCAATGAAAAGGATTGACAAGTTTTTCGAGTTATACACCGGACCATACAAGGTTAATCGCGTCCTTGGTAACGCAACATACGAGCTCGCTGAGTGCGATAGCAATGGAAAACTGAGGGGTATTTTCAACGTACGATTGCTGAAGAGATACTTTGAGACGAAATCACAAGTCTCAAAGGAAAACGAAAGTGCATCGACAATCAGTTAGACTAGTGGATTCGGAGGCGGATCAACACATAAGGTGAATGTCCCGCGAAAACCGGTCCAACTAGCTAACCAGTATGATATATATCTTATTAGTGTATAATGTAAAGATTTTGTACAAGGAGTTCTTAAGTCACAATGTGGCAACCTAACGACATTAATTACATGTGTATAGCCAGTGTTAGTGGAAATTTAAATAGAAAAGACAATTATGATGTGAAAAGTTCAATTGAATGTGCAGCAATAAATTGCGAAAAGACGTTATAACGAGTTTTATAGACACCCGATGATATTAGATTAATTAATCAAATCTGAGTGATATAAAACAAAGTTATTTATAATCATAATGATCTCAAGTGAATTGTTAATTGTTCCTGAATAATGTATATAAGTTTCTAATCAATATAATTAGTATAGATGATAGTAACACATATTGTGAGTGATACTCAATAATAATTAGTGAATGTATCAATGTGTATTTACAGGTCGTAAATTGTATTTTAAATGGTCAAGATAGACTAAGAACATTAGCTATCATAATGATATTTAAACGATACATGAATAATTGTAATTCATGTCAAAAATCATTATTTCATGTGTTAGATTATAAGCGGACGGCACAGCCATCCACAGCTATTATTATTGTACATAATCCCATATCTAATTAGATATGCAAATATGTAAAAAAATGCGTTCATCTTTCCTCAGATGCACGGCAATAAATTCCCAGAGGTAGTTTACGACCAAATATAGGGAATATATACCCATATACCCCAAGCAGAGGAAAGTAGGTCATTGACCGCGACTTTATCAGAGGGGACTCCCACAACAAACTCAGAGCGCAGAAATCATCGGATTAGAGTGTCTTCCGCTAATCCAACATCAAATCCGATTTGGGGACCTATGTAACAACCAAAAATTTAAAAATTTTAGTGTGACTGAAAAGACGTTACATTCAGCATGACACACCTACTCAGCCCACGAGCAATAAATAAAGAAATGTGTGTAGAAGTGTCAAGTGAACGTTTACTTCAGACAATGCAAGTACGTTTCACATAGTCGTACAATAGGGATAAGGTTGGCCGTGACAGACTCGACTAAAACACGAGATTTACAGCCTGCAAATGTAAGATAATGGAATCTGTGTCAAGTACCAATTTAGAGGAGAAACCGTGGCGGACACACTGCCGGGTTGATTTGTAGAGTACCAGTAAAGAATAAAAGGGGTGTAAGTCACACAATAGTATATACCCTATACGAGGACGGACATCGATACCTAAAATAATAGAATCGAACTTGTAAACAGCAGGGGAACGACTTACTGGCGACAACGGATATTTACGACAGGCAGTAGGTGTGCCGTTTTGGAAACGACGTCACGCTGCGCCAGGATAGCGTTCAGGAAAAAAGGGTCAAACACAGCGAACAATAACAAGAGACGACACATTGTTTTCGTGAGAACTGCAGCGAGGCCCGGAGTACGCTTAGACAATAGCATGATAGACGAGCATGAAATTTCTCCTGTTCTAGGAAAAGCGTACGGAGGCTTTCGACGCGAACCCGTGGGGAGACAGGATATCCAATCACAACCCAGCATCTACCCAGAGAACTGGTGGAGAGGACCGTCGCCAGCATAGCAACGAGAACGTCGAATGAGAAGTGAAGAACGACACTCTGGCTTAAGGGTAGGAGATCTTCTGTCCTATCATGTTCAACTTGAGGCGTGTTTTCAGAAGGGTGCATTGTGGTACACGATGTTTGATAAAAACTGCTTGCAGAGCACGCGGGAGGACAGTCTCTCATAATTTTTCAACCATATACTTTGGACAGTCTCTCATAATTTTTCAACCATATACTTTGGACAGTCTCTCATAAATTTTTACTCATATACTTTGAGCAGTCAGTCGGTCAGTAGAACAGTCTTTATAGACTTGATCGTGGTAATGGCCCTAAGAAGTCCACTGCAACTAACTCCCATTTTGCCTCCTTCTGTATACTTTGCATTTCCACATATGTGTGAAGATTAGGTTGCTTAGCAGTCTGGCAATCATAACATTTCTTCAATTCATTTTTAATTTTTCTAAACATGTTGCTGATAGTAAAATCTTCTCTAAGAGATAATTAACATTTTAATGCCGATGCATGAACTAAGCTCTCATGAGTTGGTGTTATCAGTTTAAATAACATCTCGTTTGTCAACACAATTTTCCAATCATGTCTTATTAATTTGAAAACAATGTTGTTATGTAGCTTATATTGAACTGGTAGGTGAGATTGACGTTTTAAATTTCATAAGGTAATATCTTGATCCTGTTCTTCTGCTAGATTTTGTAGCATTCCTCTTACTTTGTTGCTAGCTTCAAATCGTATGGGTAATAGACGTACTTCGTTATCTTCTTTATTGTAGATCTCCTCACATTCTTCTGTAACATAACGACTTAATATATCTGCAATGCTATTATCTTTCCCTTTGCAGTATTTGATAGTGAATTAGTACCCACCAATGGCTAAAATCCATCTCAGTAAACGAGAGTTCGTTACTTTACATTTCAGCAGAAATGACAATGCTTGATGGTCAGTAGTATTTCAAAATGTGTACCATAAATGTAATATTGGAATTCTTAAAGAGCATAGACAATCGCAAGTATCTCCTTCTCTGATGTTGAGTAGTGCCGCTCTGCTCCTTTGAAAACTCTGCTCGCGTAGGCGATGACCCTTAGTTTTCCTTCAGAATCCTTCTGGTATTCTGGTATAGTACACTTCCCACGGCATAATCACTAGCATAATAGATCACAAACTTTCCTTCTCGTTGAGGATGATGTAGCATGATGTTTTCTACGAATAATGTCTTCACTTGGTCGAAGGCTTCTTGATGCCTTTTCTCCCATTTCCATTTTTGTCCTTTCCTTGTCAATTCTAACAAAGGTTGAGTCCTTTTGGCATACAATGGTTTAAACCTCCTGTAATATTCAGTTAAACCGAAAAATGCACGTAACCCTGTAAGATTCCTGGGTGGGTGATTCTCATGGTCTCAGCTTTTTTTTTTTAAAAATTTATAAATTTTTAAAGTTGATTCAATTTTTATTATATTAGAGTTTTCTTTTCCAATGTACTTTCTGTTTATTAGATTCACAAGTGGGACCTTTTTTTTTTGGGCTGGTCATAAAAATACTCACGACCGTCACTCTTTCTTTAAACATTATTTTTTTATTATTTAGAATTAATATTAGGCAATTACCTGTATTAACTTCCGTCTTGTGACTTCTTTAGTTTTTTCCTTAAAACAACGCGTTTCGAGAATAAATTCTCATCATCAGGTTTTTTAAAAATTATAAAAACATCAAATTCACCCAAAAGGGGTCGTCAACTATTTAAAATACACAAACACAAAAACACCACACATAATTAAACACCGATACAGTCACGGCACAGTCCGATGCGCATCGTCTCGCCGCCAACGACCAACTGTTGCACTTTGTCTTATACGACCGTTATCATTGCCCGCTGACCCATCGATATCGATGGCCGTGTTGTACAGCAGATTCGATCGGAACGAAACTTTGTCATTAAGTAGCTGGTCCGTTTGTAACTTAGAAGCCCTGTATATCTCATATTCCTCCACAGCGTTCATGTATGCACCCTTTTTACAATTATGAAGCAGTTTAAAGTTTGTGTGGAAGTCTGAGTACTTATGATTATACAGCATTAAATGCTGAGCGTAACTGGATCTAGTTTTCGAGATATCACTTTTGGGCAGGTGTTCTTTAAAACGTTCGGCTGACGGCCTGCCCGTTTGTCCTATATAGAATTTGTCACAGTCATCGCATTCAAGCTTGTACACTCCAGTTTTCTCTTCAGCCGGGATATGAGTTCTTTGTCCCAAACGTTTTTTGATGTTATTTGTCGTTTTAAAGGCCACTGCTATTTTACGTTTTTTCAGCTCATTCTTTACAATGACTGGTAGTACATTTGTGTACTCAGTTACTATAAATTTAGTATCTTCTTTAGATGGGCCGGTTAATCTGCTTTTACTATTGATTTTTACCGAGTGTTTTCTTATAAGCTTGTCTATGATTCCACTGTTATACCCATTAGCGATAGCTATACTTTTGATTATATTAGTCTCTTCCACTCTGTCTTTTTGCTCAAGGGGAATAGCAAGCATTCTATGAACGAACGCGTTGAAGGCTGCCATTTTTTGGGAATATGGATGGTACGAATCAGCATGAATAGTAATATTCGTGGTGGTGGGCTTTCTATAAATTTTGAATCTAAAACGGTCATTATATTTGCTGATAGTGAGATCAAGAAAGTTCAGGTAGCTATTATTCTCCATTTCTAGGGTAAATTGGATTTTCATGTTTATGCTGTTCATATATCCTTTCAAATTTTCTATTTGTCTACTCGTTCCATTGAATATCATAAAAGTGTCGTCAACGTAGCGTACGTAAAATTTAATTTTGTCTCGCTGTTTATTAAGACTAGACATTAAAAATGTATTCTCAAAGTGGTTCAAGTATAGGTCCGCTAAAATCCCCGATAAAGGTGACCCCATTGCCAGACCATCCTCCTGCATGAAATACTCATTATCATAAGAGAAATAATTTTGTTTGAGTATTGTTTTTAGCAGTTGCATAAGTTCATCAATTTCATTTCTACCTAACCTATTTGTATTCATTAAGCTATTTCTGAGAATCGGTTAAGCTATATATTCTCAGAAATAGCTTAATGAATACAAATAGGTTAGGTAGAAATGAAATTGATGAACTTATGCAACTGCTAAAAACAATACTCAAACAAAATTATTTCTCTTATGATAATGAGTATTTCATGCAGGAGGATGGTCTGGCAATGGGGTCACCTTTATCGGGGATTTTAGCGGACCTATACTTGAACCACTTTGAGAATACATTTTTAATGTCTAGTCTTAATAAACAGCGAGAC
This sequence comes from Magicicada septendecula, assembly GCA_034769895.1. Classification (NCBI taxonomy): domain Eukaryota; kingdom Metazoa; phylum Arthropoda; class Insecta; order Hemiptera; family Cicadidae; genus Magicicada; species Magicicada septendecula. Next base: position 173,923,220 of record CM068372.1, read on the forward strand.
AAAATTAAATTTTACGTACGCTACGTTGACGACACTTTTATGATATTCAATGGAACGAGTAGACAAATAGAAAATTTGAAAGGATATATGAACAGCATAAACATGAAAATCCAATTTACCCTAGAAATGGAGAATAATAGCTACCTGAACTTTCTTGATCTCACTATCAGCAAATATAATGACCGTTTTAGATTCAAAATTTATAGAAAGCCCACCACCACGAATATTACTATTCATGCTGATTCGTACCATCCATATTCCCAAAAAATGGCAGCCTTCAACGCGTTCGTTCATAGAATGCTTGCTATTCCCCTTGAGCAAAAAGACAGAGTGGAAGAGACTAATATAATCAAAAGTATAGCTATCGCTAATGGGTATAACAGTGGAATCATAGACAAGCTTATAAGAAAACACTCGGTAAAAATCAATAGTAAAAGCAGATTAACCGGCCCATCTAAAGAAGATACTAAATTTATAGTAACTGAGTACACAAATGTACTACCAGTCATTGTAAAGAATGAGCTGAAAAAACGTAAAATAGCAGTGGCCTTTAAAACGACAAATAACATCAAAAAACGTTTGGGACAAAGAACTCATATCCCGGCTGAAGAGAAAACTGGAGTGTACAAGCTTGAATGCGATGACTGTGACAAATTCTATATAGGACAAACGGGCAGGCCGTCAGCCGAACGTTTTAAAGAACACCTGCCCAAAAGTGATATCTCGAAAACTAGATCCAGTTACGCTCAGCATTTAATGCTGTATAATCATAAGTACTCAGACTTCCACACAAACTTTAAACTGCTTCATAATTGTAAAAAGGGTGCATACATGAACGCTGTGGAGGAATATGAGATATACAGGGCTTCTAAGTTACAAACGGACCAGCTACTTAATGACAAAGTTTCGTTCCGATCGAATCTGCTGTACAACACGGCCATCGATATCGATGGGTCAGCGGGCAATGATAACGGTCGTATAAGACAAAGTGCAACAGTTGGTCGTTGGCGGCGAGACGATGCGCATCGGACTGTGCCGTGACTGTGTCGGTGTTTAATTATGTGTGGTGTTTTTGTGTTTGTGTATTTTAAATAGTTGACGACCCCTTTTGGGTGAATTTGATGTTTTTATAATTTTTAAAAAACCTGATGATGAGAATTTATTCTCGAAACGCGTTGTTTTAAGGAAAAAACTAAAGAAGTCACAAGACGGAAGTTAATACAGGTAATTGCCTAATATTAATTCTAAATATTAGTAACGTGACTTGGAGACAATTAAAACAAAATGAATTATTTTTTTCGTATTAAGAAATTATTAATGTCTTTAAATGAAGAAAACTCTACAATATAAATAGATAGTAATGCTAAAAAGATGTAAAAATTAAAAAAAAACTATGGGAATGTTGATTTTTTTAAAGTTTTGTTCTTACTTTTGTACTTGAAATGATAAAGAACTGTAATTACTCTTATTACCAACTTTCCAGATATAAATATAAGATTATAAAAATTATTGGAAAATACATAGCCATATTAAACCAAAACCAATGCACTTTATTTTTTTTTTAATCATCACTTTACTCTTTTTAATATTTTTTGTTGTGTGACGGTCGTGAGTTCTGCGTGACAGTTGTGAGCAATATGTGACGGTCATGAGAAGACACAACAATATCCATTAAACAAACTTTACATACAACTAAAATGGATAAAAACAGGTTAAACACATAAACAAAATACTGAAATACTGAAATTGAAAACAGTTTTATTCAAAACTTGTCATTGTCTCATTCGTATATAAACAATTTAATTAATGTTAGAAGTTATGGTCAAATCAAGAAAGGAATAAATACCTCTATGAGTTTCAAACTTTGTCAAAACTTGTATAATGTCTTTTATATTCACTGATGCTATATCTTCAGCATACGGAAAAACAAAGTTCCCTCCAATGGTTTTCCTCAGAAACTTTACCTCATAATCACCATCGTCATACTTATCACTCACTTGACCGATGTAAAATGTGACATTACTTTTATTTGAAGAGAACCTCACAAGGATGAAATCCCCGGTGGAGAGATCTTTTACGACTTCATCTGAAAGTGGTTGACTAGGCGTAACAACCAAGGAATTATCGAAAGTTTCATCTTCAGCGTCATCCGAATATACTTCATGATATTTCAGTCTATCTCGACTAGCAAGTGCATTTTCTGTCCCTGGAATACCTAAAACTTTGGTTAAGAAATAACATCGAAAACATGTTTTGAAAAACAAATGACATTAACTGTGAACATTTTAACAGTTATTTGATTTAATTGTGTTTTTATTTTTTATTATTTTTTTTTATTGGAGTTGGAAAAACAAGTATAGTTGAGTTGAAATAAGAATGTTTAGCAGAGGATGAATATGAAATTTTGTGCCTAACCTTCAGTTTTCCCTTTTTTATATTTTAAAATATATTTAATAACCATAAACAAATAAAATACTGATATTTTTCCAAAACAGTCAGTGTGGATATGCCAAACTAAATAGTTAGCTGCTAAAATATACGAAACACTGTGAAATTATTTACATATAGATAGTTTTTAATAAAAGGATACTGGTAGAAGACACAGAAGTGTCAGCTTCAGTGTGTAATAAGTTATGGTAGCTTGTCATTTGGAACCCGAAATACTCCATATAATAACAAAATAAGTACATGTTACTTTTGTTCCGATATTGCTTAGTGGGACCGTCACTCATAATGTGCACTCTTGTAACATTCTCGTGATTTTCTTTGATTTTCATAAATATCGGCAAAAGGTTAGCCCATATAGCTGCTGCATTGTGTCTATTACAAGAAGAGACTGTACAAAATGTTCTTACTTTTATTACTGATCTGTCATTAGATATGATTTTAATGAAGTATGCTCCAGTATGAAGTGTAACCTGTTCATTAGAGGCACCAAAATGGCGACTTTGAACCTCGCTAGAGTACTTCAACTGATAGTTTTCCGAAAAGTCTACTACAAGAAAAACTTCGTCATCATTTAAATTAGTTCTACAATACTTTGAAAACTTGTTCTGATTGTATATTCTGAACCTATGAGTCATAAAAAGATGGATTTGAGAACATAATTTCTCTTTCAATTCTTCTAGTGTACAAAATATTTTAACCTTTCTTGTAACTTTTACAAGTCTTTTTTGTCCATTTTCCTCCCTCTCCTCTGTAATAGTTTTCCATTCAAAATGATGGATGATAGAGTCCCATCCAGCACCACAATTTTCATTGAAGGAAATTTTCTTTGACTTACACTTATCACATTCTCTATACATGCAAGCCTTATTGGTCACATTGCAACAAATGCTACCAACTAGATCGCTCAAATTTGTGTGCTGTATTAGTTTGTACTGTTTGCATTTTTGAAACAAAAAGAAAAAATTTTCGTGATACCTGCACACACATACTACAGGTATCTCGCTTGTTGGCTGGTCTTTGAATAACCCAAAAAGTTTTGAAGCGCCAAAAATGTGGATATATCTGGATACCTTTGGTAGATAAAAACTTTTTGTGTAAAATCTGTAAGGTCTCTGATAAATACCTTATTTGCTTTTTCACTTTCTTCCTGGTTACTGTGTCTTTACGACCAGGCGTGTAGTAAGAATTTTCATCGTCAGTAAGAAAATTGTGGACTTCTTTCTTGAGATCAGACCTGGCAAATTCTTTCTTTTCTGTTTTTTGTTTGTTAAAACCTTTAACAGATGATTTATCAGAAGTTTTCTTCCTACGCGATTCATTTATCTTCAAACAAGCGTGTTTCTTTTTCCATTTTTCTGCAATTTTGTTTCGGTCTTTTAGTTTTTTCAATTTTTTTATCTTCATCCTGTACTTTTCTCTACTTTTTCGAAGTCTCTTTTTTCTTTTATTCCTTTTCTCCTCTATTGTTCTTAAATTATCCAATGCAGGTTCATGAGGCTCATTAGTTACAGAAATTGGTGAATTGGGAGAAGAATTTTCATCCACAAAATTTACCAATTCCTGCTGTTGGCGTTTCTTTAGTGGTACCATGTTTATGGTAGGGCTTTCTCCACTCCTTTCTTTGTTTTCTTTTACCCCTTTCACTTAAATCATTAATACTTTTGATTTTTTTTGAAGCCCCCTTCGTATTCTACTCCGTTCTTTTTCTTTTTCCTTCATCAATTCATATTTTTCTGGATTTTCACGGATCCTTTCTCTTTCTTTTCTTTTTCTTTCTGCTGCAGCCTTTCGTTTGCTGTTACTAGAAGGTTTTGCCCTTGTTTGATTACTATGGTTTTTTCTATTGTTTGGAGTTTCCATGTTTCTTGGTGTTATTAATTATTCAGACTGTAAAACCAATAAAATGTCAAAAGCTATCCAAAAGCAAAATGTTACATTATAAACTTCCAAAACGCTGGCATGGTGTACCCTATACCTCTTAGTTTATTATCGCTTATTAGAAGTTAGACTTTAGAAAAATTCGTGGATATGTTAAAACGAATTTTTCTAAAGCAACTTATTTTTTTTTAAGAAAAATAATGATTATACAATTATATTTTTCCCATTTGCAAGTATCAATCAACACAGATTCGGTAAAGTTCAAATTTTATTTTAAAAAACATATTTAGCCAGCTGATATATAAAATTTGGTTTGTAGTAACTAGAAAACTAAATAAAAACTAACGGTAAACTAATAAAAACTTGTAACGGTAAACTATATTCAACATTCACGACCGTCACACCGTGCTCACGACCGTCACATAATAGATGTGACGGTTGTGAGTGTGACGGTCGTGAGGAACCTTCAATAATTTCATATTTGTAGCATCACCAGAACCTAACCAGAAACACTATCTTGACTGATCATTTGTTTACATCTAAATACATTCAAATATCGAACCCAGCAGCTTTAAAACAATATAAAACATTTCAAAAAAGCGTGATGGTCGTTAGTAATAAAAAGTACAAGGAGGAAAACTTACCTTTATGATGCAAATCTGTGGAAAATTCACTAATAAAAGGTCAACCAAACACATCATTTATGATGACAACAGTATCACTGCTTACTGTAGGCAGCTGTAAGTACCACTAGCTCATTCTAGTGGTGAATTATTAAAATAACTAGTTATTGTGACAGTCGTGAGGCCAAACCGAGAGACAAAGAGAAAAACATAATTTTTAATATACCTTTATAGTTTAAAAATGTTTGAAGCACGGTAATTTGTTTTTTAATATATTTTTTACATATTCTAGATAATAAATACGTAAGTTTTCTAACAAATACATTAATAACTGCAGTACAATCTCACTTTCTTGGCTAGGGACAAGTGACGGTCATGAGTTTATAAACCTTTTTGAGACTATAAAAAATAAAATAAAATATTTCTTGAGAAGTAGACTTTATGGATTAACTTTAATGAATTGATCTAAGTTCAAATTCACTAAAAATATTGATTTTGACGTTTTAGTTAAAATTTTAGGCTAGCAGGACAGTGAAAAATTACTGCCATGAGAATGGCCCGGGTATAGGAAAGTTGGTTATACTGGTTATCTTGGTAGGATCTGGTTGTATACCTGAGGATGAGATGATGTGTCCTAGGAATTGGATGGAAGGGTTATGAATTCACATTTGTCTAGGTTTAGGGACATGTTTGCTTTCCTAAGCTTATGGAATATTGTACGTAGACTTTTGACTGTGTTCATCGAATGTCTTAGATATCACTAGAATATCATCTACGAAGATCATCGTATAAGGTTCCACCTCTGGGCCTAATGTTCTTTCCAAACATTTTACAATAGCTGCCAAACTTATGCTTAATCCAAATGGTACTACCTTATGTTGGTAACACTTGTTCTTGTACAGGAATGCAGTAAATTTTCTATCCTCTTCTCGGACTGGAATCTGCCAAAAACTTGAATGTAGATCTAGTTTAGTCAAGTAGCGTCCTCCTTCACATTTTGTAAACAGCTCGTCCGCATTAGGCGCACAGTCATACTCTTTCATTATAATCTGTTCAGCTCCCGCATGTCCAGGCATAGACGAATATCCCCGCTTTTCTACTTTACTACTACAAGAGGATTTAAGAATTTTCTGTTGGACCATTCTATCATGTTATTATCCAGCAAGCGACATATTTCCTTTTCTACTTCTTCCTCATAGCACATTGGAATAGGGTATGTCCTCCTGATGAATTTTGTTGGGTCTGTTACAGTTATAGTATATTTGTAGACTGTCGTCTGCATCGGTGTTTCACTGAATACATCTTAATATTCATTTTTTGAAGCCGCTTTTCTTCTTGTTTAGAAATCTTGTCGGTTGTCTGACTTGTACATTGAGTTGGTACATATTGAACCTTGGGTTTAGTTAAGACAATAGGTGTCTCACTTACCTTATACTGTTTTTCTTCTTCATTCATACTTATGAATGTTGAACACCCTTATAATTACATGTTATCTTATTATTAATGATATCAATCTTAGCATCTAGCACATTCAATAAATCAATTCCTATAATACCATCATATACAGTGGCGGCTGGTAATGTTTTTGACTGGGGGGAAAATTTGTTTGGACCCATATGTAACAAAAGTCACCAGTAGAAACTAAATTATTGCTATTATCATGAAATAATTCTAAAATTGAACCTTTTGCTTTACTACTAAAAGTATTGTTAATATCAAAAACCTACCTTGCAAACTACCAATATTTAAACAGTGTTTGAAACTGAAATTATTTAAATATAATTATTTCACTACGACTCGGAACACAAAACTTTTTATGGGTAAAAACATAAACATTTTACCTTACATCCTGAACCAGTTTTCACTTGGTAAAAACGTAAACGTTTTACCTTATATCCTGAACCAGTTTTCACTTTTAAAAAGCTTCTTCAGAGGTTGAGGTTTTAACCTCTGAAGAAGCTTTTTAAAAGTGAAAACCGGTTCGGGATATAAGGTAAAACGTTTACGTTTTTACCCATAAAAAGTTTTGTGTTCCGAGTCGTAGTGAAATAAATATATTTAGTTAATTAACGGACATGTCATGTACAACAAAATCCAAGAATGAAATTATTTATAACCCTAAGCAGTTCACGTTCCTAAACTTAAATACTTCATAAATTATATATCACTAAATGCATGGATTACTAAATAAAATATATTTGTTCCCTACCTTGGATTAGTTTATTTTCTTGAACATGAAATCCATTCTCCTCTCCTTTTGCTTGGCAAAATGATCAATAACTAATTCATTGAAGTTAGGAGTTATTTCTAACATATTTTTTTTATTGAACACATTCCCACAGCACTTAGTCTGTCCTCTTTCATTGTATTACGTGTAAATGTTTTAATGCGTTCGAGAGTTGAGAAACATCGTTCACTTTCTGCTGTAGTCATAGGGATTGTACAACAAATAATTTTTAATAGTTTTACCAGTTTGGGAAAAACAGTAAATAGATTGTTTTCATATACAAAATTGAGTAGAGCCAATGCACCAGTTGCCTTTGTGAAGTCAGGCCTGCTGTATAGAACTACCAGTTCATGTCTTAATGCAGTTTCATTTAAATTAAATTGTTTAGCAGCAATTTGTAACTGTGTTTCTGGAAAGATAAGCTGATGTTTAGAAAACAGGGTTGGTTGCAACAAAACTGATATTGCTAAATGGTCTGAAAATGAAAATCTGTCGTCTATGTTGGTAACTATTATGTCACAAACTTCTTTAGCTGCAGTCTTCTTGCTTTCATCAAAACATGACCTTTTTGTATTTTGAGATGATTCTCCAAAATCATTTGTTGCAGACAGACTGTCATCAAAATCAATATAATCTCTGACATTTTGAATGAGGCAACATACTGGTGTGTTTTAATACTGTTATTTTCTACTTGCTGTAATTGATTAAACAAAATGTCACAGGCTGGCATAATTTTGTTGAAAAATGTTAACCAAAAATTAAAATCATCATTATTTAATGTGTTTTTCAGTCCTAATGCTTTCTGAACAGTGGACTTGTCACTCTAGTTATCATCTATGCTTTTTTCAAGAGAAGCGGAAATGTCATTTTTATGAATAAATACTGTTGTCACACAAAGGGATTTAAAATTCCACCTGGAATTAGAACATTCTTACTACTTCATCTAGTATGGCAGTTCGTTTGGAAGATCTTGAAAAAAATGATGTAAAGACATCTAAATTACAGAAAAATATTAAATATCACTATTACATTAACGACTCGGAACACTAGGTTTTTTATAAGTAAAAGCATAAAGTTTTACCTTATAGCCTGAACCGGTTTTCTCCTTTAAAAGGCTTCTTCAGAGGCTGCCGCTGGTAGTGCTGTCCGTCTTGTTGTGGCTGACGGAATCGAATTTCGAAAGATCGATGCTGTGTGTGTGGGGTGAGATATGTTCGAATAATGCGTGCGATATGAATTGTGTCTGTTCGTTTAGGATGTCGTTTTTATTTGTTTTTGTGTGTTTGTATATTTCCAATTGTTCTAGAGTGTCTAGTTTTTGGCCTTTTGTGTGTACGTGTAGAATGTTCATGTTATTGTCGATGTTTTTATATGTGTGGTTTGCTTCAATGAGGTGGTTTGCAAAGGTGGATTCTGTGGTGGAGTGGAGTGCCTTTGTGTGTTCAATGTATCTCTGTTTGAAGCTACGTCCTGTCTGGCCTATGTAGAATTTATTGCAATTTGAGCAATTTAGCTTGTAAACACCGGGTAGATCGAATTTGTTTTGTGCTTTGTGTGTGTGTTTTGATAGTGTGTGTTCCGTTTTGTTAGTAGTTTTGTAAGCAATTCTGTATCCTGCTTTTTTGAATTTGTGGGCTATTTTTTCAGTTTGTTTGTTGATGTATGTTAGTGTTATGAATTTGTTGTTTTCTGTCTTTGTCTGTTGTTTGTTTTGTGTAGGAGTTTACTAACTATTGTTCTGTCATATCCGTTAGATTCTGCTAGATATTTTATCGTGTTTAGTTCGTCTTTGTAGTCTTTTTCATATAAGGGGATGTTGTTAAGTCTATGTATCATGGTTCTGAAGGCAGCTAGTTTGTGTTGTTTGGGTGATTGGAGGTGTTGTGTATTAGTGTGTCAGTTGTAGTCGGTTTTCTGTATATACTGAATTTGTGCCTGTGTTCTAGTTTTGTGATGGAGAGGTCTAAGAAGTTTATGGTATTGTTGTGTTCGTATTCGGCAGTAAAGGTTATGTTTTTATGTATTTTGTTTATGTGCATTAGTAACTGTTCACATTGTCTTTTGTTTCCTCTGTATAGTATTAGAATGTCATCAACGTATCTGTGCCAATAGTGATATTTAGTTAAGTAACGGACACGTCATGGACAACGAAATCCAAGAAAAATATTTTTACTTGCTTGTTTTGTGATGCAGCGCGCTCAATAATTAAGTTTAGTTGATGGGCACAGCAGTGTATATACTGGGCATTCTTGTACATGGCTTTAACTTTTGCTTGAACACCATTAAGTTTTCCACTCATTACTGCTGCCCCATCGTAACTTTGTGCAATAATTTTACTAGGCATCTTATCAAGTTCTAATTTTGCTAATTTTTAAAAAATAGTATTACTCATACCTTCAGTGGAGTGATCTTGTGGACTGACAAAACTGATAAATCTCTCATGTAATTTTTCATTCAATTCATACCTCACAACTAACACAATTTGTGATAGAGTGGCACAATCCGTGGTTTCATCTGCTTCAATTAAAATTTAGTCAGTTACATTTATTTATTTTTTTATTAGTCCAATGCACACTGCATAAATAGAATCCAAAATTTAATTTTGAATTGTTTTAGAAAGACTAACGAAAACCCTATTGTTTGTTTTTTTCAATATGCTCTCTTAAGGTGCTATCTAGGTCTGCCATTAAATTTACTAAGCCCCTAAAAATACCTGGATTCTCAGATGTGTTTGTTTCATCATGTCCCCTTAAAGCTAGTTCAAATATTCCACAAAACTTTACACAGTCAATTAACTTACGTAGGATGTATCTGTTCTTAGAGACTTCTTCATTATGCTGTTTAATTTTTTATCTATATGCACTGTCTAACTGGCAACTAATATTGACTTTTCCTAACAATGAATATTCAATACAATTGTTCATATGAGTTTCACTAATTTTATGTTTTGTAATTTTTTCTCCCAAATGTTTCAAGTCCTTAATTCCGTTTTCAGTCCAGGCTGAATCACTGTTTAGGTTCATCACCAAACATACATAACAAAAAAAGGAATTCATCACCTCACATCCATATATCCAATCAGCATGTAACAGTTTCTATTAAATTTTCTTGTGTAGTTTTTTTTACTTGATGCTGGCCTGTCTGTTTTATAATTTTGTTGCGTGGTATCTAAATTGGGTTTCGGTGGCCGTAATTTTTTTAGTTCTACTTTCTTTTTGTAAGTAAGTGAATTTGAAACAATCAAACATTTAATATTACTTACTGAATTCATAGCCATTATTTTTTTTTGTTTCTAACAAATACGCACAGAACACACAGGCTCAGGCCTACACAGAATAAGTTACACGTGTATATTCACTAGGTTCGACAAAAACACTATCTTACACAGAATACACTGCCTAATAAAGAATAAATTATTAGAACATTACGTTTACACAAAAAAATACAACAAGAACACAATCAAAACTATATAAAACACAAGAGAAAATATATGCACTTTAAACAGCAACAGAGAAGTTTTGAACAACAAAAGAGCCGCGAAATCAGATAGTGGGCAGAGTCCTCCCTATTATGGCTACTGCTAATTTAAAAGCATAGACATGTGTACACGTCCTCTTTCCTCACTCCCCGCAAGACCCGCCTATGCAGGGAGGGCTGTCATATTAGCGACCAGCTGCGGGACCATGCCGAAAACATCGGGTGATCGCTATTAGTCACCCCAAAAATATTTATCACATAAGGATACTACACATTAGAGTCATATTATTGACAAGTTTAATTTGCAAATTTAGTGGGAGGGCTGCGCCCTTTTGCCCTCCCTGTACGAGCAGCCACTGATCATATATCAACTTATTCATAATAATCAATGGACATTCCATTTCTAAATTTTCATACTTCATTGTTACGTAGGCTTGTTTTTTAACTTTTTCTTGCTTATTAGTAGTGGTTGTAATGTTCATATTATTCACAGGTAATATCGCTGTATTTTTAAAATAATTTTTATTTCATTGTACCCAGGCAGCATTTAAAACTGACAATTGACTACTTGTGTCCACCAACATTTTAATTAGACAATTGTTGATACGAACATTAACAGTAGGGCAAAATGTGTTTGCGTGTCCCGCTTGGTTTATACCTTTGTATGTGTTAAGCAATTCGTCTCGTATGTTGAGAGGATATATATTATTTATTGTGTACTGCCGCTTACGCGTCTGCAGTCATTGTTTAGAAGTCGATGGTGTACTCGCCGTTTCCGTTATGCACTCTCTCTTTGAGCTATTGTTTGTTTTTACTGCGTTAACCGCTCGCTCATATGGCTTCAGAAATCTTTTCTTTGAAGTTGGCCAGACGTATCCACCTTTCTCACCCCTACTCTCCCTCTGATCGCTGCTCTCCCTCTCGTGACGACCGCATTCCACACATTGAGTCTTTGGCTTGTGCGCGATGTTTACAGCTGATCTACTCTGCGTGTGTTGCATTGGTGGTTTATAATTATCATGGTTATGATTATGGTTATAATTGTGATTACCGTGCGGTTGATAATTGTGTTGTGTATTCTCACCGCGAGTGATGTTCTCAGATTGTGTTACAAATAATAAAAATTCCTCAATTGTTTTAATACCTTGTGTGTAACCAGCGAGTTGGATATTTTTCTGAAAATGGTAAGACAGTTTAGATATTATTTCATATTCTGATTGAATAAATAAAATTGTGCTATTTTATACTTTCCATACTCTGACGACCATGAATATTAAATTTACCATATTCTACCTGATCACGTATTTGACGTTGCGTATGGATATTCCAATACCTATTTTCAAACGTGTCACGGAATTGTTGATATGTAGTGACATTACCACATATTATAGTATACCACTGTGCTGCTGAATCTTTGAAATGTCAAGTAACAAAAATTATTTGTTCATTCTCGTCAATGGTACTACCAATTGATTCCATTTATTTTTCACAGTTGGCTAAAAATTCCGTGCTGTTCTCCCATTTATTTCCTGCAAATGTTAATTTAACCCTTTCTTCTACTGGTGCTGGATACATCGTCATCTGCGCTCGACGTCTACGTAGCTCCTCTCGAAGTTGATCCATTTCAATCTTCACCTCTTCCTTCATTTGGACATCTGTCCAGAATAATCTTTCGCAGTCTTGGATGTTTCTTCTAGCTTATTCTCTATTACCATTGTGCGTGTTTCTATCTCACTTGTTTTACTCACTTGGTCACTTGAAGCAGATCATGAACATCCTGTATTTTACTGTCCTGTTCATGCTTTATTGTGTTTAGTTTCTCATTTACACTGTCATTTATTTGATTATGAATGTCCTTTAAGTCTTTCCTCTATTCTATGCATAACTCTTTATGCTTATTCTCCAACCTAACAGATTTTTCATGGAGGGCTTGTTTAACTTTATTTTCTAGTGCATCTATGTGCATATTCGTGTCTATAATTTTATCTGCTAACTGCATAGTACTATCTATTATATCTTGTTTTAACTCTTGTTTTAGTTGTACATTATCTTGTTTTAATTCATTTAGTTTATCATTTAAATTTCTGTGAGTTTTAAATTATCCTGTTTTAATTGTTCTTTTAATTTTTCTGTTTGTTTTATATTCTCTTGTTTTAATTCCTCCATTAATTTTTCTGTTTATTTTATATTCTCTTGTTTTAATTCTTCTGTTTGTTTTATATTTAATTCGTCCATCATGGCTCGCATCATATTTTGAAGTGCCTCCAGACTAAATACCTTGTTCTGGCATGTTGAATTATTTTTTATTTATATTATGTTTCTTAAAATAATTATTATTGGTGATCCCGGTTATACTATTCTTTATTTATTATTATGTTTTGTATTATTACTGTTATTATTATTAATATTACTATTATGTTTACACTTTTCATTTACAATAATTACCTGTTGAGCACCAGTTGTGCTATCATATTACACAACAATTGAAATAACATTCAAATAATATTTAATATAATATCAGTTATTTCATATAATATATTTTTTCATTTAATACACATTTTTAGAGCACACATTTAACATTACAATTTTTTAAAAATAGTTAAATGGCATGGTCACGCACCACGTTCTTGGGTGACATTTTATTTTACAAAGTTAAGTATTTGTGAAGCCCTCAACTTCTTGTGAGCCATTTATTTTGCAACATTACTTACGGTATAAAATTATGACAGATATAATCGTAATAATAATAACAAAACGTGAAATGGTTTAGAATCATTTAAAAATTTATTAATTAAAAATTTTCTATTCTGTTGCGATTTGAAAATATCATTATTATTCGCATGTGTGTAGCTGTAGCACACATCTAGTTATTAACATATAAGTAATAATCTCCTATTACACATAGAACATAATATACACTCTTATACTACAATAAACATTTTTTATTATATAATATTGCTCTCGACTTGCTCATTACTGTGATAACTATTAGATTATCTAATCTCTTTTTAATAATCTATTTTCGTTTTGATTCTACTGGATATGCCTTGCTTTGTTTTCTAATAAAAATTTACTATTTACTTCACATATTAATTTAAATATCAGTGACTAAATTCTTTATTCAAAATTATAGTTTCATACTTTTAAACATTACTCTAACTACTACACAAATAAATATTTACATTTTCAAACATTATTAATTCATCTTTGAATTATATGTCTTTCTTTTTACATTGTTAATTGTCTTTACGTGAGTCTTTGTTTTACAAATACATGGTTTTGTTTCACCTTATTTGTCATGGTAATATTCAGCATATCCTCTTCGGTCCTAGGTCCTCGATCCTGGATGCTCCTCTGTAGTCATGCAGTCCTGGAGTCCTTGATCCTCGTCCTTCAGATCCTCTCCACAGTCCGTTGCCTCGTTCCGTACGCTGAACTCTATTCCATGTACTTGGCTGCTCCCTCATATCATGTCATGGCCTCAGGTTGCAGGTGCTCTCATGAAAGTGATGAGTAGTCGTGCAGAACCTCCGGCTGCTGCTGTGGTTGATAGAAAAAGAGTTGTTGTCTTTGGGCAGAGCCTCCGGCTGCCACGGTAGTTGTACAAGAAAAAGAAATTAGTTAAGCGCGTCTCGAGTATTTATGCCCTAGAGCACAAAAATCATGTTTCGACAATATTCTGCAGGTCTCAGTCTGTCGTTGGCATCCCTTTATAAACACGATTATTTTCACACTTATTTTGCTTGTCTTCGCAACATGCGAAGTCTTTTGCAAATTATCCGATATTCATCTTGTCGGTAATTGTTATGTGTTCACTGTGTATAAACCGTTCTTCCCTATCTTAATTAATATAAGTTTTATTTATATTTATCTTCACTATATTCACACTTTTTATTATTTTCACACTATTTTTTGTACACATGTGTGTCTTTATTTTATACACACTGTGGCATATTTGGTTTTGTGATATTATGCACACAATCTTTACAATTTAAGTAATTCATATAATTAATACCATTTATTTAGGGATGACGCTTTACAGGAACCAACTGGTCACACACACATGTAATATACACGTGTACACACAGACACAGCAAAGTGGTGTGATCAACCTGTACAAGCATGAAATTTTGTTGTTCCCTTTACAATTCAGATTGAAAGATGAATTATTATTACTAACAATATGAATTATTTATTTTATTTAATTAATTATGTATCTTAATTAATCGTGCAATGCACAGTACCCTATACATTTGTACTGTTGCAGTATATGTAATAGACGTAAAGATAGATAGAGGTAAAGTATGTGTAATGTTATAAGTTTCAATCACTATCTGCTACAGTTCGTTTCTTGATGTATATAATACTTTAATATTTATAACTAAATTTAGCTCAAGATATACTTTTTTCCTATTAGGAACATGTTTGAGAGTTCCTGTACTCTCATCTTCAGCCTTCGCCATCTTGTTTCTGGTGAAGTATTTGTGAGTTGGCTTCTGGATGTTATTAAGGTAGTTTGTTGGTCTTTGGTCTTTTAAAGTTGCATTATTGTGTGTGGTTGTGGTATCTGTTTTTGTATTTTGTATATTTTCGATGTTGAGTGCTTTGAATATTGTGTCATGTTTTGTATTGATTTGTATTTGTTCTGGTATTAGTTTGTTTTGTGTTTTATGTTTGTAAATCTGTAAATTTTCCCAAATGTTCATTATGGTGCCTTTGTGTGGTATATGTTTTATTAGTGTTACATTGGTTATGTCTGGGAATTCATGTCCTGTGTTTATTGCATGTGTGGCTAAATTGGATTTATATATATTTGGTTTTTTGTATGCATTTAGGTGTTCAAAATAACGTTTTTTCAGCTGTTTTTTTGTTTGTCCTTTATAACATTTATTGCAATCTTGGCATTCAATTTTGTATATACCATTGGTTGTTGTATTATCTTTGTTGTGTGAGCTATTTAGATTTTGTAATTTATTTTTATTAGTTTTGTATGCTATTTTTATATCTGTGTTTTTAAATAGTTTTGTTAGTTTTGTCATTTTATTATTTATATATGTGAATGTGGCCCATTTTTTGTTGTTGTTATTATTTATGTGTTGTTCAGTTTGATTAATTCTTAATTGTTCAGTTTTTATTTTGTATTTGATTTTATTTTCTATTTTGATCATAGTATTTTTATTGTATCCATTTGCATAACCAATTTGGTATATTATATTTCTTTCTTTGTCAGTTTCTTGTTTGTTTAGGGGTATTTTGTACATTCTGTTAAATAACAAATAAAATGCTGCCATTTTATGTTGTGGTGGGTGGTCAGAATGGTTAGGTATAATGATGTTAGTGGAAGTTGGTTTTCTATATATTGCATATTGTATGTGTTTGTTGTATCTTGTGATGGTTATGTCTAAATAGTTGATTTTGTTATGTTTTTCTTTTTCTTCTGTGAATTGTATTTTGGGATGTATGTTATTGATTTGTTTCAGTATGTTCTCTGCATTTGTGTTTTTGTTATTTGATACATATAGTCCATCATCTACATATCTTATCCATATGCCATCTGGGTCATGTGTTTTTATGATATTTTGTATTTTGGTGTCTATGTGTTGTAGGAATATTTCTGCTATTATGCTTGATAATGGTGATCCCATTGCTAAACCTTCTTTCTGTTGATAAATTTTGCTATTAAATTCAAAGTAATTTTGTTTTAGTATTAGTTGGAGACTATTTTTTATTTCGGTTATATATTGTTTGTTTTCATTTTGTTCTATAAGTTTGTTTATTATTATTTCAATTGTTTCTTCTACTGGGATATTAGTGTACATGTTTGTTATGTCATATGATGTGGAAAATGTAAATATAAATATAAATGAAAATACATACAAAATGCATACAAAAAACCAAATATATATAAATCCAATTTAGCCACACATTCAATAAACACAGGACATGAATTCCCAGACATAACCAATGTAACACTAATAAAACATATACCACACAAAGGCACCATAATGAACATTTGGGAAAATTTACAGATTTACAAACATAAAACACAAAACAAACTAATACCAGAACAAATACAAATCAATACAAAACATGACACTATATTCAAAGCACTCAACATCGAAAATACACAAAATACAAAAACAGATACCACAACCACACACAATAATGCAACTTTAAAAGACCAAAGACCAACAAACTACCTTAATAACATCCAGAAGCCAACACACAAATACTTCACCAGAAACAAGATGGCGAAGGCTGAAGATGAGAGTACAGGAACTCTCGAAACATGTTCCTAATAGGAAAAAAGTATATCTTGAGGTAAATTTAGTTATAAATATTAAATGTTATAAGTGTACATAATATAAAGGTATTGTAAAACATATAAAAACCTTTAGTACATTTCACAGATTTTAGTTAACTCTGACAGCTGTTTCGACCTCCTAGGCAGAGCATATTTTAACATGTTAACTGGGCGACATAAATGTCGCCCAGTGATGGGCTGAGGCGCCGGGCGGGTGGGGCGCCGGCAGCGGCAGTAGCCTACTGCACCGAAAAAGGGTGCTCATCGTTGCAATTTACGGTTCTTGTTCAGGTTATTTTACTCCAACCAGGGTTGGGTGAACAGGGTGCCACGGCTAGTAGTCTATGACTGTTAGCAGCTAGAGACACCTAGTAGTACGAAGTTACTGTCGTTGGTTGGATGAGTTTAAGAACCCTCGCATAGTTGAATTTGCTATTAAAAGAAAACACTTATTGTGCAAAGTTCACCTTATGGCTCTTATAGGATTAATAATTGTTCAGTTGCATCGATTTGGTAAAAAAGTAATATATTAATATTAATAATAGGAAATAATAATGTAATATTTTATTTAATAAAATTGAATCAAACTTTTTGTTGGGCTTCCATTATATATATATCTTTTTTATTATTATTAAATGTTTTAGTGGATAGTTAGTGAGGATCGGTCAATAATACAACTTTTAGTTATTTTGCGTCAACGTTTCAACAATATTTATTGTCATCTTCAGGACAATTGTTGCTGACGCCAAACACACAACTGTGAGTTTGGCGTCAGCAACAATTGTCCTGAAGATGACAATAAATATTGTCGAAACGTCGACGCAAAATAACTAAAAGTTGTATTATTGACCGATCCTCACTAACTATCCACTAAAACATTCACTGATTGACGGCCACTAAAAATTTAAGGATTTAATTATTATTAAAAATTATTATTACATATGTATATTTTAAAGAATGAGTGCAATAATATTGTAGCGTGACAGAAAATCCACTACTTATTAATTCATATAAAATAATAAAAATTAATTACACCACATATGTTAATATAAAATCGAGTGAAATTGAATGAATTCAACGGAATAAACAACAATAAAATAAAAATTCTCATTACATTATATAAAAACCACTGTTAAAAATCAAAGAAATTATTGAAAGCAACTCATATTATAAAATCAGGAATTTACCCAGGAAGCTAGGAGCAGTAAACAAATTAGATAACACAATATCAAGAAGAGAGAATCAGTTTGAGAGCGGTGAAACACCAAAATACCCCAAAGACAAGAAGAAGGAAGAATAAAATTTGTGATCAGGAAGTAAACAATACCCTGAAACCTTTAGCGAAGAGCAAAGTCTGTATCAGTAAATACATTCGATACTCCAAACTAAACATCAGTCGAGATAACACGAAGTACCTTGGTTTACCCAAGAGTGAAGAATGAAGACAAGAAGAAGGAAGACCAGAAGAAAGACAAGAGTGAAGACAAGAAAGAAGATAAGAAGAAAGACAAGAAAGAAGACAAGAAGAGAGGAAGAAATAGTATGAAAGAAACACCGTTATAAAACCTATTATTAAATACCATCAACCCCAAACCCATAGAGACAATTAAAAAGAAAGTATAACATCCCAAAATCCTATAAAAATGTAATTATTAAGAAATCAAAAGTGTTGTCTAGTATAATAAGAAGTGAACCAACTAAAGCTATTGTGTGATAAAGGAAATAAACAAGTCTTAACAGTCTATGACTACTAAAGGTCTGGTCTGAGATAATAAGACTCAAAATATCAGAACCACCAGTGAAAGTGAACTTGTTCAAGTGTTTTTGGAAATACAATAAACTTAAAGTTAGTGATACTATGACTTATCAATATGCTATATAACAACTTTTATATTCAATAATACACATCATCATAAAATAATAAAATGGAAGATTTCCAATATTTTATTATTTTAATGTAACTCTGTTATTACAAGACATTTGTAAAAATGAGAGTAACTAGAGTATGGGTGGACATGTTTACTGATGAAGGGGATAATAGATAATAATGGTTTAGACCAGAAAGGACTGGCATTAATTTATGTTCATAGGTTTAAATTGTTTAAAATGGCTACTTGTTCACAGCCATGAACTCAATAGGTTTATAAGAATTTTTAGTAAATAAGATTTATATGTGTTTAAAATGAATTATATTTGCCAAATAACAGCATACTTACCATTAATAATGTTTCAGTAGGCATGCTGTGTTAATTAAAAAGGAGTTAAATGTATGTTTTCAAACCATGTCAGCAATATGTTCAATCTTAGACTGCTGAATGATGTTCATTATTATTTTTTATATAACAGTAGTATTAATCAAATACTACACCTCACAATGGGTTTGTAAAACGTTTTATTTTCATGTAATAATAACTATGTAAAGTCAGAGGAGGAGTAGGATTAAATTTATTTGAGAAAGACAGAAATATAAAATTCTCAACTCTAGGCCATGTGGTGAATTCACAGAAGCCATATAAACCAGTTAATTCACTTATAATTCCTGTAAACTAGCAAGATTTAGGTAAGGTAAATCAGTTAACCACTACTGTGAATGATCCTATGAGTTAAAGTGATAATAAGGAAATATACCTTAAAAAATTGTAAATTTTCAAAATATATAAATTAATTAATTTTAAAGAGCAATGTCAAATTCAGAGATTAACACAAAAAACCAGTTCAAAGGTTCAATTTATATGTATTTAAGGAAAGGAGGAGAAATATGACTAACTAAATTTATTATAATAGTATTAATAACAATTAAAATGGCAGAAAAAATTATATGAAGGCGGAAACCAATTTTTGAGCCTAGATTTCCAAAAAGAGAGAAATTTGGTAATTTCCACAAAATGTCAACAGATATGGACTATAATATATCAATTTAAAAGGGAATGAGATGATTAAACCAATGATAAGGTTTATAATTCATGAAGGTGATGAATAAAATAAATAAATTCCATATATAATGTATTTTAGCATCATGTGTATGGGAAATCAAAATATTTTAACAATACTTTTTCAAAGATTAACTGGGCCAGATTTTGACTAACATGAAGGAAGTTAGTTTAGTCTTTTGTTGAATATCAAGCTGAATAGTTGTGTAATATAACGTTCCTTAAAACCGTGTAGAAAATGGTACTACGGTTACCTACTAATATCAGTGAAGCGAGAGTTAAATAAATTAAACACTTTTCTAACTAAACCTACAGAAACTTTAGCGACAATAGTGAAAACTAACACCAAACTTCATTATACTAGTGATTTAAAACAGTAAAACAATATATTTGTGATAATTAACGCTACAAATCATAACCACTTTTTGAGCAGTTAACCCACAGAAGTGAACACATATCAAATAACATAATTAACACAAGTATACACGGAACACTTCTTCAGAACACACCAAACAACCTATTAGACAGATTACACCAGTGCGGGGACATTTCAAACATTTATGAAGGTAATTTTACTGTGAGATTTTAACACGACGACATTTCCAATAACCTCGCCATACCTAGGAGCGGCCATCTTTGAAAAATACGATTCTGTGCCTTCCTCATCGAGTGACGTCAGAAGCTGAATATGGTTTGACGATTCAACTTTTTTAAACATTATATTATGATTATTTAAATATTGTTAAATAATAATTTTTGAAATTACTTTAATTGTTAATGTTATACTTTCTCGTTACCCTTCTCTGACTATTAATATAATCGCTCCAAGAACCTTTTTTATATAATACTTGTAATAATTTTTTCCACTGTATGAACGAATCGATTATTCCCTGAGACGGAGTCGATAATTGCTCCCAATCGATTAAAAATCGATTATTTATTAAATTTGTTAATAAATCCATTTATTTCAATTGTTTGTATCTATTATTATTTAATATGCTAATTTAAGGTTTATTTATTAATGCAACGAGACTTCAAGAAGAAGAAAATATTAATTAACAGTGAGATATTGGACCAGCACTAAACATCATAAATCGATTGCTGACCGGAGTTAATCTGATTAACTCCAGACTTGGTTCAGATCTTCCAGAAGTGCTCAATAATTAATAAATACCTTCTTAATTACTAAAATGTTTAACCGAACATTAAAACAGATTATTTCACAATTACAGACATTAAATAAAACATAAACAAAATTTTTTTTTTATTATTGAAAATTATTTTTTTTTTTTAAATAAAATTTTTTCTCTATTATCTTTTTTTGTAAAGACCGCATACAGGGTTTCCTTACAAAGTGGCGTCCAACTTCGAAAAAGAGGGCGGCAGAGGCCGAAAAAGAAGTTGACATGGGGGATAAGGAGGCAACACCCGTGGAAGATCCGGAAGTGCAAGTAAACCCGGTGGAACTGAAACAACCAGCACCACCAAAGGAACAACCAGAAGTACCCACTCAAACAGGGGAAGCCAATGTCCCAGACAAGGAAGTAGAAAAATCTATGACCACTGAAGAAAGCAAAATGGATAAGATCATGGAAATGTTCTTACAGTTGAGTAAGCAAATGGAGTCCACAAAGGAGGAAAACAAATCCATAAGGAAGGACATTGGAAATACCAATAAGAATATGGAGTCTAAAATGGAAGGAGTGAATAAAAACATAGAATCCAAAATAGAGGATTTGAAGGAAGACAACCATTCATTAAATGAAAAACTAGAGGATTTGAAGGAAGACAACCGGTCCACAAAGGAAGAATTGGGCCGTAAGATAGAAAATACTAATAAAAGGATTGAGGAAACCAGTAAGAATTTGAGTAAGAAGATGGAAGAGAAAATGGAGGAAACAAGTAGAAAAATGGAAAGCGACAATCAGCAACTGAGGGAAAAGTTGGAGAAAATAATCTGAAAATGGAGGAGAAAATGGACGAGAATAATCAAAGGTTAAGAGAAGAACTAAGGGAAGTCAACCAGGGGAGCATGAATAAGGTAGACGAGAGAATAGAGTTGGCAAAAGAAGAGTTAAATAAAAGGATAACAGAGACGAAGAAATCCATCGTAAAGAAGTTGGAACAGGAAGTCGTGGTTGTTAACCAGCAGATCAGGGAAGTGGACGAAAGATGTCGTCAGACAGAAAACGAAGTGCTGGAAGTCCGGGAGGTAATACATAAAGAGATTACACATGTCAAGGAACAACAGGAAACGAAACTGGAAGAAAACAAGAAATTTACCCTGGAAGAAATGAATAAAGTGCGGACACATGTAACCGAAAGATGCGACGGCGTGGAAGCCGCTATGACGAACATCACCGGACAAGTGCGTCAGAGCCAGGAGGAGATAGAATTGATAAGGAACAGACCAACTGGTTACAATCATTTCCCAATGTCAGAAAACAGAGAGTGGCTTAATTTCCGGCAGTATAAACGGAAGCCCATGGAATTCTTGGCACGCATAGAGGAATACCTAGAAAAACATAGAGGGAACCGGTGGGCCAGAACCGGGAAATCCTAGACGAGTCGTTTCGGGAGGTGAATGACCATTGGTGGATGGCCAACCGGAGCAACATCGAAAGTTATCAGCAATTTAAGAGCCTCTTCAAGGCGAAGTACTGGTCGGAGACGACTCAAAACTTGATAAGAGATAATATATGCCACGGCCACTACAAACCACAAGTCGGTAGTTCGATGACAGCTTATTTCCTCGGCAAGGTATGTATGGCCAAGCATTTAGAACCAGCCATACCTGAGGAGTGCCTAATAAATAAGTTGTCATACCATTATGACGAAGAAGTCATTCGTGCGAGGAGAGGCAGCCAAATAAAAACAATCCAGGCAATGACCGAACTCCTCGAAAACTACAAAAACGAAGACTACTACTGACAGAGCCGTAGAAGAAATGATGGGCCCGAACCAAGGACGTATCCGAACTACAACCAGGGTACGAACAACACCAACACTGGGTACCAAGGAGGCCGGGCATATCCGCAGAATAATAGTTTTAACAATAATAATAATTTTAGCACTACTAATCAAAATAATAATAATAATACAAGTCCAAACCATGTGAACCCGAGTCGACCCTCTAATGGTTATCAGGGTAACAGAAATCCCTACCCTCATAACCAAAATAGTCAGAGAAGCCCCAATTATGGTAATGATCGTTACCATAATAATAATAATCGTGCGGGTCCAAATAATGGTAATCCCATTAATAATAGGTTTCCCCGCCCACGAGTGAATTTCATACGAGCCACAGATGATCGACAGCGAAGATACAACAACAGTCGAAGAAACAGCTACCGTGGATATGAAAACAGGCGGAGGAGCCTAGAACGGGACCAACCAAGGTACTATCCGACGAGAAGGAGTACTAGTTTAGATGATGCTGAACGGAGGTCTAACCACGAACGACCGGAAGACCATAGGACAGATCGACAGGGACCCACTCTAAGCATCCCAAATGATGCTTCAACTAGTATGGCACAAAGGAACAACGATGCCGAGCCTTTAAACGGGCACAGGCAGTAATAAATCGCCAGAACCCGTTACTGCTCCTAAATACTGGGTATAATCATAATAATGAGTGTAATAGTATATATAATAATAATCGTATTACAGTCATAGGGTGCAACTACCTAAAGGACATCCGACATGAGTTATTGGAAGAGGATAACAGTAATCCCACCAATAACTTTAATAACGAAATAATACATGTCAACGCAGAGGTAGAAGGCATCCCAGCCAAGTTGATGATCGATACTGGTTCGAACGTATCAATCATAAGTACAACGGAGTTGGAGAGGATACAGCAAGAGTGCGGGAGAACTTTACCAACTTTGCCATTAAATAATATTATTTTGTTGGGTGCAACCGGCCGACAAAAATAAAACAATACGTAGGCAAGTCTCCGCCAGTGTGATGAGCTGTGGTATAGCAATTGATATGGAATTCTTGGTGGCGAGCAGTCTGCCGTTTAATATACTGGTCGGGTGTGATGTGCTCAGGAGGAATTCCGCCATCATTGATCTGAGAACTGAGAAATTGTCGCTGTTTACCAACGGACATACTTGGACGGCGAACTTGGTGGGTAGTGACCAAGTCATTCCCGATAGTATCCACCAGCAAATCCGCAAAATTAACTACATCCATCCAACATCTATAATTGAACAAAGAATAGACGACACCTCCAATGAAGATTTATGGTCACAAAAAATCCAGGAGATCAGGGATTTCCGGAGCGGTATAACTGGCGAAAAATTAACCTTAAACCAAGCGAGCAAATTAATCAACATCTATGACAAATATAAATCAGTCTTTTCTGATGAGCCCGGTAAAGTGAAAAACTTCCAGTGTACTCTACAGTTCCGAGACACAGTGGACTTTAACCGGAAGTCTTACCCCATCGCGCAATCACGAAAGCAAGCAGTAAGAGCTGAAATAGAGCAAATGATTAACCGTGACATAATAGAGAGTATCCAATCCCCATATACAAGTCCTATCATGGCTATTCCTAAGAAAAACGGACAAGTCCGTTTGTGTTTAGATGCGCGCGAAATAAATAAAATGATCATAAATGACAGGACTTCGCCCGGTGAGATTGAGGAGATTTTAAAACGGTTCCACGGCACCAAGTACTTTAGTACCTGGGATACGGTGTGCGGGTACTGGCAGGTGGAATTACATCCACAGAGTCGCCAGTATCTGGCCTTTATATTCAAGGGGCGGAACTACCAGTTTAAGAGGTTGCCCTTCGGACTGGTAAAATCAGTCGCAGTCTTTGTGCACTGCATGGACCAGATACTTGGCCAAGAAGCACTACAGTTCACCACCGTATACGTTGATGACTTGCTAGTGTCCTCAGAAACTTGGGAGGAACACTGCTACCGTGTGGAACACGTATTACAGAAGCTAGCAGCAAATAATATTACGCTAAAATTAGCAAAATCTCATTTTATCGCTAAGGAAATACAATTCTTGGGGTTCATCTTGAATGATCAGGGAATCTCACCGTCGGCTGAAAAAGTCGAAGCGATTCAGAACTTTCCTACACCTAAGAATCGAAGGCAGTTACAGTCATTCCTGGGACTCTGTAATTACTACCGCAAGTTCCAGGAAAAGTACTCAGAACTGACTGCCAGATTTCAGCCGCAACTGTCATCCAAAAATAAATGGATATGGGGTAATGAACAACACAATATATTATCATTAATAAAACAAAAATTCCTTGAACCCATCATACTTCGCCATCCGGATTTTAGCAAACCTTTCTTTCTTAATTGCGATGCCAGTGACATCAGCCTCGGCACTACCTTATATCAAGAGGATGAGGAGGGCGAACATCTTGTGATCTGCTTTGCCAGTAGAGCATTGAATCAATGTGAGAAGAACTACCACGTTACAGAAAAGGAATTATTGAGTGTCGTGTTCGCGTGTGGAAAATTCCGCACTTATATACTTGGTTATTCCGTTACCGTCCGGACAGACCATAAGTCTATATCTTTCCTGAAGAGATGTAAGTTAAGCCATGGAAGGTTAACACGGTGGATACTATTGCTGCAAGAATATGACCTTAAGTGGGAGTATATCCCCGGAAAGAAGAATGTCGTCGCGGACGTCTTGTCTAGAGTAGACATTGATAAACAGACGTTCGAGGGGGAGAAGGAGAGTATTCTTAAAGTATACCATATTCTAAGCAGCAGCGCCGGTCTACAGTCAATTTTGGAACACCTGAGCACACACCAACAAGCTGACCCGAAATTAATCTCTATTCTAACAAGATTGGAAGCCGGGGAAGAGACGGTCTCTCAATATTATAAAATCCATAACGGAATCCTGTTTTCAAGACCATCTTTATATAAGGAGGAATGGAAAGTTATTATTCCAACCCAAATCGAAAAGGAGATAGTGTTTAATTATCATGTTCGATATGGGCATATGGGCGCCTTAAAGGTAGTAAAAGCCCTGGAAGAGAGCTGCCATATCAAAGACATAAATCGGAAGGTACGAAAGTACATAAGAAACTGCCACATTTGCCAACTCGTAAAAACCAACAACGAGAAAAGAGAAGGGCAAATGATTCCGTTGGACGCCACTTTGTAAGGAAACCCTGTATGCGGTCTTTACAAAAAAAGAAAATAGAGAAAAAATTTTATTTCAAAAAAAATAATTTTCAATAATAAAAAAAAATTTTTGTTTATGTTTTATTTAATGTCTGTAATTGTGAAATAATCCTGTTTTAATGTTCGGTTAAAAATTTTAGTAATTAAGAAGGTATTTATTAATTATTGAGCACTTCTGGAAGATCTGAACCAAGTCTGGAGTTAATCAGATTAACTCCGGTCAGCAATCGATTTATGATGTTTAGTGCTGGTCCAATATCTCACTGTTAATTAATATTTTCTTCTTCTTGAAGTCTCGTTGCATTAATAAATAAACCTTAAATTAGCATATTAAATAATAATAGATACAAACAATTGAAATAAATGGATTTATTAACAAATTTAATAAATAATCGATTTTTAATCGATTGGGAGCAATTATCGACTCCGTCTCAGGGAATAATCGATTCGTTCATACAGTGGAAAAAATTATTACAAGTATTATATAAAAAAGGTTCTTGGAGCGATTATATTAATAGTCAGAGAAGGGTAACGAGAAAGTATAACATTAACAATTAAAGTAATTTCAAAAATTATTATTTAACAATATTTAAATAATCATAATATAATGTTTAAAAAAGTTGAATCGTCAAACCATATTAAGCTTCTGACGTCACTCGATGAGGAAGGCACAGAATCGTATTTTTCAAAGATGGCCGCTCCTAGGTATGGCGAGGTTATTGGAAATGTCGTCGTGTTAAAATCTCACAGTAAAATTACCTTCATAAATGTTTGAAATGTCCCCGCACTGGTGTAATCTGTCTAATAGGTTGTTTGGTGTGTTCTGAAGAAGTGTTCCGTGTATACTTGTGTTAATTATGTTATTTGATATGTGTTCACTTCTGTGGGTTAACTGCTCAAAAAGTGGTTATGATTTGTAGCATTAATTATCACAAATATATTGTTTTACTGTTTTAAATCACTAGTATAATGAAGTTTGGTGTTAGTTTTCACTACTGTCGCTAAAGTTTCTGTAGGTTTAGTTAGAAAAGTGTTTAATTTATTTAACTCTCGCTTCACTGATATTAGTAGGTAACCGTAGTACCATTTTCTACATGGTTTTAAGGAATGTTATATTACACAACTATTCAGCTTGATATTCAACAAAAGACTAAACTAACTTCCTTCATGTTAGTCAAAATCTGGCCCAGTTAATCTTTGAAAAAGTATTGTTAAAATATTTTGATTTCCCATACACATGATGCTAAAATACATTATATATGGAATTTATTTATTTTATTCATCACCTTCATGAATTATAAACCTTATCATTGGTTTAATCATCTCATTCCCTTTTAAATTGATTTTTTCTCTATTATCTTTTTTTGTAAAGACCGCATACAGGGTCCAACTCCTTACAATATATACTAATAAAATTATTAATTTTAAAGTTATTAGTATATATTATTGCACTTATTCTTTAACATATACGTATATAATAAAAAAAATATATAATGGAAGCCCAACAAAAAGTTTTACTCAATTTTATTAAATAAAATATTACATTATTATTTCCTATTATTAATATCAATATATTACTTTTTTACCAAATCGATGCAACTGAACAATTATTAATCCTATATACGAGTCATAACTTTGCACAATAACAGTGTTTTCTTTTAAAAGCAAATTTAACTATGCAAGCGTTCTTAAACGCATCCAACCAACGCAGTAACTTCGTACTACTAGGTGTCTCTAGCTGCTAACAGTCATAGACTACTAGCCGTGGCAGGAGTTCAATAGTGGGAGTGCCAAATTACGTCTAAAATACTTTGCTATGAGGTCTAAATATATAATTGGCATAACTTGACTTTGAAATTTGTAAAATAATATTTGAGGGATAATTTTGGTCAATATTTTTAATAAAACATTAGTTTGGACATTTTCAAGTCCCCAAACAATAGACTCGTCCGTATCTGTTCGTCCCCGCCTCCCTCCACCACCGCCATCCACCAGGCATCAGTCACCACGGACTGTGCTGTCAAGTGTCACATATAATTTATGCAAATTAAATTGTTAGTGTGTTTTGGTGCTTAAGCCTTTCGTCCGGTTGTACGAGTGTAATGTGTTTTGTGTATAGTGCATAAACTTTACTAATACGATATGTCCGAGAAAAAGAAACCTTCGGGTTCATTTTATAGAAAAAGAAGAGCCGAGGCTCTTAAGGAGAAAGAAAAACAAGCTAAATTAATGAAAAGGTTTGTTACACTACCATCTATTTCTCCCTCGTCATCACAACCTCAGGTAAACTGCAGTGATCAGCCAACAGAAACAGAACAAGAGGATGAAGCTGCCAAATTTGATACTTGTGTGGTAAGTTGTTTTATTTTTCAATTAGATTAAATATTAACTCTTTTGGGTCATTATAATTACTATTCCAATTCTCCTGTTGACGTTTCTCTAGCTTCATCAAGTCCTTAAATAGAAATCAGTTCTTTTTAGTAGACGTAATAATTTGGTGAAAAAAATCACCACAGCTAACACAGAGAAAAATAATCCTGTGCCCTCTACTAAACTGAGTCGAGTCGAGTGATATCGTTGAGTCCCCTGCACTCGAGAGTTGAGTTCTCACAACTCGGTTTCTTTCCAGTTACGTCACGTTGTGTAAACTCAGAAAGTCTACACTCAGAGAAATTTCGAAATGCATTACCTCGATGTTTTAGATAAAATTTACCTCTACGATTCCACAGAGTTAAAGATTTACTAATTTGGAATAACAATAAGCCTAAATTAGAGTTGCGGTAGTTCGCTTTGTTATGGAGTTGCATTGACTCGAGTTTAGGAGTGTAGCACCTCTAAAACTCGAGTCCCCCGACCTCGATTGTTTTGAAAGCGGGCATCTCTAAATTCGAGGAACGGATATTCGAAAAATAGAGGACGACAAAAACACACGATTTCAATATTAATAATTATTATAAAAGATACATGCTACTCGAAAATATGTCTTATTACATTATATAATGTAATTAATTAACTAAACAAACTATTTAATTTTTTATAATACTGAAACATAAAAAAAGTTCATTTGTAACTTATTGTTTAACATAAATATATTATTTTTTATTCTTCGTATTGTTTGAATTAGCAGCCATCCTTACTATTTCTTTTATGAAGTTGCTAAACTGCTAAAATTTTTATTGTTCAGACAAAGCTTTTCGTCATCACTGACCTGATGATGTCAGTGATGACGAAAAGCTTTGTCTGAACAATAAAAATTTTAGCAGTTTAGCAACTTCATAAAAGAAATAATAAATATATTATTTTTATTTGTCCAAATGTGGAGCTTAAAACTGCTTAAAAAATATAGTTTTTTAATTATTTATTGTTGCAAATAATTGTTTTTTAATGTAAATAATTAAAACATATACAAAATTTCACCCAAATCTAATGAAATTTACTCAAGTTATTGTGTCCCATAGAAATAAATTTTTTTTTAAATTTTGGTTTTAATTATTAAAAAATTATAAAATTTTTAAATTATTTACACGTTTACAATTATACACTCATTTTTTGTTCGTTTTACTAATTGTATTTTGGGCTTTGCAGGCTAAAACTTCTGGCGTGAAAGTATCAAAAACAATCATAGATTTCTTCAATTTTGGGTCCAACAAACGCCAGCATGAAGTCCAGGATCTAGCTCAAAGTGAAACACATCAAACTGAAAATACACAGGAAAATGTAACAGCTACCACACCAACATTATCCTCTCATTCCTCTAGAGAATGTAATAATTTATCCACAACTTTTCCCGCTCACGATTCTGCCTCAGAGTCTAAAGACGCTACTGGTGAATGGTATAAGGGGACAAAATTAGAGTCATCCTGGATACTTAATAATTACCCATGCCTTGAAAAAGTAAAACTGGGAAAACAGAGTGGGATGAAATGTACAACCTGCTTTAAGCAAATACAAGAAGCAAAAAATTTTCAAAGAATGGTAGTGTTCCAATAGCTGATGGAGTTCGAATGGACGGACACAGGGAACTTGAAAGGATAGTCGATCATTTACATTCAGAATCTCATATTGCGGCAGAACAATTGGAACAACTGCAGCAGAGATGGATGTTACAGTCTGAAAAGCACCCGTGGGTAAAAAGTTTAAAATCTCAAAATGCAGAAAAAATTAAAATATTGATTGAGGTGGCTGTCGATGTGTATAATGATAGTCGTCAGCTAACCCTTAGTGCCAATTCTTGGCCGTCAAGATCTCTAGCAAAAATGCACACTGACATTCAGATAGCATCTTATAAAGACAATGGACTGGATGCACAGTTTGTTAAACTGAATCCTTCCCCTGAACTTCTGCAGTATAGAAATCCTGTAATCTACAGGGAAATGCTAGACGTTGTCAGTAGTTTGACGATGGAAAAAGTCATAAAAGAGCTAGAAAAAGCTGACTGTTTCGCAATTCAGATAGTTGGATCATGTGACAAATATGGTGTTGATAATAAGTTTGTAACCGCCCAATTTATTTCTGAAGACAAAGAGATGAGGTCGATATTTCTAGGTGAGAGTAAATCCGTCAAATGAGGAGCAGAAGGCCTTCTTGATG
Organism: Magicicada septendecula; assembly: GCA_034769895.1. NCBI lineage: Eukaryota > Metazoa > Arthropoda > Insecta > Hemiptera > Cicadidae > Magicicada > Magicicada septendecula. Next base: position 173,953,867 of record CM068372.1, read on the forward strand.
CTGTTAAAATTTTGTTTGAAGATCTGGAAATTGAGAGTTTGGCAAAAGAAAAACTAACGAGCTTGACAACGGATGGCGAAAATGCTAACACAGGTAAGAACAGTGGTCTGTGGGTCAGAATGAAGAACTATCTGGAAAGAAATATTTTATGCATCTGGTGCGTTGCCCACAGATCTGACCTCGTACTTTCCAATCTTGAGGTAAGTATATGGAAGTTAAACACTGGAAAGCGAACTTGAAGGCCGTGGCTACGTTTTACAGAGGGTCATCTGTAAGATTCAATGAACTTGAACAAATAGCCAAAGCTGAGAATCTTAAGGTTTACAAATTCCCAGCTTACTTCAAAGTTAGATTCGTAGAACATCTAATTAATTTAACAAAAGCAGTGTGGAATAATCTTCTGTATACAGAAAAGCACTGGAAGTCAATAGTTGATAACCCTGATTCATCAAAAGTCGAAAAAGCCACTGCAAGAGGATTTATGCGACTGTGGCAAAAAGAGGGTGACCAGCAACTCTTAACAAGCCTCATGCTCGATATCTTGAGGCAAATTGAAAGGCTACAGAAAGAAAGTCAACGATCAATGGTAACTCTGCCTGATATTGAAACCACAAAAGAAATTATTGTCACTTCACTCTCGCTGATGGAAAGTCAACCTTATCCGGGAGGATATGAAGAACAACTGTTGGAAAAGAATGCAGTCAAAAATGGAAATGATGATAAACCTGATGTAGAGTTTTGCAAAAGAAGAGCAGTTAACTCCTTAGTATCCACATCCACGAGAAGATGTTGGTCTGCAGTGAGGAAGGAAATAGTTCTCAGCTGTAAGGAGTTCCTCACTGTCAGGCTTGCTGACGACCAGCATAACATCCTGAACACAATGAACAAGTTTCTCAGTGCAAGAACTGCACCAGATATGATCAATGCAGTACGAAGTGAAGTCAAAGACATGTTTGGTGATGACGCCGTTTCGCCGTTTACTGACGATGTAATCTGCTTATTCTGCAGTGAAAAATTACCTGCACCCCTGGAAATGGATGATGCGTCAGCCAAATTGTACCATTACATCAAAGTGTCTAAGACCCACTCAGTGTTTTCCAAGCTGGTCCAGACATATATTTGCGTGACGCCTCACAGTGCAGGACCAGAACGGGCAGTGTCTGTTCACACAACACTCAAGACTAACAAACAGTCCTCATATTCCAGAAAAGCTCTCAACTCTAGAATGTATATAGCTCTCAATGGCGTAGGGACTGCGCTGTTCGACCCAAGACCAGCAGTAGCAAAATTTTTAGATGTCAAAGAAAGAAGAAGGAAACTTCCAGATGAAGAAATTTATCAAAACCAGAAATTTACAAAAACGTTTTTTTCAAAAGACTAACGTATAAGGGTATAGTCTAACAATATTGTTCTGACCTCAGATGTTTTTTTTTAATAGCCTTTAGCCTTTTTGATGTAGTTACAGCAACATGAACCGTTTACGATTAAATTACTAATTTAATTTTACAAATAAACACTTAATTAACATTATTTGGTGAAATATTGGTATACCTTTAATAAAGGATGTCATATATTTAGGCTTACTTGAACATTACTTAATTTGTTTAATCTGTCAACTGTTATATTGTATATTACAAGAAATTATTTTGAATTGCATTTATTCAATGAAATATTATTTAAGAGATAATTTACCTCTGACACTAATTAATAAAGCAGCCATACTTACTTTCAAATTTAGTTTTATTTCTGACCTATAAATTACTACTTTTAGTATTGTTTATTTTTCTTGTTATGTCGTAGTACAATACTACAACTGTACAAATGTATTGGTGACTGGTGAGGCATTTACCCTAAAGCAATAAACACTTTGGGAGAGGGGGGCGCTCAGCGGGCATAGAAGGGGCGCCGGAGTATAGTGTCGCCCAGTGAAAATTCCTTAAAATATGCTCTGCTCCTAGGCCATTGTCATTGGGGTCTCTTTGACAATGGCTTAGGAGGTCGAAACAGTTAAATAAAATCTGTGAAACGTACCAAGTGTTTTTATATACTTTACAAAACCTTTGTATTATATTGTTTCACCAAGTGCCCAACGAGTCATCAATTAATATCGTACCTAATATATTATGTTTTGAATGTTATGTTATATTATGTATTATGTGTAACAGTTTCCATTTAATTTAGTACAACTGCTATTATGGAAACAAACTTTTGCATAACAATTGTAACGTCACAGAACGTTCCATAAAAAGAAATCATTTATATAGTAAGTTAGCATAGGAGGAAAGTGAAGTGAACAGTATCGAACCCAAGTAGTCCCAAAAAATTGTGTAATTTTGTATAATAATTATTTCTATCAACTTGAAAAAACGACCAAACTATGACTAAGACAAAACCCCATATATATTATTAAAGTGAACAAGAGTGAAAAAACCATAAGACACTATAAGAGAGAGAAATAATGTCAGAATCTACCAGAATAAAGTCAATAATTATTAAGTTTTATAACTATGAATATAGTATTAAAAACTCTTTTTTGTGAATAAATGGACATGATCCATCATTATATTATGTGATATAAATAAAATAAATGTATTAAATGACTTAAATACAGTATTAGAAAGAGTTTAAGTTAAAATAAAAATTGTATATTTGCAATGACAAAAAATATTAATGTGTTGGATTTGAGACCATACACCAAGATTTCATGGAAAAATTAATTATTATCAGATTTGAATAAAAACTATATGTAATTATCAAGCAGACAATAGTGAACAATTTATCTTAAATAAAGGAAGCTGTCAAATGAATACAAAGCAGCCAAAATAGCCAAAAACAGTGTTAACTAAAAACATGTAATAGGCATCTAATATTGTATAATTTATGAATTTAATGTTGCCAAAATGCAACCAAACTGTATTAGAAAGCTGTAATATGATATAAAGCAACTGTGCTAATATACCTGACCAACTTTAACATTGTATTAGTCAAGTCAGCAAAATATTTACTTATACCATGTATGGCTGAAGCCAATTATCCAGTACAAAAATAATCAGATCTGGCTAAAATACTTACATAATACTAACAAAATAAGATAGAAAGGTACAATACATCAAAATACCTTAATAAGAAATAAACTCAGTTGAAAGTAAAATCAATTCTAAAAGAATTTAACTATTTAGAGTGAGATTTGTCACACCATAAAAAAATGACATCTCAAGACAATCAATGATGCTATGTCATCTTGTGATAAATATAAAATATGTACAAAGTAACCAGGTATCACAAAAGATTGACAAAATAATAAACTCTGTGTGTATAGTGGTGAAATAACACATATATTAAGGAAAAAGACTAATCATTGTATTAGAAAACTGACAAGAATTTAGGCCATGAGCAGAGGCCATATAAAATTGTATTTATTTGTGTTTTATTAATGTTAAAATTTGTTTATTTTGTTGTAGGAGAGTAGTAGTAGTAGATGTCCAGCTTGTGAAGGGAAATTTATAACTCCACAACAATTCTTATTATAAATATTGAGTTTTTAATTACTACAACTCAAGGTGAGGGTTGTAAATTGTAATGTTTGTTAGACTTAAGTTAATTAGATACCAATCATATTTAGTATCGCTAGATTCAGTAAAAAACAAGGAATCCAAATACACTAATGGCATACAAATTGTAAGTACTAATGTGAAACTGTTTGATAAATACCAGTGTAAATTTTGAAATATCCATTGTATGAAGAATAAGAAATTCGTTCTAAAAGCTTCTACGGAAGTGAAAATTGTTCTATGACATTCCATTTCGTTTATTCTCGAACAATCTAGAAGAATTTTTACACAAATATACCGGAAGTCGACGAAAACAGTCATCCCGATTTAGTATAAAAGCGAGACAAAATTTGACCAAAAAAACACTTGAAAACTGAACGCCAGAACTGATGCATCTCACACAACACTGATCAACGCAGCTAAGGCGAAACCGAGAGGCGAGAAATCGACAAGACACGGCAGGAAGGTTTTTCCCGTACATAGACATACCCGACTGACTTAACCTCAACGAGAGTATACGCCAAAAAGTATCGCTGAAATAGAGCAGCGATACGGCAAATTCTAATAGAAAGCACGCAGCCAGAACGTCGACGGCCCAGGAGGGTCCCAACATTTAATAGAGAACGAATTCTGCTGTGTTCGCATTGACTGACTAACGTGACAAATAATTCCCCCGAACGTAAACAAACAATACACTGAGCCTTCCTCAAAACTGCATGGGGATCAGTGCTGCGGTGGCAGATTTCTGAATCAACGCTAAACAGATGATTCGTAGTGGCGGCGTTTGAACGAGATTTTACTGCCAAACGTTTTGACAAAAAGTGCGGAAAAAGTAACGATCGCAAAAATTGACTTTAAATAGATTCAGTGTACACCCGAAGAGGCGAGATCGAGAAACTACCCGAAGGAAGTGTCCAGTGAGAGAATAAACGACCATTGGAACGTGAGTTACCAAAATTAAAGTTAGTTGTTACCTGGTTACAATTATCACACAGTTGTACTTTACACGCCACACATACACCTTCAAATCACTTAGTTTTTTTTTCTTCTTGTAAGGCATCTAATTGATATGTCTTGGTAGTTCAAAGGAGTCACGTCCTGAGATTAAAGTTTTTTCACATATTAAACTCATGCTTGTCAACTGAGTCAGAATCTGAAATACTAGCCGATACTTGATTGGACATATAAAAAATTGTCAATAATAATAACTTGTAAATTTTTTTCTCTGCAATTTTATAATTTTTATGAATGATAGTCCTTCAGACGATTTGTTTGTTGTTTTTTAAAGAACTATTAAACTTAACTGATTTTTCAAAGCTAAACTGACTTGTTTAAATTTTTTCGTAGATTTAAAAATTTTATCAATCACATTTAATTTTTTTTCTTGGAACAAACGTTTCCAAGTGGCCCCCACAAAAGCATAGTTTTAAGTTGTATTACAGGACTACATCACTGCAGAGGATCCAGTCAACAGGGTAAGTAACAAAAGTGCGCGGAGGTAGCGCCCGACAAAATACAACACATACACATTACTTACACCCAATACTTGTGTTTCTATACAATTAACATTTACACTTTTTGCCAAAGGACATACTGTTTCTGTGGAGACCAAGCCCCAGTTGTGTTTGACATAAGGCCAGAAATTGACTGTGACTCTGATTGTCCCGGGGACAAAAGCATTAAATGTGGAGGACAATGGAGACTTTCTGTCTACAAAACTGGAACACGTAAACAACTTTACTATATCATCTTATTTGTCTTCAATCACTAATTAAACAAAATTAATAGAAAGAAATAACAATAATAATAATAAGGAAGACTGTTGGAAGCATGGAAGCATCGAAAGCTAGTCAATGCACAGAGAGAGATGGGGAGAGAGAGAGAGAGAGAGAGAGAGAGAGAGAGAGAGAGAGAGAGAGAGAGAGAGAGACAGACAGACAGACAGACAGACAGACAGAGTGAGAGAGAGAGATTGTCTGATCATATCTGCTTGTCTGTCTGTCTATCTGTGTTTCTTCTTTCTCCCCCTCCCCCTCTGTTAATTAAGTGTATTATAGCTGAGTATCTAACTACAGATTAGCTTACTGATGAGACTGGAAGCACAGAAGCTTACTTTGTAACGGGTGTGGTAAGTTCAGACTAACAACAGGTGGGAATTTATTCTATACAGAAACTCAAAGTCCATCCAAATATCTGTACAGGTCTAGCAGCAGAGATAGGTATTTTGTACCTATCTCCACCATATACACATGTGAATAAATGGACAGATACGGTTGCAAAGAACAGAATTAGGGTTAGCATATTAATAAAACCAAAGCAGATTAAAAAAAAAAAACTGTCTATTCATTGCTTACCTGAGACCATATTACTTTAAAATGTTTTGCTTGTTGGGTAAGAAAGTTATTGCGTGCCAGGTCTAAAAAATAATGTTATTTAACTCAATTAACTTAACAAAATGTGCTGCACTTTTCAGCAATTTTCTAGAAAACTATTAAAGACACTGTTCTGGAATTTTAATTTTCCAGAATTTCTTTGTTTCATGAGAAATAAAATATGATCCTACTAATTTTATTGTATAATTTGTGTACTAAGAATTTTCACATTGCATTATTTTACCTTTAGAACAGAAGTGCAGGCAAAATTTTTACCTAGCTATAACTCCCTCCCATAAAAGTAATTATAATGATAAAAATTATAAAAAGAATTTCCTTTCCTCCCAGTATATCATGCATAGTCATAGACACACACACACACACACACAAGCACCCACATGCACGCATTGTTATTGTGCACTGACAAGAGAGCATGGCAATTTAAAAATGTGTATTCTTTTAATTTGTACACACACACAATATGTCTAAATACCACTATTACATTAACGACTCGGAACACTAGGTTTTTTATAAGTAAAAGCATAAAGTTTTACCTTACAGCCTGAACCAGTGTTTTCCTTTAAAAGGCTTCTTCAGAGGCTGCCTCTGAAGAAGCCTTTTAAAGGAGAAAACCGGTTCAGGCTGTAAGGTAAAACTTTATGCTTTTACTTATAAAAAACCTTGTTCCGAGTCGTTAATGTAATAGTGGTATTTAGTTAAGTAACGGACACGTCATGGACAACGAAATCCAAGAACAATATGTCTGTTGCAGCTGGACTGCAGCATGAATATCTGGGTTGTTATTCAGACGATGAAGACAGAAAGCTCAAAGGAGTACACCAGGAATTTTCTGTTCTCACGCCAAGAATCTGTATAGATTACTGTAAAGAAAGGAGATTTGTATATGCAGGTCTTCAGAATAAGTATGAAACTGTATTCAAATGTGTGTGTGTGTGTGTGTGTGTGTGTGTGTGTGTGTGTGTGTGTGTGTGTGTGTGTGTGTGTGTGTGTGTGTGTGTGTGTGTGTGTGTGTGTGTGTGTGTGTGTGTGTGTGTGTGTGTGTGTGTGTGTGTGTGTGTGTGTGTGTGTGTGTGTGTGTGTGTGTGTGTGTGTGTGTGTGTGTGTGTGTGTGTGTGTGTGTGTGTGTGTGTGTGTGTGTGTGTGTGTGTGTGTGTGTGTGTGTGTGTGTGTGTGTGTGTGTGTGTGTGTGTGTGTGTGTGTGTGTGTGTGTGTGTGTGTGTGTGTGTGTGTGTGTGTGTGTGTGTGTGTGTGTGTGTGTGTGTGTGTGTGTGTGTGTGTGTGTGTGTGTGTGTGTGTGTGTGTGTTAAAATAAACTATGTGCTTTTTTAAAGACAATAAATAATGAAATGTCAATAAAAATGGACACTACAAATTTAAAAACATTATTCTTCTATAAGGAATATCTGTTAGTAAACAAAAAAGAAAATAATATAAACATTAGCATTTAAATTAAAAGCTAATTACATACATAGAAAAATAATAATAATGAAATATTTGATATATATATATATAATTAATTAGAAAACTTTACTAATTTTTTCCTTAATTAATTAGAAAAAATCTTCCTTACTTTTTTTTAAATAGACATTAACTAATTTTTAATCCTGAAAAATATTGTTGTGGCAAAGTGACACAAGGAACAAAATCCACAATGCAACCTAGTGTTTGGAAATAACTGATTAAAATTATTACTAGTTAGGTAATTTAATGGTCAGTTGGAGCTGAAGTCACCACATCATCAAATAAATAACCCACAAAAATGTTATAGTAGTAGAATATGTTAATAATAATTCAAATCTTTAAGTAACTGATTTTTTGGTTATGGCTATTCTATTGAAAAAGCAATTTACACCAGCGTTTATTTGTCCAATGATTTAGAACTTTTTTTTAAACATATTCGAATCACAAGTAGACTGGATATTTGTAAATTAGACTTGACAGCTGTATGTGATGCATAGTATATAAATGTAATGATCTAAAACACTATATTATAACTTAGTAAAATGTAATATGAAAACAACAACAACAATACATTTGCAAATATAAAAAAAAGATCAGTTTAGATATAAGGTGTTAAAATATGCAAACACAAACTGTCTACATTAATACATAGAGAGTAAAAAATTGGCCTTAAGGCTACTGTCATTTGTTTAGAGTTACATCCTTATCACCTCTAGGGCCCTGTACAGGTAACATAAATTACAAGTGTGTGTGTGTGTGTGGGGGGGGGAATCAATTAAAATTAAAAGCTATAAAAACAGCACTACTGATCAACCCTAATAATTAGAGGCCTTTAATTATAGTTTCACTACTTACAATGCAGTAGATTCCCATTTATCCAGATGGAGCTGAAAACAATCTGGATTAATGAAAATCCAGGTTAATTGGAAATACTTCACAACTATTTTAAAATATAAAGTTAACGGCTACAACAGTAGAGAAAGTAAAAGTAAATACAGGAGAACCCTTTTTAACCGAACTAAAGGGGGCGGAGCCATTTTGAATAATATCTTTTTCTGATAATCCATGTTGTCTATTTTCGTTTATTAAGGCATAAAAAAAAAACAGAAAATTATCAGTAAAAACATATTTAATTATAAAAGTTTAAATTATAAACATGCAATACATTGTAATCTATGTTCACAGTTACATAGGTTTACATAATTTTTGCCTGAAGAGTATCTTTACAGCGTTTGTGCCCTGCAATGTCACGCCAGTTCTTTAAAAGTAAGATGTCTGCCAGCTTGTTCAGCCAGCTTTACAAAATGTAAAGCTATTATGTTGAATCTGTCATGCATTAATAAGACAGTATTATAAATTGATTATACAAATAAGCAAATTTTCATACTTCAAAGGCTTTAAATCAATCGTTTGCTGTCACACATTTTGTGTCTATGTCATGAACATCCTGGTCTGTGTCGTCTGCTTCAGGCTGTAGTCTCATCACAGCTTCCACAATTTCTTGGTCATTCAATTCTAGTTCCGCAACATCTGCCCCTAGCCATTCGTTAATTTCACTGTTTTATATTTCTTCAACCCTGGAATTCCTTTAGCCATTTCTTCTAAGTTTTCATAGTTTTCTTCTTCATACACAAGTCCATCATACAATTTGTTCCATGACTTATTTACAGTGGAATCTGTAATGTTCTCCCAACTCTGTGCACACCAATAAATTACATTTTTCATGTTGATTGATTTCAATGAGTGATTTCAATTACATCATTTCAGTTAACAAATGTTTTGGATAAACTGAGTTCGGTTAAACAGGGTTTTACTGTAACTTCTATATATAAATATAGAATCTGTACTGTATCATATAAGCAGCATTACACTTTAACATGGAAAACGCATAGAAAACTGCAGCTCAGTGTTTTGACACACATGTTAGTTTTTTTTTTTTTATGTTACTCCAGGTTACCCTTAAGTCCAGATTAATGGTATCCAGAATAACGGCATTGTACTGTAGTTATTTAATCTTCAATAAGGCAAAATTTATATTGGAAACAATAACTATGAAACAATAACTATATCACGAATTAAATTTAGATGTTTTTATGTTTATGTTACTTTCAGCCTTAATCCTCTGTATTATATTCAGCCAGTTGCAGTATCCCTCAATTATTTCCCTACTAATTTTTTATACACTAAATGAAAAGTAGAATGAAAAGCAAAATTAATACACTAATTGGTGGTTGTGACGCAGAACCCATTGTTATTGTGGAAATGATGTTCCTGCCTCATCTGACAAACAGTCTGAAGGTGATTGTGAAATGGACTGTCCAGCAGACTATACAGTGAAATGTGGAGGAAGCTGGAGAAATTCTGTATACAAAACCATACCAGGTTAGAGCAAAACTAGTGCTCCAGTTTATTGAGAATGTTTAAAGATATTACAATGAACAAAGAAACAAATTTAATTAAGAATAGATTTTATTTAATATTTTAATAAACTAAGAAACAAATTTTACCAGTTTTGTGCTATGGTATTCTGTAGCGTAGATACCGGTAGTTGTATTGTTCTGTATCACTATTTCTGCGTATACAATTTTCTTTGTACATACCATATCACCATGTTGGCCTTGCTCACTCATTTCATTAACGACTACCTGTATCTGTAGGAGCCCTCACCCACTGAATACCACATACCACTGCCTGTGAGTAAAAATGTGTGTAGGCAGATTGATTCCAATTTTCTTAAAAATCTGGGCTTGAGATTTATTTACAATCACATAGCAACTGCAAATGAGAACTGCAAACTTGAAATACAGGATGGCATGTTTGCGTCAGTTGATATAAGCTTCATTCTTGGCTTAAAAATGGTATTGATTTCCCAAGCCCTGTAAGAACTTTCAGGTTTACTGCGTTCCATTAAACCACATACAACATGGGAGCATCTTTAACTAAACCTGAACCCATGTTCATATTTCCTATGGGCATTACAACATTGCCAGCTTTGAGGATGAGTTGTGAGGTGGCATTCCAGAAGGTGTAATGGAATTGAAGTACTCTAATGGCATGTTCAATTCTTCTGCTGGATCATTTGTGATGACCAAATCTACACTGCAGTATACTTCCAAACACAGCAGGAAGTAGAACACCACCTCCTGGTTGATCAGGTTGCAGTTCTTGTTCAACATACACATGATAGTTCTGTTTGAATATTCATCTATATTATTTCCATCCAATTAATTGCCAAAGATATGGTTAACAATTAAATTTCCTTGTATATGAGTCTGCTTGGAATATTAATAATGTTTCCACCATACTCAATAGGAAGAGTTCTATTCCCCAATCGATTTATTTACTTGTTCTATGGCAGTGGCTGCATGTTTTGGGTCAAATGAAGTATGCTTATAAAGATCCAAATTTTACTTGTTTGAATTTTATTCACCGTTGGGACTACCGGTAATACCTGCCTGAAATCTCCACCAAAAATTATCACTTTTCCATTCATTGGAACTGAATTAATCAAAAGATCTTTACATTTCATTGTGTCTTAATATAAACTATATATATAATCTAGTGCTGTAGTTCATTAATACTTCGACAGATAGAATAACTGGTTCTTCTCGTAGAACTGTAGCTCTCTTGACATAGCCTTGGTGGAGGAAACCGAAGAAGGCAATACGAGAAGAGGAAGATCAAATAACTGATGGAGTGTAGTTCCTCCATCCAAGAGTAGCGCAGTTATGCTAGTACATTCTGCTGTTAATGCGATATGAACTTGTCCTCTAACAACATTCGAATGGTTGCATAAACAAAGGTCTTGCCATATCCTCCTGGGCTTCTAAGAAGAACAGCTTCTCATTTGTCTTGCCACTATTGTACACACAATTCCATTTACAACTAATTTCTGTTCTTCATTTAATCTGCTATAATCTTAGCCTAACGCCAGCCTCATCATTCACATTGTGTTCAGGCTTAATAAGCATTGGATTATTTGGTATTGGCAGACAGATAATCCTGCAGTATGAAACATTAGTTCCTAAAATGTCATCTATAACCTGTAATGCCGCATTTTCAGCTGCATTTTCCTTTAAGGACCCGCATATCCTCTGTCATTGGTGTTTTGAAAATCATCTTCATTTGAAATGGTGATGTTGTTTCACAGAAGCAGCAAATTAATGCGAACAACTCTCAAAGTTCATGTAGCATGTGTGTGCTCTGTATTTCTCTCAAACATTTGTGCCACTCTGTGTTATGTTCAAGCAACCCACATGCCAGTCCTGGTTCTATATACAGCTGATAAATTACACTGTTGTAATTTTATATACTGTATATATTAAACTTCCACTATGAACACTTACTTTTTGGTTTTGTTACCCAGATGTTTCGACGTGGTATTCGTCTTCTTCAATGGGATTTAATATTCGTCTTCTTCAATGGGATTTAAATACTGAATGTCTGTACAGTAACGGTTATGGGATGTAGGTGTGTGTGGTGGGGGTTGCTGGTGGGAGGGAATTGGTGCTGGGATTCGAATTTTGTGTTGGAACTAGTGTATCGAAAAGTATGTGTGATCTATAATGTAGTTGTTCGTTTAATATGTTGTTTGGTTGTAGTGTGTGATATCTGTATATTTCAAATTGTTCTGCTGTGTTTAGTTTTCTACTTTTAGGTAAGTAGTGTAGTATTTCTATGTTGTGCTCTATGTTTGTGTAACTGTGGTTTTCGTTTTGTAAATGTGTGGCAAATGTGGAATGTATGTAGTTTGTGGTGAGGGCTTTTTTCCTCTAGATATTCTGAACATTTAAAAACAGACTTTTTCTAAGCTGACGAAGGCGAATACGACACCGAAACGCGTTCAACGAAAAAGACAAGTAAGTTTTCACAAGAGAAAGTTTCAATATTATATTAAGTGTAGTGCTGTGAAAGAAGATGATGAACAAACAAGACAACTATTATTATCTGTTTCAATTAAGCATTTTATCATCTCCTTACTATCTGAATCAGCTGCTATTAGTATCCCCATCCTATGTACAGGTAAGTATTCCATATAATTATCAACGTTATCATCATCCATTGCTGCACTATTCTCACAACAAGGTAAGTTTTTTATTTTATTCACTCTCTCACTATTTATTCTCTCTAATAATTCTTCATAACTTCTAATAACATCAAATAACACCACCTCTCTCTCTCTCAACGTGAACAATTCTATCTCTCTCACTCTCTCAAAATCGCTTATACAACCCCATCTCACTTGCTCTCTATCATTCCACACAAAGGGCAACACAACGTTATCATAACACATCCTGGCTTTTCCAGGGAACTCATGATACACAGGGGACCTACTTAGAGACACCTCGTCTCTCACACAACTACTGGAGGAAACTCTGTGCTCGTAAATCACTAGTGGAGGCTTTACTCCACTTAAACCACAGAGAAAATTTTCCCTTTGCCAACCTAACCTCTCTTCACACTCTCTCACAATCTCATCAACCGCTATCTCATTACTACTTTCTCTTTCCACTAAAACTTCATCGCCACTATCATTATATCACTATCGCCACTTTACTCTCTATCACCAAATTCTTAATTATATCACCGTTATCACTTTTTATTTCGCTATTAAACTCATTACTATTATTACTACTTATCTCGTTATTATTCGTCATATCGCTAACACTGTCACTTACCTTCTTATTCACTATCCGATTTAATTTACTTTTAATCTGTTCCTCTACTGATTCTATCACTTGTTCTTTAAATGTCATTAAACGTTCGTCAATCTCATTCAGATGTTTATTCATATTAATTTCAAATTTAACACTTTGTTGTTTCATATCATACAAACGCTTATCAAATTCATTTGTCAATATTATTTATGTCACCCCTCAATTCATTAAACTTGCTTTCGAACTTATTACTTTGTTCGTCAAATTTGTTATTCTGTACATCAAATTTTACGTTAATATTACTACTCATTTTATTGAAATCACTACTCATGTTATCAGATATTGTTCTCATGAAATTAAATATATCGTCCACTGACAATTCTTTTACTTTATTTATTACAGGAGTAGATTCTGCTTTTGCTTCACTCATTATACCGTCATCAGATTTCTTATTTTTACTAGTTGAAGTTGGGGTTAACTGAATTTCCGAGTCATCTATAACATTTGACTCATCTAATTTACTGTCTAGAACTACATTCGGGGTTGAATGAATCTCAAGCCCACTCATGACGGTTGACTCATTAACACCAGTTACATCAATTACATTGACCTCGATTTCATTATTATCTTCCATCTTTTTATATTATAAAACTTTCATATACATTACAAAATCATAATCTTAAGTGTACTCAGTATATTCAATCACTTAACTATAACATAAGATACCACCATTTATTTGTATGTAATTTACACATAATCTGCCTTAACCTCAATTCACTTTTCTTACATTCACAAGTAGGCATAGCCTGTACAAAATAAATGTGTACCAGTGGCGTATGCTGAGTTCGAGACCTGGGCTAGCTCACCTTAGAATTGAAGAAAATGCACTTGAGGGGGTCCCCCTCGTTCATATTTCAAGCTTTTTGAAGTGATGTGTTGTTGTGACACCATGCCAATGCATTCTAACTTATATAATAATGACTGATACTTCAACAATAATTATGAAATGGCATCATTAGAAAGACAAAAGCAAGCAAAGAACTTCAGTACTTCATTTATTTATTTATAGCATACATTTGTTCCGCAGAAGCCACTAGGGCCGGACGGCGGTAGTGAAACAAATAAAAGATTACAAAAAGCAAGAACTATATCGTTACATCATGAGGAAATAATATATAATTATACTGAAGAAAGTTTGACTTACTTCGACGACGGCTCTGTGTAGACTTATTTGAACAAGAACTCCATTCTTCTCTCCTTTTGTGTGAATTTCAGGATTACACTTTCATAAAATGTTTCTTCTGACCACTTTTTCATATTAAGAAGAATGTTTTTCTCAATAGATATAACAGCCAAGTTGCTTAACCGGACTTGTCCTTGTGTGGCTCTGAGGTAAGTCTTAATCCTCTTTAAAGCGGAGAAACTTCTTTCAACAGTTGCAGTTGTAGATGGAAATGTCAATGTTAATTCTGCTAGTTTGTACACTTCACTAAACACTATGTCCAAATTATTGAGTTTCATATAAATAGTAATCTCATTCACTGATTTTTTCTTATACTCATCTAGAGTATAAAGCACATTTAGTTCATTTTTGAGGCGAACAATGTCAAAGTATGAACTATATGGTTCTTTAAGTTCTGTCATCAGATTTTGTGGGAAACTTTTACAAAATGTATCAAAATTGTTTGAATCCAATAAAGACACGAATTTAAGATCCTTTTGGGACTCAAACCTGAATTTTATCTGTGACATCACTGTGTCCAGAATTTCGTTAAAAATACGATGCCATTTGGAACGGTCATCATTTCTCTGTCTTTTGTGTCTTGGTTCATATTCTTTATCTTCATTATCTTCATATTCAGAATTACTTGTAGCTTCTGTCCATACAAGATCAAAATCCTCATCTCTAATTTTCTGCAGAGTATCATAGAATTCATTGACTTTGTTCATGCAGTAAGGAATGTCCAAACATTTTTTTTTTGCATTATGTCAAAAAGAACATCAGAAATTGCAAATATTTTGCTGAAACTAAGAAGAAGAAATCTAGTGTCGAATTTATGTAAAAAACAAACAAAGCCTGAAGCAGTATTCACTTCTTCACCTGTCCAGTCACCGGGTTCATCTTCTATTGATGAAAAGAACATGATAAGAGGCCTTCTATATTCTTTGACAGTATTTACAAGCCTTGATGAGAAATTCCACCTTGTTGGTGCCACTCTCGGTAGTTTCTTCTCCATAAAGTTTTTTAGAGCAGTTGTGCGGACTGTAGAATGTGAAAAAAAGCTAGGTATTCCTGATAAAGTGATGAAAAACCGTTTACATTCTGCTACAAAATTTGTAGACTTTGACAAAACCAAATTCAGCCTGTGACTACAGCAATGAATAAAAGTTGCTGATGGGTACTTATTTTTCACCAAGGTTTGAAGTCCAGACACATGGCCGGCCATAACAGCTGCTCCATCGAAAGTTTGGGCTATAAGTTTTTTTGAACATTCTAAATCATCCACAACCTTGGTGACATGTTGGAACAATCCTTGTGCAGTTCGGTCTAAACTGACATCAGTGAAGTGCAAAAATCGTTCCTGACAGTTTCCTTCATTATCGACAAATCGTAAAACTGTTGATAATTGACTTTTATTGGTTACGTCAGTTGTCTCGTCAAGTAATATTGCAACGAATGTTGCATTAGATATTTCTGATTTGATTTTGTCTGTAATTACGCTACCTACTGCGTCAATTAAATCATTTTGTATTACCGGTGACGTTCCTCTAAAAATTGTTGCGGTTTTTAAATGGTTCGCTATTGTTTGCTCATACGTTGATAAAAATTCCAAAAGTTCTATGTACATGCCTTTATTTGTTGAATCGCTAGACTCATTGTCGCCCCTAAATGGACATTCTTGCTTCCCTAGGAATATTACTGCGTCAATCAGTCTTCTTAAAATAATTCTATTTTCCTTTACTTTTTCATTATGTAGACTGTCAGCAATCTTTTTCTGTAAATTAAGGGAATGATCGATTCTTTGAAAACCGAATGTCTGTAACGTATTGAATGCTCGTATATGAGTAAGTGATTTTTGATGTTTATCACAAGCCGTTACCAAATAATTTAAATTACTAAATCCTGTCTTATTCCAAGGACTTGTATCGGTGCAAAAAAGCAAACACGCCCAGCAGTACAATTTATTAGTTGTACTCGATCCAGTTAACCAAGGGTATTTTTTGTAGTTGGCCTCACTAAAACATCTAGTATAAACTCTGTTCTTTTCTTTATGTTCACTTTTAAGTTCTAGAAGGGATGGCTGAGGCCTAC
Organism: Magicicada septendecula; assembly: GCA_034769895.1. Lineage (NCBI taxonomy): Eukaryota > Metazoa > Arthropoda > Insecta > Hemiptera > Cicadidae > Magicicada > Magicicada septendecula. Next base: position 173,970,242 of record CM068372.1, read on the forward strand.
CTATCTTTACAATTTGAAGCTTATCCTCATACGGAAGCTGAGCAAATTGTGTCTTTGTCAATAGTTTATTAACTATATCACTCATCTTAATTTATTATTCAAACGGCACAGCACAAAATATCATTCACAAAATTATAACTAATTTTAAAATGAATCACTGCTTTGCGTGCCACACGGCCTACTGTCTCACACTGTTGGCTAGCTCTTCAAGGAGCGAAGCCTAGCCTACGATAAACGTCACTGCCCCCACCAAGTCCCTCACCGTTGTCATAGCAACGCCATTGAATCGTGACGAGGAAAGGCTTCGCAAGTTACTTGCGAAGCCTGAGTAAAACAAGTTGCAGCGATTCAGGCGCCGTTATATGCGAAGTTGTATTGTCTATAATTAGTAATTACGCTACTACGAAACAGAAGTAAACACGTGAGGGAAACACGTCTGACTTCGATAAAATGAACAATTTTATGCAAATTCCTAATAGATTTTTTTGTGCTTTAATCTTTGGGCTTCGCAGCTAGCCTAGCTAGCCTAGAATATACGCCCCTGATGTGTACAAACCGTCCCTGTTCGGGTGCCATTGTGACTCTTCACTTTTAATTAATAAAATTTGTAAACAAAAAATATTCAAATACTGTCAACTTCCAAAATTCTTACCTTCACAGGGATCCAGGGTCCTATATGCGAACTCGTGACCTGTAAGAATGGTTATTGGGTTTTGTTACATAATAAATCTCTACTCTCATTTATCATCTTTAAAATAATTCGTTTATTTACTATCTTTAACATACTTTAACATCTCTATCGGCTTTCTTTATCAAAAATTTACCTCTGATACATCTTTTAATAATATATGTTAACTTACTTATCACCTGTATATAGGTTTCTAATAGAAGGCTATCCAGTACTTTACTTCACTCTCTCTTTCATACTTGTCACCCCTTTTTATCTTCCCCCTCCCATTATATGGATCATTTTTACAAATTTAAAATGAAATTCTTTCTAGTTGTTGGCCAAATATTGAAATTAGATATTCTTACTGCACGTGCTCACTGGTTCCGCCACATGTTGTCCGCCACTGTTTTGCGTAAATGTTCCGAAAGTTGTTTTATCGGGTTTTTAATTTTAACACTGTCTTTTTGTCGATGATATTTCACACTACCATGATTTCCATATAGTTACAGACACATTTTGATGATTGATTAAATTTTTTTGCTCGCGAGCACAATTACATTGAAACACGCGGTTTGGGTGACTGACGCTAAAGTGAAGCATTTTCAACATAGCCAGCGTCACTCTAAGCTTGGCAACTTGGTATTTGATTGGCTGACGAGCGTCTTGCTATGTCTCGTAATCTTGTAGCCGGCGGCAAGGAATACTGTGCGTGACTTTCACTCTGTCAAAGTCAGCACACGCGCGCTCGTTCATATTCCGATGCTCCAGATTTTGTAGTCTTTCACCTGGTTTATTCACAGACTAACACTGGGTGTTTACAAAAGTTAAGCTTTGGTTATCAAAACCGGGGTTCAGTGTAGGTGACTCCACGTTATTACAGTTAGCGTGGAATTAAAATATATCCCATAGTTTGTCCCATTACAATGTGTATATAAAATCTAAACTGGAATGATCGTTAGGCTCAACAGCATACATCCTCCTTATAATTCTGCCACTTTCTTTTCATGAAACCCCAGCAAAGTCCTGAAATGCCAGTACAGGGCAAGCACAGGGATCACATCAATTAAAATCTGACCATGCTGTCAATGTTGTGCATCGTGTTGCGAGCTGCTTGGATTGCAATTTCTGCAACCCCTGCACGAAAGTACACATTACGTTATCCATCTTCATGTATAGCTAAACAAACTATTGTATGTGACTGATCATGCATGCACATTCTGTTGCAATATTGTCTAAATAAAGTTCCTTGGTTCACATGCATTATTTACAAGCATACTTCATAAGTGATAACATGAATGTTGTCAAGATTAGATGACAAGAATACGATATTCTCCATATTAGGTCTTGTATTTGTATGTTTATAACAAGAAAAGTGTGTGTTCTATTTGTGTGCCTTAATTGAGTTTTGATGTAGCTGAGGAAGAAAAATTGGTATTTGAAGTTTATGGCCTGGCCTTAGTGGATTGCCATAATCATAATAATGATTCTAGTTTGAAAGGTTATTTTGTTGGCATAATGAACTGTCTATTAATACTGTATTGAAGTTTGATTTGTGAAAACAGAATTTCATCATCAAGTGCAATGAAAAAACAAGTGCTCAATATAATTTAGGATAACAATGTTGGCTTAGTTATATTGAAATGTTGTGTAGGATTACTTGGTAGGCACTTGATAACGAGCCTAACTCATCAGATGTCTAGCTCATAAAGATTCTGATGATTAGACACAATGATCTAATGTAGCATATGTACATTAAATCAATGTTTTTCAAAATACACAAAGAAACTGTTAGTTGGGCAATTATTGGTAAGTGTAAGAACTGGGAATGTGTTTATAATAATTTTATAAATTATGTTTCATAGTCATGATATTCTTATTTATGTAGATAGTTTTTTAAAGTATGTAAATTGTTGTTAATATCATGTAATACTTAGAAATACTTAGAAAAATTAAAATTGCATTGATACATTTGAGTTTCAGATAAAATATATATAATATGTTAATAGCTCACTGTTTTTTTAAATGAGTTTTCAGTTTTGTCTTGGTAATAGAATTCACACAATCAAGTTGTCACTCCATCAAATGGTTTGACTGAATAGAGTGTACAAACTTTAATAAAGTTTAAAAGTTTTAAAAAACTTTAAAAATATCCATTAAGAAAATGCAAAATTGAATATAAAGCACGTAAGCAAGTTTATTTTACCTTAAATAATACTCCCAGCACTGTAACTGGAGTTGTCCATCAGAACTTAATTTAAACAGAAGTCTATAACAATAGTAATAATGTTAAAACCAGAGTTTAATAAACTAACAAAATATGAAATACAAGTTTACTGTACAGATGTACTTATGAGAGTTAAAGAACAAAACGTAGAAAAATGGAAGTTTAATAAAATTATAAAATAGATCAATTCAGTTCCTATACTTGGTAAAGGTAGGTAATGTTGAAATGAGGGTCTGTTTAGGGTTCTTTAAATTCTGTCATGTTGTTAATGGTATAACATTGTAAAGGAGACACTGCTTTCTTGGATAATTCCTTCAAAATTTTCTATTTAAAAAAGAAGGAAGCAAATATGAGATTTGCCTAAATCCGTGTGGTGGTCACAGTCATAATCACATTGTACCTGCTTCAGTCAGTCCAAAATGAACGGATGAAGGTACAAAAAGAATTATTATATCTCTGCAAGACTGAATATAAAATTCCAGTTTTTATGTTACAGTATTTGTTTACACAATTGTTTAGCATATTTCTTATAATTGTTTACAATATTATATTACCAATAGAATTTGTATCTTTTTTCTTTCAGTTCCATATATAACTCTAAAATAATATACAGTAATCCCTTAACATTCACTGATTTAACATTCGCGAAACTTAACTATTCGCGAACCTACTAATGAGAAACAAATTTAACATTCGCGTATACGCAACTTGGTTATTCGCGGATTAAAAAAAATATTGTATTAAATTGATTTTTTTTTATTAGAATATTATAATACTGTACTAATCAAGTTACAAAAAACATTAAGACCACCTGCAAAATACATAAATAAAATTGTTTAAGGGGTATGAGTAGACTTTCTTTGTGTAGCCGATTCCGAGAATTCCGGCTGACTCCACGCCGCACACATTGTGTAAACAATTCTGAGAAAATAGACTAGGCTACGGTTTATGTACCCCTCTGTTTACATTTCTCTCAGTTGTTAGTAAGCGTGAGTGTCAAAAGGTTCGTGGTGCCGCATCCAGTGAAAAGAGTGAAAAACGTTTTGCACCTTTCCGAAAAAATTAAAATATTAGATTGGCTACGAGCAGGGAAAGTGCATCTGCTGTAGGTCGCTTTTTTGATATTAACGAGTCTATTGTTAGATCTATTAAAAAAAATGAAAAGGCTATAAGAGACAGTGTTGCAGCAAGTGCTCCAATCAGTGCAAAAACCGTATCTCAAGTGTGGAACAAGTGTTTGGAAGAAACTGAAAAAGCGTTAAGTGTCTGGATAGAAGATATGAACCAGAAGAAACTTCCGCTAAGTTCAGCTTTGATACGGGCCAAAGCTAAAAAAATATATATGACCTTATCAACCTGGATCCTTCTGAATCATCGTTTAACTTCCGGGCGAGTAAAGGTTGGTTTGACAATTTCAAACATAGGCATAGTTTGCACAACATTAAGTTAGTTGGCGAATCAGCTTCCGCAGATCATGTAAGTGCTAAAAAATTTCCGGAAGAACTTGCTAAAATTATTGAAACTGGAGGATACCATCTGGTTAGTAAGAAGAATGTTGATCCGTCATGTTAGGACCAAATAAAATGTTATGTTGAGCTGCAGCCGAGTGGACCGCGTAAAAATGTATTGTATGTCGGCACGTATGCCTTTTTCCATCAGAAAGAATGAAACTTGGTGTGTTATCGCCAGGATGCAAAATGATAAAGATAGTGGACTGTATTAATAGATTTATTAAGTTTCTCCGTTTCTTACACTCAACTCATAGTAGTAAGGTTGGCTAATGCTGAAGATTAAATTTTAAGAAACTGATTCGGAAATGAAACTACATTTTGATGCGGCACAAATGTGTGCACTTAGTTACATCGAAAACGTGGAGGCCTAAGGCCTAAATAATTGTCGCGACAGCAAGAAATGAGAATGACAGAGTCAGGCAGCAAACGCAAGAACGTCCGCTGCCGGCCAAGGCTCGTAGCACTGTAATGTTATAAAAACGAGATAAGAACGATTCAGAAAGCGTACAGATTAGCCAACCTACAAATACGAAAATTACCACACTACTGTCCACCATCCAGAACAAGTGTTCACGCTGACGAGACAGGGTTGTTCTGGAAGAAAATGCTGAGTAGAACTTTTCTATCCAAAACAGAACGTTCAGCTCCAGGTTTCAAGGCCGCAAAAGACCGAGTTTCTCTTCTGTTATGTGCCAACGCATCAGGCGATTTTAAGGTAAAGCCGATGCTGATTTATAGATCGCAAAATCCTTGTCCTCTCAAAGATAAAAATAAAAACGAGTTGCCTGTTTTCTGGAAATCAAATAAGAAAGCATGGGTAACTAGTGCATTGTTTCTGGAATGGTTTAATGACTGCTTCATTCATGAGGTGGAAAAATACCTCTCATATAAAAACCTTGGTTTCAAAGTTCTCCTCATAGTTGATATGCATCTTGTCATCCATCTAGTTTAAAAGAGGCCCATCCCAATGTTGAAGTGGTTTTTCTACTCCCGAATACGACGTCGCTAATCCAACCGCTAGATCAAGGAATAACAGCTACGTTCAAAGCCTACTACACAAGAAGATGTTTAAAACGAATTTTGAAATCCATCGAAGAAAATTCAGAAGCTACAGTAACATATAGTTGGAAAACATTCAACATAGCAAATTGTATTGCCGAAATCGATGCATCATTGATGGAATTGAAAGAAAGTTCAATTAATGCTTGTTGGCAAAATCTTTGGCCTCAAGTGGTACAAAAGGAAAACCAGATGCCTTTAATTTCCAAACAAGTTGAAGAGATTGTGGAACTGACTCATCAGGTCGGAGGTGATGGTTTCGACGATATGACGCGAGATGATGTTGAAGAATTAATAAAATCTCAAGAGAATGGTCTTACTGAAGAAGAACTAATAGAGATCATTGAAGAAAACGTCTTAGAGACCGACAACGACACTGAAGACGAGACCGAGAATCCGGAAACTGAAGGTAAAAGTTTTTCTTTTTTCTGTAAAGGTTTTCTAATTGTTTTAAGTTTTCTACAACTTAACATTTTTTATTGCAGGTAAAATATTTTCTTCAAAAGTTATTGGAGAAATTTTAAAGCTCCAACAACAGCTTGTTGAGAAAGCCATAGAAAACGACCCTTCACTGGTGTGAAGCCTTAAATTTAAAAGAGAAATCGAGGCAGCGACCCTTCCTTACACTGAAATGTATAATTGTTCTGTCAAACAATCACAGATCACAAAATATTTTCAACCATCAACTAGCAAATAAACTTTAACTTTCAATATGTATAAAGTACAGTATAATCAATATCTATGTATGTTAATATTACTGCTTAATAAACATAGTATGTACATATTTTTTTCGTTTCAATTAAAATTTTACAGAACCTAACCCCCTTTTATACATGGGAAGATAGTCTCAACATTCGCGATTTTGATATTCACGGAGGTTTCCGCGAACGTAACCCTCGCGAATGTTAAGGGATTACTGTATAATATTGAAACTTTCAACTTGTGAAACTTACTTGTCTTTTTTTCTCGTACGCGTTTTGGCGTGGTGTTCGCCTTCGTCAGCTTTGAGACAGACTCGCCTCAAAGCTGACGAAGGCGAACACCATGCCGAAACGCGTACGAGAAAAAAAGACAAGTAAGTTTCACAAGTTGAAAGTTTCAATATTTTATAAAGTTTAGTGCTGTGAAAAAAGATGATGAACAATCAAAACAACAATAAAATAATAGTCAATTTTACTATTTAATAATGTTTAATATTACGTTTCAGTGAATGGAACACCCATTTCAGAAGAAATACCTGGGATAGTAGTAACAGCAGAAACAACAAGCCTTACTGATGTCAATATAAGAGGAAGTAAGTTATCCGTCCTATATAAGATTAATAAATATACATGAACAACTGTTGTTTGGTAAAAAAGTTTTAATGGCTTTTCAAGTCCAGCTTTTGTTTTTGTTAAGTTGCTTTCTTTCCATTGCATTTCAGTAATGGATCAGACCCGTATATTGACTCTCATCTTTCTATATAAATGGGGAGTCATCCATGGGTGTGGAAGTATCAATAACTGTTGCTCTGTGTTCAAGATGATTCATATTTACAATAACCAATTATCATTCAAAACTTTTTAAATGATTATGTTTAATGTTTCTGTAGCAGTATTGCTACCTCTTTAAAAAAACATGTACTCTTTGAAATCCTATTTTATATATATGTAGGTTGTTGTCTTCTAGCAGCAATTGAAATAAAACACTCATATCACTATTGACACCTTGTTTATTTATTGTTGTCAAAAATAATTTTTTACAAGTAAATATAGAACACAGAAAATACAAATATCGATTGACAACAACTGTGAACTCGATTATTGACACAACCATAATTTATCCAAACAAAAATATAGCACACAAATATAATATTGATCCACAAATATGATATCACATACATGCACTAATTCTGTAACTTACTCAGTAACTCTCAGAATCGATACTGACCCACACTCTCTATTGTAGTTCTATACACAATTGGTAATGATGTCATTCACCAACATGTGTAATTTACTAGATTAGTCTAGGTTGTTTGAAGTTCATAATATTACTTTGAATGTGAGTTGGGGGTTCTCCATAGCAATACTTTTTTGTCCTGTAAAGACACTGGCGAATAGTCACTACCATCAGCTAAGTGATTATAAAATGTGAATCTTGTAACTTAATTAAATCACAATGTCAAGATAATACTATCTTTTTTTCATTAGTACTGTCTATGAATGTTAATTAGAAAACATATTTTACAGATAATTGTTTATTAACAGTGATTGACATAACTCAATTAAATTTTGCCTGAATTGATGGCTTTAAATACAGTACTGATTTATGAAGTTCATCATGAAATATCTTCCATCATACAAAATGTAAGATTATCTAAATAATCTTACTAAAGTATAATCATTTTTACCGTTTACCTTGAAAGCTAAATCTTGTTTTCCTAAGTGACAAACAACATCTGTCAACCAGTTTACTGTTCTTCAATTTCATGCCACGTTTTCATTGTTTTGGGTTGCTTGATGCAGCTGACCAATCTCTATAGTCAAAAATACAGGTTTCACTAGATTGATGAAGAAATTGAAACCAAAGTATAAGTTGCTTAGTAGAAAATACTTTACTGACAATATTATACCCTATATTTACTCGGAGACAAAAGCTGAAATACGAAAAGGAATTGTCAGTACCATCACAATTTCTGTCACTACAGATTTATGAACAAACACTAACAATTTACAAAGCTTTTTAAGTGTCACTGCTCACTGGTTAAATGACAACTTTCAACTTCAACACATAGTGTTAAAAAAGAAATATTTATCCGGTTTACATACAGTTGATAATATAAAACAACATCTAGAAAAAATACCTACTTTATGGGATATCAATCCAACCAAAATACTTGCTATAATGCGAGATAACAGCAGAAATATGGTGTAAGTAGGTATTAAACTTCACAAGAATGCCGTTCAAAGCCTCGAAAGTTAGTACCTATTGGTTTTGGGGGTGCTGATTACAATTTTGACGTCAAGGGATACATCCGATGCAAGGGTTGAAAACCACCCCTAAAGGGTTGAAAACATTAAGCAACGAGAGGATGTATTTTGAAGTTCTTAAATTGGGTACCTACAGGTTTTTGGGGGGAATGTTTAACCTACATTTATTTAAACATCAAAACATTAATAATATTTTAAAAAATATTACAATCCTTGCACAATAACAAACAACTCCAACGCTCAGCTGATGGTCCAAAAAACACGTGCCAACTGTAAGCAGTGAGCATCAGGTAGTGCATCAGGCCTCTTCTGGTCTCCACTAGAGGGTCCGTGTTTTTAGCGGTCATAATTCAAAATTCAAAAATAGTTCAAAAAATATATATTTCATCCATGATTATAAAATTTAATCAAAGAAAAGTCAAACCATAAACATTATATTATTTTATTAAATTAAATATTCGATTGATATATAAAGAACCAGCAATACAGACAGTGACAGATTGCAACAGATATTCTTTTGTTTACAATAGATGTTAAAAAATAATATAGATACTTAATTTTATTGTCAATTTGAAAACAAATTTAGTTTAGTATAAATTAATAGGCTCTCAGGACCTCACCCGAACATGTAACGTACGATAACAAAATCTATCTCTGTTGGATCACGTTTACATTTTTGGTCATAACTCAGTGAATGTTTAAGACAAAATTTTTAAAAATAATGTATTTTAAATACACCTCTGAAGGAGGTTCACCTCTGAAGAAGCTTTTTAAAAGTGAAAACCGGTTCAGGTTGTAAGGTAAAACTTTGTTTTTACTCATAAAAAACTTTCTGTTCCGAGTCGTTAGTGAAATAGTTGTATTTAATTAAATAACGGACACATCATGGATGACGAAATCCAAGAATAATATATTTTGTAGGACATTTAAAGAGCTACAACTTTTTTCCTATACCCTATAGTCAGTATACCTACTGTACACTAGATATAGTCATAAAGAAGTAAAACAAAATTCACAATTTTGCTTTTCCATAGGCTTTATTTTTTATCCATATTAATGTTTTGGTAAAACACATCATTACCGAGATATTTTATAAAAAAGGCGAATTTTGGCGAAAATCCAAAAACTTGAATTTTCTTAAAACGTTACGCGTTACTGTACAGCAATATACAGTAATGCTTCAAAAAATTTGAGGACATTGCTAATATAATAGACAACCGAAAAGTACAGTACCTGGGTTTAATATACATATTTGACGAAATGGCGAACGTTCCTTTTTAAATTTCTTGGACAAAATTTGCAGAAATTATGATATTTTCCTACAGAACGTCATTAGTTTTTAAGCTAGACAAATGATTAACCCACCATTCTTTAGAAAATTAACAGAGCTTTTATTAGATACTAATTTAATTATGATCTAATCATTTTTATTTGAGTTGTATAAGTTTTAATCGTGTAATTTGATCATAAAACAGTGAATCGGTATCTTGTTTTGGTTGTATATCAAGAATCATTTGACATAATGAAACCAAAAAAAGTGGAAAATGTTCGTCTGTTAATAAGCTTTAATTTTGACTTATACAAATTGTTTGCAAAATGGCGTTGTTTTTTTAGTTATTTGCAGATTAATGTTAAAAAATGCGTTTTTTGGCAAAATTTTGAATCCTTGTAACTCGCAAGCAACTTACTTCTTTAAAAAGTGTATACCACCTTTTTGCTTAGAATATGATTCTCTATTGGTTGCCGGGGTTAATTAAATTTTGTTTTTTTAACCCCCCAAAAAGGGGTGAAAACAACCATTAAGTTTAAGAGCAGGCCAAAAAATTTCCTTAACTTTATTCTATAACCTTTTATGAAGACATTGCAAAAAAAAAAAATCACAAGGATCCACGGACACTGACTCAAAATTGGCAGAAAATTCCTCACGTAATAGACTATAGATGTATAAGTAACTTTTTTATATTAACAAAATATTTTCCATATTTTAGTTTTTCTTTACCTGCTTATCAGACATTAATTGTTTATTAGCCCTTGTACAAGTCAATGTTAAACTCTGATACTACACGCCAACTACTCTATTTATTCTAAGCACACCACTTTTAGCATCCTTCAACAATTCAGTCAGTCTTATCAGAAATTTTCAATGCCTTTTTACTCCAGCATACACTGTACCATCCAAGTACGAGAACCTGCTGTTTAGCCATAACAATGAGAGTTAGAGAGTAGAATCCAAGTAACTGACTTCCAGTTGATCAACGTTCTACTGTAACAGTTTAATATATTTTTTAGTTTTTTGTCTTAACGCCAGTATACCATAATATAATGTCCTTTATATAAGCAATCACAAAAACTTACATTACATGTAACTGTGCCCTACAGGTCAGCCTCAGTACTTGGGATGTTACGTCGATGATGAGAAAAGAAGGATACGAGGGGAGTACACTATACATTCTTACATGACTCCTGAGATGTGCATCAATTTCTGTTTCAAGAAGTCATACACTAATGCTGGACTCGAAGCTGGGTACTCTCATTGAATGTTTTATGTTCAGATAAAACAGTGTGTAATTTACCATTATTATTTTCATGTAACTACTACTACTACTAGTACTTCTACTACTACTACTACTACTACTACTACTACTACTACTACTACTACTACTACTACTACTACTACGTACTACTATTATTATTATTTAGTGGATGGTTAGTGAGGATCGGTCAATAATACAACTTTTAGTTATTTTGCGTCGACATTTCGACAATATTTATTGTCATCTTCAGGACAATTGTTGCTGACGCCAAACACACAACATCACAGTATTGTTGAAACGTCGACGCAAAATAACTAAAAGTTGTATTATTGACCGATCCTCACTAACCATCCACTAAAACATTCACTGATTGACGTCACTAAAAATTTAAGGATTTAATTATTATTATTATTATCACCATTTTCAACAAAATTTTATTACAGTTTACTGGTCATGGGTTTTAATAAACTCGACTGAAAATTATATTTCCATCATAGAATATAAAATATATAGGCTATATATTAAATTATAAATTTTATTTAATTTAATTCTGATCTATTGGTATTTATAGGGTACTCCTATTTTGTCTTAGAAGCCACATTTATGGATTATGATTTAAAATACTGACTTTGATGTACGCTTAAATATTCTTAGTTACTGACACAATGAAACATTTTCTGATGACCATAAGTTTGTAATAGTTACTACCAAACTGAGTGTCTATTGTTTCTTTCAGAGTGCATTTTATGGGTTAAAAATCAATTTAGTTGGCTTGTTTGTTGTCTTTGTTGTACAAATTTAAGTCCTACTGGTATTTAAGACAACATTTGTCACTCATTCACCCTGCTATCTTCATTTTGTACGGTGTGAAGTAAATCTAACCTTCTACAAGGGGAAAATAGTAGGAAAGGGGCTGTGCATAGCGAAGGGCAAGACTGTCGCCCGCTCATGTGCTTCGTCCCGACTTCAATAGAGCTTCTGCCGAGGGACCACAGATGTACTGAATTAAAGGGTGTGGCCTACTACCAGCCGCGAAACAAATAGTACAGTAGTACTAGTAGCAATCTCTCTCTCTCACACACACTAACACTCTATCTACTGCATCTGCTGTCATCAAGAACAGTTAATTCAAGTCTGGCTGGCTTAGGAAAATGTACTATGATTTCAGCTCCAAGATACGACAGCCTTTTGGTCATGTGCTTCAAAGATAATGATGATAATATGTCCCTTATATTCATCAACATGATACCAGACCTACTACAAAATAATGGTTGGTTTTCAAGTTCAGAATTACCAAAACAAAAATCCCAGTATTCCTTTCTGACAGTGGAATGTAATTATAAGCAAGCATGGATTTAGACCTAAATGCTGGAAATGAATTATAGATATGAAGGGTTGTAAAATATGTAATTTGTACCAACTTCTGTTCACTGTTACCAGTAGTCTCACTCATAAATTGTTTCATAAACTAAAGTAGTGATAGTGATAATAATGTAGTTTATTGTTAACTCATTAGATAACAAATCTAATCATTTAAAAAATGAATGTACAAAAATTTATAGATTTTGGATAAGAAATTAACTTAATTAACTTATATGCTTTGTGTATGTGTGCTGTTTTCTTACAAAATTAAAGGTAAGCAATATAATACAGGTTATAAGCAATTTATAGGCAGGCTATATCATAAAGTTGGCTATCTTAATACTCAAAACCTTTTGTTTTTAAAATCCCATACCTCATTTTTTAATACAACACAATAACATCGATAATTATTATAATTTATAGTAGGCCTATTATAAGTACTATTAACACATTATATTCACCACATTTTGCTGACTACCCAAGTTATATTAGCAAAAGACATGAATGACTGATTATAAGTTAAAGACGTGTAACATGTACTGATTATCATAATCATGTGTTTTGTAATTATGAGTATAAAACATAGAGCCTGCAAAGAAATGAGAAGGTGGTGTAGGAGAGTAGGAAGTGATTTAAACATGGAAAACGGGTCCTTTATTAAGTGCTACCAGACTTATGTACAATTAGGGAATCAAGGAAATTAAACATTTGATAGGCACAGTGGGCGAAGTGTCAGTACAAAACTGCACTAAGTAAAAAGGAAATATATAAAACAGTAGTAGAAATTGTTTTACTGTATGGACCAGAAGTGTGGGTCCATAGATCTCAAGTAACTATGAAGAGAAACTAAAAGCAAGGGAGGTGAACAGGATGGACAAAATTATAATATATTAAACCCTTCAAATTGGAATAGTGCAGAACAGTTGTCAACAAACAGGATTCCTTTTCTACTTTGCTGTTGAAACTTGGTCTAATTTGTGAATGCACTTTTAAACCATACCAAAGTTATCCAAGCTTTCTTATACACCACATGTACTACAGGAAATGTCTTTAAAATTTTAAAACAATAAGGATAGGCTGCTTTTCCATCATTGGTAATGGTAGCTTTTCTGACCTGTCCATATTTTCACTCACTAAAATGATTACTCGCTCTATCTTTTTGCTCACCATTACCTGGGTCACCCTGCAGTGTGTCACAACATTTGGAAAAACCCCGAAAAAGTCATAATATTTCTTATCAACACAAGAAATATCTTTAGTGCTATAATCTCTTAGTCTTTTACTTTTCCATTCCACTGTTGGGATTGATAACAGATGATTGCACCCCCCCCCCCAAACACAAAGAAAGAAAGAGATCATTTTGTCCCATAAAAATTTCCAACCAGCCTGATCTAGCTTTAGATGTTTTTTTATACATCATTTTCTGAATTCCTCAGCCTTTTCCTTAATTAAATGTCCACTTATTGGAACATTACACCACATGTATCTCTAACCCATGTTAACAAGAACTCTTCCATTTTGGGAATCGATATCTGTCTGACACATTTTTTCTTTCAGACTTATTGTTATTAATTTTTAATTTTTTTCCTAATTCTTTATGTAAATTGGAAGAGGAACACCACATTATTTGGCAACGGCAATTTCTTTTGTTAATAAACCCAGGTAACCCAGGTAATAAACCTGTTTGGATACTTGAAAGAGAGTTACTACTATATTACCGTACACAGCTGAAAAAGTAATAAACAGCCTAAAAATTAAGAGCATAACAAAAGTCATCAACTTTTTCTATCCTCTGGGGGGGGGGTCCTGTTCATCCCCCCACTCGTAAATATGCCCCTGTATAACCATACTTTCACATTATTGTTTCAACTCTGTTATATTCTCGTATTGCATGATATTAGTTAGTAAGATAATTGTGTTTTTATCCAAATAAATATTATAGTATGCCAATTTACACAGTAGTTGTAAAATAAAGTCAGGTTATTTTTTTCATTGATAGAAAATCCACTAAGAGGAAAACATAAAATACAATAAACTCTTCGAGAAAACCATACAATTTCAGAATTCTAGCCACTCCTATAGGCTCATGTGAGTGAGTCACTATTACTCCACATGTAAAGTTAAACATTGCACATATGAATAGAAAACCTGGATGAGTTCAGTGGCTGGGTTGACAGAGGGTAAACATCTGATTCATTTTTATTCAGAATACTAAGTACTGGATTTAAAAATATACGCTTTAAAAGTAATTGAACAATTGTATAGTTATCTAGTGTCTAAATAATGATTAAATCATAATATCAAGGCTGAGTAGATGTGTGTGTGTGTCTGTGTGCACGTGCGCGCTCACGCGCGTGATCGCATGCTTGATAACAGATGTGCTTGATTAATTTAACTCTTAAGAAAATTCCAATTTATATTAAGGAACAGTAGTAAAAGTTAGAATAATGATAGAAAACTCTTGTAACCTGTATCATGCCTCAATCTTGCTTTATACAAGCCTAGCAATGATAGAGGTAATATAAAGTACAGTATATGTAACAGAGGTAAAGATAGATAGAGGTAAAGTATGTGTAATGTGTCGTGGGACACAGGCCAGAAGTGAGACCTTCGGTGTCTAGTGGCGAGTGAACTGATTCAACATGTAAATGCTGCTCCTATGTGTTTGCTATAAAGAATTAAGACTCAAGTAAGAGTGAACGGATAATGAAATCAGACGAGGGAATAGTAGGCCTAGTGTTTATATGTATTTTATTATATTATACATACACTTCAAAAATAGATTTTGATGGAAAGATCAGACCGTTTCAAACAAAGTAAAATTTGGATAGTACTTTGATGATGTTCATAAAAGCTACCAATTCATCTAAGACTTGGGCAGATCGCTAGATAGTCGAACCTCTCGGATTGTGAGACTGCATTTGTGTTATCAAAGTGTCATATATAAAATGCAGAATGAATGTTTTCCATAAAAAAAAGGAATTGTAGATAAAGATATAAGATGTAGATATAAGTGTACATAATATAAAGGTTTTGTAAAATATATAAAAACCCTTGGTACGTTTCACAGATTTTATTTAACACTGACAGCTGTTTCGACCTCCTAAGCCATTGTCATTGGTCTCTTTGACAATGGCTTAGGAGGTCAAAACAGCTGTCAGAGTTAAATAAAATATGTGAAACGTACCAAGTGTTTTTATATATTTTACAAAACCTTTGTATTAATATGTTTCACCAAGTGCCCAACGAGTCATCAATTAATATCGTACATAATATGTGGAGATATGTCCATCTAAAATTGGATCGTAATTCAAAAAATAGACAAATAAATGATATTTTGATTAATAATAAACTAAACAGCAATGATTGGACAAAGGCTAATTATTTTAATGAATTTTTCAGCACAATAGTATCTAGGCTGAATGAAAGTGTGACTCCTCCTATTCTGCAGCATGAAATACCAGATATATCAATTAATCAGCATACTATGTTTCTAACTCCAACAAATGAGTCAGAAGTTTACCAAACTATTCGTGAACTCAAAAATAAATCTGGAGGGTGTGATGACATTCATGCCTATACAGTTAAGCTAGCTGCTCCGTTCATAACTCCTGCTTTGACTCACATTATTAATACTGCTATGATACAAGGTACATGTCCATATCAATTTAAGAAATCTGTAATTTGTCCTATATGTAAGGAAGGTTTAAAAAGTTTGGTTAACAATTATCGACCGATCACACTGATATCAAATTTAGCTAAGATTTTTGAAAAAATTATTTTTACCAGATTATTTAAATTTGTAAAGAAACATAACCTGTTAAGTGCTAAACAATTTGGCTTTCTCAGGAAGAAAGGTACAGATGATGCTATAGCCCTACTTAGCAAATTTATTTATGAAAATCTAAGTCTTAGCATACCAACTGTTGTAACTTTTTTGGACTACTCCAAAGCTTTTGACACTGTCGATCATGGCATACTTATATCCAAATTACAGAATATGGGAATAAGAGGTGTAAGCTTATCCCTGATAGCTAGTTATTTACATGACAGGACACAAGTTGTAAAGGTGAATGGGACTAGAAGTCAGCCTATTAAAACAAATGTTGGAATGCCCCAGGGCTCTATATTAGGACCTTTATTGTTTATTTTATATATCAATGACTTACTAGTGTTACAAGATGTATTAATAGCATATGCTGATGATACAGCAGTACCAATGAAAGCTAAAACATGGCCTGAACTTGCAACAGATATGTCAACTAAATTAGATCTTATATACTCTTGGCTCTATCACAATAATCTAGTACTCAACATAAGCAAGTCTGTCTTTATCACCTTTGGAAATTATAGAGACTCTGTTCCGCATGACTTAGAAATCAAGATAAATGGTCAAAAATAGAAAAGAGTTAAAACTAGTAAATATCTAGGAATAACATATGACTTTAACATGAAGTGGGATGTACATGTAGCTAACATTGTAAAAAAAACAAATACTTAGTCTACGTTTTTTACAGACTTAAACAAATTTTATCAAAAAAGCAACTACTACAAATATACTATGGACTATTCCATAGTGTGGCAGGGTATGCTATCATAGGCTGGGGGGGTCTATATAAATCATCTCTAGACGCATTGGATCGGCTGCAAAAGTGTATTCTTAAAATTATGGAGTCAATGAACAAGATTCGGATAAACCATTAAATATTAAACAAGTGTTTGTAGTGAATTCTATAGTTTATCAATACAATGATCTAAAAAGTGAGTTTTTACAAAATCAAATCAACACACGGTATAAAAGTATTATATTGCCGCGACACCTATTAAGTATTGGGCAAAGAAGCTATGTGTATTATGCCATAAAATATTTTAATGAATTACCTAAAGAACTAAAAAATCTAAGTGTAAATATAAAAATGCTAAAAAAAAAATCAAAGAAAAAATTAGGAACATTGTTATTGATTAATCAAAACAATAGTCTATTATGATATGGACCTTTTTTCTCTTTTTTTCATTTATTTATTGAATTGTATTATAATACAAACTAAAATTTTGTTTGAAATTGAAAAATACTTTATTTTTAATATATTACTATGGTTGGTGAGGTAAAACTCACAATTAGTATTAAGTATATAAATATTAATTCTAAGGACCAACCTATGTACGGGCATTCCCTATAGGTTTTTTTTTTGTATAATTTTTATTATATATAAAGGAAAATTGGCAATAATAATAATTATTATTATTATAATATTATGTTTTGAATGTTATGTTATATTATGTATTATGTGTTGCAGTTTCTATTTAATTTAGTACAACTGCTATTATGGAAACAAACTTTTCCATAACTTTTCCATAACAATTAACATTTACACTTTTTGCCAAAGGATGTACTGTTTCTGTGGAGACCAAGCCCCAGTTGTGTTTGACATAAGGCCAGAAATTGATTGTGACTCTGATTGTCCCGGGGACAAAAGCATTAAATGTGGAGGACAATGGAGACTTTCTGTCTACAAAACTGGAGCAGGTAAACAGCTTTACTATATCATCTTATTTGTCTTCAATCATTAATTAAACAAAATTAATAGAAAGAAATAATAATAATAAGGAAGATGCTGGAAGCATGGAAGCTAGTCAGTGCAGAGTGAGAGGGGAGAGGAAGAGAGAGAGAGAGAGAGAGAGAGAGAGAGAGAGAGAGAGAGAGAGAGAGAGATTGTCAGATCATATCTGTTTGTCTGTCTGTCTATCTGTCATATCTCTCTCTCTCTCTCTCTCTCTCTCTCTCTCTCTCTCTCTCTCTCTCTCTCTCTCTCTCTCTCTCTCTCTCTCTCTCTCTCCCCCTCCTCCTGTTAATTAAGTACGGTATATTATAGCTGAGTATCTAAGTATAGATTAGCTTACTGATGAGACTGAAAGCACAGAAGCTTACTTTGTAATGGGTGTGATAAGTTCAGACTAACAACAGGTGGGAATTTATTCTATACAAAAACTCAAAATCCATCCAAATATCTGTACAGGTCTAGCAGCAGAGATAGGTATTTTGTACCTATCTCTACCATATACACGTGTGAATAAATGTACAGATACGGTTGCAAAGAACATAATTAGGGTTACATATTAACAAACCAAAGGAGATTTTAAAAAAAACTGTCTATTCATTGCTTACCTGAGACCATATTACTTTAAAATGTTTTACTTGTTGGGTAAGATAGTTATTGTGTGCCAGGTCTAAAAAATAATGTTATTTAACTCAATTAACTTAACAAAATTTTCTGCACTTTTCAGCAATTTTCTAGAAAACTATTAAAGACACTGTTCTGGAATTTTAATTTTCCAGAATTTCTTTGTTTCATGAGAAACAAAATGTGGTCCTACTAATTTTATTGTATAATTTGTGTTCTAGGAATTTTCAAATTGCATTATTTTACCTTTAGAACAGAACTACAGGCAAAATTTTTACCTAGCTATAACTCCCTCCCATAAAAGTAATTAAAATGATAAAAATTGTAAAAAGAATTTCCTTTCCTCCCAGTATATCATGCATAGTCATAGACACACACATGCACGCATTGTTATTGTGGACTGACAAGAGAGCATGGCAATTTAAAAATGTGTATGCTTTTAATTTGTGCACACATACAATATGTCTGTTGCAGCTGGACTGCAGCATGAATATCTGGGTTGTTATTCAGACAATGAAGACAGAAAGCTCAAAGGAGTACACCAGGAATTTTCTGTTCTCACGCCAAGAATCTGTATAGATTACTGTAAAGAAAGGAGATTTGTATATGCAGGTCTTCAGAATAAGTATGAAATTGTATTCAAAAGTGTGTGTGTGTGTGTGTGTGTGTGTGTGTGTGTGTGTGTGTGTGTGTGTGTGTGTGTGTGTGTGTGTGTGTGTGTGTGTGTGTGTGTGTGTGTGTGTGCGCGCGCGTGTGTGTGTGTGTGTGTGTGTGTGTGTGTTAAAATAAACTATGTGCTTTTTTAAAGACAATAAAAAATGAAATGCCAACAAAAATTGACACTACAAATTTAAAAACATTATTCTTATATAACAAATATCTGTTAATAAACAAAATAGAAAATAATATAAACATTAGCATTTAAATTAAAAGCTAATTACATACATAGAAAAATAATAATAATTAAATATTTGATATATATTGTTACATGACATTTTGCCATGACATTTTAACATAAATATGCTTTAATAATCTCACCCAAAAGTACCAAGAAACATTAGAGTTTCAAGAAATAAGTAATTAAAGACTTAATTAAATATTGTTTATTTTATTGTTTAATTCATGATAATGAAGACTGTAATAATTATGTTTATCACAGTTAAAATAATGTCAATAATTATAAGTAAGGAGGACAATGTTAAGGAACTTACTTATGAAATTTTGTTTTATTTATAAAAACTGTAAATTTATAAATACAGTAAGTTAAGGGGAATTGTTATAATTTACTAAGAGTTATTAGTAATTAGTTTGGGTCACATTAATTAATATTATGTGTGATAGTGTTAATAACACTAAACAGTTATGTAACAGTGTTATGTAGTAGTGTTGGTAACCAGAAAGTACCAAAATAATAGTAATAGATTTTTGTATAACTAGGCATATTGAGCTTAGACAGTTAAGGTATATGAATAAGAATTTCTATTAAAATGATAATGAAACAATGTCAGGTTATGTTATAGTATTACTAAATGTGTCAAATAAGTTTAATAAAGTGAAAAGTACAAGAAGAACTAATAATAAATAAGTATGGAACAAATAAAATAAAAAATGTAAATTGATAACTCAAGAAATATATAACAGAAGATAGTCAAAAGTGGTATCAAAATAATCAGTGTTTCATCAGAAGATCAAAGAAACCAATAAAGTGAAGATCAAAGCTCTTATAAAAAAGGTATATCAGTTTAAAGAAAATGAAAGATAAAATAGTAAGAGTTTGTTTATGTTAATGCTATGATATCACCAGGGTGACATAATATGTTACATTAGAAACCAATAAGAGAGCTGATATAGGCCTTAGGAACTAAAAATGTTATAATAAATGAAATAAGAATTGTATTATTGGATCTGAATGGGAAAGGTTGAATTAAACACCAGATAGTGACTAAATTAAATTATACATTTCATATCAGTGCACCTAAAATCAAAAGTTAAATAATCCTCCTCAACCAGACTAAATAGAAGAATGAAGTGCTACATTACTAGAAAGAAGTAAACCAATGAATCTCTGAAAAAATACAATCAATTACACAGGAAGAGAAGTATATTTTGATATATAATTAAACTAAACTATTCCATTATAGGCCTAGGCCATAGTTTCCAAAGACACTGATTACACTTTTAATAAGAACAATTTGGAACTTTTACTGAGAAGAATATCAATTAATAATCTTACCATCAGTATGAAAAAAACTATTAGTGTAGAGTATTATTATAATATAAAGTGAACTAGATCTAAAAAACATTTAACTAACATAACCTAAACACTGAACATTGTTAAACTATTCATATAATCCTATTAAGGTACTTTGTAATTATTTATAATCCCATGTATTTTGGTACTTTTCCTCTAATAACTGTTGTTTATATCGTAGTCAAAAGGACCTAACATAACACACTATATTTGTATTTTATTTAATAAATATAAGTATGGGCCTTGAGATGAAGAATTTCTTAATGCTACTGCTGCCATACTGAGCATAAAATATGTAAAGAACAGCCGGTTAGATTTTTGTTAATGATTATATACGTTATTTAAAAAACAATTTAAAGAAAATAATAAAAGGATTTTGAGTGTAATAAATACAGATAAAAAGTTTATTCGTTTCTTTATTTAATGAATACAAAATGGGTATGAAATTCTAAACAATATATCTGGGACTGTGAATTGGCTTCAGCAATTAGATTAAGTTGGGAACACTCCTCATTTGAAAGAAATGGCAGACTATTAAAATCTGTTTTGATGAGCTTTAGTTATCACATTCATCTCTTAAAGAAAAGATTAAAAGAGATTTAATTATAGCAGATAAAGAAACCATATAATATAATTTTTTTTAATAAAAATTAATAATTAATATTTTTACAAATAAATTTTATTTGCAACCGGTGATTGCAAATTAGCGCTCAACAAATATTACCCTGACCAGATACTCATCCTATAAACTATTAACAAGTATACACATAAATAGACCTCAGTGAGAGACGGCTTGTAACAAATTGACTCCCAACAGTGAGGTATAAGATCAAGTTTGATACAAGAGATACCGTAGTGTAACAAATTGGCTCCCAACAGTGAGGCATAAGATCATTATTATTACAGGAGTGTTCGTAGTGTAATAAATTGACGCCAACAACATGTGGCTAAAGAACCCGTAGATTCTCGTAATGTAACAATATAATTAATTAGAAAAGTTTACTAATTTTTTCCTTAATTAATTAGAAAAAAATGTTCCTTACTATTTTTTTTAAATAGACATTAACTAATTTTTAATCCAGAAAAATATTGTTGTGGCAAAGTGACACAAGGAACAAAATCCACAATGCACCTAGTGTTTGGAAATAACTGATTAAAATTATTACTAGTTAGGTAATTTAATGGTCAGTGGGAGCTGAAGTCACCACATCATCAAATAAATAACCCACAAAAATGTTATAGTAGAATATGTTAATAATAATTCAAATCTTTAAGTAACTGGTTTTTTGGTTACGGCTATCCTATTGAAAAAGCAATTTACACCAGAGTTTATTTCTCCAATGATTTAGCACTTTTTTTAAACATATTCGAATCACAAGTAGACTGGATATTTGTAAATTAGACTTGACAGATGTAATGTGATGCATAATACCGTATATAAATGTAATGATCTAAAACACTATATTGTTGCGAGAAGCATACCGAAAAATCCAGAACTTTCTCCACTCCCCCCGTCCAGTGTGGCAGCTGTACGTCATTCAAGTAGGTGATTCTAGTGAGTTCCAGGAACTACGCATTAAGCAGCCGGCGTGCAATTAAGGAGGGAAATCTGTACTCGGCCTCAGCACAGCGTATATAAAGCCATAGCTGCCGGGTTGTCAGTTAGTTATGTGAGCGACCTCCGCTAGTGTGGATTGAGTGCTCATCAAAGTGAAGAATTATTGTGTTATGTGTTTTATAATTGTGCAAGACTCTATTAGTAGACATTGTTTATTGCGTGTGAACAATTTTTATTTGATTTGTACTAAGAGATATTGTTGTTAATTACGAACTGTTTAACTGTGAAAATTAAAGCTGGTGATTAGTGACTTAATTGGTGTCTTGTACTGTATTTTGTTTCCACTGTACCTACAACGATCGAGTAGACTGTCTAACATGGTGTCAGAAGTGGGATAGAACAGTTAACAGTGGGATAGAACGGTTACACTATGTACAAGACGAGTGTAATTCGTAATTAATCGGAAACAATGGATACCAATCAGATGATAGAATCATTCCAAGCAATGCTACTGCAAATTGAGGAACAACGCCGACAAGAGGCGGCATAAAAGGAAAAACGACTGGACGAGAAACTCAGACAAGAAAGAGAAACAGCAGATGAATGACAGAAAGCACTAATGGAAGAACGACTAAAAGAAAAACATAAGCATGAAAATGAAACACCAGAGAGATGACAAAAAGAAGAATTTAGTCATCAATCAGACAAAGTTAAGGCGTTCGTACAAGAGGATACCACTGCAAAATTCATCCTTTCATGAGGTGAGCTAAACAAACAAGTTGACAGAATATCTGAAATAGAAAAATCTGTGTCAACTATAAAAACAAGTATGTCAAGTTTAGAAGATTCTATTACAAATTCAATAAAACAAATTAAAATGGAAGTCGAACATTTAGTCAAAGAATACTGTAATATAATAGTTGATAAAGAAAGACCATCTGTAAATGCTGATGAAGATTCAAAATATCAGAGAAATCAAACTGTAGTAGGGCCAGTGTTCGCAAAGGCCCCAACGTTTGATGGAAGCACTCATTAGACAACTTATATTCGCCAATTTGAAGCTGCCGCTTGCTTAAATAAATGGACGGAAGAAGAGAAAAGAATTTCACTAATTCTTGCTTTAAAAGGGCCTGCCACACAACTAATACAGAAAGTGCCACCTGAAAATCAGAACGTCTATGCCGAATTAACTAAAGCTCTGGAATTACACTACGGTGACCAGCATTTGTGCGAAATGTACCGTGAACAACTTAAAGAGAGGCAACAGTGTTCAGGGGAGAGCCTTCAAGAGTGGCTTATCCCGAAGAATCGGAGGGCTTCCGGAAGTGGATTTCTCTCATTATGTTTATTGACGGTATCAGAGATAGTCAATTACAACAAATGTTAAGAATGGCACAGCACGATAATAAATCAGATGCTCTTGTTCATGCTCTCCGTTTTGAAGCTGCCAAGTCGGCGACCTACATTAATCAAAGTATGCCATCACGTTGTAGCCAAACAGATCCAATACCACAGTATCGTCATAGCGGACGGCATAAAGAGACGATTCAAAAACATAAGTTTAAGAAGTCAGCAGCGCCACAACAATCTTTCAAACCAAAGGATAAAGACAGAAGACCGAAGTGTTACAATTCTGGGAAACGTGGTCATCTACAGGTAGACTATTGGAAGAATAAAATACCGAGAGAAGAGAGCGATCGCACCAATTGGAGAAGTAATGCCCCAGAACAGCACACAGTTTCCACGCTACATAAGACTAATGGAAACCTGATCGTTAATGGGTTTGCGGAAAGTAAACGAACATCATTTAAGTTGACACGGGCGCTACAGTGTCTATTGTACGCCCTGACTTAATCAGCAACTGACGGCCTCAAATTAGCTCTTGTACAATACAGACTGTGACTGGAAGCCCTGTCAATGTATTAGGAAAGATAGACGTACGTGTACGTCTGGGTCTTCTCGAGTTTAGCCACCAAATGCTTGTTGCAGACATTGTTGATGAAGTGATTCTTAGCACGGACATTATGAATGCCTACGGATTTGTTGTGGACTTAGGAGAGAACGTCCTGAAGGTTGGACAAGAGAAGATAAATCTTCGCATGATTAAAATGTCAGGGTCTACCAACCATTCAATCAAGCAAGTGGCATTGGCTGAAGAAGAAATCAACAGGTCTGGTCAAGAGGAACCTTTCCTATTCCAGGCGGAAATGGAAGAAGTACTAGGAGAGGAAGTACACATACGTGAAACAGCAAAAGAAGTGACTGGAAAGCCAACTGTGGGTGTCAAGGAAAACCCCTTGTTTGTTCCTGAGTTAATAGAAGCGCCCAGGGGAAAAGTTGTTGAAGATGAAGTTATGCAAGAGGTTGTTGACGAGATCCAATCAGACTTGGATCAGCCAGTGGTGTTTAGGTCATCAGTACATGATCCAAGGGGAGTGATTCCAGCAAAACTAGCAGTTGAGCGGAAGACTCGTATTCCTGGGAACCTGATGTTCGGATCACACGAGACTAAATTCGAAGGACGGTAGAATTATCTTTTACAAGGACGTCCACCTAGATCGCCTGGCCAAGTATTACTTCAGAGACGGTTTACCAATTCGGGACGAACAGGCTTAAGGAGGGGCCAGTGTTGCGAGAAGCGTACCGAAAAATCTAGAACTTTCTCCACTCTCCCCGTCCAGTGTGGCAGCTGTGCGTCATTCAAGTAGATGATTCTAGTGAGTTCCAGGAACTACGCATTAAGCAGCCGGCATGCAGTTAAGGAGGGAAAGCTGTACTCAGCCTCAGCACAGCGTATATACAGCCATAGCTGCCGGGTTGTCAGTTAGTTAAGTGAGCGACCTCTGCTAGTGTGGATTGAGTGCTCATCAAAGAGAAGAATTATTGTGTTATGTGTTTTATAATTGTGCAAGACTCTATTAGTAGACATTGTTTATTGCGTGTGAACAATTTTTATTAGATTTGTACTAAGAGATATTGTTGTTAATTACGAACTGTTTAACTGTGAAAATTAAAGCTGGTGACTTAATTGGTGTCTTGTACTGTATTTTGTTTCCACTGTACCTACGATGATCTAGTAGACCGTCGTAACAATATTATAAGTTAGTAAAATGTTATATGAAAACAACAACAACAATACATTGCAAATACAAAAAATAGATCAGTTTAGATATAAGGTGTTAAAATATGCAAACACAAACTGTCTACATTAATACATAGAGAGTAAAAAATTGGCCTTAAGGCTATTGTCATTTGTTTAGAATTATATTCTTATCACCTCTAGGGCCCTGTACAGGTAACATAAATTACAAGTGTGTGTGTGTGTGGGGGGGAAGGAAAATCAATAAAAATTAAAAGCCGTAAAAACAGCACTACTGATCGATCCTAATAATAAGAGGCCTTTAATTATAGTTTCACTACTTACAATGCAGTAGATTCCCATTTATCCAGATGGAGCTGAAAACAATCTGGATTAATGAATATCCAGGTTAATTGGAAATACATCACAACTATTTTAAAATATAAAGTTAATGGCTACAACTGTAGAGAAAGTAAAAGTAAATACAGGAGAACCCTTTTTAACCGAACTAAAGGGGGCGGAGCCATTTTGAATAATATCTTTTTCTGATAATCCATGTTGTCTATTTTCGTTTATTAAGGCATAAAAAAAAAACAGAAAATTATCAGTAAAAACATATTTAATTATAAAAGTTTAAATTATAAACATGCAATACATTGTAATCTATGTTCACAGTTACATAGGTTCACATAATTTTTGTCTGAAGGGTATCTTTACAGCGTTTGACCCCTGCAATGTCACTCCAGTTCTTTAAAAGTAAGATGTCTGCCAGCTTGTTCAGCCTGCTTTACAAAATGTAAAGCTATTATGTTGAATCTGTCATGCATTAATAAGACAGTAATATAAATTGATTATACAAATAAGCAAATTTTCTTACTTCAAAGGCTTTAAATCCATCGTTTGCTGTCACACATTTTGTGTCTGTGTCATGAACATCCTGGTCTGTATCGTCTGGTTCAGGCTCGTCTCATCACAGCTTCCACAATTTCTTGGTCAGTCAATTCTAGTTCCACAACATCTGCCCCTAGCCATTCGTTAATTTCACTGTTTTATATTTCTTCAACGCTGGAATTCCTTTAGCCATTTCTACTAAGTTTTCATAATTTTCTTCTTCTTCTTCATACACAAGTCCATCACACAATTTGTTCAATGACTTATTTACAGGGGAATCTGTAATGTTCTCCCAACTCTGTGCGCACCAATAAATTACATGTTTCATGTTGATTGATTTCAATTACATCATTTCAGTTAACAAAAGTTTTGGATAAACTGAGTTCGGTTAAACAGGGTTTTACTGTAACTTCTATATATAAATATAGAATCTGTACTGTATCATATAAGCAGCATTACCCTTTAACATGGAAAACGCATAGAAAACTGCAGCTCAGTGTTTTGACACACATGTTAGTTTTTTTTTTTTTATGTTACTCCAGGTTACCCTTAAGTCCAGATTAATGGTATCCAGAATAACGGCATTGTACTGTAGTTATTTAATCTTCAATAAGGCAAAATTTATATTGGAAACAATAACTATGAAACAATAACTATATCACGAATTAAATTTAGATGTTTTTATGTTTATGTTATTTTCAGCCTTAATCCTCTGTATTATATTCAGCCAGTTGCAGTGTCCCTAAATTATTTCCCTACTAATTTTTTATACACTAAATGAAAAGTAGAATGAAAAGCAAAATTAATACACTAATTGGTGGTTGTGACGCAGAACCCATTGTTTTTGTGGAAATGATGTTCCTGCCTCATCTGACAAACAGTCTGAAGGTGATTGTGAAATGGACTGTCCAGCAGACTATACAGTGAAATGTGGAGGAAGATGGAGAAATTCTGTATACAAAACCATAACAGGTTAGAGCAAAACTAGTGCTCCAGTTTATTGAGAATGTTTAAAGATATTACAATGAACTAAGAAACAAATTTAATTAAGAATAGATTTTAATATTTTAATAAACTAAGAAACAAATTTTACCAGTTTTGTGCTATGGTATTCTGTAGCGTAGATACCGGTAGTTGTATTGTTCTGTATCACTATTTCTGCGTATACAATTTTCTTTGTACATACCATATCACCATGTTGGCCTTGCTCACTCATTTCATTAACAACTACCTGTATCTGTAGAAGCCCTCACCCACAAATATTTACCACTGCCTGTGAGTAAAAATGTGTGTAGGCAGATTGATTCCAATTTTCTTAAAAATCTGGCCTTGTGATTTATTTACAATCACATAGCAACTGCAAATGAGAACTGCAAACTTGAAATACAGGATGGCATGTTTGGGTCAGTTGATATAAGCTTCATTCTTGGCTTAAAAATGGTATTGATTTCCCAAGCCCTATAAGAACTTTCAGGTTTACTGCGTTCCATTAAACCACATACAACATGGGAGCATCTTTAACTAAACCTGAACCCATGTTCATATTTCCAATGGGCATTACAACATTGCCAGCTTTGAGGATGAGTTGTGAGGTGGCATTCCAGAAGGTGTAATGGAATTCAAGTACTCTAATGGCATGTTCAATTCTTCTGCTGGATCATTTGTGATGACCAAATCTACACTGCAGTATACTTCCAAACACAGCAGGAAGTAAAACACCACCTCCTGGTTGATCAGGTTGCAGTTCTTGTTCAACATACACATGATAGTTCTGTTTGAATATTCATCTATATTATTTCCATCCAATTAATTGCCAAAGATATGGTTAAAAATTAAATTTCCTTGTATATGAGTCTGCTTGGAATATTAATAATGTTTCCACCATACTCAATAGGAAGAGTTCTATTCCCCAATCGATTTATTTACTTGTTCTATGGCAGTGGCTGCATGTTTTGGGTCAAATGAAGTATGCTTATAAAGATCCAAATTTTACTTGTTTGAATTTTATTCACCGTTGGGACTACCGGTAATACCTGCCTGAAATCTCCACCAAAAATTATCACTTTTCCATTCATTGGAACTGAATTAATCAAAAGATCTTTACATTTCATTGTGTCTTAATATAAACTATATATAAAATCTAGTGCTGTAGATCATTAATACTTCGACAGATAGAATAACTGGTTCTTCTCATAGAACTGTAGCTCTCTTGACATAGCCTTGGTGGAGGAAACCGAAGAAGGCAATACGAGAAGAGGAAGATCAAATAACTGATGGAGTGTAGTTCCTCCATCCAAAAGTAGCGCAGTTATGCTAGTACATTCTGCTGTTAATGCGATATGAACTTGTCCTCTAACAACATTCAGAATGGTTGCATAAACAAAGGTCTTGCCATATCCTCCTGGGCTTCTAAGAAGAACAGCTTCTCATTTGTCTTGCCACTATTGTACACACAATTCCATTTACAACTAATTTCTGTTCTTCATTTAATCTGCTATATATCTTAGCCTAACGCCAGCCTCATCATTCACATTGTGTTCAGGCTTAATAAGCATTGGATTATTTGGTATTGGCAGACAGATAATCCTGCAGTATGAAACATTAGTTCCTAAAATGTCATCTATAACCTGTAATGCCGCATTTTCAGCTGCATTTCCTTCAAGGGCCCGCATATCCTCTGTCATTGGTGTTTTGAAAATCATCTTCATTTGAAATGGTGATGTTGTTTCACAGAAGCAGCAAATTAATGCGAACAACTCTCGAAGTTCACGTAGCATGTGTGTGCTCTGTATTTCTCTCAAACATTTGTGCCACTCTGTGTTATGTTCAAGCAACCCAAATGCAAGTCCTGCTTCTGTATACAGCTGATAAATTACACTGTTGTAATTGTGTAGATCTGCAAATGATGTTGCTCCTTTAATACAAAGTATAACATATTGTGACTCTTCACTTTTAATTAATAAAATTTGTAAACATAAAATATGCAAATACTGTCAACTTCCAAAATTCTTACCTTCACAGGGATCCAGGGTCCTATATGCGAACTCGTGACCTGTAAGAATGGTTATTGGGTTTCGTTACATAATAAATCTCTACTCTCATTTATCACCTTTAAACCAATTCATTTATTTAATATCTTTAACATACTTTAACATCTCTATCGGCTTTCTTCATCAAAAATTTATCTCTGATACATCTTTTAATAATATATGTTAACTTACTTGTCACCTGTATATAGGTTTCTAATAGAAGGCTATCCAGTACTTTACTTCACTCTCTCTTTCATACTTGTCACCCTTTTTTATCTTCCCACTCCCATTATAATGGATCATTTTTACAAATTTAAAATGAAATTCTTTCTAGTTGTTGGCCAAATATTGAAATTAGATATTCTTACTGCACGTGCTCACTGGTTCCGCCACATGTTGTCCGCCACTGTTTTGCGTAAATGTTCCGAAAGTTGTTTTATCGGGTTTTTAATTTTAACACTGTCTTTTCGTCAATGATATTTCACACTACCATGATTTCCATATAGTTACAGACACCATTTGATGGTTGATTACATTTTTTGCTCGCGAGCACTATTACATTGAACCACACGGTTCGGGTGACTGACACTAAAGTGAAGCGTTTTCAACATGGCCAGCATCACTCTAAGCTTGGCAACTTGGTATTTGATTGGCTGACAAGCATCTCGCTACGTCTCGTAATCTCATAGCCGGCGACAAGGAAAACCGTGCGTGACTTTCACTCTGTCAAAGTCAGCACACGTGCGCTCGTACATATTCCAATGCTCCAGATTACGCCGCCTTTCACCTGGCTTATTCACAGACTGACCACTGGGTGTTTACAAAAGTTAAGCTTTGGTTATCAAAACCGGGGCTCAGTGTGGGTGACTCCACGTTATTACAGTTATCTTGGAATTAAAATATATCCCATAGTTTGTCCCATTACAATACCCCCCCAATGAGAGGTTTTCTGTCGAAACAGAAAACTCTCATTGCCTAAAAACTTAAGAGGATCAGCTAGGATATGGCGCCACGACCAGCCTTAATTTCTTACTAAAATCATGGGTAACATACCCCCCTAGACTGGTGACTATGGCTACACCTGAATGACATTACTGGACTTCTCTCATCAAGATCCCAACACCTCAAGGTCAGACAGGCACCCGCCACAGTATCACCAAACTCTGTAACAATTAAAACAAAATGTCAATAATTGGACTTCCACCAAACCAGATCCTCAACTGATTTATTTCCCTCTTAGACGTACTGGAGTGCCTTTAGCAAAGTACTGGTTGCGTATATAAGTGCCTTCTTAATATAAACATATTACATTCCTATTTCACAAAAACCTAACCTCAAAATAAACATTACCAACTTAAAGTTAACATAAACATTTCCTCTTTGCATCTAACTACAATTCACTAGCATTATACAACTTTTTATTTCAATTTCTATTACTTAAGCCTTTTAACTGTTTATCTTGGTTTATCATTTCAAATCAAAAATTAAATTATTCAAATTTCAATCATTGCCTTTTCATCAGTTATCATTTATTTTACAATTCAAATCAAAATAAATCTAAGTTCATTACTAAAATTCACATTTTAAATTAATTAGACCATCTCTTTCAATTAATTACTTTAATTGCATTATTCAAAACGATTCAGTTAATTTAATTTCATCTTGTATTTATTTACTTTCATATTGAAATTCATCTATCATTTTCTGTAACCTCCAAATCCAAACTAATCAAAACAATTTACTACCAAAATTTCTATCTTTTAAATGACTTTAATTTTCATCATAAACATTCATAATTATATATTGACAATTATTAAAAAAATAAAAAACGTATTGCTATCATCAAATCGACTACAACTATATACCGATTACACCATGCATCAGCTGATGTCTTATCAGCATATGAACATAACCTTACTCTAAGTACCTTTAACACAAGTAAACATAATACAGAATTATCTACAATATTAGTCATTAAATGTTCTTGTTAACCACACATCGTTACAGTATTAAGTTACTGTACTAAGTTAGTAACTGAACTAAGTTACTGTTTTAAGTTTTGACTTACTAAAACTTTTAAATGGCCAGAAGCCTGTGAAAGAGTACTGTCATTTTTTAAGTGATAAAAATCTAATATTGTTTTCATGCACTGTATTAGGTCCTGCATGTGATCATAAATTGTTGTGACACTTCTCGATTGAAAATTCCATCTGGTAGGTACAGATCTGGGTAACCGCTTTTTTACTACTGCATCTAGTATTGATGTTCTTGCGGACTAACTGAGAAAAAAGCGCAAAGACCTTGAACATTGGCAAAGAAAACTCGAACTTCCCTGTTTATTGATGCAGCTTTCATCACAACTAAATTCAGCTGATGTGCATGACAATGAACATATTCGGCATCGGCATAACAATTTTGTACAATTGCATGTACACCACTAGAAGTTCCAGCCATTACAGATGCTCCATCATATGTCTGTGCAATGAGCTTTTGGGGAGTTTCATTTATTTTGTGGTGTTTTAACTCATCAAGAATGGTTTTAGAAGTACCCCTAAATACTGCTGAAGTTTCAAGATGGTTTTTTTAAAACTGTATCTAGTTCTGCACTAAAATCTATTAACCCTCTAAAAATCCCTGGATTATTTGATTCTTTAGACTCATCGTGGCATCTTAAAGCTAGTTCAAACACACCACAGAAACGAATACAGTTGATAATAATACTTAGCACATATCTATTCTGCTTAACTTGTTCATTGTGAGCTACAATATTTCTCCTATAAGCTGTATCTAGTTGTTCTGCTATGTTAGTTGTTCCTAACAATGCTAACTGTAAACTATTTTTTATGTGGGTACCTGAAGCCTCATGTTTTTTAGTTCTGTCATTAAAATGGTTTAAGTCTTTAAATCCAGTCTTAGTCCAAGTCTCCTCCCCTCCAAACAATATACAAGGAAAACAAAATAATGAAATTTTAGTGTCACACCCACATAACAATGAATATTTATTGTATAAGTGTGTTTTAAATTTATGATTAAAAATTCTATTACCTGACTTTACAGTTTGATTAAAACTTGAAAGATCTTGTGTAGGTCTACCTACTCTCTAATTTCAATTTTTTCCTCAATTGGACGTAAACTGAACGGTGTTTTCGTTAAGTTTTCGTCATTGCGTCCTACGAGTTATATGTAACGAATATCTTACACTATGACACCTTAATCCTTTAATATGCACTATTATTTATATTTAACAATGAATTGTACTAGCACTTAACTGACACTAACAATAAACTTCACAAAAAATTCGACCGACACTAATGAACTGAACTAATAAAACAACATAACCATACAAATTCCAACAAACTGGTGGCGCCGTGACTGACAAGCGGAGTTTGCAGTCCCTAATCACACCAGGCGAAGCTATAGCGATGTAATAGGAACACCCTAGTGTAGCCAGCCAGTGCAAAACTACATTGTGTTTCTCCATATACCAAGCGCATCACAGCTGGTGTACACACTCGTAGTACACCGCAGCGAGAGCGTGTACGGTTTTTATTAAGTACTCTGCACTTTTCAATCAACAAATGATTAATTACGATTATTTAGCTTGAAAACACTTCTTAATTATTGTTGTTTTCATAATTTTATAATTTAAAATATAGTTATGGGGGATTTACAGGATTAAAAATGCAATTAAATTTACAGGATTTAATGGGGGTTGTGCAACCGTGCAACCTAAGCACGGGCCGCCACTGCTAGTTATGTAATTTAATGGTTAGTGGGAGCTGAAGTCACCATATCATCAAATAAATAACCCACAAAAATGTTATAGTAGTGGAATATGTTAATAATAATTCAAATCTTTAAGTAACTGGTTTTTTGGTTACGGCTATCCTATTGAAAAAGCAATTTACACCAGAGTTTATTTCTCCAAAGATTTAGCACTTTTTTTAAACATATTCGAATCACAAGTAGACTGGATATTTGTAAATTAGACTTGACAGATGTAATGTCATGCATAGTACCATATATAAATGTAATGATCTAAAACACTATATTGTTGCGAGAAGCGTACCAAACAATCCAGAACTTTCTCCACTCCCCCCGTCAAGTGTGGCAGCTGTGCGTCATTCAAGTAGATGATTCTAGTGAGTTCCAGGAACTACGCATTAAGCAGCCGGCATGCAGTTAAGGAGGGAAAGCTGTACTCGGCCTCAGCACAGCATATATAAAGCCATAGCTGCCGGGTTGTCAGTTAGTTACGTGAGCATCCTCCACTAGTGTGGATTGAGTGCTCGTCAAAGTGAAGAATTATTGTGTTATGTGTTTTATAATTGTGCAAGACTCTATTAGTAGACATGGTTTATTGCGTGTGAACAATTTTTATTTGATTTGTACTAAGAGGTATTGTTGTTAATTATGAACTGTTTAACTGTGAAAATTAAAGCTGGTGATTAGTGACTTAATTGGTGTCTTGTACTGTATTTTGTTTCCACTGTACCTACGACAATCGAGTAGACTGTCGTAACAGTGGTGTCAGAAGTGGGATAGAACGGTTACACTATGTACAAGACGAGTGTAATTCGTAATTAATCGGAAACAAGGGATACCAATCAGATAATAGAATCATTCCAAGCAATGCTACTGCAAATTGAGGAACAACGCCGACAAGAGGCGGCAGAAAAGGAAAAACGACTGGACGAGAAACTCAGACAAGAAAGAGAAGCAGCAGATGAACGACAGAAAGCACTAATGGAAGAACGACTAAAAGAAAAACGTAAGCATGAAAATGAAACACCTGAGAGATGACAAAAAGAAGAATTTAGTCATCAATCAGACAAAGTTAAGGCGTTCGTACAAGAGGATACCACTGCAAAATTCATCCTTTCATGAGGTGAGCTAAACAAACAAGTTGACAGAATATCTGAAATAGAAAAATCTGTGTCAACTATAAAAACAAGAATGTCAAGTTTAGAAGATTCTATTACAAATTCAATAAAACAAATTAAAATGGAAGTCGAACATTTAGTCAAAGAATACTGTAATATAATAGTTGATAAAGAAAGACCATCTGTAAATGCTGATGAAGATTCAAAATATCAGAGAAATCAAACTGTAGTAGGGCTAGTGTTTGCAAAGGCCCCAACGTTTGATGGAAGCACTCATTAGACAACTTATATTCGCCAATTTGAAGCTGCCGCTTGCTTAAATAAATGGACGGAAGAAGAGAAAGGAATTTCACTAATTCTTGTTTTAAAAGAGCCTGCCGCACAACTAATACAGAAAGTGCCACCTGAAAATCAGAACATCTATGCCGAATTAACTAAAGCTCTGGAATTACGCTACGGTGACCAGAATTTGTGCGAAGTGTACCGTGAACAACTTAAAGAGAGGCAACAGTGTTCAGGGGAGAGCCTTCAAGAGTGGCTTATCCCGAAGAATCGGAGGGCTTCCGGAAGTGGATTTCTCTCATTATGTTTATTGACGGTATCAGAGATAGTCAATTACAACAAATGTTAAGAATGGCACAGCACGATAATAAATCAGATGCTCTTGTTCATGCTCTCCGTTTTGAAGCTGCCAAGTCGGCGACCTACATTAATCAAAGTATGCCATCACGTTGTAGCCAAACGGATCCAATACCACAGTATCGTCATAGTGGACGGTATAAAGAGACGATTCAAAAACAACAGTTTAAGAAGTCAGCAGCGCCACAATGATCTTTCGAACCAAAGGATAAAGACAGAAGACCGAAGTGTTACAATTGTGGGAAACGTGGTCATCTACAGGTAGACTATTGGAAGAATAAAATACCGAGAGAAGAGAGCGATCGCACCAATTGGAGAAGTAATGCCCCAGAACAGCACACAGTTTCCACACTATATAAGACTAATGGAAACCTGATCGTTAATGGGTTTGCGGAAAGTAAACGAACATCATTTAAGTTGACACGGGCGCTACAGTGTCTATTGTACGCCCTGACTTAATCAGCAACTGACGGCCTCAAATTAGCTCTTGTACAATACAGACTGTGACTGGAAGCCCTGTCAATGTGTTAGGAAAGATAGACGTACGTGTATGTCTGGGTCTTCTCGAGTTTAGCCACCAAATGCTTGTTGCAGACATTGTTGATGAAGTGATTCTTGGCACGGACATTATGAATGCCTACAGATTTGTTGTGGACTTAGGAGAGAACGTCCTGAAGGTTGGACAAGAGAAGATAAATCTTCGCATGATTAAAATGTCAGGGTCTACCAACCATTCAATAAAGCAAGTGACATTGGCTGAAGAAGAAATCAACAGGTCTGGTCAAGAGGAACCTTTCCTAATCCCGGCAGAAATGGAAGAAGTACTAGCAGAGGAAGTACACATACGTGAAACAGCAAAAGAAGTGACTGGAAAGCCAACTGTGGGTGTCAAGGAAAACCCCTTGTTCGTTCCTGAGTTAATAGAAGCGCCCAGGGGAAACGTTGTTGAAGATGAAGTTACGGAAGAGGTTGTTGATGAGATCCAATCAGACTTGGATCAGCCAGTGGTGTTTAGGTCATCAGTACATGACCCAATGGGAGTGATTCCAGCAAAACTAGCGGTTGAGCGGAAGACTCGTATTCCTAGGAACTTGATGTTCGGATCACACGAGACTAAATTCGAAGGACGGTAGAATTATCTTTTACAAGAACGTCCACCTAGAACACCTGGCCAAGTATTACTTCAGAGACGGTTTACCAATTCGGGATGAAAAGGCTTAAGGAGGGGGCAGTGTTGCGAGAAGCGTACTGAATAATCCAGAACTTTCTCCACTCCCCCCGTCCAGTGTGGCAGCTGTGCGTCATTCAAGTAGATGTTTCTAGTGAGTTCCAGAAACTATGCATTAAGCAGCCCGTGTGCAGTTAAGGAGGAAAAAATGTACTCGGCCTCAGCACAGCGTATATAAAGCCATAGCTGCCGGGTTGTCAGTTAGTTACGTGAGCGACTTCCACTAGTGTGGATTGATTGCTCGTCAAAGTGAAGAATTATTGTGTTATGTGTTTTATAATTGTGCAAGACTCTATTAGTAGACATTGTTTATTGCTTGTGAACAATTTTTATTTGATTTGTAGTAAGAGACAGTGTTGTTAATTACGAACTGTTTAACTGTGAAAATTAAAGCTGGTGACTTAATTGGTGTCTTGTACTGTATTTTGTTTCCACTGTACCTACGATGATCTAGTAGACCACCGTAACAATATTATAACTTAGTAAAATGTTATATGAAAACAACAACAACAATACATTGCAAATACAAAAAAAAGATCAGTTTAGATATAAGGTGTTAAAATATGCAAACACAAACTGTCTACATTAATACATAGAGTACTAAATTGGCCTTAAGGCTATTGTCATTTGTTTAGAGTTATATTCTTATCACCTCTAGGGCCCTGTACAGGTAACATAAATTACAAGTGTGTGTGTGTGTGGGGGGGGAGGAAAATCAATTAAAATTAAAAGCCGTAAAAACAGCACTACTGATCGATCCTAATAATAAGAGGCCTTTAATTATAGTTTCACTACTTACAATGCAGTAGATTCCCATTTATCCAGATGGAGCTGAAAACAATCTGGATTAATGAATATCCAGGTTAATTGGAAATAAATTACAACTATTTTAAAATATAAAGTTAATGGCTACAACTGTAGAGAAAGTAAAAGTAAATACAGGAGAACCCTTTTTAACCGAACTAAAGGGGGCGGAGCCATTTTGAATATCTTTTTCTGATAATCCATGTTGTCTATTTTCGTTTATTAAGGCATAAAAAAAAACAGAAAATTATCAGTAAAAACATATTTAATTATAAAAGTTTAAATTATAAACATGCAATACATTGTAATCTA
Source organism: Magicicada septendecula (assembly GCA_034769895.1). Lineage (NCBI taxonomy): Eukaryota > Metazoa > Arthropoda > Insecta > Hemiptera > Cicadidae > Magicicada > Magicicada septendecula. The sequence continues at coordinate 174,007,427 of CM068372.1, forward strand.
TGTTCACAGTTACATAGGTTTACATAATTTTTGTCTGAAGAGTTTCTTTACAGCGTTTGTGCCCTGCAATGTCATGCCAGTTCTTTAAAAGTAAGATGTCTGCCAGCTTGTTCAGCCTGCTTTACAAAATGTAAAGCTATTATGTTGAATCTGTCATGCATTAATAAGACAGTAATATAAATTGATTATACAAATAAGCAAATTTTCTTACTTCAAAGGCTTTAAATCCATCGTTTGCTGTCACACATTTCGTGTCTGTGTCATGAACATCCTGGTCTGTGTCGTCTGCTTCAGGCTCTGGTCTCATCACAGCTTCCACAATTTCTTGGTCAGTCAATTCTAGTTCCGCAACATCTGCCCCTAGCCATTCGTTAATTTCACTGTCTTATATTTCTTCAACCCTGGAATTCCTTTAGCCATTTCTACTAAGTTTTCATAATTTTCTTCTTCTTCTTCTTCTTCATACACAAGTCCATCACACAATTTGTTCCATGACTTATTTACAGTGGAATCTGTAATGTTCTCCCAACACTGTGCGCACCAATAAATTACATGTTTCATGTTGATTGATTTCAATGAGTGATTTCAATTACATCATTTCAGTTAACCCAAGTTTTGGATAAACTGAGTTCGGTTAAACAGGGTTTTACTGTAACTTCTATATATAAATATAGAATCTGTACTGTATCATATAAGCAGCATTACCCTTTAACATGGAAAACGCATAGAAAACTGCATCTCAGTGTTTTGACAGACATGTTAGTTGTTTTTTTTTTTTAAGTTACTCTAGATTAGCCATAAATCCAGATTAATGGGATCCAGGATAACGGCACTGTTCTATATTTATTTAAACTTCAATAAAGCAAAATTTATATTGGAAACAATAAGTATATCATGATTTAAATTTAGCTACTTTTATGTTTGTGTTATTTTAACATGATAATGTTTTTAGGCTGGGGGCCATTCCACAAAATGCGTGATGCAAAAAGTGTAATGTCATCAAAAAATGTAACGCTCCAGGTGATGTTAACACTATATTTTTTCCACACTTGCGATTCCCCACAGTCCAGGAATCTTCGGTCTCTGTCGTTTTAACATGATAATGTTTGTTATATAGTAAATATATAAAGAAGGCATTATTGAGAAGTACGAATGTCATACTTCTATGTACGACGTTCAAAATATATAGTTGTGAATCGGTCAGAAATCTGTATGAGCATTGCTGAACAGGAGAGTCTGCAGTTTATGCACATTATAGGTTTCAAAAGCCTAAAAACATTATCATGCTTCGATGTTTTGGTTTCGTCAAAATTATTTAGCAGTAATCCTCTGTATTATATTCAGATAGTTGCAGTATCCTAAATTATTTACTTACTAATTTTCTATACACTAAATGAAAAGTAGAATGAAAACCAAAATGAATACACTAATTGGTGTTTGTGGCGCAGGACCCATTGTTATTGTGGAAATTATGTTCCTGCCTCATCTGACAAACAGTCTGAAGGTGATTGTGATATGGACTGTCCAGCAGACTATACAGTGAAATGTGGAGGAAGCTGGAGAAATTCTGTATACAAAACCATACCAGGTTAGACCACAACTAGTGATCCAGTTTACTGAGAATGTTTAAAGATATTTCAATGAAATGAGAAACAAATTTTATTAAGAACTGTTTTTATTTAATATTTTAATAAACTCAGAAACAAAAGAAGAGATGAATAATCAAGACAACTATCAGAAACAAATTTTACCATTTTTGTGCTGTTAGTATTCTGTGGTATTCTGTAGCCTAGATAGTTATATTGTTCTGTATCACTATTTCTGCGTGTACAATGTTCTTTGTACATACCGTATGAAACAGTTCAGTATTTAAAATTGTATAATAATTGACTTTACGTTTTAAAGGTTAACCAAGAATGTCGTTTAGTGTACTTGGCAGAGAACAATAGGCAAATACAATTAATACAATTAAACAAAATACATATTTATCAAGTAAAATATAACATTATTTTATTTTTTCTGAAAACATGAAATATAACATGAAAACATCTATTCTGCCCTGAGGCGCAGTTGATAAAACTAGTTACAAGTAATGATTACCATTAACATTTTACTCTCTTGTAAAATGTTCGATTACACTAAATCATCAGTGTTTGGCCGCAAACCCAGCACTTCTTAAATTTATATTCTTGGTTCACACAAACACACACACTTTCATACGGTACATTTTTGAGCTCATTTTATATATTTTGTAAAATTGCCAGAATTTATTTATTATAGTATGGTTTACTTCCCTTTCATGTTTCGTAGAGGTGCGCCCATGGGACGTCTTCTCGTGCACGCACTGTCTAGACGTCTTCTCGTTTTCACTTTCTGATTTTACTGCCGAACTGCCATTTTGTTTCAATTTGTTACTGTTATGAATCTTGCTAATCAACATACTGTTTTTATTTTTTAATATGTAAAAATTCACATTTTATGGTTTGCGGGCGCCCGCGATTTCGTTACGTAACTTTTGCGGCTGTACAGCACGAAGAAAGATGATCGACTGGGCCTTCGTAAAGATGACAATTCTTAATTTGGCGAACGATCACGTGGTCTGGTTTCATTGTTCCACTGGTGTTTCAACATCAATTTTGGCGGGATCATTATTTTGGATTGATATTCCAGTGTTGATTAACGTCTGGGAATGGCTATGACGTTATATGTTTTGCTCACTGTTGACAAAGGTCAAATGTCGTTCGGTTACAAATAGCTGCCTCCCTGTTGTTTCGCGGTTGACCTTGACACGAATTCGTCCACTGGCATGCGTCGTTATAATTCAAAATAAAATTTACCATTATAATTTATCCTTTATGTTTCCCCAAAAATATTATTTTTATGCCGAAGCATAAAAACTCTCATTGACACTCTCATATTTCCTAAAGGGATCAGCATGACATCACCACAACCCCCTTTACGTTTTATTCAAAATAGTGGTTAACTTACCCCTGGTCCAGTGACTGTGACCGCACCTGAATGACCTTACTGGACTTCCCTCTCGAGATCCCAACACCACAAGGCCAGACAGGCACTTGACGCTCCTGCTGTGACGTGCCGGCCAGCACAGGACCGCCGCCACAGCATCACCAGACACTGAAACATGAAATCAAAATATCAAATAGTGGCCTTGTATAATACCATATCCCTAACTGATCTGGTCCCCCTTAGCTGTGCTGGTTTGCGTTAAGAAGCACTGGATTTTTTTTTTTAATCTCTAACATACACATGGATGAATACTTAATATAACATGATACAATGTAAAAATTCCATACCAACATTCTGTATACCCTTCTCTCATTAACTCTTATTCCAAAATTCAAATTTATTGCCCTGATTCCCATCAAAATTTAAATAAACATTTCCCATTACAACATACAAATACCTTCCATTATATAATTCACATTTCAAAATTAATAAACTTCTTATATAGAGTAAAACACATTAAATCAACTACAGTAGAACTTGGCTAATTCGAAGCTGAAGGGACCAGTAAAAAATTCGAATTATCCAAAAATTCGAATTAGGAAAGTTTTAATAAGGGTAGAAAAATCAAATCAAAAACCGAAAATCAGTAAAGCAATATGTTATTTTATTAAACAATTTCCTTATACATATGTATTAAAAACGTATAAACACGTTTCAGTACAAAATATAGCATTTCCAGTTTGTTAAATAATCTAGAAACTTTTGATTGCATTTTGCAGTTAATACACTGAGTTATAGTAAACTCTTCAAGTTTATTAAGTGCTTGGAAAATAGCGTCACTTACGTTCTGCTGTCCTTCAACCAACCGTCTCAAGTCTTGAATGTAATTTGATGCCTGTGAAGCCATTGGAATCGTTATCTCTGGAAGTTCTAGCTGGTCCCCTTCTTCATCTGAAGATGCACCATCATTTCTTTTGTTCATAACATCAGCCACGATCTCCGCATCTGTCTGTTCACCGCACACCGCCAAGTCTTCATCCACGTTTACAAACTCTTTGTAACAAATGCCTGCGTCATGTTCAACATCTTCCCAGTTATTCGCAGTAGGTACGACTTCTCTAGAAGCTTTATTCTCCTCTTCACCTTCAATGTGGCAGAAACCACCTTTACGAAAGCAATTAGCAATTGTTTTTTGCGTAACTTGGTCCCAAGCACTGTGGCACATGCGGGCAGCTTGAAGGATGTTAATCTTGATAGTATTTTCGTGCTCATCTAAATAAGCACCTGACAGAATGTTTTAGACCACAAGCCATCTGTAAAAATGCTTACAATTTTTTATTACACCTTGGTCCATAGGTTGAACTACTGAAGTCATGTCTGGAGGGAAAAACACAACCTTTACATTTTCCATCACAGGAATAGTGCTATGCGCAGTACAGCTGTCAATAAACAAGACGATTCTTCTGTTTTGATTCCAAAATTTCCTGTTGATTTCAAAAGCCATCTTTCGAAAATTTCACCTGTCATCCAAGCTTTATTGTTTGATTCATATTCAACTGGTTTTGTTTTTACATTTTTGAAAAAACGTGGGTTGGCTGACTTCCCTATCATTAGCAAAGGCAGTTTTTCCAAGCTATCCATGTTTGCTCCAACTAAAAGTGTTATGCGCTCCTTGCTGTGTTTGCCGCCAATACAACTTTCTCCTTTAAAAGCAAGTGTTTTGTCGGGGGTGCATTTGAAAAATAAGCCCATCTCATCTACGTTAAAAATGTCTTTAGCGTCTCTATCAGAAATCATTTGCAACAAATCATCTTTCCATGAATTTGCAGCTTCAACGTCAACAGATCCACTTTCCCCACAAACAGTTTTGAAAGACATGCCATTCCTTTCTTTAAAACCATCGAGCCAACTAGTGCTGGCCTTAAAATCATTTTTCCCTAAGCTAGATGCAAATTCCTCAGCTTTGGCTCTGACGAGTGGCCCACTGACTGGAATTTTTTTGTCCCTTGCTTGCTTAAACCACTTCACTACACATTCATCCACGTCAAGATTTTCTGGTCCTCGCGCTCTTTTCCTATCTTTGTCGCTGGCTTTACACACACTATTCAAATTCTTCTCTTTATTTTTTAGATATGTTGACAGTGTATTTGGCAGTATCCTGAATTCCTTAGCAACTTCAGATTTCTTTTTTGTCCCTTTTCTACTTCCCGAATAACGGCAACTTTTTCGGCAAATGTCAATGATTTGTATTGGGTCTGTGTTGGTTTTGAAAGGGCCATGATGAACACACAACACAATAAAACTGCACAATAAGCGTCACTAAAACACACCAGTCTGTATATACAGTACTGTATAAAGAAAGGAACGGTCTCTCACTACAGGGCACAGTTCGCATAGTAGAAACTCAAAAAGACTTAACCCTTCCACGAATGCAGGCAGACTGAACTGAAAGCAACAGTGAGGGTGGCTGACTGACGAGGAGGCGTGGAACAATGGACAATGGCAGACGGTACCGTTACATGAGCCAGTCACGTGTCATCGTGAGATACTGACGCCAATTCCACAAATTTGACACAAAGGACAAGCGTCTGTTCACAAAGGGCGATGCCTGCTTGTCTGTTTCCAGTTGTGTCTCCATTGTTACGTGGTCTAGCCCATACTGCAGAAGATTTTTTGTAGTTTGAGCAAAATTTTTATTTCGAATTAACCAAAAAAAGTTCGAATTACATACGGTGTTTTTGCACGGTTTTACATAGGATATTCAAGGGACCACAGTAAAAGTTCGAATTCGAATTATGCATGTTCGAATAAGCCAAGTTCTACTGTACATCAGAACAAATTATTTACTTAACAATCGTTAAGCATCTTCATATTACTCCTTAAATCAACATCAATTCATTCAATTTAATTTACATAATAAAATCAACTACACCTTCTACATCATTCACATAATTAATTTTAAATTCCTCCTTTAACACACACTATTACCCAATACTGGTAGTTGTGGAATGGTCTCAGTGGTTTGATTTTTTATTTTTTCAAAAATTGTATCATCTATAATGGTAATTTCACTCCCTGAATCTACTAGAAAGGTGTATTTGAAATTGAAAACTTCGGCTTCGAACCAGCCATGCTAAAGTTTTTACTGCTCTCATCTACTTCTTCCTCTGATAATTCATTATGTATATTGGTAATAAGCGACCCTATTGTTATGTTATTACTAGACTACTGGGGACTTTCCTTTTCAACCGTCCTTATTAGTTTAACTGTGCTGGTGGTGGTTCGTTGTATGCCCCCCTATTATCCACTCTACTATTATTATTATTAGAAAGTGCTTCAGTACCCCTAGTCTCATTTACATAACCAACATACCCCCCCTCTCCTTCTGTGGTTCAAACCTCCCAGCATTCCCCTACTACTGGTAAAACCTCTCCCTCTAGTATCCCCTCTAAACTCATTGCCTTAATTTTCCCTTCTATTATACTCACTATTATCAAACCCTCTATTATAATTAGCTTCTCTCCCTTGGGCACCACCCCTAGGACCCCGACATCTATAACACTGATCTCGAGAACTATTATAGTTGCTGGCTCTACAATTAGGGTGTGGACATAACCACGTACCCCCCTCCGGTCTACTCATACCATTATCATGTCTATTAAAACGGTCTGGTTGTCTTAATTCTGTATTTATTGGCCTCGACTCATTATTTCTAAATTGATACTTATTGTCTTCTTCTTCTTTCATACTCTGGTAAGCTTCTAATATTTTCTTTAACTCAGCTATATCAGTAAACTCCCAGGTTCTAATTGTGGACCGTATGTTTTAAGTAAATGTTTACTAACATACCTTATAAAGGATGGAAGCGGCGGTGGTGGTTCCAAATATTTAACTTGGCTATATAGCCGCGTTACATATGCAGTAATGCTCATATTTTTTATATCAAAACTACCCCATCCCATTATTGTTCTACGTAAACCATCTTGTTTTTCCTCTGACCAATATTTATTTTTAAACGGTCGTTCAAATTCATCAAAATCTGCCCAATTATCATTATGAGCGTCCGCCCAAATTTTAGCATCCCCTTTAAAATACAGTAGAAGCCCAATATACCGCGGATTCGGATATAACGTGGTGAAGAGTATGTCGCCCGTTATTAGCGAAAATTCTTACTTGTAGAGAGTGAGTAAATTATGAATTGTTTATCGTGACTTCCGTAGCCACAACATTGGAATGCGTTGTGTTTATTGTAAACAAAGGCTTGTTGTTGGAAATGGCGTTGTAAACAACAGCCAGAATTGCCAGTTCAAGTGTACCTGTAGACATAAACAATTGCCCGAGCTATTTACAGTCTCTACATTTCTAAGAATTCATGCCAAGGCAAGCAGCCAACTAAATCCCTTCTCTCCCTCATATTACAGTACAGTATAAGATCATACTCTGATATTATCTTATCAAAGTCTATAGTCTTTGTCATAAATTCGCATAGTGTAGAGTTTTGTGATGTCGCAGAAAAGAAAAGCATATTCTGTGAGTGATAAACTCAAAATAATTGATCGTGTGAAGAACGGAGAGTCAAAGGCAAGTTTATCACGTGAGTGTGGCATCCCAGAAGGAAGAATTAGAGGGTGGATGAAGGAAGAAGATAAATATAATTAAATTACCTTATTCGGTCCACCTTAGTGACACTAGCTGCTGTAGTTTAATGACGCGTTTCGGGATTAAAATCCCATCTTCAGATACACATAGTCAAAACATAAAAGTATACCACAATTTGTGGTTTGTCATAATTTAAAATATGTAAAATCTTTTAAATAAAATATATACAAACAAAAACGTAACAATTGAATCGCTCGGAGCGCTCACATGCATGCACGCTGTACTACGACTTCCTCACGACTGGCTATACTTATCGTTCAACCGTATAGCAGTGTCAAACAGGTTATTAGAACCGAAGTTCATTTGATCATTTAGTATGTTATTTTTGGTCATTGCGTTTTTTGTAGCTTTGTATATTTCGAATTCCTCTAGACTATCCATTAATTTACCCTTCTTGCAAGTATGCAACGCCACGAAATTGTTTTCGAAACTAGTATAACTATGATCTTTTTCTATTAAATGTTGAGCAAAACTGGAATTATTATTTTTTGTTTTTGGAATGTGCTCTAAAAATCTTGTATAAAAATCTCTGCCGGATTGGCCGATGTAGAATGCTGCACAATTATCGCATTTAATTTTATAGACTCCTGATTTATTTTTTAAAGGAATATTTATTTTAGTTTTGAAAAAATTTTTTAAATTATTACAGGTTTTGAATGAAATAGTATATCCTTTACTTTTAAAAACAGATTTTAAAATATTTGGCATCAAACCAGTCTAATTAGCTGAAATGAATTTTTTTATGTTTTTTATTATGTTGGTTAAAAATATTATTGTTATTTTTATTTTCTAAACATTTTTTATGTTTCATTATCATTTTATCAATTATTACTGGCCTGTAACCATTATTTAGAGCTATTTGTTTTATAATATTTAATTCTCGATCATAGTCTTCGTTATTAAGCGGAACACAAAGTAATCTGTCAATAAAGCTGTTAAATGCAGCCATTTTTTGGGCTGGAGGATGAAATGACTCAGCATGTATAACCGTATCTGTGCATGTGTGCTTTCTGTATATTTTGTATGTCAGTTCATTACCATTATTTGTTATGGTTAGATCCAGGAAATTAATATTTTTGTTATTTTCAATTTCCATAGTGAATTTTATTGTCTTATGTATTTTATTTAAATAGTTATTAAATGACTCGAGCTGTCTATTGTTACCATTGAAAATAACAAAGGTGTCATCCACATATCTTGAATAATATACTATTTTTTTGTCAAAATAATTGTTTTTTAAAATTTTAGTATTTTCTAAATGATTCAAATAAATATCAGCGAGGATACCTGAGAGTGGAGAACCCATCGCTAGGCCCTCATTTTGTTTGTAGTATGAACCATCAAACGAAAAATAGTTTTGATTAAGTACTATTTCTAATAGTAACATTAGCTGATTAATTTTTCTTATTTCTAAGGTATTATTATTTATTAAATTTTGTTTAAGTAATTTTAAAGTTTCATCAATTGGGACATTGGTATACAGATCCACTATGTCAAAGGACACTAGCTTGTAACTAGGCTTAATATTAATATGATGCAGTTTTTCAATAAAATCTTTATAACCTTTTATACTCTGGTTATTATCTAGGCTTATATGTTGTTTGATTATTTTTACCAAGGTTTTTGCTACTTTATAGCTTGGAGCGGTTGTATAATTTACTAAAGGTCTAATTGGTGTGTCTGTTTTGTGTACTTTGGGTAGACCTTTTAAGCATGGTGCACTAGCTTTTATTGGTTTCAGTGAGTAGCATATATGTTTCTCAAATAGATCTGTACATTTATTTATTATTTTATTCAAATGTAATGTGTATTTTTTGGTGGGATCATTATTTAACTTTGTTATATTGTTATTATTAATGAATTTGTATACCTTTTGTTTATATTCGTCTAAGTCTAACAATGCTATAGTATTGCCTTTATCAACCTTCGTTAAGTAAATGTTATTTTGTAAGAGCTTTTTATTTAGCTGTATAGCTGTTAGTTGTTCATGTTTTGTTTTTGTATAATTTAATTTCTTTTGTTTATGATAATTATTATTAATTGCTTTATTGAATCTATTGTTTATTAATATTCGTAGTTCATTTCGTTCATTTAAGTCTGGAACACACTTAATTACAGATTCGGCTTCAACTATTTCTTTAATTACGTTATTTTTATTTTTAAGATTCGGTGGAAAATTGTAATTCAGTCCCTTATTGATAAGATTTTCCTCTGTGTTCGTGAGAACCATGTTAGTCATGTTTATCAGTCTAGGGTAGAAAGCATGTTTTTCATTATTGAATTTATCATTGTTTTGATTGCTTATCAAACGGCTAATTTTATTAGTTTGTTTATTCTTCTGGAATCTAATCTTATTCTTAACGTATTGATTAATATGTTGTATGATTGTATCGCATAGAGCAGGGTGAACATTATTATATAGTTCTAAATGTGTTTTATATACAGCTGAGTTTAATGAGATTTTCTTCCTATATAAGAATTTAATTTCTTCTTTTATCCTGTATTTACTTGCAAATTGCTCAGTTTTTCTGGCCATTCTAGAGGTTTCGTTAATTTTGATTTTAGCATAATTTGGGATAAGATTTTTATATAGACAAATTTTGTTAAATTTAATATTTAAATTAGTTTTAAATAGTTTAAGTTTTTGATTTTGAAGTGTATACGCAATTTTTACCTGGTAAGGTTCCAATTTCAATCTATTCATGTTTTACGTACCGAGTCACTTTATGGTTAATATAATTAAATTACCTTATTCGGTCCACCTTAGTGACACTAGCTGCTGTCGTTTAATGACGCGTTTCGGGATTAAAATCCCATCTTCAGATACACATAGTCAAAACATAAAAGTATACCACAATTTGTGGTTTGTCATAATTTAAAATATGTAAAATCTTTTAAATAAAATATATACAAACAAAAACGTAACAATTGAATCGCTCGGAGCGCTCGCATGCATGCACGCTGTACTACGACTTCCTCACGACTGGCTATACTTATCGTTCAACCGTACAGCAGTGTCAAACAGGTTATTAGAACCGAAGTTCATTTGATCATCATCCAGCCCAAAAAATGGCTGCATTTAACAGCTTTATTGACAGATTACTTTGTGTTCCGCTTAATAACGAAGACTATGATCGAGAATTAAATATTATAAAACAAATAGGTCTAAATAATGGTTACAGGCCAGTAATAATTGATAAAATGATAATGAAACATAAAAAACGTTTAGAAAATTAAAATACCAATAATATTATTAACCAACATAATAAAAAACATAAAAAATTCATTTCAGCTAATTAGACTGGTTTGATGCCAAATATTTTAAAATCTGTTTTTAAAAGTAAAGGATATACTATTTCATTCAAAACCTGTAATAATTTAAAAAATTTTTTCAAAACTAAAATAAATATTCCTTTAAAAAATAAATCAGGAGTCTATAAAATTAAATGCGATAATTGTGCAGCATTCTACATCGGCCAATCCGGCAGAGATTTTTATACAAGATTTTTAGAGCACATTCCAAAAACAAAAAATAATAATTCCAGTTTTGCTCAACATTTAATAGAAAAAGATCATAGTTATACTAGTTTCGAAAACAATTTCGTGGCGTTGCATACTTGCAAGAAGGGTAAATTAATGGATAGTCTAGAGGAATTCGAAATATACAAAGCTACAAAAAACGCAATGACCAAAAATAACATACTAAATGATCAAATGAACTTCGGTTCTAATAACCTGTTTGACACTGCTATACGGTTGAACGATAAGTATAGCCAGTCGTGAGGAAGTTGTAGTACAGCGTGCATGCATGCGAGCGCTCCGAGTGATTCAATTGTTACGTTTTTGTTTGTATATATTTTATTTAAAAGATTTTACATATTTTAAATTATGACAAACCACAAATTGTGGTATACTTTTATGTTTTGACTATGTGTATCTGAAGATGGGATTTTAATCCCGAAACGTGTCATTAAACGACAGCAGCTAGTGTCACTAAGGTGGACCGAATAAGGTAATTTAATTATATTAACCATAAAGTGACTCGGTACGTAAAACATGAATAGATTGAAAAAAAAGAAGATAAACTTAAAAGTTTTGTGAACACAGTTGAAAGTGAAGGGGGGTTGCAAAGAAAAAAGACTAAAGTAGGTAAGGATAGTGAACTAGATGAGTGTCTGTACAGGTGGTTTTAATAAAACGAAGTGAAGGTGTGCCACTGTCAGGACCAGTTATTAGAGCTCAAGCTGTGAAATTCCATAGTGATTTACATGGCAACAGTGACTTTAATGCATCTGATGGGTGGTTTTCGCGATGGAAATCTCGTCATGGTATAAGCCAGATAAGCATTGAATGGGAAGCACGATCATGTGACAGTGAAGCTGCAGCACTTTTTCCTCAGGCATTAAACAAAGTAATGATCGATAACGATTTAAATGACCATCAAGTGTATAACAGTGATGAAACTGCTCTGTATTTTTGAATGCTTCCTACCAGAACTCTGGATGTGAATAATTCAATAAATAAATCTGGATTAAAAATAAATAAGGATAGAGTTACCCTCCTGTTTGCCACAAATAAATCAGGCAGCCACAAAGTTAAACCTCTCTGTATAGGGAAAAGCCGAAATCCTAGATGCTTTCAACATGTTAACATGACGTCATTACCCATCACATATCGTAATACAAAAAATGCTTGGATGACAAGTGATATTTTCGGTAAATGGTTCCATGAAGAATTTGTTCCATCTGTGAGAAGCCACCTGCGGTCACTCAACCTCGAAGAAAAAGTTGTACTGACCCTTGACCACTGTCCAGCACATCCACCTGCTGATATGCTACAGTCAAGAGATGGGAAAATCGGAGTCATGTTCTTGCCGAAAAACACTACAGCACTGATCCAGCCATTAGATCAAGGCATCATAAAAGCATTTAAAGCGCATTACCGCCGTGAACTTCTGAGTGCTATAGTGAATTCTGATGAGGAAATGGAAATTTACCTTAAGTCAATAAACCTGAAAATAGTTGCGTATTCAATAGGTCTTGCATGGGAAAGTATTAGTACGGCTACGATTCAGAATTACTGGAAGAAATGTTCCTTTGAACAAAACATCGCCGATGGAAATTGCTCTGTTGCCGGATTCACTAATAGTGATGTACAGTCTGCGAGTAGTGCTCTGCATTGCAACTTCACTCTAGATGACTTGAATGACTGGGCAGAAGTTGACAATGGTGAGCCTGTTACAGAATGTATAGGAGATAAAGATATCATCGATGCAGTCCGAAATGCAAATTGCGAAGAAAAAGAAGACGATGACGATAATGGAAATGAAAATGGGGTGGAAGTGAAAGAAGTTATTCCAAATGTTAGTGAAGTGATAATACACATAAACAAAGTAATTTCGTGGATGGAGAGGCAAAGTGAATCTAATAATGTTCATCTGCTGCACCTCGCGTTTATAAAACAATACGTGGAAAAGAAACGCTGTGCATTATCCCATCAAACAACAATTACAGACTTTTTTAAGACCAACAATTAGGCCTACAGTAGGTCGAGTGAGCAATGTATAAATAGTGTATTTTATATTCCATTGGATTAAAATAGATTAAAATATTGGATTAAAATACAGTTTCCTTATTTTTTATTTCTACATTTGGTGACGTAATTTACGTACAGTATATAGTAGTGCATTATGCTGTAGCCTTTTTCCCGGTCCTCCCTCCCCATCATTTGTCACTGTACAGGTCACCTTCCGATATACCGCGGTTACGCCTATAACGCGGGGGAAAGTATGTCACCCGACAACCGCGCTATATCGGGCTTCTACTGTATTACAAAATTCGTATCAATTTTATTTCCTAACTTTCTTTGTTATACTTATTAAAACCTTTTATTGAATTTAAGAATTGTATGGGGTTCACCCCCTTACGCTCATTACTGAAATAACCTAACTCAACGTCAGCGTTCACACTCTCACTCACATTGGTTAGTTTTTGATTAATTATTAAGCTTAGATCTTCTCTAACTTTAATTATTTCTTGAACATGTTTTGTTTGTTTACTTTTCAAATTAGTTACACTAGTTTTAATTGTATCAATTTGTTCAATGTTACTTTTGAATTCATTATTAACACCCTCTTGTAACTTATTTACTTTTTGAATCCCTTCACATTCATCAATTACACCTTGAATATTACTCTCAATTTCTACTTCATATTCATGTATCTTTGTAACAATTTTCTTGTTCATGTCCATCTCAAACTCAGCTTTAAACTTCTCCACATTACCGTCAATTTTTTAATTTTGTTTTTTACTTCCATGTTCCTTAAGGAAATGGAAGTATGGTGATGGCAAAAAAAATCGTGTTCGAGATTTTTGCAGATTCTGATTGTACTACACTCAAAACATGATAAAAGTCGTTTTTCGAAAAGTGTCTGTGTGTGTGTCTGTGTGTCTGTCTATCTGATTTTTTTTTTCTATGGCAAACGATAACAGCCGCAAATTCAAACAGAATCAAATAATTGTTTGCATACAGCCCTGAATTGTAGAGATCTCAAGACCTATTGTTTTTGGTGAAGATCGGTTAAGGGAAAAGGGTAGTTTACCAGCAACTTTTTTTTTAATAAGGGTAATTTGTTTCTATGGCAAACAATAACAGCCGCAAATTCAAACACAATCAAATAATATTTTGCATACAGCCCTGAATTGTAGAGATCTCAAGACCTACTGATTTGGGTAAAGATCGGTTAAGGGAAAGGGGTAGTTTACCAGCAACATTTTATGTTTTAACAAGGATATTTTTTATGGCAAACGATAACAGCCGCAAATGCAAATATAATCAAATAATTTTTTGCATACTGCCCTGAATTATACAGTTCTCAAGACCTATTGTTTTTGGTGAAGATCGGTTAAGGGGAAGGGGTAGTTTACCAGCAACATTTTATGTTTGAAAAGAGTATTTTCTATGGCAAACGATAAGAGCCGAAAATTCAAACAGAATCAAATAGGTTTTTGCATACAGCCCTGATTTGTAGAGTACTCAAGACCTATTGTTTTTGGTGAAGATCGGTAGAGGGAAAGGGGTAGTTTACCAGCCACGTTTTTTGTTTCAACAAGGGTATTTTTTATGGGAAATCATAACAGCCACGTTTTTGTTTTAACAAGGGTATTTTGTTTCTATGGCAAACGATAACAGCCGCAAATTCAAACATAATCAAATAATATTTTGCATGCAGCCCTGAATTGTAGAGTTCTCAAGACCTGTTGGTTTTGGTGAAGATCTGTTAAGGGAATAGGGTAGTTTACCAGCAACATTTTATGTTTTAACAAGGGTAAATTTTTTTTGACGAACGATAACTGCCGTACATTAAAACAGAATCATCTACTCTTCTGCATGCCTTTTTGAATTATACAGAACTCAAGGTCTGTTGATTTTGTTGAAGATCGGTTAAGGGAAAGGGGTAGTTTACCTGCAACATTTTATGTTTTAACAAGGGTATTTTTTATGGCAAACGATAACACCCACAAATTCAAACAGAATCAAATAATTTTTTGGATACAGCCCTGATTTGTAGAGTACTCCAGACCTTTTGTATTTGGTGAAGATCGGTTAAGGGAAAGGGGTAGTTTACCTGCCACATTTTTGTTTTAACAAGGGTATTTTTTATGGCAAACGATAACAGCCGCAAATTCAAACAGAATCAAATGATGTTATGCATACAGCCCTGTATTGTAGAGTTCTCAATACCTATTGGTGTTGGTGAAGATCGGTTAAGGGAAAGGGGTAGTTTACCTGCAACATTTTATGTTTTAACAAAGGTAATTTTTTATATGACGAACGATATCTGCCGTAAATTCAAACAGAATCAACAACGTTTTTGCATACCTTTTTGAACTAAAGAGAACTCAATGTCTGTTGATTTTGTTGAAGATCGGATAAGGGAAAGGGGTAGTTTATCACCAAAGTTTTATGTTTTAAAAAGGGTAATTTTTTTATGACGAACGATAACTGCTGAAATGCAAAGAATTCTCAAGACCTGTTGGTTTTGGTGAAGATCAGTTAAGGGAATAGGGTAGTTTACCAGCAACATTTTATGTTTTAACAAGAGTAAATTTTTTTATGACGAACGATCACTGCCGTACATTAAAACAGAATCAACTACTCTTCTGCATGCCTTTTTGAATTATACAGAACTCAAGGTCTGTTGATTTTGTTGAAGATCGGTTAAGGGAAAGGGGTAGTTTACCTGCAACATTTTATGTTTTAAAGAGGGTATTTTCTATGGTAAACGATAACAGCCGCAAATTCAAACACAATCAAATAATTTTTTGCATACAGCCCTGATTTGTAGAGTACGCAAGACCTATTGTTTTTGGTGAAGATCGGTTAAGGGAAAGGGGTAGTTTAACGGCAACGGTTTTTTATCAAGGGTAATTTTTTTCTATGGCAAACGATAACAGCCGCAAATTCAAACAGAATCAAATAATTTTTTGCACACTTGCCTGAGTTGTAGAGAATTCAAGGTCTGTTGATTTTGGTGAAGATCAGTTAAGGGAAAGGGGTCGTTTACCTGCAACATTTTAAGTAGTAACAGGAGAAATGTTTCCATGACGAATGATAACTGCCTCACATTCAAACAGAATCAAATATTTTTTCGCACACTTACCTGAATTGTAGAGAACTCAAGGTCTGTTGATTTTCGTGAAGATCTGTTAAGGGAAAGGGGTAGTTTACCAGCAACATTTTAAGTTGTAACAAGAGAAATGTTTCCATGACAAACGATAACTGCCGCACATTCAAACAGAATCAAATATTTTTTTGCATGCATCCCTGAATTGTAGAGGACTGAAGGTCTATTGATTTTGGAGAAGATCGGTTAAGAGAAAGGGGTAGTTTACCTGAAACATTTTATGATTTAACAAGAGTACTTAATTTTTATAAATAAAGTATCCTGATAAGAAGCTCATAATAATCCACTGTAGAAACGTAAATGAAATATCTCTAAATGAAGAGGTTAGGTGAACGGGGTGGGTTTTTTTTCTATTATTAAAAACTATAGTTTAATGTGGTGGGGAGAATTTTTTATACGTGTACTACGTTATCGGCAACAAAGAAGTAGTTTTTTGTTAAAATTGCTTCCCGGGCTGTTTTGCCGTAGTCCAATGTTTTCTGTAAAACCAGACTTTTTGGCAGTGCCATCGACTGCCATTATCAGTGAAAATCGAGTGCGAAAACGTGAGGTGGTATACGTTAGTGACCACAGTACTGTGGTTAATGCTGAAGCAATAAGTAGAAAGACGTAGTTTCTATGGAAATATTTCATTTCAATAAAATCATATTTAAAATATGATTTTAAATATAAATCTTAGAACATGGAAGTCATGTATGGTTCTCCATACCGATATTTAAGTTTATCGTTAAATTTATTAGTTAACGCATCAAATTTTTTGTCTGTCTCTAACAGTTTCTCATCCTCCTTTTCACTAATTGTTTTTATATCATTTTTTATCTCGGTTAGTATTTTATTTATATTTATAGTCATTTCACTTTTCACTCCCGCAATAGTCTTACTCTGTTTCTCTAGTTTATTATTTATTTCCATGAACTTCTCACTCACTCCATTAAAACTCTCACCTATACTTTCAAATTGGTAATTCATACTTAGATTACTCATTTTCATTTCGCTTCTTATATTCACAAATTCTTTATTTATGTCTCTTAATTTCTTGTCTTGTTTGTTAAATCTATTATTTATTTCATTTATCTCTGCTTTTATTTCAGTTTTCAGCTCTATGTTACTTGCATTCATCTCACGCGTCACTTTTATATTCTCTGACTATATTTCAGTTTTAAATTCATCCAAATTCTTGTTTTGTTGGTCAAATTTATTATTCATCATTTCCATAATCATTGTTAATTGATTAAATATAATTACATTGTTACTTTTACTACTCTCAGCTTCTACCGTCTCAATTACATATGTTGCTATTTTGCCTACACTCTCATTGACATTTTCATTTTGCGTCAAGTTATTTGTGGTTATTACATCATCTTGTGTGGCATCCAACATGGATCCCACAGATGCATTCTCATATAAGTTTGTATTTGTATTTGTCTCTGCCATTTTTGACTAAGTTGTAAATTCAAAAATTTAAATTTAATTTACAACGTCACTGTTAACGGGCGCCAACTGAAACAGTTCAGTATTTAAATATTCAATTTGTCCCTTTTCAGATGCCAACTTGGCAACTTGGCAGAGAAAAATATGTAAATACTATTAAACAAAATTATATGTTTATCAAGTTAAATATAACATTATTTTATTTTTTCTGAAAACATGAAATATAACATGAAAACATCTATTCTGCCCTGAGGCGCAGTTGATAAAACAAGTTACAAGTAATGATTACCATTAACATTTTACTCTCTCGTAAAATGTTCGATTACACTAAATCATCAGTGTTTGACCGCAAACCCAGCACTTCTTAAATTTATATTCTTTGTTCACACAAACACACACACTTTCATACGGTACATTTTTGAGCTCATTTTATATATTTTGTAAAATTGCCAGAATTCATTTATTATAGTATGGTTTACTTCCCTTTCATGATTTGTAGAGGTGCGCCCATGGGACGTCTTCTCGTGCACGCACTGTCTAGATGTCTTCTCGTTTTCACTTTCTGATTTTACTGTCAAACTGTCATTTTGTTTCAATTTGTTACTGTTATGAATCTTGCTAATCAAAATACTGTTTTTATTTTTTAATATGTAAAAATTCACATTTTATGGTTGCGGGCGCCCGAGATTTCGTTACGTAACTTTTGCGGCTGTACAGCACGAAGAAAGATGGTCGACTGGGCCTTCATAAAGATGATGATTCTTAATTTGGCGAACGATCACGTGGTCTGGTTTCATTGTTCCATTGGTGTTTCAACATCAATTTTGGCGGGATCGTTATTTTGGATTGACATTCCAGTGTTGATTAACGTCTGGGAACGGCTATGATGTTATATGTTTTGCTCACTGTTGACAAAGGTCAAATGTCGTTCAGCTAAAAATAGCTGACTCCCTGTTGTTTCGCGGTTGACCTTGACACGAATTCTTCCACTGCCATGCGTCGTTATAATTCCAAATAAAATTTACCATTATAATTTATTCTTTATGTTTCCCCAAAAATATTATTTTTATGCCGAAGCATAAACACTCTCATTGACACTCTCATATTTCCTAAAGGGATCAGCATGACATCACCACAACCCCCTTTACGTTTTATTCAAAATAGTGGTTAACTTACCCCTGGTCCAGTGACTGTGACCGCACCTGAATGTCCTTACTGGACTTCCCTCTCGAGATCCCAACACCACAAGGCCAGACAGGCACTTGACACTCCTGCTGTCACGCGCCGGCCAGCACAGGACCGCCGCCACAGTATCACCAGACACTGAAACATGAAATCAAAATATCAAATAGTGGCCTTGTATAATACCATATCCCTAACTGATCTGGTCCCCCTTAGCTGTGCTGGTTTGCGTTAAGAAGTACTGGATTTTTTTTTTTTTAAATCTCTAACATACACATGGATGAATACTTAATATAACATGATACAATGTAAAAATTCCATACCAACATTCTGTATACCCTTCTCTCATTAACTCTTATTCCAAAATTCTAAATTATCGCCCTGATTCCCATCAAAATTTCAATAAACATTTCCCATTACAACATACAAATACCTTCCATTATATAATTCACATTTCAAAATTAATAAAACTTCTTATATAGAGTAAAACACACTAAAATCAACTACATCAGAACAAATTATTTACTTAACAGTCGTTAAGCATCTTCTTATTACTCCTTAAATCAACATCAAATCATTAAATTTAATTTACATAATAAAATCAACTACACCTTCTACATCATTCACATAATTCATTTTAAATTCCTCCTTCCACACACACTATTACCCAATACTGGTAGTTGTGGAATGGTCTCAGTGGTTTGATTTTTATTTTTTCAAAAATTGTATCATCTATAACGGTAATTTCACTCCCTGAATCTACTAGAAAGGTGTATTTGAAATTGAAAACTTCGGCTTCGAACTCAGCCATGCTAAAGTTTTTACTGCTCTCATCTACTTCTTCCTCTGATAATTCATTATGTATATTGGTAATAAGCGACCCTATTGTTAAGTTATTACTAGACTACTGGGGACTTTCCTTTTCAACCGTCCTTATTAGTTTAACTGTGCTGGTGGTGGTTTGTTGTATGCCCCCCTATTATCCACTCTACTATTATTATTATTAGAAAGTGCTTCAGTACCCCTAGTCTCATTTACATTACCAACATATCCCCCTCTCCTTCTGTGGTTCAAACCTCCCAGCATTCCCCTACTACTGGTAAAACCTCTCCCTCTAGTATCCCCTCTAAACTCATTGCCTTAATTTTCCCTTCTATTATACTCACTATTATCAAACCCTCTATTATAATTAGTTTCTCTCCCTTGGGCACCACCCCTAGGACCCCGACATCTATAACACTGATCTCGAGAACTATTATAGTTGCTGGCTCTACAATTAGGGTGTGGACATAACCACGTACCCCCCTCCGGTCTACTCATACCATTATCATGTCTATTAAAACGGTCTGGTTGTCTTAATTCTGTATTTATTGGCCTCAACTCATTATTTCTAAATTGATACTTATTGTCTTCTTCTTCTTTCATACTCTGGTAAGCTTCTAATATTTTCTTTAACTCAGCTATATCAGTAAACTCCCAGGTTCTAATTGTGGACCGTATGTTTTAAGTAAATGTTTACTAACATACCTTATAAAGGATGGAAGCGGCGTTGGTGGTTCCAAATATTTAACTTGGCTATATAGCCGCGTTACATATGCAGTAATGCTCATATTTTTTATATCAAAACTACCCCATCCCATTATCGTGCTACGTAAACCATCTTGTTTTTCCTCTGACCAATATCTCTTTTTAAACGCTCGTTCAAATTCATCAAAATCTGCCCAATTATCATTATGAGCGTCCGCCCAAATTTTAGCATCCCCTTTAAAATATTTCAAAATTCGTATCAATTTTATTTCCTAACTTTCCTTGTTATACTTATTAAAACCTTTTATTGAATTTAAGAATTGTATGGGGTGCACCCCCTTACGCTCATTACTGAAATAACCTAACTCAACGTCAGCGTTCACACTCTCACTCACATTGGTTAGTTTTTGATTAATTACTAAGCTTAGATCTTAATTATTTCTTGTTCATGTTTTGTTTGTTTACTTTTCAAATTAGTTAAACTAGTTTTAATTGTATCAATTTGTTCAATGTTACTTTTGAATTCATTATTAACACCCTCTTGTAACTTATTTACTTTTTGAATCCGTTCTCATTCATCAATTACACCTTGAACATTACTCTCAATTTCTACTTCATATTCATGTATCTTTGTAACAATTTTCTTGTTCATGTCCTTCTCAAACTCAGCTTTAACCTTCTCCACATTACCGTCAATTTTTTAATTTTGATTTTTACTTCCATGTTCCTTAAGGAAATGGAAGTACGGTGATGGCAAAAAAATTCGTGTTCGAGATTATTGCAGATTCTGATTGTAATACACTCAAAACATGAAAAAAGTCGTTTTTCGAAAAGTGTCTGTGTGTGTGTCTGTATGTCTATCTGTCTATCTGATTTTTTTTTTTACGGCAAACGATAACAGCTGCAAATTCAAACAGAATCAAATAATTGTTTGCATACAGCCCTGATTTGTAGAGTACTCAAGACTTATTGTTTTTGCTGAAGATCGGTTAAGGGAAAAGGGTAGTTTACGAGCAAGGTTTTTTTTTAATAAGGGTAATTTGTTTCTATGGCAAACAATAACAGCCACAAATTCAAACACAATTAAAATAATATTTTGCATACAGCCCTGAATTGTAGAATTCTCAAGACCTGTTGGTTTTGGTGAAGATCGGTTAAGGGAATAGGGTAGTTTACCAGCAACATTTTATGTTTTAACAAGGGTAAATTTTTTTATGACGAACGATCACTGCCGTACATTAAAACAGAATCAACTACTCTTCTGCATGCCTTTTTGAATTATACAGAACTCAAGGTCTGTTGATTTTGTTGAAGATCGGTTAAGGGAAAGGGGTAGTTTACCTGCAACATTTTATGTTTTAAAGAGGGTATTTTCTATGGTAAACGATAACAGCCGCAAATTCAAACACAATCAAATAATTTTTTGCATACAGCCCTGATTTGTAGAGTACGCAAGACCTATTGTTTTTGGTGAAGATCGGTTAAGGGTAAGGGGTAGTTTAACGGCAACGGTTTTTTATCAAGGGTAATTTTTTTCTATGGCAAACGATAACAGCCGCAAATTCAAACAGAATCAAATAATTTTTTGCACACTTGCCTGAGTTGTAGAGAATTCAAGGTCTGTTGATTTTGGTGAAGATCAGTTAAGGGAAAGGGGTCGTTTACCGGCAACATTTTAAGTAGTAACAGGAGAAATGTTTCCATGACGAATGATAACTGCCTCACATTCAAACAGAATCAAATATTTTTTCGCACACTTACCTGAATTGTAGAGAACTCAAGGTCTGTTGATTTTCGTGAAGATCGGTTAAGGGAAAGGGGTAGTTTACTAGCAACATCTTAAGTTGTAACAAGAGAAATGTTTCCATGACGAACGATAACTGCCGCACATTCAAACAGAATCAAATATTTTTTTGCATGCATCCCTGAATTGTCGAGGACTGAAGGTCTATTGATTTTGGAGAAGATCGGTTAAGAGAAAGGGGTAGTTTACCTGAAACATTTTATGATTTAACAAGAGTAAAGTACTTAATTTTTATAAATAAAGTATCCTGATAAGAAGCTCATAATAATCCACTGTAGAAACGTAAATGAAATATCTCTAAATGAAGAGGTTAGGTGAACGGGGTGGGGGTTTTTTCTATTATTAAAAATTATAGTTTAATGTGGTGGGGAGAATTTTTTATACGTGTACTACGTTATCGGCAACAAAGAAGTAGTTTTTTGTTAAAATTGCTTCCCGGGCTTTTTTGCCGTAGTCCAATGTTTTCTGTAAAACCAGACTTTTTGGCAGTGCCATCGACTGCCATCATCAGTGAAAATCGAGTGCGAAAACGTGAGGTGGTATACGTTAGTGACCACAGTACTGTGGTTAATGCTGAAGCAATAAGTAGAAAGACGCAGTTTCTATGGAAATATTTCATTTCAATAAAATCATATTTGAAATATGATTTTAAATATAAATCTTAGAACATGGAAGTCATGTATGGTTCTCCATACCGATATTTAAGTTTATCGTTAAATTTATTAGTTAACGCATCAAATTTTTTGTCTGTCTCTAACAGTTTCTCATCCTGCTTTTCACTAATTGTTTTTATATCATTTTTTATCTCGGTTAGTATTTTATTTATATTTATAGTCATTTCACTTTTCACTCCCGCAATAGTCTTACTCTGTTTCTCTAGTTTATTATTTATTTCCATGAACTTCTCACTCACTCCATTAAAACTCTCACCTATACTTTCAAATTGGTAATTCATACTTAGATTACTCATTTTTATTTCGCTTCTTATATTCACAAATTCTTTATTTATGTCTCTTAATTTCTTGTCTTGTTTGTTAAATCTATTATTTATTTCATTTATTTCTGCTTTTATTTCAGTTTTCAGCTCTATGTTACTTGCATTCATCTCACGCGTCACTTTTATATTCTCTGACTTTATTTCAGTTTTAAATTCATCCAAATTCTTGTTTTGTTGGTCAAATTTACTATTCATCATTTCCATAATCATTGTTAATTGATTAAATATAATTACATCGTTACTTTTACTACTCTTAGCTTCTACCGTCTCAATTACATATGTTGCTATTTTGCCTACACTCTCATTGACATTTTCATTTTGCGTCAAGTTATTTGTGGTTATTACATCATCTTGTGTGGCTTCCAACATGGATCCCACAGATGCATTCTCATATAAGTTTGTATTTGTATTTGTCTCTGCCATTTTCGACTAAGTTGTAAATTCAAAAATTTAAATTTAATTTACAACGTCACTGTTAACGGGCGCCAACTGAAACAGTTCAGTATTTAAATATTCAATTTGTCCCTTTTCAGATGCCAACTTGGCAACTTGGCAGAGAAAAATATGTAAATACTATTAAACAAAATTATATGTTTATCAAGTTAAATATAACATTATTTTATTTTTTCTGAAAACATGAAATATAACATGAAAACATCTATTCTGCCCTGAGGCGCAGTTGATAAAACAAGTTACAAGTAATGATTACCATTAACATTTTACTCTCTCGTAAAATGTTCGATTACACTAAATCATCAGTGTTTGACCGCAAACCCAGCACTTCTTAAATTTATATTCTTTGTTCACACAAACACACACACTTTCATACGGTACATTTTTGAGCTCATTTTATATATTTTGTAAAATTGCCAGAATTCATTTATTATAGTATGGTTTACTTCCCTTTCATGATTTGTAGAGGTGCGCCCATGGGACGTCTTCTCGTGCACGCACTGTCTAGATGTCTTCTCGTTTTCACTTTCTGATTTTACTGTCAAACTGTCATTTTGTTTCAATTTGTTACTGTTATGAATCTTGCTAATCAAAATACTGTTTTTATTTTTTAATATGTAAAAATTCACATTTTATGGTTGCGGGCGCCCGAGATTTCGTTACGTAACTTTTGCGGCTGTACAGCACGAAGAAAGATGGTCGACTGGGCCTTCATAAAGATGATGATTCTTAATTTGGCGAACGATCACGTGGTCTGGTTTCATTGTTCCATTGGTGTTTCAACATCAATTTTGGCGGGATCGTTATTTTGGATTGACATTCCAGTGTTGATTAACGTCTGGGAACGGCTATGATGTTATATGTTTTGCTCACTGTTGACAAAGGTCAAATGTCGTTCAGCTAAAAATAGCTGACTCCCTGTTGTTTCGCGGTTGACCTTGACACGAATTCTTCCACTGCCATGCGTCGTTATAATTCCAAATAAAATTTACCATTATAATTTATTCTTTATGTTTCCCCAAAAATATTATTTTTATGCCGAAGCATAAACACTCTCATTGACACTCTCATATTTCCTAAAGGGATCAGCATGACATCACCACAACCCCCTTTACGTTTTATTCAAAATAGTGGTTAACTTACCCCTGGTCCAGTGACTGTGACCGCACCTGAATGTCCTTACTGGACTTCCCTCTCGAGATCCCAACACCACAAGGCCAGACAGGCACTTGACACTCCTGCTGTCACGCGCCGGCCAGCACAGGACCGCCGCCACAGTATCACCAGACACTGAAACATGAAATCAAAATATCAAATAGTGGCCTTGTATAATACCATATCCCTAACTGATCTGGTCCCCCTTAGCTGTGCTGGTTTGCGTTAAGAAGTACTGGATTTTTTTTTTTTTAAATCTCTAACATACACATGGATGAATACTTAATATAACATGATACAATGTAAAAATTCCATACCAACATTCTGTATACCCTTCTCTCATTAACTCTTATTCCAAAATTCTAAATTATCGCCCTGATTCCCATCAAAATTTCAATAAACATTTCCCATTACAACATACAAATACCTTCCATTATATAATTCACATTTCAAAATTAATAAAACTTCTTATATAGAGTAAAACACACTAAAATCAACTACATCAGAACAAATTATTTACTTAACAGTCGTTAAGCATCTTCTTATTACTCCTTAAATCAACATCAAATCATTAAATTTAATTTACATAATAAAATCAACTACACCTTCTACATCATTCACATAATTCATTTTAAATTCCTCCTTCCACACACACTATTATCCAATACTGGTAGTTGTGGAATGGTCTCAGTGGTTTGATTTTTATTTTTTCAAAAATTGTATCATCTATAACGGTAATTTCACTCCCTGAATCTACTAGAAAGGTGTATTTGAAATTGAAAACTTCGGCTTCGAACTCAGCCATGCTAAAGTTTTTACTGCTCTCATCTACTTCTTCCTCTGATAATTCATTATGTATATTGGTAATAAGCGACCCTATTGTTAAGTTATTACTAGACTACTGGGGACTTTCCTTTTCAACCGTCCTTATTAGTTTAACTGTGCTGGTGGTGGTTTGTTGTATGCCCCCCTATTATCCACTCTACTATTATTATTATTAGAAAGTGCTTCAGTACCCCTAGTCTCATTTACATTACCAACATATCCCCCTCTCCTTCTGTGGTTCAAACCTCCCAGCATTCCCCTACTACTGGTAAAACCTCTCCCTCTAGTATCCCCTCTAAACTCATTGCCTTAATTTTCCCTTCTATTATACTCACTATTATCAAACCCTCTATTATAATTAGTTTCTCTCCCTTGGGCACCACCCCTAGGACCCCGACATCTATAACACTGATCTCGAGAACTATTATAGTTGCTGGCTCTACAATTAGGGTGTGGACATAACCACGTACCCCCCTCCGGTCTACTCATACCATTATCATGTCTATTAAAACGGTCTGGTTGTCTTAATTCTGTATTTATTGGCCTCAACTCATTATTTCTAAATTGATACTTATTGTCTTCTTCTTCTTTCATACTCTGGTAAGCTTCTAATATTTTCTTTAACTCAGCTATATCAGTAAACTCCCAGGTTCTAATTGTGGACCGTATGTTTTAAGTAAATGTTTACTAACATACCTTATAAAGGATGGAAGCGGCGTTGGTGGTTCCAAATATTTAACTTGGCTATATAGCCGCGTTACATATGCAGTAATGCTCATATTTTTTATATCAAAACTACCCCATCCCATTATCGTGCTACGTAAACCATCTTGTTTTTCCTCTGACCAATATCTCTTTTTAAACGCTCGTTCAAATTCATCAAAATCTGCCCAATTATCATTATGAGCGTCCGCCCAAATTTTAGCATCCCCTTTAAAATATTTCAAAATTCGTATCAATTTTATTTCCTAACTTTCCTTGTTATACTTATTAAAACCTTTTATTGAATTTAAGAATTGTATGGGGTGCACCCCCTTACGCTCATTACTGAAATAACCTAACTCAACGTCAGCGTTCACACTCTCACTCACATTGGTTAGTTTTTGATTAATTACTAAGCTTAGATCTTAATTATTTCTTGTTCATGTTTTGTTTGTTTACTTTTCAAATTAGTTAAACTAGTTTTAATTGTATCAATTTGTTCAATGTTACTTTTGAATTCATTATTAACACCCTCTTGTAACTTATTTACTTTTTGAATCCGTTCTCATTCATCAATTACACCTTGAACATTACTCTCAATTTCTACTTCATATTCATGTATCTTTGTAACAATTTTCTTGTTCATGTCCTTCTCAAACTCAGCTTTAACCTTCTCCACATTACCGTCAATTTTTTAATTTTGATTTTTACTTCCATGTTCCTTAAGGAAATGGAAGTACGGTGATGGCAAAAAAATTCGTGTTCGAGATTATTGCAGATTCTGATTGTAATACACTCAAAACATGAAAAAAGTCGTTTTTCGAAAAGTGTCTCTGTGTGTGTCTGTATGTCTATCTGTCTATCTGATTTTTTTTTTTTTACGGCAAACGATAACAGCTGCAAATTCAAACAGAATCAAATAATTGTTTGCATACAGCCCTGATTTGTAGAGTACTCAAGACTTATTGTTTTTGGTGAAGATCGGTTAAGGGAAAAGGGTAGTTTACGAGCAAGGTTTTTTTTTAATAAGGGTAATTTGTTTCTATGGCAAACAATAACAGCCACAAATTCAAACACAATTAAAATAATATTTTGCATACAGCCCTGAATTGTAGAATTCTCAAGACCTGTTGGTTTTGGTGAAGATCGGTTAAGGGAATAGGGTAGTTTACCAGCAACATTTTATGTTTTAACAAGGGTAAATTTTTTTATGACGAACGATCACTGCCGTACATTAAAACAGAATCAACTACACTTCTGCATGCCTTTTTGAATTATACAGAACTCAAGGTCTGTTGATTTTGTTGAAGATCGGTTAAGGGAAAGGGGTAGTTTACCTGCAACATTTTATGTTTTAAAGAGGGTATTTTCTATGGTAAACGATAACAGCCGCAAATTCAAACACAATCAAATAATTTTTTGCATACAGCCCTGATTTGTAGAGTACGCAAGACCTATTGTTTTTGGTGAAGATCGGTTAAGGGTAAGGGGTAGTTTAACGGCAACGGTTTTTTATCAAGGGTAATTTTTTTCTATGGCAAACGATAACAGCCGCAAATTCAAACAGAATCAAATAATTTTTTGCACACTTGCCTGAGTTGTAGAGAATTCAAGGTCTGTTGATTTTGGTGAAGATCAGTTAAGGGAAAGGGGTCGTTTACCGGCAACATTTTAAGTAGTAACAGGAGAAATGTTTCCATGACGAATGATAACTGCCTCACATTCAAACAGAATCAAATATTTTTTCGCACACTTACCTGAATTGTAGAGAACTCAAGGTCTGTTGATTTTCGTGAAGATCGGTTAAGGGAAAGGGGTAGTTTATTAGCAACATCTT
This sequence comes from Magicicada septendecula, assembly GCA_034769895.1. Classification (NCBI taxonomy): domain Eukaryota; kingdom Metazoa; phylum Arthropoda; class Insecta; order Hemiptera; family Cicadidae; genus Magicicada; species Magicicada septendecula. Next base: position 174,035,652 of record CM068372.1, read on the forward strand.
AAGTTGTAACAAGAGAAATGTTTCCATGACGAACGATAACTGCCGCACATTCAAACAGAATCAAATATTTTTTTGCATGCATCCCTGAATTGTCGAGGACTGAAGGTCTATTGATTTTGGAGAAGATCGGTTAAGAGAAAGGGGTAGTTTACCTGAAACATTTTATGATTTAACAAGAGTAAAGTACTTAATTTTTATAAATAAAGTATCCTGATAAGAAGCTCATAATAATCCACTGTAGAAACGTAAATGAAATATCTCTAAATGAAGAGGTTAGGTGAACGGGGTGGGGGTTTTTTCTATTATTAAAAATTATAGTTTAATGTGGTGGGGAGAATTTTTTATACGTGTACTACGTTATCGGCAACAAAGAAGTAGTTTTTTGTTAAAATTGCTTCCCGGGCTTTTTTGCCGTAGTCCAATGTTTTCTGTAAAACCAGACTTTTTGGCAGTGCCATCGACTGCCATCATCAGTGAAAATCGAGTGCGAAAACGTGAGGTGGTATACGTTAGTGACCACAGTACTGTGGTTAATGCTGAAGCAATAAGTAGAAAGACGTAGTTTCTATGGAAATATTTCATTTCAATAAAATCATATTTAAATATGATTTTAAATATAAATCTTAGAACATGGAAGTCATGTATGGTTCTCCATACCGATATTTAAGTTTATCGTTAAATTTATTAGTTAACGCATCAAATTTTTTGTCTGTCTCTAACAGTTTCTCATCCTGCTTTTCACTAATTGTTTTTATATCATTTTTTATCTCGGTTAGTATTTTATTTATATTTATAGTCATTTCACTTTTCACTCCCGCAATAGTCTTACTCTGTTTCTCTAGTTTATTATTTATTTCCATGAACTTCTCACTCACTCCATTAAAACTCTCACCTATACTTTCAAATTGGTAATTCATACTTAGATTACTCATTTTTATTTCGCTTCTTATATTCACAAATTCTTTATTTATGTCTCTTAATTTCTTGTCTTGTTTGTTAAATCTATTATTTATTTCATTTATTTCTGCTTTTATTTCAGTTTTCAGCTCTATGTTACTTGCATTCATCTCACACGTCACTTTTATATTCTCTGACTTTATTTCAGTTTTAAATTCATCCAAATTCTTGTTTTGTTGGTCAAATTTACTATTCATCATTTCCATAATCATTGTTAATTGATTAAATATAATTACATCGTTACTTTTACTACTCTCAGCTTCTACCGTCTCAATTACATATGTTGCTATTTTGCCTACACTCTCATTGACATTTTCATTTTGCGTCAAGTTATTTGTGGTTATTACATCATCTTGTGTGGCTTCCAACATGGATCCCACAGATGCATTCTCATATAAGTTTGTATTTGTATTTGTCTCTGCCATTTTCGACTAAGTTGTAAATTCAAAAATTTAAATTTAATTTACAACGTCACTGTTAACGGGCGCCAACTGAAACAGTTCAGTATTTAAATATTCAATTTGTCCCTTTTCAGATGCCAACTTGGCAACTTGGCAGAGAAAAATATGTAAATACTATTAAACAAAATTATATGTTTATCAAGTTAAATATAACATTATTTTATTTTTTCTGAAAACATGAAATATAACATGAAAACATCTATTCTGCCCTGAGGCGCAGTTGATAAAACAAGTTACAAGTAATGATTACCATTAACATTTTACTCTCTCGTAAAATGTTCGATTACACTAAATCATCAGTGTTTGACCGCAAACCCAGCACTTCTTAAATTTATATTCTTTGTTCACACAAACACACACACTTTCATACGGTACATTTTTGAGCTCATTTTATATATTTTGTAAAATTGCCAGAATTCATTTATTATAGTATGGTTTACTTCCCTTTCATGATTCGTAGAGGTGCGCCCATGGGACGTCTTCTCGTGCACGCACTGTCTAGATGTCTTCTCGTTTTCACTTTCTGATTTTACTGTCAAACTGTCATTTTGTTTCAATTTGTTACTGTTATGAATCTTGCTAATCAAAATACTGTTTTTATTTTTTAATATGTAAAAATTCACATTTTATGGTTGCGGGCGCCCGAGATTTCGTTACGTAACTTTTGCGGCTGTACAGCACGAAGAAAGATGGTCGACTGGGCCTTCATAAAGATGATGATTCTTAATTTGGCGAACGATCACGTGGTCTGGTTTCATTGTTCCATTGGTGTTTCAACATCAATTTTGGCGGGATCGTTATTTTGGATTGACATTCCAGTGTTGATTAACGTCTGGGAACGGCTATGATGTTATACGTTTTGCTCACTGTTGACAAAGGTCAAATGTCGTTCAGCTAGAAATAGCTGCCTCCCTGTTGTTTCGCGGTTGACCTTGACACGAATTCTTCCACTGCCATGCGTCGTTATAATTCCAAATAAAATTTACCATTATAATTTATTCTTTATGTTTCCCCAAAAATATTATTTTTATGCCAAAGCATAAACACTCTCATTGACACTCTCATATTTCCTAAAGGGATCAGCATGACATCACCACAACCCCCTTTACGTTTTATTCAAAATAGTGGTTAACTTACCCCTGGTCCAGTGACTGTGACCGCACCTGAATGTCCTTACTGGACTTCCCTCTCGAGATCCCAACACCACAAGGCCAGACAGGCACTTGACACTCCTGCTGTCACGCGCCGGCCAGCACAGGACCGCCGCCACAGTATCACCAGACACTGAAACATGAAATCAAAATATCAAATAGTGGCCTTGTATAATACCATATCCCTAACTGATCTGGTCCCCTTTAACTGTGCTGGTTTGCGTTAAGAAGTACTGGATTTTTTTTTTTTTTAAATCTCTAACATACACATGGATGAATACTTAATATAACATGATACAATGTAAAAATTCCATACCAACATTCTGTATACCCTTCTCTCATTAACTCTTATTCCAAAATTCTAAATTATCGCCCCGATTCCCATCAAAATTTAAATAAACATTTCCCATTACAACATACAAATACCTTCCATTATATAATTCACATTTCAAAATTAATAAAACTTCTTATATAGAGTAAAACACATTAAATCAACTACATCAGAACAAATTATTTACTTAACAGTCGTTAAGCATCTTCATATTACTCCTTAAATCAACATCAAATCATTAAATTTAATTTACATAATAAAATCAACTACACCTTCTACATCATTCACATAATTCATTTTAAATTCCTCCTTCCACACACACTATTACCCAATACTGGTAGTTGTGGAATGGTCTCAGTGGTTTGATTTTTATTTTTTCAAAAATTGTATCATCTATAACGGTAATTTCACTCCCTGAATCTACTAGAAAGGTGTATTTGAAATTGAAAACTTCGGCTTCGAACTCAGCCATGCTAAAGTTTTTACTGCTCTCATCTACTTCTTCCTCTGATAATTCATTATGTATATTGGTAATAAGCGACCCTATTGTTAAGTTATTACTAGACTACTGGGGACTTTCCTTTTCAACCGTCCTTATTAGTTTAACTGTGCTGGTGGTGGTTTGTTGTATGCCCCCCTATTATCCACTCTACTATTATTATTATTAGAAAGTGCTTCAGTACCCCTAGTCTCATTTACATTACCAACATATCCCCCTCTCCTTCTGTGGTTCAAACCTCCCAGCATTCCCCTACTACTGGTAAAACATCTCCCTCTAGTATCCCCTCTAAACTCATTGCCTTAATTTTCCCTTCTATTATACTCACTATTATCAAACCCTCTATTATAATTAGCTTCTCTCCCTTGGGCACCACCCCTAGGACCCCGACATCTATAACACTGATCTCGAGAACTATTATAGTTGCTGGCTCTACAATTAGGGTGTGGACATAACCACGTACCCCCCTCCGGTCTACTCATACCATTATCATGTCTATTAAAACGGTCTGGTTGTCTTAATTCTGTATTTATTGGCCTCGACTCATTATTTCTAAATTGATACTTATTGTCTTCTTCTTCTTTCATACTCTGGTAAGCTTCTAATATTTTCTTTAACTCAGCTATATCAGTAAACTCCCAGGTTCTAATTGTGGACCGTATGTTTTAAGTAAATGTTTACTAACATACCTTATAAAGGATGGAAGCGGCGTTGGTGGTTCCAAATATTTAACTTGGCTGTATAGCCGCGTTACATATGCAGTAATGCTCATATTTTTTATATCAAAACTACCCCATCCCATTATTGTGCTACGTAAACCATCTTGTTTTTCCTCTGACCAATATCTATTTTTAAACGCTCGTTCAAATTCATCAAAATCTGCCCAATTATCATTATGAGCGTCCGCCCAAATTTTAGCATCCCCTTTAAAATATTTCAAAATTCGTATCAATTTTATTTCCTAACTTTCCTTGTTATATTTATTAAAAACGTTTATTGAATTTAAGAATTGTATGGGGTTCACCCCCTTACGCTCATTACTGAAATAACCTAACTCAACGTCAGCGTTCACACTCTCACTCACATTGGTTAGTTTTTGATTAATTACTAAGCTTAGATCTTAATTATTTCTTGTTCATGTTTTGTTTGTTTACTTTTCAAATTAGTTAAACTAGTTTTAATTGTATCAATTTGTTCAATGTTACTTTTGAATTCATTATTAACACCCTCTTGTAACTTATTTACTTTTTGAATCCGTTCACATTCATCAATTACACCTTGAACATTACTCTCAATTTCTACTTCATATTCATGTATCTTTGTAACAATTTTCTTGTTCATGTCCTTCTCAAACTCAGCTTTAACCTTCTCCACATTACCGTCAATTTTTTAATTTTGTTTTTCACTTCCATGTTCCTTAAGGAAATGGAGGTATGGTGATGGCAAAAAAAATCGTGTTCGAGATTATTGCAGATTCTGATTGTACTACACTCAAAACATGAAAAAAGTCGTTTTTCAAAAAGTGTCTGTGTTTGTGTCTGTGTGTCTATCTGTCTATCTGATTTTTTTTTCTGCGGCAAACGATAACAGCTGCAAATTCAAACAGAATCAAATAATTGTTTGCATACAGCCCTGATTTGTAGAGTACTCAAGACTTATTGTTTTTGGTGAAGATCGGTTAAGGGAAAAGGGTAGTTTACGAGCAAGGTTTTTTTTTTAATAAGGGTAATTTTTTTCTATGGCAAACAATAACAGCCACAAATTCAAACACAATTAAAATAATATTTTGCATACAGCCCTGAATTGTAGAATTCTCAAGACCTGTTGGTTTTGGTGAAGATCGGTTAAGGGAATAGGGTAGTTTACCAGCAACATTTTATGTTTTAACAAGGGTAAATTTTTTTATGATGAACGATCACTGCCGTACATTAAAACAGAATCAATTACTCTTCTGCATGCCTTTTTGAATTATACAGAACTCAAGGTCTGTTGATTTTGTTGAAGATCGGTTAAGGGAAAGGGGTAGTTTACCTGCAACATTTTATGTTTTAAAGAGGGTATTTTCTATGGCAAACGATAACAGCCGCAAATTCATACAGAATCAAATAATTTTTTGCATACAGCCCTGATTTGTAGAGTACTCAAGACCTATTATTTTTGGTGAAGATCGGTTAAGGTAAAGGGGTAGTTTAACGGCAACAGTTTTTTATCAAGGGTAATTTTTGTCTATGGCAAATGATAACAGCCGCAAATTCATACAGAATCAAATGATGTTATGCATACAGCCCTGTATTGTAGAGTTCTCAATACCTATTGTTGTTGGTGAAGATCGGTTAAGGGAAAGGTGTAGTTTACCTGCAACATTTTATGTTTTAACAAGGGTATTTTTTATATGACGAACAATAACTGCCGTAAATTCAAACACATAATCAGCTACGTTTTTGCATACCTTTTTGAACTAAAGATAACTCAATGCCTGTTGATTTTGTTGAAGATTGGTTAAGGGAAAGGGGTAGTTTATCACCAAAGTTTTATGTTTTAAAAAGGGTAATTTTTTTATGACGAACGATAACTGTCGAAAATTCAAAGAGAATCAAATAATTTTTTGCACACTTGCCTGAGTTGTAGAGAATTCAAGGTCTGTTGATTTTGGTGAAGATCAGTTAAGGGAAAGAGGTCGTTTACCTGCAATATTTTAAGTAGTAAAAGGAGAAATGTTTCCATGACGAACGATAACTGCCGCATTCAAACAGAATCAAATATTTTTTCGCACACTTGCCTGAATTGTAGAGAACTTAAGGTCTGTTGATTTTCGTGAAGATCGGTTAAGGGAAAGCGGTAGTTTACCAGCAACATTTTAAGTTGTAACAAGAGAAATGTTTCCATGACGAACGATAACTGCCGCACATTCAAACAGAATCAAATATTTTTTTGCATGCATCCCTGAATTGTAGAGGACTGAAGGTCTATTGATTTTGGAGAAGATCGGTTAAGAGAAAGGGGTAGTTTACCAGAAACATTTTATGATTTAACATGAGTAAAGTACTTAATTTTTATAAATAAAGTATCCTGATAAGAAGCTCATAATAATCCACTGTAGAAACGTAAATGAAATATCTCTAAATGAAGTGGTTAGGTGAACGGGGTGGGGTTTTTTTCTATTATTAAAAATTATAGTTTAATGTGGTGGGGAGAATTTTTTATACGTGTACTACGTTATCGGCAACAAAGAAGTAGTTTTTTGTTAAAATTGCTTCCCGGGCTGTTTAGCCGTAGTCCAATGTTTTCTGTAAAACCAGACTTTTTGGCAGTGCCATCGACTGCCATCATCAGTGAAAATCGAGTGCGAAAACGTGAGGTGGTATACGTTAGTGACCACAGTACTGTGGTTAATGCTGAAGCAATAAGTAGAAAGACGTAGTTTCTATGGAAATATTTCATTTCAATAAAATCATATTTAAAATATGATTTTAAATATAAATCTTAGAACATGGAAGTTATGTATGGTTCTCCATACCGATATTTAAGTTTATCGTTAAATTTATTAGTTAACGCATCAAATATTTTGTCTGTCTCTAACAGTTTCTCATCCTGCTTTTCACTAATTGTTTTTATATCATTTTTTATCTCGGTTAGTATTTTATTTATATTTATAGTCATTTCACTTTTCACTCCCGCAATAGTCTTACTCTGTTTCTCTAGTTTATTATTTATTTCCATGAACTTCTCACTCACTCCATTAAAACTCTCACCTATACTTTCAAATTGGTAATTCATACTTAGATTACTCATTTTTATTTCGCTTCTTATATTCACAAATTCTTTATTTATGTCTCTTAATTTCTTGTCTTGTTTGTTAAATCTATTATTTATTTCATTTATCTCTGCTTTTATTTCAGTTTTCAGCTCTATGTTACTTGCATTCATCTCACGCGTCACTTTTATATTCTCTGACTTTATTTCAGTTTTAAATTCATCCAAATTCTTGTTTTGTTTGTCAAATTTATTATTCATCATTTCCATAATCATTGTTAATTGATTAAATATAATTACATCGTTACTTTTACTACTCTCAGCTTCTACCGTCTCAATTATATATGTTGCTATTTTGTCTACACTCTCATTGACATTTTCATTTTGCGTCAAGTTATTTGTGGTTATTACATCATCTTGTGTGGCATCCAACATGGATCCCACAGATGCATTCTCATATAAGTTTGTATTTGTATTTGTCTCTGCCATTTTCGACTAAGTTGTAAATTCAAAAATTTAAATTTAATTTACAACGTCACTGTTAACGGGCGCCAACTGAAACAGTTCAGTATTTAAATATTCAATTTGTACCTTTTCAGATGCCAACTTGGCAACTTGGCAGAGAAAAATATGTAAATACTATTAAACAAAATTATATGTTTATCAAGTTAAATATAACATTATTTTATTTTTTCTGAAAACATGAAATATAACATGAAAACATCTATTCTGCCCTGAGGCGCAGTTGATAAAACAAGTTACAAGTAATGATTACCATTAACATTTTACTCTCTCGTAAAATGTTCGATTACACTAAATCATCAGTGTTTGACCGCAAACCCAGCACTTCTTAAATTTATATTCTTTGTTCACACAAACACACACACTTTCATACGGTACATTTTTGAGCTCATTTTATATATTTTGTAAAATTGCCAGAATTCATTTATTATAGTATGGTTTACTTCCCTTTCATGATTCGTAGAGGTGCGCCCATGGGACGTCTTCTCGTGCACACACTGTCTAGATGTCTTCTCGTTTTCACTTTCTGATTTTACTGTCAAACTGTCATTTTGTTTCAATTTGTTACTGTTATGAATCTTGCTAATCAAAATACTGTTTTTATTTTTTAATATGTAAAAATTCACATTTTATGGTTTCCGGGCTCCCGCGATTTTGTTACGTAACTTTTGCGGCTGTACAGCACGAAGAAAGATGGTCGACCGGGCCTTCATAAAGATGATGATTCTTCATTTGGCGAACGATCACGTGGTCTGGTTTCATTGTTCCATTGGTGTTTCAACATCAATTTTGGCGGGATCATTATTTTGGATTGACATTCCAGTGTTGATTAACGTCTGGGAATGGCTATGATGTTATATGTTTTGCTCACTGTTGACAAAGGTCAAATGTCGTTCAGCTAAAAATAGCTGACTCCCTGTTGTTTCGCGGTTGACCTTGACACGAATTCTTCCACTGCCATGCGTCGTTATAATTCCAAATAAAATTTACCATTATAATTTATTCTTTATGTTTCCCCAAAAATATTATTTTTATGCCGAAGCATAAACACTCTCATTGACACTCTCATATTTCCTAAAGGGATCAGCATGACATCACCACAACCCCCTTTACGTTTTATTCAAAATAGTGGTTAACTTACCCATGGTCCCGTGACTGTGACCGCACCTGAATGACCTTACTGGACTTCCCTCTCGAGATCCCAACACCACAAGGCCAGACAGGCACTTGACACTCCTGCTGTCACGCGCCGGCCAGCACAGGACCGCCGCCACAGTATCACCAGACACTGAAACATGAAATCAAAATATCAAATAGTGGCCTTGTATAATACCATATCCCTAACTGATCTGGTCCCCCTTAGCTGTGCTGGTTTGCGTTAAGAAGTACTGGATTTTTGTTTTTTTTTTAATCTCTAACATACACATGGATGAATACTTAATATAACATGATAAAATGTAAAAATTCCATACCAACATTCTGTATACCCTTCTCTCATTAACTCTTATTCCAAAATTCTAAATTATCGCCCTGATTCCCATCAAAATTTCAATAAACATTTCCCATTACAACATACAAATACCTTCCATTATATAATTCACATTTCAAAATTAATAAACTTCTTATATAGAATAAAACACATTAAATCAACTACATTAGAACAAATTATTTACTTAACAGTCGTTAAGCATCTTCATATTACTCCTTAAATCAACATCAAATCATTAAATTTAATTTACATAATAAAATCAACTACACCTTCTACATCATTCACATAATTCATTTTAAATTCCTCCTTCCACACACACTATTACCCAATACTGGTAGTTGTGGAATGGTCTCAGTGGTTTGATTTTTATTTTTTCAAAAATTGTATCATCTATAACGGTAATTTCACTCCCTGAATCTACTAGAAAGGTGTATTTGAAATTGAAAACTTCGGCTTCGAACTCAGCCATGCTAAAGTTTTTACTGCTCTCATCTACTTCTTCCTCTGATAATTCATTATGTATATTGGTAATAAGCGACCCTATTGTTAAGTTATTACTAGACTACTGGGGACTTTCCTTTTCAACCGTCCTTATTAGTTTAACTGTGCTGGTGGTGGTTTGTTGTATGCCCCCCTATTATCCACTCTACTATTATTATTATTAGAAAGTGCTTCAGTACCCCTAGTCTCATTTACATTACCAACATATCCCCCTCTCCTTCTGTGGTTCAAACCTCCCAGCATTCCCCTACTACTGGTAAAACCTCTCCCCCCTAGTATCCCCTCTAAACTCATTGCCTTAATTTTCCCTTCTATTATACTCACTATTATCAAACCCTCTATTATAATTAGCTTCTCTCCCTTGGGCACCACCCCTAGGACCCCGACATCTATAACACTGATCTCGAGAACTATTATAGTTGCTGGCTCTACAATTAGAGTGTGGACATAACCACGTACCCCCCTCCGGTCTACTCATACCATTATCATGTCTATTAAAACGGTCTGTTGTCTTAATTCTGTATTTATTGGCCTCGACTCATTATTTCTAAATTGATACTTATTGTCTTCTTCTTCTTTCATACTCTGGTAAGCTTCTAATATTTTCTTTAACTCAGCTATATCAGTAAACTCCCAGGTTCTAATTGTGGACCATATGTTTTAAGTAAATGTTTACTAACATACCTTATAAAGGATGGAGGCGGCGTTGGTGGTTCCAAATATTTAACTTGGCTATATAGCCGCGTTACATATGCAGTAATGCTCATATTTTTTATATCAAAACTACCCCATCCCATTATCGTGCTACGTAAACCATCTTGTTTTTCCTCTGAACATATTTATTTTTAAACGCTCGTTCAAATTCATCAAAATCTGCCAAATTATCATTATGAGCGTCTGCCCAAATTTTAGCATCCCCTTTAAAATATTTCAAAATTCGTATCAATTTTATTTCCTTACTTTCCTTGTTATACTTATTAAAAATGTTTATTGAATTTAAGAATTGTATGGGGCTCACCCCCTTACGCTCATTACTGAAATAACCTAACTCAACATCAGCGTTCACACTCTCACTCACATTGGTTAGTTTTTGATTAATTACTAAGCTTAGATCTTAATTATTTCTTGTTCATGTTTTGTTTGTTTACTTTTCAAATTAGTTACACTAGTTTTAATTGTATCAATTTGTTCAATGTTACTTTTGAATTCATTATTAACACCCTCTTGTAACTTATTTACTTTTTGAATCCGTTCACATTCATCAATTACACCTTGAACATTACTCTCAATTTCTACTTCATATTCATGTATCTTTGTAACAATTTTCTTGTTCATGTCCTTCTCAAACTCAGCTTTAACCTTCTCCACATTACCGTCAATTTTTTAATTTTGTTTTTTACTTCCATGTTCCTTAAGGAAATGGAAGTATGCTGATGGCAAAAAAATTCGTGTTCGAGATTATTGCAGATTCTGATTGTACTACACTCAAAACATGACAAAAGTCGTTTTTCGAAAAGTGTCTGTGTGTGTGTCTGTGTGTCTATCTGTCTATCTCATTTTTTTTTCTATGGCAAACGATAACAGCTGCAAATTCAAACAGAATCAAATAATTGTTTGCATACAGCCCTGATTTGTAGAGTACTCAAGACTTATTGTTTTTGGTGAAGATCGGTTAAGGGAAAACGGTAGTTTACGAGCAAGGTTTTTTTTTAATAAGGGTAATTTGTTTCTATGGCAAACAATAACAGCCGCAAATTCAAACACAATTAAAATAATATTTTGCATACAGCCCTGAATTGTAGAATTCTCAAGACCTGTTGGTTTTGGTGAAGATCGGTTAAGAGAATAGGGTAGTTTACCTGCAACATTTTATGTTTTAACAAGAGTAAATTTTTTTATGACGAACGATCACTGCCGTACATTAAAACAGAATCAACTACTCTTCTGCATGCCTTTTTGAATTATACAGAACTCAAGGTCTGTTGATTTTGTTGAAGATCGGTTAAGGGAAAGGGGTTGTTTACCTGCAACATTTTATATTTTAAAGAGGGTATTTTCTATGGCAAACGATAACAGCCGCAAATTCATACAGAATCAAATAATTTTTTGCATACAGCCCTGATTTGTAGAGTACTCAAGACCTATTGTTTTTGGTGAAGATCGGTTAAGGTAAAGGGGTAGTTTAACGGCAACAGTTTTTTATCAAGGGTAATTTTTGTCTATGGCAAATGATAACAGCCGCAAATTCATACAGAATCAAATGATGTTATGCATACAGCCCTGTATTGTAGAGTTCTCAATACCTATTGTTGTTGGTGAAGATCGGTTAGGGGAAAGGTGTAGTTTACCTGCAACATTTTATGTTTTAACAAGGGTATTTTTTTATATGACGAACAATAACTGCCGTAAATTCAAACACATAATCAGCTACGTTTTTGCATACCTTTTTGAACTAAAGATAACTCAATGTCTGTTGATTTTGTTGAAGATTGGTTAAGGGAAAGGGGTAGTTTATCACCAAAGTTTTATGTTTTAAAAAGGGTAATTTTTTTTATGACGAACGATAACTGTCGAAAATTCAAAGAGAATCAAATATTTTTTCGCACACTTGCCTGAATTGTAGAGAACTCAAGGTCTGTTGATTTTCGTGAAGATCGGTTAAGGGAAAGCGGTAGTTTACCAGCAACATTTTAAGTTGTAACAAGAGAAATGTTTCCATGACGAACGATAACTGCCGCACATTCAAACAGAATCAAATATTTTTTTGCATGCATCCCTGAATTGTAGAGGACTGAAGGTCTATTGATTTTGGAGAAGATCGGTTAAGAGAAAGGGGTAGTTTACCAGAAACATTTTATGATTTAACATGAGTAAAGTACTTAATTTTTATAAATAAAGTATCCTGATAAGAAGCTCATAATAATCCACTGTAGAAACGTAAATGAAATATCTCTAAATGAAGTGGTTAGGTGAACGGGGTGGGGTTTTTTTCTATTATTAAAAATTATAGTTTAATGTGGTGGGGAGAATTTTTTATACGTGTACTACGTTATCGGCAACAAAGAAGTAGTTTTTTGTTAAAATTGCTTCCCGGGCTGTTTAGCCGTAGTCCAATGTTTTCTGTAAAACCAGACTTTTTGGCAGTGCCATCGACTGCCATCATCAGTGAAAATCGAGTGCGAAAACGTGAGGTGGTATACGTTAGTGACCACAGTACTGTGGTTAATGCTGAAGCAATAAGTAGAAAGACGTAGTTTCTATGGAAATATTTCATTTCAATAAAATCATATTTAAAATATGATTTTAAATATAAATCTTAGAACATGGAAGTCATGTATGGTTCTCCATACCGATATTTAAGTTTATCGTTAAATTTATTAGTTAACGCATCAAATATTTTGTCTGTCTCTAACAGTTTCTCATCCTGCTTTTCACTAATTGTTTTTATATCATTTTTTATCTCGGTTAGTATTTTATTTATATTTATAGTCATTTCACTTTTCACTCCCGCAATAGTCTTACTCTGTTTCTCTAGTTTATTATTTATTTCCATGAACTTCTCACTCACTCCATTAAAACTCTCACCTATACTTTCAAATTGGTAATTCATACTTAGATTACTCATTTTTATTTCGCTTCTTATATTCACAAATTCTTTATTTATGTCTCTTAATTTCTTGTCTTGTTTGTTAAATCTATTATTTATTTCATTTATCTCTGCTTTTATTTCAGTTTTCAGCTCTATGTTACTTGCATTCATCTCACGCGTCACTTTTATATTCTCTGACTTTATTTCAGTTTTAAATTCATCCAAATTCTTGTTTTGTTGGTCAAATTTATTATTCATCATTTCCATAATCATTGTTAATTGATTAAATATAATTACATCATTACTTTTACTACTCTCAGCTTCTACCGTCTCAATTACATATGTTGCTATTTTGCCTACACTCTCATTGACATTTTCATTTTGCGTCAAGTTATTTGTGGTTATTACATCATCTTGTGTGGCTTCCAACATGGATCCCACAGATGCATTCTCATATAAGTTTGTATTTGTATTTGTCTCTGCCATTTTCGACTAAGTTTTAAATTAAAAATTTAAATTTAATTTACAACATCACTGTTAACGGGCGCCAACTGAAACAGTTCAGTATTTAAATATTCAATTTGTCCCTTTTCAGATGCCAACTTGGCAACTTGGCAGAGAAAAATATGTAAATACTATTAAACAAAATTATATGTTTATCAAGTTAAATATAACATTATTATATTTTTTCTGAAAACATGAAATATAACATGAAAACATCTATTCTGCCCTGAGGCGCAGTTGATAAAACAAGTTACAAGTAATGATTACCATTAACATTTTACTCTCTCGTAAAATGTTCGATTACACTAAAACATCAGTGTTTGACCGCAAACCCAGCACTTCTTAAATTTATATTCTTTGTTCACACAAACACACACACTTTCATACGGTACATTTTTGAGCTCATTTTATATATTTTGTAAAATTGCCAGAATTCATTTATTATAGTATGGTTTACTTCCCTTTCATGATTCGTAGAGGTGAGCCCATGGGACGTCTTCTCGTGCACGCACTGTCTAGATGTCTTCTCGTTTTCACTTTCTGATTTTACTGTCAAACTGTCATTTTGTTTCAATTTGTTACTGTTATGAATCTTGCTAATCAAAATACTGTTTTTATTTTTTAATATGTAAAAATTCACATTTTATGGTTTGCGGGCGCCCGCGATTTCGTTACATAACTTTTGCGGCTGTACAGCACGAAGAAAGATGGTCGACTGGGCCTTCATAAAGATGATGATTCTTAATTTGGCGAACGATCACGTGGTCTGGTTTCATTGTTCCATTGGTGTTTCAACATCAATTTTGGCGGGATCATTATTTTGGATTGACATTCCAGTGTTAATTAACGTCTGGGAACGGCTATGATGTTATATGTTTTGCTCACTGTTGACAAAGGTCAAATGTCGTTCAGCTAAAAATAGCTGCCTCCCTGTTGTTTCGCGGTTGACCTTGACACGAATTCTTCCACTACCATGCTTCGTTATAATTCCAAATAAAATTTACCATTATAATTTATTCTTTATGTTTCCCCAAAATTTTATTTTTTAGCCGAAGCATAAACACTCTCATTGACACTCTCATATTTCCTAAAGGGATCAGCATGACATCACCACAACCCCCTTTACGTTTTATTCAAAATAGTGGTTAACTTACCCCTGGTCCAGTGACTGTGACCGCACCTGAATGACCTTACTGGACTTCCCTCTCGAGATCCCAACACCACAAGGCCAGACAGGCACTTGACACTCCTGCTGTCACGCGCCGGCCAGCACAGGACCGCCGCCACAGTATCACCAGACACTGAAACATGAAATCAAAATATCAAATAGTGGCCTTGTATAATACCATATCCCTAACTGATCTGGTCCCCCTTAGCTGTGCTGGTTTGCGTTAAGAAGTACAGGATTTTTGTTTTGTTTTAAATCTCTAACATACACATGGATGAATACTTAATATAACATGATACAATGTAAAAATTCCATACCAACATTCTGTATACCCTTCTCTCATTAACTCTTATTCCAAAATTCTAAATTATCGCCCTGATTCCCATCAAAATTTCAATAAACATTTCCCATTACAACATACAAATACCTTCCATTATATAATTCACATTTCAAAATTAATAAACTTCTTATATATAGTAAAACACATTAAATCAACTACATCAGAACAAATTATTTACTTAACAGTCGTTAAGCATCTTCATATTACTCCTTAAATCAACATCAAATCATTAAATTTAATTTACATAATAAAATCAACTACACCTTCTACATCATTCACATAATTCATTTTAAATTCCTCCTTCCACACACACTATTACCCAATACTGGTAGTTGTGGAATGGTCTCAGTGGTTTGATTTTTATTTTTTCAAAAATTGTATCATCTATAACGGTAATTTCACTCCCTGAATCTACTAGAAAGGTGTATTTGAAATTGAAAACTTCGGCTTCGAACTCAGCCATGCTAAAGTTTTTACTGCTCTCATCTACTTCTTCCTCTGATAATTCATTATGTATATTGGTAATAAGCGACCCTATTGTTAAGTTATTACTAGACTACTGGGGACTTTCCTTTTCAACCGTCCTTATTAGTTTAACTGTGCTGGTGGTGGTTTGTTGTATGCCCCCCTATTATCCACTCTACTATTATTATTATTAGAAAGTGCTTCAGTACCCCTAGTCTCATTTACATTACCAACATATCCCCCTCTCCTTCTGTGGTTCAAACCTCCCAGCATTCCCCTACTACTGGTAAAACCTCTCCCCCCTAGTATCCCCTCTAAACTCATTGCCTTAATTTTCCCTTCTATTATACTCACTATTATCAAACCCTCTATTATAATTAGCTTCTCTCCCTTGGGCACCACCCCTAGGACCCCGACATCTATAACACTGATCTCGAGAACTATTATAGTTGCTGGCTCTACAATTAGGGTGTGGACATAACCACGTACCCCCCTCCGGTCTACTCATACCATTATCATGTCTATTAAAACGGTCTGTTGTCTTAATTCTGTATTTATTGGCCTCGACTCATTATTTCTAAATTGATACTTATTGTCTTCTTCTTCTTTCATACTCTGGTAAGCTTCTAATATTTTCTTTAACTCAGCTATATCAGTAAACTCCCAGGTTCTAATTGTGGACCGTATGTTTTAAGTAAATGTTTACTAACATACCTTATAAAGGGTGGAAGCGGCGTTGGTGGTTCCAAATATTTAACTTGGCTATATAGCCGCGTTACATATGCAGTAATGCTCATATTTTTTATATCAAAACTACCCCATCCCATTATCGTGCTACGTAAACCATCTTGTTTTTCCTCTGACCAATATTTATTTTTAAACGCTCGTTCAAATTCATCAAAATCTGCCCAATTATCATTATGAGCGTCCGCCCAAATTTTAGCATCCCCTTTAAAATATTTCAAAATTCGTATCAATTTTATTTCCTAACTTTCCTTGTTATACTTATTAAAAACGTTTATTGAATTTAAGAATTGTATGGGGTTCACCCCCTTACGCTCATTACTGAAATAACCTAACTCAACTTCAGCGTTCACACTCTCACTCACATTGGTTAGTTTTTGATTAATTACTAAGCTTAGATCTTAATTATTTCTTGTTCATGTTTAGTTTGTTTACTTTTCAAATTAGTTACACTAGTTTTAATTGTATCAATTTGTTCAATGTTACTTTTGAATTCATTATTAACACCCTCTTGTAACTTATTTACTTTTTGAATCCGTTCACACTCATCAATTACACCTTGAACATTACTCTCAATTTCTACTTCATATTCATGTATCTTTGTAACAATTTTCTTGTTCATGTCCTTCTCAAACTCAGCTTTAACCTTCTCCACATTACCGTCAATTTTTTAATTTTGTTTTTTACTTCCATGTTCCTTAAGGAAATGGAAATATGCTGATGGCAAAAAAATTCGTGTTCGAGATTATTGCAGATTCTGATTGTACTACACTCAAAACATGAAAAAAGTCATTTTTCGAAAAGTGTCTCTGTGTGTGTCTGTGTGTCTATCTGTCTATCTGATTTTTTTTTCTATGGCAAACGATAACAGCTGCAAATTCAAACAGAATCAAATAATTGTTTGCATACAGCCCTGATTTGTAGAGTACTCAAGACTTATTGTTTTTGGTGAAGATCGGTTAAGGGAAAAGGGTAGTTTACAAGCAAGGTTTTTTTTTAATTAGGGTAATTTGTTTCTATGGCAAACAATAACAGCCGCAAATTCAAACACAATTAAAATAATATTTTGCATACAGCCCTGAATTGTAGAATTCTCAAGACCTGTTGGTTTTGGTGAAGATCGGTTAAGAGAATAGAGTAGTTTACCTGCAACATTTTATGTTTTAACAAGGGTAAATTTTTTTATGACGAACTATCACTGCCGTACATTAAAACAGAATTAACTACTCTTCTGCATGCCTTTTTGAATTATACAGAACTCAAGGTCTGTTGATTTTGTTGAAGATCGGTTAAGGGAAAGTGGTAGTTTACCTGCAACATTTTATGTTTTAAAGAGGGTATTTTCTATGGCAAATGATAACAGCCGCAAATTCAAACAGAATCAAATAATTTTTTGCATACAGCCCTGATTTGTAGAGTACTCAAGACCTATTGTTTTTGGTGAAGATTGGTTAAGGTAAAGGGATAGTTTAACGGCAACGGTTTTTTATCAAGGGTAATTTATTTCTATGGCAAACGATAACAGCCGCAAATTCAAACAGAATCAAATAATTTTTGGCACACTTGCCTGAGTTGTAGAGAATTCAAGGTCTGTTGATTTTGGTGAAGATCAGTTAAGGGAAAGGGGTCGTTTACCTGCAACATTTTATGTTTTAACAAACGTATTTTTTATATGACGAACAATAACTGCCATAAATTCAAACACATAATCAGCTACGTTTTTGCATACCTTTTTGAACTAAAGAGAACTCAATGTCTGTTGATTTTGTTGAGATTGCTTAAGTGAAAGGGATAGTTTATCACCAAAGTTTTATGTTTTAAAAAGGGTAATTTTTTTATGACGAACGATAACTGTCGAAAATTCAAAGAGAATCAAATAATTTTTTGCACACTTGCCTGAGTTGTAGAGAATTCAAGGTCTGTTGATTTTGGTGAAGATCAGTTAAGGGAAAGGGGTCGTTTACATGCAACATTTTAAGTAGTAACAGGAGAAATGTTTCCATGACGAACGATAACTGCCGCACATTCAAAGAGAATCAAATATTTTTTTGCACACTTGCCTGAATTGTAGAGAACTCAAGGTCTGTTGATTTTCGTGAAGATCGGTTAAGGGAAAGGGGTAGTTTACCGGCAACATTTAAGTTGTAACAAGAGAAATGTTTCCATGACGAACGATAACTGCCGCACATTCAAACAGAATCAAATATTTTTTTGCATGCATCCCTGAATTGTGGAGGACTGAAGGTCTATTGATTTTGGAGAAGATCGGTTAAGAGAAAGGGGTAGTTTACCGGAAACATTTTATGATTTAACAAGAGTAAAGTACTTAATTTTTATAAATAAAGTATCCTGATAAGAAGCTCATAATAATCCACTGTAGAAACGTAAATGAAATATCTCTAAATGAAGAGGTTAGGTGAATGGGGTGGGGTTTTTTCTATTATTAAAAATTATAGTTTAATGTGGTGGGGAGAATTTTTTATACGTGTACTACATTATCGGCAACAAAGAAGTAGTTTTTTGTTAAAATTGCTTCCCGGGCTGTTTTGCCGTAGTCCAATGTTTTCTGTAAAACCAGACTTTTTGGCAGTGCCATCGACTGCCATCGTCAGTGAAAATCGAGTGCGAAAACGTGAGGTGGTATACGTTAGTGACCACAGTACTGTGGTTAATGCTGAAGCAATAAGTAGAAAGACGTAGTTTCTATGGAAATATTTCATTTCAATAAAATCATATTTAAAATATGATTTTAAATATAAATCTTAGAACATGGAAGTCATGTATGGTTCTCCATACCGATATTTAAGTTTATCGTTAAATTTATTAGTTAACGCATCAAATTTTTTGTCTGTCTAACAGTTTCTCATCCTGCTTTTCACTAATTGTTTTTATATCATTTTTTATCTCGGTTAGTATTTTATTTATATTTATAGTCATTTCACTTTTCACTCCCGCAATAGTCTTACTCTGTTTCTCTAGTTTATTATTTATTTCCATGAACTTCTCACTCACTCCATTAAAACTCTCACCTATACTTTCAAATTGGTAATTCATACTTAGATTACTCATTTTTATTTCGCTTCTTATATTCACAAATTCTTTATTTATGTCTCTTAATTTCTTGTCTTGTTTGTTAAATCTATTATTTATTTCATTTATCTCTGCTTTTATTTCAGTTTTCAGCTCTATGTTACTTGCATTCATCTCACGCGTCACTTTTATATTCTCTGACTTTATTTCAGTTTTAAATTCATCCAAATTCTTGTTTTTTGGTCAAATTTATTATTCATCATTTCCATAATCATTGTTAATTGATTAAATATAATTACATCATTACTTTTACTACTCTCAGCTTCTACCGTCTCAATTACATATGTTGCTATTTTGCCTACACTCTCATTGACATTTTCATTTTGCGTCAAGTTATTTGTGGTTATTACATCATCTTGTGTGGCATCCAACATGGATCCCACAGATGCATTCTCATATAAGTTTGTATTTGTATTTGTCTCTGCCATTTTCGACTAAGTTGTAAATTCAAAAATTTAAATTTAATTTACGTCACTGTTAATGGGCGCCAACTGAAACAGTTCAGTATTTAAATATTCAATTTGTCCCTTTTCAGATGCCAACTTGGCAACTTGGCAGAGAAAAATATGTAAATACTATTAAACAAAATTATATGTTTATCAAGTTAAATATAACATTATTTTATTTTTTCTGAAAACATGAAATATAACATGAAAACATCTATTCTGCCCTGAGGCGCAGTTGATAAAACAAGTTACAAGTAATGATTACCATTAACATTTTACTCTCTCGTAAAATGTTCGATTACACTAAATCATCAGTGTTTGACCGCAAACCCAGCACTTCTTAAATTTATATTCTTTGTTCACACAAACACACACACTTTCATACGGTACATTTTTGAGCTCATTTTATATATTTTGTAAAATTGCCAGAATTCATTTATTATAGTATGGTTTACTTCCCTTTCATGATTCGTAGAGGTGCGCCCATGGGACGTCTTCTCGTGCACGCACTGTCTAGATGTCTTCTCGTTTTCACTTTCTGATTTTACTGTCAAACTGTCATTTTGTTTCAATTTGTTACTGTTATGAATCTTGCTAATCAAAATATTGTTTTTATTTTTTAATATGTAAAAATTCACATTTTATGGTTTGCGGGCGCCCGCGATTTCGTTACATAACTTTTGCGGCTGTACAGCACGAAGAAAAATGGTCGACTGGGCCTTCATAAAGATGATGATTCTTAATTTGGCGAACGATCACGTGGTCTGGTTTCATTGTTCCATTGGTGTTTCAACATCAATTTTGGCGGGATCATTATTTTGGATTGACATTCCAGTGTTGATTAACGTCTGGGAACGGCTATGATGTTATATGTTTATCCAGTGTTGATTAACGTCTGGGAACGGCTATGATGTTATATGTTTTGCTCACTGTTGACAAAGGTCAAATGTCGTTCAGCTAAAAATAGCTGCCTCCCTGTTGTTCGCGGTTGACCTTGACACGAATTCTTCCACTGCCATGCGTCGTTATAATTCCAAATAAAATTTACCATTATAATTTATTCTTTATGTTTCCCCAAAAATATTATTTTTATGCCGAAGCATAAACACTCTCATTGACACTCTCATATTTCCTAAAGGGATCAGCATGACATCACCACAAACCCCCTTTCCATTTTATTCAAAATAGTGGTTAACTTACCCCTGGTCCAGTGACTGTGACCGCACCTGAATGACCTTACTGGACTTCCCTCTCGAGATCCCAACACCACAAGGCCAGACAGGCACTTGACACTCCTGCTGTCACGCGCCGGCCAGCACAGGACCGCCGCCACAGTATCACCAGACACTGAAACATGAAATCAAAATATCAAATAGTGGCCTTGTATAATACCATATCCCTAACTGATCTGGTCCCCCTTAGCTGTGCTGGTTTGCGTTAAGAAGTACTGGATTTTTGTTTTGTTTTAAATCTCTAACATACACATGGATGAATACTTAATATAACATGATACAATGTAAAAATTCCATACCAACATTCTGTATACCCTTCTCTCATTAACTCTTATTCCAAAATTCTAAATTATCGCCCTGATTCCCATCAAAATTTAAATAAACATTTCCCATTACAACATACAAATACCTTCCATTATATAATTCACATTTCAAAATTAATAAACTTCTTATATATAGTAAAACACATTAAATCAACTACATCAGAACAAATTATTTACTTAACAGTCGTTAAGCATCTTCATATTACTCCTTAAATCAACATCAAATCATTAAATTTAATTTACATAATAAAATCAACTACACCTTCTACATCATTCACATAATTCATTTTAAATTTCTCCTTCCACACACACTATTACCCAATACTGGTAGTTGTGGAATGGTCTCAGTGGTTTGATTTTTATTTTTTCAAAAATTGTATCATCTATAACGGTAATTTCACTCCCTGAATCTACTAGAAAGGTGTATTTGAAATTGAAAACTTCGGCTTCGAACTCAGCCATGCTAAAGTTTTTACTGCTCTCATCTACTTCTTCCTCTGATAATTCATTATGTATATTGGTAATAAGCGACCCTATTGTTAAGTTATTACTAGACTACTGGGGACTTTCCTTTTCAACCGTCCTTATTAGTTTAACTGTGCTGGTGGTGGTTTGTTGTATGCCCCCCTATTATCCACTCTACTATTATTATTATTAGAAAGTGCTTCAGTACCCCTAGTCTCATTTACATTACCAACATATCCCTCTCTCCTTCTTTGGTTCAAACCTCCCAGCATTCCCCTACTACTGGTAAAACCTCTCCCTCTAGTATCCCCTCTAAACTCATTGCCTTAATTTTCCCTTCTATTATACTCACTATTATCAAACCCTCTATTATAATTAGCTTCTCTCCCTTGGGCACCACCCCTAGGACCCCGACATCTATAACACTGATCTCGAGAACTATTATAGTTGCTGGCTCTACAATTAGGGTGTGGACATAACCACGTACCCCCCTCCGGTCTACTCATACCATTATCATGTCTATTAAAATGGTCTGGTTGTCTTAATTCTGTATTTATTGGCCTCGACTCATTATTTCTAAATTGATACTTATTGTCTTCTTCTTCTTTCATACTCTGGTAAGCTTCTAATATTTTCTTTAACTCAGCTATATCAGTAAACTCCCAGGTTCTAATTGTGGACCGTATGTTTTAAGTAAATGTTTACTAACATACCTTATAAAGGGTGGAAGCGGCGTTGGTGGTTCCAAATATTTAACTTGGCTATATAGC
Source organism: Magicicada septendecula (assembly GCA_034769895.1). NCBI lineage: Eukaryota > Metazoa > Arthropoda > Insecta > Hemiptera > Cicadidae > Magicicada > Magicicada septendecula. Next base: position 174,058,452 of record CM068372.1, read on the forward strand.
CGCGTTACATATGCAGTAATGCTCATATTTTTTATATCAAAACTACCCCATCCCATTATCGTGCTACGTAAACCATCTTGTTTTTCCTCTGACCAATATTTATTTTTAAATGCTCGTTCAAATTCATCAAAATCTGCCCAATTATCATTATGAGCGTCCGCCCAAATTTTAGCATCCCCTTTAAAATATTTCAAAATTCGTATCAATTTTATTTCCTAACTTTCCTTGTTATACTTATTAAAAACGTTTATTGAATTTAAGAATTGTATGGGGTTCACCCCCTTACGCTCATTACTGAAATAACCTAACTCAACTTCAGCGTTCACACTCTCACTCACATTGGTTAGTTTTTGATTAATTACTAAGCTTAGATCTTAATTATTTCTTGTTCATGTTTAGTTTGTTTACTTTTCAAATTAGTTACACTAGTTTTAATTGTATCAATTTGTTCAATGTTACTTTTGAATTCATTATTAACACCCTCTTGTAACTTATTTACTTTTTGAATCCGTTCACATTCATCAATTACACCTTGAACATTACTCTCAATTTCTACTTCATATTCATGTATCTTTGTAACAATTTTCTTGTTCATGTCCTTCTCAAACTCAGCTTTAACCTTCTCCACATTACCGTCAATTTTTTAATTTTGTTTTTTACTTCCATGTTCCTTAAGGAAATGGAAATATGCTGATGGCAAAAAAATTCGTGTTCGAGATTATTGCAGATTCTGATTGTACTACACTCAAAACATGAAAAAAGTCATTTTTCGAAAAGTGTCTCTGTGTGTGTCTGTGTGTCTATCTGTCTATCTGATTTTTTTTTCTATGGCAAACGATAACAGCTGCAAATTCAAACAGAATCAAATAATTGTTTGCATACAGCCCTGATTTGTAGAGTACTCAAGACTTATTGTTTTTGGTGAAGATCGGTTAAGGGAAAAGGGTAGTTTACAAGCAAGGTTTTTTTTTTAATTAGGGTAATTTGTTTCTATGGCAAACAATAACAGCCGCAAATTCAAACACAATTAAAATAATATTTTGCATACAGCCCTGAATTGTAGAATTCTCAAGACCTGTTGGTTTTGGTGAAGATCGGTTAAGAGAATAGGGTAGTTTACCTGCAACATTTTATGTTTTAACAAGGGTAAATTTTTTTATGACGAACTATCACTGCCGTACATTAAAACAGAATTAACTACTCTTCTGCATGCCTTTTTGAATTATACAGAACTCAAAGTCTGTTGATTTTGTTGAAGATCGGTTAAGGGAAAGGGGTAGTTTACCAGCAACATTTTATGTTTTAAAGAGGGTATTTTCTATGGCAAACGATAACAGCCGCAAATTCAAACAGAATCAAATAATTTTTTGCATACAGCCCTGATTTGTAGAGTACTCAAGACCTATTGTTTTTGGTGAAGATCGGTTAAGGTAAAGGGGTAGTTTAACGGCAACGGTTTTTTATCAAGGGTAATTTATTTCTATGGCAAACGATAACAGCCGCAAATTCAAACAGAATCAAATAATTTTTGGCACACTTGCCTGAGTTGTAGAGAATTCAAGGTCTGTTGATTTTGGTGAAGATCAGTTAAGGGAAAGGGGTCGTTTACCTGCAACATTTTATGTTTTAACAAACGTATTTTTTTATATGACGAACAATAACTGCCATAAATTCAAACACATAATCAGCTACGTTTTTGCATACCTTTTTGAACTAAAGAGAACTCAATGTCTGTTGATTTTGTTGAGATTGCTTAAGTGAAAGGGATAGTTTATCACCAAAGTTTTATGTTTTAAAAAGGGTAATTTTTTTATGACGAACGATAACTGTCAAAAATTCAAAGAGAATCAAATAATTTTTTGCACACTTGCCTGAGTTGTAGAGAATTCACGGTCTGTTGATTTTGGTGAAGATCAGTTAAGGGAAAGGGGTCGTTTACGTGCAACATTTTAAGTAGTAACAGGAGAAATGTTTCCATGACGAACGATAACTGCCGCACATTCAAAGAGAATCAAATATTTTTTTGCACACTTGCCTGAATTGTAGAGAACTCAAGGTCTGTTGATTTTCGTGAAGATCGGTTAAGGGAAAGGGGTAGTTTACCGGCAACATTTAAGTTGTAACAAGAGAAATGTTTCCATGACGAACGATAACTGCCGCACATTCAAACAGAATCAAATATTTTTTTGCATGCATCCCTGAATTGTGGAGGACTGAAGGTCTATTGATTTTGGAGAAGATCGGTTAAGAGAAAGGGGTAGTTTACCGGAAACATTTTATGATTTAACAAGAGTAAAGTACTTAATTTTTATAAATAAAGTATCCTGATAAGAAGCTCATAATAATCCACTGTAGAAACGTAAATGAAATATCTCTAAATGAAGAGGTTAGGCGAATGGGGTGGGGTTTTTTCTATTATTAAAAATTATAGTTTAATGTGGTGGGGAGAATTTTTTATACGTGTACTACATTATCGGCAACAAAGAAGTAGTTTTTTGTTAAAATTGCTTCCCGGGCTGTTTTGCCGTAGTCCAATGTTTTCTGTAAAACCAGACTTTTTGGCAGTGCCATCGACTGCCATCATCAGTGAAAATCGAGTGCGAAAACGTGAGGTGGTATACGTTAGTGACCACAGTACTGTGGTTAATCCTGAAGCAATAAGTAGAAAGACGTAGTTTCTATGGAAATATTTCATTTCAATAAAATCATATTTAAAATATGATTTTAAATATAAATCTTAGAACATGGAAGTCATGTATGGTTCTCCATACCGATATTTAAGTTTATCGTTAAATTTATTAGTTAACGCATCAAATATTTTGTCTGTCTCTAACAGTTTCTCATCCTGCTTTTCACTAATTGTTTTTATATCATTTTTTATCTCGGTTAGTATTTTATTTATATTTATAGTCATTTCACTTTTCACTCCCGCAATAGTCTTACTCTGTTTCTCTAGTTTATTATTTATTTCCATGAACTTCTCACTCACTCCATTAAAACTCTCACCTATACTTTCAAATTGGTAATTCATACTTAGATTACTCATTTTTATTTCGCTTCTTATATTCACAAATTCTTTATTTATGTCTCTTAATTTCTTGTCTTGTTTGTTAAATCTATTATTTATTTCATTTATCTCTGCTTTTATTTCAGTTTTCAGCTCTATGTTACTTGCATTCATCTCACGCGTCACTTTTATATTCTCTGACTTTATTTCAGTTTTAAATTCATCCAAATTCTTGTTTTGTTGGTCAAATTTATTATTCATCATTTCCATAATCATTGTTAATTGATTAAATATAATTACATCGTTACTTTTACTACTCTCAGCTTCTACCGTCTCAATTACATATGTTGCTATTTTGCCTACACTCTCATTGACATTTTCATTTTGCGTCAAGTTATTTGTGGTTATTACATCATCTTGTGTGGCATCCAACATGGATCCCACAGATGCATTCTCATATAGGTTTGTATTTGTATTTGTCTCTGCCATTTTCGACTAAGTTGTAAATTCAAAAATTTAAATTTAATTTACAACGTCACTGTTAACGGGCGCCAACTGAAACAGTTCAGTATTTAAATATTCAATTTGTCCCTTTTCAGATGCCAACTTGGCAACTTGGCAGAGAAAAATATGTAAATACTATTAAACAAAATTATATGTTTATCAAGTTAAATATAACATTATTATATTTTTTCTGAAAACATGAAATATAACATGAAAACATCTATTCTACCCTGAGGCGCAGTTGATAAAACAAGTTACAAGTAATGATTACCATTAACATTTTACTCTCTCGTAAAATGTTCGATTACACTAAATCATCAGTGTTTGACCGCAAACCCAGCACTTCTTAAATTTATATTCTTTGTTCACACAAACACACACACTTTCATACGGTACATTTTTGAGCTCATTTTATATATTTTGTAAAATTGCCAGAATTCATTTATTATAGTATGGTTTACTTCCCTTTCATGATTCGTAGAGGTGCGCCCATGGGACGTCTTCTCGTGCACGCACTGTCTAGATGTCTTCTCGTTTTCACTTTCTGATTTTACTGTCAAACTGTCATTTTGTTTCAATTTGTTACTGTTATGAATCTTGCTAATTAAAATACTGTTTTTATTTTTTAATATGTAAAAATTCACATTTTATGGTTGCGGGCGCCCGCGATTTCGTTACGTAACTTTTGCAGCTGTACAGCACGAAGAAAGATGGTCGACTGGGCCTTCATAAAGATGATGATTCTTAATTTGGCGAACGATCACGTGGTCTGGTTTCATTGTTCCATTGGTGTTTCAACATCAATTTTGGCGGGATCATTATTTTGATTGACATTCCAGTGTTGATTAACGTCTGGGAACGGCTATGATGTTATATGTTTTGCTCACTGTTGACAAAGGTCAAATGTCGTTCAGCTAAAAATAGCTGCCTCCCTGTTGTTTCGCGGTTGACCTTGACACGAATTCTTCCACTGCCATGCGTCGTTATAATTCCAAATAAAATTTACCATTATAATTTATTCTTTATGTTTCCCCAAAAATATTATTTTTATGCCGAAGCATAAACACTCTCATTGACAATCTCATATTTCCTAAAAGGATCAGCATGACATCACCACAACCTGTTACTACTCACATTTCTCCTGTTACTACTTAAAATGTTGCAGGTAAACGACCCCTTTCCCTTAACTGATCTTAACAAAAATCAACAGACCTTGAATTCTCTACAACTCAGGCAAGTTTTCCAAAAATTATTTGATTCTGTTTGAATTTGGGGCTGTTATCGTTTGCCATAGAAAAAAATTACCCTTGATAAAAAACCATTGCCGTTAAACTACCCCTTTCCCCTAACCGATCTTCACCAAAAACAATAGGTCTTGCGTACTCTACAAATCAGGGCTGTATGCAATAAATTATTTGATTGTGTTTGAATTTGCGGCTGTTATCGTTTACCATAGAAAATACCCTCTTCAAAACATAAAATGTTGCTGGTAAACTACCCCTTTCCCTTAACCGATCTTCAACAAAATCAACAGACCTTGAGTTCTGTATAATTCAAAAAGGCATACAGAAGGGTAGTTGATTCTGTTTTAATGTACGGCAGTGATCGTTCGTCATAAAAAAATTTACCCTTGTTAAAACATAAAATGTTGCTGGTAAACTACCCTATTCCCTTAACCGATCTTCACCAAAACCAACAGGTCTTGAGAATTCTACAATTCAGGGCTGTATGCAAAATATTATTTTAATTGTGTTTGAATTTGCGGCTGTTATTGTTTGCCATAGAAACAAATTACCCTTATTAAAAAAAAACCTTGCTTGTAAACTACCCTTTTCCCTTAACCGATCTTTACCAAAAACAATAAGTCTTGAGTACTCTACAAATCAGGGCTGTATGCAAACAATTATTTGATTCTGTTTGAATTTGCAGCTGTTATCGTTTGCCATAGAAAAAAAAAATCAGATAGACAGATAGACACACAGACACACACACAGACACTTTTTGAAAAACGACTTTTTTCATGTTTTGAGTGTAGTACAATCAGAATCTGCAATAATCTCGAACACGATTCTTTTTGCCATCACCATACTTCCATTTCCTTAAGGAACATGGAAGTAAAAAACAAAATTAAAAAATTGACGGTAATGTGGAGAAGGTTAAAGCTGAGTTTGAGAAGGACATGAACAAGAAAATTGTTACAAAGATACATGAATATGAAGTAGAAATTGAGAGTAATGTTCAAGGTGTAATTGATGAATGTGAAGGGATTCAAAAAGTAAATATGTTACAAGAGGGTGTTAATAATGAATTCAAAAGTAACATTGAACAAATTGATACAATTAAAACTAGTGTAACTAATTTGAAAAGTAAACAAACAAAACATGAACGGTTTTTTATCAAGGGTAATTTTTTTCTATGGCAAACGATAACAGCCACAAATTCAAACAGAATCAAATAATTTTTTGCACACTTGCCTGAGTTGTAGAGAATTCAAGGTCTGTTGATTTTGTTGAAGATCAGTTAAGGGAAAGGGGTAGTTTACCTGCAACATTTTAAGTAGTAACAAGAGAAATGTTTCCATGACGAACGATAACTGCCGCACATTCAAACAGAATCAAATATTTTTTTGCACACTTGCCTGAATTGTAGAGAACTCAAGGTCTGATGATTTTCGTGAAGATCGGTTAAGGGAAAGGGGTAGTTTACCTGCAAAATTTTAAGTTGTAACAAGAGAAATGTTTCCATGACGAACGATAACTGCCGCACATTCAAACAGAATCAAATATTTTTTTGTATGCATCCCTGAATTGTCGAGGACTGAAGGTCTATTGATTTTGGAGAAGATCGGTTAAGAGAAAGGGGTAGTTTACCAGAAACATTTTATGATTTAACAAGAGTAAAGTACTTAATTTTTATAAATAAAGTATCCTGATAAGAAGCTCATAATAATCCACTGTAGAAACGTAAATGAAATATCTCTAAATGAAGAGGTTAGGTGAACGGGGTGGGGTTTTTTTCTATTATTAAAAATTATACTTTAAGGTGGTGGGGAGAATTTTTTATACGTGTACTACGTTATCTGCAACAAAGAAGTAGTTTTTTGTTAAAATTGCTTCCCGGGCTGTTTAGCCGTAGTCCAATGTTTTCTGTAAAACCAGACTTTTCGGCAGTGCCATCGACTGCCATCATCAGTGAAAATCGACTGCGAAAACGTGAGGTGGTATACGTTAGTGACCACAGTACTGTGGTTAATGCTGAAGCAATAAGTAGAAAGACGTAGTTTCTATGGAAATATTTCATTTCAATAAAATCATATTTAAAATATGATTTTAAATATAAATCTTAGAACATGGAAGTCATGTATGGTTCTCCATACCGATATTTAAGTTTATCATTAAATTTATTAGTTAACGCATCAAATTTTTTGTCTGTCTCTAACAGTTTCTCATCCTGCTTTTCACTAATTGTTTTTATATCATTTTTTATCTCGGTTAGTATTTTATTTATATTTATAGTCATTTCACTTTTCACTCCCGCAATAGTCTTACTCTGTTTCTCTAGTTTATTATTTATTTCCATGAACTTCTCACTCACTCCATTAAAACTCTCACCTATACTTTCAAATTGGTAATTCATACTTAGATTACTCATTTTTATTTCGCTTCTTATATTCACAAATTCTTTATTTATGTCTCTTAATTTCTTGTCTTGTTTGTTAAATCTATTATTTATTTCATTTATCTCTGCTTTTATTTCAGTTTTCAGCTCTATGTTACTTGCATTCATCTCACGCGTCACTTTTATATTCTCTGACTTTATTTCAGTTTTAAATTCATCCAAATTCTTGTTTTGTTGGTCAAATTTATTATTCATCATTTCCATAATCATTGTTAATTGATTAAATATATTTACATTGTTACTTTTACTACTCTCAGCTTCTACCATCTCAATTACATTTGTTGTTATTTTGCCTACACTCTCATTGACATTTTCATTTTGCGTCAAGTTATTTGTGGTTATTACATCATCTTGTGTGGCATCCAACATGGATCCCACAGATGCAATCTCATATAAGTTTGTATTTGTATTTTTCTCTGCCATTTTCGACTAAGTTGTAAATTCAAAAATTTAAATTTAATTTACAACGTCACTGTTAACGGGCGCCAACTGAAACAGTTCAGTATTTAAATATTCAATTTGTCCCTTTTCAGATGCCAACTTGGCAACTTGGCAGAGAAAAATATGTAAATACTATTAAACAAAATTATATGTTTATCAAGTTAAATATAACATTATTTTATTTTTTCTGAAAACATGAAATATAACATGAAAACATCTATTCTGCCCTGAGGCGCAGTTGATAAAACAAGTTACAAGTAATGATTACCATTAACATTTTACTCTCTCGTAAAATGTTCGATTACACTAAATCATCAGTGTTTGACCGCAAACCCAGCACTTCTTAAATTTATATTCTTTGTTCACACAAACACACACACTTTCATACGGTACATTTTTGAGCTCATTTTATATATTTTGTAAAATTGCCAGAATTCATTTATTATAGTATGGTTTACTTCCCTTTCATGATTCGTAGAGGTGCGCCCATGGGACGTCTTCTTGTGCACGCACTGTCTAGACGTCTTCTCGTTTTCACTTTCTGATTTTACTGTCAAACTGTCATTTTGTTTCAGTTTGTTACTGTTATGAATCTTGCTAATCAAAATACTGTTTTTATTTTTTAATATGTAAAAATTCACATTTTATGGTTTGCGGGCACCCGCGATTTTGTTACGTAACTTTTGCGGCTAACCAGCACGAAGAAAGATGGTCGATTGGGCCTTCGTAAAGACGTCGATTCTTAATTTGGCGAACGATCACGTGGTCTGGTTTCATTGTTCCATTGGTGTTTGAACATCAATTTTGGCGGGATCATTATTTTGGATTGACATTCCAGTGTTGATTAATGTCTGGGAACGGCTATGACGCTATGACGTTATATGTTTTGCTCACTGTTGACAAAGGTCAAATGTCGTTCAGCTAAAAATAGCTGCCTCCCTGTTGTTTCGCAGTTGACCTTGACACGAATTCGTCCACTGGCATGCGTCGTTATAATTCCAAATAAAATTTACTATTATAGTTTATTCTTTATGTTTCCCCAAAATATATTCTTAGAGGGGCCTAAACGTCCCATTGCACGTATCACCATGTTGGCCTTGCTCACTCATTTCATTAACGACTACCTGTATTTCTGTAGGAGCCCTCACCTGCTGAATACCACATACCACTGCCTGTGAGTAAAAATGTGTGTAGGCAGATTGATTCCAATTTTCTTAAAAATCTGGCCTTGAGATTTATTTATAATCACATAGCAACTGCTGGTCTTAATGAGAATTGAAAACTTGATACACAGGATGGCATGTTTGGGTCAGTTGATATAAGCTTCATTCTTGGCTTAAAAATGGTACTGCTTTCCCAAGCCCTGTAAGAACTTTCAGGTTTACTGCGTTCCATTAAACCACATACAACATGGGAGTATCTTTAACTAAACCTGAACCCATGTTCATATTTCCTATGGGCATTACAACATTCCCAGCTTTGAGGATGAGTTGCGAGGTGGCATTCCAGAAGGTGTAATGGAATTCAATTACTCTAATGGCATGTTCAATTCTTCTGTTGGATCATTTTTGATGACCAAATATATACTGCAGTATACATCCAAACACAGCAGGAAGTAAAACACCACCTCCTGGTTGATCAGGTTGGAGCTGTTGTTCAACATACACATGATAGTTCTGTTTGAATATTCGTCTATATTATTTCCATCCAAATTGCCAAAGATATGGTTAACAATTACATTTCCTTGTATATGAGTCTGCTTGGAATATTAATAATGTTTCCACCATGCTCAATACGAAGAGTTCCATTACCCAATCGAAGTATCTACTCGTTCTATAGCAGTGGCTGCATGTTTTGAGTCAAATGAAGTACGGTATGCTTATAAAGATCCAAATTTTAGTTGTTTGAATTTTATGCACCGTTGGGACTACTGGTAATACCTGCCTGATATCTCCACCAAAAATTATCACTTTTCCATTCATTGGAACTGAATTAATCAAAAGATCTTTACATTTCATTGTGTCTTAAAATAAACTATATACATATATATAATCTAGTGCTGTAGATCATTGATACCTCAACAGATAGAATAACTGGTTCTTCTCATAGAACTGTAGCTCTCTTGACATAGCCTTGGTGGAGGAAACCGAAGAAGGCAACACAAGAAGAAGAAGATCAAATAACTGATGGAGTGTAGTTCCTCCATCCAAAAGTAGCGCAGTTATGCTAGTACATTCTGCTGTTAATGCGATATGAACTTGTCCTCTAACAACATTCAGAATGGTTGCATAAACAAAGGTCTTGCCATATCCTCCTGGGATTCTAAGAAGAGCAGCTTCTGATTTGTCTTGCCCACTATTGTGCACACAATTCCATTTACAACTAATTTCTGTTCTTCATTTAATTTGCTATATATCTTAGCCTCACACCACCCTCATCATTCACATTGTGTTCAGGCTTAATAAGCATTGGATTATTTGGTATTGGCAGACAGATAATCCTGCAGTACAAACTATTATCAGTTATTTTCTCTATGTTAGCTGTCTTCATAACAACTTTGTCAAATTTTGTTGCTTCCCTGCTATATACATTTTTTCTTCGAACGAGGCCTTTCGGTTTTGTAACCATTATCAAGTTCTTCCTACAACAACATTAAAATACCTACTTATACATATATATATATATATATATATGTATATATAAGTATGTATATATACTTATTACTTATATATATATACTAACCCTCCCACGCATCACCGGTTACATTCAACCAATAGGAGGCAGTACTTACCGCCCAGTCCTTTACCGATATATTTACGAATATATCGGTTGAACATACTGTAGAAATTATTAAAAATAACAATTTAGGACAGTATCAGTACCAAAGTGATTTAATAAAAGTTCTGACAGTGTGCGTACACCAAAACTACTTTAGGTTTAATAATAAGTATTACATTCAAAAGGAGGGGCTACCAATGGGTTGTCCGTTGTCACCAGTAATGGCGGAAATATATATGAATTGTTTTGAGAGGCGTGTCCTAATGGAATCAAAATATAAGGATAAAATAAAGGAATGGATAAGGTATGTAGACGACATTTTGGTGGTGTGGGAGGGAACAAATGAAGAATTCGCAGAAATAACGAATGAAATTAATCAAATTGAAAATAAAATTAAGTTCAAAGAGGAAATAGGTGGAGTACAAATAAATTACCTAGATCTAAATATAAAGATAGAGTGTGGTGTTTTTAAATTTGATGTATTTAGAAAAGAAACGTATACAGACTTAATTATACCTCAGGAATCATACCATCCTGTAAGTCACAAGATGGTTGCACTAAACTCATTTTGTTATAGAGCAATAAAATACTTAGAAGATGATTCATGTAAAACAGAAGAGTTAAAAAGAATAGAAGAAATAGTGAAAAATAATAATTATAAACCGGGAATAGTAGAGAAAATTGTAAAAAAATAGAAGTAAATAGTAGACAAGGAGAGAAGAAAGAAAAGAAATACATAGGATCAATAACGTATCTGGGATTTCAAACGAGGAACATAATCAAGTGCTTTGAAAAACACAATATAGATGTAGCGGTAAAAAAGACAAAGACAGTTTTTGATTATATAAAGAATAGTAGTACAGAAATAATGCCTGAATTACAGAAAAGCGGTGTTTATAAGTTGAACTGTAAACAGTGTGATAAGGTTTACCTGGGTTAAACAGGACGTAAGTTCGAAATTAGATTGAGAGAGCATGTGAGAGGAGAAGGAGACAGAACTACGAATTTGCTCTATGCGAGACATTTTAATGAAACAGGGCATAGGTTTTTAGACCCAACAGAGAACGTCGAAATAGTAAGGTTAGAGAATAACATAAGTAAACGCAAATTGTATTAAGAATTAGAAATATTAAAAGTAAAGAAAAAGAATAGTAATGCGCTGATGAACATAAAGACTGAATTTAGTAATGAGGATATATTTTACTATATTTTGAAAGAGTAGTGTATAAAAGGTGTAATACGTTTACAGGATAGATTCAGAAGGTAGAAAGCTGTAGGAGATTTCTAGAGGATAATGTATATGACGAGGTCAGGTTGACTGAGTAAGGGGTGGGGCTAACAAGGACTGGGCGGTAAGTACTGCCTCCTATTGCTTGAATGTAACCGGTGATGCATGGGAGGGTTAGTATATATATATATTGTAACGTAACGAAGCTAAGGTCCCCTACGTTACATAAAAACTTTGTCATTATCAAAATAAAACAACACTAAATGTTTGTTATAATTAAGTTCAGAAAAGTAAACCTTCATAAAATAAACAAATCAATAATACCAAGTAAGGTTACTAGGTAATAAAAATTTTAAAAAAATAGAAATGTTTATAAATACAAACTATGAAGTGGCCAGTGGAAAGTGTAAGCGATAAACAGTGTCAAACAATGTTAAAATACTATAGACGGATTAATTAATTGTCTATAGATAATTAGTATAATTATATACTAAAGAGGAGACTAATTAATTGGTATTTAATATTTTATAATATGGGCATGTTATTATGTTATGTCATGTTATTTTGTTTGCATGGTATTTATTTTGTCTTTTGTATGTGGCAGGAGTGAAGCAATTGCTTTGAGAAAGCATCAATTCGTGGATGTTAATTTCATTTATGTTAAACTTTATAAGAGTAAATATTTGGATACTTACTTTGAATAAATAATAGAGATATTATTAGATTATATTTGTAAACTTGGCCATGAAGGCAATAATTGTTAATAAATTGCCAAAGTGTTATTGTAATTATGGTATAAACAGATGAAGGGTTCCATACTAAAATAAATAGTTGTCTTGATTATTCATCTCTTCTTTCACAGCACTAACACTTAACTAAAAATGAACTTTTTTCATGTGAAAAACTTACTATTTTATTGTACGCGTTTCGGCTTAGTATCCGCCTTCTTCAGCTTTGGTAACAGACTGCCAGCATTTTGTAACGGTTGTGTGGAAGGTGAAGTGGGGGTGGTGTGTGGAGGAAGGGGATTGGCGCGGGGATTCAACTTACTGTTTGTTTTCTGTATAATTGTGTCAAAAAGTGTATGTGATTTATATTGTAATTGATCGTTGAGTATGTTGTTTGGTTGTGTTGTGTGGTGTTTATATATTTCGTATTGTTCAGTTGTGTTGAGTTTTTGACCTTTGGGTATGTAATGTAAAATTTCAAGATTAGTGTCTATGTTGGTGTAACTGTGGTTTTCTGTGTGTATGTGTGTGGCAAATGCAGAGTGTATATTGTTGTTGGTTAAAGCTTTTAAGTGTTCAGAATAACGGGATGAAAAAGATCTTCCCGTCTGGCCTATGTAGAAACTATTGCAGTCATTACAATTTAATTTGTAAACACCTGTTTTGTTATATTTGTCTATGTCTGTGTTTGTATTACTGATGTGTTTTTTGATGGTATTGGTTGTTCTGAATGCTATTTTGTATTTGTGTTTTCTGAATGTATTGGCGATTTTGTGTGTGTATGAGTTGTGGTATGTGAGTGTGATGTACTTATTGTGTTGTGTGTTGATGGTGTTTAGTGTTTTGTTGTTTTTGTTCTTGATGCGTTTGTGTAGTATGTTTATTAAATTGGGGTTATAACCGTTTTTTATTGCTATGTATTTTATTGTGTTGAGTTCGTCGGTGTAATCTTGTTTATTTAAGGGTATTTTAGTTGGTCTATGGAGCATATGGTTGAAGGCCGCATGTTTATGTTGTGTTGGGTGGTTTGATGTGTTGTGTATAACCATGTCAGTTGTGGTTGGTTTCCTGTATATTTTGTACGAGTGTGTATTGTTAGTTTTGTTAATTGTTAGGTCTAGAAAATTTATACTATTGTTTTGTTCAATTTCCAGTGTAAATTTTAATTTGTGGTGTATATTGTTTATGTATTTGTGGAAGTTTTCAACTTGTCTTGTGTTGCCTTTGAATAAAAGTAATATATCATCTACATACCTGTGCCAGTATATAATTTTGTTAGTGTATTTGTTGTTGTTTATTATGTGGTTCTGTTCAATGTTGTGTATATATATTTCTGCTAGTATTCCTGATATGGGGGATCCCATTGGGAGTCCTTCTGTTTGTGTGTATATTTTGTTATTGTATGTAAAGTAATTTTGTTCAGTTATTATTTTGGTAAGTGTGATGATTTCTTGTATGTGTTGTCTTGATTATTCATCTCTTCTTTCACAGCACTAACACTTTCAGAACAACCAATACCTTCAAAAAACACATCAGTAATACAAACACAGACATAGACAAATATAACAAAACAGGTGTTTACAAATTAAATTGTAATGACTGCAATAGTTTCTACATAGGCCAGACGGGAAGATCTTTTTCATCCCGTTATTCTGAACACTTAAAAGCTTTAACCAACAACAATATATACTCTGCATTTGCCACACACATACACACAGAAAACCACAGTTACACCAACATAGACACTAATCTTGAAATTTTACATTACATACCCAAAGGTCAAAAACTCAACACAACTGAACAATACGAAATATATAAACACCACACAACACAACCAAACAACATACTCAACGATCAATTACAATATAAATCACATACACTTTTTGACACAATTATACAGAAAACAAACAGTAAGTTGAATCCCCGCGCCAATCCCCTTCCTCCACACACCACCCCCACTTCACCTTCCACACAACCGTTACAAAATGCTGGCAGTCTGTTACCAAAGCTGAAGAAGGCGGATACTAAGCCGAAACGCGTACAATAAAATAGTAAGTTTTTCACATGAAAAAAGTTCATTTTTAGTTAAGTAAAATAAATAATACAAAATTGAAATCAGGATGAAATAAAATCGGAATGATTGGCCATAAGCCAGTGACTCATTGTACAGTAGGTCAGATCAGAAAAGTGAAAATACAAAAAAAATTATAACACATGTAATAAAACAAATAGGCCTAAAATTAGTATTTTGTAAAGTGAAAATAATACCTTTTAGACTAAGTCGATCAAGAAGAAAATGTAGCAAAACGTATATAGTTTAATAACACAGATTATGTGAAAGTTTTATATGATGTAATGTAATTTTAATAAGGGAGTATTTTATTAAGTAAGTGCAAGAACATTTTTCTAATTACAGCTCTAGGATAACAAATATTATCCAATAACAGAACAAGGAATGGTTGTCATGGACGACAAAATAGGAGATATCTTGTTGATTCAGGACTCAATTGTTATAGATGAATGAGGACAGTTCAGTTGATATAAATCTAGGAAAAGAAACCAAAAAACCTAATGAATAAATTTAATATAAATTAAAATTCGTAAATAGTAATTAATGAAAAAGACAGTTGATCGACTTCCGAGGCCATCACTCAAAGAATATAATTCGATATACCAATAAAGTTAAACAAATTTCTAAAAAACAAATTAACCAATCTGTTAACGTGAAATGAGTAATAATGAAAATTAACTATAAATAAATGAAGACAATCCAAAGCCTGGAGAAGCCAAATTAATTAATTATCTTAAAAAACAAACAGAAAGAAATTTAAAATTACGTCCAGAACCTCACTTTTTACAACCGAGCGAAGACTTAATACTACACAAATTCCATTGGGACCTGTAACCACCAGAACCGTGAATATTAGCGAAGATCAAAACTGAAACTTCTACTACATCCTGGGACACCAACACCAAACTTTTATTGAGAAGCTGCAGGCTGATATATTCCAGACATTGGTTCATCATTCTGCTCTCCGTCTCTGTGCAGTGAAACACGGCCATAATGAGTATCTTGTCAACGTACTGTAAAAAAAACAGCTTATGTTTGAACTTTATTTAATAAGATTTTATAACTAAATTGTAATACCTAGTAACCTTAATTTGCATTGTCTGACCTTACTAATAGTCACAAGAACTCCATGTACCCTGAGATTAAGAAAAAATTAATAATATAATTAAACTTTAAAAACATCTAAACCCGACTTCAATAACTAATCGATTCAGTCCTGTTTGATCGATGTGTTGTATCTGTGCCTTGAGAAACATCTGTTTTGAGAAAAAATATAAAAAATAAAGAATCTTTCCTGAATTTGATGAGTAATTATTCTTGGTTAACGATTTAGTGTATTTTAAGGAACTTATAGTGTATAAAGGGAGAAATGAGATGAACACCAGGCTCAAACAACTTAACCTATAATAACTGGTTAACTGTAAACAACAGCGCTAATCCGCGGACGGCTGGTGAATTACGAGAGAAGAGAAAATTAATTCGTGTCAGCCGCTCTCCGCTCTCTCAATAGTGGATGCAGACTAGGCTTGAATAATAACGATCGAATTACCCAATATATTAACTGGTGTCTAGCGTTATTCTTTCGTAAAGTACTTAATTACTATATAATATAGAGATATTATCCATAATCGAATAATATCATCCATATAAAAATATTGTTTCCTTATAAATAGATTGATATTGCAGTTCTTAAGAGAGACCACTCACAACTTCATGAATAAGAAACACACACCTTGAAAAATTATATTACAAATTGATACTGACAACGTTGGGGCTTTTAAATGTTCTCAAATTTAATTAATAACATAAACGATTGGTAACAAATTGACGAACCCAACAGTGGGGCTTAAGAACAAAATACTATCTGTACGATATTATTTTGAAAGATTGAAAATAAGACGGCTTTCTTACTGTATCATTTGATAGCCTCTGGTGAGCTCTATAGCAGTGTAGCATGCAGAATTGCTAACAAGAAATAAATAATATTAAAATGACTTACCGTAATCTCACGACTGGGATGATCCTGACACTCAGGCAGGATAGACTGGTTGGGAAGAGGATAGGTTACATGCAAGGATTTCTACCTGCCGAGGAGTCCCGACTCGTGGATGTTAACATTAAGATGGTTGGCATACGACAAAGGCTTCAGGTCCAGTGCATGAATGGACCCTGCAAACGTCATAATGCCAACTTCGAAAAAATGAAAATTGTTGACCGGTTCGATCCGAAATATCGAACACCGGCCCCCGTTGACCGCAATGGGTCAACCACCAACTACACCAAAAGACATGGCCAAAATACATTACAAAAAATTTGGCTTTTGGTGAACAGGAACACTCTCTGAAAATGACCCTCCAACATAGGAGGGGGTCACACGCAAACACAAGAAAATACAAACATACAGAAAAACATGCAATTACTGTAATTAGAAAACCATGCCGAATAACTCCGCCGCGGGCGCATCGACCAGGCGAGCAATCCGAAAGGTTCGGGTAGAGCAGACAAGACCCAACAACATGCAATAAACAATGGCCCAGCCAAACACAATGTAAAACTCAGCAAATCAACTTGGTTAATATTCCCTAGTTTTTTAGGTTTTTTTTCCTTTTTTTTTGTTCCCTTCATTTTTTATCATTTTTTTTTTTTTTGCTTATTTTGTTGTTGTTGATTTGTTGAGCATCCATAACTCCCAATAAACTGGCACAACGCCATGCCAGAAACATCCCACAATGTAAACTTCACTGCGGACAACAGCTGGAAGGAATCACCTGGGAAATCCCAGAAAAGTGTCAAGTAAGTCCACAACACAATCATTGAAACTAATTCTGCTCACCCGAAAAACAAGACAAACCCAATCAAAAAGATATAGGCAACCTGTATAATTTAATAGCAGGTCGTTCAAAAGAACCTGCTGTAGTTTTAACTAAAGCGCGACGAACTACCCCGTCGCTCCCCGGAAACACAGCTGACACTCGGCCAAGAGGCCACATCAGGGGAGGAGAATTCTGTTCCTCCATAACCACCAGGTCCCCAGCCATTAAGTTTCTGGACTTAGACGACCACTTCGATCTGGCATGAAGTGCTGTCAAGTATTCCAAACGCCACCTTTTCCAAAATGCTTGGAGCAAAGCGGCAATTTGTTTGTAATGACGGACGGTCCCTTCATTTAACGAGACTTCAGCTTCCGGGGGCGCGGTAATGGGGCGGCCAACCAAAAAATGACCAGGCGTTAGAGCCTGGTAATCACTTGGATCTGAAGGTAGGGCAGTTAAAGGACGGGAATTTAAGATTGCCTCAATGCGAATGCATAAAGACGAAAATTCTGCTACGGTCAACGACCTGGTCCCAATCATGCGTTTCATGTGAAACTTGGCCGACTTAGCCCGTTCCCACAAGCCACCCTGATGAGGGGCAGACGGAGGGATAAATTTAAACTCAATGTTGTTGTCAACAGCAAAAGCTGTTATCTGAGCTGACAGGTCAGGATTGGAAAGAACATTTTTGAGCTCCCGTTTAAGTTCGGAGCGCGACCCCACAAAATTCCTACCACAATCTGAATACAGTGTTTTCGGAGCACCACGACGACTAATAAACCGCCTCAACACATCAATAAACTGGGGCGTTGAAAGATCCATAGCTACTTCAAAGTGAACTGCTTTAGTGGCTAAGCAGATGAAAATGCATAGATAAGCTCTGACTATAGGTGCCTTCCGAACAGCGTAAGCCCGTACCAAAAAGGGGCCAGCATAATCCATGCCGGAAGAATAAAATGGAGGTGCCGGATTAACCCTAGGAATTGGCAGATCCCCCATTAACGGGTTGGTGGGGCGAAGACGCGCCCTGAAACAAGGAAGACATTTCCAAATTATGGTTCGTATGACCTGACGTGCGGACAAAATCCAATAATTTTGAGCAAGCTGAAATTGAACTTGCAATGGCCCAGCATGACCTAACCACACATGGATGTGATGAATTAGCAACCCTACTAGGTGGTGATGCTTGGGCAGTAAAACCGGGAAACGATTTCTAGTAACTGCAGAGTTGGTCAAGCGACCGCATACACGAATGAGGCCAAAATCATCTATAAACGGGACCAGGCGCTGAATGCGGACCGGGAGCCGCTTACCTAAACGAAGAGCCGCGAGCTCCTGTCCAAACACGCTGGGCTGAATGTAGCGTAAAATATACTTAACAGCCAACCTCTTCCAACCCACGGCTGTGGAAGCTTCAATCCGCGAAGGCATAGCCCACCTTAAGATGACTGAGGTAACCCCCACCACTAAGGGCCACGAGGACAAGTGCTCAAACAATTCCACCCGGGGCTCCTGAGTGAGAAACGAAGAGACCTTGGTCTCCAAGGCAACATCTTGCACGTCGTGATTCGGGCAATAATTAATAGGGGGCCATTGTAGAGCATCAAGCTTTAACCAATCTGGCCCTGACCACCACAATGTCGACGACCGGAGGCTGGAGAGTGACGTACCTCTAGAGGCTAAATCAGCAGGGTTAGAAACACCATGAACATGACGCCAAGCCTTAGTATCAGTCCACTCGGTAATGGCAGCCATCCGATTAGCAATGAACGTCTTCAATTTAAAAGTAGTCATATTCAGCCAATCCAAAACAATCGTCGAGTCCGTCCATAAGAAAACTTGACTCAATTGAATACATGACGAGAATAAGCCAACACAATGACGAACAAGTTTGGCTAAAAGATAAGCTCCCAACAACTCCAAACGTGGGATTGATAAAGTTTTAAGAGGTGCCACTTTAGTTTTAGAAGACACCAACGAAACCACCGGAGGACCAGAGTCAGTATAAATGGACAGGTAGAGGACGGCCGCGTAACCCAACTGGGAAGCATCACAGAAACCATGTAATATAACCCTTTCAATATGCCCACCGTTAGGGAGGAATGGCCGGGAAATAGTAAGTACCGAAAGATGATTCAAAGAGGACAGGAATTGACTCCAATAATCATTTAAGTCATCACTTAGAGGAGCATCCCATTCCAAGCCCTCAGCCCAGAGTTTTTGGAAAAAAGCCTTGGCCCTGAAAATCACTGGCGAAAGCCAACCACATGGGTCAAATAATTGTGCCATCTGGGATAACACGACACGTTTGGTAAATTGAACCTGAGCATTGCTGCAACAGGCCAACGGAGGAAATGAGAAGCAATCGGTTGAATGGTCCCAACTTAAACCCAGAATATCCTTATCCTTAGCAACGACGGAATCACTCGGAGCGGCTGATTCAGGTAGGCAGTCGGGTTGATTAGTACACCATTTTTTCAAATTGAACCCTCCTGAAGACAACAACAGAATTAGTTCTTGTTGTAATTTGCAAAGCTCTGATTTTGAATCAGCACCAGCAGCAATATCATCAACAAAAATATTACGGCTAAGTACCGCCGCTCCCGCAGGAAAATTAATTGCCTCATCCTGAGCCAGCCGCTGCAAGGTTCGCAACGCCTGAAAAGGGGCGCAAGCCAGCCCATAAGTGACGGTACGCAAAGCGAAAACCCTTAGTGGGGCGGTAACCTCCTCACGCCATAAAATACACAGGTACGCCGAGTCATCAGGATGCATACCAATTTGGCGATACATCTGTTCGAAGTCGTACGTGAAAACATGGCTAAACCGCCGAAACAAAGTCAAAACGTCGGACAGTAAGGTCTGCAACTTAGGGCCGACACATAACACGTCATTTAAGGAAATCCCAGAGGACGTCTTCATGCTGGCGTCAAACACCACCCTTATTTTTGAAGTATCACCTCTAACTTTAAAGATACCATGATGAGGGATGAAATATTTTGGAAAATTGGGGTCAGACACCAACGACATATGCCCCTGAGCGACATAATCCATTATAAATTGCACATACTGGCTCTTAAACTGACTGTTAGACGCAAATTTCCTTTCTAACGCAAAAAACCGAGACATGGCTCCCTTAAGGGAATTTCCCAAAGTGTGAGAAGAGTTTTTGAAGAACGGCAAGCGCACCTTGTAACGACCCGACGGCAACCGACTTGTCGACTCCATGTAAAACCTTTCAGCAAAGTGATCCTCTTCAGATAATTGGTGGGGCACAGCTGGAGGCTCTCCGACCTCCCAAAACCAATGAACTTGCTCAAGTAGGTTTGCTGTATCCGTTGATAACGTTGTGACGGAAGGATAAAAGTGGTGGAAATGACAGTGAAGCTGATGTGCAGATACTAGATCCAAAGGAAGGCCAGTGAGACCGCTAGCACAAGTCAATGCACAATTAAGTAAAATTGGGGCTCTACCCATAATCACAAACCCAAAACGTGTCCTAACTGCAACAGGCAAACCTGCACCCAAGAGAATAGTCTCTCCCAAAACAATAGCCGCTACAATATCGGCTCCAAACAACGCATCAATTGGGGCTGCTACATCGAAGGTAGGGTCAGCTAACAAAAGGTCTTTTGTAGCCTGCTTAACTTCAGGCAACACCTGGAACCTAGGTGAGTCCGATGAAATCTTAGACAGAATTATGAAAGCATGGTTAGACACCACAACCTCGCGTTTTAAAGTTTCCAAGGACAGATGGCACACCTTTTTGCTTTGGTGGCAATATCACCTACCCCATTGACACTTAATGAAGCGTCAAAACAAGCGCACTTTAAGCGAGATGCACATGCTTCAGTTATGAAAGAAGCATGGGACGCGCTATCCACAATATAACCACCATTGGGAGACGACAAGACTGCCAGACATGTGGCTAACAGAACCCCTGCAGGATGGTGCAGAGACACGGTCAGAGTAGTGCTAGACAGATCAACTTGGTCATCAAGCGATGACCCCGAAGACTTGAGTTCAGCTGTTTCAGAAATCTGTGAACGAGACACAGACGGACGGGGACTTTTGAAATGAAGTAAAGTGTGGTGGTACTTAGAGCCACACGTTTTGCACCTATTTTTGCACCAGCCTGAATGTTTATGTTGGAGGCACGAAAGGCAACATTTTTTATTTTTAAGACTTTGAAATCGAGCCCTAGGGTCCTTACTCAGCCACGCCGGACACTTGAGAAGCACATGGGTCCGGGAATCGCAATGAAGGCAACGTGAACTAGATGCATCGTTGCGTAACCTCCGCAGATAACGTAGACACAGCAAGAGGAGTAGCCTTAGAAAAGGAAACCTTCTGGGTTTTCTGGTGGCTAGTGCTAGGAAGAGCAGGTAAAGCCGATTCCAAAGATGCCTGTTCTTTCTGTTCCGCCATAGCGGTTAAAAATGTCATAATTTCTGTTAGGGCAGGGAGATTCTCTTTGTCCGTAACCGACGCCTCAAAGCGTTCACGCAATGATAGGTCCAGCCTTGACAATATAATATATAACAATAATATATATTGATATATATCAGCAATGTTTAGAGCTGACAACGCTGAAAAGTTAGCATTGAAGCTGTCTACCAATTTTCTAATAGATGCAGCTGATCGCATAGAAGCGGCTGGTAACTGAAGCAGATTGGTACAATAAACCCGGGCGGCCAAACGAGGATTGTGATAACGGTTTTTAAGAGTTGACAGTGCAAGCGAATAACTATCGTCAACTATGGGAAGCGCGGCAACCTTCTCATAAGCCTCAGCCTTAAGATGAGTCAGTAAATATAACAATTTTTGCTTGGGAGTGAGGGCAGGACTTTCGTCCACTAATGTGGTGAACTTTGACAAAACTCGGACCAACATTTGGCCTGGCCATCAAAACAAGGTAAAGAGAGCTTCGGCAACTCATGAACGAGAACACCAGAGTGCCCGCCACTTGCCGATGAAAACCGACCGGAACCCACCGGTATCTCTGGTTTAGTTAGTTTTGACGCTAAAATGCTACCCCGGACATAAATATCCTTAATTTGAGCTACCACCGAAAAAATGTGGTCCTCGTCCAACCCCTGGGGCAATGACTCGGCCGATAGGTAAGGATCTACCTTACCTAGAAGGTCCTGATATTCTTCGGACAACCTGGAGGCCAAAATACCGGCCTCATGCTCATCCACGGCTCTCAATTGCGGCAACCCTTCCAACTTATTTATTAAATGTTGCAACGCAAGTATTCCCACCGAAGTGGTCCGGTCAAAAGCTGCCAGCGACAATTTAGCAGGCATACTGACTTAAAAAATATCACGCAACCGACAACCACCCCGAATGAGAAAATTAGAAATTGAACAATAATCACGACCAGACCTAGCCTAACAGTGATCGAGATAACTAGGCCTCTGACACAACTAGTTTTCATAAACAATACCAAGCAAGATAAATACAAAAGTAAATTAGTGCAAGGCAAAATACAACTTACACAATCCAACCGGCGAATAGTAACTTACCAAACACAATAAATTACATACTCAAAAAAAAAACGCAACAAATTGATTTACACAGTGCAAAAGCACGACAAAAAAAAACACAAGTTGCACAAGATTACAGCATATACGGTGCAAAATAATGGTACACAAAAGTGCACCCAAAAAACATGTATAATACCAAATAGAATAAATACACACAAAAACACAGCAAAGTACAATATAAAATTCACCAGTTACCGAACCAAACACAATAACATGGACACATTAAATGCAAAAATTGATGGTCAACGCGGCGTGTATGGACAGGATATCGCATATGCAAAATATAAACCGCACCAAAAGGTAATAGTCAATGCCAAAAAATTAAATATAAAGGCAGGCTATACCGAAACCCGGATAACCTAAAACCAAACCGTTCCCTTTATGCCTGACAGTCGCAAACACGTAACGCGCAATTTCACGTGGAAAGCAGACCTTAACAGGACAGAAACAAACTTCACCAGACTTGACCCATTAATCAAACGATTACCCACAAAACAAGGTGCAAAATTTTGAAACAATATTTGCCCACCTGGCCATGCACACGCAAAGAAACTGCTGAACACAACCAACAGCATTAAACGCAAACTCATAGTTCACATGCGTATTATACCAACGTGCTTCCGTGCGATAGCATGCAAATGACGAACATTCATGTAATTTAAAAGTTAACGGCATGCAAAACACCACGAGCAGGCACAAAAAACGAAACGGCACGGCACGTTGGTAATTAAAATAAAAATCGCGCAGCCAAAACTGGCTTATAACCCATTTACTCAAACTCGAACCACCAGCAGCAACATGCACAAAATTACGAAACACGTGCTCCCAGTCGTGACGGCAAGCAATTTAATTGAAAAAGCTAGCAACCTCATGAATCCTCTGGTAGTAATTAGATGTACGATATTATTTTGAAAGATTGAAAGTAAGACGGCTTTCCTACTGTATCATTTGATAGCCTCTGGTGAGCTCTATAGCAGTGTAGCATGCAGAATTGCTAACAAGAAATAATAATATTAAAATGACTTACCGTAATCTCACGACTGGGATGATCCTGACACTCAGGCAGGATAGACTGGTTGGGAAGAGGATAGGTTACATGCAAGGATTTCTACCTGCCGAGGAGTCCCGACTCGTGGATGTTAACACTGAGATGGTTGGCATACGACAAAGGCTTCAGGTCCAGTGCATGAATGGACCCTACAAACGTCATAGTGCCAACTTCGAAAAAATGAAAATTGTTGACCGGTTCGATCCGAAATATCGAACACTATCAAAGCAGTTTATATCACACATTGGCAACAACGTGGGACTGAAATAACTATAAACCCGCAAACGTATTACACTCGTAATCATATAGTTTATATTACAAATTGGAGCCCATCGCGGGGCTTAAATGAGACGGACGGCCCGTCAATATTATATTACAAATTGGCGACCAACAGTGGGGCTTAACGTGGATACTCGGGAGACCTCGATAGAAGAAAGTTATATTACAAATTGACGCATCCAACGTAGGGCATTATAACAAGGAAAGAAGTAATTATATTACAAATTGGCGCTCAACCGGTAGGGCTTGAGTTAAGTAAAAACTCGACTACATCGCTATTACTTAACTTGAGCAGGCGACTATTAGAGACACAGGAATGCATACGAGAGGTGTTTCTAAAAGGATGGTGAAGGACCAAGAAACGGAAGACGATAGACGGGAAGAAGAAGCAGATATAGTTACGGAAGGTGAGATGGAACAACAGGCGGGTGACAAGGAGGAAGCCAGAGGAGGCCTGGATTTACAAAAATATGGGAATTAATTAAAGAAGATAATAAACAAACTAATGAAAAATAGACAGTATTAATGAAAACTCAAAGAAACAAAACGAAATTTTGAGTGAGAACTTAATCAAACTAATGAATGAGAAGTTTGATCAAAATAAAGAGGAAACTGATGAGAATAACCGGCAGATAAATGAAAGATTAAACCAAATTAACGAAAGGCTTGACAGGAATGACGAGAGCTTAAGGCAGATTCAGGAAAATAACAAACAAAGAGACGAAAAAATTGAAAAAAGTAATAAGGATTTGCGGCAAATTATAAGTGAACAAAACCAAGCGTTGAGAGAAATCATAAATGAAAGGATTGCAAATGTCAACGAAACACTTAGCAAAAGGGTGGATGATTACAAAGAGGAAGTAAGACAGCAAATAACTGAAACCAAGGTAGGTCTAGAAAAGACGGATGAAACCATCATACAACTCAGAGTGGAAGTAGAAGCCAGAATAAACCAAATAGAAAACAATAACGATACTAGAGTAAAGGAGGTACAAGCAGAAAAACAAGAAAAATTAGGCGAAGTACAAATCACCGTAGCTGGAAGAATAGAACAGGTTAACAATGAAATGAAGACAATGAAAAGGAGACAAACACGTCAAAGGAAATTAATGAATACACGGGAAGGATTGGAGATGATTAAAGGGGGATTAATTGAGATGCATAATATACCAATTACAGAACCAAGAGAAGTAAGGCAATTTAGAAACTCTAAATGAACCACAATTGAATTCCCGGAGAGATTAGAAGGACCGAAAAAGCCAAGACTAACCGAGGAGCATGGAGGACTTATGGAGGTTATGTATGAACCATTCGAACGATTAAGAAACGATATGGATGAACAAGTGAAGAAGATAATGGAAATATTCCTGGAAGATAATGAAAAACACAGGGAAAGATTTTGCTGGAAAATACATAATGAATGAGAACCACCAACCATTGATAAAAGAAATAAACCAGGATGGGAAACCATCATTGGAACAACTACACCAGAAAATAGAAGAAGAATTAACAAGAACAGAATCAGTTCGAAAAACGACGGTAGACTTTAGCATAAATGAAAATTTTATAGCAACAAAATGGAAGAACCAGATGATAGTGAGATATGTCACAAGAACAGAAATAATTCTGCACACCAGAGAAATCCGAACAATCAGTACAGAGGAAATAATGAACCAAGGTTAAACAGATTCCAAACAAAATATAGAGAAAAGGGACGGATTTTATGGATAACAGATAAAGCAAATCAAAGGAAAATAATGAGAAACTAATTAAAATATATTAAACTAACTATTAAATGAAATAAACTAATTACGCGATACTTCAGAGAAATTATTTGGAATCAATTTAAAAAACCACAAAATTCTAAAAATAAGTAAGAACATCTTACCATATATTTCAAAAGAAATTATTTTGAATCAATAGCCATAAAAGAAGAGAAAGATGGGTAATAACCATAATAATTATGTGAATAACCATATTAATCAGGATAATTACAATGATAAGAACAATGAAGACTAGTTGCTATTTAAGAAGGGTTAGAAATGAATTAGATGAAGGAAGAATATGCCAATACAATTTATGATAAGGAGGAGATTCAGTGTTTAGCTGCAGAAGTAAATGGGAGCGAATCAGAAATAATAAAATACGTATGCTAAAGAATAATTAATTGACAGCACGGAACTAAGAAGAATTTAAAATAAATATTGACCAGCTTTAACTACTATACCTGTGAATAATATGATAAATGGAACTACAGAACAACGAGATAAATAAGTTAAGAAAAAGTATTAGGATACCTCAGAAATCATGTAACAATCCCTTGAATATAAGTTTGTAGCGAAGGAGCTACCTTATAGGTAATAATTATATGTATTGTGTTGTGATAGTGCAACTTTTATTTTTTTTTCTGGACAGAGATGAAGTTCCTCTGATCTCAGAAGATATAGTTAGGGAAACGGCAGAGTAATGGAAGCCAAGAGTGCTCCTCTGATTCCGTACAAGCTATGATATTAGGGAAAACTGTTAGGGAAATATAGTATTTTAGGGATTATACACCAAGCAAGGTAATTAAATATAAATATGATAATAAGAAATGATGGTGTAA
The DNA here is from genome assembly GCA_034769895.1 of Magicicada septendecula. Classification (NCBI taxonomy): domain Eukaryota; kingdom Metazoa; phylum Arthropoda; class Insecta; order Hemiptera; family Cicadidae; genus Magicicada; species Magicicada septendecula. The sequence goes on from CM068372.1 coordinate 174,085,181, forward strand.
TAAGCTAGAAGAAGTTATGAGTTCCAGAGAAAGACAGGTCTACAACTGAATGAGGTACCAGTAGAGAATTTAATGACAAAATATACAATGAGTGTCAACACAGTTTTCCGGTGCAATTAAAACTTTAAGGAGCATAAAAATAAAATAAATCACAAAGAACCCATTGAATTGCATACTAAAACAGAATACAACAAGGAAGAAATATCATTAAATACACAGTAGGTGAAAAAATTTTAATAAGAAACAGGCAACAACCCAGCAGTTCTGAAGGGATAGCTAAAAAATTATTGTTATTATATGTTGGACCTTTTTTAATAAGCAAGGATAACCAAAACAACACATACGTGGTGACTGACCCAATTAATAACAAAGTAAGGGGTACTTATAACCAAGCTGAAATTAAAAAATACTACGATTAAGAAGAAAACAGTCCCAGACATAAAACTATAAGTTTATTTCAACCAAACGAAATTCAGCTAAAATAAACTTCTTTTGGAGGAGGAGTATTATGTAATGTAACGAAGCTAAGGTCCCCTACGTTACATAAAAACTTTGTCATTATCAAAATAAAACAACATTAAATGTTTGTTATAATTAAGGTCAGAAAAGTAAACCTTCATAAAATAAACAAATCAATAATACCAAGTAAGGTTACTAGGTAATAAAAATTAAAAAAATAGAAATGTTTATAAATACAAACTATGAAGTGGTCAGTGGAAAGTGTAAACGATAAACAGTGTCAAACAATGTTAAAATACTATAGACGGATTAATTAATTGTCTATAGATAATTAGTATAATTATATACTAAAGAGGAGACTAATTAATTGGTATTTAATATTTTATAATATGTGCATGTTATTATGTTATGTCATGTTATTTTGTTTGCATGGTATTTATTTTGTCTTTTGTATGTGGCAGGAGTGAAACAATTGCTTTGAGAAAGAATCAATTCGTGGATGTTAATTTCATTTGTTAAACTTTATAAGAGTAAATATTTGGATACTTACTTTGAATAAATAATAGAGATATTATTAGATTATATTTGTAAACTTGGCCATGAAGGCAATAATTGTTAATAAATTGCCAAAGGGTTATTGTAATTATGGTATAAACAGATGAAGGGTTCCATACTAAAATAAATAATAAAAAATTGAAATCAGGATGAAATAAAATCGGAATGATTGGCCATAAGCCAGTGACTCATTGTACAGTAGGTCAGATCAGAAAAGTGAAAATACAAAAAAAATTATAACACATGTAATAAAACAAATAGGCCTAAAATTAGTATTTTGTAAAGTGAAAATAATACCTTTTAGACTAAGTCAATCAAGAAGAAAATGTAGCAAAACGTATATAGTTTAATAACACAGATTATGTGAAAGTTTTATATGATGTAATGTAATTTTAATAAGGGAGTATTTTATTAAGTAAGTGCAAGAACATTTTTCTAATTACAGCTATAGGATAACAAATATTATACAATAACAGAACAAAGAATGGTTGTCATGGACGACAAAATAGGAGATATCTTGTTGATTCAGGACTCAATTGTTATAGATGAATGAGGACAGTTCAGTTGTATAAATCTAGGAAAAGAAACCAAAAAACCTAATGAATAAATTTAATATAAATTAAAATTCATAAATAGTAATTAATTAAAAAGACAGTTGATCGACTTCCGAGGCCATCACTCAAAGAATATAATTCGATATACCAATAAAGTTAAACAAATTTCTAAAAAATAAATTAACCAATCTGTTAACGTGAAATGAGTAATAATGAAAATTAACTATAAATAAATGAAGACAATCCAAAGCCTGGAGAAGCCAAATTAATTAATTATCTTAAAAAACAAACAGAAAGAAATTTAAAATTACGTCCAGAACCTCACTTTTCACAACCGAGCGAAGACTTAATACTACACAAATTCCATTGGGACCTGTAACCACCAGAACCGTGAATATTAGCGAAGATCAAAACTGAAACTTCTACTACATCCTGGGACACCAACACCAAACTTTTATTGAGAAGCTGCAGGCTGATATATTCCAGACATTGGTTCATCATTCTGCTCTCCGTCTCTGTGCAGTGAAACACGGCCATAATGAGTATCTTGTCAACGTACGGTAAAAAAACCAGCTTATGTTTGAACTTTATTTAATAAGATTTTATAACTAAATTGTAATACCTAGTAACCTTAATTTGCATTGTCTGACCTTACTAATAGTCACAAGAACTCCATGTACCCTGAGACTAAGAAAAAATTAATAATGTAATTAAACTTTAAAAACATCTAAACCCGACTTCAATAACTAATCGATTCAGTCCTGTTTGATCGATGTGTTGTATCTGTGCCTTGAGAAACATCTGTTTTGAGAAAAAATATAAAAAATAAAGAATCTTTCCTGAATTTGATGAGTAATTATTCTTGGTTAACGATTTAGTGTATTTTAAGGAACTTATAGTGTATAAAGGGAGAAATGAGATGAACACCAGGCTCAAACAACTTAACCTATAATAACTGGTTAACTGTAAACAACAGCGCTAGTCCGCAGACGGCTGGTGAATTACGAGAGAAGAGCAAACTAATTCGTGTCAGCCGCTCTCCGCTCTCTCAATAGTGGATGCAGACTAGGCTTGAATAATAACGATCGAAATTAATGTAAAATTTGACAAATTAAGCAATGATTTTGACACCAAATTTGATGTACAAAATAATAAATTTGATGAGCTGAAAAACCATATGAATGAAATTAGTAAGCGATTTGAAAATACTAATGAAGAATTTGCTAGTAAATGTAACGATTTAAATACCAAATTAGACAATGCAGTTAAGAGTATAGACATTAAAATTAACGAAAGAGATGAACAAATTGACAAACAAATTTGTGAAATCACACAAAATATTGAAAACAAAATCAGTAATGTAAATGGGCGAATGACAGACGAAATTAAAACTCAAGTTAAAGAACAGTGTATAGAGATAGAAAGTAAGTGTATTAATAAGATTGATGTTGACATAAAAAATAGAATAACAGAAATAGAGAGTGTGTGTAAACAATCTGTGCAAGAGAGTGTGGGGGCTATGAGTAAACATAACCTCCAATATGAAATTATAATTGATAATAAATTAAAAGTAATTGAGCGAGACATCATAGAAATTAAAGATGAATTACATGTGGCCATAAGCCACAATTTAAATAGTGTTGCGGAGCGAGTGTTGTATACTCGTGAAGCAAAAGATGACATAGAACTTGAACAATTTAATTGCGACAACCGCAGAGTACACCCGATGCAATTTTTGAGTAGGGTAAGGGAATTTAACCGGTTTAATAGTAGTAGTTGGGAGATTAAATTGTTAAAGATTCTAAAGTGTTTTAAGGGTAATTCCGAAATATGGGCAGAAGTACATAATACAGAGTGGAGTAGTTATGAAAAATTTGAGTTAGCATTCCGAAACAAGTATTGGTCAGAGGAGGACCAGGAAATTTTACGTAGTAAAATAATTGGAATGGAGAATTTTGGGAGAATAAACAACCACCTAACCATGTATGTCATGAAAATATATAATGAAGCAAAGTACCTAGAACCGCCGTTGCGGTTCCGGTCATTCGTTAGACATATTAGTAAACACCTGCCCAGAGAGGTACAGATAACTTTAATGACGAGAGATAGTGGATATAAACGAATTGGAAAATATGTTAGATGTATTACAAAATATTGGGGAATGCGATGTAGGGAGGTGTCCAAATCCACCAGCAGTATTAAATAACGATAATTATCATCAGTACAGGGGAACACCAAACTCTTATAGAGGAATGAGGGGAAATAATAACCCTAATTTTAGAGGCGGAATTTGGAAATGTTTAAGTTGTGAATACGAGAATTATGCTATCCGAACAGTATGTTACAGATGCAACAAAGCACGAGATTGCCAACGGAGCAACGTGGCACCAAATCAACATCATCAACAACAACGAGGAAGAGGTAACAACAGAGGAGGTGCACATGCGACGAGAGGGAGAGGAGGATATAACCAAGCCGTGGCGGGTACATCAACGGAAAACTGAGGCCGACAATGGAAGCGAGGACCCCACCATTGTCTACGGAAAACAAAAGGGTCCAGATAACCGACGAATATCATAATAATGTAATAAAAATGGACATGACGAAGGAGTTGTTGGAGGAAGATGATACGAAAATTATAGAGAACAAAACTGGATTGACGGAGGTAATCGTCACCATAGAAGGTAAGAATTTTAAAACATTAATTGACACAGGGAGTGAAATATCAGTAGTTTATGAAAATGTGATGGGAGAATTAAAAGAAATAAATAAAAATATACCATCATTACCAGTTGCGGGCATAACAGTAGTGGGGGTAACTGGAGTACGAAGTAAACGAGTTACTAAACAAGTACAATTAAATATATTCCTTAATGAAACTGAATTTGAGAATACCTTTCTAGTAGTTAAGGGACTGAGTTTAGATGTAATATTGGGAAATGATTTTTTGGAGAGAAATGGGGCAGTAATAGATTTTAATAAATGGATAGTAGAATTTAATAGAGGGGTGAACCAGTCAGGGTTAATTTTAAGAGGGTGTTAGATGAAGTTAGAGTTACAGGGGTAAAAATGATACAAAAGCAAGTAGGCGATGGGGATATAGAAACTAAAGTGAATATATGTAGAGAGAGTGAGATTGTAGAAAATGAGGAGAGAGAGATGCATGTGAATGATGAGAGAGTATGGGAAAATAGGGCTGATAAATTTTTTAATGAGGGTGGAGTTGTAGGGAGTCCCCAACGACAGGAGCTGTGGGCAGTTGTGGAGCGTTATAGAGATGTGTTTGCAGAGTTGCCTGGAAAAGCCAGGGACTATGTGTGTGAGCTGAAGGTTCGAGAACACTCACCCTACATGCAGAGGAGTTATCCAGTACCATTTTCAAAGAGGAGAGCAGTACAGGAGGAGTTGGACCGAATGATGGAGGGAGACGTAATTGAAAGATCAATATCACCTTACTCGAACCCATTAGTGGTAGTAATAAAGAAGGACGGATAGGTAAGATTATGCCTAGATGCAAGGAAAATAAATCAGATTATAATACCTGACCGAGAGTCACCAGAACCTATTGATGAGATTTTTCAGAAATTCAGCGGGGTCAAATACATGACATCTTTGGATTTAACCGCAGGATATTGGCAGGTGCCGTTAGCAGCAGAGAGTCGAAGGTATACTGCATTTCTCTTCAATGGTAAGAATTATCAGTTTAAACGTTTGCCATTTGGGCCTAACACTAGCATAGCGAGTTTTATTAAGTGTTTAGACAGAATATTACAACCAAAGGACTTAGATTTTCTGACTGTATATATTGATGATATATTAATAGTGTCCAGAACATTCGCGGATCATATAGAACATATTGAGTATGTATTAGAGAAATTACAAAATGGGGGTTTAACAATTAATTGGGAGAAGTTGAAATTTTTACAAACCGAAATACATTTTTTGGGTTTTATTATAACTCCCGAAGGTATTTTAGCTAACCCTGATAAAGTAGAAGCTATAATGCGCTTCCCAGAACCTAAGAATATTAAACAGTTGCAAAGTTTTTTGGGTTTGTGCAATTTCTATAGAAAATTCCAGAAAAATTATGCGCAGACGACAGCAAGGTTAAGTGCTGTACTACAGAAAAATAAACAATGGAAATGGGGAGAGAAGGAAAGGGATGCATTTGAGGAAATAAAGAGAAAATTTTCAAATATGATAATGATGAACCACCCTGATTTCTTAAAAACTTTTTACTTACAGACTGACACCAGTAACGTCGCCCTGGGAGCGGAGTTGTATCAGGAGGATAGCGACAAAGAACACCACATGATAGCTTTCGCCAGCAGATCTCTTTTGGCAGCCGAAAGAAACTATACAACTACGGAGAAGGAGTTGCTGAGCATCGTGGTTGCAGTAGGAAAGTATCGCACCTACATCTTGGGGAACAAGACAGTTATCAGGACGGACCACAAAGCACTGTCATTCTTGAACTCCTGCAGATTAACACATAGTCGTCTAACCAGGTGGGTACTAACCTTACAGGAATACAATTTTTCATGGGAATATATAAAGGGGACAGACAATAAAGTACCAGACACTCTTTCCAGGGTAGATAACATAGAAAATAAGACAGGGAGGGATCTTAAGGAGATAGAAAATTTTTGGTTAACCAAGGAGGATAGAATTTTTGGTGAGGAATTAAGGGATATTAAAAGCATGCAAAGATCTGAAAATAAATCTGGTAAAATAATTGCTAGTCTAGAAGCGGATGTAGATGGGTCTGAATATAATGCACGTTTCCAAATATATCAGGGAATTCTATTCAAAAAAGTAGAAGGGGTGAACATGATTGGAGATTAGTTGTACCAGAAGGGTTGATAGATAATATTATTTGGGATTGCCATATAAGGTATGGGCATTTTGGGGCGAAAAAGTGTACGAATGTTTTAAAAGAATCATGTGTTTTTAAGAATATGGAGAGGCGAGTACGGATGTTGTTACGGGTGTGTGATTTATGTCAGAGCTCTAAGGTAATAAATTATAGAGTAGAAGGGGAATTGAATTATATTAAGGTAGAGAGACCTTTTGATTTAGTTGCTGTAGATTTATATGGGCCATTACCCAAATGTAGGGGTGGAGTAATGTATGTTTTTGTTGTGTTAGACACGTTTTCGAAGTTTGTTAAGTTATATAGTATCAAGAGAGCAACGAGCAGAGTGCTGAGCGAAAAGATAACGAGAGATTATATGGTGAATATAGGTAAGCCGAAGGTAATTTTATCTGATCATGGACCCCAGTTTATAAGTGGTAGGTGGAGACAAACTCTTGGATGGGAAGGCATCATACCCAAACATACGGCAGTCTACCATCCACAATCGAACCAGGCAGAATGGGTGATGAGAGAGATTGGTAGGATATTTTGGGCGTATTGTCACGCCAAGCATACAGAATGGCCATTCTACGTTAAGAAAGTAGAAGAATGGTTGAATAGTACCACCCATGAATCCACCGGGTTTACGCCGTATGAATTGATAAAAGGAACAAGGCCACCTAGGATATTGGAACAACTTTTTGACTATCCACCAGAAAATCAAACTATAGACGTGAATATGAAGATCTGACTAGCGAATGAAAATTTACTAACAAAAGGAGAAAGGAGAAAGCAGAGACATGATGCTAAAGGTAAGTGGACTAAATATGAGGTAGGGCAATTAGTACTGGTAAGGAGACACGATTTGTCTAGCGCACAAGATAAAGAGATAAAGAAGTTTTTTCTATTATATAAGGGACCATATGAAATTGTAGAAGTAAAGATGAGTAATGCGTACGTACTACGCAACCCAGCGACGCAGGAGATAGTAAGTACACAAAATGCAACGAACTTGAAGTTATATCGGTCACAATAAATGTTTAAATTTTAATATATTGTTTTACGTTTCAGAAGGGACTCTCCCCCATTTTTGGGCGGTCACGATCTTACCAGTCCTGACCGTGGGTTTCGGCACTTGGAGGCGGACCATGGTTGGCAGAGTTTCCTTCGGGTGGTGAAACGACGATGGTCCGGCTCCACCAAAATTGGTATAGACTAGAAATTTCAGCATCTCATTGAACGGGGAGGGGGACCCCTAAAGGTACGTGGTATAAAATTTTTTACACTCACGGTGCAGCGGTTAGGTGTACCATATCACGTACCCGTACTGCCTTGGAGTGAATGTAAATAATTAAGGAGGCTATATTTTACAAGGCAGTACATTCACATAAATTTTCTAGGGTTATTGGTAAAAAATAAAAATAGCCAATGGCTGTAATTACAGTATAGTTTGGAAAAGACGAATTTTGTAGCCAAGAGGATGGGGGTCAGGTAGACGGTGGGTTAGAATAAATGGGAAAATAAGAGGAATAGATATGATGTTAAAGGTAGTAAAAAGGGGGACGTGAATTCACATAGTGTGTCTATCTGGTCCCAATTCTCTTTGCGGCAGGGCCCTGTCTTTTCAGGCGATTACGAACTTACCACTCTTGATTAAGGATAAAATTAGCCCCCAATGTAAATATTTATCAATCTATATAATGGAATGTTTATAATTTTAAATTTATGTCAATAGCTATATTTTATTTTAGTAAATAAGTGACCAAATATAATTGTAAAGTTTGTAGTACAAATGAAAAGTAGGACTTGCAGAAGTGTCCGGGTAAAACATATATAAAAAAAAAAAAAATTATCATGCAAGAGAGAGGGGTAATTTTTGGAGGTTGTTTGGTGTTAATCGAAGTGAAATAATTATGGAAAGTAGAGACTGCATCAGTAGAAGGGTTAAGTTAGCTATTAGTTATGCTATTGCAGTGGTGGCATGTGCCACTGCAGATAGCGATGAGTGTTGGTGGTAACATCAAGGTATGTTACCATCATCGGAGGCCAAACTGGCGTAATATACACTGCACAACTAGTTATATAATTTTATATTACATGTTTATTTATTGCCGTGCAGTGTATCATAAAAATGAAGTAGAACATGCCTGAAATGAAAGATGATTTCGCCGCCTTTTCGGGCGATTACTGCCTTACCAGCACTAATCGTGGTTTTGGACGACAGCCAGCTGTGGGCAGCAATTGTAAACCTGACCATAGTTGGCTTGAAATTGGTATATATTTGAAATTAATGGGGGGTGACTTACGGGAAATCCCCGGAACTATGGAACAGCGGCTATCACTCTGTTCGCGTGGGAACAGTTAAACCAGGTGATAGACCCGCATTAAGGGCATATAAATCTGTAACCTTTGGATATGATGATATCTAGCATTTTGAAAAATGTAACGCAGAAGCAAGGACAAGGAGATGACAAAATTCCTCCAAAACTTTAGTCCTTGTGGACGCAACTGGACGCCACAGTCCAGGGGGGTCATAGTGTGTGTGGAAAAGGGGGTTACTCAGGGGAGTAACAAATTAAAAATTTGTTGTAACTTAATAACGATGACTCGCTACTGAGCTGACTAAATAATTTTGTTTTGATTTAAGAAATGGGTGCATTAGATGTTTCTTATGTTGTGTTTATTGTGTCTTATTGTGTTATTATGTTAGGGATAAGGATTATAAAATGTAATAATATTTTATAGAATAAGTTTTCAAAGTGTTTAAAGATTTTAAATAAATAATGAAATAAATTTGAGATAGTTAAAAATTTCAATGGGTTGTAAAAGATAGAAGTTGGGTGATAGTAATTGTTTAAGTAAGACATTTGAGTCAGTCCAAGTTGAGTATACATGGGTGTTAGAGAGAATAAGAGGTGAAATACGAATAATGTAGAATTTGAGTATTGATAATGACACAGTAGCTATGGGGAAAATATGTAGAATAATGATTGATATATTGAGGTAATAAATAAAATGGAGGTATTTTGTAGATGAAAGTGATGTATTGGGAAAGTAATTAGTAAAATGGGAATTTTGTAAGGGGGGGTGGTGTGATGAGGAGTCCTCAACGAAAAGCGTTGTGGCGGGAGGGGAACCGATTAGCGCCGGAAAGGGTTACCTAGGGGGAGTCCGGGAACCAGATAAGGGAATGAGCATTGGGAGGGGAACACATCCTGAGTACAAAGGGGTAGAGAGTATTTTGTTATAAGGGTAGAATGATGCGAAATGAGTTAGAGTAGTAAGTTAGAGATAGAGAATGGTTGATAGATGTTTTGATAGATGGGTGTCATAATAGTTAGAATCTGTTAGTCTGTGTTAGAGTCAGAAAGGGGGTAAGATTATAGGTAAATGCCAAGTTGATAAAGTGAATTATAATGAATAACTGAGAATCACCCAAATTAATAAATGAATAATAAATGAAATGTTATGTAAAATGAAGGTTGATACAAAAAAAAAATTAAAAAAAATTAAAAATTTAATTATTTTGGGAAATGAATTAATAAAAGTTCAATTGGAATTAAAATATAAATTTTATAATTTTATATGCAAATTTAAAGATGTAAAGTGTGTAATTTTTGGTCAAACTTAAATGCGAATTGTTCATCTTAAGGTAATAATGACAATGTGAATCATGAATATACTATGTTTTATTATGTTGTATTATGTTTGTTAGTATTTAAGAGAATTTTATGAATTTAAATATTTTAGATGCAAATTGGGGATGGGAGAGATTTGTAATATGGTAATGGGAGATGTTTATTTAAATTCTGATAGAATCAGAGGAATGTATTTTGAATTTTGGGATAAAAGTTAACAAGAGAAAGTAGACAGAATGAGATTATGGAATTTTAAAATATGTATCATGTTAGGTTATGTGTTCATATATATGTTAGAGGTTAAGAGAAAAAAAAACCAGTGCTTCTTAACGCAAACCAGCACCGCTAAGGGGAAACAGATCAGTTAGGGATATGGTATTGTATAAGGCCACTAGTTGATATTTTGATTTGTTGTTTCAGCGTCTGGTGATGCTGTGGCGGCGGTCCTGAGCTGGCCAGCGCGTTAGAGCAGGGGCGTTAAGTACCTGGCTGACTTTATGGTGTTGGGATCTCGAGAGAGAAGTCCAGTAAGGTCATTCAGGTGCGGTCACAGTCACTGGACCAAGGGTGAGTTAATTATATTTTTGTTTGTAAACCGTAACGGGGGTTGTGGCGACATATCCTGACTGATCCCTTTAGCAAGTATGAGTGTGTCAATGAGAGTTTTTATGCTTTGGCATAAAACCTCTCATTGAGGGGGTATTGTAACGGGACATTTTGGCCTACCCGGGGAAATAAATAAATTTGTATTTTAATAAAAGTAAATAGCATTTTTACGATGTAGTAATAATAATTTCGGGAGACAGAAACATAAATTGGGAACAAAGGTAAATTTTATTGGGACAAAATTGGCAAAAGTGATTGGGAATATTATTCATAAATTATAACGATGCAACAGACAAACAAGCGAAAATGAATCAAGGTCAGCTCCAGTGACTTACAAATTGTGTAAACAGAGTATGTAATATAACATCCAACGATCTTACGTCAGAGACGATCCCAGCTTTGGAATGTAGGAGTGTCGCCCAAACCTTATATTGGCGTAGGAATACGAACATAAGACATTGAAAAGTTAGTAAAACAGTCACAGCCATTTCACGAAGTTTGTCTCGGCAGTCCGAATTCAACACTCGCACGAGTGACACACATACAAAGTTCCGGAACGTAAATCGTGGGCCCGCAAATCAACAAAAATGTGAATAACAGTTTTAAATGTGAAACACAGAATTCAAAAATAGTAGTCAGAGTTAAATAACAGTAAAATTGCTTTTTAAAATAGTTAAATTCAGTGAAATTTAAATAACGATCGATGTAGTGCACGGAACAATGCAACGTCTTCAAAACTCGTCAGCTAAGTAACAATTAAATAACATAAATTTTTACAAGGGCTAATCAGAATAAAATAAAAATGAAATAAAATTTTAAGTAAAAAAATGAGATCTCTAAGGGTATAAGTAACCGTGTGTGTGTGTGTGTGTGTGTGTGTGTGTGTGTGTGTGTGTGTGTGTGTGTGTGTGTGTGTGTGTGTGTGTGTGTGTGTGTGTGTGTGTGTGTGTGTGTGTGTGTGTGTGTGTGTGTGTGTGTGTGTGCGTGAGAAAGTATGTAGACAAAGAAGGCTGGTTTGTATTGTTTGTATTTTAATTTAATTCATATTTAATTTCTTGAAGTTTATTTGGAATTTATATACCATGTTTTAATTCTCATTGTAGCAGAATGATTACATAATCAATAACTTTCGTAAATGTGAATTTATAGTAGAGAAAGGATGGCAGGAGATAGTTTGTTAACAATGAAAACTTATAGTAAAAAATGTCAATAAAACTCAATTCATGGGAAACAAAATAAAGTTTTCTTTATTTTGAACAACCATAATCTGATCTCCTGAGTTCGCCGAAAAGGACCTGACTCTGGTAAGTACATATTTTTCTTGCAATTGGTACTAAGGCAAGATGGCGCCCCAAGAAATTTATAAAGTAAACAATGAGTAATTAAGTTTTAATTATAAAGTGACATAAAAGTTGGATCACAACATACAAGACTAATATGGAGAATATCGTATTCTTGTCATCTAATCTAGACAACATTCATGTTATCTACTTATGAAATATGCTTGTAAACAGTGCATGTGGCACAAGGAACTTTATTTAGACAATATTGCAACAGAATGTGCTAGCATGATCAGTCACATACAATAGTTTGTTTAACTATACATGAAGATGGATAACGTAATGTGTACTTTCATGCAGGGGTTGCAGAAAACGCAATCCAAGCAGCTCGTAACAAATGCACAACATTGACAGCATGGTTTGATTTTAATCGATGTGATTCCTGTGTTTTGCCTTGTAATGGCAATTCAGGACTTTGCCGGAGTTTCATGAAAAGAAAGTGGCAGAATTATAAAGAGGATGTATGCTGTTGAGCCTAACGATCATTCCAGATTAGATTTTATATACTACAACACTACTTACGGAACATGGAAGTCATGTATGGTTCTCCACACCGATATTTTTTCATGTTTTGAGTGTAGTACAATCAGAATCTGCAATAATCTCTAACACGATTTTTTTTGCCATCACCATACTTCCATTTCCTTAAGGAACATGGAAGTAAAAAACATATTTACAGTTATACAATTTCTTGATTCATATTTGAATTGAATTGTCTGTTTTTTCTTTGTTACTTATTGTCTTTTGATTAAGTCTGGTTTTAAGTGCATGGTTATTTGTCACCTTATTATTTGTGTTACATCCGCAACATGTCCTCTTCGGTCCTTGATATGGGATGCCCCTTTGTTGTCCTGGATTCCTGTAGTCCTGAAGTCTTTAATATCTTCTCTCCCACATTAACCTTCTGCAACTTGTAAGTTCTGTTGAAGCGTTCTATTCTCTTATTACCTTTTTCCATTATTCTTCGTTTCGCATGTGCAATTTTAATGCTTAATGGAGTTGGTAGGTTCTAATTAGCAGGTTTCTGAACATACCTTCTCCAAAATCTGTTAGGCTGACAATCTTGCTCAATCTCTATTGGTGTGTAGCTCGTAGCTTCGCTGTAATCCTCATTAATTGCTTTCTCAAAGAATGGTAAACACTCTGCCCATTTATTATGTTGGTTATGGCAGTAGATTCGTAGGTACTTACCCAACTCTTTGTTCACTCTCTCGGCTAAATTTCCCTGTGGATGTCTGATGGATGAGAGTATGGGTTGTATTCCATTTTCTCTTAATATTCTATTCCATACCTCACTTTGAAATTGCACTCCTTGATTACTAAGAAACCTCTTCATTTTACCATGTGTTGGAATATACTTCTGTAACAGAATTTTTAGGACAGCTTTCGTTGTGGGTCCAGATAATTGGATACAGATGAACTGCCTTAGACAACACCTCTATACAGACTAGTATGTGTTTAACCCCCCGAGTTGATCGTGGTAAAGGCCCTAAGAAATCCACTGCAATTAATTCTCCCTTCGCTTCCTTCTGTATACTTTGCATTTCCACATAGGTGTGAAGATTAGGTTGTTTAGCAGTCTGGCAATCATAACATTTCCTTAATTCATTTTTTATTTTCTCCACATGTTGTTGATAGTAAAATCTTCTCTAAGGGATAAATAACATTTTAGTGCCGATGCATGAGCTAAGCTCTCATGAGCTGGTGTTATTAATTTATATAACATTTCGTTTGTCAATACAACTTTCCAATCGTGTCTTATTAATTTGAAAAGAATATTGTTATAAATCTTATATTGAGCTGGTATGTGAGATTGATTTTTTAGATTTCTTACCGTCATCTTGATTCTTCCTATTATATTTTGTAGCATTCTTCTTAGTTCATTGCTAGCTTCGAACTGAATAGGTAATAGATGTATTTCATTATCTTCTTTATCGTAGATCTCTTCAGATTCTTCTGAAATGTACTGCATTCTTCTCTATTTGTAGATCTCCTTCCTCACATTTGGCTAAATTTCATTTCATTACACAAGAGTTCATTATATTATATTTCCATAGAAATGACAATTCTTGACGTATTTACATCTTATTATTAACGTATTATTCATATATTATTTTGCATCTTATTAATACTTAAAATCGTAGTATCTTAAAAATAAGTTTTATTTACAATAGAGCGTTGAGTGTGGTGTGTCGTTTGATTTACACCCTCCTCTGTTAACCAATTCCTCTCATATGTTGACAGGAAATATGTCGTTGTTGTTGAGACATCGACGTGTAGCTATTTCCGTTACACACCTTCATTGTGTTAACGTCCCATTGTACCACTGTGAATGTGCGATCACCTGATGTTAAAACTTTTTTTCTCGAGTTAGGCCAGACATAGCCCTTCCTCTCATTTCTAACTTCTCTCTTCTTTGCACGTTAAATTACTCTCTCATGAAGAATGCATTCCACGCTCCACGTCATTGCTGTGTGTGTTACATTCACAGCTGAGCGCTTTTTTGCTCGTCACCTTGTTGTATAATAATAATAACAGTAGTATTTATAATTATAATTATTGTGATTACCATCATAATTAATGTTCGGTTGTTACTTGTGTTGTTTACTCTCGTCGCGAGTGATGTGACTTGCTTGTTTTACACGCATTACCTTTTTAATTGTTTTAATACTGTGTGTGTGTACTGCGAATTAGATATTCTTGCTAACGAAGTACGATTGTTGAGATTTTATTTTATACTCTTCTCTAGTATTAGTTACTTCCTTAGAATCGTCACTATTAATGATCAACGTTTGTTCTCGCTTATTTTCGATTACAATAGTTTGTTCATACAGTGTTGTTTCGATCGTATTTTCTAATGCCTCAATGCATTTATTCGTGTCGATATTTTATCTGCTAACTGCATAGTACTATCTAAGATCTCTTGTTTTAATTCTTCTCTTAATTCACTTATTTTTTCCGTTTGTTTATCTATTTAGCATTTATATTCTCTTTTATTCTTTTGTTTGTTTGATATTCTCTTGTTTTAATCTTCTTTTAATTTTAAATTCTCTTCTTTTAAATTTTATGTTTGTTTATCTATTTTAGCATGTAAATTTTATGTTTGTTTATCTATTAATTCATCCATACGTTTCGTATCATATTTTGAAATGCTTCCATATCAAAACTTCCTGGTACTGCCATGTCGAATTATTTTCATTATTATATTTTAAAATAATTATTATTGGTGATTCCTGGTTCTACTATATTTTCTTTATTTATTACTTTAATTATTATTACTGATATTATTATGTTACTATTACGATTACACTTCATTTACAATTTACCTGTTGAGCGCCAGTTGTGTTGTTATACTACACAACAATTTGAAATATCATTCAAATAATATTTCATATAATATTAGTTATTACATACAATATATTTTTGCATTTAACACACTTTTGTTTAGAGCCTGCATTTAACTTTAAAATCTTTTAAAATAGTTAAATACATGGTCGGGGCCCACGTTGGGCGCCATTTTACAACACTACTTACGGTTTCAATGTGTTACGCCCATGTTTTTGGAAGCTATTTTACAACACTACAAACGATTTTACTGTGCAACAAATCTTTACATAACACTACAACACATTAAATTCGCATGTTGATATGATGATAGGTGAAATTGTAATAATAATAACGCTATGTAATCTGTTTACAAATCATTTCAATATTTATTCATAAAATTTCTTATTTGTTTTGCGATTCAAAATCATTATTATTCGCACATAATTATTACGTATAATTAGTAGTCTTATATTACACACAAACATATTATACCGTATAATCTTATATTCTAATACATAGTTATAAAGTTTTATATTGCTGTCAGCTAGCTCATTTATATTATATTGATTAGCTTATCTACTCTTTTAATTATCTAAGCTCCATTTTTTTAAATTGCTACATATGCATTGCTTTCTAATAAAATTCTCTCATGACTTTGTCAATTTAAATATTAAAAATTACAGATTTCAAATTATAGTTACTGATAACAATTATCGCTACACAGTCTTAAATCTTACTTTAATTATTATACAAAAAACATATTTCCAGTTATACAATTTTGTGATTCACATTTGAATTGAATTGTCTATTTTTTCTTTGTTACTTGTTGTCTTTTGGTTAAGTTTCTGGTTTTAAGTGCATGGTTATTTGTCACCTTATTATTTGTGTTACATCTGCGGCGTGCCCTCTTCGGTCCTTGATATGGGATGCTCGTTTGTCGTCCTGGATTCCTGTAGTCCTTTGTCCGTCGGATTCTCGTACTCTGGATTACTGTTTGTACTTGGTTGCTCCTTCGTCCCTCGTCATGGCCTCAGGTTGCAACTGCTCACACGAACTGACGAGTAGTCTTGAAGTTCCTGACTGCTGCTTGTGGTTGATTTACTGTTGTTGTCGCTACGCCATGTCTCTGGCTGCCATAGTAGTCGATCAAGATAATGAAGTTCTAGTTGTCGAGTAGAGCCTCCGGCTGCTACAATGGTTGATTGAGTAAGAGTTGTGCTCTTGAAGCAGAGCCTCCGGCTGCATCAGTGGTCGAACAGTGAAGAGAATGATGTTAGCGCGTCCCCTGTATTTATACCCAGGGCACAAAAATCATGTCTCGACAATATTCTGCAGGTTTGATATTGTCAAGAGCGTCACTTCTAACCCAGCTTTCTTGTCACACTTAATTTGCTCGTCTTCGCGAATTGCAAAGTCTTTTGCACATTACCCGATATTCATTCGGTTGGTAATGTATAGGCGTTCATCATGCACAAACCGTTTTTCTTTATCTTAATTGACATAATTACTATTGATTTTTAATTTCCTGTATTTACACTCTTTATTTGTTTTACACAATTTTTTATACACTTATTCGTGTTATTTAAATACACATTTTGGTGTATTTAGTTTTGTGCTATTATGCACACAAGTATTACAAATTAAATAATTGCAAATACTTTATAGCGTTCCTAAAGAGTAGCGCTTTTCAGAAATGGACAGGTCACACACAAACACACACGCATTTTACATGTGTACACACATACAGAGAGCAGCTGGCATTATTCACCTGTTCCAACATGAAAGTTAGGCATTCCTTTTACAATTCAGATTGCAAGCTGAACTATTATTAATAAAACATTGCTTTATTTATTTATTCTAATTAATTATTTAAATTCTTTGTGCAATGCACAGTACCCTATATATTTGTACTGTTGCAATACATGTGTTATACTTCGTATTAAAGGAGCAACATCATTAGCAGATCTACACAATTACAACAGTATAATTTATCAGCTGTATACAGAAGCACCGCTTGCATATGGGTTGCTTGAACGTAACACAGAGTGGCACAAATGTTTGGGAGAAATGCATAGCACATATACGCTATATGAACTTTGAGAGTTGTTCGCACTAATTTGCTGCTTCTGTGAAGCAACATCACCATTTCAAATGAAGATGATTTTCAAAACACCAATGACAGAGGATATGCGGGCCCTTGAAGGAAATGCAGCTGAAAATGCGGCATTACAGGTTATAGATGACATTTTAAGAACTAATGGTTTCTACTGCAGGATTATCTGTCTGCCAATACCAAATAATCCAATGCTTATAAAGCCTGAACACAATGTGAATGATGAGGGTGGCGTGAGGCTAAGATATATAGCAAATTAAATAGAAATTAGTTGTAAATGGAATTGTATGCACAATAGTGGGCAAGACAAATGAGAAGCTGTTCTTCTTAGAATCCCAGGAGGATATGGCAAGACCTTTGTTTATGCAACCATTCTGAATGTTGTTAGAGAGCTACTGTTCTATGAGAAGAACCAGTTATTCTATCTGTCAAGGTATCAATGATCTACAGCACTAGATTATATATAGTTTATTTTAAGACACAATGAAATGTAAAGATCTTTTGATTAATTCAGTTCCAATGAATGGAAAAGTGATAATTTTTGGTGGAGATTTCAGGCAGGTATTACCGGTAGTCCCAACGGTGAATAAAATTCAAACAAGTAAAATTTGGATCTTTATAAGCATACCGTACTTCATTTGACCCAAAACATGCAGCCACTGCCATAGAATGAGTAGATACTTCAATTGGGTAATGGAACTCTTGCTATTGAGCATGGTGGAAACATTATTAATATTCCAAGCAGACTCATATACAAGGAAATTTAATTGTTAACCATATCTTTGGCAATTTGGATGGAAATAATATAGACGAATATTGTAAATAGATGAGATCCTCTCTCGTTAAATTTGGATTATTTAGTATTAGTTTCTAAATATTTTAAATTATTTTCAAAATCTTGAGTCTTGTGATCGCTGGTTTAGGACTAAAATAATTGGTTTATTGTATTGTTCGGGTTCACTGAGTTCGTATTTGGATTTTGACGTTCTCTTGTTGCTAAGACGAACCTATTTATGTGTCTTCTCACTGAAAATAGAAGTAATCGGTTGGTTATACAGTTACTTACTTGTAGTGATGTTTTAATGGTAAAGCTTATGGGTATTGATGGTCATAAAGTTTAAAATTATTTAAAACCATTTGTTACCACCACCACTGCTGCCAACCGTGGATGCTGTCCACCTAAGCTGCAACGTCTTAGTCTAGTAAAATAATTAGTCAAAACTCTAGGATGGAGTATAAATTAATTTTATCCTTCGAACTCATTTTTGAATTATCATTAAAATACAATAATATTATTTATCTTCCTTTTATTTAAGTTTACTGATGGACTCTTTAAAATTATTATATCTCAGGGTTACAAGTCTGACTCACACTGTTCGCCGCCTTGGACGCTAAGAATTTCGTTAAATTATTTAATAAATAAAGCAGGTTCTTTGAGACTGTAAGATACAAACAAAACTAAAACAATGCACTACTATCATGGTTCAGTAATAGGAGAATGATAACATTATAAAAATTCCTTAACGAATAATATAAAAAATGAACATGTGATTATTGTTATTTGAGGTTAAAACTAGTTTCATTGGAACATGAATTAATCAACTTTAAATAATTAATACCTCTTTAACAATTCTAACATATTCGTACAATACGGTTAGGAATATAATCTAGTGACAAGATTCATTATCTACCTTCTTAGATTGGATAATACAAAGTTTACAGGTATTTGGATATTCCTCACTAATAGGTTTGAACATTATTAAATATTTAGTAACAGTCTTAACGTTAAACACAATTCATAATGCTTCGTATATAATAGGTCAAAGTTTTTTAAAGTTTATCATTAATTGGTTGATGCATCCTATCTCGGTATGTCCATCAAGTTAATTGTAAAATTAAAGTTTGGTTACGATTAAATCATTCACTAATAATTATCTGAATTAATAATTTAAGTATTGTTCCAATCTTGGTTGGATTAAAATTGATATAATTATGTTAATCTATTTCGCTAATAGCATCATCGACCATTTTATTACTATTTGAATATTTAGTAATCATCACTTATACTTGCGTTCTAAGTCGTTTCTTGGAGTATCACGATTAAACATTTTTCATTGAATTAAATCATTTTTAATAACTCTTAGTCATTCACTGCCTATGCACACATACTCCGGATTAGAACACTGATAAAATAAACCAAACTTTCACTCTGTTTACATCCGACCTAACCTCAACTTCGTTTTTCGAGGTTAAAACGCTTGTGATCAGCTGTCGGCTATCAATTCCGTATTGTTGGTTACGGTAAACTGCGTGGATTCCTCGTCGAAGTCTCGAGATGAACTGATGATCTTGCCTGTGTCAAAGTCAAAATCTCGTACATAGTAATTAACGATGACCTCTGATTGGTTAGTTTTTCTAATTTCCGTGAACTTTCGGTATTATTCGGCAAAATAGACGCATTCTTGGCGTCATCTCGCTGGGTTTGAGATTATCGAATTTCGGTTCCCAATTGTACGCCCACGGGCTTGTAATTAATTATTTCCTTATAATTTAAATTGTTCATTTATAAGTACACTAATCCTTTTTTCATTACTCCCATCGCTTTTGTCTTTTTAACACTAGTATTTCGGTTACCCACACCATATAACTTTGATAAGGATTAACAAAATAAATTTATTACTATTTTTTACGATCTATTTATATATCTTATTTTTTATTTTATTTTATTTACTATGTTCATTTTTTTATAAACTTTTATCATTTTTACTTCCTTATTAATTATTACACCTTCTCATTAAAGTTTCAGGTGGTAATTCGTTAAAAATTGTCTCTGGTAGTTTAGGCCTACCTCAGTATTTTTTACTGTCTTTATCCCTTTCTTATATTAAGGATTCTTACTTCTAATGTATTATTATTACTCACTTTTGTTCTCTGTGATAGCTTATAATTATTGCACAGTAGTATTTTACATAATTACTTAATTGTTATCCATAACATTTATATTTGTTTTGGCTAGACACTTGGTCTATGGCATTGCTAATCATTTTTATTCATTTTATATTATTATGGGTTTCTAAACCATATTTGCTGTGGCCTATTTATACTGAACTAATCATCACAACTTCTGATTATCTCATTATTAGCTAGTATTCTCCTATTTTAATTTATTTACATTTTTCCTCAGCCTATCCTTCAGTATTCTTGAGGGATACATTTTTTTTCTTATTTGACATTACACCTTCATCTTTTGATTATATTTAGTTTGTATATGTTTATTATAGTAATGCTAAGGTTTGGCAGTGTTTTGTTCTGCTCTGGTATTTCGACATTTGTTGGTACATATCTAATGCTTCCTGCATCTAGTTTCAGCTATGAGTTACATATAAAATACATCATTAATATTAAATTTATGGCAATAAACATTGATTTGCCTTACATTAGTAGTATTACATCTCAGTTAATATCATGACCTTAGTCCCTTTTCTTTTATCCTCATTTTATGTGTGATTTTTATTGTTCAAGGTGCCAATACTATGCTGTACCTCTTGAGCATGTTAATTTACACTTATAATGTACACAAGTAATTTTATATAATTAATTTTTGTTAATGGAATGCTCCTTATAGTCTCTAGTTTGCTTATATTATAATACACTCTAGTTTGAGAGCATTCCTGTTATAGTTTTGTGCAATTCTAATTGGGACTTGCTGGTTGTTTAGGTTATGTGTCCTCACCTGGATTCCTAACAATGGTTGAACCTTAGATTTTGTTTTTTACATATTGCACTGAATTCTTTACATGTATTACTGCTAAGTTTTATTATTTATAGTTATATTTTTCTTTTTTGTGACTATCTCAACCTTATTGTTGATTAATAGTTTTCTCTTATAATTTTATATCTACCTTACATATTGAACTAGTCTTTTGGACATCATTTAGTGGTTATTTTTTTATACATTCTTACTTTATACATTTATAATTCTTATATTCACTCTCCCTCTTTATTTTTCTATCATCATTGTTTTACCTTTGAGTTCTGATTATATTGTCAAGTATTCTCTACCATTAACAATAATTTATCTTCTCATGGTTTATTTTATTCTTGTCCTTATTTGTTCCTTCTTGTGGTTGAATTCATTTTATTTTCCCTATTCGCACTGATTCTATTATCATCCTTCATAAATCTCTTCTTGTTATGGGTGCTGCTGTCTTCTTCTCACTGTCTGATCTATTGGGTATTTGGGTCAACGTTGTCTTGTCTTTAGTCGTGTGTCTTCATTTCTTCTGTAATACATTACTTGTTAATAATAGCTTCTTTTATTCCCTTATATTAGTCACAATTCGTCCTATGTTCCTTTTTAATGTTCCCATTTTGTTGTTTATTTTGCTTTAGATTGTTTATAATCAGTTTGTTTTACGTTGGTTTTGGGTTGATTATATGTAACATTACAATATTCAAACAGAACTATCATGTGTATGTTGAACAACAACTGCAACCTGATCAACCAGGAGGTGGTGTTTTACTTCCTGCTGTGTTTGGAAGTGTACTGCAGTGTAGATTTGGCCATCACAAATGCAGTGGCGTCGCCAGTTGTAGTGGCACCCGGGGCGGGCCGTCCTCCTTACACCCCCCTCCAACACACTTAACTATAAAAAGCTGAAAATGCTATAATTAGCTAACGTGTTGCAAAGAACGAATTTGAATTAAATTAAATAAAACATTTATAACTTATGGAACTGTTTATTTTTAGGCTAAATACATTTTACAAACTAAATAGGTAATTAGGCCTACTAATTCAAAAGAATTAGCACATCAATATCTTAAAACCTGCTTTTACGTGCTTTATATGAAGCAAATTTTGAAATTACACTATCAAAATCAATACTTTTTGCCACTTCATGTTCAATGGATAACATAGCTAGGTTCGTCAATCTAACCTGACTCATTGTAGATCTGAGGTAACTTTTGAGTAATTTTAGTTTCGAAAAACTTCTCTCGCATGAAGCAACTGATACACATATTGTGAGAAAAAACCTTAAAGCTAATGTTACATTTGGTACAGAATCTGAAAAGTCATATTCGGTAATAAATTCTAAGAAGTTCAAACTGGTCCACTTCTTCGTTTTTTCATTTGAAATGCCTGCTGCCTGAAGATGCCTTCTCAACTGCAGGATTTCTTTGGGGACGTCTACGTCTTCTTGAGAAAATTCATCATATGTCTTAGTCAAACTTTTGAGAAGAGTCCGAAGGTCTGGTTTGTTTGCATTCATCAAATTATTAGGCTGCAAAATAGCGAAGTGGGAGAGGACTTGTTCCATACTCTCACAGCGTGTCACCATCTCCTGGTAAAACGTATCTATGCATTCAAGCATTGCCCGTTGTAGCTCTTGCGCCCAAGTGAGTCCTTCATCCCTGGAATTTTCACCAGGTAGCATCTTTTTCACTCTTCTTCTTTTTTCTGTGGGGATGTCCAATTTTTGACACATACTTTTTGCAAACTGAAGAGCACCTTCAACAATATCTCTACGTTTGTCCTTCAAGAACAGCTTAAGATCATTCATTTTAACTACACATTTTTCGAGGTTGGTTCCTTCCAATTGCAAATATTTGTGTGTGTGGTTTACTTCCTCTAACACTTGCCCCCACAATGAAAGGTAGCATAAAAATGAGAAGACGCTGATTGCAGGCAGTAGGATATGTGCAGCTCCTCTAGTTTCGACTGTCTCGTCGGGCTGGCATAGTTCTTCAACAGCTTCGATTAGCTTTTCAAAGTTACCCATGACGGGTTTTATTGCTTCATGATGGGCACTCCATCTAGTCTCAGACAGACGTTTTACAGAAATGCCAACATGTTGCATGAGAATTTCCCATCTGTGGGTCGATGTGGAAAAGAAGCTGTACACACTTTCTAATGTCCCAAAAAAAGTCACACATGAGGGGACAGTCCCAAATGCATGTACTCCACAGAGGTTAAGTGTGTGATTGGAACAAGGAACAAACATTGCTTTAGAGTTAACTTCTTTTATCCTTGCTTGCACTCCAGTGTGAATTCCCGCCATCGTCGAGGCATTGTCGTATCCCTGACTTCGACACATATTTATATCTAACCGGTCTTTCTCGAGGATCTTAAAAATTTCTTCCGTAATGTCAACAGCCTTTTTACCAGTCAATTGAAAATATCCTAGGAATGATTCCGTAACTTTCACTTTTCCAGATTCAAAATGCACATAGCGTATAACCTCACACATTTGTTCAATGTGCGAAACATCTCTTGTACTATCAAATAGAAGCCCGTAGTATCTAGCGTTTTTTATGTCAGACAAAATCTTTTCTTTTACACATTCACCCAATATCGTGATAAACTCATTCTGCGTAGAAGGAGACAAGTAGCTGACTAAAACTTTTCCTAACTTTACAGCCTGCTGATCTACTTGACACAAATGCTCTTTTAATATGGTATCATACTTTGAAAGGAGATGAACAAGCTCTAAATAGTTGCCTTTATTTGCAGCCATTGCGTCCTCCCTATGACCCCGGAAAGGAAGATTTTGTTTAGCCAAAAATAAAGTAACATCCAATAATCTATGTAAAATGTTCGTCCACTTTTTTCTTTCTTGTTCTTCCTTAGTCTGATTAATGTTGTCGATTGTTCTATTTGCATTAAGGCTTGCTTGTAATGTTTTCCATTTTTCTAAGCATGTTAGATGCTGCTCAGAGTTTTCATGATCTGATATCTTTGGATTGAGCTTCCACCAAGATTGAAATCCAGTAAAGAATTTTGATGAGGTGGTAGAATTTACATTGGTGGTGAAAAGTTTGCAACAAAAACAAAATAAGCTTTGTTTTGCTAGTGAATAGGCCATCCAAGTTCTCAATATTTTTTCACCATTTGCCAAACTCTTGTAGAACCAATCAGTAGTTAACTGACGATTTGTTCCTTTGGATTTATCACCTGATCTTTGAATAGTAATGAACGGCCCTTATTTTGAAATTCACTACTTCCTCTTTTAATCAAATCAGTTCTTAGATCATGTGGAACAATTAAAGGCCAATCACCAATATCAGAATATAGAGACAAGTTTTCATGTATTTCTTCATCTTCTCTAATTTCATCATCGATGTTTTCTTTAACAGCTTCGTCTTCTTCTTGTATTGCAATTTCTTCATTTTGTCTTAATCTTAAATCACTGTTGGTTTCTTCAATAATAATCTCTTGTTTCCTAACAGAATTTATCTTCAACATTCGATTCTGTCTGATTTTGAATCTCTTGAGATTTTTTTGTTATTCCTTCCTCGTTCTCTAATAATACGGGTTTACTTTGGTTTTCTTTGGAAATCGTCTGGATTTCTTCCCCGTGTTCATAAAAAACATTCACTCCTTAAGTGCTTTTTGAAGATGAAGGCTCAATGAATTTTAGCATAGATCCAGTCATTGACTGCAACTCCATACATTTTGCTTTTTGCTTTTTTCTCTGTTGTGCTCCACTTGGTCGATTCCTTTTCATGATAGTGTATCTGAAAATAACGACACTGATAGATATTGCTAATGACATGATAGTATTTATTTTATTTCATAATTTACTGAGCGTAGTTTAAATTAGCGGTGCTAATCGAGGGAATGGATTATGCATTAATTCAATATAATAATTTCTAAACATACTACCAAAAACTATGAAGAAAAAACGGTAAATAAACATTCATTAAATACTTGTAATTGGTGAAAATGGTTGAAATCAATGAAGGTCAGCAAGATAGAGTTAAGTTTTTTTATTGAATTAGTTGTGCACTATTATACTGGCGAAATGTACAACTGCAATAACATTAGGCCTACAATTAATGAAAAATAGCACTGGTGAAATGTAAAACTGCAATAACATTACACTTAAGGAAAATAAAACTGCTTTTAAACTATACGCTTTTAAATTATATGTTTATAACAAGAATTTTAGAAATATTTATGAGCAAACGTTAATTTCAATTGTGATACTCCATTTAATAAAATCTAAAGTACATAGAATTTTGTACAACGAAACATAAAAATGGTTATTTTAAACAAAATTTATAGTAGGCAAATTAATATAAAATTGGGAAACATTAGAATTTATAATAGAATAACATATTTTTATGAATAATTAACAATAATTCGGTGTCTTTAAGTCACCGATGACAGCTCCGGTACATAAAAACAACATTTTATTCTTGGATTTCGTTGTCCATGACGTGTCCGTTACTTAACTAAATATCACTATAATATTGACGACTCGGAACACAAAGTTTTTTATAAGTAAAAATGTAAAGTTTTACCTTACAGCCTAAACCGGCTTTCACCTATAGAAGGCCTCTGATGCGGTTTAGGCTGTAAGGTAAAACTTTACGTTTTTACTTATAAAAAACTTTGTGTTCCGAGTCGTCAATATTATAGTGATATTTAACATTTTATTATGCACGAACATTTCTAATTTTGATCACCGTGTTGTATTCTACGCGTAATTTTATTGAAGAATGAGTCCAAACACGCACGACACAATTACAGTGTAGATAATTAATATTATGGAAAAAATATATCTGCAGAATGCCTGTGTACAATCCCTATTTAAAAACTAAAAGAATAACGCAACGTTCCTTTAGTGTAAATTCCACCAATTTTAATATTTAAAAATTTTATCTTATTTTCACTATTTCAAATCATTTGGGCTTCATAATTATTAATTTAATAATTATATTATTTTAACGTTTGTTTATTTACTTTTACAATAGACCAATGAGCTTTCGGCGTTTCGAGCTTGAAAGGCTCGTTTCGTACTTTTGAAACTGCCGAAGGCCGCATTAAAAGTTATTTGGTCGATAACACCTTCGTCACTGTTTATATAAAAGGCCTACATACGGTATTTACAAAACCATTTACAATATTTAAAAATGTTAGATTTTTATCCGAGTTTTTTTGTATTGCTAACCGTGTTTGCTTGCTTGCGTTACATTATTTTGCATATAACCTTCTTGAGTCCAGAAGAGGGCCTCCTCCTCGAAATAATACATCACATAAAGAAATAATAAATACATCACAATATTGTCCTAGCTTGAGTGTGTAAAAACGTGGCGGTATTTGCAGAATTCCTATTTAAATATTCATTTACGAAAACAAGTTCGTGGGGCAGATAAACAAACCTGCATACGTTCTATAGCCATATCATATAACCTTTGAACAGTATTTCTCGTCAGATTCGTACCATGTTTGCTCTAATTTTGTTTGGAATTCAACGCAGAATCAAAAAATGTTACGTTAAATGCTATTAAATTGTAAACCATAAGAAAAGTCGGTCCGAGTAACGGAGTGTCCAATAGTGTCGTCCAGTAGGCATTAAACGCCGAATGAGGGTACCGTCGGGTCGGCTTCATGTGTGTGTTTGTGTTAAGTGAGCCATCGCAGGTAATCCAACTGCCTTCCCTGACTGACTGACTGAACAAAGTATAGAGACCTGTTTAACCCCGTGCCGCAGAAAAAAAATTTAAATTCGCAGGCCTGCGTATCGGTACTCGCTTTTCAAGTCAAGTACTTACCTTCAGTAAATGAATGGTGCACATACAGAAACTCAAAATAATTAAAGGACCACTCTGCACCATGCCACTATAAACAGCAAAAATTGAATTTCTGTTGAACTGAACTGAAACTGTACAACACGCATCACATTCAGAACACTAGGCTGAAACAAAGAGTGAGCGGTTCTCCGGCGCGGGAGTCTGGTGTGCCTGCGCAGAATTGGCCAAATCAGGAAACGCAACTATCAAAACACCCGTTGGCTTACGGACGACCGAGCGGTGCGCGAGCTGAACGAGCCATAAGCGAAGAGAGTCTAGGATGATCGGATGCTAACGCACACGATTATATAAGCGTATTGAGGGCTTGCGAGCGGGTTGAGTTTTTGTAGCAAGTGCCGTCGAAAACGTGGATCAGAATATAAGTCTAACCTATAACAGGGAAACAACGCGACCAAACAAAAATCTAAACTTCAAACGGACAGGACGTTATGCTAGCAAAAGTCTAACCTTTGGAAGTGCAGATAGGCGAGCTAGCGATTCTATCTAAAATGCCAAAAAAGGCATTTTTTTTAAATAAATTATTAATTTAAAAAATGCGCAATTCTTTTAAAAAGCAACTTCTACAAAAACAAGGATAGGTTAGGAGTGCTTACAAAAAATCTCATAATTGATTTTTTTATATACACTGAGAAAAATTTTCACGCAAAAATTACTCGGTCGTTTTATAATCGAAGTACAAGCAATCAAACTTACGATAATTAAAAGACTGCAATACAAATTTAACTGAACAAAAATTACGTATTTACCGAAACGTTTTAAACTCGTATTACTCTAGTGATACCCACATAATTCGCCCCTCTTCCTGGGATTGCACACTTCAATCGAAATGTTGATGTGATTAATTTGTTGATCTAGTAATTCTTTTTTACTTCTAAAATTTTTTTTCGCCCTAATTTTGTCACCCCCCTGAGTGTGGCACCCGGGGCGGACCCCCCCCCCTGGCGACGCCAGTGCACAAATGATCCAACAGAAGAATTGAACATGCCATTAGAGTACTTGAATTCCATTACACCTTCTGGAATGCCACCTCACAACTCATCCTCAAAGCTGGCAATGTTGTAATGCCCATCGGAAATATGAACATGGGTTCAGGTTTAGTTAAAGATACTCCCATGTTGTATGTGGTTTAATGGAACGCAGTAAACCTGAAAGTTCTTACAGGGCTTGGGAAAGCAGTACCATTTTTAAGCCAAGAATGAAGCTTATATCAACTGACCCAAACATGCCATCCTGTATATCAAGTTTGCAGTTCCCATTAAGACCAGCAGTTGCTATGTGATTATAAATAAATCTCAAGGCCAGATTTTTAAGAAAATTGGAATCAATCTGCCTACACACATTTTTACTCACAGGCAGTGGTATGTGGCATTCAGCGGGTGAGGGCTCCTACAGAAATATAGGTAGTCGTTAATGAAATGATTGAGCAAGGCCAACATGGTGATACGGTATGTACAATGAACATTGTATATGCAGAAATAGTGATACAGAACAATACAACTATCTAGGCTACAGAATACTAACAGCACAAAAATAGTAAAATTTGTTTCTGAGTTTATTAAAGTATTAAATAAAAACAGCTGTTAATAAAACTTGTTTCTCATTTCATTGAAATATCTTTAAACATTCTCAGTAAACTGGATCACTAGTTGTGGTCTAACCTGTTATGGTTTTGTATACAGAATTTCTCCAGCTTCCTCCACATTTCACTGTATAGTCTGCTGGACAGTCCATATCACAATCACCTTCAGACTGTTTGTCAGATGAGGCAGGAACATCATTCCCACAATAACAGTGGGTCCTGTGCCACAACCACCAATTAGTGTATTAATTTTGGTTTTCCTTCTACTTTTCATTTAGTGTATAGAAAATTAGTAAGTAAATAATTTAGGATACTGCAACTAGCTGAATATAATACAGAGGATTATGGCTAAATAATTTCGATGAAATCGAAACATCGAAGCATGATAATGTTTTTAGGCTTTTGAAACGTATAATGTGCATAAACTGCAGACACTCCTGTTTTGCAATGTTCGTACGGATATCTGACCGATTCACAACTATATACTTTAAACGTCATACATAGAAGTACGACGTTCGTACTTCTCAATAATGCCTTCTTTATATATTTACTATATAACAAACATTATCATGTTAAAATGACAGAGACCGAAGATTTCTAGACTGTGGGGAATCGCAAGTGTGGAAAAAATATAGTGTTAACATCACCTGGAGCGTTACATTTTTTGATGACGTTACAAATTTTGCATCAGGCATTTTGTGGAATGACCCCCAGCCTAAAAACATTATCATGTTAAAATAACACAAACATAAAAATAGCTAAATTTAAATCGTGATATACTTATTGTTTCCAATATAAATTTTGCCTTATTGAAGTTTAAATAACTATAGAACAGTGCCGTTAATATGGATCCCATTAATCTGGATTTATGGCTAATCTGGAGTAACTTAAAAAAAAACAAAAGAAACAGCATCATGTCTGTTAAAAGACTGAGATGCAGTTTTCTATGCGTTTCCATGTTAAACGGTCATGCTGCTTATATGATACAGTACAGATTCTATATTTATGTATAGAAGTTACAGTAAAACCCTGTTTAACCGAACTGAGTTTATCCAAAACTTGGGTTAACTGAAATGATGTAATTGAAATCACTCATTGAAATCAATCAACATGAAACATGTAATTTATTGGTGCGCACAGAGTTGGGAGAACGTTACAGATTCCACTTTAAATAAGTCATGGAACAAACTGTATGATGGACTTGTGTATGAAGAAGAAAACTATGAAAACTTAGTAGAAATGGCTAAAGGAATTCCAGGGTTGAAGAAATATAAGACAGTGAAATTAATGAATGGCTAGGGGCAGATGTTCCAGAACTAGAATTGACTGACCAAGAAATTGTGGAAGGTGTGATGAGACCAGAGCCTGAAACAGACGACACAGACCAGGATGTTCATGACACAGACACAAAATGTGTGACAGCTAACGATGGATTTAAAGCCTTTGTAGTAAGAAAATTTGCTTATTTGTATAATCAATTTATATTACTGTCTTATTAATGGATGACAGATTCAACATAATAGCTTTATATTTTGTAAAGCAGGCTGAACAAGCTGGCAGACATCTTACTTTTAAAGAACTGGCGTGACATTGCAGGGCACAAACGCTGTAAAGAAACTCTTCAGACAAAAATTATGTAAACCTATGTTACTGTGAACACAGATTACAATGTATTGCATGTTTATAATTAAAACTTTTATAATTAAATATGTTTTTACTGATAATTTTGTGTTTTTTTATGCCTTAATAAACGAAAATAGACAACATGGATTATCAGGAAAAGACATTATTGAAAATGGCCCACCCCCTTTAGTTCGGTTAAAAAGGGTTCTCCTGTATTTACTTTTACTATCTCTACTGTTGTAGCTGTTACCTTTATATTTTAAAATAGTTGTGAAGTATTTCCAATTAACCTGGATTTTCATTAATCCAGATTGTTTTCAGCTCCATCTAGATAAATGGGAATCTACTGCATTGTAAGTAGTGAAACTATAAATTAAAGGCCTCTAATTATTAGGGTCAATCAGTAGTGCTGTTTTTACGGCTTTTAATTTTAATTGATTTTCCTTCACACACACACACACACACACACATGCGCGCGCGCGCGCTTTAATTTATGTTACCTGTACAGGGCCCTAGAGGTGATAAGAATATAACTCTAAACAAATGACAGTAGCCTTAAGGCCAATTTTTTACTCTCTATGTATTAATGTAGACAGTTTGTGTTTGCATATTTTAACACCTTATATCTAAACTGATCTTTTTTTTGTATTTGCAAATGTATTGTTGTTGTTGTTTTCATATTACATTTTACTAAGTTATAATATTGTTATGACGGTCTACTCGATCGTCGTAGGTACAGTGGAAACAAAATACAGTACAAGACACCAATTAAGTCACTAATCACCAGCTTTAATTTTCACAGTTAAACAGTTCGTAATTAACAACACTGTCTCTTACTACAAATCAAATAAAAATTGTTCACACGCAATAAACAATGTCTACTAATAGAGTCTTACACAATTATAAAACACATAACACAATAATTCTTCACTTTGACAAGCACTCAATCCACACTAGCGGAAGTCGCTCATGTAACTAACTGACAACCCGGCAGCTATGGTTTTATATACGCTGTGCTGAGGCCGAGTACATGTTTTCCTCCTTAGCTGCACACCGGCTGCTTATTGCGTAGTTCCTGGAACTCACTAGAATCATCTACTTGAATGACGCAAAGCTGCCACACTGGACGGGAGGAGTGGAGAAAGTTCTGGATTGTTCGGTACGCTTCTCGCAACACTGCCCCCTCCTTAAGCCTGTTCGTCCCGAACTGATAAACCGTCTCTGAAGTAATACTTGGCCAGGCGATCTAGGTGGATGTCCTTGTAAAAGATAATTCTACCGTCCTTCGAATTCAGTCTCGTGTGATCCGAACATCAAGTTCCCAGGAATACGAGTCTTCCGCTCAACCGCTAGTTTTGCTGGAATTACTCCCATCGGGTCATGTACTGATGATCTAAACACCACTGGCTGATCCAAGTCTGATTGGATCTCGTCAACAACCTCTTGCATAACTTCATCTTCAACAACGTTTCCCCTGGGCGCGTCTATTAACTCAGGAACAAACAAGGGTTTTCCTTGACACCCACAATTGGCTTTCCAGTCACTTCTTTTGCTTTTTCACGTATGTGTACTTCCTCTGCTAGTTCTTCTTCCATTTCCACCTGGAATAGGAAAGGTTCCTCTTGACCAGACTTGTTGATTTCTTCTTCGGCTAATGCCACTTGCTTGATTGAATGGTTGGTATACCCTGACATTTTAGCCATGCGAAGATTTATCTTCTCTTGTCCAACCTTCAGGACATTCTCTCCTAAGTCCACAACAAATCCGTAGGCATTCATAATGTCCGTGCCAGGAATCACTTCATCAACAATGTCTGCAACAAGTATTTGGTGGCTAAACTCGAGAAGACCCAGATGTACACATACGTCTATCTTTCCTAACACATTGACAGGGCTTCCAGTCACAGTCTGTATTGTACAAGAGCTAATTTGAGGCCGTCGGTTGCTGATTAAGTCAGGGCGTACAATAGACATTGTAGCGCCTGTGTCAACTGTAAATGATGTTCGTTTACCTTCCGCAAACCCATTAACAATCAGGTTTCCATTAGTCTTATGTAGCGTGGAAACTGTGTGCCGTTATGGGGCATTACTTCTCCAATTGGTGCGATCGCTCTCTTCTCTCGGTATTTTATTCTTATTCTTCCAACAGTCTACCTGTAGATGACCACGTTTCCCACAGTTGTAACACTTCGGTCTTCTGTCTTTATCCTTTGGTTCGAAAGATCGTTGTGGCGCTGCTGACTTCTTAAACTGTTGTTTTTGAATCGTCTCTTTATGCCGTCTGCTATGATGATACTGTGGTATTGGATCCATTTGGCTACAACGTGATGGCATACTTTGATTAATGTAGGTCACCGACTTGGCAGCTTCAAAATGGAGAGCATGAACAAGAGCGTCTAATTTATTATCGTGCCGTGCCATTCTTAAAACTTGTTGTATTTGACTACCTCTGATACTGTCAATAAACATAATGAGAGAAATCCACTTCCGGAAGTCCTCCGATTCTTCGGAATAAGCCACTCTTGAAGGCTCTCCCCTGAACGCTGTCGCCTCGCTTTAAGTTGTGAAACGCCCTCTTGGACCAAGAATTTTTATTTGTTTTAACACCCCTTTTCTAATCTCCAAAAAAAAATTTTTTTTTTCTGGGAAGGCGTCACTAAATATTTAAGACTAGGCACGTGGCCTAGATGGAAATAAAATGTGCTGAGCCCATAGTGACAGATCCTGCACGAAAACACTTGATCAACAATAACAAGATTTTATTTATGCTTCTTGAATTTTAAACAATTGCTTTTACTATCATCTTTGGTTTGAGTTTTCCTTAATTCTTAACATCAATTCAAGTATTTCTTTAAAGCACCATGGTGGTTGAATTACAACAAAACTCTTTCAAAATATCTCCAACAATTAAACAATGACATACCAACCTACTAAACTTATTATATTTATTATAAACTTGTATTTTTGTATTTCACTTTCAAAAGATTTGTTTTTATTGCATTAGTAATGCATGAACCATTCATTAACATAAGATAATTATAAGTACCTAAAGATGACAATCCATGATCAGTAGATAACAAGATAATAATTAAATTAAAAAAACTAATTACTGAAGTGTGTTGCAGTACCCTCATCTACCTGTTCCCCAGCACTAGGATTAATCGCATTAATATCAAAACCAGTGATCACATTAAACCGAGGTTGAAGTTTGTTAAGTAAATATTCAAATATGTCAATTTTTTTATGTTAATTAAATATAAGAATTTTATTTTACTATTATAAATTGAATAGTCAAGCAGAACCAAATAATAAATAACTAATTCAACAGGAGTTTAATTTAGAATATAAAGAACACAAAACAATGGAACGTGCAGGATCACAAGTCATATGACAGGTAGATGCAAGTACTCTCCGGGTATTACATTTTCTTAAGGTCTGGATTTTGTTAATAAATGAATTTTAAAAATGGTTTTCTTTTTGCTGAAAACAGAATTAAATATTTATATTATACAATGGTAACCCTTGACATTATGCAAAATCAATACACGAATACTTATAAGTTATTCATAACACAGTCATCACTGTCCACACTTTAGCATGTCTTCACAAAACATGTTCAGTAATGTTAACTCTGAAGCATGAGTCTAATTTCTAGAACTAAGTTTCTGCGTGTGTGTTACCCGATAACCTGCGGAGTATTTCGTGTGTGAAGTTTATAAAATAAAAGGAAAGTTCCCACCTGATCTTTCAGATTGCATTAAGAATATTCCTGCATTTCCAGTTGGGTGCGAAGAATGATGTCACATGGCGTGACAGCGTTGGGGCTTCTTACGCAGGCTCTGCGGATGGGCGAAGATGTTGAGTGCCCATCTCGTCGACCCCTTTCCTCCCAACTAAAGTGGGGAAACCTGTGAAAAATTTTACTTGTATATTTGATTCAGAGAAATGCACATACCACCCCTACATTCCTTCGTCAATGCACTCAGGTCACACACACCACTATAATTTCAATACCGCAAATGCCGGTCATTACTTTGGTCAAAATCACCCTTCAGGCTTTTAATTTGAATTTTAAATTTCACCTTGTCACACAGAAATCATTACACTTTAAGCTTAAACAATTTTTATGGGTTACCTCGTATGTTTAACTTCACATTATGAATGACTGACGAGCACGTGGTCTCTGCTATTACATTTATAACTATTTCAATTAATAACCAGACTTCATGGAACCACAATTATAAATTCATACTTCCTTTAATTCTTTTATTTTAAGCTTACTTTGTCTCTAACATTATTTCTTTAACTTTACTGCAAACTAATTTTACCACGTGCTTGTATTTTTACTGGCACGAACATGGACAGCCTGAGCCACACGCACACACTATCGTTACATTTCACACACACAAGCCCCAATTAGATTAATATTAAATATAAACCCTCAATACTGGCTCACCTGAAGCTCTTTATTGAATTATCGACTCATAGTAGTATATCGCGGTACACCGTCACAATCCAAGCCGCACCAAGTTGAAAGAGAAAAAGAGGAGGATGAAGACGCTGCGCGAACTTATAAAATTAAAACGTTGCTGTCTAAATCTGGTTGTCAGGAACAGACGCCACCACCAACCAAATGATGTCACCGATCAAGGTCACGGCGGCAGGTTGATTCTCGATATCGAAAGCGGACATCGCAACATGCAGCGATAATGCACCGAACACACGGAAAATACAATTAAACTGGCCGTGGTGTTTAATATAACCACGGCACAGTTGTTCACGGTACACTTCGCACAAATGCTGGTCACTGTAGCGTAATTCCAGAGCTTTAGTTAATTCGGCATAGATGTTCTGATTTTCAGGTGGCACTTTCTGTATTAGTTGTGCGGCAGGCCCTTTTAAAGCAAGAATTAGTGAAAGTCTTTTCTCTTCTTCTGTCCATTTATTTAAGCGAGCAGCAGCTTCAAATTGGAGAATATAAGTTGTCCAGTGAGTGCTTCCATCAAACATTGGGGCCTTTGTGAACACTGGCCCTACTACAGTTTGATTTCTTTGATATTCTGAATCTTCATCAGCATTTACAGATGGTCTTTCTTTATCAACTATTATATTACGGTATTCTTTGACTAAATGTTCGACTTCCATTTTAATTTGTTATTTGTAATAGAATTTTCAAACTTGACATACTTGTTTTTTATAGTTGACACAGATTTTTCTATTTCAGATATTCTGTCAACTTGTTTGTTTAGCTCACCTCGTGAAAGGACGAATTTTGCAGTGGTATCCTCTTGTATGAACACCTTAACTTCGTCTAATTGACGACTAAATTCTTCTTTTTGTCGTTCTCTCTGGTGTTTCATTTTAACGCTTACGTTTTTCTTTTAGTCATTCTTCCATTAGTGCTTTCTGTCATTCATCTGCTGCTTTTCTTTCTTGTCTGAGTTTCTCATCCAGTCATTTTTCCTTTTCTGCCGCCTCTTGTCGGCGTTGTTCCTTGATTTACAGTAGCACTGCTTGGAATGATTCTATCATCTGACTGGTATCCATTGTTTCTGATTAATTACGAATTACACTCGTCTTGTACATAGTGTAACCGTTCTATACCACTGTTAACCGTTCTATCCCACTGTTAACCGTTCTATCCCACTTCTGACACCACTGTTATGACAGTCTACTCGATCGTCGTAGGTACAGTGGAAACAAAATACAGTACAAGACACCAATTATGTCACTAAACACCAGCTTTAATTTTCACAGTTAAACATTTCGTAATTAATAACACTGTCTCTTAGTACAAATCAAATAAAAATTGTTCACATCCAATAAACAATGTCTACTAATAGAGTCTTGCACAATTATAAAACACATAACACAATAATTCTTCACTTTAACGACCACTCAATCCACACTAGCGGAAGTCGCTCACGTAACTAACTGACAACCCGGCAGCTATGGCTTTATATACGCTGTGCTGAGGCCGAGTACACCTTTCCCTCCTTAACTGCACGCCGGCTGCTTAATGCGTAGTTCCTGGAACTCACTAGAATCATCTACTTGAAAGACGCACAGCTGCCACACTGCACTTGGGGGGGGGAGTGGAGAAAGTTCTGGATTGTTTGGTATGCTTCTTGCAACAATATAGTGTTTTAGGTCATTACATTTATATACGGTACTATGCATCACATACATCTGTCATGTCTAATTTACAAATATCCAGTCTACTTGTGATTTGAATATGTTTAAAAAAAGTGCTAAATCATTGGAGAAATAAACTCTGGTGTAAATTGCTTTTTTCAATAGGATAGCCGTAACCAAAAAATCAGTTACTTAAAGATTTGAATTATTATTAACATATTCTACTACTATAACATTTTTGTGGGTTATTTATTTGACGATGTGACTTCAGCTCCCACTGACCATTAAATTACCCAACTAGTAATAACTTTAATCAGTTATTTCCAAACACTAGGTTGCATTGTGGATTTTGTTCCTTGTGTCACTTTGCCACAACAATATTTTTCAGGATTAAAAATTTGTTAAGGTCTATTTACAAAAAAAGTAAGGAACATTTTTTTCTAATTAATTAAGGAAAAATATTAGTAAAGTTTTCTAATTAATTATATATATATCAAATATTTCATTTTATTATTTTTATATGTATGTAATTAGCTTTTAATTTAAATGCTAATTAAATATCACTATAATATTGACGACTCGGAACACAAAGTTTTTTATAAGTAAAAACGTAAAGTTTTACCTTACAGCCTAAACCGGCTTTCACCTATAGAAGGCTTCATCAGAGGCTGTCGTTAGTAGCGCTGCTCGTCTTGTTGTTGGCGACGAGAAAGTGTTTCAAAAGATTGAAGCTGTGTGTGTGTGGTGAGATGTGTTCGAATAATGCGTGCGATTTGAATTGTGTCTGTTCGTTTAGGATGTCGTTTTTATTTGTTTTTGTGTGTTTGTATATTTCTAATTGTTCTAGAGTGTCTAGTTTTCGGCCTTTTGTGTGTACGTGTAGTATGTTCATGTTATTGTCGATGTTTTTATATGTGTGGTTTGCTTCAATGAGGTGGTTTGCGAAGGTAGATTCTGTAGTGGTGTGGAGTGCTTTAGTGTGTTCAATGTATCTCTGTTTGAAGCTACGTCCTGTCTGGCCTATGTAGAATTTACTGCAATTTGAACAATTTAGTTTATATACACCGGGTAGATCGAATTTGTTTTGTGCTTTGGGCATGCGTTTTGATAGTGTGTGTGTGTGTCGCCAACAACAAGACGAGCAGCGCTACTAACGACAGCCTCTGATGAAGCCTTCTATAGGTGAAAGCCGGTTTAGGCTGTAAGGTAAAACTTTACGTTTTTACTTATAAAAAACTTTGTGTTCCGAGTCGTCAATATTATAGTGATATTTAGTTAAGTAACGGACACGTCATGGACAATGAAATCCAAGAATTTAAATGCTAATGTTTATATTATTTTCTATTTTGTTTATTAACAGATATTTGTTATAGAAGAATAATGTTTTTAAATTTGTAGTGTCAGTTTTTATTGACATTTCATTTTTTGTCTTTAAAAAAGCACATAGTTTATTTAACACACACACACACACACACACACACACACACACACACACACACACACACACACACACACACACACACACACACACATCATACATACTTTTGAATACAATTTCATACTTATTCTGAAGACCTGCATATACAAATCTCCTTTCTTTACAGTAATCTATACAGATTCTTGGCGTGAGAACAGAAAATTCCTGGTGTACTCCTTTGAGCTTTCTGTCTTCATTGTCTGAATAACAACCCAGATATTCATGCTGCAGTCCAGCTGCAACAGACATATTGCATGTGTGCACAAATTAAAAGCGTACACATTTTTAAATTGCCATGCTCTCTTGTCAGTCAAAAATAACAATGCGTGCGTGTGTGTGTCTATGACTATGCATGATATACTGGGAGGAAAGAAAATTCTTTTTATAATTTTTATCATTATAATTACTTTTATGGGAGGGAGTTATAGCTAGGTAAAAATTTTGCGTGTACTTCTGTTCTAAAGGTAAAATAATGCAATTTGAAAATTCCTAGAACACAAATTATACAATAAAATTAGTAGGACCACATTTTGTTTCTCATGAAACAAAGAAATTCTGGAAAAAAAAATTCCAGAACAGTGTCTTTAATAGTTTTCTAGAAAATTGCTGAAAAGTGCAGAACATTTTGTTAAGTTAATTGAGTTAAATAACATTATTTTTTAGACCTGGCACACAATAACTTTCTTACCCAACAAGTAAAACATTTTAAAGTAATATGGCAAGGGCGGATCCAGAGAGGAGTTTTGGGGGGGGGGAAATTTCTGGGTAGGTAACTACAAATTATGAAAAGGCGTCACATCTGTTAATGAGTTAAACATTTAATCATAAAAAACTTACACGTATCACAAATATAGGAAGAAGAAAATTTTTTCAATGTAATATTCTCTTTTACAGTACAATTCTGTGCTTTCCCATTTTTGAAAATCTTTCCACCACTTCTTCTGGTTTTATTACAATGTCGTAATGGATGTGAAGTAACGCCAAGCCAATCAGTCTTTTTTCAAGCATTGTTGTTCGCAGCCAAGTTTTGATACATTGTAATGACGAGAAGGAATGTTCAGCACTTGAATTCGTTACTGGTAAAGTACTGAAAATCTTCAGGAGCATGTGGATAGTAGGATATACGTCCTTATCCTACTTCTTGTAGAGCCTCAAGAAGAGAGGTAGGAAGTTTTTCGATTTTTGCGTTTGTTTGTAGCTTCCATTTTTGTTGCCAGTGAGAGACTTCCCCTTTCAATTTTAAAAGTTGCATGTCTGTGCTCCCTTCCAGTATATTGCCAAATCTTTGGGTGAGGGAAATGAGAAGTTCTTTAACTTGAACAGAATCCAAGCTAATCACACTCTCAGGAAGCAGCAAAGTTAATTTGAAAGCATCTAGCACCCCTTGAGAAAAGCGCGTTTTTAGGTCCTCTGTGACAGTTTCTAGAAGAGGAATGTATGTAGAAACTCTATAATAATCCTGAATACCATCTACACTATGATTTTCTCGTTTTGTTTGTCTGCCACAAGTCCTGGGTTTTTTAAGTTCGATATCTAACTTATCTGCCATCTGCTTTGCGCTCATGAATATTTCATTAAAATGTTCGTCTACCCCTCGCCGTAGATTTTCCAAAGCTGCAATCAATGAGTATACAACTTCTGATGCCTTTGCCAGGTCAATGGTTTCTTTTTGAAGGGTGACACTGAGCGGAAGTGTAAGTGATAAAATATCGACAAGGCAGAATAGACCTATAATAAATTCACAGCTGCACAAAGCAGCGATAAGAACTGTTAACTAACACACACTTACACATATTTATATTTGTGTAGTTTTACTTTTACTGATATAAGGTAAACACGTGTACTTACCATTTCAATGTATGTGTGAGCACGTGGTTCCTTTCTGCTATAAACCTCTCTTTAAGGGGCCAGGGTACACTCTCGGCGAGATTCAGATACAAAGAGGTAATAGAAATGACAACACTGATTCTCATTTGAATTAATCACTAGGTTTTAATTGCCAGAATAAAATAAACATATATTGAATGAAACCCAAAATGGCGTCACATACAATTGCCAAAACAAAATGGTGGTTACATTTCCTTAAACCCTATTCAGTCATAGTTACTTTGTATTATGGTGAATCTTGTTAATATTTTATATTTACGTCTGGCTGCAGCTCTGATAACACATAATTAATTATATGCTACATGCGTGCATATAATTAATTATATGCCTGATATGCTACACAAACCAATGCCCTCTTTAGTCATGATCATGGCCATGCATTCATTCACTCATACGCTCACTCACCCCCACTATCGCAAATACATTTTATCAAACTTATCTTTGTTAATTGAGCTCATTAATATGTAAAAATGTGATAATTGTTTGACTTCTCTGTAAGTGGACCAGAGTTGCTCCCTCGCTGGTGTTAGATGTGATGCAGTAGTATGGCAGGTGATCGCCTCATATTTATCGTTTATCTGTTGGTGTACACTGATTCTACATTTGATATTTGACTGCTTACTAGTACTTGAGTCTTTTACAACTCCACTGTCACATTTTTAATTATAGTTAATAACTTTCTTAAAACTTTTGCTGAAAACTGAGTCGACAGCGATACATCGCTGTTGACCCTTTGGTGTGCTGTGCTGAACTGAGAACGAGGAATATGCAAATTTTTGTATGTGTTAGTGCATTTGACGTCATCGTCTTTTGTTTGCTGGGCCAACGCCTCGCTACATACGTTGTTGTTCCTGCGTCATTGTCTTTTATACATGACGACACAGCTTTATAAACCAATCACAATTGTTATTAATAGTCCGTCATCACATACACCGCCATCATCTCTGCCTGCTTTTGCTCGTCCACCGGTGACCTTGGCATCATGCTCCTCTCACTGAATATGTGTTGTTCCTTTTTACAGAAGGACAATGGACCTAACCATCCTTTATTCAACTGTGATACGATAAAACATTATAAAATAACCTCAAATCCCATAATTAAGGTATTGGGCCTTTATGTACTGTTACAGAACTGACACCTTTCCTGCTGTTTCCTTGTTCTTCCACTGGCTTATTTTCATCAAAGCCTCGACAATTTCTGGTAGACTTACAGTGAATTGAAGAACCGCATCATGTCTCTCCACCCACCTTGTTTCGCAAAGCTGTACCAGTTTTCTGCCAAGAAAGTGAGCCAAAGCTGTGTTACGCTTTGGCCTTGAGACTTTGAAGAAAAGTGTTACTTCTCTCATTATGCTTGAAGCTTTTTCAATCAAAGCTATTTTCAACAATTTTGAAATGCTGTTGTTTAGCTTGTGAGAGAAGCAGGGCATCATGACAGCATTTTTGGCTTTCTTTTGTACTTCTTTCACCGCTCCATGCTCTCCAAGCATAACAGCACACCCATCAGTACCTATTGCCACACAGTTTTCCAATTTTAGGTTCATTTCCTTCATTTCCTTTAAAACTAATCGTCCCAATGAAGCTCTAAGTCAACGAAAGTTCTTCAATTTCACTTTCGGTATTGTCAGCCACGGTATTTTGATAAGACTCTTCATCTTCTTCACACTTTTCATCAGCATATTCAAATTCCTGATCTTGATTAATCAAACTCTTCGTCAATTCGCCAAACGCATCGATGAATGTAACAAAGTCTTCTCTTATGCAAGGTTCAATGGAGGAAAAGTCAACATATTGGAGGATAACACTCACTTGAGCTTTGCCTGATAAATCTGGAGTTTCATCAGAAATGACTGAATAATATCCAGAAACATCAACTCGATTCAAAATTTTGTCCAAAAATTCTTTCCTGCAGCACTCAATCAGTTGATCCTGGACAGTTTTGCTGATATATGTTGCCCTTGATGAGGACGTTTTAAGATGGTTCTCAAGGTTTTTGTCCCCTACATCAACTCTAAATCTTAGCATCGCTCTAAAGTTACCTTCATTTTTTGTAGGGAGGGAATCTGCCAAAATCTGCAGTTACAGTTAAAAAATTTGAAGTACAGTTTTTGACTATTCTTAAACGGCGTTTTCGAATATTTTAAAATTAAAAACTAAGCTTGTCAGAAAAAAATAAAACAACTTTTTCTCAATAGAGTTGAGGAAAATGTTTTTTTAAGATTTTGGGGGGGGGAATTTCTCCCCCCACCCCCCGGTGGATCCGCGCCTGAATATGGTCTCAGGTAAGCAATGAATAGACAGTTTTTTTTAAAAATCTCCTTTGGTTTGTTAATATGCTAACCCTAATTCTGTTCTTTGCAACCGTATCTGTACATTTATTCACATGTGTATATGGTAGAGATAGGTACAAAATACCTATCTCTGCTGCTAGACCTGTACAGATATTTGGATGGACTTTTGAGTTTTTGTATAGAATAAATTCCCACCTGTTGTTAGTCTGAACTTACCACACCCGTTACAAAGTAAGCTTCTGTGCTTTCAGTGTCATCAGTAAGCTAATCTGTACTTAGATACTCAGCTATAATATACCGTACTTAATTAACACAAGGAGGGAGGGAGGGAGGGAGGGAGGGAGAGAGATAGAGAGATAGAGAGAGAGAGATGACAGATAGACAGACAGACAAACAGATATGATCTGACAATCTCTATCTCTATCTCTCTCTCTCTCTCTCTCTCTCTCTCTCTCTCTCTCTCTCTCTCTCTCTCCCCTCTC
The DNA here is from genome assembly GCA_034769895.1 of Magicicada septendecula. Lineage (NCBI taxonomy): Eukaryota > Metazoa > Arthropoda > Insecta > Hemiptera > Cicadidae > Magicicada > Magicicada septendecula. The sequence goes on from CM068372.1 coordinate 174,127,697, forward strand.
TCTCTCTCTCTCTCTCTCTCTCTCTCTCTCTCTCTCTCTCTCCCCTCTCACTCTGCACTGACTAGCTTTCAATGCTTCCATGCTTCCAGCATCTTCCTTATTATTATTATTATTTCTTTCTATTAATTATGTTTAATTAGTGATTGAAGACAAATAAGATGATATAGTACAGCTGTTTACCTGCTCCAGTTTTGTAGACAGAAAGTCTCCATTGTCCTCCACATTTAATGCTTTTGTCCCCGGGACAATCAGAGTCACAATCAATTTCTGGCCTTATGTCAAACACAACTGAGGTTTGGTCTCCACAGAAACAGTACATCCTTTGGCAAAAAGTGTAAATGTTAATTGTTATGCAAAAGTTTGTTTCCATAATAGCAGTTGTACTAAATTAAATAGAAACTGCAACACATAATACATAATATAACATAACATTCAAAACATAATATATTATGTACGATATTAATTGATAACTCGTTGGGCACTTGGTGAAACATATTAATACAAAGGTTTTGTAAAATATATAAAAACACTTGGTACGTTTCACAGATTTTATTTAACTCTGACAGCTGTTTCGACCTCCTAAGCCATTGTCAAAGAGACCAATGACAATGGCTTACGAGGTCGAAACAGCTGTCAGAGTTAAATAAAATCTGTGAAACGTACCAAGGGTTTTTATATATTTTACAAAACCTTTATATTATGTACACTTATAACATTACACATACTTTACCTCTATCTATCTTTACCTCTATTACATATACTTTATATTACCTCTATCATTGCTAGGCTTGTATAAAGCAAGATTGAGGCATGATACAGGTTACAAGAGTTTTCTATCACTATTCTAACTTTTACTACTATTCCTTAATATAAATTGGAATTTTCTTAAGAGTTAAATTAATCAAGCACATCTGTTATCAAGCATGCGCTCACGTGGGCGCGCGCGCGCGCACACACACACACACACACACACACATCTACTCAGCCTTGATATTATGATTTAATCATTATTTAGACACTAAATAACTATACAATTGTTCAATTACTTTTAAAGCGTATATTTTTAAATCCAGTACTTAGTATTCTGAATAAAAATGAATCAGATGTTTACCCTCTGTCAACCCAGCCACTGAACTCATCCAGGTTTTCTATTCATATGTGGAATGTTTAACTCTACATGTGGAGTAATAGTGACTCACTCACATGAGCCTATAGGATTGGCTAGAATTCTGAAATTGTATGGTTTTCTCGAAGAGTTTATTGTATTTTATGTTTTCCTCTTAGTGGATTTTCTATCAATGAAAAAATATCCTGACTTTATTTTACAACTACTGTGTAAATTGGCATACTATAATATTTATTTAGATAAAAACACAATTATCTTACTAACTAATATCATGCAATACGAGAATATAACAGAGTTGAAACAATAATGTGAAAGTATGGTTATACAGGGGCTTATTTATGAGTGGGGGGATGAACAGGACCAAACCCGCCCCCAGAGGATAGAAAAAGTTGATGACTTTTGTTATGCTCTTAATTTTTAGGCTGTTTATTATTTTTTCAGCTGTGTACGGTAATGTAGTAGTAACTCTCTTTTAAGTATGCAAACAGGTTTATTACCTGGGAATTATTACCTGGGTTACCTGGGTTTATTAACGAAAGAAATCTTGTAACGGGGCAAAAGGGGTAAAACAAATTTTAATCATTTTAAGCAGTAAACCAATCTTGGTACTATTTGGTAACAGTCAGTACAAGGTACGCATTGGGAATTGTGACAAAGAATATTTGGTGAATGAATTATATCTTCGCGGCTGATATGCATCGGCACAGGAATGTAAAATTGTTAGCAAGGGGGCGTATGCGCCCACAAGTGCGCGCTCAGGCGGCCAATGTTCTCAGGTGTTTGGTCATGTATGAACAAATACCTCAGCGCTGTGTGCGCACTGAACAAAGGCAGTCGACTAAAAAACATCCATCCGGCCGGGTGAACACATAGGCTCGCAAGCCGAAAACTTTTTTTTTTTAAGACTTTCAAAATTTTAACCAAAGTATACCGATGTGATTAAATTAGAAAACACAGTCATAGAAAGCGTGTGAGGGCAGTATAACATCAAAAAGAAGTGCAGTGAACAATTTAACAGTGAGAAAGTAATTCGGACAACAAGTGACTAAAACAAACCAGTGCAGCAGGAGGTCGACCCGAATCATCAAAACCAAGTAACAGTATAATATATAAACTTTTACAGTCATGAAAATTATAAAGTAAAGAGCTCTCTAAATTAAATTATGGGGTAATAAATTGAATGACTGTGAATGTGTACGAGCAATTACTGGGCTGCCTTTATTTAATATAGGTACTTATTAAGCAATAATTAATAATTTAGTAAGAAAACCTAACGTGATTAGATTTTGTGTAAATTCACATCATTGTGAAATTTTGTATGTTTATGTTACATGGGGTCTCGGCCTCAGAACGGAAATTTGCTGAAATAGAGTTCTGAAGATTTTTATCAAACGAAGTTTTTGTCATAATGTGCCATAAAAAAAATGTTTAAATAAAAATGTCTAATAAAAACTGAGTGAGATAACAAGGAATGAGAGTCACTACAATACATTAATTTATACGTATACCCTAAATCACGCTTATAATTCACAGGTTCGTGTGAAGAACTCCTGGCTATACAAGGTAAGCAATGAACATTATTATAAATTAAAAAAGTGATAGAGTGGTTGAATTATTACAATCTGCTGTTCCTCTTCCAATTTACATAAAGCATTAAAAAATTAAAACTTAATGACAATAAGGCCGAAAGAAAAAATGTGTCAGACAGATATTGATTCCCAAAATGGAAGAGTTCTTGTTAACATGGTTTAGAGATACATGTGGTGTAATGTTCCAATAAGTGGACATTTAATTAAGGAAAAGGCTGAGGAGTTCAGAAAATTATGTATAAAAAAAAACCTAAAGCTAGATCAGGCTGGTTGGAAATATTTATGGGCCAAAATGAACTCTTTCTTTCTTTGTGTTTGGGGGAGGGGTAAGCATCTGTTATCAATCCCCAACAGTGGAATGGAAAAGTAAAAGACTAAGAGATTACAGCACTAAAGATATTTCTTGTGTTGATGAGAAATATTATGACTTTTTAGGGCTTTTTCCAAATGTTGTGACACACTGCAGGGTGACCCAGGTAATGGTGAGCAAAAAGATAGAGCGAGTAATCATTTTAGTGAGTGAAAATATGGACTGGTCAGAAAAGCTACCATTACCAATGATGGAAAAGCAGCCTATCCTTATTGTTTTAAAATTTTAAAGACATTTCCTGTAGTACATGTGGTATATAAGAAAGCTTGGATAACTTTGGTATGGTTTAAAAGTGCATTCAAAAATTAGACCAAGTTTCAACAGCAAAGTAGAAAAGGAATCATTTTTGTTGACAACTGTTTTGCACTATTCCAATTTGAAGGGTTTAATATATTATAATTTTGTCCATCCTGTTCACCTCCCTTGCTTTTAGTTTCTCTTCATAGTTACTTGAGATCTATGGACCCACACTTCTGGTCCATACAGTAAAACAATTTCTACTACTGTTTTATATATTTCCTTTTTACTTAGTGCAGTTTTGTACTGACACTTCGCCCACTGTGCCTATCAAATGTTTAATTTCCTTGATTCCCTAATTGTACATAAGTCTGGTAGCACTTAATAAAGGACCCGTTTTCCATGTTTAAATCACTTCCTACTCTCCTACACCACCTTCTCATTTCTTTGCAGGCTCTATGTTTTATACTCATAATTACAAAACACATGATTATGATAATCAGTACATGTTACACGTCTTTAACTTATAATCAATCACTCATGTCTTTTGCTAATATGACTTGGGTAGTCAGCAAAATGTGGTAAGTATAATGTTTTAATAGTACAGTAATTATAATAGGCCTACTATAAATTATAATATTTATCGATGTTATTGTGTTGTATTAAATGAGGTATGGGATTTTAAAAACAAAAAGTTTTGAATATTAAGATAGCCAACTTTATGATATAGCCTGCCTACAAATTGCTTATAACCTGCATTATATTGCTTACCTTTATTTATTTAAAAATCAGCACACATCCACTAGCCACATAAGTTAATTAAGTTAATTCCTAATCCAAAATCTATAAATTTTTGTACATTCATTTTTAAAATGATTAGATTTGTTATCTAATGAGTTACAATAAACTACATTATTATCACTATCACTACTTTAGTTTATGAAACAATTTATGAGTGAGACTACTGGTAACAGTGAAGAGAAGTTGGTACAAATTACATATTTTGCAACCCTTCATATCTATAATTCATGGCCAGCATTTAGGTCTAAATCCATGCTTGCTTATAATTAAATTCCACTGTCAGAAAGGAATACTGGGATTTTTGTTTTGGTAATTCTGAACTTGAAAACCAACCATTTGTAGTAGATCTGATATCATGTTGATGAATATAAGGGACATATCATCATTATCTTTGAAGCACATGACCAAAAGGCTGTCATATCTTGGAGCTGAAATCATAGTACATTTTCCTAAGCAAGCCAGACTTGAATTAACTGTTCTTGATGACAGCAGATGCAGTAGATAGAGAGTTAGTGTGTGTGTGTGTGTGTGTGTGTGTGTGTGAGAGAGAGAGAGAGAGAGAGAGAGAGAGAGAGAGATTGCTACTATACTACTGTACTATTTGTTCCGTGGCTGGTAGTAGGCCACACCCTTTACTCCAGTACATCTGTGGTCCCTGCGGCAGAAGCTCTATTGAAGCTCGGGACGAAGCACATGAGCGGGCGACGGTCTTGCCCTTGCTACGTACAGCCCCTTTCCTACTATTTGCCCCTAGCAGAAGGTTAGATTTACTTCACACGGTACAAAATGAAGATAGCAGGGTGGATGAGTGGCAAATGTTGTCTTACATACCAGTAGGACTTAAATTTGTACAACAAAGACAACAAACAAACCAACTAAATTGTTTTTTAACTCATAAAATGCACTCTGAAAGAAACAATAGACACTCAGTTTGGTAGTAACTATTACAAACTTATGGTCATCAGAAAATATTTCATTGTTTCAGTAACTAAGAGTATTTAAGCGTACATCAAAGTCAGTATTTTAAATCATAATCCAGAAATCTGTTTTTCAATTCCTATATAAATGTGGCTTCTAAGACAAAATAGAATACCCTATAAATACCAATAGATCAGAATTAAATTATATCAAATTAAAATTTAATATATAGCCTATATATTTTATATTCTTTGATGGAAATATGATTTTCAGTCGAGTTTATTAAACCCCATGACCAGTAAACTGTAATAAAATTTTGTTGACAATGGTGATAATAATAATAATAATAGTAGTACGTAGTAGTAGTAGTAGTAGTAGTAGTAGTAGTAGTAGTAGTAGTAGTAGTAGTAGTAATACTAGTGGTGGTGGTGGTGGTGGTAGTAGTAGTAGTAGTGGTAGTAGTAGAGGTAGTAGAAGTAGTAGTAGTAGTAGTAGTAGTAGTAGTAGTAGTAGTAGTAGTAGTAGTAGTAGTAGTAGTAGTAGTAGTAGTAGTAGTTACATGAAAATAATAATGGTAAATTACACACTGTTTTATCTGAACATATAACATTCAATCTTAAGTAATGAGAGTACCCAGCTTCGAGTCCAGCATTAGTGTATGACTTCTTGAAACAGAAATTGATGCACATCTCAGGAGTCATGTAAGAATGTATAGTGTACTCCCCTCGTATCCTTCTTTTCTCATCATCGACGTAACATCCCAGGTACTGAAGCTGACCTGTAGGGCACAGTTACATGTAATGTAAGTTTTTGTGATTGCTTATGTGAAGGACATTATATTATGGTATACTGGCTTTAAAACAAAAAACTAAAAAATATATTAAACTGTTACAGTAGAACGTTGATCAACTGGAAGTCAATTACTTGGATTCTATGCTCTAACTCTCATTGTTATGGCTAAACAGCAGGTTCTCGTACTTGGATGCTACAGTGTATGCTGGAGTAAAAAGGCATTGAAAATTTCTGATAAGACTGACTGAATTGTTGGAGGATGCTAAAAGTGGTGTGCTTAGAATAAATAGAGTAGATGACATGTAGTATCAGAGTTTAACATTGACTTGTACAAGGGCTAATAACCAATTAATGTCTGATAAGCAGGTAAAGAAAAACTAAAATATGGAAAATATTTTGTTAATATACAGTAAAAAAGTTACTTATACATCTATGGTCTATTACGTGATGAATTTTCTGCCGATTTTGAGTCAGTGTCTATGGATCCTTCTGATTTTTTTTGCAATGTCTTCATAAAAGGTTATAGAATAAAGTTAAGGAAATTTTTTGGCCCGCTCTTAAACTTGAGGGTGGTTAAGCGGGGGTTAAAAAACAAAATTTAATTAAACCCAGCAACAGATAGAGAAACTAATTCTAAGCAAAAAGGTGGCATACACTTTTTAAAAATAATAAGTTGCTTGCGATTTACAAGGATTCAAAATTTTGCCCAAAAAACGCGTCTTTTAACATTAATCTGCAAATAACTAAAAAAACAACGCCATTTTGCAAACAATGTGTATAAGTCAAAATTAAAGCTTATTAACAGACGAACATTTTCCACTGTTTTTGGTTTCATTATGTTAAATGATTCTTGATATACAACCAAAACAAGGTACCAATTCACCGTTTTTTGATAAAATTACACGATTAAAACTTATATAACTCAGGGAAAAATGATTAGATCGTAAATAAATTAGTATCAAATGGAAGCTCTGTTAATTTTCTAAACAATGGTGGGTTAATCATTTGTCTAGCTTAAAAACTAATGACGTTCTGTAGGGAGATATCATAATTTCTGCAAATTTTGTCCAAGAAATTTAAAAGAACGTCTGTCATTTCGTCACATATGTATATTAAACCCAGATACTGTACTTTTCGATTGTCTATTATATTAGCAATGTCCTCAAATTTTTTGAACCATATGTGTATTGCTGTACAGTAACACGTAACGTTTTAAGAAAATTTACCCCTGTAGGTACCCAATTTAAGTACATCAAAATACATCCTCTCGTTGTATAATGTTTTCAACCCTTTAGGGGTGGTTTTCAACCCTTGCATCGGATGTATCCCTTGACATCAAAATTGTAATCAGCACCCCCAAAATCTATAGGTACTCACTTTCGAGGCTTTGAACGGCATTCTCGTGAAATTTAATACCTACTTACACCCCCTGATTATTGTCTGCTTCAACCCTTTAGAAACTACCCTTTGCATTGAATATAATTTTAGACGTCAGCATCGTAATCAGAACCCCCCAAAAACCCCCCACTTTTTTTAAACATATTCAAATCACAAGTAGACTGGATATTTGTAAATTAGACATGACAGATGTATGTGATGCATAGTACCGTATATAAATGTAATGACCTAAAACACTATATTGTTGCAAGAAGCATACCAAACAATCCAGAACTTTCTCCCCCCCCCCGTGCAGTGTGGCAGCTGTGCGTCTTTCAAGTAGATGATTCTAGTGAGTTCCAGGAACTACGCACTAAGCAGCCGGCGTGCAGTTAAGGAGGGAAAGGTGTACTCGGCCTCAGCACAGCGTATATAAAGCCATAGCTGCCGGGTTGTCAGTTAGTTATGTGAGCGACTTCCGCTAGTGTGGATTGAGTGGTCGTTAAAGTGAAGAATTATTGTGTTATGTGTTTTATAATTGTGCAAGACTCTATTAGTAGACATTGTTTATTGGATGTGAACAATTTTTATTTGATTTGTACTAAGAGACAGTGTTATTAATTACGAAATGTTTAACTGTGAAAATTAAAGCTGGTGTTTAGTGACATAATTGGTGTCTTGTACTGTATTTTGTTTCCACTGTACCTACGACGATCGAGTAGACTGTCATAACAGTGGTGTCAGAAGTGGGATAGAACGGTTAACAGTGGGATAGAACGGTTAACAGTGGTATAGAACGGTTACACTATGTACAAGACGAGTGTAATTCGTAATTAATCAGAAACAATGGATACCAGTCAGATGATAGAATCATTCCAAGCAGTGCTACTGTAAATCAAGGAACAACGCCGACAAGAGGCGGCAGAAAAGGAAAAATGACTGGATGAGAAACTCAGACAAGAAAGAAAAGCAGCAGATGAATGACAGAAAGCACTAATGGAAGAATGACTAAAAGAAAAACGTAAGCGTTAAAATGAAACACCAGAGAGAACGACAAAAAGAAGAATTTAGTCGTCAATTAGACGAAGTTAAGGTGTTCATACAAGAGGATACCACTGCAAAATTCGTCCTTTCACGAGGTGAGCTAAACAAACAAGTTGACAGAATATCTGAAATAGAAAAATCTGTGTCAACTATAAAAAACAAGTATGTCAAGTTTGAAAATTCTATTACAAATAACAAATTAAAATGGAAGTCGAACATTTAGTCAAAGAATACCGTAATATAATAGTTGATAAAGAAAGACCATCTGTAAATGCTGATGAAGATTCAGAATATCAAAGAAATCAAACTGTAGTAGGGCCAGTGTTCACAAAGGCCCCAATGTTTGATGGAAGCACTCACTGGACAACTTATATTCTCCAATTTGAAGCTGCTGCTCGCTTAAATAAATGGACAGAAGAAGAGAAAAGACTTTCACTAATTCTTGCTTTAAAAGGGCCTGCCGCACAACTAATACAGAAAGTGCCACCTGAAAATCAGAACATCTATGCCGAATTAACTAAAGCTCTGGAATTACGCTACAGTGACCAGCATTTGTGCGAAGTGTACCGTGAACAACTGTGCCGTGGTTATATTAAACACCACGGCCAGTTTAATTGTATTTTCCGTGTGTTCGGTGCATTATCGCTGCATGTTGCGATGTCCGCTTTCGATATCGAGAATCAACCTGCCGCCGTGACCTTGATCGGTGACATCATTTGGTTGGTGGTGGCGTCTGTTCCTGACAACCAGATTTAGACAGCAACGTTTTAATTTTATAAGTTCGCGCAGCGTCTTCATCCTCCTCTTTTTCTCTTTCAACTTGGTGCGGCTTGGATTGTGACGGTGTACCGCGATATACTACTATGAGTCGATAATTCAATAAAGAGCTTCAGGTGAGCCAGTATTGAGGGTTTATATTTAATATTAATCTAATTGGGGCTTGTGTGTGTGAAATGTAACGATAGTGTGTGCGTGTGGCTCAGGCTGTCCATGTTCGTGCCAGTAAAAATACAAGCACGTGGTAAAATTAGTTTGCAGTAAAGTTAAAGAAATAATGTTAGAGACAAAGTAAGCTTAAAATAAAAGAATTAAAGGAAGTATGAATTTATAATTGTGGTTCCATGAAGTCTGGTTATTAATTGAAATAGTTATAAATGTAATAGCAGAGACCACGTGCTCGTCAGTCATTCATAATGTGAAGTTAAACATACGAGGTAACCCATAAAAATTGTTTAAGCTTAAAGTGTAATGATTTCTGTGTGACAAGGTGAAATTTAAAATTCAAATTAAAAGCCTGAAGGGTGATTTTGACCAAAGTAATGACCGGCATTTGCGGTATTGAAATTATAGTGGTGTGTGTGACCTGAGTGCATTGACGAAGGAATGTAGGGGTGGTATGTGCATTTCTCTGAATCAAATATACAAGTAAAATTTTTCACAGGTTTCCCCACTTTAGTTGGGAGGAAAGGGGTCGACGAGATGGGCACTCAACATCTTCGCCCATCCGCAGAGCCTGCGTAAGAAGCCCCAACGCTGTCACGCCATGTGACATCATTCTTCGCACCCAACTGGAAATGCAGGAATATTCTTAATGCAATCTGAAAGATCAGGTGGGAACTTTCCTTTTATTTTATAAACTTCACACACGAAATACTCCGCAGGTTATCGGGTAACACACACGCAGAAACTTAGTTCTAGAAATTAGACTCATGCTTCAGAGTTAACATTACTGAACATGTTTTGTGAAGACATGCTAAAGTGTGGACAGTGATGACTGTGTTATGAATAACTTATAAGTATTCGTGTATTGATTTTGCATAATGTCAAGGGTTACCATTGTATAATATAAATATTTAATTCTGTTTTCAGCAAAAGGAAAACCATTTTTAAAATTCATTTATTAACAAAATCCAGACCTTAAGAAAATGTAATACCCGGAGAGTACTTGCATCTACCTGTCATATGACTTGTGATCCTGCACGTTCCATTGTTTTGTGTTCTTTATATTCTAAATTAAACTCCTGTTGATTTAGTTATTTATTATTTGGTTCTGCTTGACTATTCAATTTATAATAGTAAAATAAAATTCTTATATTTAATTAACATAAAAAAATTGACATATTTGAATATTTACTTAACAAACTTCAACCTCGGTTTAATGTGATCACTGGTTTTGATATTAATGCGATTAATCCTAGTGCTGGGGAACAGGTAGATGAGGGTACTGCAACACACTTCAGTAATTAGTTTTTTTAATTTAATTATTATCTTGTTATCTACTGATCATGGATTGTCATCTTTAGGTACTTATAATTATCTTATGTTAATGAATGGTTCATGCATTACTAATGCAATAAAAACAAATCTTTTGAAAGTGAAATACAAAAATACAAGTTTATAATAAATATAATAAGTTTAGTAGGTTGGTATGTCATTGTTTAATTGTTGGAGATATTTTGAAAGAGTTTTGTTGTAATTCAACCACCATGGTGCTTTAAAGAAATACTTGAATTGATGTTAAGAATTAAGGAAAACTCAAACCAAAGATGATAGTAAAAGCAATTGTTTAAAATTCAAGAAGCATAAATAAAATCTTGTTATTGTTGATCAAGTGTTTTCGTGCAGGATCTGTCACTATGGGCTCAGCACATTTTATTTCCATCTAGGCCACGTGCCTAGTCTTAAATATTTAGTGACGCCTTCCCAGAAAAAAAAAATTTTTTTTTGGAGATTAGAAAAGGGGTGTTAAAACAAATAAAAATTCTTGGTCCAAGAGGGCGTTTCACAACTTAAAGCGAGGCGACAGCGTTCAGGGGAGAGCCTTCAAGAGTGGCTTATTCCGAAGAATCGGAGGACTTCCGGAAGTGGATTTCTCTCATTATGTTTATTGACAGTATCAGAGGTAGTCAAATACAACAAGTTTTAAGAATGGCACGGCACGATAATAAATTAGACGCTCTTGTTCATGCTCTCCATTTTGAAGCTGCCAAGTCGGTGACCTACATTAATCAAAGTATGCCATCACGTTGTAGCCAAATGGATCCAATACCACAGTATCATCATAGCAGACGGCATAAAGAGACGATTCAAAAACAACAGTTTAAGAAGTCAGCAGCACCACAACGATCTTTCGAACCAAAGGATAAAGACAGAAGACCGAAGTGTTACAACTGTGGGAAACGTGGTCATCTACAGGTAGACTGTTGGAAGAATAAGAATAAAATACCGAGAGAAGAGAGCGATCGCACCAATTGGAGAAGTAATGCCCCATAACGGCACACAGTTTCCACGCTACATAAGACTAATGGAAACCTGATTGTTAATGGGTTTGCGGAAGGTAAACGAACATCATTTACAGTTGACACAGGCGCTACAATGTCTATTGTACGCCCTGACTTAATCAGCAACCGACGGCCTCAAATTAGCTCTTGTACAATACAGACTGTGACTGGAAGCCCTGTCAATGTGTTAGGAAAGATAGACGTATGTGTACATCTGGGTCTTCTCGAGTTTAGCCACCAAATACTTGTTGCAGACATTGTTGATGAAGTGATTCCTGGCACGGACATTATGAATGCCTACGAATTTGTTGTGGACTTAGGAGAGAATGTCCTGAAGGTTGGACAAGAGAAGATAAATCTTCGCATGGCTAAAATGTCAGGGTATACCAACCATTCAATCAAGCAAGTGGCATTAGCCGAAGAAGAAATCAACAAGTCTGGTCAAGAGGAACCTTTCCTATTCCAGGTGGAAATGGAAGAAGAACTAGCAGAGGAAGTACACATACGTGAAAAAGCAAAAGAAGTGACTGGAAAGCCAATTGTGGGTGTCAAGGAAAACCCTTGTTTGTTCCTGAGTTAATAGACGCGCCCAGGGGAAACGTTGTTGAAGATGAAGTTATGCAAGAGGTTGTTGACGAGATCCAATCAGACTTGGATCAGCCAGTGGTGTTTAGATCATCAGTACATGACCCGATGGGAGTAATTCCAGCAAAACTAGCGGTTGAGCGGAAGACTCGTATTCCTGGGAACTTGATGTTCGGATCACACGAGACTGAATTCGAAGGACGGTAGAATTATCTTTTACAAGGACATCCACCTAGATCGCCTGGCCAAGTATTACTTCAGAGACGGTTTACCAGTTCGGGACGAACAGGCTTAAGGAGGGGGCAGTGTTGCGAGAAGCGTACCGAACAATCCAGAACTTTCTCCACTCCTCCCGTCCAGTGTGGCAGCTTTGCGTCATTCAAGTAGATGATTCTAGTGAGTTCCAGGAACTACGCAATAAGCAGCCGGTGTGCAGCTAAGGAGGAAAACATGTACTCGGCCTCAGCACAGCGTATATAAAACCATAGCTGCCGGGTTGTCAGTTAGTTATATGAGCGACTTCCGCTAGTGTGGATTGAGTGCTTGTCAAAGTGAAGAATTATTGTGTTATGTGTTTTATAATTGTGTAAGACTCTATTAGTAGACATTGTTTATTGCGTGTGAACAATTTTTATTTGATTTGTAGTAAGAGACAGTGTTGTTAATTACGAACTGTTTAACTGTGAAAATTAAAGCTGGTGATTAGTGACTTAATTGGTGTCTTGTACTGTATTTTGTTTCCACTGTACCTACGACGATCGAGTAGACCGTCATAACAATATTATAACTTAGTAAAATGTAATATGAAAACAACAACAACAATACATTTGCAAATACAAAAAAAAGATCAGTTTAGATATAAGGTGTTAAAATATGCAAACACAAACTGTCTACATTAATACATAGAGAGTAAAAAATTGGCCTTAAGGCTACTGTCATTTGTTTAGAGTTATATTCTTATCACCTCTAGGGCCCTGTACAGGTAACATAAATTAAAGCGCGCGCGCGCGCATGTGTGTGTGTGTGTGTGTGTGAAGGAAAATCAATTAAAATTAAAAGCCGTAAAAACAGCACTACTGATTGACCCTAATAATTAGAGGCCTTTAATTTATAGTTTCACTACTTACAATGCAGTAGATTCCCATTTATCTAGATGGAGCTGAAAACAATCTGGATTAATGAAAATCCAGGTTAATTGGAAATACTTCACAACTATTTTAAAATATAAAGGTAACAGCTACAACAGTAGAGATAGTAAAAGTAAATACAGGAGAACCCTTTTTAACCGAACTAAAGGGGGTGGGCCATTTTCAATAATGTCTTTTCCTGATAATCCATGTTGTCTATTTTCGTTTATTAAGGCATAAAAAAACACAAAATTATCAGTAAAAACATATTTAATTATAAAAGTTTTAATTATAAACATGCAATACATTGTAATCTGTGTTCACAGTAACATAGGTTTACATAATTTTTGTCTGAAGAGTTTCTTTACAGCGTTTGTGCCCTGCAATGTCACGCCAGTTCTTTAAAAGTAAGATGTCTGCCAGCTTGTTCAGCCTGCTTTACAAAATATAAAGCTATTATGTTGAATCTGTCATCCATTAATAAGACAGTAATATAAATTGATTATACAAATAAGCAAATTTTCTTACTTCAAAGGCTTTAAATCCATCGTTAGCTGTCACACATTTTGTGTCTGTGTCATGAACATCCTGGTCTGTGTCGTCTGTTTCAGGCTCTGGTCTCATCACACCTTCCACAATTTCTTGGTCAGTCAATTCTAGTTCTGGAACATCTGCCCCTAGCCATTCATTAATTTCACTGTCTTATATTTCTTCAACCCTGGAATTCCTTTAGCCATTTCTACTAAGTTTTCATAGTTTTCTTCTTCATACACAAGTCCATCATACAGTTTGTTCCATGACTTATTTAAAGTGGAATCTGTAACGTTCTCCCAACTCTGTGCGCACCAATAAATTACATGTTTCATGTTGATTGATTTCAATGAGTGATTTCAATTACATCATTTCAGTTAACCCAAGTTTTGGATAAACTCAGTTCGGTTAAACAGGGTTTTACTGTAACTTCTATACATAAATATAGAATCTGTACTGTATCATATAAGCAGCATGACCGTTTAACATGGAAACGCATAGAAAACTGCATCTCAGTCTTTTAACAGACATGATGCTGTTTCTTTTGTTTTTTTTTAAGTTACTCCAGATTAGCCATAAATCCAGATTAATGGGATCCATATTAACGGCACTGTTCTATAGTTATTTAAACTTCAATAAGGCAAAATTTATATTGGAAACAATAAGTATATCACGATTTAAATTTAGCTATTTTTATGTTTGTGTTATTTTAACATGATAATGTTTTTAGGCTGGGGGTCATTCCACAAAATGCCTGATGCAAAATTTGTAACGTCATCAAAAAATGTAACGCTCCAGGTGATGTTAACACTATATTTTTTCCACACTTGCGATTCCCCACAGTCTAGAAATCTTCGGTCTCTGTCATTTTAACATGATAATGTTTGTTATATAGTAAATATATAAAGAAGGCATTATTGAGAAGTACGAACGTCGTACTTCTATGTATGACGTTTAAAGTATATAGTTGTGAATCGGTCAGATATCCGTACGAACATTGCAAAACAGGAGTGTCTGCAGTTTATGCACATTATACGTTTCAAAAGCCTAAAAACATTATCATGCTTCGATGTTTCGATTTCATCGAAATTATTTAGCCATAATCCTCTGTATTATATTCAGCTAGTTGCAGTATCCTAAATTATTTACTTACTAATTTTCTATACACTAAATGAAAAGTAGAAGGAAAACCAAAATTAATACACTAATTGGTGGTTGTGGCACAGGACCCACTGTTATTCTGGGAATGATGTTCCTGCCTCATCTGACAAACAGTCTGAAGGTGATTGTGATATGGACTGTCCAGCAGACTATACAGTGAAATGTGGAGGAAGCTGGAGAAATTCTGTATACAAAACCATAACAGGTTAGACCACAACTAGTGATCCAGTTTACTGAGAATGTTTAAAGATATTTCAATGAAATGAGAAACAAGTTTTATTAACAGCTGTTTTTATTTAATACTTTAATAAACTCAGAAACAAATTTTACTATTTTTGTGCTGTTAGTATTCTGTAGCCTAGATAGTTGTATTGTTCTGTATCACTATTTCTGCATATACAATGTTCATTGTACATACCGTATCACCATGTTGGCCTTGCTCAATCATTTCATTAACGACTACCTATATTTCTGTAGGAGCCCTCACCCGCTGAATGCCACATACCACTGCCTGTGAGTAAAAATGTGTGTAGGCAGATTGATTCCAATTTTCTTAAAAATCTGGCCTTGAGATTTATTTATAATCACATAGCAACTGCTGGTCTTAATGGGAACTGCAAACTTGATATACAGGATGGCATGTTTGGGTCAGTTGATATAAGCTTCATTCTTGGCTTAAAAATGGTACTGCTTTCCCAAGCCCTGTAAGAACTTTCAGGTTTACTGCGTTCCATTAAACCACATACAACATGGGAGTATCTTTAACTAAACCTGAACCCATGTTCATATTTCCGATGGGCATTACAACATTGCCAGCTTTGAGGATGAGTTGTGAGGTGGCATTCCAGAAGGTGTAATGGAATTCAAGTACTCTAATGGCATGTTCAATTCTTCTGTTGGATCATTTGTGCACTGGCGTCGCCAGGGGGGGGGGTCCGCCCCGGGTGCCACACTCAGGGGGGTGACAAAATTAGGGCGAAAAAAATTTTAGAAATAAAAAAGAATTACTTTATTGAAGTGTGCAATCCCAGGAAGAGGGGCGAATTATGTGGGTATCACTAGAGTAATACGAGTTTAAAACGTTTCGGTAAATACGTAATTTTTGTTCAGTTAAATTTGTATTGCAGTCTTTTAATTATCGTAAGTTTGATTGCTTGTACTTCGATTATAAAACGACCGAGTAATTTTTGCGTGAAAATTTTTCTCAGTGTATATAAAAAAATCAATTATGAGATTTTTTGTAAGCACTCCTAACCTATCCTTGTTTTTGTAGAAGTTGCTTTTTAAAAGAATTGCGCATTTTTTAAATTAATAATTTATTTTAAAAAAATGCCTTTTTTGGCATTTTAGATAGAATCGCTAGCTCGCCTATCTGCACTTCCAAAGGTTAGACTTTTGCTAGCATAACGTCCTGTCCGTTTGAAGTTTAGATTTTTGTTTGGTCGCGTTGTTTCCCTGTTATAGGTTAGACTTATATTCTGATCCACGTTTTCGACGGCACTTGCTACAAAAACTCAACCCGCTCGCAAGCCCTCAATACGCTTATATAATCGTGTGCGTTAGCATCCGATCATCCTAGACTCTCTTCGCTTATGGCTCGTTCAGCTCGCGCACCGCTCGGTCGTCCGTAAGCCAACGGGTGTTTTGATAGTTGCGTTTCCTGATTTGGCCAATTCTGCGCAGGCACACCAGACTCCCGCGCCGGAGAACCGCTCACTCTTTGTTTCAGCCTAGTGTTCTGAATGTGATGCGTGTTGTACAGTTTCAGTTCAGTTCAACAGAAATTCAATTTTTGCTGTTTATAGTGGCATGGTGCAGAGTGGTCCTTTAATTATTTTGAGTTTCTGTATGTGCACCATTCATTTACTGAAGGTAAGTACTTGACTTGAAAAGCGAGTACCGATACGCAGGCCTGCGAATTTAAATTTTTTTTCTGCGGCACGGGGTTAAACAGGTCTCTATACTTTGTTCAGTCAGTCAGTCAGGGAAGGCAGTTGGATTACCTGCGATGGCTCACTTAACACAAACACACACATGAAGCCGACCCGACGGTACCCTCATTCGGCGTTTAATGCCTACTGGACGACACTATTGGACACTCCGTTACTCGGACCGACTTTTCTTATGGTTTACAATTTAATAGCATTTAACGTAACATTTTTTGATTCTGCGTTGAATTCCAAACAAAATTAGAGCAAACATGGTACGAATCTGACGAGAAATACTGTTCAAAGGTTATATGATATGGCTATAGAACGTATGCAGGTTTGTTTATCTGCCCCACGAACTTGTTTTCGTAAATGAATATTTAAATAGGAATTCTGCAAATACCGCCACGTTTTTACACACTCAAGCTAGGACAATATTGTGATGTATTTATTATTTCTTTATGTGATGTATTATTTCGAGGAGGAGGCCCTCTTCTGGACTCAAGAAGGTTATATGCAAAATAATGTAACGCAAGCAAGCAAACACGGTTAGCAATACAAAAAAACTCGGATAAAAATCTAACATTTTTAAATATTGTAAATGGTTTTGTAAATACCGTATGTAGGCCTTTTATATAAACAGTGACGAAGGTGTTATCGACCAAATAACTTTTAATGCGGCCTTCGGCAGTTTCAAAAGTACGAAACGAGCCTTTCAAGCTCGAAACGCCGAAAGCTCATTGGTCTATTGTAAAAGTAAATAAACAAACGTTAAAATAATATAATTATTAAATTAATAATTATGAAGCCCAAATGATTTGAAATAGTGAAAATAAGATGAAATTTTTAAATATTAAAATTGGTGGAATTTACACTAAAGGAACGTTGCGTTATTCTTTTAGTTTTTAAATAGGGATTGTACACAGGCATTCTGCAGATATATTTTTTCCATAATATTAATTATCTACACTGTAATTGTGTCGTGCGTGTTTGGACTCATTCTTCAATAAAATTACGCGTAGAATACAACACGGTGATCAAAATTAGAAATGTTCGTGCATAATAAAATGTTAAATATCACTATAATATTGACGACTCGGAACACAAAGTTTTTTATAAGTAAAAACGTAAAGTTTTACCTTACAGCCTAAACCGCATCAGAGGCCTTCTATAGGTGAAAGCCGGTTTAGGCTGTAAGGTAAAACTTTACATTTTTACTTATAAAAAACTTTGTGTTCCGAGTCGTCAATATTATAGTGATATTTAGTTAAGTAACGGACACGTCATGGACAACGAAATCCAAGAATAAAATGTTGTTTTTATGTACCGGAGCTGTCATCGGTGACTTAAAGACACCGAATTATTGTTAATTATTCATAAAAATATGTTATTCTATTATAAATTCTAATGTTTCCCAATTTTATATTAATTTGCCTACTATAAATTTTGTTTAAAATAACCATTTTTATGTTTCGTTGTACAAAATTCTATGTACTTTAGATTTTATTAAATGGAGTATCACAATTGAAATTAACGTTTGCTCATAAATATTTCTAAAATTCTTGTTATAAACATATAATTTAAAAGCGTATAGTTTAAAAGCAGTTTTATTTTCCTTAAGTGTAATGTTATTGCAGTTTTACATTTCACCAGTGCTATTTTTCATTAATTGTAGGCCTAATGTTATTGCAGTTGTACATTTCGCCAGTATAATAGTGCACAACTAATTCAATAAAAAAACTTAACTCTATCTTGCTGACCTTCATTGATTTCAACCATTTTCACCAATTACAAGTATTTAATGAATGTTTATTTACCGTTTTTTCTTCATAGTTTTTGGTAGTATGTTTAGAAATTATTATATTGAATTAATGCATAATCCATTCCCTCGATTAGCACCGCTAATTTAAACTACGCTCAGTAAATTATGAAATAAAATAAATACTATCATGTCATTAGCAATATCTATCAGTGTCGTTATTTTCAGATACACTATCATGAAAAGGAATCGACCAAGTGGAGCACAACAGAGAAAAAAGCAAAAAGCAAAATGTATGGAGTTGCAGTCAATGACTGGATCTATGCTAAAATTCATTGAGCCTTCATCTTCAAAAAGCACTTAAGGAGTGAATGTTTTTTATGAACACGGGGAAGAAATCCAGACGATTTCCAAAGAAAACCAAAGTAAACCCGTATTATTAGAGAACGAGGAAGGAATAACAAAAAAATCTCAAGAGATTCAAAATCAGACAGAATCGAATGTTGAAGATAAATTCTGTTAGGAAACAAGAGATTATTATTGAAGAAACCAACAGTGATTTAAGATTAAGACAAAATGAAGAAATTGCAATACAAGAAGAAGACGAAGCTGTTAAAGAAAACATCGATGATGAAATTAGAGAAGATGAAGAAATACATGAAAACTTGTCTCTATATTCTGATATTGGTGATTGGCCTTTAATTGTTCCACATGATCTAAGAACTGATTTGATTAAAAGAGGAAGTAGTGAATTTCAAAATAAGGGCCGTTCATTACTATTCAAAGATCAGGTGATAAATCCAAAGGAACAAATCGTCAGTTAACTACTGATTGGTTCTACAAGAGTTTGGCAAATGGTGAAAAAATATTGAGAACTTGGATGGCCTATTCACTAGCAAAACAAAGCTTATTTTGTTTTTGTTGCAAACTTTTCACCACCAATGTAAATTCTACCACCTCATCAAAATTCCTTACTGGATTTCAATCTTGGTGGAAGCTCAATCCAAAGATATCAGATCATGAAAACTCTGAGCAGCATCTAACATGCTTAGAAAAATGGAAAACATTACAAGCAAGCCTTAATGCAAATAGAACAATCGACAACATTAATCAGACTAAGGAAGAACAAGAAAGAAAAAAGTGGACGAACATTTTACATAGATTATTGGATGTTACTTTATTTTTGGCTAAACAAAATCTTCCTTTCCGGGGTCATAGGGAGGACGCAATGGCTGCAAATAAAGGCAACTATTTAGAGCTTGTTCATCTCCTTTCAAAGTATGATACCATATTAAAAGAGCATTTGTGTCAAGTAGATCAGCAGGCTGTAAAGTTAGGAAAAGTTTTAGTCAGCTACTTGTCTCCTTCTACGCAGAATGAGTTTATCACGATATTGGGTGAATGTGTAAAAGAAAAGATTTTGTCTGACATAAAAAACGCTAGATACTACGGGCTTCTATTTGATAGTACAAGAGATGTTTCGCACATTGAACAAATGTGTGAGGTTATACGCTATGTGCATTTTGAATCTGGAAAAGTGAAAGTTACGGAATCATTCCTAGGATATTTTCAATTGACTGGTAAAAAGGCTGTTGACATTACGGAAGAAATTTTTAAGATCCTCGAGAAAGACCGGTTAGATATAAATATGTGTCGAAGTCAGGGATACGACAATGCCTCGACGATGGCGGGAATTCACACTGGAGTGCAAGCAAGGATAAAAGAAGTTAACTCTAAAGCAATGTTTGTTCCTTGTTCCAATCACACACTTAACCTCTGTGGAGTACATGCATTTGGGACTGTCCCCTCATGTGTGACTTTTTTTGGGACATTAGAAAGTGTGTACAGCTTCTTTTCCACATCGACCCACAGATGGGAAATTCTCATGCAACATGTTGGCATTTCTGTAAAACGTCTGTCTGAGACTAGATGGAGTGCCCATCATGAAGCAATAAAACCCGTCATGGGTAACTTTGAAAAGCTAATCGAAGCTGTTGAAGAACTATGCCAGCCCGACGAGACAGTCGAAACTAGAGGAGCTGCACATATCCTACTGCCTGCAATCAGCGTCTTCTCATTTTTATGCTACCTTTCATTGTGGGGGCAAGTGTTAGAGGAAGTAAACCACACACACAAATATTTGCAATTGGAAGGAACCAACCTCGAAAAATGTGTAGTTAAAATGAATGATCTTAAGCTGTTCTTGAAGGACAAACGTAGAGATATTGTTGAAGGTGCTCTTCAGTTTGCAAAAAGTATGTGTCAAAAATTGGACATCCCCACAGAAAAAAGAAGAAGAGTGAAAAAGATGCTACCTGGTGAAAATTCCAGGGATGAAGGACTCACTTGGGCGCAAGAGCTACAACGGGCAATGCTTGAATGCATAGATACGTTTTACCAGGAGATGGTGACACGCTGTGAGAGTATGGAACAAGTCCTCTCCCACTTCGCTATTTTGCAGCCTAATAATTTGATGAATGCAAACAAACCAGACCTTCGGACTCTTCTCAAAAGTTTGACTAAGACATATGATGAATTTTCTCAAGAAGACGTAGACGTCCCCAAAGAAATCCTGCAGTTGAGAAGGCATCTTCAGGCAGCAGGCATTTCAAATGAAAAAACGAAGAAGTGGACCAGTTTGAACTTCTTAGAATTTATTACCGAATATGACTTTTCAGATTCTGTACCAAATGTAACATTAGCTTTAAGGTTTTTTCTCACAATATGTGTATCAGTTGCTTCATGCGAGAGAAGTTTTTCGAAACTAAAATTACTCAAAAGTTACCTCAGATCTACAATGAGTCAGGTTAGATTGACGAACCTAGCTATGTTATCCATTGAACATGAAGTGGCAAAAAGTATTGATTTTGATAGTGTAATTTCAAAATTTGCTTCATATAAAGCACGTAAAAGCAGGTTTTAAGATATTGATGTGCTAATTCTTTTGAATTAGTAGGCCTAATTACCTATTTAGTTTGTAAAATGTATTTAGCCTAAAAATAAACAGTTCCATAAGTTATAAATGTTTTATTTAATTTAATTCAAATTCGTTCTTTGCAACACGTTAGCTAATTATAGCATTTTCAGCTTTTTATAGTTAAGTGTGTTGGAGGGGGGTGTAAGGAGGACGGCCCGCCCCGGGTGCCACTACAACTGGCGACGCCACTGCATTTGTGATGGCCAAATCTACACTGCAGTACACTTCCAAACACAGCAGGAAGTAAAACACCACCTCCTGGTTGATCAGGTTGCAGTTGTTGTTCAACATACACATGATAGTTCTGTTTGAATATTGTAATGTTACATATAATCAACCCAAAACCAACGTAAAACAAACTGATTATAAACAATCTAAAGCAAAATAAACAACAAAATGGGAACATTAAAAAGGAACATAGGACGAATTGTGACTAATATAAGGGAATAAAAGAAGCTATTATTAACAAGTAATGTATTACAGAAGAAATGAAGACACACGACTAAAGACAAGACAACGTTGACCCAAATACCCAATAGATCAGACAGTGAGAAGAAGACAGCAGCACCCATAACAAGAAGAGATTTATGAAGGATGATAATAGAATCAGTGCGAATAGGGAAAATAAAATGAATTCAACCACAAGAAGGAACAAATAAGGACAAGAATAAAATAAACCATGAGAAGATAAATTATTGTTAATGGTAGAGAATACTTGACAATATAATCAGAACTCAAAGGTAAAACAATGATGATAGAAAAATAAAGAGGGAGAGTGAATATAAGAATTATAAATGTATAAAGTAAGAATGTATAAAAAAATAACCACTAAATGATGTCCAAAAGACTAGTTCAATATGTAAGGTAGATATAAAATTATAAGAGAAAACTATTAATCAACAATAAGGTTGAGATAGTCACAAAAAAGAAAAATATAACTATAAATAATAAAACTTAGCAGTAATACATGTAAAGAATTCAGTGCAATATGTAAAAAACAAAATCTAAGGTTCAACCATTGTTAGGAATCCAGGTGAGGACACATAACCTAAACAACCAGCAAGTCCCAATTAGAATTGCACAAAACTATAACAGGAATGCTCTCAAACTAGAGTGTATTATAATATAAGCAAACTAGAGACTATAAGGAGCATTCCATTAACAAAAATTAATTATATAAAATTACTTGTGTACATTATAAGTGTAAATTAACATGCTCAAGAGGTACAGCATAGTATTGGCACCTTGAACAATAAAAATCACACATAAAATGAGGATAAAAGAAAAGGGACTAAGGTCATGATATTAACTGAGATGTAATACTACTAATGTAAGGCAAATCAATGTTTATTGCCATAAATTTAATATTAATGATGTATTTTATATGTAACTCATAGCTGAAACTAGATGCAGGAAGCATTAGATATGTACCAACAAATGTCGAAATACCAGAGCAGAACAAAACACTGCCAAACCTTAGCATTACTATAATAAACATATACAAACTAAATATAATCAAAAGATGAAGGTGTAATGTCAAATAAGAAAAAAAATGTATCCCTCAAGAATACTGAAGGATAGGCTGAGGAAAAATGTAAATAAATTAAAATAGGAGAATACTAGCTAATAATGAGATAATCAGAAGTTGTGATGATTAGTTCAGTATAAATAGGCCACAGCAAATATGGTTTAGAAACCCATAATAATATAAAATGAATAAAAATGATTAGCAATGCCATAGACCAAGTGTCTAGCCAAAACAAATATAAATGTTATGGATAACAATTAAGTAATTATGTAAAATACTACTGTGCAATAATTATAAGCTATCACAGAGAACAAAAGTGAGTAATAATAATACATTAGAAGTAAGAATCCTTAATATAAGAAAGGGATAAAGACAGTAAAAAATACTGAGGTAGGCCTAAACTACCAGAGACAATTTTTAACGAATTACCACCTGAAACTTTAATGAGAAGGTGTAATAATTAATAAGGAAGTAAAAATGATAAAAGTTTATAAAAAAATGAACATAGTAAATAAAATAAAATAAAAAATAAGATATATAAATAGATCGTAAAAAATAGTAATAAATTTATTTTGTTAATCCTTATCAAAGTTATATGGTGTGGGTAACCGAAATACTAGTGTTAAAAAGACAAAAGCGATGGGAGTAATGAAAAAAGGATTAGTGTACTTATAAATGAACAATTTAAATTATAAGGAAATAATTAATTACAAGCCCGTGGGCGTACAATTGGGAACCGAAATTCGATAATCTCAAACCCAGCGAGATGACGCCAAGAATGCGTCTATTTTGCCGAATAATACCGAAAGTTCACGGAAATTAGAAAAACTAACCAATCAGAGGTCATCGTTAATTACTATGTACGAGATTTTGACTTTGACACAGGCAAGATCATCAGTTCATCTCGAGACTTCGACGAGGAATCCACGCAGTTTACCGTAACCAACAATACGGAATTGATAGCCGACAGCTGATCACAAGCGTTTTAACCTCGAAAAACGAAGTTGAGGTTAGGTCGGATGTAAACAGAGTGAAAGTTTGGTTTATTTTATCAGTGTTCTAATCCGGAGTATGTGTGCATAGGCAGTGAATGACTAAGAGTTATTAAAAATGATTTAATTCAATGAAAAATGTTTAATCGTGATACTCCAAGAAACGACTTAGAACGCAAGTATAAGTGATGATTACTAAATATTCAAATAGTAATAAAATGGTCGATGATGCTATTAGCGAAATAGATTAACATAATTATATCAATTTTAATCCAACCAAGATTGGAACAATACTTAAATTATTAATTCAGATAATTATTAGTGAATGATTTAATCGTAACCAAACTTTAATTTTACAATTAACTTGATGGACATACCGAGATAGGATGCATCAACCAATTAATGATAAACTTTAAAAAACTTTGACCTATTATATACGAAGCATTATGAATTGTGTTTAACGTTAAGACTGTTACTAAATATTTAATAATGTTCAAACCTATTAGTGAGGAATATCCAAATACCTGTAAACTTTGTATTATCCAATCTAAGAAGGTAGATAATGAATCTTGTCACTAGATTATATTCCTAACCGTATTGTACGAATATGTTAGAATTGTTAAAGAGGTATTAATTATTTAAAGTTGATTAATTCATGTTCCAATGAAACTAGTTTTAACCTCAAATAACAATAATCACATGTTCATTTTTTATATTATTCGTTAAGGAATTTTTATAATGTTATCATTCTCCTATTACTGAACCATGATAGTAGTGCATTGTTTTAGTTTTGTTTGTATCTTACAGTCTCAAAGAACCTGCTTTATTTATTAAATAATTTAACGAAATTCTTAGCGTCCAAGGCGGCGAACAGTGTGAGTCAGACTTGTAACCCTGAGATATAATAATTTTAAAGAGTCCATCAGTAAACTTAAATAAAAGGAAGATAAATAATATTATTGTATTTTAATGATAATTCAAAAATGAGTTCGAAGGATAAAATTAATTTATACTCCATCCTAGAGTTTTGACTAATTATTTTACTAGACTAAGACGTTGCAGCTTAGGTGGACAGCATCCACGGTTGGCAGCAGTGGTGGTGGTAACAAATGGTTTTAAATAATTTTAAACTTTATGACCATCAATACCCATAAGCTTTACCATTAAAACATCACTACAAGTAAGTAACTGTATAACCAACCGATTACTTCTATTTTCAGTGAGAAGACACATAAATAGGTTCGTCTTAGCAACAAGAGAACGTCAAAATCCAAATACGAACTCAGTGAACCCGAACAATACAATAAACCAATTATTTTAGTCCTAAACCAGCGATCACAAGACTCAAGATTTTGAAAATAATTTAAAATATTTAGAAACTAATACTAAATAATCCAAATTTAACGAGAGAGGATCTCATCTATTTACAATATTCGTCTATATTATTTCCATCCAAATTGCCAAAGATATGGTTAACAATTAAATTTCCTTGTATATGAGTCTGCTTGGAATATTAATAATGTTTCCACCATGCTCAATAGCAAGAGTTCCATTACCCAATTGAAGTATCTACTCATTCTATGGCAGTGGCTGCATGTTTTGGGTCAAATGAAGTACGGTATGCTTATAAAGATCCAAATTTTACTTGTTTGAATTTTATTCACCGTTGGGACTACCGGTAATACCTGCCTGAAATCTCCACCAAAAATTATCACTTTTCCATTCATTGGAACTGAATTAATCAAAAGATCTTTACATTTCATTGTGTCTTAAAATAAACTATATATAATCTAGTGCTGTAGATCATTGATACCTTGACAGATAGAATAACTGGTTCTTCTCATAGAACAGTAGCTCTCTAACAACATTCAGAATGGTTGCATAAACAAAGGTCTTGCCATATCCTCCTGGGATTCTAAGAAGAACAGCTTCTCATTTGTCTTGCCCACTATTGTGCATACAATTCCATTTACAACTAATTTCTATTTAATTTGCTATATATCTTAGCCTCACGCCACCCTCATCATTCACATTGTGTTCAGGCTTTATAAGCATTGGATTATTTGGTATTGGCAGACAGATAATCCTGCAGTAGAAACCATTAGTTCTTAAAATGTCATCTATAACCTGTAATGCCGCATTTTCAGCTGCATTTCCTTCAAGGGCCCGCATATCCTCTGTCATTGGTGTTTTGAAAATCATCTTCATTTGAAATGGTGATGTTGCTTCACAGAAGCAGCAAATTAGTGCGAACAACTCTCAAAGTTCATATAGCGTATATGTGCTATACATTTCTCCCAAACATTTGTGCCACTCTGTGTTACGTTCAAGCAACCCATATGCAAGCGGTGCTTCTGTATACAGCTGATAAATTATACTGTTGTAATTGTGTAGATCTGCTAATGATGTTGCTCCTTTAATACGAAGTATAACACATGTATTGCAACAGTACAAATATATAGGGTACTGTGCATTGCACAAAGAATTTAAATAATTAATTAGAATAAATAAATAAAGCAATGTTTTATTAATAATAGTTCAGCTTGCAATCTGAATTGTAAAAGGAATGCCTAACTTTCATGTTGGAACAGGTGAATAATGCCAGCTGCTCTCTGTATGTGTGTACACATGTAAAATGCGTGTGTGTTTGTGTGTGACCTGTCCATTTCTGAAAAGCGCTACTCTTTAGGAACGCTATAAAGTATTTGCAATTATTTAATTTGTAATACTTGTGTGCATAATAGCACAAAACTAAATACACCAAAATGTGTATTTAAATAACACGAATAAGTGTATAAAAAATTGTGTAAAACAAATAAAGAGTGTAAATACAGGAAATTAAAAATCAATAGTAATTATGTCAATTAAGATAAAGAAAAACGGTTTGTGCATGATGAACGCCTATACATTACCAACCGAATGAATATCGGGTAATGTGCAAAAGACTTTGCAATTCGCGAAGACGAGCAAATTAAGTGTGACAAGAAAGCTGGGTTAGAAGTGACGCTCTTGACAATATCAAACCTGCAGAATATTGTCGAGACATGATTTTTGTGCCCTGGGTATAAATACAGGGGACGCGCTAACATCATTCTCTTCACTGTTCGACCACTGATGCAGCCGGAGGCTCTGCTTCAAGAGCACAACTCTTACTCAATCAACCATTGTAGCAGCCGGAGGCTCTACTCGACAACTAGAACTTCATTATCTTGATCGACTACTATGGCAGCCAGAGACATGGCGTAGCGACAACAACAGTAAATCAACCACAAGCAGCAGTCAGGAACTTCAAGACTACTCGTCAGTTCGTGTGAGCAGTTGCAACCTGAGGCCATGACGAGGGACGAAGGAGCAACCAAGTACAAACAGTAATCCAGAGTACGAGAATCCGACGGACAAAGGACTACAGGAATCCAGGACGACAAACGAGCATCCCATATCAAGGACCGAAGAGGGCACGCCGCAGATGTAACACAAATAATAAGGTGACAAATAACCATGCACTTAAAACCAGAAACTTAACCAAAAGACAACAAGTAACAAAGAAAAAATAGACAATTCAATTCAAATGTGAATCACAAAATTGTATAACTGGAAATATGTTTTTTGTATAATAATTAAAGTAAGATTTAAGACTGTGTAGCGATAATTGTTATCAGTAACTATAATTTGAAATCTGTAATTTTTAATATTTAAATTGACAAAGTCATGAGAGAATTTTATTAGAAAGCAATGCATATGTAGCAATTTAAAAAAATGGAGCTTAGATAATTAAAAGAGTAGATAAGCTAATCAATATAATATAAATGAGCTAGCTGACAGCAATATAAAACTTTATAACTATGTATTAGAATATAAGATTATACGGTATAATATGTTTGTGTGTAATATAAGACTACTAATTATACGTAATAATTATGTGCGAATAATAATGATTTTGAATCGCAAAACAAATAAGAAATTTTATGAATAAATATTGAAATGATTTGTAAACAGATTACATAGCGTTATTATTATTACAATTTCACCTATCATCATATCAACATGCGAATTTAATGTGTTGTAGTGTTATGTAAAGATTTGTTGCACAGTAAAATCGTTTGTAGTGTTGTAAAATAGCTTCCAAAAACATGGGCGTAACACATTGAAACCGTAAGTAGTGTTGTAAAATGGCGCCCAACGTGGGCCCCGACCATGTATTTAACTATTTTAAAAGATTTTAAAGTTAAATGCAGGCTCTAAACAAAAGTGTGTTAAATGCAAAAATATATTGTATGTAATAACTAATATTATATGAAATATTATTTGAATGATATTTCAAATTGTTGTGTAGTATAACAACACAACTGGCGCTCAACAGGTAAATTGTAAATGAAGTGTAATCGTAATAGTAACATAATAATATCAGTAATAATAATTAAAGTAATAAATAAAGAAAATATAGTAGAACCAGGAATCACCAATAATAATTATTTTAAAATATAATAATGAAAATAATTCGACATGGCAGTACCAGGAAGTTTTGATATGGAAGCATTTCAAAATATGATACGAAACGTATGGATGAATTAATAGATAAACAAACATAAAATTTACATGCTAAAATAGATAAACAAACATAAAATTTAAAAGAAGAGAATTTAAAATTAAAAGAAGATTAAAACAAGAGAATATCAAACAAACAAAAGAATTAAAAGAGAATATAAATGCTAAATAGATAAACAAACGGAAAAAATAAGTGAATTAAGAGAAGAATTAAAACAAGAGATCTTAGATAGTACTATGCAGTTAGCAGATAAAATATCGACACGAATAAATGCATTGAGGCATTAGAAAATACGATCGAAACAACACTGTATGAACAAACTATTGTAATCGAAAATAAGCGAGAACAAACGTTGATCATTAATAGTGACGATTCTAAGGAAGTAACTAATACTAGAGAAGAGTATAAAATAAAATCTCAACAATCGTACTTCGTTAGCAAGAATATCTAATTCGCAGTACACACACACAGTATTAAAACAATTAAAAAGGTAATGCGTGTAAAACAAGCAAGTCACATCACTCGCGACGAGAGTAAACAACACAAGTAACAACCGAACATTAATTATGATGGTAATCACAATAATTATAATTATAAATACTACTGTTATTATTATTATACAACAAGGTGACGAGCAAAAAAGCGCTCAGCTGTGAATGTAACACACACAGCAATGACGTGGAGCGTGGAATGCATTCTTCATGAGAGAGTAATTTAACGTGCAAAGAAGAGAGAAGTTAGAAATGAGAGGAAGGGCTATGTCTGGCCTAACTCGAGAAAAAAAGTTTTAACATCAGGTGATCGCACATTCACAGTGGTACAATGGGACGTTAACACAATGAAGGTGTGTAACGGAAATAGCTACACGTCGATGTCTCAACAACAACGACATATTTCCTGTCAACATATGAGAGGAATTGGTTAACAGAGGAGGGTGTAAATCAAACGACACACCACACTCAACGCTCTATTGTAAATAAAACTTATTTTTAAGATACTACGATTTTAAGTATTAATAAGATGCAAAATAATATATGAATAATACGTTAATAATAAGATGTAAATACGTCAAGAATTGTCATTTCTATGGAAATATAATATAATGAACTCTTGTGTAATGAAATGAAATTTAGCCAAATGTGAGGAAGGAGATCTACAAATAGAGAAGAATGCAGTACATTTCAGAAGAATCTGAAGAGATCTACGATAAAGAAGATAATGAAATACATCTATTACCTATTCAATTCGAAGCTAGCAATGAACTAAGAAGAATGCTACAAAATATAATAGGAAGAATCAAGATGACGGTAAGAAATCTAAAAAATCAATCTCACATACCAGCTCAATATAAGATTTATAACAATATTCTTTTCAAATTAATAAGACACGATTGGAAAGTTGTATTGACAAACGAAATGTTATATAAATTAATAACACCAGCTCATGAGAGCTTAGCTCATGCATCGGCACTAAAATGTTATTTATCCCTTAGAGAAGATTTTACTATCAACAACATGTGGAGAAAATAAAAAATGAATTAAGGAAATGTTATGATTGCCAGACTGCTAAACAACCTAATCTTCACACCTATGTGGAAATGCAAAGTATACAGAAGGAAGCGAAGGGAGAATTAATTGCAGTGGATTTCTTAGGGCCTTTACCACAATCAACTCGGGGGGTTAAACACATACTAGTCTGTATAGAGGTGTTGTCTAAGGCAGTTCATCTGTATCCAATTATCTGGACCCACAACGAAAGCTGTCCTAAAAATTCTGTTACAGAAGTATATTCCAACACATGGTAAAATGAAGAGGTTTCTTAGTAATCAAGGAGTGCAATTTCAAAGTGAGGTATGGAATAGAATATTAAGAGAAAATGGAATACAACCCATACTCTCATCCATCAGACATCCACAGGGAAATTTAGCCGAGAGAGTGAACAAAGAGTTGGGTAAGTACCTACGAATCTACTGCCATAACCAACATAATAAATGGGCAGAGTGTTTACCATTCTTTGAGAAAGCAATTAATGAGGATTACAGCGAAGCTACGAGCTACACACCAATAGAGATTGAGCAAGATTGTCAGCCTAACAGATTTTGGAGAAGGTATGTTCAGAAACCTGCTAATTAGAACCTACCAACTCCATTAAGCATTAAAATTGCACATGCGAAACGAAGAATAATGGAAAAAGGTAATAAGAGAATAGAACGCTTCAACAGAACTTACAAGTTGCAGAAGGTTAATGTGGGAGAGAAGATATTAAAGACTTCAGGACTACAGGAATCCAGGACAACAAAGGGGCATCCCATATCAAGGACCGAAGAGGACATGTTGCGGATGTAACACAAATAATAAGGTGACAAATAACCATGCACTTAAAACCAGACTTAATCAAAAGACAATAAGTAACAAAGAAAAAACAGACAATTCAATTCAAATATGAATCAAGAAATTGTATAACTGTAAATATGTTTTTTACTTCCATGTTCCTTAAGGAAATGGAAGTATGGTGATGGCAAAAAAAATCGTGTTAGAGATTATTGCAGATTCTGATTGTACTACACTCAAAACATGAAAAAATATCGGTGTGGAGAACCATACATGACTTCCATGTTCCGTAAGTAGTGTTGTAGTATATAAAATCTAATCTGGAATGATCGTTAGGCTCAACAGCATACATCCTCTTTATAATTCTGCCACTTTCTTTTCATGAAACTCCGGCAAAGTCCTGAATTGCCATTACAAGGCAAAACACAGGAATCACATCGATTAAAATCAAACCATGCTGTCAATGTTGTGCATTTGTTACGAGCTGCTTGGATTGCGTTTTCTGCAACCCCTGCATGAAAGTACACATTACGTTATCCATCTTCATGTATAGTTAAACAAACTATTGTATGTGACTGATCATGCTAGCACATTCTGTTGCAATATTGTCTAAATAAAGTTCCTTGTGCCACATGCACTGTTTACAAGCATATTTCATAAGTAGATAACATGAATGTTGTCTAGATTAGATGACAAGAATACGATATTCTCCATATTAGTCTTGTATGTTGTGATCCAACTTTTATGTCACTTTATAATTAAAACTTAATTACTCATTGTTTACTTTATAAATTTCTTGGGGCGCCATCTTGCCTTAGTACCAATTGCAAGAAAAATATGTACTTACCAGAGTCAGGTCCTTTTCGGCGAACTCAGGAGATCAGATTATGGTTGTTCAAAATAAAGAAAACTTTATTTTGTTTCCCATGAATTGAGTTTTATTGACATTTTTTACTATAAGTTTTCATTGTTAACAAACTATCTCCTGCCATCCTTTCTCTACTATAAATTCACATTTACGAAAGTTATTGATTATGTAATCATTCTGCTACAATGAGAATTAAAACATGGTATATAAATTCCAAATAAACTTCAAGAAATTAAATATGAATTAAATTAAAATACAAACAATACAAACCAGCCTTCTTTGTCTACATACTTTCTCACGCACACACACACACACGCACACACACACACACACACACACACACGGTTACTTATACCCTTAGAGATCTCATTTTTTTACTTAAAATTTTATTTCATTTTTATTTTATTCTGATTAGCCCTTGTAAAAATTTATGTTATTTAATTGTTACTTAGCTGACGAGTTTTGAAGACGTTGCATTGTTCCGTGCACTACATCGATCGTTATTTAAATTTCACTGAATTTAACTATTTTAAAAAGCAATTTTACTGTTATTTAACTCTGACTACTATTTTTGAATTCTGTGTTTCACATTTAAAACTGTTATTCACATTTTTGTTGATTTGCGGGCCCACGATTTACGTTCCGGAACTTTGTATGTGTGTCACTCGTGCGAGTGTTGAATTCGGACTGCCGAGACAAACTTCGTGAAATGGCTGTGACTGTTTTACTAACTTTTCAATGTCTTATGTTCGTATTCCTACGCCAATATAAGGTTTGGGCGACACTCCTACATTCCAAAGCTGGGATCGTCTCTGACGTAAGATCGTTGGATGTTATATTACATACTCTGTTTACACAATTTGTAAGTCACTGGAGCTGACCTTGATTCATTTTCGCTTGTTTGTCTGTTGCATCGTTATAATTTATGAATAATATTCCCAATCACTTTTGCCAATTTTGTCCCAATAAAATTTACCTTTGTTCCCAATTTATGTTTCTGTCTCCCGAAATTATTATTACTACATCGTAAAAATGCTATTTACTTTTATTAAAATACAAATTTATTTATTTCCCCGGGTAGGCCAAAATGTCCCGTTACAATACCCCCTCAATGAGAGGTTTTATGCCAAAGCATAAAAACTCTCATTGACACACTCATACTTGCTAAAGGGATCAGTCAGGATATGTCGCCACAACCCCCGTTACGGTTTACAAACAAAAATATAATTAACTCACCCTTGGTCCAGTGACTGTGACCGCACCTGAATGACCTTACTGGACTTCTCTCTCGAGATCCCAACACCATAAAGTCAGCCAGGTACTTAACGCCCCTGCTCTAACGCGCTGGCCAGCTCAGGACCGCCGCCACAGCATCACCAGACGCTGAAACAACAAATCAAAATATCAACTAGTAGCCTTATACAATACCATATCCCTAACTGATCTGTTTCCCCTTAGCGGTGCTGGTTTGCGTTAAGAAGCACTGGTTTTTTTTTCTCTTAACCTCTAACATATATATGAACACATAACCTAACATGATACATATTTTAAAATTCCATAATCTCATTCTGTCTACTTTCTCTTGTTAACTTTTATCCCAAAATTCAAAATACATTCCTCTGATTCTATCAGAATTTAAATAAACATCTCCCATTACCATATTACAAATCTCTCCCATCCCCAATTTGCATCTAAAATATTTAAATTCATAAAATTCTCTTAAATACTAACAAACATAATACAACATAATAAAACATAGTATATTCATGATTCACATTGTCATTATTACCTTAAGATGAACAATTCGCATTTAAGTTTGACCAAAAATTACACACTTTACATCTTTAAATTTGCATATAAAATTATAAAATTTATATTTTAATTCCAATTGAACTTTTATTAATTCATTTCCCAAAATAATTAAATTTTTAATTTTTTTTAATTTTTTTTTTGTATCAACCTTCATTTTACATAACATTTCATTTATTATTCATTTATTAATTTGGGTGATTCTCAGTTATTCATTATAATTCACTTTATCAACTTGGCATTTACCTATAATCTTACCCCCTTTCTGACTCTAACACAGACTAACAGATTCTAACTATTATGACACCCATCTATCAAAACATCTATCAACCATTCTCTATCTCTAACTTACTACTCTAACTCATTTCGCATCATTCTACCCTTATAACAAAATACTCTCTACCCCTTTGTACTCAGGATGTGTTCCCCTCCCAATGCTCATTCCCTTATCTGGTTCCCGGACTCCCCCTAGGTAACCCTTTCCGGCGCTAATCGGTTCCCCTCCCGCCACAACGCTTTTCGTTGAGGACTCCTCATCACACCACCCCCCCTTACAAAATTCCCATTTTACTAATTACTTTCCCAATACATCACTTTCATCTACAAAATACCTCCATTTTATTTATTACCTCAATATATCAATCATATTCTACATATTTTCCCCATAGCTACTGTGTCATTATCAATACTCAAATTCTACATTATTCGTATTTCACCTCTTATTCTCTCTAACACCCATGTATACTCAACTTGGACTGACTCAAATGTCTTACTTAAACAATTACTATCACCCAACTTCTATCTTTTACAACCCATTGAAATTTTTAACTATCTCAAATTTATTTCATTATTTATTTAAAATCTTTAAACACTTTGAAAACTTATTCTATAAAATATTATTACATTTTATAATCCTTATCCCTAACATAATAACACAATAAGACACAATAAACACAACATAAGAAACATCTAATGCACCCATTTCTTAAATCAAAACAAAATTATTTAGTCAGCTCAGTAGCGAGTCATCGTTATTAAGTTACAACAAATTTTTAATTTGTTACTCCCCTGAGTAACCCCCTTTTCCACACACACTATGACCCCCCTGGACTGTGGCGTCCAGTTGCGTCCACAAGGACTAAAGTTTTGGAGGAATTTTGTCATCTCCTTGTCCTTGCTTCTGCGTTACATTTTTCAAAATGCTAGATATCATCATATCCAAAGGTTACAGATTTATATGCCCTTAATGCGGGTCTATCACCTGGTTTAACTGTTCCCACGCGAACAGAGTGATAGCCGCTGTTCCATAGTTCCGGGGATTTCCCGTAAGTCACCCCCCATTAATTTCAAATATATACCAATTTCAAGCCAACTATGGTCAGGTTTACAATTGCTGCCCACAGCTGGCTGTCGTCCAAAACCACGATTAGTGCTGGTAAGGCAGTAATCGCCCGAAAAGGCGGCGAAATCATCTTTCATTTCAGGCATGTTCTACTTCATTTTTATGATACACTGCACGGCAATAAATAAACATGTAATATAAAATTATATAACTAGTTGTGCAGTGTATATTACGCCAGTTTGGCCTCCGATGATGGTAACATACCTTGATGTTACCACCAACACTCATCGCTATCTGCAGTGGCACATGCCACCACTGCAATAGCATAACTAATAGCTAACTTAACCCTTCTACTGATGCAGTCTCTACTTTCCATAATTATTTCACTTCGATTAACACCAAACAACCTCCAAAAATTACCCCTCTCTCTTGCATGATAATTTTTTTTTTTTTTATATATGTTTTACCCGGACACTTCTGCAAGTCCTACTTTTCATTTGTACTACAAACTTTACAATTATATTTGGTCACTTATTTACTAAAATAAAATATAGCTATTGACATAAATTTAAAATTATAAACATTCCATTATATAGATTGATAAATATTTACATTGGGGGCTAATTTTATCCTTAATCAAGAGTGGTAAGTTCGTAATCGCCTGAAAAGACAGGGCCCTGCCGCAAAGAGAATTGGGACCAGATAGACACACTATGTGAATTCACGTCCCCCTTTTTACTACCTTTAACATCATATCTATTCCTCTTATTTTCCCATTTATTCTAACCCACCGTCTACCTGACCCCCATCCTCTTGGCTACAAAATTCGTCTTTTCCAAACTATACTGTAATTACAGCCATTGGCTATTTTTATTTTTTACCAATAACCCTAGAAAATTTATGTGAATGTACTGCCTTGTAAAATATAGCCTCCTTAATTATTTACATTCACTCCAAGGCAGTACGGGTACGTGATATGGTACACCTAACCGCTGCACCGTGAGTGTAAAAAATTTTATACCACGTACCTTTAGGGGTCCCCCTCCCCGTTCAATGAGATGCTGAAATTTCTAGTCTATACCAATTTTGGTGGAGCCGGACCATCGTCGTTTCACCACCCGAAGGAAGCTCTGCCAACCATGGTCCGCCTCCAAGTGCCGAAACCCACGGTCAGGACTGGTAAGATCGTGACCGCCCGAAAATGGGGGAGAGTCCCTTCTGAAACGTAAAACAATATATTAAAATTTAAACATTTATTGTGACCGATATAACTTCAAGTTCGTCGCATTTTGTGTACTTACTATCTCCTGCGTCGCTGGGTTGCGTAGTACATACGCATTACTCATCTTTACTTCTACAATTTCATATGGTCCCTTATATAATAGAAAAAACTTCTTTATCTCTTTATCTTGTGCGCTAGACAAATCGTGTCTCCTTACCAGTACTAATTGCCCTACCTCATATTTAGTCCACTTACCTTTAGCATCATGTCTCTGCTTTCTCCTTTCTCCTCTTGTTAGTAAATTTTCATTCGCTAGTCAGATCTTCATATTCACGTCTATAGTTTGATTTTCTGGTGGATAGTCAAAAAGTTGTTCCAATATCCTAGGTGGCCTTGTTCCTTTTATCAATTCATACGGCGTAAACCCGGTGGATTCATGGGTGGTACTATTCAACCATTCTTCTACTTTCTTAACGTAGAATGGCCATTCTGTATGCTTGGCGTGACAATACGCCCAAAATATCCTACCAATCTCTCTCATCACCCATTCTGCCTGGTTCGATTGTGGATGGTAGACTGCCGTATGTTTGGGTATGATGCCTTCCCATCCAAGAGTTTGTCTCCACCTACCACTTATAAACTGGGGTCCATGATCAGATAAAATTACCTTCGGCTTACCTATATTCACCATATAATCTCTCGTTATCTTTTCGCTCAGCACTCTGCTCGTTGCTCTCTTGATACTATATAACCTAACAAACTTCGAAAACGTGTCTAACACAACAAAAACATACATTACTCCACCCCTACATTTGGGTAATGGCCCATATAAATCTACAGCAACTAAATCAAAAGGTCTCTCTACCTTAATATAATTCAATTCCCCTTCTACTCTATAATTTATTACCTTAGAGCTCTGACATAAATCACACACCCGTAACAACATCCGTACTCGCCTCTCCATATTCTTAAAAACACATGATTCTTTTAAAACATTCGTACACTTTTTCGCCCCAAAATGCCCATACCTTATATGGCAATCCCAAATAATATTATCTATCAACCCTTCTGGTACAACTAATCTCCAATCATGTTCACCCCTTCTACTTTTTTGAATAGAATTCCCTGATATATTTGGAAACGTGCATTATATTCAGACCCATCTACATCCGCTTCTAGACTAGCAATTATTTTACCAGATTTATTTTCAGATCTTTGCATGCTTTTAATATCCCTTAATTCCTCACCAAAAATTCTATCCTCCTTGGTTAACCAAAAAATTTCTATCTCCTTAAGATCCCTCCCTGTCTTATTTTCTATGTTATCTACCCTGGAAAGAGTGTCTGGTACTTTATTGTCTGTCCCCTTTATATATTCCCATGAAAAATTGTATTCCTGTAAGGTTAGTACCCACCTGGTTAGACGACTATGTGTTAATCTGCAGGAGTTCAAGAATGACAGTGCTTTGTGGTCCGTCCTGATAACTGTCTTGTTCCCCAAGATGTAGGTGCGATACTTTCCTACTGCAACCACGATGCTCAGCAACTCCTTCTCCGTAGTTGTATAGTTTCTTTCGGCTGCCAAAAGAGATCTGCTGGCGAAAGCTATCATGTGGTGTTCTTTGTCGCTATCCTCCTGATACAACTCCGCTCCCAGGGCGACGTTACTGGTGTCAGTCTGTAAGTAAAAAGTTTTTAAGAAATCAGGGTGGTTCATCATTATCATATTTGAAAATTTTCTCTTTATTTCCTCAAATGCATCCCTTTCCTTCTCTCCCCATTTCCATTGTTTATTTTTCTGTAGTACAGCACTTAACCTTGCTGTCGTCTGCGCGTAATTTTTCTGGAATTTTCTATAGAAATTGCACAAACCCAAAAAACTTTGCAACTGTTTAATATTCTTAGGTTCTGGGAAGCGCATTATAGCTTCTACTTTATCAGGGTTAGCTAAAATACCTTCGGGAGTTATAATAAAACCCAAAAAATGTATTTCGGTTTGTAAAAATTTCAACTTCTCCCAATTAATTGTTAAACCCCCATTTTGTAATTTCTCTAATACATACTCAATATGTTCTATATGATCCGCGAATGTTCTGGACACTATTAATATATCATCAATATATACAGTCAGAAAATCTAAGTCCTTTGGTTGTAATATTCTGTCTAAACACTTAATAAAACTCGCTATGCTAGTGTTAGGCCCAAATGGCAAACGTTTAAACTGATAATTCTTACCATTGAAGAGAAATGCAGTATACCTCCGACTCTCTGCTGCTAACGGCACCTGCCAATATCCTGCGGTTAAATCCAAAGATGTCATGTATTTGACCCCGCTGAATTTCTGAAAAATCTCATCAATAGGTTCTGGTGACTCTCGGTCAGGTATTATAATCTGATTTATTTTCCTTGCATCTAGGCATAATCTTACCTATCCGTCCTTCTTTATTACTACCACTAATGGGTTCGAGTAAGGTGATATTGATCTTTCAATTACGTCTCCCTCCATCATTCGGTCCAACTCCTCCTGTACTGCTCTCCTCTTTGAAAATGGTACTGGATAACTCCTCTGCATGTAGGGTGAGTGTTCTCGAACCTTCAGCTCACACACATAGTCCCTGGCTTTTCCAGGCAACTCTGCAAACACATCTCTATAACGCTCCACAACTGCCCACAGCTCCTGTCGTTGGGGACTCCCTACAACTCCACCCTCATTAAAAAATTTATCAGCCCTATTTTCCCATACTCTCTCATCATTCACATGCATCTCTCTCTCCTCATTTTCTACAATCTCACTCTCTCTACATATATTCACTTTAGTTTCTATATCCCCATCGCCTACTTGCTTTTGTATCATTTTTACCCCTGTAACTCTAACTTCATCTAACACCCTCTTAAAATTAACCCTGACTGGTTCACCCCTCTATTAAATTCTACTATCCATTTATTAAAATCTATTACTGCCCCATTTCTCTCCAAAAAATCATTTCCCAATATTACATCTAAACTCAGTCCCTTAACTACTAGAAAGGTATTCTCAATTCAGTTTCATTAAGGAATATATTTAATTGTACTTGTTTAGTAACTCGTTTACTTCGTACTCCAGTTACCCCCACTACTGTTATGCCCGCAACTGGTAATGATGGTATATTTTTATTTATTTCTTTTAATTCTCCCATCACATTTTCATAAACTACTGATATTTCACTCCCTGTGTCAATTAATGTTTTAAAATTCTTACCTTCTATGGTGACGATTACCTCCGTCAATCCAGTTTTGTTCTCTATAATTTTCGTATCATCTTCCTCCAACAACTCCTTCGTCATGTCCATTTTTATTACATTATTATGATATTCGTCGGTTATCTGGACCCTTTTGTTTTCCGTAGACAATGGTGGGGTCCTCGCTTCCATTGTCGGCCTCAGTTTTCCGTTGATGTACCCGCCACGGCTTGGTTATATCCTCCTCTCCCTCTCGTCGCATGTGCACCTCCTCTGTCGTTACCTCTTCCTCGTTGTTGTTGATGATGTTGATTCGGTGCCACGTTGCTCCGTTGGCAATCTCGTGCTTTGTTGCATCTGTAACATACTGTTCGGATAGCATAATTCTCGTATTCACAACTTAAACATTTCCAAATTCCGCCTCTAAAATTAGGGTTATTATTTCCCCTCATTCCTCTATAAGAGTTTGGTGTTCCCCTGTACTGATGATAATTATCGTTATTTAATACTGCTGGTGGATTTGGACACCTCCCTACATCGCATTCCCCAATATTTTGTAATACATCTAACATATTTTCCAATTCGTTTATATCCACTATCTCTCGTCATTAAAGTTATCTGTACCTCTCTGGGCAGGTGTTTACTAATATGTCTAACGAATGACCGGAACCGCAACGGCGGTTCTAGGTACTTTGCTTCATTATATATTTTCATGACATACATGGTTAGGTGGTTGTTTATTCTCCCAAAATTCTCCATTCCAATTATTTTACTACGTAAAATTTCCTGGTCCTCCTCTGACCAATACTTGTTTCGGAATGCTAACTCAAATTTTTCATAACTACTCCACTCTGTATTATGTACTTCTGCCCATATTTCGGAATTACCCTTAAAACACTTTAGAATCTTTAACAATTTAATCTCCCAACTACTACTATTAAACCGGTTAAATTCCCTTACCCTACTCAAAAATTGCATCGGGTGTACTCTGCGGTTGTCGCAATTAAATTGTTCAAGTTCTATGTCATCTTTTGCTTCACGAGTATACAACACTCGCTCCGCAACACTATTTAAATTGTGGCTTATGGCCACATGTAATTCATCTTTAATTTCTATGATGTCTCGCTCAATTACTTTTAATTTATTATCAATTATAATTTCATATTGGAGGTTATGTTTACTCATAGCCCCCACACTCTCTTGCACAGATTGTTTACACACACTCTCTATTTCTGTTATTCTATTTTTTATGTCAACATCAATCTTATTAATACACTTACTTTCTATCTCTATACACTGTTCTTTAACTTGAGTTTTAATTTCGTCTGTCATTCGCCCATTTACATTACTGATTTTGTTTTCAATATTTTGTGTGATTTCACAAATTTGTTTGTCAATTTGTTCATCTCTTTCGTTAATTTTAATGTCTATACTCTTAACTGCATTGTCTAATTTGGTATTTAAATCGTTACATTTACTAGCAAATTCTTCATTAGTATTTTCAAATCGCTTACTAATTTCATTCATATGGTTTTTCAGCTCATCAAATTTATTATTTTGTACATCAAATTTGGTGTCAAAATCATTGCTTAATTTGTCAAATTTTACATTAATTTCGTTTTTTTGCTCATTCATGTTAATATCGTTTACATCAAAACAACTGTTTATTACTTGAAATTGTTTTTGTAAAAAACTCATTATATCATTGTCGAATTGGCTATTACATTTCTTTGAGGTTGGAGTTGATAGAGTACCCGAGTCATCTATAGCTGATTCAGTTAGGCTGAATTCTTTTGATCGATTTACTGGGGTTGACTGATCCCATGGTTCTCCCACACCAGCCGACTCGCTCATTTCAATTACAATCTTGTTATTATCCATTTGTTTAAATTATTTTATATTTACTTATTTATAACACATTCATCAATAACATTGTAACATAACCTTATTATTTATGTTTACACACGTTTACCTTAAACAACCATTTCTGCTCTCCCGAGTAGACCTATTTTTATATAAAAATATTTTATATAAAATGTCCCTGCCTTCGGAAGCCAATTGTGATCTAACGTTTATGTCACTTTATAATTAAAACTTAATTACTCATTGTTTACTTTATAAATTTCTTCGGGCGCCATCTTGCCTTAGTACCAATTGCAAGAAAAATATGTACTTACCAGAGTCAGGTCCTTTTCGGTGAACTCAGGAGATCAGATTATGGTTGTTCAAAATAAAGAAAACTTTATTTTGTTTCCCATGAATCGAGTTTTATTGACATTTTTTACTATAAGTTTTCATTGTTAACAAACTATCTCCTGCCATCCTTTCTCTACTATAAATTCACATTTACGAAAGTTATTGATTATATAATCATTCTGCTGCAATGAGAATTAAAACATGGTATATAAATTCCAAATAAACTTCAAGAAATTAAATATGAATTAAATTAAAATACAAACAACACAAACCAGCCTTCTTTGTCTACATACTTTCTCACGCACGCACACACACACACACACACACACACACACACACACACACACACACACACACACACACACACACACACACACACACACACACACACACACACACACGGTTACTTATACCCTTAGAGATCTCATTTTTTTACTTAAAATTGTATTTCATTTTTATTTTATTCTGATTAGCCCTTGTAAAAATTTATGTTATTTAATTGTTACTTAGCTGACAAGTTTTGAAGACGTCGCATTGTTCCGTGCACTACATCGATCGTTATTTAAATTTCACTGAATTTAACTATTTTAAAAAGCAATTTTACTGTTATTTAACTCTGACTACTATTTTTGAATTCTGTGTTTCACATTTAAAACTGTTATTCACATTTTGTTGATTTGCGGGCCCGCGATTTACGTTCCGGAACTTGTATGTGTGTCACTCGCGCGAGTGTTGAATTCAGACTGCCGAGACAAACGGCACTACTTCGTGAAATGGGTGTGACTGTTTTACAAACTTTTCATTGTCTTATGTTCGTATTCGTACGCCAATATAAGGTTTGGGCGACACTCCTACATTCCAAAGCTGGGATCGTCTCTGACGTAAGATCGTCGGATGTTATATTACATAATCTGTTTACACAATTTGTAAGTCACTGGAGCTGACCTTAACTCATTTTCGCTTGTTTGTCTGTTGCGTCGTTATAATTTATGAATAATATTCCCAATCACTTTTGCCAATTTTGTCCCAATAAAATTTACCTTTGTTCCCAATTTATGTTTCTGTCTCCCGAAATTATTATTACTACATCGTAAAAATGCTATTTACTTTTACTAAAATACAAATTTATTTATTTCCCCGGGTAGGCCAAAATGTCCCGTTATAATGTGTATGTTTATAATAAGAATAGTGTGTGTTCTATTTGTGTGCCTTAATTGAGTTTTGATGTAGTTAGCTGTACTGAGAAAGACAAATTGGTATTTGAAGTTTATGGCCTGGCCTTAGTGGATTGGCATAATCATAATAATGATTCTAGTTTGAAAGGTTATTTTGTTGGCATAATGAACTGTCTATTAATATTGAAGTTTGATTTGTGGAAACAGAATTTCATCATCAAGTGCAATGAAAAAACAAGTGCTCAATATAATTTAGGATAACAATGTTGGCTTAGTTAGAATGAAATGTTGTGTAGGAGTACTTGGTAGGCACTTGATGACGAGCCTAACTCATCAAATGTCTAGCTCATAAAGATTTAGATGATTAGACACAATGATCTAATGTAGCATATGTATATTAAATCAATATTTTTCAAAATACACAAAGAAACTGTTAGTTGGGCAATTATTGGTAAGTGTAAGAACTGGGAAGGTGTTTATAATAATTTTATAAACTATGTTTCATAGTCATGATATTCTTATTTTTGTAGATAGTTTCTTTAAGGTATGTAAATTGTTGTTAATATCATGTAATACTTAGAAATACTTAGAAAAATTAAAATCGCATGCTGATACACTTGGGTTTCAGATAAAATTAATATATTATATATTAAACTTTCACTGCGAACACTTACTTTTTGGTTTAAAGTAAAGAGTATTTAAATCCCACTGCAGAAGACGAACACTACGTCGAAACGTCTGGGAAACAAAACCAAAAAGTAAGTGTTCACAGTGAAAGTTTAATATATATATAATATTTTAAATAAGTGAATGAAGAGGATGTACCAACAAGATAATTAAAATTAATATATAATAATAGCTCACTGTTTTTTCAAATGATTTTTCAGTTTTGTCTTGGTAATAGAATTCACATAACCAAGTTGTCACTCCATCAAATGGTTTGACTGAATAGAGTATACAAACTTTAATAAAGTTTAAAAGCTTTAAAAACTTTAAAAATATCCATTAAAAACAATGCAAAATTGAATATAAAGCACATAAGCAAGTTTATTTTACCTTAAATAATACTCCCAGCACTGTAACTGGAGTTGTCCATCAGAACTTAATTTAAACAGAAGTCTATAACAATACTAATAATGTTAAAACCAGAGTTGAATAAACTAACAAAATAAGTAATACAAGTTTACTCTACAGATGTACTTGTGAGAGTTAAAGAACAAAACGTAGAAAAATGGAAGTTTAATAAAATTATAAAATAGATCAATTCAGTTCCTATACTTGG
Source organism: Magicicada septendecula (assembly GCA_034769895.1). Lineage (NCBI taxonomy): Eukaryota > Metazoa > Arthropoda > Insecta > Hemiptera > Cicadidae > Magicicada > Magicicada septendecula. The sequence goes on from CM068372.1 coordinate 174,171,807, forward strand.
TAAAGGTAGGTAATGTTGAAATGAGGGTCTGTTTAGGGTTCTTTAAATTCTGTCATGTGTGTATAACATTTTAAAGGAGACACTGCTTTCTTGGATGATTCCTTCGAAATTTTCTATTTTAAAAAGAAGGAAGCAAATATGAGATTTGCCTAAATCCGTATAGTGGTCACAGTCATAATCACATTATACCTGCTTCAGTCAGTCCAAAATGAATGGATGAAGGAAGGTACAAAAAGAATTATTATATCTCTGCAAGACTGAATATAAAATTCCAGTTTTTATGTCATAGTATTTGTTTACACAATTCTTGGGTATATTTCTTATAATTGTTTACAATATTATATTAGCAATAGAATTTGTATCTTTCTTTCAGTTCCATATATAACTATAAAATAATAGTCAATTTTACTATTTAATAATGTTTAATATTACGTTTCAGTGAATGGAACACCCATTTCAGAAGAAATACCTGGGATAGTAGTAACAGCAGAAACAACAAGCCTTACTGATGGCAATATAAGAGGAAGTAAGTTATCCGTCCTATATAAGATTAATAAATATACATGAACAACTGTTGTTTGGTACAACAAGTTTTAATGGCTTTTCAAGTCCAGCTTCTGTTTTTGTTAAGTTGCTTTCTTTCCATTGCATTTCAGTAATGGATCAGACCTATATATTGACTCTCATCTTTCTATATAAATGGGGAGTCATCCATGGGTGTGGGAGTCATCAATAACTTTTACTCTGTGTTCAAGATGATTCATATTTACAGTAACCAATTATCATTCAAAACTTTTTAAATGATTATGTTTAATGTTTCAGTAGCAGTATTGCTACCTCTTTAAAAAAACATGTACTCTTTGAAATCCTATTTTATATATACTGTATGTAGGTTGTTGTCTTCTAGGCAGCAATTGAAATAAAACACTCATATTACTATTGACACCTTGTTTATTTATTGTTGTCAAAAATAATTTTTCACAAGTAAATATAGAACACAGAAAATACAAATATCAATTGACAACAACTGTGAACTCGATTATTGTCACAACCATAATTTATCCAAACAAAAATATAGCACACAAATATAATATTGATCCACAAATATGATATCACATACATGCACTAATTCTGTAACTTACTCAGTAACTCTCATAATCGATACTGACCCACACTCTCTATTGTAGTTCTATACTCAATTGGTAATGATGTCATTCACCAACATGTGTAATTTACTAGATTAGTCTAGGTTGTTTGAAGTTCATAATATTACTTTGAATGTGAGTTGGGGGTTCTCCATAGAAATACTTTTCTGTCCTGTAAAGACACTGGTGAATAGGCACTACCATCAGCTAAGTGATTGTAAAATGTGAATCTTGTAACTTAATTAAATCACAATGTGAAGATAATACTATCTTTTTTTCATTAGTACTGTCTATGAATGTTAATTAGAAAACATATTTTACAGATAATTGTTTATTAACAGTGATTGAAATAACTCAATTAAATTGTCCTGAATTTATGGCTTTAAATACAGTACTGATTTATAAATGTTCATCATAAAATATCTTCCATCATACTAAATTTAAGATTATCTAAATAATCTTACTAAAGTATAGGCCTAATCATTTTTACTGTGGCCCTTGAAAGCTAAATCTTGTCTTCTTAAGTGACAAACAACATCTGTCAACGAGTTTACTGTTTTTCAATTTCATGCCACGTTTTCATTGTTTTGCATTGCTTGCTTTGTAGACAATTCAAGCAAGAAATGTTCAGTTCTGTTATGGTACATCCTAGCATGTAAAATATCTCAGAATGTTTTAAATGAGTTTGTTAGCAGAGCTCACTTGGAACTGGCAGCATTCGTTTTGCTCCTTTGCACTGATAAAGGACTACATTTAAATGAATTAAAGGAAGTCACTTAAAAAAGTTTAGTATTTAACAATTAATGTAAATGATTAAATACTACTTATATCTTATCACATAATATAAACAATTAAAAATGATTTTAAAACCTATGAAACCAACAATACGACCAAGTAAAAATTGAGTTGTACTGACTGAGGAGACATATGTCTATTAGTTCAATTTCAACATCGATTTAAGAAGCTGTGCATACAATCCCCCTCCCATTGTCCTCCAGTGGAATCCACTCACTCCAGCCATGAAAACAAGACATTTGCAGAAGTATCTACTCAATACCTTGCATATATGGTAGACTCTATAATCCAGCCATACACTACTTCGGCTCATCCAGTAATCCAGCATTTGCAACATGTCACTGCACATCTCTGAGCATATTTTAGTGATATGTTTCTCAGCTCTCAATTATTTAAAGCATATTTTAGATCAAAGCAATATGTTTTCGTGTTGCCTCTTCAATTGCATGCCCACCGTGTCTAACAGTACAATTGCAGTACCAATTTTTCATTCTCATTTATGTATACTTACAATTTTGCATGCTTCTCATTAGTTTGTGTTTGTGTGAGTGCACATTGTCATTACAGTACAAACATAATGTAATGTAATGAAATTTTAAAGAAGCTTGAGAAAGGCACTAAGTTCATTAACCTCACAAATAAGTATGGTATTGGCCGTGCTACAATACATGTCATAAAAGAGAACCATAAGATTAAGTCTCTTTTCAAAGACAATGAGAATATAAAAAGTGCTAAGAAAACTCTGAAATTAGGCATGTTCCCCCAAGCTGAGGATAGCCTGTACACTAGGTTCCTTCAGGAGTGTAATAGACATACACCTATTTCAGGAGATATTCTTAAAGAGAACATAACATTTTTCTACAAACAAATCATGAAAAAGCATGATTTTCAAGCAAGTGAAGATTGGTTGAGATATTTAAAAGATATTTTGGAATTTGTCAGTTTGTATGGATGTTGTGATGTATGTTAAAACCATACAAAGAAAAATTTAAGCCCTGAAGTACAAGTCTAAGTCCTAAGTTCAAAGAAATACACCGAAGTCCTGACCAAGTCTATAATGCAGATGACGGTGGTTTATTTGGCAATTTTTACCAAAACAAACAATTGTTCACTATGCTGAAACTGATGCTCCAGGACGAAAAATGGCTGAGGACAGAACTACTTTCATTTTAAACATTGTATTTGCCTCCAAAAGCGTTTCAAGACTATAAAACAGGTTAATTACCTTCCGTCACGCTTCTTGAAATCCGAATACAGGATTACTCGAGTTTCGACACATTAAGTGTCATCATCAGATCCTCAAATGAATATGGGTTAAAACTACATTTGTTGATGTATGCACATCCCGTCAAACAATAAAAACAACACATACATAATAACAAAAATATTTAAATAATTTAACACATATTAAAAACAAGACAAAACAGAACGAAAACACAATACACACGGCCGACGCGGACCTGCCCTGAAATTGTTTTTCAAAAAAGTGATGTTTTGGGAAGAAACAAAATTGGCCAAAACACATGTTGTTATTAGAAACCCACAATTTTATTTTTATTTGTTAGAAATGGATTAAACAATACATTACATTATGTTTATAATATATATTGGTTTATAAAGGTGTACTTTTCTAATTTTTCTACAAAAAAAGCTTGTCTGACATGTTGACATGTAAGTGGTGTTTAGCCAACTAACATAACAGTTTGCCGCGCGCTGTTTCATGTCAACTGTACCTACGAAAGTGAACGCATGTGCGATCTAGCGGATGATTTGGGTACTACTATAACGTCTCCCCTGTTAAGACATTATAACACAGGGAACCAGGTTAATTGGTTGCTTTCAATTAAACCGGCTGCCATTGTTAGTACAAATTACTTACCAACAAATTGGGAAAATATATAGAACAGGAATTTGTCTTAGGGTACGTAAATTTACTCACTCTCTGGATTTTTAGCAAAAACATCTCTTTATTATGGCTTCTTAAATAATGATTTAAAAATAATGGTTATCTTTTTGTTTTTATGTTAAAATAAACTTCTGATTGATTCTGCATCAAATGCTCTTATACTCTTTAAAATGTTACTCTGATGAGCCAACCATACAGTTGTAAATTACATTGAATACCACGGATCCGGGTTTTAACTTTATAATATTCTAAAATACTTCAACATTATGCAAACTATTAGAAGAATAGTTTGATCAAATTTCGAATTAACTTTACCTTTAACTATCATCAGATTACTATTATTTCGTTACAGTAACTACATACATTACTATGTTTGAGAATCTAGTGATTTATTATAAAAAAATTATTAAAAATAATAGACACTCCTCACAACTCTTACCTTTCTTGGGTCCAAAGTTCTTAGCACGAAGTCGTGAAGAATAAGCGTGACTTATGTTAACCTTATTCAATAAATCATACTCTCAATTGTATTCAGAAATAGTTGTATTTATTTACTCATTCTTTGACATTAAATTTTATTGTTGTACTCTTTCATTTCATCTCAAAAACAAACATTGATCGTTTTTATCATTTAAAAAAAAAAAGTATGTCCACCAAACATAGTAGTTTATTTATTCTGATATACTGTGAAGATTCATTGTTTTGAATTGTCTTTCTCCGAGAGTTATTTTCCAAACCATATAAATAAATACTACATATTCTCTAATATTATTCTTTACTGAAAAAAAACTATAAAGTTCTTAAAGTATTACTTAAATTCTATTTTTTGAGACGACCCAGCAATGCCCACACTCGACACTCACACAAATTTTAATTCCCCATTTTAATTATTTACAACCCCTTTAAAATGACATAATTATATTGATCGAGGATTACCCAACCGGCATCGTTCCTTTCGTCATCATGTGTCGCGTTGTACGTATATGTCCGAAAGTTTGTCCTTTTCCCTTCACCACATTTTATTTTAGATTCGTTCACTTCACTGGTTCAGTTCTGATTTACCGCTTCACTTTTTATACAATTGTTACGGGGTCTCACTGGTTAGGTCGGCCGACACTAGTTACGCTCAAGTAAAATGTTTATATGACCGCGCTCTATTGTTTGTACACTGTTAATACTTTTTTATGCTTTAAAAGATAGGCCGACTCTTTATAACGACCTATCTTGTAAACCCGAGGTCACTGGTTTTAAATTCACAACTTTATGCTGCTTCCTGCTGCTTGCTGCTGGCTGAGGTTACAACTGGTGACAGACTGCAGACTGTGATTCACAAAAAGCCTGCTGCTGGGCGGTTGCGCAATCCGTCTGGGCAATTGTTTAGGCTAACAATGTGCATTGCTGTACTGGGGGCTCCTCACAGGTGAAGTCTGGCAATTTGGAAAGTGATTGAATTGATAATTTGAATTAATATAAAATTAAACTGGGGTAGCTCACATATATGAAGTGAATTGTACAATTTTACTTAGATCAGAGCCAAAATTAATAAAAAATAAAAAGCCTCCTAAATCGCCCCATTACAATACCCCCCCAATGAGAAGTCTTCTGTCGAAACAGAAGAAATCTCATTGCTAAACCCCTAAGAGTAAGAGGACCGGTGAGGATATGGTGCCAACAACCCCCATTGTTCTTATACCTCATGGGTAAACAACCCCCCTGGCTTGGCGACTATGGACGCTTCTGAACGAAATCACTGGACTTCTCTGTAAGAGATCCCAACACCGAAAAATCGAACAGACACGCACCATAGCGCGCCTCACTTTCTAACATGTTTCCCCAAAAAATCCAAATCCCTGGCTTATATCATGCCAGATCCTCAACCGATATGTTCCCCCTTATCATGCACACTGGGTCGCCTTTGGCAAATACTGGGTGCATACATACACTTATAATGTTTTCTAAACAAACTAATCATTTAAAATTTAAGTTCAAAATCAGATCGTATCAAAACAAAACCAAATCTCTTATCTAAATGGATTAAATCTCTTTGTTATTATTACTGAAAAAAAAAACAAATAAATTGAATATTTAATTAAAACATGAACTGCCTTATCTTAACATTTGATTATACCTATATCCTAAACAATATAATTCAATAACGCTATTAATACGCATAAACAATAATACAATCAGAATTAATACAAACATCAATTTGATGGCAGGCACCAAAAACGTTTTTTTTCCTACCCCCCTTTTAATCCCTTAACCCCTGATACCCGTTACATTCTACTGTGTGCAGCACTAGACTTCTTGGCCCTCGCAGACCTCAATCTAGCCGTAATCACATCTCCCTCGTGACCTGTAACTGGGTCACCACCCATCCACACTCACTATTACCCCCCCTAAACTGTAGCATCTAGTTGCTTTCACAAGGACTGATGCGGAAGGGGTGGACATTTTTTTCTTATATTCCACCCCCATCCTTGCTTCGGCGTTACAATAAAATTCGGTATTACACCTACTCGTTTTTTTATTTATACACCCCTGATGGACTACCACCCCTATCTGGGTGAAAATAGCCCTGTTCCAAAATTAGGTAGATTCCCCCAAAAAATAACCCCCCTACTAAGTCTAACAAACCACCGTGTTGACAAAATAAAACAAACCACATGCCGGTTATATCAAGTAAAATTTATGATTTGCCACAATTAACTACTTTCACGGTCATGATCCGGTGAGGTCATGACCGCACTTAGGTGGGGAATCTACAGTTAAACGTAAAACATAGATTGTCAATTGTAAAAGTTTACATGAATGGTCATATGAACATCTTATTTTCCCAAACACTATCTCAGCCCAAATATTTCCATCAGTTGTCAGTGTTAAATGAATATTTTAATCATTATTTACATCAATTAGCATTTAATTTATAATTCCAGTTTGAATTCGAATGAAAATAAAGTTAAGTTCATTATTACAAGTTCATTATTAAAAATCATCTTTTCAATTAATTTAATTACCAAATTAATTTAATTTTATTATCTCAAGACTCTAAATTATGGTAATTACCTCATTATTATTTTGTCTGTAAAAAATTAACTTCAATTCTTTTATGTCACAATAGGGTTTTGCTCAAGATACTGATTCATCAAGCTACAACAGTTATCAGCTTCCACGCCTGGCTATACACATTAGTCAAAACATTCAACACACCTGTTTACATAAACACTTGTGTGCCAGACTTGTGTTATAAACACTCTCAGTTTCAACATTCATAGTTACATCATACTAACACCTGTACTTCACTTTTCAATTTTTTATAAATCTTTTAGATAACATAAATATCAATGTCTATTTCTTACAGTTCAACCAAATATAATTCTAATTCACCTTTCAGTTATTAGTACTTTTTGATTACAATTTCTATTTAATACCATTATCTCACTTCATTTTTTATTATTGAATCCAAATTTTTTCACACCTGTAAACATTTTATTCTCTCTAATTGGTATTATAAACTTTATACTTACAGTACATTATCCACCTATTGACATGACTACAAAATACACACCACACCCACACATACCAATATCTCCACGTAACCTCTGAAACATTTAACAACAATGTTATTTCATACAAACCATTGAACATTAATATCAAATCTCATAAAACAATTTAAATCCATTAGAAAAATTCGATTATACAACCTTTAAATCAATCAGAATATTTAAACATCTCAAATTGTTTTAATTAAATCAATTATTGAAAACACAACATTTTAATTACCTTCACCCATTGCAATAACTACAACTCATTCATTATCTTCTTCCACATTATTTTTGTTATTTATTTAAGCTGCAAAATATTAATATTATTATTATCATCCCAACAATTTCTACTACATACATACATTGTTTATCTAACATTTTATAATACATACAATTAATTTCACTAAACATATATTTACAATTCTTCAGCATTAATTATTCAGTTATATCACACTTCAATGTCCAAGGTTGCGAGGTCAAAACCATAAAACAATATATTTAAAAGTGTCCATTTGTGAATTTAAGGCTCAACCTCCATCGTCAAAATTTAGTCTGGGTTTCAAATAACAATTTTCAATCTTATTTGCATTCCACATACGGTTATCTTGTGTATAGTAACCATAAAATTTCAGTTTATTCATTTTACCATAATAATCATATACCAGGTCATCATTATTTGTTTCTGTCCAGTCCCCATTAGTAGTTGTATTCATTATCAAATCAGTTATTTTTTCATCATAAAGTAAATTATTATTATTTAAACATGTATCATCAAAACAATTCTCACTCTCTATTTTAACAGGTAAGTATTTCATATCGTTTAACATCTCTTTCAACTCATAATTTCTCTGCAACTTATATAATTCTATTTCTTTATCAACACACAATTCTCCATCTAAATCTCTCTCATCATAACACCATATCACACTTTTAACATTCCACGCAAAGGGTACAAGCTTATACAAAAAAGGGAAACAATTCAAATCTTTCACTAATAAGGGTCTCTTGCCCTCCAATAATAACATTTTTGAACACCTTGGTTCATCACAAATAAGGGGAAAATTTACCCTCTGCCCTACACATTCATCTACTCTTTCTTTCCCTTCTTTTTCTAATTCAACAACACTAATTATTACTTCATTACAACTTATCATTTTCTCACTCTCACTTACTGTTTCACTATCTATTTTCACCGTATCATTCTCTGATACCACCCTTTCAATCACATTACCATTTTCAATATCATTGTTAACATTTGTTACCTTACTCTCTAATACATTTTTAATTATATTCTCATTTTCGACCTTATTGTTATCACTTGTTAATTTCTTACTGTCATTATTACTCTTACTTTTGATCCGTTCTTCTACTGACTCTACTATTCTCTCAATATCTTGTTTCAATTTGTTACAACTATTATCGCATTTCATTTTTACCTCATCAATGTCAAATTTAAGTACATCAAATTTACAATTAAATTCACTTTTAATTTCAGTCTTAATTTCATTCAATTTGTTATTCTGTGTATCTAATTTCTCATTTACACTACTTTTAAATTCTTGAATTTCGTTTTTCTGTTCATCAAATTTGTTATTGAAATGACTATTTTTTACCATGTTTTCAGACATGGTTTGTATCAGGTTAAATATATCATTTATTGACAACTCTTTTTCTCTTGTTGTCGTTGGAGTAAATTGTGCTGCTACATTTTTGTCAGTGAAGCTGACTTCTTCATTATTCATTTCACTTTCCCTACTCGATTTTGGGGTTATTTGTATCCCCGAATCGTCTGTACTCTTTGCTTCATTTGCATTATTTTTTGTTTTATTCTGACTCGCACTTGGAGTCGAATGTGTCTCAACGTTATTCATAAAATTAGTATCGTCACAATTTTCGACACTAGTCGTTTCATTTATATTATTTTCATTCTTTCCTGCCATTTTTAATTGTAAAATTACCACATTTATTTTATTATACTATATTTTAACACTTCTTATCTTACATACCTTAAGTATCCCTTAATTATTACTTACGTATAACCTCACTTTTCGTACTTTTTTACGTACTCCTAACCCACGCTTATTTTCACATTTAGGTGCGGTTTATTCAAAATTACATTTATAAACTCGAGTCCAAGTTCGCGGCGCCATTGAGAATCTAGTGATTTATTATAAAAAAATTATTAAAAATAATAGACACTCCTCACAACTCTTACCTTTCTCGGGTCCAAAGTTCTTAGCACAAAGTCGTGAAGAATAAGCGTGACTTAGGTTAACCTTATTCAATAAATCATACTCTCAATTGTATTCAGAAATAGTTGTATTTATTTACTCATTCTTTGACATTAAATTTTATTGTTGTACTCTTTCATTTCATCTCAAAAACTAACATTGATCGTTTTTATCATTTAAAAAAAAAAAGTATGTCCACCAAACATAGTAGTTTATTTATTCTGGTATACTGTGAAGATTCATTGTTTTGAATTGTCTTTCTCCGAGAGTTATTTTCCAAACCATATAAATAAATACTACATATTCTCTAATATTATTCTTTACTGAAAAAAAACTATAAAGTTCTTAAAGTATTACTTAAATTCTATTTTTTGAGACGACCCAGCAATGCCCACACTCGACACTCACACAAATTTTAATTCCCCATTTTAATTATTTACAACCCCTTTAAAATGACATAATTATATTGATCGAGGATTACCCAACCGGCGTCGTTCCTTTCGTCATCATGCGTCGCGTTGTACGTATATGTCCGAAAGTTTGTCCTTTTCCCTTCACCACATTTTATTTTAGATTCGTTCACTTCACTGGTTCAGTTCTGATTTACCGCTTCACTTTTTATACAATTGTTACGGGGTCTCACTGGTTAGGTCGGCCGACACTAGTTACGCTCAAGTAAAATGTTTATATGACCGCGCTCTATTGTTTGTACACTTTTAATACTTTTTTATGCTTTAAAAGATAGGCCGACTCTTTATAACGACCTATCTTGTAAACCCGAGGCCACTGGTTTTAAATTCACAACTTTATGCTGCTTCCTGCTGCTTGCTGCTGGCTGAGGTTACAACTGGTGACAGACTGCAGACTGTGATTCACAAAAAGCCTGCTGCTGGGCGGTTGCGCAATCCGTCTGGGCAATTGTTTAGGCTAACAATGTGCATTGCTGTACTGGGGGCTCCTCACAGGTGAAGTCTGGCAATTTGGAAAGTGATTGAATTGATAATTTGAATTAATATAAAATTAAACTGGGGTAGCTCACATATATGAAGTGAATTGTACAATTTTACTTAGATCAGAGCCAAAATTAATAAAAAATAAAAAGCCTCCTAATTCGCCCCATTACATGTTAACATTTACATGATTTTAATGAGTCTTTTCAAAATGTACTGTTTTTTGTTGAGGTTGTTAGAAAGATAACGGTTTGGTTTCACCTGGGTATAAGGTGTATCTGCGGCAGGTTCTCTTGCTGATCCTCTTCAGTTGGTATTCCTGGACGTTCTTCGTTGTCGTTCGGGTTCCTCCATTTATTTTGTTGATTCCAAGATGCGATCATGACGAAAGGATTCTGCTACCTGGAGCTCGTAAAGTTGTCGTCGTTGCTTCACTCCTGACGTTGGTGTTCACTTTTCACATTTTACTTTTAACTGCACTAATGTTACCTTTTATATGGTATGGAACATACCTTACTTTTTAAACATTGTTATAAAGAGATGTGTCGGCTATGTTAGTTATTTTTAGTTATTTATCTACATTTCAACTACTTAACTTGTTTTAATTTTCACTTTATTTCAACTACATGTGGAGTATGTCACCACGAAACACTTACTTTCTGTGACATCGTTTTTGGTATATATTCACACGTTTACCTTCACGACACATGGTAAAGCTGTTACCTTGTCTGAGATTCTCGCTCGACTGGGGTTGGTTTTGCGGCGGTTAGTAGGGAAGCGGGCGCAGTTCACACAGAGAGAGAAAAGTAGTTCATAATTTTATTATTATTATTTTTATACTAATTAATTACTACTAATAATCCTACCTTTTCTTTATTGAGTTAGGTATTTCATTTATTATTATCACGTCCTTTTATTTAATTAGAATGATTATTAATATTCGCTTCCATATAGTGTAATTTTCATGTCCGTACTAGATTTTTACAAGTTGATACAGGCATTCAGGTACAGAGGGGAGGGTGAATTATTATCTCACGTGTTATTTTGAATAAAAATTATTTTGTGCTATTTAAATTCCTTTTAAATCGTCACATCCTCCTCTACTTAAAGGAGACGATGGGACGACGTTAGTGGGTATTAAATGAAAACCTATGAAATACAATTATATTTGGCACGGGACTTCGTGATGAAATTTCTCTCCACAAGGTTATTTCGATTCATCGATCGATTATCTTACATGCTATACAAAATACTTAAAATTCAATACATATACAACACATAAAATACACAAATACATAAATCTACCTTATTTCTATTTCTTAAAGCTACTACCGGTTTTTTGTTTCTTCACTCGTTTTAAGAGTTACACTCATTAGTAGGTTTCAGCATATTTCAGGTATACTAGTGTGTATCTGTTTATGTTTATACAGATATACAGTATTGCTGTAAGGTTAAAGTTTCTCTAACTTTCTTATAGAAGGGTTTTCGCACCTTTATAATATTCAACGCGTCAAATTGCTGATTATTTTGACTTTTGTTGTCGACTACTCCTCTTATTTCCTAGTTTTGTCTTTCTCTTATTCGCAAACATGAACTACAATTTAGTGTATTACTACTATCATGTTCATCGCAAGGAGTAACATGTTATAGGTTATTAATAACAATAACGTATTGTAATAACAATAGAATTACCTTTAGTTTACTGCGGTAGAGGTTTGTTGTTCGTCAGCTGACTTCTCATTATTTATTTTATTCTCGCAGAATATGAGCTAAGGTTGATCAGGCCTCACTAGTATTCGTACGAGGTGTTTGAGTTTAGACTCAATTACGATATAGGATGTTGCCTATATTTTAATCTTAATACTTAGGTAGTATATTAGTTTACTATCTTTCTCATAGTCGTGCTTCTTTATTTTCACAAGGAGAACAAATTTTTATTTGAGACACATGACTTCTGCGAACGTAATTATCTGTATTGGGTTCGTACAGCGCTACTGTCACAGGGGTGATGAACTTGTGAATCTTGTAGGGGCCATACCATCGGTAAGATAGTTTGGAAGTGGTCCTATCAACGGCTTTACTTGTAGGGTGAGTTTTATACATGACCAAATCACCTACTTTGTACTTTATTTTCCTATTATTCTGCTCATGATATTTCCACGATTTTTGTAGATTCGCTCTCAAATTTGCGCGAGCTTCGTTCCACATTTTCCTTATATTATTCCCATTTATTACGCGGGGCAATAAGTCATGAATTTTCCACTTTGTGGTTAACGGGTGGTTCGGTTTATACTTGTACAGTAAATCAAATGGTGTTGATTTATGTCCTTCATGATACGCCGAGTTGAAGGCAAATTGAATCCATGATAGATTTTGATCCCACGCTGTCTGATCTTTAGCGTGATAAGATATTAAGGCTGATTTTAGGTTTCGCAAGTATCTCTCAGCTAGGTTTCCTTGCGGTTGGTACTCTGTGACTGTAATGTGATTTATTCCTAATTTAAAACACATGTCATTAAGTTCTTTCGATTTAAACTGAGGTCCATTGTCAGATACTAGGTGTACTGGTGTACCGTAATCTTTAAATAGTCTCTCTTGTAGAATCTTTATTGTCGTAGATGCTAAGGCACGTCTCATAGGGTACATCCACACAAATTTAGTGAAGGAGTCCACGCAAATTAATAGCATAGTATTTCCTGACTTAGAACGGGGATAAGGTCCAGAAAAGTCCATGTATATCTTTGAAAAGGGTGTTGTGGGGATTTCTGAGATTAATTTTCCGATTTGACTGTTTCTTTCTGGCTTGCTCAGGGCACAGATTTCGCATTGTTTCACGAACTTAGTTATTTCACTGTTCATGTTTTCCCAATGATATTCCTTGCGAATACGACGTATCGTTTTCCTTATTCCCATATGAGCTCCAATGGTTGACGAGTGGTAGTATTCCATTAGCATGGGTTTAATATTTTCCGGGGCGATTATTCTCAATGACTTTCCGTTAGCCTTTTTATAACAAAGTACTCGTTTACTCAAGGTATACTTGTCAGAATAATTTCCTTTATCTATTTGTTCTATTATCTTACACAATTTAGGATCTTGTTGTTGGTGATGCACTATATCGTTGAATGCAAGGGGGAATTCTGTTATTAGCATATTGACAGTGGTGGTTTCAACCTTGTCTTTGCCAGGTCTGGCATTGGGTAGTTGGAACATGCGGGATAGTGTATCGGTGACTACATTTTGGGTACCACGAATATGTTGTACTTTAAACTTGTAGCAATTTAATCTTAACACCCATCTTCCGATACGACCTAATTGTTTTGGATGGTTCAACAACCACGACAAAGCTTGGTTGTATGTCTCTAGTAGAAATTCCTTGTGTTCCAAAAATGGTTTGAATTTTTCGAAGACGAACACTACAGCTAAACATTCAAGTTCATAGGCTGAGAACTTCCTTTCTTGCTCCGTCAAAGTCCGTGATGCATAGCTGATCGGGAGTCTTGTATTATTGATTTCTTGGTATATTACTGCTCCTAATGCTACACTAGAACTGTCGGTCTGTACGACAAATGGTTTACTGAAATCTGCTAACTGCAATACCGGGGGTGAATTATGCTTTCTTTGAGTGTTTCGAATGCGGCTTGGTGGCGAGTAGTCCACTCGAATTTTGCTCCTTTTTTCCTTAATGCATTTAATGGGGCTGCTATATCCGCTAGGTGGGGTATGTACTTGTGAAAATAATTTATCATACCTAAAAATCAAGCTATACCTTTGGTGTCTCTAGGTGGTGTTATACTATTTTATTACTGCCCAATAAATCTTATATGTAATATCAATAATTTTATTCAACTTTTGTTCCAGGCGCCATCTCGTGATATGATACGAGAATATTTACTTACTTTTAGGTCCAGAATTCTGTTAAGCGAAACTCGAAGATAGCGGAATGTGTTATTTGAAATAATAACTCTTGCTTGAAATGTTTACCAAATGACATTACATTTTAATAACATCTTACTACAAAACATGTGACTCTATCGTGCGAAATAGGCACGCTTCTATACACCCAATAGGTGTTACGTCATGAGACGCAGTTACATTCATTAAGTCAAAAAATTCCCTTAAAAATTTTAATAGGCCCTCCAAAATAACATTCAATTATATTTTTTATGTTTTAATAACATATTACTACAAAACATGGCTCTACCGTGCGAAATAAGCACGCTATTATATGCCGTTTGGCATTGCGTCATGAGACGCAGTTCTACTGTATAAGTTTAAAAATTTCCCTTAAACATTTCATAAGCCCTCCAAAATGACATATTCAATTATATTTTTTATGATATCATAATTATAAACAATTTCACAACCCAGCACTTATTAAATGTAGTTGGACACTCTCTCATTCACTCACGCTCGCATTCTTGGTTCAATTTTCTTTTACTTTTCCCCAAATTGAGCTCATTTTTACTATTATTGAATTCTAAATGAAATATTAAAATATAGAAATATTAAAAGTTTTGTATTGACCACATTTTGTCACTTAGCTGATATTATTGTCCTGCAGACGTCCCATCGCTGAAAACGCACTAAGATGTTAAAAACTTTAACAAAAACGTTTGTTTATGTTTTACATTGCACTGTTATTTATTTTATATAAATACTTCACTGTTTTGCATTGTACAACAACGCTTAGTTGTGTAAATTTTAGATCGAATCAGCGTTTGGAGATATACCGGCCGGTAAGTTATGCTGCTGAGTCGAGACTGTCTTTGTTCGTTACTATGCAATTCAGAGGTGGGGGACAAACTGCTTCGCTCAATCCTTTGTTCACAAAAGTATGTATTGCGTAGTAGCATACCTTTGGCTGACGAAATCATGTGCGCAGCTGGTTGACACATTTGTATGATGATTGTTTTGCTGTTCCTGGACGTATACGCTCGACCTTGACACCAATCCTGTACACTCGAATTGCGCAGTTGC
Organism: Magicicada septendecula; assembly: GCA_034769895.1. Classification (NCBI taxonomy): domain Eukaryota; kingdom Metazoa; phylum Arthropoda; class Insecta; order Hemiptera; family Cicadidae; genus Magicicada; species Magicicada septendecula. The sequence goes on from CM068372.1 coordinate 174,187,359, forward strand.
AAACCCTCAATAAAACTTTACCAATTTTTTATGTGACTTGGAAATGAAAATAAATTTTATATCGATTATTCCCCAAAATAGAATAGGGTCAGAATTGTACTGTTACAGTGGTAAAAATTCTCGGATTGCGCGCGTGCGTTCTGGGTCGTGCTAACCTTACCTTCGGCTGATACTATATGACCTAAGAAAGAGAATTGTTTTACTGCGAAATTAACTTTACTGGGGTTTACCGTTAGTCCAGCGTTCTTTAACCTTGATAATACTTCACGCAAGTATCGATGCTGATCCATCGATTCACTATATACTACTATGTCGTCGAGATAGTGATATACGAATTTAAATTTAACGTCATGGAATATTTTTTCTAACAGTCTGCTACATACTGAACTTCCTTGTGATATTCCGAATGGTACCCTAGTAAATTGATATAGATTAAATGGGACAGCAAATGCAGTTAGATGTTTTGATTCCTCAGCTAGTGGAATTTGGTGGAAGGCCTGGTTGAGATCCATTATGGTGAAAATTTTCACTTTGGTAAAATAGTGGAAAGCGCTGTGAATGTCGGGCAGGGGAATCGATTCAAATTCTATATTCTTATTCAGCTGTCTATAATCCATGACTAGTCTATTTTGTCAGTTCCTTTCGGTACTAGGAATGCAGGTGATGAGCATGGAGAAGTTGACGGTTCTATGACGTGTTGTTCAATGAGTTTGTTGATTTGGTTTCTCATTATTTCCATCTTGGGCAGTGATAATTTGTATGGATGCAGACGTACTTTGTTGCTTTACTTTGTTGTCGCTGAGATTTATTTTGTATTCGATTAGATTGGTCAATCCTAACTTAGGTGTTAGTACGGTAGTAAATTCCCTTATTAGTTTTTTTATTCTTTGTCGCTCATTACCTTTTAAATGACTCAAACCAGATTCATGATGCTCCAAATGAATAGTTGATGTTTCGCAATTCTCGCTGTTATTTAGCTCGGAGTCGAACTGATATTTTCGAGTACGATCAAACCTAAAGAAATATTGTTTAGCGTATATGTCGAGAATTAAGCCAGTTTTGCTTATAAAGTCGGCGCCTAGTATTACGTTTTGTCCTAATACTTCAGCTACGAGTAGTGGAACATACCAAGTAAAATTCTTTATTTTTAATTTGACAGTAATACTGCGTGATATATTTAGGTTTTGCTTATTCGCGGTGGCACACTTTATGTCCACGTTTTGGCTACGTCTAATAAGATTATGATTAGCTAATACGGTGGCTAGCTGTTGACTGATTATACTACGTGTAGATCCTGAATCGATTAAACCGAGGATATTCGTTGCTTCAAGGTCTATCTGTATGTAGGGTAATTGGCATATACTTGTTTTGCATGTACCAATAGAGTTGTACTTGTCAATAAATCTTGTTACGTAAGGGCCTATACGTTTGTTTATATTTATTTTTACTTTAGGGGGTTTAGTGTTTATACCTTTCCTTTTGATGCTGCGGAAGACGTAGGATTTTTGTTCTTCCTGCTTTACATGTTTTTTGACTGATCGGTTGTTTGTTGGTACTGCTTTTGTTTACAATGTTTGCTAATATGTCCGGACTTTCCACAGTTATAACATCTTCTTTCATTATTGGCATCGCTCGCATGCTGTTGGGGTTTTTGTAGGGAGTTTGATGTATTGGGGTAGCTTTGGGTTTTAGAAGTTCTTACGAAATGCTTATCGCGGTAGGTTTGAGTATCAGTCCCAATGGGTAGAGGTAGGAATGAATCCCTGCGTGGAGTCTGGGACATTAAAACGCGTCTGTTTTGATCTGAATACCAGACGTTGGATGAATGTATACAACACAGTTCTAGTTCTGTGAATGTGGTTGGTCTCTTCACGAGTGCTAGGCGAGATCGCTCCTCGGGAGATAGTCCTACTAAGATAGTGTCTACTAGCTGTTATTCACTCCAGTTAACTTGTAGTAATAAGGCCGATTCCCTTATTTCGGATATATAATGAGCTAGTCTCTCGTACGCTCCTTGTACACGAAGTACTGAGTTCCACTTCAATTCTTCGTAGATACCGGTGGGGATAAAGTGTCTTATCAGGGTTGTATGTAGTTCTTCTACAGGGTGACTATACCTTAGTGACTCTAACACACGATCTTTTAAAGGAGATCTACATTTAGGTAAAAGTACTTGTAAAATTTGGTCATCTCTTAGTTGTCGCAGATCCTTTATTTGTAATAGGTGCTTGATAAAGCCTAGGAGTTTCGTAATATTCAGCCCATCAGTGGTTGGTATTTCAGATAAAATACGTTCTACGGGGTGAGTTATTTTTCCATAGAACTCAGTGTTGAAATTTAATTGAGATGTAGTTACAGGTTTTCCGCTGGTGGATTTGTCTGTAAGAGGGGAGGTAAATCGTAATTATGGGTAATCTACCCTAGTTCATTTGGAAATGGCGAGGTGGTTACGGGGAGGGTATTTGCTTGTCTAGCCGTTAACCGATCCTTACTGGATTCTATACTAGATTCCTGGAGAAATGGAAATTTTACAGCACTGGGTTGCTGTTCTTGAGTAGGAGATTGTGTGGGGGAAATATTTAGTTTCGTCATTGTTTCTTCGATCTCTTCTATTCTAAACAATTCGGACCTTCTACGTAATTCGTGCAGTATGTCTGGTAATTGTTGTAAGGCTTCTTCCGCGAATTTTTGCACGTACGGTGGAGTAACTTCGTCACCGGGCCAATTCAACAAATTGGTGGTGCGGCGGGTCAAATGTTCTATTCTCTGAGTGGTTCTTAAAATTACCGCGGGGGATTTTTCATTTCGCAGGGTTTGTGCGATGGAGATAAGCTCCGCATATTTATTATAGCATGTTTCCTTTTCATTTTCGAAGTCTAATACACTTAAACAATTCAACAGTGAAGGTCTGTCTGGTCTATTCTCGCGTAATGTTTTGCGCAGTTCCGCGACAGTTACGTTTGTGTATGGGAGACCGCGTAACAAAGCTTCATAACTCAGTTCGTCCTTCAACAACAAGTCGGGGTTAAATTGAGCCATTGTAGTCGTAATAATGATTTATTTTTAAATCTTATGTACTACGTACGTTAAATATGTTATCTACTTTAAACACTCTTATGAAATTTGAATTCATATAAACACACATATATATATATATTGTAACGAGGTTAGTTCTGTGCGTACCTGTATAATGTACACCAATTTTGTATGTGTAATAATGATGAGTGCGTTCGTCTCGCACCGGGGTCGTTACATTAATGTTCGCAGCTAACGATGTCCGTAGCGTTGCGGTAATCACCTGTATAATATGGCAGTAACCTTACCTGTTGTTTATAGGGGTGTGTTAATCCCGGGTGGTGCCAAGTCGTTATATAAAACAACTAAAATTATTGTCTGATGAGTTATCAGCGGTGACGGTCGGGGCGTTCAAATAATTCCCGCTCGCACGGCCGTCTGAATTGTCGATGCTGCTGCGCAAATGACAACTTGTTCGCTTCTCGTCAAGTCTATTCTTAAGTAAACACTAGTAATATATAAAGCACTCCCTATGAAATAATAACGACGGTTACTCCCTGTAATAGTGATTTTTAATAGGTGATAATTAAAATATTCAAATTGACAATTATATAATGATAAAATTTGCACCGACATGGAACTCTTGTCCTCTAGGGCTTGACGAATCGATCAAGGAAACGTTCACCTTTTGCATGGCTGTGTATGTTGAAGTATTACAATTATTTTGGTTTCCAAAATCGTGGATTCTTGTGACTATGAGCTAAAGAATTCCTATGGTTACAATAAAAATATATTACCTTATTCTACGTGTACATAAATAATAATGTGTGATGTTACAATCTGTTCTGTGGTGTCGTTATATGTGTTTTGTAAGTTCGTGTTTAACTAATAGGTTATATTTAATGTTAACAAGTTTTTAGCAAGTCGTATTTTACTTAAATAATCTGTGAAAGAGAAATATTTGTTTATAGTGAGACAAATTTACCTTTAGTAAAATTTAGAGTGATTAGGGTTTTGGAAAATAAGTAATTTAATTGTACTTAACACCTCAGCATTACTTGGTGTCTTCGTTCGTTTGATCGGGTAGGATTTGGCTGCAATAAGTTCGGTTTTCATTAATTTTGGGGCTTCAATGGGTTGGGCGTCTTTTTCATAACGTATCTGGATGTTCTTTTCGGGTAATTTTCCGTTTAATTGCCTTGGATCTCGAGTTGGCTGCTATAAATGGTCGTCTGCTTCTTATACTGTCATGGTTAGGAACTTTAATTACTTTTTTACATTATTTTAATAGAAAATCGTTCTTCCCAACATTGGCTTCTGTATTCTCTTACTGACGCTTCACTTCTCTCTAACGGTATTCAACGGTAATTCAGTCTTCAACTGCCGTTCCCATGGCAACTGCATGATTTTGATTGGTTGATTTTGAGATGAAGTATTGTTATCAAAATTCGAATTCTTCGTATATCTTCTGATTGCTGTTATTCCTCGATCTTCCTTCCTGGTTATTAAATATTGTCACTATATTATTTATTTCCTTTCATAGATTATTTTGATACCCCACAAGTTTGGGTAATTTTAGATTTTATGTTTTTACAATTATGTTAATACTTGTTAATTACATTTTTTTTTGTATACAAATGCTTATTATAATATTTTGTTTTACAAATGATTTACAATTTATTCTTGGTGAATCCTTCACCTCAGATTTGCTAATTTCTTTGTTAATTTGTTATAATTTGTAGTTGTTTGGGTTCTGACAGTTATGCGCCTTCATAGGCCTGAGTAGCCATTATGGTATTTGACTTATTTCATTTAAATCACATTTCGTTTCAGCGTAATGGGCTTTACTTTGTTATTATTATTGGTTGTGTTGTGTTTTGAGTTTGCTTATGTGTTATTAGTATGTCACTGTTGTTTTATACACAATTATTTACTCTTTGGTTTCCATGTTTTCTAGTCATACATTTCTTAACATTTTTGTTCATTTCCTTTGCCAGTAATAACAATGTGGCTATTATTTACTACTTTTTTGATCTTATTTAAATATAACATATAAGACTATGGTCTGTATAACTTTGACAGCTATATTCAATTCATAAACTTGATTGAATAATTATTTAACTAACTTATTATTTGCTAATCTTTGTTCACAATACATTTTAATTTATATTATTTTAGTGTGACAAACAATATCACTTTTATGAACTAATCTTGATCCTTTCTAACATGGGTGTTTTTGATTTGTATCTAATTCCTTAACCTTCTAAACAATCTTTACTTGCTTTTAAAACTCCTTAATTACATTTTTAGTTTTGTTGACTATGGTTATTATCACTTTCCAGTGTTCAATATCTCTTTATAGTTTATACTTAATACCATTTTTCACAACATACTTACTCACTATTGTTTATCACTATTAAACTTTTAGCGTTCTTTAGGATTGATTAATTGTTAATGATTTTATCACTCACTACTCTTCACCATATTTCCATTCTATACTTTACACTATTTTCATTCAAACATTACCTTCACTCTTAAATTATTCATAGTTAATTATAATTTATTTAGTGTACCTTCTTTATCACTACACTTTGGGGTTTTACACTTTCATTTTGCACTTCACAAAGGTTTTTGTATTTTAAGTGTTTCTGAATAGGTAATCCCTCTAATTGCTATCTCACTATTCATTTTTTCTCTTTCATTACAATATATCCTTAATACTATTAATAATTTTATGTTCTTACACTACTATTCTTACATCTAATTCTAAATTGGGGTTTAGTTTGCTTCTTTATCATTTTAATCTTTAACCTTGTTTAATAGGGTTTCTTCCCTAAATCATTGTTATCCATTAATGGGTAATAACAGTTACTTTTTCCTTTCTCACAGGGTAATTATTGGTTTGGTTCCAATATTATTCTTGAGTGCATTATTTCTCCTTCTCCTATGCTTTATTACGTGTTTGTGTATCATTATTGGTTTTCATTTCTATCTATTTCCCTCCTTCTTCATTTTCATCGTATTTGGTTAATACTTTGGTTTTTCCATCCTCTCCTTTGGGTACATTTCGACGTGTTACATTGGGTCGTTTAATTCCATGAACTTGTTTCATTTTTGTTTGGGTTTTGGATTTTTTCTCTCTTCCTTTGGTTTGGTTACATTCTTGTTTATTCTTATGGATCCCTTCTTCATTTGTTTCCTTTTGTTGGGTCAATCACTTGGGTTAGGTCAAAGTCGTCGTTTGTCGAGTCATAGTTTTTATATTTTATTTAAATTAATCATTTTTATTTAACATGAAGTATTATTTTAGATTTAATATTGTTTTGTTCATCCCTGGTATTGGGTTGGCTTATTTGTGTTGTAACAATATATATATATATATATATATATTGTACTGGTTTATTTTTTTATTACAGGTATTATAATAAAGATCTGTACCTACGGTTATTATATTTTTTATTTACCAGTACATGTAAAGAAACTCTTTTTCTCAGGGTTAATGATTATTAAGTTATTTTATCGTATTTACGATTAAATCTATTAATTTCTTTTCTTTAAACCAACCCAGATTCAGTTAATGGGTAGTACTTTGGTAATTAACCATGTAAAAAATAACTAACGTATTAGTGTAACTTAACCGTCTCTGAATTCTTCCAGCTGCCACGGGTTCACTTCTGGTTGTTGTTTACCTTCCTTCAACAGCAATATTCAGCTTGGCAATCTGTTTCTTCACACGAATCTCTTATTGCTCTTACCGCTGGATACCACTCTCCAAGATTACTGCAACACCGATGTCTCCTTTGAACACTTAATTATTCGTTAGGGCCACTGAAACTCTTCTCCAGTCCAAGATTTTCCTCTTCTGTCGTCATTCTATTCAGGATATTGTTATATTTTTTTGTATTATTATTTATTTATTCGATATGATAATCAAACTCTGGAATCACTATTCAAAATCCTTTGCTTTATTTTCTTTTCCAAGTTACATTACTTTTATGATGTACAACAGTTATTATAATTTAATATTCTTAATGTGATTCTGATTGAATTAAAAATTAGACTCTATTTACATAATTCCTCTGTTTCATCTTTATAGTATTCAATATAAAATTAGACTACTCATGTTACTTTCCTTAGATATAAATTTAGACTCATTTTACATAATTCCTCTCTTTCATCTTTATAGTATTTGGTATTAAATTAGACTCATACATTTTTTCTTCATCACTTTCCAAAACAATCTCTGACAATTTACATATTTGCCACATTGATAATTCCCTACCTTCGTTACATCTTTTTATCATATACCTCTTAAAAACTTATATAACTTTTCTACTTCTTATTAAATATATTTATTTTATTTCTAATATTCTGAATTCTAGTTTGTATTTATAATATGATCATTCTCTTACTATTTCCTCTTATTATAATATTCATTTCAAATTTCATATATTCTTTTCATAACATATATCTTTATACTGTTTTATCTCATATAGGCATCTACCTCTATGTTGATGGGTGAGTCGATGCAATGTTTTTGTTTACATTTTCAAACATATGTTCCAATTCTAATAAATTTATATATTTTTTCTTTAAAAACTTATTATTTTCCTCTTATGTACTGTGTTGCATTTTAACAGCAGTACAATATATATATATATATATATATATATACGATAACAATCTTATACTAATAAACTCAAATATATGTAAATCTAATTATTATCTGTCGAGATAAAGTGATAATATCTCTTTATAGTGGAAAGAAATTTCACACAAAGAGTTCATTGTGTTTACACTAACACAATAGATCAGCTGTTTGGGGAGGTCTATTGTATGCGTTAAGGTGGCTTATTGTTTACCTTGGCAAGGGTTTATAATAAAGGAGGGTGACTTCTGACAATCTGGAACACGTTTATTTCCTGCACAGGTCTGTCGTATATTGACAATGTTGGGAATTCTATTCAAATAACTTATTTTGTTTACGGGCCAGAACGTACATTCCTCGACACGAATCAAACATGAAATAGCCTGTAATTATACCGACAGGTTGAAAATTGAATATTTTTATGAGCGGGAACTTGCTTATTATGTCGATTTCCTAATACTACAATTATTATTTTATAATTAAAACTCTATTTATTTGTTCACAAATTCAGAGTGAATAAATTTACGCCTTTTAGCAAGTTACTGTTAATTATTTATCAGAGTGTTTTATGATTTAGCAGAGTGGCGCATTTTATAACGTCTCTCCTGTTAAGACATTATAACACAGGGAACCAGTTTAATTGGTTGCTTTCAATTAAACCGGCTGCCATTGTTAGTACAAATTACTTACTAACAAATTGGGAAAATATATAGAACAGTAATTTGTCTTAGGGTATGTAAATTTACTCACTCTCTGGATTTTTAGCAAAAACATCTCTTTATTATGGCTTCTTAAATAATGATTTAAAAATAATGGTTATCTTTTTGTTTTTACGTTAAAATAAACTTCTGATTGATTCTGCATCAAATGCTCTTATACTCTTTAAAATGTTACTCTGATGAGCCAACCATACAGTTGTAAATTACATTGAATACCACGGATCCGGGTTTCAACTTTATAATATTCTAGAATACTTCAACATTATGCAAACTATTAGAAGAATAGTTTGATCAAATTTCGAATTAACTTTACCTTTAACTATCATCAGATTACTATTATTTCGTTACAGTAACTACAAACATTACTATGTTAACATTTACATGATTTTAATGAGTCTTTTCAAAATGTACTGTTTTTTGTTGAGGTTGTTAGAAAGATAACGGTTTGGTTTCACCTGGGTATAAGGTGTATCTGCGGCAGGTTCTCTTGCTGATCCTCTTCAGTTGGTGTTCCTGGACGTTCTTCGTTGTCGTTCGGGTTCCTCCATTTATTTTGTTGATTCCAAGATGCGATCATGACGAAAGGATTCTGCTACCTGGAGCTCGTAAAGTTGTCGTCGTTGCTTCACTCCTGACGTTGGTGTTCACTTTTCACATTTTACTTTTAACTGCACTAATGTTACCTTTTATATGGTATGGAACATACCTTACTATTTAAACATTGTTATAAAGAGATGTGTCGGCTATGTTAGTTATTTTTAGTTATTTATCTACATTTCAACTACTTAACTTGTTTTACTTTTCACTTTATTTCAACTACATGTGGAGTATGTCACCACGAAACACTTACTTTCTGTGACATCGTTTTTGGTATATATTCACACGTTTACCTTCACGACACATGGTAAAGCTGTTACCTTGTCTGAGATTCTCGCTTGACTGGGGTTGGTTTTGCGGCGGTTAGTAGGGAAGCAGGCGCAGTTCACACGGAGAGAGAAAAGTAGTTCGTACTTTTATTATTATTTTTTTTACACTAATTAACTACTACTAATAATCCTACCTTTTCTTTATTGAGTTAGGTATTTCATTTATTATTATCACGTCCTTTTATTTAATTAGAATGATTATTAATATTCGCTTCAATATAGTGTAATTTTCATGTCCATACTAGATTTTTACAAGTTGATACAGGCATTCAGGTACAGAGGGGAGGGTGAATTATTATCTCACGTGTTATTTTGAATAAAAATTATTTTGTGCTATTTAAATTCCTTTTAAAACATCACACTACAAGGCCTGACATTGTTTCAAAACAGTCCAAGGATGTCTTTATACATATTGTTACGACACCAAAAGCAGCCCCAATACCAGAGAAGAACTATAAAGAATGAACAATATTAAATCAAGGAAAATAAAATGACTATGACGAGACAAATGACCATGACCCAACCCAAGTGATTGACTGGATAAAGACAATAAAATGAGAAAATGTAAACTAAACTAATGATAAAAAGCACAAATAAGTAATACATATCTAGTAACGAGCATTAAATAAAATAATACAAAAGGAAGTACACTAACCATAATAAATAAGAGAAACAATTATTAATAGATAATGTGGGTTATTAATAGCCTTATTAGGATAAGAAAACAAAACATAAAATGTTGAAAGACTAACTGTAAATTTGTGTTTAAAATCCAGTAAAACCCAAGAGTGAGAGATAGGTAGGAAGTGATAGTGATAAACAGTGAAGGTGTTAGAAGTGATGATATAACCAATTAATAATTTTAAGAAGGAAAAAACAAAGGTAATAAACCAGAAACAAAAGGTTGATAGACAACTAATGTCATAGTGTTAGATAGTAAGAAACAAGTTATGAGTGCAAGGATAATAAAACATCCTTATTAATAAAAATATTCAAAGGGATGATTATCACAAAAGAATAGATGGTGTTAAAATATTATTCACCAAAATTGTTATTTGTTTAATTGAAGGAGTTACGTTTATAAGATGGAATATGGCTGGAAAATGAACAGACCATAAACCTATTTTTGTGTTGTGTTTTAATAGTAGTATTAAGTGCTAAAAAAGTGTGTAAGAAATAGCAATAGATATAAGTAAGGAGATAAATTTTACAAACATAATATTAATCACAGAGTAAAGACAGAAAAAAGAGAATAACAGACAAGAAATGATTATGTAAATTAATAATAATTATTAATTGTAAAATTATAATAACTATATAATTGTAAATTAATAATAACATTCAATTATTGTAAAATAGCCCAAAGTAATTAAAAAAGTAAATAAGTAATAAGTGACAGTAAGCAAAACATGTGGAAATAATAAATAAGGCTTAATTTGTGTAAAATCAGAAATTAAAGGCAAGTACAGCTTAGGCCTATAAAATGCCTAACTGTATAAATTCAAAATAAACAATTTGTAAGCAAGTAACTATTGTATTAGAAAGTTAAGAACAAATAACTCATTAATTACAATTAGTTAACAATAATAATATGTCAGAAATATAATAAACTGATAAAATAAGGAAACTATGTAATAACATAATATTAGCAATTTTGTCAGAACATTAATACATGATGAAGCCCAGCTTTGTGGGATATCAAAATAATCTTTGAAAGAAAATAGAGACAGTTAGGTTAATATCTAATACATTGATAAGAAGACCAAAGAATGATAGCAATTAGAAAATATTTATTCATTTTGAACCAAAACTCAAATTTTATAACAATAGATCCAAATGTATTCAACCAATAAGAGTGTAGGTGGTTACCATAACAATGTAACGTTATTATATTGTTACTTGTCGGGTACGTGTGTTTCGTTCGAGCCCCGCGATGGAAGCCAATTTGTTACTAGACCGGTGTGTACTGTTTATGTCACACTGTTGATTTTGTCAGTTTGTAATATTTCTCTCGTATGTTCCTCTCTTTGATTATTTTAATATTTTTCAATTTCTTATATATCTGGGTTTGCTAGATATAGTAATATCGTTAATTATGATTATCTTATCTCTCTATTTAATATACAAGTGTTAGTGTGAATGTAAATTATGTATGTAGGGTGTTATTCTAAAATTCGCTCAGACCTAGTCTGCCTTGCAGAGAATTATCGAAATTTCGTGTGTAACTCTCTTCTCTTTGGTATCGGAGAATTCCGCAACAAGCGCTGGAGTTCCGAAACAAACGAAATTTATAGGTTAACCCACCGTGTACGGTGACTACTTATTATACACTTAGTCTGTTTAATTCTTATTCCCAATTCATTAAATAATACCCAAATAATAAGATCCTGAAATTATACAAGGTTTCTTTATTAATTCAACTTGTTAACATTAAATAAGATTGGTTTTACTTGATATACGAAAGGCTATACGTTGCATTAATCGATTATTGTTCGTTCCAATATTTTATTTTAAATTCAGTTATATATTTTTTTTTATAATTAATTTAGTTCAGGGTGTGAAGGTTCTGTCAACTGCGGGGAAGATTAAAAATACATATATAAGAATGCAAGATATTACAAATTTAAAGTGTTGTTGTGTTTTATATTATTTATACAATTGAAAATTACCATACAGAGAGCTAAGCGACTCTGGAAGGCGGTTGTTTTTAACCTCGTGAGTTGATGCCCCATGTCAATCAGAAAGGAGATGATTTTCTTTATTCTTATCTTCAGGTGGTAATAAAGTGGAATCCTTGGTCCTGGTTGATTTAGAAATACTGCTCCCTTGGTTTATCAATGGCCAAACTAGTGATTACGTTCTTCGGCAAACTCTGGATCCAAATACGTTATCTATCATATGATGTAAACTGCGATGTCCAATGTGAAGTTAAGGTTATTATTTTTCGTTTGGTTTGTAGGATTAACTCTTTTCACAGGTAGTTCTTTACACAGTATTATTATTTCATTAAATTATCATTGGTTCTTGATCTGATGTTGGACAATCCAGGTCATTCCTTTTTGGAATTCAATTACTTATTATCGTTTGTATGATACCATTATACAATTTGTTTAATGGCTGCTGGCCTAATTATGACAATTAATTATTTATATATGGTGACTTGTTACTGTATTCAAATAATTTAGAATATGTTAGTTTTATTAACCATTTCTCTGGGTTTTAATCTCATCACGTTCAGATCATAAATTGCAATAATACAAATCAACAAATTATATTAATTTTTGTTGTCCCTAGCAACAAATTTATTTTTATTCTTTTTCAGTGTTTTGTTATATAGTGATAATTTCATATATTATTCTTCCACTCATCAAAATAATTCCTTATTAAACTTCCATTATATCGGAATATAACATTATTTATAGCTGGTTTACTAATTTCTATATATATTCTGCTGGTTTTTCAATCTTAGTCTGTTTCTTTTCATAATTATTATTTTTCCGATATCAAATGTTATCAATCGATATCATAGCACTATGGCATTATCATAATTTGTTTATATTGAGTTGGTTTATTATTTATTATTAATTATCATAGGTTTTTTCTAACTCCTTGAACTATACTCATTAATTATTATTAACTTCTTTACCTAACCTTTATATTCTGAGTTGTTATATAGTGTTATTGGCTGTTAGGCCTTTTATTATATTTGAATCTACTTTTGATTATAACTGGTTAACAACTATAGCCTTTTTATATAAGTTTACAAACATAATCAAACCTTAACTATGTACATGTACACAAATAATTATTCTTATTATATCTAACAACAACTTTATCTAGACCTATAGATCACATATAAAAAAATTGAGATCAATTACTACTAATTAACTGATTTCCTTCACCTTTCTACAACAGTAAACAAATAATACATATTGCTTCATTATTTGATATTACATCAACAAGTAAGCTTCATAAACTAACACAAACTTTAACATAACATTTATGGTAACAACATAACATTATACAATTCAGAATCATTACTTTCGATTAACTAGTAATGTATATTATTGACTCATTTTTATCTATTTTCACCGCCATTTACTTTAACATTTTCGATATTGGTTTCTTTCTTATAATTCTTATCAATATTTTTGATTTATTTACTTTTCACTGAACATTGATTTCTTACTATTGTCTATATTACAGGTTTATTTTTTATTGCTATTACTACCTTGCATCCTTATTCATTTTTACACAATGATAAAGGTATTTATTTGACCTTTGTATTAGTATGGGATTTAAATCTTTATTTATCTATTATATTTCTAATATTTCTATTTATGTAACGTCGAGGACCGCATTTCTGTTGCGTTACAATATTTAAAACCGTTATAAAACGATAGTCCATTATTGACGATCAAGAGAGACGGAAGCCAAACCATGTTCGACTCAATTAATAATAAAAATAGGAAGAAATACTACCAAATTTAATAAGATGTGGATTCAAGAAGTTGAACGAAGACCTATTTAAACAAGGAGAGCAAATAAACCAAATTTTAATAATTAAAAAAGAATTAAAAATTCTAATTAATCGAAAAAGAAGCCATATGAAGCAGAAGATCCAAATGATGGAAAATTAATGAATGCATCAACCCAACCTGGATAATAACAGTGACTCATCACCCAAAATCAACAAGATTTTGTTAAATATATTTAAATTACCAGAATTTGCGAACTAAATTAATTAACTTTTCTCACAACACAATAACTCTCACTCCGAACTTGGTAACTAAATTTCTTTCAAGGATTGATTGATATTATTTATTAAACTTGTATGTAAACATAATTTAACCTATGTATGAAGCATGAAAGATTAGCACACACTTTTTAACACTCAGAAACGTATTGTATTTAAACGTTAATAGTATATAAGTGCCATTGATGTAAGGTGGTGTTCTTTAATTTTTTTGTAATCAAAAGAACTCGTTGACTAAATGAATTGTACAAAATAAACATTAACGGCAGCCATGCCGGAGTAGACTCTTCAGCCAACATAGCCAACCTTGAGATATAGTCTGTTCATAGCCGGAGCAACATTGTTTTATAATAATATATTTTGTATCTAAATGATCAATGATTAATTATTTTAAATACTAATAAACTAGTACTGCTTATTAATAACCGTCCTTCATTTTATTTGAATAGTATTATAAAGTTTGTGCATTTTAGCAGTGAATAAAATTATTTACCAGATTTGGACGTTTGCAACACGACGGACCACACACGAGATTCGAATGCCCGCCAGTCTGCGAGGGTAATTCGAATTTTTTATCGCCGCACAGAAGACATCCCAGTTTGAACTTTTTAATTGTTTTAATAAACAATTTGGCGCCTATCAGGAAATAAATCACTCATCAAAGGACAGGTAAGGAGTACACCCGTGAAGATTTCAGTACTAGTTATTCGTGCGTTCGCGACGGACATCGTCAGCGTGGGAACTTAGAAAAGTACGACTTTCAGATAAATACAAAGTGATGACTATAACGTGTGGAGCTAACACACGCATACAGGGCGTGTCGTTACAATATGGAATCATGCAAAAGCATTGAAACTTCAGGACATCAATTGACATCCATTGGCATTCTCGGAACTTTTCAATGGATGTCAATTGACATCCATCAGAAAGTGTTAAAGCTTATTAAACTGTACTGCAGTAAATTACACTTTTTAATGGGACACAAATACACATTCTACTGATAATATGCAAAATACACATTCTACTAATATAACAAATGGTTCATTTTTGTGATGAGTTATGTAAGTCATGTAGTTTTACAAATTACAAATGTTTTGGTTAAATGTATTAAATCATAAAATAGTCAGTATCAACTGCACCATACAAAATTCAGGCTTGCAAGCTGCCCCTATTTCATGTTACAGGGCCCTTATTAGATTACGTAGGATGTTATGCTGATGACTTGAACAGAAGAATACGAGGAGAATATACAAGCGATACTGGGATGTCTCCACAGATGTGTATAGAGATCTGCAAAAACAAGTCTTATGTATATGCTGGTATACAAGCATGGTAGTATCTATACATTATAATATTTTTAGTCATTACACTCAAATAATTATATTTATACAGAATTATCTCTTACAACATATTGCCTTTTAAATAAATTGATTGCTTCTATGTTTTTATGCATTTTAAAGTTATTGAATTTGTATTTAACTGAACATATTGTTGAAGTAAATAAGCACTACTTTAAGTTAGAATGAAAACTGTCAAATTCTAAGATATAAGTAAAGATAATTAAATCACTACCGACTCGGAACACAAAGTTTTTTATGGGTAGAAACCAGTGGCGGCTGGTGGTTGAAAAATTTGGCGGTTGCAGTTGGGTTGGATGGTATTAAATTGTTTTATTATCTGAACAGAAAATGTCCAAGTCTCCTCCCCTCCAAACAATACGTAAGGAAAACAAAATAATGCAATTTTAGTGTCACCCAAATAACCATGAATATTTATTGTATAAATCTCTTTTAAATTTACGATTAAATATTCTGTTACCTGATTTTATATTTTGATTAAATTTGAAAGATCTGATGTAGCCTGCTTACTCTCATAATTTAAGTTTTCTTCTCAATATGACGTAAACTGAACAGCGTTTTCGTTAGGTTTATGACAGAATTCATTGCGTCCTACTAGTTAAATATAATAAATATCTTACACTATGACACCTTAATCCTTTATAAGTACTACTATTTACATTTAACAATGAATTGGACTGACACTAACAACGAAATTCACAAAAAATTCGACCAACACTAACTAACTCAAGTAGCATAACAACATAAACTTACTACCTGGCACACCACGTGTTATTTACCAACAAACAGATTGGTGGTGCCGTAACATACAAGCGGGGTTTGCATCCCCTAATCACACCAAGCGAGCCTATATCGTTGCAACAGGAGCACCCAAGTCTAGCCAGCCACAGCACTACTCCAGTGTATTTCGCCATATACAAAGCGCGTCACAGTTGGTGCACACTTGCCATGTACACCGTGGCAAGAGCGTGTACGGTTTTTAGTCTTGCTCTGCACTTTTCAATCACCAAATGATTAATTACAATTATTTAGCATGAAAACACTATTATTAGTTATTGTTTTATTCATAATTCTATAATTTAAAATACAATTGGTGATTTAATCGGGGGTTGTGCAACCTAAGCACGGGCCGCCACTGGTAGAAACATAAACGTTTTACCTTATAGCCTGAACCACTTTTCGCTTATTATAAGCTTTGTCAGAGGTTGCCATTGAGGCTCCCAGTGTTTTTAATAGCACGTTAGACAGTTGAAATGGATATTTTAAAAACTAAAGAGTATGACACATTGTAATTACCAATGTACAAGTAATACATCCATAGTAACACATTCAGACGTTGGAAGTAACCACATACATTGAACATTTAACTGGGGAGATGCAAACTTAAGATCCTATTGATGTGGAAGTTGACTAAATACAACTATTTCACTAATGACTCGGAACACAAAGTTTTTTATGAGTAAAAACATAAAGTTTTACCTTACAACCTGAACCGGTTTTCACTTTTAAAAAGCTTCTTCAGAGGTTCAACCTCAACCGATTCAGGTTATAAGGTAAAACTTCATGTTTTTACTCATAAAAAACTTTGTGTTCTGAGTCGTTAGTGAAATAGTTGTATTTAGTTAAGTAACAGACACGTCATGGACAACGAAATCAAAGAGTTGAAGTTGAGTTAAATTTGAATAACAAGTGAAATTAAAATAAGAGAAACACTGGTTAGTGTGTTATTAAAAGAAACACTATTAATATTTTTAATTTCTAAATTACTGATTTCTAAATCTTACTTATTTTTTTAACCTCTTTTCAGTTGTTTGGTTGAATCTTGTTAAATTTAAAGCAAGATTCACTATTAATTGTAGCAATTAATAAAAATCTCCAATAAAAAAATAGTATTTCAGCTGAATTAAAAGCAATGTAAAGGTGTTGGTATTCTAATTAATATATAGATATTTAGAAACTACAGTATTTCTCCTAAAAGTACTTTTTGAAATTTATTTTTTGTATGTTTATATTGCAAACTAGAAACTTATTAGCAATTATTAGCAAAGAATAAAAGTGTTCAACACCACTTTCGAGACAACTTCTGATTAGCACTTTCAGCTCATTTTCAGAAACATACAACAATTATAACTTGTTTTACTGAAAGGCTTGAAAGCATTAATCAGAAGTTGTCTAAACAGGGGTGCACAACAGTTTCATTTTTTATTTGTGAATATATTTACTAACAAAATTGTATTATTTAAATAGAAACCTGTTGAATATTGCTTATTAATATCACATGATTTTGATGAAACCTGTTCACTAAACTATACAACAGTAGAAAACAATTATAGTAAGCACTTTTTATGCAAAATGTGATGCAGGTTAATTTTCTACTGTAAATTCCATGACAGAATTACTTAAATAAATTGTTTTCAAAACTCAGTTCTTTTTAAAAACTGAGTTTCAGTTTTCTCTCCCTCTCTCCAGATTAAGGTTATCAGTTTAGTCGGTTTGGTAGATTCTGCCAAGCCTTTTCTAGATCCAAAGCAAAAGATTCTTTTTAAATGAAACATTAGACAAAAACATTCACTTTTCAAGACAATAGTGAAAGAAAAAAATATAGCATTAATTATTAACTATTTTGTACACTTAAATAAAGTGTAAATGAATTAATAAAGTAATTTAAGTATGTGTGATATTAAAGAATACATTGTGAACATTAAAGTAAGCATGAAATGTGCATAATGTTTCATTAAGTTAAAGAAATAACTTTTGGAACAAAATTAACACATTACTTAATTTTTTCAGATCATTAAAAATTTAAATATTATAATTTATTAAGTATTTTTAAATTTGATAATATTTAGTTATTTACTAATTAAATCTTATTTGCTTATTTTACTAGTGAAACTAAAAGAAATATAAAAACTTTTATAAAAAAGGACAGCAATTAAAACAAGTTAATTGTTCTCGGGCAAATTCATAGTAGTGAAATAAGAAAAATTATGAACAAAAGTTATGTAGAAATAAAAAAGTACACAAATAATTTGGTAGGAATTGATTAATATTTATATTTCGTCTATGACTGTTTTGATTATTGGTTCTCATTTCTTCTCTAACTTCTTCTTTGCAAGCATAAGGTTCATAGCTGTGACTTTTGATTATTGGTTCTCATTTCTTCTCTTTCTTCTTCTTTGCAAGTATATGGTTCATAGCCTATTACGTTGTCCATTGTTACAACTGATCTCTCAATCTTTTCATTGGCCATCCCAGACTTCTACCTTTAGGCATATATTTTGCACTCATATATGGTATTTGTGATGAGTCTATACAACCTACATTATCAAACCATTTCTGTCTATATTCCCTCACCGTGTCATTCAGTGGTCAAACAGCTAACTCATGCCGGATGTCCTTATTCCTTTTAATGTCTAATCTAGTACCCAGCTACTAATCTAAGGAACCTCATCTCTGCACTTTGCAGATCTTATTTATGACACCTAATAATGTAAGAGTCTAATCCATCAATTGTTCTAGACAAATTCCTGTTCAGGTTATGAAGCTCTTTCTTAATAATATTGTGCCATTCGTTTTTACCTGTTAGTTCTAAATATTGAAGACTGGCCAGCATACATTTTAAACAGGTTTTTTTCTAAACAGGACATACTGTTTCTGTGGAGACCAGACACCACTTGTGTTTGACAAGAGACCAGATATTGACTGCAATTTAGACTGTCCTGGTGACGGGACCAGTAAGTGTGGAGGGCATTGGAGAAATTCCATATACAGAACTGGAGCAGGTTGGTCAACTTTCCTGTACTACAATGCATCTTGTACTTAATACAAAAACAACACATGAACACACTACTACTAAACATATCACTTTTTTCTATAGATCATATTGAAGGTTTCAGAAATTTAGGGTCCTTGATCATACATTTGTTCATGGCCATGCGTTTTTCTTTTAACACGTTTATGAGGTTCTTCTGCCAAAGTATGTTTCCATGTCTTTTGTTACTTGTATGAATCTAATATAATTCTTGACCTTCCTACTTTTCTTTTCCCATTATTGGAACCAGTATAATTCCTGTTTGCTTATGCTATTCTCTTCTCTTCATAAAGTATGTTCCAAGATTCATGATTTCTTCACCTCATTTGAATTCCTATTTTTTTCATGTTCAGCTTGGCAACATATATACCCATGATAAATTGCTTCTGGCGAGTGGATGTTAAAAATTCTGTTATTACAACTGATGAAAAATATTTGTAGCTTGTTTGTCAGTGCTCTTATATAACCTTCAAATTTCCACAGCTACACAACAGAATTACTATAACATTGCTTTCAAATATTCTGAAGTTTGTTTTCCTTCTAATTTGCTCTGAAATCAACAGTGCTGTAGATTGAACAATTCCCTACAGCCATCCTTCTTTGGTCTCTTGCTTCTTCTTCAGTGTCACCAGTGGTTGATAGTGCTGCTGATCTAGTTAAAACTACTGTTTCTGTTTCTTGTTGGTTAATCCTAAATCTATTTTCTTGCAGAGTGTTTCTGTTGACTTCTATATTAATTTCTGTAACATGTCATTATATCTGTGTAAAAGAGAGTAAATATCTTATGAAAACAGGTCAGCATTATTATGGTTATGTAAATTAGAAACAAGGTAAATTTTTTCCTCTTTTCGATAGCTTCATAAATTTTAAGTGATTTACTTTTAATTAAAATACAGGTTTTTATGAAAAACAAGAACAAGTCTGTGAATTTATCAGCTTGATATATCCCTCATATCATAACTTGGCTTCATATAAAATACAAAGTTCACAATCAGAACTATTTTATCATAAATCGTATAAGCTAATCACAATTTTACAAGCTAATCATACAATTTATAGAGAATACCTGGAAATAATAACATGAGGCAAGATATAGGAAAGGCATGAGACAACTCTTATGATATTATGTATCTAGAGAATACACTACTAAGTTGCTTACTCTTTTGTGTGTATTGTATGTATCAGTTGTACACAAACCAGAGATGTAGTGACATTGTGGAGGACGAACTAAGAGGGTAGGGTGTTCTAATGTTTTTGTCTTTGATTTTACAGTCAACATCTAGTAGATTGCAGACATGATATTTATTGTTACTTGAGTGAGTAGTGACTATTCAAAAGAGATTATTAGCCACTCAAAATGCCATTACCCCTGTTCATATTTTTCTATCCTCATGCTAAATGCTTGAAACTATGGTAGAATCTTGATAATATGAACTAATTAGCAATAGTGGTTGGAATTATCAAAACTTTGATTATCAAATATATGAATTTTTCATAGCTAAATAATTAAAAATAAATGTTAAGTGCTATCATGACTAAATTAAGATTAAATGAATGAAATTCCAAAATACAATAAGTTAAAAACACTTTATTTTGGTAACAAAGTTAATTATAATGGCTCACATACAAGTTTGTTTTTTAAAGTAAGATCCAATTTGAAATAAGGAGGTATTAAATGATGAAAGTGATTTATTATAGCCAAAAATATACAAACATTCTTTATTTATTTGTATAATTACTATCGACTTCCACACATTTTTCATATCTTTTCAATAGGTTCTTAATTCTAGTGTCGTAATAGTCCATCACATGTGTCTTGAATCAGGTAGTAACGTTGTTGACCACTCTGTTTGAACCAAACCATTTCTTTGTAGGAAACCCAGGTTTCATCTCCAGTGACGATATGTTCAAACAGCCCAATAGCTCCATTTTCAAAATGCTGCAGTTTGAGATGAAGCAAACACTGCTTGTCTGTATACGCTAACATTTTTTAGCACACAACGTTTTGTAACCTAGTTTCTCTATCACAGTGACATACATTATTGATCACGAAACTTTAAAATACTGAATAAACAATTCTGATACCTACATGCAAAACTCTGTCATTGCTTCTGGGCAACTGCTACATTCTTCTTCATGTCCTTCCATAAATAAATGACACAACCACCTTATGTTTGGAGTATAAACCCCTCAAAAGCTGTCTCAGTGTTTCAGCAGTATTGTTGTTTTTCTAACAAAAACCGTATCACATGGCAAACTTTACAGTTGGCGGGATTGTTTACTGTAGCACTAATTGTAAATTGTTAAAAACATCAGGTGACAGCTGAGTGTTATGTCATGTCACAATAGGACATGCACTATCAGTGGCGTACCTAGGGTGGTGCGGTCTGTACCAGGTACCATTTTCCCTGGGATACTATTTTCTCAATTTAGAAAAAATATTCATTTTTTACTTTTAAATTTTCTTAGAATTCTAGATATTTATAAATATTATATGTATTATGCAGAAGCCATAACTTGACAAAGTAACCGAAAATAATAGCACCTACATGATAGACGATTATCTTCTTTGCAATGTGACAAATGTGTGCCACTGATTTGCCAGTTAGTTTCCACCCCTTCAGTTGACTGACATAGACTTGCCGGATCCTATAAAATGTCTGCAGCTGTAGACTAGCAGACGTAAACAAAGAGACAGTTCACACGGCATTGTTGGGCTGTTATTGTTTAAGCAACTAGTCGCTGAAGTGATGTATGATGTACTGTAGAATGCCAATACATCCATCCATACATGTATTAAAATTCAGTGTTTGATAGGTTGATCTTTGTGTTGAATGTTATTAGGGCTAGAATGTAAACAGTTGATACAATTTTCCAATTATGCATTTTATCTATTAGGTTCTATCATTTTGTCTTCGTTCTTCATTCAGCTTTTATTAACATCAAAGGTAAGATTTTTATTATTATTACTATAATAATACTAAGTAAATCGACAGAAATTTAAAGGAGAAGAAGCTGTTAGGGCCATGTCACCAAAGCAATTGAATGTAGGCTTAAGGAGTTAAATTCAATAGCTTTAAAAATATACACATTTTCAAAAACAGTGTTGGTGAATGTGTTGCAACCTTTTACCAATAATAAATATGCATTATACGCAAGTTTTCTGTAGCTTTTTTTAAATAAAAAATTGTTTTTCACTGTTCTTTTTTATTAATTAAAACAGAAAAAACTTTCTAGACAAAATTTATCTGAAGCAAAACAAAGGCGTTTGTTTAGGGGTGTCAAGGGTGCACATTCACCCCCAATGAATTTAGGAGAAATAAGAGAAATTTGTGAAAAATCTGTACAACATGTTATTTTTACTTTTTTATTTAAAAAATTACAAAATTAAACTTATACTATATAATAACTTTATGGTTTTTGTGAATACAGATTAAGTTACATATCTCACTTATTCTGTGAAATATTTCTCAATTTAATAAAGATGCCAGAAAGAAGCCAAACATTTTTGTGTAGCCTTGTTGCATTTTTCCATATTAATCACGCTTACTGTTAAATACTTTAATACATTTTCAGGAACTAAAACTGAATTAACTTTGTTAGTGAATTCCCGAACTAGGGGATTATATGAACGGGGTTTGACAAGGTGCGCGCTGAGGTCAGTTTGGTTGCTCTAAGCCAGATGTGAAAAAAAAGAGCCGCTGATTATAAATTTGTTATTATTTTGATGTTATGATTTGTTGTTACTTTTGTGGTTGCATATAAAATAATAAAGTTATCCCAGAAGTTAGTAAGAATTAGTAATTTGGCCGTTGGAAGCGCTAATATGGAATTTTTGAAGTTATACGTTAAAACACACACTTCTTCACAATACCTTTAGTATATTGTTAGTTTGAATCGTACAGTAGAAAACGCTATAAAATTATACAATACAAAACCTCACACAGTCCAATACTTCTATTATCGCTGCAATACAAAACTTAAATACTAATCTCAGTAACAACACATCTATCAAAAACAACATAGACCTAGTCAAGAAAACTGAACACATCCACATCCCACATAACTCAACTCTGGCATACAACTAGACAAAATAATCAGAGAAAATATTAATCTCAGTAACAACACATCTATCAAAAACAACATAGACCTAGTCAAGAAAACTGAACACATCCACATCCCACATAACTCAACTCTGGCATACAACTAGACAAAATAATCAGAGAAAATATTAATCTCAGTAACAACACATCTATCAAAAACAACATAGACCTAGTCAAGAAAACTGAACACATCCACATCCCACATAACTCAACTCTGGCATCTTTTGATATAACCAATTTATACACTGATGTCCCCATCAAAGAAACCATCCAAACACTAGAACAACTACTCAGACAAAACAACACACTTGAAACACACATACAAGAAATCATCACACTGACCAAACTAATAACTGAACAAAATTACTTTACATACAATAACAAGATATACACACAAACAGAAGGTCTCCCAATGGGCTCCCCCATATCAGGAATACTAGCAGAAATATATATACACAACATAGAACAGAACCACATAATAAACAACAACAAATACACTAACAAAATTATATATTGGCACAGGTATGTAGATGATATATTACTTTTATTCAAAGGCAACACAAGACAAGTTGAAAACTTCCACAAATACATAAACACTATACACCACAAATTAAAATTTACACTGGAAATTGAACAAAACAATAGTATAAATTTTCTAGACCTAACAATTAACAAAACTAACAACACACACACATACAAAATATACAGGAAACCAACCACAACTGACATGGTTATACACAACACATCAAACCACCCAACACAACATAAACATGCGGCCTTCAACCATATGCTCCATAGACTAACTAAAATACCCTTAAATAAACAAGATTACACCGACGAACTCAACACAATAAAATACATAGCAATCAAAAACGGTTACAACCCTAATTTAATAAACACACTACACAAACGCATCAAAAACAAAAACAACAAAACACAAAATACCAGCAGCACACAACACAATAAATACATCACACTCACATACCACAACTCCTACACACACAAAATCGCCAACACATTCAGAAAACACAAATACAAAATAACATACAGAACAACCAATACCATTACAAAACACATCAATAATACAAACACAGACATAGACAAATATAACAAAACAGGTGTTTACAAATTAAAATGTAATGACTGCAATAGCTTCTACATCTGCCAGACAGGAAGATCTTTTTCATCCCGTTATTCTGAACATTTAAAAGCTCTAACCAACAACAATATACACTCCGCATTTGCCACACACATACACACAGAAAACCACAATTACACCAACATAGACACCAATCTCGAAATTTTACATTACTTACCTAAAGGCCGCAAACTCAACACAACTGAACAATACGAAATATATAAACACCACACAACACAACCAAACAACATACTCAACGATCAATTACAATATAAATCACATACACTTTTTGACACAATTTTACAAAAAACAAACATCAAGTTGAATCCCTGCACCAATCCCCTTCCTCCACACACCACCCCCACTATACCTTCCACACAAAAACCGTTACGAAATGATGGCAGTCTGACCAAAAAGCTGAAGAAGGCGGATACTTAAGCCGAAACGCGTCCGATGAAAAAAGTAAGTTTTTCACAAGATAAAGTTCATTTTTAGTAAAGTGATAGTGCTGTGAAAGAAGAGATGAACAATCAAGACAACTTAAATACTAAAGTAGGCCTACGCTATTATAGAAAGCTTTACTCCTTTTAACATATAAAAGCCTAACTTAGTGATTTGTTTGTTTGTTTCTAACTCATACTTGATATTACTTAAACTTTTTTGTCTCTTAACAACCTTCAAATTTAATGTTTTTTCTTATTGTCTTTATTTTTATACAGCCATACGTAGTAATTTGTATGTCTTCCAGTACCTCTAGAAAAGGAAAAACATTGAAATGTGGGGCACTGAACATGTTTGCTAGCATTGAATGAAACGCATCACATTTTTTGGGACAGGCACTGTCACCCTCAGTGACAAACAGTTGTTTAAGCCTACATACTCGTAATCTCAAACGTGAATGTTTATATATATTAGTAAAAAGCCTACTTTTTTGTAAATATAACTCAACAGCGCTTAAACAAATAAAAAAATATTTATATGCTAAAAGGCATCAGTTTATACCATTCAAGCATGTACTGAAACAGTTTTGTTGTTCGTGTATTTCAGTTTAATTGAAATTTTAATGTTTGATGTCTTGTATGAGGTGTATATAGCTTATGGCTGAAGATGGAATGATCGTTCCGAAACGCGTGACAAAGCTACTAGAAAAAGTCACAAGACGGAACTAAAATAAGAGAATATATTAAGTAAATAAAATGTTGCCTCACCCGCACCTTGTAGACACCCCAAGAATTGCCTCCGCACAACCTAGTATAAATCCATATAAACTAGGAGACCCTTCCATGCACTATACGGGCTAACCACAGAGCAGAGAAATAATACATAGAGAAGCAAAGGTGGGCCAACATGTGAAGCCTGCCGGCCCTCAATATGGCGGCAGGCGAGCGCTCACAACCCCAGTTAGGAACAAATTTCCTATTTTTTTTTTTTTTTTTTTTAAGGAACATTAAAATGAAACAGCATCATCCCAGCGGATTCTAACAAAGACAATTTAAGAAGGCGAGAGAATGAGAAAATCAGACAATATCCTGTTCCTTGTTGAAGTTCTTAAATCCTTCAGCACTTTGTCAGCTATCAGACAGATCTGAAGCTGAAGAAAGTTTGCCTGGAGAAAAGGACGAGGACGATCAGATTCCGCCAACGTCAATGTCACTTGCAAATTTGGATGAGAGTTTACATGAATTGGAAACAACTTCTGGTTCCACATTTAAGGTTTTATCCCCTTCATTATGGACTTTAACGAAAGGCCAGGCCAGTCGCATCCAAGGGGCTGAAATGAGATTTCTTAGGGACATGGCAGGGTACATCTCCTTGGTCATAGAAGAAACACAGATATACGGCAGGAACTGAATATTATGAGTATACTCGACAGGATCGCCCAGTATTGGCTGAATTGGTGGGAACATCTTTGCTGAATGGATGACTGCCGCATCCCCAAACAACTATGGAACTATACACCGAGGGGATGGAAAGGTGTGGGACGTCTGAGGAAGCGCTGGTGTGACCAGCTGTAATATTTGCCTATTTGAGACCAGAACAAACCATTCTTGGTTTAAACCTTGAGGATGATGATGATGATGATGATCGCCTTCATTACCCTTTGAACTACAAGATACTACTGAATTCCCTGAATAAAATTTGATGAAAGAAAAGGATAATAACGAGGAGATCCCTTCAACGGAACGTGATAACTTGGTCGATGCTTTTACACTAACTGGAGAGTGGAGATAGGAAACAACCCGATGAAAAAGAAGAAAGAGGAAGATGTGGGAAAATCCAATCTACTCTTCAAGACAGCTATGTCTTAAAATTGCTAGAATCAGAAAAAAGCTATACACATAAATCTGGTTATATAGAAATTTCACACTAAATTCCACAACTCGAAGTTGAAGAAAGATCTGATGACCAAGTTAAGTCTGACCAAATATCCATGTATTCATATATAGCTGATTGCCTGATTCTTGTACCAGGTAAGTTAAAAGTAGACTTAGTTCAGAGAGGAAGTGAACCTTTCCAAAATAAGGATGGACCGTTCCAGAAAGTAGAAAGGCAAGGAGAAAAAGACAAGGGAAAGTGTCATCAACTAACCACGGCATGGTTTTACAAGAATTTGCCAAACGGGGAGGAAGCTCTCAGATCATGGATGGTATATTCTCCATCAAAAGAGAGTTTGTTTTGTTTCTGTTGTAGGCTCTTTTGCACAGACAGTTAAAAGGCTGGGACATCAAAATTTGTAACTGGATTCCAGTCTTGGTCGAAATCAGTTCAGAGGTTTCATGAGGGATCTGAGCAGCATCTCTCTTCTCTTGAAAAGTGGAAAACTCTTAGAGTGCGGTTAATGACAAAAAGTGCTATTGATCATGATGTCCACCTAACTGTAGAAAAGGTAAAGAAGAAATGGAGGGATATTTTACACCGTCATCTAGACATTACTTTATTTTTGGCCATACAAAACCTACTTTTTTGTGGCCATAGAGAGGATGCTGGTTCTGACAGGAAAGGTATTTTTTTGGAATTGGCAGAACTGTTGTCAAATTATGACCCAGTATTAAAAGAACATTTTGTTCGATACAGTTGGAAAAACCTCTTACCTTTCCCCTAAAACACAGAACGCTTTCGTTAATATTTTAGGAGACACTGTCAAAGAGAAAATATTGTCTGATATTAGGAAAGCAAAGTATTTTGGTATTCTTTTCAACTGCACACCAGATTTATCACATACTGAGCAGATGTGTGAAGTGATTCGATATGTTCATATAGAGTGTGGGAAAGTAGAAGTACAGGAGTCCTTTATGGGGTTTTACTCTCTGACTGGGAAAAAGGCTGATTTCATAACTAGTGAAATTGTGAAGAACATTGAAAAGGATGGTCTTGATATTAAGATGTCCAGAAGCCAAGGGTATGATAATCCATCAACTGTGGCAGGAATCCATACAGGCGTTCAGGCAAGGATACAAGAGATGAATCCTAAGGCTTTATTTGTGCCTTGTACTATCCACTCTTTAAACCTTTATATAGTTCATTCATTTGGGAGTGTACCCTCTTGTGTAACATTTTTTGGAGCTCTAGAGAGTGTTTACACATTCTTCTCAGCCTCAAGTCATCATTGGGATGTACTGAAGAAACGTGTAATAATTTCTGTCAAGAGGTTGGTAGAAACAAGATGGAGTGCCTACCATGAGGCAGTAAATCCTGTAAAGACAGAATTCACTAAACTAGTGGAAGCAATTGAAGAACTGTCTAGTCCGAAAGAAAATATTGAAACGAGGGGCTCAGCACAGGTCTTATTGAATGCTTTCTGTGACTTTTCATTCTTATGTTGTCTTTCCCTCTGGAGTGATGTACTGGACAAAGTTAATCATACCCAAAAATATTTGCAAATAAAGGAAATAAGCTTTGAAAAATGTGTAATCAAAATGCTATCCTGAAACTATTTTAATGATAAGCGTAATACTATTGTCAATAACGCCATCACATTTGCTACCGAGATGTGTGAAAAAATGGACATTCCTGTAGAAAATAGGGGTAGAAGAAAGTTCAGAAGATGATGTCAGGCGAAAAGTGTAGAGATGTTGGTCTTACAATAAAACAAGAATTGAAAAGAGCTATGCTTGAATGTGTGGATCGATTCCATTCAGAACTTGACAATAGGACCAAATCAATAGAAAAAGTGTCGAAACTGTTCTCTGTTCTGGAATCAAATAACTTAGTCGGTGCTTCAA
Organism: Magicicada septendecula; assembly: GCA_034769895.1. Taxonomy (NCBI): domain Eukaryota; kingdom Metazoa; phylum Arthropoda; class Insecta; order Hemiptera; family Cicadidae; genus Magicicada; species Magicicada septendecula. The sequence continues at coordinate 174,216,056 of CM068372.1, forward strand.
ACGAAGATCTGCAAGTTCTGTCATCAAATATTATTGAAACGTTCAATGAATTCTCCAATGCAAACATCATCGTTGAAATCGAGTGACTGAGAAGACATTTGCGAGCGGCTGAAATCGACCAAGAAGATTGCAAGAAGTGGTCATCATTAAAATTTTTAGAATTCATAATTGAAATTGAATTTTCTGACTCTGTTCCAAACTTGTTTTAGCACTAAGTCTCTATTTGACAATTTGCGTATTGATTGCTTCATGTGAACAAAGTTTTTCTAAACTTAACTCGATTAAAAGTTATCTCCGTTCTACTATGAGCCAGTCAAGACTTTCAAATTTGGCTATTATTTCAATCAAGCCAAAAACAGCTGATAGAATTAATTTTGATGATGTAATTAGTATATTTGCTGAAATCAAAGTACAAAGACAAAAAATGTAAGGTTTCTAAGAGCATAGAGAAATATTGATGTGATGTAGGTATTTACAGTGAATTACGTATTAACCAAATCTCAAATTACTGAAGATATTAAAAGTAATTGTAAATTGAAATGTGTATTTTGATTATGATAATCCTGTTTGTTGTTATAATTTTACTAATATTCAACAACAGAGCATTGATCCTGATACCAATTTTAGCGTAGTGTGAAGTATAGTTTCAGTATCTGTAAGTGCCATGTGCTAGAAAAGTTTAACATGTAAGAAAATGTGCATAGGCTAACACGACTATAGTTAATATTGTGATTCTGTAGTTACTGTATTATTAAATATTGCACTTGCTTTGTTTAAATAAAACCTTAATTTGTGTTGAAAATAAAGACATTCTATTCGGCTATTAGCTTACTCAAATCTGAGTACCATTTAAATGATAATGTTTGGAGGGGGTGACAAGTCTGAGCTCCGCACCGGGTAACAAATAGCCTAGGTATGCCACTGTGTGCTATCCTGCTTGGTAGCCACAGTCAGTGGTAATATTATGCCTACTTTAAAAACTTACCTCACTAAAAAAAAAACATTTATGCATTAGGTGATTGTATAATTTTGAAATACAAAAAACAAACCAATTCTTCATGTTTCACACATTTTTTAATTTTCTTATTTACTTTACTGCTCCTATGGAAAAGAGAAGTAAAAGTAAAAAGTTGTAAATTTGAAAAATTCAGTAGAACATGACAGAGTAACCTAAAAAATGCCAATGTTAATGCTTCTTTTGTCCTACTTCTTTTATTCATTTTAAGTTAAAATTTGATTTTCCTTTCCAGACATACTTATATTACAGAACAATTTTCTTACTGCTTTATGTGTGTCAATTTTATTGTGTTTCAATTTTATTTTACAACTCTTGGTAAATTTAATATAATTTACTGGTCTGTGTTAAGATTGTTAAAAATTTTGATTACCAAGTTTGTATTATCAAGGTCCAATTGTATATGTACATATATGTGGTTGAGTCTATTTTTAAGATGGCCAGTACAGCCAGAACATAGCGTGAACGTAATCTACACTATACAATGAAAAAAAAGAAATCTGTAGAAATTAGTTAAATTGTATCATTAACAATTGTCTATTAATAATTAAAAATTGTAAAATTGACAATTGTATCCAACATCCCACACAAACATCAGACTTTTTATGTTACAGTTTCAATTCAGCATGAATACCTTGGGTGTTACCGAGATGATGTAGACAGAAAGCTGAAAGGTGGAACTGAGGAGATTGCCACACTGACGCCAAGAATATGTATAGACCATTGCAAGGAGAAGGGTTACATATATGCTGGCCTTCAAAGCACGTAAATAAGTTATCAGAATTGAGTGTATGTGCGTGCGTGCGTGCGCGTGCGCGCGCGCATGTGTGTGTGTGTGTGTGTGTGTGTGTGTGTGTGTGTGTGTGTGTGTGTGTGTGTGTGTGTGTGTGTGTGTGTGTGTGTGTGTGTGTGTGTGTGTGTGTGTGTGTGTGTGTGTGTGTGTGTGTGTGTGTGTGTGTGTGTGTGTGTGTGTGTGTGTGTGTGTGTGTGTGTGTGTGTGTGAGGGGGGGGGTTCTAACATCCCTCCAAAGTATCACAATATACTAAAAAACCAACACAAATTAAGTCACTTTATTATCCTTTTAAAGTAGCTCTAAATATTATTTATGATAAGAAATAATAATTAATTGTATGTACCTATAGATCGGTTGTTATGATATGGGGACCATAATATTTGTAACATCTAATTTTTGTTAAAATCCACTCAACAATGAAATTCCGCACAAACCTAGGTATTTATTATTCCTGTTAATAGTTGTCATACAGTGTATTATTTCTTGTAAAGAGATATGCACAAGCAAATAGCTATGTTAGAGAAAATAATAGTCTATTGATTTGCCACTGATTTGATGTTATAGTCTGAAGAAAAACATCCAGTGGAAAATTTGAGAATAATAACAGAATCAATTTGGAAACATATCCATTGTGTCAAAAATCTCTAGAGCTTGGCCACTTTTTGTTTTTCCACCATTTTTGGTGTCATGTTATTGTCAGTAGAAATGAATGATCTGGGAATTCTATCATTTTATGTATGGATTCTTGAAAAAGTCTTGCTCTATTTAATTCTCCATTACCTATATCCCTATTGTACTTGAATCAGTTCTCAGATTTGTCATACCCAAAAGTGTTATAAAAATTATGGAAATATTGAACAGTGTAATTTAACATACAATAGGAAAATAAATATTGCAGGAGGCTTCAGTTGGTGATTTATCACAAGGCTTTCAGTTGAAGTTTTGTCACATAGTATTTAAATATTTTATGTATTTGACTATTTATTATCGTAATTTTATATCATCATAAAGTAAGAGTGAACAGGATAGTGTGCAATCATGAAATTTGTACTTCAACACACTCCACTCAATTACTAAATTTTGACTCATCAGTTAGAAGGCATCTTCAGATAAACACACATGCATAAAACAAAAAAAAAAAAACAGAAGTAAACGGCTGAAAATTATTTATTTCAAACCAATCTGTTTATGGATCAAACAAATGATTTATATAAACAAATCAGTTAATGTAATATTTAATAAGGATGAATATAAGAATATTAAAATGATAGAAATTAATTACCTTTGTATGGTGAAAATAAAGAGTGTAGCAAACTGGTTTCCAAGTTTCAATAAAGAATCAAAACACTGTGCTAATTAAAACAAATGTTTAATTAGTGTGCTAGTGGGTTAAAATCAAAATCATTGTTGGTATTATTATTATTAATATTAACGGATTTGTTATCCTGAATCAGTATATTAGTCTTGATCTTGTAAGTTTCCCATTTTCAAACCAAGTTTCATGTTTATTAAATATTTATTTTTATTCTTCATTTTCCTACTTTCAAATTCTTATGAAAAATAGCTTTTTGTATGATTTTACATATTCTTTGTGTTTTGGATGCCATTCAAGTTAAAGTAATATAACTTGAAGAATATAATATTCAGCAAAACATACAGAAGACTTAATGTGTACAAAAGAAAGGTATTTCCGTGTGTGTTTTTGCCTATAAAGCAATAAGACTGAAAAATTACTATCATAATGGAATGATGGGATAACAACTATCAACAAAGCACTTATGGCTAAATAATAAAATTCAGAGTTTTTTTTTAGTACTTCTGTTCACCTGTTTCATTTTTGTGCATCTAATTTCAGAAACATTCAAAAATTCATCTTCGGCTAACTTTGATCTCATGTGGTAGTTTTTTAAAAGTTCACTTTAACTTTTACCAAAAGAGTTCACAAAGTTTGTAGAATTACAGAGTTAATGAGAATAAACTAATGTATAAACTTTACTTAAAAAGTGTATTTTCTGAATTATTATTCTGAACCACGGCAATGTGTTTTTGTGTATTTGTATATTCATAAATTAAGCTTAAGTTGTTCAAGTCCCCCTTAATAATGACTTCAGTATTATTATATTAATTTTCGAATAAATGATCATCATACAAAATAAAATAATAAATTTGCATGGTATTAACGAAACTTATTCATTTGAACTTTAACTTCTTAATTTCCCTGTAGAAACTATGACTGTGAAAATGCTGAGCAAGAGTTTATATGAACAATGTGTAGGCTTACATCATTTCTAAAAATGATGAGGCAAAAGTTCATTATCGCAAGGTGTAGATGAGGATAGTTTAAAAAGTGAATTAAAACATACTATTAGCTGCTGAGTTCAAACCTGGTCATTTGCCCATTTATGATGATAAACATTCAGGTTACCCCAAAAGCAGTTAACTACATCTGCCAAAATTTTAAAAAAATTCAGAATCCCTTGTTAAATCATCAATGTGCAAAAATATGAGTTTTCTGAGAGTAATATCTCAATAGAGTGTGTACAATATATTATATTAACATCTGTGTATGAAAAAAACTTTCAGTGTGATGAATTCTGCATTCCTAATGGGCTGTCAGAAACACATTTGGGTGAGCGTTTTTCAGGAGTATTTTTGTTTAAATGCAATCCAACCAAGTTTCTGTGATGATTTGTCACTGCTGAAAAAACATGGATTCACCACTACATGCCAGAGAAAACAGCAGGCCAAATATTGGTTGGAAGCAGGCAGAAATGCTGGAAAGAAGATAAAAACTATTTCATCAGCCAAAAAAGTGATGGGCTCTGTTTATGGGGATTCACATGGTGTGGTGCTAATAACCATTTAGAAAAAGGCAAAACCATCAGTCGACAATACGATGTAGCATTGCTGGAGCAACTGAATGAGGGTATTAAGCCAAAAGACCACATTTAGCAGAGAAAACAGTATGTTTCCATCCAGGGAAGGCACCCACTCACACTTTGTCAAATGCAGTCACAAAGAATCGTGAATTGTGCTATGAGTTACTGCCATACGCACTGTACTCACCAGATTTAGCCCCCAGTGATCTTTACTGTTCCTGAATCTGAACAAATGGCTTGCTGGGGAAAGATTCACTTCAAATTTTGAGGGTGTTGCTGAAGCAAGTACTTTGCTTGTTTCCTTTACTTGATCACAACAGTCAAACTAGTGAATGGCAGTTTTAGACATTGTGATACCTGATCTGATGGTGGAACTTGTGAATATTAGAAAACATTAGAAACTTCGGTTGTTTTATGGAAACAACATTCTAAACAAGCAGACACAATTTAAATCACAAACACTATTTGAACACATTACACAACACACAGGCAACAATGATCTTTCAAACTATGGCACAATCTCCAAAAACACAACTGACAGCTCTCCTAGTGGCAGCCTCTAATGGAGCTTGCTATGAGCAGAAGGTGGCTCAGGCAATAAGGTAAAAAGTTTTATTTAAAAAACTAGTCTACCGAGTCAAAAAAATATTTGCAAATCATTAGTGATACTCATGGACAACAAAATCCAAGAAAAAACCTACTATTAACCTACTATCCAAGAACTTCTACTACTCTACTATTTTTTTATTAAAATACCAATTGCAAATAAGTCTATTATTATTATTATTTTTGATTATTGTAAATGCAATAAATACTAAATATCCCAAACATTGCATTTTTTAGTTGAATTTAGATCTATAATGCCTAAAATTGAAATAATTTAGTCCTAGCTTTTAAGTTTATGTAGTCTATGTTTTAATGTATATTTGTAGGCCTATATCTAATATTGTAACGTAGAAACGAGGTCGTACCTGTTAAAATGTCTCACACTTGTTTATTTTGTGTATTAGTGTGATTGTAGTGTGTTTGCCTCACACTGGTTGTTACATAAATCGACGTCACTACTGGAGTCCGTAGCGTTGTCAATGTCACCAGTACAACCTACCTGTTAATTCATAGGGATTACGATTCCCGGGTGGCGCCAAATTGTTTTGTTAAAACAATTAAAACATTTAGTTTTTAAAGTAATATGTGGTATTAGCATGGACAGCTGTGGCGTTCGAATTATTCCCGCTGCTAAACAGGTTGTCGACTCGGCCACTCGTGACAAGCGCTAGTTGGCTATGACTTAAACTTCGCTAACACACATATATTTACAACAAAAAATCCTATGAAATAACAAGATAGTATTGTTCTGTACTGCGCTTTTTAATACACATTTAATTATTAATAAACATGACAATTGAATAATAAACAAATTTATAATATTATGCTCCGGCTTAGAGCTTGAAACACAAAACACCTCAGGTTGGCAAAATTGATTGAAAATGCTATCATTCAGTTGCTTCTAACAAATTAATGTGTTTTTACAATCTGGGGTTCTTTTGATCATGAAAATAGACATAAACGTTGATTACATGAAAAGAAAGTACACTATTATACCTTATAGGTACTTAGGATTTATAATGTGTTTGTACAATTTGTTCTGTAGTGTCGTATTTCTGTTACAGTAGTTATGTTCACAAATAGGGTTATCTTTATAAATGTTTTTTAATATAAGTAAATAAATTATGCCTTTACCTTTGAAAGAAAATACTATTTTTTAAATAGTGAGAAATTTTATCATTTGAAAATAATTTAAGTGATTTGGGGTTTTTTAGGAGTAATAAATTATTCGGTACTTATCAGTTCGTCTCACGTTGAAGGGTCATCATGGGTAGGCGTGTAGTTTTCGAATTTGGGCCGGTTGTAGGCTTCCAGCATCTTCTTCAAACTGGTCTGGGTTTTTTCTTTAATTAGTTTGTTTAATTTCATTCCTGGTCATCATTAATTCTGTACAGATCGACGTCTCTTCACATTGGATTATTTCGGTTCACTATTCGACTTGTTGTAACTGTTTAAATTAAAGTTTTAGTTTGTCAAATTTCTTGCGTGGCGTACCCACGCTTCGTTTCTTCAGCGTCTGTATAATTTAACGGAAAAATAAGCCTCAAGTGACTCGTTGTCATAGTAACTAATAATTCAATGCTTGTTTAATTACTCTTTACTTACATTGTTAGAGATATTTGAATTTTTATTCAAATTTATTAAGTATTTTCCCAATGATTTTATTCCCTTATAATTCCTTTGGGATAATAAATGACATCACTATTATTTTTCTTTCCTTTCAAAGTTTACAATGATACCTCATAAGGTCATATTCTGTTACACTTTAACTATAGTCTAATTATTTGACATTTAATAAATAACATTTCTTTCTTGAATTAAATTATTACAATAATATTTCTGTGTTAAAATAACTGATATATAATTACTGTCCATTCACTGTTCTTAGATTAGTAAGATTTTTTGTGAAATTGATACAATTTGCATTTGAATGTTCTTGGCAGTTAGCTGTTTTCATAGTTACAAACAGCCATGATTGTTTTCTAGTGTATTTCCTTTTTAAATTACATTCTGAATTCAGCCTGATGGGCTTCACTTATTTGTTTGTGTTTTAATTACTATTCAACATAGATTTTCATTACTCTTCATTTAATATAATAGTTAGGTTTATGGACTGTAAGTCCCTTTCAGCCATATTCCTTCTTTAACATTGAATCAACTATTCTTTATTAGTCATAAATTATTCTTAATACTAACATTGATTTCTTTCTTGTCTTATAAACTAGGGTGATAAACATTATTACTTTCTTTAATATTATGAAGGTTGATTCCCCTTTCCACATGGGGTGTTGTATTCTTTATAATTTTAATCTTTAATAACAAACTTTACTTCCATCCTATCATGCCATGTTAACACACGTTATGGTACTGGGCTTTCTCCCTGATATGTCACATGCTTCCCTTATATTAATTTTAAATACTATTTTTAATTACATCTAGGTATTCAACTAATTATAATTCCACTCCACTCATTGGTGATTTATCAATGTTTTAAAGAGTGTCTATCTCCTTAGCATTCTAATTTGAATGTTTCACATTCACTTTCACTATTTTTAGGGCATTAACACTTCACTTTGGTTCACTGTTTTGTAATTAGTGTTATTTAATGGGTAACCCCTATACCTACTCCTACCATTTCTCACTATTTTTGTTTTAGTATTATTTTTACTATAAACAATATTAGGCTAGTTGTGTTTTTGGGTTGAATCTAACCTTTCTGACAGGGTTAGTGTACCCCTCCTATACTACATTGTTTTACAATTGTATTGTCTCAAAAATTGGATACATATGTTAAATTAATGCTAATAATAACATTGGTTTTATCAATATATAATTATTTAAGGTTTATTGACCGTATTCTATCTTTAACATACAATCTCTCCCCTTTATATATGTGTGTTAGTTTCCCTTGGGTTTTATCTGTCTCCTCTTCATTCTTCCTCTTCTTCTTCTTCAATAATCTTCATCTTCATTCTTCATCTTGGTTTGGTTCTCCTTTAGTTCTATGTCCATCATTGTTTTGTCAATCACATTTTCTTAAGTATGTTTGGGTTGTCGGCTTAATCATGTCAAAATATTTACATTTTAATAAGTATGTTACGTGGTTCCCTTCTTTATGTTTATGTTTTTTGGCTCAATCACTTGGGTTGGGTAATATCGTTGTACGTCATGTCAAAGTATTTACATTTTAATCATTTTTTACACATTTTATTTCATATGAAGTAACTTTTATATTAAGAATTATCTTTTTTATTACTGGTACGAGATTTGGCTTAATTGTATCGTTACATAATGCCTCTCCTCTAAAATTGATCATTTTAATAAAATACTAGCATAGTGTTTTATGAAATTATCAGTTATAGATAACTTTTTTCCTTCTCTTCCTTGTTTGTTTCTCCATTCTCCATTTCTCTTCTTACTTAATTCACTCCATTTTATTTGGATCTGTTTTTATTTATTTCCATTGGTGCATATTCCCTCGTACACAAATTTTATTTCCCTAACTTTATATAGTAGCTGGTTTCTCCCATTACTACTCATTTTTCTGAGACTAGAGGCACATCTTCTCTACTCAGTTCACATAGATTGCTGGACTTTTCAACAGTCAATCTTAAATCTTTGTCAACTTGTGACTTAATAATAATAACAATATAATAATATAATTGGGATTGTCCACCTTGTGGTTTGTCTTTAGATCACTTTATCCTAACTACTCATTCTTCCTTCCGCTATACCTTAACTATACACTATCATCTACTCATATACTATATTCAGAAATTTTATCTTTATTCATATGTTAATTTCATCATATCTCGCTTTTCATTATTTTGTTTTCAATGCTCGTTGGGATCATTTTAATTGTTTTAGACATTTTTTTAGTCATTTAGCAGGATTCTGCTTTAGCCATATTTGTATATTTGTTTTATATACAATTTCTCTCTCTCTCCTTGTACCAGGTAAAGTTTTATTTATTTTTTCTGATAATACTTTTGATTCAGTATAATTTCAAGTATTTATCTCAGTAATTTGAACTTGATTTTATTTTTGTTTATTTTACACTGTATTCAACATCATTTTTTGATAATTCTTTGGTAAGTTAATGGTCTTACCTTAAAGGAATGTTTGTAGCGTATTCCTTTTTAGCTATTTTTTGTTTTTAATTATAATTGTAAGTTTGTGCTTCTTACATTTTTATTACCTAGGAATGTGTGTAACTTATTCCTAATTATCTCACTTTTTACTTCATACTTCATATTTCAATTTTTTGTTATATTTTAAACTGATTTAAATTGAAAGGAATTTGTTTAACTTTTCCTTTGTGTTTCTCTTTTTTTTTTTCATTAAAACCTTTTATTGTTCCGCATACATCATCTAAATATTTGAGTAAGCTGCTCTTACCATCTCTTTTGGAATTTTGAAATTTGTTTCATTTCACAATGGCTTTATTCTTCCTCGTAAAACTTTTTTATTGAAGTTTGATTGTAAACTCCCTTGATTTTCCTTGTATTAATATTACTGATTTGGTAAGTGTTATTACCATTGTCTCTTGTGATGATATACGGCTTATTATGATATACATAATTGTTTATTCATATTGCTATACACAGGACCTTGTTATTTATATTCTTGGTAAGTTGACTTCTCCTCTTCTTTCCTTTATTATTTCCTTCTCTTGTTCGACTCTTTGTTATTAGGCACCTCTACTCCTTCAAGTGCTTGGTAGACACACTTATTCTGGATGATATGATTAAATGTATTTATTAATTTTGTTTTTTTTTTCATTTAATTCGTCTTGGTGATTGTCATTGGTCTAATTTAACCTTCCTTCTGTTCCATTGGGTTGCTGGGTCAGTAACTTGAAGATCAGTCCCTTTTCTTGGTTTGTGGTATCTTCACTTAGTTTACCCATGGTCCATCAGTTCCTCTGCCCTTATGGTTCGGATAACTCTGGCGTGTAGAACTGTTTTCTTACTGGTGAAATAGGTCTCCTCCGTCTTGTACCATAATTCCTTTAATACCATATGTTCCGTGGTATTTATTTTTACCTCCATCAGTTGATTAGTTTGTCCATTAATCAGAGAAGTTATTTGTGCCTCTCTCATTAATATTATTTTTGCCTTTTTATTTGGTATTTCCATTTCTGGTGTGCTCCAGTATTTTATTGACCTTCTTGGTTTGCTATACTCTGTTTTGTTGTCAGTCATTTCTATTTCTGGCATCTTTCATCTAAGTATTGATTTGTTGAATTTTTCATCCACTGGTTGGTTGTGAATTTCTTTTATAATTTCCCTCAGAGTCCTCCTACAATCTTTGTACTTTATTAATTTGCTTTGATAGGTAATGGGCAAATTAAATACATCGATGAGTCCGTTCTTCATCATCTCCACTTCTTCTCATGTTTTGATGAGTTTCCTCTTATATACCTTTCTCAATCCCTCTGTTTTCTTAATCTTCTTAATAATTCGATTCTTCTTCATACGACTGTTTACACCTATTTGTCGTTCTTGGTGCCTCTTCTCCAATTCCTTGACCACCTCCTGTTTCTTCTTCTGGCATCTTTCGTTAAGGGCTTGGTAGAATTCGGTCACTCTCAACTTATTTTCTTCTTCGACATCGATGATTTTATAATTCATTTCTTCTCGTACTTGTAATAAGGCTTCCTTTGTCTCCGCTACCGATTGCCTGGTCTCCTCTCGACATTCGACCAATTGTTGCTTCCATTCCTCCTTGGTTTTCTCACTTGCTTCCTCTATCTTCCGTTGGAGAATATCCTGATTATTTTCCATCTTTTGATTTACTATCTCTAGATCCTTCTTGATCTGTTTCTTCAACTCTTCACTCTTCTTCTCCAATGCCTCCTGACTTCTCTTCAAGTCTTCATGGTTGCTCTCTATCTTGTCATTCAGGAATTCTATACTCTCCTTCATTTGCTTCTTTAATTCTTCAACGTTTTGGTCCAGTTTTTCCAGTTTCTCCAATTTTTTATTCATTTGTCCAAAATGTTCCGTCATCATTTTCATCAAACTATCTAGTTTCGTTTCTTCTGTTGGTTTGACTGGTTGGTTATTTACCATGACTTCTGCTTCTATTTCCGGTTCAGGTTCAGGTTCAGGTTCAGGTGGATTTGGATTTTCCACTTGGTCCTCCTGTGGGTTTTCTTCTGACAATTCTCCAGTCGTTTCTTCCATTTCTACTTCTTCAACTTCCTCCATTTCTTCTGGGTTTCCTTCTTGGTTTGGTGTTTCCTTCCCTTTGCGTCTCGTAACCATCCCGTGTCTATTCATGATCGCCGCTAGTTATTTTTACCAGCCCCACGTTGGGCGCCAATATGTAACGTAGAAACGAGGTCGTACCTGTTAAAATGTCTCACACTTGTTTATTTTGTGTATTAGTGTGATTGTAGTGTGTTTGCCTCACACTGGTTGTTACATAAATCGACGTCACTACTGGAGTCCATAGCATTGTCAATGTCACCAGTACAACCTACCTGTTAATTCATAGGGATTACGATTCCCGGGTGGCGCCAAATTGTTTTGTTAAAACAATTAAAACATTTAGTTTTTAAAGTAATATGTGGTATTAGCATGGACAGCTGTGGCGTTCGAATTATTCCCGCTGCTACACAGGTTGTCGACTCGGCCACTCGTGACAAGCGCTAGTTGGCTATGACTTAAACTTCGCTAACACACATATATTTACAACAAAAAATCCTATGAAATAACAAGATAGTATTGTTCTGTACTGCGCTTTTTAATACACATTTAATTATTAATAAACATGACAATTGAATAATAAACAAATTTATAATATTATGCTCCGGCTTAGAGCTTGAAACACAAAACACCTCAGGTTGGCAAAATTGATTGAAAACGCTATCATTCAGTTGCTTCTAACAAATTAATGTGTTTTTACAATCTGGGGTTCTTTTGATCATGAAAATAGACATAAACGTTGATTACATGAAAAGAAAGTACACTATTATACCTTATAGGTACTTAGGATTTATAATGTGTTTGTACAATTTGTTCTGTAGTGTCGTATTTCTGTTACAGTAGTTATGTTCACAAATAAGGTTATCTTTATAAATGTTTTTTAATATAAGTAAATAAATTATGCCTTTACCTTTGAAAGAAAATACTTTTTTTTAAATAGTGAGAAATTTTATCATTTGAAAATAAGTTAAGTGATTTGGGGTTTTTTAGGAGTAATAAATTATTCGGTACTTATCAGTTCGTCTCACGTTGAAGGGTCATCATGGGTAGGCGTGTAGTTTTCGAATTTGGGCCGGTTGTAGGCTTCCAGCATCTTCTTCAAACTGGTCTGGGTTTTTTCTTTAATTAGTTTGTTTAATTCATTCCTGGTCATCATTAATTCTGTACAGATCGACGTCTCTTCACATTGGATTATTTCGGTTCACTATTTGACTTGTTGTAACTGTTTAAATTAAAGTTTTAGTTTGTCAAATTTCTTGCGTGGCGTACCCATGCTTCGTTTCTTCAGCGTCTGTATAATTTAACGGAAAAATAAGCCTTAAATGACTCGTTGTCATAGTAACTAATAATTCAATGCTTGTTTAATTACTCTTTACTTACATTGTTAGAGATATTTGAATTTTTATTCAAATTTATTAAGTATTTTTCCAATGATTTTATTCCCTTATAATTCCTTTGGGATAATAAATGACATCACTATTATTTTTCTTTCCTTTCAAAGTTTACAATGATACCTCATAAGGTCATATTCTGTTACACTTTAACTATAGTCTAATTATTTGACATTTAATAAATAAGATTTCTTTCTTGAATTAAATTATTACAATAATATTTCTGTGTTAAAATAACTGATATATAATTACTGTCCATTCACTGTTCTTAGATTAGTAAGATTTTTTGTGAAATTGATACAATTTGCATTTGAATGTTCTTGGCAGTTAGCTGTTTTCATAGTTACAAACAGCCATGATTGTTTTCTAGTGTATTTCCTTTTTAAATTACATTCTGAATTCAGCCTGATGGGCTTCACTTATTTGTTTGTGTTTTAATTACTATTCAACATACATTTTCATTACTCTTCATTTAATATAATAGTTAGGTTTATGGACTGTAAGTCCCTTTCAGCCATATTCCTTCTTTAACATTGAATCAACTATTCTTTATTAGTCATAAATTATTCTTAATACTAACATTGATTTCTTTCTTGTCTTATAAACTAGGGTGATAAACATTATTACTTTCTTTAATATTATGAAGGTTGATTCCCCTTTCCACATGGGGTGTTGTATTCTTTATAATTTTAATCTTTAATAACAAACTTTACTTCCATCCTATCATGCAATGTTAACACACGTTATGGTACTGGGCTTTCTCCCTGATATGTCACATGCTTCCCTTATATTAATTTTAAATACTATTTTTAATTACATCTAGGTATTCAACTAATTATAATTCCACTCCACTCATTGGTGATTTATCAATGTTTTAAAGAGTGTCTATCTCCTTAGCATTCTAATTTGAATGTTTCACATTCACTTTCACTATTTTTAGGGCATTAACACTTCACTTTGGTTCACTGTTTTGTAATTAGTGTTATTTAATGGGTAACCCCTATACCTACTCCTACCATTTCTCACTATTTTTGATACAATTTGCATTTGAATGTTCTTGGCAGTTAGCTGTTTTCATAGTTACAAACAGCCATGATTGTTTTCTAGTGTATTTCCTTTTTAAATTACATTCTGAATTCAGCCTGATGGGCTTCACTTATTTGTTTGTGTTTTAATTACTATTCAACATACATTTTCATTACTCTTCATTTAATATAATAGTTAGGTTTATGGACTGTAAGTCCCTTTCAGCCATATTCCTTCTTTAACATTGAATCAACTATTCTTTATTAGTCATAAATTATTCTTAATACTAACATTGATTTCTTTCTTGTCTTATAAACTAGGGTGATAAACATTATTACTTTCTTTAATATTATGAAGGTTGATTCCCCTTTCCACATGGGGTGTTGTATTCTTTATAATTTTAATCTTTAATAACAAACTTTACTTCCATCCTATCATGCCATGTTAACACACGTTATGGTACTGGGCTTTCTCCCTGATATGTCACATGCTTCCCTTATATTAATTTTAAATACTATTTTTAATTACATCTAGGTATTCAACTAATTATAATTCCACTCCACTCATTGGTGATTTATCAATGTTTTAAAGAGTGTCTATCTCCTTAGCATTCTAATTTGAATGTTTCACATTCACTTTCACTATTTTTAGGGCATTAACACTTCACTTTGGTTCACTGTTTTGTAATTAGTGTTATTTAATGGGTAACCCCTATACCTACTCCTACCATTTCTCACTATTTTTGTTTTAGTATTATTTTTACTATAAACAATATTAGGCTAGTTGTGTTTTTGGGTTGAATCTAACCTTTCTGACAGGGTTAGTGTACCCCTCCTATACTACATTGTTTTACAATTGTATTGTCTCAAAAATTGGATACATATGTTAAATTAATGCTAATAATAACATTGGTTTTATCAATATATAATTATTTAAGGTTTATTGACCGTATTCTATCTTTAACATACAATCTCTCCCCTTTATATATGTGTGTTAGTTTCCCTTGGGTTTTATCTGTCTCCTCTTCATTCTTCCTCTTCTTCTTCTTCTTCAATAATCTTCATCTTCATTCTTCATCTTGGTTTGGTTCTCCTTTAGTTCTATGTCCATCATTGTTTTGTCAATCACATTTTCTTAAGTATGTTTGAGTTGTCGGCTTAATCATGTCAAAATATTTACATTTTAATAAGTATGTTACGTGGTTCCCTTCTTTATGTTTATGTTTTTTGGCTCAATCACTTGGGTTGGGTAATATCGTTGTACGTCATGTCAAAGTATTTACATTTTAATCATTTTTTACACATTTTATTTCATATGAAGTAACTTTTATATTAAGAATTATCTTTTTTATTACTGGTACGAGATTTGGCTTAATTGTATCGTTACATAATGCCTCTCCTCTAAAATTGATCATTTTAATAAAATACTAGCATAGTGTTTTATGAAATTATCAGTTATAGATAACTTTTTTCCTTCTCTTCCTTGTTTGTTTCTCCATTCTCCATTTCTCTTCTTACTTAATTCACTCCATTTTATTTGGATCTGTTTTTATTTATTTCCATTGGTGCATATTCCCTCGTACACAAATTTTATTTCCCTAACTTTATATAGTAGCTGGTTTCTCCCATTACTACTCATTTTTCTGAGACTAGAGGCACATCTTCTCTACTCAGTTCACATAGATTGCTGGACTTTTCAACAGTCAATCTTAAATCTTTGTCAACTTGTGACTTAATAATAATAACAATATAATAATATAATTGGGATTGTCCACCTTGTGGTTTGTCTTTAGATCACTTTATCCTAACTACTCATTCTTCCTTCCGCTATACCTTAACTATACACTATCATCTACTCATATACTATATTCAGAAATTTTATCTTTATTCATATGTTAATTTCATCATATCTCGCTTTTCATTATTTTGTTTTCAATGCTCGTTGGGATCATTTTAATTGTTTTAGACATTTTTTTAGTCATTTAGCAGGATTCTGCTTTAGCCATATTTGTATATTTGTTTTATATACAATTTCTCTCTCTCTCCTTGTACCAGGTAAAGTTTTATTTATTTTTTCTGATAATACTTTTGATTCAGTATAATTTCAAGTATTTATCTCAGTAATTTGAACTTGATTTTATTTTTGTTTATTTTACACTGTATTCAACATCATTTTTTGATAATTCTTTGGTAAGTTAATGGTCTTACCTTAAAGGAATGTTTGTAGCGTATTCCTTTTTAGCTATTTTTTGTTTTTAATTATAATTGTAAGTTTGTGCTTCTTACATTTTTATTACCTAGGAATGTGTGTAACTTATTCCTAATTATCTCACTTTTTACTTCATACTTCATATTTCAATTTTTTGTTATATTTTAAACTGATTTAAATTGAAAGGAATTTGTTTAACTTTTCCTTTGTGTTTCTCTTTTTTTTTTTCATTAAAACCTTTTATTGTTCCGCATACATCATCTAAATATTTGAGTAAGCTGCTCTTACCATCTCTTTTGGAATTTTGAAATTTGTTTCATTTCACAATGGCTTTATTCTTCCTCGTAAAACTTTTTTATTGAAGTTTGATTGTAAACTCCCTTGATTTTCCTTGTATTAATATTACTGATTTGGTAAGTGTTATTACCATTGTCTCTTGTGATGATATACGGCTTATTATGATATACATAATTGTTTATTCATATTGCTATACACAGGACCTTGTTATTTATATTCTTGGTAAGTTGACTTCTCCTCTTCTTTCCTTTATTATTTCCTTCTCTTGTTCGACTCTTTGTTATTAGGCACCTCTACTCCTTCAAGTGCTTGGTAGACACACTTATTCTGGATGATATGATTAAATTTATTTATTAATTTTGTTTTTTTTTTCATTTAATTCGTCTTGGTGATTGTCATTGGTCTAATTTAACCTTCCTTCTGTTCCATTGGGTTGCTGGGTCAGTAACTTGAAGATCAGTCCCTTTTCTTGGTTTGTGGTATCTTCACTTAGTTTACCCATGGTCCATCAGTTCCTCTGCCCTTATGGTTCGGATAACTCTGGCGTGTAGAACTGTTTTCTTACTGGTGAAATAGGTCTCCTCCGTCTTGTACCATAATTCCTTTAATACCATATGTTCCGTGGTATTTATTTTTACCTCCATCAGTTGATTAGTTTGTCCATTAATCAGAGAAGTTATTTGTGCCTCTCTCATTAATATTATTTTTGCCTTTTTATTTGGTATTTCCATTTCTGGTGTGCTCCAGTATTTTATTGACCTTCTTGGTTTGCTATACTCTGTTTTGTTGTCAGTCATTTCTATTTCTGGCATCTTTCATCTAAGTATTGATTTGTTGAATTTTTCATCCACTGGTTGGTTGTGAATTTCTTTTATAATTTCCCTCAGAGTCCTCCTACAATCTTTGTACTTTATTAATTTGCTTTGATAGGTAATGGGCAAATTAAATACATCGATGAGTCCGTTCTTCATCATCTCCACTTCTTCTCATGTTTTGATGAGTTTCCTCTTATATACCTTTCTCAATCCCTCTGTTTTCTTAATCTTCTTAATAATTCGATTCTTCTTCATACGACTGTTTACACCTATTTGTCGTTCTTGGTGCCTCTTCTCCAATTCCTTGACCACCTCCTGTTTCTTCTTCTGGCATCTTTCGTTAAGGGCTTGGTAGAATTCGGTCACTCTCAACTTATTTTCTTCTTCGACATCGATGATTTTATAATTCATTTCTTCTCGTACTTGTAATAAGGCTTCCTTTGTCTCCGCTACCGATTGCCTGGTCTCCTCTCGACATTCGACCAATTGTTGCTTCCATTCCTCCTTTGTTTTCTCACTTGCTTCCTCTATCTTCCGTTGGAGAATATCCTGATTATTTTCCATCTTTTGATTTACTATCTCTAGATCCTTCTTGATCTGTTTCTTCAACTCTTCACTCTTCTTCTCCAATGCCTCCTGACTTCTCTTCAAGTCTTCATGGTTGCTCTCTATCTTGTCATTCAGGAATTCTATACTCTCCTTCATTTGCTTCTTTAATTCTTCAACGTTTTGGTCCAGTTTTTCCAGTTTCTCCAATTTTTTATTCATTTGTCCAAAATGTTCCGTCATCATTTTCATCAAACTATCTAGTTTCGTTTCTTCTGTTGGTTTGACTGGTTGGTTATTTACCATGACTTCTGCTTCTATTTCCGGTTCAGGTTCAGGTTCAGGTTCAGGTGGATTTGGATTTTCCACTTGGTCCTCCTGTGGGTTTTCTTCTGACAATTCTCCAGTCGTTTCTTCCATTTCTACTTCTTCAACTTCCTCCATTTCTTCTGGGTTTCCTTCTTGGTTTGGTGTTTCCTTCCCTTTGCGTCTCGTAACCATCCCGTGTCTATTCATGATCGCCGCTAGTTATTTTTACCAGCCCCACGTTGGGCGCCAATATGTAACGTAGAAACGAGGTCGTACCTGTTAAAATGTCTCACACTTGTTTATTTTGTGTATTAGTGTGATTGTAGTGTGTTTGCCTCACACTGGTTGTTACATAAATCGACGTCACTACTGGAGTCCATAGCATTGTCAATGTCACCAGTACAACCTACCTGTTAATTCATAGGGATTACGATTCCCGGGTGGCGCCAAATTGTTTTGTTAAAACAATTAAAACATTTAGTTTTTAAAGTAATATGTGGTATTAGCATGGACAGCTGTGGCGTTCGAATTATTCCCGCTGCTACACAGGTTGTCGACTCGGCCACTCGTGACAAGCGCTAGTTGGCTATGACTTAAACTTCGCTAACACACATATATTTACAACAAAAAATCCTATGAAATAACAAGATAGTATTGTTCTGTACTGCGCTTTTTAATACACATTTAATTATTAATAAACATGACAATTGAATAATAAACAAATTTATAATATTATGCTCCGGCTTAGAGCTTGAAACACAAAACACCTCAGGTTGGCAAAATTGATTGAAAACGCTATCATTCAGTTGCTTCTAACAAATTAATGTGTTTTTACAATCTGGGGTTCTTTTGATCATGAAAATAGACATAAACGTTGATTAAATGAAAAGAAAGTACACTATTATACCTTATAGGTACTTAGGATTTATAATGTGTTTGTACAATTTGTTCTGTAGTGTCGTATTTCTGTTACAGTAGTTATGTTCACAAATAAGGTTATCTTTATAAATGTTTTTTAATATAAGTAAATAAATTATGCCTTTACCTTTGAAAGAAAATACTTTTTTTTAAATAGTGAGAAATTTTATCATTTGAAAATAAGTTAAGTGATTTGGGGTTTTTTAGGAGTAATAAATTATTCGGTACTTATCAGTTCGTCTCACGTTGAAGGGTCATCATGGGTAGGCGTGTAGTTTTCGAATTTGGGCCGGTTGTAGGCTTCCAGCATCTTCTTCAAACTGGTCTGGGTTTTTTCTTTAATTAGTTTGTTTAATTCATTCCTGGTCATCATTAATTCTGTACAGATCGACGTCTCTTCACATTGGATTATTTCGGTTCACTATTTGACTTGTTGTAACTGTTTAAATTAAAGTTTTAGTTTGTCAAATTTCTTGCGTGGCGTACCCATGCTTCGTTTCTTCAGCGTCTGTATAATTTAACGGAAAAATAAGCCTCAAATGACTCGTTGTCATAGTAACTAATAATTCAATGCTTGTTTAATTACTCTTTACTTACATTGTTAGAGATATTTGAATTTTTATTCAAATTTATTAAGTATTTTTCCAATGATTTTATTCCCTTATAATTCCTTTGGGATAATAAATGACATCACTATTATTTTTCTTTCCTTTCAAAGTTTACAATGATACCTCATAAGGTCATATTCTGTTACACTTTAACTATAGTCTAATTATTTGACATTTAATAAATAACATTTCTTTCTTGAATTAAATTATTACAATAATATTTCTGTGTTAAAATAACTGATATATAATTACTGTCCATTCACTGTTCTTAGATTAGTAAGATTTTTTGTGAAATTGATACAATTTGCATTTGAATGTTCTTGGCAGTTAGCTGTTTTCATAGTTACAAACAGCCATGATTGTTTTCTAGTGTATTTCCTTTTTAAATTACATTCTGAATTCAGCCTGATGGGCTTCACTTATTTGTTTGTGTTTTAATTACTATTCAACATACATTTTCATTACTCTTCATTTAATATAATAGTTAGGTTTATGGACTGTAAGTCCCTTTCAGCCATATTCCTTCTTTAACATTGAATCAACTATTCTTTATTAGTCATAAATTATTCTTAATACTAACATTGATTTCTTTCTTGTCTTATAAACTAGGGTGATAAACATTATTACTTTCTTTAATATTATGAAGGTTGATTCCCCTTTCCACATGGGGTGTTGTATTCTTTATAATTTTAATCTTTAATAACAAACTTTACTTCCATCCTATCATGCCATGTTAACACACGTTATGGTACTGGGCTTTCTCCCTGATATGTCACATGCTTCCCTTATATTAATTTTAAATACTATTTTTAATTACATCTAGGTATTCAACTAATTATAATTCCACTCCACTCATTGGTGATTTATCAATGTTTTAAAGAGTGTCTATCTCCTTAGCATTCTAATTTGAATGTTTCACATTCACTTTCACTATTTTTAGGGCATTAACACTTCACTTTGGTTCACTGTTTTGTAATTAGTGTTATTTAATGGGTAACCCCTATACCTACTCCTACCATTTCTCACTATTTTTGTTTTAGTATTATTTTTACTATAAACAATATTAGGCTAGTTGTGTTTTTGGGTTGAATCTAACCTTTCTGACAGGGTTAGTGTACCCCTCCTATACTACATTGTTTTACAATTGTATTGTCTCAAAAATTGGATACATATGTTAAATTAATGCTAATAATAACATTGGTTTTATCAATATATAATTATTTAAGGTTTATTGACCGTATTCTATCTTTAACATACAATCTCTCCCCTTTATATATGTGTGTTAGTTTCCCTTGGGTTTTATCTGTCTCCTCTTCATTCTTCCTCTTCTTCTTCTTCTTCAATAATCTTCATCTTCATTCTTCATCTTGGTTTGGTTCTCCTTTAGTTCTATGTCCATCATTGTTTTGTCAATCACATTTTCTTAAGTATGTTTGGGTTGTCGGCTTAATCATGTCAAAATATTTACATTTTAATAAGTATGTTACGTGGTTCCCTTCTTTATGTTTATGTTTTTTGGCTCAATCACTTGGGTTGGGTAATATCGTTGTACGTCATGTCAAAGTATTTACATTTTAATCATTTTTTACACATTTTATTTCATATGAAGTAACTTTTATATTAAGAATTACCTTTTTTATTAGTGGTACGAGATTTGGCTTAATTGTATCGTTACATAATGCCTCTCCTCTAAAATTGATCATTTTAATAAAATACTAGCATAGTGTTTTATGAAATTATCAGTTATAGATAACTTTTTTCCTTCTCTTCCTTGTTTGTTTCTCCATTCTCCATTTCTCTTCTTACTTAATTCACTCCATTTTATTTGGATCTGTTTTTATTTATTTCCATTGGTGCATATTCCCTCATACACAAATTTTATTTCCCTAACTTTATATAGTAGCTGGTTTCTCCCATTACTACTCATTTTTCTGAGACTAGAGGCACATCTTCTCTACTCAGTTCACATAGATTGCTGGACTTTTCAACAGTCAATCTTAAATCTTTGTCAACTTGTGACTTAATAATAATAACAATATAATAATATAATTGGGATTGTCCACCTTGTGGTTTGTCTTTAGATCACTTTATCCTTACTACTCATTCTTCCTTCCGCTATACCTTAACTATACACTATCATCTACTCATATACTATATTGAGAAATTTTATCTTTATTCATATGTTAATTTCATCATATCTCGCTTTTCATTATTTTGTTTTCAATGCTCGTTGGGATCATTTTAATTGTTTTAGACATTTTTTTAGTCATTTAGCAGGATTCTGCTTTAGCCATATTTGTATATTTGTTTTATATACAATTTCTCTCTCTCTCCTTGTACCAGGTAAAATTTTATTTATTTTTTCTGATAATACTTTTGATTCAGTATAATTTCAAGTATTTATCTCAGTAATTTGAACTTGATTTTATTTTTGTTTATTTTACACTGTATTCAACATCATTTTTTGATAATTCTTTGGTAAGTTAATGGTCTTACCTTAAAGGAATGTTTGTAGCGTATTCCTTTTTAGCTATTTTTTGTTTTTAATTATAATTGTAAGTTTGTGCTTCTTACATTTTTATTACCTAGGAATGTGTGTAACTTATTCCTAATTATCTCACTTTTTACTTCATACTTCATATTTCAATTTTTTGTTATATTTTAAACTGATTTAAATTGAAAGGAATTTGTGTAACTTTTCCTTTGTGTTTCTCTTTTTTTTTTCATTAAAACCTTTTATTGTTCCGCATACATCATCTAAATATTTGAGTAAGCTGCTCTTACCATCTCTTTTGGAATTTTGAAATTTGTTTCATTTCACAATGGCTTTATTCTTCCTCGTAAAACTTTTTTATTGAAGTTTGATTGTAAACTCCCTTGATTTTCCTTGTATTGATATTACTGATTTGGTAAGTATTATTACCATTGTCTCTTGTGATGATATACGGCTTATTATGATATACATAATTGTTTATTCATATTGCTATACACAGGACCTTGTTATTTATATTCTTGGTAAGTTGACTTCTCCTTTTCTTTCCTTTATTATTTCCTTCTCTTGTTCGACTCTTTGTTATTAGGCACCTCTACTCCTTCAAGTGCTTGGTAGACACACTTATTCTGGATGATATGATTAAATTTATTTATTAATTATGTTTTTTTTTTTTTTTTTTCATTTAATTCGTCTTGGTGATTGTCATTGGTCTAATTTAACCTTCCTTCTGTTCCATTGGGTTGCTGGGTCAGTAACGTGAAGATCAGTCCCTTTTCTTGGTTTGTGGTATCTTCACTTAGTTTACCCATGGTCCATCAGTTCCTCTGCCCTTATGGTTCGGATAACTCTGGCGTGTAGAACTGTTTTCTTACTGGTGAAATAGGTCTCCTCCGTCTTGTACCATAATTCCTTTAATACCATATGTTCCGTGGTATTTATTTTTACCTCCATCAGTTGATTAGTTTGTCCATTAATCAGAGAAGTTATTTGTGCCTCTCTCATTAATATTATTTTTGCCTTTTTATTTGGTATTTCCATTTCTGGTGTGCTCCAGTATTTTATTGACCTTCTTGGTTTGCTATACTCTGTTTTGTTGTCAGTCATTTCTATTTCTGGCATCTTCCATCTAAGTATTGATTTGTTGAATTTTTCATCCACTGGTTGGTTGTGAATTTCTTTTATAATTTCCCTCAGAGTCCTCCTACAATCTTTGTACTTTATTAATTTGCTTTGATAGGTAATGGGCAAATTAAATACATCGATGAGTCCGTTCTTCATCATCTCCACTTCTTCTCGTGTTTTGATGAGTTTCCTCTTATATACCTTTCTCAATCCCTCTGTTTTCTTAATCTTCTTAATAATTCGATTCTTCTTCATACGACTGTTTACACCTATTTGTAGTTCTTGGTGCCTCTCCTCCAATTCCTTGACCACCTCCTGTTTCTTCTTCTGGCATCTTTCGTTAAGGGCTTGGTAGAATTCGGTCACTCTCAATTTATTTTCTTCTTCGACATCGATGATTTTATAATTCATTTCTTCTCGTACTTGTAATAAGGCTTCCTTTGTCTCCGCTACCGATTGCCTGGTCTCCTCTCGACATTCGACCAATTGTTGCTTCCATTCCTCCTTGGTTTTCTCACTTGCTTCCTCTATCTTCCGTTGGAGGATATCCTGATTATTTTCCATCTTTTGATTTACTATCTCTAGATCCTTCTTGATCTGTTTCTTCAACTCTTCACTCTTCTTCTCCAATGCCTCCTGACTTCTCTTCAAGTCTTCATGGTTGCTCTCTATCTTGTCATTCAGGAATTCTATACTCTCCTTCATTTGCTTCTTTAATTCTTCAACGTTTTGGTCCAGTTTTTCCAGTTTCTCCAATTTTTTATTCATTTGTCCAAAATGTTCCGTCATCATTTTCATCAAACTATCTAGTTTCGTTTCTTCTGTTGGTTTGACTGGTTGGTTATTTACCATGACTTCTGCTTCTATTTCCGGTTCAGGTTCAGGTTCAGGTTCAGGTGGATTTGGATTTTCCACTTGGTCCTCCTGTGGGTTTTCTTCTGACAATTCTCCAGTCGTTTCTTCCATTTCTACTTCTTCAACTTCCTCCATTTCTTCTGGGTTTCCTTCTTGGTTTGGTGTTTCCTTCCCTTTGCGTCTCGTAACCATCCCGTGTCTATTCATGATCGCCGCTAGTTATTTTTACCAGCCCCACGTTGGGCGCCAATATGTAACGTAGAAACGAGGTCGTACCTGTTAAAATGTCTCACACTTGTTTATTTTGTGTATTAGTGTGATTGTAGTGTGTTTGCCTCACACTGGTTGTTACATAAATCGACGTCACTACTGGAGTCCGTAGCGTTGTCAATGTCACCAGTACAACCTACCTGTTAATTCATAGGGATTACGATTCCCGGGTGGCGCCAAATTGTTTTGTTAAAACAATTAAAACATTTAGTTTTTAAAGTAATATGTGGTATTAGCATGGACAGCTGTGGCGTTCGAATTATTCCCGCTGCTACACAGGTTGTCGACTCGGCCACTCGTGACAAGCGCTAGTTGGCTATGACTTAAACTTCGCTAACACACATATATTTACAACAAAAAATCCTATGAAATAACAAGATAGTATTGTTCTGTACTGCGCTTTTTAATACACATTTAATTATTAATAAACATGACAATTGAATAATAAACAAATTTATAATATTATGCTCCGGCTTAGAGCTTGAAACACAAAACACCTCAGGTTGGCAAAATTGATTGAAAATGCTATCATTCAGTTGCTTCTAACAAATTAATGTGTTTTTACAATCTGGGGTTCTTTTGATCATGAAAATAGACATAAATGTTGATTACAAGAAAAGAAAGTACACTATTATACCTTATAGGTACTTAGGATTTATAATGTGTTTGTACAATTTGTTCTGTAGTGTCGTATTTCTGTTACAGTAGTTATGTTCACAAATAAGGTTATCTTTATAAATGTTTTTTAATATAAGTAAATAAATTATGCCTTTACCTTTGAAAGAAAATACTGTTTTTTAAATAGTGAGAAATTTTATCATTTGAAAATAATTTAAGTGATTTGGGGTTTTTTAGGAGTAATAAATTATTCAGTACTTATCAGTTCGTCTCACGTTGAAGGGTCATCATGGGTAGGCGTGTAGTTTTCGAATTTGGGCCGGTTGTAGGCTTCCAGCATCTTCTTCAAACTGGTCTGGGTTTTTTCTTTAATTAGTTTGTTTAATTTCATTCCTGGTCATCATTAATTCTGTACAGATCGACGTCTCTTCACATTGGATTATTTCGGTTCACTATTCGACTTGTTGCAACTGTTTAAATTAAAGTTTTAGTTTGTCAAATTTCTTGCGTGGCGTACCCACGCTTCGTTTCTTCAGCGTCTGTATAATTTAATGGAAAAATAAGCCTCAAATGACTCGTTGTCATAGTAACTAATAATTCAATGCTTGTTTAATTACTCTTTACTTACATTGTTAGAGATATTTGAATTTTTATTCAAATTTATTAAGTATTTTCCCAATGATTTTATTCCCTTATAATTCCTTTGGGATAATAAATGACATCACTATTATTTTTCTTTCCTTTCAAAGTTTACAATGATACCTCATAAGGTCATATTCTGTTACACTTTAACTATAGTCTAATTATTTGACATTTAAGAAATAACATTTCTTTCTTGAATTAAATTATTACAATAATATTTCTGTGTTAAAATAACTGATATATAATTACTGTCCATTCACTGTTCTTAGATTAGTAAGATTTTTTGTGAAATTGATACAATTTGCATTTGAATGTTCTTGGCAGTTAACTGTTTTCATAGTTACAAACAGCCATGATTGTTTTCTAGTGTATTTCCTTTTTAAATTACATTCTGAATTCAGCCTGATGGGCTTCACTTATTTGTTTGTGTTTTAATTACTATTCAACATACATTTTCATTACTCTTCATTTAATATAATAGTTAGGTTTATGGACTGTAAGTCCCTTTCAGCCATATTCCTTCTTTAACATTGAATCAACTATTCTTTATTAGTCATAAATTATTCTTAGTACTAACATTGATTTCTTTCTTGTCTTATAAACTAGGGTGATAAACATTATTACTTTCTTTAATATTATGAAGGTTGATTCCCCTTTCCACATGGGGTGTTGTATTCTTTATAATTTTAATCTTTAATAACAAACTTTACTTCCATCCTATCATGCCATGTTAACACAAGTTATGGTACTGGGCTTTCTCCCTGATATGTCACATGCTTCCCTTATATTAATTTTAAATACTATTTTTAATTACATCTAGGTATTCAACTAATTATAATTCCACTCCACTCATTGGTGATTTATCAATGTTTTAAAGAGTGTCTATCTCCTTAGCATTCTAATTTGAATGTTTCACATTCACTTTCACTATTTTTAGGGCATTAACACTTCACTTTGGTTCACTGTTTTGTAATTAGTGTTATTTAATGGGTAACCCCTTATACCTACTCCTACCATTTCTCACTATTTTTGTTTTAGTATTATTTTTACTATAAACAATATTAGGCTAGTTGTGTTTTTGGGTTGAATCTAACCTTTCTGACAGGGTTAGTGTACCCCACCTATACTACATTGTTTTACAATTGTATTGTCTCAAAAATTGGATACATATGTTAAATTAATGCTAATAATAACATTGGTTTTATCAATATATAATTATTTAAGGTTTATTGACCGTATTCTATCTTTAACATACAATCTCTCCCCTTTATATATGTGTGTTAGTTTCCCTTGGGTTTTATCTGTCTCCTCTTCATTCTTCCTCTTCTTCTTCTTCTTCAATAATCTTCATCTTCATTCTTCATCTTGGTTTGGTTCTCCTTTAGTTCTATGTCCATCATTGTTTTGTCAATCACATTTTCTTAAGTATGTTTGGGTTGTCGGCTTAATCATGTCAAAATATTTACATTTTAATAAGTATGTTACGTGGTTCCCTTCTTTATGTTTATGTTTTTTGGCTCAATCACTTGGGTTGGGTAATATCGTTGTACGTCATGTCAAAGTATTTACATTTTAATCATTTTTTACACATTTTATTTCATATGAAGTAACTTTTATATTAAGAATTACCTTTTTTATTAGTGGTACGAGATTTGGCTTAATTGTATCGTTACATAATGCCTCTCCTCTAAAATTGATCATTTTAATAAAATACTAGCATAGTGTTTTATGAAATTATCAGTTATAGATAACTTTTTTCCTTCTCTTCCTTGTTTGTTTCTCCATTCTCCATTTCTCTTCTTACTTAATTCACTCCATTTTATTTGGATCTGTTTTTATTTATTTCCATTGGTGCATATTCCCTCATACACAAATTTTATTTCCCTAACTTTATATAGTAGCTGGTTTCTCCCATTACTACTCATTTTTCTGAGACTAGAGGCACATCTTCTCTACTCAGTTCACATAGATTGCTGGACTTTTCAACAGTCAATCTTAAATCTTTGTCAACTTGTGACTTAATAATAATAACAATATAATAATATAATTGGGATTGTCCACCTTGTGGTTTGTCTTTAGATCACTTTATCCTTACTACTCATTCTTCCTTCCGCTATACCTTAACTATACACTATCATCTACTCATATACTATATTGAGAAATTTTATCTTTATTCATATGTTAATTTCATCATATCTCGCTTTTCATTATTTTGTTTTCAATGCTCGTTGGGATCATTTTAATTGTTTTAGACATTTTTTTAGTCATTTAGCAGGATTCTGCTTTAGCCATATTTGTATATTTGTTTTATATACAATTTCTCTCTCTCTCCTTGTACCAGGTAAAATTTTATTTATTTTTTCTGATAATACTTTTGATTCAGTATAATTTCAAGTATTTATCTCAGTAATTTGAACTTGATTTTATTTTTGTTTATTTTACACTGTATTCAACATCATTTTTTGATAATTCTTTGGTAAGTTAATGGTCTTACCTTAAAGGAATGTTTGTAGCGTATTCCTTTTTAGCTATTTTTTGTTTTTAATTATAATTGTAAGTTTGTGCTTCTTACATTTTTATTACCTAGGAATGTGTGTAACTTATTCCTAATTATCTCACTTTTTACTTCATACTTCATATTTCAATTTTTTGTTATATTTTAAACTGATTTAAATTGAAAGGAATTTGTTTAACTTTTCCTTTGTGTTTCTCTTTTTTTTTTTTCATTAAAACCTTTTATTGTTCCGCATACATCATCTAAATATTTGAGTAAGCTGCTCTTACCATCTCTTTTGGAATTTTGAAATTTGTTTCATTTCACAATGGCTTTATTCTTCCTCGTAAAACTTTTTTATTGAAGTTTGATTGTAAACTCCCTTGATTTTCCTTGTATTGATATTACTGATTTGGTAAGTATTATTACCATTGTCTCTTGTGATGATATACGGCTTATTATGATATACATAATTGTTTATTCATATTGCTATACACAGGACCTTGTTATTTATATTCTTGGTAAGTTGACTTCTCCTTTTCTTTCCTTTATTATTTCCTTCTCTTGTTCGACTCTTTGTTATTAGGCACCTCTACTCCTTCAAGTGCTTGGTAGACACACTTATTCTGGATGATATGATTAAATTTATTTATTAATTATGTTTTTTTTTTTTTTTTTCATTTAATTCGTCTTGGTGATTGTCATTGGTCTAATTTAACCTTCCTTCTGTTCCATTGGGTTGCTGGGTCAGTAACGTGAAGATCAGTCCCTTTTCTTGGTTTGTGGTATCTTCACTTAGTTTACCCATGGTCCATCAGTTCCTCTGCCCTTATGGTTCGGATAACTCTGGCGTGTAGAACTGTTTTCTTACTGGTGAAATAGGTCTCCTCCGTCTTGTACCATAATTCCTTTAATACCATATGTTCCGTGGTATTTATTTTTACCTCCATCAGTTGATTAGTTTGTCCATTAATCAGAGAAGTTATTTGTGCCTCTCTCATTAATATTATTTTTGCCTTTTTATTTGGTATTTCCATTTCTGGTGTGCTCCAGTATTTTATTGACCTTCTTGGTTTGCTATACTCTGTTTTGTTGTCAGTCATTTCTATTTCTGGCATCTTCCATCTAAGTATTGATTTGTTGAATTTTTCATCCACTGGTTGGTTGTGAATTTCTTTTATAATTTCCCTCAGAGTCCTCCTACAATCTTTGTACTTTATTAATTTGCTTTGATAGGTAATGGGCAAATTAAATACATCGATGAGTCCGTTCTTCATCATCTCCACTTCTTCTCGTGTTTTGATGAGTTTCCTCTTATATACCTTTCTCAATCCCTCTGTTTTCTTAATCTTCTTAATAATTCGATTCTTCTTCATACGACTGTTTACACCTATTTGTAGTTCTTGGTGCCTCTCCTCCAATTCCTTGACCACCTCCTGTTTCTTCTTCTGGCATCTTTCGTTAAGGGCTTGGTAGAATTCGGTCACTCTCAACTTATTTTCTTCTTCGACATCGATGATTTTATAATTCATTTCTTCTCGTACTTGTAATAAGGCTTCCTTTGTCTCCGCTACCGATTGCCTGGTCTCCTCTCGACATTCGACCAATTGTTGCTTCCATTCCTCCTTGGTTTTCTCACTTGCTTCCTCTATCTTCCGTTGGAGAATATCCTGATTATTTTCCATCTTTTGATTTACTATCTCTAGATCCTTCTTGATCTGTTTCTTCAACTCTTCACTCTTCTTCTCCAATGCCTCCTGACTTCTCTTCAAGTCTTCATGGTTGCTCTCTATCTTGTCATTCAGGAATTCTATACTCTCCTTCATTTGCTTCTTTAATTCTTCAACGTTTTGGTCCAGTTTTTCCAGTTTCTCCAATTTTTTATTCATTTGTCCAAAATGTTCCGTCATCATTTTCATCAAACTATCTAGTTTCGTTTCTTCTGTTGGTTTGACTGGTTGGTTATTTACCATGACTTCTGCTTCTATTTCCGGTTCAGGTTCAGGTTCAGGTTCAGGTGGATTTGGATTTTCCACTTGGTCCTCCTGTGGGTTTTCTTCTGACAATTCTCCAGTCGTTTCTTCCATTTCTACTTCTTCAACTTCCTCCATTTCTTCTGGGTTTCCTTCTTGGTTTGGTGTTTCCTTCCCTTTGCGTCTCGTAACCATCCCGTGTCTATTCATGATCGCCGCTAGTTATTTTTACCAGCCCCACGTTGGGCGCCAATATGTAACGTAGAAACGAGGTCGTACCTGTTAAAATGTCTCACACTTGTTTATTTTGTGTATTAGTGTGATTGTAGTGTGTTTGCCTCACACTGGTTGTTACATAAATCGACGTCACTACTGGAGTCCGTAGCGTTGTCAATGTCACCAGTACAACCTACCTGTTAATTCATAGGGATTACGATTCCCGGGTGGCGCCAAATTGTTTTGTTAAAACAATTAAAACATTTAGTTTTTAAAGTAATATGTGGTATTAGCATGGACAGCTGTGGCGTTCGAATTATTCCCGCTGCTACACAGGTTGTCGACTCGGCCACTCGTGACAAGCGCTAGTTGGCTATGACTTAAACTTCGCTAACACACATATATTTACAACAAAAAATCCTATGAAATAACAAGATAGTATTGTTCTGTACTGCGCTTTTTAATACACATTTAATTATTAATAAACATGACAATTGAATAATAAACAAATTTATAATATTATGCTCCGGCTTAGAGCTTGAAACACAAAACACCTCAGGTTGGCAAAATTGATTGAAAATGCTATCATTCAGTTGCTTCTAACAAATTAATGTGTTTTTACAATCTGGGGTTCTTTTGATCATGAAAATAGACATAAATGTTGATTACAAGAAAAGAAAGTACACTATTATACCTTATAGGTACTTAGGATTTATAATGTGTTTGTACAATTTGTTCTGTAGTGTCGTATTTCTGTTACAGTAGTTATGTTCACAAATAAGGTTATCTTTATAAATGTTTTTTAATATAAGTAAATAAATTATGCCTTTACCTTTGAAAGAAAATACTGTTTTTTAAATAGTGAGAAATTTTATCATTTGAAAATAATTTAAGTGATTTGGGGTTTTTTAGGAGTAATAAATTATTCGGTACTTATCAGTTCGTCTCACGTTGAAGGGTCATCATGGGTAGGCGTGTAGTTTTCGAATTTGGGCCGGTTGTAGGCTTCCAGCATCTTCTTCAAACTGGTCTGGGTTTTTTCTTTAATTAGTTTGTTTAATTTCATTCCTGGTCATCATTAATTCTGTACAGATCGACGTCTCTTCACATTGGATTATTTCGGTTCACTATTCGACTTGTTGCAACTGTTTAAATTAAAGTTTTAGTTTGTCAAATTTCTTGCGTGGCGTACCCACGCTTCGTTTCTTCAGCGTCTGTATAATTTAATGGAAAAATAAGCCTCAAATGACTCGTTGTCATAGTAACTAATAATTCAATGCTTGTTTAATTACTCTTTACTTACATTGTTAGAGATATTTGAATTTTTATTCAAATTTATTAAGTATTTTCCCAATGATTTTATTCCCTTATAATTCCTTTGGGATAATAAATGACATCACTATTATTTTTCTTTCCTTTCAAAGTTTACAATGATACCTCATAAGGTCATATTCTGTTACACTTTAACTATAGTCTAATTATTTGACATTTAAGAAATAACATTTCTTTCTTGAATTAAATTATTACAATAATATTTCTGTGTTAAAATAACTGATATATAATTACTGTCCATTCACTGTTCTTAGATTAGTAAGATTTTTTGTGAAATTGATACAATTTGCATTTGAATGTTCTTGGCAGTTAACTGTTTTCATAGTTACAAACAGCCATGATTGTTTTCTAGTGTATTTCCTTTTTAAATTACATTCTGAATTCAGCCTGATGGGCTTCACTTATTTGTTTGTGTTTTAATTACTATTCAACATACATTTTCATTACTCTTCATTTAATATAATAGTTAGGTTTATGGACTGTAAGTCCCTTTCAGCCATATTCCTTCTTTAACATTGAATCAACTATTCTTTATTAGTCATAAATTATTCTTAGTACTAACATTGATTTCTTTCTTGTCTTATAAACTAGGGTGATAAACATTATTACTTTCTTTAATATTATGAAGGTTGATTCCCCTTTCCACATGGGGTGTTGTATTCTTTATAATTTTAATCTTTAATAACAAACTTTACTTCCATCCTATCATGCCATGTTAACACAAGTTATGGTACTGGGCTTTCTCCCTGATATGTCACATGCTTCCCTTATATTAATTTTAAATACTATTTTTAATTACATCTAGGTATTCAACTAATTATAATTCCACTCCACTCATTGGTGATTTATCAACGTTTTAAAGAGTGTCTATCTCCTTAGCATTCTAATTTGAATGTTTCACATTCACTTTCACTATTTTTAGGGCATTAACACTTCACTTTGGTTCACTGTTTTGTAATTAGTGTTATTTAATGGGTAACCCCTTATACCTACTCCTACCATTTCTCACTATTTTTGTTTTAGTATTATTTTTACTATAAACAATATTAGGCTAGTTGTGTTTTTGGGTTGAATCTAACCTTTCTGACAGGGTTAGTGTACCCCACCTATACTACATTGTTTTACAATTGTATTGTCTCAAAAATTGGATACATATGTTAAATTAATGCTAATAATAACATTGGTTTTATCAATATATAATTATTTAAGGTTTATTGACCGTATTCTATCTTTAACATACAATCTCTCCCCTTTATATATGTGTGTTAGTTTCCCTTGGGTTTTATCTGTCTCCTCTTCATTCTTCCTCTTCTTCTTCTTCTTCAATAATCTTCATCTTCATTCTTCATCTTGGTTTGGTTCTCCTTTAGTTCTATGTCCATCATTGTTTTGTCAATCACATTTTCTTAAGTATGTTTGGGTTGTCGGCTTAATCATGTCAAAATATTTACATTTTAATAAGTATGTTACGTGGTTCCCTTCTTTATGTTTATGTTTTTTGGCTCAATCACTTGGGTTGGGTAATATCGTTGTACGTCATGTCAAAGTATTTACATTTTAATCATTTTTTACACATTTTATTTCATATGAAGTAACTTTTATATTAAGAATTACCTTTTTTATTAGTGGTACGAGATTTGGCTTAATTGTATCGTTACATAATGCCTCTCCTCTAAAATTGATCATTTTAATAAAATACTAGCATAGTGTTTTATGAAATTATCAGTTATAGATAACTTTTTTCCTTCTCTTCCTTGTTTGTTTCTCCATTCTCCATTTCTCTTCTTACTTAATTCACTCCATTTTATTTGGATCTGTTTTTATTTATTTCCATTGGTGCATATTCCCTCATACACAAATTTTATTTCCCTAACTTTATATAGTAGCTGGTTTCTCCCATTACTACTCATTTTTCTGAGACTAGAGGCACATCTTCTCTACTCAGTTCACATAGATTGCTGGACTTTTCAACAGTCAATCTTAAATCTTTGTCAACT
Source organism: Magicicada septendecula (assembly GCA_034769895.1). Lineage (NCBI taxonomy): Eukaryota > Metazoa > Arthropoda > Insecta > Hemiptera > Cicadidae > Magicicada > Magicicada septendecula. The sequence goes on from CM068372.1 coordinate 174,249,693, forward strand.
TGTGACTTAATAATAATAACAATATAATAATATAATTGGGATTGTCCACCTTGTGGTTTGTCTTTAGATCACTTTATCCTTACTACTCATTCTTCCTTCCGCTATACCTTAACTATACACTATCATCTACTCATATACTATATTGAGAAATTTTATCTTTATTCATATGTTAATTTCATCATATCTCGCTTTTCATTATTTTGTTTTCAATGCTCGTTGGGATCATTTTAATTGTTTTAGACATTTTTTTAGTCATTTAGCAGGATTCTGCTTTAGCCATATTTGTATATTTGTTTTATATACAATTTCTCTCTCTCTCCTTGTACCAGGTAAAATTTTATTTATTTTTTCTGATAATACTTTTGATTCAGTATAATTTCAAGTATTTATCTCAGTAATTTGAACTTGATTTTATTTTTGTTTATTTTACACTGTATTCAACATCATTTTTTGATAATTCTTTGGTAAGTTAATGGTCTTACCTTAAAGGAATGTTTGTAGCGTATTCCTTTTTAGCTATTTTTTGTTTTTAATTATAATTGTAAGTTTGTGCTTCTTACATTTTTATTACCTAGGAATGTGTGTAACTTATTCCTAATTATCTCACTTTTTACTTCATACTTCATATTTCAATTTTTTGTTATATTTTAAACTGATTTAAATTGAAAGGAATTTGTTTAACTTTTCCTTTGTGTTTCTCTTTTTTTTTTTTCATTAAAACCTTTTATTGTTCCGCATACATCATCTAAATATTTGAGTAAGCTGCTCTTACCATCTCTTTTGGAATTTTGAAATTTGTTTCATTTCACAATGGCTTTATTCTTCCTCGTAAAACTTTTTTATTGAAGTTTGATTGTAAACTCCCTTGATTTTCCTTGTATTGATATTACTGATTTGGTAAGTATTATTACCATTGTCTCTTGTGATGATATACGGCTTATTATGATATACATAATTGTTTATTCATATTGCTATACACAGGACCTTGTTATTTATATTCTTGGTAAGTTGACTTCTCCTTTTCTTTCCTTTATTATTTCCTTCTCTTGTTCGACTCTTTGTTATTAGGCACCTCTACTCCTTCAAGTGCTTGGTAGACACACTTATTCTGGATGATATGATTAAATTTATTTATTAATTATGTTTTTTTTTTTTTTTCATTTAATTCGTCTTGGTGATTGTCATTGGTCTAATTTAACCTTCCTTCTGTTCCATTGGGTTGCTGGGTCAGTAACGTGAAGATCAGTCCCTTTTCTTGGTTTGTGGTATCTTCACTTAGTTTACCCATGGTCCATCAGTTCCTCTGCCCTTATGGTTCGGATAACTCTGGCGTGTAGAACTGTTTTCTTACTGGTGAAATAGGTCTCCTCCGTCTTGTACCATAATTCCTTTAATACCATATGTTCCGTGGTATTTATTTTTACCTCCATCAGTTGATTAGTTTGTCCATTAATCAGAGAAGTTATTTGTGCCTCTCTCATTAATATTATTTTTGCCTTTTTATTTGGTATTTCCATTTCTGGTGTGCTCCAGTATTTTATTGACCTTCTTGGTTTGCTATACTCTGTTTTGTTGTCAGTCATTTCTATTTCTGGCATCTTCCATCTAAGTATTGATTTGTTGAATTTTTCATCCACTGGTTGGTTGTGAATTTCTTTTATAATTTCCCTCAGAGTCCTCCTACAATCTTTGTACTTTATTAATTTGCTTTGATAGGTAATGGGCAAATTAAATACATCGATGAGTCCGTTCTTCATCATCTCCACTTCTTCTCGTGTTTTGATGAGTTTCCTCTTATATACCTTTCTCAATCCCTCTGTTTTCTTAATCTTCTTAATAATTCGATTCTTCTTCATACGACTGTTTACACCTATTTGTAGTTCTTGGTGCCTCTCCTCCAATTCCTTGACCACCTCCTGTTTCTTCTTCTGGCATCTTTCGTTAAGGGCTTGGTAGAATTCGGTCACTCTCAACTTATTTTCTTCTTCGACATCGATGATTTTATAATTCATTTCTTCTCGTACTTGTAATAAGGCTTGCCTGGTCTCCTCTCGACATTCGACCAATTGTTGCTTCCATTCCTCCTTGGTTTTCTCACTTGCTTCCTCTATCTTCCGTTGGAGAATATCCTGATTATTTTCCATCTTTTGATTTACTATCTCTAGATCCTTCTTGATCTGTTTCTTCAACTCTTCACTCTTCTTCTCCAATGCCTCCTGACTTCTCTTCAAGTCTTCATGGTTGCTCTCTATCTTGTCATTCAGGAATTCTATACTCTCCTTCATTTGCTTCTTTAATTCTTCAACGTTTTGGTCCAGTTTTTCCAGTTTCTCCAATTTTTTATTCATTTGTCCAAAATGTTCCGTCATCATTTTCATCAAACTATCTAGTTTCGTTTCTTCTGTTGGTTTGACTGGTTGGTTATTTACCATGACTTCTGCTTCTATTTCCGGTTCAGGTTCAGGTTCAGGTTCAGGTGGATTTGGATTTTCCACTTGGTCCTCCTGTGGGTTTTCTTCTGACAATTCTCCAGTCGTTTCTTCCATTTCTACTTCTTCAACTTCCTCCATTTCTTCTGGGTTTCCTTCTTGGTTTGGTGTTTCCTTCCCTTTGCGTCTCGTAACCATCCCGTGTCTATTCATGATCGCCGCTAGTTATTTTTACCAGCCCCACGTTGGGCGCCAATATGTAACGTAGAAACGAGGTCGTACCTGTTAAAATGTCTCACACTTGTTTATTTTGTGTATTAGTGTGATTGTAGTGTGTTTGCCTCACACTGGTTGTTACATAAATCGACGTCACTACTGGAGTCCGTAGCGTTGTCAATGTCACCAGTACAACCTACCTGTTAATTCATAGGGATTACGATTCCCGGGTGGCGCCAAATTGTTTTGTTAAAACAATTAAAACATTTAGTTTTTAAAGTAATATGTGGTATTAGCATGGACAGCTGTGGCGTTCGAATTATTCCCGCTGCTACACAGGTTGTCGACTCGGCCACTCGTGACAAGCGCTAGTTGGCTATGACTTAAACTTCGCTAACACACATATATTTACAACAAAAAATCCTATGAAATAACAAGATAGTATTGTTCTGTACTGCGCTTTTTAATACACATTTAATTATTAATAAACATGACAATTGAATAATAAACAAATTTATAATATTATGCTCCGGCTTAGAGCTTGAAACACAAAACACCTCAGGTTGGCAAAATTGATTGAAAATGCTATCATTCAGTTGCTTCTAACAAATTAATGTGTTTTTACAATCTGGGGTTCTTTTGATCATGAAAATAGACATAAATGTTGATTACAAGAAAAGAAAGTACACTATTATACCTTATAGGTACTTAGGATTTATAATGTGTTTGTACAATTTGTTCTGTAGTGTCGTATTTCTGTTACAGTAGTTATGTTCACAAATAAGGTTATCTTTATAAATGTTTTTTAATATAAGTAAATAAATTATGCCTTTACCTTTGAAAGAAAATACTGTTTTTTAAATAGTGAGAAATTTTATCATTTGAAAATAATTTAAGTGATTTGGGGTTTTTTAGGAGTAATAAATTATTCGGTACTTATCAGTTCGTCTCACGTTGAAGGGTCATCATGGGTAGGCGTGTAGTTTTCGAATTTGGGCCGGTTGTAGGCTTCCAGCATCTTCTTCAAACTGGTCTGGGTTTTTTCTTTAATTAGTTTGTTTAATTTCATTCCTGGTCATCATTAATTCTGTACAGATCGACGTCTCTTCACATTGGATTATTTCGGTTCACTATTCGACTTGTTGCAACTGTTTAAATTAAAGTTTTAGTTTGTCAAATTTCTTGCGTGGCGTACCCACGCTTCGTTTCTTCAGCGTCTGTATAATTTAACGGAAAAATAAGCCTCAAATGACTCGTTGTCATAGTAACTAATAATTCAATGCTTGTTTAATTACTCTTTACTTACATTGTTAGAGATATTTGAATTTTTATTCAAATTTATTAAGTATTTTCCCAATGATTTTATTCCCTTATAATTCCTTTGGGATAATAAATGACATCACTATTATTTTTCTTTCCTTTCAAAGTTTACAATGATACCTCATAAGGTCATATTCTGTTACACTTTAACTATAGTCTAATTATTTGACATTTAAGAAATAACATTTCTTTCTTGAATTAAATTATTACAATAATATTTCTGTGTTAAAATAACTGATATATAATTACTGTCCATTCACTGTTCTTAGATTAGTAAGATTTTTTGTGAAATTGATACAATTTGCATTTGAATGTTCTTGGCAGTTAACTGTTTTCATAGTTACAAACAGCCATGATTGTTTTCTAGTGTATTTCCTTTTTAAATTACATTCTGAATTCAGCCTGATGGGCTTCACTTATTTGTTTGTGTTTTAATTACTATTCAACATACATTTTCATTACTCTCCATTTAATATAATAGTTAGGTTTATGGACTGTAAGTCCCTTTCAGCCATATTCCTTCTTTAACATTGAATCAACTATTCTTTATTAGTCATAAATTATTCTTAGTACTAACATTGATTTCTTTCTTGTCTTATAAACTAGGGTGATAAACATTATTACTTTCTTTAATATTATGAAGGTTGATTCCCCTTTCCACATGGGGTGTTGTATTCTTTATAATTTTAATCTTTAATAACAAACTTTACTTCCATCCTATCATGCCATGTTAACACAAGTTATGGTACTGGGCTTTCTCCCTGATATGTCACATGCTTCCCTTATATTAATTTTAAATACTATTTTTAATTACATCTAGGTATTCAACTAATTATAATTCCACTCCACTCATTGGTGATTTATCAATGTTTTAAAGAGTGTCTATCTCCTTAGCATTCTAATTTGAATGTTTCACATTCACTTTCACTATTTTTAGGGCATTAACACTTCACTTTGGTTCACTGTTTTGTAATTAGTGTTATTTAATGGGTAACCCCTTATACCTACTCCTACCATTTCTCACTATTTTTGTTTTAGTATTATTTTTACTATAAACAATATTAGGCTAGTTGTGTTTTTGGGTTGAATCTAACCTTTCTGACAGGGTTAGTGTACCCCACCTATACTACATTGTTTTACAATTGTATTGTCTCAAAAATTGGATACATATGTTAAATTAATGCTAATAATAACATTGGTTTTATCAATATATAATTATTTAAGGTTTATTGACCGTATTCTATCTTTAACATACAATCTCTCCCCTTTATATATGTGTGTTAGTTTCCCTTGGGTTTTATCTGTCTCCTCTTCATTCTTCCTCTTCTTCTTCTTCTTCAATAATCTTCATCTTCATTCTTCATCTTGGTTTGGTTCTCCTTTAGTTCTATGTCCATCATTGTTTTGTCAATCACATTTTCTTAAGTATGTTTGGGTTGTCGGCTTAATCATGTCAAAATATTTACATTTTAATAAGTATGTTACGTGGTTCCCTTCTTTATGTTTATGTTTTTTGGCTCAATCACTTGGGTTGGGTAATATCGTTGTATGTCATGTCAAAGTATTTACATTTTAATCATTTTTTACACATTTTATTTCATATGAAGTAACTTTTATATTAAGAATTACCTTTTTTATTAGTGGTACGAGATTTGGCTTAATTGTATCGTTACATAATGCCTCTCCTCTAAAATTGATCATTTTAATAAAATACTAGCATAGTGTTTTATGAAATTATCAGTTATAGATAACTTTTTTCCTTCTCTTCCTTGTTTGTTTCTCCATTCTCCATTTCTCTTCTTACTTAATTCACTCCATTTTATTTGGATCTGTTTTTATTTATTTCCATTGGTGCATATTCCCTCATACACAAATTTTATTTCCCTAACTTTATATAGTAGCTGGTTTCTCCCATTACTACTCATTTTTCTGAGACTAGAGGCACATCTTCTCTACTCAGTTCACATAGATTGCTGGACTTTTCAACAGTCAATCTTAAATCTTTGTCAACTTGTGACTTAATAATAATAACAATATAATAATATAATTGGGATTGTCCACCTTGTGGTTTGTCTTTAGATCACTTTATCCTTACTACTCATTCTTCCTTCCGCTATACCTTAACTATACACTATCATCTACTCATATACTATATTGAGAAATTTTATCTTTATTCATATGTTAATTTCATCATATCTCGCTTTTCATTATTTTGTTTTCAATGCTCGTTGGGATCATTTTAATTGTTTTAGACATTTTTTTAGTCATTTAGCAGGATTCTGCTTTAGCCATATTTGTATATTTGTTTTATATACAATTTCTCTCTCTCTCCTTGTACCAGGTAAAATTTTATTTATTTTTTCTGATAATACTTTTGATTCAGTATAATTTCAAGTATTTATCTCAGTAATTTGAACTTGATTTTATTTTTGTTTATTTTACACTGTATTCAACATCATTTTTTGATAATTCTTTGGTAAGTTAATGGTCTTACCTTAAAGGAATGTTTGTAGCGTATTCCTTTTTAGCTATTTTTTGTTTTTAATTATAATTGTAAGTTTGTGCTTCTTACATTTTTATTACCTAGGAATGTGTGTAACTTATTCCTAATTATCTCACTTTTTACTTCATACTTCATATTTCAATTTTTTGTTATATTTTAAACTGATTTAAATTGAAAGGAATTTGTGTAACTTTTCCTTTGTGTTTCTCTTTTTTTTTTTTTCATTAAAACCTTTTATTGTTCCGCATACATCATCTAAATATTTGAGTAAGCTGCTCTTACCATCTCTTTTGGAATTTTGAAATTTGTTTCATTTCACAATGGCTTTATTCTTCCTCGTAAAACTTTTTTATTGAAGTTTGATTGTAAACTCCCTTGATTTTCCTTGTATTGATATTACTGATTTGGTAAGTATTATTACCATTGTCTCTTGTGATGATATACGGCTTATTATGATATACATAATTGTTTATTCATATTGCTATACACAGGACCTTGTTATTTATATTCTTGGTAAGTTGACTTCTCCTTTTCTTTCCTTTATTATTTCCTTCTCTTGTTCGACTCTTTGTTATTAGGCACCTCTACTCCTTCAAGTGCTTGGTAGACACACTTATTCTGGATGATATGATTAAATTTATTTATTAATTATGTTTTTTTTTTTTTTTCATTTAATTCGTCTTGGTGATTGTCATTGGTCTAATTTAACCTTCCTTCTGTTCCATTGGGTTGCTGGGTCAGTAACGTGAAGATCAGTCCCTTTTCTTGGTTTGTGGTATCTTCACTTAGTTTACCCATGGTCCATCAGTTCCTCTGCCCTTATGGTTCGGATAACTCTGGCGTGTAGAACTGTTTTCTTACTGGTGAAATAGGTCTCCTCCGTCTTGTACCATAATTCCTTTAATACCATATGTTCCGTGGTATTTATTTTTACCTCCATCAGTTGATTAGTTTGTCCATTAATCAGAGAAGTTATTTGTGCCTCTCTCATTAATATTATTTTTGCCTTTTTATTTGGTATTTCCATTTCTGGTGTGCTCCAGTATTTTATTGACCTTCTTGGTTTGCTATACTCTGTTTTGTTGTCAGTCATTTCTATTTCTGGCATCTTCCATCTAAGTATTGATTTGTTGAATTTTTCATCCACTGGTTGGTTGTGAATTTCTTTTATAATTTCCCTCAGAGTCCTCCTACAATCTTTGTACTTTATTAATTTGCTTTGATAGGTAATGGGCAAATTAAATACATCGATGAGTCCGTTCTTCATCATCTCCACTTCTTCTCGTGTTTTGATGAGTTTCCTCTTATATACCTTTCTCAATCCCTCTGTTTTCTTAATCTTCTTAATAATTCGATTCTTCTTCATACGACTGTTTACACCTATTTGTAGTTCTTGGTGCCTCTCCTCCAATTCCTTGACCACCTCCTGTTTCTTCTTCTGGCATCTTTCGTTAAGGGCTTGGTAGAATTCGGTCACTCTCAACTTATTTTCTTCTTCGACATCGATGATTTTATAATTCATTTCTTCTCGTACTTGTAATAAGGCTTCCTTTGTCTCCGCTACCGATTGCCTGGTCTCCTCTCGACATTCGACCAATTGTTGCTTCCATTCCTCCTTGGTTTTCTCACTTGCTTCCTCTATCTTCCGTTGGAGAATATCCTGATTATTTTCCATCTTTTGATTTACTATCTCTAGATCCTTCTTGATCTGTTTCTTCAACTCTTCACTCTTCTTCTCCAATACCTCCTGACTTCTCTTCAAGTCTTCATGGTTGCTCTCTATCTTGTCATTCAGGAATTCTATACTCTCCTTCATTTGCTTCTTTAATTCTTCAACGTTTTGGTCCAGTTTTTCCAGTTTCTCCAATTTTTTATTCATTTGTCCAAAATGTTCCGTCATCATTTTCATCAAACTATCTAGTTTCGTTTCTTCTGTTGGTTTGACTGGTTGGTTATTTACCATGACTTCTGCTTCTATTTCCGGTTCAGGTTCAGGTTCAGGTTCAGGTGGATTTGGATTTTCCACTTGGTCCTCCTGTGGGTTTTCTTCTGACAATTCTCCAGTCGTTTCTTCCATTTCTACTTCTTCAACTTCCTCCATTTCTTCTGGGTTTCCTTCTTGGTTTGGTGTTTCCTTCCCTTTGCGTCTCGTAACCATCCCGTGTCTATTCATGATCGCCGCTAGTTATTTTTACCAGCCCCACGTTGGGCGCCAATATGTAACGTAGAAACGAGGTCGTACCTGTTAAAATGTCTCACACTTGTTTATTTTGTGTATTAGTGTGATTGTAGTGTGTTTGCCTCACACTGGTTGTTACATAAATCGACGTCACTACTGGAGTCCGTAGCGTTGTCAATGTCACCAGTACAACCTACCTGTTAATTCATAGGGATTACGATTCCCGGGTGGCGCCAAATTGTTTTGTTAAAACAATTAAAACATTTAGTTTTTAAAGTAATATGTGGTATTAGCATGGACAGCTGTGGCGTTCGAATTATTCCCGCTGCTACACAGGTTGTCGACTCGGCCACTCGTGACAAGCGCTAGTTGGCTATGACTTAAACTTTGCTAACACACATATATTTACAACAAAAAATCCTATGAAATAACAAGATAGTATTGTTCTGTACTGCGCTTTTTAATACACATTTAATTATTAATAAACATGACAATTGAATAATAAACAAATTTATAATATTATGCTCCGGCTTAGAGCTTGAAACACAAAACACCTCAGGTTGGCAAAATTGATTGAAAATGCTATCATTCAGTTGCTTCTAACAAATTAATGTGTTTTTACAATCTGGGGTTCTTTTGATCATGAAAATAGACATAAATGTTGATTACAAGAAAAGAAAGTACACTATTATACCTTATAGGTACTTAGGATTTATAATGTGTTTGTACAATTTGTTCTGTAGTGTCGTATTTCTGTTACAGTAGTTATGTTCACAAATAAGGTTATCTTTATAAATGTTTTTTAATATAAGTAAATAAATTATGCCTTTACCTTTGAAAGAAAATACTGTTTTTTAAATAGTGAGAAATTTTATCATTTGAAAATAATTTAAGTGATTTGGGGTTTTTTAGGAGTAATAAATTATTCGGTACTTATCAGTTCGTCTCACGATGAAGGGTCATCATGGGTAGGCGTGTAGTTTTCGAATTTGGGCTGGTTGTAGGCTTCCAGCATCTTCTTCAAACTGGTCTGGGTTTTTTCTTTAATTAGTTTGTTTAATTTCATTCCTGGTCATCATTAATTCTGTACAGATCGACGTCTCTTCACATTGGATTATTTCGGTTCACTATTCGACTTGTTGTAACTGTTTAAATTAAAGTTTTAGTTTGTCAAATTTCTTGCGTGGCGTACCCATGCTTCGTTTCTTCAGCGTCTGTATAATTTAACGGAAAAATAAGCCTCAAATGACTCGTTGTCATAGTAACTAATAATTCAATGCTTGTTTAATTACTCTTTACTTACATTGTTAGAGATATTTGAATTTTTATTCAAATTTATTAAGTATTTTCCCAATGATTTTATTCCCTTATAATTCCTTTGGGATAATAAATGACATCACTATTATTTTTCTTTCCTTTCAAAGTTTACAATGATACCTCATAAGGTCATATTCTGTTACACTTTAACTATAGTCTAATTATTTGACATTTAATAAATAACATTTCTTTCTTGAATTAAATTATTACAATAATATTTCTGTGTTAAAATAACTGATATATAATTACTGTCCATTCACTGTTCTTAGATTAGTAAGATTTTTTGTGAAATTGATACAATTTGCATTTGAATGTTCTTGGCAGTTAACTGTTTTCATAGTTACAAACAGCCTGATGGGCTTCACTTATTTGTTTGTGTTTTAATTACTATTCAACATACATTTTCATTACTCTTCATTTAATATAATAGTTAGGTTTATGGACTGTAAGTCCCTTTCAGCCATATTCCTTCTTTAACATTGAATCAACTATTCTTTATTAGTCATAAATTATTCTTAGTACTAACATTGATTTCTTTCTTGTCTTATAAACTAGGGTGATAAACATTATTACTTTCTTTAATATTATGAAGGTTGATTCCCCTTTCCACATGGGGTGTTGTATTCTTTATAATTTTAATCTTTAATAACAAACTTTACTTCCATCCTATCATGCCATGTTAACACAAGTTATGGTACTGGGCTTTCTCCCTGATATGTCACATGCTTCCCTTATATTAATTTTAAATACTATTTTTAATTACATCTAGGTATTCAACTAATTATAATTCCACTCCACTCATTGGTGATTTATCAATGTTTTAAAGAGTGTCTATCTCCTTAGCATTCTAATTTGAATGTTTCACATTCACTTTCACTATTTTTAGGGCATTAACACTTCACTTTGGTTCACTGTTTTGTAATTAGTGTTATTTAATGGGTAACCCCTTATACCTACTCCTACCATTTCTCACTATTTTTGTTTTAGTATTATTTTTACTATAAACAATATTAGGCTAGTTGTGTTTTTGGGTTGAATCTAACCTTTCTGACAGGGTTAGTGTACCCTTCCTATACTACATTGTTTTACAATTGTATTGTCTCAAAAATTGGATACATATGTTAAATTAATGCTAATAATAACTTTGGTTTTATCAATATATAATTATTTAAGGTTTATTGACCGTATTCTATCTTTAACATACAATCTCTCCCCTTTATATATGTGTGTTAGTTTCCCTTGGGTTTTATCTGTCTCCTCTTCATTCTTCCTCTTCTTCTTCAATAATCTTCATCTTCATTCTTCATCTTGGTTTGGTTCTCCTTTAGTTCTATGTCCATCATTGTTTTGTCAATCACATTTTCTTAAGTATGTTTGGGTTGTCGGCTTAATCATGTCAAAATATTTATATTTTAATAAGTATGTTACGTGGTTCCCTTCTTTATGTTTATGTTTTTTGGCTCAATCACTTGGGTTGGGTAATATCGTTGTACGTCATGTCAAAGTATTTACATTTTAATCATTTTTTACACATTTTATTTCATATGAAGTAACTTTTATATTAAGAATTATCTTTTTTATTACTGGTACGAGATTTGGCTTAATTGTATCGTTACAATATGTTTCACAAATATGTGTTTTAAATTGTTATCATAACTGATAAGATTTTGCAAACATAGCTTTACACATTTTTTAAAGGTGGTCCAAAGTTTGCTAAGGGTGTTGACAACTTTATCAAATTATTAATGATACTCAGTTTTATTTTGATTAAGATCTCTAATATTTGGTACACCAAATAGACTTTTACAATTTTTCATAATTTTGACTACTATTTTTGACTCTTGGTGCTGCCTAAGTTAAAAAAAAAAATAGTATAAATACTACGTTCATAGTTGGGTTAAAATTCCCTCTAGCCTGAGACTTGACATGGTTATTTACAGTTCTTTCAAAACGTTTATGTATTTTTTTGGCTCTGATGACCTGAAATTTTGAAGTTTCCAAGGCTGAATTCTATATTCAAATTTTAGTCCAAGTTTCATTTAATTTGATGTTTTGTTATTTTCTTCAGAATTTTGAAGGACTTTTGTACCCTCAACATTTGTCTTCCAAACCTAAGCACCATTTTGGATTGTGGTTAAAATTCTCTTTAATTTAATATCCCACATGAATTGTTTCAAAATGTTGACTACTGACAATCTCTGGGTGGATCATTCTCAAAAACAATAGGACCCTGAAGGTCAAAAGTATAGATGCAGCATGCCAAGTTTTATGAAAATTGATTAATGCATTTCACAATTTATCATGAGACATACCCAAACATATAGACAGACAGACAAATGCATAAAAGATGAATTAAAACTGTGAACTTGCTTTGTTCATTCATTTACTATTAAAACAACAATAGTTATAATAAATTGAAATTATACATAACAGTGTGGTGGAAATTATATTGCATAGTAATTATTTTATTTACATTCTTCTACTACAGAATATTTTGCTTATGTGGAAACGAAACTATGAGTGCATCAGAGAGAAGGCCTGAAGCACAATGCGATACAACATGCCCTGGAGACGACACCAGGAAATGTGGGGGACCTTGGAGAAATTCTGTATATAAAACAAAACCAGGTTAGAATTTAAAATTTTATACCTAACATTATCAAGACTATGCTTATACTATTTAAATTTGTAAATTTGTTAGTAACATCTTCATAAAATATCTGTTCTAATATAAATATTTGTCAAAGAAACAAATCTTGCTTCTGTCATTGTATTCTTTATATTATGTTTCTATGTGTTTTAGGCAAGAGAATCTATTTTCAAGAGAAACTGTTATAGATAGAATGATACAACATAAACAATACAATCTGTGTGCTTGAATCAAAATGTCTCAGTTTAATTGTAGATTTTTAAACAACTCCACAATGCAACAAGTCTCTATCATAATTTGATAGCTTGAAAGCTTAATTTTTTATATTTTTTTTTTATAGTCGACAAAATTGATACTCCAGTTGAATGTCGGATGTCTGCAACAACAGTGAACAACCAACCTGTTTGTGCAAACACTGTAGTCTTTGAAGAACATTTTGATATGATTTCACAAGTAAAATGGAAACGCCTTGTTCAGATACCATCTCATCCAGTAAGAAAATTGTATTTTTCAGGAAGCTGTTATTTTGTAGCGAATGATTGCATAGAATACAGATGGATGAAGTGGCAAGTAGTTGTATACATACCAAGTAAGAATACAGATGGCAATTACTAAAATAACAATCTGTAACTAATAAATCTCTTATCAATACATGCCACAGATATTCTAATAAAATACAATTAGAACACCATCTTCCTTGCCTAATAACAAATAAGGCAGTAATAGGCTAAAACAAATAATCCCACTAACAGAAATAATTAGTGTGTTGCATAATTTCAAATAAACATTGGAAATTAACTATAGTATGTGGGAGGCATAAAACAACTGAATTGAACACTTAACATTATTCTTATAATCAGTGGCGGCTCGTGACTTAAGAGGCTGGAGGGCGCGGCCTTTAGGCTTCTTAATTATTTATCAACATTGAATTTAACGCACAATACAAATGCCACCAATGTTTTATCGCATAATTTATTAATAAAATAAGAATAGTAACACGTGCAGCATGCAAAGATTATTTAAAAATTTGAACTCACCTCAAATATTGTGAGCTGTTGTGGAGAGTCAGCAGTTTTATTAATAAACGTAACCACAAACTGTCGAAAGTGTCCACAAGAATGTCTATACTGTTTCCACAAAAAACTAATACACTATATTTACATTATATTATTTTTATGATACCTATATTTTAAACAGACCATTTATTTATATACAAAGTCCATTCGCCTTTCTTTTAAATTAACAAACTTTTCTAGCACTCTATCATCAAAGTCCTTCATTTCTTTAACAAGTTCCTTGTTGATAGATAACATCGCAAGGGCATTCAGTCTATTGTTTTTCATTGTATTTCTCAAGAAAGTCTTTAGTCTTTTCAGAGTCGAAAAGCAGCGCTCAGGTTCGGCAGTTGTCATGGGCGTAGTTATGATAATTTTCAGAAGTTTTGACACTTCTTTGAAAACTGATGTAAGATTGTTTTCTTCTATAAAGTTAAGAAGTTTTATTGCACCTTTAATATTAAAATCATGCCGCCTGTATAATAGTTCCAATTCACTCCGAAGTTTGTTTTCTTGTAAGAAAGGGTAATGCTGAATCACTCGCTTGAATTTTTCTTCCAGAAAGTTAGTAGAAAAAAGTGGAAATAAGTCAGTGGACATCAATGAAGCTGCTTCTAGGTGACCCGTGTAAGTAATCCTATCTTTTACGTGAGTTATAATGATGTCACATACTTCTTTTGCATCCCCTATTCTAGTGCTGCATCCAACATTATTGGTCCTTTTTCTTGGTTGCTCAGGGAACTCTTCATTTATTTGTGTTTCTATTTCATTTATTTTCTCCCTTTCTTTCTGCAACTCATTTTCAAAAATTCCGATGTCACTTTGCCACACTACACTGTCTTTGTTCCTACTTTGTAGTTGTTGGTACAGTATGTCCACATGGGGTAGAATTCTATAGAAAAAAGTTAGCCAGAACATGAAATTTTGGTCCTGAAGAGCCCTTCTGTGACCACTTGCCTCATTAACTGTGAGTCTGTTTGTACACTTTTCTTCAAGAACTTTGAAACATTCCTCCAACATATATCGGTTTTCGTACACAACGTTGACTGTACGAATGTTGTAGTTCCATCTTGTTATAGAAACTCTGGGTAACCTGGTTTGCACTACTTCCTCTAAAACATTCGTTCGTAGAGATGAGTGTGAAAAAAATGCTGGAATGGCAGATAGATTTGAGAAAAAAACTCTAACTTTGTTGTTTACACTTGTTGCTTTTTCTAATATCAAATTAAGTTGATGAGCGTAACAGTGTACAAAATATGCAAATGGATACACTTCTCTAATTTTTGCCTGTACACCTCCAATAGAACCACACATAACATTAGCGCCATCATAAGTCTGAGCTATTAACTTTTCCTTTGATGTGTGCAGAAGAGGATTGATGTTGTCCATGCTGCACTTTGCTAAGGTTTCTGGACATTTACCTTCAGGAGCGAGAAATCCCCAAAACCTTTCGTATACTGACCACTTAAACACATACCTAAAAACTAATACCATTTGACAGTGGTTTGTCACATCAGTTGTCTTGTCACATTCGATTGCCACAAGTTCAGAAGCGTGCATCTCCTTTTCTATTTCTTCCCTGCAGACACTAAGCATGCAGTCCAATATATCATTTTGTATTATTTTCGATGTACCTTTGAATACAGTAGCCGATTCTAAATGGTCTTTCATTGCAGAATCCAGCTCCGCAGTAAAATTAATTAAACCTTCGTATACACCCAGATTTGTAGACAATGCTGATTCGTCATGACCTCTTAGAGGCAACTCAAAAACACTACAGAATTTGACACATGAAATCAGCCATTTTAAAATATGTCTGTTTTTGCTGACTTGAATATTTTGCTTTTCAATGTTTAGTCTATATTGCGAGTCCAGACTAGACAGTATGGTTACTTTGCCTAGCAAAGAAAGATCAACAACACTATTCATGTGATTGATGGATATTTCATGCTTCTTAATTTTTTCTGTAAGATGTTTTACATCATTAACCCCTTTTACAGTCCACAAGCAATCACCACTGTCTCTGAGAGAAAATAAAATACATGGAAAACAGAACAAAGATTTCTGAATGTCACAGCCACAGATCCAGTCATTTTTTTGGTATGCATCTTTCGAAAGCAGTTGCCTTCTGAAAACACGATTCTCACTTTTCTTATTTTCTGTTTGCATCATGCAGAATTCAGGAGTTGGCCTACCTAATGACTTTAGTTCAATTTTTTGATCAAGAGTTAATCTTGCAAAAGTTATTGCTTTAAGCGCCTGCACTGAATTATCCATGTTGGATAAAATGTTAAAACAAAACCTAATAATTCGACACTACAATATTTCCCTAAACTATTCGTGATTATTCAAAAAAACTAAATTATTAAAAAAACATTCAAACTCAAAACCTAAACACTAAACAAATGCCCGCACTGAATTAACCATGCCAGAGAAACTATAAACACTAAAAAAAGTAAATCTCATATTATCAATAGTCTGCGATTAGTTGTACTGAGGGATTCACGTCACTTTCTACTGAACGCGGCGCGGAAGCCTATGCGCCCGAGTCAACAGTGTCAATGCGGGCTATAAGCTTACAAGTTCATTCAACTTTGGACAGAGTGGTGGATTGGAGAAATGGCGCGACTGACAAAGCGCCGTGAGAGGCATGCTGTTCCGAAAACATTTGTGCTATTACCTAACACGAAAACATTTTCTTGTCCGAAGTATTAAAGAAATATGTGATGAATTTCACGATTAGTGATGTGATAATAGATTGTTTAATGATACGATTAATAAATTGTTTAATGATACGATTTAAACTGGGGGGCGCGCGCCTTAGCGCCCTAAGAACGAGCCGCCCCTGCTTATAATTTCATTACATACACCTTGGATTTCAGCTGATACCACTTATTTTCCAAATAACTTTGGAAAAACAAATTGAATAATTATAACACTACCGACTCGGAACACAAAGTTTTATATTGGTAAAAATGTAAAATTTTTACCTTATAGCCTGAACCAGTTATCGCTTATTATA
Source organism: Magicicada septendecula (assembly GCA_034769895.1). Classification (NCBI taxonomy): domain Eukaryota; kingdom Metazoa; phylum Arthropoda; class Insecta; order Hemiptera; family Cicadidae; genus Magicicada; species Magicicada septendecula. The sequence goes on from CM068372.1 coordinate 174,266,384, forward strand.
AGCTTCGTCAGAGGTTGTCTGCCTTGTTCTTGGCGACGACACTGTCTTTTGAAGGATCGATGTTGTGTGTGTAGGGTGTGATATGTTCAAATAATATGTGTGATTTGAATTGTGTCTGTTTGTTTAGGATGTCGTTTTTATATGTTTTTGTGTAACGAACCACGAAAATGACATAATAAACGCAGGTAACTTTAAAAGTACGTAGGTACTGAAGTACTACAAGTTAATTAGGTTATTAAAATCTGTAAATTCGTATTACTTACCTTTAAAGGTAATGTACCAAGGTGTCGTCTGATGTACTTTAGCAGAGAAAAACAACAGGTGGTGCAATGACAAACACATATTTATATGTCTAATTGACACATTTTATTGTTATCTTATTTTATCGTCAAATGATATCAAAACTCCCACATCAACAATTTCTTTTACGTTACATCGATAATAACTGCTGGATAATAACTTTAATTTATGTATTACTCATTGTCTTCAAAAAACTACTATTTATTTGACATTCATTTAAATATTTGATTTTACGTTACTTTTTTGTTATTTCCCTTTTTCTCAGAAAACATTGTTATTTATCTATTATACTTGAAATAAAAACTTGTTGAATTACTTATTGCTAACAATCTTAAATTATAATCATAGTAATAATAATAAAGCTACCCAGTTTGGTCATACTCACACACATACAGATTATGTAAAATAATAATAATGGGTTTGGTGGAATACTGTTACTCTTTGAGGCGGCGTCATAATCGACCGCGTGGCGCGTCCTGCATGGTTCGCTCGCACTATGTGTCCAAACTGTTGTTATTTTACTTTTGATAAAGAATTCACTTGGTTTTACTGTGTTCCATTTTGTTTTAAACTTTTCTACTGATCTACATCTTAGATACACACTTGAATGGTCGGCCGACCCTAAATTGCTCGTACAAAAAGTTTTTACTGACCACGCGCCGTCTGGAGTTTAAGTCGACTAGCACAGCCACGATGCACACACCGCCCCACCAGGACTCTGTTACAGACGGAAATGCACAGCCTGCTTGTGACAAAAATTTTGTAGTCGCACAGGTAACGTGGGTTGCCAATGTCCCCAAGGTGTTGACTATGTCAAACGACGACAACCTAGAGGATGAGGTAGGCGGAGTCTCAGAGATATCCGCCGTCTCAAAAACACATTTTTAGGCAGTTGTTCAGTCTCGCCATTTTCTTGAAGCATCGTTTCTAATGTTTATGCGTTATCTGCGCGCGTGCTCGTTTTGCTCGTACTTGTACGTGCCGAACACTGGCTTTAACAAAACAGTATTGCATTCCATTACAACACCTCACTCAACAGTTCACTCTACTGTTCTTTGTTTGCGTACAACATTTATTTCACATGGGATTAGCCACGCTGATAGAAAATGAAATCTGAATAAATTTAAATAAAATCAAACCCTCCTTTTTGCCCCATTACAGTACGGTACATATGGCTAGGTCATTTCAATGACCTTTATGCCTATAGTTAATACAAAACAGTTAAAAGTTGCAATAAGTAGATTTACTTCAATATGCTGTAGGCCTACTATTTTTAACACACATGCTTGCTTGCACTCATACATGTGTGTGTGTGTGTGTGTGTGTGTGTGTGTGTGTGTGTGTGTGTGTGTGTGTGTGTGTGTGTGTGTGTGTGTGTGTGTGTGTGTGTGTGTGTGTGTGTGTGTGTGTGTGTGTGTGTGTGTGTGTGTGTGTGTGTGTGTGTGTGTGTGTGTGTGTGTGTGTTATGTAAATTCATAGAAACAGTTATTAAAGCCTAACCACCTTGTTTCCAGGAGTATCAGTTTGTCATTTACAACTCTAGTCCTGATAATTCATTCACATCAAATGGTAAACTTGTCATAAAGCCTTTATTCCTTACTGACAGTCAAGTGAAATATGGGAATCTGGAGCTTGCAGAGTAAGTACAGTATTTATGCCTATCTAGAATAAATAAATGTCTGTAGAAAAACTGTCAATTTGGACTTGACCTTAAGCTTTTACTTAATCTATTTGTATGTTATAATAATTAAAGTTAAATAAAAAATGGAGTACTAATATTAAAGCAGTATGTTAAAATTAATAAATACTGTAGAAAGATAATCAAATTGTGTTCAAAGAAATAGTCTTAACATATAATAATCATACAAAAAACATTCAAGACCATGTAAACTAAAAACTAATTATACTTTTTATATATAAAAATATAACAATCACAACTGAAAGTTATTTAAAATAGTCGTAAATATTGTCTTGCTTCATTTTGTAAAGTCTCACTTGGATCATAGACACTTTACCTATTATTTCCTCCATTATCTGAATCATTAGACTCTTAATGCGTTCTATTAATATTAATATATATTAATATATTAATATTAATACATCTTAATAGATTAATATTAATATATATTAATAGATTAATATTAATATATATTAATATTAATATCTTAACAATATTTTATTGTTAGTGTGTGATCAGAACCACTTCAGTAATAACAACGTTTTTTCCAAATATTACCAATTTGTTTATAGCTGAAAAATTAGTTCTGTGGAGGTGTTGCCTTCAGTGTCTCATAAGAAGGCATAAAAAATTATAGTTTCAACAGACATAAATGAATAAATATTAAGCAACCTTACTTGAAAATACTGTTTGTTAATGTACACGTAATGTGCATGTAGTAGAATCTAATTTTAAATATTAATTTAGATTTGTAGTATAGTAACGTCTTAAGGACAAATAAAAAGATTACTTAATATGACATAAATATGTAAAAAAATCTAAATATCTCATCTCTTCCTATAGGTTCTAACTAATAATTTAGTATATAATCTGGTATGTTACAATTTAGTCACTAGTTATCTGACTTAATTTCCTTATTGGTATTTGCTATGCTGAATTGACAGATAACAGGTGTGGTTACATAAAGTTTTGTACGTGCTGTGTGAGTGGCAGGATTGTGAGTTCCTGCCAGTCTTTCAAATGCGCCTTCTAGATTAGGATTGATACATTGTAGAAATCAGTGTATGATAGGACTCAATAACATGACCATGATCTGATGGTTAAAAATAATATTTTACACATGTGTTAATAAAATGATAATGTTTGATGATAGTTGTGCATCAGTATACCAGTACGAGAGTACTAGTATAGTACATTCTTCACTTTGTACATTGGTTTGTCTCACCATTGGGGTTACTAATTGCAGGACAGCTGTCTTGGGAAAATTAATAAAACATTTTAATTTATTAAAGTTAAAGTTAGTGTCTCAAACAAAGAGTATAAATTAAAGTTAATACAGTAGAACTCCATTTATCCGAACTCCAGTTATCCGAATCGCCAATTATCCGAATCAATATCAGAAAATAGCATGGAATAAAATTAATGGGATTTAGACAAAATAACAAATCCAGGAAGAAAAAGAAGAGGCCATGAACAAGAAGGAAAAGGAAAAGAGAGCAAAAGAAAGTGTCGAAGAAAACGAAGCTGTATCAACTGAAGACATCCAGAAATTGTACAAATTCCTGGCTGTTCCGAGTGTGATGTGGACGACATAAATGAGTGGTTGCAGTGTGATTCACCAGACCTGGATATCAATTTTTGGACGATGAAGAAATTATCCAAAGTGTAAATGATGAATCTCAGCAGATGGATGAAGGCGATGACAACGTTGCTTCAGTTGAACCGGAATAGGAACCTACAGCAAATGAGGCATTTGCTTCTTTTGACACTGCCTTAAAGTGGATGGAATGGCAGCCTGAATGCGACCATGTGCAGCTTCTTTCCGCTTAGCATTTATGGAACTTGGCTGCACACAAACAATTTTCTACATCAAAAGAATTAACTTTGTTTGACATGTTCAACTGAAAAAGTATAATTTTGTGTCAGTATTATTTTTAATTTTGTTGTAGTAAAAGTGAACTTTTTGCAAAACACATGTGACCTGGTTTTTATTAAGATACTGTACTCATGTAATAAAAATAAACAAAAGTGATTTTTCAGCAATTTTCGCTTTTTCTTTCATAACATAACCTTTTTATTATGTTTGTCCCAATTATCCGAATTATGTCTGGGACTCATTAGTTCGGATAAATGGAGTTCTACAGTAATTATATTACCTTATTTCAGTTCCGCCTTGTGACTCCTAGTAGCTACCTAGAAGCTATCTTGATAGCTACTACAAGTCACTAGATGGGACTGAAATGAGGTAATGTAATAATAACTAAATCAATTGTGGCATGGATATTGGAAACATTAATTTTAAAGTTAATACATACAAAATCTAATTGATAAAGTTGAAGTTAAAATAAAATTAACTGTTTAAAAGTTGAAACATTTTGTTTTGTTGTTGTTATATTGTTTTTATTGAGCAAACTACTTTGGTTGTTGAAATAATTAAAATTAGGTTAAAAACTGATTAGATAAAAATAATTAGATTTATTACTTCAAAAGGCAAAATATTTGTTTTTTTGTTATAAAACTCTTATTTTTTAATGTTTTCAATTTAGTATTCGTTTATAAAATAACTTACAATATTCGTCTTCATCGGTGACTTGTAGGGACATGTTAAAAAAGAAGAATTTTGAGACTAAAAATTTCCGTGCCGGCGGTTCCAAATATAATAAAAAAAATTCTAATAATATTTCCGTGGTTACGATTGTAAATTTACAATAATGCAGTGATTGTTGGTCAAGTATATTTAATTTTATTTCATGAATAAAACTGACTATTAGGAATATACTAAAACTTAAATTGTCAGTAATAATAAACAACAAAATTAACATAATTTTAAACACAAAGCCAAAAAATTTTTTGTTTAAGATTGCCTGTGAAACTAAAATAAAATATCGGTATGGAGAACCATACATGACTTCCATGTTCTAAGATTTATATTTAAAATCATTTTCGAAATGAAATATTACTATAGAAACTACTTCTTTCTACTTACTGCTTCAGCCTTAACCACAGTTCTGTGGTGACTAACGTATACCACCTCACGTTATCGCACTCGATTTTCACTGATGATGGAAGTCGATGGCATTGCCAAAACGTCTGGTTTTGTAGAAAACATTGGACTACGGCCAAACATCCCGGGAAGGAATTTTAACAAAAACTACTTCTTTGTTGCCGATAACATTGTACAATATATATAAAAAATTGCATAAAATTAATGGCTTGTATAAGTTAATGTTTGATCTCCATTAAGTAGTGCTCAAGTTTCCAAAGTTTTAATATTATGATGTCCGTAATTAAAACATCAGAGCAGGTTTAGTATGTATGAGGGTACACCGTGGACAAAAATTTTCAACATTTCCTATTGAGCGTTGCTACAGTGTTCCTAGTTGCAGCGTTCCTATCAAGCTGCGAATCTACAGTGTATGTTTCACAGAACAAACACGCGAAAACGAAGGAGCGCTCCGAAGTCAATCATGGACCCTCAGTATCTTGCAGAGGGTTCATTCCCTAAAGATGAAAAGTTACACTGCCCAGCGATCCACAGGAAGCAAATCGCTATACACACTGGACACTTTTTTGGCTTGCACGCGTTATGTTGGTATGGGTTTCGGCACTTACCATTTAAAAAGCGTGCAAATGTAAGAAAATAAACATGAGTGAGGCCAGAAATAACGTGAATTGTGTGTGTGTGTGTGTGTGTGTGTGTGTGTGTGTGTGTGTGTGTGTGTGTGTGTGTGTATGTGTGTGTGTGTGTGTGTATGTGTGTGTGTGTGTGTGTGTGTGTGTGTGTGTGTGTGTGTGTGTGTGTGTGTGTGTGTGTGTGTGTGTGTGTGTGTGTGTGTGTGTGTGTGTGTGTGTGTGTGTGTGTGTGTGTGTGTGTGTGTGTGTGTGTGTGTGTGTGTGTGTGTGTGTGTGTGTGTGTGTGTGTGTGTGTGTGTGTGTGTGTGTGTGTGTGTGTGTGTGTGTGTGTGTGTGTGTGTGTGTGTGTGTGTGTGTGTGTGTGTGTGTGTGTGTGTGTGTGTGTGTGTCTTCCCTGCCTTTTTATTGCGGTAGTCATAATAATAAAATGGAAACGTAAACATTACATAACTGAGATATGCTTGCCTGCCACGAACGATATATTATTTTATACATGTATATTAACTCATACATAATTTACATTAAAATGAAAAAATTATAATTTTATTGCCTGGCAACAAAATTATTTTATTTTTAACAATTACCATTGTTTCAAAAAGTTTAAATGAATTTTCAAGTACTTTACTGTTGTTAAAACGTAAAAGGTTGCAGGTAAACTACCCCTTTTCCTTAACTGATCTTCACCAAACACAACAGGTGTTGACTACTCTACAAATCAGGACTGTATGCAAAAAATTACTTGATTCTGTTTGAATTTGTGGCTGTTATCGTTTGCCATAGAAAATACCCTTCTATGGCAAACGATAACAGCCACAAATTCAAACAGAATCAAATAATTTTTTGCATACAGTCCTGAGTTGTAGAGTAGTCAACACCTGTTGTGTTTGGTGAAGATCAGTTAAGGAAAAGGGGTAGTTTACCTGCAACCTTTTACGTTTTAACAACAGTAAAGTACTTGAAAATTCATTTAAACTTTTTGAAACAATGGTAATTGTTAAAAATAAAATAATTTTGTTGCCAGGCAATAAAATTATAATTTTTTCATTTTAATGTAAATTATGTATGAGTTAATATACATGTATAAAATAATATATCGTTCGTGGCAGGCAAGCATATCTCAGTTATGTAATGTTTACGTTTCCATTTTATTATTATGACTACCGCAATAAAAAGGCAGGGAAGACACACACACACACACACACACACACACACACACACACACACACACACACACACACACACACACACACACACACACACACACACACACACACACACACACACACACACACACACACACACACACACACACACACACACACAATTCACGTTATTTCTGGCCTCACTCATGTTTATTTTCTTACATTTGCACGCTTTTTAAATGATAAGTGCCGAAACCCATACCAACATAACGCGTGCAAGCCAAAAAAGTGTCCAGTGTGTATAGCGATTTGCTTCCTGTGGATCGCTGGGCAGTGTAACTTTTCATCTTTAGGGAATGAACCCTCTGCAAGATACTGAGGGTCCATGATTGACTTCGGAGCGCTCCTTCGTTTTCGCGTGTTTGTTCTGTGAAACATACACTGTAGATTCGCAGCTTGATAGGAACGCTGCAACTAGGAACACTGTAGCAACACTCAATAGGAAATGTTGAAAATTTTTGTCCACGGTGTACCCTCATACATACTAAACCTGCTCTGATGTTTTAATTACGGACATCATAATATTAAAACTTTGGAAACTTGAGCACTACTTAATGGAGATCAAACATTAACTTATACAAGCCATTAATTTTATGCAATTTTTTATATATATTGTACAATGTTATCGGCAACAAAGAAGTAGTTTTTGTTAAAATTCCTTCCCGGGATGTTTGGCCGTAGTCCAATGTTTTCTACAAAACCAGACGTTTTGGCAATGCCATTGACTTCCATCATCAGTGAAAATCGAGTGCGATAACGTGAGGTGGTATACGTTAGTCACCACAGAACTGTGGTTAAGGCTGAAGCAGTAAGTAGAAAGAAGTAGTTTCTATAGTAATATTTCATTTCGAAAATGATTTTAAATATAAAATATAAATCTTAGAACATGGAAGTCATGTATGGTTCTCCATACCGATATTTTTGCCATCACCATACTTCCATTTCCTTAAGGAGTATGGAAGCAAAAAGGGTCACCTGCAAGTTAAATTAACTAAATCAGTTTGGTGACATGTATCAGTACCAGTGTACAAAGCAAATGCTCATGGCGAGCGTGTTACAGATTGTCACTAAGTTTGTCTTTACTCTTACTCATTTATAAAAGTCTCTGTTGCTACTAAATATCGTATGTCCTCATTTATTAATAATGTGTAATAATCACCACGAGGTGTTAATAAAATATTAAGGTGTTACTTGTGTAGCCTGCACGATACAAAGGCGTTGAAGAGATGGAATTGATGCCACGTGCTTATGCTCTGCAGATCCAAACTCTCCGAGTAGCTTGTCGAATCTGCGTGCTTCAGTAAGCTGAAGCCATGAGGAGCACTGGATTTTGTAGTTTTCTGTTTCTTTCCAAGGTGTTACCAAAATTAATGTCGCCAAGATGAATCTATTGTCACTAGCGTGAAACTCGTCCCCAACGTGGATTCTCCTCCCCAACGTGGAACCAAGTTCCTACTTGGTAGAAAGGCTCCGCATTTGTGTGTCGACCTGGAGACGAGGAGTAGTTCTCTCACGGTTATTTCTGAATGCCGACTGACTAATTTTGCCCGGTCAAAACCTTACCACACAATAAGCGGGGCGGGCGGCGTGATGTCAGGACGTCGGGCAAAGTGCGGAAATAGTTCTATATCTCGATACATTAATTCAATTTTGTTTAATTCGATAATGCGCTGACTGTTGTATTCGGTAGAATCCGAATAATTGCAACACTAACTAAAAATACTAAGTTTACAAAATAGAAGTATACAAATTTGAAAGTTCTATAATAAATTTTATTTCACAATCTTATCTTAAATCAATCAGAACGTAATGTGTTATAAAAACAGAAGTAACATTTTGGAATTAAGTCAGCATTTAGTAAAGTGTGAAGGTCCTCGAATTTTCTTCTCGATATTGGAAGTGTGTTTGTGTAACATGTTTTCAATTTAACATCATTAAAAGACAATAATCGTGAATTTCTTGTTCTACTTTCTGTAATGTCGACAGTTTTATAAGTTTTATCTTTATATGACATTTTGTAAAAAAATTTGTTTTTTAATTCCTTTCAACTCTAAAAACAGAAACATCTGAAAACCTGAATGTCTCACCTTGTGTGTTGGTGTTAGAATTTGAAGTTGTAATTTCAGATAAACGTTTTAATTCAAAGAAATTTCCATAAGACATTTTATGTAATTAAAAGTCACTCCATTTTTTTTTTTTTTTTGCAGTTCTGATCAAAGTAGCGTATTGCGCCTGCGCCTGTACATAAATTGGCCTGGACTTCAAGGCTCGTTTAATATTTTTTTCTTTAATGAATGTACTGTATCTCCCTCATTTTGAGAATGCCCACTAACTAAAAATTTATGTGTGATAGCATTAATTTTCAAATTTGCTACAGCATACAAGTACAGAGTGATTATAAACTTGTTTTTCTGCTGCCCACAGCAGTTGTCAGAGTATAAAACTAATTCTAAATCATCTGAGTTTGTCTCTTCAGCTTTTTCCTTTAAAAAATGTAACAGGCATAAACCTATTTCATTGGCCCCACATCTGGCTTCTCCCTCGTGCCATAAATAACAATGTACATTACCATTTCCTTTTTTTTGCAGCTCACTTATAGTAAATTATACGTTGATAGACATGACTATAATAAAAGGAAGAAACGTCACCTCTAGGAACAGACAACACTGCTTGTAGGTCAAAACATGCAACCTTATACAAATTATTAATTTTGCTCTTATCATCTTCTTTCTCTAACCTACTTAACTTTTTCTCCGTTTCGTGAGAATCATATTCCTGTTGCAGCTGTTTTTTCTTTTCAATATCAGCATTCTGGTGCAACACACATTTATGGCACTGATCTTTTTTGGAACAAAAAATGATAAATTAAATTCATTATTTAAAATGTTATGGTACAGTGCCAACTTTCCAAATGGCTTGCATTCTTTTGCACAGTCACTTTTATAATCTCTATATAAGTCTCAGTTAAGAAGTGTCGTTATTTCACGGCTCCACTACGCAGTCTCTTTACAAATAATAACTGTAATACTGGCACAACTGAGAAGTGTCACTATTGCACAATAAGCGGACGAATATTTCACAACTGTCTGAGTCACACCGTTGTGCCACTTAGCGATGTGTTGGTCTTGACTGGACGGATCATTAGATACGAATCCGCTAGGGGAATGAATGAATGATCGTTCAGAAAAGAACGACTGTTCACTTCAGAACTCAGAACAGAACAAGGTCCGAGAGACCGAGACCGAAGTTGATCTGACTAGAGTGGGGGGGAGCTCTGAGTTTTTAGTAGTGGTTTGTAGTAGCATCCGCTAGGCAGCGCTTCGTGCACACATATCCCTTCAAATCGGATTGAAGTCAGTCAGTCGCGCATTGCTCTTCTGCCGTGACGTATTGCGTGTTCTTTAGTTTTTAGTGTTCGTTGTTCTTATTATATAGTGTTAATTTACTCTTTTATAAACTATCCTTTTGTCATAATGTGTTCCAAACGTTCGGAAAACATAATTGGCGGTGATAAGCTAGCCAAAAGGGCTAGGAATGTACTACCGCTGGAGAAAAAGCTCGATGTTTTGAACAGGTTAGGGCGCGGCGAGAGTGCTGCGTCTGTGGCCAGGTTAATGGCTGTCAACGAGTCAACTATAAGAACAATAAAAAAAAGTGAAGAAACAATAAAAGCTAGTGTTGCTAGTTGAACTGCTTCTAGTGCTAAAGTTACCTTTATGCCTCGTGATCCCATTATTGAAAAGATGGAAAAGGCACTTAATGTTTGGATCGAAGACCAAACACAAAAGAAAGTTCCTTTAAGTAGCTTAGTTATACGTGAAAAGGCACTGAGAATATACAAACATTTAGAGCAAGGTGTTGGCCAATCTAAATTTCAAGCTAGTAAGGGATGGCTTGCTCGCTTCATCCACCGCCATAGCCTTCACAATTTGAAAATAGTGGGAGAAACAGCCTCAGCTGACCATAGGGCTGCTGAGAGTTATCCTGAACAATTAAAAAAATTAATTGAAGATAAAGAATATTTGCCGGAACAGGTATTTAACGCAGATGAAACAGGTCTGTATTGGAAGCGCATGCCCAATAGGACATACATCTCTAAAGCTGAACGCTCTGCACCAGGTTTTAAGGTCTCGAAAGACCGTATCACCCTGCTCTTGTGTGCTAATGCTTCTGGTGACTGTATGGTGAAACCAATGTTAGTGTATCGATCGCTGAACCCACGTGCCTTGAAAGGAAAAAACAAATGTCATCTTCCAGTGTTTTGGCGTGCAAACAAGAAAGCATGGGTGACAGGTGCATTGTCAATGGACTGGCTGAATAACTGCTTCGTTCCTGATGTTGAACGGTATCTATCCAAGAAAAACTTAACCTTCAAGGTTCTCCTGATCTTAGATGGACACCCCGAGGCTCTCCAGTTCACCCATCCAAATGTTGAAGTTGTATTTCTGCCCCCAAATACTACTTCACTCATACAACCGATGGACCAAGGAATTATTGAAACATTCAAGCGATACTATACACGACGCACATTCAACAGGATACTGGAAGCTATGGAGAATGACCCAAGTCTGACAGTCACTGATTGCTGGAAACTGTTCAACATCACTGACTCCATCACCATTATTAAAGACTCTCTTGATGAAGTAAAACAGTCAACTTTGAATGCCTGTTGGTCCAAGCTGTGGAAGGAGTGTGTTAATCAACGTTTGCAACACAAACTCCCAGCCGTTAAGGATATTGTAGATGTTCCAAGACGTCTGGGAGGTGAAGGATTGGCAGACATGAAAGATGACGACGTCGAAGAACTTCTTCAGTCACACAAGGAGGAGTTGAGTGAAGATGAATTGGAAGAAATAATACGATCGAGTGAGGATGGGGATGATGACGAGGAGGACAAAGAAGAACAGAGAGAAATGACGTCTTCTAGCCTAAGCAAAGGAATTCTTTTGGCTAACAATCTTGCTGAATTTTTTCTTGACATTGATCCCATCATGGAGCGGAGTATAAAATTCAAACGGGGTTTGGAGGATTTATTATCTCCATACAAGCAGCTTCAGAAGGAGTTTCAAAATAAAATGAAGCAGACTTCTCTTTTATGCTATTTTAAATCATCTGGTGGCAAGTCAACTGACGTCCCTCACTCTTCCACAAGTGCCGATTCCCATGCCTCGATTTAAAATTGTTTTGATTAAAATTTTGCGTTTAAATTGTTTGTGTGTTAAAAATGGTTTTATTTTAAAATTTTAAGTTGAAAATTGTAGTAAGCTATAAAACTGGACTTACTTAGCGCTAAAAACTGGCCGCTATTTTTTCCTTGTCTTAGCGGCTTTTTCGTTATACGTAATGTAATACAGTACAGTATATATTTTAAACATTTTGAAAATTTTTATAATTTAAGTAACTGTCAGCTATTTGAAATCATTGGACTGGTTTTATACATTCGAACAATGTAGTGTATACTGTATAATAAAGAGTCGTACAGTATTTTATATTTCTGGCTTTGTTTCAGATTCCCCTAACCTTACTTTTCCCATATAAAGTTAACTTCACCAACCGCGATGTTTTGTAGGAACCTAACCCCCGCAGTTGGTGAGGGAATACTGTATTTTTCATAATGGACATGGGTTGTTGTAATAGACTCTGCCTAGCTCTATAAAACAAAATATTGTAAAATTAAACATACATTCATTTAAAATTTTTGTGTTCTTGCATGTGTTAACCCTGCAACACAAACACACACATTTATATTCCATAGAAAGGTATTATTAGGCTTCCAAGTCAAACTGTATGTTATTAATTGATTTTTATGAAATTAGTGAATTACGGCCAATATTTACCCATTAGTTTTAATGGGTTGGTACGATATTCATTATAATATGAGAAAAAAATACTCTAAGAAAACGATATGTGGTTGAAAAAATCCCCCCCCCAAAATGAAATCCTAGGTTTGCCCCTGTACTGCGTTCCGGTGGTCTAAAAAAGTAACACGCAAAATACAAATCTTTAAAGGTAAATTGACAATGACATGCTTATTTTTACTACGCATGCGCACCCATTCAATATTTTTTGGCGTTTCAATGTAAAGAAAATTATGAAAATAAAATTATTCATGTCGCCTTCGGCCAGAATCGCGATACCTATCTCTCATTTAAGAATCGTAATAAATAATATAACACATCTGAAGTAACACAAATTATTCTTTTCAGTTATTTATTTGTAAATCGACTTCTCCCAATCCCAGAATACGATATTCTCTGGGTATTTTACTTTTATCACATTTATGCCAAAATTTGTCGAAAGAACAAAAATCAGACAATAAAAGAAAATTTTCAAATAAAATATTCTCTCACCCTCTTCCGAATCAGAATTTTACACATCCTTGTGTTAAATTTAAAAATAAATGTAAGTGTATGTATATAAATTATTAAACAGTATAATAAAATAATGGAGTTTGTAATACTATAAAAACTCCAAAAACGAACTACCGCTGTTTAGTTTTATAAGTGGCCGATATTAGCGTGGCTAACGCGAACTACTGTCCAGCTGCGGGAACAACTGTAGTCAGTAGTTCACTTGAGGGAGTAGTTCTTTTTGGCTAGACCCACCACTATAGCTGCTGCAGTGTGTCAATATCTATTTAGTGTGTGTTGTAAAGTTTTGAGGATAGCAGAGTATTTGCAGAAAAATTGTGCTTCATAGTAAATTATCAAAATTTATTTTGTGATTTATTTAACAAAATATCTATTACATTGACAAACAGCAGCAATGAAAGTGAAGAACAAATACAGCTGCTCTTTAAAGAGGAGAAACTGGCATAAACTTGGGAAGTTAAGTGATGTTAAAAAGAGCTTTTGGCTCAGAGCCATGAAACTGGGGAAGACTGTTGGTATAAAAATTAAATGTTTTAATGTGTTGTAAAAAATTGATAGAGACATGATAATAAAACAGATTAACAGATGACTGTTAATGATTAGAACTCTTACTTGTGTGGTCTTATTTGTATTCACTGGAGGAGGCGACAAAAAAGTGAGGACGATGCTTATTTTCATGATTGTTCTTACAGTTATAGGGTGTGGGTGAAGAGACAAAATGGGATTATTGAAGTAGCAGTATACAGTTAAGCATTTAGTTCTTTGTACATTATAACCAAAAGAAACAGAAAGTTCATCAGCTGTATTTATAAAAAAGGAGTTTCAATGAAAGATCAGCGTGGCAGTCACAAAAATCGACCAAACCGATTAAGTGAAGAAACTCTGAAAGCTGTTTGTGAACATATCTTAGGGTATAAAGAGACAAAATCACTATACCTTGCACAATTCCAAATGGATTTACCTCCCTGAAGAATTAAATGTTATGAAACTATATAAATACTTTAAAGAGTATTACCCAAGTATGTCTACATTTTACTAAAAATTGAACAAAATTTTAAATGAAATGTTTAATATCAGTTTTTTTTACCTAGAGCGGATATGTGCAGTAATTGTTATGAGTTCTTGGCAGAAATAGAATCTCTAAAGATAAAACTTATAACTACGATACAAACGGATCCAGAATACAACGAAACTGAAACAAAAATTACTGCTCTGACTTCAAGTAACTAAGTACATAAAGTAAAATATGGTGTATTTTATTCAAGAAAGAAATTTGCATGCAAACCAGCAGAAAATGTGCTGAAAAGGAACCTATTGCTATTGACTATCAAAAAACCTACAGTTACCTAATATGACATCGAATGATGTCTATTATAGAAGACAACTGGCATTTTATCATTTTAATACCCATGTGCTTTCATCAAATGAATCACTGTTTTTTATATATGATGAGAGTGTGGTAAATAAAGTTGCAAGCAAAGTATGTTCATTTTTGTTTTATTTTATTATGTGTGTAGTTGATAAAAATATTAAAAACTTGAAAGCTTTTGTGATTCCACATACAAATCAGGCTTATCCATTATGCTCACAGATTAAGATCACATTCCCCATACGTGGCCACTCCTATTTGGAATATGACAAAAACACATCATTACTAAACCAAAAAAAGAAAACTGAATTACCAGAGGTAATTCAGTCACTGAAATGCAATCAGCACAACAAAAGTTGACACCTTTTACAGTGACTGATGTAGACCAAACCCTCGTACAAGATTGAAAACAATATTTGACAAATAAGTACATTCACAAATGTCCCTTCCCAGCAAGACCAGTACAGGAGATCATTTCAGAAAGAGAACAAACTAAATTCCTGAAGTAGAGAAATATGTACTCTGCAGCATGGGAGGCTATGTAGTGAACTTTCCCCAATCCCTGCCTGCACAAGTGGTTCTCAACATCAAATTATTTAATCTTTCCAGAACAATGAACATCTTACCAGCATATCTTATATGCCTATACAGTGGTAAATAAAAGACCCGCAATTATTTTTTGGTCAAAGACTACTTCTTTACTCTTCCATCTTATGTCTAACAAAATTACAAAAAGAGGCCAGAGAATACTGAAATACTTTTACTTTATTTTTAGGTCCTTTTAGAATTTCTTTGAAGAAATGTAAAGACTTGCAAGTTACTGAAAAGGTTCTGTGGTGAGGAAGCACAAAAGTTGTATGCCAATTTGCCTGTTAAAAAATAATAAGACTAATAATACTAATAAGAAAATTAAGTTAATAAACATTATGAAAAGTTAAAACTAATTTACATTAATATTATTTTGAATGTTCATCACTTCTTTCACAGCACTTAACAATTATTATTTAAGGCACTTTCACTTGTGAAAAACTTACTTGTTGTTATTTCCTCAAACATCGTTTCAGAGTGGTATTCTCCTTCCTCAGTGAGGTGTAAATCAAGTTGCATTAGTGTGTTAATTTTCTAGTTCTTGTTGTCTTATTAAAATTTGTTGATAATCATTTGAGCATTAATTGGAGTAAAGAAATATAATGTACCTTAGATATAAAAATATAAATATAAGTAATGTGGAACTGAATAAATGCCTTCAGTACTCCAGGTAAACCATTATATACATCACTGTAGTTTTAAACAATATCACTACTACTGTGACATTCCCCGTACTTGCTTGAAATATAAGTAATGTGGAACTGAATAAATGCCTTCAGTACTCCAGGTAAAACCATTATATACATCACTGTAGTTTTAAACAATATCACTACTACTGTGACATTCCCCGTACTTGCTTGAAATATAAGTAATGTGGAACTGAATAAATGCCTTCAGTACTCCAGGTAAAACCATTATATACATCACTATAGTTTTAAACAATATCACTAATACTGTGACATTCCCCGTACTTGCTTGAAAAAATTTACCTTTTAATAGATTTTATTTTTTATCATCTAAGAAAATTGTAACTGTTTTTTTTAACACTGTAAAGCTACAATAATGATATTGTTGTAAAAAATAAAAAATGACACTGCAATGTGATGGATGAAACTTATACAAGATGTAATCATAAGAACCTCACTTTCTCCAAATGAATATTCCCTCCTTTTCCCCTACACCCTTGTATATATTTTATTTAATGAATAATTAAGAACATAAAACAAAGGTACTAAAATTTTAAGCATTTCTGTTTTTATTGTCATTTTAGTTAATTAATGGCCCAAAAATCTCTCCATTAACCAATGATTTTAAGACCTGGAACAAACTTTCTCCATCATTGACTTCAACAATGATTTTGGCTACTCTCCTTCTTGGACCGCCAAAAAAATTAAATTATTAATTTTTTAATCTTTAGCAAAATGATTTAATGATTTCAGAGATAAAAATAAGTTTAACATTTCAAATTTAACAATCAAGTTATAAAGTTAAGCAACTTTTTAATGACTAATTTAATCATTAATCCCAAGTTTGTAAGACAGGATCAATGCGTGTGCTTGGGTTTGAACATTTGTTATAATTAATACAAAAGAAAAGTCATTCTATTATGATCTTTTGTCATTCTGTTCCACTTCCAGAAATTCATGAGTGGGGAGTGTTTCAAATTAAATAAAGAACTAACAGCAGCTGTAGAGGAATATTTTTCAGCCTTCGAGAAAGTCATTATAGGGACAGGATATACAATGATTTTGAAACACTGTTTGGTTAAGAGATATTAAGTGGTTGATTTTAAATTGGGAAGCTATTCTTTTTATTGTCAAACCAATCCTTTTTAAGCAATCCTTGTAACACTGTTTTACAATGTCTCAAATTGTTTTAATGCTTTCTTGAAACTGCATAATAATATCTTTATATTTAAGCAGATTACTAAAATCTACAAACAAATAAATTGTGATCAAAACATATATAAATGTTATTAAAAATATACATTTACAGTTTTTTTATGTTAACCACAAAACAATATTTTACTGATCAACACAGGTCATTACACAATACACATCTAATTTTAAAACAAGTTTTTAGGTCTCCAGTCACAAGTAATGATTTCACTTTCAAATCTGTCACTTCCTTCAGACCTATTTCATATAAGAATGTAAAATTGGTTTTATTGTTGTGCCTGCTAGAGAAGAGATTTACAAGAGAATGCGGATACAAAGCACGGTCTTTTAGCATTCTGCCACCAGTGCAAACTGCACGTTTAACAACACGTAATTCTTTTGCTTTCCGATATGGAAAATTGGAAATGACTGCCAAACTGCCAATGGGTGACTGGTTGGTACCAGGTTAGTATCCTCTCAATTTATATTTATTAGTGCTTAAAAAATCTAAAATCAATTAAAAAAATTAAGCTTTTTTGAACTTCACTACAAAATTTTGATCAAACATCTGGAAAGTAACTGCAATAAAAATATTGACCAGTATTCCCGAAATTGTGCTCCACAGAATGCTTGGTGTCCCAACGAACATCTCCAAATATCTAAATACTCAGCAAATAGATTGGAAAGAAAAATTAAAAATAACACAAAACTTAGTATAGTAACTACTACAAATTCATTCCCAGACACTCTGCCTTTTGAAGTTTCTTTTTTTTTCTTTTTTGTAGACATTCACTGTTTTTAAAAATCACATACACATACATATAGAACAAAATTTAATGTGTCATGAGAAACACACCAGAAGTGAGAACTTCAGTGCTGAGTGGTGAGTGAACCGATTCAATGAATAAAAGGTTGCTTCTTAGGTTTGCAATTGAATATTCTACTGCAGATATTTTATTTGACATGAATTCTTCTACCACAGATATTTTTGTAGACATCAATTCTTCTACATCAGATATTCTAGGTGTGATATGTTCAAATAATGCGTGTGATTTGAATTGCGTCTGTTCGTTTAGGATGTCGTTTTTATTTGTTTTTGTGTGTTTGTATATTTCCAATTGTTCTAGAATGTCTAGTTTTCGGCCTTTTGTGTGTATGTGTAGAATGTTCATGTTATTGTTGATAATTATCTTGTTGTTGCATCCTCTTCGTTCACTTATTAAATTTAATAATATATATATACTTTCACTTATGAATTTACTATTGTCACTTCCCAAACGTTTCAAGATGTTGTTTCTCTTCTTCAGTGGGTTGAGTACTAACTGTCGATTACAGAATAACCGTTACGGAATGGAGTGTGTGGTGGGGGTTGATGGTGGGAAGGGGTTGGCGCTGAGGTTCGAATTATGTGTGTGGATCAGTGTGTCAAATAGTGTATGTGATTTGTAATGTATCTGTTAATTTAATATGTTGTTTGGTTGTAGTGTGTGATATCTGTATATTTCAAATTGTTCGGCTGTGTTTAGTTTTCTACTTTTTGGTAAGTAGTGTAATATTTCCATGTTGTGTTCTATGTTTGTGTAGCTGTGGTTTTCGTTATGTAAATGTGTGGCAAATGTGGAATGTATGTAGTTTGTGGTGAGGGCTTTTAAATGTTCAGAAAACCTGGAAGAAAAAGATCTTCCCGTCTGGCCGATGTAGAATTGTTGACAATCATTGCAATTTAATTTGTAAACCCCTGTTTTGCTGTATGTGTCAATGTCTTTGTTAGTATTGTTTATGTGTTTTCTAATGGTGTTGTTGGTTCTGTAAGCTACTTTATAATTTTGTTTCCTAAATGTGTTTGCAATTTTATGTGTATTGGAATTGTAGTATGTAAGTGTTATGTATTTACTGGGTTGTGTGCTGTTGGTCAGATGTGTTTTACTTTTTGTGTTGAGGATTCGTTTATGTAGTTTATTTATTAATTCAGGGTTGTATCCGTTTTTGACTGCTATGTATTTAATTGTGTTTAATTCATCTTGGTGGTCATGTGTGTTTAGGGGTATTGACGTGAGCCTATGGAGCATGTAGTTGAAAGCTGCATGTTTGTGTTGAGTTGGGTGGTTGGATGTGTTGTGTATGACCATGTCTGATGTGGTGGGTTTTCTGTATATTTTGTATGTGTGTGTGTTGTTTGTTTTGGTGATTGTAAGGTCTAAAAAGTTTATGCTGTTGTTTAATTCTCTTTCAAGTGTGAATTTTAATTTATGGTGTAAAGTGTTAATGTATTTATGGAAATTTTCTATTTGTCTTTTGTTGCCGTTGTAAAGTAGTAAAATGTCGTCGACATACCTGTGCCAATATATTATTTTATCGGTGTATTTGTTGTTGTTCAGTATGTGTTTCTGTTCTATGGTGTGTATGAATATTTCTGCTAGTATACCTGATATAGGGAAGCCCATGGGTAGTCCATCTGTTTGTGTGTAATACATGCTATTGTGTGCAAAATAATTTTGATCTGTGATAATTTTAGTTAGATGGATGATCTCGTTTATGTGTGTTTCGGGTGTGTTATTTATTTTTAGTAATTGTTCTAATGTAATTATGGTTTCTTTTATGGGAACATTGGTGTATAGGTTTGTTATGTCGAATGAAGCGAGTGTGGAATTGTGGGGAATGTGTACATGCTGAGTTTTATTTACTAGATCTATATTATTTTTGACAGTGGTGTTGTTTGTTAAATTTATGCTATTTCTGATCAATTTATCTAAATGTCTAGCTATTTTGTGTGCAGGTGCTTGTGTGTTGTTTATAAATGGTCTGATGGGAATGTTGGGTTTGTGTAATTTCGGTAGTGCATTTAGTGTAGGGGCTTTTGGTTTAATTTGTTTTAGATATTTGATGTTGTCAGGTGATACTATGTGTTTTGTGTTATTTAGGGGTGGGGCCCTTATTTAATTTAGTGATGTTGTTTTCCTTAAAAAATGTTTCAATTTTGTTATTTAAAGCCTGTTTTTCTATTATGACGTTAATATTACCTTTGTCTGCTTTAAGTATTGTTAGGTTGTGTTCGTGTAATTTGTGTTTTATGTTCTTTAGTGTTTGGATTTCATTATTGTGTTGTTTATTTTCGTATTGTTGTGTGTGTTGTAATTTACGCTTTATTTCATAACGTATTGTATCATGGTCTTGGTTTAGTGTGACATGACCACCAAGATGAATTAAACACAATTAAATACATAGCAGTCAATAACGGATACAACCCTGAATTAATAAATAAACTACATAAACGAATCCTCAACACAAAAAGTAAAACACATCTGACCAACAGCACACAACCCAGTAAATACATAACACTTACATACTACAATTCCAATACACATAAAATTGCAAACACATTTAGGAAACAAAATTATAAAGTAGCTTACAGAACCAACAACACCATTAGAAAACACATAAACAATACTAACAAAGACATTGACACATACAGCAAAACAGGGGTTTACAAATTAAATTGCAATGATTGTCAACAATTCTACATCGGCCAGACGGGAAGATCTTTTTCTTCCAGGTTTTCTGAACATTTAAAAGCCCTCACCACAAACTACATACATTCCACATTTGCCACACATTTACATAACGAAAACCACAGCTACACAAACATAGAACACAACATGGAAATATTACACTACTTACCAAAAAGTAGAAAACTAAACACAGCCGAACAATTTGAAATATACAGATATCACACACTACAACCAAACAACATATTAAATGAACAGATACATTACAAATCACATACACTATTTGACACACTGATCCACACACATAATTCGAACCTCAGCGCCAACCCCTTCCCACCCTCAACCCCCACCACACACTCCATTCCGTAACGGTTATTCTGTAATCGACAGTTAGTACTCAACCCACTGAAGAAGAGAAACAACATCTTGAAACGTTTGGGAAGTGACAATAGTAAATTCATAAGTGAAAGTATATATATATTATTAAATTTAATAAGTGAACGAAGAGGATGCAACAACAAGATAATTATTATACCGCCAACACAGCGTATTACATCCACAAGTACAGAAATGTTAGATTACAGATAACGAAAACCTCCTTGAACATCGCTTACAACAAAACTTGCCGTAAACACAACATTATACCCACACAATAAAAAATACTACATATGCAGCAACAAAAACAAAACGTAAAGCCGAAATAATACACCTAGACAATATCATCAATGATTTATACCATAAAAAAGATACACTAAACAAAACGGCATATAACCTACACGTAAAACTCACACAAATATTACACTACATTGAATTCGAACACGTAATACAACATACACGAAATATCATAGAGAAAATCCAAATAAAAATACAGGAAGTACATAACAGAAAAATCAATAACATATTATCACGCAGGAACGTAACTGTCCCGACACCGACACATAAATTTCACACACGCACTGTAAATACAACGACTACCAATTTCACTAACGCAGAAATAAACCTCTTAGATAAAGGTCTAAAACACAATTTAGGTACCAATACAAATAATAACGGTAATAGTAAACATACACGTGACATAGTCCTAGACGCTGAAACAGCCATACAACACACACTAAACCAAGACCATGATACAATACGTTATGAAATAAAGCGTAAATTACAACACACACAACAATACGAAAATAAACAACACAATAATGAAATCCAAACACTAAAAAACATAAAACACAAATTACACGAACACAACCTAACAATACTTAAAGCAGACAAAGGTAATATTAACGTCATAATAGAAAAACAGGCTTTAAATAACAAAATTGAAACATTTTTTAAGGAAAACAACATCACTAAATTAAATAAGGACCCCACCCCTAAATATCACAAACAAATAAACAAAACCCTAAATAACACAAAACACATAGTATCACCTGACAACATCAAATATCTAAAACAAATTAAACCAAAAGCCCCTACACTAAATGCACTACCGAAATTACACAAACCCAACATTCCCATCAGACCACTTATAAACAACACACAAGCACCTGCACACAAAATAGCTAGACATTTAGATAAATTGATCAGAAATAGCATAAATTTAACAAACAACACCACTGTCAAAAATAATATAGATCTAGTGAATAAAACTCAACATGTACACATTCCCCACAATTCCACACTCGCTTCATTCGACATAACAAACCTATACACCAATGTTCCCATAAAAGAAACCATAATTACATTAGAACAATTACTAAAAATAAATAACACACCCGAAACACACATAAAAGAGATCATCCATCTAACTAAAATTATCACAGATCAAAATTATTTCGCACACAATAGCATGTATTACACACAAACAGATGGACTACCCATGGGCTCCCCTAAATCAGGTATACTAGCAGAAATATTCATACACACCATAGAACAGAAACACATACTGAACAACAACAAATACACCGATAAAATAATATATTGGCACAGGTATGTCGACGACATTTTGCTACTTTACAACCACAACAAAAGACAAATAGAAAATTTCCATAAATACATTTACACTTTACACCATAAATTAAAATTCACACTTGAAATAGAATTAAACAACAGCATAAACTTTTTAGACCTTACAATCACCAAAACAAACAACACACACACATACAAAATATACAGAAAACCCACCACATCAGACATGGTCATACACAACACATCCAACCACCCAACTCAACACAAACATGCAGCTTTCAACTACATGCTCCATAGGCTCACGTCAATACCCCTAAACACACATGACCACCAAGATGAATTAAACACAATTAAATACATAGCAGTCAAAAACGGATACAACCCTGAATTAATAAATAAACTACATAAACGAATCCTCAACACAAAAAGTAAAACACATCTGACCAACAGCACACAACCCAGTAAATACATAACACTTACATACTACAATTCCAATACACATAAAATTGCAAACACATTTAGGAAACAAAATTATAAAGTAGCTTACAGAACCAACAACACCATTAGAAAACACATAAACAATACTAACAAAGACATTGACACATACAGCAAAACAGGGGTTTACAAATTAAATTGCAATGATTGTCAACAATTCTACATCGGCCAGACGGGAAGATCTTTTTCTTCCAGGTTTTCTGAACATTTAAAAGCCCTCACCACAAACTACATACATTCCACATTTGCCACACATTTACATAACGAAAACCACAGCTACACAAACATAGAACACAACATGGAAATATTACACTACTTACCAAAAAGTAGAAAACTAAACACAGCCGAACAATTTGAAATATACAGATATCACACACTACAACAAAACAACATATTAAATGAACAGATACATTACAAATCACATACACTATTTGACACACTGATCCACACACATAATTCGAACCTCATCGCCAACCCCTTCCCACCATCAACCCCTACCACACACTCCATTCCGTAACGGTTATTCTGTAATCGACAGTTAGTACTCAACTCACTGAAGAAGAGAAACAACATCTTGAAACGTTTGGGAAGTGACAATAGTAAGTTCATAAGTGAAAGTATATATATATTATTATTGTTGATGTTTTTGTATGTGTGGTTTGCAAAGGTGGATTCTGTAGTGGAGTGGAGTGCCTTTCTGTGTTCAATGTATCTTTGTTTGAAGCTACGTCCTGTCTGGCCTATGTAGAATTTGTTGCAATCTGAGCAATTTAGTTTGTAAACACCAGGAAGATCAAATTTGTTTTGTGCTTTGTGTGTGTGTTTTGATAGTGTGTGTTTTGTTTTGTTAGTAGTTTTGTAAGTGATTTTGTATCCTGCTTTTTTGAATTTGTGGGCTATTTTTTCAGTTTGTTTGTTGATGTATGTTAGAGTTATGAATTTGTTGTTTTCTGTCTTTGCCTGTTGTTTGTTTTGTGTTTTGTGTAGGAGTTTATTGACTATTGTTCTGTCGTATCCGTTGGATTCTGCTAAATATTTTATCGGGTTTAGTTCGTCTTTGTAGTCTTTTTCATCTAGGGGGATGTTGTTAAGTCTATGTATCATGGTTCTGAAGGCAGCTAGTTTGTGTTGTATTGGGTGATTGGAGGAGTTGTGTATTAGTGTGTCAGTTGTAGTTGGTTTTCTGTATATACTGAATTTGTGCCTGTGTTCAAGTTTTGTGATGGAGAGGTCTAAGAAGTTTATGCTATTGTTGTGTTCATATTCGGCAGTAAAGGTTATGTTTTTATGTATTTTGTTTATGTGCGTTAGTAATTGTTCACATTGTCTTTTGTTTCCCCTGTATAGTATTAGAATGTCATCAACGTATCTGTGGCAATATAGTACTTTATGTGAGTGTCTGTCATTGTTTATGAGGATTTTTGTTTTTTCTAAGTGTTGGAGGAAGAAGACTTCAGCTAGAATGCTGGATATGGGTGAGCCCATGGGTAGACTATCATTCTGTGTGTATAATTTATTGTTATATGTAAAGTAGTTTTGTTTAGTGATAATGTTCAGAGTTTCTGTTATTTCGTTGATAAGTTCTTTTGGTGTGTTGTTCTGTTTGAGTTTGTTTTGTAGGATGGTGATTGTTTCAGAGATGGGGATGTTGGTGTACAGGTTTTTAATGTCAAAGGAGGCTAATGTGGCATTATGGGGGATATGTATGTCTTTTATTTTTGTTACTAGGTTATAACGTTGCAGAACTCAGACCCTATAGGGGATCCTCAAATATAATATAGCTGAAGAAAAGTAAACTAATTTAAAACAAAAAATAATAATGATCAAAAATATAAAATGGTACTGAGAGAAGGAAAAGAAAACAAATAGACAAACAATAATAAATAAGTGAATAGACTAGACTGGGCCAACCCCAGTGATTGGCCATATAAAGACTATAAAATAAACAAATGTGAACTAATAAAAAACACAAATAGTGGATCAAATTTAGTAACGAGTATTAGATAAGTTATGTAAAAGGAAGTACACTACCAATAATAAATAAGTAAACTAATTGTTAGTATATTAGGTGTGTTTGTAATAACCTTATTGAGAGATAAAAAGTAAACATAAAATGTTAAAAAACTGACTTGACAATTACGTTGTAAAAAGTAATATAAACCAAGAGTGAGAGGTAGGTAGGAAGTGATAATAATAAGCAGTGAAAGTGATAAAGAGAATAAGAAGGAATTAAGATAAACAGTTTATAATCTTAATAAAAGAAAAGAACAATGGTAAGAAAACAGAAACAATAATAAAAATGTTGATAGACAACAAATTTCATTATGTTAGCAATTAAGCCACAAAGTAGTTATTAGTTTATTTAAAAGATGTAACGGTACAGAATTGTGTGCTACCCCAGTTTTAATTTCAATCCAGTTTTAATTTTTAATTGTCAGTATCCACCTGTGAGGTGCCCCAGTGCAACATACACTGTTAGCCTAAACAACTGATGTCTAGACAGCCAGACTAGACGTATTATGTAATAGCCCCAGCAGCAGTCTTTGTGAATCACAGTAGGCAGATTGTCATCATAGTGTCAGCATCAGACAGGAGTAAGCAGCAGCATACAGTGTAGTAACAAGTTAAACGGTGGCCTCGGGCGTGCAAGATAGGCTGTAAAACAAATTAGGCCTATCTAATAAAGGGTGAAAACATTTATAAAAAGTGTACCAGCAATATAGCGCGGCCAGCCTATAAAACATCTAAGTGCGAGTGAAATTACGTCGGCCGGCTTTATCTTACTTTTATAACGTGGAACCATTAAACAAAAAACAGTAAACTCAGTACCAACGAAGGCATGAGTGCGTGAGAACTAAGAAAGCGGTCAACTAGTAGAAACAACTATCAGTGTTCGTACTGGTTAAGTTACGTGGACCAACACCATTATTATTACATGTGAACAATATGGTTTTTCGTTAGAGCGAAGCCACTACCAGGATGAGTACCACATTTCAGAACTTTTAATTACTATATTGTAATATTTACTTTTACAGACACTTTGCTAATAAACAGAGATCTCTAAGGGAAAAGATATAAATTCAATAAATAAAAAATAAAGCGTACTAATTCATTATAAATATTCATTAAAATGTATAAATAATTTGTTGTAGTGTAATAGATGGTATATTAAGAAATGTTTAGGTTATTAATTCGTTTGATTCCATAAGATTATATTCATAGGCCCGAAGACAAATTAAAACTTTTGATTGTTGTCAAGGTGGGACGAAATAATCAATTTGTTTAATAAACTAGAAGAAATTTGTCTAAATATAAATTGTGTTGTTATATTTTACCGTCCTTCCTAAATAACCCATCTGCAGCTGTTTTCGTCTGTACGACCCTGGGAAGAACCCTAAGGTAAGAGTTAATTATTAATTTGAATTAACTTATATTGTTTCATTGGCCCCGAACTAGGGACTCGAAGAGTTTATGATAAATTTGAAGTAACTTATATAGTTTCAAAGAGTTGTGTTTATAAGAAGGAATATGGCTGGATCATGAACCGACCATAAACCTATTTTTATGTTATATGTTCTCATAGTAGGATTAAGTGATAAAAAAGTGTGCAAGAGATATTAGTAGGTATAAGCAAGCAATTGTATAAATTTAACATTATACTTTTCCAGCGTACCGTGTCACTTACTAAATAATTATATGATTATAAATTTAACAATTCCAATATTACTCATAATTGTAAAGATAGAAAAAAGAATAATAGACAAGGAATGATTTTGTGAAATTATAATAACATCCATTTATTGTAAAACAGCCATAAGTAATTCAAGAGTAAACAAGTACTAAGTGACAGTAAACAGAACATACAAAAGTAATAAATAATGTTTAAATTGTGTAAAATAAGAAAGTCTAGACAGTTACAGCTTAGGCCTATAAAATACCTAACTGTCAAAATTCAGAAAAAACAATTGTAAGCAATTAATCATTGTATTTGAAAATTAAGACCAAGTACGGTAACTTATTTATTTCAATTAGCTAACCATAATAGTATGTCAGAAAAAGACTAAACAGAAAAATTAAATGAAATACAGTATGTAATAACATAAGATTAGCAAATTTGTCAAAACATTAATACATGACCAAGCCCAGCTTTATGGGATACCAAATTAATCTTTGAAAGAAAATAGAGACATTTATGTTAATATCTCACACATTGGGAATAACACCAAGGAATAATAGCAATTATAAAATATTTATTCATTTTGCACAAAAACCCAGGATTTATAACAATAGGTACAAATATTTACCACCAATAAGGTATGAGATGGTTACCATAACAATGAAACTTTATTATATAGAAAACCGTTATTAAACGGGGAGTCCATTATTAACGATCAAGAGAGACAGATGCCAAACTAAATTCGACTCAATTAAAGTTAAAAAAGAAAGAAATGCAGTCAAGATTAAAATAAAATGAACTCAAGAAGTTGAACCTAGATCCATTAAACCTAGGAAGAAACTGGAAACCAAATTTCAATAATCCAAATTAATAAAACTGTGAATAATTAAAATCGAAATCATAAAAAGGAGGAAAACCAAACGATAAAGAATTAATTAAAATATCAACACAATCTGGATGAAATACCTGTGACTCATCACAAGAAACGACAAGGTTTTGTTAAGTATAAATGAATTATCAGTAATTGTGAACTAAACTAGTTAACATTTTCACAACACAATAACTCTCACTCCGAACTTGGTATATTAAATTCTTTAGAGGATTAATCGAAAATATTTATTAAAACTGTACGTAAACTATAGCTTAACCTATGTGCGAGACCTAAAAGGTTGACACACCTTTTAAACACTAAAAACCGAATTGTATGTAAACCTTTATAGTATTTAAGTAACATTGATGTAAGGTTGTGTACTTTAATAACATCTTGTTTAATTTTTTGTAATCAAAAGAACTCATTGACTGAATGAATTTTGTAAATAATTAATGTCAGCATCCATGCTGGTTTCGTTAAACTGTTCAGTCAACATAGCCAACCCCTGAGGTATAATTTGTTAATAGCCGGAGCAGACCTTTTTATAATAACATATTTTGTATTTAAATGATAAATGATTAGCGAATCTGGGCACTAATAAATTAGTACTGAACATTAATAACCGTCCTTTGTTTTATTTAATATATATGGTAATATTTGTGTACTGTAAGAGTGAAGAAAATTCTTTACCAGAATTCAGGTTGGCAACACGTCGGTCGCTACGCGAGATTTGAATTCCCGCCAGTCCGGGTGAGTAAGTTGAATTTATTATCATCGCACAGAAAGCAACACAGATCGAAACTTTTAATTGTTTTTGGTAAAACAATTTGGCGCCTATCGGGAAATAATTACATCAATTAAGGACAGGTAAGGAGAAGAACGGGAAAGATTCGGTACTGGTTATTAGCGCGTTCGCGATCTTCATCGTCAGCGACAAGTATTATTACAAATTGGCAACAACAGCGTGTGGCTTAAAAGAAATTATAGAAGGATTATTACAAGGTCTGTGTTGTTTTTTACTGTAATGTTGTTGTCTAGTTGTGTGTGTTGTCTGATAATTTTATCTAGATGTTTTGCGAGTTTGTATGCAGGGGCATTGCGGTAATTGATAATGGGGTGGATCGGAATTTCTTCTTTCAATTAGAATTCAATTGCTCAGATTGCAACAAATTCTACATAGGCCAGACAGGACCTAGCTTCAAACAAAGATACATTGAACACACAAAGGCACTCCACTCCACTACAGAATCCACCTTTGCAAACCACCTCATTGAAGCAAACCACACATACAGAAACATCGACAATAACATGAACATTCTACACGTACACACAAAAGGCCGAAAACTAGACACTTTAGAACAATTGGAAATATACAAACACACGAAAACAAATAAAAACGACATCCTAAATGAACAGACGCAATTCAAATCACACGCATTATTTGAACATATCACACCTCACACACACAACATCGATCTTTCGAAAATCGATTTCGTCGCCAACAACAATCAGACAGACAGTACTACCAGTGGCAACCTCTGAAGAAGCTTTTTAAAAGTGAAAACCGGTTCAGGTAAAGCTTTTACGTTTTTACCCATAAAACATTTTGTGTTCCGAGTCATAGTGAAATAATTATATTTAGTTAAGAAACAGACATATCATGGACAACAAAATCCAAGCAACAAGATTGTTATCACAATGCCAAATGTCTAAAAGTCTGATAATTCACATCTGTTTTACCAAGTACCTCGTTTTTTATATTTTTTTTCTAAATTGAAAACCTAACTTTTCAGAACTCTGGTTAGAGCCAAAGAATAATGTATATGGTCCAGCATATGCTTCTAGTAGGATTCGGTTAGCAATGTCAAGAGGGAACAGAAATTTAAAGATCAATGGACAGGAGATAGGATGTAAGCAGTTGGAGAGTGGTGTTCTTGTGAGCTTTGGAGATGACATAAGGAACCACACAATCATTCGAAAAACTCAGGATTGTTGGTACAACAGTTACCACAACTACTCTCTTGTTTGGACTCCAGGTAATTTCTAAAAATTTTAAGGTACTATATAAACAATAGAGAAAGTTAACTTGATGGCTTAGAAAGTGAGATGTGCTTATAAAGTGAATACTATGAAAATAATTAATAGACTAGATTTGTTTTTATTCTGAAATTGTTTTCAGTCGTGCTTTTTAATAAAATACTTAGGTAGTGTTGTAACATGATGGTTTCCCTTAAATAAACCTTAGAAACTTACACATTTTGAAAGTACAGAGTTTTGAAAAAATGCATCACTTAACCACTTGGGACTAAAACCAACTGAAGTAAAAATAACAAATAAAATATTAGATTTATTTTGTAAGATGTTTGCAATACCATATGTTGTTAATGTTATAAACTGTTATACAACAGTTAAGGAAAAGTATACAAGTCAAGTTAAAACATTGTTATACCGTACTTGTTTTAATTTAATACTTTGTGTCATGTTTTATTAAATATATGTAAGAGTAATATCACCTAAGATATAACTAATTAATATACGTATATAATATTGTTAAGGGAAAATTGTTTCAGTTCAGGAATAAGGTTTGTTAAACAATAACTGTATGCTAAATAATAAGTTATGAAGAAGTGTAGTGTGATATTGAAGAATGTGTAAAACAGTAATCAGAAGTTATGGATTGACTTTCTGTTATTATTATGTGTTCTGTGTTTAAATATTCTAAAGGAATGTAACTATGGTAAAAACGAAAATGATAACTACATAACTACATAGGTATTATAAGATTCAGTTCAATGTTGAAGATTAATCCCAAACTGTTTAGTTGGAATGGTTGAATTTTTTTATATAAAACTTATATTAATTTATTATGGTAAATCTTAAACTAACTGCATTGATGTGACAGAGAATGTCAGTATTATGATTATTATACTAGAGAATATGTCTGCATTATGATTATTGTATTATGTAAAATAGCAATGTGCCTTAAGAAACTAATAGTGTTAAAGGGTACATAAGGCAATCTGTTATGTTCATACTACAGTCAGTTGAATGTGTTGTAGTATTCAGTGTATAGAAGGGGAACTTTTAGATATAAATAATAAGTTTGGGTAAGAAATCAGAAATGTAACATATCAAAATACTTAACAAAAATCTAGCTTGTGAGGTATCAAATTAATCAGTGTAAAACAGGGATTTCATTTATAATGATATCATTGAAATTGGATTTAGTATAAGATGAGAGTTGTGTAACTAGTAATCAAATGTTTATTCTGTCGAAGATAAGACGCCATAATTGTAAACAATGTATACGATTTGGACCAATCATCTTGATGTGTAAAGAAGGAATCTCTGCTTTACTTTTGGTCAGAAAATTGCAATTATAGTTGAACCTAAAACAGGTTATGTCACAAATACTACACAGTGTGAATTAATTCCATGATAAATAGTTCAAGTGAACCACGAGGAATAATTTATGTTAAAAGTGAAATATACAATATCAAACCAGGAGAGTATCACAACCAGTGAGATAAATCCAATTTAATATTTTTGACAGTAACATAAACAGTGACACATGAACTGAGACTATCTGATTATTTGATGTAAACACTATAGCACACTGAACACTATCACTTTAATAACAATATCGCTGTTATCCGTTAGTTGGAATATAATTTTTTTATTGTTTGTAGCCATAAGAATTTTAGTGTTATTTATTAATCTAAGAATCAGTTTGTTGCCATTTTGGTATTGGGTGCATGCACAAAACATCGTTACGTTGTCGAGTTGTAAATAGTCATTTTTATTTAAGGTATCAGAGCATTGTAATTATTTTGTACTTCACAAAGGGCATTCTCGTAAATCCAATTGTAGTCCCAAGAATTTATGTTAAGTTATTTAAATTTTAACTAATCCAAAACTTAGTAATTATTGTCCCTGAGATAAAAGTCAGTGCCCACCTACGCTGAGCGAAATTATGTTATGTAACTGAGCTGTGGTATTTGTTGATTGAACATTATTTAATTATTTTATAAAAACAAAAAATTTGAAGAAATAAATAAAGGAATTTTGTTATTTTGTTAAATGAAGCTAGTATTAGCAATGTGTCATTGTTATCTTCTTCTTGCTGTAATGTCATCAATTTAGTTTTTGAAAAGCAATGAACGACATCCTGGCACTTTATAAGTGTGAGTATATACTGTGCACTGAGCAAAAAATGAATGTAGTATCACCTTCCCTCAGACAGCAATGCTGCCGCTTTGGCACTGAGAAACTAAAAAACTAAAACTGCCGTGGCGGCACTGCCAATGTTGCTCCATCCTGGCAGTGGCAGTGAGCTGTCTTGACAGTGAGTTTCAAATTTGTACCTCAACACTTGGGGTGTGTGTGTGTGTGTGTGTGTGTGTGTGCACTCATATGTGCGTGCATGCATGTGCGCAAACACAAATAAATTCAGTTCGTGGCAATAAATAATATTAAAATATCTAATACAACCTTAAAAAATAATAAAAATTACAATGCATTACTAATAATCTTAGAAAGTCAGTCAAGTACATTCTTTTCAAGTTCTAGCATTAATGCCTTAGTATTTTTAATACTGCAATATTAATATATTTCTCTTAAAATTCAATGAACTGTACTTATATCTGTCAATTTTGGTACATAATTTTTCTCTTAACTAAAAATGAACTTTTTTCATGTGAAACTTACTAATTTTATTGGACGCATTTCGGCTTAGTATCCGCCTTCTTCAGCTTTGGTAACAGACTGCTATATAGGCAGTCTGTTACCAAAGCTGAAGAAGGCGGATACTAAGCCGAAACGCGTCCAATAAAATTAGTAAGTTTCACATGAAAAAAGTTCATTTTTAGTTAAGTGTTAGTGCTGTGAAAGAAGAGATGAATAATCAAGACAATTATAATTTTTCTGTCTAGACAATATAATTTTCACAATAGATGGAGGAACACCCCAAGTACTGATACCAAATGACGATGACACACTATCAGACGTTATTGGTTTTCCCTCTGGAATTAATCATCCATGGAAGTCAACTGTTAGAATTGCTCCTTTTGACCAAGAAGTAAGATTTATTTTGTATTAAGTCAATATTTTATTAAGTATATATTGAAAACCAAATTCATATGAAACTCAAATCTCTATTGTCAAATGCCTTAGAAACATACAGTGAAACTCATACCTTTGTTGTGTTTACTAAATTAAGGAACTACTTAAAGAAATTTTACAAATTTATAAATAGTCTTTTCAAGTTTACATAATACAAAATAAAACTGAATTTTTATGCTAAATATTCCTTGTAACTTCTGTATAAAATAATTCTCAAAAGATATTTAATCAACTAAAATTTAATTGTTACATTTTATATATATATAATACAATACTCAGTGAAATCAGAGAAACTTTTTATTAGTAATGCTTATTTATTTTTCAGTTTTATATTTTAGTTGGCCTTTCTGTTGGTGGCATGAAAGAGTTTCCAGACAACTGTGTGAACAGTGGCAGGCCAAAACCTTGGAGAAATTTTGAGCTCAAGGTATGTTTTAAAATCAGATGTGAAGTAATTCTTTTACTGTTGAACTGTATGACTAGAATTGGAACCCCTCATTGGGATCTTTCAGAAATCCAACTAAGATAGTATGGATATGATAACAGAAAGGCAGAAGAAATCATTCCACATAAAGTTTTTGAAAGATACCCGGCTTTGAAAATACCCAAAGGAGGCTGTAAGGAATTTAAATGAACAAATTAGAGAAACGAGATAGGAAAAAAGAAAATTTGGAAATTAAATTTAATTGACCATAGAATATGGAGGATGAATATTGTTTTGCTAAAATACTGTTGCTTATTGTTGTTAGAATTAGGGAAAGAAGGAAAGGAAATGAACTCTGTAATCATGATACATAATCTTGATGTAATACAAACAATAAATTCCGGTTACTAAGTATGACGTTATCTTTTCCCTTGTTTGTATCATTCACTCATTATTTTTCCTATTCATTGTGTTTCCTTTTTCTTTTTATTTCTGTTCTTATTATAATTATGGGCTTTCATCATTGTTAATAAGATATTGAACGTTAATACATCAGTTCAATCGTTTGTAGACAGCAATGCTGATGATTGGGTGATTTTAGTAACAGTTATTCTTATTATGTTTATTATATTTTTATTGGTTAATTAATTTATAACACACACACACACACACACACACACACACTGATTCACACATAGTAATAACTGTATATTTACAAATGCAATGAAAAACATTAATACCAGTACAAGACAGATTTCATTGACTGTTCATAGATTATAAAATTTAACTTTGTTTTGTATATGACAGAATTTAAATTTATATCATAGGGATAAGGCAGTCATGTTATACTGAATGTTCAGAAAAAATAGTACTGGTAATACTAATAATGAGTTAGTATCAATTCTTTGCTAAAAAAACAGGTTAATACATTTTTCATTGTTTTATATAACAGGAATCCTTGATTTGGAATTCAAATCCTATTCTTGACACCAGAATTTGACAAATTAATGTAATTATCTAAAAAAATTATTACTAGTAATTTTATACAAACCACTATGTTGACTGACGAGCGCTTTCGGCAGTCAAGGCATCTTCAGGTCATTTACCAACAACGTAAATTGTAATGGCTTGACTGCCGAAAGCGCTCGTCAGTACCAAATACAACATGTGGTTTGTATAAAATTACTAGTAGAAATATTTGAGACCACTAACACTCCAAAATAACAATAAAATAAACAAATTAGATAATTATATGTAATAAAATATTTGTATACCGTATCTATAAACAAATTTCTTACACACACACACACACACATAGTTTAGTGGTTAAACTAATGTCTGTTTTTAAGATACTGTTTCAGCTAAATATGACATATGACTAATGTAGTGTGCTGGTAGGTAACTACAAGACTATTTTTACTGTCTTAGATTATAATCTAATCACTGTTTGCAGATTTTCTTGAATAAAATGTGTAAAGCTTCTAAGGCTAAAAATAACAAAAAATCTGTTACTTCATATCAGCAGCACTGTGTACATTATATTACCGTATCACACATTATTATGGAAGCCTAGATAGTGGTGGGACAGACCACTTGGTGGCTCATTGGTAGACGGAGGGAGGCAATTACGTTATAATACAATAAACATTCTAATTAA
This sequence comes from Magicicada septendecula, assembly GCA_034769895.1. Classification (NCBI taxonomy): domain Eukaryota; kingdom Metazoa; phylum Arthropoda; class Insecta; order Hemiptera; family Cicadidae; genus Magicicada; species Magicicada septendecula. The sequence goes on from CM068372.1 coordinate 174,301,117, forward strand.
ATTTTACTTTTTGTCTCTATTTTTGTATAACGTGAACTGTTACTAAGTGGTAAATGTACTTATTTCAGGCAATGCTGAATTTTTTGAAAAACCAAAATTCTTGGAAACCAACCTGGCAGGAAGATACAGCATTACTTCAGATTGATTGTATTAAAGTTACTGCTTTATAAGTACTAATTTAAAGAAAATATGTCTAGTTAAATAAAAAAAAACTTTTCAATTAATTCACAAGAATAGTAAAATTTGTTGATCAACAATATTTCTACATAAACTGTAAGATTAAACTTCCTTTGATTCATATCTATTTTGTGTTGCATACAAAATAAAGTTACTTCTGTTAGCCGGTGAGAACTCGCGCCATTTCCGACCGGGAAAACTCGCGCATGAGTCTTTCTCTCACGCCTATTAAATTCTATTATTAAATATTTATTTTGTTAATATATGTATTTTTATTTCTTTAACTTTAATATATCAAGGTAATTAAAAAAAAATTATTTTCCAAATAATTACGTGTTTATTAGCTTACAATTAACGCTAAATATTAGTGACTAATTTTACAACTCAAAACAATGTAATAAACTACACACTTATACAAAAAAGTTTATTTTAACTAAAATTCAAAGAACAGAGATTTCAAAAAAGTAGTAATTTATAAATTTATTAAAAAATTGAAACATAAATGTATTTAAAGAAATGACATTGTCTATCAATTATCTGTCTGATCAGCACATAAGTTACAGGTATATAATATGGTGTGTTTAGGACAGATAGGCGTATTACATGTTCCACAACTTTTCTTAGTTTTAATGTTCTTTCTTCGTGGGGAGTAATAGCAAAACCCAAGCTTTATTTCACTAGACCCAGCTGCCTCATCGTCTTGTACCCCAGCAAGTCTTTTCATTCTTTTTCTCTCTTCTATCGGCATTGTTGGAATCTGGGATCTTGCATATAAATGACATTTCATCAGGTCCAAAGCCACCTGCTTTAGGAATAATCTTTGCTCTTCTACAATTCCTGTATTCAGCTTGAATATAATTTAACAATTTATTCCACCTATATTTAGCAGAGAAAAGAACACTGTTAATGGTCATCTACAGCTTATTCTGGACACAGAATAAGCACTCCCCCTCAGGTTGTTTACCACAATAAATTTCAAGGTTTTGCATATAAAACATTCTTGCATCCGTCAAAGATTTTTACTCTGTATTTTGCTGGTTTGTTTGAAATATGTTGCTGTAACTTACACCTGCCTCTGAAGGCTTTCAACATATCATCAATCGTTACGTATTCTCCTACTTGATAACAATTTTTATACCGGTTTGTAAACTCCTCAACAACCTGATGAATAGGGGCTAAATTGTCAGTTTTCTTTCTCTCATCACAAGTATCAATATCATCAAACCGTAACGCTCGTAATAGAAGTAGAAATCTCTCTTTAGACATCGTAGCTCTGAAACACTCAGGTGCAGAGCCGTCGGTCTCCCATAACTCCTTCACATTGAGGTGCTGCGCTTTCTTCACTACTGCCATATATAATAGTCCAATTGGAGCTAAAATTTCTGCTGTATCCATTTCTCGGCAGTCACGAGCTTGGCTGTAATGAGGTCGCAGTTTATCTAAATATTTATTTGTGTACGTCACTACCTGTTAAATAAGAGAATCTGGGGAAAAAAGTTTCCAGCAGTCTATACGAGTTTAGGCACTTTTTGCCATTGTTTTCACTCCTGGCAGGTGAGTTATTATATTTTCTCTTCCAGTTCGAACATTTGTACGTGAAGGATGAAGGTTCCAACACATCTTGTCTTTTCCAAGGGTGAAATCCGAAGGTAAGAGATCGTCTTCTTCACCCCCAGATTGCTCAGAATCTGTTGGACGATCACTGTGTTCTGACTCATTATCACTTTCAGGATCATCCAGTCAACCAGTGTTATCGTTTAAGTATTCCAATGGTTTTGTTGCTGTTGTCCAGGATGGAATTTCGCCTTGTTGTTCCAAATATCTTTGCCGACCAAATTCAGCTAACCTTTTACCATGGGACATCATCCTAAAATGAAAAAAAATAACAATATTTATCTTTCTAGGCTGCAAGATTCAGAATGAGAAAGAATTATTAGCATCATTTATTATATAGTGTAATTGTTGTAAGACAGGACATACCTCATAAATATTGAAATCACATACCAATAAGTGCAACTAATGTGAAAAGAAACGTAAACGTCAGAACTTGCACCGTAAGAAAAACTCTCACACTGAACACAAAAATGGAACTAGAGAACTCGTGCAATGAGAATATCTCTCACACTATATGACGTAAGCTGACAAAATACCGCTAGCAGAGCTCAGATGCAGCTAATGTCACTGATACTGTTACCAGCCCTTAATGAAGGTCATAAAACTCAGCTAGAGCTGATAAATGATAAATGATGATCATCATTTATAATTGTGAACTAAAAAATTGCTTGTTATGTCAGAACGTGAGAGAAAATCTCATAGCACGAGTCCTGGTGGTTTAGAGTTTCATTCAAGTTCATATTAAACCTATGTATAACCTATAATATTTAGTTTTATACAAAATTACTGAAAGACCACCAACCAGAACAAACAAAACTGTAAAATGAATTCACTTTTCATACACAAGTAAATGAAACATTTATTACTCTGTAAAAATATTATAATGTGTGTGTGTGTGTGTGTGTGCCTGGTATCTTCTTTTCTTTGTTAAGTAACTTGTTGAGTTTCTTGCAGGATTCTTGTATAGTATATTTATACTATTTAGGCTGAAATAAAATAATAACAAATAAGAACATTGTACTTACAGACGTAATTATGTATATTCTAATGGCCTTTTTATCTAACACACATATATTATATATTTAATGATAGATAAAATGTTACTTACCCGTGACAACATGCCAATACGTCCCTTAGTTAACTACACGTCGGCACCTGGGTACAAAATCGCAAAAAAACTTCAACATATAATAAAAAACAGTATAAAGCTAGAGAATAATCATAGTATCAAGAACAATAAAGATTTCATAAACAAAATTAATTCCATCGACTTATTACCGAGTTATAAGTTGGTTTCTTTTGATATTGTCAATTTATACACAAATATACCTATACAAGAAACAATAGAGATTCTCCAAAACAATTTACTTAATACGGCAATATTAAATCAACAGGAAATTAACGAATTAATCTTGATATTACGAATAGTGTTGAAACAAAATTATTTTACATTTGACGGCAAGTTTTTTAAACAAGGAGAAGGGTTAGCCATGGGGTCTCCTTTAAGTGGATTACTGGCAGATATATACCTTAACTTTTATGAAAATAATTATCTGCTATCTAACTGTAACAGTTACCACGATAAAATTATCTCATACACGCGATATGTTGACGATACGTTCATGGTTTTTAATGGCACTTGTAGACAAATGGACATGTTACTCAAATACATGAACAACATAAATAACAACATAAAATTCACCATGGAAGTAGAAAATGAAAATTGCCTAAACTTTTTAGACCTTTCTGTTCGAAGAAACACTGATTGTATCACATATAAAATATACAGGAAACCTACTACCACGGATATAACTGTCCATGCTGATTCATTCCACCCATATACACAGAAAATGGCCTCTTTTAATGCTTTCGTAAATAGACTTTTAACTATACCTATGAACCAGGAAGATTTTCAAGATGAAGTAAATATTATTAAACATATAGCTGTCAATAATGGATATAAAAGTGATATAATAGATAACTTAATTCGCAAACGTAGGAATAAAATGGAAAGAAAATTAAAATTAGATGGTAAAAAGAACCATTATATTTCAGTTGAATATACTAATGTGATTCCTAATATAATAAAAAATGAATTAAGAAAATTAGACATCATCGTGTCCTTCAAAACTACCAATAACATATTGAACATATTAAAACCTCGAACACAAAAACAACCGAAAACAGTTCTGGCATATATAGAATCCAGTGTAGTGAATGTGATAAATTCTACATAGGACAAACGGGCAGGAAATTTAAAGACAGATATAAAGAACATTTGCCAAAAAAGAACATCAAGTCAATCAAATCCAACTTTGCTTTACATCTGGTAAACAGCAATCCCAGTTATAGTGGTTTCACAGATAACTTTACGCCCATACATATATGCAGTAAGAGCCGATACATGGATGCCATGGAAGAATATGAAATATATAAAGCGCTTTTATTTCAACCAAACTTACTGCTTAATGATCAATTAACATTTAAATCTCACTGTTTATATGATACTGTATTGAAGAGTGATAACGCTTGTGTACACCAGCCGAATATATAGTTTGATTACGTGGTCAGTTATAGTACGGCAGTGCGCACTGTTACGTGGACTGAGTTCTATCATACTCATTGTGTTATGTGTTTATGTGTTGATGTGTTTTAATTATTATATTCTTGACACGTTCGTTATGAACTAGAAGAAAAAACAATTTTACCTGATGATGGGAACATGTTCCCGAAACATGTCGTAAGACATCAAAGACGTAGTCGCAGCACGGATAAAGAAAAAGGTATTTATTTAGTTCTTTCAAAGCTAAGTTAAGGACTTATTGCTAACCTAACTCTTATTATTAATGAGTGTGTGTGAAAAGTGAAGATTAAAACGTCCAAATGACCAATTGTTCTTATCTGGTTCAATTAAGAAAATTTATATCTCCCAAACTAGTGCTACAGAACAGGTCTGCAATAATTTGCACGTTCAATACTACACCTCACCTTCCATTCAACACTCTTATATTAATTTATAGCTAATCTTACTAATTAAATACAAATTATGAATTTACTTAGTGTCTTTTAAAAAATTGTTTATTGTTTTTACTTCCATGTTCCTTAAGGAAATGGAAGTATGGTGATGGCAAAAAAAATCGTGTTCGAGATTATTGCAGAATATGATTGTACTACACTCAAAACATGAAAAAAAGTCGTTTTTCAAAAAGTGTCTGTGTGTGTGTCTGTGTGTCTGTCTGTGCGTGTCTGTAGATTTTTTCTATGGCAAACGATAATAGCCGCAAATTCAAACAGAATCAAATACTTTTTTACACACAGCCCTGATTTGTAGAGTACTCGTGACCTATTGTTTTTGGTGAAGATCGGTTGAGGGAAAGGGGTAGTTTACCTGCAAAGGTTTTTTTTATCAAGGGTAATTTTGTTTGTTTGGCAAACGATAACAGCCGCAAATTCAAACAGAATCAAATAATGTTTCGCATACAGCCCTGAATTGTAGGGTTCTCAAGATCTGTTGATTTTGGTAAAGATCGGTTAAGGGAAAGGGGTAGTTTACCTGCAACGTTTTATGTTTTAACAAGGGTATTTTATATGGCAAGCGATAACAGCTGCAAATTCAAACATAATCAAATACGTTTTTGCATACAGCCCTGATTTCTTGAGTACTAAAGACCTTTTGTTTTTGGTGAAGATCGTTTAAGGGAAAGGGGTAGTTTACCACCCACATTTTTTGTTTTATCAAGGGTATTTTGTATGTCAAACGATAACAGCCGCAAAATCAAACAAAATCATATAATATTTTGCATACAGCCCTGAATTGCAGAGTTCTCAAGACCTATCGTTTTTGGTGAAGATCGGTTAAGGGAAAGGGGTAGTTTACCTGCAACGGTTTTTTATCAAGGGTAATTTTTTACTTTTTCTATGGTAAACGATAACAGCCGCAAATTCAAACAGAATCAAATGATGTTTTGCATACAGCCCTGTATTGTAGAGTTCTCAATACCTATTGGTGTTGGTGAAGATCGGATAAGGGAAAGGGGTAGTTTACCCGCAACGTTTTATGTTTTAAAAGGGTATTTTCTATGGCAAACGATAAGAGCCGCAAATTCAAACAGAATCAAATACGTTTTTGCATACAGCCCTGTTTTGTTGAGTACTAAAGACCTATTGTTTATGGTAAAGATCGGTTAAGGGAAAGGGGTAGTTTACCGGCAACGTTTTATGTTTTAACAAGGGTATTTTTTCTGTGACGAACGATAACTGCCGTAAATTCAAAGAGAATCAACTAATGTTTTGCATACAGCCCTGAATTGTAGAGTTCTCAAGACCTATTGTTATTGGTGAAGATCGGTTAATGGAATAGGGTAGTTTACCAGCAACGTTTTATGTTTTATGAAGGGTGTTTTATATGGCAAACGATAACAGCCGCAAATTCAAACAGAATCAAATAATTGTTTGCAAACAAGCCTGAATTGTAGAGTACCCAAGACCTGCTGTTTTTGGTGAAGATCGGTTAAGGGAAAGGGGTAGTTTACCAGCAACGGTTTTTTTTTCAAGGGTAATTTTTTTCCATAGTAAACGATAACAGCCGCAAATTCAAACAGAATCAAATGATGTTTTGCATGCAGCTTTGTATTGTAGAGTTCTCAATACCTATTGGTGTTGGTGAAGATCGGTTAAGGGAAAGGGGTAGTTTACCAGCAACATTTTATGTTTTAACAAGGGTAATTTTTTATATGACGAACGATAACTGCCGTAAATTCAAACAGAATCAACTAGGTTTTTGCATACCTTTTTGAACTAAAGAGAACTCAAGGTCTGTTGATTTTGTTGAAGATTGGTTAAGGGAAAGGGGTAGTTTATCAGCAACGTTTTATGTTTTAAAAAGGGTAATTTTTTTACGATGAACGATAACTGCCGAAAATTCAATGAGAATCAAATAATTTTTTGCACTTTTTCCTGAGTTGCAGAGAGCTCAAGGTCTATTGATTTTGGTGAAGATCAGTTAAGGGAAAGGGGTAGTTAACCTGCAACATTTTATGTTGTAACAAGAGAAATGTTTCCATGACGAACGATAACTGCCGCACATTCAAACAGAATCAAATATTTTTTTGCATGCTTCCCTGAATTGTAGAGGACAGAAGGTCTGTTGATTTTGGAGAAGATCGGTTAAGAGAAAGGGGTAGTTTACCTGAAACATTTTATGATTTAACAAGAGTAAAGTACTTAATTTTTATGAATAAAGTATCCTGATAAGAAGCTCATAGTAATCCACTGTAGAGACATAGATGAAATATCTATAAATGAAGAGGTTAGGTGAACGGGGTGAGGGTAATTTTCTATTATTAAAAATTATAGTTGAAGGTGGAGGGCAGAATTTTTTATATGTGTACTACGTTATCGGCAACAAAGAAGTAGTTTTTTGTTAAAATTGCTTCCCGGGCTCTTTAGCCGTAGTTCAATGTTTTCTGTAAAACCAGACTTTTCGGCAGTGCCATCGACTGCCATCATCGGTGAAAATCGAGTGCGAAAACGTGAGGTGGTATACGTTAGTGACCACAGTACTGTGTTTAATGCTGAAGCAATAAGTAGAAAGACGTAGTTTCTATGAAAATATTTCATTTCGAATATGATTTTAAATATAAATCTTAGAACATGGAAGTCATGTATGGTTCTCCATACCGATATTTTATTATTTATTTTGTTTCTTAATTTCATTGATCAATGAATCTATTTCTTACTGATTGATGCGTCGACCGTAGATAGAAATCCGTAGTGATCTTCCTTTTGATGGTTCGGCACAGAAGAAATGATGTTGACCAAAACGTTGACCGATGATACTGGGCAATTACAGATGCTGTAGCTCTCTGTTGCACAGGTCACTTCACAAATAAATTAATTATTAATTAATTTTTAATTAATTAATGCGTTGTTACACAGCGAGAGTTGTTATCGAACTTTACTAGTTCCTCTGCAACTGCGGACTGCTTCCCGAACGGTGTATTTAAATAAGACTTTGTGTGGTTTGTGAAATTTAGCATGTATTTAATACACGTCTTGCTCATTTAAGATTTGAACGAAGAGTCTCGCTTCCCCAAGTCTGAGTTGGCGTCTCTTCTGAATACAGCTTTGTGATTGGTTGTTCCAAATAAATCATGCGTTTTCCATTTGAAACAATATCGAACAAGTCGACCAAACGCCCCTTAACAGGTTTGAGATGGTAGAGAATTACTGGCTAATTTCATACGTCCTCTGTTTGCAAATCGTTTGATTATTGGTATTTGCAAACGTGATTTCACAGATCTGACCACAGAATATTATTGCTTAGGTTTTTCTCTGTAAGTGTGTGAAAACACCTAATTCGTACCTAGCCTAATTCTCTAGTTATTTCTCTTGGCGTTCTTCTTCTGTATAACTTCTGTAACTGTTAACTATATTTGTTGATATTTTGGCTACTTATAGAGCTTTAATTGCTGAACACTATGCAGGTTTCAGAATTGCTGTATATTTATTAGTTTTGAAGATATTGCAGTTTTAGCTAATAAAAATAATTGAATAAAAATTCATGTCTGTGCCGGCAACATTCGTAGCAGTGGCGATGTTAGACAGAGATAGCTGTGATTATACCCTCTCTCTCTTGCTTACGCCGCTAGACTCGCACAGTATGACACTTTCATATAACGATCCGATGGGTCGGCTTTATGAATCGTTATATATACCCCCACTTGGTATAAAAAAAATTGATTATTTAAGAAATACAATAATTTTTTTTTTCTTCTTGTAAAGTTACGCACTTTCTTTAAATTTTAATACTAGCACTGTTGGTTTTGCTCGCACACATTTTGCACTATTACAATTTTGCTTACTTCTACCTTATAACTAATTATTACAATATGTTACTAAACCTAACATGGCATACACATATTAGAGATTTATATGAACATTAATGCTTTAATCACAAGTTTGATTTAAGTGATGGCAATGATCAAAACGACAATACTAACATTTATTTAACTACTACTTATTAACATTGAAATTGCTTCAAAGACATTTATAAATATTTGTTTGACTACGTTTGATTCACATACCTCATTAGCTCAAACCATTGTTTCTTTATTGCTCTATATTTTGTCTATATTTCCTCAAACTATCCCCATGGTACTTTCCTATAATTTTGTTTTTTATATAATTTCCACCTATGGGAACATAGCTTATATAGTTTCCCTCCATATATGGAAAATCCTGGTTTGGTGTTGGTAACTGCACTTCTCCAAGCTACACTAATCCTAGGGTCTTTGTTGATGGGTCCCTATTTCCTTAAGTCGTCTAACTACTTCAGGTTTTGTTACATTCTTTACCGCGTAAATACCTATATCAGTGCTACTACTTTTACTGTTAACTGTATCCATGTTGTTTTCTGATGGTGGATTTCTACTGAGTACATCTGCTACCAAGTTGTCTTTCGCTTTACAATACTGTATTTCAAACTGGTACTCTTGTATAGCCAAGATCCAATGAGTCAGACGAGCACCTAGCAATTTACACTTTAATAAAAATACTAACACCTTATTGTCGGTGATTATAGTAAGTTTAGCACCCAGAATATAACTTCTAAACTTTGACAGGCTATGCACTATCGCTAATAGCTCTTTTTCTGTCGTAAAATAGGTTAATTCCGCCCCTTTAAGTGTGCGACTTACAAATCCTAATACCGCTTTTTGGCCCTTCTCATCTATCTGATACAAGTGTGCTCCTATAGCAATATTGCTGGCGTCTGTTTGCAAATAAAATCTTTCTCCTACCCTTGGATGATGTAATACTACAGTATTTATAAAAAGACTTTTCACTTGTTATAGCGCTTCATCGTGGTCCTTTGTCCACCTCCATTTAATCCCTTTGTTTAACAACTTCAGCAATGGAACAGTACTTTCCGTGTATTTACTTGTAAACATCTGATAGTAGTTAGCGAAACCTAGAAATGACTTTAGCTGCTTGCAGTTCTTTTATGACACTTACCGACTTCCAATGCTTAAATCCTTTAATGTTTACACTGATTTTCTTAGTATCAATTTCCATCGTGATGGTATTTCTTTTGAAATTTATTTCTGCCTTCCATTCAAGTAACGTATCTACCCCAATAATACGATCATGAACGAGTTTCGGGACTATAAGAGCTACCATTTGGGTTTGGTTACCATTTAAATTGACAGGTAAATAAATTTGTTCAGTGATCTTTTGCATTTTGGCTCCAGTGGCTCCCTGTACATTACAATTTTTTACGGGTAGTCTGGGACAATTACGCAACTGACTATTATTTTCTACAAACTTTGAGCTGACACAGGTTACCTCACTGCCGGTGTCTATTAGCGCTCGTACTAGTAGATTACTGTTTTTACAAATCATTTCCGGACATGATGGCTACCCGGCGGCATAATCATTTCCGGTGGCTACTACCCACTTCTTTTAATAAGAACTCCCTATCGCTCACTTGTTTTATATTATTTGTTACTTTCTTTTTACCTGTTTTCGTGGGTTGTTTCACTGCAGGTAATGGTAGGTTTAGTTTTGTTTCTTTTCTACCTGCAGTGGCTTCCCGTTTCCCGTATTCATTTTACTAGTAGATGGTTGCAGCTCGGTAGATGTTATGGCTGTTTTACATACCTTAAACCCTTTATTTGGTCGGTTTTCAACACTCCTACTTCTACCCTTTTTTTCCAATTCCTGCCGATTTTGGGGTTTGTTACCCGGATATGGGGTAAACCTTTTTTCTTTTGGGCGTTCATTGTCTCTTCTTTTTGTTCGGTAGAAAGTTGGTTCCTGATTATCGCCTCTAGAGTAGTTACTCAGCTGATTATTTACACGCTTCAGGTCCCTCTCTAGGTCTTGACATTCATCCACGACCATTATAAACTTTTCTAGAGTATCCACTCCTCTAGTAGTGGTTGCTACTCTAGTGCGTTCCGAGAAATGACGCGCTAGCTTGTACACTAGGTCTCTCTCCTCTATTGGTGGTGTTAGATGCTTTACTTGTGCCATTACGTTTAGCACATAGTTGGTGGTTGTCATATTCATGGACGGGTGATAATTACCAAATTCCAGATGATCATGCACCCTTCTTTGAATCTGTACGTTCCAGTATTGAGCAAGGAATTTTTCTCTGAAGTCGGCGTAGGTTTGGACTCTGTCCGAGATGACTTTCCACCACGTACCTGCCCAATTCTTGAGAAATCGGCCTAACATGTCCTTCTTGTCCTCGTCGTCCATCAGTGGGTTTACGTGAGATACATAAGCCTCAAACAGCCGTAGAAACTCCACAGGATTCTCATGTGGGTTTCCTGAGAATGCAAGGTTTTCCGGTTCTTCCTTATAGCCGCCACACCTCACGACTTTGGTTTGCTGTGACTTCATTGCCTTAGTCAGATCTTCCCGCATTACCTTTAATTGCTGTTCTACGTTTTGATGTACTTCGTCTTGGTCCGCCTTACTCTCTACTTGTTTCTTAACCTCCTTAATATTTTCACCCAGTTGGGTACACTCTTCCCTAGTACTCTGGATTTCTTCTTTATTTAGAAGCGTTTGGGTTTTTAATTCAGCAGTTACTTCGCTGAATTGTTGGTTAATAAGGGTTACTTTCTGTTCTAACCGTTCATGAAATTCGTTTCTAAATTTATTTAGATTTTCGTCTTGACGGCGAAAATTAGTGTTTACTTGTTTCCTAAATTCCTCTAATGTAGTTTTAACCTCTTCGGTATGCTTATCAAACTTAAGATTACTTTCATCTATTTTACTAGCTAAATGAGTTATTTCTTCATCTATTTTAAATGTAGTTTCTTTACTACTTTGTTCTATTTAACTAGTTAAATTCTCATTTATTTGTTTCATTTCGCTAGACAAGTATTTATTAGTTTGCTCGATTTTATTATTAACATCATTTATTAATTTTTTATTACTTTCTTCTAAATTTTGATTATTTTCATCTATTTTACTATTTAATTGACTATTTGTACTTTCCATTTTACTATTTAATTGACTATTAGTTTTTTCAATTTCACTAGATAATTGACTCTTTGTACTTTCAATTTTACTATTTGTTTCATCCATTTTAGTGGTCAACTACTTAAACATCTGTTCAATTGCTGCCATATCTACTGCTTGTGATTTAGCCATTTTTTATTGTTATTATTATTTAACAAAATTTATTTTAATATTTAACCCTTCAACAGTTATTTGTAACCTTAAATTCCACTTCGTTTCAAAATAGATATTATTACAATTCAAACTAGTCATTTGGGTTAATAGTTGCACACCAAATTTATATATATCGTATTTACCTATACATACATTTGTGAGTTTAATCGTGCCCATTAAGTTGCGGTGCCAAATTTATATATAACTTATTTTTATTTATATACAAATTTGGGAGTTTACTCGTGCTTACTCGGGCCCATTAGTTGCGCACCAAATTTTTAACGGCCTTTTTATCTAACACACATATATTATATATTTAATGATAGATAAAATGTTACTTACCTGTGACTTTTACTTTACCTGGGTGCCAGAACAAATCCCAGATACAAATGACACGGATTCAGCTTAGCTCAGAGCATAGAGACACTCTATCTCAGGATTCGTTCAGTGAATGTGGAATTCAAGGGGAATCGTTACAAATAACACTTTAAAATTTGCTTGAGTTTGTTTAATTAACGATTAAATGTTATTTTATTAATGTTCTTTCAAAGCTAAGTTAAGGACTTATTGCTAACCTAACTCTCATTATTAATGAGTGTGCGTGAAAAGTGAAGATTAAAACGTCCAAACGACCAATTGTTCTTATCTGGTTTAATTAAGAAAATTTATATCTCCCAAACTAGTGCTAAAGAACAGGTCTGCAATAATTTGCACGTTCAATACTACACCTCACCTTCCATTCAACACTCCTATATTAATTTATAGCTAGTCTTACTAATTAAATACAAATTATGAATTTACTTAGTGTCTTTTAAAAAATTGTTTATTGCTTTTTATTATTTATTTTGTTTCTTAATTTCATTGATCAATGAATCTATTTCTTACTGATTGATGCGTCGACCGTAGATAGAAATCCGTAGTGATCCTCCTTTTGATGGTTCGGCACAGAAGAAATGATGTTGACCAAAACGTTGACCGATGATACTGGGCAATTACAGATGCTGTAGCTCTCTGTTGCACAGGTCACTTCACAAATAAATTAATTATTAATTAATTTTTAATTAATTAATGCGTTGTTACACAGCAAGAGTTGTTATCGTACTTTACTAGTTCCTCTGCAACTGCGGACTACTTCCCGAACGGTTTATTTAAATAAGACTTTGCGTGGTTTGTGAAATTTAGCATGTATTTAACACACGTCTTGCTCATTTAAAATTCGAACCAAGAATCTCGCTTCCCCAAGTCTGAGTTGGCGGCTCTTCTGAATACAGCTTTGTGATTGGTTGTTCCAAATAAATCATGCGTTTTCCATTTGAAACAATATCGAACAAGTCGACCAAACACCCCTTAACGGGTTTGAGATGGTAGAGAATTACTGGCTAATTTCATACGTCCTCTGTTTGCAAATCGTTTGATTATTGGTATTTGCAAACGTGATTTCACAGATCTGACCATAGAATATTATTGCTTAGGTTTTCTCTGTAAGTGTGTGAAAACACCTAATTCGTACCTAGCCTAATTCTCTAGTTATTTCTCTTGGCGTTCTTCTTCTGTATAACTTCTGTAACTGTTAACTATATTTGTTGATATTTTGGCTACTTATAGAGCTTTAATTGCTGAACACTATGCAGGTTTCAGAATTGCTGTATATTTATTAGTTTTGAAGATATTGCAGTTTTTACTAATAAAAATAATTGAATAAAATTCATGTCTGTGCCGGCAACATTCGTAGCAGTGGCGATGTTAGACAGAGATAGCTGTGATTATACCCTCTCTCTCTCTTGCTTACGCCGCTAGACTCGCACAGTATGACACTTTCATATAACGATCCGATGGGTCGGCTTTATGAATCGTTATAATATATATATACACCAGTAATTTAAAAACCCCTGAAATACTATATTTTAGTTTGTGATTTAAATATAGTAAATTTTTAGAAATTCTGAGTTTAGCCATTGTTTTTGTATAGCAGCCTTCTTTCTTGTTTGACATTGCCTAGTACCAGCAGTAGTTTATTAAAAGTTGTATTACTATCAAAGGAAACAGCTGAAACATCGCATCCTTGTACATACATTTGAAGCAATTCAAAAAATTAGCAGATTATCCTTACCAATTCGTCTGTGCATACTTTCATTTCCACTTCCTTACAAAAAATTGTTAAATAGTGAGAAATACTGTAAGAAATAATTTACCTAAGAAAGAATTAATTCTGTAAATCTGACAGAAATAATTTACAGAATCTTGCTTGCAAGAATATTTGATTTGAACAGGTGAACCCTTGTGAAAAAGAATATGAACAGAAGTAAATGTTCATGTTTCTAGTTTGGTGGAGCAATTTTGAAAAAATCAATCCACATATGAAGTGACAAAACGGTACCTATGAGAATTTTAAATGAACAAATGTTTTCTCTTTTTTTTGTATAAAATTGTATGCATTGAAACAAAATGGTTTAAGTATTCATTCAGGGAGTATATCCATATCCATCTAAAAATTATAACAGCATCCATTTTCAACTAAACATTATATTTGGAAATATTATTCATACTTTCATATCTAAGCTGGAAAGCAGCATCAGCCAATCAGGAAGTGCTACCTGATTGGCTTGGGAGCACAGCATCCCAAATCCTATTTTTATAGAACAATTTCTCCTCTTTGATTCCTGAGCGGTTGATCCAGCATAGGATCCGTGACCATCTAGAAAGAGTAGACGTGCTGATCCCCAAACAGTTCACCTTTCATGAGATGCACTCCTCCAGTCATCAACTGGAGTGCATAACCGAGGCTGGCTGCCAGGGCAAACAGTCGTAGAGAAAGCCTTCGACTACATGTGACATGAGGGTGTCCTTTAGAAACTTTCGGAAATCCTTCTCCCAGACTGCTACGTTTACTTGATCAGCAGCTTTCTAGAGTGAGATAGACCGCGCTCTCTCTTCAAAGAGGCGTATTACCGATGGCGTCCCTCAGGGCAGCATTCTTGGTCCTCTTCTCGGTGTTCATCATCGATATGCCCCGGGTGACTGGAGTAAGGCTGTCTCTGTTTGCAGATGACACCGCGGCTTTTGCTGCAGAGCTGAAAGCAAACTTTGCGGCAATCAAGCTGTAGCGCCAACTAGACGTGTATGTTAGGTGGACCAAGAACTGGAGAGTTGCCATTAACGCTACTAAGAGCGCAGCAGTATTCTCGTGACACCTTAAGCGGCCTTGGCCACTTACCGTAGGCCCAGTCGAGTTGCCCTGGACCAATCTCGGGCTTCATCTCGACTCCCGACTTACTTGGTATACCCACGCACACAAGATCTGCCAACGCCCCTCGATGCAACTCAGTAGACTCTGGCCCATCCTTTCGAATCTGGCAATGTGATGTAATGTAACCCCCCCCCCTCAATGGGTAAGTAAGTTCATAGTCAACACATATGTGTTGCCGGTGATTACCTATGCCTGTCCCGTGTGGGTTACCTAGCACGTTGCTAGGATCGGTAGTCCAGCATGTTCTCGACAGCTAACTTAAGCTCGCATGCAAAGTTCCCAGGATGTTCTCTTCTCGCTTTGTGAAGAGGCATAGGTTTCTGCTCTCTCAACACCTTGAGACGCCTGGCATGTAGATTCTATGTCGGGCTGCTCATGTGACCTACAATCCCCTAATCACCGGACTCTGTAAATACAATCCAAGGCCAGGTGAGTCTTGTAAGTGACCCCGTTTGTTAGCCCCAGTGGTATAATCTACCAATAGAGGGTCGCCTTCCATAATTAGAAATTAATATAAAATTGAAGTCAACCTGACCCAGTGGCAGGAGTCCTAACTGAGACTTGGAATACTGCACATCTCGCGCAACTACCAGTCGCCTTCGATTCCTTTCTGCACCCTGAGATGGTCGAGTCAATGCACACAGAAGTGTCATTATCACAGTGATACAGGACATTGACTGACTGGTCCAGATCTCCACGCTAACACAACTCTCATCTGATCACCACCTCCTGATCTTGGTCCACGTTGCTACTCAACACGCCACACGCAGAGATGTCAGTGGTAGAGTGGGATCGCTATGGCTCGGCGCTCAGTCATCAATTGCTAGAGGGACCACTCGAAACCTTCCACCAAGTTGACATGCCACATTCGACAAGGCCATAATCTCTGTGGTTAACGCGTCTTGTAGGATGAACCCTGTCCATCTACCTTATGCCCCTCTACCAGTTACAAGCTCTTCGACAGAAAGATTGTTTTCAGCCTTGAAGAGAATAAAAATATATTTGCGTAACTTACAAACTAAACAAAGGCTCTCGTCTCTATCAGTGTTATCTATTGAAAAACCGCTTCTTTTGAAACTGAAAACTAATTCTGTAGTTACTCCTTAAATTATTATTAAGACATTTATCAAAGTCTTCAATGCATTTCATACAAAAACTGATTTCAGAACCTTTTTTCTGCAAAATTTCAAATATGGAATCCGCCTGTGGTAGTATTGAACCAAACAGATGAAGTAAAATGTGAAGTCAAAACTTGAAAGTAGCAAGAAAACCTATTGCTCCAGTATAACTTTTGTTGTTCCACGTATCTCCGTTCTCAATCATAGCCTCGAAGAGACTTATGATGTCAGCCCTGTGTTCTATGACAGTGGCTACTAGTCTATTATTGTAGTTCCATCTAGTAGGTGCAACTGATGGAAATCGCTTCTTCATTTCTTGGTCAAATGCGTGAGTTCGTCTGTATGATTAAAAAAAAAATGAAGCTAAACCAAATAACGTATTAAAAAATATTTTACATTCTTTAATGTGATCTACTTAATTTTTCAAGACCAAGTTCATTTTATGAGCATAGCAATGGATATTGCTTGGTTGCACCTACTTTTGACCAGGGTCTGTAACCCTCCATGTTCAGCAAACATAACAGCAACACCATTGTACGTTTGTGCAACTAATTTTCTTCACAGTCTTATTCAGTCAGGACATTAAATACGTAATTTGCAAACGTGTTAGCTGTACGATCGTCACTAAAATCAATAATCTTTCCTGAACGGCTCCAGACTTATCGATATAACGAAACACAGTTGACACCTGGCATGGCATGTATTTGTTATATTGTTGTTTCGTCCAAATTTCTGTTGTATTATTGCTACAAAGGGACTTTGTTTTATTTCATTTTTATTTATGTTAATAGTACTTGAAAAATGAAATTAAACAAGTCATTTTGAATATTGATAGATAAACCAGAAAAGACTTTTAAGTCTTAATTTTGAAGACTTTTTACATTCCGTCGTAATTTTGTAACAAATTTAACAGCCCTACATAATTCCTTGATTTGACGATGCCACAGATTCATCATGTCTACGAAAAGGGAGATGTTAATGTTAAATTGTTCACTAAGGGCATACTCAATTCTGGTTTTGCCGAACTGTTTTAAAGCAAGAAGGGAAGCAACATGACTATTGAAACCTCATGGCGTTTTTGTAAATTAAACAGATTGTTCAACTCAGAAACTCCTAAATTTGTCTAGACATTTTTTTTAGTTGAAAAAAGAATGCATGGCCAAAAGTATAATTTTTACATTTTTCTACAGCCACATATTTGCTTCATAATGTTGTTCCTATAAAGGCCGTGTATAATTTTTTTGTTTTTGACGTTAACGTGGGAATTAATGGGGTTGGTCTACCGCTAGAAATAAGGTTCAGTTTATCTGTAAAACTTCTACTACTGAATTGCTGTATAAATAAACTTTCAATTACACAATTCCACTCAACTACACATGATGATGATGTTCCCGCCACAGGCTCTACTACAAACGTACTCATTATTAAAACACTTTAAACAACACGGTCTGCATATGCACTATGCATTGTATATGCAGAAACAGTAACGCATACATTACCACTATTCACAGACGGTGTAGTAATGTAGGGAGGGGGAGGGCAAGAGGGCAAGTCAGAATGCCTGCCTATTCAAACATGCAAATATGCTGTATGGGTTAATGGCCACTGTCGAGAAAATGTATTCGTTAGTTAGGACGCATACTACTGTGCGCCTGGTTACATATGGTAATGCTTTATTAATTGTCGCTATATCGCTCAAGTGAAAATTAAGTTTTGGCTTTTAAGATTACAAAATTTTACATCTCAAATATTATAAAATTAATTATAAAACTTTATACAACTGTATGCGCCGCATACATTGCATATATGGACGCATCACCATTGATTGTGAGCCGTTAAAGTGAATGAATTAATGTCGTTGTGGACGATTTTAATTATCATTATGAACCTGTATTGTTTACTTATGACATATTAAAAAGCAGATGCATGATATTATGAATTATATAAATAAATAATTGTGCATGTAATTATTTATGACTCTGTAGTTTTATGTGATTAAATCAAGTGGAAATAACAGATGAATCTGTACTGTTGTGCCCGGCACACTCCACATTATGACTTTATATATATTAGAACGATACTCTTAAACTCTTACTTTTGCACATATGCTATTACTCATTTGTGCGCACTTACCCACGTCTCGAAGGTTGTGATGGAGCAAAATGGGAGGTTTTATTTTATTAAATTAATTTAATTTTCAATTGCCAATCCCACGGAAAATACGGCTGCAGTCGGACAAAGAACAGCAACATAAACTTTTGAGTGGAGTATAGTGAGGAATGTCAGACTCTGGTGTTGAATTCAGTGATTGTCACGAACAGTTATGCATACACACGCGGCAGGGCCCAATAACTACGCCTCAAGCCGTAAAACCAACGCCGTAAAAATGGCCAAGACACAAGAGCTCATTATCATGTGCGTCCGAGATGACGGAAATTAAATCAAAGCTCCGCCTACCTGTGCCTTCTGTATCGTCGCAGTGAATATTGTCAACCTCGTGGGCCCATTGACAAACAACGCTACATCTACGGTGATGAACAGTTCATGCCTCGGTGGCTGTGCGTTTCCGTCTTTTTAACAGAGCTTTGGTGTGAAGCGGGGTACAGAGTTACCAGCCCAGTCGACAAAACACCAGGCCACGCGTGGTCATAAAAAATATATACTCGAGTAAAACTAGGGTCGACCGACCGATAAAGTGTGTGTGATAAAAATACAAACAATGTAACAAATTGCTCAAGCACTAATAGTTTTCAACGTGAGATAATAGTTAGTGAACAAAATGTGACCAGCAGAACTTTTTGGACTAAAACTTACGGAGTGAGACAATTGTTTGGAGGAGACGCCGATGGCCAAGTAACCACATCCTAAATTAATCATTATCAAAAATATTAAGAAAGCACTAAGAACGTTCAATTTCTAAATGTAAACAATTAAAAAAGGGAATTTAAAACAGGCATGAATGTGAGTGTGAGCATTGCTGGGTGGCCTTGACTATAGAGTAAGTTAGTTACGTTAAGACCATTATATTTTTTTGTAATATCTTGATAATATGTGTAATATCTTGTTTATATTGTTTGGAGTATAACTCCGGAGAGAAAAAAATAGCTTTAAAGTGTCAAAGAATATTTGCAGTAGACCAGAATAAATTAATTAATATGCTTGGTTGCTATTTTAATCAAAAAGATAAATGATAGTTTTGAATATAACTAAATGAAAAGCTAATGAAATTTAATGTCAAAGAATTGCTGAATAAATATCAATATATAATGCTTAGATTGAGAGTATAATTTCTTGAAGAAGGTTAACCTAATTCACGCTTATTCTTCACGAGTTCGTGTGAAGAACTTTGGACCCAAGAAAGGTAAGAGTTGTAAGGATTGTGTATGATTTTTAATAATTACTTTGCTAGTAATCAGTAGCTTCTCAATGGCGCCTCGAACTTGGACGAGTTTATAAATGTAATTTTAAATAAACCTCACCTAAATGTGAGTATAAGCATGAGTTAGGAGTACGTAAAAAAGTACGAAAAACGAGGTTATACGTAAGTAATAATTAAGGAGTATTTAAGGTATGTAAGATAAGAATTGTTAAAATATAATAAAATAAATGTGGTAATTTTACAATTCAAAAATGGCAGGAAATACTGAAAGTACTGTAAGTGAAATAATTAATTTCAACGAATCAGCTGTTATAAATAGCCCCGAAGTACATTCAACACCCAATGTAGGTCAAGATGATAAAAATATGAATATAAGTGTTACAGACGAAAAAGATATTACAGAGGATTCAGGGGTTCAATTAACTCCAACCTCGACAAAATGTAATAAATTTGACAATGATGTAATGAGTTTTTTATTAAATCAATTCAAGGAACTGAAGGAACATAATAAAGAAATAAAGAGTCGTTTTGATAGTAATGACAAAAAATTTAGTAATAAATTTGACAAATTGAGTAGTGACGTTAGCGAAGTAAAGAGTAGTTTCAAAGTACAGAATAACAAATTTGATGAATTAAAAAACCATATTAATGAGGTCAATAAGCATTTAGAAAATACCAAGGAAATATTTGAAAATAACTTTAACAAATTAGAACAGAATATTGAGAGAATGGGAGTGTGGGGAGTAAATACAGGTAAGAACAACACAAACGAAAGTGATGGAAATATATGTATTAATGGTAGTGGTAGTAGTTTAGATACAAAACAGGTAACTGTAGACAAGGTGAGTAATAACGATAATTATAATAATGGGTTAACGAGTGATAACAGTGGTGAAATTAAAAACATGGTGTTAGAGAATAAGGTTGTGAGCAGAGAAAGTGTTGATGAGGTGAGAGTGTGTGTAGAGAGGTTAGGTGGGGAAAGGGCAGATTTTTCCCAAGTTTATGGTGAAACAAAGGTTGCATAGGTATTTTATGAGGACAGAGTTTCCTCCTGTGGTGGTGTGGAAGACGAGGTGTCTTCGTATGGTCCCTTAGTTTTTTGTGATTTACCTGGTAAAGCCAGGAGAGGTAATAAGTATTTTGTGGTGCCCTTTGCATGGAATGAGATAGTTCAGGGGGGTTGTGAGAAGTATTTTGAGAGAGGGAGAATAATAGTTATTTACGTTGAGAAGGAGTTATGATGAGTTGAAAGAGAGGTTAGAATTGAAGGAGATAGACGATATAGAATACTTACCTTGTGAAATAAAGATTGATGATACTGTTGTAGAGGATAGACACTTACCTTATGATGTGATGAGTGTAGTGGAGGAATATGGTGACAAAATAACTTACCTTATGTTACCTAAAAATACTGACGGAGACAGAACTAAGATCACCAATGTAGACAGGTTTTATGAATTAATGGTAGACAAAAATGTAGTTAATTATTGTTTTAATGTAATTAACGAAAGTAATCATTACAATAATAATAGTGTAACGAGTGTGAGTAAGGACGAAAATTATTATATAAAAGTAAGACTAATATACGATAATGGAGGTTAATTAAAAAATCAGTGAATGGACATTTTAAATATTTTAGTTTATGGTTATGACCTGGCTAGATTATGAAATGAAGTGTGGTAAACAGAAAAATAATGACAAGAATCTGTAAATAAATTTTAGTGAAATTAATTGTGTCTATGTTGTAAAATGTATGTAATGTAAACAATGTGTGTAGGTAGTAGAAATTGTTTTAATAATAATAATAATATGTTAGCAGACTAAATAAATAATGAGTTTGTAATAAAGGAAATGTAATAGTTTTGGAGTAAGGTAATTAAAATAAGTTGTGCTTTAATAATTGATGGAATTATAATAATTTGAGATGAAGTAATTGATTAATTTAAAATGTTGTATAAAGAGATTTTGATAATGAATTTCAATGATTTTAGGAGATTGGGACTTGATAATAAATAATAAATGAATAAATGTAAAATGTATTTAGTTGTGGAATCATATGACTGTTAAAATGTTTCAGAAGATACATGGAGTTGTGTACATGATCTGGTGGTGACAAATGTTTATATTTTGTGTCTATGACAGTATATGAGTGATGTACTGTAAGTATGAAGATGATAATGCAATTTAAATAAAGTAAAATGTTTACATATGTTTAAAAGGTTTTAAATTAAATAATGAAATTAATTTGAGGTAGTTACGAGTTTTCTAATGTAATTTTCAAAGAGCAATTTAATGTAAAAGGTTGTAAAAGTTAGAGTTTGGGTGACAATAATTATTTCAATAAGTCATTTAAGTTGGTCAGAGTTAATTTTAAACGGGTGTTAAACAGAAATAAGATTTTGGGAATATAAGTAAGATAGAAAACTGAGTATTAGTAGTGACACAGTAGCGAGAGTGATTATAGGTAGAGTAATTAGAGTGGTATATTTAGATAATAAACAGATGGTGGAATTTTGTAAGGGGGGTGGTGTGATAAGGAGTCCTCAACGATAGGCGTTGTGGCGGGTAGTAGAGGGTTTTAGTAGAGTGCTTGCCGATATTTGGTGGAGAGGCAAACGGTTATGAATGGGATTGCGGAGGGAGGGAACACATGTCCTAAGTACAAAGGAGATAAAGGGTATTTTGTTATAAGGGTAGAATGATTCAAAATGAGTTAGAGTAGTAAGTTAGTGGAGATAAATATTTTGAGAGAGTGGTGTCACACTATGTAAATCTGTTAGTGAGTGTTAGAATTAGAGTGTTACGGTTATATTTAAACACCCATTTATAAGTCGAATTATTATGAATAACTAAGAGTCACCCAAAATAATTGATAATGAAAGTGTTAAAGAGAAAATCAGAATTAAAGTGTAATAATAAATGAAACCAGTAAAAGATTGAGTAGAATTTGGAAATAAATTAAAGCTATAAAGTGTGTAAATTTTGGTCCACTAAAATGCGAATTTTATTGTGAATTATTTATTGTAGAGTAATAACAACAATGTTAATGATAAGTGTTCTGTTTTATTATGTTGTATTATGTTTGAATGTAAAAATTATAAACATGTTTCATGTATTTTCATGGTATAGTTTTGTGTAATATATCTAGGGCAAGGTCATTCACTTGACCCAGAGAAATCAGCTGATGGTTGATGTTAGAGCCAGGATAGGTTTCTAGTGATTAACTCATGAATTTTTGTTACTTCAATTAAATTAAATAATTTAATTTTTTTTTGATATTGATAAAAGAAATATTTTGGGAAATTAAAAATTTTTTTTTAAACAAAAAATTAAATTTTCTATTTTTTGTATGAAAGAACGTTATTGTAAATTGTAATGCTCCTTATAAGTAGGGAAGGTGTCAGCTGATCTATGATGTGTGTTTTATGTTCTTTTTGGTACTCAAGTGCAGTTATTTTGAATTTTGAATTTATAGTAGAAATAAGTTGTGTATTTTTATGTGGTTATTAGGATTGTTAGTAAATAAGTAAGAAGAGTTATATTCAGTTAAAAGATTTAAAATTTTTGAAAGTAAATGGAAAGAAATGATCCAATTAGTGGATCTCTGACAATGAACTTAGATTATTTCCTCTAAGCGAACAAAATTTAAAGGATTTCAGTTTGATTTGTGTAATTTATTTTGGATTTGAAACTGTACCATCCAGTCAAGTAAACTGAAAAAAGAAATGAAATTTAAGAGATAAAACATTTTATGAGTTTTGAATATGGAATTTAGGTATAATATAATAATGAGTATGTGTATACACCCAGTATTTGCTAAAGGTAACCCAGTATGCATGTAAGGGGAACATATTGGTTGAGGATCTGGTATGGTATAAGGCCAGTGTTTTAATTTTTTGGGTGGAATGATAGAAGGTTAGGGGTACTATGGTGAGTATCTGTCCGATTTTATGGTGTTGGGATCTTGCACAAAGAAGTCCAGTAATTTCGTTCAGAGGCAGCCATAGTCACCAAGCTAGGGGGGTAGTTTACCCATGGAGTGTTAAGAATTAAAGCGGGGTCATTGGCGCCATATCCTCACTGATCCTCTTGGGGTTTAGCAATGAGAGTTTCTCTGCTTCTGCAGAAAACCTCTCATTGGGGGGGGGTATTGTGATGGGGCAAAATGGGAGGTTTTATTTTATTAAATTTATTTAATTTTCAATTGCCAATCCCACGGAAAATACGGCTGCAGTCGAACAAAGAACAGCAACATAAACTTTTGAGTGGAGTGTAGTGAGGAATGTCAGACTCTGGTGTTGAATTCAGTGATTGTCACGAACAGTTACGCATACACACGCAGTGGGGCCCAACAACTACGCCTCAAGCCGTAAAACCAACGCCGTAAAAATGGCCAAGACGCAAGAGCTCATTATCATGTGCGTCCGAGATGACGGAAATTAAATCAAAGCTCCGCCTACCTGTGCCTTCTGTATCGTCATAGTGAATATCGTCAACCTCGTGGGCCCATTGACAAACCACGCTACATCTACGGTGACGAACAGTTCATGCCTCAGTGGCTGTGCATTTCCGTCTTTTTAACAGAGCTTTGGTGTGAAGCGGGGTACAGAGTTACCAGCCCAGTCGACAAAACACCAGGCTACGCGTGGTCATAAAAAATATATACTCGAGTAAAACTAGGGTCGACCGACCGATAAAGTGTGTGTGATAAAAATACAAACAATGTAACAAATTGCTCAAGCACTAATAGTTTTCAACGTGAGATAATAGTTAGTGAACAAAATGTGACCAGCAGAACTTTTTGGACTAAAACTTACGGAGTGAGACAATTGTTTGGAGGAGACGCCGATGGCCAAGTAACCACATCCTAAATTAATCATTATCAAAAATATTAAGAAAGCACTAAGAACGTTCAATTTCTAAATGTAAACAATTAAAAAAGGGAATTTAAAACAGGCATGAATGTGAGTGTGAGCACTGCTGGGTGGCCTTGACTATAGAGTAAGTTAGTTACGTCAAGACCATTATATTTTTTTTTGTAATTTCTTGATAATATGTGTAATATCTTGTTCGAGATATCAACCAGAGAAGCTAAGAATAGTCTTCTTGTCAGTGTTTTTGAACGAGTTCTGCTTTGGTTCACAAAAAATCAATGTCAAATTGTCCTCTTGCGTGAACTGATAAATTTCAAGACACGTGCATAGTCCATTTCTGATTGGCTGAATTTTAGGCGTTAACTCATAGAGACTTTTTGTGTCATGCGGGGTATACGTATAAAAAACTGACAAGAGCACTGGGAGGAAGGCTCACTTGTACACTTGTTCACTTTTTGGCTTCTCTGCGCACTATACGCACATCTTCTGTCAACGATGGAACCACATCGAAAGCGTAATTACAACTTTATCTTTGTTTTACTTTGTTCACACTTAATGCATTAATCGATTTTGACAAATGAATTAATTGTACTCATAAATGCTCAGTAGTGTTCTAAATTTGTTAAGAAATATGTTTGGTTGACAGCTCAATCATTTATGTTTATTTAAAGTAGTAACGTACTAAATTCAGAAATATAGTCAGTAAAGCTTTTATAATGTTTAATAAGAATGTTAATAATGAATGTTATGTTTCTTTATAATGTAATATTATGTCTTAGTGAAAATATTCAAGTAAGAAATCGAATTATTGTAATGAGAGAATGTCAGTTTAACCTATAGAGAACAATTGTTGTCATTTTATTCATTGAGATAAAACTTTTTTTCTTTTATCATAAAATATTTCATGAATTAAAGAAATTTTGTTATTCTAAGTAAATGCCTTATTTAATAACGAGCCACTCCCACAGCCATCCTGTCCGCACAACTGGAGCTTTCACTTTGTGAGGCCCCAGCCCCAGGCGTTACAACAAATTTTGGTGTCAGATTTTGGGGATATTAAATTTGGGAATGTTAATTTACTTACATTAATTAAAAATTTCTCTCATTGAAGTGGCTCTTTATTTGATGGGCAATAGTAGTAAGAAGTTAAAGAAGAAATTAAGTGATGATTTGTTAATGGGTTTATACTGAGCATGTCTATATTTTGGGGCGTATTCGAACTTTTCATGCGGGTTGGTACGCGTGTTTGGGTTATAATAGCTTATTATACCCACAGTAGTCCTTCTGTCACTTTACCTGTTTATAACACACCAATCCAATCCAAGATCCTAATACTATTTGGAGGGGTGTGAGACTCTCTTTCGAAGTCTACTACAAAGAATCATAGAAACTAATTATTTAAATAAAACTATTAAGAGTTTGATTACAAATGCCTAAAATGTCTGAGTATCATAGCCGAGTTACAAGAGTGTATGCAGACAACAGGTACTGCACCTGTCGCTGCTACTGTCACTAAGGATCTGACTATAGCAAACTTTATTGAAAATTGGAAGGGCGATGGTACGGGTATTCCTGTTGATCCTTTCTTTAAAAAGATTGACAATGCCGCGACAATAGGCAATTGGAACGATTCTGATAAGATTCGCATCATTTCGTTAAAATTGAGGGGACCTGCAGCACTATATTATAACAGTTGTCCGCAGCTACAGAAAGCAGATTTAAAGTATGACATTTTAACACAGTGTTTTATTGAACGATTTAAGGTTAAGGAGTTAGATCAGTATCATTATACAGGACTTCAGTCAGCGACACAGCGTAGGGATGAAACTCCAGAATCTTTTGCTGATCGTTGCTGAATTTTATGTTCAAAGACTATTAGACAGGTTGCTGATCCTGTGGAGCAGAAAGTCATCGAGGAAGAGGCGGAGCGTCGACTTTTAGCTGCATACATAAATAGCCTACAAGGTGTTGTGGGACAGCAAGTACGATACCGATTACCTAATACTATGCAGGAGGCAATTCAGATCACTAATACTGTGGCTTCAGCTGATCGACAACAGCAGCATATTTCATGGTGACATGGTAAGAGAAATAACGCCGATGGACATGTCTTCGCGACTAGTGTCACCTGTTATCACTGCAACAAGGTAGGTCACTTAGCTAAGAATTGTTTTAAAAAGTTATCAAGAGAAGCTAGTGGTAAAACTCAGCCACATAATGCTCGCAGTACCAGTTATAATCAGAACCGTAACAATAAAATTAATAACAATACACAAAAAAGGGCTTTGAAAGACATAGAATGCTATAATTGTCATGCTAAGGGGCATTATGCTCGTAACTGCATTAGTAAGCAAAATACACACCCAAATGCCAGCAGTTCGACTTGTTAGGGCATGGCAAGGTCGAACGGACGAGTCATTTGATACCTACAATCTCTTCTAACGGTTTAAATGATTTAGTAATTATGGGTGAAATTGAAAAGAAATTATGTAAATTTATAATAGACACTGGATCTAGTATTTCTTTAATTAAGGAAGGTATCGTTAGATGTGCCACATGTAAAACCGCTGTAAATCCTAAAGGGGTTACTGGGAGTAACTTATTCGTAAAAGGGACACAAAATTTGAGGTTACATCTGGGAAGCGTTGAAGTACACACTATTCTTGTAGTACCAAGGGATGATAGTTTTTTTCATGTTTATGACGGTATACTAGGCCTCGATTTACTAAAGTCACTGGGTGCAATTATAGACTTGACATCACGACGCTTGAGTTTGAATAATAACTCGGTAGTCATATCACTCGACTCCGGTGTAGAGGATTGCAGGGTAGTCTCCATTGGTATTACTAACAGTTGTGGGCCTGATCAACCTATAACTCGTTGTAATTTTGTCGGGAATGATGCAGAATTTTGGCGTGTAATGAATGCTTCTGAGCAAGAGTTACCACCCTTAAGTGAGGTATTAGTAAATTGCCGAATGGTCGGTCTACGTGACATTCCAATGCCACGAGAGGTTTTAGTAGAACCGCGAGAATTAGATGTGCAGGGTATAAGAGTTGCCCGTGTACACCGATAACAATGTAGTTGTTAAAGTTGTTAATTGTAGTGGAGAACCACTTGTAATTCAAAAGGGAATTATGTTAGTTCTGGCAGAGAAATACCAGCCTGAAGTTTATGGAAGTGTAAGAGTTGTTGATGTTCTAGAACATGAGAAACATAATAATGATGATAATTTTGGTAGTAATAAGAATATTGATGAATTAATATTAGGGAAATTAAAGCACTTGTCTGAGAGTGACAGTGAAGTTTTGAAACCAGTGTTATTCAAGTAAAGAGATTTGTTCCATGAGGATCCGGAGCATAGAGGGTGTCTTGTAGATATAAAGCATAAAATACATACTGGTGATAGTTTACCGATTAAAAAGAAACCTTACAGACTTCCTGAGTCTATGAAGAGTGTGATACAGAGTCATATAACCGAGATGTTAGAGAAAGATGTAATAAAACCTTCAAACTCACCGTGGAGTAGTCCAGTTGTGATAGTTCCAAAAAAGAGTCCAGACAGTATACCTAAGTACAGGTTTTGCGTTGATTATAGAGCATCAAATAGTATAACAAAAGGGGATGCTTATCCGTTACCAAATATTGTTGACACTTTAATTGTTTGGGAAATTCTAAATATTTTACTACGCTATATTTGGCTAGTGGGTTTCACCAAGTACATATGGATAAACAAGATGGGGAGAAAACCGCGTTTTCTATTCCAGGACATCATTTTGAATTTGCAAAAATGCCTTTCGGACTTATGAATGCGCCTGCTACTTTTCAACGTTTAATGGACAGTGTTTTAGTTGGTATTAAAGGTACTGAAGCTTTGGTATATCTTGACGATATAATTGTGTTTAGTCCCAACATTCATAGTCATGCTGACAGACTAAATAGTGTATTTTCTCGACTTAAAGAAGCTAACCTACGTATGCAATTAGAAAAATGTGTTTTTGGGTCTAAAGAGGTTGAATATCTAGGACATATTGTTTCTTCTGAGGGGGTTAAGCCTTATCCGAAGAAAGTTCAAGCTGTAAAGAATTATCCAGTACCTAAAACAGTAAGAGGTGTAAGATCTTTTATAGGTCTTGTAGGTTATTATAGAAGATTTATTAAAAAATTTTCAGATTTGGCTAAACCTTTAACTGAATTAACTCAAAAAGGTTTATTATTCAAATGGGGAAAGGTACAAAGTACAGCTTTCGACACATTACGAGAAATTTTGTGTATGGAACCAATTTTGAAATATCCTGATTTTCAATTACCATTTTTATTGAGCACAGATGCATCCGTACGGGCAAAAATTGTTATAGATGGTACTGTCCTGGAACAAGTTAGCAGTTTTGACTACCTGAGCTATAGTGTGTCTTATAATGCAAGCAACGACGTGGTGCATAATTTGCACAAGTTCAACCTTATGTGCGGGACCATTGAAACCTCCCTTTGGCCCATAGTGACAGGACTTGCAAATAAAATACTCATGTAACAATAACAAAAATTTCCATCTTTATTGGTGTTTCTCTTTTATAATATTTCTCTTTTAACATTGGCATTATATATTATATAACAATTCAGACCAATTGAATCATTGTTCTTGATATGTCTTAAGTTTTGAACATTTAACAAAAATCACTAGATTATTTAATATTCCCATACATATATATAGCTGTATACCAATTCTTATTCTTAACCTTTTGGGAATACACATATACATACATATATTTACACATCTACATACACACAATTATTTTATTTCAAGTGAAAATAATCCGCATGACTAGCAACCACCAAATCAATGGCTCCCCCAAGTGGTAACCTCTAACACGACCCTCGATTCATCAAAATATAAAATTGCAAGGTGTATTCAAAGTTAACAGTTACCATTATGAAACACCACTCCAGTACTCTGGTTAGCATAACCAAACCCAACAGGAACAATTTACTAAAACAATCTGAAAATTGAATGATTTCACCCAATTCACAATACAGAACATCATGCATAAGTTTTTTAAAGGGACTTGTTCTAACCGATCATATCCTGTTATAATGTAATCTACCTTCACCTACATTTGTTTTATATCCTCTATATATATAAATTATAAATTTACTAAAAAATAATAATGAATAAATATAAACAACAAAATTTCAAATATAACAGAGAAAACAGCTGCTGAAGAAAATAAATATTAAAACAATCGTTAACTAATCGACCTAAATCGATTATCAGTTATTTTACATTAAAATCGTTACAAATTCGATTATTCTTTAATTTTATATTAATAGAATTATTTTGATTGTTATTAATTTATTAGAAACCTCTGATGATACTGATATTTTTCAGTGAAACGTGCGTCAGGTGTTAAAAAGAATATACGAAATTATACTACTTGCAGAAGAAACAAATTGAAAACATCACAAATTATATATATATATTTTAGACACAGTGTTATAAAAATAAAATTGCAGATTATAAAAGAAAACAAATAATTCATTTCCAAACGTTGAAAAATTGGTAACACTTTTAAATAAAATGAAATACATATTTATTAGTTGCGTTAAAATAAATAAATAAATACAAATAATTTAAAAAGTTAAAGTATTAGTCGTCTGTAATTTTACTGAAATCGAAGTCATATTTATCTAAATAAGTTAACACATTTTTTTATAACAACAAGAGTATGTTTAATAAATAAAAATTTTTTTTTATAAAAACAAAAATAAAGTAAGATTACAATTATTCGCAAAACATTGTTGTAAGAATTACTGACTTTAAGAAAACAAAATATAATATAATTGCAGAGAGGCGGTTGGTAAAATGCTTGGAATTTCAAAGTAAAAAAAAAATTATAGATTGGTAATTGTATATTACTTCAAATGCAAATATTGAATAGAAATGATGTACTGCTTGTATTCAATTTTATTATAAATTAAATTTTTTATATCGAAAAGACAATTTGAAAATACTTACTTACTTACTAGCCAACGCCCACCCTTGGCTGTTGAGCCATTAGGCGACGCATTGACCAGTAGCGTCGGGCTTCGGCGATCTCGGTGTCCTCATTGGACGGGGTGTGGTCTAAGGCCGGGCAGTCTCTCAGATGGTCAGCGTCCATCGTCGCGTGGCCGCACAGCTGGCACTCAGGGGTTGGCAGAGCGTGGAGGCGGTGCAGATGTGAAACGAGATAGTCATGTCAATTTGAAAATATAATACATATAGTTAGTAGCGCTAGTGCGACAAGAGCAGGAACTTTACAGAGCAATCATGACATAGAAAATTATGTTAAAGCATGCTTATCGTGTAACTAACGTAAAGTTAATTGAAAAAACGTAGCACCTATGGGAAAATTTCAGTCAGTTACTCAACCTTTTCAACTTGTTTTGATGGACATAGTAGGACCTCTACCTACCACTAAAGCTGGGAATAAATATTTGCTAACTTTCATAGATTATTTAACACGTTATGTTGAAGCTATACAGATCCCCAATCAGACTAGCGTAACGATTGCTAAGGAATTTGTTAACATGTTATATCTAGGCATGGTGTGCCTATGAGTTTGCTAACAGACCAAGGACGTAATTTCGTTTCATCATTATTTAAAGACTTATGTCATCTTTTAAAAATTAGGAAAATTCAGACGGCACCGTACCATCCAAAATGCAATGGGCTAATAGAGCGTCTACATCGAGTTGTAATTGACATGTTGTCGCATTATGTGAACAACAATGCTACTGATTGGGATGAATATGTACCGTATGTGTTAATGGCTTACAGAAGTAAAAAAACATAATACGACCGGTTATAGTCCACATATGCTACTTTATGGACAAGAATTTAGCTTACCAGCAGATTAAGACTTAGAAGCTCGATTGAATAATATAGAAGAACCAGAAATAGATGTGTTAGGAGGTCACGATGCTTTGTGTAAGCTAGTAGATAAATTAAGTGAGGCTAGGAAATCAGCTATTCCAAATACAGAAAATAGTAGAGATAAAAGTAAAATGCAGTATGATCGTAAAAGTAAGAAGATTGAGTATAATGTAGGTGATTTTGTCTTTTTGTATAATCCAGTGATTAAAAGAGGAGTAAAACAGAAAGTTGGCAAACCATGGATAGGACCTTACAAAATTATAGAAAAATTAAATGATTTAAATTATAAATTACTCGAACAAAATAAAGAAGAAATTGTTCACGTGAATAGATTAAAGAAATCAACTGTGGCAGGAGATAAGAAACCACGGAGTCGGAAGCACGCTAGTAAAACAGCTGTTACATTTGAACATAGTGATAACGAATCAAGTACAGGGTCAAGGTTTGATGACACTGAAGCTTGCGATACGAATGTTTTAACCGAGGGACAAGTGGGGAGACCGATGCCTATAGTAACGAATGAAGAAGAAGATGAACCTATTTTAGATATTATGCCTATTGAATTTGAAGATAGTTTAGCACTATCTCCACCTTCACCACCTACACCTAACGATCCTGAATGGCATCCTAATCGACCAGTATCCTTATCTGAATATCCATCTTCATCTTACAACCTTCAACCTAGATTACCACGTATGTAATTACTTTTGGTTTTCATACAATAGCGATTATTCCTTTAGCGAGCCAAGGACTCCATTAACTCGAAGTCAGTCGCTTGCGTACTGTCGCAAATATGTTAAAAATAGAAATAAGTAGTCTAAAATCTATGTTACCTGAAACAAGTAAGAAACGTGGAGCAGTAAATGCTATTGGTTCAGCTATGAAAATATTATTTGGTATTATGGATAATGATGATCTTGAGATGTTTAGTTCGAAGATCAGTGAATTAGATAAAATACAGAGTGATATTTCGCATAACAATAAAGAAATGTTAACCTATTTTAAGTCAGTTATAAAAGATTTCAAAGAAAATGCTAAAGTTATAACAGTTTTAGGAGAAAATGTTAAAAATGTATTACAACAAATTTCTAATGTTGTAGCATAACAAAATATCACGCTAAACATTTAACTTAATGCAACATAAATAAAGGAGAAAAGTTTCATAGTGAGTGAGAAGAATGAATTGTTTTAAGGATTAAACTAGAACCTGTATATTAAGTCAATAAAATGTTAATAAGAATAAAAAATAACAAAGAAAACCATTGATCAAAATAACTTACTATGTAAAAACCCAATAAACCAGCAGTATACCCAGTAGATTGGGGAAGCAGAAAAAAAGGGAAAGGACAAGAAAAAGGAAATAAAAGGGTGAAAACCATATTAATAATGGAAATGTATAAGGTCACGAAGCAGAGAAACCACAAGACCAGAAATGAATAATATAATGATGAAGAAAGGACAAAATATGTCAAGATTCCCACAAAGAGCCTAGAAACAAGAAGAGCTATTCCAAAAAATGTTAATAATGGAATACATACCGTTGAACAAAATTAAAACCAATACATTTAGACCCAGTAACAAGTTACAAGATACATCCCAAAGAAAACCGAATTGTATACTAGTTATAAGTATAATATGTGAAAAATTATTAAAAAGACTACCATTAATGTAGACAAATATCGGTATGGAGAACCATACATG
Organism: Magicicada septendecula; assembly: GCA_034769895.1. NCBI lineage: Eukaryota > Metazoa > Arthropoda > Insecta > Hemiptera > Cicadidae > Magicicada > Magicicada septendecula. The sequence continues at coordinate 174,334,328 of CM068372.1, forward strand.
ACTTCCATATCCTAAGATTTATATTTAAAATCATTTTCAGCCAAACAGCCAGGGAAGGAATTTTAACAAAAAAATACTTCTTTGTTGCCAATAACGTAGTACACATATAAAAAAAAATTATCCCCTCCCCCTTCAACTATAATTTTGATTTATAGAAAATTACCCCCAGCCCGTTCAACTAGCCTCTACATTTATAGATATTTCATCTATGTTTCTACAGTGGATTATTAAGATCTTATCAGGATACTTTATCAAAATTAAGTACTTTACTCATGTTACAACAAAAAATGTTTCAGGTAAACTGCCCTTTCCCCGTAACCGATCTTCACCAAAATCAACAGACATTGAGTTCTCTATAGCTCAGGCACATATGTAAAAAATTATTTGATTCTGTTTGAATTTACGGCAGTTATGGTTCGTCATATAAAAAATTACCCATGTTAAAACATACAACATGAGATTTATAAAACATATCTAAGATTTATATTTAAAATCATTTTTGAAATAAAATATTTTCATAGAACCTACTAACGCTGGGGAAATCTGAGGAGCCAATCAGAGTTGGGCCTACCTGTCACTCTGCTGAATTTGGTGGAAAGCCCTGTCACTGTCGTCAAAGTATCAGCCTTGACAGGGTCCTCTTTTTCTGCAAAATGGGAGAGGCTTGAGATGGAGTGAGTGACATGGTCCCCACCTCAATGAAGAACCCATTGTTTTATAAAAATATATTTAAATTTTGAAAACTGAAAATTGTTTTCTTGTTGTAAATATTTATATTTTATAATCAAAATGACTTTATTTTTGTTACCTGGCAACAAAATTATTTTATTTTAAACAATTACCATTGTTTCAAAAAGTTTAAATAAATTTTCAAGTACTTTACTCTTGTTAAAACGTAAAAGGTTGCAGGTAAACTACCCCTTTCCCTTAACCGATCTTCACCAAAATCGAAAGTCCTTGAGATCTCTACAATTCAGGGATGTATGCAAAACATTATTTGATTCTGTTTGAATTTGCGGCAGTTATCGTTTGCCATAGAAAAAAAAACGTTGCAGGTAAACTACCCCTTCCCCTCAACCGATCTTCACCAAAAACAATAGGTCTTGAGTACTCTACAAATCAGGGCTGTATGCAGAAAATTATTTGATTCTGTTTGAACTTGCGGCTGTTATTGTTTGCCATAGAAAATACACTTGTTAAAAAAACGTTGTAGGTAAACTACCCCTTTCCCTTAACCGATCTTCACCAAAAACAATAGGTCTTGAGAACTCTACAATTTAGGGCTGTATGCGAAACATTATTTGATTCTGTTTGAATTTACGGCTGTTATCGTTTGCCAAAAAAAAAAATTTCCCTTGATAAAAAAAACCGTTGCAGGTAAACTACCCCTTTCCCTTAACCGATCTTCACCAAAAACAATAGGTCTTGAGTACTCTACAAATCAGGGCTGTATGCAAAAAATTATTTGATTCTGTTTGAATTTGCGGCAGTTATCGTTTGCCATAGAAAAAAATCTACAGACAGACAGATAGACACACAGACACTTTTCGGAAAACGACTTTTTTTCATGTTTTGAGTGTAGTAGAATCAGAATCTGCAATAATCTCGAACACGATTTTTTTTGCCATCACCATACTTCCATTCCTTAAGGAATATGGAAGTAAATATCGGTATGGAGAACCATACATGACTTCCATATTCTAAGATTTATATTTAAAATCATTTTCAGCCAAACAGCCAGGCTGTGTTTTACCTGCCTTTTTATTGCTGTATTAAATGAAAAATATTATATTACATTATAATGAAAAAATTATAATTTTATTGCCTGGCAACAAAATTATTTTATTTTTAACAATTACCATTGTTTCAAAAAGTTTAAATAAATTTTCAAGTACTTTACTCTTGTTAAAACGTAAAAGGTTGCAGGTAAACTACCCCTTCCCCTTAACCGATCTTCACCAAAATCGAAAGTCATTGTGACCTCTACAATTCAGGGACGTATGCAAAAAATTATTTGATTCTGTTTGAATTTGCGGCTGTTATCGTTTGCCATAGAAAATACGCTTGATAAAAAAACGTTGCAGTTAAACTACTCCTTCCCCTTAACCGATCTTCACCAAAAACAATAGGTCTTGAGTACTCTACAAATTAGGGCTGTATGCAAAACATTATTTGATTCCGTTTGAATTTGCGGCTGTTATCGTTTGCCATAAAAAATACCCTTGTTAAAAAAACGTTGCAGGTAAACTACCCCTTTCCCTCAACCGATCTTCACCAAAAACAATAGGTCTTGAGAACTCTACAATTTAGGGCTGTATGCAAATAATCTTTTGATTCTGTTTGAATTTGCGGCTGTTATCGTTTGCCATAGGAAATACCCTTGTTAAAACATAAAACGTTACAGGTAAACTACCCCTTTCCCTTAACCGATCTTCACCAAAAACAATAGCTCTTGAGTACTCTACAAATCAGGGCTGTATGCAAAACATTATTTGATTCTGTTTGAATTTGCGGCTGTTATCGTTTGCCATAGGAAATACCCTTGTTAAAACATAAAACGTTACAGGTAAACTACCCCTTTCCCTTAACCGATCTTCACCAAAATCAACAGATCTTGAGAACTCTACAATTCAGGGCTGTATGCGAAACATTATTTGATTCTGTTTGAATTTGCGGCTGTTATCGTTTGCCAAACCAACAAAATTACCCTTGCTAAAAAAAAACCGTTGCAGGTAAACTACCCCTTTCCCTCAACCGATCTTCACCAAAAACAATACGTCGCGAGTACTCTGCAAATCAGGGCTGCATGCAAAAAATTATTTGATTCTGTTTGAATTTGCGGCAGTTATCGTTTGCCATAGAAAAAAATCTACAGACAGATAGACACACAGACAGACACACAGACAGACAGACAGACACACACACAGACACTTTTTGGAAAACGACTTTTTTTCATGTTTTGAGTGTAGTAGAATCAGAATCTGCAATAATCTCGAACACGATTTTTTTTGCCATCACCATACTTCCATTCCTTAAGGAATATGGAAGTAAAAAATCGGTATGGAGAACCATACATGACTTCCATATTCTAAGATTTATATTTAAAATCATTTTCGAAATGAAATATTACCATAGAAACTACTTCTTTCTACTTACTGCTTCAGCCTTAACCACAGTACTGTGGTGCTGGACACTTTTCGGCTTGCATTTGTTATGTTGGTATGGGTTCGGCACTTTCCATTTAAAAACCGTGCAAATATAAGAAAATAAACATGAATGAGGCCAGACATAACGCGAATTGTGTGTGTGTGTGTGTGTGTGTGTGTGTGTGTCTGTGCGCGCGCGCGCGTGTGTGTCTTCCCTGCCTTTTCATTGCGGTAGTCATAATAATAAAATGGAAACGTAAACAGTACATAACTGAGAAAAAAATACATAAATGAAAAAATTATAATTTTATTGCCTGGCAACAAAATTATTTTATTTTTAACAATTACCATTGTTTCAAAAAGTTTAAATAAATTTTTAAGTACTTTACTCTTGTTAAAACGTAAAAGGTTGCAGGTAAACTACCCCTTCCCCTTAACCGATCTTCACCAAAATCGAACGTCCTTGAGACCTCTACAATTCAGGAACGTATGCAAAATATTATTTGATTCTGTTTGAATTTGCGGCCGTTATCGTTTGCCATAGAAAATACGCTTGATAAAAAACGTTGCAGGTAAACTACCCCTTCCCCTCAACCGATCTTCACCAAAAACAATAGGTCTTGAGAACTCTACAATTCAGGGTTGTATGCGAAACATTATTTGATTCTGTTTGAATCTGCGGCTGTTATCGTTTGCCAAACAAAAAAAATTTCCCTTGATAAAAAAAAACCGTTGCAGGTAAACTACCCCTTTCCTTCAACCGATCTTCACCAAAAACAATAGGTCGTGAGTACTCTACAAATCAGGGCTGTATGCAAAAAATTATTTGATTCTGTTTGAATTTGCGGCAGTTATCGTTTGCCATAGAAAATATCGGTATGGAGAACCATACATGACTTCCATATTCTAAGATTTATATTTAAAATCATTTTCAGCCAAACAACCAGGCTGTGTCTTACCTGCCTTTTTATTGCTGTATTAAATGAAAAATATTATATTACATTAAAATGAAAAAATTATAATTTTATTGCCTGGCAACAAAATTATTTTATTTTTAACAATTACCATTGTTTCAAAAAGTTTAAATAAATTTTCAAGTACTTTACTCTTGTTAAAACGTAAAAGGTTGCAGGTAAACTACCCCTTCCCCTTAACCGATCTTCACCAAAATCGAAAGTCATTGAGACCTCTACAATTCAGGGACGTATGCAAAAAATTATTTCATTCTGTTTGAATTTGCGGCTGTTATCGTTTGCCATAGAAAATACGCTTGATAAAAAAACGTTGCAGGTAAACTACCCCTTCCCCTTAACCGATATTCACCAAAAACAATAGGTCTTGAGTACTCTACAAATCAGGGCTGTATGCAAAACATTATTTGATTCTGTTTGAATTTGCGGCTGTTATCGTTTGCCATAGAAAATACCCTTGTTAAAAAAACGTTGCAGGTAAACTACCCCTTTCCCTCAACCGATCTTCACCAAAAACAATAGGTCTTGAGAAATCTACAATTCAGGGCTGTATGCGAAACATTATTTGATTCTGTTTGAATTTGCGGCTGTTATCGTTTGCCAAAAAAAAAATTTCCCTTGATAAAAAAAACCGTTGCTGGTAAACTACCCCTTCCCCTCAACCGATCTTCACCAAAAACAATAGGTCGCGAGTACTCTACAAATCAGGGCTGTATGCAAAAAATTATTTGATTCTGTTTGAATTTGCGGCAGTTGTCGTTTGCCATAGAAAATACGCATGATAAAAAACGTTGCTGGTAAACTACCCCTTCCCCTCAACCGATCTTCACCAAAAACAATAGGTCTTGAGTACTCTACAAATCAGGGCTGTATGCAGAAAATTATTTGATTCTGTTTGAATTTGCGGCTGTTATCGTTTGCCATAGAAAATACCCTTGTTAAAAAAACGTTGTAGGTAAACTACCCCTTTCCCTTAACCGATCTTCACCAAAAACAAAAGGTATTGAGAACTCTACAATTTAGGGCTGTATGCAAATAATCTTTTCATTCTGTTTGAATTTGCGGCTGTTATCGTTTGCCATAGGAAATACCCTTGTTAAAACATAAAACGTTACAGGTAAACTACCCCTTTCCCTTAACCGATCTTCACCAAAAACAATAGGTCTTGAGAACTCTACAATTCAGGGCTGTATGCGAAACATTATTTGATTCTGTTTGAATTTGCGGCTGTTATCGTTTGCCAAACAAACAAAATTTCCCTTGCTAAAAAAAAACCGTTGCAGGTAAACTACCCCTTTCCCTCAACCGATCTTCACCAAAAACAATAGGTCGCGAGAACTCTGCAAAACCGGGCTGTATGCAAAAAATTATTTGATTCTGTTTGAATTTGCGGCAGTTATCGTTTGCCATAGAAAAAAAATCTACAGACAGACACACAGACAGACAGACACACAGACAGACAGACAGACACACAGACACTTTTCGGAAAACGACTTTTTTTCATGTTTTGAGTGTAGTAGAATCAGAATCTGCAATAATCTCGAACACGATTTTTTTTGCCATCACCATACTTCCATTCCTTAAGGAATATGGAAGTAAAATGAGTGACACACTATAATAAAGTGTAGTTTAAGAAGTAGAAATCTATTAAAAAGACTACCATCAGTGTAGGGAAATACTATATAAAAACTAAAAGACAGTCTAATGACTGAGGTCAATTTTAATAAAAAGTGTTTTAAAAAAAAATTAAGTAGTATAAGAAAATACTAAGTATAAGATGTTTTTAATTTTTCATTGTGTTACCAAAAATAATTATAATGAACACTAGAGACAGTTAATAACTGAAGGTGTCATTAATTATAAGATGTCTTTATTTTTATTTCATTATATTACTAAAATAGTTATAATAAACACAAGAGACAGTGGATAACTGAAAGTGTTATTAGGCATAAGATGTTTGTGTTATGTTTAAATGATAAAAAAAAAAGTTTAGTAGATATAAGATATTCCATTGTATTTTTAAATCATGTTATTTAATTTTCAAGTTTGTAAGGCAGAGAGGCAAGTAGGAAATAGGAATGTAATAATTTTATTTTTAAAAACTGTAAACCATATATAATGTACAAGCAGACTAGCTAAGACACCACTTTTGAAAACACAGACTAGTAATGTAAACCCAAAACTATCTATCAGAGAATCAAACTACATAATAGGGAATAGAATTCAATACATACAACACAGCAATTGAAAATGTAATTAATACAGATACAATTAATAGCGAATGGAATGACAAAGGAAAGAAAATTAACTTCCTTTGGAAACAAATAATACTAGGCCTATAATGGTAATCAAATCAGACTAAACAGTAAATTAATCAATATTGAAGTGTTTTAACAACAAAATTATTAACAACAAAGATAATCACGGAGTTATTAAGAATATTCCATGGAAATATTATCAGAAAAAACACTTAAAAACCATTTAAACACTAAATTTGTACAAAATGTGAGGCATACAATAATCATAAAAAATTGTAATTTTTGGGCTTAAATGAGCTTGAAACAAACCCAGCTATATATCCAAATATGTAAAATTAATTAATCAATATCACTGAGTAATTAGATTTATGTAAAATTAAGAAATATTTGAAATACAGTAAAAAATAAGAAAACTTATTACGTATATTTAGATGGTGAACCAAGTCTTAGACAGATATTTTTATAATTGAACAATATAAAGAGGAAAAAGACATAGCACAAATTACCCTAAAACGACGACGTTCAGAGTTTAGTCTATTGTTAATCGTGAAGACGACTAGTTGAAAATGTATTAACAGAATACCGAAAAAGAATAATTTTGTGTAAAACCGAGTGTGGTTATGCAGAGTGTAACAGAGGTTATCTACAAATGAAAATAACATTAACCATTAATATTTAACACCTCACTAATTCCTAACAACAGTAATAACATCATCAAAACACAAGCACCAGAAATCAACGGCAATTTTGAGACAATTTTGGACCATATTCGCAGAACACGTATACACATATTTGAACACCAGACACTTCACAAGAAACCCATCATGAAACGACATCGCAGGAGAAGAGAGGACACTCTACACCATCTTCCTGGACCAACACTACTTTGCAGAGAAGGGAATATCATTTTATTTCTGCGGGAGAAGCTCAGCCAGTTCCAGCAGAATAGCAGCTAACATCGAGGTGACGGCAGCCATACTTGATTCCCGGACCAGCACGAGGACATGGCCAGCTTGAAGGGAGTGACGTCATTTCGTCGAATGGTTCGATATTAATTTTCATAATTGACAATTTAAATAATAATATTGTTTTATTTCAGCCATAATAATTTAGTTTAAGAATACCTGTAAGAATGTATCTTGTTCCTTGCCCTCTGACCATTTCGACTCGTTAAAAGAACCATAATTACTAACCTTGTAAAAAATATTTTTTGTTAATCTTGTTCGCTACCGACTGGAGCACATATCAGCCAATGCCTTGGCCATGCGCAGCTTGACTGGCGCATAATTTTGAATATCAATAAATGAACATCATTATTCAGTTACAAGAGTTGTATTTATTTATATAATTAATGTTAACTATTTTTTCTTCCAAACAAAAATAATTTACAGTGCTAGAATAAATATCTGAGAAAAGTACACACACAATTAATTAAGTAATTAAATTAACCAATTAAACAAAAAACCAAATAGTAAAAATTTCATAACTTACAAAATTTTATTTTTATTATCAATCAGTCTAATGATAATATTTAAGTCTCCTTGCTATATTTAAAGAGAATAATCTGGTGGGAACACATCAACATAATATATCTATTTTAATATATTTATTTTATATTTGTAATAAATTATATTACAAATTGGCTAGCCCAACAGTGGGGCTTTAAGGAGTCAGACTGATCGTAGACTAAGAACAATCATTATATATTTATTTATTTTATATTTGTAATAAATTATATTACAAATTGGCGTCCAACTAAAGGGCTTCAAATAGGAGGGAATAGAGTTATAAAATAAGGACGATTGTCCAGTTTCCTATTTTTAGCTCGGCAGCGGTCAATAGGTCGGAAGAGGGAGCGAGATGCACAGGAGAGCTACATCAAGGAAAAGGGCTATGGAGGCCTAGCAGGAGGTAGACATGGAGGATAAAGAGGCGATACCAGTGGAAGATGTGGAGTCGATGTTACCGCCAGCAGAACCAAACAAGCCTGCGCCACAAAAGGAACAGCCAGAGAAATCCACCACAAAGGAAGAGACAAAATTGGATAGAATGATGGAGATGTTACTCAGAGAATTTAAAACGACAAAGGAAGAGTTGGGTAATAAAATGGAAGAAAATAGTAAGAAGATGGAGGAGAAGATGGAAGAAAATGGTAAGAAGATGGAGGAGAAAATGGAAGAAAATAATAAGGAAATGAAAAGTGATAACCAACGATTGAAGGAGGAAATGAAGAATGATAATCAACGATTGAAGGAAGAATTAGGTAATAAAATTGGAGATACCAGTAAGAAGATAGAAGAGAAGATGGAAGAAAATATTCAGAAAATTGAGGAGAAAATGGAGGAAATAAAGACTGACAATAAACAGTCGAAGGAGGAATTAACCCAGATAAGCCAAAAACTGGAAGAAACCAACAAGAGGATGGAAGAAACAAGTCAGAAAATGGAAAGCAATAATCAGCAATTGAGAGAAGAATTGAAGGAGACGAACCAAGAGAACATGAACCGGTTAGACGGAAGAATGGAAATATTGAAGGAAGAATGGAAATATTGAAGGAAGAATTGAGCCAGAAAATAGCTGAAAACAATGAAATAATCAGCAAGAAGGTAGAAGAGGAATTAACGGTAATCGAACAAAAGGTTACAAGAGCTGACGAAAGATGGAGTCAAACCGAACGAGAAGTACAGAGTATCAAGACAGAAATAAACACTAAAGTTAACAACATTGAAGAAACGACTAGGAAGACGTTGGAGGAAAGACTAAAAGAAACACGTGAAGACTGGGAGCAAGTGCAGGACCGATTCACAGAAAAATGTGACGGCATCGAAGCTACTGTGACCAGTATCAACAGTCAGGTGCGACAGAACCAAACAGATATAGACCTGTTCCACAGTCGACCGACAAGTATTACCAGTTGTCCTAACAGCGAGAATCGCGAAGGAATTAACTTCAGGTTTTATAAAAACAAACCAATGGAGTTCCTAGCCAGAATCGAAGAGTACTTTACCAAACACAGAGGAAATCGCTGGAGGGAGAATAAAGAAGTGCTTGACGAATCGTTCAAGGAAATAGCAGGTAATTGGTGGATGGCGATAAGGGATGAAGTGACCGACCACCAACAATTCAAAAGGCTATTCAAAGCCAAATATTGGTCTGAATCGACACAAAATATCGCCAGAGACGGGATCTGTCATGGAAAATACAACCCGTATGGAAACCAGACTCTAACGGCGTACTTCTTGGGAAAGGTGTGCGTGGCCAAACATCTAGAGCCCAGAATACCGGAAGAATGCCTGGTCAGCAAGCTCTCATACCATTATGAGGAAGATATAATAAGAGCTAGAAGAAACAGTCAAATAAAGACTGTACAAGCAATGACCGAGCTCTTAGAAATGTATGAGCATGAAGATTATTACCGCCAAAGTCGCAGGAGATATGAAAAACCGGAACCAAGAAGTAACACCAATAATTTGAATAATAATAATCAGCAGAATGTGGGCAACAACAATAATTATAATTCCGCAAATCGGAATAATGCCGAATACAATTATAATACTTGTAATAACCATAATGTACCTAGATTTAACAACAATAATAATAATAATCATGTTCCTCGCATTAATAATAATGACAGCAACAACAACAATAATAGTAATAATAATAATAATAACCGTCCACAAAACGACAACGGTTATTATAATAATAACCGTAATTATGTTCCAAATGGTCAGAGGAACCCCAACCCCTCTAATAACAATTATCATAGTAATTATAACAGGAATTACCCGAATGGAGGTAATAACAATAATTACAGGACATATCGACCCCATATTAACTACATCAGAGCGGAAGGCAGTGGACAGAGGAGGTACCAGCCTCAACGAAGGAGCCGATATTACGAATACGAGACCTTTCAAGGAAGTCAGGGAAGTAATCGTTACAGAGAGTACGAGCCCAGACGTAGTTCCAGCCTGGACAATCAGCGAAGACTACCTGTAACAGAAGCCCAACAGGACGATCGTGCTGAACCAAACGAAGCAGTTTCAAGACTCCAAGCTGATGCTTCCAACGGCCTAATCCGTAATGATGCGGAACATTTAAACGAACGGAGGCAGTAATAAACTCCAATAACCCTTTACTGCTCCAATCTGCTGGGTTTAACCAAGGAATAAATTTGAAGAAAGGCAGAAAAAATTTTACCATAATATACAGTAATTATTTGAAAGATATCCGTAAGGACCTGCTAGGAGAAAGCGAAGTTAACATTAATAATAATGACAATGAAATAATATTAAACAATATTTACAATTGTTAAAATTGTTAATAATAAGTATATTAACAATACTTAAAGCAGACAAAGGTAATATTAATGTCATAATAGAAAAACAGGCTTTAAATAACAAAATTGAAACATTATTTAAGGAAAACAACATCACTAAATTAAATAAAGACCCCACCCCTAAATATCACAAACAAATAAACAAAACCCTAAATAACACAAAACACATAGTATCACCTGACAACATCAAATATCTAAAACAAATTAAACCAAAAGCCCCTACACTAAATGCACTACCAAAATTACACAAACCCAACATTCCCATCAGACCACTTATAAACAACACACAAGCACCTGCACACAAAATAGCTAGACATTTAGATAAATTGATCAGAAATAGCATAAATTTAACAAACAACACCACCGTCAAAAATAATATAGATCTAGTGAATAAAACTCAACATGTACACATTCCCCACAATTCCACACTCGCTTCATTCGACATAACAAACCTATACACCAATGTTCCCATAAAAGAAACCATAATTACATTAGAACAATTACTAAAAATAAATAACACACCCGAAACACACATAAACGAGATCATCCATCTAACTAAAATTATCACAGATCAAAATTATTTCGCACACAATAGCATGTATTACACACAAACAGATGGACTACCCATGGGCTCCCCTATATCAGGTATACTAGCAGAAATATTCATACACACCATAGAACAGAAACACATACTGAACAACAACAAATACACCGATAAAATAATATATTGGCACAGGTATGTCGACGACATTTTACTCCTTTACAACGGCAACAAAAGACAAATAGAAAATTTTCATAAATACATTAACACTTTACACCATAAATTAAAATTCACACTTGAAATAGAATTAAACAACAGCATAAACTTTTTAGACCTTACAATCACCAAAACAAACAACACACACACATACAAAATATACAGAAAACCCACCACATCAGACATGGTCATACACAACACATCCAACCACCCAACTCAACACAAACATGCAGCTTTCAACTACATGCTCCATAGGCTCACGTAAATACCCCTAAACACACATGACTACCAAGATGAATTAAACACAATTAAATACATAGCAGTCAAAAACGGATACAACCCTGAATTAATAAATAAACTACATAAACAAATCCTCAACACAAAAAGTAAAACACATCTGACCAACAGCACACAACCCAATAAATACATAACACTCACATACTACAATTTCAATACACATAAAATTGCAAACACATTTAGGAAACAAAATTATAAAGTAGCTTACAGAACCAACAACACCATTAGAAAACACATAAACAATACTAACAAAGACATTGACACATACAGCAAAACAGGGGTTTACAAATTAAATTGCAATGATTGTCAACAATTCTACATCGGCCAGACAGGAAGATCTTTTTCTTCCAGGTTTTCTGAACATTTAAAAGCCCTCACCACAAACTACATACATTCCACATTTGCCACACATTTACATAACGAAAACCACAGCTACACAAACATAGAACACAACATGGAAATATTACACTACTTACCAAAAAGTAGAAAACTAAACACAGCTGAACAATTTGAAATATACAGATATCACACACTACAACCAAACAACATATTAAATGAACAGATACATTACAAATCACATACACTATTTGACACACTGATCCACACACATAATTCGAACCTCAGCGCCAACCCCTTCCCACCATCAACCCCCACCACACACTCCATTCCGTAACGGTTATTCTGTAATCGACAGTTAGTACTCAACCCACTGAAGAAGAGAAACAACATCTTGAAACGTTTGGGAAGTGACAATAGTAAGTTCATAAGTGAAAGTATATATATATTATGAAATAATATATATAATTGCAGAAATTGAGGGTATTTCTGTTCCTATAATGATAGACACTGGAGCCAATGTCTCTATAATAAATCGTAATGAGTTGGACCGGATACAGCAGGAATGCCACAAAAACTTACCGGTACTACCTATTAATAATATTGTACTTGTAGGAGCTACCGGCCGACAGAACAAGACCATAAGAAAACAGGTATCCCTAAGTGTCAACAGTCAGGGCATTAGTGTGGATATGATATTTCTTGTTGCAGCTGGATTACCTTTCAACATCATGATAGGATGTGACATATTGCGCAGAAACTCAGCAGTTATGGACTTGTGCCGAGGAAAGGTATCACTATTTTCTGAAGGTTCGACCTGGGTAGCCAATTTAACTAACAACAAGATGTTAGACTCCAGACAACTTCTCGACCACAAAAATAAGGTGAATTACTTGTCCAACTACTCAACAAACAACAAGCCAGTACATCAGGATTCGGAGGATGACCTATGGCAACAAAAGATTCAGGAGATACGTAACTTCCATTGCCATAATACTACTGAGCAATTAGAGGAAAACCAGCTGAATCAATTGGTCAACATATATGAAAAATATCGAGCTGTATTTTCGGACGAACCTGGAAAGATCCGGAACTACCAATGTTCCATACGATTCAGAGAACCAGTAGAATTTAACCGAAAGTCGTATCCCATAGCACAATCTTTGAAGGAGGCCGTACGCACAGAGATCCAGAATATGATCAGTAAAGATATCGAGAGCAGTCAATCCCCATACACTAGCCCAATTGTGGCTATACAAAAGAAAAATGGGAAGGTAAGGCTTTGCCTTGACGCACATGAGATAAATAAAATGATTATTAACGATCGTACCTCACCTGGCGAAATTGATGAGATATTGAAGAGATTTCACGGAACGAAGTTCATTACCACGTGGGATACCGTCTGCGGCTATTGGCAGGTGGAGTTGCACCCAGCAAGCCGGCAATACATGGCGTTCATATTCGAAGGGCGCAATTATCAGTTTAAGAGGTTGCCCTTCGGGTTAGTGAACTCAGTAGCTGTTTTTGTCGCCTGTATGGATCATATACTCGGACCAGAAGCACTCCAATTCACGACTGTCTATGTTGATGATCTCCTAATAACATCAACCAATTGGGAAGAACACTGTTACCGTGTGGAGCATGTCTTGAAGAAGCTTGCTGAAAATAATGTTACCCTTAAACTAGACAAGTCCAAGCTTATAGCTAAAGAAGTACAATTCTTGGGTTTCCAGTTAAACAGTCAAGGAATAACACCATCAACAGAAAAGGTAGACGCCATACAACGATTCTCTATACCAAAATACAGAAGGCAACTACAATCATTTTTAGGCCTGTGTAACTACTATAGGAAGTTCCAAAATAATTATTCCGAACTGACGGCCCGGTTTCAGTACCAGTTATCGTCCAAGAATAAATGGCGATGGGGTCAAGAACAAGATGAAACCTTCAAATCAATTAAGGAGAAGTTCTTAGAAGCAGTAATGCTCAACCATCCGGATTTTAACCGACCCTTCTTTCTAAACTGTGACGCTAGTAACATTAGCTTGGGATCAACACTGTACCAAGAAGATGAAAGTGGAAACCATCTAGTAGTGAGCTTTGCTAGCAGAACCCTTAACCAGTGTGAAAAGAACTATAATGTGACGGAAAAAGAACTGCTAAGTGTAGTCTTTGCCTGCGGGAAGTTTCGGACGTATATCCTCGGATATCCAGTGACCGTTCGAACAGATCACAAATCAATATCATTTCTGAGAAGATGCAAGTTAAGCCATGGTAGATTGACCAGATGGGTACTTGCCCTGCAGGAATACGATATACAGTGGGAGTATGTTCCTGGAAGTAAAAATGTAGTAGCCGACGTATTGTCGAGAGTGAATCTGGAAGAACAAACGTTCGAAGGCGAAAAGGAGAGCATCTTGAAAATCTATAATATTATTAAGGACAGATCCGATTTAGAAAAGATAGTGCAGGACATCAGCAAACACCAGCAGTCCGACCCGAAGTTAAACCACATTAAACTTCGTCTCTCCAACCAAGATGACACAATAACCAAATTTTATTGTGTACATAACGGAATATTATTCATCAAAACATCCCTTGATGAAGAGATATGGAAGATCATGATCCCTACTACAATTGAAAAGGATATCATCCTGGACTATCATCTACGATACGGTCACATGGGAGCCATGAAGGTGATCAAGGCGATAGAAGAGAATTGTCATGTAAAAAGTATAAATAGAAAGACGAGAAACTACCTCAAAACCTGTCTGATATGTCAATTGGTGAAAACCAACAATGAGAGAAAAGAGGGTATGATGATACCAATTACCTCACAAGCCAAACTGGAAAAGGTCTTTCTGGACATATGTGGTCCATTTCCCCGCAGTGGCGGACGCCATCGATACAAATACATTATTATCATGATGGATCATTTCACAAAATTCACAAAACTGTACCCTGTGAACAGAGCCACCACTTTGAAGACTCTAGGAATAATAACAAATCATTACATTCCAGAGATAGGGAGCCCGGCATCCATAATCACAGACCATGGAACGCAATTTAAGGGTTGGAGGTGGAGAAACACTCTAAATACGTTGGGCATTAAGACATACAAGACATCTGTCTACCACCCCAGCAGCAATCCAGCGGAGAGGGTACTGCGAGAAGTCGGAAGAATATTACGGACTTATTGCTATAATCAACAAAAGAAGTGGCAAGAATATTTATTAGCTACTGAAGAATTCCTTAATTTGTCATATCACCCCGCTATAGGTACCACGCCATACACGGCAATGTATGAAAAACTGCCTCCAAGAGAAATACAAGACATAATAGAGTTCCCCATGAGTCAAGAATACAAATTCAATCGAATCAGATTCTACAATAAATTGGCAGAAGACCAGGAAAGGCGCAAGAACAAGTATCAAAAGGCGATTAAGAAAATAATAAGCTATGAAGTCGGAGAAAAGGTACTGCTAAAAAACAGGGAATTACCCAGTACTTTGGAAGGCATTACCAAAAAGTTGTTACTGCTGTATACCGGCCCATACCTGATTATTAAAAACAATAATAACAATACGTATGTACTAAAGGATATCATTTCAAATAAAGTAAAAGGAACTTATAATCAATTATCCATTAAAAAATATTTAGAGGAGAAATGAAAAGTTAATTTCCAAATTCAAAAAATCAGTAAATACAACTTACACAAAACATTCGAAGATTTATGAATGAATAAATAAAAAGAATTTGGATGAACATAAAATTTTCCAAATTCAAAAAACTTAGTGAGTACAACTTACACAAAACATTCGAAGACAATTATGAATGAAGAAGAAAAAAGAATTTTGATGAACAAAAAAAATTTTCAAAATTCAAAACCAATAATAAGAACAACTTACACCAAAATATTTGAAAAACAACTATGAATAAGAAAGAATTTAGTTGAATAAAAATATCTAAAGTTAAAAAAATAGTAAGCTCATATCATTACTCATACAAATGATGAGAAATAACTCTGAAATATGAAGAAAAGATTTTGTCAGAAAGAGATACAAAATTCTAAAGGAGAAAGCAAACCAGAATATCATATGACTTAATCGAAACAACTTAACCAAACTCACAAAGAAAATAATTTAATAAAAATGGAACAATGAAGAAGGACCAACTCAGTAAAGACCAACTAGTGAGACTAGAAACCAGAAACCCTGATACTATTAATGATAATGTTGTTGCAATAACCACTGTTATAATGAAAGTGATAAAGAATTAATTCATGTTATGCCATGAGCAATAAAAATAACTCATTGGATACCAGATGGTAGAAAGAATAAATATAAATGCTAATTACTATGTAAACATGATGAAGTGATGAAATGTATATTATACCACATACCTAAACCACATAATATGGAATAAGCTTTAAGAGAGAAGAAGAGTCAAGTGTATAAAAGTGGAGATAAGAAACCACGGAGTCGGAAGCACGCTAGTAAAACAGCTGTTACATTTGAACATAGTGATAACGAATCAAGTACAGGGTCAAGGTTTGATGACACTGAAGCTTGCGATACGAATGTTTTAACCGAGGGACAAGTGGGGAGACCGATGCCTATAGTAACGAATGAAGAAGAAGATGAACCTATTTTAGATATTATGCCTATTGAATTTGAAGATAGTTTAGCACTATCTCCACCTTCACCACCTACACCTAACGATCCTGAATGGCATCCTAATCGACCAGTATCCTTATCTGAATATCCATCTTCATCTTACAACCTTCAACCTAGATTACCACGTATGTAATTACTATTGTTTTTCATACAATAGCGATTATTCCTTTAGCGAGCCAAGGACTCCATTAACTCGAAGTCAGTCGCTTGCGTACTGTCGCAAATATGTTAAAAATAGAAATAAGTAGTCTAAAATCTATGTTACCTGAAACACGTAAGAAATGTGGAGCAGTAAATGCTATTGGTTCAGCTATGAAAATATTATTTGGTATTATGGATAATGATGATCTTGAGATGTTTAGTTCGAAGATCAGTGAATTAGATAAAATACAGAGTGATATTTCGCATAACAATAAAGAAATGTTAACCTATTTTAAGTCAGTTATAAAAGATTTCAAAGAAAATTCTAAAGTTATAACAGTTTTAGGAGAAAATGTTAAAAATGTATTACAACAAATTTCTAATGTTGTAGCATAACAAAATATCACGCTAAACATTTAACTTAATGCAACATAAATAAAGGAGAAAAGTTCCATAGTGAGTGAGAAGAATGAATTGTTTTAAGGATTAAACTAGAACCTGTATATTAAGTCAATAAAATGTTAATAAGAATAAAAAATAACAAAGAAAACCATTGATCAAAATAACTTACTATGTAAAAACCCAATAAACCAGCAGTATACCCAGTAGATTGGGGAAGCAGAAAAAAAGGGAAAGGACAAGAAAAAGGAAATAAAAGGGTGAAAACCATATTAATAATGGAAATGTATAAGGTCACGAAGCAGAGAAACCACAAGACCAGAAATGAATAATATAATGATGAAGAAAGGACAAAATATGTCAAGATTCCCACAAAGAGCCTAGAAACAAGAAGAGCTATTCCAAAAAATGTTAATAATGGAATACATACCATTGAACAAAATTAAAACCAATACATTTAGACCCAGTAACAAGTTACAAGATACATCCCAAAGAAAACCGAATTGTATACTAGTTATAAGTATAATATGTGAAAAATTATTAAAAAGACTACCATTAATGTAGACAAAAATGAGGGACACACTATAATAAAGTGTAGTTTAAGAAGTAGAAATCTATTAAAAAGACTACCATCAGTGTAGGGAAATACTATATAAAAACTAAAAGACAGTCTAATGACTGAGGTCAATTTTAATAAAAAGTGTTTTAAAAAAAAATTAAGTAGTATAAGAAAATACTAAGTATAAGATGTTTTTAATTTTTCATTGTGTTACCAAAAATAATTATAATGAACACTAGAGACTTCTAAAGGTGAAAGCCGGTTTAGGCTGTAAGGTAAATCTTTACGATTTTACTTATAAAAAACTTAGTGTTCCGAGTCGTCAAACATTAGTGATATTTTGGAAATAATCTCTTCTGAGGATACTACGTCGTCCGCGTCGTCGACACGTTCTGCGGAGTTAGTTATCGGTGACGGCGCAGAAGGCTCTGCGGAAACCGTTTCATCGACACGTTCTGTGGGGCTAGTTATTGGCGACGGCGAAGAAGGCTCTGCGGAATCGGTCTCATTTTGATTTTCTTCTAATACCACCAGATTTTCGGAAGCCGAAGATGAGCCTGTTAAACAAAAATAAGGAATAAATTATAGAAATGGTTAATTTTTTTAAATTGATACGTGCTAAGTATCTAGCCGGGCGCTGTGCGTAGCAGCCATTATAGTTTTCGATCAACAATGAGTGCAAAACCACTTACCGGGTTGAAGAAATCTTTCTATGGAACTAGTAACCTTCTTAACATTTTCTTCTTTCTCCTGTTTTTTTCTTCGGTTTTGTGCACCTGAAAGTTTTCTCTTCTTTCTTTCGCCTTCGGACATCTAAAAAAAACATGATTATTTTATTTTTTATAAACTTCATACTTTACGTACGTCAGGTAACTCAGGTATTTTGTTTAGTCTTAAAATAATCATAATAGTAAAACTGAAATAAATTAGAGCTCTTAAAAATTCACTATTTTTTTTCAAATAATCTATTTGTTATAGAGCCATGAATTTTTTTTTACTGATTGGGAATATAATAAGCATATGTTCCCATATTTTTATATTGGAATAAGTATGAGAATAAAAGATTTAAAAAATATAGAAATTTTCTTGGAGGTTAAAAACGAACAATTCAATGTATAATAACACGGTAGTCTTCAGGGTCGACTTTACCTCCTGAGCCAATCACACTACCGTGTTCTTCGATGATTATTTTATTTTGTGTAAACTTATCGACTCAGCCCGTGCGAAGCGGGGCGGGGCGGCTAGTTACTTAATAAAAACATTGATCTGAGTGAGACTCTTGCACTGACCTCCACTTATGTGGTAACTAGCGGACCCGCCCCCGCTTCGCACGGGATAATTCGATAAGTTTACACAAAAATTCACAAAATAATAATCAATTTAAACCTTCCTCTTGAATCAACCTATCGAATGGTGAAAACCAGAAAAAATCCGTTCAGTCACAGTAGCAGGTAGGTAGGTCCTGCCCACTTGTAAGGCTACCGTAGATAGATAAAAACACTACCTTATACCTAACCTAAAAAGTAAAACAAAACAAAAAACACTCAATGAATCAACAAGTAGGTTTTACTCACCTTCCGGCTAAGTTTTGTTGAGCATATAAGCTGAGTCCAAGTCGGCTTTAGATTCCAGCCACTTCGTAAGTATCACAACATTCACAACTCACAAGTCTCACAACACAAATAAATACAGTAATTTTGTCAAATAATCTCAATCTCTGAATTTGCAATGTTCGTAGTTCGCAGACTTGGCGCGGCGCCGGCCGACAAAGGTTGAGCGGCAAATCAAAGAAAGTTCAGTCAATATCACCGCCACTGGCATGTTCAGTAGAATAATATGCTTTCTCGCGCGGTGTTTACATTTAATTTGGCTCACATAGAGTAAGACTGACTGCCTACCAAGCCTACCTACTGTCCACTGTCGGTGCCGGCCGGCCGTTGCGGCTCAGCGGTTTGTTTTGGAAAGTAAATTGATCGTTAAAGCACTCACTTTAGATTCAATATCGCTTGCATGCGGTTCGTTTAATGTTCGAAAATTACCGTTTGTTAGATTTAAAATAATTATAATTATAGGTACTGTATATAGGTAGGTACAATGATGAATGTAGGTAAATTTGAGCCGAGTAAAATAATTTCTCGGCGCCCCTGATGCCTCGGCGCCCGGGTGCACTGCACCACTTGCACCCCCGGGTAGAGATGGCCCTGGTACTGCTTGTATTCAATTTTATTATAAATTAAATTTTTTATATCGAAAAGACAATTTGAAAATATAATACATATAGTTAGTAGCGCTAGTGTGACAAGAGCAGGAACTTTACAGAGCAATCACAGCTGCTCACTGCTCTACCCACGGAGCAGTGTTCTTAGAAGCAGTGATCCCAATCACAGTCACACCTCTAAATCTGATTGTTGATTAATGTTTTTGAGGCTTTGTTCTAACCTATAACCACTGGTTTTATAGTTACTTTGACTATTACTGTGGTGACGACAGTTTAATTATGGTAACTACAATTGAAATTCCCTCCAAGTGTGAGATTTGGTCTGTTATTAGATTTCTTCAAGCTGAAGGTCATAGTGCTGCAGAAATTCGTCGAAGGTTGTGTAATGTGTATAGAGAAAATGTGATGAGTGATGGTTCAGTTCAGGAATGGTGTCGAAAATTTAAAGAAGGGTGAATGATGAAGGAGGGCAAGGAAGAAAGTCCGTGGCTACTGATGATGTTGTTGAAAGGGTAGACAGGATGGTTCGAGAGCACCGTCGTTTCACAATTACTGAACTTTCTGCTGATTTTCCTTAAATTTCTAGGTCTGCTCTTTATGATATTCTTACTTAGAAGCTTGGGTATAGGAAACTCTGTGCTCAGTGGGTTCCCAAACAACTCACAGTGTCCACAAGACTTGAAGAATGGGTGCGTTTAGGAGCATTATGACAAAGAGGGTCAAATTCAAACCAAATGACTACCATTTATTCACTGACTTGAGAAAGTGGTTAAGTGGGCAGTGGTTTGACTCCAATGATAGGTTAAAGTCCAGTGTGGCAGATTGGCTGACTACTAAGGAGCGAACATTCTACAACATCAGCATAGAAAAGTTGGTGCCTCTCTATTATAAGTGCCTCAACAATGGTGGTGACTAAGTAGAAAAGTAGTTTACATATATATGAAACTTTTGTATATAATAAAATTATTGATATCATTCATGTGTCTGTTTATTTGGTCTATCGGAGGTTGAAAAACAAATAGCCCTCGTATATTGGGTGCCAGCATATATTTTACCTTTGCGCTTTTGCAACCTATGTGCAGTGCTGAATTTGTGACAATGGGCGAATACCCTGCAGGGTGTTCACACTATTCTGGTGTCTTGCTATTCATAATACTTGTTATAGTTCACAATCTCCAACACCGTCAGTAAATGTCTGCATCACAAACCTCATTCGAAAATCTTCTGGTGCTTCAGATAGGCCAGTCTAATTAATCTGACGATGCTTGCTTCAAACTCTTGAAGACTCTCCCTGGAATGGTGTCACCTTACTCTCAACTGAATGCAGTACATGTCTTGCAAATGTTTATCACCGTAGCGTAATTCTAGAGCTTTTATCAATATGGGTTAGGTATTCTGGCTATCAGGCATCACTTTCTGTAGTAGCTCAGCTGCAGGTCCTTTTAAAGAAAGAATAAGCGAGACAGCTTTGTCTTTCTCCATCCAATTGTTTGCGTATGCAGTGGCTTCAAACTGCTGAAAACATGTCGTCCATCAAATGTTAGGGCCTTGACATGAACTGCCCCAACTACAGGCAAAGTGGCTATCTCTATTGTATGTTTTCTGTGTCTTTTTCAGTCTTCACCATTAGTGTAGTCTGTTCAGCAGTTTGTTTTTAAATGCATGGATGTATTTTCATGAACTGCTTGACTTCAGTTTTAATTTGTTCTCTTTTGTTTGCAATTGAAGATATTGTTTGTTCTCTTTTATTGCAGATATTTTTGTTGACATTTCTTGCTATATATTTGAGACAGATTTTTCTACTGTAGACAATCTTACCTCTTGGCCATTCAGATCACCGCATAATTCACCCAAGTCATGAGACCCAAATCTCCAGTAGTATGCTCTTGTATCTGTTTTTGCATAGCTTAGAAAAAAGTCAAGAAAAGTTAATTTTGTCCACACACAATAATAACTGTCAACTAGGTACACCACAATAATCACTTTCCACTTATCCGCAACAATCATTTGATTCACACTAAAGAATCGCCCACTGTAAACCTCTAACCTGGCCACTGTTGCTTATATATAGCCCACAGAAGTTCCAGAATAATTTTTCATCCTTGGCAACATGCCAGCATAATTTGCATAGTTACAAGTGCTCAAATAGTCTGGAGGCTACATGACTGCACTATCTTGACACAGACATTCCATGTCTGTTTTTACATAAATACAGTAAATTCAGTAGTAAGTTCAATTTGCAAATACGGTACTGAAATTCAGGTTAGAAATAGGAAATATGGATGCTGATAAAACAAAGAACACTTGATTGCATGCAATAAAACAAACTTCTTCTGTATCTTGTATAGTTTTGGAATTACATATATTTCAAGACGTTTTCAGATACAACAATTGAAAATACATGTTTCAATTTTTAATGTACATATAAAAATTTATTCATGTATGCATGTGTGCAAGAATGTGGCACACACATTTCTGTAATTGTAAAACAAATTACAATTGAAAATGAGTTTATAAGCAGAGATAGTCTATTGTATATGCTAAACTCTCAAAACTGATTTAATTACACACACAAATTCAAGCTTGCTTACTGGAGTATATTTGATACATGGAGGTAAACCACAAACCTCCACACATAAGTGATTTGTCACCACTGCAAATACTGTCACACTCTGATTCTGCATGCTGGTCTTCGTTTTCAGTAAAATCATTTCCACAGAAGCATTGATCCCTACAAAAAGATTAAGTTACCACACAGAATAGAATAGATTTTAAACAAGTAATGCTGAATTAATAATATTCAACTAAGATTGTTGAATTGATTTGAGATTGCTATTTTATTCAGTAGTCTTAGTTGAACTTGTCAAGAATATTTCAGCTAATGATATATCCTTCTGTTCCTCTTCCAAGCACACTTTTTTCTACTTATGAATAGTGTTACAACACAAATAAGCCACCCCAGTACCAGGGATAAAAAAAACTATAATTATAAAAGTAAATATACTTCATATCAAATAAAATGATTAAAAATAAATAAAATATAAAAACTATGACACGACGAACGACGACATTACCCAACCCAAGTGATTGACCAAACAACAGAAAACAAAAGAAGAAGGGAACCACGAAACAAACACAAAGAAAAGGTGATTGACCAAACAAGTAATAACTAACAAAAGAAGGGAAGAAACCAGAACCAAGGAAGAATAAAAGGAAGTGAACAAATTCCTACAACTAAATAGAAATTAAACCAGATGAGAAGAGGAGAACCGAATCAAAATGAAGACAATTGAAGATGAAGGAGAAGAAGAAGAAGAAGGAAGAGGAAACGAAATGAAACCAAGAAATAACAAACACCACATATAAAAGGCAGAAATGGTATACTCAAAGATAGAATACTGTAAATAAACCCCAAATAATTCTCCACTAATGAAAACAAATATTATTGTAGTCAATGAGATAATTTATATACCTGTTTTAAACAAAAAACAGTTAAAAAATAACTTAGTAAAGAAAGTACACTAACCCAATTATTAAAGTTAGATGTAGTGAAAGATTTAACAAAATGTCGTTAATAATAAGTATAATTTTATAATGAAAGAAAGTGAGAAATAGAAAGAGAAATAAGTATAGGGATTACCCACTAAAAAACACATAGTATAAACAGTGATACAGTGCAATAGTGTATGTGTAAAAACCCCAAAGTGAAGTGATAAGGAAGGTACGCTAGTTAAATTATAATTAAATATAGATAATTTAAAAGTGAAGGTGAGGTATAAATGGGAATAGTGTAAGATATAGAATATAACTATTATAAGAAATAGTAAATGATAAAGAAAATAGACACTTAATAAATCTGTAAAAAACACTAAAGGTTTAAAAGTGGAAAAATAACAGTGAATAAATATATGGTGAAAAATAGTATTAAGTATGAATTATAGAATAAGAAATACTGAACACTGGAAGGTGATGATAACATTATTATTTAAGAAAAGATGTTTAAGAGATTTAAGTTTAATTATAACCGATAGTAATTAAAAGGGAGGATCCCAGGAAAGAATAAATTGAAGGTGTTGACATAGAGAGAATGTAAAGATTGTTTAAAAATTAAGAAATTAGAAACAAATCAGAGGCACCCATGTTATAAGGGACAGTTATAAATTTCATAAAAGTGATGTTGTTTATCACAATAAAAATAATATGTATTGTAAACAAAAGTTAGAAAATAATAAGTTCAAAGGAAGTGATGATGTTTCTCACTCAAAGTAATAGCAAAAGAATGAAATGAATGTTAAACCAACAGTAAATAATAACTTATAAAGAATTGTTCGTTTTAATGTTATGAATAGGATATGGCTGAAAGAAACTTGCAGTCCATAAGCCTAATTGTTATGTTTTAAATATTAAGATAGAGAAAACTATATTGACATGTAATCAGAACACAAACAGAATCAAAACGCAACACAAACAATTATAATAACAAAGTGAAGCCCATCAGGCTGAATTAAAATGTAATTTAAAAGAAATAAGTAAAATACCATCATGGCTACTTTTGCCTATGAAAATGTCTAACTGTCAGACACACACAAATATCAATTGTAACAAATTCACAAGGAAACTTACAAATCTAAGGCAAGTAAATAGCCAGTAATTATAGTTGTCTTGATTGTTCATCTCTTCTTTCACAGCACTATCACTTTACTAAAAAGCCAGTAATTATGTATAAATCAATAGTGATATTATTTATTACTCAGAAGGGATGTTAGAGGAATAAAATCATTAAGAAAATACATAATAAATTTGAATAAAAATTCAAATATAATAACAATGCTTTTAATCGAGGCCTTAACCAATCAAAGGGTTTCTGTTACCATAGAAACGGGCCGTTGAATATTAATTTTCCGTTAAATTTATTAGACTTGAAAAAATGACGCGTGGGTAAGAGGTACGCAAGATTGAGATGACCAAAATTTTACTTTAAAAAGTTCAAAAGACGTTCAGAAATCGACTACAAGAACCAATGACGAGTAGATGCAGAGCTTCTACTATTAACAGATGTCCTGGAGCCAAATAAAAGAAATTAATTAGCAGAAAGTCCCAAGACGAGATAGAAGAAGATGCCCGAAGCCTAAATCAGCCCCAAAATTGATGAATTTCCATTACCCCAGACGACAACATATCACCACCGTCTGAACTGATAAGTATCAACTAAATTCAATTATCCCAGAAACCAAATTACTTTAAATATTTCTCAAATCAATCAAAATTTCTCACTATTAAACAAAATTAATTTTCTTTCAAAGGTTTGAATAATAATCAACTTACGTAAAACATTTGTTAACTTAGAATTAACCTCGCATTAGAGTGCGAAACTTGTAACAACTAATACGACACTACCGAACAATTTGTAAAAACACTTTATACTATTTTAAGACGTATAAGGTATGGTAGTGTACTTTTTTAATGTAACCAGCTTTTATGTTTTATTCATAATCCAAAGAACCCCAGATTTTGAACAGATTAATATATTGTATGTAAACAGAAGCCATGACGGCATCAGAATAGTTCATTTCAAAATCAATTTTGCCAACCTAGAGATATATATGTTTCATGTTCTAAGCCGGAGCAATTTGTTAAAAAATCATTTATAATACTTTTGTCATATTGATTAATGACCAAATTTGCATTAAAATTACAGTACAGAGTATTACCATCGTTTTATTTCGTAGGACGTTGTATAATATATGTGTGTTAGCAATTTCTACCGATTAACCAACTAGCGCTCTTCACGAGTGGACAACACGACAAGCTGTACAGCAGCGGGAATCATTTGAACGCTCCAGCCGTCAACGCTGACAACACTTATTTAACTTGTAATTTAACAAATTTAATTGTTTTAATATAAACAATTTGGCGCCATCTGGGATTCGCAACCCCTATGAATAAACAGGTAGGTTGTACTGATAATTTAGACCACGCTACAGACTTCAGTAGTTACAACCACTATTGTAATGACCGGTGTGAGGTGAACACACCACACTAACAATTTCTACACATAAAAAACAAGTGTAAACATTTTACAGGTACGCACCAGCCATTTAATAACGTTACAATAGTTATGAATAATCTTATGAATCTTAGTCACATTTTAACATAATTAAAAAATATCGGTATGGAGAACCATACATGACTTCCATATTCTAAGATTTATATTTAAAATCATTTTCAGCCAAACAGCCAGGCTGTGTCTTACCTGCCTTTTTATTGCTGTATTAAATGAAAAATATTATATTACATTAAAATGAAAAAATTATAATTTTATTGCCTGGCAACAAAATTATTTTATTTTTAACAATTACCATTGTTTCAAAAAGTTTAAATACATTTTCAAGTACTTTACTCTTGTTAAAACGTAAAAGGTTGCAGGTAAACTACCCCTTCCCCTTAACCGATCTTCACCAAAATCGAAAGTCATTGAGACCTCTACAATTCAGGGACGTATGCAAAAAATTATTTGATTCTGTTTGAATTTGCGGCTGTTATCGTTTGCCATAGAAAATACGCTTGATAAAAAAACGTTGCAGGTAAACTACCCCTTCCCCTTAACCGATCTTCACCAAAAACAATAGGTCTTGAGTACTCTACAAATCAGGACTGTATGCAAAACATTATTTGATTCTGTTTGAATTTGCGGCTGTTATCGTTTGCCATATAAAATACCCTTGTTAAAAAAACGTTGCAGGTAAACTACCCCTTTCCCTCAACCGATCTTCACCAAAAACAATAGGTCTTGAGAAATCTACAATTCAGGGCTGTATGCGAAACACTATTTGATTCTGTTTGAATTTGCGACTGTTATCGTTTGCCAAAAAAAAAAAAAATTTCCCTTGATAAAAAAAACCGTTGCAGGTAAACTACCCCTTCCCCTCAACCGATCTTCACCAAAAACAATAGGTCGCGAGTACTCTACAAATCAGGGCTGTATGCAAAAAATTATTTGATTCTGTTTGAATTTGCGGCAGTTGTCGTTTGCCATAGAAAATACGCATGATAAAAAACGTTGCTGGTAAACTACCCCTTCTCCTCAACCGATCTTCACCAAAAACAATAGGTCTTGAGTACTCTACAAATCAGGGCTGTATGCAGAAAATTATTTGATTCTGTTTGAATTTGCGGCTGTTATCGTTTGCCATAGAAAATACCCTTGTTAAAAAAACGTTGTAGGTAAACTACCCCTTTCCCTTAACCGATCTTCACCAAAAACAAAAGGTATTGAGAACTCTACAATTTAGGGCTGTATGCAAATAATCTTTTCATTCTGTTTGAATTTGCGGCTGTTATCGTTTGCCATAGGAAATACCCTTGTTAAAACATAAAACGTTACAGGTAAACTACCCCTTTCCCTTAACCGATCTTCACCAAAAACAATAGGTCTTGAGAACTCTACAATTCAGGGCTGTATGCGAAACATTATTTGATTCTGTTTGAATTTGCGGCTGTTATCGTTTGCCAAACAAACAAAATTTCCCTTGCTAAAAAAAAACCGTTGCAGGTAAACTACCCCTTTCCCTCAACCGATCTTCACCAAAAACAATAGGTCGCGAGAACTCTGCAAAACCGGGCTGTATGCAAAAAATTATTTGATTCTGTTTGAATTTGCGGCAGTTATCGTTTGCCATAGAAAAAAATCTACAGACAGATAGACACACAGACACACAGACAGACACACAGACACTTTTCGGAAAACGACTTTTTTTCATGTTTTGAGTGTAGTAGAATCAGAATCTGCAATAATCTCGAACACGATTTTTTTTGCCATCACCATACTTCCATTCCTTAAGGAATATGGAAGTAATAAAAAATACATGTTTTAATTAAATAAAATTTATATTTTTGTCTGTTACTTTCTTTTTATTCCTCCTTTGACTTTGCTATTTCATGTTGTTTGAAGCAAAAGTGATATTTATATATTAGTAATTAAATTATAATTGCAAATGTCTTATGTCTTAGATATAAATTTAAAAATAATTAATTATAAACTTTTCCAAAATAGAACACTATATTTGACATACAAATTATAAAAATTAGAGGCAGTTGTTATGTGCACTGTCATTTCCGCTTTTAATAAAATATTAGTGTTCTGTGAAGAAAAAGTAAATACAAATCATTATTGGTACTAGTACATGTCATGGGCAATAAAATCCAAGAATAAATTTAAAATGTGATTTTTAAAATTTAAAGTAAGTTTAAATTTACAAATTTTAAAATAATTAAGCAAAACATTACTGAATACCTCTAAAATAGCAATTAGGATTTTGGTGGGCCACTTTTTTGACAAATGGTATATTTACATTATATTATAAAATAAAAAGAAGAACAGAATTTTATCTATACGCTAATCTAGTGTTCATAGACTATGTGAAGACATTTGACAATGTACAAAGAACTTTATTGTAGTAGGTCATGAACACAAATTTAATTTGACAACACTATACCATATCAATTGTATAGAAGCCTAGACCTATATAAACACAAAATTACTATTGATACTGGAACATCTTTCCCAAAGGATATAGTGACCAATAAAGTATCAGGCAAATGACTAATTTATATACTGACAATTTTACTAAGATTTGGACTAAGAAAATGACATTTAGGGTAGGAATTATTAACTCAATCTGCAGTGCCATAAGCCATTTAGGCAGAAAAACAGAAAAGAAGGTACAGATGATGTTTTTTATAGTCATGACAGTACCTACAATATTGTATGGATCTGAGAACTGAGTAACAACACAAAGATATTTAAGTAGGAACTAAGCTTCTGAGATGAACTTTCTGCAAGGGATGTACTTTCTTCTTCTTCTCCACTTCAGGTAGTAGGTCATAGACCTGTTGCACCCTCCGGCCATGATAGAACTCACGCCTCACCCCAGACAGAGAGATATTAGCCAACCTTCTACCGAGGGCAAACCATGCGGTGGGGGGGGGAAGAGTGTTGTTTATGTGTGTAGTATATATTGTGTGCCCTTGTTACTCATCTGGCCTGTTTATGCCGTGACCTTGACTCGATCTCACCACATCGGCAGCACAGCAACGCTCTGATTATGAGTCAGAGACGCTACCACTGTGCCGGCTCGCCCACAGGGATGTACTTAAGAAGATAAAACACAACAAGGATGTACACAGTGAACTAAAAATGTCTTTAATGTAAAACTGATGAATATCTGGTGGGAGTTTATTGATTTAAGCTCAATACTAATAATTAAGTTTACTAGTCCTTGAAATAATCCAAGATTTAAGAAACCATCTGTTTCAATATGACTTTATATGGTAAATCAAATGCACCATGAAAGTCTATGAACTCTTATTATTTTGAATAACACGTACCCAGAGCCATCCTTAGCAGGTAGGAGATGTGATGTCCAGCAGGTAGGGATATGCCAGATGTTCTTAGCTGTGGGACTACCATAACCTCCAATCCACCCCCCCCCCCACCAAACAATAGCTCTTCAACCTACTCATGACTTTCTATATAACACTGTCTTAAAGTCCTAGAGAAGAGTTATCCCTACCAAACTCAATTATTAGTTCAGCACTTTTAACTTGTAATGAGAATCCAGTAGGCTCAAATTCCAGTGATTTAGGAATAGTGATTTAGTGATTTTAAAGCTTCCAGGAGCAGAAGGTTATACAAACTTTTCTAATGCACTCTCTGACTACTTAGCAATCCCGCTATTTTATTTTCTTGAAATCCAGACTCAAATTTATGAAATTTTGTCTTGATATCAAGGCATTCCTAATACACCACATGCCTTATAACCACACAATATACTCAACTGTAGCATATGGAAAAGCAATAAAAAATTAATATGGCATATACAAAATTTAATCTCTTGCATTTTTATCAGTCCAGGGTGGAAGACATTGCTTCAATACTAACGTTTTGCTAGTCATAACAACGTAGTTTGCTCCCAGAATTTGAGAAGTATATATTCAGCAACTGATATAAAAAAAAAAACAAGAAGAATATAAAAAACAAAACGAGCATAATTAAAAGGAAACAAATCACTCCCTCCCTCCTCTCTTTCTCTCTTCCTCATTTTCTTTCTTTTCCTCTTTTTTCTTGCTGAGTGAGCATGGGGCTCTCTATGACCAAACCTGACACACACCCTAAGGGTACCCATCATTTTCAACTTCTTCTTTTCTTCCTTTTGTGTTCTGAAATTTGGTATTCACTAAGCTTGTATCTACATCTATGTTAATTGCACCAAGATTAGCGACATCAAATATTTTGCCCATATGTTTCTTAGTTGCTAAAAGCTTGTTTGTATTCTCATTTAGATGACAACATCCTTTATGTCAATTTTGGACCAGGAATCATTATTACCAAATAAAAGACAATGAAAGCAGTAAAGAGTATTTATAATTTTACAGCTTCACGGCTATGGATAATTTTTGTAAATATCGTAATAAAAGTGTCTTGTATAATAAATTGTGACTTTTTCCTACTGGTAATATAAAAATAATGTCAAATCAGGAGTTGCCAGTGTTTTATTTTAACTTCTTATTCAAGAGGTCATGTAGAAAACAGTTGATTCAACAAAGAATTCGTTAATAATTGATTAATATACTTCGAGTATTAACACTGAGATTCAAGTTAAATCAAAGTGCAAAAAATACTTTAATTATTCACAATAATCACAGAAACAAGCTGAACATGTGGCACTGACTGCAGCATGGAACAGAATGCTTTGAGTATTAGGACAAGCATAAGGGAACACTTGGCTCTGCTAAGTGTCCCAGACAAGTTTCAAGAGGGCTGCATGTTTTGATGCATGTTTGTGTATGCAAGGAATAAAATACCTCTGACAACGAGACAAAGAAATAACAGTACAAGAAAATGTGTTCATTATTATAACAAAATAATAACATCAGTGATTTCTGAAATATTTTTTACCATGCTACAGTACAGTAGCACATATTGAATAGCCACCCCTGTGAATATGGAAATAGATCGTTATATATGAATTGAAAGAGATGATTGCACCATTAGAAAGAATGAGAGCTGAAAGAGTGTTCAGGCAAGTACTTGTATTTAAGCTAGAATGTAAGCCTGAAAGATCAAGATACGAACTTGGAGACTGAAACAGGTAATACCACCAGATGTTTAGAGAAGAAGAATATTCATAATTCTCAGGAATTAACATTTAAGGTGGCACGAGCCGGCACAGTGGTAGTGTTTACTCACAATCTCAACAGATCTACTGCAGTCATGGGATCTTGTGAAGGTCACGATTCAGTCTGCCCCTGCCTGGGATAGATAAGCAATAACTTGTACAACACACAAAACTCCCTCTCCTCTGTCTGGCTCACAAACACATGTGGTTACTAGATGGCTAATTTCTCTCTGGCAGTGGTGAAACATGAGTTGTGCCAAGCCCATGGAATACAATTGGCCATAGGCCTAATCCTTGAAGGAGGGAAAAGTAGAAGATTAACATCTAAAGGGTATTTAAAAGAATATTTAAAAAGTAACAATAACCTGGTTTCACAAAGTGGGTGATGTCCTTTGTGTTAAAGATTATACAGAGTGAACATTATCCAGACAAAAAAAAAACAGTTTATTAAAACACTTGTTTATTCATTAAAAGTTACACTTACAAAAAACTTTTTTGTACATTGTTTAAGAAACCCTTCCTGAGTTCTAGTATTCAATATAACCCCTGTTTGCTGTGATCACTGCCTCGACTCTCTTCAACTGCTCCTTGTCCAAATCCATGAACGGTGCCTCAATAATGGCCTGAAGTGTTGCCACGTCAGGGTGCCTGGACTTGTTAGACACCCTTTCAATAATGCCCCAAACATAATAATCAATGGGGGTTTAAATCAGGACTATTGGGAGGCCAGAATTCCTTACACCAGAATGCAGTCATGTTATTGGAAAGCCAGTTCTGCACTAAATGGCTTGTACGAGCCAGTGCACCATCCTGTTGAAAGATGTACAGTCTCCTGGAGGCCACAGATCCGGAGGCCACGGTCTTCACTACAGTTTTCAGAATCTGAAGGCAAAACTCCATCGTAATTGTTTCTCCCTTAAAAAAAAAATGTAGTGGCATGACCCTCACTAGAAAGGATGCTTAAGACATGAGGACTGGGCAGAAACTTCATCCTGGCTACTACAGGGACATCCTCGGGATACAGCTCGTTCCTCCAGTTCACTTTTGCATCAACAGTAAAAATCTTCTCATCAGAAAAAAACCTGTGGCAACCTGCAGCTTAGTGCTGCAATGAACAAAGAAGTAAATTGCAGCAGGCAACTCTCTTGAGCTTGGGAGCCTCAGACAGTATTTGTCGTAACTTGAGCACACAAGACGTGTATTCAGGTCTTTTTCTGCAATTCAACACATGGTGGCCTCACTCACCCCAAGTTTGATGGACAATTAACAAAGCACCACACCTGGGTCTTCTGAAATGAGCTCTTGAGCCCTTTGGATGACACTTGGGGTCCTTGCAGCCTTCTCTCCCAAATAGCTTTGCCTTGCCAGGGTAGCAGAACCTTCTACAGACTTCTCCACGCCTACTTTTGCACAATGTCATAAACAGTCGATCTGGTGTCATAATTCAGCTGGTGAACACCCGGCGTGAAGCACTTCAATTACCACCGCTCGTCGATTATATTCCGCACTCCATTTCTCAAACTCACTCATGTTGAGGTTATGCATGTCTTACACTTACAGCTGACTTACCAAAATTCCAACAATCAACTACTGCTAAAGGCAAATGTAGCGCGGGAAATTCAAATTTGAATTTTCTCCGGATTTAGCTGACGCAGCCTAAACACAAAACAATATATTTTTACCATTATCATATTACCCCCCCCCCCAAATGAATGGAGAGAAACAAAACAGAAATACATCAAGATAAAACAAAACAAAATTAAAAACACACAGATTAAGGGTTGAGCTCTGGGAAGAAAATAAGGAAGAATCAATGTGTGTCGTAAATTCTGGGGCTAAAATGTTAGAGTTTCCATTAACACGTTAAGAATGTTACAATGTTAGAGATTACGTGAGATGCAAAATGAAAATATTATTAATAATATAATAAAATATGTAAGGAGTTAGGAAGAACATATAGGAAGAATCTAACTATTTGAGTTCCAAAAGACATAGTGAATGTAATCCTGAATATAAAATCATGAACAAATGTAAAGAGTAAAGAAGAGATACCTTCTGAAGATAGAACACAAAAGTTTCATAAAATCTAAAATGAGGATGAAAAATAAGAATGATGATGATGACGATAATATGACACAAGAGGTACTTATGAATAAACAGCGTGTTCTAAATCAAACAGATAATACAACTGGATTAGAAATTAACATCTAAATTTTCCAGATTTTCTTAATTTCATGAAAGCCATTAACATAGTATAGACTCTTCAATTTGTTATCTTGTTGTTGCATCCTCTTCGTTCACTTATTAATTTAATAATATATATATACTTTCACTTATGAACTTACTATTGTCACTTCCCAAACGTTTCAAGATGTTGTTTCTCTTCTTCAGTGGGTTGAGTACTAACTGTCGATTACAGAATAACCGTTACGGAATGGAGTGTGTGGTGGGGGTTGATGGTGGGAAGGGGTTGGTGCTGAGGTTCGAATTATGTGTGTGGATCAGTGTGTCAAATAGTGTATGTGATTTGTAATGTATCTGTTCATTTAATATGTTGTTTGGTTGTAGTGTGTGATATCTGTATATTTCAAATTGTTCAGCTGTGTTTAGTTTTCTACTTTTTGGTAAGTAGTGTAATATTTCCATGTTGTGTTCTATGTTTGTGTAGCTGTGGTTTTCGTTATGTAAATGTGTGGCAAATGTGGAATGTATGTAGTTTGTGGTGAGGGCTTTTAAATGTTCAGAAAACCTGGAAGAAAAAGATCTTCCCGTCTGGCCGATGTAGAATTGTTGACAATCATTGCAATTTAATTTGTAAACCCCTGTTTTGCTGTATGTGTCAATGTCTTTGTTAGTATTGTTTATGTGTTTTCTAATGGTGTTGTTGGTTCTGTAAGCTACTTTATACTTTTTCTTCAATTTGTGGTTGATTTTTATAAATATTAGCTACCTGTGGCACTTGATAGAATCTATCTCAGTCTAGTTTCTAAATCAGTAAAGAGGGAAGTCAATAAATTAATGAATCACCAATAAACCAAGGGATCAGAGATGACTGCACACAATTGTCAACATATTTGAGTATAAGTGATAAGTATATAAGTATAAGTAACTATAAGTATATATATATATATATATATATATATATATATATATATATATATATAAGTATAAGCACAACATAGACTGTGCCTTAAAATAAATGAAATTATGTAGCAAAATATGAATGAACATTATCAGATCAATCAGAACTTTTATGAACAGTTTACTACTCCTCATAGATAATGATACTAAAATTAAGCTAAAAAGAACTGTGTACACTTTTAATAGATAGATTGTGAATTTAGTTAGAATGTGTCTACCTCATAAATTAAAATAAGATGTTATGTCTAAAGCAATTTTGTGTATCTAAATAGGCAATGAAGATCAGCTAATTGAGCAAATGTCATATTTCAATTACAAAAGTGATGTCATCTCAGATTAAGTTTATAGATGATAAAACTTATAAAATTAAGCTTGTAAATGTTTTAAAATTTAAGTCACATTAAAAGGTAAGGAGATGATATATATATATATTGCAACTAGACTTTGTTGGTGTGTTTTACTGGTATCGCCAATTTTGGGCAACAGCGAGTATTAATACTGTTCAGTTTACACACACAAAGACCAATGCAATTTTAATTAGACTTACCTTAACTGAATTTACTTTTACTTCTCTGCTATACTTATATTCTGTAGACCTGTGTGTGAGAATGTGATGGATGGGTGTTATTTTTGAAATAATTACTTCTAACTCTTTAGTTATTATAAGAATTGTGTTTAATGTTCCTTTTTTTTATTTTACTTTAACCCTTTAAATGACTACTACCCTTATTGGTTTATCAACTGTCACGGGTTGTTGTTCACACTCTGATAGGTTCTTTTTAAACTGTTTTTACATTTGAAATATTGATACACAATTATTATTATTATACTTTCTTAACTCTATTTACTTAATCTTATACATTGTTTCTTATTATACTAAGCAGAGCATTGCTTTATGCACTGTATTTTCTATTTTGCTATACGCATATGTGACGGTTGTCATATTGTGACTATTCATCCTGTCACATACACCTACAGCCATAATAAACAAAAATTTCTTTCAAAAGAAATGTTTTTTTTTTCTATTTTGTTTTACATATTTGTTATGGTATACATTTTACATATTTATTTGTTATTAATACTCTTTAACACATATTGAAATATTGTTATTACAATCCCATCCTTACTTTACTAATTATTATTTACATAAATGCTTTCCCATTCCACCCCACATTTTCTATAGGTTAGTAGGTCAGTCGGGTATGTTGTTGTCAAGCTTAAACTGTGTTGTTGACATTTACTAATCCCCTCCTGTGTTGAAAACACTACCAGCTGTGTGGGAGAACGCCCTGTCATTAAGCTTCTGCATTCCATTTCTTTCATTTCCGCTGTAAACATTTCTCAGTTGCGTTTGAGGGTCGCCTCTAAGTGACGTAGCGTATCCCCCGCTCCCTCTTCTCTGCCTGCAGTCAGCCGTGTGCGCGAGTCAATGTCCTCTCTCGTCAGCTGTTTGTTTTGTATGCATCCACTTCGCACCATAATTCCTTGTTTAAATTTTCACATGTTGTTTATACATACAAATCATATAACTATTTATTTACTTACTTTTATGTTTTATTAAAGTATTTTCGTAGTGACGACGCGTGGTATTTTCCTAGAGATTTATTTTTTCTAGTGTCGGTCACCATAAACGTGTTCCTACCCACTCTCTCAGTTAGTGTGTAAGGTCCATCATGTAATTTAAAGAATTTGGTTGCAGTATTGTCCTCACTTTTACCAACAGGGTTCATTTTTAATACTACAGTTTCTCCTATTTGGAATTGTTGCAATTTGTGAGCTGCGTTGAAGTTCTGTGTTTGCTTTGATGCTTTGTTTTTTATGTTAACTTTTGCATCCTCGATCTTCATACGCCAAGGTTTAAGCATATTGGCAGTTGGTATTTTCTTTACATATTTAGACCACACTCTGCTCGGTTGTTGGCCTGTTTCCAACTCTTTTGGTGTATATTCAGTTGTGTGATTGTAATTTTCATTTAATGTTTTTTCAAAGAATTCTACGTATTGTGGCCAGGTGCTATGTTTGTCGTAGCAATATAACCTAAATAACTTTCCTAGCTCTTTATTTATTCTTTCGGGCAGGTTTCCCTGTGGTCTCCATATTGCTGTGAGTATCGGCTGGATTCCATTCTGCTCTAAGGTGTTTGTCCACGCTTGATTCTGGAATTGTTTACCTTGGTCTGACAGTATACGTTTTATTTGTCCATACTGTGGGATATACTTTTTGAATATTATGTTTAGCACTGCCTTGGTGGTTGGTCTGGTGACAGGGTATAGTCTTACTACCTTGGTGAATGCGTCTGTGCAAACTAGTAAGTGCCTAAGCCTTCGACTACCTCAAGGGAGCGGTCCTAAGAAATCCACACATAACATTTCGTTCCTACCGTTGATAATAATATTCTGCATTTCTACGTACGTATGTAGGTTCGGAGATTTTGCCGTTTGACAATTATGACACACTTTTAAAATACTTCTTACTTTTCTATACATATTATTACAAATAAAATCTTCTCTTAACGCTAAATAACAGCGGTATGGTCCCGCATGCCCTAGACTCTCATGGCATGCCCACGTTACTTCACTTAATAGGTCGTTTGGCATTACTACTTTCCATTCACCCTCCCATACAGTATCTCGTTTTCCAGCTTATACCTTGGATCTTCTCTTTGAATGTACTTTCTTCGTAGCTCCATAACTCTGTCGCCATCTTTCTGTTCTTGGTGTATGTTTTGTAGTCGTATCTTTAACTCATTTGTCTTTTCATATTTCATTGCTAATATTTTCACTTCATTGGTGTGGCATTTATGTTCTTCTTCTTCTTCATTAGGTGTGTATCTGCTGAGGATGTCTGCTATTTTATTTTCTGATGCTTTGCAGTATTTTACAGTAAATGAATATTCCTTATTGCTAAGATCCATCTGGTCAGTCGGGCATTTACGAGTCGACATTTTAGAATGAAAGACAATGCCTGGTTGTCTGTGTGAATTTCAAAATGGTTTCCATACAAATAGTACCTAAATTTTGTTAACGCATTTACAATTGCTAATATTTCTTTCTCTGAAGTGAAATAATTTTTCTCTGCCTCCTTCAGTGTTCTATTTGTATAGGCAATGACGTAATGTTCTCCATTCTTTATGCGTTGATACAATACACCTCCTATGGCTAGGTCGCTCGCATCCGTGTACAATACATACGTCCCCTCTGCTTCTGGAAGATATAGCTTCATATTGTCGTTGAATAACTTCTTGACATCCTGGAACGCTTGCTGGTGTTCTGGCTTCCATTTCCATTTTACTCCTTGCCATAATAATGTTAATAACGGGTTTATATAATTAGAATATTTTTCTGAAAATTGTCTGTAATACCCCATAAGACCTAAAAATGCTCTTACTCCTTTTACATTTGTAGGGACTGGAAATTCGGTGATGCTCTTTATCTTGTCTGGGTCGGTACTCACTCCTTCAGCTGATATAATATGTCCTAAAAATTTCATTGATGATTTCATAAATTCGCACTTATCTTGCTTTAATACTAAATTTGCTTTTCTAAACTTATCAAAGATTATGTTTAAGTGTTCAATATGTTCCTTCAATGATTTTGAAATAACCAGAATGTCGTCTACAAATATTACTACAGACTGTTCTACTTCTGGTCCTAATGCTAGTTCTAAACATCTTACCATAGCTGCTAGGCTTGTTACCAATCCAAATGGTACTACTTTGAATTGATAGCACTTGTTTCTGTACATGAAAGCAGTGTATTTTCTACTGTGTTGTTCTAGTGGAATTTGCCAGAAACTTGCTGTGAGGTTTAATTTACTCATATACTTAATCCTTTGACACTTTATAAACAATTCATCGGCATTTGGTGCACAATCAAAGTTTTTCTGCGTAATACTGTTTAAATTTCACATGTCAAGACAGAATCTAATTTCACCGTTCTTCTTTTTAACTATAACCATTGGGTTTATAAAGTTACTGTTTGAACGTTCAATAATTTGGTGTTTTAACATATTGTTTATTTCGATGTCTACCTGATTTTGATATTTTATCGGTACTGGATATGTTCAACGCACAAATTTATCTTCATCGGTCGTTTTTATCTGGTGTTCGTACACATTTGTTATTCTTGGTCTTTCACTGAATACATCTTGATTTGTTGTATTAGTCGTTTTAATTCACTACTCTCGTGTGTGTTGAGTGTGTCATGTTTTGTTGCTATTTTACGAGTTGGTGGTGCTACTTTTATTTCCGGCCTCTGAATCTTCATAGTACTTTTATTATTCTCATATTTATTTAAATTTTCATTTAGTTTGATTATATATGTTGTCTTTTTTATCTCGCACTGCATGGTGTCTTGTTGTGTGTTTATTATTGCATTTATTTGTTTAAGTTGATCCATCCCAATAATTGCATCATAAATTAAATTCTTTATAATAATATCTGGT
The DNA here is from genome assembly GCA_034769895.1 of Magicicada septendecula. Lineage (NCBI taxonomy): Eukaryota > Metazoa > Arthropoda > Insecta > Hemiptera > Cicadidae > Magicicada > Magicicada septendecula. Next base: position 174,373,186 of record CM068372.1, read on the forward strand.
ATTTATAAATTCATCTCGTCTTTATTTATGTTTATAAACATTGTAGCATGACAGATAATGCCAATAATTCTGAATGGTAAAATGATCATAAAAAAAAATAAAAACATTGTTAAATCCGAGAAAGCAAAATAATAATCTTCACACACAGCTTCAATCTTTCGAATAACTATCCCGTCACCAACAACAAGACGGACAACGCTACCTATGGCAGCCTCTGGTGAAGCCTTCTAAAGGTGAAAGCTGGTTTAGGCTGTAAGGTAAAACTTTACGTTTTTACTTATAAAAAACTTAGTGTTCCGAGTCGTCAATACTATAGTGATATTTAGCAAAATAATAAATTAATTAAGAACCACCGTGAAGTACAATCATAGATTAAAGCAAAAGTTCATTTAAAACCAATGGTACAATGTGTGATGAATCATCAAAATAAATTTAAAAACTAAATATGAAAAAGGTAATACCCAGGTAGGATAGGAGTAGGTAAGGAAGAAACCCAGAAAATGACTAAATCCACAACAAGAAAAGAAAATATTTTGTAAGGAACAAGAAGAGTAGGTAAGGAAGAAACCCAGAACAAGACAAGATCCACCGTACAAGGTGATACATTTACAAGGAACAAGAAGAGTAGGTAAGGAAGAGACCCAGAACAAGACAAGATCCACCATAGAAGGTGATACATTTATAAGAAACAAGAAGAATAGAAGGAATCAATGAAGAAAACCAGAACAAGACAGCATCCAAAAGAAGAAGGAGTGCTCTTATAAAAAAAACCCAAAAGAAACTGATAAAAATAATAATCAAACAATAAACAAACTATCAAATGTAGAAACCACATGTAAAATAAGTGTAAGCCAAAAAGTGTATAAAGTAGAATTGAAAGTGAACCAATGTGAAATAATTATATAATGCCAAAAGACAAACCTTCATTATCTTCTATAAATAGATTTCTTGATTTTAATGAAACTATAAAACTATTTAGAAATAAAATCCAAGAATGAAAAGGGATTAGTGCAAGTTTTGGTGTTAAAATAAATAAACCTTATGTGTTAATATTGCAGTTCACAAGCTAAGTAGATTGTGAAATATTACAACTTTAAAGTGCTTATATTGTGTCTATGAATAATGTAAAATAAAGTATTATCATGACAGGTAATACATGTGTTTTTTAAATAACTGCCACTCTTTTTTATATAACATTCATTAGAATGACCAAAATAAAACAAGAGCAGGGCACACATAATAAAAGTGAAGTGACAAAGAGTCATTACCCCATAAATAAAAAACACAAAAAACTGAAAGTAGAACCTAATAAGAAATAGAGTATAAGATTATGATAATTATGTTTTGTTTATGTAGAATAAGGTAATAGAAATAATCAAGTTTAAAATTGTCAGAATCAACTAACATTCTTTATTTATGAAATAGTTAATATGTATTATTGTTAATACTCAAGTATAAGATGTCAGAGTCAAACAACATTCTTTATTTATAATATATTTATTATGTATTACTGTTAATCATTAAGTATAAAATGTCTGAATTTGAAAGACCAATGTTAATTTGAATTATGTGTTATGTATTTAGAGTATAATTAGCCTATATACTAATTATTTCTTTTATGAATTTGCTAACTGCTATAATTTTTTATTGTTCGACTAAGCTTTTCGTCATTACTGACATCTTCAGGTCTTAAACAACGACCTGAGGTTGTTTAAGACCTGAAGATGTTAGTAATGATGAAAAGCTTAGTCGAACAATAAAAAATTATAGCAGTTAGCAAATTCATAAAAGAAATAGTAAGGATGGCTGCTAATTTAAACAATACGAAGTATATACTAATTGTTCTTGTGTTAAAATAAGAAAATGTTAATTAATGTCATAATAGCAAAGAAAGTCAGAGAGAGTATAAACCAACATGTATTATTTAAAAAACTTTGTATGTAAAAACTGTTAGAAATCTAGGCCAAATGTTAAAAACTAAACAGCCTCAAAATTGATAAAATAAGTACAGAAAAACAATTAAACTGAAGGAATTTATACAAGGTAAATCAGTCATAAAGTCATGTAATTGGAAATATAGTTAAGAAAGATTTTGTAAAAAGATAGCCAGAATTATTGTTAAAAATACAAATGTAAAAACTCAAAATTCAGATAGGAGAGTCATATATTACTGTATAATATTTTAAAACATAACCAATTGATCTAATTACAAGAAATTAAGGGAAGATAAACCTTTTATTACAATCTGAGATTTAATACGATCATTTATATAACTTAGAAGACGGCAGAATGTTTTTGGAAAAGGACAGGAAGTGATTTTTAAAACTTATAATTTTCAAAATGAGGTAAAAAATACCATTTTAGATCAAAAACTTAATAAAACTACATTATTTGGTGTCAAATTAAGCAGAACGAACTGAAGAAGAAGATTATGAGTTTAATAGTTAATAAATTTGAATAATAACAAAAATATAATCAGTTATATATAATGTAAAATTCTCACATGCACAGGATGCCAATAATATTGAAACAATGGATTGAATAATATTAATTTGGCTAAGACTTTTGGACAAGACGGAGGAAGTAAATTAGCTCATTATTAGAAATCGTGAAGCACACTTGATGAGCGATTAAGCAAATTTTAACCTAAATGCTGATACATTAATGGCTCATGTTTTACTAAGCCTAGTTTGTTGTTGTCTGTTTTCGTAATTGTTTTCGCGACTTGGACCTGGTCTAGGTTGCGCGTCTGACCTTGGTTGTTGTTTTAGCGAATATCTTATCTCTTCCCACTGTGCCAGCATGAGTAGGAGTTCTTCAATCGTTTTAGTTCCCCTCGTCATTACTGCAACATTGATATCGCGGTCAAAGTGATAAGACAGTTTATTTACGATTTCACTCTCCATCAACTTAGGTTTTAAATGTTTCGCTCTAGCTACAATATCAATTACATATGCTTCTCTGGACTTACCTTTTGGCATGTATTCGTATTTATCAAACTCTAACTGGTTTCGAATTCTTCTTTGGATATGGTCGCTCCAGTATCTTTGTTCAAATTTATTTTTGAAATCCTCGTAGGACGTAATGTTTTCTCTTATTATCGAATACCACTTTGCAGCTGTGTGTTCTAATCGACGTGCTATCCATTCCACACGTTCGTTATCGTTTAGGTTATTTCCTACCATCTCCATATTTCTTTCACATTCTATTAAAATTCTATTGGGTTTTCACTTTCCCATCCACTAAATTTCTGCATTTTCGGCATATCTTCAGCACTCCTGTAGATGTACGTGATCTGTTCTGCTTTCGTTTTCTTCATCTGTTTCTGCAGCTGTGCTATCTGTTCTCGTAGGTGTTTGTCGTTCTCCTCACCTTGTTCCTTATTTGTCATTATTGTTGTTTCATGCCTAGCGACGACTTGGTCCAATATTTTTATATTTTCTTTCACCTCGTGTATATTTCCTTCTGTCTCCTGAGTAAATTTAGTTAGTTTCTCTTCTTGGGCCTGTACCGTTGTAGTTAACTCTTGTTGCTTCTTGTTTATAGCATTTGTCCATGTTCGCATATTTTCGCTTAGTTTCTTTAGTTCCTGCCTATTTTCTCCATGTAGTGCTCCGAATTCCTCTCGTAATTGTATCCTTGCCTCTTCCCACCATTCTGGTTTTTCTTTTCGTAGTCTTTCTTCACGCTCTTCTTTTTCTTTTCTTCGTTTTTCTTTTTCTGCTTTCTCTTCTTCTCGTTGTTGTTGTTGCATTTGCTGTATTGCTGCCATTATGTCGGTAGTTGTTTGTAGTTCTGCCATTTTCGCGGTTTAATTATTGACCTAGTATTTCAAAATTACACATCTAATAGTCTATAAAATATTTTCTCAGCGTTGACAATTTCCTCCCCTTATAACTAACGATGGTTATACAATATTAACAATAGGTCTTTGTTCAGACCGAAACTTTCTTACATCTAATTCCCTGTATTGTTCTACTGATACTTAACTTGTATCCTTTAAAATTATTACTACTCCGGATGTTGTTTCCGGTTTAAACTTCACCTCTCATCCGTTCTCACACTGGTCTGACTCTTATAATTCAGTTAAGGCTTCTAACGGTTTTTATATTTTTTACTTCAAATAATTATTACAATTTATTTTAATTTTATATTTTCTTGGTTTGTTCTGTATATAGGTTTGTTATTTATCTGGGCGCCAGTCATAAACAAATATAATATTTTCATACAACTATTTATTTTATGACAATTATTAGATTTTTAATTTTATTTATTTTATGTACATTTAATTAATCGTGCCCCACGCTTTGGGCCGCCATTTTGGAACTGTACTTTGTTGGTGTGTTTTACTGGTATCACCAATTTTGGGCAACAGCGAGTATTAATACTGGCAGTTTACACACACAAAGACCAATGCAATTTTAATTAGACTTACCTTAACTGAATTTACTTTTACTTCTCTGCTATACTTATATTCTGTAGACCTGTGTGTGAGAAAGTGATGGATGGGTGTTATTTTTGAAATAATTACTTCTAACTCTTTAGTTATTATAAGAATTGTGTTTAATGTTCCTTTTTTTTATTTTACTTTAACTCTGAAATTGTTCTCTTTCTTATTTACTGTCTTTTTGAATTCAAACTTAAATGTTTAATACTCTACTTGTTATTTATTGTAGCTCCGGCGTCTATCTCATGGGCGTTTCTGGATTTGAATGTTCCAATTGTTCCTCTTCTTGTTCATCCAGTCTCCATGGTGTGGATATGTGTACAGCTTCCCTGATGTGGAGTGTTCTCAGCTTCCCTGGATTCTGGTGTGAACAGCCTCCCTGATGCGGATATGTCCTCAGCTCCCTGTTGTGGAATTTTAACGTTCAGATGGTATTTTCACGCTATTGTTGAGTTATTTGAACGGAGTCGCTTTCACATTAAGTTCGAGTGTTTTTACGTTTAACTTGACGCGTGATTTTACTCACTACGCACTGCTCGGGCTAGTAATTCAAAACCGATGTTCCGTACTAGTGTTTTACTGCAACTACTCGGACTGGTTGTTTAACATAGACTTTCCGAACTAGTGTTTTAAAGCGGACTACTCGAACCGATGGTTTAATGCAGACTGAAGTGCTTTGAGTGCGTTAGCGACGTCGCCCTGTATTTTCCCGCTAGTTTAATGACACTCTACTCTTATTGGTTTATCAACTGTCACGGGTTGTTGTTCACGCTCTGATAGGTTCTTTTTAAACTGTTTTTACATTTGAAATATTGATACACAATTATTATTATTATACTTTCTTAACTCTATTTACTTAATCTTATACATTGTTTCTTATTATACTAAGCAGAGCATTGCTTTATGCACTGTATTTTCTATTTTGCTATATGCATATGTGACGGTTGTCATATTGTGACTACTCGTCCTGTCACAATATATATATATAGATATATATATTGCGACAACACAAATAACTTAACTAGTGGCGCATAGGATATTGTAGTGCATGTGTTTTAATACACAAGTCTATATTGGAGGATTTAAGATTATTTATTGTACACAAGACATAGGAAATCGTTTATGTGATATAATTAACAAGCATAAATAATAATAGTGTTTGCAGATATAGTCTTTTAAAATGTTAAATACTGTTCATATATGATTAGTTGTACATTACATATACGCTGATTTCCACGGCAATGTTGAGGGGGGGCTTTGTTGTAATGAAGTCGTCAGGCAATGACAGATGGTTGACCCTGGCGATGATTACAGCTGGGTTGGTGTCCTGAAGTTCATATGTTGACACTGACGATTCACACTCGAACACTGATTCTAGGGGTACTGTTAATGGAAGTTTACACAGTATTTAGAATACACAAGTATCTCAGGTAACAGTGGGTATTTAATTAAAATGGTATATTGAAATTATGCCTATCCAGAATCTTCAAGTGTTCACACGTAACACAAGATCTGCCACGGTCAGCAGACCTTCCTAAGCGGAAATCTTCCACTCACACGGAAACTACTGATGATTAAATTAACAATGAGTAAACTATAAGATACTTCTGGTACTGTAGAATACCTCGCACAGTAACCAGTTTAAGTTCACTTTTATACCCGTTACGTTACAATGAACTATAACGTGTCTGAAGGTGGATTTATTACACAGTTTGGATAGTTCGCACTTGTGACTACCGTCGAATAGACTTAACGAATTCTTGCAAGCAAAAAATCTTGAACGAGAAGCGCACGTTCCTTTCGCAACAGCTGACGAGTAAAAAAACTGCCTGTTCAGCCCTCGGCTAAGGAAAATTCCGACTGGCCTTCGAAGGTTCTTATTGGTGGAAAGAAGTCACATGGTTAATTTTGCACACGGCACTAGTGTGGTTTCATGCCGAGAAGTGCATAGAATTTGCAAGGGCATGCATAGATGGTTATCTATGAATGTCTTATCTCAAGTGAAATGTATTTTATAAAGAGTTTTATACTTTAAATAAATCATATTTTAATGTCATATTATGATCAGGAAATATAGGGAAACTGTAGCTAATATAATAGTTTATGTCCAGTTCAAGTGTCAATACGATCAGATAATTATATCACGCACAGCAGGGAAAACGGTTATCACTCGCGCACGCGCGCACATTTCCACTGACACAGTACATGAATAAATAGAACATAAAATAATACACAGTTTGACTTATCCTAATTCCTTATCCGTTCTAAGATACAAAACTTATAGCAAAAAAACCAAATCTAACAAACTACCGTATAAACCTGAATGTTCATCGTCCGTGTATTTAGCTTAGCCTGCTCTGCTTATCAAGATCAAGATCCTGTGTTTCATTGCTATATATATATATATATATATATATATATATATATATTACAACGCTCCCTTTTCGTCTAACACAATTATCTAATATTTGTGATGTTAGATAAAAAGTTACTTACCCGTGATATTACTTTACCTGGGCGCCAGAACAAATCCCAGATACAAATGACACGGTTTCAGCTTAGCTCAGCGCATGGAGACACTCTTTCTCAGGATTCGTTCAGTGATTGTGGTTTTCAAGGGGAATCGTTACAAATAACACTTTAAGATTTTCTTGATTATTATATTTAATGTTTTAATAAATGATTTTTAAACTTTATATATATTAATGGTAGGACTTAATTCTACCCTAACCTTATAATTATTGAGTGAGTGTGGAAAGTAATGATTAAGACACTCAAACGACCTATAGCTCTTATCTGGTTTGATTAAGAGATTTCTATCTCCCAAACCAGTGCTAAAGAACAGGTCTGCAATAATTTGCACGTCCAATACTACACACCACTTTCCATTCAACACTCTTGTACTATATTAGAACTAATCTTATAGTTAAAATACAATGTGTGCTTTTCTTAGTGTCCTTTTAAAATTGTTTATTGTTTTATTAATTTGTTTAGCGCTTATGTCATTGATCAATGAATCTATTTCTTACTGTTTGATGCGTTGACCGAAGATAGGAATCTGTAGAGGTCCTCCTTTCGATGGTGTTGCACAGAAGAATGGATTGATCAATGCTGTTGAAGATGCCCTGGCAATTACAGATGCTGTAGCCTTCTGTAGCACAGGTCCTTCATGGCTGATTGATTCATTAATTAACTAATTAATTAATTAACGGTGATTTTATGCAGCTAGTGTTATTGAATGTTGTTAATTCATCTACACTGCGGACTACTTCTCGATTTAGAACTTAAATTTGCACTGTTGGGTAATATAAAAATTTCTGTATGTGAATTATACACGTCTAGTGTGTTTAAGTACCGAACGAAGAGTGATTCTACCCCTCGCTTTTAGCTGGCATCTGTTTTAAATACGGGCTGCTGATTGGTTGTGCAAATAAATCATGCGTTTTTCCAGTTTCGACAATCTCGAACAAGTTGGTCAAACACTCCGTGACAGGTTCCAAACAGCAGAGAAATTCTTGTCAAAATCGTACTTCCTGTATTTGCAAATCGATTGATTTCAGGTATTTGCAAATGTGTTTCCGAAGATCTGACCACAGAATATTGTTGCTTAGGTCTTTATCTGTGTGTGTGTGAAAACACCTTGTTCCTACGAAGCATATTTCTCTCGTTATTCCTGTTGGCGTGCGTCATCCGTATAACTTCTTTATTTGTTAATTATATTAACTGAGCTTGCGGCTACTTATAAAGCTTTTCTTGCTGAATACAATGCTGTTTTCAGAATTGCCGTATATTTACAACTTTTGAAGTTATCGCAGGTTGAACTGATAATTCGCTTTGAGTAAAATTACCTGTTTGAACTGGATTCTAATGTAGCGGTGACGTGGTTAGAGTGAGATGGCTGCGATTATACGCTCTCCCTCTTTCTTACGGCGTTACACTCTTACTGTCTATAGCTATCATATAACGCTCTGATAGGACGCTATTATGAATCGTTATATATACCCCCACTCGGTATAAAAAAAATTGATTATGTAAATCATTAATTTTTTTTCTAATGTACAGTTTCACACTGATTATATTTTGCATATTTACTTTAGCACTTTTTCCCGCACAAAACTTGCACTTATACAATGTTACTTACATCTATCTTATAACTAAAGATTACAATGTTTCTTAACCTAACATGGTATAGTGGAAATTTATATGATCATTTTTAATCATCATTTTGGATTAATTAATGTCAACAATTTAACAAAAAATTCTACATTTATTTAAATAATATTTTTTTACATTATTATTAATATTGATTCAAAACAATTATTTATTTATTTTATTTGACCAGGTTTGACTCTCATATACCTTATTGCTCAAATTATTATTTCTTCATGGGTCATTATTTTGTTTATATTTTCTTCTATGGGAACATAGCTTATATAGCTTACCATCGTATATGGAAAATTCTGGTTTGGAGTTGGTAACTGCACTCCTCCAAGCTACACTAATCCTAGGGTCTTGTTGTTGATGAGTCCCTATTTCCTTGAGTCGTCTAACTACTTCAGGTTTTGTTATATGTTTTACCGCATAAATACCAATATCATTACTACTACATTTAATATTACCTGTTTCCATGTTGTTTTCTAATGGTGGATTTCTACTGAGTACATCTGCTACCAAGTTGTCTTTCGCTTTGCAATACTGTATTTCAAATTGATACTCTTGTATAGCCAAGATCCAACAAGTCAGACGAGCACCTAGCAATTTACACTTTAATAAAAACACTAACGCCTTATTGTCGGTGATTATAGTAAGTTTAGCACCCAGAATATAACTTCTAAACTTTGACAGGCTATGCACTATCGCTAATAGCTCTTTTTCTGTCGCGAAATAGGTTAATTCTACCCCTTTAAGTGTGCGACTTACGAATCCTAATACCGCTTTTTGGCCTTTCTCATCGATCTGATACAAGTGTGCTCCAATAGCAATATTGCTGGCATCTGTTTGCAAGTAAAATCTTTCTCCTATTCTTGGATGATTTAATACAACAGTATTTATAAAAAGACTTTTCACTTGTTGCAGTGCTTCATCGTGGTCCTTTGTCCACTTCCATTTAATACCTTTGTTTAACAACTTTAACAATGGAACAGTACTTTCCGCGTATTTACTTGTAAACTTTTGATAGTAGTTAGCTAAACCTAGAAATGACTTTAGCTGCTTACAGTTCTTTACTACACTTACCGACTTCCAATGCTTATACTCTTTAATACCTACATTTATTTTATTAGCATTTATTTCCATTGTAATGGTATTTCTTTTAAAATTTATTTTTGCTTTCCATTCAAGCAACGTATCTACCCCAATAATACAATCATGAATGAGTTTCGGGACTATTAGAGCTACAATTTGGGTTTGGTTACCATTTATACTGACAACTGACAGGTAAATATATTTGTTCAGTTATCTTTTGCATTTTGGCTCCAGTGGCTCCCTGTACATTAAAATGTTTTACGGGTGGTCTGGGACAATTTCGGAACTGATAATTATCTACAAATTTTGAGCTAACACAGGTAACTTCACTGCCAGTGTCAATAAGCGCTCGTACCAGTAGATTACTGATCTTACAAATTATTTCTGGACATTCAGGATAATGGTTTCTACCCACTTCTTGCTCCTCTTTTAACAAGAACTCCCTATCGCTCACTTGTTTTATATTATTAGCTACATTCTTTTTACCTGTTTTCTTTTGTGATTTCACTGCAGGCACTGGTAGGTTTAGTTTTGTTTCTTTTCTACCTGCAGTGGCTTCCCGTTTCCCGTATTTATTTTACTAGTCGACGGTTGCTGCTCGGTAGAGGTTATAGTTGTTTTACACACTTTATACCCTTTATTAGATTTATTTTCTACACTTCTACTTCTACCTTTATCCTCCACTTCCTGTCGATTTTGTGGTTTATTACCCGGATATGGGGTAAACCTTTTTTCTTTCATACGTTCATTGTCTCTCCTCCTATTTGAGTAGAACGTTGGTTCTTGCTGATCGCCTCTAGAGTAGTTACTCAGCTGATTACTTACCCGCTGTAGGTCCCTCTCTAAGTCTAGACACTCATCTACGACCATAATGAACTTCTCTAAAGTATCCACTCCTCTAGTTGTGGTTGCTACTCTAGTGCGTTCTGAGAAATGACGCGCTAGCTTATATACTAGGTCTCTCTCTTCTATTGGTGGTGTTAGATGTTTAACTTGCGCCATTACATTTAGCACATAATTGGTAGTTGTCATATTCATTGACGGGTGATACTTACCAAATTCTAAATGATCGCGTACCCTTCTTTGTATTTGAACATTCCAGTACTGAGCTAGAAACTTTTCTCTGAAGTCTGAGTAGGTTTGGACTCTGTCTGAGATGACTTTCCACCACGTACCTGTCCAATTCTTGAGAAATCGGCCTAACATGTCCTTCTTATCCTCGTCGTCCATCAGTGGATTTACACGAGTTACATACGCTTCAAACAGCTTCAGGAATTCCACAGGATTCTCATGTGGGTTACCTGAAAATGCAAGGTTTTCCAGTTCTTCCTTATAGCCGCCACACCTCACTACTTTGGTTTGCTGTGACTTCATTGCTTTAGTCAGATCCTCCCGCATTACCTTCAACTGTTGTTCCACCTTTTTATGTACTTCGTCACTGTTAGCCTTACTCTCTACCTGTTTCTTAACTTCACTAATATTTACACCCAGTTGGGTACACTCTTCCCTAGTATTTTGGATTTCTTCTTTATTTAGAAGTGTTTGTGTTTTTAATTCAGCTGTTACTTCACTGAATTGTTGATTAATGAGGGTTACTTTCTGTTCTAACCTTTCATGTAATTCATTTCTAAATTTATTTAGCTTTTCGTCTTGACGGCGAAAATTAGTGTTTACTTCTTTTTTTTTCTTCTAAGGTAGTTTTAATCTTCGGTATGTTTATCAAATCTATTATTACTCTCATCTATTTTACCAGCTAAGTTAATAGCTAAATTTGCTATTTCTTCATCTATTTTAAATGTAGCCTCTTTACTACTTTGTTCTATTTGGCTAGAAAAATTTTCATTTATTTGTTTCATTTCACTGGACAAATATTTATTAGTTTGCTCAATTTTATTATTAACATCTGTTATTAATTTTTGATTACTTTCTTCTAACTTTTATTATTTTCATCTATTTTATTATTGTATCTTTTATTTCACTTTTTAATTGACTATTTGTATTATCAATTTTACTATTAGTAATTTCGATTTTACTTTCTATTTTACCATTATTTTCATCCATTTTAGTGGTTAACTGTTTAAACATTTGTTCAATTGCTGCCATATCTACTGCTGATGATTTAGCCATTTTTATTATTTATTATTAACAAATAAATTTAACAATTATTTAATAGTAACCTTGAATTCCACTTACTTTTAATTTATTAATATTACAATTTAATTATCACTTGGGTAAAAGCAACGCCAAATTATATAACTTTATATCACTATAATATTGACGACTCGGAACACTAAGTTTTTTATAAGTAAAAACGTAATGTTTTACCTTACAGCCTAAACCGGTTTTCACCTATAGAAGGCTTCATCAGAGGCTGTCGTTAGTAGCGCTGCTCGTCTTGTTGTTGGCGACGAGATAGTGTTTCGAAAGATTGAAGCTGTGTGTGTGTGGTGAGATGTGTTCGAATAATGCGTGCGATTTGAATTGTGTCTGTTCGTTTAGGATGTCGTTTTTATTTGTTTTTGTGTGTTTGTATATTTCTAATTGTTCTAGAGTGTCTAGTTTTCGGCCTTTTGTGTGTACGTGTAGTATGTTCATGTTATTGTCGATGTTTTTATATGTGTGGTTTGCTTCAATGAGGTGGTTTGCGAAGGTAGATTCTGTAGTGGTGTGGAGTGCTTTTGTGTGTTCAATGTATCTCTGTTTGAAGCTACGTCCTGTCTGGCCTATGTAGAATTTACTGCAATTTGAACAATTTAGTTTATATACACCGGGTAGATAGAATTTGTTTTGTGCTTTGGGCATGCGTTTTGATAGTGTGTGTTCTGTTTTGTTAGTAGTTTTGTAAGCGATTCTGTATCCTGGTTTTTTGAATTTGTGGGCAATTTTTTCTGTTTGTTTGTTGATGTATGTTAGTGTTATGAATTTGTTGTTTTCTGTCTTTGTCTGTTCTTTGTTTTGTGTTAAATATACAAACGCACAAAAACAAATAAAAACGACATCCTAAACGAACAGACACAATTCAAATCGCACGCATTATTCGAACACATCTCACCACACACACACAGCTTCAATCTTTCGAAACACTATCTCGTCGCCAACAACAAGACGAGCAGCGCTACTAACGACAGCCTCTGATGAAGCCTTCTATAGGTGAAAGCCGGTTTAGGCTGTAAGGTAAAACTTAACGTTTTTACTTATAAAAAACTAAGTGTTCCGAGTCGTCAATATTATAGTGATAATTAGTTAAGTAACGGACACGTCATGGACAACAAAATCCAAGAATTTATATAACTTTATTTATATAATTTTGTGTTTAATCGGGCCCTTAGTTGGCTGCGCCAAATCTATATGTAACTAATTTTTACATATAAATTTGGTGATTTAATCGTGCCCCTAAAGTTGCAGCGCCAAATCTATACAACGCTCCCTTTTCATCTAACACAATTATCTAATATTTGTGATGTTAGATAAAAAGTTACTTACCCGTGATATTACTTTACCTGGGCGCCAGAACAAATCCCAGATACAAATGACACGGTTTCAGCTTAGCTCAGCGCATGGAGACACTCTTTCTCAGGATTCGTTCAGTGATTGTGGTTTTCAAGGGGAATCGTTACAAATAACACTTTAAGATTTTCTTGATTATTATATTTAATGTTTTAATAAATGATTTTTAAACTTTATATTTATTAATGGTAGGACTTAATTCTACCCTAACCTTATAATTATTGAGTGAGTGTGGAAAGTAATGATTAAGACGCTCAAACGACCTATAGCTCTTATCTGGTTTGATTAAGAGATTTCTATCTCCCAAACCAGTGCTAAAGAACAGGTCTGCAATAATTTGCACGTCCAATACTACACACCACTTTCCATTCAACACTCTTGTACTATATTAGAACTAATCTTATAGTTAAAATACAATGTGTGCTTTTCTTAGTGTCCTTTTAAAATTGTTTATTGTTTTATTAATTTGTTTAGCGCTTATGTCATTGATCAATGAATCTATTTCTTACTGTTTGATGCGTTGACCGAAGATAGGAATCTGTAGAGGTCCTCCTTTCGATGGTGTTGCACAGAAGAATGGATTGATCAATGCTGTTGAAGATGCCCTGGCAATTACAGATGCTGTAGCCTTCTGTAGCACAGGTCCTTCATGGCTGATTGATTCATTAATTAACTAATTAATTAATTAACGGTGATTTTATGCAGCTAGTGTTATTGAATGTTGTTAATTCATCTACACTGCGGACTACTTCTCGATTTAGAACTTAAATTTGCACTGTTGGGTAATATAAAAATTTCTGTATGTGAATTATACACGTCTAGTGTGTTTAAGTACCGAACGAAGAGTGATTCTACCCCTCGCTTTTAGCTGGCATCTGTTTTAAATACGGGCTGCTGATTGGTTGTGCAAATAAATCATGCGTTTTTCCAGTTTCGACAATCTCGAACAAGTTGGTCAAACACTCCGTGACAGGTTCCAAACAGCAGAGAAATTCTTGTCAAAATCGTACTTCCTGTATTTGCAAATCGATTGATTTCAGGTATTTGCAAATGTGTTTCCGAAGATCTGACCACAGAATATTGTTGCTTAGGTCTTTATCTGTGTGTGTGTGTGAAAACACCTTGTTCCTACGAAGCATATTTCTCTCGTTATTCCTGTTGGCGTGCGTCATCCGTATAACTTCTTTATTTGTTAATTATATTAACTGAGCTTGCGGCTACTTATAAAGCTTTTCTTGCTGAATACAATGCTGTTTTCAGAATTGCCGTATATTTACAACTTTTGAAGTTATCGCAGGTTGAACTGATAATTCGCTTTGAGTAAAATTACCTGTTTGAAACTGGATTCTAATGTAGCGGTGACGTGGTTAGAGTGAGATGGCTGCGATTATACGCTCTCCCTCTTTCTTACGGCGTTACACTCGTACTGTCTATAGCTTTCATATAACGCTCTGATAGGACGCTATATTGAATCGTTATAATATATATATAAGAATTCAAAATTATCAAAGTTATGGCCTTATTGTTACCAAAAACAACATGAGTGGAATGTACACAGCAGAATAAGTTTTTTTAATCAATAAAATGTTATGTTACATAATACCATAAATGAAATACAAATTTGACATTTTACTAGCATTGTTCTAAAAACTCTAGGAAGGTGTGGGAATATAATGGTTTTAAGTTGAAACACTGTAATATAACTCCTGAAGATCTTGATGAAAAGGAAAAAAATGTATAGAAAACAGGCTAAATTTATCAATGTGTAGTAGAATCAGTGGCGAAGCGTCAGGGGAGACAAGGTAGACAGTGTCTCCCGAAATAATTTATCCATAAAATAATTAATTTTTATTTATGAATTAAGTTGTGTAAGTTACTAAGAAAGGATACAAAACTAACTTAAGAAGTTAAATATCACGCGACATGACGCGAGTATGAGCCATGGACCTTGCAGTTGTATGGTGAGTGTCAGGGTAGACGTTACTTGAAATGTCTTTTTAACAAGGCTGGAGGTGAGGAAGGCATCAGTGGGCCTCAGTGGGCATCAGTGAGTTTACAAATTATTTTTAATTTTGAAAATAGTATTATAGACTAAGAACTGTGCAACCATTTAAGTACTAATTATATAATAATACATTGTTTTAAGTGTTATCTTTTTGAGTGCTTTAAACATACTATTTACTTTGTTTAAATGAGCAAAATGAATACAGCAAAATGAAACTGGTACTAAACCAGTTCTACCGCAGAACTAATTGATATAAACTCTGACAACTTTGATTCACTAGAATTTTTGTTAAAATACGAAATCAGTATGTTACATTTAGAGTGAACGTTATTGCTAAAGTTGAAAATATCTCTGCCGTTTTTATATTTGTCGCAGAAGGATGGAAAACCTGTCAGAAAATTTCAGAATGTTTTGTATAGGTGGCTCTCTGGCTGTAAACAAAACAAAACTCTGCATTGCTATTATTGTTTTATATTTAATAAAGAGGAACCATGGGAGCAAAGTTGGAGTAGGCACTATAAAAAGTTAGAACCACTAAACATACTGGTAGCAAAACTGATATAAAAAATTCTGAGATGTTTCACATGCTAGGACGTAACAAAATTGAACATTGTTTGTCCGAAACACCTAGAATTCAAGCAGTACAGCACAATGAAAATGTGGCATTAAATCGAAGGATAGTAGGACGTTTGATAGATGTTTGTTATTTAGGGAGGAAAGAGTTAGCTTTTAGGGGTCATAAGGAAAATGAGCAGTCTCTTAATAAGGGCAATTATTCAGAATCTTTAAATTTATTGGCAGCGGAAGAGTCTTTTGTGAAAGAACATACACAGAGTGATTTAAAATTGCATGGCAATCTCTTGAGAGATGATTCCATAGCTGAAACTAAGAAAACATGAGACAGGCATGTAAAACTCATTAACAAGAAAATATGAAAGTTTGTGTAATGCCTACAGTAATCCGGATTTGTCACTATTAAAAAATGTTAATAAAATTTACGTTTTTCTAGCAAGATTTTCTAATTAAGATTCATAAAGGACACCAATAACAATACGATAGCTTTTCCTTGATATTTAGGCCAAATTATATAATGAAATGCATGTGTTTTAGTCACTTAGCTATTATCTGATAAAGGTAACATTAACTCTATTTACCATAGTTTTACTGGTTCATTAAAAATGTCAGATCTTAGTAAGAGGTTGCTTTTGGGAGTTATTTTTATGTCTACCCGAATTATTTTGTCACGCTTCACCACTGAGTAGAATCTCACCAAATAGAAAAATGTGTGTACATGTGTAACATGCGTGTGCACACACACATGTATGGATATGCACAACAAAATATTTATAAAATTACAACTTAGTTTTTACTGAATAAATATAATAATTATATTTATATTTATATTTTATGTTCCTGAATAGTATAGTAGTTATTAAACATACCCATGTTGCACTCCAGCATATAGGAATCCTCTACTTAGGCATATGTCAGTACACACCTTTGGTGTCATTCTAGAATCCAATGTACTATAGCCTTTTAGTTTTCTCCAATAAGGTGCATCCGCGTAGCATCCAACATAGTGCAGTGAACTGTCAATTCCTGCTACTGATAATAGATTAAAAGCAATTCAAAATATGGACTGCTTTATACATGTTAATGAAAAGTCGGGATATTTTTTATATTTCATAAGTATGTATAAACATACATTTCATCAAGACTGTTGTTCGTGAAGATCAGATTTTCCATATTAGTAATGATGGATATATTATGCATGCTGTTGCAGAGGTGTGTGTGTGTTTTTATATATTTTTTATGTTATTATTAGCATAAAAAAACTTTTTGTTCAAGAATATATTTTTTTATTATTTTGTGAATATATTTTAATGTTTCAATAGTATTTAACTATCATCATCAGCTATGTAAATTAATAACTTTAAACATTAAAAAAATTGTTTATTGTTTAAATTTATTAATTTATATATCTGATGATGATAGTTAAATACTCTTGAAACACTGTAATATTCACAAAATAATAAAAAAAATATACGGTATACAAGAAAAACTAAGCAAATATGAATCTAATGTATAGTATATGTATATATTAGAAAGCACTGAGATTTAATAGTGGCACCAGTAAATTATCAGTGGTGCTTTCTATTTTATTTATGCAACTATATGCTCTCTCCCCTCACACACACACACACACACACACACACACACACACACACACACACACACACACACACACACACACACACACACACACACACACACACACACACACACACACACACACACACACACACACAGCGAGACTAATATCTTTAAAGGTACACACAAATCAACACCTTCAAAAAGTTTTATTTACCCACCTATGTAACAGATTCTTATAACATGACAATTTTTACTATAAAAAAACAAAGATAGAAGTTTGATTCTAAAACATACAAAATTTTAAATGAAACATATATATTTAATGCAAGGGATTTCTGCACATAAAATACACGTTTAATGCACTGTGATTAATACCAGCAACGCCTCATGAGATTTTAGTTTGGTGGGGCTGCACTAGAATTCTCAATATGCAGCATTATCATATATTATTGAAATTTATTTATTATTACTACATTGTTTACCTATATTAAAAGCTGTGAAGCTGTGACAAATCATTGGTCGAATCATTTCGGTGCTGCTGCTGTTTGTGATGTTATTTATTTTTAAATATATTTAATCACAAAATATATACACATTAAAATTTAAACAAATTGTAATTTTTAATGTAAACATTAAAATTTATTTTCAAATGAAAATAAAATTGTGAGTTAAGTTCTTAATAAAAACAGACATAAATCATTGATTCTTTCCCAGTTTTATTTAAACATGAAGTCCATTCTCCATTCTTTGCAACCGGAAATCTTATTGAGTACTTTATCTTTGAGAAAATTAGTATTTTAATCATGTCTTTTCCTATGCTTAACATTGCCAAAGCAGCAAAACAGTCTTGTGTCATTGTGCTTCTTAGAAAACTCTTAACTCTTTTTAACGTAAAGAAGCATCTCTCGGGCTCAGCAGTAATCATAGGAGTAGTTGGAATTATTTTGAGGAGAGTGAACACTTTGTATCCAACATGATTTTGTACATTTTCATAATCCTTGAAATACTGCAAAATTCTTGCCTCTCGTACAAAACAGATATTTCAGTTTTCAAACTTTTTTACACAAAGGGTAAGCTTCGTTAGTTTGAACAAATATAGTTGAAGAATTTATATTGTCTTTGGAGAGGGAAACATTTAACAGTTTTGCTGCTGACAGATGTTTATTGAAAGAAAGTCTCTCTTTTACCTCATTACAAATCATATTGCATACCTCCTTTGCAGAGATAAGATACTGCGAATCCGTTTTCCTTTTTTTCATGAGTTGAGTTTTTCTTGTTGATCAGAAACAAAAGGAAGTCTATTTCTTTCTTTCATGATTGCCTCAATAAATGCATTTACTGCACTATAGATACTAGTGGAGTTGGCACTACATTGCCGCAGCTGGTTATATAAAATATCCACATGAGGTATAATATGATGAAAAAATTCTAGCCAAAAGTTGAAGTCCTGAACATTCAGCATACAGAGAATCCCTGTAGCTGCTTACACAGTGGCATGATTTCTATCAATATGAAGTTTCTCAAAGCATTCTATTAGACTTTTCTTGTTTCCAAAAACAGTTGAAGTAATCGGCTATTAAAATTCCATCTTGTGTTTGATACTCGAGGTATTTTCTTAGAAACACTATCTAGCACAACTATCTAGATCTCGCACGTGAGGATGACTTGGAAAAAATGCAGGAATAGCAGTAAGACTGCTGAAAAAAAAGCTTGTGAGTTCTGTGATGCTGCTTTTTTTATAATTATATTTAATTGATGTGCATAACAGTGGATAAAATGTGCATATCTGTGTGACTGCTGAATAATTGTATGCACACCTCCTTTCACCCCACTAAAAACAGAGGCTCCATCGTAAGTTTGAGCAATAAGTTTGTCACTGTCACTATTCAGAACTATATTTATCCGTTCTAAAATGCATTCTGCTAATACTTCAGCATTTTGGGCTAAAAAAATCCCCAGAATCTTTCATGCACATTTCTGCTCACTTCATAATGAAAAACAATAATTTGCTGCATAAGACCTGATACATTTGATGTGTCATCCGACATATTACTGATAAAAATTCAGATTGTTTAATTTCAGCACATATTTCATCGCATCTCAAGGATACAGTCTAGAAATTCATTTTGGATTGTCTTAGAAGTTCCCCTAAACACTACTGAGTTCAGAAAATGACTTCTGAGAGATTCATTTCACTTTCCAGCAAATTCCAATAATCCTCAAAAAACACCAGGATTTGATGACTGTGAGGTTTCATCATGACCATGTAATGGAAGTCTAAATTTTCCACAAAAGTTTATGCAGTCAATAATTTTTGAGAGAATTTCCCAATTTTGTCTCTTTTCTTATTGTGCTTATTAACTGATGTGCAATGTTTATTTTTACTAACGTAGATAAAGCAATGACATTATTAATATGTTTTGCAGAATTTTTGTTTTTTTTTTTAATTTTTTACCTAAATGTTTTAAATTATTCACTCCAGATCAAGTTGCATCACCTCCAAATAATAAACATGGAAAGCAAAATAGAACATTTTTCAGGACAGGTACATGACTTATGCTTAGAATAAATGGACATATTCAATTTCCTGGAATAACTCTTGATTTCTGCTTGATGATGCCTGAGAAATTACTAAATCAGGAGTCTGGCAGCCTAAACTCTTAATTTCATTCTTCTCTGCTCGCATTAAAGATGAAAATGTAATGTTTAGCAAATATTTAACACTATTTTTATTCATGTTTGTTTTAAAACTAAAACAATGGAAAATAACACACTCATACAAACACATAACACACCGTCAGTAAATGATTTACTCGCACATGTTTAACTTTTTGGCGACTCCAAAGGCTGGACTGAATGCAGCCCGAGGCTTTGCTTGCTAACAATGTTTTCCGCACCACAAACCTCATGTACAGATGCTACGTGCACTGTCTAAAGTAGGGCACAGTCCGTCTCTCACAGAGTAGTAACTAATGCATCTACGCAACATTTAGTTGTGGCCTAATGAAAACATACGAATTTATTCCTTCTACAAGTGTATAATTAAATAATAAGTAATTTTCTAAATAAAAAATTATTTAAATATGGTAATTGTTTTTTCTTTAAAATTTTATGGAGGGATGAGATGGATGAGATGCCATTGATTAATACATAAAGTGAATTTTTCTAGTTTAATATAATACTTATACACATTTTCATCATTAGTCCAGGCTACAGAATTTGTAATATTCTTTACATGGAGTCAGGTGGGCTACATTCAGAAACAGAAACAGGAATATTTAATTAGAAATTTAAATTTCAACTTACCAACTTGTGATGTACTGTAGATGGAATTTCTCCATGACGCTCCACATATAAATATTTTGTTACCTTTGCAAACATTATCACATTCTGATTCAGGGCGCTTGTCTGTAGTTAGAGGAGTATTATCTCCACAGAAGCATTGATGCCTATAAGAAGTTTAGATCATCAGAAGTATAAAAAAAATACATTATGTAAGTCAACAACATGACACATCAAAACATAAACCAAAACTCTGTACAACCGTACAGCAATATCAATTAAAATTGAAAGGAACTTACAATGATTTTAGATAATTTAAAAATTTAAGATAATTTTGTATGTGGCAACTACCAGTACAAGAAATTTGTGAACTGCTTGGAAATTTGTGGGCATTACAGGGCTGCAATGCTATTATAGCGAAAACAACGCCATCTAGTCTCTGGAGCATTTTGAGAGAGACACCACTGATATTCTACAGAATTGTGACAGAAGTATGTATAGCCTAGAAGTGAGGATTCCAAATAAGAAAGGTTTGATCAGAGATGAGACTTGTCAGATACATAAAAATGTAAAATAAAATTATAAACTAATGATACAGATATTCTAATAGACCTTGGCATCAGTTCTTTGAAAAGAGACAGAATTATGAACACCACATCAGTTCCCAAAGTCTACCTTCTATCAGTAATAATTACATTGTACAAACAAACAAAAAAACACGTAATTTTTATTAATTCTTATAAGAAATAATTTTATTTTTAGATTTGCACAGAGAAGCTACAATCTGAAGTAGACATTTTAATTATTGTATACAATACAGTATTGAACCAAATAGCACAACTGTACAATTCTAATAAACAGAAAGTTATACAAACTAACCATTTTCCATCTGCCTTGTGAGTTCTTCTTTATCTTAATGACACGTTTCAAAGCATATGCTTTATCATCAGATCATAAAATATCCCTTGTAGGAGGGATATATGCTAGTGGATTTTTAACCAATGATGACCTCCTATGGGGGATATTTTATGATGTGATGATGAAACATCTGATGATCCTTTGAAAGAAGACACAAGGTGGATGGAGAAAGGTAAGTTTGTCTGTTCAGACAAGTGACTTGGATACCATTATGAACATGCATGCTAATACACAAAGTTGTGATCAATATTAATCTGTGATTATCTTCAGGTGTTATGAAATTTAACCTTATCTTTTCTAAAACTTAAAGTTTAAGTTTTATAACCTTGAAGAGAAACATAGATTTATATGGATTGAAATTTTGTCTTACAAGAATTATATAAAGCTTGACATCTGATTCAGTACTGTACACTATAATATAATTCCACTAAAATTAAGTTTAAAGATTGTGTAACATGGTTATAACAACAGCTTGAATTTAGCATATATTTTGATGTTCTGAACCATTAGAGGTTTTGGATTTTCAAAGATATCAAAAATGTAAAGCATCCAAGACAGCATCAGAACAAACTAATTGCAGCTGGACCCACAAGCCCTTAAATAAATTTAACCTTGATACTCCTTTATTTTTAACAGACATAGTACCTACAAGCCACTGGTTGCCTTTTTTTAAATATCTGTTACTTCAACTTACCCATTTTGTACTCCAGCATACAGATATCCTTTATTGTCACACACATTCACACAGACCTTTGGTGTCATTTTAGCATCGGATGTACTATAGCCTTTTAGTTTTCTAACGAGGTTGTCCACAAAGCATCCCATATAATGTAGTGAAGTGTCAACATCTGCCACTGGTATCCAAATTCAAAGAAATGTTAAAATAACATATTTGTATCATAATTCCTTACAATCATTATTGTAATATAACTGTATTTATGATATCGATTGAAGACTCGTTGGGCATTTGGTGAAACAAAGGTTTTAAAAACACAAACATGTGTGTAAGTTTACATGTGTGCAACATGAACACAAATAAGTTTCACAATTTATTCTTAACCTCTGACAATTGTTTCACCCTATTAGTATATTCTTAAAAAGCTGCTAAGAACAATTAAATATAAACAACGTGTAGGACGAATGAACATGTCTTAAGAGTGTATATGGTGGAAGAGGTTGAGGAGCTAGTACAGGGAAAGTCAAGTAACTGTAAAAACTAAGTATAATGGGAATACAAATTCTAAAAGTAACTAAACTAAATAACAGCTTTTAACAAAGGAGATAGAAAGAATTCTGTTTGTTAATTTTAACTGCTGAACATAAGCAAGCAATTTAAAATAATACAGCAAATACAGGTTTCACAGATCATTTTAGACACAACCACTTTTCACAGGATACACAACCACTTTTTAGACACAAAAACATAACATGACACTACTACAAAACATAGGAAAAAACATAACATGACACTACTACATGACATTACTACATAAACATACATGACACTGGATTTATTGGAAATTTTAGAAGCAACTGAAAGTAACAAAAATGTAACAAATGAACAAACATAATTCTTTGTATCTTATTTGTTAAAAGCTGTTATTTAGTTTAATTTTAGAATTTGCATTCCTATTATACTTAGTTGTACAGTCAACTGACCTTCCCTATACGGTACTAGTTCCTCCACCGTCTCCAACATACACACACCACGCATGTCCATATGCACACGATTAACACAGTTTCACCCTCCTACACATTCTTTGTATTTAGTTGTTCTTAGCAGCTCTTTCAGAATAGACTAATAGGGTAAAATAATTGTCAGGGGTTAAGAATAAATTGTGAAACAAACAAGTGTTTGTGTTTTTAAAAGCCTTTGTAACTGCATTTATTTTAAAATTAATTGTGTGTGTGTGTGTGTGTGTGTGTGTGTGTGTGTGTGTGTGTGTGTGTGTGTGTGTGTGTGTGTGTGTGTGTGTGGTTTTGGGTATATTGTAAACTTGAATTTCCAACTACAAAAGTGTGTACATAAATTAAATGTAACACAAATGTTGGCATACTTGAATAACATAGTGTGAATGAACAAAATTGAATGCGTTTAAATTTAGACTTACCAATATTTAATGCATTGTATATTGAGTTCCTCCAGAAGCCTCCACATATAAGTGTCGTATTACCTTTGCAGAGACTATTACATTCTGATTCTGGCCTCTTGTCTTCAGAATGAAGTGTGTTATCCCCACAAAAGCATTGATCCCTAGAAGAAGATAATACAAAATTATGAAAAAAACAAGTAAATAAAATAAGGGTTTTTTAAATCTAATGTGTTGTATTTACTTACTTACATTTACTTAATAAAAAAAAAATGCTGTCATCAGAACCAAGTTTTACATATTTAAGTAACTTTATTTTAACTAATTAAAATGTATAATGATATGAAATTGATGCAGAATTTGTGTGTCTTCGGTTGATCGTAAACATGATAAATGATGTTTTCAATCACTTAATTACCTACTCACTTAATAATATTAAAAGTATCTTGTATTGATGTAAAAAGTAATTAGCTGAAGATACATAATGGATACAAGGGAACATAGAAGACAAGAACTAATGGAGCTGGAACATCTAAGAGGAATGAATGAAATTACAGCCTTTTACCAAAGGTTAAATAAGAGTTGTAAGGAATTGCAGCCTAGAGGAACATTATGCAGAAACAAGAATGGAGAAATATGAGGTAACAATGAATTGATACTTGAAAGATGGTTGCAACATTTTGATGAACTGCATCTTAATGGGTCCATATCTTGGACTTTGCCAACATAGGGGAATCAGTCTTTTAAGTACTGCATATAGACTGTTGTCCAATATTTTGTTTGGCAGACAAGCACCATTTGTAGAGAAGGCAATAGGAGATTATCAATGCTGATTCTGCCAAGGCAGGTCAACAAATGACCAGATTTTTACCTTTTGCCAGATTCTTGAGAAATGTAGCGAGTATGAAATAGAGACACATCACCTCTTTATTGATTTTAGATCGGCTTATGATAGTATAGATAGAGAATATTTGTATTCAGGAATGGCTGAGTTGAAGATACCAGAAAAATTCATCACCCTAATTAAGGCCACAATGAAGAACACTCAATGTCAGGAAAAAATCTAGAATAGGTGTAACGGGGCAGAATGGGATGATAGGTGTAATTTTAATTGTGAATCTGACGCAGTGTAGTCACCCACACAAGGCCTCAATCTATAACAACAGAAATTCCTGTAGGGAACGCCCATCTGCATGTTGATCCAGAAAAATCTGTCAACAAGTACCATTTGCAGGTACTCTGGAATGTTTCAAGTGCGCGCCTGCTTGCTCGTGCGTTTGAATAAGCATGAACTTTTTAGCGAGCCCCAGGTCGTCTGTTACTCGGCCAACCACGGTAAACTCGCTCTCAGAAAATTAATTAATTATTGTGTCACGTGGTTCCTTCCTGGACCAATGAAATGGCAAGTTGATGAGAATGAGGAACGCTGGGCCATTTTGGGACGCTAGTGCTGAGTCTCTGTCGTTTAACAATCATCCAACTGGCCGGTTGAACATAAAAGGCTCGCGAGCCGAAAATATGTTTTAAAATCTTCAAAATGTGTTGAAAGTGTAATTTAAAGTGAAATAAATTGGAAGGAAACACACAACATCAAAGTTAACAATTAAATTCGACTGGATGACAAAAAATGTGGACGAACTAAAAAATATGCAGTGCAGCACGTGGTTAGTGGAGAAGCCATGAGTTAAATTAAACGACGACCAATTAAATATATACCAAATTTAAACTTAAAAGAGCTCTAAATTATGGGGAATTTAAATACTGTATGCATGTGGGCGTGAGTAAGATGCTGGGTTGTCTTCCTATAATATAACTAATATTGTAACGTAGTGGGTTTTAGAGTATGTACCTTCCGAGATGTTTTTGTATGCGGCCTATTGAGTGCTCGTCTTATTTAATTAAGACGCACTGTTGTAAGCGCCAATTCTGTAACGTACCGCCTATTTTAGGTGTGAGTGTGACGTCCATTTTTTTTTTTTAAGTCTCGGATCGGTCAGAACACCTCTTAGCAATCGCCACTTATGAACTATAAAGACTGAAGTTTAAATAAAGTTGTTGGTAATGTTACTCAAACAAAACAGAAATCGAGTATGTGTGATTTGAGTCAAGTAGGGAAGTTGTTTAGCCTTCTTTTGAAGAGAGAGCAAGTACCGTTTGTTTACCCTCGGTTTAGAGATTTCTAAATTTTTTCAAATATTCGCCGTGAACCGAATCAGCTGATTGTGACACTAGTCTCCAAATATAGGTTAACCAGACGACACTGTGGCAGAATACCGATGGATCGTCCTCTTCTTATTTATTCTGAAACCCACTACAACTACCCACTACAATAAAGGAAACACATTTTTATTATTCAACATCGTTTCTCAATAATATTTATTAAGAATATTATTGGTTTTTTCTCTTCCGCCAAAATACAAATATCACAATCGATCTTTTCATTAACTAGTACATAATATCGACTTCATTGAGTAAACATGGAATTGTCAAAAAATATATGGTTTTTGACCAAATTTTATACTATATTTAAAACATCAATCAACATATAATTCTTTTATTTATTTCCCCAGGGTTAAGGGTAAGTTCTTTTTGTTATGAGATGGTCAGAAATGGATAATTATACTACGCTTTACAAATATAGAAAAAATATTCAAAAATTTGTTTATTTCGCTTAATACATAGTTCTGGAGTTGTCCGTAAGAGAGCAGATTGCGTTTGTTTTTTATTAAAACATGTGGTTACACTTTAATCGTTTCTGTACTACACAACCATTCAGTTTGAAGTTTCTTCGTTAAATATTAAAAGAAATGTTTATATTACCTCTCTTCTTGAAGTTCTTACTTGGGCGAAGCCGTTTCTCAGGTGATGTTCGTATTTGGTTGTAATTTCGTATCCGTCCGGCAAATATTATCTCGTTAAAACTCGAACTAGGCTAGGCTATGCCTACTCGTCCAAAAAATGGTTTTTTCACTTTTATTATGGAGTATAGCAAGTTAACTTTGATAACTAAGGTAGTAGTACATCATGTTTATACTGTTATTTAATTTTGTAACAATTGTGTGCTTTTCAAAAGGTTTCGAAAGGATATTTTAATAAAATTTTTGTCTCATCATTTTGTCAACCGGACAGGTTTCCATTTCAAATTCGATTAACAATACTTGTTATTTTGTTACTCTTAGTAACCCATAATTTTTTGTATATCTTTTTATTGGTTCTGCTATTTACTTTTTAGTATATAGGCGGTTTGTAATTATTATAAATTTATTTTTGATTTACAGAAAAATAATTCTTTTTAATTTTGGTTTCTTTCCCAATTTGATTTACATAATAGTTTTCTGTTTATTTTCTTATAACTTTGGATATAAGTATTTAATATTTTTATTAACTTTAAATGAATTTATATATTATTTATTAATCTCTTATAGTATTCTTACACTGAACTATTTTCTTCTGCCATTTCCCTCATACAGTATTATTTTAATTTTTATTATCATCTGATATTTAAATCTTTTAAGTTTTTAAAACAAACCCTGGGTTATCTTATACAATAACACAATTATTTTATAAAAATATAAAATTAAACTAGGTATTAAATTTTGTTGTCTACACAATATAAATATTACAATAACTTAACAAAATACATAATTCGTTAGTAGCATCATAGTCTACTATCATAGTTTATAATTCTCACATCTACAGCACAATTCTGTAAGAAGTTCCCTTCACCTTCACATATTACCTCATTGGGTACACTATAACTCACTTGTCACTGTATATCACTTTAATCGTTTATAATGTTTAGTGATACAATTTAGTTTTGAGCTCGTTATAGTTTACCCATTTCTGACCTTGATGGTATTACAAGAGTTATCATTTATGGGGACTGGGTTATGTACCGTTACAATATTTATGTTAAGGTTTGGAAGTAGTCCTTATAAGGTTTACCATTGTTCAAGTAGCCTAAATGTTTGTTTTGTAATTTTTCGAAGAAAAGATAATTAACATGACAGTAATAGTTTTGAGATATAAAAAAGAATGTTAAGTAAACTTAAAAGAAAATTAAAACAAATGTTGCAATTGATTAATAAACAGAGCTGATTAATATAGTCAAAAAAGCGTAGTTATTGAAATACGTAACCCTCAATCACGTTTATAGGTCACAGTTCGTGTGCAGAACCCTGGGCTACACAAGGTAAGTGTGTTGTATTAATAATTGAAATTGTGGTAAAGAGTTTGTAGTATCTCATAGGCTATCGGACCCTGCACACATGAGGAAAGGGGTCTGACAAGGAGATTCTTTAGCTTACCTTCTTTTTAATATTGCTTTAGAAAAAGTCATTAGAGACTCAGGTATTAACACAAGAGGAAACATATTTTATAGGTCAGTTCAAATTCTGGCTTATGCAGATGACATTGTAATGGGGCAGAATTGTGAGATAGGTTTGATTTTAATTGTGAATACGACGTAGTGTAGTTACCCACACAAGGCCTCAATCTGTAACAATAGACATTCCTGTAGGTGACGCCCATCAGCATCTTGGTCCCAAAAATCTGTAAACAAGTACGGCTCGCAGGTACTATGGAATGTGAGTAAGCGCGGAAGTGCCCGTCTTTGCAGTTGAATTATCACGTAGGTACCTGGCTAGTTGAGCAGTTACAGTGAGTGTACTATACCCACCATTGAATATTTGCCATGTCATGTGGTACCGCTGTGCACCAATCACATACCAAGTTGCCGCGGATGGAGCACACTGGCCATCTTGTAAAAACAGAGTTAGCGTCCTTCTGTCTTACTACGGTGTTCAGACTGCGCGGTCGTATAAAAACTTAGCTCGAGCAAATTAGGGTCGGCCGACCAGTAAATCATGTGATTTTAGTTTAAAACAACAAAAAATCATGTCATAGCAATCAATCAGAAGTAATCTGCAAGTAATAACAGTCTAAACTTATTTTCGGAGTGTGTTAGCAAAATCGAGAGTTAACAGTGATGGCGTAACCACGTGGATGAGACAGCGATGAAAGGATGAGTACCTAACATAAGCAGTTTGAACAGACAAAAACATTTCAATTTTAACTAAATTAAACACCAGTATTATTAATTCTGAAATTTAAATAGAAAGCGCTTTACGACGTAAGATGTATGATGAATGACTGAGAGCATGAGCAAACTGGGTCGCCTTCCAAAATAGATATAATCTAGTTAAGTAAATAAGGTTATATATAATCTATATAAGTAAATATAAGGTTATAGGAATTATTTCTAACTATATTTCAGAATATGTTTTTATAATACAGAGTGTAGAGAAAGACGAAATTGTTGATGTGGTATTTTAGCAAGAACGACAGAGTAAAACGAAATAAAATAATGATTTATATGAAATTATAAATAGGTATTTGTTATTTGCATTGACCTGTTTTTCTCTGCCGAGTACACTAGACGACACCTTGGTTATCTTACACAAGTTTTAAGTATGTTTCAATTGCCGTCCCAATAAAGGTAGGTGACACAATTTCAATATTTTAAACATTTAATTCACGAGTAACACTTGTGAATATCAAGTCAGAGATAAATGCTAGTAACATAGAGCTGAAAACGGAAATAAACAAACAAGACAAAAAATTAAAAGAAATAGACAATAAATTAGAGGAACAAAATAAAACTATTGCGGGAGTGAAAGATGAACTGACTGTAGACATAAACAAAATACAAACCGAAATGAAAAATGATATAAAAATAATTAACGAAAAACTAAATGAGAAAATGCTAGAGACAAATAAAAAATTTGATGCGTTAACAAATAAATTTAATGATAAATTAAAAAAACAAAACGACAAAATTGATAAAAATGTTCAAGGGGTGATTGAGGAGTGTGAGCGAATAAAAGAAGCAAATAAGGTACAAGAAAATATTAATAATGAATTCAAAAATAACATTGAACAGATTGATACAATTAAAACTAATGTAACTAATTTGAAAAGCAAGCACACAGAACATGAACAAGAGATGATTAAAGTTAGAGAAGATTTAAGCTTAGCAATTAATCAAAAACTAACCCATATGTGTGAACAAGTGAATGTTCATGTTGAATTAGGTTATTTCAGTAATGAGGGTAAGGGAGTGAACCCCATACAATTTTTAAATTCTATAAAGAGTTTTAACAAGTATAGGCCTAATAAAGAAAGCTGGGAAATTAAGTTAGTACGAATTTTGAAGTATTTTAAAGGGGATGCTAAAATATGGGTGGACGCTCATAATGATAACTGGGCAGATTTTAATGAGTTTGAACAAGCATTTAAAAATAAATACTGGTCAGAGTAAAAACAAGAGGGCTTGCGCAGTACAATAATGGGATGGGGTAATTTTAATATTAAACATATGAGTATTACGTCGTATGTGACACGACTATATAGCCAGGTTAAATATTTAGAACCACCAATGCCTCTTTCATCTTTTATAAGATACATTAGTAAGCATTTACCTAAGGTTTAAATGGAATAACTCCTATTGTAGTACCAAGACACGTGTTTGTTAACCAAATACACTGTTACTCATCGTCTATGGCCTTTCCGTAATGTTTTTTCATGTTTACATGTTTCGAGGCACTTGCCTCATCATCAGAACTTATAAAAACTAACTATGTCATAAATGATGACATTTGTCAAAATATTAAAAACACAATACGGCAATTAAACTATGTACATAACTTGCTTTAAAAATGTTAGGTGTGCCTTGCAAGACAACGCGCGCCGTACTGACGAAATCTAAGCCTTATCTCGACCATATCGCATAGCGGTATCATACAGTATATTTGATTTATATTGTAATTGGTCGTTCAACACGTGTGGCTTGGTACTGGCATTGTTGTACGCTTTGCAAATCTCATATTCTTCAAGGGCGTTCAAATAACCCCCTTTACTGCAGAAATGAAGGGGTATTAAATTCGAGCTAAAATCCGTGTAACTGTGATTGTTGTCTATAAGGTGCCTGGCGAAATTTGACTTGATATTGTCAAAGTTGTAAACTCGTGTAGGGGGTCTATGTTCAGAAAATCTTTTCAAAAAACCTCGACCCGTCTGGCCCACATAAAAAGCCTCACAGTCGTTGCAGACTAGCTTATAAACTCCTGTTTTATTTTCAAGACTGGTATGTTCACGGCTGCGGAGATTATTTAAGATGTTATTACTAGTCTTATAGGAAACGACTATGTTGTTGACTTTATTAATGGTTGACTTAAAAATCCCTGGCATGAAATGCGTATAAGGTGCCACAATGTACTTGCGTGCCTTTGTTTCGAGGTTCTCATTTCTATTATTTATATCTTTAGTTTCATTTTTAATAGTGTTACTCTTCTTTTTCTTTTGTTTTTTTAAAATATTATCTATTATTCTTTCGTTGTACCCGTTGTTAAACGCAATGACTTTAATGGTATTTAATTCTTCGATGTAATCCTCGATGCCAAGGGGTATAGACAACAGGCGATGTATCATGCTATGGAATGCAGCTAATTTCTGTGAAATGGGGTGGAACGATGAGGCATGTATGACAGCGTCAGTCATTGTGGGCTTCCTAAATATATTAAAACATAGTTTTTTGGTAACAAAATCCTTAGTTACTGTCAAATCCAGAAAATGTAATTGCCCTCTAACTTCATTCTCCAAAGTAAACTGTATTTTGTTATTAATGCCATTCAAGTAATTGTGGAGCTTGTCAATTTGACGATTTGTGCCTTTATACACCATAAAAGTGTCGGTGAGTAACAGTGTATTTGGTTATTTACCTAAGGACATACGGTCCACAATCAGAACCCGGGAGTTTGTTAATATAGCCGAGTTAGAAAAAATACTAGAAGCGTACCAGAGTATGAAAGAGGAAGAAGATATTAAGTATCAGTTTAGAGATAATGAATCAAGGCAAATGAATACCGAAGTAAGACAACCAGACCGTTTTGTTAATAATATGAGTAGACCGGAGGAGGGGGCATGGTTATGTCCAAACCCTAGTTGTAGAGCTAGTAACTATAATAGTTCGCGAAATCAATGTTATAGGTGTCAGCGTCCTAGGGGTAGTGCTCAAGGGAGAGTAGAGCAGTATAATAGAGGTTTTGATCATAGTGAGTTTAGAGGGAGTAATAGGGGGAGAGGTTTCACCAGTAATCAAGGAATGCCGGGAAATTTTAACCACAGAGGTAGAGGGGGATATGTTGGTAACCCAAACGAAACTAGGGGTGTTGAAGCACCTTCTAATAATCTAATAATAATAATCTAATAACAGTAGAGGGGATCATAGGGAGGTTTACAGCGAACCACCACCTCCAGTACAGTTAAACTAATCAGGGCGGTCGAAAAGGAAAGCCCCCAGCCGTCTAGAAATCACATGACAATAGGGTCACTAAATTATTCCTTAGGCTTTCACGGCCGGTGTCATTTGAATTATGCATGATATCCCGGCTGTTTGGCCGTGGTCCCTGGTTTAAAACAAAACCAAACGTTTCTGCAGCTCCACTGGCTGCCATCATCAGTGGTATAAAATTCCAGCACTTTGGGTGTCTACGTGCAGGCCCACAGTACTGTGGTATAGACTAAAGCTGTCCTGCCATGCTACCTGTACATATAAATTCAGCAAAGTCCCACGTACAGGTAAAAATGACACCATCAACCAATCACAATAGAGATGGTGTATGATTGGCTCGCACCAAGCTATGCCATTATGTACTCACTTGTTTTCCAAGAAGTACTGTGGGGAAGGCTGCTGATTTCCCACGATGCTACCTGTGCTAATTGTTTACTAATTGCAACCCCCGCACAGGTAAGAACAGCATCACCGGCCAATCAGAAACAAGAAGGTGTGTGAGAGGCTCGCATCGCGCCATGCCATAAAGTACTTAATGCGATGCTTTCGCCCCGCCGATTCCTCACCTCCAACACCTCGATAACGATGATGGACCACCACCAGTCAAACGCCGCCGCCCTCGAGCTCTGCTCGACGACCCACCATAATTTTAAAATAATAAAATTGCCCTTCACCATCTGTCCACGCGCCGACCAATCGTATTTTACCACCTTCCTTCCAGTCAAATCCGGTCCGTTGCAGGCCGCCAGATTGGTCGAGCGTTGTGCCGGCTTTAGGTGTGCCTAGCGCCACCTTCAGTCGGCAACTTCGCCCCTCCAATCTCTCGCCTGCCTCGGTATCGCCGTAAGGCAGTCTCCCGGACTCTTACCGGGCTGGCGGAAGTGTATCGACCCGTTGTGGGCGAACAGATCCCGCCAATCCGTGCTAAGCGTTCGCGTAGGCTTCCCTCTCAGGCCATTGGTGGATCGCGTCAGCGGTTCAGCCAATCACAGCCCATCTCCTTCACCTCCGCCAAAATAAAAAAGGGGGTACCTATCCTCGCTGCGACAAGTCTCGCTCCAAGCACTACAGCAGCAACAGGCAGTCATCGGGCCCGCCCGGACGCTGCCGTCACTGGGGCACGCACTGTGCTGTGCCCTACTCAACTTGGCAACTTGGCAACTTGGCCGCCGATTCAGGAGGCAGCGGTGAATCGCTTCCAGCTCTTGAAGAGGAAACATCTTGCTCTCGACCAGCCAACTTTATCACACCACTAGCGACAGGACAGGACAACTCGAGACCAGCCTGCATTTCGCTGACTGCATCACGGATTGGACCTGGGCAACTGCGTGGGAACCGGCTCCCGGATAGCCTCCTCAGGTGAGTGGACGTCGGCTCTCTCGCTTCCTTGTTAGCGCTGCCCCGAGAGATCCTTGGAAGGCCCCACCAGTGGTAACCGACCTTGGACACCTCCGAGGTAAAGAGTACGGTGGCAACCGAACATTGCACAAAGTTCGGTATCTAACGAAGCCGTACATTACCCCTCTGGTAGATCTCTGTTCCCTACCCGCTTTTGAGAGGTGGCATGTCCACCTCTCAAACATCCGATCGCTCCTTGGGTACTGCTTGCGGTACCCAAGCACCTATCTCTACCCTTCGCCCTGATCGGCCCTTTTTAGGGCCGACAGCACCCAACCCGGCGGCGGACTGCGTCGGCGAGTTCATGGAGATGGACTCCCCGGCAAGTCCGCCTTCCGAACCTGGCCCTTCTCAGGACCACCCCGGTACTGTTGTGCCCGGCGCCACTGACGGCGGCCCTGCCTGGAAAAAGGTGAAGAGCCGGAAACGGACCTTCTCCTCTTCCTCGGGCGGGCCGGAACCCAGTGGTGGCTCGGCTCCCGCTACCGGGGCAGGTGCTCAGCCAACCCCTCAGTCTTCAGAACCATTCCGCATGCCACCCATAGTTCTTGACGCACCCACAGCGTGGCATGCTTTTGCAAAATCCATCAAGCAGGCGGCAGCTTTCCCTATCGATATTTATCACCAGGGGAAGCTTCTCCGCATCAAAACTAGAACTCCCGACGAATTTCGCTTCGTCCAGAAAACCCTGATTGATTGGAACGTTCAATTCCACACCTTTGGTCTCCCTCAGGAGAAAGAAATCAAAGTAACCATCCGTGGCATCCCCCACGATGTAGCCCCGTCTGACATTATCGAGGAGTTGGAGAGCCTTGGCTTCACTCCAACCTCCTGCATTCCACTCGTTGACCGCCAGAAACGGAAGGTCAACGCCTTTTTTATCAAGCTCAAGAAGGTAGGAGACTACCAACTCATCTACTCCCTCCGAGAGCTTTTATGCCTCCGGATTGAAGTCTCCAGGTATAACACCCCCACCGGCCCTCCGCAGTGTTACAACTGCCAGAGGTACGGCCACGCCTCTTACAACTGCCACATGGCACCCCGTTGCGTACGCTGCGGCGAAGGTCATCCTAAGGGCGCTTGCACGAAGGACCCTAACGCCGACGCAAAGTGCGCAAACTGCGACAAGAACCATCCAGCCAACTGGAGAGGCTGCGAACATTATCAATCTGCCCTTGAGCGGAAGCAGGAGATGGACGAGCTCCGGCACCGCAATCCGACCCGGCCTCAGCGCCAAACCAAAGTCCAGCAGACCGCCGCTCCGGCGGCTGCCCCAGCCCGCCAACCGCCCGTCCAACCTCGTCGTCCCAGTGACGACCAACACCCTGCTACTACTACGGAGCCTCCCTCCACTGCCAAGTCATTCGCGGCAGCCGTCGCATCTAAACCCGCATCCGCGCCTCGCCGCGCGAAGGCTCCGAAGCCCAAACAGAAACCCCCAGCTGCTAAAGCTCCTTCTACAAAAAAACCTACCGCCGCACAGCAACTACCATCGGTCCAACCACCCAAGCCCGAGGCAGCCCCAGAAACCTCGAAGCCAGCTCCCCAGCTAGTCCGCCGCCCCGCGGCCGTGAGCGAGCCCGATGAGGGCGTGCTAACGATCGCGGAGTTGCAAGACTGGATGGAAGATCTCCTGCCAAAACTAGTTGCTGCGCGCGACCTGAACTCTCTGGTCGTCACAATCATGACCTCCCTTACGTCCTTGTTGCTCGCCCGTAATGGCTAGGCCTCTCACACTCGTTGCTTGGAACGCAAATGGCGTAGCCGGGCGGCGAGCTGAGCTGGCCTGCTTCGCGAGCGAGTATGACGCGGACGTAGTCCTCCTCTCTGAAACACACCTGCGTCCCCAACATCGATTTAACCTACCAGCTTACGCTACTTATCGTACGGACCGCCCAGTGCCACTCACCCGAGCCGCATCTGGCGGCACAGCCATTCTCATCCACAGGCGATTATCTCACCGACCTCTACCTACCCCCCCGACTACCCACATCGAAGCGACTGCGGTCGCAATCAGCGTAGCGGGAACCGAGCTTCGGCTGGTCTCCGTCTACAACAAACCTGGCCTGGTGCCAAACCCCCAGGAGCTTGACGCGCTCCTTAACCATGATCTGCCTACCATTGCAGTCGGAGACATGAACTGCAAAGACCCGTCTTGGAATAGTCGCTTGACTAATCAAAACGGTCGTGCTCTCGCCCAATACGCCTCGACCAGGCCTGACGTCCTCGTCATCGGCCCGGCCGAACCGACATACATCCCCGCCAACCCTGCCAACCAGCCAGACGTTCTCGACATAGTTCTTGTCAAGGACGCTGTCTGCCCCATCCTGGTCGAGGCCATCTCAGCCCTATCGTCCGACCACAACCCGCTGGTTGTGACGCTCCGACGAACAAGCGACTCCCCGCCTGCCCGTCCTAGTAAGAGAGTCAACTGGCGCTCTTACCACGACGAGCTGTGCCGTAGGTTCCCATCAGCCCCCGAGGCCCCGGCGCCCTCTCGAAGGGAGCTGGACCGCCAAGTCACGCATCTCCATGACACTCTTACCCGCTGCATGGATACCCACTCTTACACTGTCCCAGCACATCGTAGGAAGTCTCAACTCCCTGCCGAAGTCCAAGAAGCCATCAGCCAGCGGCGGCGCCTTCGCCGCTGCTGGCAAAACACTCGCGATCCCGCTGTCAAGCGGCAGTATCGCCGACAGTCTGATTACGTCAAGCAACTCCTGCTTGATGTCAATCAGCATAGCTGGGACACCTATCTTGAATCCCTGGAAGTCGACCACGCCTCCGTCTGGCAGGCCACTGGTCGCCTCCTTGGCGAAAAGAGGACTCGCCATCCCCTGGACTCCCCGACGGGTGTTGTTCATTCACCGGAGCGCAAGGCTGAGGTCTTCGCAAACTCCGTTGAGGAACAATTTACCCCTCACAGAGGCGTCTTCGACGCGGACCACATGGCTCGCGTCGAGGACTTCCTCGAAAACTATCTCGCCCAACCTTTGACGGATCCCCCACCCCCCTTTGAAAAAGCCGATCTCGTCCATGCTATCGCACGGCTAAATCCTAAACGGGCCTGCGGCCCGGACAGAATAGGAGCGACCGCCCTAAAGAATGCCCCATCAGTTGTCACTGACCACATCCTGGACGTGTTCAACTCATGTCTCCGCCTCAACTACTTCCCTCGCCTGTGGAAAAACGCAAGGGTAATCATGATCCCTAAACCCGGGAAATCTCGCATGTTCCCTGAAAATTATCGCCCCATCTCACTACTGCCCGTGTTATCGAAGGTGTTCGAGCGCCTCCTGCACGCCCGTGTTGTACCGCTGCTTGATGGGTTCATCCGCAGCGAACAGTATGGGTTTCGCAGGGAGCATTCGACCACCCTACAACTAGTCCGCGTCGTTACCCAGTTCTCTGACGCTGCAAACAAACAGCTGCACACCGCAGCCGTCCTCTTGGACGTTAGTAAGGCCTTCGACCGTGTCTGGCACGAAGGTCTGCTCTATAAACTGGCACACACGCCCCTTCCCGCATCTACTGTGAGACTGTTCTGGTCGTATCTCCGCGGCCGGACTTTTCACATTAGCGTAGATGGAGCGGTCTCTTCTGACCGCCCCATAGACGCTGGCGTTCCCCAAGGATCAGTCCTCGGCCCCGTTCTGTACCTCGTGTACACGAACGACTTGCCCGTATATCCCAACGTCACTCTTTCCCTTTTTGCTGACGATGCCATGTATCACTACAGCTCGCAGAACCCTGGTTTTGCTAGCACAGTGATACAACGCCAACTCGACCTTCTGCCTCCCTGGCTACGTAAGTGGCGCGTGGCGATCAACGCGGAGAAATCCGAAGCGATCTGCATCACGCGCAAGCGGACCGCATGCCAGCCCCTCACCCTAGATGGGAACCCTATCGCTTGGAAGAAGTCGGTGAAGTACTTGGGGGTGTCTATTGACAGTCGACTAAGCTTCGCCGGCCACGTCCAAACCAAACTCCGACAGGCCCGTGGCGTCAGAGCCAAAATCTTTCCACTCATCTCGCGCAGAAGTCCCCTCTCACTGCGCACTAAACTCACCCTGTATCTCCTGCTTCTCAGGACAGTATTCACCTACGCAGCCCCAGCGTGGTGGCCCCTCTTATCTGCCACAACGAAGCGTAAGCTGGAACAGTTCCAAAACAGTTCCGTCCGTATCCTCTCCAACTCGCCCTGGTTTGTTTGTAACAGAGCTATCAGGACGGGCCTCCGTCTGCAAACGGTGGAAGAGTTTGTCTTCAGACTCTCTGTGGGCCTCTTCTTCCGGGCTGCAGACTCCCGATACCCCCACCTCCGTGACCTGGCCAGGGACGAAGGTCCCCCTTGCCACGTAGTCAAAAGACCCCGCACTCTGCTGGACGACCCCCCATAGTCTCCTACATAGGGCCCTTCTCCTGAGGGAGTCAACACCCTACCGCTAGTACCCTACCTCAAACAGAACACCTACCACACCTTAGACGTAGCATTACCACTCACTCTGCCCTGAATGGTCTGCCCTGGTCGTTTGCGGCCTCGGCGGGGTTGTCTTATGTCAGTTGTGCAAGTGCCTTCTTTCATCAGGCGCCCGCCCCGGATACGCAACGGGCCTGTGCTGATCACCGCTATGCGGACAGTGGGGCCACGTCGGAGGCAGCAGCGTTGGCCAACCGGTACTCATATGTCCCGGGAGGTTTCTCCGCTGTGACTCGGACGCGTCGCCGCTGGCTTCATGGCCCAAACTCTACCAGACTTTGGCTAGGCTGAGCACCTCACTTGTGAGATCCTCTCCCCTACCCAACTGCAAAAGGAGCACACCATCCCACCCACTTGACCTTGTTTTACCTAAAGTCCTTGAGAGAGCCCGACCTACTTGCAGTCATCGGAGGAGTCACTCCGGGCACTGCTACCATGCAGGGGCCTTGAGCCCCGTCCCCTCATTAGCTACGAGCTACCGCCGATTCAGAAGTCTACCTAGAGCTGTTGCCAGGGTAGGCTGCGTCAGTTTGTATGGCATTTTTGCTTGGTGTTTTAACCGCTATTTGTTTATTTTTCAAAGTGATTTCTTCACGTTATGAAGAAATCGAGTTGAGTTTGTGCTACAACTATTTATTTCAGTGCAATATCATTTAATTTGTGTGCCACAAGTGTTCGTTAGTGCAGTGTAGTGCGCGGCCGTTTTTGTGTTCGTGTGCTGTGCGGCTTCTGGTGAGTACGTGTGTCAGTGCCTGTCAGTTAGTTTAATCAGTGCTGGTGAGTTCATTCTCCTTTAAACACCTTTGACGTCCATTTCGGGCTTCCGAAATGGCGTCAAATAACGCCGATGTACCTTTGCCGGAACCGTTAAGCTCTCTCCTGGGAGCTTGCGGTTCTGCTCCTCTCTCTTCACCTCTCCCCCGTGATAATTGTGAAAGTGGCAGTGACAGTGATATTTCTGACGTGCATATGGGGAGTGCTGGGTCGGGAGATGAAGAGTTTTCGGTTGTGAATGGCAAACGCGCCAAACGCAAGCGAAAGCTCGCCGCCAGTCAGTCTCCCGCCTCACCAAACCAGGTCGCTGATTCAAGTAACAGCGGCCGGCAGTCTGTCAATCTTGCTTCTTCCTCTAAGCCTGACCCATCTACCCTTAAGTTTCCTCCTATTATCATCCCCGATAATAGGAATTATACCCAGCTTCTGGCTAACCTTCGTTCTGCCCTTCCTTCGACGTCCGTGGAAGCGAAATGCTCCGGCAAATCGCTGAAGCTGGGCGTCAAAACCATCGTTGACTTCCGCGCTGTTCAGCACTTTCTGTCAGCGCGGAATATATCCTTCCATACCTTCGCTCTCCCTGAGGAGCGTGAGGTAAAAATTGTTATCCAGGGTATTCCTTATCATACCCCCTCCGATGCTATCGTGCAGGAATTGACGTCTCTTGGCTATACGCCAACAGCTGTGTCAGCTTTGCACGCCGGCAAAGGGGACACCAAGCATTCCGTCAATACTTTCCTGGTAAAGTTGCTTAAGACTGGAAATTTCGAGGAGGTCTATGGCCTTCAAACACTCCTTCACCTGCGGGTGACAGTTAGGTCATTTGACCCGCGCCCAGGCCCTGCTCAGTGTTTCAACTGTCAGGGCTTCGGGCACTCCTCCCTGTTCTGTCATGCGCCCCCACGTTGCGTGCGGTGCGGCGACCCTCACCGTGGCTGTGATAAGCCTCGTGTGCCGGGTTTTGTCCCGTACTGCTGCAACTGCAAGGGCGCCCATCCGGCTAGTTACCGGGGATGTATTAAATATATCGAAGCAGAAAGACAGCAGCGATCTGCGCGCCCTGGCGCGCAGCGTCGTGTAGCTGGCCCGGCCCCTAATAGGCGAGAGGTCTTCCCCCTCTCTCCGGTACATCTGTCAAGGCCCCGGCAGCGACTCCTATCGCTCCCGCGGTCTCAGTCCCGCCTGCAGGCGTCGCTCCGGCGGCGCCTGCCGGAGCGCCCGGCCCTTCCTATGCAGCTGTCGCTGCTAAGACATCATCACAACCCACTTCCGCCCGCAAGAGTACCAAAAAGCGCTCGCGTCGCCGGACTCCCGGCCGACGACATCAGCAGGCTCGTAGTCGGTGGTCGTGAAGGTACCTGCTAAGCGCCCTCCCGGATGGCGTAGTCAGTCGACTACCCCAGTCGGAGTGTTTGCAGTTCAGGTCACCTGCAAGAATTACCTTCCTATGCGCACTGAAAATTGCGGACAGGTCGGCGTCTAGAACTGGTTTGGTCGGCGGTTTGTAAGCCGAAACCAGGAGGACACCTCCGAGAACTCCGGAGAGTTCAACGGCTGTGGCCTCGACATTTTGGCGAGGAGGCAAGACCACGCGGTGATGTGCAATGCAACGTTTCACCGCTATGGCCGTGCCACTCCCCGCGTTACGCCCAGGTCTATCGTCCCTGTAAAACGCATAGTTGGGCAATCTCACGTTGTTATTGGCCCTAAGCCAGGTCTCAGAGAGGAGAAGCACGTCGGGCTTGCGACGGGCTAGGAATTCTCTAATTTCCTCGAGTTTGGGCAGAAGGCTGTTGACGTTCCACGCTATAATGGAAAGGTCGCGCTTAATGGAGGTAATTCTGTTAGCGTGGAGCATTACAGAAGACCTATGGCGGCTGCAGCTTCCGCGAGGAGGAGGAACTTTTCAGTCGGGGTCGCCGTGCGAAGGCGCTCCCGGATTGATCGATACAGACGGGCCACTTCTTCGAGGTCATATTCCTCGAGGAAAGACTTTACCTCGGCTAGAGCTGAGGGGGATGTGGACGACGACGAAGCAGATGGGGCAGGGTCGCTGCGGGCGGCGGCAGCATAGCTGCGGGCTGAATTCACCCGAGATGTGTTCCTGGGTGGGCGCTCGGTCCTTTCAGCTGCAGGACGGGGCTCTACTCTGGACTGCCGAGCAACCCCAGCGCCGGAGCGCTGCGTTGGTCTGGTTTGCGGTTTCTGGGCAGGGGGAGCGGGAGCAGCGTTTTTCTGTTTCTTCTGCTTCTTCTTCTTCCTATTCTTGGGTTTGTAGCGAGCCGCGGGTTGGGGAGATTCTGACCTCTCAGGGACTGGCTCGACTACTTCCGGGGCAGGTTCCTCGTCCATTGGAACGGGCTGATCTAGGGCCGATGCTGGCGTAGCATGCTCTTCCCGAGCAGGTGGGGACAATGCACGTGGGCGAGGTCGAGCGGGAGGTTGTGGCACAGATGAGCTGACCTTCTCCGGGAGACGGGGAAAGGCAGCACGATCCGGGACGACTGGAAGCTGCTGGCGGGCAGGAGGGTTGTTTCTGTCCACGGCCTGCCTCAGATGCTGCTGGAAAACCCAGCATCCTCGGTAATTTGCCGAGTGAGGTTCACCGCAATTAATGCAAAAGCGGCGCCCCGCAGCCGGCAATTGACAGGCCGTGGTCGGATGCGGCTTCCCGCATCTGACGCAGGCCTCTGCGTTATGGCAGCTCTCCGAGCCGTGCCCGAACCGTTGGGAACGATGGCACTGCGGGACGTGGCCAGCTTCGCGGCTCCTTTCAACTTTTATTTTCAGCCCGCAAAGACTGGTCAGGCCCAGCAGTCTGTCTGCCTGTTCCCCCTTCAGGGTCATCACCCGGAGGAGGGGTAACTTACGCCTGGGTCCGTAAGTGGTATAGAGCCTAATGCTCTCCTAAAGCTCGTCCGCCACCTCGTCTGGATCGGTGTCCTCGTCCAGGCCGCGAATAATCAGCCGGACATGAGCCGCCTTCTCGTACGTGAAAGTATGGAATTGCAGGCCATTACCTTGTAAAAACAAGTAGAGGGCACGGTACTCCTCGTCCGTCGCACAGCTAACGCGCAGACTGTCCCTTCCACGAAGAGACATCTGTACGTCCGCCGAGAGACGAACGCCGAGCCGGAGGCGTCTGGAAAAGTCAACGACGTTCTTGACGCCGTTGACGAACAAGGGCGGACGGCGGCTTCTGCGGGAAGGAGCATCTAGATCTAGCTCCGGTTCATCGGGGAGCGGAGTTTCCTCCGCTTTCCGCTTTTTCTTAGATGTAACTACAGTAAAAGACGACCCAGGCGTTGGCTGGGACGTAGTGCACGTCGGGGCAGGAGTACCCCCAGAGACAACGGTGGACACGGCCGAGACCGATTGGCGGCCCTGAGAAGGACCACTGCACGATCCGACCGAGTCAGGGACAGGGCCGGGGCCTACTGAAGAAGCATTGGATTGGCCCTTAGCAGGACCATTCCGCTGCCCGGCCGCAACGCGACGGTCGCCCATCGCGTTTTGGCAAAGGTATTCGGGCCGAAGCCCTCCTACTGGGATACTTAACCAGCTTAGCGCCGGTATTGGAGGCCGCACCACGATTAAGCGAAGCGACCGACCGCTACCGGCAGGGACCTAACTTAGCCTACGCCAAGCTAAGCGGGCGATGCCACCAAAAGCCGCGGGAAAAACAGTAAATAGGGCTTACCTGAAGCGATCCCTCGAAGTAATCCCAACAGGTCCACTGGTCCGGAGCTTCGCGAAAGCCACAAACACCACACAGCACTGACACTGGTCCACTGCACTTTGCCGCCTTTTGGCACCGGGAGGCACACTACCCTCGGTACACACCAGCCGACACCAGACCGCGAACGGCCACTGCCGCCAAGAGACTCGCACACGCGCACACGAAAACTACCACGAACACAAGCCGAAGCAACCGATTCACCCGGACTAGTCGAGTCTGCTACCACGCGGCCCTAACAAGGGACGCTGAAGGCGGTCGCACGACCCACTAATGCGTGGCCGCAGCTAGCTTGGCTTCACTCTTATCGTTACTGGACCGGCACTGCAGGTGATCCTGTAGTTTTCTACACCTTCAGTCGACGAAGACCTTACTGCCGGCGCAAGCTAGGGCGGGAGTTCCAACCGCCAACAACGTTCTACGAAAGGGTCCACTTCTTACTGCAATCTCAGCCTGGAAGAGCTCCTGAGCCTTGATGTGTAGTAGTCCACAGTCAGATGAAGAATGGTCTGTCTGGTCTGATGAATCGTCGGGGCGAAAGCATCGCATTAAGTACTTTAGTCTATACCACAGTACTGTGGGCCTGCACGTAGACACCCAAAGTGCAGGAATTTTATACAACTGATGATGGCAGCCAGTGGAGCTGCCGAAACGTTTGGTTTTGTTTTAAACCAGGGACCACGGCCAAACAGCCCGGATATCATGCATAATTCAAATGACACCGGCCGTGAAAGCCTAAGGAATAATTTAAGACGCCTCTACGGGGAGGAAGTTTCAAAAAATATCAGACGTTTCGAGGGGCTGAGAAAGAAGAAGGTACACCTGCTCTATTCACTGGCTTTTCTGTCAAGATGCCGGGATACTGGTGTTATTCCCCGGTTTCTAAAATTGAAGAATTCCATATTTACACCGCAAGCCAG
Organism: Magicicada septendecula; assembly: GCA_034769895.1. Classification (NCBI taxonomy): domain Eukaryota; kingdom Metazoa; phylum Arthropoda; class Insecta; order Hemiptera; family Cicadidae; genus Magicicada; species Magicicada septendecula. The sequence continues at coordinate 174,416,494 of CM068372.1, forward strand.
TCGCATTTATCGAAGTGCAGAGCAGGCGATGCTACGCAAACGTATCCACCAGACCAGGAAAGATCTTGCCGACAACAATATGAAGTTGTTCCGCCTACACCTGGAATTAAGCACTGTGTTGTCACCTGGCCACTGGGATCTGGTGGATAGCCTAAGTTCCAGCGCTTCCGAGGCCGTTCGCGATAGTGTTCGATCGCGCCATGAGAATAAGTACTGGAGAGATAGCCCCGAGGAGAACAACCAGGGACATCAGCGAAGCAGCTTAGAGACGGACCGGACAGTAGTGAACTTGTCGGACCGCCAGCTTACCACCACCGAAACTGCTGTCTTGGCGAGGGGGGAGAAGTTTGCAGTGGCCCCTAAGAAGATTCCAGTGGAGGACATCATTGCCAACGTTGAAGCTGGAGTGCGGCGGCTGCCGCGTGAACAGGCAGATGAAGTTAGGATCGAAGCATCGAGGATCCTGGCTAGAGCGAAACCGCCGCGATGCAACATACCAGTGGGTGAGCTGCGGGCACTAAGAACATTAAGGCGGGATGAATCTGTCATCATATTACCGGCGGATAAGGGGAGCGCTACGGTTGTAATGAACACTGATGACTACCAAAGGAAGATCGGAGAACTGCTGGACCCAGAAACCTACAAGAAACTGCGAAGAGATCCGACCGCAGTGGTCCTAAAAAGGACCGATTTTCTGGTTAAGCGGTCTTCATTGGAGCCTGATGTGAAGGCAGCCGTCCGGTGTTCGGAAGCCCTTCCACCTAGGCTTTATGGGCTCCCCAAAATCCACAAGCCGGACGTCCCGCTCAGACCCATCGTCAGCGCCATAGGATCTCCAACCTACCATCTGGTTAAACACTTGACCGAGCTTCTCCGGCCACATATAGGTGGTACGGAGTCATATGTGAGGGATTCGACCCACTTTCTTGAAAGGCTCGGTGGGTTGTCGTTGCAGCCTGGAGACATAATGGTCAGCTTTGACGTGGTTTCGTTGTTCACCATGGTGCCCGTAGATGATGTCCTTGGCCACTTAGCTAACCTTTTTCCGGCAGACATTACAGCGCTTTTCCGGCATGTTCTAAAAACTACATATTTTCAGTACGGTGGTGAGTTCTTCGAAATGATTGATGGTGTGGCCATGGGGAGTCCACTCAGTCCTGTGGTGGCGAACTTTTATATGGAAATGTTCGAACAGCGGGCAATTACATCTTTTCCGTTGAAGCAGAGGTGCTGGTTCCGGTATGTTGATGACACATTTGTTATCTGGAGCCATGGGGAGGATGAACTCGGCAGGTTCCTGGCACATCTCAATCAGGTTCACCCACGGATACAGTTTACCGTTGAGAGGGAGACCGACAATCAGCTGGCTTTTCTGGACGTGTTGGTCCTTAGAAGGACCGATGGCAGCCTCGGACATAAAGTTTATAGAAAACCGACGCACACTAACCGCTATCTCCATAAACAGTCGAACCACCATCCCAGCCAGAAGAGGGCGGTGTTGAAGACCTTGGTGGACCGGGCTAGGAGGATATGCGAGCCCCGGTACCTCGATGACGAGCTGCGCCACCTCGAACTAGCGCTGCAGGCAAATGGATATTCCGTCGGGGAGGTGAGACGTGCGGTCCGGCCGAGAAGAACAGCCAGGCCGGAAGTGGATTCACGGGAGACCGTCGGTTTCGCGGCGTTGCCCTACATTCATGGGGTGACGGACCGCATTGGTAGGCTGCTCAGTCGGCACGGTGTGAGGCCAATATTCAAGCCGACAAGGAAGATCCACCAGTTCTTGAGGCCGACGAAGGACGTCCGAGACCCGCTGTCATCGTGCGGTGTGTACGGAGTTCTCTGCTCATGCGGCCAGGTGTACATTGGTACCACGAAGCGCAGCGTCCGCACACGCGTGGGTGAACATAGCCGTTACTGTAGACTGGGACAGCCGGAGAAGTCTGCCGTGGCCGAGCACGCGCTCGCCAATGCCGACCATCGGATCCGTTTCGATGAGACGAAACTCTTGTCGGCAGTGAGTGATTACTTCCCTCGTCTTCATATGGAGTCCGTCTTGATTCAGAAGCATGCTGCGATCGCTATGAATCGGCGGCCGTTCCAGAGCTGTTGGGTTGTGCGTCGCGAGACGACCCAATGGTTTCCTAGTACCGAGCATCCGGTAGGGGCTCCTGCCTAGTGGTCCTGTCCAGACGGAATATTATTTATTTAATTTTTAGTGGTCGCTACAACGACATGCTCGTACTAGGTCGACTAGTACAGTATTTGTCGAGGCCGTTTCCAAGATTCCATTGGACGTGTTCGGTACTTGCCAAAGCCAGCTATGAGTGGGTTTGTCTGGGTCCTCGCAGCTCGGACGTAAAATTTACGTGCAAGTCGCCTTGCGGTGTCATCCAAGGAGCGGACACCGAGTCCTCTTCTCAGGAGACGAGAAGAATACCGATAGGGGACTTTGGCCGCTAGCCGAAGACCTCTATCGAGAACGCTTTGCAACTTTCTTTTATGAACGGTTGCGAGGTAACCGCAGACGGGAAGAGCGTAGGTAATCATCGGCAACAGATACGCGTTGACGATCAACTTACCCAGCTTGCGGGTCATAGCCTTGTTGACAAGTATCGGAAACAGTTGCGCGAGACGAGCGGACGCTTTCTTTCGCATCGTCTCAGCGTGGGCACGCCAGGTGAGCCGACGATCAAGGTGGACACCGAGGTACTTTACTTCTTTCGACCAGGGCAAGTACGTTCTACCGAGTCTCACTCGGCCTCGTGGTTCTTTCCGGCGCTTTGTGAATAGCTCCGCGGAGCTCTTGGTTTCGTTGACGGCAACTTTCCAGCTTTCCGTCCACGTCGAATACGCATCGAGTGCGCGCTGAAGTCGTGGGATAGCAAAGTCTGCGTTCCGATCGGCGGTATAGACCGCCGTGTCGTCGGCAAACAGAACCATCTGGACTCCAGGCTCTCTGGGTGCGTCGTTGACATACACGGAGAACAGGAGAGGCCCTAGCACGCTACCTTGAGGTACCCCGGCTGTAATGCGTCTCTCGGAAGAGACATGGTCGTCTATTCGCACGCAGAAAGTCCTCTCCGTCAGAAAGCTAGCAATCAAGCGAAGGTAGCAATCTGGGAGCTGGATTTCCCGGAGCTTGAACAAGAGCCCGTCTTGCCAGACACTATCAAAGGCCTTTTCCACATCTAGGAAACAGGCGACAGTCTGCTCTTTCCGACACCCGGCGTCCGTGATGTATTCCACCAGTCTCATCAGTTGATGAGTGGTAGAATGCCCCACACGGAAGCCGAACTGTTCGGGGACCAGTACATCGAAATTTCTTAGATGATGTAGTACTCTCCGTTGTACGAGACGTTCGAGAACCTTTGACGTGGCTGACAGTAGACTAATGGGCCGGAGGTTGCCGGGACGGGAAGCGTCCTTTCCCTGCTTCGGGATCACTATGACCGTCGCCTTACGCCATTTCTGGGGAAAATAGGCCAGTCTAAGACACGTGTTGAACAGCGCGACCAAGAAAAGTACTCCTCGCTCCGGGAGTCGAGTAAGAGCGGCGTTCGAGACGCCGTCCGGGCCAGGAGCTTTTCTCGGCACGAGTTCAACGAGCCGATCTGTGACCTCTTCCCTAGTAATGGGTTCGGGCTCCGAAGTGATCGGAAGAGACAGAAAGTCTTCCACTTCGTTCTCGACTTCTTCATCGAAGTCCCAGTCCATGGGCGGGTTAGGAGCGAACTGTCGCTCGAAACACGCGCCCAAGTACTCGGCCTTCGCCTCCGGGCGAGCCAGGATTTGACCGAAGGGTCCAGCAATGGCCGGGATACGAGGCCGGCGCCTCTTCCCTACCAACGCCGAAGGTATCCGGTAAGGGCTACTTTCGTCCGATCCGTCCCCTGCTTGGGCCACGGCGAGTTCCCAACAACGTCTCCGGTAGGCCTGCATTTCACGACGTAAAATGCCGGTCGCCCGGTTGTACGCTGCCTTGTCGGCCGGATCACGGGTCCGCTGCTAGCGTCTCCGGAGGCGATTTCTCTCGCAAGCGAGAGCGCTCGTCTCCTCTGGGATCCGCTGCCAGTGGGGCATGACGCCAGGCTTCATCCTGGAAGACGCGTCGATCGCAGATACGACAGCCTCGTCAAACGCGGCAACTGCCTCGTCGACTTGGCGGACGGTTTCGAGTGGTCCCGCCTCTGGCAATCGGCGACTTAACGCCGGGCCATAGCGGTCCCATTCTACCACCTTCCTGACATCTCTGCATACGACGTGCTGGGTAGCGACGTGTATCAAGATGGGGAGATGATCGGACGATAGTTCCGTTAGCGCGGACACATGGACCGGACAGTCAATTCCTTGAATCACCGCTATGTCCAAGACATCGGGAGCCGCGTGGCGTTGTGAGGGGTAGATCGTAGGTTGGGTAGGCCCAATCACTGTTATCCTGCGAGAATCGGCAAACCTGCGTAAACGTTTCCCGTTTGGGGCAGTCAAGCGACTGTTCCAATCGCGATGTTTACAGTTCAGGTCGCCGGCCATGATGACCCTCCTGTGTGCATCGAACACGACAGCTAGATCGGGGTGAAGGAGCTCTTTTTGCGGCGGTTTATACGCCGCGACTATCTGTACGCCGCCTAGAGTGTTTAACAACTCCACAGCGGTGCCTTCGAAGTGAGTCATTGCAGGCAAGACGACTCGGTGATGCTCGAGATTGAGCCTCACCGCGACGGCAGTACCGCCACCAGCAGTGCCCGGTCTGTCGTTTCGATAGCACACATAGTTGGCCAGTCGTAACCGACTCGCAGGAGTCAAGTGGGTCTGATTGAGAAGCACTACATCGGGTTTGAGTCGGGCCAGTAATTCTTGGAGTTCCTGGATCTTGTTGGACAACCCGTTGGCGTTCCAGGAAAGAATTGATCTCGTTTGAGGACCCGACTCATAGAAGACCTACACAAGTGGCGGCTTCCACCAAGAGTATGAATCTCTCGGTTATATCGGCAGTCTCCAAGCGGGAGCGGATGGACCTGAAGGTCTGGGCAACTTTGCGGAGGTCGAATTCCGCAAGGAAGTCTTTGACGACCTGATAGTCGTCTGGATCAGTTTTCGAGGCAGATTGCCCGGAGACTGTGTGCGCGTAAGAGCGCCGAGGCTTATCAATCGGGGGATTGGTGGAAGCCAGGTGTTTCTTAGGGCCGGGTGTAGCGCCTCTAGCGGAGGTGCTAGGAAGAGGGACAGATGCGATAACGTCGGTCTTCACGCGCTGCGCAGGCTGTCTGGACTGTGCGGCTGGGTTGGCAGGAGCCCGGGAGCGAGCGCCACGGGGCTTACGATGCCGCTTCTTTTTGCCTGCATTAGGGTACCGCGGGGGCGGGAGGTCAGGCAAGGCTGCTTCTAAAGCAGGGGCAGGATTCTCCGGTGCTGGGGAGGGTTGAGAATTCTCAGGCTCCACTACCGAGATGTTGTCTGTAGGCTGGGTGGTCTCAATTTTAGATGCCACGAGGTTTCGGCGCTTTTTCGCCATAGGCGGGACAGGGGCCTGGGAAGGAGCCTGAGTTGGAGTTGCCTGAGCTGCAGGTGCTTGCTTCGGGCCTGTGCTGCGTTTACGTTGCTTGTTAGCAACTGCGGCGAAAGACACGGCAGCCGTAGCAGGAGGCGCAGGGCCTGGCTGCTCGGTTGCAGGTCTGGAACCAGCTTCCGGATGCCTCGGTGGTGGCAGGCGCCCTTTCGGCTTTCGCCGTTCGAGCTCCCGCTGAAACACCGGACATGCCCGGTAGTTGGCGGGGTGACTTCCGCCGCAGTTGATGCACCTTTTAAAAGCTGGTGCGTCACAGTGTTTACTGGCGTGAGGTAAAGAACACCTCACGCACGCCGGAGCGTTAGAACAAGTCTCTGAGTGGTGCCCGAAGCGTTGGCACTTGTAGCACTGAGGCAGAGCCCCGGGAGCGCGGCTTATTTCCACTTTTACGCGGAAACCAAAAAGCCGCGTAAGAGAGAGTAGGCTTGCGCCTGCCTCGCTGTTATCGGCCATGATGCGGACCAGGGGAATTGGACGCCTTGGTCCGGCGGGAGCAAACACTCGATGTACCGCGCGAACCGGATAACCCAGCTCGCGCAGCTCATCGAGGATTTCCTCGAGAGGAGAGTCCACGTCTAAGCCTCTGAGCACGAAGGACAAAGGCTTCACGTGTTTCGGGGTGAAGGTATGGTACTGTAGGTTGGCGGATTCGACGAACGCCATGACGCTGCGGTACTCGTCCATTCCTCGGACAGCGATCTTGACGGTGTCGCCCCCAAGGAGCTTCAAGTCAACGCTGGCCGGGGAAAGTCCGGGAGCCACTATCAGTCGCCGGTAAAAACCGGTGACGTTGTTCACGCCGTGAACGAACACGGGCGGGATGCGACGAGTGGCCGGCGGTACTTGGGCAGCGCCGGGCACAGTCGGCCCCGAGCCCGATTCGCCATCGGTGGGGACAACTTCCGTGGCGGACGCCGAGGAAGAGGTTGAGGAGGACCGATTCCGCCTCGGTTTCTTAACCGGGCGCCCCCGTGGCCCAACCGCCACGAAAGCGTCGGTCTCGTCACCGGGCAGCGGAACCGTCCGGGGATCGACAACTTGCTCCGCATCCATAGCCGGAGAACACGGCGAATCGCTCGTGTGAGGTATGGAGGAGGCGAGCGACTGCGTGCTCGTTGACGCGCCCGAACCGGGCATTTCCACCAACGAACGGGAGGTTCGCCGACTAGAGGCAGCCAGGCTTCCTATGAGCTGGGCTAATGACCGGCTTCGTTAGATACCTCTCCTTACCAAGAGAGGTGTCCACCGGCCTCTTTACCTAGGCGATATCCAAGCTCGCTTACCACTGGTGGGGGCTTGCAAGGATCGTCCTAGGCAGCGCTACCTATGAGCCTGAGCGTCAGCGGGCAAGATGCGCTGCGCAACCTTAAGCTCTGGTAAGCCAAAAATGCTTCCTCTTCAACGGCACTTGGTGGTCCTGAAAAGGGACACACGGCTGGTGGTCCTTAGAAGGTCCGACGACTCAGCTGTGTGTGCTAGCTACTCAGTTCACCAGCCAGCTGAGTTTTCTTCTTCCTTCTAAGGCCTGATGTATCCAGCAAGCAGGGCAGCAGATGTAGTTTGCCTGTCCTCGTCAAGTGAAGGCAGCAGGGCAGCAGCTGTACAACAGCGAGTCGCTTCCGAAAACGTCCAGTGAAGAGCTGATCCAGAGAGGAGGTCCTTCCTGTACGAGAAGCTGAAGCGAAGTGCTCATCGGACGGACCGACGGACTCTTGAGAATCGGCGGTAGCATGTAGCACTGTAGTAGCGGGGCGTCTTTGCACCCGGTGCATGACTGCAGCATCTGGGACGAGCCCAATGGCTGCCTGTGGATAGACATAGTTCTGGTTCATTCGACAGGTAACCTAGAATAAAATAGGAATGGACAACCGCCAACCAGTTAACTGAGAAGGCGGGGGAGAAAGGTTTTCAATTTTTATTTATTTTAAATATTACAGCAATCAGTGGGCACTGCCGCAAGGACGGGTTCAGGCGACAGATGTCGCGCGTTCCCAGTCCTGCGTGCAGACGCCGTGAGGCGTCGGTCGCTCCCCGCGAGGCAGAGAGCCTCCGTGCCAGTGATAGCGCGTAGCAGCGGCATTCAGCGCGGTCGGCATACTAGGAAGGGAGGAAGGAAACAGCTTTGCAGGTAAATTCTGGGGCATGGGCAGATGGTGAGTATACAAAGTGAGGTTTAAGCAGTTTACTTAAACTTATGGCGGGTCATCGAGAATCGCCCGAGGGCGTTTGACCCGGACAGGGGGAGGTGGTTGCGTGGTGCTGATGGTTCTGAGGTAAGGGAAGGAAGAGGTCTCAGCTGCGGCAAAGAGAGTCGCAGCTAATGACCAGACAAAGGCTGAGAGAGCAGGAACTCGTAGACCTCCTCGAATTACACTGTTTCTAACAAACCAAGGAGATCCCGACAAGGAACGGAGGGTTCTGGATTGGAAACTTTCCAGCCTACGCCTGTTGGTGGCGGAGGCAAGTGACCACCATACAGGTGCCGCATAGGTCAATACAGACCGGAGAAACAACAGATAGAGGGTAACTTTCGTGCGCAGCGCCAGGGGGCTGCGGCACGCGAGGTATGGGTAAAGTTTGGCTCGGACGCCGCGAGCCTTGGCAAGGGTGTCCGTCACGTGGGCGTTGAAGCAAAGGCGACGATCTAGCCGAACGCCTAGATACTTCACCGACTCTTTGTAGGCGATAGGCCTCCCTTCAAGGGAGAGGGGCTGGCATCGGGAGATGGACTTACGAGTGAAACAGATCGCCTCGGATTTCTCCGTGTTGATCGTCACCCGCCATTTCCGTAGCCAGTCCGGAAGCTGGTCCAACTGACGCTGCAACTGTGTACTCGCAAAACGCGGGGACACAGAGCTGTAATGATACATTGCATCGTCAGCGAACAAAGACAACGTGACTCCGGGCAAAACAGGCAGGTCGTTCGTGTACACGAGGTACAGAACGGGGCCGAGGACAGATCCCTGGGGTACGCCAGCGGCGACAGGACGAACTGCAGAGCAGGTTCCGTCGACGCTCACCCTGAAGGTTCGGTCGCTGAGATACGACCGGAGGAAAAACACTATGGACGATGGTAAGGGGGAGTTAGCGAGTTTAAAGAGAAGACCTTCGTGCCAGACTTTGTCGAAGGCCTTGCTCACGTCCAGCAGTGCGGCGGCCGTAGCCGCTCGCCTGTTGGTGGCGTCAGAGAGTTGCGTTACCACGCGGACTAGTTGAAGCGTGGTCGAGTGCTCTCTACGAAACCCGAACTGTTCGTTGCGGATAAAATTATCCAACAACGGCGAGATGCGGGCCAGCAGGAGCCGCTCGAACACCTTCGAGATAACTGGCAAGAGAGATATTGGCCGATAGCTTTCAGGAAGCATGCGCGGCTTGCGGGGTTTAGGAACCATAACGATGTTGGCATTTTTCCACAGGCGGGGGAAGTGCTGTAGCCGGAGACAAGAGTTGAACAGCTCGAGAACGAGGTCAACGCCTGAGGCCGGGAGATATTGTAATGCAGCGGCCCCGATCCGGTCAGGACCGGGGGCGCGACGGCGGTTTAGTCGACAGACAGACGAAACGAGTTCGTCTCTGTCGAACGGGAGGTCTGGGCCATCGGGAGGGCGAGAAAAATAACCAGATAGGAAGTCCCGGACTTCTGCCGAGTGAGCAGGGTCCGAAACGCCTCGATGAACGGTAAATTGCGACTCCATGCAGTCGGCGAAGACCTCAGCCTTGCCTTCTGATGAAGACACAACCCCGTTCGGGGTTTCCAGCGGGTTGCGAGTTCTCTTCTCGCGGGTCAGTCTACTCACCGCTCTCCAGACGGAGGCGTGGTCGACTTCAAGAGACTCAAGGTATGAGTCCCATCGATCAGAGTTTACGTCCCGCAGTAGCTGCTGAACGTAAAGGGACTGTTGTTGAAATCGTCGCTTAACGACTGGGTCTCGGGTTCTTTGCCATCTGCGGCGGAGCTGGCGCCGTAGCCAGATGGCGTGGAGTACTTCCGCAGGTGAGGCCGATTTACGATGATTCACCTCGAGTGCGTAGGTGTGTCGATCCATGACACCTTGGACCAATTCCTGAAGATTTGTGGCGCGGAGATCCAGATCGTCACGAGTGACGATTGGGTCCGCCGGGAGAGATGGTAACCTTCGAGAGAGCTCGTCATGATAGGATCGCCAGTTGACTCTCCTAACAATCTGAGCGGGAAGTCGGGGTGACGCCGACAGCTCTCGAACAGTTATAACAAGGGGATTGTGATCGGACGAAAGGTCCGACACAGACGAGACCTCGATGTTGCGGGCAACGTTCTTGACAACTACTATGTCAAGAACGTCCGGCCGATGGCCGTGAAAGGGGAAGTAGGTAGGGTCTTCAGGGCCGATGACATTAAGTGCCGGGTCGCCAGAGACGAACCGGAACAGAGAATTTCCATAGGCGTTGACAACGCGGCTGTTCCATGAAGGGTGTTTGGCGTTTAAGTCGCCGGCTACAATGGTTGAGAGGGGGTGGTCGAGGAGGGCGTCCCACTCCTCGGGCGGAGGCGGAGTTCGCCGGCCAGGCCGGAGGTACGCAGAAACAACGCGCAGCTCCGATCCGCCGGCGTCCACCGCCACCGCGCAGCCTTCAATAATAGATGTATCTAGAGGAGGCAAAAGCCTGTGGGATATCCGCCTGTGGACTAAAACAGCTGTGCCCCCCGAGGGGGGACAGCGAGGCCGTAGGGGACGATCCTGACGATAACAGGCATAGGCAGGAAGGGAAAACGAGTGGTAATGAGCCAGATGAGTCTCGGAAAGAAGTATGATATCAACATCATACTCCGTTACGAAAGTCATCAGTTCAGATCGCCTGGGGAGTAGCCCGAAGGCGTTCCACGCAACGATCCTCAGGCTATTAGCCATTTAGGGGAAGTAGAGGAAAGAGGGCAGCTAATGATTGGAACACCAGGGCAAGCACAGTGGTAGTGTCGCGAGCAGTCCTGATGGATGCAACAAGATTATCTGCCCAGGCAGTCAGGGGATCCGCCGAAGCCCGGGAAGATTCCCGGGGTTCAGGAGGACAAGCCTGACTGGCCTCGACAGGGGTAGCAGATGGCGCTGGGCTGGTGGTCTGAGTAGTAGACTGCTCGCTGGAAGGTTGAGGACGATGGCTGGGGGCGGGTCGAGCCCGCGGAGAGGGTACAGGTGGAACCTGTGATGATGTTGGTCGGCCGGCGGAGTTCCGGCGACGACGAGAGCGCTTTGATTTGCCCGATCGGGCTGGAGGCGGGGCTGATTTAGCGGCCATGGCCGCGTAGGAAGGTGCGGGCGCTCCGGTAGGCGCCGGGATTGAGGCCGCTGCAGGCGGCGCCGAAGCGACGACTGCAGGCGAGACAGCGGCACCGGAAGCAACCGGAGTTGCTGCCGGGACCTGGGCAGATGCACCAGTGAGAGGCGGGAAAGCCGCTCGCCGGTTAGGGCCAGGACCAGCTACACGGCCTGCCTGCGCGCCAGGGCGCACAGGAGGTCGCTGCGGTTTCATGGCGGCGATAAAGTTAGGGCAGCCTCGGTAATTAGCCGGATGGGCTCCTTTACAGTTGCAGCATTTAGCTGTGTACCCCGTCGTAGGCTTATCACAGCCACGATGAGGTTCAGCACAACGCACGCAACGCGGGGGCTGATGACAAAAAAGACTGCTGTGGCCGAACCTCTGGCAGTTGAAACACTGCGAGGGGCCGGGCCGCGGGTCAAATGTTCTGACTTGCACCCGGAGGTGCAGAAGATTCTTGAGGGTGTAAATCTCCTCGAAGGGGCCTACTTTCAGCAATTTGACAAGAAAGCTGTTGACAGGTCGGCGGTCATCACCTTTGCCAACATGCAGGACGCTTACCGCGGTCGGCGCATAGCCGAGCGCAACAAGTTCCTGCCTGATGGCATCAGTTTCTGTGAAAGAAGGAATTCCCGACAGAACGACCTTGACTTCTCGCTCTGACGGGAGGGCGAAAGTATGAAATGATATCTTACGCTCTGTCAGGAATGACTGGACAGAGCGGAAGTCCGGGATTGTAGCGGCCGTCAGCTTTAGCGAGGCGCCTTGGCACCTCGCCTCGACCTTGACCGAAGGAAGAGCTAGGGTTAGAGAACGCAGTAACTGAGAGTAATTCCTATTATCAGGAATTACAATCGGTGGAATGCGTGGGGAAGACACAGTTTGGGTTCCAGTAGAATACTCACGCTCGCGCTGAGTGCCGCTGTTACCGTGACTAGACGACTGATCTGCAGCTGAGGCGGGCGGCGGAGTTTGGGCCAGTTTTCGCTTGCGTTTGGCAGACTTGCCCTCCACAAGCGAGAACTGTCCGTCCCCCGACCCAACACTGCACATATCGACCGCACTTATGTCACTGTCACAATCACTTTCACTGTCGTGAGGAAGTGGAGTAGAACGGAAGCCGGTTGAGCAAGTTTCCATTAAGGAAACAAGCGGCGCCGGCAGAGGATTCGGGGGCGTAATCGACGCCATTCCGGACAAGCCGAAATGAACGTCTATGCAGGTCTAGGATTGAGGGATCACCAGACACTGAAAACTATTCACAGGCACAATTGAACTCGACACAGACCGCACAGCACTCGGATACAAAAACACTCCCGCACTAGCTAAATAAAAACTGTTTTGCACTGTTGATGCGATGAATCTGATGAAGGTGATGATGCTGAAGACGATGGTGATGATGAGAATTTTGTAACTACAATATTTCCGCAGAAATTAAGAAAATTCTGCAGAGCAGAAACAGACACAGCCTACCCGGGCAAATGCTCTAGGTAGACCCCGCTCCCGCTCCGCAGAATCGGCGGGGCGAAAGCATCGCATTAAGTACTTTATGGCATGGCGCGATGCGAGCCTCTCACACACCTTCTTGTTTCTGATTGGCCGGTGATGCTGTTCTTACCTGTGCGGGGGTTGCAATTAGTAAACAATTAGCACAGGTAGCATCGCGGGAAATCAGCAGCCTTCCCCACAGTACTTCTTGGAAAACAAGTGAGTACATAATGGCATAGCTTTGTTGCGAGCCAATCATACACCATCTCTATTGTGATTGGTTGATGGTGTCATTTTTACCTGTACGTGGGACTTTGCTGAATTTATATGTACAGGTAGCATGGCAGGACAGCTTTAGTCTATACCACAGTACTGTGGGCCTGCACGTAGACACCCAAAGTGCAGGAATTTTATACCACTGATGATGGCAGCCAGTGGAGCTGCAGAAACGTTTGGTTTTGTTTTAAACCAGGGACCACGGCCAAACAGCCCGGATATCATGCATAATTCAAATAGGGTCACTGATTACCAACATACATAATGATTTATCCGATGAAGAAGTGGGGGAGAGTAGCAATAATTTTGGCATGGCAGAATTTGAAGCCGAAGTGTTCAATTCCAAATACACTTTTTTAGTAGATTCAGGGAGTGAGCTGACCGCTATAGATGATAAGGTTTTTGAAAAAATAAAAAATCAAACCACAGAGACAATTCGACAGCTACCAGTATTGGGAATTAGTGTTGTAGGGGTAACAGGTGTTCGCAGTAAAAAAAGTAACTAAGCAAATAATGTTACAGCTAAAAATAAATAAACACACAATAAATGTACCTTTCTTAGTCATTCCAGGTTTGAATATGGGGACAATAATGGGTAATGATTTTTTGAATAATTTCAAGGTTGAGTTGAACTATTATACACAGACAATGAAATTAAACAATGAAAATAATATAATTGAAATACCATTTATATGAAAGAGAATTGTAAAAATAAAAGCATTAAAAATAATTAGTAAGGGAATGTTAATTTCTGATAATGACATAAATGAATGTAGCCCCTTGATGATTAATTATTGTAATTTAAGGGTAAATAGTCATTAATTATTTGAAACTGAAGATAGTTGGGGTGTGAAAATGAATAGAATCCTATATCAAGATGGGGAATTTTGTTATCAAGATAGGGAGAAAATAGTACAAGTAACAATTAGAAATTCATCCATATTATTTGAATGGGGAGGGAGACCCCTAAGGTACGTGAGGAAAAAGTTTTTTTACACTCAAGGTGCATAAAAAGTGCACCATCCCATGTACCAACAATTGCCTAAGAGAGTGTATTAAAACAAAAAGAAAGTGAGGCAATTTTTCAAGTATTATATTACCAGTGTGATTTGTAAATTATAAATTACAAATTAAAATTTTCAGTATCCTAACCAAAAAGTGTTTTGTGGACATGGGCTTGGAGCTGGTGAGACGGTGGGTTTGGATAAATGAGAAAGAGAAGAAATTTTTGTATTGCAATTAATGTAGCTAACAGTAATGAAAGCAAGGCAATGTAATTCAGTGGTAGAAGAGGGGGACGTGAATTCACATGTGATGTCTCACCGTCTCCCTGTCTATGTCGATAGAACATACTTTTGGGGTTGGCGGTATATTAGAAAATATAAGTTAATATAATTATAAATATAAAATATAAATTATAAAATATTATTATAAAATAATAATTTTGTTATGTTTTAATAATTGTCTAGATATAATTATGAGTGTTTATAATAAAAATTAAATTCCATTAAAAGATAGAAATTTGGTAATAAATTTGAAAGTTTGGAGAGGAGGATTATGAAAATGATTAATAGAAACTTATAATTGAAATGTAGTAGTGAAATGTAACAAGATAAAGAGTTAATAGAACTTGAAAACAAACCCAAAATTAAAATGTTTGTAATTTTATTTCTGATGCAAAGCAAAGGTTTATTTTAAAGGAAGGAGAGAGAGTAATTTCTTTTTATTAAATTGTAAATTATTGTAATTATTGGTAAAATCATTAGTTGGTGCTAGATTGTAAAATATGAATAAATGAATTTAGGAAAACAAGTAAATATTTTGTGGTACTCACTATCTGTACGAAGTGAAGGATGGGCCTTACAAAAATGTCTATATAAAAAATGTTATTGAAAAAAAGGAAAAAAAACTAGAACTTGTTATTGTGCAAGATTAATGGGTGATTTTGGGGGGTTGTTTGGTGTCATTAGATGAGAAAATAAATTGTGGAATGTAGTGTTAGTAAAAGCAGAAGGACATAAGTTTAGCTATAAGTTAGGCTATTGCAGTGGCAGCATGTGTCACTGTAGATAGCGGTAAGTGTTGATGAGTAACATCAAAGAATGTTACCATCATCGGAGGCCTAAATAGGGCGTAAAATACACTGTACAACTTTATATAATGTAATATTATATGTGAATTTCAAATGTACAGTGTATAGAAATGATGAAGTAAAAACATGCTAATGAAAGATGATTTCCCCGCCTTTTCGGGCGATTACTGTTTCACCAGCACTAATCGTGGTTTTGGACGACAATCAGCTGTGGACAGAAATTGTAAAACTGACCATGGTTGGTTGCCTTGAAAATTGGTGTGAATTTGAAATTAACTGGGTGACTCAAGGGGAAATCCCCGGAACTATGGAACAGCGGCTATCACCTTGTTCGTGTGGGAACAATCAAAAAGGTGATAGACCCGTCTTAAGGTTGTAACTATAAAATCAGATATTATTATATCTGGAATTTAAAAAATGTAAGGCTGAAGCAAGGACAGGAGATGCCAAAATTCCTCCCTAACTTCAGTCCTTGTGGAAGCAACTGGGCGCTACAGTCCAGTGGGGGGCTATAGTGTGTGTGGAAGTAGGTTACTAAGGGTAGTAACGCATTAGTAAATATTAAAATGAATTATGTTGATGAGCTGATGAGCTAATTAAATGATTGTATCTCGAGTTAAGAAGTATTATGACAATGGAAGATGATTAACGTTTTCAAGTAGGTAACTTGTTCAGAAGTAATTGATTTAAATATGTTATGCTCTATATGATAATTTTATAGATGACTTTACTAGTTCTGAAAAGATGAATTCTAGGAGAGAAGGTGTTTATTATGTTTTATTATGTTGTACTATGTTAGAGTGTAGGAAGTATAAACATGTGTTATATATTTTACATTATATAATTTTGTGTAGTGTATCTAGGGTAAGGTCATTCACCTGACCATAAGGTATCAGCTGATGACTGGTGTTAGAGGTGTAGTATGTTTCTTATAATTAATTCATAGCTTCTTTTGTTAATCAATTTAATTAAATGATTGAATAATTATTTTTTGTTAATTGGCAAAAAAAATGTTTGTTCTTTGCAGTAAAGAATTTTATTTTTAATTTTAATGTTCACTATAGGTAAAGAAGGTGTCCGCTGATTCATGATGTTTATCTTATGTTATTTTTTGTAATCAAGTGTAGTTCTATTTGAATTTCTGATAGAAGTAAGTGGTTTAATTTTATTCGTTTGTTATAATTGTTAGCATTTAGTTAATAAGAATGATAAAGTAAATTAATTTAAAAGATTTTGGAAATTTTTTGAAAGATTTAAAATTTGCGATGAAATTAAGTAATGGAAAGAGACGATGTAAGTTAACATCAATGTAAATTTTTGATGGTGGACTTATGGTTATTTCACTGTTTGAACAAAATTTGAATTCTACTTTAATAATTAATGTGGAGATAGTGTGTAGTGTGATAATGAACATGTGTACGCACCCAGTATTTTGCTAAAGGCAACCCAGTATGTATGTATGTAAGGGGAGACATATCGGTCGAGGATCTGGTATGGTACAAGGCCAGTTATGGAATTTTATTTGGAATGTTACAAGGTAAGGTGGTACTGTGGTGAGTGCCTGTCCGATTTTACGGTGTTGGGATCTTGAATAGAGAAGTCCAGTAATGTCGTGCAGGTGCAGTCATAGTCGTTGAGCTAGGGGGGTAGTTTACCCATGATGTGTTTAGAAATTAAAGGGGGGTTGTTGGCACCATATCCTCACTGATCCTCTTGGGGTTTAGCAATGAGAGTTTTTCTGTTTCGGCAGAAAACCTCTCATTGGGGGGGGTATTGTAATGGGGCAGAATTGTGAGATAGCTTTGATTTTAATTGTGAATATGACGTAGTGTAGTTACCCACACAAGGCCTCAATCTGTAACAATAGACATTCCTGTAGGTGACGCCCATCAGCATGTTGGTCCTGAAATTCTGTAAACAAGTACGGCTCGCAGGTACCATGGAATGTGAGTAAGCGCGGAAGTGCCCATCTTTGCAGTTGAATTATCACGTAGGTACCCGGCTAGTTAAGCAGTTACAGTGAGTGTACTATACCCACCATTGAATATTTGCCATGTCATGTGGTACCGCTGTGCACCAATCACATACCAAGTTGCTGCGGATGGAGCACACTGGCCATCTTGTAAAAACAGAGTTAGCGTCCTTCTGTCTTACTACGGTGTTCAGACTGCGCGGTCGTATAAAAACTTAGCTCGAGCAAATTAGGGTCGGCCGACCAGTAAATCATGTGATTTTAGTTTAAAACAACAGAAAATCATGTCATAGCGATCAATCAGAAGTAATCTGCAAGTAATAACAGTCTAAACTTATTTTCGGAGTGTGTTAGCAAAATTGAGAGTTAACAGTGATGGCGTAACCACGTGGATGAGATGGCGATAAAAGGATGAGTACCTAACATAAGCAGTTTGAACAGACAAAAAAATTTCAATTTTAACTAAATTCAACACCAGTATTAATTCTGAAATTTAAATAGAAAGCGCTTTACGATGTAAGATGTATGGTGAATGACTGAGAGCATGAGCAAACTGGGTCGCCTTCCAAAATAGATATAATCTAGTTAAGTAAATAAGGTTATATATAATCTATATAAGTAAATATAAGGTTATAGGAATTATTTCTAACTATATTTCAGAATATGTTTTTATAATACAGAGTGTAGAGAAAGACGAAATTGTTGATGTGGTATTTTGGCAAGAACGACAGAGTAAAACGAAATAAAATAATGTTTTATATGAAATTATAAATAGGTATTTGTTATTTGCATTGACCTGTTTTTCTCTGCCGAGTACACTAGACGACACCTTGGTTAACTTACACAAGAACGTCAAAGTTTTAAGTATGTTTCAATTGCCGTCCCAATAAAGGTAGGTGACACAATTTCAATATTTTAAACATTTAATTCACGAGTAACACTTCAACATCGACTTTATAGGAAGAACAAAAACAGCTATGATGGAAGCCTTTATGAAATTGGATAAAGCTGCAACAAGAATGCATCTGCAGATCAATCAGGGAAAAACATAGTATATGCCAGTGACAAGAAAAGACTGTTGTGTGGATCCTAAAAATTTAGAAATAGGATCTTATAAAATTGAGCTATGATCTTATTATTTCTGAGCCATAGCTTTACCTACCTCGGCTCAGAAGTTAACTGTAAAAATAATATTAGTGTGAAATCCAAAAGCATATTTTATCAGCAAATAGGTGTGTGCAAGGCCTCAGAAAACATAAAAAGTCTCAGTTAATACAAAGGAAGACCAAGGTATTGATGTATAAGGTCTTAGTGCACCCAGTACTGACTTATGCATAAGAGACATGGACGCTGGCTAGATCTGATTAGAGGCAACTAAATATATTTGAGAGGAGGATCCTCAGGCAAATTTTTGGTTCAGTGAAAGAGGAGGGAGCCTGGAGGAAAAGATATAATTCAAACTTTCTAATTTGTATGATGAATCTAATGTGGTCACATTGTACATGCTTGTGAAAGCAGAGTTGTTGGGAAGATGTTTGATGCAAAACCAGAAGGTAAAAGGAAAGTTGGAAGGCAAAAACTAAGATGGATGGGGTAAGTCAGGGTGAGTCAAGACATCAGGATGTTTGAAATTAGAAACTGGAGGAGTGTGGCTAAGAATAGAGAAGAATGGCAAAATCTTCTGAAGAAAGCCAGGGCCCACAAAGGGCTGTCAAGCCAATGATGATGATGCATAATAGATAATTATTGTAAGCACTTTCAACAGTAAACACATTTTATCTTACTCTGGTTTATAAGGGACAGAGTGTTGTACTTGTACTTATAATTGGACAAATAAACTTTGTCCCAGTTCGGGCGTCATTTGTACTAGTACTTACCTTTTTATAAATTAATAAATAGATTTTATTTATGAATAATTTTAATGATTTTATTTGTTTATTACGAATCTGTAGGCCCTTGTAGCCACCATGTTGTTATCTACCAACTTAAAAGTTTACTCGCCAGGGTTCGAATCAGCGAACGGGAAAATCAGAACTGGCTATTTGAATAATAATGATCATTTCTTAGTTTACTAAGCAATTAAAATTTTATTGATCATTTCTTGTTTTTATATCCCTTTCAATTCCAATAATTCTTAACAATTTTTTACATATCAAAATGAAAATTATTCAGACAACAACTTAATTTTTCTTATATATAAATTTATATGTAAAACAACATCTTTAAAACTACCATCAAAATTTAATTAACCCAAACCAGCGCTTCTTATTTTATCATTTTTATTATTTTATTCATGCTCGCATTCATACATATGCCCCATGCTCATTTGAGATCTCAATTTCTTTATTCAATGGTAAATAGAGTACTCTACAAGAACATAATTTTGAATTTGATATACCACTCTGGTTACTGATCTGGCTTACGAAAGAGTCCAATGTTCCGTAGTAGCTTCCATCACTCCGCACATATTTGTCGCACCATCTTTTATCGAAACTGTTGCTTTAATTATTTAATTACTCACTGTATAATCAAGTTCCGATTTAAATTATACATTCGGTTTTTTAAAATCATATTTTTGTTTGAGTTGCGGGCCCACATTTTCGTTCCGGAACTTTTTTCACCACCGGCCGGCTTTAAGCTGTATATGCGACTGTCTTTTACTATAAAATTCACATTCTTTATGTGCGAGCAAGACAAAAACTGTGCTCAGCCGGCGGACGCGCAAACTGCTCACGCCCGTATGCGTGAGATGTTATTTGGCGACTGCCTTTGTTCTGTGCGCACACAGCGCTGAGGAATGTATTCGAACATGACCAAACCCCTGAGAACGTTGGCCGATGTGTGCGCGCATTTGGGTGAACGCGCTCCTTTGCTGACAATTTTACATTTCAATGCCGAGCCGTACCTCCCAGCGACAGTCTCGACACTATAATCCATTCACCATATATTCTTTGTCGAAATAAAATTGAAAGTATTAAAATTGCAAAATCTCATGGGTATGTCCCATTACAATACCCCCTCAATGAGAGGTTTTATGCCGAAGCATAAAAACGCTCATTGATACTCTCATACTTCCTAACGGGATCAGCCAGGATATGTCGCCACAACCCCCTTTACGTTTTATTAAAAAATCATCGTTAACTTACCCCTGGTCTAGTGACTGTGACCGCACCTGAATGACCTTACTGGACTTCTCTCTCGAGATCCCAACACCGCAAGGCCAGTCAGGCACTTGACACTCCTGCTCTGACGCGCTGGCCAGCTCAGGACCGCCGACACAGCATCACCAGACACTGAAACATCAAATCAAAATATCAAATGGTGGCCTTGTATAATACCATATCCCGAACTGATCTGGTCCCCCTTAGATTTGCGCTGGTTTGCGTTAAGAAGCACTGGTTTCTCGTAACTCTTAACACACATGTATATATATATATATATTTAACATATATAAAACATTCACAATTTTACTATCAACATTCTGTATGCCCCTCTCTTGTTAACGCTTCTTCCAAATTCAAGATATTTCCCTGATTCCAATCAGAATTTAAATAACTACCTCCCATTACATCATTACAAATATCTCTCATCACCCAAATTACATCTAAAAATATTTAAATTCATTATTAAAATTCTCTTAAACACATTATCAAAATTTAATCAAATACAATTCATCTATATCTCCCTTTTTCTATAATTCTTAACCATCTTCCCTTTTGTATCTAAAACAATTCAAAATCATTTAACATTTTATAAAATATTATTATTAACAGAAATTCTATTTATCCGGTGCTGTTAATAATAATCATCACCTTTTCTCCTCCACACACACACTATTGCCCCCCCTGGACTGTTACGTCCAGTTGTCTCCACAAGGACTGAGGCAGAAGGAGTGAGCACTTTTTTCTTTTCTCTTACTCCCATCCTTGCTTCAGCGTTACAAGAAACTTCAGGGTAAGTACCCCTACTCATTTTCTTAACATATGCACCTAAGGTCTGCCACCCCTATTTGGGTGAAAATAGCCTGTGTTCAAAATAATCTTAGATTCCCTTATTTAACCCCATTAAATTTCTATGTTGAACCAATTTCAAAGGCAACCAACTATGGTCAGTTTTACAATAATTCTGCCCACAGCTGATTGTCATCCAAAACCACGGTCTGGGCTGGTAAGGCCACAACCGCCCGAAATGTAGGGAATCTATTTAAAAAAACATATTATACATGTTTAAGATTCCTACACTAACATAATACATACAATACACTCGTAATTAACATTGTGATTATTACTTTAAAATAAACAATTCACATTTAGGCTTGACCAAAAATTACACACCTTACATCTTTAAATTTTCATATAAAATTATAAACATTACATTTTAATTTCAATTGAACTTTTATTAATTAGCCATCAATTATTTATCATTTACTATACCATTAACTTTTCCAAAAATTTTTTACTTTGTTATCAACCTTCATTTTACATAACATTTCATTTATTATTACATTTCAACTTTGATTTTCTGTTTAACATTTTCATCATTAATTAGTTTGGGTGATTCTCCGTTATTCACAATGATTTGGTTTATTGAATGGGCATTTATATATATACAACTTTACTCCCTTTCTTCCTTCTAACAACCACTAACAGATTTGCATATGGTGACACCAATCTCTCAATTATAACCCTCTTCAACACTAATTCCACTTAAATCCTTCCCCTTTTATAATAAAATACCTGCTACCCTCTTTGTAACTAGGATGTGTGTTCCCTAACCTGGCAATTCCATTCATACCCTCTTGCCCTCCCTATAATCTCGGCAAGCACTCTTCGACTGTTCACAATTACCTGCCCCAACGACGCACGTTGATCACTCCCTACACCAGACCCTCACTACAAAATTTCACCATCACCTATTTACTCTCCAATTACATTACTCTTACTTTCTCTACATATATGCACTCCCACTACTGTGTCCCTACTACTACCCTGTTTCTGTATTACTTTTATTCCAAAATTCTTATTTTCTCTAACTCCCATTTAAGTTAACTTTGACTGACTCAAATGCCTTATTGAAATACTCATTACCCAAACTCTATCTTTTACCACCTTTTACATTAATATGACACTAGAAAATTCATCACTTACCTCATAATAACAATACATCTCAACACTTGAACATATTATATGTTTAATCATTTATGATTCATCATAGCATCTAAATCTCAGAAAATCATTGATACAACATCATCAAAATTTCTCTCTACAACATTAATGAATTAATTAATTACTCTCCAATTATTTAATTCAATCAGTTTAAAATTTTACAATTACTCTCATCATTTATTTAGTTTGAAAAAATTGGTTCTAATTATTATTAAATCAATTCCCCTTACATACATTGTTTACATAGTATACAGAATACACCCTAATGTAATACACAAATACATTGACATTAACACACACAAGAATATACAATCCAACTTATTATCTGTTATCACTGACCATAAATCATTTCATTATACAGTCCATGTCGAAACCACACTGTTCACATAATTAAATGTTCATGAACAACAAAATATATTTAACCACCATCATCGAATAATACTCTGATCTTAGGTCTACATCATTCATTTACAATTAAAGATATATTGCTATTATAATCATAATAGTCATCATCATTACTTTTTTTCATTGTATCAATATAGTGACTACACATATTATTGCATACTATTATTTCAAAATTCCTGTCGACATTGGGTATAGTAATTTCTCCTTTAGTATTTTCTGTTAAATTCAGGTAAATGACATTATCATCAACTACTGTTGCTATATCAGATTCAACACAAAGTAAGTACTCACTATAATTATCAACTCTCTCTCTTAATTCTGTATAACTCCTCCCAACCTCAAACAACTCTATCTTCCTATCACCATACCTCTCTCTCTCTCAAAATATCCCTCATCATAACACCAAGTCACACTCTCTCTCTCAATATATGCAGGGGGCACTAAATCATAAAAACACCTCCTGGTCCTTCCAGGAACACCACCAAAATTCAAAGGACAATTATTTGTAGATCTTTCATCTGCCAAATATACTCGTGAAGACCCTTCTCCACCCCCAACAACACCACAGGAAAAAATTACCCCCTGCAACCTCTCTACCTCTATATTCTCTCTCCACTTTCTCTCTGACTCATCAACACACACTAACATTCCATTATTACATTCTACCTCCTCTAAAATTTTGTCACCACTATTTTTAATTATATCATCGTAATTCTCACCCCTACTTACCTCATTATATGTTACCTGATCGTCTTTATTTTCATCAAATTTATCGAACTTTTCACTCTTCTCTACCCCCACTATACTTTCATAATTATAATTAACATCATTACCACCACTTATCTTATTGTATGTACCATTTTCTACCCCCTCCTTTTTGTAACATTTTCTACTTTCGTTTACTTCATCTTGTACTTGTATTACCATAGCAACAGATTCGGTGGCACTAGGCTCGACGATTTAACTCACTGGGGCTAAATGAATGCCCATCTCACTCGTAAATGTTTCGTCAGTTATGCTGACATCTACTTTTTTATCTGCCATCTCAAAATTTATATTTTTCTTTTCCAAATATTACTATGTACTTACACAAACTTATTATCTAAAAAGATATTTTCTTTAATCTGTTTTACTACTACCACATAACAAAATATTAACCTCCCCAACACTACGTTACTCCAACAATATCATGCGTACATTTATTTATACATTATTTTGTTATTTCAAATAGCCATTCTGTTCTCCCAAGTAGGCTTATATTTATATAAAATTTATTTATATAATGGTCCACTTCAGGGCCGGAACTAGCCCTCCTTTCACCCGGGGCAAGGGTATATTTCGGCGCCCCCTCCTCCCCTCCACGCCATACTCACTCCATTTAAAACTATTTAACAAAAAACAAAAGCATATACTTTCCTGTACTTAAGTCAATGCTATTAATTACAGCTTCGTAGCTTTACTCATCAACACACTACACTATAGTGCAAACAGATCAAATGAAATTCAGTTGTGAAATTACAGCACTCCTCTATTGTATTTTGTGTAATAATTTTTAACGGAATCTAAAAAGTAAAAGGTTTTTTCTTCATTTGTTAATCTGAAATTACAGAAGTGGGTAACACATTAAGAAATGAGACATTCAGTTAAACTTCAAATCATTCTTAAGTTTATTTGGTATTTTGGTTATAAATTGGTACAGTATTCATGTAGTACTTTAATATTTCAATTTGGAACACATTGAAAACAAATTAGATTTTTACATGAGTTTTGGGTACTTAATTTACTAACAGTCCTTATTCATTCTTAAATCTAAATAAATCAAATTGTCACTTTTCGAGCTTTTTTGGCAGCAAAGGCGTTAATAATGTCATAAAAAAAAATAGATGATGTTCTCTGGTGCTCGATAGAAATGATGCTCAAGTTAGAGAGTCTGTCTTGTTCCATTGTGCTCCTCAAGTAGTTTTTGACTATTTTCAATTTACTGAAGCTTCTTTCGGCTGAAGCAACTGTAACTGGTAAAGTTAGAAAAATCTTCAATGCCGTAGTCAAGTTTGGATAAGCATCTTGAAGCCCATGTTTATAAATAATCTGGAGCATTGCCTTTGCATGTGCCGTTTTTAATCCGTCGTCAATTTCCATCGCATGGTGCTTGAAGCTTTCTACTTCTTGAAAAAGTTCTTCTTTGTTCAAATCCGTTTTGTAGGAATCCGCGACTTTTTCAGCTTCTAACCTTAGCTCTGCAACACTCATTTTATTCATTATTTTTCCATTCAGAAAACTAAATTTAAAGTTTACTTCTTCCAGAGCTTTAAATCGGACATTCATGTCATTTAAAATGCTGTCAAATATTCCCCTCAATACCACTTAAAAAAAGTCTTCTTGCGATAATCCACTGATCTCATCTTCACACCTCTCGTCAAACATTTTCTTTTTTTCCTTTTCCGTTTTTCCTCAAATTCTTGAGGGACATCAAGGCTTTCAGCTATTCTTCTGGCTTCCGAAATAGCATCTTCTGGTGCATTGCTCCTTATTGATTCTAAATCTGTTATTAAGCCCTTGATGTGTCTCACAGCTGTGTCTACGGTGACATCATCCCTTTGTAGGTATTTATTAACGCGATCAATTTTTTGCAGCATTTTGCTCCAGAAGCAGGTTCGGACAATAAATTCAAATTTGCAAATGTTTTGTGCCAAACATCTAGCTTCCGCTTTTGTTTCAGCGTTAAAGAGCGAACTTTCGACCAATTCCTCTAAAGCATAATTCAAATTGTTTAAATGCTTATGAAAAACATCTACCGACTCCTTCCTTGCTGACCATCTGGTCTTACTCAGGGATTTTAAGGAAATCGGCACATGCTTCTTTAAAACTTCCCATCTTGAAGTAGAAGATGAGAAAAAACAAACAGACGATTTACTATGCCAAAAAAAGATTGGGCTTGTGGAGAGAGCTCAGCAGCATGCGCACCAACTAAATTTAATGAATGAGCTGAGCATGGTACAAAACATGCCAGCTTATTTTCTGTTAGAATTCTAGTTTGAACTCCCTTATAGATGCCGGCCATGTTAGCTCCATTGTCGTAAGACTGGCCTCTGCAATTTTTGATGTCCAATCCGTCATTTTCTAATTTTTTTTAAATTTCTTCCGATATTCCTAACCCCGTTTTGTCACGGATAATGAAAAAATCTATAAAACTCTCTGTTATTTCAGGCCCAGTTTCAGTCATTTTCACATACCAAACAATTTGGGTCATCTATTCTTTGTGGCTTATATCGGGAGTAGCATCAAATATAATTGAAAAATATTTGGCATCTTTCACATCTTTGAGAATATCTTCTCTTACTTTGCTGCTAATTAACGTGAGAAATTCATTTTGAATCTTGTGGGAAAAATACCCAATCTGACCTTTTCTATGGCAATTGATATGATCACGTAAATCAGCATTGTAATGGGAAATCAAATAGATTGTGTTTAAAAACTTCCCACTTCTTGGATCACCAAAATTATCTAGCTCAGATGATCCTCTTAATGTCCCTCCTTGTTTTGCTAAAAAAACTATTGCGTCAATGATACAGCGCAGCACTTGTCGCCAGTGAGTTTCTTCTCTTGCTATATGTTCCTGTAGTTCTTTATCTATTCCTCCCTTTTCCATTGACGTTTCAAGTGATTTCCAAGAACAAAAACAACGCTTGTGATTTTGCGAATTTTCATGATCTGGAATTCTTTCACTCACCTTTTTCCATTGGGTGAAACCCTCTTCTTTAGCTAAAAATGACAAGCTAGTTGTAGATTCTTTAAAAGTTTGTGAAAATAGCCTACATGGGATGCAAAATAGTGCATTTTTGATCTTGCTATAACCAAGCCAGGATCTTTTTACTTGCTCTCCATAAGGCAACAGTTTGAAAAACCAGTCCTTTGTGAGGCTACGGCCCTCCCTCATACTTTTACTTAGATCTAGCTCTTGTTCATTACCTTTATCTAACCTCATTTTCGTTATGTAACATTTCTGATGATCAGATTGATATATTGGCCATGACACTGGGTCGTTAATATCAAAATCTAACTGTGAGTCCTGAAGCTCTTTGTTTCTATAAATTTTTGAGCTATTATCTATCATGCTCGAAACTGCAGAATCGTCCGTTTTACTGAGAGCTAGCTGTTCAGCGATTTCTATATCTTTAGCAGTACTTACAGTGTCAGTGTTCATGGCTTCCATATGTACATAGTTAGACTGGTCGGCCTCAACTGGATGTTCTTCTCTTGTGAACCTTCTTCGTCTCATTGTTGGTAGCTTACCTCACCTAAAAGTTAGAACCGTTTCTTGGTTATTATTAGGTAATCGGTTACTATTAGAAAATAAAAGCAAGAA
This sequence comes from Magicicada septendecula, assembly GCA_034769895.1. Classification (NCBI taxonomy): domain Eukaryota; kingdom Metazoa; phylum Arthropoda; class Insecta; order Hemiptera; family Cicadidae; genus Magicicada; species Magicicada septendecula. The sequence goes on from CM068372.1 coordinate 174,443,122, forward strand.
ATTTTTTTTTAACGGAGGTAGCTTTTGAATTCATAATAGATACATCCTCAATGTTTCATCATCTTCAAACTTAGACAAAAAAAAATTTTTTTTTTTATCAGTTTTATTGGATCCAAAAGATACGAAAATAAAAATAAAAATAAAAAAATAAAAATTGTGAGAAAAAATCTTCTTGTTTTTATTGAAAACATCTCACAACATCGCCCTCGACAACATGGGTTGTACCGTTATAACTTATAACTATCATCAACTTAACTATGAATCTAGATTTACGAAGAGGACAAATCTTGGCAAGGTCTCTATGGGTTGTAAGGTGGGAGAAAGAAGAGAAGCTAAGCTTAACTAAATATTGGAGCCATGGGCACACCCAAGGGGGAGGTTTGCGTGCTCGAGCCCCACCTCCTTCTACTCTAAGAGTATAAAAAAAATTTCGGTAAAGAGGCCAAGTTAGATCGAGTTGAAATACCTTAGAAAAGGAATAAATCAGGAGTGCTCTAATAAGCCTTAAATCCTCCGATTCGTGTCTAGTTTTCTGGGGGAGGGATAAATTGGAACTAGTTGAGTTCCGCTCTAGAAAGCCCCAAAAATGCCCAATTTGCGTACAATTTTCAAAATTATTCTAGTAAAAGGCTAAATTACAAGAAGTGCTCCAGAAAGCTTTAATGCTCCCCAATTTGCATCTAATTTTCTTGGTTGGGCTAAATTAGAACAAGTTAAATGCTAATCCAGAACAGCGGCGCAGCGAGGGGGGGTTGGGGGTCGCACAAATAATGCTTTATTATTTGAAAAATTGTAACATATAGACGATATAGAAAATAATTTTACTATTTCTTCGCTTTTTCGGCGCCCCGTGTCTGGGCTGGCGCCTTCGGCACCCCTCCAAGCCGGCGCCTCCCTCCAAGCCGGCGCCCAGGGCACATGCCCCGTCTGCCCCCCTAGTTCCGGCCCTAGTCCACTTGTTCGAGCACCAATTGTACTTGTACTCTGGTTTATAAGGGACAGAGTGTTGTACTTGTACTTATAATTGGATAAATAAACTTTGTCCCAGTTCGGGCGTCATTTGTACTAGTACTTACCTTTTTATAAATTAATAAATAGATTTTATTTGTTTATTATGAATCTGTAGGCCCTTGTAGCCGCCATGTTGTTATCTACCAACTTAAAAGTTTACTCGCCAGGGTTCGAAAAAGCGAACGGGAAAATCAGAACTGGCTATTTGAATAATAACGATCATTTCTTAGTTTATTAAGCAATTAAAATTTTATTGATCATTTCTTGTTTTTATATCCCTTTCAATTCCAATAATTCTTAACAATTTTTTACATATCAAAATAAAAATTATTCAGACAACAACTTAATTTTTCTTATATATAAATTTATATGTAAAACAACATCTTTAAAACTACCATCAAAATTTAATTAACCCAAACCAGCGCTTCTTATTTTATCATTTTTATTATTTTATTCATGCTCGCATTCATACATATGCCCCATGCTCATTTGAGATCTCAATTTCTTTATTCAATGGTAAATAGAGTACTCTACAAGAACATAATTTTGAATTTGATATACCACTCTGGTTACTGATCTGGCTTACGAAAGAGTCCAATGTTCCATAGTAGCTTCCATCACTCCGCACATATTTGTCACACCATCTTTTATCGAAACTGTCGCTTTAATTATTTAATTACTCACTGTATAATCAAGTTCCGATTTAAATTATACATTCGGTTTTAAAATCATATTTTTGTTTGAGTTGCGGGCCCACATTTTCGTTCCGGAACTTTTTTTAAGCTGTATATGCGACTGTCTTTTACTATAAAATTCACATTCTTTATGTGCGAGCGAGACAAAAACTGTGCTCAGCTGGCGGACACGCAAACTGCTCGCGCCCGTATCTGTGAGATGTTATTTGCCGACTGCCTTTGTTCTGTGCGCACACAGCGCTGAGGAATGTATTTGAGCGTGACCAAAACCCTGAGAATGTTGGCTGATGTGTGGTGCGTGCATGAGGGTGAACGCGCTCCCTTGTTGACAATTTTACATTCCAATACCGAGCCGTACCTCCCAGCGACAGTCTCGACGTTATAATCCATTCACCATATATTCTTTGTTGAAATAAAATTGAAAGTATTAAAATTGCAAAATCTCATGGGTTTGTCCCGTTACAGTGTCGTAATCAATTTGATCAGGTTTTATTAAATTTTGTAAAAATTATTGCAAAACATTAGACACATTTTTTTTAGTTTCAAACTTAGTCCAAATGAAATAACTTTTAGTTGGATAAAATTTATGTTTGTTTATAGAGCAATTACTGTGCTACAATTCCAATAAAAAGCAGCTGCTTAAACTTTGGAGAAGGATTGTAAAGTTAAATTTGAATATTTATTTTTCAAACAACAATGCTAATTAACAATTCCAAATTTTATGAAATTATACCACACAAAGAAACTTAAAAAAAAACCTCAAGGTTAGGATTCATTTAAAATATTTGTACATTTTCCTTTCTCGCCTTATTGAAGAGAACTTCAGTGTTCAGTATCATGAAACAATTTAATATTATATTGTTACCCTATAGTACATTTTAATTTGCTTAGTATGACCTAGTCAGTTTAACTTAGAAATAGCAGAGGAAACTTAATTTTGCAATAGTCATGCAATTACTAGATTATGTGTAATTTAGTTACCGGTACGTAAATAAGTATATTTCACTTAATTGAGAAGTTAAGTGTTATGTACATGATTTTATAAAGTTTGTTATTTCAGAATTTATACTTGGAAATCAGTGGTGGTCAGTGAGTGAAGAGGAGGCTATGAGACTGTCACCCCCCCCCCCCAAACACTCATTATTTCACTATTAAGTATCTATAGAAAAGCTATATGCTTTTTACAACATACATCATGCTTTATTAGACATATCCACATATCTTTAACAAGATAAACAAAAGATTAACTTACTTTTGTTCTAGCAAAGAAGTAAACTGTTGAGTAGAAATATATTTTGTAAATTGCAATGGATTTATTTGTACAGAAAATTCACTCGATGACCCTTCTTCTTTCTAAAATTGTCAATAACATCGTCATGCCATGAAGGTAGACTTTTCAATTTCCAGAAGATCCCTTTTCAATTCAAAAAAAACTAAAGCAATGGCCATGAAACGATCTTGAGCCATGCAATTCCTTAAGTAGGTTTTGATTCTTTTAAGAATAAAAAAAGCTTCTCTATACTCAAGAATTACAGGCAGGAATTGTTGCAATAAGAGTAAATAATTTATATGCTTAGATTTCATTGTCCATGACGTGTCCATTACTTAACTAAATATAATTATTTCACTACGACTCGGAACACAAAACTTTTTATAGGCAAAAACATAAAAGTTTTACCTTACAACCTGAAATGGTTTTCACTTTTAAAAAGCTTCTTCAGAGGTTGTCGCTGGTAGGCGATGTCCTGTTGTTGGCGACGAAATTGATTTTCGAAAGATCGATGTTGTGATATGTTCGAATAATGCGTGTGATTTGAATTGCATCTGTTCATTTAGGATGTCGTTTTATATTTGTTTTTGTGTGTTTGTATATTTCCAATTGTTCTAGAGTGTCTACTTTTTGGCCTTTTGTGTATATGTGTAGAATGTTCATGTTATTGTTGATGTTTTTGTATGTGTGGTTTGCTTCAATGGGGTGGTTTGCAAAGGTGGATTCTGTAGTGGAGTGGAGTGCCTTTGTGTGTTCAATGTGTCTTTGTTTGAAGCTACGTCCTGTCTGGCCTATGTAGAATTTGTTGCAATCTGAGCAATTTAGTTTGTAAACATCAGGCAGATCGAATTTGTTTTGTACTTTGTGTGTGTGTTTTGATAGTGTGTGTTTTGATAGTGTGTGTTCTGTTTTGTTAGTAGATTTGTAAGCGATTCTGTATCCTGCTTTTTTGAATTTGTGGGCTATTTTTTCAGTTGTTTGTTGATGTATGTTAGTGTTATGAATTTGTTTTCTGTCTTTGCCTGTTGTTTGTTTTGTGTTTTGTGTAGGAGTTTATTGACTATTGTTCTGTCATATCGAAAACTGGAAAACTGATAGAAGGAAACAAATGGGAAGTCCTCCAAATTATTTAAATTCCTTGTTACACTTACAGAATTTTATACTTGTTACACTTGTTATCCTTTCTTACACTTACAGAATTTTATGATTCCATCAAATATAATTATTTCACTACGACCCGGTTCAGGTTGTAAGGTAAATCTTTTACGTTTTTACTCGTAAAAAGTTTTGTGTTCTGAGTCGTAGTGAAATAATTATATTTATGAATAATAATTGCTACACTTTCACATGTGAAACTTACTTTGTTTATTTCCCTCGTACGAGCCTCCAGGTGGTCTAGTGGCTAACACGGGCGATTGATGCGCTCGTGGTCCCGGGTTCAATTCCCGATGGAGGTTCCGTACAGCATGCACTCAGCGTCGTGAGGCAAACTGAGTAGGCGCTGAGATAACAGCACCGCCTCCTGGCTGTGAATACCGCAACTAACGGCTGGTGGCGCGTAGTACTAGCCATACACCATCACACTAACACAAAAAGCCGCGCGGTATGCCTTGGTCTTTAACGGGGACTGTTGAGCGGAGGATTTCCCTCGTACGCGTTTCAGCGTGATGTTACAAGGGAAATAAAACAAAATAAGTTTCACATGTGAAAGTGTAGCAATTATTATTCATTAAGTGCTGTGAATGAAGAGGATGAACATTCAAAATAACAATTATATTTAGTTAAAAAACGGACACGTCATGGACAACAAAATCCAAGGATTCCATCAACTCTTTGAAAACCTCATCTAATTTCAGTCTGTGTATGGACTTCACTGAAGGTTTTAAAATTTCAGCAAACTTCACTGCTTGTAGGAGTACATTTTCTACCCAATACTTTAACAGCAACAGCAGTATGTGTCAAAGAATGGTGGAAAAATATAGTGGTAAAGAGTCAAGAAAAATATATTAACAGATTTTATTTTAGAATAACTCCATTTAAATGAGTATTTTAGAACACTAAATTTAAATGATGTGCATAGCAGCGAGTAAACAGCTTGCAGTGCAAGTTCATGAACTTTTCTTGTAAGCCATTCAGTTCCCCTGACATGACACTAGCACCATCAAAAGTTTTAGCAATAATTTTTGTTGTTGTAATATTTCAAGAACCTCACAAAAAACACTATGTAAGCCATCAGCTATTCTGTCTTCATTAATATCATTATATCTTAAAAAGTACTCTTGCATTTCTACTGTTACTGTTAGTCTACTAATCTTACAACTATGGAACATTGTGTTTTCTCAGCTATGTCAGTGGTTTCATCAGCCATGCAACCAAAGAAACGTGCTTGGTTAATACTAGTTGCAATAAGATTTTTTACCTCAATCATAAAAGCATTCAATGAGCTCGTTTTGTAATAGTTTTGGACAGTCCTCTAAAATAACTCATGTTTACCCAGTGTTGTTTTAAATTTAGATTCATGCACAGTATGAGTTGAAAAATATCTTAATGTTTTACTGTTAATCCTTGGATTCATCATAATCCCTGAAAGAAACTTCTTGCTTACGTAATAATCTAGTAACATATATTATAATTTTGAAAATATCCTTATTGTCTTTAATTTCCATGTTATATTTTATTTTTTGTACAATGCTCAACTGTGCTCATTTAAATACTCAGATAGGCTACTTTTAACACCTGTGCCAATAGGCTGTATAATGGTAAAATGAAATTAAATGGTCTTTAAAGGATGCATGCCTAACCACTACCCATGACAAATTCTTTAAATCCTCTGAGCCTTCAGCAGACCAACATAGTCTTATTTGTGTTTAACAGTAAGTAGGGCCAGCAGAATAACTTCGATTTTGCTCCACTACTGCATACTGTACAATGTTAATTGTACAATGACAACTGGGAAGTTCTAGACTGTAGAACATTTTGTACATTTTAAGAAATAAAAATTTTGAGGTAGGTAGATCACGTTTCACTTCTCTAAAAAAAAACTCAACCGGTAAAATGGGGTTTTCCAGTACCATTGTAATGATGCCTTTGTTTGATACTGCAACATCAAACACGTACCAAGAAGAGATTAATAATAACACACTCGCACAATGAGCACAAAACGTAAAGCTTGCATAAAACTAACACAAACCACATTGAACTGTGCTGAGAGGCTAACTGATTCATTGCTCCCCATGCACAATTATAGATGCACTAGCATTCCCCCACCACCCACTGGGCATAGTCCTCACCTAGCTATACGAGTACTATGGCGGTGGCATCTCATATCCCTCCCTCTGTCCACTACAATCCTGCGCTATTATTGATAATACATGATAAAAAGTTTTTTTTTAGTAATCAGATAATTTTAAATTCCAAATTATGACCACAGGTTCAGTTATATTAAAAAATTAGGGCCTACTACTAGTTGTCTATTTTGTAATATTTTTCTAAATTTTACTAGTTGCAGTGACAGTTGAATAGACAGATGTCTAAATCCTGGTCACAAGCTACCATTACTCATTCACTGTAACTACAACCTACCCATTTTGTACTCCAGCATACAAGAATCCTTTACTTTTACATACTTTTACACAGGCCTCTGGTGTCATGTCAGCAGCTACGATAAATGAACCTTTTAGTTTACGAATAAGTCCATCAATATAGCATCCCATGTAGTAGAGTGAAGTATCAATACCTGGAACTGATGTTAAATTTGAAAAATTAAAAAAATTGTATATATATTTTTGCTCCATATTAAATACATATTAATTAAATATCTTAAGCACTATAGGAACAGAATGCTAGACTGAATTTAAAAGCTACGGCAGGTTCAATAAGTCAAGGAAGAATAGGTTTTTTATGACTGGTGAGAAACTTGTTATGGAGAATAATAGAAGATATGGAATTAAATCAAAGGAAATTTTTTATAATGTTATTCCAGTTTTCACATCTCACAAGGATCTTCCAGTGTCTTAACAAGGATTATTAACAGTTTTTGAAGTTTAATTCAAGGACACTTCACTTCACATATCTGAAATGTAATTCTTACGAAGTACAGGTATGGTCAGAAATACAAAGGGTGATAGAATACAAGAAACAAGAATATTACAAACATGAGTGGATTAGAAATACTATAGCAAAGATCTCAGTTGGCAGTACCAAGTTGGTTTGGTTTCTCACTTTATGAGAATTTTAAAGTGAAAATAACAAGAGAATAACCTTCATGAATAATAATTAATGAGAAAACAAGCTAGAAGATCACAAGGAAATGGAACATAATAACATAATAAAGGAACATTATAAATATTACAGAACATATACCCTACTATAAAAAATATAGTGTACAGATATAGTATAATATAATGTTACAGATATAATACAATGTTACAGAATGTCTTGTCTTGCCCCTTATTCCAGTGTTGAATGAGAACTTTGCTTAATAGTAACCCATCAAACTTGAAGAATTTGTGAAACACTTAGATGTAGATTATTTATACCTATGCATAATAAAATAAGAAAGGAAGCTGTTTCGAATAGTGGGAACAGGTAGCTGCATCATAACAATGTTCCAACCCATTCAACACACCTTATCCAGACTTTCCTGACTAGGCATGTCATTGCACAGGTTTGCCAGGCCACCAACTCTCCTGACATGGCTCCTTGTGATTTCTGGCTGTTCCCAAAGATGAACACTCTAAACAGACCCTGTTTTGAGAGTTCCAAGGAAATAATCCAAAACATGAGGGTACAGCTGCATGCTATCCCAAAATAAACTTTTTAGCATTGCTTCCAGTATAGGCATAATTTGGGAGGGCAAGGGGGCACTCCCCCCCCCCAATGTTCCGAGCATTATAAAATTTTTTTTCCAGTTGTTATAAATAAAAACTAACCAATAGTCAAACAGGAAACAGTTTCTATGCTTTCGAGCACAGTATGCACTATTTATCAACGTCTGTACTGTTATCAGATGACTAGTTGACATAAATTTATTATTCTTATTTCTTTTGAAGAAACTTGTAAGGGGAATTTTTGACAGATTTGAATGATATACGTCAAAATATTAAAAATTAATGTTAATTTATGTTAAAAAAAAAACAAATGTTAGAGACCTAATTAACTGGAATACAATGCATGCCTTTTACACAAAGATTTGTTTTGGAACACCTTAATGAAATAATAGGCGCAAAGAATATCCTCTCTTTACTTTCCTCTCTTTGTCACACGTATTCTTCTGGTCATCATCTCTGTGCTCGGATTGTTTACTGTTTGATTTGAGATTATCACTGTTTTCAGTTCAGCAGAATTTTGCAAACACTACAGGCCAGTGTAAAAGAGAGTGGTATGGTAGGAGTAACAGACTTGGCAATATGAACAAAGCTGGCTTATTGTGCAAGACGTCGATGGCTTTGTTCACGAATCTTAAAAGATGGTCGTTTGGAACTGTTATCTGTTAATGATTACTGATACAAGTGTGGTCGGTTACTCGGTCGTGTATGTAGTCCGTTAAAGTACATGTCACTTGTCTCTTTCTTAATTCGTTATTGTTGTGATTGTTTTGGTTTTTTGTGTTCCTAAGTTCTGAGAAATGGGAGATAAGAAATGCAAAGGAGTAACACTGCTTAATTTCTTTGAAAATTTCCTGACTGGCAATTTGAAAATTTTTTTGTGTTGTGACTGATTCGGCTTACTGCTACTACTGCCGAGCATTTTGTGACAGTGTGCCTAAGGGAGAGGATGCGTTTACGAAAACTGGGTATAAGAATTGGAAGAACTAAAATTGTCTATGTTTATAGGCCTACAGTATATTTGTTCTAGGTAAACACAACTGGAATTACAACTTATGAAGAAAGGTTTGATGAAGAAAGGTTTGTTGATCATTAAAAAATAAAATTGTCCCTTGTTTACTAACTAAGAATTATTACTAAACTTTCTAATTTTGTATATAATATATTTTATTAATTTTATTACATAGATGGTCTCACTACACGCTTGAATTTATGAAGCTTTACCCTGCCTCCCATTTATGAAGTTACGCCCATGGCTTCCAGTGATGAAAGGACAATTGGACTAAGTGACTGGAATCACAAGGGCGTAACTTTGAAGGTGATTGGGTATTGTAATCAATCAGATGTAGAACATTTTTTCTTGGTCCAAGGTCCGGATACCTTTTGTACAGACCTCATAGATTCATATTGTCTTAATCCACGTGCACTGTTAATACAGACATGTACTAAAATGACACAGACTGTTTATACATTTACACAATTTACAGACACCAAGCATACTAACACAGATTCAGTGGTGCAATATGAATAAAAAGAGACAACTTGACTACTGTCAATAGTTTGGCTAAATGTCAATTCAGACACACAACAAAGGCAAATATCCATTGGTTACTGTAATTACAGGCATCACATTTTGAAAGATTCAGTACCTACAGATTATATACAGAATTGTTATATTATGAATCTGTTCTCAGAAGGAAACTGCATTGTACAAACCAAATCAATTTGTCATAACTTACATATAGTGATTTTTCTTTTATTTTATCTCAGCTTGTTATACAATTGGGAACAATATGGAAGACAGAATACAAAATTAATAATGTTACTCATCACTGTTTCTGTAGTTACTCATCATTGTCACTCAGATTAAATACAGATAGATGGGAGAACAATTGTTCCCATATCTGTTTCTTTTTTGGAACAGGATTCGTCAGTATTAGTAGTATTGAAATTAGTGGCGTACCTAGGCCACTGGAGCCACAGGGCAGATTAATTCTTTCTGAGGCCCCTCCTCCCATAAGATGAGTGTTTATAATCTAATTTATCTTTAAGTAATATATAACAAAACCCCTTTACTGTTATATATTTATTGTCTAATCACTGTATGGATACATCTAGTTAGGAAACTTTATAAGAAGTAGTAGTAATGTTTGAAACAAAAATCCACTTTCATACTGTAAACAAAAAATTTAAAGAAATTATATAAGTAGTGTTATTTATAGATTGCGTTAAATTTATTACAATACTTTATAATATACAATAAACTTATATATAACTGCAATACAAATTTATCATTGCTGCAAACATTACTTGGCAATTTTTTGTCAAGTCAGTTAGCAGTTGTTAAGTTTCTAATAATGTCCCTGTTCTGGGCGCAATCTGTTAAGTTTCTACTTATTGTAATATAAATAATTCTTAATACTGAATCTATGATAGTTAATATTTATGTAATTTGCATAATAAATCTTATCACCGGAATAACACGTGCTTAGCTCAGTTACATGCATTAGGCTTTTGGTCCAGAATTGCGTTAAGCAGACAGCGGCAGAGGTCGTTGGGTTATGTTAGAAATAACATAACACATTAGATAACTGTAACGAATTTTGATTTTATTTCAGCATATACGTGGTAAATTAATATAAGTATAACCCCTGTTAATGATTCGAATTTCAAATGGCGGCTATGATATTCCGCCCTTGACCTTACTCAAGGTTAATTGTGTACACTTTATGATTCTATGTAAATGACTTCTTTTATATATGTGATTATCATCATTGAACAAAATTTTAGTTTTGATTTCTTTAATACTTTACTCTTAATACTGATTAAACATGATCACAAACCAACGTCTCATTTTAATATTGGGTTGATCAACACCGGGTTACACACTCGCTTTCTCTCTCTCCCTCTCTCACTTGAATTTAAACAAATTTTATAGAAATTGAGCTCATTTTTCTAATTTTTGAATTTAGGTAATGAAATGTAGGGCTTTCCTGAATAGACGTGGTGTAGCTCCCTCCTCAGCGGCTCCATGCGGTTGGCAGGCGTTCGTCCAGTTTGATGGTATTCATTTTTCACTGACTCTACTTTTAATACATGTTTTTTGCAAAGTTCACTGTTCTAGTAAATGTTAGTGTTTACTGTGGTATTGATTAAATCATTTTAAGCAGTAAATGTTACATTTTGATGGCAGAAAACTGCCCACTACTGTTAGAGTGTATATGCTCTCTGAGTTACTTTTGAAGACTGAGGCTGAGTCAGACGTAATTGTTATGTAAGTGGTCGTGCATCTGACGGCATTGTCTATTGTTTTCCAACCACCACCTTGGTTAATACGTAATGGTTTTATATCGTCATTGTGTTTTTGGTGACGATTTGTTACAATGGACCAATAGAAAGTCAGTATTGTCAATTTTTAGCGCCTGAAATGGCCATTATCGTGGTTTCACTTCACTCGTACGCCGCTGACCTTGGATCGGCTCCCCTCTGGTGAATTGGCGTATTACTGGGACTTGTGTCAAAACTAACTTGCCCTGGTTTAGACTTCATGATTATAATAAAATTTACAATAAAAATATCCCTACATACCATTATTCTGGTATGGCCAATTTTGTACTGTTACAAAACCCCCTCAATGAAAGGTTTGGTGTCGAGACACAAAAACTTTCATTGACTCATTCACACTTTTCTAAAAGGATCAGTTCAGATATGTGCCACAACCCCCTGTAGTGTTAATAAAATATCGGTATGGAGAACCATACATGACTTCCATATTCTAAGATTTATATTTAAATCTTAATATCGCCTGCCAAGCGCGATATATTTTCTCTTATACATGATTTACATTAAAATGAAAAAAATTTAATTTTATTGCCTGGCAACAAAATTATTTTATTTTTAACAATTACCATTGTTTGAAAAAGTTTAAATAAATTTTCAAGTACTTTACTCTTGTTAAAACGTAAAAGGTTGCAGGTAAACTACCCCTTCCCCTTAACCGATCTTCACCAAAATCGAAAGTCCTTGAGACCTCTACACTTCAGGGACGTATGCAAAAATTATTTGATTCTGTTTGAATTTGCGGCAGTTATCGTTTGCCATAGAAAATACGCTTGATAAAAAAATGTTGCAGGTAAACTACCCCTTCCCCTTAACCGATCTTCACCAAAAACAATTAGTCTTGAGTACTCTACAAATCAGGGCTGTATGCAAATAATCTTTTGATTCTGTTTGAATTTGCGGCTGTTATCGTTTGCCATAGAAAATACCCTTGTTAAAAAAACGTTGCAGGTAAACTACCCCTTTCCCTCAACCGATCTTCACCAAAAACAATAAGTCTTGAGAACTCTACAATTTAGGGCTGTATGCAAATAATCTTTTGATTCTGTTTGAATTTGCGGCTGTTATCGTTTGCCATAGGAAATACCCTTGTTAAAACATAAAACGTTACAGGTAAACTACCCCTTTCCCTTAACCGATCTTCACCAAAAACAATGGGACTTGAGAACTCTACAATTCAGGGCTGTATACGAAACATTATTTAATTCTGTTTGAATTTGCGGCTGTTATCGTTTGCCAAAAAAAAAAATTTCCCTTGATAAAAAAAAACCGTTGCAGGTAAACTACCCCTTTCCCTCAACCGATCTTCACCAACAACAATAGGTCGCGAGTACTCTACAAATTAGGGCTGTATGCAAAAAATTATTTGATTCTGTTTGAATTTGCGGCAGTTATCGTTTGCCATAAAAAAAATCTACACACACACACACACACACACACAGACACTTTTCGGAAAACGACTTTTTTTCATGTTTTGAGCGTAGTAGAATCAGAATCTGCAATAATCTCGAACACGATTTTTTTTGCCATCACCATACTTCCATTCCTTAAGGAATATGGAAGTAAAAAGAAAATCTCAATCACTTACCCTTGGTCCTATAGTGTCGATCGTACCCGTCTGACCTTACTGGACTTCTCCTGAGAGATCCCTACACCATAAGGCCATGAGGCACTGCACGCTCCTGTTCTGACGCTCCGGCCAGCTCAGGACCGCGGTCACAACACCATAAAAACTCTGAAACATTCAATACAAAATTTCAAATAGTGGTCTTATTCATTTACATATCCGCAACTGATATGTTTCCTCTTAGATGCATTGGTTTGTGATGTGAGGCGTTGGTTTCATTTATTTATAAAATACCAAATAACACAACAAAATATAACAAGATTTACGATAGACCCTCCGTCTACTTGACAACACTCCTACATATTTGTATCAATTGCTCTGACTCCCGTCAATATTAAATTGCCTCTTTCATCATAAAATTATACTCTTATACTAAACACAACATAATTTTTTTTTTTTTTCAAACCACAACTATTATTTTTATTCATTTATTTCAATTAATATCAGTATATTTATCTAGCATGGCAGCATTTTTTAACTATCTAAATTTCTTTACTCATTTCTTTACTTTAATCTTACTCCCCTTTTAACAGAATCATTTTTTTCAGAGACTTGTTACTCTAACATAAATTTTAATGTTATCATGGTCACTACCCTTATAGTAGCCTCCTAACCACACACTCTATCATCAACATAATAAAACACAATAAAACATTGTACATCATAAGCATTAAACACTAACATTGAACAATTCACATTAAACAATTTACATTTACACAACTTGTAGCAGAACTTTATAACATTTTTTATTATCAACTCTCTATTCAACTTTTAATATTTAACATTCATTTAGATTCTATACAAAAATTTTCAAATTTATCATTTACCTTTCATTTACATTACCTTTCTACTTTGAATTTTCCTTTTCTAACCTTTCATCCTTACTAGTTTGGGTGACTCTCTATTGTTCACTATTTTCTCTATCTTATTTTGGCATTGTCAACCTAACCTTACTACCCCTTTTTCTCTACTAACAACCGCTTCTAACCATTAATATATAATGACACCAATATCTCAATAATAACCCCCTTCACAAATCCCATTTAAAACCTCTGGCACCGCTCATTTTTGTACTAGTATGTGTGTATTCCCTCTAACCAACTCATTCCCTTATCAGTTCCTGACCCTTTCAGATAACCCTTTCCGGCACACAACGGTCCCCTCCCATCTCAACATCTCTCGTTGGACTCCTACACCAATACCCTTATTACAAAATATCACCATCAACAACTATAAAATTACCATTCACATTACTCACCTCTACTTATAATCACTAACTACTGTGTCCCTAAAATATCTAACACCTCTTTATATATTATCAGCATCTCAACACTTTATTTTCCCTAACTCCCATTAACTTTATTTAACTAACTCCAATGCCCTTATTTATCACTATTCCCAAACCTCTTTACAACATTTCACTTAATATACTACCAGAAAATTCATCACTTACCTACTAACAACAATACCTCTCAATATCCAAATACATAATCATCTACTAACCATTAGAATCTGAATCTCACAATATCATTTAAACTTTCTTCAGTTATTTAAAATTCTACAATACATGTTTACACAAAAAATACATAAAATACACAACAGCAAAAATACACCAATACACTGACATTAATACACACAAAAATATACAATCCACATTACCATTATATCATTTACCAAAATCAATCATAATCAGTCCATCCTGAAAAACACTGGTCACATAATTAAATGTTCATAACACAATTATAATAATTAGCCTCCATCGTCAAATAATAGTCTTATCTTTGGTCTGTACAATTTATTTTTTATTAAATACATTATATTAACATCATTAACATAACACTTATTTAAATTCTTATATTTTACAAAACCGTCATCATTAATAGGGTTATTACCTATCAATTCATCATACAACCTGTCACAATTGGTTATTGTCCTGTCACCTCCAGTATAATTAGTCACCACTAGGTACGTTATAAAGTCATTATTTCCATTATCCTCTTCTCCTACTGCTATATCAGCTTCATTACAAGGTAAGTATTTACTTTTATTATCAATCATCTCTACTCCTAACTTTTCCATAAATCCTTCATAAGTTCTACTCATCTTAAAAATCTCTATTTCTCTCTTTCTCTCACAATATCTCTCACTTTCAAAACATCTCTCTCTTTTAAAATATCTCTCATTATAACTCTCCCAATAACACTTCTCTCTGTCAATATATCTCTCTTTACACCCACTCTTTAAACCTTCAAAACACACTATCATTCCCTTATTATTATATTCTATTCCCCATAAAATTTCATTGTTACTACCAACCTCCACACTATTGTCTCCTATTACTATATTTTCATCTATTTTATCGTAATTTTCTACCCCACTTACCTTGTCTTTGTTCAATTCAAATTTGTGTAATTCTAATTTCTTCTTTTCTAATTCTATTTTTTCTAACTTAGTACCTATTTCATTTAACCTTTCATCAAATCTACAGCTCTGTTTTTTAATTTCTTTTTTGATATCACTCAATTGTACATCGAATTGATCAAATTTGACGCTCTGCTCATTGAAAAGCAGTTTCATCATTTTTATTATGTCATTTTCCTCCATTTTAGTATTTACTATAGGCGTTGAGTTCGCCTGTGGCGTGCTCAACATCAATGATTCTGTGTTTGTATTTTCTACGTTAATGCTTTCGTTATCTGCTATTTTATCATACTGATGGTACTAAACTTTGTTTTATTTGTTGTGTACGTCTTTTTATACTATAGGTAATCTCTATAGATAACCTCTCTTTTATGTTTATTTCTTTATCCTTCCACCTCTGCTTTTCTGCTTATTTACATATTTTTATTTATATATAAAGTCCCTGTTCGGGTGCCATCTGTTAAGTTTCTAATAATGTCCCTGTTCTGGGCACAATCTGTTAAGTTTCTACTTATTGTAATACAAATAATTGTTAATACTGAATGTATGATAGTTAATATTTATATAATTTGCATAATAAATCTTATCACCGGAATAACACGTGCTTAGCTCAGTTACATGCATTAGGCTTTTGGTCCAGAATTGCGTTAAGCAGACAGCGGCAGAGGTCGTTGGGTTATGTTAGAAATAACATAACACATTAGATAACTGTAACGAATTTTGATTTTATTTCAGCATATACGTGGTAAATTAATATAAGCACCCTGTTAATGATTCGAATTTCAAAATGGCGGCTATGATATTCCGCCCTTGACCTTACTCAAGGTTAATTGTGTACACTTTATGATTCTATGTAAATGACTTCTTTTATATATGTGATTATCATCATTGAACAAAATTTTAGTTTTGATTTCTTTAATACTTTACTCTTAATACTGATTAAACATGATCACAAACCAACGTCTCATTTTAATATTGGGTTGATCAACACCGGGTTACACACTCGCTTTCTCTCTCTCCCTCTCTCACTTGAATTTAAACAAATTTTATAGAAATTGAGCTCATTTTTCTAATTTTTGAATTTAGGTAATGAAATGTAGGGCTTTCCTGAATAGACGTGGTGTAGCTCCCTCCTCAGCGGCTCCATGCGGTTGGCAGGCGTTCGTCCAGTTTGATGGTATTCATTTTTCACTGACTCTACTTTTATACATGTTTTTTGCAAAGTTCACTGATTCTAGTAAATGTTAGTGTTTACTGTGGTATTGATTAAATCATTTTAAGCAGTAAATGTTACATTTTGATGGCAGAAAACTGCCCACTACTGTTAGAGTGTATATGCTCTCTGAGTTACTTTTGAAGACTGAGGCCGTGTCAGACGTAATTGTTATGTAAGTGGTCGTGCATCTGACGGCATTGTCTATTGTTTTCCAACCACCACCTTGGTTAATACGTAATGGTTTTATATCGTCATTGTGTTTTTGGTGACGATTTGTTACAATGGACCAATAGAAAGTCAGTATTGTCAATTTTTAGCGCCTGAAACGGCCATTATCGTGGTTTCACTTCACTCGTACGCCGCTGACCTTGGATCGGCTCCCCTCTGGTGAATTGGCGTATTACTGGGACTTGTGTCAAAACTAACTTGCCCTGGTTTAGACTTCATGATTATAATAAAATTTACAATAAAAATATCCCTACATACCATTATTCTGGTATGGCCAATTTTGTACTGTTACACAGTTTTAATGCATAACACATGCTATGTTACTTATCTGTACAGTTGTACATCCAGTTGTCTTTTATGTCACTCATGGTTTTGTTTACTCACGCAATATGTGATGCACTTTTTTGTAAATTCGTTCATTTCACACCTGACCTGATTTCCGCACTCTGAATTATCCACTGTTTGGGAAAAGTTCTGACGAGAGGTTTTAAATAAATTGTTGGTCTCTTAAACTTAATTTTGCAAATCTGGATGCCCCCTACTAAGTGAGACCCGGGCCGGGCCGCCACCATTCCCCCCTTTAGTCCACTGTTGTTGATAATAAAAGTGTAATGAAGCTGGCTATAATGAAATCAATAAATTTAATCACCAGTTTATCTTCCTCTTTCAATACACACTGGAATACAATGAAATCATTAATTTCATTCCTTGCACTGCTGGCTGGGCTAATTGGTTAATATCCTGTAATTTGCACAAGACCATATTCACTTCAATACTCTTGTTTTACTAGTCATAAAATTGTAATTTGCTGACAGTATTTGAGTAAATATAAATTCAGCAACAGCCATTTAAAAAAATGTTAAACAGAAAAGAAAGTAAGAAATAAAATAAAATTAAGTTAAATTAAAATAAACAAATCTGCTCCCCATCCTCTCGCTCTCTCTCTCTCTTTTCTTTTTTCCTCTTTTTTTTTATTTACTGACTGAGCACAAGGCCCTGTGTGACTGTACCTGGCACCTGTTGCACATACCAAACAGTGGCATTAGGTGTGTGTGTGTGTGTGTGTGTGTGTGTGTGTGTGCGCGCGCGCGCATGTGTGTGTGTAAGGGTGAGACCGGGAAAGAGGAGGAGGAGAGAGAGAAATAGAAAGGGGGAGGGTACTACTTGTTGTGCTGTTGCATTCTTTGTAGGCCTATACAAGTTTACCTAATGATAGATTTCCATTGTATATATTGTCTAATTGTGGAAGAACTAAAAGTAGGTGAATAAAGTACTGTCAAATTCTTGTAAGTATGGTACAATCCAAATTAGTACAAACTTGTATAAATATAAATTGTAAACTCTTCAGTAAACATCTTTTATTTATTATTAAATAAAGATGTTGATTGTCACATTGTGTATGTTTTGATTCTATTTGTAAGACTGCCAAATTCAAAATCAAGAAGTCAGTGTTAAAACCAAAAAACTTAATTAAATTATTTCATACAGATTAAAATTCTGTATTAAAAATATTCTGATGTCAGCGTAAAAATATTTCTGATATAAAAAATAAGTATTCAAATTTTTTTAACAAACAAAAGCGTTTTGCCTTATACTTGTGAAATTTCCTTATACACAAATATTAAAATTAATGAAAATTGAATAAAAACCATCAGTTGATGTGTTATAATATTTAGTATAAAGAACTTATTAAGAAACAACTTATATTATCTGGACAAATTATCTGTTATTTAATATGGTGTAAATACTTCTAGTATAATAAGTTTCAATTCAGGCTTACCAATGTGTGAAGTATTGTATATTGAGTTCTTCCAGAAGCCTCCACATATAAATTTCTTATTACCTTTGCAGACACTGTCACATTCTGATTCAGGCAGCTTATCTTCAGGATGAAGTGCATTGTTACCACAGAAACACTGATGTCTATAAGAGGTAAAGAATTACAAAAATTATAAAAAGAAAGCACTATATTAAAAGTAATACTGCATATGGTCATCAAAACTTGAACTTTGCGATAAAATTAAATCTATTATGGCAATATTTTTGTCAGTAAGGAAAAATGTAATAGCCAGTTAACACAATATTAAAAATTAGGCAGACCAATAAAAAAAATTATTTTGGCCTTTTTTTAGGTTGATGATAAAATTGTAATATGACTTTATTCATATAGCTGTTCAATTATTAATCTAGTTAACCAATGTTCAAGACATGTACAAGCTGAAGATGGTTAACCAACAAGCGATAGCAATTACATGGTAGTCCTAAATAAGTTATATTTACCTTTCCTTATTTAAGGCAACAAAATTATGAGGAGAAGTCAGTAAATATCTCACTAACTAATGTGGGTAGTTAAAAAGAGTAGTGAGTAATTTCTGATGGTGACCCTAGATGGTAGAACAATCCACCTTGATAATATTCAGTTAGCAATGACCAGCTGGCAATTGTTCACAATTACTTAGTTTCAAAATAGCAACTGTGCTGAAGAACTAAGTTAGAAGAGCAGGCCACTGTTGCATGTTTTTTGTGGGCAAAAGGTCTTCCTGCAAAGGAAATTCACACACTTGTTTCCTGTTTATGATGAGAAGAGATTGTCACATAAAGTGGTGAACAACTGGATTGATAAATTCTTTCAAGGACACTCAAAAGTTGTTGTCTACACCAACTTGGTCATCCTGTTGAGACTGCAACAGGTAGTTGAGGTGATTCAAGATGCAGACAATTATTGCAACATAAACCTAGGCAATAGCATTAGGCAAAATAAACACCAGTGCATCTGCAATAGGGTGTTCTCATTGTTTAGCCTTCAGCATAATGCATGATAGTTTGAATTTTCTTAGTTCATTGCAAGGTGGGTGCCCAGCCAACTGGCTAATAAACACAGCAGGAAAGGTTATGCTTATTGTGTTCTGGGATTCAAGAAATACAGTACGGTACCAAAAATAATTTATATGTTATCAATATAAACAATTCCTGTGAGATCAAAAATCAAAGCCTGATAGTTATTAAGAAAGAATAATATAAAATTAATTTATTTTTAAATATAATTAATTCACTACCGACTCGGAATACAAAGTTCAGAGGTCTGAAGAAGCTTTTTAAAAGCAAAAAATTGGTTCAGGCTTTAACGTAAAACTTTTATGTTTTTACCCATAAAAACTTTGTGTTCCGAGTTGGTAGTGAATTAATTATATTTAGTTAAGTAACGGACATGTCATGGACAACAAAATCCAAGAATTTGTTTTTGTTATACCTACCGAATTCAGCAACTCTAAAAATTTGAATAATGAGTAACCATAAATTATTAATATATGCTTAATTCCTATTAAAATTAAATTTGTACACATATTATTTATTTTCATATAATTTCAGAATTTGTACTCAGAATCTGCTAGTCATTATGCAACATGTGTGATAACTGAATGAGCAGATTCTAATACTGCTTTGTATAGCAGCTACAAGTTTCTAATTTTATGCATATTGTATTAACACTTTCAATCCTGGCCATTTTAGCATAAGCATGTCCCAGCAGCCTGGCTGTTTTCCATACTTTTCCCTATTTTTTTTAATAGTAAGATTTGTTAAAAACAACATAAATTATAAGTCTGATTGGACATTCTATTTTCATAAAATGATACAATATTTATTTTTTCTGTAGATGAAATTAATTTTTAGCGTCTAGATCAAAAGCACCTTTTTGAAAATAAAAAAGTTTTACAAGGTATTTTCACATAATAAATGGTTTTTTATTATTAACTACTGTACAAAATTACTTTTCTTACAATATTAAGGCACAGAATATAGTGCAAATCAGTCTATTTGCAATAATCTGCTTTTGTATGGTACAAAATGAAACAGTCATGGTAACACATACCAATATTGCAAGTTTCACAATAGTCAGAAATCACAGAACAGAAAACTGATTGTGCTGTTATCTATGTACTCAGTTGGCAACTACAAAGTCTAGTCTACAAGCACAAACAACAGAAACCCATAAATGTTTTGTGCAAATGGCATTAAACACGCATGTAGTGACAAATGTAAAATTTACGGGTGTCGGGTTTTTGAGGAAAATCATGTCCCCATAAATTTTATGGGCATTGGGTCAAAAGTGTTAATAACACACTAATGTTATTGTTATTGTATGCTTATTGTATTGTTATTTTAACATACCCATTTTGTACTCCAGCATGCAGGAACCTTTTACTTTTACATATATTTACACATGCCTCTGGTATCATATTTTCATGAAAACTGTTGAAGCCAGTTAGTTTTCTGAAAAAACTGTCTGCATAGCACCCAACATACAGTAGTGAATTGTCAGCATCTGGCACTGATAATTGAAACATATAAAATTAGAAAATGTATTTGTTTCTTTTGAATTTTTGATTCATATTATATAATGGCAACAAACAGCATTGCAAGATAGTTTTGGTAGAGTGGATGACTTAAACTTGTAAAGACAGTCAAGCAATTGGAGACAACTGATGAGAATCTTAATATGAGACAGTGGTGACTTCACAGAAGATGATTATAAATCAACGAGGTAAGTGTAGGCCTAAAGAGATACTTCATAAAACACATTTTGTTTCAATTGTCATTTTGTATCTACAACTCTCAGCTAGTAACTACGAAAAATACTTGAGGTTTTAGGAATAAAATTCTTAGTATATACGGTATGTAAAAAGATTACAGAAAGAACCATGCAGTATGAAGACATCAGAAATATCATTGAAGTATATATATACTCCTCCACTGGGGCTAAGCTCCTACCTCTACGACAAATGCCAACATCATCCAATTTTGAATACCCACCTTCCTAAAATCATTGTCAGCCAAATCTAGCCATCTAACACTGTCTTTCCTTCACCTGCATGGGTCCCCCATCATGATTTTTCTTTTTGGCTCACTCTCCTGTATGCAGACAATGTCTAGCCAATTTAAACCTTATTGACTTCATAAACTGGATGTCACTGACCCTTTATATACTTCACAGAGTTAATTGTTTAAACTAGGTGGACAGAGATGTGTGGAAACAGAAAATGAAGGAGACCAGAGCCTGACTTAAGGCTGTAGCATCATAATAGTAGTAATGTTTAAAATGTCTCTGCCACAAGACATTCTCACATACAGCTCCCTGAATCTTCTTCTAGCAGTGGCGTATCTAGACTTTGGCTTGGGGGGGGGGGATCACTGTTTTAAAAATGGCTGAAAAATGCATGATAATATCCTGAAATCAGACCCATTAAAGTAAACAGTAATAACACAATAAAATACGCATTATAAAAATATTGTTAAAAGATACTGACTGAATTGATTTTTCTATATTTCATATTTCAAACATATACCCTAATGCTGTGTAATAAACCTATTTGTATATTTAAAAAAGGAGCTACTACTATACTCACATACACAGCTGAAAAAAAATTAAACAAAACACCCTAAAAATTAAGAGATTAATAAAATTCATAAACTTTTTCAACCCTCTGGGAGGGTCCAGTCCCCCTTGTAAATACGCCTCTGTCCTCTAGATCTTCATGTCTAATACGTTTATCTGGTTCTCATACTTCTTCCCAGTTTTCAGGTAAAGTGGGTAAAGAGAAAGACTATAAGTTGGTTTAGCTATATTATGACATTGTAGCATAGGAATCTGAACATTACATATAGTGGCTGTTGAATCAAAAGAAAAATAATAGTCTAGTAAAGACTACAGAGCTGTGGTCCAATGTAGTGAAGAAAGGCATTAGTCATGGATCTGTTCTTATCCAGAAATATTGTTAATGGTAATATGAAGGAAAAGAAATAAACGAGTTTAGAAACAATCTCTTTGTAAAGCAGCCACCAAACTTGACCACTGGATAAAAAAAAGTAGACTCTACTGTGTGTGTGTGTGTTACAGGGGAGGAGGGACATAGGAGGACAAACTGAATAGATGAAAGAAAGACCTCATTCCATCAGTCATGATATGCTGTCAACAAAAATCCAATTCATTGTAATGTATCTTTGGAAATCTGACTGGAGATGTAGATGAACAGATGTGGTAAATACATAAATTATTTTAGTATAATTACTTTAGTATGTATTAATTAAAAATAATTTTTATTAAAACCTGTGTAATTACACATACAGTTACATCTTCACATTCTCACATCAAATAAATTTAAAATAAGAAATACATTTATAAAACACCTCTTGTACTTATACTGTAACAAGAACCCTATCGAACAGCCTAGAACGTCTCCACACATCCCTCCAAGAACAGGACAACAGAGAAAGTCACTTTTCCTGCAGCTGGGGCAGTTCATGTCAAGTCCCCAACATTTGATGAAAGCACACACTGGGCGACGTATCTTCGGCAATTTGAAGGCACTGCATGCACAAATAATTGGACAAAGAAAGAGAAGGCAGTTTCACTTGTTCTTGCTTTAAAAGGACCTGCTGCAGAGCTACTACAGAAAGTGCCACCTAACAGCCATAACATCTATGACGAATTGATTAAAGCTCTAGAATTACGGTATGGTGATAAACATTTGCGTGGTGTATACTACGCTCATTGAGAATAAGGCAACAATGTTCCAAGGAGAGTCTTTAAGAGTTTGAAGCAAGTATCGACAGACTGATTAGAATGGCCTATTCTGAAGAACTGGGAGATTTTCGAATGAGGTTTCCGGTTCAGACATTTATTGATGGCATCGGAAATTGTGAACTTCAGCAATTGTTCTGAATGGCAAGACACCGAAATAGCTCAGAAGCTCTTGTTCACACTCTCGAGTTTGAAGCTGCCAAGTCAGCGTCCAGCTACATTAATGATTATGATGAGTGCAGAAAACCAATTCAGAAGTTCAAGAGCACCACAACTATTTGAATGATGGGAAAAAGACAGATGACTGAAGTGTTACAACTGTGGGAAACATGGTCATTTACAGATAGACTGTTGGGAGAAGGAAATACCAAGAGAAGAGAGTGATCACACCAATTGGAGAAATAAAGCTCCAGAACTGCACAGAGTTTCCACATTACGTAAGATCAGTGGAAACTTGATTGTTAATGTATTTGCAGAAGGTAAACCAACATCATTTACAGTTGAATCAGGCGCAACAGTGTCCATTGTGTGCCCTGACTTAGTCAGCAACCGCCAGCCTCAAATTAGCTCCTGTACAATAGAGACTGTGACTGGAAGCCCCATCAAAGTATTAGGTCAGGTAGACGTATGTGCACGCCTGGGTCTCCTCGAATTTAGCCAATGCTTGTTGCAGACATTGTCAATCAAGTGATTCTTGGCATGGACATTATGAGTGCCTATGGATTCATTGTGGACTTAAGAGAGAATGTCTTGAAAGGTAGCCAAGAGAAATAAAGCTTTGCATGGCTAAATTGACAGGGTCCACCAACCATTCGATCTAGTGAGTGATATTGGCTGAAGAAGAAGTCAACAGGTGTGGTCAAGAGGAACCCTTCCTGTTGCAGGCAGAAATGGAAGAAGAAGTAGCAGAGGAAGTACCAATATGTGTAATGACAAAAGTAGTGATTGGAAAGCCAACTACAGGTGTCGAGGAAAGGCCCTTGCTTGTTTCTGAGGTAATGGAGCGTCCAGGAGAAAAGTTGCTGAAGATGAAGTTACACAAATGGTTGTTAATGAGAACCAAACAGACATGGACCATACGCTAATGACATATAGGTAATCAGTACATGATGCAACGGGAGTGCGTCATGTACTCCCAGCAAAACTAGTGATTGACCGGAAGACTCGTATTCCTGGGAACTTGATGTTGGGTTCACACGATACTGAATTCAAAGAGTTGGAGAATTATCCTTCGCAAGTAGACCAGCTATGTAGATTGCCTGGTCAAGTATTACTTCAGAGACAGTTTGCCAGTTCAGGACAAACAGGCTTAAGGAGGGGGGCAGTGTAACGAGAACCCTATCGAACAGCCTAGAACATCCTCCACCTGTACCTCCGCTACCCGAGCAGGGCGGCCACTCAGTCAAGGCCGTGCTCAAGTATGTTCCAGAGTAGTCTGGAGAACACTTGAAATATGCATTCACTGGCATACAGTAAGGAGGGAAAGCTATTATCAACCTCTGTGCGACCTATAAAAGGAGAGCGTCTTGCTTAGTGAGTTCAGTTGTGTTGAGCAATTTTCCTTAGTGGGGATTGAGTTGTGATTTACACAAGTGCAGCAAAGTGTTATTGTGTTACAGTTATTGTGAAATTCTAGTAGTGATATTATTATTATTGCATGTGTAGAAACTCAACTTAAATTATTGTAACTTGGTGAATAACTTGTTGATTACAAATTATTAATTGTGATAATTAAAGCTGGTAATTAGTGATTTCATTGGTTTCTGTATTTTGTTTTCCACTGTACCATACAACAATCAGAGTGACCATCATAACAATATTCATTTATAAGTAAAGGTAACTGGTAATGTATTATAATTATGAAACATAAATAAAACATGCCATAGAATGGACTAGAATGAACAGAATTTAAATAAATTCTAGAATATGATTTGAGTGGTGTCATTGATTTTTTTTCAGTTCTAAAATATTTAAGTTATTGTTAAAGAAACTTTGATTTTTCTTATATATTTTATGTAATCATAAAAACAGTGATTTTGAATATGTAAATTATGAGAAAATACTTGCATGAGAAAATAATTATTTTTACATTAGTTGTTTTCTGTTTTATACAACCAACATTCTTATTATATTCTAACGACATATAAATTAAACATGGGCTTAAAATTAATACAAATATATAGAAAATTTCAAAACGTCTATCTTGTCCTGGATTGGTGACTTGTTTGGTATATATGAGTAAAAGTCAGTAAATAGGTTACAAACTAATATGGGATAGTTGAAAATTGTAATCATTTCTAATGATGTCACTGGATGATAGCACAATCCAGCTTGGTAATATTTAGTAATGACCACCTCATAATTCAACAACCACTCAGTTTCAAAATGCAACTATGCTTGAAGACTGTACAGTAGAAGAATAGGATTCTGTTGTATGTGTTTAGGTGGAGGAAAAGCTCTTCTTGTACAGATAATGTTTCTTGTTTGTCATGAGAAGTGATTGTCCTGTAAAGTGATGCACAAACGCAATAGGGTCGTCTCAGCGTTTAGTCTACAGTATAATGAATGAGTCTTTTAATTTTTGAAAAGTGCGTGCAAGGTGAGTCCAGACAAATGACTAACAAACACGCAAAAATTCAAATGGACCTGTCCTTGCAACATCTGTCTCTGTTGCAATAAAGGAGAAGGTATGCTAAACAGGATTCTTACTGGGGTTGAATCATGGGTGCATGACTATCAACCTAAATAAAAGTGTGAGTCAATGCAATGTAAACATCCATCTTTACTTCCAGCCAAGAAATTCAATGTTACACCCTCAGGAGGAAAAGTTATGCTTACAGTGTTCTGGGATTCTCAAAGAGTGCTGCTAGTTCATTTTCAAAGGGAAAGTGGGAATGTGAATGTTGCATTGTACTGTGAAGTGCTGTTGAAAGCTTTGGGCTGCAATTCAAAGAAAATGCCCAGGTCTGTTTTTTGCCTGTTTGGCCTGCTGAAATCTCACCTTAGCAGTAGTCATTTCATGGATAATGAAGATGTTGAAATGAAGTACATATGTGGTGGAGACAGCAGCCCAAAGACATTTATGCAGCAGGTATTATGACATTGATAAAGTGAATGGATAAATCTATAAATGTTGGTGGTGATTATGTTGAAAAATTAAAACGGTTTTCAAGTAAATGTCTCAATGAACATTTTTTAATAGCAACTTGATCTATTTACTGACATTCCCTCAGAGTTTGGCAAAGTTGTCTTTGCATTGTTTTTGTAGATGAAAAGAGGAAGTTCACTGCCTTCCTGTGGTGGGGTAAGGATTTACTGTAATGGAGCACTCATCTGCATGTGAACAAAATTAGTTTCTAAGCGGATGTATGTGTATACTATGAACTCCAACTACAATATCTTTCCTCAGCAACAGAACTTTATCTCCTTCAATTATAAACAATTATGCGAGGACTGAACTACAGAAAGATAACTTGTGACAGACTGTACATAAAGATTAGTACTGAGCATTAAGATTATGTCTACATTTGATTTAAGAATATCAATAGCAAAATGTAATTATTAAAATTGTAAAGTTTATTAAAATGTATTGAAATATATCACATACACCAACTAAATGTTTGAAATATTTCCTTCATCCACCATGGAGAAAATAAACAACATAGATCTTTAAGTGCATTATGGGCCACAAGTCACTTGAAAAATATATTTTTAGTAACCACTATTGTCAAGCAACTTACGGCCTACCTGTGAATGAGTCCCTGTGTCCTCTAAACTATCAAAATAATATTTGTGAAAGTTTTAAATGCGTATTTCTAAACTTTTTATCTAACACTGTTTAAAAACAGAATTTGTACATAGGTATATGTATTGCTACATTCACCCATGAAAGACAACTATGTAACACTCTTGAAAATTCGAGATTGTCTTTCTACACGCTTCTTGACTAGCCCAGCATACAGTGTCATAACGGCAGTCAAGGTCAGGCTTTGACCCAGTCTCCAGATTGTTCCAGATTGTTGCACCTATAACTATGTAATTATTCTCAGTGCACTGCTGGAAAAGTAGTAGATGTCACTGGAACCTCTGTGGGATACATAGCAGCTTAGCAGTAACTGTGGGCCAGCTTAGCAGTTAGTTACAGTTGGCAATTTATTCAGTGTGGATCAACACATAGTTGTGGATTAGTGGAAAGTGATTATTGTGTTAATTAGTGGACAAATTTAACTTGAATTATAGCATGAGAGTGCCTTTGTTGGTTTCAAATTGTTCTTTGTATCTAATTAAAGTTGGTAATTAGTGACCTCATTGGTGTCTGTTATTTTGTTTCCACTGTACAATACGACGATCCATGAGACTGTCGTAACAGTATTATTATGCAGAATTATGAGTAACTTATGGTGTCCTGTCAAAACCTACAATGAAAACATGATAATATAATCGAGACTTACCAATATTTAATGCATTGTATATAGAATTTTTCCAGAAACCTCCACATATGAATGTTTTGTCCCCTTTACAAGCACTATTGCATTCTGATTCTGGGCGCTTATCTTGAGGACGAAGTGTCTTATCACCACAGAAACACTGATCACTACACAAAGATATAGTTATCAAAATTATAAGGGAAAGAACTTAGTTATACCAATGTTTATATTTTCATAAACAATATTGATACAGCACTTTCATACTTAACTATAATGCAAAAGTGTCACTAGTAATGAGTATGTACACAGTGTCAAACCAGAAAGGTTAATGTTGAAAAATAATTTATTTTGACTTTCCTGTCTGATTTTAATGTTGATAAAAAACAAATTATGAAATGAATTTAACTCCTATCATTACCTTATTGGTAACTTATAGTTATCTGTCAAACATGATAAAAAGAAAGTACGAACTTGAGTTTATAATGCTTTTAGAATGTTATACACCTGGCAGTATATTTGCTCCTTCTTTACCTGTAATATAAATAATATCAATACTACCGAGTTATGACCTACCATACCTAATTTTAATCAATCATAAATGAACATTGATTCTGACTAGTTTTGCTTGTTCACAGAAATGGAGGAAGGGTTTTCCATTCATTTGGTCATCTAACAATGGTGTTATACCATAGTGTGTATGCAATATACAGACCATAATAGCTGAAGATGTATAATAGAAAATAATCTATACTTTTCTATGACTTATAGTTGTAAAGCTGTTATAACTAATTTAGTGAACAGAAAACTAATATGAATTACATTATTACTGAATTGAATTTTTCTAAAATAATTTGCAGAGTTTAATTAACCAGCATTTGCTTTAATCAGTATATAAATACCATGTATTACTTCTTCGATAACATATTTAAAAAAACAACAAACCAAAAAATAATTGGTAAAGGAATTGAGTTAGTCAGTTCCAGTACCGTCTTATTTAAAGTGAAAACATAATATATATTCATTGATCGATTTCTTTCCATCACTAAATTCTCTCAGCTCAAAATAAAAAACTAAATAAAAAAGGATCAAAATTGGGTCCAAAGTAGCTGTTCATTTTTCTTCAAACTTGCTGAAATGAAGTATACTACAGCATTTGCTAATACTGTAAGATAAAAATTTGTCCGATCTTGGCAAAATATTAATTTTTATGTGGTGACACTGTTGTGTTTGCCAATTTGCAAATAGTCTATTATTTTGTCAATTAGGATGTAAACAAGTATATTTTTAGAGTTTCTATGAGTGGTACAGCACATTTAATTACAAGAACATTTATTTTAGAATCTATTGTGATAAACAAGTATTGTTATGATTAAAAATATCCAGCAAGTGAACATCAATTGTTTAGAAAGGCTTAAAGTAAGAGGTGTCTATAATTCTGCTCACAGGCATGAGGTATCAACATTGACATATATACTGTACTATATATAACCTACCCATTTTGTACTCCCGCATACAGGAAGCCTCTACTTTTACATATGTTCACACAGACTCCTGGAGTCATATAAGCAGCTCTAGTATAGTAGCCTGCAAGTTTTCTAAGTAGACCATCAACATAGCATCCTATGTACTGCAGTGAAGTCTCAACATCTGCCACTGTTTCAAATTTAAAATAATATGAAAATAGTATTTTGTGTTATCATTTAATGTGTGATTATTAAGACTATACCCACAGGCACAAAGTGGTATCAGAAAGTTACTTAAAAACCAGGTCTTAAAAAATTAATTCGCTAAGGTTTTTTATAAATTGCTCCCATTCCCTTCAAACTATTCCCCTTTGGAATATATGCATCAATTCCAGTGCCTCTTCTCCTGTTCAGAAGCATTGAAACTATCCCTTTCCTGGAGGCGATCTAGCACTGCATGTGTTTCTTTTTCTACAGTGTCAAAGTGGGGGCTTTGTATCTTCAATTTAATTTTGGTAAACAAGGCAAGTCACGGGGAGCAAAGAGCATGTGGGAGATGACTGTGTGCAGGTGTGTTGCCATGGTGCAGCAGCTAATTTTGTTGTTTCCACATTCAATACCCATTTTGTCTCAAGAGCCTCAAAATATCACAATAAAAATCAGAATTCACCATAACACCAGCTGAAACAAATTCTCGGTGAGTTAGCGATTTTTTCCTCATTTTCAGATGTTTTTCTGACGAAAAATCATCCTGAACATTCATCATCTTCAAGTGACATTCACTCATTCTACTGGCCTTGAAATGAGCATGTCATTCAAAAACCTGTGTTTAACCTAACAAATGTTCTTAAAAAGCCTCACGAAGCATTTCAAAATTCTCACTAGTTGACATACGAAGTTTCAAACAAAATTGTTAGATGGCTCATTGTTCACATTTTTTCAGCCATTGGAGATGAGTAATAACATGAAATTATTAAATATTTTTTTCTAGATGGAACACATGTACACAATATGACAAAACTTGGCACACTTCTAGAGTAGGCTTGGGAGCAATGATCATCAGTGTCACGTTTAGTACGGTCACAGTGCATAGTCACTGCAAGTACAGTCTGGTAACTTTCCGGTACCACCTCATGTAACAATGCGTAAAATGATATGCTTAAAATTAAATATGAAAATGGATCCAAATGGAATATTTTTTACCAAGTCCTGAAAAGCTCAAAGCTCAATAAATTTCAAATGTACATGTAAATAGATTTATAAAAAATGTTATCCAATGTTGGCTTTAAGTTGAGAGGGTAGATTAGAATTAACAGAATGTATAATTGAAATTTTGATAATGAAACAGAAAAAGGAAAACGTTTTATTGAAATAAAATTGTTAAGAATTTAGATTTGGAAAAGGGAGAGAGATTTGTTGCAAAAAGGGAATACTAGAAATAATACTGATCTGGAAATACTAAGTAAAGATGAAGTCAGCAGACCTAAGTTTATTTGGAATATTATGAAAAAAGCAACATGCAAGAAAAATGAAGCAGAGAAGAAGATTGATAGGCAATTAAAAACAAACAGCCTACAGTATAACATAAAGAAGATATATTGACACAGTGAAGGAAGATATGACTGTAGCATATATGGTCATAAAACTTGATTCTGGATTAAATTAATCAAGTTTTGATGATGTGGTGTAAATTCCAAGTCCCAAGATACGGGTCACACGCACCTGGCTTGGTTCACTCTCACAAATATTCTCATAAAATGCTTGTTATCTTCACTTTTTGGGTCCAAAACATGTAATAACAATGATAACTTTGTGTTTAAAATAGCTAAAAGTTTTTGTGACTATTTCTTATACTATTTACAACCCCCCCTCCACCAATAGTTCTATCTTAGATATTGTTGTGGTATTCAAGAAAACATGGTTTTAAGCATAACCCTGGATTCGTGGACATAGTTCACAGACTTAAATGGTCTTCTTTTGTACACCTTTAGAATAACAAACTCTACATCACTTCCTTTTCTTATTCCATCTTCCACCAACCTCTCGCTCCTCTGGGCGTGACAGCAGATGATCAGTTTTCCTGTCCTGTTGCGGGTTAGGCCTACTTATAGACATACATCCTCGGTGCTACAGCCCAGTCCGGGCCCTGGCCTCCAAAAGAAATCTTCTCCACTGGTCTCTACTCCCAGCCATTGTCCACCAGTTTGCTGCACCCAGCCTCACTGCCTCCTTACCAACCTGGTCCAGCCATCTTGTACGCGGTCTTCCTTTCCTTCTCCTTCCCATCGGCAAATTTTTCATAACTCTTTTTGGGATTCTATCCTCCACCATTCTCTGCACATGACCAGCCCAACGCAATCTGTTAATTTGTATGAGTTGCACGATCGGAAGATCTTTAAACCTTTCGTACAACTCTCGATTATGCAGTCGCCTCCAAATGTCGTTTTCCCTCACAGGGCCATAGATTCTCCTCAGTACCCTCCTCTCAAACACGGATAGTTTCTGCTCATCTAGTTTTTTTAGCACCCAGCATTCCGGATACATCAGGACTGGTCTGATCAAGGTCTTGTATAGGGTGGTTTTTGTATCTTTACTTATTAATTTTGACTTAAAATGTTTCACCAGTCCGTAGTAACACCTATTAGCAGATACTATCCATTTTTCAATGTATCTAGAAGAGTCATTTCCAGAGTCCACATATGACCCGAGATATAGAAAATCCTGAACCTTTTCAAATTCATAATCATTAATGCACAGGGACAGGGCACGAGTGTTGGCACCTACAACCATATATTTGGTTTTGCATTGGTTTATAACCAAGCCCATAGCCTTAGCGGACAACTCCAGTTCCTGAAAGGCTTCCTTTAAGCCAGACTCAGACCTACTTAAGACATCAATGTCATCGGCATAGGCCAGAAGCTGTACCTCCTTGTAAAATATGTGTCCGCTAGTTTGAATTCCTGAATCCCTTGACCTAGTCTTGAATTCCTGATCCACATTGATATTCTTTTATGTTTTCCTCAGCGTAGGGAAGCAGCCTAGAAAATATGATGTTGGACAATACCTTATATGCTGTATTAAGTAGAGAGATGCCCCTATAATTTTTACATATGAGCAGATCACCCTTTTTATGTATTAAACACACCACCCCATCAGGCATTACCTCCTCCAGCCATATTCGCTCTATGAGATGAGCAAATTCCTTTATGAAATCTCCTCCTGCGCTCTTTAATAGTTCCCCTGGTAAACCATCAGAACCTGCTGCCTTGTTATTTTTAAGCTTTTCTAGAGCTTCATACACCTTGTCATAGGATGGCACCAACTCCTCTCTATCACCCTCGAATTCTCCTGCTTCCTCTTCATTCTCAGATGCCTCCATCAAAGCCTCCCCAACTGAGCCTAGCAACTCTTCGAAGTGTTCTGTCCATCTCCTGATTACGCCAGCAGTATCACTCACAAGGCCACCATTATTATCCCTACAGGCATTTGTTCTAGGCTGAAAGTCCTTTCTCATATCATTCACCTTCCTGTACATATCTTGGCTCAGCCTTTTACTCTTATATTCCTCTATCTTTTTCATCTGTCTCATCATATACTCCCTCTTTTTTTCCTCTATGAATCTTCTTTTCCATCCGCCTGGCCTTCCTGTATTCCTCTTGAACAGCCCTAGTGCATTTCCTTTGGATCATTAATTTGTATGTCTTGTTTCTGAATTAAGTTGCCTCTTCACACTCCTTATCAAACCACTCATCTCGCCCATGTCTCTTCTTCAAACCAACGATTTCTTCTCCCGTGGTCACTAATATGTTTTTTAGATTAAGCCAATGGTTTTCTACATCTTGTTCCTCACGGCATTCAATTCTCCACTGTCTAATTTTCTCATTAATAACTTCCTCGAAACTCCGTTTTATTTCTTCTTCCTTTAGTATTTCTGT
The DNA here is from genome assembly GCA_034769895.1 of Magicicada septendecula. Lineage (NCBI taxonomy): Eukaryota > Metazoa > Arthropoda > Insecta > Hemiptera > Cicadidae > Magicicada > Magicicada septendecula. The sequence goes on from CM068372.1 coordinate 174,476,160, forward strand.
ATTGTATCTAACAGTCTTTATTCCTTTTTCATTTCTATTATTGGAGATTCTAGCTCTCAGTTTTGCAACTACGAGATAGTGATCGCTATCCATGTTGGCACTTCTGTAAACTCTAACATCTTGTAAGGCCTACTTATAGTCACAGCTTTATTAGAATTCGAAAGACTCTATTATTTGTTCTCTGAAGGCAAGAAAGGTATTTTTCGATCAGTTGTATGCTTTTTGTAGAGAATGCATAAAATGTTTGTAACACATCTATAAATATTCTTATATACCATCGCAAGGATTTATGCTTGCATTGGTAATAAGACATCATTTTGTCAGCATGATCAACTACTTTCATGAAGGCATTGTACTTCAAAATTGGCAGTGGCTTCTTTACAATTTCGTTTCTTCTGGTCACAAAGGCAACTATCTCATTTTCATATTTTGTGGACAGGTATATGACTTCTTGTTTGTCACGCCGTTTGCCAGTCGTGACACCATCTCCATATCAAGCAATTTTTTCCCCTTTCTTGAGCTTAGCATTCTTCTGAGGTGTGTTTACAATTAATTCATAAAGTGCCACTACAATAAGTGTTGTGTGATAATAATTTTGCTGCCAAATAAAAACTATTATAAAAGTTGTCTGTGGTGGTGGTGCCCCAGTTTTCCAACCATTAGCTCAAATATAACATTCTCTGCATAGCCCTTGCCCCCCCCCCAAGTCTGTTGCCCAGAGAATACTAGAAATCTCTGTACAAGGCCTTGTGGTTCTGTGAGTGTATATAGTTTAATGCCATGTTTATGGCGCTTTGATTTTATGTACTGACGAAACAATTGGTATCCTCTCCAAAGTACCATTTCTTCACTCACCTATGGAGAGCTCTTTTGATGGGTAGTACACGTTCAGCCTCTTGTTGTTAAAAAAAGAATATAACTGGTTTTATTTTATACAGCTGGTCTATGGGTTTTGGTTTCTCTTTTGGGGAATTTTTATCAAAATGCAGACAGCATAAAATTAACAAAAATCTGTCCCGAGACATGGATTCCCTAAATATAGGTATACTGTATAAATGGCTGGTTTTCTAGCAACGCTGCCACCTGTTTATTCTAATGTGGCCACTGTGGTAAATCAACTACTTTCAGTTCATCTACAGTTAATTATTTCCATCTTGTCATTCTGGGACTTTCACTAACACCAGGCTCACAAAACAGCTCCTCTGCCTGCCTGTTGGTTTCCCTCACTATCACCTCAAGGAAAAAAACTATATCGACAAGTATATTGAAATAATTGATGGGCCTACCATTAGCAGGTACAGGGAATAAAAGACTATTTTCCTTGTCAAATACAATATGTTTTAAACTAGAAGTTTTAACAGACCAATATGGTGTGGGCTCGTAAAGATTGTCATCACTACTTTCAGATTTGCTGTCACTACTTTCAAGATCTGAGGTTTGTTCACAACTGTCATGCATGTTCATTTCACTTACGTTACTGTCACTGATGTTATTATCACACTGGGATTCGAAACTAACATTAGATGGTCCAGGATTGTTTGCCTCCATGATAATTACAAATGTGAAACAGCTGCTATGCAGTCAAAAATAACAAAATGTTATCAACTTAGAACTAATAACCTATAACAAACACAAACCAAATAAAACAGCACTAAAATAAGTAGAAAATAAAAAGAAATGCACACAAGGAAGCTTAAAAAATAAGTACCAGTAACTGAAAACTATACAGTATACCTGTGCTTGTACAACGTAATATTGTGCAATCAATTGTGGAAATGAAACACACGGAAAGAAGGCATGGATACTTATTAAAATGTGCACAAAACAACAACCACCTTGCACGAATGCTAAGCTCACACTAATGAATCAGAAATAACACATCATGTCCTGAGTATCGGAACATGCGCACTCGGCTTGGTGACACCATGGCCAGGGACCCAGGTGTTTAACACACATTCAACGTGTTAAAGAAATGATATTAAATAGAACTTTCTGCAATAGAAAAATCGTGCATCTATCGAAGCTCCGATTGAAGGTTAAGTTACAGTAAAAGAATCTAATAACAGATATGTTTGACTGTAGTAGTTGGTAAACAAATAAAGCTGGAGGATTTGTGTTGTTTGTGCCCCCCCCCCCAGTTCATATAATGTTCCCGTCTGCAAGTTGCCAGCTATAATGAATTTTAAGTCATAATAATAACAAATAAACCATAATAAAACAAACAAATTTATACTTTGATGTATTTTTGCAGAGGAGGTTAAAACCAAAGTCAACTGTAGAAATGTTAAAACCTAAATGCCTTTCATATGTCTTTATTAATTTAAGTTTATATTTGGCTTAATTTTGTAATTTATTTTCAGAACTTTTTCATTTTCAAATGCCTACAGTTTATTTCTAAAAGGGAAATATAACTAAAATTTAAAACAAGTGATAGTTATTATGTAATAATACCAAGTAAGTGAGTGACATATAAACTATATATGCATTTTATCATGTGTCAGTCAGTAAAGAGAACTTCATACAACAACAACAAAATGAAAAAGTTAATATGTGGTCATGAATCTTTGAGGATGAACAGTGAGTGTAACTAGATAAAATAAGGACTTTATTTAGGACGTTTTAGATATTTTAGATAAAATAAGTCCTAGGTCGTGGTTTAGGACTTGAAAATGGTGGAAACACCGAAAGGCCTCGTCCGGAACATGACAAGTAGCAGTTCAGCAAGTAAACACGACAAAGTTGAGATAGAATAAAACTAAAAAAATGAAAACTGTTCCCTGGCCATGATACAACTCATGTCCACCACTGCCAGAGAGAAGTCACTGGCATCTAATAACCAAATGTGATGGCGAGCAGCTTGGTTGAGAGAGAGCTCTGTGTGTGTGTGTGTGCGCGCGCGCATGCGAGCGTGCGTGCGTGTGTTACTGTGTTTGTTATTTGATGACAAAGGAAGTATTGTGAAGGAACAGTTAAATTCTGGGGGGGGGGGCAGAGCAGGAGCAGAACAGTTATTAAACAGAGCCATAATAAGAGTATACATTTAGACTCACTATTGTGTGTAGTGTTATATACTGAGTTCCTCCAGGAGCCTCCACATACAAGAGTGTTGTTACCTTTGCAGACACTGTCACATTCTGACTCTGGGAGCTTGTCTTCAGGATGAAGTGTGTTATCTCCACAGAAACACTGATCCCTGCTTGAAGGTAAGGTTATTAAACATAAAAAGTAAATATCTGATTTCATGGATTATTGATTTTAAATGTAAAGCTCTGTATCTTTTCTTTTCTAAAATATAATGGTAAACATTGAATGATTGTTTAGAGAATTTAATGAATTAAGTCACCTCACTATAATCAACCACAAAATTTATTTTGAATTTATTAACAGACTTTACTCAATAAATATACAAACACAAATTACTGTATTATGTATTTAAAATCAAAATTATTTTTTCTAATTTCAAAATAATTCAAAAATTTATAAGTTAACTATGATAATTTTTAATTATTATTATAATAATTATTAATCATTAAATTGGCAAATTATGTTATTAATTTATTTGTCTTTTTACTAAATTATTGAATTGACATAATAATAGTAGTTATTATTATTATTACTACCATTTGGTCCTTGGACCAGACGTCTGGAATGCATTTTATGACACCCTGCTGAGGATGAAGATGCTGGAAGAGTTGCATTTAATGAGGTACACCAACAACGTGGCGGCACTTGTCACTGCTCATACCACTGACTAGGCCCACATCAAGCTCAACAGGGTGATGCAATTAGTCAACAATTAGATGGTATCGCACAGGCTGACATTAGTCCTGAGCAAGACAGAAGTTGTGGTCTTGACTAAGAAGAGGATTCCCAATGTAGTGGTTGAGTCAAAACCAGCAGTGAAGTACCTTGGAGTGATGATTGACTCCAAGTTGAGCTTTTTTGAACAGATTAGGCACACAGTAGACAAAGTGGTGAAGGTAGTGGATAGCACTTAGTTGCTTCATGGCCACCATCAGCGGCCCGAAGTCAACCAGAAGAAGACCTTTGATGACAGTTGTCCAGTCAATCCTACTGTATGGAACAGACGTGTGGGCAGACTCCCTGAATCATAACATTTACAGGAAGAACTAGCTTAGGTCCAGAGACAAGGTCTTTAAGGTCATTAGGTCATTTGAGTTGCTTAGGCCTACCACATGGTTTCCAAGCCAGCTGTCTTGGTTGTTGCCAGAATGATGCCGATCAACTTCCTTGCCAAGGAATATAAGATTGTCTTTCAGAGGAAGAAGGAGGTAGGTGGTGAAGCTGCACACTGAGAGTCATAAAGCCAGATGCTGATGGAAAGAACTTCAAGGAATGGTTGATCAACCACAGCTGTTAGAAGAACTGTGTGAAGATATTCAGGGACCCATGGAGTTGGGGGTATAACATTATCACCAAAATCTTGAAGCCTTGAAGACCACTGGTGTAATGGATGTGGTGACAACGGATCATAAGGACTGTCTTCTCCAGCCACCAGGAGTAAGGCAGGACCAATTTTGGGGATGCTCGAGATTTTCCTATTTTTACAGCCGAAGAGTTGGAGCTGGGAGTCAGGACGATGAAGGACAGGAAAGTTCCTCAGAATCCTCAGTGATGTGCTGAAGACGGTCTTTCATTAGCCCTCAGCAAGACTGAAATTATGATCTTAACTAAGAAGAGGATTCCCACTGTAATCCCAGTACAAGTCGGAGGTGATGTGGTCAAGTCAAAGCCAGCAGTGAAGTACCTTGGAGTGATGATCTACCCCAAGTTGAGCTTTTTTGAGCAGATTAGGCATACAGTGGACAAAGTGGCGAAGAGAGTTATGGCGCTTAGTTGGCTCATCCCCTACATCGGCAGTCTGAAGTCAACCAGAAAAAGACTTTTGATGGCAGTTATTCAGTCACTTCTACTGTATGAAATGGAAACATGGGCAGACTCCCTGAATCATAAGCTTTACAGGAAGAAACTACCCCAGATCCAAAGACAAAGTACTCTTCGAGTTGAATTGGCCTACCAACTATTTTCTGGTCCCTAACAAGTAAAATTAACGATATGATTTAATAAAATGTATCTATTTATTTATCATATTTTACTATTCACAAACTTTACTGCTTTAAAAAATGTATCATGCTTTTGGTTTCAATGAGATAACAGTTTCATAATAAACAGAAAATTATTATTGTATAAATAACTGAGCATTTAATATATATTATTGATGGATGTAATGTATATATGAATTTTATTTCATAATTGCCACAGCACAAAGTGGCATGGCAAACTTCACTTGTTACAGTAACCGCTGGACCAAAAGGTCTCTAATTTTGTACTTTTATTACAGTTAAGAATTGTTACTGCATATCATAATTGTTGTTACCACAACCTACCCATTTTGTACTCCAGCATGCTTGAATCCTTTACTTTTACATAAATCCACACAGGCCTCTGGTGTCATATTAGCATTTCTGGTACTGTAACCAACTAGTTGTCTCTTAAAACGTCTGTCCATATAGCATCCCACGTAATGCAGAGATTTGTCAACACTTCCCATTGCTATTTGAATATAAAACAGTTTTTAAATAATATTAATTCTATTCTGCATTCAATGTATATAAAATGTCATAGGCAATAGGACGGACACTTTGGACAATACAATTTAATAATTAAAGGTGAATCTGGAATTTAAATTCTTTAAAATTAGGACAATAGAAAAGTTATCTAAACAGAAATACTAAATAAAAGAACTGGACAAATAAGGGTAAACTATTTGGTCATATGAGAAAGAGGGATGGTAGTTTTAGTAACTAAATAAGAATGTAACAAACAAGAAGAAGGAAAATGGTTTGCAAAAAGCCAAAAGATGATGGATTGACACATTGAAAGAATTTTGAAATACATAATTAGGGTGGCAAGTTGAAGGGTAGACTAAACTCACAATCTTTTCTGAAATGACCTGACCATCTTTCAATTGACCTAACAGAGCATAAGGTCATTAAATAATATTATGTGTGTACTTCATGGTAGAAAAGACTGTACCCACGTATATGTTTACAAATATAAAAGTAATTATAAAATTATTTATTATGAGACCCTGTGAAATTAAATCCACCATAAGAATCAATATACATTAAGCAATTCTGTATTAAATACATTAAACATTAAGCATACTGCAAATGTGTGGTTTGGACAAATGTAGTTGTATTTCATGTTTTAACTCTATAATTATAGATGTAATTGAAAATCATTAAACTACAATTGCAGATAAATTTTTATTGTTTGAATTTATAATATAAAAAATAAATAAATATCCCACAATAATAAATTAATTACACTACCTAATGAATAGTAATCAAAGTCCATAAAATGGATATAATTAAAATTCTTTAACACCTTTCTTTGCCTGCTGAAACATTATTGATACATTATTGATACATTGATCCAAACACAAAATTTGAACCTCAGCGCCAATTCCCTCCCATCATCAATTCCCACCACACACACCTATAGTCCATAACCGTTATTCTGCAACAATGACTTTCAGTATTTACTCACACTGAGGAAGAGGCACAACATCTTGAAACGTTTGTGATAGTGAGAACAAAAGTAAGTTCATTTGTGAAAGTTTTTTATATATAATATATAATAATTATTATTATACGGTATATTGCGATGAAATGTGTTGCATAGAATAAGTAATTGAAATGTATGTTATTGATTTGAAGTGGATTTATTAATGATGCTATTATTTTTAACAATCTACTGAACTTTTAATACAGTTTATAAAAAATAATTAATCTGTATCTGTTGACCTTTGTAATACAAACTAAAATTTACTTTCTGCACAATGAAGTAAATTAATATGTAAGTTCTTTTTGGCTTATTTAATATAAAATCTTTACTGATGTGATAGAATCTTTCATTTACATAATTTATTTATATTTGTGCATAAATAATACACATTAACTTTCTTTTAATGTCGACTGCAGATCCTTCACGATCTGGATGAGTACATAGGTTGGTATTCTCTGTCCAGCTTCAGGGTCACTTTCGGCCATGTAGATATTGCTTGCAGGCATAGTTACACTTTCACCGCAAACTAATACTGTTATTGGTAAAATGATGTATTGAGCTGATACTGTTCCAGTAAACTTGAAGTGTCTACTTCCCTAATTGGAGTATCTTGAACTTTCACAGATTGGCACAAATATAATAATTCTCACAGTAACTCAGCAAAATTTTCTAACTTGTTTTTGTTGCAATTAGCAGACCAAAGATCTGGTGTCAAAGTGGCATTTACACTTTATCAATTCCGAAGAGAGACTGATTTATCCATTCAAAGTTGTTTTCATCGACTGAATTCTTGTAATATAATTAGTTCTTCAGTAACCCCTTCTATGATTTGCTTACAGATAATAAATGTTCTTGTCCAAGAAGGCTTTTGAACAGAACAGTTCTTGTTCAAAAAACCTGAAATGTTTTACGGCTGCATTTATTTGGCTATAAAACATTTTACTTAAAAAATGCATACATTTAGTTACTGATTTTTAAAATAACTATTGTCATCAGTTAGGTATTTTTATTACAAAGATTCTGATATAATTCCCATTTCAAAAGTTCCCATATCACAAAAGTTATTTAAATTAATGTGTTTTTTATTAATATCCCATAAAATAATTTTGTACCCTCGCACACATGCACTAAAGTAATTTTAAACTAATGTCTTTAAATCATGTCGTGTAGCAGATCTATTTGTTAGTTGAACTGACTAGACCTCTCTCTTACACTACAAAAAGAAGATTCATTGGCAGATAGTCCACTCAAATTAGCTCAAAAATAAGCCTCAGATAAAAAAAAAATAGTAGACGGCTGAAAATTTGAGGACATCATCCCTACATGTCCTACTACAATTAAAAAATAAGTTCACCCCTGTCATACACATCAAATGTCAAAAAAAAAGATGAATATAAAAATAACGTTTTTGTCATTTTTTTTTAAACAAGTGTAATGTAAATTTAATCGACAAATTTAATTTTAATTTATTGAGTGATTATTATAAAGTAATGAAAAGTTAATGGAACCGTAAACTAAAATGTAAAATTATAGAGAGCGCAACCGGCCAGGATAGAAAATACGAACATTAAAAGCGAAAACAAAGGGTATCTTTGGGAATTTTTTTTAAACTATTAAATCTTTGGATTTGAAACCTTTTGCATCTTATTGACTATCAATTAAAGTCTACAAAAACATTTTTATTTAATCATTAAACTCAATTAAATTTATTTTATAATTATAGCTAGAATTCTTCCTCTGAAAGTTCGTTGTCATCAGATTCAATATCTAGGTTTGTATTTTCATTCTCATCTTCATCGCTTATTTCCTCTGGCAATGATGGACTCACAATATTGTCTTCTACTTCATTTTCAATTACACAATTATTTTTGAAATTTTTGCATTTTTCACTTGTTCAACTACCACAAACGTCTGTACATAAAAGCCCAGTAGTTTTGCAGGAACACTGTTTTGATGTGCAATCTTTTTTACAGTTACAAAATTTCTTTTGAATTAAGTTTTTAAGGGCTACTGGTTTGGACATTAGAATTGGGGTAAGGATTTGTCCCCTTTTCCATCCCCAATCTTCTGCAGGGAAATCATTAGACTTTTGTACTTGTATATACACTCTATAAAAATATTTTACTGTATCTGAAGTTGGAGGCAGAGATTCCAGTTTTACGTATTTCGCAAGAGTTTCCTTTTTCTTTGTACCTTGTTTAAACACAGATTTTTTTAAAGCAGATGTACCTGTAGTCATCTAATGTTACTCCTGTTGGTTTATTGTATAGGAAAGAAACGAAGTTACTCCACTCTCGAAGATACATTCTTTTAATTGATTTTTTTAATAGAAGTTTCCAATCGATTTTTTAAAAGTCTCATCATGAAATTTTTTCTCAAATTTCTTAAAAATGCTTATCTTGCCCTTTCCAAAAAAACAAGATGTTGTATCGCAACCGGTTGCTGCATGAAGAAATAATATATATTTCTTGCAAAAGGGTAATTCATTGAGACTGTTCTGTGAATAAATAGTAGGCATAGTTCCGTTTTTTTCTAATTTCAACATACACATTTCCCGTTCTTCCGGGATTAATGCTGATAGAAGAACCAAAATATCTGAGTCGTCAGCAACCATAACAGGTATTTTATCGGTAATTTGTGAAGCTGTCTTTACAATTAATAAGTCAGCATCATTTTCTGCTTGTATGACTGTAATGTTAGCATTTCTTAAATATTCTATTAAATATTTAATGAAACGAATTTTATTCTGCTTGTTTGAGAGCAAAGTATCCTGTTGTACCATACTACACATTTCCACATCAAAAATAATGTCAGGGTATAAGTTTTTATTGGCGTGACGTGTTTATTCAGCGCCTTTTATGTTATCCAAATTATTTTCGTAGCCATCAAAAACCACAATGACATTATTAGATTTGAAGTGTTTTTTAATATAAGCTATGTAGGAATTAAATATGTCGTTAAACTGATCATTTTTATTCCAAGGCATGCGACAAAAGTACATTTGCCGTCATCAAACTCAATTTTTTCATTTCGGCACAAACCATATATTTTAGATTTATCAGTCTTACCTTAATCAAATAAAGCCATTGGGTAAGGCGCAAGCATACATGTAACTTTTAACTTTTAAATTCTTCTGCAGTTCCCTCGCTAACATATATGCGTTGGAACAGAAGTGTTGGATCAATAGGTATAATCTCGTCATCTACTATAATGAACTATTACCACTAATTAATGGCAAGACTTTATCGTTGGGTTTGAATGATAAATCCTTGAATTTTTGCCCTTCCATTTTGCTTAACCCTATTTTACCAACCTCAAAAGCATCACAACAATTTATATTTTCATTGCCAATTACACCAGTAAATATTGCCATTATTTCTTTTTGATGAGGAAAGAGTTCGTGAAGATTAAACAACTCAGTAATTTTTTTTTATATCTTCTTGATCACGACTTTATAGGCATCTCTCGCATCTACTTGCTGATCAGATGACGAAAATTTTATACCACAAAAACACTCAATCTCATTACAAATATCATACATAAATGGTAAGCTTAAAATCTATTGATGTGTTGTCCTTTCTGATACGCCCCTACCAACTATTCCCCCGACCACTTTCATATTTCGCATGATATCTTGCTCAATGGTCATATCAGTAAATTTTCTGCACCAAAATTTGTAGGTTCGCCTTATAGTAGCTTATCCGTTTTCAAAGAAATTTCGTAATTCCGTTATTTCCTGAGATTCGCATTCAGTTAATAAGTCCCCTTCTTGTATAGAACATATTCGCTCTTCGACATTTTTAATAAATTCGGTCACTTGTTGAATGTATATGTAAGCAGACTTTGTATATTTAAAATGCCCTGCAGCAAAAAAATATGGCATCATTTGTTTTAAATATACAAATTTCACTCTTATTGCACGATTGTTATTAAAAACGCAAAATTAAAGAAATTTTAAGTATATCCTTAATTATAAATTGACACAAATAGCAAAATCAAGAAACACAATCACATCCTGTATTGTTTATTGTGCACTGAACGCCCTAATTATTCTAGTTACATTGCTGAACGTGGAATTAGTATGCTATATAGTATATAGTATGCAGTATATACTATATAGTCTATAGTATATAGTATATAAGCTCCGTTTTGCTAGATCATATCATGCTTAGCTGAGTTGTGTGCGCATACTCCCCCGAGTTGCGAGCCGACGGCAGATGTGCGAGTGCCGTACAGCTCCCGCCACTAGCCTGTGTGCACGGAGGTTAGGCGCCTCCAATGGACAGGGGGTGGAGAGGGGCGTCTTTTCTACAAACATTGGATGACTCATGTGGCGCTCCCGACCGCACCACCATTTCAGTAAAAGTTTAGGTTTATAACTTTCATTAAAAATTATAATTAGGTTTTTTTAACTGACACATTACAGTAAAATGAAATATCAATTGTGTGAGAAATGGTCGCGAACGCTGGAGTGACTCGCCACGATTTATGTTTTCAGAGTGAGTAGTACGATTGTGGCTGCTCGCACAGGCTAGTGGCGGCAGCTGTACGTGCCAACGGCAGATGTACAGTTTTCAAAAGGTAGGCTATTTTAAAAGGAACCTGGCTTCTCAGGTATAAATCCTTACCGAAGATTGATAACTTGGGTATTGAATACTATATTCCCAAAGTATTAAATCTTAAAATTTAAAACAAAGCGTAAGAAGTTGTCAGATATTTTGTTTTCATAACAATAATTAAACTCACCCTATCTCTACTTCATTATCTCTAATAGAGTGCACTCCCATTACCTGTTTCAAAGTACAATTCACATAGTAATCAGTAATCATAATTAGAGCGTTTTCTTTCCTGTAGTGTAAGCCATATCGTGCAGGTCAGTTCTTTTTGGTTTATACACGCATACCACAAGAATAGAAAGTCTATTCACCGCTGTTGTTATTTTACTTTGTGCTTATTTCATGTGTTTATTTTATGTGTTTAACGTTTATTAGAATATTATTGTGAAGTTTAGGACTGCCTAAAAAAATCAGCGAAGTGTTGCTTACAACGGGACATTTACAACGCACAAGGACAAGGTCAGTGAACGCTTAATATTTATGCATTGTTGATTACATGAGGATAAATCCTTTTAACTATTTAGTTTTACAATATACAGTCCACTGCTAATAAAAAAGAACCCCACATTTTTGGTCCGTCCAGCCCGGATAGCATCTTTCATTCAGAATCCAGCACGTTGGAAAGCAAGATTTTTATTAATTATTACGCTCTTTATTATTACATTTATTGAATTATTGTAACGCTTAAATATTAAAAAAAAAAAAAATTATTTACTACTGGCAAGTATTGCCAATACTCAGTGCTCTTTTCATTTTGTTATGATTTTTTCATGTTTTTTCATGCAAGCATAGTTTATTGATTCATTGTGCAGCGTGTGTTATTTCATGTTTTATCTAGCAAGCATAGTTCTAAAGTGTAGTGTATTCTTCAAAACCGACCTCTGTATTAGTTTCTATAAAATACAGTAGCCATATTCCTTTATTACTATATTACCATTATTACTGTCATCTACTCTATTGTTATTTTAGAGTGATAAAAAAAAATAAATTAAAATTATTTGGACTGGAAATTACTGAATACTGGAAGAACATTGTGAATTACAACTTTTACTTAGAAGTCTTTTGTTATTTACATCTGAATCTGTTTTTTAAAGCGAGTGTATTAATAAACTACCAAAATGAGATTTTCTTCTTTTGTGAAGCAAAGTGAACTGATTGAGAGTAGGCTTCATAATATTAACAAGCAAATTGTTGCTCTTGAGGTTATTGGTATAGGTAATTTAACTGAACAGCAAACACGAAAAGTTAGTTTGCTTAGTTCCACTGCAGAAAATAAATATGCTGAATTTGAAAGGCTTATAAATAAACTGTTTAGTACAACACCTTTACCAGAAGATCTGGATAATGAACAGATTTCAAGATTCTATATCAGACTTAAATATAGCTATACAAAGTACGTGTGCTCCTTTTCTACCATCGCTACCGCCGGGAACCTTGGATCAGTCTCACACTGGTGCATCACAACTAGTTGCGCCCACTCCCACCGTAAATTTACCTCGCTTAAACTTGGGAACATTTTCTGGACAACCTGAGAAATGGGTAGCCTTTCACAGTCTGTTTGAAAATGCAGTGCACAAAAATGAAACCATTTCTAATGTGGAGAAATTTACATACTTGTTTTCTTGTTTGACTGATGAGCCGCTAAATTTAATTAAATCGTTGCCTGTCACTAATACAAACCATGCCATAGCCTGGCAGGCAAACTTTGCTAAAAAGATATCAAAATTCTAGATTGTTGATAACACTTCACGTAAACAATATATTTGATTTACCACAATTGCACAATCCTTCAGTTAAACAAATGAGGAATTTCCTGTCAACCTACAATGAAAATTATCAAGCGCTCAACTCAAAGCACTAGGACATGATATTGCTAGCGAAAGTTGTTGACCTCATATATTTTGCATAGATTTGACACGGAACTCAGGACCAAACTTGAACGTTCTCGAGATAATTTACAAAATGTTCCTACCATTACAGAAGTAATTACATTCTTAGAAAATGAATGTTCTTGCAAAGAGGCAGCGGGTTTAACTAATATCATCTCAAAAAATGAACCTTCTCTTCAAACCTCTCAAAAAAGCAGTGGCTTTAAAATGAATACAAACCAGTTTAAACCGCACAAAATAGCGATGGTCATTACTCACACTTAGCATTGTATCTTCTGTTCAACAAATTCACACAACATATATAGATGTGCAGATTTTTCCGCACTTACTGTACAAGACAGACAAGCTTTTGTTAAAAATAAGAACTTGTGTCAAAATTGTTTTGGAACACATAAGTTAGTCACCTGTAAGTCCATCCACACATGCAATGTATGTCATAGGCATCACCATAGCCTACTACATTTTTTTGTTCAGAACCGCTCCGCACAACCGCAACAAAAATTGACTCAGTCAAATAGACCTACCTTGTGCCCTTCTGTTGAAATGACGATGCATAAGCAAAACCACTCTGCAGAGTGTCACCAGGATACTACCCTGATAGGTGTTTCTTGCAATCAGAATAACACTGTGTTACTCACAACCACTTTGGTGCATATCACATCTGCCAATGGAAATGAAGCAGTTGTACGAGCTGTGCTTGATAGTGCATCCCAAACAACAATTATTTCAGAAAGTTGTGCAAAGACTTTGTGTTTGTACCGCTCTCAAACAGATGTTCCAGAACTTAGTGGCATCTCTACCGCCCCAGTGAAAACGAAGGGACTTACCTTTGTGACATTATCTTCGCTCAGTGGGAATATTTTAGCAAAATCTCACCCAGTCATGATTCTTAATAAAATATCATGCAATCTGCCTCGTGTTCAGCTCCCACCAGAAATTAAAGAGCGACTCAAAGGTTATATGCTAGCAGATCCCACCTTTGATGTTCCGGGTACAGTTGACCTTCTGATTGGAGCAGATTTATTTGCATTGACTCTTAATGGTACCTTTATCAATCTCGGCAAGAATATGCCATACGCTGTCAATACAATCTTTGGCTACTTGAAAAATCTTCTCGTCACTGGCAACCCATTAAAGTGAATGACAAACTACTCACCAGCTCCAGAGATATTGCTAAGGCATTAAGTAAAAATTACGCTACAATAAGCAGACTCCGAGTAAACGCGAATGAGCGGAAATCTATCTCCGACATTAAAGTTTCCTCTTGTCAAACCGAACAAGACTTCCTCATCTTCAACAAGGACTTTTCCCCAGATGAGCTCTCTCTTGCCATCAACTCGCTAAAAAAAGGAAAATCTGCCGGACCAGACGAGGTCTTCCCTCCTTTCATTAAGAATCTTGGCAAGAAAGCACTAAAGACTCTCTTAAAATTAATCAACCTAACATGGATGCACGTGTGCCCCAGCAATGGAGAAAAGCCTAAGTATTATCAATACTGAAAAAAGGCAAGCCTGCGAACAACCTAAATAACTACCGCCCTATTTCACTGACTAGTGTCTGCTCTAAAGTTACTGAAAAAATGGTCGAACGCAGACTCCGGGAATTTCTAGAGTCTAAAGGAGCCATTAGCGACTGCAAGCAGGATTCCATAAGCACAGAGCAACCATGGACCAAGTTGTAAAGTTTACTCAGTCGGTAAAGGACGGTTTCCACAGAAAACAATCCACTGTAGCCGTCTTAGTGGACTTTAAAGCTGCATATGACAAAATCTGGCGCGGTATGCTTGTTCACAAACTTAAGAAACTAGGAGTAAACGGGAACATGCTAAAGTGGATACAAAGCTTCCTCTCGCAACGCTACATACGATGCAAATTCTTTAACGCAACTTCCCCATACAAACTACTACGTCAAGGTTTGCCGCAAGGGGCGGTACTAAGCTGTCTCCTTTTCAACGTAATGATAGATGACCTTAAGAATGCATTTCAAAAAATACCAGGAATCTCATTCCTCTTCTTTGCTGACGATGTCCTGTTGTGGGCTACTGGAAGCAACGTAAACGCCCTCGTAGAAGCTCTAAACAAAGCTCTTTTAAACCTCGAAGTATGGTCAAGCCTCAACAAAATGGAAGTTAGTACCGATAAGACAGTGTCTCAACTCTTCACCATGTCCACTAGGGCCCCGGTAATCAATTTAAAATTCATGGGATCACCTCTAAGACAAGTATCGCTGTCCAAGTATCTGGGAATCAACCTCGACAAGAAACTATCTTTCAGCACCCATGTCACAAGTACGGCCGAGAAGGGTCAGAAACGTATCAATCTTCTCAAGAGACTAACAGCTACCAAGTGGGGAGCCACTCAAGATGTTCTATCCACAGCCTACAAAACATACGTCCGTCCAGTACTTGAATATGGCACGGAAGTCACCTCACTTGCTAGTAAAACCAACCTAAATAAATACGACGTTGTCCAGAATAACGCTCTAAGAATTATAACCGGAGGAGCAAAATCAACCCCAATAGCGGCCATGCAACTTCAAACTGGCATCGAACCTTTAGATAGCCGGAGGGAAAATGCACGCTTAAGTTTTGGGAAAGGGCTAAGAGAGTGGATGGGAATCACTGAAATGGATACAGAAGTGCAACCCAACGACTCAAAACCCAAACTTCGCCTCTAACTCACGCTGAAGCTCTTATAAGCAAGTACCAACTATCATTAGACCGTCGGGCTCCCATACAGAACTACAATGCAGTGGCAAACGCTTTACCTGCAAAGCGGCTTGACCTAATCAGCCTAACAACCAACAAGGCCGAAGCCAACCCTATCGAGCTCAAGTCGTACGCCATAGAAACCATCAACCTTAGGTACCCTTCGAATGATTGGCTCCACATATACACTGACGGCTCATTCCTACCTGAAACGAGGGGAGCAGGCGCGGGATGGTTTTGTAGCCTCTTTGAGAATTCAACAGCTGTGGGAAGAAACGCTAGTAACTTTGATGGTGAGGTGTGCGCAGTCTACAAAGCTTCCAACCAGCTAAAGACCTTAGCACCAGGAAAAGTGGTATTTTTAATCGACTCCCAGTCCACAATTCTTGCGCTCACCAGCAACGCTCCCACCGACTGCCTGAGAACAATTCAGTGCCGCGCGAAACTTGCAGAGCTGATGTCAACCGGATGGGTCGTTACCCTACAGTGGGTGCCAAGCCATGTAGGAATTCCTGGCAACAAAAGAGCCGACGTCAAAGCCAAAGAAGGAGCAGAATCGGAGCAGCCGGACGTGCCGCTTACTCTCAGTGGAGCAATAACCTCATCACCTCAGTTATAAACACCTCCACACAAAGAACTCTAAAAACCCTGGGTACTGGTAAAAAGTGGGAAAGTCTTGCCACTGTAGGACCAATACCGAGACACCTGGACAGAGCTGAGGCCGTCGCCCGTTTCCGCCTTACTACCGGACACGACTACTTGCAAGCTCATCTACACCGCATCGGCCTAGCTGAGAACGAAACCTGTCCGCTTTGCAACTCCGGAAGAATGGACGGAGAACACTTACGGGACTGCCAAGCACTCACATACCCGACCGATGACATAACCAATCGCTACTGGGAGGCTTGATGTCGAATGGTTGAAGAACCACGTACGGGCGTTGGCTAAAGTAAAGTAAAGTAAGTACAATCTTTGGCTATGTGGTGCTTGGTCCGACACCTGTTTCACTTAAGTCTAAGCCTTACTCAGGCTTAGTGACTCTTTTATCGACGAATGATCGTGATCTGCACACAACATTGCAACGTTTTTGGTCCGTAGAGGAACCACCTCACACTAAAAAACTCGCTCCACAAGATGAAAAATGTGAAGCTCACTTCGTCTCTACTCATAAGAGAGATGCCTCCGGCAGATATGTTTGTCACTTGCCTTTCAGCAGAAACCCTGCTAAACTAGGTGACTCTACAACTTTGGCAAAACGCCTGTTTAATACACTTGAACGCAAATTTGAATCTCAACCTGAGTTTAAACAGAAGTATGTCAATTTTATGAATGACTACTTAGCATGTGGGCACATGAAACTGTGCCGTCTCTGAACAACCCACATTACTTTTTGCCACATCATGGCGTTTTTAAAGATAGGAAAATCCGTGTTGTTTTCAATGCATCAGCACCATCTTCTTCAGGTGACTCACTGAACCACATTCTACATCAGAATCCAAAGTTGCACTATGACATTACTGATATAATTCTTCGCTTTCGTCAACATAAATTTGTTTTCTCTTGTGATATCAAACAAATGTTTAGGCAGATATCCATCCATAAAGATGATCAGATCTTTCAGTTAATATACTGGAGAGAAGACACTTCAGTCCCGCTAAAGGTCTACCAATTGACTACTGCCACTTATGGTATGACGTCCTCGCCTTACCTTGCTAATAGAGTAGTATAACAGCTCATTATGGACGAAGGAAAAAATCATCCACTTGCTGCTGAAGCACTCCAACAACAAATATATGTTGATGATGCTCTATTAGGGAGCAATTCTCTGGAAGAAGCTCTCCACCTTCAAGAGGATGTTGTTTTAGTTTTGAAAAAGGGTGGATTCGACCTGAGCAAGTGGTAGTTGTCTTGATTATTCATCTCTTCTTTCACAGCACTAACACTTATCTAAAAATGAACTTTTTCTTGTGAAACTTACTGTTTTTCATTGAACGCGTTTCGGCGTACGTATCCGCCTTCTTCAGCTTTGAGCCAGACTGCCATCATTTAGTAATGGTTGTTGTGTGGAAGGTGTAGTGGAGGTGGTGTGTGGAGGAAGGGGATTGGCGCGGGGATTTAACTTAATGTTTGTTTTTTGTATAATTGTATCAAAAAGTGTATGTGATTTATATTGTAATTGATCGTTAAGTATGTTGTTTGGTTGTGTTGTGTGGTGGAATTGTAATTTGTTCTTGAAATTTTACATTACTTACCCAAAGGTCGAAAACTCAACACAACTGAACAATACAAAATATATAAACACCACACAACACAACCAAACAAAATACTTAACGATCAATTACAATATAAATCACATACACTTTTTGACACAATTATACAAAAAACAAACATTAAGTTGAATCCCCACGCCAATCCCCTTCCTCCACACACCACCCCCACTACACCTTCCACACAACAACCGTTACTAAATGATGGCAGTCTGGCTCAAAGCTGAAGAAGGCGGATACGTACGCCAAAACGCGTTCAACGAAAAACAGTAAGTTTCACAAGAAAAAGTTCATTTTTAGAAAAGTGAGCAAGTGGTCTTCAAACCATCCTAAACTCTTAGAAAATGTCATGCAAGATAATCATGAGACACCCCTCATGTTACGCACGTCAGAACAGCCATTTTCAAGTGTTTTAGGGCTAAAATGGATCCCAGATATTGATGTCTTTTCATATTTGACGCACACACCTTCAAGTAATTACACAAAAAGAACTTTACTTTCATCAATTGCTCAGATTTATGACCCTTGTGGTTGGATATCCCCAATAGTTTTTTGGTCTAAAGTCTTAATGCAGCATGTATGGACCTTAGGCTTAGATTGGAATTCTCCATTACCTGATCATATTTCCGAGAAGTGATCATGATTCGTGAAAGAACTTCCAAAAATAGAAAAGCTAAGGATACCATGTTTCATATCCTTAGCAACTGCAGTCAATATCCAGCTTCATGGATTTTCAGATGGAAGTGAATCCGGATATGCAGCTTGTGTCTTCCTGCGCACAGAAGACGCAGAAGGAGATGTCAACATACGACTGCTGATCGCAAATCAAGAGTAGCTCCACTGAAGCATGTGACTATTCCCCGCTTGGAACTTTGTGGTGCGCACATGTTAGCCAAATTGCTACATTACTGTACAGAACAGCTCTCACAACATCACAAGATTGACAACATTTCAGCATGGTGCGACTCTACAGTAGTTCTATCTTGGATACGCACTCTATCTTTTCGTCTCAAGGTGTATGTTGCTAATCATGTGGCACAAATACAAGACTTAGTTTCACCGCACGTCTGGAAATATGTTTCAACTGTTGACAATCCTGCTGATTGTGCTTCTCGAGGCTTGACACCCACGGTTCTGATGAAACATAGTCAGTGGTGGCTAGGACCACCATGGCTCACTAAATCAATGCAGACCTGGCCACAATCTATCCTTCATCCAATTTCGGAGGAGTCTATTCCCGAAATGAAACCAAATGTGCTTAATCTTATGATGACCACAAAAGAAGTCCCAACATTTGGATTTCTTTCAAAGTTTTCTTCTTGGAAGACTCTTCTTCATGTAATGGCTTATGTCCTTCGCTTTATAACCCATTTGAAATTTAAAACCACCATAAGTGGATCATTTACAGTAACTGAATTAAATAACGCCTGTAACTGCATTTGCTGGCTCATTCAGAGACTTCACTTTGCAGAAGACATAGATCTACTCTCCAAGAAAAGGACATGCTCAAACCGCATCCAACGTCTAGCACCCTTTATTGATGATGCAGGAATAGTCCGTATCGGAGGTCGACTGAAGAACTCTGCGCTTACTTACAATGCCAAACATCCTATTCTTCTGCCAAAAAATCATGTCGCTATTCATTTACTCATCGATTACTATCATGGCATTACCTGCACGATGGTCCCCAGTTCCTCCAAGCAACACTATCTCAACGCTTTTGGATCCTCTCTGCCCGCAGTGTTATACGCTCAAGAATATTTAAATGCGTACGATGTTTTCGTACAAAATCAACAAACACGTCTCCGCTCATGGGTGATCTACCAGCCGGTCGTGTTACCCCTACTCATTGTTTCAACACTTCTGGAGTTGATTATGCTGGTCCTTACACGGTCAAGTTTTTTACAGTTCGCAGGATACAGCCTATAAAGGTGTAGCTCTGCCTGTTCATCTGTTTTCCAACAAAAGCTGTACGCTTGGAAGTGGTTACTGATTTAACTACAGACGCCTTCATTGCAGCCCTTACGAGATTCATCTCTAGGAGAGGTCTTGTATCAGACCTGTACTCTGATTGTGGGACTAATTTCATAGGAGCTGCTTCTTCGCTCAAAAGATGTTTTCAAGATCTCATGAAGCAACCAGAGATGCAAGATTTTGCTACGAACAACAGTATCACATTCCATTTCATTCCTCCGCGTGCACCTCACCAAGGTGGACCTTGGGAACGTGCCATTAAAGGTGCAAAATATCATCTCACCAGAGTCATAGGTGAACACATTTTAACGTACGAAGAATTTACCACCTTAGTTGTGCGTGTTGAAGCTATCCTTAATTCGAGGCCGATAGCTCCTCTCTCGAATGACCCTTCAGATCTTCAACCTCTTACACCAGGACATTTTCTAACTGGAGGACCTCTTAATGCCCTGATCGAACCTCAACTAACTAATGTACCACTTAATCACATAAAACACTTAAAATTGGTTCAAGCCTTCACACAACATCTCTGGAAAAGATGGCAAATGGAGTACCTCCACACACTTCAAGAACGGTCCAAATGGATCAGACCTCAAGAAAATCTCAAAATAGAAGATTTAGTCGTTATTCATGAAACGAACCTGCCACCCCTCAAGTGGAAGCTCAGGAGAGTCATCTCTGTATCTCCAGGGAATGATGGAGTGGTACGTGTCGTCAACATGAAGACTGCCGGTGGAACCTTGACCCGTCCTTCTGTTAAGATTTCCCGTCTTCCCATTTACTAAAATCCTTGACCAGTCAACTGGCTACTGCCCCTTATAATTTAGTTTTATTATAATCTTCTAATCATAGGTGACTTAAATGCCAAAGTGGGAAGCAGCCATGCTTATAGCAATATAGGAAAGTATAGTTTACACTCTGAACACTCAGACAATGGTTTCCGACTATTAAACTTCGCAGTTGGTCAAAATATGATCATAGGAGGAACTTTCTTCGACCACAAAGACATACATAAGGGCACATGGATCTCTCCAGATGGGAGAACGGTCAATCAAATAGATCATGTCCTATTGGATGGCCGCCATAAGTCAGACTTACAAGACATTAGAGTTTATAGAAGTGCCAACATGGATAGCGATCACTATCTCGTAGTTGCAAAACTGAGAGCTAGAATCTCCAATAATAGAAATGAAAAAGGAATAAAGACTGTTAGATACAATACAGAAATACTAAAGGAAGAAGAAATAAAACGGAGGTTCGAGGAAGTTACTAATGAGAAAATTAGACAGTGGAGACTTGAATGCCATGAGGAACAAGATATAGAAAACCACTGGCTTAATCTAAAAAACATGTTAGTGACTACGGGAGAAGAAATCGTTGGTTTGAAGAAGAGACATGGGCGAGATGAGTGGTTTGATAAGGAGTGTGAAGAGGCAACTGACTTCAAAAACAAGACATACAAATTTATGATCCAAAGGAAATGCACTAGGGCTGTTCAAGAGGAATACAGGAAGGCCAGGCGGAGGGAAAAGAAGATTCATAGAGGAAAAAAGAGGGAGTATATGATGAGACAGATGAAAAAGATAGAGGAATATAAGAGTAAAAGGCTGAGCCGAGATATGTACAGGAAGGTGAATGATATGAGACAGGAATTTCAGCCTAGAACAAATGCCTGTAGGGATAATAATGGTGGCCTTGTGAGTGATAATGCTGGTGTAATCAGGAGATGGACAGAACACTTCAAAGAGTTGCTAGGCTCAGTTGGGGAGGCTTCGATGGAGGCATCTGAGAATGAAGAGGAAGCAGGAGAATTCGAGGATGATAGAGAGGAGTTGGTGCCATCCTATGACGAGGTGTATGAAGCTCTAGGAAAGCTTAAAAATAACAAGGCAGCAGGTTCCGATGGTTTACCAGGGGAACTATTAAAGAGTGCAGGAGGAGATTTCATAAAGGAATTTGCCCATCTCATAGAGCGAATATGGCTGGAGGAGGTAATGCCTGATGAGTGGAACAATGGGGTGGTGTGTTTAATACATAAAAATGGTGATCCGCTCATATGTAAAAATTATAGGGGCATCTCTCTACTTAATACAGCATATAAGGTATTGTCCAACATCATATTTTCTAGGCTGCTTCCCTACGCTGAGGAAAACATAAAAGAATATCAGTGTGGATTCACTAGGAATAGGTCAACAACAGACCAAATATTTACACTAAGGCAAATCCTGGAAAAAACGTCGGAATATGGAGTGGCCACTCACCATCTCTTAGTGGATTTCCAGTCGGCATATGATTCAATCAACCGGAAAATGCTATACAGAGCTATGAAGGAGTTGAATATACCATCTAAGTTGGTGCGTATGGTTGGAGTAGTTATGTCCAATTCTAAGTGCCAAATCAGAATACAATCAAATCTATCTAACTCCTTAAAAACATTGAATGGGTTGAAACAAGGAGATGCCTTAGCATGTCTGTTGTTCAACATAGCTCTAGAAAAGGTCATCAGGGATTCAGGAATTCAAACTAGCGGACACATATTTCACAAGGAGGTACAGCTTCTGGCCTATGCCGATGACATTGACGTCATAAGTAGGTCTGAGTCTGGCTTAAAGGAAGCCTTTCAGGAACTGGAGTTGTCCGCTAAGGCTATAGGCTTGGTTATAAACCAAAGCAAAACCAAATATATGGTTGTAGGTGCCAACACTCGTGCCCTGTCCCTGCGTATTAACGATTATGAATTTGAAAAGGTTCAGGGTTTTCCATATCTCGGGTCATATGTGGACTCTGGAAATGACTCCTCTAGAGATATTGAAAAACGGATATTATCTGCTAATAGGTGTTACTACGGACTGGTGAAACATTTTAATTCAAAATTAATAAGCAAAGATACAAAAGCCACCCTATACAAGACCTTGATTAGACCAGTCCTGATGTATGGCTCGGAATGCTGGGTGTTAAAAAAACTAGATGAGCAGAAACTATCCGTGTTTGAGAGGAGGGTACTGAGGAGAATCTACGGCCCTGTGAGGGAAAACGACATTTGGAGGCGACTGCATAATCGAGAGTTGTACGAAAGGTTTAAAGATCTTCCGATCGTGGAACTCATACAAATTAACAGATTGTGTTGGGCTGGTCTTGTGCAGAGAATGGCGGAGGATAGCATCCCAAAAAGAGTGATGAATTATTTGCCGATGGGAAGGAGAAGGAAGGGAAGACCGCGTATAAGATGGCTGGACCAGGTTGGTAAGGAGGCAGTGAGGCTGGGTGCAGCTAACTGGTGGACATTGGCCGGGAGTAGAGACCAGTGGGGAAGATTTCTTTTGGAGGCCAGGGCCCGGACTGGGCAGTAGCGCCGAGGATGTATGTATGTATAATCTTCTAAAGGATCAAATTTGTTCTTTTGTTCTTTTAATGTTTCTTGTTGAACCAGTTGGTTCAAAGGGGCCGGTATGTCAGATATTTTGTTTTCATAACAATAGTTAAACTCACCCTATCTCTACTTCATTATCTCTAACAGAGTGCACTCCCATTACCTGTTTCAAAGTACAATTCACATAGTAATCAGCAATCATAATTAGAGCGTTTTCTTTCCTGTAGTGTAAGGCATATCGTGCAGTTCAGTTCTTTTTGGTTTATACACGCATACCACAAGAATAGAAAGTCTATTCACTGCTGTTGTTATTTTACTTTGTGCTTATTTCATGTGTTTATTTTATGTGTTTAACGTTTATTAGAATATTATTGTGAAGTTTAGGACTGCCTAAAAAATCAGCGAAGTGTTGCTTACAACGGGACATTTACAACGCACAAGGACAAGGTCAGTGAACGCTTAATATTTATGCATTGTTGATTACATGAGGATAAATCCTTTTAACAATTTAGTTTTACAATATACAGTCCACTGCTAATAAAAAAGAACCCCACAGAAGTAATAATGTGAAAAGAGCACGTTTTATGCAGTTACTTGTTCTATAATTATTTTTTTGACAATGAACAATTTAATTAAAATAATAATTACACATCTCAAAAGTAGACTCTTTAAGCTTTAAAATACATGCTTTATATTTTAATTGGGATGAACTCTCATTGTTGTACATTGGTTTTAAGTTGTAATTTTATGCAAATTTAAAGAAAATCGAAGTTTTGCGATTTTCATAGTTTTGTTTTTTAAAAACAGTAAAAATATCAACTTTTTATGTTTTGCATTCTCATATATATAGTATCAGTAATTAAAACCCACATTATCTTGTGAATAAAACTATTACATTTTTAAATATTATTATTTGTAGGATAAAACAACACTTCGAAGCCATCATGTATATA
Source organism: Magicicada septendecula (assembly GCA_034769895.1). Classification (NCBI taxonomy): domain Eukaryota; kingdom Metazoa; phylum Arthropoda; class Insecta; order Hemiptera; family Cicadidae; genus Magicicada; species Magicicada septendecula. The sequence goes on from CM068372.1 coordinate 174,500,527, forward strand.
TAGTAGGCTTACCTAATATTGTAATGAAAAAATAAGTTTTTAAAATAAAGAACTACATAGGCGTATAGCTGCATCTTACCTTTAAACAAGAGCGTTTATTTTTTTTTAATTCGAACATTATTTTTAAAACTACAAGTGAATAACTAGTTGCGCGCCGTCTAAAACCAGTGCCAACTAACCCAACCCACGCTCACTGAGCAACAAATTACTCGTACGCTTCAATATTTTTTACATAAAAACTATTAGTTATAGAAAAAAAAATTTCGAATTTTAAGGGTTGTTTAGGGGTGTTTTGATATAGGGCTGAGGGGTGAACAATATTACAGTCAAATTACAGTTTTTGCAATTACAGCTAGCTGACTTCTGGTTATATCTAATGACTGACTATCCTGAACTCGCAAAAAAGCTTTGAAGCATTTAACTGTGTTTCCCCACTACTTATTTGTGTGAAACCTCATTCTCCCTGCTCACATACTTGAAGTCAAAGTTAAGAAATAAACTTGATGTCAAGAGTGACTTAATATTGAAATTATCAGACATTAAACCCAATATTGCAGAGCTAATTGTTCAAAAGCAGCTTCAATGTTCTCATTAAACTATGTTTGATAACATTAATATTATAATTTTGCAAGTAAAGAGAATATTAATTTTAATACATTTTAATTAATTAAAATATAAGAGTTTCTATCATATTTACCGTTTGTTTTATTTCAGAACTCAGACGGGGTCCGTGAACTTTAAATTATTTGGGGGGTCCATGAACTGAAAAGTTTGGGAACCACTGCTGTAGACTATAAATAGCCAACACATAACATGTGCCACTTTGCACTTGGAACTCAGAATATGTCGGGTGATTACTCAGTACATTCAAGTGGTTATTAGTAAAAAGTGGTTATTGTGCGGGACTCTATTAGTTGACATTATAATTGCGTGTGGACAAAATTAACTGGAATTATGGCATGAGTATAATCTTGATAATATGGAAATAATGGGTGAAATTTTTGATAAAATCACAAAAATGTAAGTTTAAGTTAAAGCAATTTTTTCTAAAATCCGATTGTAATGTTAAGTTTTAAAATTTCAAAATATTTGGATTTTAAGAACCCGTAAAGATCACTTTCTTTTTAAAGTTAAAATGCAACTGGTATCAGATTAAAAGGAATCGTAACCCAAATCCAAATGTTCCTAAGTGTTTGCGTTTATTGTATGATTGTATGCTCTACAGTTATTATGTTACTAAAGAAATATTAGAGTAATTGGGATATATATAATTTTTCACACAATTGGAAAATTGTCTAATAACAAAATTTATGTAATAATAAATGTACTTCATTCAAAATAGTGAGCAAGTTCTGCAGCTGAGGGAGCATAGGCCTACTAGTTAGTCATAATGTGATAAGTATATTTAAAAAGAGTCCGATGAACGAACACATATAGATTATTGTAAGATAGCTGAACATGTAATATAGCCTACACTTCAATGTTTGAGCTAAGTAGAAGTAGACCTACTTCAGGATTAGACGCTGTGAGCACGCTACTAGTTAAATAGCTGATGATGAAGCATATGGTTTGAGGTGCGTCATCAATTGTAAACAAGAAGTCACAAGGCAGATTGAAAAGGTTAGTTTATCTATTCATACAAGTGAATTGGATACAAATGAAAACATGTATGCCTTTCATTACATAAATAAGTTTACTGTATTTCATAGACAATAAAAGTAACAACATGTTAAATGAAAATGTACATATTATCAAATGCAGAAGGAGGTAAGACAGGGAATGGCCTAATATATTTCCAATATTACTGAAGGTTAACAGACATTAGAATGAGAAAGAATGGGGATAGACTAGCTAAAGTATAACTTTCAAATTGGAAGCTTAAATATTTGGAGTTCAATCTTTGAACCTAACTTATGGTGGTACATGAACATTATCAGCAGGGTTAGGTCGGACAAGTACCATCATTAGAATTTACCATACTTAAGTCCTACCTACATACTGCTACTTACCCTCTAAGCCCACTGGACAGAACTGAGAAGCACCACCATTGATGCAAGGTTGTTCGTTGTGTAAACGTGCGTCAGTTTGGTGGTGCTTCCCAGTTCTGTCCAGTGGACTTAGAGTAAGTAACAGTTCTTGTTATATAGTTTTTTTTTAGTTGTATTTAACTTTGTAGAAGATGTTTTTTTTCTTGTTTTGTGGTCCATGATTGTTAGTGAACAAATCTCGAGTAGGATTAAGTTTGTATTTAATGTACTTTACTACTTTACTAAATGATTATAGATTGTTTAGTAGTCAAAATGTTGTGTGATAAGTTCTAATGATAGTAGTTGCTTGAGGTATGTCTTCTGATAAGGTTTGGAGTTGTTTAGTGAAAAGTCAGTCGAGGTGGATAGCACGTTTGACGAACTCATTCTGGAAGCCATAAAGGTTTCTTCAGAATAAATGTGGAAAAAATTGTTAATAAGGCTCCACCAAGTGACGGTCAGTATAAGTATCTGAACGAAATTAAATATTTTGTTAAAATAGTAACAGATATAATACGAAGCCTCACTATCCGCAGGAACTTCGAGATGATCCCTCTAATTGATATGATACAAAGCTCACAGTTGAGATGGTTTAGCCTCGTCTGTAGAATACAAAACTGAAGATACCCTAGAAGAGTGTTGGAACCAAAATCAGAAGGTAAAAGGAGAAGAGGCAGACCCAGGTTGAAGTGGGAAGACAGTATTAAAGTAAGTACAGAAAGGAGACTTCTATGCATTCATAAACAACTTTTAAAAAAATGTTGATTGGATCAACTGTGGAAAGGAAAAGTTGGATGGGGATCTGCTACACCATTCAAACTGGTTCGGCGCCTCGATCAAGGGTGAAGTGGGAGGGCAAGGCCCAGGCCCAGGTAGAACTACACGGATTGGGTAAGAAAAGGAAGAAGGTATGTGGTGATCAAGAGGTAGTCTATGTAAACGAAGAAATTGCAAGCCCACTAACATCTGGGTTGAGGAGAAGAAGAAGAAGAAGAAAACTAAAAATATGTAATTTAACTTTAACTTAAAGTTAACTTTCAAATGTTAAAAGTTAAGCCTATTACAAATTACAACCTACATTGTACAACACCACCTTCTATAACAGGAGCAACACCAACAACAGAAAATGAAACAAATATATTGATTTTTTTACAAATTTACTAAAGAATATGGAAACTGTTAATTACAGAAATATATTAAATGAAGTAACAAGAAAACTCAAATTTGTAGTTTCTGTTAATATATTTATTACAAGCCCAACACGGTGTACATGCTCGTCCATCAGAAATGTATATATTTATTTTGTGGAATAATAGTTCAGAACATGTAATGTTTTGTATGTTGTCTCTACAATCAATTCGACCCTGGCTGAATTTGCCCATTGTGAACATACTCCAGTTGCAAAATTTTACTACTATGATTGCCACGATTAAAACAATGAAGCATGTGTGTACACCATGAGCGCACAAGCGTGCGACGTACCAGAGTGCATGCTGGAGTCAATCCAAGGCGCGCGCCTGCACTGACCCCCAACTCACAGACTGCATCGCAGGACATGTGTCGGCTCAGCGGTGCAGTGTGAGTATGTACACGTGGGCAACACATACGCTCGCTTGCTAGAGTGCGCGTTGAAATCAATGCAAGGTGCACGCTTGCACTGACTCCCAACACGCAGACTGCAACGCAGGACATGTGTCCGCCAAACAGGTGTGTGTGAGTGTGATGCCTGTATCCTAATCGTGACAATCAGTGTAGCAAAAATTCCATTACCTCGAGTATTTCACAGTGGTTAAAGGAGCCATGAGCTGAATTTATCTGCAGAGACACCGTCAGGACACATCTGTTATTGTTGCTGGTTTGAATTAAACTAAATAATTTAATTTAATTTTTATCAATTGCATAGAAATGAACAACTTATTGTTATTAACAATTACAACATGACAAATTTTCAATTTTTTCTTTTCTAAGTGCTTTACTATTATACAAATAGTGAGAATTCAGTAATGTAATCCGAGTTTTTAGGAAATGTAAGAAATATAACATACTACGATGTCCACTATGATGTAATTCCTTTAATCATTTGTACAAAATAATTCCTAAAATATAGTATCAGTCAATGATACGGGTGACTTTAAAAATTCAGTTGTGTTTTTATTTATGGATTGTAAAATTAACATTTACACTAAATTGAACGTATATGTAATAGCATTTAACTAGACATAGAAACTACAAGTTTTTGAACACTACACCCCGAATGTGGCGACCATTTCAACTCACACACTTTTGAAATTGAGTTTTTATGTTTTCCATTACACAGTGTAACATGTGAACAGAAATTACCCGAACTTTGAGTTTTTTTATGTTCCATGGGAGTGAATCATTGTACACCTTACTCTCAAATTATCCCCAGTAGAACAAATGGCATACTGGCAATCTCACGAACCACGGAATGTTACTACTCCTGAAAGTAACTCGTTAAACAGCAGCCACAGCTGATCACCTAACATTACAACTGGTTGCTACCCATATTGTTTGGTGTGATTTCAGACTTTTCTGCGACTTGGGGCGACAAAAGTTTGTTAATCATTAGGACATATTGCTCTGATGTGACAGTAATCGAATTCCCATTCTCATCCTCAAAGAAGTGAGGACTGATTATTCTAAAGGAAGCTATTGCACACCATACAGTAAGTTTAGCAGTGTGCAATGGTTGTTGAAGCATTTCTCGATGGTTATTTGGTTCTCAATACCAAACGGTTTATTTATTTACATATCCACTCAGATGGAAATGCATTTCATTACTCATTAGCATATTGTGAATAACGTCTACATTGTTATTTATGACGTACGAGAACTGGTGGTAAAAAGTCACACAATTTACTGTATCTCTGTCACTTAAGGTTTACAATATTTGAATTTTGTACGGATGCATGTTTAAATCATTATGAAGAATTTTTCGAACACTAGTATTTGATGAGCCACGTGAAACTGTATGGCATCAGGCAGAGTGTTTATCATGGGATAGTGTAGGATAGCAGCTCTTGTGCGCGCAATGTTTTCAGACATACAGTTCTATGTTACCTGGAGGTTCCTTTTTACTTCCATGTTCCGTAAGGAATTGTCGCGAAAATAATCATGTTCAAAATAAGGGCTGATTCTGATTGCACTATCCTCAAAACAAGAAGAAAAGTCATTTTCTGAAAAGTGTCTGTCTATGTGTCCATGTGTCTGTATGTAGAATTTATTCTATGGCGAACTATAACTGCCGCAAATTCAAACAGAATCAAATAATTTTTTGCATATCTGACTGAGTTGTAGAGGACTCAAGGTCATTGATTTTGGTGAAGATCGGTTAAGAGAGAGGGATAGTGTAAAGTACTTAATTTTGATAAGTAAAGTATCCTGAAAAGAAGGTCATAAAAATTCACTGTAGAAAGGTAGAAGAAACATCTATAAACAAAAAAGGCAGTTGAAGGGGGAGGGGTAATTTTTTTTAAACTACATCTTTGATGTCGAATAAACTACTTAATTTTGAAGGATAAGATTCCTTAGTAATTACATATAATGAAACTATTACTCAACAAAAAGTGTAAACATCAAAAATGCGTTTGTTCGGTTAAGAGAGAGGGGTAGTTTGCCTGCATTGTTTTGTGTTTTAATAAGAGTAAAGTATTTAATTTTGATAAATAAGTGCTCCGAAAATGAAGTCATATTAATCTACTGTAATATGGTAAATGAGATATCTATAAATGAAGAGGGTAGTTGAAGGGGGGGGGTGATTTTTTGAAAATTACTTTGCTGATATCAAGTAAAGTATGAGTACTTAATTTTGAAGGATAAGGTTCCTTAGCAATTATATATGATGAAACTATTACTCTATGTAAATTCAAATATCATTAATGATGGGGATTGGTTGAGGCGGAGGAATGATTATCTGCAAAGTTCAGATTCTTTAAAAGAATAAAGTAGCTAATTTTTATAGATAAAGTGACTTGAAAATAACATTGTATTAAACAACTACCCCATAATTACAAAAGTATCTATAAATAGTAAAATAGTTTGAAGGTGGGAAATATTTGTTTAGAAATTATTGAAACAAATTCAAGTAAATGATTTTAAATATAAATATTAGAAGATGGAAGTCATACCGATATTTGCTTTATGTATATTATTTAAGTAAGAACTTCATTTCAAATTTATGGGATGAGTTATAATCTTTTTCTGGTATTACTGAATAACAGGCATGAGCACAATTTATTTTATAATTGTCTTGTTGGTATATCCTCTTCATTCACTTTTTAATATTATATATTTACACAAACTACATAATTTATTTTATATTATGATTTATCTATATATTAATACGTGAAGAGAAAACTTTGTACCCCTTTTTAAGCATATTGCGCGCACGGAGGAGTGTGAGATTTGGCATAGTTAAAGTTTATATGGAGAAGGAGTGCAGAAAGCTAAAATTTATATATAATATGTGTTACAAATACATTAAATAAAATAAAATAAAACATTCATTTGCACTTGAAAATTCATTTAAACTTTTTCAAACAATGGTAATTGTTAAAAATAAAATAATTTTGTTGCCAGGCAACAATAGTCTGTGCCTTGTATGTCAAGGCAAAAAAGCATTTATTTTATATTTTGTATATTAGATATCTGTGTTTTATATATTAATGTGCAGTTGAAAGTGAAATACAGCTTGCTTAATACTGACAGATTGACTGAATGAGCTGTGAATTTTGTGTGATTTCAAATGTTCCTTTTTCAATAGTCTGTGGAGTGTATGTCAAGGCAAAAAAGCATTTATTTTATATTTTGTATATTAGATATCTGTGTTTTATATATTAATGTGCAGTTGAAAGTGAAATACAGCTTGCTTAATATACACCTGTTGCAAAAAGAAAATTTTGTAGCAGCAGTCAGTTCAATTTTGAATTGACTTACTCTCGCCTAATTATTATTGGTGGTTTCAAAAAACTGAGTACATTTTATTATTTTTAAATTAAACCGTGTCTAATCTTAGTTTCAGTAATTTCATTACATGTTTTTTTTTACATTCAGACATTCGCACCTACTTCCATTATGCCTCGACATAGAACATTGACGGGTCGAAGTGAGAGACAAAGAAGAAGGAATATATATTCGCGTGAAAGTCAAAATGATAATAGACCAAATGCAAATTTAAATAGTGTAAATAGTATACAAAATGATGAAATTATTTTGAGGGATACATTTAAATGCGCACTGAATGTCATTCCAAGAAATTTTAATACTTTTGATTGTGGATTAATGCATTTACAATGCAGGTTTTGCAATGCAAAACATTTCGAATCTGAAGTCACTTTAGGTGAAAGGACTGCATTCACTTCATGTTGTCATAAGGGTAAAGCAATATTACCGGCCTTAAGTCAAAATGAATACTTTAAATCATTGTATGATGGACTTACTTCAAATGAACCTTCAATAAAAAGAAAGTCAAAAAATTATTTTGAAAACATTCGTAAATACAATTCATCATTTGCTATGGTTAGCTCAGAAGCTAAAATTTCGGATACAGTTACGCGTGGAGTGTATCATTTTAAAATACATGATGTTTTTTATTACAGATCAGGTCCAATGACTGCTGGATATGGTCGCTCACCATGTTATGCGCAATTATATTTTTATGATGTTGACACTGCTGTCAATTATAGATTACATGAACACTATAATCAAACATGCAATAACAATATAATGCGCGAAATCTCTCTTGAATTGGAACGCATTAATCCTTTCGTTCGGTCATTCATTGCAATGAAAGATCATTGTCAGAGAGTTGAAAATCAAAATAAAGAAATTTGTATGCTCATTAAAGTAAATCGTGATTTAGATCTACGCCGTTATAATGATGCAGTACAAACTGATGTAGCAGTAATATTTAGTACAGTTGATGGTGAGCCACCCTTTGAACGAAATATGGTTTCGTTTTCAAAAGTTAATGCTACCATTAAAAATATCTCTGTTTTGGATTCATCATTGGACCCTTTAGCGTATCCATTACTTTTTCCAAATGGTGATACTGGGTGGCATATCAATATTTCTCATAATGTACCAACTACATCTAATTCAAGAGCACCCAGAAATAAATTAACCATGCTTCAGTATGCAGCCTATCGACTTGCAATTAGAGAAGATTTTAGCATGTTGCACCATTCACAAAAATTATTTCTGCAGAGGATAGTTGATATGTATGTAAGAATAGAGGGCACAAGGTTACATTTCATTCGACAAAATCAAACAAGTCTTAGGTCTGAAGTTTACAACAATTTAACAGATTATTTAGAATTGAACCCCAATGCCAATAATGTTGGCCGTAGAGTAATTTTACCATCTTCATTCAATGGATCTCCAAGAAATATGTATCAGAATTATTTAGATGCAATGTCAATTGTACAACATTTCGGAAAGCCTTCTTTGTTTATTACATTGACTTGCAATCCAAGTTGGCCTGAAATAGTTAGCAATATTGGTGTAGGTGAGTCAGCTAATTTTCAACCTGATATTGTTGTGCGTGTATTCAAGTCCAAACTGAAAGCATTAATTGAGGGCCTTACACTAAAAAAATCTTCGGTAAAGTTGAAGCACTCATTTATACAATTGAGTTTCAAAAGAGAGGATTGCCTCATGCTCACATTTTACTCTCTTTAAATGAGCAAGATAAAATTGTTAACGCTACCGATATTGATAAAGTTGTATCTGCGGAGATTCCTAACATTCAAACACATCCTACATTACATGAATATGTTGTAAAACACATGATGCATGGTCCATGTGGTGTACTTAATCCAAATTCTGTATGTATGAGAGATGGAAAATGCACAAAAGATTATCCAAAACGATTTAATGAATTTACATGTGAATCATTAAATGGATATCCATTATACAGAAGGCGTGATAATGGTATTAATGCTGAAGTTCGCGGTAGTTGCCTCGACAATCGTTATGTTGTACCATACAATCCGTATTTACTTGCCAAATTTAATTCCCATATAAATGTTGAAGTATGCACTACAGTTAAAAGTGTTAAATACATTTACAAATACGTGTATAAAGGCTATGACAGTGCATCTGTTGAATTAGGTTCAGAGAGAAATGAACCAGGTCAAGAAATACAAATTGATGAAGTTAAAAATTTTTTAAATGGCCGTTATGTCGGATCAACTGAAGCTGTATGGCGCATCTATGAATTACCAATGCATTTTCAATCACATGTCATCGTTAGACTTGACATTCATTTACCGCGTAGACAGAATGTTTACTTTCGAGAAGGGCAAGAACGTCAAGCAATTGAAAATGCAAGACAAACAAAATTATTAGCATTTTTTTAATTGAATCGATCAGATCCATCAGTGCATGAATATAAGTATATTGAAATTCCTTTGCATTATGTGTGGGAAGATTCCCGAAAAAATGGAAGAAGAGAAGGCGTGGAGGTGATAAAATCATTACACGCATATACGTAGTATCACCAAAAGACATCGAACTTTTCCATTTACGATTGCTTTTATTACATGTCTGTGGTCCAAAATCATTTGAGGATGTTAGAACATACAATGGAATTATACACACTTCTTTTGTTGAAGCGTGCCATGCTCGCGGCATTGCTTCAAATGATAATGAATGGCGCGAATGTTTAATTGAAGCAAAGAATTACATTCACCAAAACAAATGCGAAATTTATTTGGTTACATTTGTGCATTAAATGTGCCAGCCAATGCATTGGCGTTATGGAATGAATTTAAAGTATACCTTAGTGAAGATTTTTTGAGAGATTACAATGAAGAAGTATCCTTTAATACAGCTCTATTAGAAATTGAAGATATTTTGAATGTTCATAATTTGTCATGTCAAGAACTTGGTTTACCAGTTCCCACGTATTCGCAGAGAACAGACGAAGCAAATGCTATTGATCCAATAGAACAAGAGTTTCTGTTTTCTGAGCATTATGAAACTGCAAATATTGAACAGCGTAATCTAATTGATCGTGTGATTTGTGAAGTTTTGCATCATGATACTGGATCTAATGTTTTTTGTTTAACCGCTCATGCAGGTTGTGGAAAAACATTCACACAAACACCAATCATTCACAAATTAAATTCGCTTAATCTTAGTTGCATTGCAACAGCGTTCAGTGGCATAGCTTCAACTCTATTACTTGGAGATAGAACTTTACACAATGTGTTTAAATTGCCTATACCCATTTTGGAAAATTCTGTAGCGAATATTACCGCAAATAGTAGCTATGGACGTTACATAAATTCATCATCATTGATAATTATTGATGAAATTTCTATGTGCCCACTGCAAGTGTTGAAAATCATAGATAGATTATTGCAGGATCTATGCGATGAAAATGATAAACATAAACCATTTGGAGGGAAAACGATACTTCTGTGCGGTGATTTTCGGCAAATTCACCAGCTGTCCCACATGGATCACGTGCAACTTTAATTGAAAATTGTGTCACGAGTTGGCATAAATTTGTTTATTTTCATAAAGTAACGTTTACTCAAAATATGAGAGCCTTACCAAGTGAAATAGAATTTGTCGAATTCTTGAAAAAAATTGGTAATGATGAAGCCCCACAATTCCTCAGTTTGGTGAAAATATTATTGAAATACCTCAGCAATTAATAGGAGATGAAAATAATATTATTAATGAGGTGTATGGAAATATTTCCGAAAACATACTCTCAGATAACATATTGAAGTCAGTTATTTTAGCACCTAAAAATGATGATTGTACTTTTATTAATACTGATATACTTAATCGAATACCAGGTGAACAGAAAACATATCATAGCTACAATAAAATAATTTATGATGATGACAATGAAATCAATAACTATCCAGTAGAGTTTTTGAATTCTTTGACTATTAGTGGTTTGCCACCACATAAGTTAGTATCGAAAGTTAAGATCAGAAACTTAAATACAAAGGAAGCATTAGTCAATGGAACAAGAATGCGCATCAAGTGTATGCAACATAATGCTATTGATTGCGAAGTTTTAACTGGAACCGCACGCAATAAGAGAATTTTGATTCCACGTATAAATTTAACATATTCTGGTACTGTTTTACCATTTAACATTCAAAGAACTCAATTTCCAATTATACCTGCATTTGCGATGACAATAAATAAGTCTCAAGGACAAACATTCGAAAAAATTGGAATTTTATTGAGGCAGCCAGTTTTTACACATGGTCAATTGTACGTCGCAGCAAGTAGAGTTCGATCATTCGATGGTTTGAGATTTTATATTTCCGAATATAATGGCCAAGGGCATTTAGCAAATGATGAAAGAGTTTTTACAAAAAACATCGTTTACACAGAAGTTCTGAATCATTAAATTCACTTTCAAACTATAAGTTCAATGGACAACATTTATTTTTTTAACCGCCCGGTTTTTTTGATTTAATGAAAAAATACAAGGCATGTATTTTTTATTTCATTTTTTATTTTGTATTAATTTTTTATTTAAATTTTATATAATTCGAAAAAGATAGGCAAAATAACTGTGTAGCCTTGGCGAATCCTGGTCAGTATGGCAATAAAAAAAACCCAAGGAAATGTCAAAAAACACGTTATTGCTTTTTAAATATGGCGTAGCCAAGCTAAACCTCATTTTTCCTATCTTTCATATTTTTCAAATAACTCGAAAATTAATGCATAGAAAAAAAAATTAAAAAATTATATAAGCTTTGTAGCAGATAATCTTCAACCTGTTTCTAATTTTGTACCTTACCAAAAATGAAATGTAATCCACTGGAATTGAAAACAATGTATCTTATACTTCTATGAATGTCAAGTCTCATTTTTATTAGCGTTTATTTGATTCAATAATAACATGAAAAAATTAAAACTGACAATGAATTATATCAAAAAATAAATACGAATACAAGCTGTAATTGTGTTTTTTTTTCAACTGTTACTAACATTAAATTTTAAATTTCATAGGTATTGCAGGGAATTAAGGCAAACAACACACGCTAATGACGTATTTGTACACGCTCGCAGCTGACGTAATAGAACAAAATTCAAAAAAGTTATATGCAATGATTATAGAGGTATACTCTTTGACAAAAGAACCTCAATAACGTTCAAACTTAAAAATTTAATGAATTACGGTCGAATTTCGACCACTGGGCGACCACTAGTTCATTCTAATACCTGTCATAAAAGTCCATGTTAGGATTTTGCAAGAGAGGATTTGACTGGGTGCAAACTATGACTGAACCGGGTAATGGAAATGGGGAGGAGAATCATCTCCCTTTCAACAAAGGTAGTGTAATTTACCCATTCTGCACTCCAGCATATAAGAATCCTTTACTTTCACATATATCCACACAGGTCTTTGGCATCATTTTAGGATCATATGTGCCATGGTCTTTCAGCTTCCTCCAAAGAGGTCCATCCAAGTAGCATCCCATGTAAACTAATGAAGCATCAAAGTGTGCTTCTACTGCTAAAATTAAAACATTTTAGAAATGATTGTCTTGTACACAATATACTTCATATTATTTAATTATAATATTATAGTCTATTACGTGAGGCGTGACAAAGGGCCTATCTGCCGATTTTAAGTCACTGTCCATGTAATTTTTTTATTCCTTTTCCTATCGCTTCCTAAAAGGTTCTAGAACAAAGTTAAGGAAAAATTGTAGCCCAATCTCACCCCTAAAGGATTGAAAACTACCCCTAAAAGGTTGAAAATATTAAACGACACGAGTTATGCATTTTGAGCCCTGAAATTAAGGTACTTATAGGTTTTCGGGGGTGCTGATTACAATTCTGTTGTCCAAAATTATATTAGATGAGAAGGGTAGTTTTTAAATGGTTGAAGCAGACTATAATCAGGGGGTGTAAGTATTAAACTTTACGAGGTTGCTGGTCAAAGCCTTGAAAGTGAGTACCTATAGGTTTTTGGGGGTGCTGATTACGATTTTGACATCAAGGGATACATCCAATGAAAGGGTTGGACTTGAAAGTGTTGGAAACCACCCTAAAGGGTTGAAAACATGAAACAACATGAGGATGTACTTTGAAATCCTGAAATTGGGTACATTCCATCAGATTTCTAGATGACTTTCATCAGCAATGAGAGTTGCTAATCACACGATACATTAAGATTTTGACCAAGTTCATTTTAGTAATTAAAAAATAATTATTACTAAAAATTAAAAATTAATATGATTATAATACAAAATTGTATTTTTATTTCATAATCATATTCAGATACATGCCAATTCAAATTTAAATTTTTGAACTTCCTGATTTCCAATTTAAAGCTAGGTTTATACCTGCATTTTACTAATTCATTAAAATTAGTCATTAATTGAATCATGTGCAATTCATGTGTAAGCTAGATATAAACTAAAATCCAACCATTTTTAATGATTCTTAATCATTGTTCTTATCATTTGCAAATTTTTGTTATTATTGTTTTTGTATTAGACACAGTGTTAGTTAACTAACAGGACTACAGTATATGAACAGTTTTTCTATATACGATTGTTTCTAACATAGGCCAATTAGCATAAAATGTGCCTGTGTTATTACTTTGTTGTTCTGTTAACTTGTATGTAACTATGTTTATCTGAAAATAATTCAACTTCTGAAGTGAGAAGACTGTAATTATTTATTACTAAGTAATGGGTTAAAAACGATTTTATTGCACGTTGGTTATGAAAACACATTATGTTTTCATTTAGAAATTGTAATAAGTACCTGAAGAGCTTTGTTATGAGTGTAACATTTTTTTTACCATCTACATAATTTCAAACTCCTGTGTCTACTCAATCAAACATTATCACACTCTTCTCCTAAAAAGCATTCAGGTGATGTGCTTAATACACACTGTTTTCTTCAAGAATCTTTCTCCAAGAATGGATGGTTTCTTCTGCAGCACAGAAAGTTGACACAGGTGCAGTTGCACAGGTCCTCACTGCTTTTGGGGGACCCCCCATGTAAAAATCAGTAAAAAGGAAAAAGTGGCACAGAGAGAGGGGGAGAGAGAAAGAGAAAGTGAGGGAGCAGATTTCTAATTTTCATTTCTTCCTATTTTGTTTCTGAAACCCCTTTCTGTTAAAATTTTGTTTTTAATATCAGCATTGTAAGTACCAAAATATAAGTAGTAAAGCTATATCTTTTAACAATGACTCAAACCAATTACAAATAAACAAATTAGGCCAGCAAGATGTGAAACAGTGATTTCATTGTGTTTGGTATGTTCATTGCGAAAGAGTAAGATAAACCATTGAGACTTCATTAGATTCGTTAAGACATAAATGATAAGAACACAGAAATTTATTTGTACATAGATGGCAAGTAACTATAGAAAGATTCATGATTATGTTATCAGTTTTCAAGCCCGTTTGTTTGTTTTCCATAGATTACATGCCAACACAATCTGTTGCTACTGGATTCATCAAAGTGCTATTACTGTAATTAAAATAACCAAAAGGACTTTGCCTCATGTCTCTGCCCAACTAGTTTTGTAATAAAGACCATTAAATAACAAAGAAACATCCTAATAACTAACTGCACTTTAATTATTATAATTATTCATTAACTTGATAAAACTTCATCAACTAGGGAAGTTAAAGTTGATCTAAGAGTGTGCAAATATTGTGGATACCTTTATGTAACACAAAACTGTCAATTAATTTATTCTAGCTACTATTAACAAGAAATCTTCAAGGAAAAATATCTTAAAAGCTTTATAATACTTTCAAAACAAAATTTCCAAATTATTAAAACAAAATTTATAAATATTAATGAACTGTTTAAATATTAATAAGCAAATATAATTATTTCACTATGACTCGGAACACAAAATATTTTATGGGTAAAAACGTAAAAGTTTTACCTTACAACCTGAACTAGTTTTCACTTTTAAAAAGCTTCTTCAGAGGTTGCCGCTGGTAGCACTGTCCGTCTTGTTGTTGGCGATGGAATCGATTTTCGAAAGATCGATGTTGTGTGTAATTGGGTGTCCAAAATTGGTTTTTTTTTATTTATTACAGTATGGGGTATTTGTAGTTTTATTTATTTCATTTTGTGTGGGATTTTATAAATTTATTGTGAAAAGTTTTATTTCCCGATGAACGTTATTTCCATTACAACAGAACACATGGCAAGTAGAACAAAGGCGAGACGCAGTTGCTGTTGAGTAATGCGGCCAAGAATTCGCACCACCCCGAAATTCTCAGAAATGTGCATAAGTGTAGTCGCGCGCCCACGAACTGTACAATCACGCGCTCGAGGGACGCCGCCAGCCTGAAAAACAAGATGGCTTGGAGCGAATTAAATTCAGCAATGTGCGTTTTGAGCGGCAGGAAATCATGGCTAAGTCCGGCCCTTTTGTGACGTCAGCCAGTGCCTAGCTGAAATCGTCTGCTATCGTCACTCCAAAAAACTACATGCATAGAATGGGACGAAGTTTCTGCGACGAAGCACAAGGCCGTGCTTTCCGTTAAAAGTATGAGATCACATCAGCAACACCTGCTACGTTATCGGCCCCAGTCTGCTAACTGAACTCCCCGACGCCGGGACGAGCAAAGTAGGCTCGTCACAAAAAATTTTAATTTAACAGTAGAAAATGGAACAACAGTGAAAAGTTTATGTGACCGCGGTGAATCCAACGAGTAGTACCGAGCAAAATGTTTGGCGAGCAATAAAAACAAAGATATTTTACAAAACGATGAGTGCGCGCGCGAGCCACGTGCCGGCGGTTTACGTGTAAGGGCTGGGGAGGGTTATTAGAAAATGTTAAGGGATAAATAAATTTTCTGTGTGTATGCGTGAGTGAGCAAAGCTGGGCTGTTTGTGTTTGTGTTTGTGTGATCTAATTAAGGTAAGACCATAGCATAAGTAAGTACAAGTAGTATTCATGTACCGAATCAAACAAAAGAGGAAATTAGTAAGAAGTTAGGTAAGATGCAAAAGCATGATAAAATTTGTTTTCTAATTTGAATTTAAATGACTTGACAAAATTAAAATCTTAATTCTCTTCATAAAAAATGTGTTGTGCAAATCATTCACACAACCTTAAGAAATTACGCCTGTATCCTAACGTACGTATGACGCAACCCTGAAGCCGAGGTTACTGAGTGATGGTAAGTAGAAGTTTCTTCACTTTTATTTTGCATTTTTATTATGCATTAATATAGAACATCTCAATGGCGCCCGAACAGGGACGAATTTAATAAAATGAAATTCCATACCTACAAATAAGATACAAGCGTAATTTAGAGGTTAGAGTGAAAATACGTAAAGTTACGTAAAATAATACTTGTTCAGATAGTAAATAAATTACATATATAAAAGTATATCAATGGAAAATACAGAGAGTGAAGTCGTTTTGTCCGACTTAAATGTTACAAGCGAAGTAGCTGAATTTGACGAATCAGCTGTGATGAATAGTCTTGAAATACATTCAACACCGAATGTAGGTCAAGACGACAAAACTATGAATGCAAGTAACACAAATAAATCAAATAATACAGATGATTCGGGGATCCAAACGACCCCAAAATCAAATAGAGAAAATAAAAATAATGACAATGGAGTCAGCTTCACTGACGATAAAATAGAAAGTCTAGCGACACCTGTCCAAAGTAAACAAGAGATAGATAAAGAGGAGAAAGTTATGAATATGTTGCAGTTAATTTTGGAACAACAAAGTATTAAATTTAATGAAGTACAAAGTGATTCTGACGCTAAATTTAATATCCAGAATAACAAATTTGACGAGTTGAAAAATGAGATTCAAGAATTAAATAAATGCTTAGAAAGTACTAATGAAACCATAAGAACCAATTTGAATAAATTAGAACAGAGTGTGGAGAGAATGGAAGTAGTTGTGATGAATCCAGAGAAAAATAAAACAAATGAAAATTGTAATGACAAGTGTGAAAATAGAGAATTATTAAATAATAATGATGTTGTTGAAAATAATGAGAATAATAATGTAATTGAAAATGTCATATCAGAGAGTACTGATGAGACTGTGGAATGTGATTATGAGATGTTAAGGTGTGTTAGTAGTGAGTTAGAGAGAGAGAGGGAAAATAATGTTGTAGTAGAGTGGGGACAGGGGATAGATTTTCCCTTTATTGTTTATGATGATTATTTAATGAATTCACAAATGTTGTTTTTGAAGGGCAAGAGACCCGTATTAGTAGAAGAGTTGAGTTGTTTAGTGATGTTGTATAATGTTGTACCCTCTGTCTGTAATAATGATGTTGAAAGTATGATTTGGTATTGTGATGAGAGAGAGTTAAACAGAGAAGTGTATGTGGCGAAAGTAACAGAATTATATAACTTGAATAGAAAGTATGAAGAATGGAATGAAAGTTTAAAAGTATATTTGAGTAATGATGACTATAATGAGTTGACAAAAGTATTTAACCCGATAATGAGCGAATTTACCGATGGAGATGTAACAAAAATGCCTAATGTAGACTGGTTGAATGAGTATTCTGGTAAAATGAGTGAGTTTGGTTGTTCTGGTTATGACACACAAAATAACCATTTGTTTGTCGATAAAAATCAACAGTATTGTATAAAACCAAGACTTATTTGGGACGATGGAGGTTAAACTGTAAAACAATAAAAGACAGTGATAAACATTATGTTTTATGGGCTTTGACATGGCAGATTTGGACAATGAAGTGCGGAAAAACGGAACAGTTATTAACTAAAGTTTGTAAATAATAATGTAGTAAATTTATTTGGGTACATGGTGGAATATTAAGTAAACAAGTGTGTGTAACTGTGGTAATAAAAATAATAATATTTGCAATTTAAAGAAGTATCAGAATTAATTTTGAAAACAGTAATTGATTAATTGGAATTGTGTCGATAACTATATAATTTATATTTTTGGTAATCAATGTAATTAAAACAATTTGATACATGCTTAAATATTTTGATTGCTTATTTAAATGTTAATTAATTAAAAATTTTTTATGAATTTAATTTATTTTACGAGATTTGGAAATTTGGTAATTAAAGGATAAATTGTTTGATGTAAACTAATATTTTTTGTGTTAAATGTTTCAGAGGTGAGGTGAAAGTATTGTGGTATGGGGATTATGTTTTGTATATATCATGTTAAATGGATTGTAAGTATAGAACTTTTACAATATGAATCATGTAGAATAAAAATGTTTACAGGTAACTAAGATTCTAATTCAATAGTGAGATTATTTGAAATAATTGTGTTCAATAAAAATGATAATTAACAAATTTTAAATAATAACTGAAAGATAATGGAAAATAAATCTTGATAATAAATTTTGAAAATTTTAAAGAAGATAATTGTTGAAAATTATGAAAGTTATAAGTGAGTTAAAGGATTAGTGATGAATGAAGGTCTCATACTATAATGTTGTATATTTGATTTCTTAGTTAGTTATTAAGTTGCTATTGCGGGGGTGGCCTGTGCCCTCGTAGATAGCGAAATGGGTTGGGGGTAACAGAGAGTGTTACCTCCATCGGAGGCCAAAATGGCGAATATGTGCGACACACCTTTTTCGTGTAAATTAAAATTTACACACTGATAGACGACCGTGTCGCACATAACAAGACGATGTATAACAGGCAGTGAAATGAAGTTTGATTTCCCCGACTTTTCGGGCGATTACTGCCTTACCAGCACTAATCGTGGATTTGGCTAGCGGCCAGCTATGGTCATATCAAGTCCCTTGACCATAGCTGACTTGAAATTGGTATATAGTAGAAATTCATTGGGGGGTGAATTTTAGGGGAAATCCAAGCACTATGGAACAGCGGCTACTACTCTGCCCGCTTGGGGGCAGCAAAGCCAGGTGGTAGACCCGCATTAAGGGCGTTTAATTATAGAACAAAGGTATGTTGATATCTAAACCTTTTTAAATGTAATAGCGGAAGCAAAGACACGGAGAGGTCAACCTACTCCAAAATATGCCGTCTTTGTGAAAGCGAGGGGGTGCCACAGCCTTACATAACTTGTAATAGTGTGTGTGGATGGGAGGTGACTCAAAGGAGCCACGAATTTAAATTTTACAACATAAAAAATTTTTGCTAATTCAAATTTTGATCCAATAAAACTGCTTGTGCTCTGTTAAATAACTAGCTGCTCAGACACTCAATATAAGGTGTTCATGCTATAATTTTAAATGTATTATTTCATTAATCGAAGGTTAGATATAAGCATTGATAACAATATGTGTCTTCATTATGTGTATACTTTAAACTAAGCCAATAATTAAACGTCTGGCAGGCGGGTAACACAAAATGATCAGAATCAGAAAAAGGGGAAACAATGAGGTGAGAAGTGAGGATAAATAAATATATATATATATATATATATATATATATATATTTCATGTAATTTGTTAAATTTTGAGATGTGTTTTCACAGTGTTAGTAAGATCAGCTGATCAGCAATAAAGTGTCACTGATATTGGTTTATAAATATTCCAAGTAATTAATGTTTGATGTAATGTTTTAATGTATTACAGATGGTTTAAAGTAATGATAAAAATAATTTGATAAAGTGAGAAGTAAAGTAATAATTTATGCAAGTTAACAAGAGATAGTTTTTGGGTGATGAATATTTTATGGGACGTATAGATCTGTCCAAGTCAAAGTTGAAGTTGAAATAGTAGAGATGAATATAATGTAATGTTGTTGTGAGTTAATGTAATGTTATAGAATTTTGAGAAGTATTGATATTGACACAGTAGTAATGGAGAATAATTGTAGAGTTTTGAATGATATATTGATGTTTATAATTAATGTTGTTATTTTGTTGTAGTTGTAGTGAGGTAATGAGATTGAGATTTTGGAGATGGCAATCTTGTAGTAGGGGGTAGTGTAATGTGGGAGTCCGCAACATAATGATAAGTTGGGACAGGATAGGTACCGATTTTAGTGAGGGGGCCCCCTTAGGTAGAATCCAGGGGCCAAATAAGGGAGTTGAGTTTTTTTTTGGGGGGGGGAAACACGTATCCTATGTACAAAGGGTTAGAGAGTATTTTATATATATATATATATATATATATATAGAGAGAGAGAGAGAGAGAGAGAGAGAGAGAAGGTGGCGAATTGAGTTTAATGATAAGTTGGGGTTAGAGAGTGTTTGATAGAGATTTTGATAGAGATGGGTGTCATGTGAGTTACAGTTGTTAGAGGTTAGAGTCAGAGGTAGAAAGATTATATATGTAGACAGATCAAGTAGTAAATTAAATGAGAATAGATAATTTAAATCACCCACAGTAATAGGGAATGAGATTGTTAAATGAAGAAAGTTACAGTTGAACATATAAAATTTTAATTTACAACCAGTGACAAAATTTTGATAGAATTTGAGAATAATGTAAAATTAAGAATTGTTTATTTTGAATAATTTAAATGGCAATTGGCTTATTGTTTATAATAATATTTTGTTAATTTTAAATATTTTATTTTATTATGTTTTGTGTTTCAAGTTAGATTGTTACAGATGTTGAATGTATTTTCAGAAAGTATACATAACATATGTAGGTCAAGGGTCTTGGACCTAGTTTCGATCAGCTGATGAGGTCATACACCCACTAAGCTTGTGCAGTAGGAAGTCAATTCAATTTGTTTATTTGATCAATTCAAACAAATTTAAAACAAATTATATATATAGGAAACATTTAAATAAAATTAAATTTTTTTTGAATTTTAAAATTTTTTTTTGGAAATCTTAATTTTTGAAAAAAAAATCTTGATTTTTCGCCTGCCAACGAATAAATATTTTAAGTATTGATTATTTTATTATTTGTGTGTTAACCATGTTTATTTTATTGATTTATTTTGTATTGCATTGTATTGTTAGACTCTAAGTGATTACATGTTAGGTTAAGGATATGTTCAATTAGAAGAAATGTTTAACTTAAGTCATTTTACAGAAAACAGAAAATAATGAAGAGAATATTTTAGACTTTATTCAAAGATTATGAAAACAACTGGTTGTAATTTAAAGAATTTTTAAAATTTTGCAATTTTATAATCTATAATGCCAGTGTATAATGTGACAGTGAGTGAGCCCAGCATCTGCTAAAGGCAGCCCAGCTTGCATACCAGGGGAAACATATCGGTTGAGGATCTGGCATAATCTGAGCCAGGGATTGAGGATTTTGGGGGGTAGCATGTTAGACGGCGAGGTGGACTGTGGTACTTGTCTGTTCGATTTCTCGGTGTTGGGATCTCTTACGGAGAAGTCCAGTGATCTCGTTCAGATGGGTCCATAGTCACCAAGCCAGGGGGGTCGTGTACCCATGAGGAGTAAGAACAAGAGGGGGTTGTTGGCACCAGTTCCTCACCGGTCCTCTTAGGGGTTTATCAATGAGATTTCTTCTGTTCTGGACAGCAGAATTCTCATTGAGGGGGTATTGTAACGTGTCCAAAATTGGGACATTTTATTTATTACAGTATGGGGTATTTGTAGTTTTATTTATTTCATTTTGTGTGGGATTTTATAAATTTATTGTGAAAAGTTTTATTTCCCGATGAACGTTATTTCCATTACAACAGAACACATGGCAAGTAGAACAAAGGCGAGACGCAGTTGCTGTTGAGTAATGCGGCCAAGAATTCGCACCACCCCGAAATTCTCAGAAATGTGCATAAGTGTAGTCGCGCGCCCACGAACTGTACAATCACGCGCTCGAGGTACGCCGCCAGCCTGAAAAACAAGATGGCTTCGGGCGAATTAAATTCAGCAATGTGCGTTTTGAGCGGCAGGAAATCATGGCTAAGTCCGGCCCTTTTGTGACGTCAGCCAGTGCCTAGCTGAAATCGTCTGCTATCGTCACTCCAAAAAACTACATGCATAGCAATGGGACGAAGTTTCTGCGACGAAGCACAAGGCCGTGCTTTCCGTTAAAAGTATGAGATCACATCAGCAACACCTGCTACGTTATCGGCCCCAGTCTGCTAACTGAACTCCCCGACGCCGGGACGAGCAAAGTAGGCTCGTCACAAAAAATTTTAATTTAACAGTAGAAAATGGAACAACAGTGAAAAGTTTATGTGACCGCGGTCAATCCAACGAGTAGTACCAAGCAAAATGTTTGGCGAGCAATAAAAACCAAGATATTTTACAAAACGATGAGTGCGCGCGCGAGCCACGTGCCGGCGGTTTACGTGTAAGGGCTGGGGAGGGTTATTAGAAAATGTTAAGGGATAAATAAATTTTCTGTGTGTATGCGTGAGTGAGCAAAGCTGGGCTGTTTGTGTTTGTGTTTGTGTGATCTAATTAAGGTAAGACCATAGCATAAGTAAGTACAAGTAGTATTCATGTACCGAATCAAACAAAAGAGGAAATTAGTAAGAAGTTAGGTAAGATGCAAAAGCATGATAAAATGTGTTTTCTAATTTGAATTTAAATGACTTGACAAAATTAAAATCTTAATTCTCTTCATAAAAAATGTGTTGTGCAAATCATTCACACAACCTTAAGAAATTACGCCTGTATCCTAACGTACGTATGACACAACCCTGAAGCCGAGGTTACTGAGTGATGGTAAGTAGAAGTTTCTTCACTTTTATTTTGCATTTTTATTATGCATTAATATAGAACATCTCAATGGCGCCCGAACAGGGACGAATTTAATAAAATGAAATTCCATACCTACAAATAAAATACAAGCGTAATTTAGAGGTTAGAGTGAAAATACGTAAAGTTACGTAAAATAATACTTGTTCAGATAGTAAATAAATTACATGTATAAAAGTATATCAATGGAAAATACAGAGAGTGAAGTCGTTTTGTCCGACTTAAATGTTACAAGCGAAGTAGCTGAATTTGACGAATTAGCTGCGATGAATAGTCTTGAAATACATTCAACACCGAATGTAGGTCAAGCGACAAAACTATGAATGCAAGTAACACAAATAAATCAAATAATACAGATGATTCGGGGATCCAAACGACCCCAAAATCAAATAGAGAAAATAAAAATAATGACAATGGAGTCAGCTTCACTGACGATAAAATAGAAAGTCTAGCGACACCTGTCCAAAGTAAACAAGAGATAGATAAAGAGGAGAAAGTTATGAATATGTTGCAGTTAATTTTGGAACAACAAAGTATTAAATTTAATGAAGTACAAAGTGATTCTGACGCTAAATTTAATATCCAGAATAATAAATTTGACGAGTTGAAAAATGAGATTCAAGAATTAAATAAATGCTTAGAAAGTACTAATGAAACCATAAGAACCAATTTGAATAAATTAGAACAGAGTGTGGAGAGAATGGAAGTAGTTGTGATGAATCCAGAGAAAAATAAAACAAATGAAAATTGTAATGACAAGTGTGAAAATAGAGAATTATTAAATAATAATGATGTTGTTGAAAATAATGAGAATAATAATGTAATTGAAAATGTCATATCAGAGAGTACTGATGAGTCTGTGGAATGTGATTATGAGATGTTAAGGTGTGTTAGTAGTGAGTTAGAGAGAGAGAGGGAAAATAATGTTGTAGTAGAGTGGGGACAGGGGATAGATTTTCCCTTTATTGTTTATGATGATTATTTAATGAATTCACAAATGTTGTTTTTGAAGGGCAAGAGACCCGTATTAGTAGAAGAGTTGAGTTGTTTAGTGATGTTGTATAATGTTGTACCCTCTGTCTGTAATAATGATGTTGAAAGTATGATTTGGTATTGTGATGAGAGAGAGTTAAACAGAGAAGTGTATGTGGCGAAAGTAACAGAATTATATAACTTGAATAGAAAGTATGAAGAATGGAATGAAAGTTTAAAAGTATATTTGAGTAATGATGACTATAATGAGTTGACAAAAGTATTTAACCCGATAATGAGCGAATTTACCGATGGAGATGTAACAAAAATGCCTAATGTAGACTGGTTGAATGAGTATTCTGGTAAAATGAGTGAGTTTGGTTGTTCTGGTTATGACACACAAAATAACCATTTGTTTGTCGATAAAAATCAACAGTATTGTATAAAACCAAGACTTATTTGGGACGATGGAGGTTAAACTGTAAAACAATAAAAGACAGTGATAAACATTATGTTTTATGGGCTTTGACATGGCAGATTTGGACAATGAAGTGCGGAAAAACGGAACAGTTATTAACTAAAGTTTGTAAATAATAATGTAGTAAATTTATTTGGGTACATGGTGGAATATTAAGTAAACAAGTGTGTGTAACTGTGGTAATAAAAATAATAATATTTGCAATTTAAAGAAGTATCAGAATTAATTTTGAAAACAGTAATTGATTAATTGGAATTGTGTCGATAACTATATAATTTATATTTTTGGTAATCAATGTAATTAAAACAATTTGATACATGCTTAAATATTTTGATTGCTTATTTAAATGTTAATTAATTAAAATTTTTTTATGAATTTAATTTATTTTACGAGATTTGGAAATTTGGTGATTAAAGGATAAATTGTTTGATGTAAACTAATATTTTTTGTGTTAAATGTTTCAGAGGTGAGGTGAAAGTATTGTGGATGGGGATTATGTTTTGTATATATCATGTTAAATGGATTGTAAGTATAGAACTTTTACAATATGAATCATGTAGAATAAAAATGTTTACAGGTAACTAAGATTCTAATTCAATAGTGAGATAATTTGAAATAAGTGTGTTCAATAAAAATGATAATTAACAAATTTTAAATAATAACTGAAAGATAATGGAAAATAAATCTTGATAATAAATTTTGAAAATTTTAAAGAAGATAATTGTTGAAAATTATGAAAGTTATAAGTGAGTTAAAGGATTAGTGATGAATGAAGGTCTCATACTATAATGTTGTATATTTGATTTCTTAGTTAGTTATTAAGTTGCTATTGCGGGGGTGGCCTGTGCCCTCGTAGATAGCGAAATGGGTTGGGGGTAACAGAGAGTGTTACCTCCATCGGAGGCCAAAATGGCGAATATGTGCGACACACCTTTTTCGTGTAAATTAAAATTTACACACTGATAGACGACCGTGTCGCACATAATAAGACGATGTATAACAGGTAGTGAAATGAAGTTTGATTTCCCCGACTTTTCGGGCGATTACTGCCTTACCAGCACTAATCGTGGATTTGGCTAGCGGCCAGCTATGGTCATATCAAGTCCCTTGACCATAGCTGACTTGAAATTGGTATATAGTAGAAATTCATTGGGGGGTGAATTTTAGGGGAAATCCAAGCACTATGGAACAGCGGCTACTACTCTGCCCGCTTGGGGGCAGCAAAGCCAGGTGGTAGACCCGCATTAAGGGCGTTTAATTATAGAACAAAGGTATGTTGATATCTGAACCTTTTCAAATGTAATAGCGGAAGCAAAGACACGGAGAGGTCAACCTACTCCAAAATATGCCGTCTTTGTGAAAGCGAGGAGGTGCCACAGCCTTACATAACTTGTAATAGTGTGTGTGGACGGGAGGTGACTCAAAGGAGCCACGAATTTAAATTTTACAACATAAAAAATTTTTGCTAATTCAAATTTTGATCCAATAAAACTGCTTGTGCTCTGTTAAATAACTAGCTGCTCAGACACTCAATATAAGGTGTTCATGCTATAATTTTAAATGTATTATTTCATTATCGTAGGTTAGATATAAGCATTGATAACAATATGTGTCTTCATTATGTGTATACTTTAAACTAAGCCAATAATTAAACGTCTGGCAGGCGGGTAACACAAAATGATCAGAATCAGAAAAAGGGGAAACAATGAGGTGAGAAGTGAGGATAAATAAATATATATATATATATATTTCATGTAATTTGTTAAATTTTGAGATGTGTTTTCACAGTGTTAGTAAGATCAGCTGATCAGCAATAAAGTGTCACTGATATTGGTTTATAAATATTCCAAGTAATTAATGTTTGATGTAATGTTTTAATGTATTACAGATGGTTTAAAGTAATGATAAAAGTAATTTGATAAAGTGAGAAGTAAAGTAATAATTTATGCAAGTTAACAAGAGATAGTTTTTGGGTGATGAATATTTTATGGGACGTATAGATCTGTCCAAGTCAAAGTTGAAGTTGAAATAGTAGAGATGAATATAATGTAATGTTGTTTTGAGTTAATGTAATGTTATAGAATTTTGAGAAGTATTGATGTTGACACAGTAGTAATGGAGAATAATTGTAGAGTTTTGAATGATACATTGATGTTTATAATTAATGTTGTTATTTTGTTGTAGTTGTAGTGAGGTAATGAGATTGAGATTTTGGGGATGGCAATCTTGTAGTAGGGGGTAGTGTAATGTGGGAGTCCGCAACATAATGATAAGTTGGGACAGGATAGGTACCGATTTTAGTGAGGGGGCCGCCTTAGGTAGAATCCAGGGGCCAAATAAGGGAGTTGAGTTTTGGGGGGGGGGAAACACGTATCCTATGTACAAAGGGTTAGAGAGTATTTTATATATATATATATATATATATATATATATATATAGAGAGAGAGAGAGAGAGAGAGAGAGAGAGAGAGAGAGAGAATGTGGCGAATTGTGTTTAATGATAAGTTGGGGTTAGAGAGTGTTTGATAGAGATTTTGATAGAGATGGGTGTCATGTGAGTTACAGTTGTTAGAGGTTAGAGTCAGAGGTAGAAAGATTATATATGTAGACAGATCAAGTAGTAAATTAAATGAGAATAGATAATTTAAATCACCCACAGTAATAGGGAATGAGATTGTTAAATGAAGAAAGTTATAGTTGAACATATAAAATTTTAATTTACAACCAGTGACAAAATTTTGATAGAATTTGAGAATAATGTAAAATTAAGAATTGTTTATTTTGAATAATGTAAATGGCATTTGGCTTATTGTTTATAATAATATTTTGTTAATTTTAAATATTTTATTTTATTATGTTTTGTGTTTCAAGTTAGATTGTTACAGATGTTGAATGTATTTTCAGAAAGTATACATAACATATGTATGTCAAGGGTCTTGGACCTAGTTTCGATCAGCTGATGAGGTCATACACCCACTAAGCTTGTGCAGTAGAAAGTCAATTCAATTTGTTTATTTGATCAATTCAAACAAATTTAAAACAAATTATATATATATATAGGAAACATTTAAATAAAAATAATTTTTTTTAATTTTAAAATTTTTTTTTGGAAATCTTAATTTTTGAAAAAAAAATCTTGATTTTTCGCCTGCCAACGAATAAATATTTTAAGTATTGATTATTTTATTATTTGTGTGTTAACCATGTAAATTTTATTGATTTATTTTGTATTGCATTGTATTGTTAGACTCTAAGTGATTACATGTTAGGTTAAGGATATGTTCAATTAGAAGAAATGTTTAACTTAAGTCATTTTACAGAAAACAGAAAATAATGAAGAGAATATTTTAGACTTTATTCAAAGATTATGAAAACAACTGGTTGTAATTTAAAGAATTTTTAAAATTTTGCAATTTTATAATCTATAATGCCAGTGTGTAATGTGACAGTGAGTGAGCCCAGCATCTGCTAAAGGCAGCGCAGCTTGCATACCAGGGGAAACATATCGGTTGAGGATCTGGCATAATCTGAGCCAGGGATTGAGGATTTTGGGGGGTAGCATGTTAGACGGCGAGGTGGACTGTGGTACTTGTCTGTTCGATTTCTCGGTGTTGGGATCTCTTACGGAGAAGTCCAGTGATCTCGTTCAGATGGGTCCATAGTCACCAAGCCAGGGGGGTCGTGTACCCATGAGGAGTAAGAACAAGAGGGGGTTGTTGGCACCAGTTCCTCACCGGTCCTCTTAGGGGTTTATCAATGAGATTTCTTCTGTTCTGGACAGCAGAATTCTCATTGAGGGGGTATTGTAACGTGTCCAAAATTGGGACATTTTATTTATTACAGTATGGGGTATTTGTAGTTTTATTTATTTCATTTTGTGTGGGATTTTATAAATTTATTGTGAAAAGTTTTATTTCCCGATGAACGTTATTTCCATTACAACAGAACACATGGCAAGTAGAACAAAGGCGAGACGCAGTTGCTGTTGAGTAATGCGGCCAAGAATTCGCACCACCCCGAAATTCTCAGAAATGTGCATAAGTGTAGTCGCGCGCCCACGAACTGTACAATCACGCGCTCGAGGTACGCCGCCAGCCTGAAAAACAAGATGGCTTCGGGCGAATTAAATTCAGCAATGTGCGTTTTGAGCGGCAGGAAATCATGGCTAAGTCCGGCCCTTTTGTGACGTCAGCCAGTGCCTAGCTGAAATCGTCTGCTATCGTCACTCCAAAAAACTACATGCATAGCAATGGGACGAAGTTTCTGCGACGAAGCACAAGGCCGTGCTTTCCGTTAAAAGTATGAGATCACATCAGCAACACCTGCTACGTTATCGGCCCCAGTCTGCTAACTGAACTCCCCGACGCCGGGACGAGCAAAGTAGGCTCGTCACAAAAAATTTTAATTTAACAGTAGAAAATGGAACAACAGTGAAAAGTTTATGTGACCGCGGTCAATCCAACGAGTAGTACCAAGCAAAATGTTTGGCGAGCAATAAAAACCAAGATATTTTACAAAACGATGAGTGCGCGCGCGAGCCACGTGCCGGCGGTTTACGTGTAAGGGCTGGGGAGGGTTATTAGAAAATGTTAAGGGATAAATAAATTTTCTGTGTGTATGCGTGAGTGAGCAAAGCTGGGCTGTTTGTGTTTGTGTTTGTGTGATCTAATTAAGGTAAGACCATAGCATAAGTAAGTACAAGTAGTATTCATGTACCGAATCAAACAAAAGAGGAAATTAGTAAGAAGTTAGGTAAGATGCAAAAGCATGATAAAATGTGTTTTCTAATTTGAATTTAAATGACTTGACAAAATTAAAATCTTAATTCTCTTCATAAAAAATGTGTTGTGCAAATCATTCACACAACCTTAAGAAATTACGCCTGTATCCTAACGTACGTATGACACAACCCTGAAGCCGAGGTTACTGAGTGATGGTAAGTAGAAGTTTCTTCACTTTTATTTTGCATTTTTATTATGCATTAATATAGAACATCTCAATGGCGCCCGAACAGGGACGAATTTAATAAAATGAAATTCCATACCTACAAATAAGATACAAGCGTAATTTAGAGGTTAGAGTGAAAATACGTAAAGTTACGTAAAATAATACTTGTTCAGATAGTAAATAAATTACATGTATAAAAGTATATCAATGGAAAATACAGAGAGTGAAGTCGTTTTGTCCGACTTAAATGTTACAAGCGAAGTAGCTGAATTTGACGAATTAGCTGCGATGAATAGTCTTGAAATACATTCAACACCGAATGTAGGTCAAGCGACAAAACTATGAATGCAAGTAACACAAATAAATCAAATAATACAGATGATTCGGGGATCCAAACGACCCCAAAATCAAATAGAGAAAATAAAAATAATGACAATGGAGTCAGCTTCACTGACGATAAAATAGAAAGTCTAGCGACACCTGTCCAAAGTAAACAAGAGATAGATAAAGAGGAGAAAGTTATGAATATGTTGCAGTTAATTTTGGAACAACAAAGTATTAAATTTAATGAAGTACAAAGTGATTCTGACGCTAAATTTAATATCCAGAATAATAAATTTGACGAGTTGAAAAATGAGATTCAAGAATTAAATAAATGCTTAGAAAGTACTAATGAAACCATAAGAACCAATTTGAATAAATTAGAACAGAGTGTGGAGAGAATGGAAGTAGTTGTGATGAATCCAGAGAAAAATAAAACAAATGAAAATTGTAATGACAAGTGTGAAAATAGAGAATTATTAAATAATAATGATGTTGTTGAAAATAATGAGAATAATAATGTAATTGAAAATGTCATATCAGAGAGTACTGATGAGTCTGTGGAATGTGATTATGAGATGTTAAGGTGTGTTAGTAGTGAGTTAGAGAGAGAGAGGGAAAATAATGTTGTAGTAGAGTGGGGACAGGGGATAGATTTTCCCTTTATTGTTTATGATGATTATTTAATGAATTCACAAATGTTGTTTTTGAAGGGCAAGAGACCCGTATTAGTAGAAGAGTTGAGTTGTTTAGTGATGTTGTATAATGTTGTACCCTCTGTCTGTAATAATGATGTTGAAAGTATGATTTGGTATTGTGATGAGAGAGAGTTAAACAGAGAAGTGTATGTGGCGAAAGTAACAGAATTATATAACTTGAATAGAAAGTATGAAGAATGGAATGAAAGTTTAAAAGTATATTTGAGTAATGATGACTATAATGAGTTGACAAAAGTATTTAACCCGATAATGAGCGAATTTACCGATGGAGATGTAACAAAAATGCCTAATGTAGACTGGTTGAATGAGTATTCTGGTAAAATGAGTGAGTTTGGTTGTTCTGGTTATGACACACAAAATAACCATTTGTTTGTCGATAAAAATCAACAGTATTGTATAAAACCAAGACTTATTTGGGACGATGGAGGTTAAACTGTAAAACAATAAAAGACAGTGATAAACATTATGTTTTATGGGCTTTGACATGGCAGATTTGGACAATGAAGTGCGGAAAAACGGAACAGTTATTAACTAAAGTTTGTAAATAATAATGTAGTAAATTTATTTGGGTACATGGTGGAATATTAAGTAAACAAGTGTGTGTAACTGTGGTAATAAAAATAATAATATTTGCAATTTAAAGAAGTATCAGAATTAATTTTGAAAACAGTAATTGATTAATTGGAATTGTGTCGATAACTATATAATTTATATTTTTGGTAATCAATGTAATTAAAACAATTTGATACATGCTTAAATATTTTGATTGCTTATTTAAATGTTAATTAATTAAAATTTTTTTATGAATTTAATTTATTTTACGAGATTTGGAAATTTGGTGATTAAAGGATAAATTGTTTGATGTAAACTAATATTTTTTGTGTTAAATGTTTCAGAGGTGAGGTGAAAGTATTGTGGATGGGGATTATGTTTTGTATATATCATGTTAAATGGATTGTAAGTATAGAACTTTTACAATATGAATCATGTAGAATAAAAATGTTTACAGGTAACTAAGATTCTAATTCAATAGTGAGATAATTTGAAATAAGTGTGTTCAATAAAAATGATAATTAACAAATTTTAAATAATAACTGAAAGATAATGGAAAATAAATCTTGATAATAAATTTTGAAAATTTTAAAGAAGATAATTGTTGAAAATTATGAAAGTTATAAGTGAGTTAAAGGATTAGTGATGAATGAAGGTCTCATACTATAATGTTGTATATTTGATTTCTTAGTTAGTTATTAAGTTGCTATTGCGGGGGTGGCCTGTGCCCTCGTAGATAGCGAAATGGGTTGGGGGTAACAGAGAGTGTTACCTCCATCGGAGGCCAAAATGGCGAATATGTGCGACACACCTTTTTCGTGTAAATTAAAATTTACACACTGATAGACGACCGTGTCGCACATAATAAGACGATGTATAACAGGTAGTGAAATGAAGTTTGATTTCCCCGACTTTTCGGGCGATTACTGCCTTACCAGCCCTAATCGTGGATTTGGCTAGCGGCCAGCTATGGTCATATCAAGTCCCTTGACCATAGCTGACTTGAAATTGGTATATAGTAGAAATTCATTGGGGGGTGAATTTTAGGGGAAATCCAAGCACTATGGAACAGCGGCTACTACTCTGCCCGCTTGGGGGCAGCAAAGCCAGGTGGTAGACCCGCATTAAGGGCGTTTAATTATAGAACAAAGGTATGTTGATATCTGAACCTTTTCAAATGTAATAGCGGAAGCAAAGACACGGAGAGGTCAACCTACTCCAAAATATGCCGTCTTTGTGAAAGCGAGGAGGTGCCACAGCCTTACATAACTTGTAATAGTGTGTGTGGACGGGAGGTGACTCAAAGGAGCCACGAATTTAAATTTTACAACATAAAAAATTTTTGCTAATTCAAATTTTGATCCAATAAAACTGCTTGTGCTCTGTTAAATAACTAGCTGCTCAGACACTCAATATAAGGTGTTCATGCTATAATTTTAAATGTATTATTTCATTATCGTAGGTTAGATATAAGCATTGATAACAATATGTGTCTTCATTATGTGTATACTTTAAACTAAGCCAATAATTAAACGTCTGGCAGGCGGGTAACACAAAATGATCAGAATCAGAAAAAGGGGAAACAATGAGGTGAGAAGTGAGGATAAATAAATATATATATATATATATATTTCATGTAATTTGTTAAATTTTGAGATGTGTTTTCACAGTGTTAGTAAGATCAGCTGATCAGCAATAAAGTGTCACTGATATTGGTTTATAAATATTCCAAGTAATTAATGTTTGATGTAATGTTTTAATGTATTACAGATGGTTTAAAGTAATGATAAAAGTAATTTGATAAAGTGAGAAGTAAAGTAATAATTTATGCAAGTTAACAAGAGATAGTTTTTGGGTGATGAATATTTTATGGGACGTATAGATCTGTCCAAGTCAAAGTTGAAGTTGAAATAGTAGAGATGAATATAATGTAATGTTGTTTTGAGTTAATGTAATGTTATAGAATTTTGAGAAGTATTGATGTTGACACAGTAGTAATGGAGAATAATTGTAGAGTTTTGAATGATACATTGATGTTTATAATTAATGTTGTTATTTTGTTGTAGTTGTAGTGAGGTAATGAGATTGAGATTTTGGGGATGGCAATCTTGTAGTAGGGGGTAGTGTAATGTGGGAGTCCGCAACATAATGATAAGTTGGGACAGGATAGGTACCGATTTTAGTGAGGGGGCCGCCTTAGGTAGAATCCAGGGGCCAAATAAGGGAGTTGAGTTTTGGGGGGGGGAACACGTATCCTATGTACAAAGGGTTAGAGAGTATTTTATATATATATATATATATATATATATATATATAGAGAGAGAGAGAGAGAGAGAGAGAGAGAGAATGTGGCGAATTGAGTTTAATGATAAGTTGGGGTTAGAGAGTGTTTGATAGAGATTTTGATAGAGATGGGTGTCATGTGAGTTACAGTTGTTAGAGGTTAGAGTCAGAGGTAGAAAGATTATATATGTAGACAGATCAAGTAGTAAATTAAATGAGAATAGATAATTTAAATCACCCACAGTAATAGGGAATGAGATTGTTAAATGAAGAAAGTTATAGTTGAACATATAAAATTTTAATTTACAACCAGTGACAAAATTTTGATAGAATTTGAGAATAATGTAAAATTAAGAATTGTTTATTTTGAATAATGTAAATGGCATTTGGCTTATTGTTTATAATAATATTTTGTTAATTTTAAATATTTTATTTTATTATGTTTTGTGTTTCAAGTTAGATTGTTACAGATGTTGAATGTATTTTCAGAAAGTATACATAACATATGTATGTCAAGGGTCTTGGACCTAGTTTCGATCAGCTGATGAGGTCATACACCCACTAAGCTTGTGCAGTAGGAAGTCAATTCAATTTGTTTATTTGATCAATTCAAACAAATTTAAAACAAATTATATATATATAGGAAACATTTAAATAAAAATAATTTTTTTTAATTTTATAATTTTTTTTTGGAAATCTTAATTTTTGAAAAAAAAATCTTGATTTTTCGCCTGCCAACGAATAAATATTTTAAGTATTGATTATTTTATTATTTGTGTGTTAACCATGTAAATTTTATTGATTTATTTTGTATTGCATTGTATTGTTAGACTCTAAGTGATTACATGTTAGGTTAAGGATATGTTCAATTAGAAGAAATGTTTAACTTAAGTCATTTTACAGAAAACAGAAAATAATGAAGAGAATATTTTAGACTTTATTCAAAGATTATGAAAACAACTGGTTGTAATTTAAAGAATTTTTAAAATTTTGCAATTTTATAATCTATAATGTCAGTGTGTAATGTGAGAGTGAGTGAGCCCAGCATCTGCTAAAGGCAGCCCAGCTTGCATACCAGGGGAAACATATCGGTTGAGGATCTGGCATAATCTGAGCCAGGGATTGAGGATTTTGGGGGGTAGCATGTTAGACGGCGAGGTGGACTGTGGTACTTGTCTGTTCGATTTCTCGGTGTTGGGATCTCTTACGGAGAAGTCCAGTGATCTCGTTCAGATGGGTCCATAGTCACCAAGCCAGGGGGGTCGTGTACCCATGAGGAGTAAGAACAAGAGGGGGTTGTTGGCACCAGTTCCTCACCGGTCCTCTTAGGGGTTTATCAATGAGATTTCTTCTGTTCTGGACAGCAGAATTCTCATTGAGGGGGTATTGTAACGTGTCCAAAATTGGGACATTTTATTTATTACAGTATGGGGTATTTGTAGTTTTATTTATTTCATTTTGTGTGGGATTTTATAAATTTATTGTGAAAAGTTTTATTTCCCGATGAACGTTATTTCCATTACAACAGAACACATGGCAAGTAGAACAAAGGCGAGACGCAGTTGCTGTTGAGTAATGCGGCCAAGAATTCGCACCACCCCGAAATTCTCAGAAATGTGCATAAGTGTAGTCGCGCGCCCACGAACTGTACAATCACGCGCTCGAGGGACGCCGCCAGCCTGAAAAACAAGATGGCTTGGGGCGAATTAAATTCAGCAATGTGCGTTTTGAGCGGCAGGAAATCATGGCTAAGTCCGGCCCTTTTGTGACGTCAGCCAGTGCCTAGCTGAAATCGTCTGCTATCGTCACTCCAAAAAACTACATGCATAGAATGGGACGAAGTTTCTGCGACGAAGCACAAGGCCGTGCTTTCCGTTAAAAGTATGAGATCACATCAGCAACACCTGCTACGTTATCGGCCCCAGTCTGCTAACTGAACTCCCCGACGCCGGGACGAGCAAAGTAGGCTCGTCACAAAAAATTTTAATTTAACAGTAGAAAATGGAACAACAGTGAAAAGTTTATGTGACCGCGGTCAATCCAACGAGTAGTACCAAGCAAAATGTTTGGCGAGAAATAAAAACCAAGATATTTTACAAAACGATGAGTGCGCGCGCGAGCCACGTGCCGGCGGTTTACGTGTAAGGGCTGGGGAGGGTTATTAGAAAATGTTAAGGGATAAATAAATTTTCTGTGTGTATGCGTGAGTGAGCAAAGCTGGGCTGTTTGTGTTTGTGTTTGTGTGATCTAATTAAGGTAAGACCATAGCATAAGTAAGTACAAGTAGTATTCATGTACCGAATCAAACAAAAGAGGAAATTAGTAAGAAGTTAGGTAAGATGCAAAAGCATGATAAAATGTGTTTTCTAATTTGAATTTAAATGACTTGACAAAATTAAAATCTTAATTCTCTTCATAAAAAATGTGTTGTGCAAATCATTCACACAACCTTAAGAAATTACGCCTGTATCCTAACGTACGTATGACGCAACCCTGAAGCCGAGATTACTGAGTGATGGTAAGTAGAAGTTTCTTCACTTTTATTTTGCATTTTTATTATGCATTAATATAGAACATCTCAATGGCGCCCGAACAGGGACGAATTTAATAAAATGAAATTCCATACCTACAAATAAAATACAAGCGTAATTTAGAGGTTAGAGTGAAAATACGTAAAGTTACGTAAAATAATACTTGTTCAGATAGTAAATAAATTACATGTATAAAAGTATAACAATGGAAAATACAGAGAGTGAAGACGTTTTGTCCGACTTAAATGTTACAAGCGAAGTAGCTGAATTTGACGAATCAGCTGTGATGAATAGTCTTGAAATACATTCAACACCGAATGTAGGTCAAGCGACAAAACTATGAATGCAAGTAACACAAATAAATCAAATAATACAGATGATTCGGGGATCCAAACGACCCCAAAATCAAATAGAGAAAATAAAAATAATGACAATGGAGTCAGCTTCACTGACGATAAAATAGAAAGTCTAGCGACACCTGTCCAAAGTAAACAAGAGATAGATAAAGAGGAGAAAGTTATGAATATGTTGCAGTTAAATTTGGAACAACAAAGTATTAAATTTAATGAAGTACAAAGTGATTCTGACGATAAATTTAATATCCAGAATAACAAATTTGACGAGTTGAAAAATGAGATTCAAGAATTAAATAAATGCTTAGAAAGTACTAATGAAACCA
This sequence comes from Magicicada septendecula, assembly GCA_034769895.1. NCBI lineage: Eukaryota > Metazoa > Arthropoda > Insecta > Hemiptera > Cicadidae > Magicicada > Magicicada septendecula. Next base: position 174,536,659 of record CM068372.1, read on the forward strand.
TAAGAACCAATTTGAATAAATTAGAACAGAGTGTGGAGAGAATGGAAGTAGTTGTGATGAATCCAGAGAAAAATAAAACAAATGAAAATTGTAATGACAAGTGTGAAAATAGAGAATTAATAAATAATAATGATGTTGTTGAAAATAATGAGAATAATAATGTAATTGAAAATGTCATATCAGAGAGTACTGATGAGTCTGTGGAATGTGATTATGAGATGTTAAGGTGTGTTAGTGAGTTAGAGAGAGAGAGGAAAAATAATGTTGTAGTAGAGTGGGGACAGGGGATAGATTTTCCCTTTATTGTTTATGATGATTATTTAATGAATTCACAAATGTTGTTTTTGAAGGGCAAGAGACCCGTATTAGTAGAAGAGTTGAGTTGTTTTGTTATGTTGTATAATGTTGTACCCTCTGTCTGTAATAATGATGTTGAAAGTATGATTTGGTATTGTGATGAGAGAGAGTTAAACAGAGAAGTGTATGTGGCGAAAGTAACAGAATTATATAACTTGAATAGAAAGTATGAAGAATGGAATGAAAGTTTAAAAGTATATTTGAGTAATGATGACTATAATGAGTTGACAAAAGTATTTAACCCGATAATGAGCGAATTTACCGATGGAGATGTAACAAAAATGCCTAATGTAGACTGGTTGAATGAGTATTCTGGTAAAATGAGTGAGTTTGGTTGTTCTGGTTATGACACACAAAATAACCATTTGTTTGTCGATAAAAATCAACAGTATTGTATAAAACCAAGACTTATTTGGGACGATGGAGGTTAAACTGTAAAACAATAAAAGACAGTGATAAACATTATATTTTATGGGCTTTGACATGGCAGATTTGGACAATGAAGTGCGGAAAAACGGAACAGTTATTAACTAAAGTTTGTAAATAATAATGTAGTAAATTTATTTGGGTACATGGTGGAATATTAAGTAAACAAGTGTGTGTAACTGTGGTAATAAAAATAATAATATTTGCAATTTAAAGAAGTATCAGAATTAATTTTGAAAACAGTAATTGATTAATTGGAATTGTGTCGATAACTATATAATTTATATTTTTGGTAATCAATGTAATTAAAACAATTTGATTCATGCTTAAATATTTTGATTGCTTATTTAAATGTTAATTAATTAAAATTTTTTTATGAATTTAATTTATTTTACGAGATTTGGAAATTTGGTAATTAAAGGATAAATTGTTTGATGTAAACTAATATTTTTTGTGTTAAATGTTTCAGAGGTGAGGTGAAAGTATTGTGGTATGGGGATTATGTTTTCTATATATCATGTTAAATGGATTGTAAGTATAGAACTTTTACAATATGAATCATGTAGAATAAAAATGTTTACAGGTAACTAAGATTCTAATTCAATAGTGAGATTATTTGAAATAAGTGTGTTCAATAAAAATGATAATTAACAAATTTTAAATAATAACTGAAAGATAATGGAAAATAAATCTTGATAATAAATTTTGAAAATTTTAAAGAAGATAATTGTTGAAAATTATGAAAGTTATAAGTGAGTTAAAGGATTAGTGATGAATGAAGGTCTCATACTATAATGTTGTATATTTGATTTCTTAGTTAGTTATTAAGTTGCTATTGCGGGGGTGGCCTGTGCCCTCGTAGATAGCGAAATGGGTTGGGGGTAACAGAGAGTGTTACCTCCATCGGAGGCCAAAATGGCGAATATGTGCGACACACCTTTTTCGTGTAAATTAAAATTTACACACTGATAGACGACCGTGTCGCACATAATAAGACGATGAATAACAGGCAGTGAAATGAAATTTGATTTCCCCGACTTTTCAGGCGATTACTGCCTTACCAGCACTAATCGTGGATTTGGCTAGCGGCCAGCTATGGTCATATCAAGTCCCTTGACCATAGCTGACTTGAAATTGGTATATAGTAGAAATTCAGGGGGGGGTGAATTTTAGGGGAAATCCAAGCACTATGGAACAGCGGCTACTACTCTGCCCGCTTGGGGGCAGCAAAGCCAGGTGGTAGACCCGCATTAAGGGCGTTTAATTATAGAACAAAGGTATGTTGATATCTGAACCTTTTTAAATGTAATAGCGGAAGCAAAGACACGGAGAGGTCAACTTACTCCAAAATATGCCGTCTTTGTGAAAGCGAGGGGGTGCCACAGCCTTACATAACTTGTAATAGTGTGTGTGGACGGGAGGTGACTCAAAGGAGCCACGAATTTAAATTTTACAACATAAAAAATTTTTGCTAATTCAAATTTTGATCCAATAAAACTGCTTGTGCTCTGTTAAATAACTAGCTGCTCAGACACTCAATATAAGGTGTTCATGCTATAATTTTAAATGTATTATTTCATTATCGTAGGTTAGATATAAGCATTGATAACAATATGTGTCTTCATTATGTGTATACTTTAAACTAAGCCAATAATTAAAAGTCTGGCAGTCGGGTAACACAAAATGATCAGAATCAGAAAAAGGGGAAACAATGAGGTGAGAAGTGAGGATAAATAAATATATATATATATATATATATATTTCATGTAATTTGTTAAATTTTGAGATGTGTTTTCACAGTGTTAGTAAGATCAGCTGATCAGCAATAAAGTGTCACTGATATTGGTTTATAAATATTCCAAGTAATTAATGTTTGATGTAATGTTTTAATGTATTACAGATGGTTTAAAGTAATGATAAAAATAATTTGATAAAGTGAGAAGTAAAGTAATAATTTATGCAAGTTAACAAGAGATAGTTTTTGGGTGATGAATATTTTATGGGACGTATAGATCTGTCCAAGTCAAAGTTGAAGTTGAAATAGTAGAGATGTATATAATGTAATGTTGTTTTGAGTTAATGTAATGTTATAGAATTTTGAGAAGTATTGATGTTGACACAGTAGTAATGTAGAATAATTGTAGAGTTTTGAATGATATATTGAAGTTTATAATTAATGTTATTTTGTTGTAGTTGTAGTGAGGTAATGAGATTGAGATTTTGGGGATGGCAATCTTGTAGTAGTAGGTAGTGTAATGTGGGAGTCCGCAACATAATGATAAGTTGGGACAGGATAGGTACCGATTTTAGTGAGGGGGCCCCCTTAGGTAGAATCCAGGGGCCAAATAAGGGAGTTGAGTTTTTTTTTGGGGGGGAAACACGTATCCTATGTACAAAGGGTTGGAGAGTATTTTATATATATATATATATATATATATATAGAGAGAGAGAGAGAGAGAGAGAGAGAGAGAGAGAGAGAGAGAGAGAGAGAGAGAGAGAGAGAGAGAGAGAGAGAGAGAGAGAGAGAGAGAGAGAAGGTGGCGAATTGAGTTTAATGATAAGTTGGGGTTAGAGAGTGTTTGATAGAGATTTTGATAGAGATGGGTGTCATGTGAGTTACAGTTGTTAGAGGTTAGAGTCAGAGGTAGAAAGATTATATATGTAGACAGATCAAGTAGTAAATTAAATGAGAATAGATAATTTAAATCACCCACAGTAATAGGGAATGAGATTGTTAAATGAAGAAAGTTATAGTTGAACATATAAAATTTTAATTTACAACCAGTGACAAAATTTTGATAGAATTTGAGAATAATGTAAAATTAAGAATTGTTTATTTTGAATAATGTAAATGGCATTTGGCTTATTGTTTATAATAATATTTTGTTAATTTTAAATATTTTATTTTATTATGTTTTGTGTTTCAAGTTAGATTGTTACAGATGTTGAATGTATTTTCAGAAAGTATACATAACATATGTATGTCAAGGGTCTTGGACCTAGTTTCAATCAGCTGATGAGGTCATACACCCACTAAGCTTGTGCAGTAGGAAGTCAATTCAATTTGTTTATTTGATCAATTCAAACAAATTTAAAACAAATTATATATATATAGGAAACATTTAAATAAAAATAATTTTTTTTAATTTTAAAATTTTTTTTTGGAAATCTTAATTTTTGAAAAAAAAATCTTGATTTTTCGCCTGCCAACGAATAAATATTTTAAGTATTGATTATTTTATTATTTGTGTGTTAACCATGTAAATTTTATTGATTTATTTTGTATTGCATTGTATTGTTAGACTCTAAGTGATTACATGTTAGGTTAAGGATATGTTCAATTAGAAGAAATGTTTAACTTAAGTCATTTTACAGAAAACAGAAAATAATGAAGAGAATATTTTAGACTTTATTCAAAGATTATGAAAACAACTGGTTGTAATTTAAAGAATTTTTAAAATTTTGCAATTTTATAATCTATAATGTCAGTGTGTAATGTGAGAGTGAGTGAGCCCAGCATCTGCTAAAGGCAGCCCAGCTTGCATACCAGGGGAAACATATCGGTTGAGGATCTGGCATAATCTGAGCCAGGGATTGAGGATTTTGGGGGGTAGCATGTTAGACGGCGAGGTGGACTGTGGTACTTGTCTGTTCGATTTCTCGGTGTTGGGATCTCTTACGGAGAAGTCCAGTGATCTCGTTCAGATGGGTCCATAGTCACCAAGCCAGGGGGGTCGTGTACCCATGAGGAGTAAGAACAAGAGGGGGTTGTTGGCACCAGTTCCTCACCGGTCCTCTTAGGGGTTTATCAATGAGATTTCTTCTGTTCTGGACAGCAGAATTCTCATTGAGGGGGTATTGTAACGTGTCCAAAATTGGGACATTTTATTTATTACAGTATGGGGTATTTGTAGTTTTATTTATTTCATTTTGTGTGGGATTTTATAAATTTATTGTGAAAAGTTTTATTTCCCGATGAACGTTATTTCCATTACAACAGAACACATGGCAAGTAGAACAAAGGCGAGACGCAGTTGCTGTTGAGTAATGCGGCCAAGAATTCGCACCACCCCGAAATTCTCAGAAATGTGCATAAGTGTAGTCGCGCGCCCACGAACTGTACAATCACGCGCTCGAGGGACGCCGCCAGCCTGAAAAACAAGATGGCTTGGGGCGAATTAAATTCAGCAATGTGCGTTTTGAGCGGCAGGAAATCATGGCTAAGTCCGGCCCTTTTGTGACGTCAGCCAGTGCCTAGCTGAAATCGTCTGCTATCGTCACTCCAAAAAACTACATGCATAGAATGGGACGAAGTTTCTGCGACGAAGCACAAGGCCGTGCTTTCCGTTAAAAGTATGAGATCACATCAGCAACACCTGCTACGTTATCGGCCCCAGTCTGCTAACTGAACTCCCCGACGCCGGGACGAGCAAAGTAGGCTCGTCACAAAAAATTTTAATTTAACAGTAGAAAATGGAACAACAGTGAAAAGTTTATGTGACCGCGGTCAATCCAACGAGTAGTACCAAGCAAAATGTTTGGCGAGAAATAAAAACCAAGATATTTTACAAAACGATGAGTGCGCGCGCGAGCCACGTGCCGGCGGTTTACGTGTAAGGGCTGGGGAGGGTTATTAGAAAATGTTAAGGGATAAATAAATTTTCTGTGTGTATGCGTGAGTGAGCAAAGCTGGGCTGTTTGTGTTTGTGTTTGTGTTTGTGTTTGTGTGATCTAATTAAGGTAAGACCATAGCATAAGTAAGTACAAGTAGTATTCATGTACCGAATCAAACAAAAGAAGAAATTAGTAAGAAGTTAGGTAAGATGCAAAAGCATGATAAAATGTGTTTTCTAATTTGAATTTAAATGACTTGACAAAATTAAAATCTTAATTCTCTTCATAAAAAATGTGTTGTGCAAATCATTCACACAACCTTAAGAAATTACGCCTGTATCCTAACGTACGTATGACGCAACCCTGAAGCCGAGGTTACTGAGTGATGGTAAGTAGAAGTTTCTTCACTTTTATTTTGCATTTTTATTATGCATTAATATAGAACATCTCAATGGCGCCCGAACAGGGACGAATTTAATAAAATGAAATTCCATACCTACAAATAAAATACAAGCGTAATTTAGAGGTTAGAGTGAAAATACGTAAAGTTACGTAAAATAATACTTGTTCAGATAGTAAATAAATTACATGTATAAAAGTATAACAATGGAAAATACAGAGAGTGAAGTCGTTTTGTCCGACTTAAATGTTACAAGCGAAGTAGCTGAATTTGACGAATCAGCTGTGATGAATAGTCTTGAAATACATTCAACACCGAATGTAGGTCAAGACGACAAAACTATGAATGCAAGTAACACAAATAAATCAAATAATACAGATGATTCGGGGATCCAAACGACCCCAAAATCAAATAGAGAAAATAAAAATAATGACAATGGAGTCAGCTTCACTGACGATAAAATAGAAAGTCTAGCGACACCTGTCCAAAGTAAACAAGAGATAGATAAAGAGGAGAAAGTTATGAATATGTTGCAGTTAATTTTGGAACAACAAAGTATTAAATTTAATGAAGTACAAAGTGATTCTGACGCTAAATTTAATATCCAGAATAACAAATTTGACGAGTTGAAAAATGAGATTCAAGAATTAAATAAATGCTTAGAAAGTACTAATGAAGCCATAAGAACCAATTTGAATAAATTAGAACAGAGTGTGGAGAGAATGGAAGTAGTTGTGATGAATCCAGAGAAAAATAAAACAAATGAAAATTGTAATGACAAGTGTGAAAATAGAGAATTATTAAATAATAATGATGTTGTTGAAAATAATGAGAATAATAATGTAATTGAAAATGTCATATCAGAGAGTACTGATGAGTCTGTGGAATGTGATTATGAGATGTTAAGGTGTGTTAGTGAGTTAGAGAGAGAGAGGGAAAATAATGTTGTAGTAGAGTGGGGACAGGGGATAGATTTTCCCTTTATTGTTTATGATGATTATTTAATGAATTCACAAATGTTGTTTTTGAAGGGCAAGAGACCCGTATTAGTAGAAGAGTTGAGTTGTTTAGTGATGTTGTATAATGTTGTATCCTCTGTCTGTAATAATGATGTTGAAAGTATGATTTGGTATTGTGATGAGAGAGAGTTAAACAGAGAAGTGTATGTGGCGAAAGTAACAGAATTATATAACTTGAATAGAAAGTATGAAGAATGGAATGAAAGTTTAAAAGTATATTTGAGTAATGATGACTATAATGAGTTGACAAAAGTATTTAACCCGATAATGAGCGAATTTACCGATGGAGATGTAACAAAAATGCCTAATGTAGACTGGTTAAATGAGTATTCTGGTAAAATGAGTGAGTTTGGTTGTTCTGGTTATGACACACAAAATAACCATTTGTTTGTCGATAAAAATCAACATTATTGTATAAAACCAAGACTTATTTGGGACGATGGAGGTTAAACTGTAAAACAATAAAAGACAGTGATAAACATTATGTTTTATGGGCTTTGACATGGCAGATTTGGACAATGAAGTGCGAAAAAACGGAACAGTTATTAACTAAAGTTTGTAAATAATAATGTAGTAAATTTATTTGGGTACATGGTGGAATATTAAGTAAACAAGTGTGTGTAACTGTGGTAATAAAAATAATAATATTTGCAATTTAAAGAAGTATCAGAATTAATTTTGAAAACAGTAATTGATTAATTGGAATTGTGTCGATAACTATATAATTTATATTTTCGGTAATCAATGTAATTAAAACAATTTGATACATGCTTAAAAATTTTGATTGCTTATTTAAATGTTAATTAATTAAAAATTTTTTATGAATTTAATTTATTTTACGAGATTTGTAAATTTGGTGATTAATGGATAAATTGTTTGATGTAAACTAATATTTTTTGTGTTAAATGTTTCAGAGGTGAGGTGAAAGTATTGTGATATGGGGATTATGTTTTGTATATATCATGTTAAATGGATTGTAAGTATAGAACTTTTACAATATGAATCATGTAGAATAAAAATGTTTACAGGTAACTAAGATCCTAATTCAATAGTGAGATTATTTGAAATAATTGTGTTCAATAAAAATGATAATTAACAAATTTTAAATAATAACTGAAAGATAATGGAAAATAAATCTTGATAATAAATTTTGAAAATTTTAAAGAAGATAATTGTTGAAAATTATGAAAGTTATAAGTGAGTTAAAGGATTAGTGATGAATGAAGGCCTCATACTATAATGTTGTATATTTGATTTCTTAGTTAGTTATTAAGTTGCTATTGCGGGGGTTGCCTGTGCCCTCGTAGATAGCGAAATGGGTTGGGGGTAACAGAGAGTGTTACCTCCATCGGAGGCCAAAATGGCGAATATGTGCGACACACCTTTTTCGTGTAAATTAAAATTTACACACTGATAGACGACCGTGTCGCACATAATAAGACGATGTATAACAGGCAGTGAAATGAAGTTTGATTTCCCCGACTTTTCGGGCGATTACTGCCTTACCAGTACTAATCGTGGATTTGGCTAGCGGCCAGCTATGGTCATATCAAGTCCCTTGACCATAGCTGACTTGAAATTGGTATATAGTAGAAATTCATTGGGGGGGTGAATTTTAGGGGAAATCCAAGCACTATGGAACAGCGGCTACTACTCTGCCCGCTTGGGGGCAGCAAAGCCAGGTGGTAGACCCGCATTAAGGGCGTTTAATTATAGAACAAAGGTATGTTGATATCTGAACCTTTTTAAATGTAATAGCGGAAGCAAAGACACGGAGAGGTTAACCTACTCCAAAATATGCCGTCTTTGTGAAAGCGAGGGGGTGCCACAGCCTTACATAACTTGTAATAGTGTGTGTGGACGGGAGGTGACTCAAAGGAGCCACGAATTTAAATTTTACAACATAAAAAATTTTTGCTAATTCAAATTTTGATCCAATAAAACTGCTTGTGCTCTGTTAAATAACTAGCTGCTCAGACACTCAATATAAGGTGTTCATGCTATAATTTTAAATGTATTATTTCATTATCGTAGGTTAGATATAAGCATTGATAACAATATGTGTCTTCATTATGTGTATACTTTAAACTAAGCCAATAATTAAACGTCTGGCAGGCGGGTAACACAAAATGATCAGAATCAGAAAAAGAGGAAACAATGAGGAGAGAAGTGAGGATAAATATATATATATATATATATATTTCATGTAATTTGTTCAATTTTGAGATGTGTTTTCACAGTGTTAGTAAGATCAGCTGATCAGCAATAAAGTGTCACTGATATTGGTTTATAAATATTCCAAGTAATTAATGTTTGATGTAATGTTTTAATGTATTACAGATGGTTTAAAGTAATGATAAAAATAATTTGATAAAGTGAGAAGTAAAGTAATAATTTATGCAAGTTAACAAGAGATAGTTTTTGGGTGATGAATATTTTATGGGACGTATAGATCTGTCCAAGTCAAAGTTGAAGTTGAAATAGTAGAGATGAATATAATGTAATGTTGTTTTGAGTTAATGTAATGTTATAGAATTTTGAGAAGTATTGATGTTGACACAGTAGTAATGGAGAATAATTGTAGAGTTTTGAATGATATATTGATGTTTATAATTAATGTTGTTATTTTGTTGTAGTTGTAGTGAGGTAATGAGATTGAGATTTTGGGGATGGCAATCTTGTAGTAGGGGGTAGTGTAATGTGGGAGTCCGCAACATAATGATAAGTTGGGACAGGATAGGTACCGATTTTAGTGAGGTGGCCCCCTTAGGTAGAATCCAGGGGCCAAATAAGGGAGTTGAGTTTTTTTTGGGGGGGGAAACACGTATCCTATGTACAAAGGGTTGGAGAGTATTTTATATATATATATAGAGAGAGAGAGAGAGAGAGCGAGAGAGAGAGAGAGAAGGTGGCGAATTGAGTTTAATGATAAGTTGGGGTTAGAGAGTGTTTGATAGAGATTTTGATAGAGATGGGTGTCATGTGAGTTACAGTTGTTAGAGGTTAGAGTCAGAGGTAGAAAGATTATATATGTAGACAGATCAAGTAGTAAATTAAATGTGAATAGATAATTTAAATCACCCACAGTAATAGGGAATGAGATTGTTAAATGAAGAAAGTTATAGTTGAACATATAAAATTTTAATTTACAACCAGTGACAAAATTTTGATAGAATTTGAGAATAATGTAAAATTAAGAATTGTTTATTTTGAATAATGTAAATGGCATTTGGCTTATTGTTTATAATAATATTTTGTTAATTTTAAATATTTTATTTTATTATGTTTTGTGTTTCAAGTTAGATTGTTACAGATGTTGAATGTATTTTCAGAAAGTATACATAACATATGTAGGTCAAGGGTCTTGGACCTAGTTTCGATCAGCTGATGAGGTCATACACCCACTAAGCTTGTGCAGTAGGAAGTCAATTCAATTTGTTTATTTGATCAATTCAAACAAATTTAAAACAAATTATATATATATAGGAAACATTTAAATAAAAATAATTTTTTTTTAATTTAAAAATTTTTTTTTTGAAATCTTAATTTTTGAAAAAAATCTTGATTTTTCGCCTGCCAACGAATAAATATTTTAAGTATTGATTATTTTATTATTTGTGTGTTAACCATGTTTATTTTATTGATTTATTTTGTATTGCATTGTATTGTTAGACTCTAAGTGATTACATGTTAGGTTAAGGATATGTTCAATTAGAAGAAATGTTTAACTTAAGTCATTTTACAGAAAACAGAAAATAATGAAGAGAATATTTTAGACTTTATTCAAAGATTATGAAAACAACTGGTTGTAATTTAAAGAATTTTTAAAATTTTGCAATTTTATAATCTATAATGCCAGTGTGTAATGTGACAGTGAGTGAGCCCAGCATCTGCTAAAGGCAGCCCAGCTTGCATACCAGGGGAAACATATCGGTTGAGGATCTGGCATAATCTGAGCCAGGGATTGAGGATTTTGGGGGGTAGCATGTTAGACGGCGAGGTGGACTGTGGTACTTGTCTGTTCGATTTCTCGGTGTTGGGATCTCTTACGGAGAAGTCCAGTGATCTCGTTCAGATGGGTCCATAGTCACCAAGCCAGGGGGGTCGTGTACCCATGAGGAGTAAGAACAAGAGGGGGTTGTTGGCACCAGTTCCTCACCGGTCCTCTTAGGGGTTTATCAATGAGATTTCTTCTGTTCTGGACAGCAGAATTCTCATTGAGGGGGTATTGTAACGTGTCCAAAATTGGGACATTTTATTTATTACAGTATGGGGTATTTGTAGTTTTATTTATTTCATTTTGTGTGGGATTTTATAAATTTATTGTGAAAAGTTTTATTTCCCGATGAACGTTATTTCCATTACAACAGAACACATGGCAAGTAGAACAAAGGCGAGACGCAGTTGCTGTTGAGTAATGCGGCCAAGAATTCGCACCACCCCGAAATTCTCAGAAATGTGCATAAGTGTAGTCGCGCGCCCACGAACTGTACAATCACGCGCTCGAGGGACGCCGCCAGCCTGAAAAACAAGATGGCTTGGGGCGAATTAAATTCAGCAATGTGCGTTTTGAGCGGCAGGAAATCATGGCTAAGTCCGGCCCTTTTGTGACGTCAGCCAGTGCCTAGCTGAAATCGTCTGCTATCGTCACTCCAAAAAACTACATGCATAGAATGGGACGAAGTTTCTGCGACGAAGCACAAGGCCGTGCTTTCCGTTAAAAGTATGAGATCACATCAGCAACACCTGCTACGTTATCGGCCCCAGTCTGCTAACTGAACTCCCCGACGCCGGGACGAGCAAAGTAGGCTCGTCACAAAAAATTTTAATTTAACAGTAGAAAATGGAACAACAGTGAAAAGTTTATGTGACCGCGGTCAATCCAACGAGTAGTACCAAGCAAACTGTTTGGCGAGCAATAAAAACCAAGATATTTTACAAAACGATGAGTGCGCGCGCGAGCCACGTGCCGGCGGTTTACGTGTAAGGGCTGGGGAGGGTTATTAGAAAATGTTAAGGGATAAATAAATTTTCTGTGTGTATGCGTGAGTGAGCAAAGCTGGGCTGTTTGTGTTTGTGTTTGTGTTTGTGTGATCTAATTAAGGTAAGACCATAGCATAAGTAAGTACAAGTAGTATTCATGTACCGAATCAAACAAAAGAGGAAATTAGTAAGAAGTTAGGTAAGATGCAAAAGCATGATAAAATGTGTTTTCTAATTTGAATTTAAATGACTTGACAAAATTAAAATCTTAATTCTCTTCATAAAAAATGTGTTGTGCAAATCATTCACACAACCTTAAGAAATTACGCCTGTATCCTAACGTACGTATGACGCAACCCTGAAGCCGAGGTTACTGAGTGATGGTAAGTAGAAGTTTCTTCACTTTTATTTTGCATTTTTATTATGCATTAATATAGAACATCTCAATGGCGCCCGAACAGGGACGAATTTAATAAAATGAAATTCCATACCTACAAATAAAATACAAGCGTAATTTAGAGGTTAGAGTGAAAATACGTAAAGTTACGTAAAATAATACTTGTTCAGATAGTAAATAAATTACATGTATAAAAGTATAACAATGGAAAATACAGAGAGTGAAGTCGTTTTGTCCGACTTAAATGTTACAAGCGAAGTAGCTGAATTTGACGAATCAGCTGTGATGAATAGTCTTGAAATACATTCAACACCGAATGTAGGTCAAGACGACAAAACTATGAATGCAAGTAACACAAATAAATCAAATAATACAGATGATTCGGGGATCCAAACGACCCCAAAATCAAATAGAGAAAATAAAAATAATGACAATGGAGTCAGCTTCACTGACGATAAAATAGAAAGTCTAGCGACACCTGTCCAAAGTAAACAAGAGATAGATAAAGAGGAGAAAGTTATGAATATGTTGCAGTTAATTTTGGAACAACAAAGTATTAAATTTAATGAAGTACAAAGTGATTCTGACGCTAAATTTAATATCCAGAATAACAAATTTGACGAGTTGAAAAATGAGATTCAAGAATTAAATAAATGCTTAGAAAGTACTAATGAAGCCATAAGAACCAATTTGAATAAATTAGAACAGAGTGTGGAGAGAATGGAAGTAGTTGTGATGAATCCAGAGAAAAATAAAACAAATGAAAATTGTAATGACAAGTGTGAAAATAGAGAATTATTAAATAATAATGATGTTGTTGAAAATAATGAGAATAATAATGTAATTGAAAATGTCATATCAGAGAGTACTGATGAGTCTGTGGAATGTGATTATGAGATGTTAAGGTGTGTTAGTGAGTTAGAGAGAGAGAGGGAAAATAATGTTGTAGTAGAGTGGGGACAGGGGATAGATTTTCCCTTTATTGTTTATGATGATTATTTAATGAATTCACAAATGTTGTTTTTGAAGGGCAAGAGACCCGTATTAGTAGAAGAGTTGAGTTGTTTAGTGATGTTGTATAATGTTGTACCCTCTGTCTGTAATAATGATGTTGAAAGTATGATTTGGTATTGTGATGAGAGAGAGTTAAACAGAGAAGTGTATGTGGCGAAAGTAACAGAATTATATAACTTGAATAGAAAGTATGAAGAATGGAATGAAAGTTTAAAAGTATATTTGAGTAATGATGACTATAATGAGTTGACAAAAGTATTTAACCCGATAATGAGCGAATTTACCGATGGAGATGTAACAAAAATGCCTAATGTAGACTGGTTAAATGTGTATTCTGGTAAAATGAGTGAGTTTGGTTGTTCTGGTTATGACACACAAAATAACCATTTGTTTGTCGATAAAAATCAACATTATTGTATAAAACCAAGACTTATTTGGGACGATGGAGGTTAAACTGTAAAACAATAAAAGACAGTGATAAACATTATGTTTTATGGACTTTGACATGGCAGATTTGGACAATGAAGTGCGAAAAAACGGAACAGTTATTAACTAAAGTTTGTAAATAATAATGTAGTAAATTTATTTGGGTACATGGTGGAATATTAAGTAAACAAGTGTGTGTAACTGTGGTAATAAAAATAATAATATTTGCAATTTAAAGAAGTATCAGAATTAATTTTGAAAACAGTAATTGATTAATTGGAATTGTGTCGATAACTATATAATTTATATTTTCGGTAATCAATGTAATTAAAACAATTTGATACATGCTTAAATATTTTGATTGCTTATTTAAATGTTAATTAATTAAAATTTTTTTATGAATTTAATTTATTTTACGAGATTTGTAAATTCGGTGATTAATGGATAAATTGTTTGATGTAAACTAATATTTTTTGTGTTAAATGTTTCAGAGGTGAGGTGAAAGTATTGTGATATGGGGATTATGTTTTGTATATATCATGTTAAATGGATTGTAAGTATAGAACTTTTACAATATGAATCATGTAGAATAAAAATGTTTACAGGTAACTAAGATCCTAATTCAATAGTGAGATTATTTGAAATAATTGTGTTCAATAAAAATGATAATTAACAAATTTTAAATAATAACTGAAAGATAATGGAAAATAAATCTTGATAATAAATTTTGAAAATTTTAAAGAAGATAATTGTTGAAAATTATGAAAGTTATAAGTGAGTTAAAGGATTAGTGATGAATGAAGGTCTCATACTATAATGTTGTATATTTGATTTCTTAGTTAGTTATTAAGTTGCTATTGCGGGGGTTGCCTGTGCCCTCGTAGATAGCGAAATGGGTTGGGGGTAACAGAGAGTGTTACCTCCATCGGAGGCCAAAATGGCGAATATGTGCGACACACCTTTTTCGTGTAAATTAAAATTTACACACTGATAGACGACCGTGTCGCACATAATAAGACGATGTATAACAGGCAGTGAAATGAAGTTTGATTTCCCCGACTTTTCGGGCGATTACTGCCTTACCAGCACTAATCGTGGATTTGGCTAGCGGCCAGCTATGGTCATATCAAGTCCCTTGACCATAGCTGACTTGAAATTGGTATATAGTAGAAATTCATTGGGGGGTGAATTTTAGGGGAAATCCAAGCACTATGGAACAGCGGCTACTACTCTGCCCGCTTGGGGGCAGCAAAGCCAGGTGGTAGACCCGCATTAAGGGCGTTTAATTATAGAACAAAGGTATGTTGATATCTGAACCTTTTTAAATGTAATAGCGGAAGCAAAGACACGGAGAGGTTAACCTACTCCAAAATATGCCGTCTTTGTGAAAGCGAGGGGGTGCCACAGCCTTACATAACTTGTAATAGTGTGTGTGGACGGGAGGTGACTCAAAGGAGCCACGAATTTAAATTTTACAACATAAAAAATTTTTGCTAATTCAAATTTTGATCCAATAAAACTGCTTGTGCTCTGTTAAATAACTAGCTGCTCAGACACTCAATATAAGGTGTTCATGCTATAATTTTAAATGTATTATTTCATTATCGTAGGTTAGATATAAGCATTGATAACAATATGTGTCTTCATTATGTGTATACTTTAAACTAAGCCAATAATTAAACGTCTGGCAGGCGGGTAACACAAAATGACCAGAATCAGAAAAAGGGGAAACAATGAGGAGAGAAGTGAGGATAAATATATATATATATATATATTTCATGTAATTTGTTCAATTTTGAGATGTGTTTTCACAGTGTTAGTAAGATCAGCTGATCAGCAATAAAGTGTCACTGATATTGGTTTATAAATATTCCAAGTAATTAATGTTTGATGTAATGTTTTAATGTATTACAGATGGTTTAAAGTAATGATAAAAATAATTTGATAAAGTGAGAAGTAAAGTAATAATTTATGCAAGTTAACAAGAGATAGTTTTTGGGTGATGAATATTTTATGGGACGTATAGATCTGTCCAAGTCAAAGTTGAAGTTGAAATAGTAGAGATGAATATAATGTAATGTTGTTTTGAGTTAATGTAATGTTATAGAATTTTGAGAAGTATTGATGTTGACACAGTAGTAATGGAGAATAATTGTAGAGTTTTGAATGATATGTTGATGTTTATAATTAATGTTGTTATTTTGTTGTAGTTGTAGTGAGGTAATGAGATTGAGATTTTGGGGATGGCAATCTTGTAGTAGGGAGTAGTGTAATGTGGGAGTCCGCAACATAATGATAAGTTGGGACAGGATAGGTACCGATTTTAGTGAGGGGGCCGCCTTAGGTAGAATCCAGGGGCCAAATAAGGGAGTTGAGTTTTTTGGGGGGGGAACACGTATCCTATGTACAAAGGGTTAGAGAGTATTTTATATATATAGAGAGAGAGAGAGAGAGAGAGAAAGAGAGAGAGAGAGAGAGAGAGAGAGAGAGAGAGAGAGAGAGAGAGAGAGAGAGAGAGAGAGTGTGAGAGAGTGAGAGAGAAGGTGGCGAATTGAGTTTAATGATAAGTTGGGGTTAGAGAGTGTTTGATAGAGATTTTGATAGAGATGGGTGTCATGTGAGTTACAGTTGTTAGAGGTTAGGGTCAGAGGTAGAAAGATTATATATGTAGACAGATCAAGTAGTAAATTAAATGAGAATAGATAATTTAAATCACCCACAGTAATAGGCAATGAGATTGTTAAATGAAGAAAGTTATAGTTGAACATATAAAATTTTAATTTACAACCAGTGACAAAATTTTGATAGAATTTGAGAATAATGTAAAATTAAGAATTGTTTATTTTGAATAATTTAAATGGCATTTGGCTTATTGTTTATAATAATATTTTGTTAATTTTAAATATTTTATTTTATTATGTTTTGTGTTTCAAGTTAGATTGTTACAGATGTTGAATGTATTTTCAGAAAGTATACATAACATATGTAGGTCAAGGGTCTTGGACCTAGTTTCGATCAGCTGATGAGGTCATACACCCACTAAGCTTGTGCAGTAGGAAGTCAATTCAATTTGTTTATTTGATCAATTCAAACAAATTTAAAACAAATTATATATATATAGGAAAAATTTAAATAAAATTAAATTATTTTGAATTTTAAAATTTTTTTTTGGAAATCTTAATTTTTGAAGAAAAAAAATATTGATTTTTCGCCTGCCAACGAATAAATATTTTAAGTATTGTATATTTTATTATTTGTGTGTTAACCATGTTTATTTTATTGATTTATTTTGTATTGCATTGTATTGTTAGACTCTAAGTGATTACATGTTAGGTTAAGGATATGTTCAATTAGAAGAAATGTTTAACTTAAGTCATTTTACAGAAAACAGAAAATAATGAAGAGAATATTTTAGACTTTATTCAAAGATTATGAAAACAACTGGTTGTAATTTAAAGAATTTTTAAAATTTTGCAATTTTATAATCTATAATGTTAGTGTGTAATGTGAGAGTGAGTGAGCCCAGCATCTGCTAAAGGCAGCCCAGCTTGCATACCAGGGGAAACATATCGGTTGAGGATCTGGCATAATCTGAGCCAGGGATTGAGGATTTTGGGGGGTAGCATGTTAGACGGCGAGGTGGACTGTGGTACTTGTCTGTTCGATTTCTCGGTGTTGGGATCTCTTACGGAGAAGTCCAGTGATCTCGTTCAGATGGGTCCATAGTCACCAAGCCAGGGGGGTCGTGTACCCATGAGGAGTAAGAACAAGAGGGGGTTGTTGGCACCAGTTCCTCACCGGTCCTCTTAGGGGTTTATCAATGAGATTTCTTCTGTTCTGGACAGCAGAATTCTCATTGAGGGGGTATTGTAACGTGTCCAAAATTGGGACATTTTATTTATTACAGTATGGGGTATTTGTAGTTTTATTTATTTCATTTTGTGTGGGATTTTATAAATTTATTGTGAAAAGTTTTATTTCCCGCTGAACGTTATTTCCATTACAACATAACACATGGCAAGAAGAACAAAAGCGAGACGCAGTTGCTGTTGAGTAATGCGGCCAAGAATTCGCACCACCCCGAAATTCTCAGAAATGTGCATAAGTGTAGTCGCGCGCCCACGAACTGTACAATCACGCGCTCGAGGGACGCCGCCAGCCTGAAAAACAAGATGGCTTGGGGCGAATTAAATTCAGCAATGTGCGTTTTGAGCGGCAGTAAATCATGGCTAAGTCCGGCCCTTTTGTGACGTCAGCCAGTGCCTAGCTGAAATCGTCTGCTATCGTCACTCCAAAAAACTACATGCATAGAATGGGACGAAGTTTCTGCGACGAAGCACAAGGCCGTGCTTTCCGTTAAAAGTATGAGATCACATCAGCAACACCTGCTACGTTATCGGCCCCAGTCTGCTAACTGAACTCCCCGACGCCGGGACGAGCAAAGTAGGCTCGTCACAAAAAATTTTAATTTAACAGTAGAAAATGGAACAACAGTGAAAAGTTTATGTGACCGCGGTCAATCCAACGAGTAGTACCAAGCAAAATGTTTGGCGAGCAATAAAAACCAAGATATTTTACAAAACGATGAGTGCGCGCGCGAGCCACGTGCCGGCGGTTTACGTGTAAGGGCTGGGGAGGGTTATTAGAAAATTTAAAGGGATATTTAAATTTTCTGTGTGTATGCGTGAGTGAGCAAAGCTGGGCTGTTTGTGTTTGTGTTTGTGTTTGTGTGATCTAATTAAGGTAAGACCATAGCATAAGTAAGTACAAGTAGTATTCATGTACCGAATCAAACAAAAGAGGAAATTAGTAAGAAGTTAGGTAAGATGCAAAAGCATGATAAAATGTGTTTTCTAATTTGAATTTAAATGACTTGACAAAATTAAAATCTTAATTCTCTTCATAAAAAATGTGTTGTGCAAATCATTCACACAACCTTAAGAAATTACGCCTGTATCCTAACGTACGTATGACGCAACCCTGAAGCCGAGGTTACTGAGTGATGGTAAGTAGAAGTTTCTTCACTTTTATTTTGCATTTTTATTATGCATTAATATAGAACATCTCAATGGCGCCCGAACAGGGACGAATTTAATAAAATGAAATTCCATACCTACAAATAAAAACAAGCGTAATTTAGAGGTTAGAGTGAAAATACGTAAAGTTACGTAAAATAATACTTGTTCAGATAGTAAATAAATTACATGTATAAAAGTATAACAATGGAAAATACAGAGAGTGAAGTCGTTTTGTCCGACTTAAATGTTACAAGCGAAGTAGCTGAATTTGACGAATCAGCTGTGATGAATAGTCTTGAAATACATTCAACACCGAATGTAGGTCAAGACGACAAAACTATGAATGCAAGTAACACAAATAAATCAAATAATACAGATGATTCGGGGATCCAAACGACCCCAAAATCAAATAGAGAAAATAAAAATAATGACAATGGAGTCAGCTTCACTGACGATAAAATAGAAAGTCTTGCGACACCTGTCCAAAGTAAACAAGAGATAGATAAAGAGGAGAAAGTTATGAATATGTTGCAGTTAATTTTGGAACAACAAAGTATTAAATTTAATGAAGTACAAAGTGATTCTGACGCTAAATTTAATATCCAGAATAACAAATTTCACGAGTTGAAAAATGAGATTCAAGAATTAAATAAATGCTTAGAAAGTACTAATGAAGCCAAAAGAACCAATTTGAATAAATTAGAACAGAGTGTGGAGAGAATGGAAGTAGTTGTGATGAATCCAGAGAAAAATAAAACAAATGAAAATTGTAATGACAAGTGTGAAAATAGAGAATTATTAAATAATAATGATGTTGTTGAAAATAATGAGAATAATAATGTAATTGAAAATGTCATATCAGAGAGTACTGATGAGTCTGTGGAATGTGATTATGAGATGTTAAGGTGTGTTAGTGAGTTAGAGAGAGAGAGGGAAAATAATGTTGTAGTAGAGTGGGGAAAGGGGATAGATTTTCCCTTTATTGTTTATGATGATTATTTAATGAATTCACAAATGTTGTTTTTGAAGGGCAAGAGACCCGTATTAGTAGAAGAGTTGAGTTGAGTAGTGATGTTGTATAATGTTGTACCCTCTGTCTGTAATAATGATGTTGAAAGTATGATTTGGTATTGTGATGAGAGAGAGTTAAACAGAGAAGTGTATGTGGCGAAAGTAACAGAATTATATAACTTGAATAGAAATTATGAAGAATGGAATGAAAGTTTAAAAGTATATTTGAGTAATGATGACTATAATGAGTTGACAAAAGTATTTAACCCGATAATGAGCGAATTTACCGATGGAGATGTAACAAAAATGCCTAATGTAGACTGGTTAAATGAGTATTCTGGTAAAATGAGTGAGTTTGGTTGTTCTGGTTATGACACACAAAATAACCATTTGTTTGTCGATAAAAATCAACATTATTGTATAAAACCAAGACTTATTTGGGACGATGGAGGTTAAACTGTAAAACAATAAAAGACAGTGATAAACATTATGTTTTATGGACTTTGACATGGCAGATTTGGACAATGAAGTGCGAAAAAACGGAACAGTTATTAACTAAAGTTTGTAAATAATAATGTAGTAAATTTATTTGGGTACATGGTGGAATATTAAGTAAACAAGTGTGTGTAACTGTGGTAATAAAAATAATAATATTTGCAATTTAAAGAAGTATCAGAATTAATTTTGAAAACAGTAATTGATTAATTGGAATTGTGTCGATAACTATATAATTTATATTTTTGGTAATCAATGTAATTAAAACAATTTGATACATGCTTAAATATTTTGATTGCTTATTTAAATGTTAATTAATTAAAATTTTTTTATGAATTTAATTTATTTTACGAGATTTGGAAATTTGGTGATTAAAGGATAAATTGTTTGATGTAAACTAATATTTTTTGTGTTAAATGTTTCAGAGGTGAGGTGAAAGTATTGTGATATGGGGATTATGTTTTGTATATATCATGTTAAATGGATTGTAAGTATAGAACTTTTACAATATGAATCATGTAGAATAAAAATGTTTACAGGTAACTAAGATCCTAATTCAATAGTGAGATTATTTGAAATAATTGTGTTCAATAAAAATGATAATTAACAAATTTTAAATAATAACTGAAAGATAATGGAAAATAAATCTTGATAATAAATTTTGAAAATTTTAAAGAAGATAATTGTTGAAAATTATGAAAGTTATAAGTGAGTTAAAGGATTAGTGATGAATGAAGGTCTCATACTATAATGTTGTATATTTGATTTCTTAGTTAGTTATTAAGTTGCTATTGCGGGGGTTGCCTGTGCCCTCGTAGATAGCGAAATGGGTTGGGGGTAACAGAGAGTGTTACCTCCATCGGAGGCCAAAATGGCGAATATGTGCGACACACCTTTTTCGTGTAAATTAAAATTTACACACTGATAGACGACCGTGTCGCACATAATAAGACGATGTATAACAGGCAGTGAAATGAAGTTTGATTTCCCCAACTTTTCGGGCGATTACTGCCTTACCAGCACTAATCGTGGATTTGGCTAGCGGCCAGCTATGGTCATATCAAGTCCCTTGACCATAGCTGACTTGAAATTGGTATATAGTAGAAATTCATTGGGGGGTGAATTTTAGGGGAAATCCAAGCACTATGGAACAGCGGCTACTACTCTGCCCGCTTGGGGGCAGCAAAGCCAGGTGGTAGACCCGCATTAAGGGCGTTTAATTATAGAACAAAGGTATGTTGATATCTGAACCTTTTTAAATGTAATAGCGGAAGCAAAGACACGGAGAGGTTAACCTACTCCAAAAAAATGCCGTCTTTGTGAAAGCAAGGGGGTGCCACAGCCTTACATAACTTGTAATAGTGTGTGTGGACGGGAGGTGACTCAAAGGAGCCACGAATTTAAATTTTACAACATAAAAAATTTTTGCTAATTCAAATTTTGATCCAATAAAACTGCTTGTGCTCTGTTAAATAACTAGCTGCTCAGACACTCAATATAAGGTGTTCATGCTATAATTTTAAATGTATTATTTCATTATCGTAGGTTAGATATAAGCATTGATAACAATATGTGTCTTCATTATGTGTATACTTTAAACTAAGCCAATAACTAAACGTCTGGCAGGCGGGTAACACAAAATGACCAGAATCAGAAAAAGGGGAAACAATGAGGAGAGAAGTGAGGATAAATAAATATATATATATATATTTCATGTAATTTGTTCAATTTTGAGATGTGTTTTCACAGTGTTAGTAAGATCAGCTGATCAGCAATAAAGTGTCACTGATATTGGTTTATAAATATTCCAAGTAATTAATGTTTGATGTAATGTTTTAATGTATTACAGATGGTTTAAAGTAATTATAAAAATAATTTGATAAAGTGAGAAGTAAAGTAATAATTTATGCAAGTTAACAAGAGATAGTTTTTGGGTGATGAATATTTTATGGGACGTATAGATCTGTCCAAGTCAAAGTTGAAGTTGAAATAGTAGAGATGAATATAATGTAATGTTGTTTTGAGTTAATGTAATGTTATAGAATTTTGAGAAGTATTGATGTTGACACAGTAGTAATGGAGAATAATTGTAGAGTTTTGAATGATATGTTGATGTTTATAATTAATGTTGTTATTTTGTTGTAGTTGTAGTGAGGTAATGAGATTGAGATTTTGGGGATGGCAATCTTGTAGTAGGGGGTAGTGTAATGTGGGAGTCCGCAACATAATGATAAGTTGGGACAGGATAGGTACCGATTTTAGTGAGGGGGCCGCCTTAGGTAGAATCCAGGGGCCAAATA
Source organism: Magicicada septendecula (assembly GCA_034769895.1). Classification (NCBI taxonomy): domain Eukaryota; kingdom Metazoa; phylum Arthropoda; class Insecta; order Hemiptera; family Cicadidae; genus Magicicada; species Magicicada septendecula. The sequence goes on from CM068372.1 coordinate 174,559,119, forward strand.
AGGGAGTTGAGTTTTTTTTTGGGGGGGGAACACGTATCCTATGTACAAAGGGTTAGAGAGTATTTTATATATATATATATATATATAGAGAGAGAGAGAGAGAGAGAGAGAGAGAGAGAGAGAGAGAGAAGGTGGCGAATTGAGTTTAATGATAAGTTGGGGTTAGAGAGTGTTTGATAGAGATTTTGATAGAGATGGGTGTCATGTGAGTTACAGTTGTTAGAGGTTAGGGTCAGAGGTAGAAAGATTATATATGTAGACAGATCAAGTAGTAAATTAAATGAGAATAGATAATTTAAATCACCCACAGTAATAGGGAATGAGATTGTTAAATGAAGAAAGTTATAGTTGAACATATAAAATTTTAATTTACAACCAGTGACAAAATTTTGATAGAATTTGAGAATAATGTAAAATTAAGAATTGTTTATTTTGAATAATTTAAATGGCATTTGGCTTATTGTTTATAATAATATTTTGTTAATTTTAAATATTTTATTTTATTATGTTTTGTGTTTCAAGTTAGATTGTTACAGATGTTGAATGTATTTTCAGAAAGTATACATAACATATGTAGGTCAAGGGTCTTGGACCTAGTTTCGATCAGCTGATGAGGTCATACACCCACTAAGCTTGTGCAGTAGGAAGTCAATTCAATTTGTTTATTTGATCAATTCAAACAAATTTAAAACAAATTATATATATATATATAGGAAACATTTAAATAAAATTAAATTTTTTTTGAATTTTAAAATTTTTTTTTGGAAATCTTAATTTTTGAAAAAAAAAAATCTTGATTTTTCGCCTGCCAACGAATAAATATTTTAAGTATTGATTATTTTATTATTTGTGTGTTAACCATGTTTATTTTATTGATTTATTTTGTATTGCATTGTATTGTTAGACTCTAAGTGATTACATGTTAGGTTAAGGATATGTTCAATTAGAAGAAATGTTTAACTTAAGTCATTTTACAGAAAACAGAAAATAATGAAGAGAATATTTTAGACTTTATTCAAAGATTATGAAAACAACTGGTTGTAATTTAAAGAATTTTTAAAATTTTGCAATTTTATAATCTATAATGTCAGTGTGTAATGTGAGAGTGAGTGAGCCCAGCATCTGCTAAAGGCAGCCCAGCTTGCATACCAGGGGAAACATATCGGTTGAGGATCTGGCATAATCTGAGCCAGGGATTGAGGATTTTGGGGGGTAGCATGTTAGACGGCGAGGTGGACTGTGGTACTTGTCTGTTCGATTTCTCGGTGTTGGGATCTCTTACGGAGAAGTCCAGTGATCTCGTTCAGATGGGTCCATAGTCACCAAGCCAGGGGGGTCGTGTACCCATGAGGAGTAAGAACAAGAGGGGGTTGTTGGCACCAGTTCCTCACCGGTCCTCTTAGGGGTTTATCAATGAGATTTCTTCTGTTCTGGACAGCAGAATTCTCATTGAGGGGGTATTGTAACGTGTCCAAAATTGGGACATTTTATTTATTACAGTATGGGGTATTTGTAGTTTTATTTATTTCATTTTGTGTGGGATTTTATAAATTTATTGTGAAAAGTTTTATTTCCCGATGAACATTATTTCCATTACAACAGAACACATGGCAAGTAGAACAAAGGCGAGATGCAGTTGCTGTTGAGTAATGCGGCCAAGAATTCGCACCACCCCGAAATTCTCAGAAATGTGCATAAGTGTAGTCGCGCGCCCACGAACTGTACAATCACGCGCTCGAGGGACGCCGCCAGCCTGAAAAACAAGATGGCTTGGGGCGAATTAAATTCAGCAATGTGCGTTTTGAGCGGCAGTAAATCATGGCTAAGTCCGGCCCTTTTGTGACGTCAGCCAGTGCCTAGCTGAAATCGTCTGCTATCGTCACTCCAAAAAACTACATGCATAGAATGGGACGAAGTTTCTGCGACGAAGCACAAGGCCGTGCTTTCCGTTAAAAGTATGAGATCACATCAGCAACACCTGCTACGTTATCGGCCCCAGTCTGCTAACTGAACTCCCCGACGCCGGGACGAGCAAAGTAGGCTCGTCACAAAAAATTTTAATTTAACAGTAGAAAATGGAACAACAGTGAAAAGTTTATGTGACCGCGGTCAATCCAACGAGTAGTACCAAGCAAAATGTTTGGCGAGCAATAAAAACCAAGATATTTTACAAAACGATGAGTGCGCGCGCGAGCCACGTGCCGGCGGTTTACGTGTAAGGGCTGGGGAGGGTTATTAGAAAATTTAAAGGGATAAATAAATTTTCTGTGTGTATGCGTGAGTGAGCAAAGCTGGGCTGTTTGTGTTTCTGTTTGTGTTTGTGTGATCTAATTAAGGTAAGACCATAGCATAAGTAAGTACAAGTAGTATTCATGTACCGAATCAAACAAAAGAGGAAATTAGTAAGAAGTTAGGTAAGATGCAAAAGCATGATAAAATGTGTTTTCTAATTTGAATTTAAATGACTTGACAAAATTAAAATCTTAATTCTCTTCATAAAAAATGTGTTGTGCAAATCATTCACACAACCTTAAGAAATTACGCCTGTATCCTAACGTACGTATGACGCCACCCTGAAGCCGAGGTTACTGAGTGATGGTAAGTAGAAGTTTCTTCACTTTTATTTTGCATTTTTATTATGCATTAATATAGAACATCTCAGGGTGTGATATGTCCAAATAATGCGTGTGATTTGAATTGTGACTGTTCATTTAGGATGTCGTTTTTATTTGTTTTCGTGTGTTTGTATATTTCCAATTGTTCTAGAGTGTTTAGTTTTTGGCCTTTTGTGTGTACGTGTAGAATGTTCATGTTATTGTATGCTTCAATGAGGTGGTTTGCAAAGGTGGATTCTATAGTGGAGTGGAGTGCCTTTGTGTGTTCAATGTATCTTTGTTTGAAGCTACGTCCTGTCTGGCCTATGTAGAATTTGTATTTGTACAAAGATACATTGAACACACAAAGCCACTCCACTCCACTACAGTATCCACCTTTACAAACCACCTCATTGAAGCAAACCACACATACAAAAACATCGACAATAACATGAACATTCTACACATACACACAAAAGGCCGAAAACTAGACACTCTAGAACAATTGGAAATATACAAACACACAAAAACAAATAAAAACGACATCCTAAACGAACAGACACAATTCAAATCACACGCATTATTTGAACATATCACACCCCACACACACAACATCGATCTTTCGAAAATCGATTCCATCGCCAACAACAAGATGGACAGTGCTACCAGTGGCAACCTCTGAAGAAGCTTTTTGAAAGTGAAAACCGGTTCAGGTTGTAAGGTAAAACGTTTACGTTTTTACCCATAAAAAGTTTTGTGTTCCGAGTCGTAGTGTTTAATTATTAATTATATTTAGTTAAGTAATGGACACATCACGGACAACAAAATCCAAGAATACTAATAAGTCTTAATTACCAAATAACACATTAGAAAGCTTAGCTTATGATTTTATAATCATCTTATAATCATTTATAATCATTCAGTTACCTATGATCTAAACTGTGTGTACTGGGTATATTGTAACGTCACGAGACGTCCCATAAATAAAAACCCCATAAGAATTAAAATAACAAATAAAGAATATCAAATAGTAGAGGATCAACTCAAAGAAATCACATAATTAATGTAATTAAAAGCCAAACAGGCTTGATACAGCCAACTAACAACTTGTATTAAAGTATGGATTATTGACAAAACAAATAAACAGGACTTAAACTTTGACCATAATGACACCCTATAGATTGTAGGAGTGAAGTATAAAAATAAAACCAATAGTAGTAAATGGTATTAAGAAATAACCTTTGTAAATGACAAAATGTATGTCACAATGTTTCATTAATCAGCTCAGAATAGGGCATAAAAACAGAATTGTTACAGAGTTATTACTCAATTTGGAACCAATCTATGGTTAAATATATCAACTAGACTTACCAAATGGCTTAGATCCATAATTAGAATAATAAAAAATTGTAAACAAATACTAGAAAATTGCAATGACAAATATGTAATGGGCATGTGACAAGCACCCAGAATAATGAAAAAATCAATTATCATAAAACAAAAAGATAATGATGTCTCAATATCAAGTAGATAAAGAGGAACGTTTTATGTCAAATAAAGGAACTTTTTTTAAAATACATAAAAGTCATAGATAATAATAAAAAACCATGTCAAAAGAGTTGCAGGTACTATGCATCTAAAATGATTTAAATTATTACTAATATATTGTCAAAATGCAACCAAATTCCTTTTAAAAGTTGCACAAGAGTGTAAAGTCAAGAGACCTAGAGATATCATTAGATAATAAACCTGAATGTATAAGATATATCAGAAGTTACCTGGACCATAGTGTAAACCTGTCCAAACGGACAGAGAAAAAGGTTCATAATTAAAATATTTGATGTTTAAAACCCTAAATTATGGGCAAATAAGATGTAAATAAATGAAATCAAACTAGAATAAACCTGCTCAGTTGATAGTAATATCAATTCAATAAGAATTATGCTAAAAATAAAGGTATTATTGACCAAATCAAAATGACCAGCCCAGATGAGTAAAAAATGATGCTAACGTATAATGCTCTTAAAATACTGTATATTATGAAACAGGAGGTGGTCATGATAATAAACCAAAGCCTAAGCTATAATTGAACACCAAGAACAACCTGTTTCATAAGACAATAATCTCACAAATTAATAATTACTAATGTAAAAATTGTTAGGCCTAAGCCAAGGTCATTGTTTATTCACCATTATTCTTATATTATGTTATTGTAAAGATGTTAATTTTGTTGTATAATTACTCACATTATATATCCATGTTTTAGTAAGGTGTAAGACACCTAATTATCCAAAATAAGTGGATAAGGATGAATTGTTGAACATCATCACACAAGGTAGGCTTTTAAACTTGTTGTATTTTCCTAAAGTTAACCTATTCGAATCCAGGCTTAACTGGTACCAAATTAATCAGTTGATCACAAGGAATTCAATAATAATAGTCAAATTTACATTGTAAGTAGTCCTGTAAAGTTATCTGAAAAAAAAACAGAATCAAATAGGGAATTTCTAAAATTTAATCCAAGAGGAAGAAGAAGAAACACAGATGCTATGGAAGGTTGGGCAGAAATGAAAATTGTTCTATGAGGTTCCATAAAACACGTTCTAGAAGATTCTCGAACATATTTTTCAATAAAACAACGGAAGTGCGTACGGAATTAATAGGAAAATGATGTAATAAGCATCATGTAACACAATGCATTTGGCGAGAGTATATAAATGGCATCACCACAGGCCATCGAACCAGTTTTTTCTCAAATTTCACTCAAGGCGAAACAGTTTTTTCTCAGATTTCACTCAAGACGGAACCCACGCAGAGCGACTCTACAAATTTTCAAACATATTACCTAAAGAAGAAGTATTATTAAACCAAGTGCGTGATAATTAAACAAAGTAAACTTTTTTATCAACGAGTGATAAATAATACACGAGAACGAACTTGCAATAGAAGAATAGATCGACGACTATCAACAAAGCACATCTGTGGTTAGGACGCCAAGTTCACAGCGACACGTGCAGATTACCAACAAAGAATAAAATTTTATCAAATCAGTGAAGTGAATTGTGGAGTGTTCATGAGCAATTTATGTAATTAAATAAATTTAATTAAAGGCAGTGAAAGAAAATAATTTCAACGGACACTGTAAGTTTTTAACCAAATAACGATCTGGTGTATTTTTTTCAAATAACTACACTACATAACAAACAGTATACTTGTAATTCATAACCAAATAAAGAAACAATCTTGGTAGTTAAAGAACTTTGACGGTTAATTAACCAAAAATATTCATAGTAATAAATTGATTGGCAATACGTCAGTCAAATACGAAGATTGTTAATTTATAAAGTTTATACTAGTTCAAGAAATTTTGTAAGGCATCATTTTTTATAAATCTTGGAAGTTAAAAGAATTCACAACCTTGTGATATTGTAAGGTAATTAAACTCAACCAATCAACTGAGCAAATTTTTAGCCGATGGTATAATTAAGGGTTATCTAGAATATTGAACTTTGTAATTTATTGAACAAATTTTAAAAAGTGTATTAACCATCCTTCAGACAATTTTGAATTAATAAATTGAATTTTTATATAATTACAACTCAACTGGTTTATCATTCATAGAAAATTATTTACAAAATTAAGAATCAATTATTTTTTTATAAATAGATTTAATAGTTTAAACTTCAGTTGATTCTTTTTTCCTGGACCAGTGTTCAGGTGGCGCCCAGATTTAGCATAAGTGTGTATTATTGTATTACAGGAAACAACAATTACAGGACTCAAGGTCAGTATATTTAAACAAAAAAATAACATAATCCAAATAAAACCCCAAAGCTAGGTACCCCTTAAACTCCCTTGGTTACGAGTTGATTCTTCCCACAGGACATTTAACACCTGTGGTTGAAGGCAACAAGTGCCATAAATCATTAATCATTAAAAGAATTAAATATTAACTTTTATAATATAATAAAAAACTACTAATAAAATAATAAATAATTAAAAGAAAATTAAAATTTAAAAACATCCAGAAGTTTCGTTTGATTACAATATTGTACACAGATGTAAAGCAATTTTTTAACTTCGATGAGTAAAATCTATATATTTGTGATTAGAGGCAATATTGTTAGAACTCACGTGATATCCCTGTTGTAAACACCAAAACATCATGACAAGAACAATTCTTTTTACCACTGAAAGGATCACTGCATTCACTTTCTGCAACTTTACTCTCTTCCTGTGGTTCTTCATTTGTACACATACAACTAAAATTTAAAATATTTGTTAATTCAAGGTATAACCATGCTGATAATTTTGAACTTTTTGTGTAATATTACATCAAATGACATACACTTTACATCTTATCAAATATTACACCCAAAAAATATAACCCAAATATTTTCCAACATCTTCAATTCCAAAAATTCCATGACAAGACCTTTTTACTGGTATCTTACACATATTATAACAAATTTAATCGCATGAGAGAAGACTATATAGTTTTTCAAACATTTGGGTGTGAAGAAGTTTTGTTCACAATGTATATCGTATTTGCTCACAAAAATAGGTTCAACTGGTTTGTAGGTTCTCTATTAAAGATTAGAGAATTTAAAATGAAGCCTAAACAAATTTTTTCATTGATTCATGACCACTAATGAAACCTGGTTACTAAATTCAAACAATAAAGGACCATGATAAAGGAACAGTCAAAGCAATGTACACTGAGAGGCAAAGTCAGCCCTCTCTGCTAGCAAGGTCATAGCTGTTGATTTAGTGATACTACTGGGCACAGCGTTTATTGACCACCTTAAAAATGGAAAACAGTAAAGAGCAAGTATTATGAAAACTTATTGCAGCATCTAAGCAATGAAAGCAAGAAAATCGGACCATATTTGGCCCCTGAATGCATTGTTTCATCAAGACAGTGCACTGGTTCACAACTTGCAAGTTGCAATGGAGAAATTGGTTGAATTGAGGTTTGAATTGTTACCACTTCTACTATAATTTCCAGATTTACTCCCCAGCAATTTCCATCTATTCCTGAACCTAAAGAAATGGATTAAAGGAAAGAAATTTTTGGAGATAATTAAGTGATTAATACTGTGAGTAGCTATGTTGAAGACAACAAATATGTGAATAACTATTCACATGTTAAAAATAGCATAATGGCCTTCAAACATAAAAGGAAATTATATTGAAAGATAAATACAATTCATTTTGAATAATTGTCATTTCCTTCTTCATTTATTTATCAAACTGACCTTGAATGGATCAAAAGATATCTTTTGGAATATATAGAAAGAACTCTGGAAATTCAAAAAGTAGTGTCATGTTTTAATAGCATTCATAATGTACAATATTGCAACAGTACAAATGTATAGGGTACTGTGCATTGAACAAAGTAATTAAAATAATTAATTAAAATAAATAAATAATTCATATTGTTAGCAATAATAATTCAGCTTTCAATCTGAACTGTAAAAGGAACGACCAAACTTTCATGTTGGGACAGGTTGATCACGCCACTTTGCTGTGTCTGTGTGTACACGCATATGTTACATGTGTGTGTGAGACCTGTCGATTCCTGAAAAGCGTCACCCTTAATGAAAGCTATTAATTATATGAATTTATTTATTTTGTAAAGATTGTGAGCATAATATCACAAAACCAAATACACCAAAGTGTGTATAAAAATAAGACGCACATGTGTATAAAAAATAGTGCGAAAAGAATAAAAAGTGTGATTATAGTGAACATAAATATAAATAAAACTTATGTTAATTAAGCTAGAGAAAAACGGTTTATACACAGTGAACACATAAAAATTACCGACAAGATGAATATCAGGTAATGTGTAAAAGACTTTGCATTTCATGAAGACAGGCAAATAAAGTGTGATAACAATTATGTGTGAGAAAGGACACCAACGACAGACTCTGACATACAGAATATTGTCGAAACATGATTTTAGCGCTCTAGGGTATAAATACACGAGACGCGCTAACTTAATTCTCTTTCTCGTTCAACCATAGTAGCAGCCAGAGGCTCTGCCCGGCAACTACAACTCTTTCTCGTACAACTACCATAGCAGCTGGAGGCTCTGCCCAGAGACAACAACTTTTGTATATCAACCACAGCAGCAGCCAGAGATTCTTCACGACTACTTATCACTTTCGTGAGAACACCTGCAACCTGAGGCCATGACAGGAGACGAGGGAGCAGCCAAGTACATGTAATAGAATCCAGCGAGGGATGAGTATCAAGGACTCCAGGACTACAAGACTACAAAGGAGCATCCAGGATTGCGGACCTAGGACTGAAGAGGACACGCTGCCAATTTACCACGACAATAAGGTGAAAAACAACCATGTATTTCTAAAACAGAGACTCACAGATAGACAATATAACGATGTAAAAAGAGAGACAATCCAATTTAAAGATGAATTAATAAATTTTGCAAATGTAAATATTTCTTGTATAGTAATTAGAGTAATGTTTTAAAAAATGTTTTAAACTATAATTTTCAATCAATAACTTAGTCGTTGATATTTAAATTGATATAAAAGTAATTAGTAAATTTTATTATAAAACAAAGCAATGCATATGCAGTATATTCAAAAGAAATTAGATCATTAGAAAGAAATTAGATAATCTAATATTTATCACACTAATGAGCAAGCCGAAAGCAATATTAGATAATTATAAATGTGTATTATAGAATAAGATTGTATATTATGTCTATGTGTAACATGAGATTATCACTTATATGTAATAATTAGATGTGTGCTACGACTACACACACAAGCAAATAATAATGATATTTTAAATCGCAACCAAATGAGAAATATTTGATTAATAAATTTTTTAATGATTTTAAACTAATTACGTTGTGTTATTATTATTACGATTACACCCATCATATACACACACGAATTTAATGTGTTGTATTGTTGTATAAAATGGCTTCCAAGAAGTGGGGCTCACACATTAAATAATTAAAGTGTTGTGTTGTTGTAATATATAAAATATTACTAACCCATTTTTGTATGCAGCATAAGGGTATCCATTGTTGAAGCATTCTTCTATACAGCTCATTGTTGATGAGACTGCAAAATATTCATTTGATGCAAAAGTGCATGTGAGTGGTTTCTGAACAACTTTATAGCACCCTAGGTAATCAATGCACTCTAATTAAACAAAAAACAACATTATTAGAAGGATTTAGTATGTGTTACAAACTTAACATTACCGTATATATTTAAATGAAGTGATGTTTTAATTTGTAAATATTCCCAATGTACTTGTCTATTGAATTAATATATAATATATGAAAGTTTAAAGAATTTAGAATAGTTTAAGATTTTAATATGTTGGAACAGTCTTATGAACTGAGACATTTGACTAACATTACCAAGGGCATTACAAGTGGGGAACAAGAGGAACCTGTCTCCCCCAAATATAACCTGAATAAAAATAATATGTTGAATACAAAATTAACTTATTTTTTACACTCAACTATTAATATTAATCATTTTTATTTTCTTTGTATTGTTATATAGTATTGGTTCTTAGAAGTAATATTGCTTGTAAACTTTTGTGGTTTTCGTTGATAATAGTAACACTGTTTTCCAGGTTAACACATATCATTTTATTTCTTGTAACACCAAACATTTTGTCCATACTATGATGATGCATCCTCAGTGTGTCGACTGAGACAGAGCACAAAGTCTTGACCACCCCTACTTATACAGTAAGCCCCATCCACAATGTTACAAACAAGTCCATAATTTACAAAAAAGTATCCCTGTCCAATAACACACACAAAAATTTACAATAAATGATCAATTTAGAAATTAAAACATAATGCACAAAAGAAATATTGAATCATAATAATATTTTCCCATCTATATAACACAAATATTCCATTGTATATATTATGATGATCCTGTGATCTTATTTAAAATAGGTTTCCAACTATCAGCTACCATATCCGTTAATGTTGTTCTCATTTTTGTACTTTTTTATCACTAGTACATTTTTGTAAATTTATCAGATGTCTTACCACCTACAGAAAATAGATCTGAATTTTGCAATAACCACTGTTTCTTCCAATAGAATCAGATATTCATTTTCACAGCTCTGTTCACTATTGCTGATTTCTCTATGTCTCCTTTCTTTGTGTGCCTTACATATTCTTGCACTCTCATCCAGGGCCCCGAGAGCGATCACGGGTCCCGGGGCTAAACATTTTTGGGCCCCCCCAAAGAAAAACTTACCAAAATCATTACTGTTGGATTGTTAATGGTTTAGGATTTATTAATTGACCCTACAATTAGTTATTCTTAACTTTAATCGTAAATAAATGGGTTTTACACTGTTAATAAACAGTCTTGTCATATATTTGACAAAGGCCGTAATGCGCCGGGCCTGCTTCGGGGCCCCGGGGCTCTGCCCCCCCTGCCCACCCCTCTCGCCGGCCCTGCTCTCATCATCGTCATCGCTGTCTTTCTGTTTCACCCATGTACCCATAACCACAACTGCATGGGACCTTCTAGAAACCAAGAGCTGAAAAAGGCATCTTGTCTTTCACAGATGGTAACACATTTGGCCTACCTTCCTAATCAGCTTGAAAATAGGCCGATTTTGGCATGTTTCTTCAAAATCCGGCTGATTTTGCAGAAGTCCCACATACGTACAGCAAATAAGCATGTTGACTTTCTACTTCAGCTTCAGTTTTGCATGAGATTTATTACTGCTTTTGTGTAACTTCTTGTTGAAGGCTTGCCTGATTTCTATGTTACTGTACCCATTATTGCAAAAGCACTTTCCTTAATACACTTTGTTCTGTAGTCTAGTTTTCCTCATCCAATATGTATGTTGCTCTATATATTAACAAGGAGTCCTAAACTGCCAAACATAAACTCATTGGTCCACCACGGGAAGCATGTCAACTTCAAGCATTCCACCTTACAAGTGAAATACCTGTACTTTTATAGACCGCACTCACTTTGTTTTATGAAATCTACAATCAGTCAAATATAAATCAATTATAAGTAGATTTATTAAAGGCAATGCTCATGGAGAATCGGTTTTTTGGTGCAGACTGTCCCTAAGTTACAAAAAATTTGGAAGTCAGGATATATGTTTCATCTAAAGTTCAACCATAGAGTCGACTGAAATATGTGCATGTTGAGAGAAAGGCGACTGGGGTGGTGATTCAATTTCTGCTGGTAGTGTATACTATATTTCAAGGTTTCCTGTCACATTGAAGAACTTTTCAATAGTATTCTACTTCTGTTTACCTTGTGGTGGATCATTCTCAACACTTCATTTGAAATGTCAGATTTTTATGTTGCTAACTCCCCTCCCCCCCATATATATCCAGGCACACTTTAAGAAAATTTTATAGATCAGGAGCTAGTTTTCTATCCTCCAAAGTTCAATGTCTTCCTAAGAGCTAATACATGCTACTGATTTGTATGCTCAGCTCATTTTGTTTAATTTTTAAATGCTCTTTCTATGTAAAGTAGCTATTGAATGCGATTTGTATGATTAGGTAGACCTTTTGCATGACAAGAACATGATATAGGTTGATTTAGTAACGTTAGCTTATATAAATATAATTAAATCGCTACCAACTCGGAACACAAAGTTTTTATAGGTAAAAACATAAAAGTTTTACCTTACAGTCTAAACGCTTATTATAAGCTTCATCAGAGGCTGCCACTGGGAGCCCTGTCCATCTTGTTCTTGGCGATGGTGTCAACTTTTGAAGGATCTATGTTGTGTGTGTGGGGTGTGATATGTTCGAATAATGTGTGTGATTTTAATTGTGTCTGTTCATTTAGGATGTTGTTTTTATGTGTTTTTGTGTGTTTGTATATTTTCAATTGTTCAAGTGTGTCTAGTTTTCGGCCTTTTGTGTGTATGTGAAGAATATCCATGTTAGCTTATATCCATGTACAGTAGAAATCAAAGAAGTTAGCTTATATTTTCCATTTTAATAAGCCACTTCTCAGTTTTGTTTACATATTGTTCTTGAATTATTATTATTATTATTATTATTATTATTATTATTATTATTATTGACAGCATAAATAAATGTTGCCGTCATTGTATCAGTGGTTGCAGAACTGGTCCAAGAACAGAACCCTGCAGTACTCCAACATTGATTTTGTAGAAGGATGAGAATTCTTCATTATATTTGACTTGAAAAAATATATTATCCAGGTGAGTCTCTACAAGTAGGTACACAGAATGGAGAATGTATCTTTTAATATTATATAAGAGGCTAGGATGCACACACTATTGAATATAGTGAAGTGAATATAGTGTAGTGAGGCTAGGCACTGCATGTCTAGGAATATTACTGGGTAATGGAGTTAATAACTCTATTGGCTTGTTCTATTGCTACATGTTCCTCTCTGAAGTTAAATTGCTGAAGATGTATGTACTGCTAACAGAAGTAGTGCCACTTATAATAAAAATTTTCAAATAATTTATACATCACCACAAGCAGACTAATGGGACAGTATGAATAAATTTCATTGGCCAGTTTTCCTGGTTTTGGAATCATAGTAATCTGTGACACTTTCCACTGAGTTGGAAAGTGTGATATTTATATCAGTGGTAAAGCATGCACTTCTGCTATTTTTACGTACCTGTAAAGCAACCCCCCCCCCTTGACCTTCCAATCTTGACTCAACTGCAGCAACAATTCACATATCTTAACTCCTGTCTTCAAATTTTTGCAGCTGTATGTTTGTATATACAGTTTATTTATCAGCTTAATTATTTTCCATTTCAATATATTTGAAATCTAATGATTACCAACTCGGAACACAAAGTTTTTTATGGGTAAAAACGTAAAAGTTTTACCTTACAGCCTGAACCAGTTTTCGTTTTTAAAAAGCTTCTTCAGAGGCTGCCGCTGGGAGTACTGCCCGTCTTGTTCTTGGTGATGGTATCGACTTTTGAAGGATTGATGTTGTGTGTGTGGGGTGTGACATGTTCAGATAATGCATGTCATTTGAATTTTATCTGTTCGTTTAGGATGTCGTTTTTTTAAATATGGTTTTATGGTTTTAAAATATTAAGTATAGTAAATAGTGTAGCCATTATCATGCCATAAAGGAACAACAAAATTCAATACCATACAGTAACTACATGAGTAAATATGCTCACACATAGCAGCAGCAACTGATATTATAAGGATAAGCATCAATTAGAGAATAATATAACAGTATAGTACACCTATTGCAGTGTATTAAGAATTGTAAGGATATGGACTTCCCTCTCCACTAAGACACTCGGCTCCATGCAGTACAGTGGTAGGGAGCAATAAATTAACTCCATAGGCCATTGCCTATCATTTGTCTCATTAGACAGTGGACAGTAATGTGGTAATTTTCGTATTTAAAGGTTGGCTAATCTGTACTTTCTGAATTACGTTTATCACGTTCAGGCTGACACACAGTTCAACGTGCATCGGCGGGCAGCGGACGTAAGCGCGTTTGCTGCTTGTTTTGTCATTTATTCATTCTTTCTTGTCGTCAAGACAATTTATGTAGGCCTTAGGCCCTACAGTAATCATTACTGTAGTTTGGAGTGCCGCGTACTCGCGCCTCAATTCATCACAACATTTCATGTAGCTTGGAGTGCCGCGTACTCGCGCCTCAATACTGCTAATATGCATCATTTTAACCGACTTGGTTTTATTCAAAATTCAAATGTCTTTCAGACATAGCCAACCTTACTATGCCGATTAAATTGTAATCAAAAATTAATAAATGTATCAAATATAGTCCACGCTCATCATTATTCAGCATCCTGGCAATAACATCATAAAACATCATTCTTCCTAACATTTTTGGGTCCTACGGGATGAACTCTAACATTTTTTTGGTCGCTCCGGGCCTGGATTCGTCATTTTACTTTTCTGCAACTTATATCAGAGCGGTTTTCATCATTTTTTCTACCACAATTTCTGGCCATCGCGGGCGATTCAGCATGTTTGCTGATCCGACCATGTTGGACTTAGTCAGCATTTCTTTCGTCGCCATTGAGCCTCGTGACAACACCACTGCAAGACCATCATGTGCTAACGTCTACACACCAGATTGAGCAGTCATCTATCCAGTCCGTATGTATCTGCCATCTATTCCACGGCCTTGACGCTCCTGGACATCACACACAAGGTACGACGTCAACGACATCATTAACAGGTGCGTACAATGGCTGAAGAAGGCCTCAAAGTGTTGGTCAGAAAGAGAGGCGGCTTAAAGTCTGCCATAGTGCGAATCAATTCTGCTATAACTAACTTTGATAAAAACAATAATACTAAACATTTTTTAACGGTCAGACTCGAAAGTCTAAAAAGTTTAGCAACAAAATACGATGAGGTACAGTCTGAAATTGAACTCATTTCTAAGGACATAAACGCTGCTCAAGAAGACAGAATTGAGGTTGAAGAGCTGTTATATTCAACAGAAGCCAATATCTTACAATTAATAGAAACTTTCAACGTTCAGACTGAATCTCAAGTACTAACGAGTAATATGCAATTAAAACCTATAAGTTTGCCCTGCTTCACAGGCAATATTTTAGAATGGCAGCACTTTTATTCAATATTTCTGGACTTGGTACATGCCAGATCTGATCTAACTTCAGTGCAAAAATTACATTATTTGTATTCATCTCTTAAAAATGAGCCATTAGATCTAATTAAGGCCTTACCTATTTGTAATGAGAACTATTCCATAGCGTTGAGTTTGCTGTCCGCTAGATATGATAACAAATTCATATTAGCGAAATATTATATTCAAAATTTGCTAGAAGTAAAGTCGACAATCAAAGACTCTGTCCAAAGTTTGGCAGAATTCATAAATACAATAACATCTTCAGTTAATTCGCTGGCAGCCATGCAGCTGTCAGTGGATTCATTTGAGCTTATTACTGTACAACTATTGTCAGCAAAACTGGACCATTCCACGTTTAAATTATGGAAGGAGTCTATAGATCCCGATAATCTTCCTAACTTTCAAAGCTTTACCCAGTTTTTAAACGCACGTAGACAAATGTTAGAAAATACATTACGATGGATGCTGGACAGCAGCTCAACAAGCTGACTTTAAGGTTTAATAATAAATCTGACAAACATAAATTACGAAACTCTGCTGGCAGCACTGCATTTAAAAGTTATCACTCGGCTTCAAATAATTATTTATGCCCATGCTGCAAAGCTAGTCATCCAATTTACATGTGTGACAAATTTCGTGAATTAAGCATATCAGAACAAGGGCAATTTATATTAAATCATAAACGCTGCACCAATTGTTTAAGACCAGATCATTTTGCATCTAATTGTAAGGTCAAACAATCATGTAAGATCTGTTCAAAATGACACCATATATTGCTGCACATAAATAATGTGTCAAAACAAGGTTCTGCCAGCAGTAGCAATTATTGTGCACTTAAGCTACAGTCTACAAACAATGTTCTCTTATCGACAGCACTCGTGTTTGTCATTCACCGGGCTGGTAACAGACAGTTTGCAAGAGTTTTATTAGATGCTGGGTCACAAGTGAATTTTTGTACGGAATCATTTGCTAAGAAATTACAGCTTAACTTGACTAAATCTAACATACCGATTACAAGTATTAATAATGCCGCATGTTGTGCCACTAATTTAGCCTCTATTCGCATTATTTCTCGCTATCAAAGGTTCAGCTTTGAAGCTACATGTGCAGTCTTATCTGCATTGATTCATAAACTGCCAGCACAATCTTTCGACATAAATCATTTTAACGTTCCAGATAACGTTTTTCTCGCTGACCCACATTTCAACATATCAGCTGATATCGACATACTTTTAGGAGCGCAATTTTATTTAGATTTGATTTTAGCTAACAAATATGTACGTGGTCCTCACTTTCCTATTATACAAGAAACAAAGTTAGGCTACATTCTGGCAGGCAATCTGCCCAAACATTGCCGTTCTAAGGGTCCTGCTGTTTCGTTCTTGGCTAGGAACAACGACAGTCAAATTTTGGCGTCTCTTGAGAAATTTTGGAAGACCGAAACCATCCCTGATAATGCACCCATTAGTAACGATTCAGCTTGTGAGGAACATTTTGTTAAGTCCACTCATCGCAATGATGAGGGTAGGTTCGTTGTTTCGCTACCATTTGAGTCTGACAAACCCCAGTTGGGTGAGTCCTATGCTACCGCTGAAGCGAGATTCTTGAGTTTAGAACGCCGGTTCATGCGTGATTCTGAGCTTGCGCGCGAATACGCAAACTTTATTCAAGAGTATAGGGATCTTGGCCACATGACGCTTGTCGACGATTGTTCTATCAATTCCGGGGTTTCAAATACCTACTATTTGCCTCACAATGCCGTCTTTAAACATTCTAGTTCTACGACAAAACTTCGCGTCATTTTTGATGGCTCAGCCAAAACTACCAATGGTTTTTCTCTCAATGATATTTTGTTGGTAGGCCCAAATGTCCAACAAGACCTTTTTTCTATTCTCTTGCGATTTCGCATGCACAACTATGTTCTGATCGCTGACATCGAGAAGATGTATCGACAAATTCTAGTGTCTGATAAGGATTGTCATTATCAACGTATTCTGTGGCGTAATTCTCCCCTTGAACAGTTTAAACATTTTGTATTGCGAACTGTAACATACGGTACTGCTAGTGCCTCGTTTTTGGCCACTCGCTGTCTTATTCAGATTGGTAAGGATCATGAAGCTTCTTTTCCTGACGCTGCTTCAGCTATAATTAATGATTTCTATGTCGATGATTTGTTAACCGGTGCAGACACCATTTCTAATCTGACCAAGTTGAAATCTGACTTAGGTACGTTGTTGAGTCAATATGGCCTCACTCTGCATAAATGGGCATCAAATGTACCCAATGTGGTCGCAGATCATAATAATTTATCACTCCCATTAAACAAACAAGGTAATGTGCGTACGTTGGGCATTCTTTGGAATAACTCTACAGATTCATTTTTGTTTGACATCAAGTCATTTCCAGTTGAGTCAAGCATCTCTAAGAGGAAAATCATGTCGATTATCGCGGGTATCTACGACCCACTCGGACTCGTCGGTCCCATTGTTTTTCTTTACAAACAGTTTATGCAGCAACTGTGGATGTGCAATCTTGGTTCGGATGAGCCAATCTCCGGGCAATTATATTTGCATTGGCGTTCATTATGCGATAAGTTATGTCTAATCAGTAAAATTATTGTCCCACGTTCTATTCGCAGCAAGTCCAAGGCAAGGATAGTTGAATTACATGGGTTTGCGGATGCTTCTGAAAAGGGCTATGGGTGTTGTGTTTACGTTAGAGTCATTTATCAAGATTCATCGGCCTCTTGTCACCTTCTGTGTTCCAAATCTCGCGTGGCCCCACTACGACAGGTGTCATTACCCCGCATTGAACTCTGCGCTGGCTTGTTGTTATCGCGACTCTTATTCAAGGTCACCCCTGCTCTTCATTCCTTCATCAATAGCGTTCACCTGTATTCTGACTCCATGGTGTCCCTTTACTGGATTCATACCCAGTCTTCTAGGTGGAAGACCTACGTCGCTAATCGTGTTGCCGAGATTCAGCGTCTCACTGAAACCTACACATGGCATCATACCAATTCACAACATAATCCTGCTGACATTATTTCTAGGGGATGTCACCCCGACGTTTTGCGCGATTGTTCGCTTTGGTGGCATGGTCCCGCTTGTTTGTCTCAATCTTCCGAGCCCAATCTTTTTTCACCTTTTTTACCTTCTAATCTGTCGTCTCCTGAATGCACCGCAGAGGAGAAACAAACCCCCAAACTTTCTCTAATTTCTACCCTATCTATTGATCTTTCAAAGGACTTTTCTTCATTGCACCGTCTGACTCGCGTATACGCTTATTGCTTTCGATTCATCAAAACTATTAGACTTCCCAGGGCTGAGAAAATCTCGGGTGCTCTTACCCCCGTCGAAATTCATTCCACTCTTAATTTCTTCATAAAACAATTCCAGTCCATCTACTTCGCTGCTGAGCTTAATTGCCTTCGTAATGGGTCTTCTGTCTCTATCAGGAGTAAGTTGTCTTCTCTGGACCCGTTTCTTGATGAGTTTGGTGTCATACGCGTCGGCGGACGCTTACAGCAGTCGCAACTACCCTATGACAATAAGCATCCTATTGTCTTGCATCACTCGGCTCACATCACTCGCCTTATAATCGAGCGCGAGCATATTCGTCTACTCCACGCTGGTGCTCAACTTGTGCATCATTCACTTCGTCAACGTTGGTGGATCATTAACGCCAAGATAGTCATTCGTTCCATCATTCGTAGATGCGTCAAGTGTCTCAGGTTCAGTACCAGACATCAGGTTCAAAGGCTTGGTATTTTGTCATCTCCTAGGGTCACTCCTTCGCGGCCGTTTCTATTCTGCACAGTTGATTATGGTGGTCCCTTCATGATTCGTCATGGCGGGCAGAGATCTAGGACTCTGTCAAAATCCTATGTGTCTTTGTTCATTTGCTTAGCCACCAGGGCCATTCATTTGGAATTGGTTTCCGACCTTACGGCCAACGCATTTATAGCTGCCTTACGTCGTTTCATGGCCCGTAGGGGCATACCCAGCCAGTTATATTCTGATAATGGCACGAACTTTAGGAAGGCCTGCATCGTTTTGCATGACCTTTACAATCTTTGGCATAATAAGGATGCCACCTCATCAATCCAATCCTTTACGACCTCTCATGGTATTAAATGGTCATTTATTCCGCCCTCGTCACCTCATTTTGGTAGTCTTTGGGAGAGCGGTATAAAGAGTTTAAAGTATCATTTGCGCCGCGTGGTCGGCAAGTCTATACTCACTTTCGAGGAGTTTATGACGGTTTTGTCTCAGGTAGAGGCATGTCTAAACTCACGTCCATTATTTGCCGTTTCATCGGATGTAAACGATCCAGTGCCACTTACCCCTGGCCATTTTTTAATTTGCGCACCATTAACGGCGATACCTGATCCTGACTTATCTCACGTTCCCATCTCTCGTCTTGGACGTTGGCAACTTCTCCAGAAGTTTGTCCAAGTCATTTGGAAATCTTGGTCACGCGATTACTTACATCAATTACAACAACGTCACAAATGGAAATTCGCAAAGGAAAACGTTTCCATTGGTGACCTGGTTTTGCTGATCGAGGATAGCTTGCCTCCATTAGCATGGAAATTTGGTGTAATTACTGCCACATTTCCTGGCCCAGACAACTTAATTAGTGTAGTTGACGTTCGCACGCCTACTGGCACCTATCGCAGACCAATTCATAAGTTATGTTTGGTGCCAGCGAGGGACGAACAGTAAAAAAGAGTTTATTTTCCTATGTATATACTTGTCAAACACACATAAATCAGATGTTCTAAGAAGATTTTGTTAGTTATAAGCACCTTTGTTTTTAGCATAAGCTTTAATTTGTATATTTTTAATTCAGAAACTATTTGGTTTACTCAAGCAAGTGTCAGTTTATTTAATATGCAAAGCTTCAATTATTTTTTGTACTTTCGTGTATACAACATTTGATTTATGCCTCATGTCTTTGCTTAGTATTGTTCTTATGTAATAATTTTATTATATAATGTTTACATGGTCTGTAGCTATACAAACCATGTATGCATTTTCTTGCACATTTTTTGTCAATATGTGTGATATTTTATTACTCTATGAATTTATATATTACTCGCAATTGTTCAACACATGCATTACATTTTGTATAAACACATTTGCTGTACTTGTTACTTATGCTATTGTGCCTTGTATTCATGTATTTGTAATTATCTAAACCGATTTCTATTGTATTTATTATGTATAACTTTGTATCTATGTAAAACACATTGGTTTACCCGCATCTACTGTCTATAACCATACGCCACGCATATATTTTTATATTTATATTGTGTATTTTGTATTTTGTGATCACGTATTGCACAATTATTATTCATGCTTTTAATTATGACATACATGTCATTACACCTTGTGCTTGCAATCATTCAACAATGTATAATCTGTTTTCACATGTCAATTTATTGTGCATTCCTGAAACTGTCAGGTATAGCATGCATCATTTAATTATTATATTAAAGCGTTATGCTAAATCTATGTTTTTACATGTATAATTTTTGTCTATTCATTTTACACTCAATACTATTGTATAGGTCAACTGGTCTTGACTGGTTAAAGGTTGGCTAATCTGTACTTTCTGAATTACGTTTATTACGTTCAGGCTGACATCAACGTGCATCGTGGGGCAGCGGACGTAAGCGCGTTTGCTGCTTGTTCTGTCATTTATTAATTCTTTCTTGTCGTCGAGACAATTTATGTAGGCCTTAGGCCCTACAGTAATCATTACTGTAGTTTGGAGTGCCGCGTACTCGCGCCTCAATACTGCTAATATGCATCATTTTAACCGACTTGGTTTTATTCAAATGTCTTTCAGACATAGCCAACCTTACTATGCCGATTAAATTGTAATCAAAAATTAATAAATGTATCAAATACAGTCCACGCTCATCATTATTCAGCATCCTGGCAATAACATCATAAAACATCATTCTTCCTAACATTTTTGGGTCCTACGGGACGAACTCTAACAGACAGTGTGTATGGATGAGCAGTATTCATATGCATCACTCCTAACTTACAAACATTCTCCATCTCTGTTGATTAATATTTCTCATTTTCCTTATATAGGAAGTTCTTGGATTTATCACTGATGCATGCATTAAAAAGAAGATCGATTTAATAAAATAAATTGTTTTATCAAACATTTTTAAATTGTAACCAGTGCTTACGTGTAGGCCTATACATGGATGCTACATCACTGTTTTGTATAATACCATTAAACTGACTTATCAGAAATATTATTGCTTTCCTGTCTAGCTCTTCTAAAACTTTTGCAGAGATCAAGTCATATTCAAGGTTTTTTGACACTAAGTTCTTAATAATTTTTTTATTCTTTGTATATGTTACATTTTGTATTGGCCAGTTCATTTCAACTGGGGCTTCTAGATTCTAGTTCATTTCTTCCTTGCTGCTATATGTACCTGTGTGGTTTAAGTACTTCACTTATATCTCTGCTGAACAAGTCAACATTTTCTGAGTCACATCTTGCCGATTATTCATTATGGTCCTGAATAATTGGCATTGATAACTGGGCTTTCCGATATTTTTTTACTTTCCATTACTGTGAGTTTTTTTTCAGCAAGTGTGGCAGACAGACTTTCACAGTGTTGCTTGAATGTTTTATTCTCAATTTTAAGCAGTTAATCTTTTAACTCCCTTGCTGCTTTTGTTGAATGTGGTCCACAAGATGTCTGCTGGTTTGTTGAAGCTGTCGTTTTCAGAGATTTTTACTTTTAGTGGCTAATTTGTTCCTAGCATATCTACTTTGACCATTACAGGTGTGGACCACCATGCTGTTCATGTATAAGACAGACTTTACTCTAATATGTTTGCATGAAGAGTCCTGTTCATTAAACTTTATCTTCCAATTTTGTAAATAAACATAAATATTGATTTCCTGTGTACTGTACAGTACAATCAAGACTATTGATCATTTTAGTTATGTGTTTGACATCCATCAACGTGGCCATGCTCAAGTCCTGAATATACTGGATTATCATAAGCTTTCAACAGTAAGCAGAGTTTGAGTATGTACAGGTTAATACTGTAATTAATGCAAAGTAATTTATTGAAACTCACCTTGATTTGATTTAAAAATGATGTTTTTTTCAAAACACCACAGATGTAAATTACATATGATGCAACTACAGTTATTCTATACAAAAACATATACTATCAAACAAACTTAAATGAATCAATAAATGCTTATTTTATATACTGTACAAATACCTGTAGAAACAAGTGAACTGAGGTATATCACTAGGACACAGTAGAAATTTGCTTTCTGTGCTATGTATGTGACCATCTTCATTTTACATTTGAGCACACCTGTTAAGAAAACTCATTAACAACATCTAAATAATAACATTTGAAGGCATCATTTACATACCTTAAAGTTATATTATGTTAGCTGTGTTGTACACAAGAAACAATAAGATATTCCAAACAAGTTTATGTGGGTCTACAGTTTTACACCTATTTCTGAAAGTAAGGAAGAAATAAGGATCATGAAATCTGAGAAACACATCTCAGCAATATTTCTATAATGTATAACTAACTGTATAATGTATAACTAACAGTTACCATTTAGGTTAGGTAGCATGAAACAACAAAATCACAAATGCTTAGTTACTCTTTAACAACCAGAAAATTGGTACTTAATGTAGTAATTAGATTCTACCTCACTGTGTACACTGCTTAAATATTCACATTCAAAATGTTGAATGCTGAAAAATATAATAATATTTGGGGGGGATGACAATGCTATTTACACACATGGGCCACACAGCACATAGTGTCAGACTCCCAGTCATGGACTACCAACTAAAAACACCCCATACTTCTTGAGCACTGGCCCAGAACCGTTGTTTGTCACATTACTTCAAGTTAGGAGTTGCCTTCTGCTCCTACAGCTTCCTTCTGATGTATTTTTTTTCTAAATATAATAAATTCAATACCGACTCAGAACACAAAGTTTTTTATGGGTAAAAACTATACAGGGGACAACGAAATCCAAGAATTCTTTTCTTTTATTAGCCTAGATCATGCTGTAATCTAAATCAGCTTTCTTCACTTGTAGAATTTCCTCGATTTAATGTAACACCTGGTACAAGGAGCTTTCCTGCCTGACCAAGGCATCAACTATGGTTTCTGGTATTGGCTGATCGAACGCCATCTCCAATTCTATCCACCTTTGGTCCCACCTACTGTACTGACAAAAAAGTCGGCGGGGGATGTGTCGGAGCCACGGCCGCAAATCTTCAGAGCGTAGAATACGTCTGTGTGTTTTAGGGTTGCTAATGTGTTATGAATAAAATGAACAAACACATATTTAGTTTTACAAAGTACAAAATTTTATTTGCAAAATCATCACACAAGTTAATTAGTCGGTTCAAGCAAGACTTTATTTATAATGGGCCTATTATAGGAGAAGTAGCTGATATAAGGTAAGATATCAACGCTGATGTTTCTGGTGAAAGTCAAATCTATGGTGGTGTTACCCCAGCGTAGTCGGTGGCGACGGCACGTAGTCTAAATTGAATTGTTCCTTCATGAAGTCCAGCGCGGGTAAATTAGTCTGTGCGTCGACGTTGAAATCACCCATGATCACCATTGGCACTTCGGTGTCTACGCTCACATCATCACATATTTTCTTCGTTCTTTCAGAATATTTAATCATATTACCGAATAGAAACATTTTGAGATTGGAAATGGTGACGTTCGGGTGGATGTAAGCGCACCCGAGTATGCATCTCGATTTCCCATTTAGCGTGATGTCCACAAGACACATGTCGCCAACATCGGTATCGATCATTTGTTTCTTGTTGTTCAAGTTGATGTCAATCACTCGACATTCGGTGGGACTGCGTATATTTCTATAAATTGCGACACCTCCGGCTGTCCGTCGTCGCTTTCTACTGTTGGGCGACACTGACTGCGAACAGTTGTCTCTTTGCTCCTTCAATTCGAAGCCTGACAATTGAACCGGGTTGTCTAAATCCATCCACGTTTCCGTAATCGCGAGATAGTCCGACTTTAGACGTTGACTATTGGATGCGATGTCAGCAGCGTGTGCGACCAAACTCTGGGCGTTAATGTTGGTGATTATAACCGTGATCGCGCTTTCTTTTCATCCACTATCCTCTTCGTCTTCCACCTCGTGGCGGGACGTGAAGCATCGCACTTGCTGTGTTTTCGTAGGCAACCGGTGTTGTAGCAGTCTGGAATATTCGTCTCGAATTTGCTTCACCATCGGAGCCGTGCTTCCCGTACCGTGATAACAAGCCTCTCAGTTATCGGGTCTAGGGGCAGCAAATCTGGCTTCGGCGGATACTTAAACCCGTTTGATCTCGACATCGGTGGTATTTTGCCCTTAGACAAATTCGTACGGCAGTAATTGCATAGTCGAAACTTTGTGACGTCTTCATTGGGAAACTGGCGCTTAAGCAACCGCATCACTTTAACCACTATCTTTACGCCCATCTGGAACCACAGTCTGTCACAAACGTCACACGCGTGTCCAAATTCATTATTAAAGAATGTTTTGTGGATGTGCTTTGTAGCTAACTGCCACGTTTTGCTGAATTCGATCGGCTGATAGGCTACACTTGCGAAGTCGGGCGCTCTTCCTCATCCAACTCGACTTCAGTATTTACTTCCTTGTCTTTTAAGCGTTGTCGGTAAATCCTCTGACGTTCGGCATTGGTCATTTTGGGTTTTTTGAATTCCCCATGATTTTCTCTACTCTCCTGTATGCGTTTACGATACTTTTGAGCACGTTTAACATCCATATACCGCGACATTTTGTCCGAACACACGATTTTTACAACTTGAATTACGATTATTCAAACCTCTTAATTATATCACCGCTATTACGGTACACTATGTAGATAGTACTCGATGAGACAATTTTAACGACACCTCACTCAACAGTCTATCGCATCGGAAACCGGAGAAATACTAATTTTAGTGCGCGCCGAGCAGCGCAAAACTTTCTATTTCTCAACCCGCGCTGGATGATGCAACGGCCCGCTTATATTGTGCTGTTTATTATCTTTGTTCCTTTATCTGTCGACTGGTACCTCATAATTGCTTTGCATTAAGCAATAGGACAATTTACAATTAGTACGCTTTCCACATCCTAATATGTCGATACAATCGCATATTATATAAAACATCAAAAATGTACTGCAGCAATGGATGAATGTACAGTTCCGATGCCGCTAAATAGCTTTTGTTTATTTAATTGTTACTATGGTAATTAATTCTGGTCTTGTTGACATCTATTTAATTACTTATTCATTGCATCATCAGAAATACGTATAAACATACATTTTATAATCGCTTAAGACAATTACAAAATATATAGACGTATCTGTATAAAAATTACAAAATATATCAATACAATCGTATAGTAAAAATAGAGCTCTAGAATATAGGTATTCGCACCCGCCATCTTTGCTCCGAGACTTTTAAATGTAATGTGGCGGGAGCAATGTAAGCACGCTGTGCGTTGCATTATTTAATGTAAATTATGTATGTAAATATTAATATTTTTACATATCAGGGTTATAACATTAGTGTACTAATTTGATTTATGTATTACACACGAATATGTATAATAATCATCTCTTCTTGTCAGTGAAAACAAGGTTATAAATACTGGTGTTAGAGATATTATTAATGTTATGTAGTATGTTTTGCAGATTGTTGTACATCTCATAATCATAATGACTGGTTGTTGTGCTGTAAATTGCATAAATCGAACAGAAACTAATTTTAGAACATTCAAATTTCCGGCAGACCCTATTCGATGTGCAAAATGGATTCAAAATATGAGACGAGACAAATTAATACTAAGCAAGGGAATGCGTCTGTGTGAGGCAAATTTAATGGTTGTTCCTTAAAAGTTTGTGAATGTTAATCATAACGACTAAAAATGTAATACACCTTTGCACTTTTAGGTTCATTTTGAAAGTTCACAGTTTGAACAGGCACGAGTAGTTGTTGGAAAAAACTGAAGCCTAATGCATACCGACTTTGACGTACCAAATCCACCTCCTAGGATCGGCCCAGTTCCACGCAGATCACTGTACAAGGTGGTTTATTTTTTTAATCCATTAATTATAAATATAATGTTAGACTATAACTAAAGCCCGGATTCACGTGCAATTGCATCTTTTTTTTTGCTAGTTCGTAAACGGCCAGTGACAAGTTATTTATCCAAATCGGGACGTGTAGGTCATTTTAACATACATTTTATTTTGGACAAAATTGCACGTTTTGGGGGTTACTGCATAAAATTGCACATTCTGTAGTTTTAATGCACAAAATTGCACATTTACCTGTTTTTCGAAAATCAGCTGCGCGATAGCCAAGCGCGAAACATACACGCAGATCGTAAACAAAGTCGAGAACAAAATCAGCACGAAGAAATTCTAGTCCAGTAAGCGCAGCTTTTGACGTAACAAAATTTTGACTGTCGATGGAATTTCACGAAATTTGATATGTATGTTCTATATGCACTCTAGAACAAAGTTAAACTGTACGCTTTTTATTTGGGGGTGAGAACCACCCCTTTTTCAAGGGTGATTGATAAAAAAAAATTAACCCCAGGATCGAATAGAGAATCAAATTCTAAGCAAAAAAGTCAGTACGCAACTGTTTTGAAAAATGTGTTGTTTTCGAGTTATTCCAAATCAAAATTTTCCTGATTTTTACCCCCAACAAAACAGGATTTTAGCGTAATTTTTTGCGAATAACTAAAAAACGTTTGAGTTTATAGTAAAAATGAATAGGACCAAAATTATTCTATACGAAATAACAAACAAAATGCGTTTTGGCCGGGTTTTAATCCACGAGTTGTTTTCAAGATATGGCCGTGAGAAGTTGTAACTTGCAAATGTTTTGCCTGTACTAACAAAGTTTAACCCTTCCTACTAACCGAGAAAAATACTTTTGACTATAAAATGTCTAGTGCAATGAAAAATACATTATTGTTAATTTTAATAAAATGTTAAGCTAAACTTTTTATTATTAATTTTAACTAAATGTTAAGCAAAAAACCTGAATATAAACTTAATAGTAAGTAAGTTAAAAATGTAAATTCGTGTTTATTAAAAATAGTTTTAGTAACTTTATTTGGACTTTTGGACAAACGAAGTTTAGTAAACATTAATTCAACAGCCATGTATTATAAACAGGAATAAAAGTAAAATTGAGAATATATACCTAACAAAGTGGTAAGTGGTAACGATTGGTACAGTATTTGTTGTTTTTTAGACAAAATTATTCTCCTCTTACTATGGTCTGAATCAGTAAGTTTTAAGATGAAAACTATTATTTCCATATTTTTAAGGACGTGGGACATAATTTCACACATTGAAATTATATTTTTGGCACGAAAAACTACAATAGTTTATGTAATATCGAAAACAAACTTATACTGCGTCCCATGTATACACAAGCGCCACCATAATATTGTCAGTCTCGGAACAAAGATGGCGAGTGCGAATACTCCCTTTTATAGATCCTTAGTAAAAACATTTAAAACTGCAGGAACGGATAAAGGTATAGTTCCGATGCCGCTAAATGTCATTTGTTTATTTACTTGTTACTATGATAATTAATTCTGGCCTCCATGGTGTTGCAACGGCATTACCTTAACAGCCACTATCTTTACGTCCATCTGGAACCACAGTCTGTCACAAACATCACACGCGTGTCCAAATTCATTACCTATTAAAGAATGTTTTGTGGATGTGCTTTGTAGCTAACTGCCACGTTTTGCTGAATTCGATCGGCTGATAGGCTACACTTGCGAACAGGCCCGCCCATAGGAATTCCGGGCCCCAGGGCAAACCAGATTGTGGGCCCCCCCAAACGAGGCAACTATCTGTTCCCCTGAAATACGTGTATATGTGGTTTTATATACACGATTATATATATCGTGTCACAAATTTCAATGAATTCGTTTTGAGATCTCCAGGACAAATAATGGGCTTGTAAACGTTTTCATTTTCTTGGGATTCTTTTACTTTTGTAACATGCTCTCGTAGCAAAGGATCATATTTAGATAATAACTCTGTAATTCCTAAGAAATTTCCATTATGGGGATCACAAAGTTTTGAGGATTCACCCCTAAAAGGAAGGCCCCTCTCAGCTATAAACAAAATCACTGCTAGTCAGTGGCGAAGCTAGTAGTTAATGAATGGGTAGGCAAAAATCTTATCTTAAATTTTTTTTTAAGGAATCACTAAAAGGATGGTGGTTCAAATCGGACGCTGAGGTAGAGTTTGCTGTAAGCGAATGGTTCCACAAACAACCGTAAGAATTTTACTAGCAGGGAATCTACAGGTTGATGCAACAGTGGAACTCGTGTCTTAATGTTAATGGGGACTTCTTTTAAAATCGTTGAATAAAAAATGCTTTACAGGTCTATACGTGTTTCTATTGAACAATCCTTGTATTAGTCATACACAATAATACAACTGATTGAACTTCAAATTTTTAAACTTGATTAGTTTCTATATATATGTTTAATGTTACAAATAATTCAAATAACAATCTTGATCATCTGTTAGTTCAGCGGAATAACAGTGACACTTTTAATAACCGCATAAAATAAACACTTAGAAACAACACAGGCGCTTTAACTTAACTGTTTGGACCACAGAAGTGAGGCATGCCTCAACGCTCTATGTGTACAGCGCGGGACAATCCCCCCTCCCTTCACTTCCCTATCGCTCCGGCACATTGGTTACATACGATGTATACAAAAAACGCTGAGGCAAGTTCAGGTTGCCTCATTCGCTTTAAACGAGCTATGCCGAGTCAATATAATATTGTATTGATTAGTTGTATTTACTCGAGATATTGCCGAGTAAATACAACTTGAATTACGATTATTCAAACCTCTTAATAATATCACCGCTATTACGGTACACTATGTAGATAATACTTGACAAGAAAATTTTAACGACACCTCACTCAGTGTTCTATCGCATCGGAAACCGGAGAAATACTAATTTTAGTGCGCGCCGAGCGGCGCAAAACATTTCTATTTCTCCCCCCGCTCTGGATGATGCAATAGCCCGCTTATATTGTGCTATTTATTATCTTTGTTCCTTTATCTGTCGAATGGTACCTCATATAAGCGTGAATCTTTTGTCGTTTAGATAATATTTCAATTTCAAACGTGACGTGAAAACGTAACGCTCGACTTTCTGGTTGGAGGTGCCTATTGCTGGCCTGAAAGGTAAGACGTATTCTACACCAAAAGTGTGGTGTGCATCGCCATTTACACTAGGGCAATACAGACACTGGGTTAACGGCACATTGCCAATCCTATGGTAATATCTGTGATCACTCAGAAACTCAATAAGGTAGTACCTACTTCCCCGAGTTTTCTCTCCCAACCCATTTGTTAATATCTGGGACGAGCCTTGCTGTCCACTTTCTTCGAGGCTCCTGCTCCCAGGACATCTGTCATGTCTCCTCAAGAGTACAGCTTCTCTCCTCCTGTATTGCAGTTTTCTTGCCAATTCTCTATTGCTTATTGCTTATATGTATTGCCTATTGCTTATATGTATTGCCTGGCTCTCCTCAGCAAGGAGAGCAACAGCAATTACTTGAACAGCCACTTACAATAATAATAGTAGTAACAGTATTAATTGTTCCTTCTAGTACCACTGAATTAGCCTATGAATACCAGGTTACACATATAAGGAAGGCAGTGTGGCTATAACTACAATTTGACCACTCATTATTACTCCAGGTAGTACTCATTACAGGTTAAGTTGATTGCGTCTGTGGACTGCCTGGAAATTAAACCTGGATCTCTAGGTTAGTAGCCAGATCCCATACTTACTTGTCAATTAAGCCCCTAAAAATATTTTTTGTGGTTACAAAAATTATAGTTTTTACTAGTTTTACTAATTATGCACTTGAAACCTATTCTATTAATTTCTCGCCTTCATTAGAAAAGGGAATCTGTACTCTGTACTACCCAACGTTTAGAATTTAAGTGGTGGGTAGCAGAGAAAATCAGAATTCCAGCTGTTAATTAAATTGTGGGCTTACTACCTACTATGCGTGGAAAAGGCATCTGACACATCTGTATCAGGCTTTAAAGCCTGGGTTTTAAAGGCTTTAAATCCAATAAGGGTTTGTGCTCTTGAAAGATGGTACAGTTTTAACTTTTGGTTTTGTAAAATCCTGAACACAATCATGTGGTTCACACCTTCAACCTAGCAATTTTGCTTGTACTCATTTCAGGATTTTCCCCAATTCTGTTCAATACCCTTTGCTTCTTCTTATAAAAGGTCTGCTTTGATCAAAGGTTTGGAGAACAAAGGTCAAGTTTCTCTCAGCTGATTATACAGCCTAACAAGCACTTTCTTACTCAGAACGTTTCAGTTGGGAAAGCATTCTGCATAGTCACCATGCATCCTTCCAAATGCAGTTTGAAAGTTCACACATGAGAATTTAAATTATTGTGATTCAAATTATAATGTGTCAATAGTTGTAGTTGAATTTTTTAAAGTTATTAATTTCTTTGAAAATTTATCCTTCAGTTTGTCACAAATTATATTTACTGAGTTAGTTTGAAAAACATAGTAATAACTTTAAATAAATTTTTCCTGCACTGGAGGAATTCAGTTCCTAGAAAAGTCTACAAATTTATGGGTAGACTGTTTTCTACCATAACTTGGTTATTTATGGGTAGACTGTTTTCTACCATAAATTGGTTATTTATGGGTTGACTGTTTTCTACCATAGCTTGGTTATTTATGGGTAGACTGTTTTCTACCATAACTTGGTTATTTTTTATCATATTTGAACAAATAAAACAATACACACAATACAATGCTTAACATGTTAGTTAGTAAACAATAATTTGATAAATTTAAAATTTACAGAACTATTAGTGGTCAAAAAATTAAAGCGGATGTTATTTTGAAATCTGAGATCACAAAATAACTATGATGTTAATGTATGAAAGAAAAAACATTAATGAAAGCATGTTGGATTTCTTTGTCCATGATGTGTCCGTTACTTAACTAAATATAATTAATTCACTACCGACTCGGAACACAAAGTTTTTTATGGGTAAAAACGTAAAAGTTTTACCACATGCATTACACGCATTATTCAAACATATCACGCCCCACACATGCAATATTGATCTTTCAAAAGTTGATACCGTCGCCAATGAGACGGACAGTGCTCCCAATGGCAGCCTCTGAAGAAGCTTTTTAAAAGTGAAAACCGGTTCAGGCTATAAGGTAAAACGCTTAAGTTTTTACCCATAAAAAACTTTGTGTTCTGAGTCAGTAGTGAATTAATTATATTTAGTCAAATTTAAATTTTTGAACTTCGTGATTTCCAATTTAAAGGTAGGTCCATACCCGCATTTTACGAATTCATTCAAATTAGTCATTATTTGAATCATGTGCAATTCATGTATAAGCTAGATATGAACTAGAATCCAACCATTTTTAATGATTCTTAAAAGTAATCACTGTTCAGGATGGGACTTACTCAGGATGGGATAGAACACAAAGCGTCCCGAAACATGTTCCAAATAAGGAAAATACATCTTGAGGCAAAATCATATAGATAAAAAATATATATATGAGAACACCTTTTAAGCTATACCCTGTGTATACATATTCCAACAATACATATTTCCAAGTATGCCCAGGCATACTTTGTAAATATAAACAAATTACAACATTGTTTGTATAGATAAACAATTCAGATATAAAAACTGTCGTAAATAGTTTATATAGTGGAAACATGAACACACAGGTGAAATAAGATAATTTTAGATCTGTTTCAAACAATAAAAGTGAAGGGGTGCCAAACTGTATGTCTGTACATGTGTGTGTTCTGTCGGCCTACACCTGATTTGTCAGGCAGGGAATCATGTCTCTGTGTACAAACATACTTTCTTTGAGTGAGTGAACTTTGGTTAAGACAGGTATGAAGACAAATAATTAAACTTTTTTTTTTTTTAATAAATCAGCACATTAAAAATGCATGTAGCGAATCAAGCAGTGCAGAGGAAATAGGAAGTGTTAAGTGGCAAGTATATAGACATAACAGTGGCGGCTGGTTATGTTTTTGACGGGGGGGGGGGGGGGGCAAAATTTTGTTGTACCCATATGTAACAAAAGTCATCAGTAGAAACTAAATTATTGTTATTATCATGAAATAATTGTAAAATTGAACCTTTTGCTTTACTACTAAAAGTATTGTTAATATCAAAAACCTACCTTGCAAACTATCAATATTTAAACAGTGTTTGAAACTGAAATTATTTATAACCCTAAGCAGTTCATGTTCCTAAACTTAAATATTTAATAAATTATATTATTAAATGCATGCATTACTAAATAAAATATATTTGTTCCCTACCTTGGATTAGTTTATTTGCTTGAACATGAAATCCATTCTCCTCTCCTTTTGTTTGGCAAAATGGTCAATAACTAATTCATTGAAGTTAGGAGTTATTTCTAACATTTTTTTCTATTGAACACATTCCCAGAGCACTCTTTCATTGTATTACGTGTAAATGTTTTAATGCGTTTGAGAGTTGAGAAACATCGTTCACTTTCTGCTGTAGTCATAGGGATTGTACAAATAATTTTTAATAGTTTTAGCAGTTCGGGAAAAACAGTAACTAGATTGTTTTCATATACAAAATTGAGTAGAACCAATGCGCCAGTTGCCTTTGTGAAGTCAGGCCTGCTGTATAGAACTACCAGTTCATGTCTTAATACAGTTTCATTTAAATTAAATTGTTTAGCAGCAATTTGTAACTGTGTTTCTGGAAAGATAAGCTGATGTTTAGAAAACAGGGTTGGTTGTACAAAACTGCTATTGCTAAATGGTCAGAAAATGAAAATCTGTCGTCTATGTTGGTAACTATTATGTCACAAACTTCTTTAGCTGCAGTCTTCTTGCTTTCATCAAAACGTGACCTTTTTGGATTTTGTGATGATTCTCCAAAATCGTTTGTTGCAGATAGACTGGCATCAAAATCAATATAATCTGTGACGTTTTGAATGTGTGACTCGAATGAGGCAACATACTGGTGTGTTTTAATACTGTCAATTTCTACTTGCTGTAATTGATTAAACAAAATGTCACAGGCTGGCATAATTTTGTTGAAAAATATTAACCAAAAATTAAAATCATAATTATTTAATGTGTTTTTCAGTCCTAGTGCTTTCTGAACAGTGGACTTGTCACTCTCGTCATCATCTATGATTTTTTCAAGAACAGCAGAAATGTCATTTTTATGAATAAATACTGTTGTCACACAATGGGATTTAAAATTCCACCTGGTATTAGAACATTTTGGGAGATGTTTCTTTACTACTTCATCAAGTATGGCAGTTCTCTTGGAAGATCTTGAAAAAAATTTTGTAAAGCCATCTAAATTATAGAAAAATATTTTTACTTGCTTGTTTTGTGATGCAGTGTATCTAAATAATTAAGTTTAGTTGATGGGCATAGCAGTGAATATACTGGGCATTCTTGTACACAGCTTTAACTTTTGCTTGAACACCGTAATATTTCCACTCATTACTGCTGCCCCATCGTAACTTTGTGCAATAATTTTACTAGGCATCTTATCAAGTTCTAATTTTGCTAATTCTTCAAAAATAGTATTACTAATACCTACAGCGGAGTGATCTTGTGGACTGACAAAACTGATAAATCTCTCATGTAATTTTCCGTTCTATTCATACATCACAACTAACACAATTTGTGACAGAGTGGCATGATCCTTGGTTTCATCTGCTTCAATTGAAATGTAGTCAGTTTCATTTTTTTATTAGTCCAATGCACACTGGATAAATAGAATCCAAAATTTCATTTAGAATTGTTTTAGAAAGACCAATGAAAACCCTATTGTTTGTTTTTTCAATATGCTCTCTTAAGGTGCTATCTAGGCCTGCCATTAAATTTACTAAGCCCCTAAAAATACCTGGATTCTCAGATGTGTTTGTTTCATCATGTCCCCTTAAAGCTAGTTCAAATATTCCACAAAACTTAACACAGTCAATTAACTTACTTAGGATTTATCTATTCTTAGAGACTTCTTCATTATGCTGTTTAATTTTTAATCTGTATGCACTGTCTAACTGGCAACTAATATTGACTTTTCCTAACAATGAATATTCAATACAATTGTTCATATGAGTCTCACTAATTTTGTTTTTTAATTTTTTCTCCCAAATTTTTCAAGTCCTTAATTCCATTTTCAGTCCAGCCTGAATAACTGTTTAGGTTCATCACCAAACATACATAACAAAAAAAGGAATTCATCACCTCAAATCCACATATCCAATCAGCATGTAAGTAACAGTTTCTGTTAAATTTTCTTGTGTAGTTTTTTTTACTTGATGCTGGTCTGTCCGTTTTATAATTTTGTTGTGTAATATCTAAATTGGGTTTTGGTGGCCCTAATTTTTTTAGTTCTATTTCTTTTTGTAAGTAAGTGAATTTGAAATAATCAAACGTTTAATATTACTTACTGAATTCATAGCCATTTTAATCGTTTATAACAAATACGCACAACACACAGGCTCAGGCCTACACAGAATAAGTTACACGTTTATGTACGCAAGGTTCGACAAAAACACTATCGTACACAGACTACACTGCCTAATAAAGAATAAATTATTAGAACATTACGTTTACACAAAAAGTACAACAATAACACAATCAAAACTATATAAAACACAAGAGAAAATATATGCACTTTAAACAGCAACAGAGGAGTTTTGAAGAACGCTCCAGTTCTCTATGAAAAGAGCTGCGAAATCAGACACCGGGCAGAGCCCCTCCTGTCATGGCTGATGCTGATTTAAAAGCATAGACATGTGTGCATGTCCTCTTTCCCCGCTCCCCGCAAGACCCGCCTATGCAGGGAGGACGACAGCGAAAACGTCCGGCTGCGGGACCATACCGAAAACATAAGGGTGATCGCTATTAGTCGCCCCAAAAATACCTTTCACATAAGGATACTACACATTATAGTTATATTATTGACAAGTTTAATTTGCAAATTTAGTGGGAGGGCTCCGCCCTTTTCCCTCCCTGTACGAGCTGCCACTGAGACATAATATTAGTGCGAATTACATGAGAATAACTGAACTATGTAAACACAAGTGATAAACAATTTATATGTACATAACGAGTGAAAAATCACAAATCTTATAAAACTACTGGTTTGCACATCAATGCTGTTGTTATTGCAAAAACAGATTAAAAAGTGATTTGAGTAAAATTGATATTATGCAGGCCAGAACAAAATTTTAAACAATTTTGAAGGCACATCCAAGCATAATTTGACCTGCCGATTTACACTAGACTATAAATACTTCAGATAATTTTGAACGAGGGAACAGACACCAACAAGGTCACTATGTCACTCTGATTATCGACGAAGAATCTTCATCACACACAACAGCTGTCCAACGGCACTGCAGCATTATAAGTAGGTGAAAAATTAACAATTATTTTTTATAAACAAAGACTATAAAGGAACTGAAATATGATATAAATAAAGAATTGGTAAATACATAAATGTACATAGCATAAATATACAAATTTGAATAATTAGTGCGTATTTTAAATATTTGTTGCCAATAACTTTTTTATTCAATTAAAATTTTATTACAACTAATAGTAAATATTAAACTGAAGTAAATATTATTTTCTTAAAATATTATGAGAGAACTTTTTCTATTTTATATAATAAAAGTAAACAGTACTTTTATATATAATTTGCAACATTTAAAATTAATGACTCAAATTCAAATTTATGTTACCCAAGCAATTCAGACACCCAAGCAATTGAAATATTTTCCTAATTATTTTTATAAAGATGTTTTTATTTTTGTTGTTTGTATATTCTTCCTGTGTGATGTACACATGTATTTATCTTCTTGAAAAAAGGGAATATTTTAAATTTTTATATTTTTTCTTTCTATATTTATTTTTCAACATTAAGTGATCATAAATCAACAATTTTTCTTTTTCATATTTTATTAGTTATTTCATGCTACTAAAATCTTACTCCTCCATACTAACAAAAAGATTTATTGTGCGACAATTATACTAAATTCAAGGAACACACAAAATCCTATGACCTGGCCAGCAATTTATATACTACAGTTGCATTTAGTATTACAACAGAAATGCCATTATATAATTGTAATGTTGTAATATATATATATATATATATATATATATATATATATATATATATATATATATATAAGTAAATTCAAGTTCATTTACTTTCAAGTAATTTACTTTATAACCCAGTGTCCCAAGTGTTTATATAATTTTTATAGTTTTGTTTATGTTCCAGTATTTGTGGTTGTGGCTGTTATATATTGTATGTAGTTTGAGATGTTACTGTTATATTAGAATTAATATACTGTACTAATTATTTGATTTTATAATACTCTCTGTTTCTTACCCTACAAAGAAAAATGGTATGTGTAGCCACGTCAAATCTTTTCAGTACTCACAAATGTAAAGCTGATATGGTACTTGCTGACTAATAAACATACAGCAAGTTCCTTGAAAGTGATAAAGTTGCTTGTATAATAAAGTTTTAGTATTCATTTAGAATTTTAAGTATTAAAAATCTTGTGTCCTAATACAGGCTAAACAGTAAGTGTAACAGTAAATAAATATTAAACAGAGCTAAAATTCTCCACTTTTACATATCATTTACTATGAACAATGAAGTAGTTTAGAGTAAATCTATACATTTTAACTGTTAAGAGATAAACTTCAAGGAAAACTAAATTCAAGGTTTTTACCTTGGGTAAATAAGGAATTATTATTTTGTCATATTACTCTGAAATTCGTAATTTCTTTCAATCTATTAGGACATGTCAGGAATTCTCAAAATCGAGTTTGAAATATATTTAGGTGCCAAAATACATAGTGGCAATTGCAGTGGCGGCTCGTCAGGTGATGCAGGTGAAGCACTGCTTCACCTAAAATAACTGGTTCAATGTGTTTCTTTTTACACAAAATTATTTTCAATTTTTAGTCAATTTTGTGTTTAAAAATTAAATTTCGTCTGTATAATAATTAAAATAACATTTACAAGCGATGGAAATAGGTTACAGAAGCTGGACTTCGCTTCGATTGCATTCTACTCCACGTATAGTAAGCCTACTGGTGGCGGAAAGCGCTGAGACCATAGAATCAGCTTTCTGCAACTTGTATGCTGCATCAGTTAATACGTCACTAACAATCCTTGGTTTATGACGGTTGCCATGACAATGTATATGCCGTACTCAGCGTTTCCCCACCCACGTGAAGCAGTGTCACTGTGCTGTTTCTCAGTTGTGTACGTGTACAGTGCTTTACTTATCCAGCGCATTTGTTTTGTCAGTTGTGTTTGATCGTGTGTGAAGTTTTTACAGAATGTTTCCTTCATATGACCCAGTATGTGTTTTATTAGAAACACCATTTTCAAGATGGAATAATGATAATAATAAGAACTTTTAAGCTGTGAAAAACCTATGACTATATTGAAAGTAAATAAAGTTGCAAAAATAAAGGACAAGGTGTACAATCGCAACTTTAAACAAAATTGGTATTCAACGTTCAAGTGGTTGTGTGGCAGTTATTATTTAAATAAACTTTTTTGTATGCCCTGCTTAATTATTAGTGTTAAATCAAGTGCGTGGAATAAGAACGGCTTTGATGATTTCGGTAACGTTGCTTGTGTTCTTTCCAAACATGAAGGTTCTTCTGAGCACATGCGTTGTGCATTGAGTTTTTCAAAACTAAAGAAAAATTTAAGTATTATCGAGGATGCTTTGAAGGAAAATTCTAGGTTGTATCTTAAACACTTCAATGACAACGTTCGGCTTAACAGACGTTTCATGCATCTTCCTATTAGTGCAGTTCTTTACTTGGGTAAACAAGAATTAGCATTTCGCAGTCACCATGAAGAGTTATGATCTATTAATCGCAGAAATTTTAAAGAACTGCTAGAAACCTTCGTATCAATAAGCCCTGTAGATATTCAAGAACACTATAAAAAAAACTTACCCGTCTTTGCCGGCAATTCTGAGACTATTCGGAATGAAATAATTGACTGCATTTCACAATATATTGATGAGCACTTCGCAAAGGAAACATTTTTTTCAATTCAAGTGGATGATTCCACAGACATTGTCCACAAATCTCAATGTAGCATCATAATTAGATGTTATTCCCAGAGGAAAGCTGGTGGAAAGATTTTTGGGATTTTATGATGTTAGTTCCAGTCAGACTGCCGACACACTGTTTCACGTTGTGTTATAGTCCCTCGAAAAATCTGACTATAAATCAAAACTTATTGCCCAGTGTTTTGATGCAAACGTTATGTCAGGGGAATTAAATGGTCTTCAGGCAAAAATCAAAGAAGTAGTGCCACAAGCGGTTTTTGTTCACTGCATGGTGCATCGTTTGAATTTAGTGCTACAACAAAGCTGCAACAGCATTTCGAAATGTCGGATATTTTTTCAACTGTTAACAGTTTACCCTCTTTTTTCCACAGTTCTGCTAAGCGAACTTACACAGTAGACACAGTTGTTGGAAGACAAATCCCTACTTCTGTTATTACGCGATGGAAGTCTAATTCCAAAATTGTGAATAGCCTACTATATATAACAAATGGGATTCATTAAAAGAAGTATTCACTAAAATTGTGAACGATTCAAATTATGATCAAACATCAATTAGGCAGTGATGGCTTCTTAAATAAATTTAATGATTTTGAATTTACGCTTTTGGTTGTCGTTTTTAACGGTCATTTTTGGAGCCACGGATGCTCTCTTCAATGTGCTACAAAAGAAGTCATTTGACATTAATTTCTGTATCTCGCAAGTTAAAAATACGCAAACACTCATAAATAGCAAAAGAACTGATGATGCATTTATGAAAATTTTCGATTTAGCTGCTTCAAAAACAACAGTTCTAACTGAATACCATGAGTGGCAGAAAAGAATTACACTCACACGATATTAACTTTTTGAAAAATACAAAATTCTGTATTATGAAATTTTGGATAACCTTTCAGTACAAATAGCCACACGTTTTAATGATATGGAAAAGCTTCAGTTTGTTACATTAATGGATACTTCAAAGTTCGTAACGTATTTTGAAAACTTTCCCATGGATGCATTAAGTAACTTAAAGGTGTGCTACCCTAATCTGTTTACCGATTTCCAAAGACTGAAAAACGAATTACATCGTATTTATGAGGATAAGCAATACAGGACAAATGGAAACACTAAATTTTATGGAACTTTTAGCTGCCAACAGGAACATCTTTAAAGAAGCTTACAAACTGTTTTGTTTAATAGTAACTATTCCATCCACTAGCGTTTCCGTAGAACGAAGTTTTTCTTGTTTAAAAAGAATAAAATCATACCTGCGCAATATAATGACAGAGGACAGACTTACTAACTTATCAAAAATGTCCATAGAAAAGGAACTATTAAACGAATTAATTAATGTACAACCATTTTATGATGACATTATCGACAAGTTTGCATATTTGAAAGAGAGGAGAATTGACCTTGTGTTCAAGAAATAAAATGCAAGCCTGTAAGTACTTACTATTTTTAACTACTTTATTTGTAAATTTTATTAACATACTTTTCTTTTGTCTCCATATGTTATTCATGATTCTAAAACAGGAAGAAACATATTCACATAATTGATTGGGGGGGGGGGACCTGCTACCGATTCTGCTTCACCAATCCTCGAAGCCACGAGCCGCCACTGGGCAATTGTATTCTGTATAGGCGCATCGTGATTTGTGTATCAGACAAGAGAAAGTGCAGGTCAGGACATGTACACATTAGTTATCAAAATGTGAAAAAAGTCTGAATTAAGTTAACTTGTAAATTCTTCTTACTTGTGTTCAGTAGATGTGTGTCACTAAAGTTTTATTACTCACACACAGACATTACATGAACAATATGTACACGACTTTATTTCTCAAACGTGGGCTGAAAGATTACAAAGTCTGGCCACTTTCATTCTTATTTCTGTAGAAGGAACACAATCATTCAATTTCAGGAAAAATTATTCACAGGAAAATATGAAAAATTGTAAGGGAAATGAAATTTCACTACAGCTTAATGTATATGCTTTTTATTCTGTTATCAACAAATTAAAAAAAAAGTAAAATGTAAAAGCTAAGAAAATAAAAAGTGATTTACATATAAACAAAAATATACGAGGTTAGATCTCTTAGGTTACAAATTTTCTTTTTAACTATAAAAGAGCATTGAATTATATATTTATAAAGTCTGAATTATACAGATGGCAAAATCCAAATGTTTTTACCTCAGAGTTACAAAGTAATAAAAATAATAATATTCTCTCAATTCAGCAGACCATACACAGGAAAACATCTTGCACTCTTGCGCTAGCTAGTGGCAACTGCAGTCTTGTCACTAGTAAACAAGAAACCATCGACTTTACCTGTACAATTTTGAAGCACATTGGTGCAAATAGTATATTGGGAGTGCTTAATCTTTTATTCCTAGGCATCTAGTAAATTGAGAGTCGGTAACTATTATAAATCTATGGTAATGTAACACATTATATATATATATATATATATATATATATATATATATATATAAGTCTAGTTACACTTTTACATACATAAATTATCTCTACAAATGGATATACAATGGCACATTGGATTACAAATAATTTAGTTATGGTGATGTGATTTACGCTGTTAGACAACACAAATAAATGATAGTCTAATTTCGAATAAATCTGTGATGCTATATATACACACACACATGAATTGTGTGTCATATATTACAAATATAAGTGTGATGTTTAGGTAATTTGTTAAGAAAAATTCTGTAGCAGCCAGAGAACTTTATAATATAATAAACATGTAGGTATGATGATGACACAGATTGGGTTTTACTGAACTTGAATCTTGCAAAAATTATTGTAAAGTGTATTAACTAATTATTTCAAGAATAGTTCTGACTACTCTATTTTTTTAACAAAATAATATTGTCAGAACATATAACCATTACCAAGTATAACTATTACAGTTACACGATTGAGGATCGGGTATCTGAGCAAATAGTAACTGGCAATGTTGTGGTCTCCTACAGTTTTTTTAATTCAAGAAGAGAAGCAGTCTGTATGATTTAATTAAGAACTAAATATGTATTCACATGTGCAGGCAAATAATATTAAGAACTTATATTTCGAGTGAAGAAATTAGTTCTGAATCTGGTTTGGGATGGCAGTAGATAATTATAGCCCCTATCTTGAACCCCTTAATAGTTTTTGACATAATAGTTTAACAGTTGTTTATTTTTAATTGGTGGTGTCAGAATAATATATCACTATACATCACTCTGAATACCATATTTTCTTTTTTGCACTAAAATATTTTGAAATGGGTTTGATAATAGTTTCACATATTGCACATTATTCTACGTTTTTTCTTTGTATAATGAACTGCCATCAGAATACTATGACATACAATATACCTACATGAGTGTTTCAGTTTTGTTGATGTTTATTTTTTTGGCTAAGACCAATTTTGCATTTCTCTAAAGAATTTAGTTACATGTTTTTATCGTTTGAAAATGAACATTCTTCAGTATTTGTGTGATTCTGTATCCCTATCTTCTGTCTTTAATATTTATAGGTTATTATAAACAATTGTTTATACAAGAGTTTTTTCTTATTATATATCATAATTTGTTTAGTATTTCCTTATAAACAGTATATTTACATTTTAACAAAAAAATAACATTTTTATGCTAAAAATTGGTAAATTTAATGAACAGTTAATGGATTATATTAGTTAGGTGACAATTAGTCACTAGTCTATATGTAATGGACATAAGATGTTTTCCTCAACAGAGAGACTCAATAATTGTGAGTGAATTATGAAACAAAAATTAGGTAGTAGATGATAGATTCATCATGAAACTTGATCCCATAATATGCTCAGCACTCATGATATGGTTAAAGAATTTTGTGATTACTGACTAAATCTGTAATAATTTTGGAAGGTAAACAGAAAATTGAAAAAATGTCAATTGCAGATAAAAGAGATAATAATTGGGACATGACTAGTTAGCAAGACTGTAAATATAGAAAACAAATTAGCAAGAGGTTTAGAAGACCATACCATAAACATGTAAAAAGAATATACATCATATCTATCTCAGAAACAAAACACAATAAAAGTTATTTATGACACTATTCAGAAGTTCATAAAGTAAAGCATTATACACAGGAAGTGTTATGAATGATAGAGTTTGTAGGTGGAATGTTATAGTGAAGTTTTATTGTAATTTATTCAATATGTAAGATTATTATGTACAGAGTAGGCTGTAAGTCACTTTAAACAGGTTGCTACAAACAAATGCAATTTGTCAACCACTCTATATGTAACAATTATACAGTAATGCTTAAAAATAATTTCATTAAAAACACTGGAAAATACATTGAAAACCTTTTTAGAGAAATAATTTTTTGTGTTGTGTCTAGTGAAACTGATATAACTACGCACTATTAAATTACATTTATGTACAACAAGAATTTTGTTTTTAAAAAGATAACTGTCATAATTTTTTTTTAATTATCATGGGACCAAATATTCTATTGTAGAGAGCCCCACTATACCAAATTGAAAAGGAAATCTGGAAACAAATACAGCCCTTTATATGTGATATAAACAGACAAAGAGAACAGGATTGACAAGAACAAAATCTGACAAACTGTTAAGTTGAAAATGAATTACAATCTCAAAACTGCTAAAGAATTTTTGCTTTGCTACAGAAAAACCCTTATTTAATATCAGTACCATTTCACTGCACAAATATCTATAGTTAATATCACTACAGAGATATATCACTGCTATGTTACAGAACTCTATCTATACAAATATTTACATTAAAAAGTTTTCTCTTTGACAAGCAGCATAATTTTTTCATGCTTTGCCTTCATTATTCAAATATTCCTCAATCAACTGTATAAGTTTGTTTTTAATGATAGTGAATACTTCTTGCAGCAGGATCCTGATTGAGGTATATTTCAATAAATTCTTACAAATATTCAGTCCAGCATAACAGGTGATAATTAACAGTATCATAAATTCTACATACAAGAAACTACAAGTAAGAAAGCATTCAGTACAGAGCTGAACAAAGAACATGGTAACAGTATGCATTTTTCATATTAAAAAATACAAAAATATACATATAAATACATAAAATTGCTATAGTGTCGGTACAAGTTCATGTTTGTGGATGGGAGATGTAAACATTACATGCAATCAAAAGTCTTGTACTTTGTTAATAAAACTATGAGTAATGCCTCTAGTCAGCGGAATTGTCTGAGCAATATTTCTAAGATCAATAACACTGATTTTTCAACAGCCAATAAATAAACTATGTGTACGTACACAGGGGCGGACTGGGTCCTCCTAAAGGGTGCAGATCTAGAATTTTTGGAGGGCGCAAGTCAAATGGCCCGTAAATATATATATATATATATATATCAATGTTCGTTTTATATTTTTTATTATATTTCTGCATGTAGTTTGATAAATATGAATCAACATTCTTTGGTAAATAAATAATTAAAAGCGTAAAACGACGGGTGTGAAAAATTCATAATAGAACTATCTTGGTAAAACATTGTAATTTAAGATATGTAGCTTAATTCTACACTTTATTCATAGCATCTATCTACGAATATAATATTATATATATACAAACTTTCACTAGTGAACACTTACTTTTGGTTTTATGTCCCAAACGTTTCGACGTGGTGTCCGT
Organism: Magicicada septendecula; assembly: GCA_034769895.1. Lineage (NCBI taxonomy): Eukaryota > Metazoa > Arthropoda > Insecta > Hemiptera > Cicadidae > Magicicada > Magicicada septendecula. The sequence goes on from CM068372.1 coordinate 174,603,269, forward strand.
CTTCCTCAGTGGGATTTGAAATACATAGTCAAATGTAGATAGCCAAGTAGACGGACACCACGTCGAAACGTTTGGGACATAAAACCAAAAGTAAGTGTTCACTAGTGAAACTTTGTATATATATAATATTTAAAAAAGTGAATGAAGAGGATGTATCTACAAGACAATTACGAATATAATGTTACATAATACTTTTTATTGTAAACAGACTAGAAATTACAGACTAGTAATTAAGCTTTAAAACTCTAAGAGTCTCTTCATTTCTTAGCTTTGTTGACAGAGTTCCCTTACAATCAAGTCATTATCGATTGCTGTAAATTTTTCTCTTTCAATCTGCATCATAAGAAAAGATTCAAGATTTGATTGAGTTGAGACGGTGTTGATCTTAATCTGGTTTTGATAAGCTTGAGGTTAGAAAACGCCCGTTCACAGCTGACTTGTGTTAGAGGGATTGTTAATAAATATTTATAAACTTTATAAAGTTGAGTGTATAAGACTGAATACATGTTATAGTCAAATATAATTGTGTAGACACACTTAATATACACATTGCATTTTTCTCCCAAATTACAGGGGCCTTTTCCTTCATCTTCAGAGACCTCAGTGTTGGAAGCTTCACTTTCATTATTCGATGACTCTAATTGCATTTCATACTGTTCATGAAATTTTGATTTTATTTCAGGCCAAACATTAATTAGAGAAATTAACTCTACTTTCAGCTTTGCATTGGCAATATCACCAATTAACGAACAAATTTTGTCAAGTGCATTATTAGGTATTCCATCTTTCTTGAGCAGGGGAAATCTTCGTGGATCGAAACACGCAAGGTCTAGATACAAGTCTTTTTGATCAGAAAACCTCATATTCATGCTCTGATTTATTTTATCCATTAATTTATAAAATACTTTAATCTTAAACTTTTCCTCTACACTTGAATTGATAAAAGCATCTTCTACTGACTCACCATGTACGTTCTTCACGGGTTGGATCCTTTTCTGAGGAAGTTCCGTCTGTATGCATAGCTTTTCTGCGTCTAGGGAGGGATCTTTATTGATTTTCTCTTCAATAGCTAAGGTCATGAATGATACAAACTTATTGGCAGCTTTGACCACTTTATCAAACTCATTTCTATTTTTTTTCAAAGTTTTCTGGACAGTTGCCACAAATGACCAAGCTTGTGCGAAATCTAAGTTTGCTGTTTGTATGAGTCCTCCTGCTTTTTCCGAACTCCCACCAGTCTCGGACTCAACATGTTTATCTGAAAGTTGTTCTGATGATTCCTGCGATGTTGAAGGTGTAGGAGAATTTCCCATGGATATCAATTGAGGCATGTAGAAAGTTGTAATTTTCGAACATAATGAAGCAGCTACCTTTCTTTGTTTAGCTTCCTTTTCTTTTCGGTATTCATGACCAGATTTTCTCAATTTCCCAGATTTGTCTTCCATGATGTCCTAAAATAATAACATACTAAGTCCTCGAGTATAGCTTATTTAAAGAGGCAAATGAAAATTTATATTGTAATTTATATTGTAACAACCTGCCCCCAACAATTAGTAACAACCTATCCCACCCGTCACATTTTTATTAAAAATACTTTTTTCAAAAAGTTTGATAAATTTTTTCTTTTAAAGAATGTACTTTTCAAAAAAATATTCGATGACATTTAGAGTAATTATCAGCCACTTCCCGTTTATAATGGCTGTAACGTGTAGATTAATTTAAAGGCGAATTATTTTACTCGAAGTAGCGAAAAACAAAAAAATCGACCTTACAGCTCAACGGTATAATTCAAAATGATGCCGTTAGAACAAACGATGGGAAACCACCCGATTGACAGTAAGTCAGGGTTAAAGTCCTAATTTTATTTACCAATAAATTTTAAACATGTTTGTAACAACCTATCCCACCTTCCCCTACTATATTAATTTAATAGATGTTATTAAAGGGATGTGCCGGAATCAAAATAAGTTTTGAATTTCGCGGGTTTTTCTTTTTACAAAATAGTTTATAATCAAAAATTTATTTATATCCTTGGATATAAAATTAGTTACATCCTATCAATAATTTAATAAAATACATTTTAAAAAAGTTTTAACCTAATCGAACAATTATTTCTGTAAAAAAGTTTGGAAAAAATGTAAAATTTTGCGTTACATAAAAAATTATGAGCATTGTAGCCACATGGCTACAATTATTTTTTAGGTTATATTTCTTTTAAATTTCACGTCACGTAAGACGTATACTTTGAAAGCACTAGGCATCTATTATGCCTTTATCTACTGAAATACATACATATTAGTTACTAAATAATTATATATTTACCTTCAAAATGTATAATTTTATGACCAGTTTTACGAGACGACGGTTCTCGGAGACGTTGATTAACACACTCACAGTCCACAATAGTTCAGCAGACAACAGCTGTTAGAAATGGAGGGAAATAAACTGAGCTGCACGCCGATTGGCCGTGCTCATGGGAAGTCGCCGCAAAAATTAAAAGCTGAACTCAATACAAACAACTAAATTTAAGTCGGTTATTTTGAAAAAGCCAATTTGTAAATTTTACAGGGTAGGTTAAGACTATTATATTTTAAATACGTTTAACTACTTTTTTTTCAATAAGTAGGCCTATATGCTTTTCCAAAAATTTTCTTAAAAAGACGATTTATATTTGTATAAAAATAGTTTTTGTTTGTATTGTGCCTTCTGTGTTGTGTTGATAACACTGTGCTCATAAACGTGAGGGTAACGGATTGTGTACTCGTAAAAACAGATCATTATTTTGTTAGTGCAATCTTCAAACTTCCGTTTATACATACAAACACGTATGCACAAATTTGTGTGAGCGTGTAAACGAGTCTTTACGGAACACAAATGGTGGCCCCATATATGACAGATGATTCGCATTTAGTAGGTACGTAAAAGCAGAAGATTCAACAATCTGCGCTCGATACCCGATACAGTATCGAGGAAGTCATTACATAGTACGTAAGGGCAAATTTTTTATTAGGATTTTTTTTCCTATGAGGGCGCAAATGGCTTTTGTCTTTGAGGGCACACCGGCCGGCGGGCCAGTCCGCCCCTGTTAACGTACAGATGATATCTGTTCATAGACATTTATGATCCTTGCTCAAGACACCATATTAATCAGTATAAAGTTGATGACTGTTATCTGTAACAATTTAATGCATGCAAGAGTTGATACAAATGGAATAGTTAAATTTATTAAAGTACATTGCACATGTTTCATACAAAATTAAAAAAACTGAACTACCACTATTAAATATACTTATTTCACTACAACTCGGAACACAAAACTTTTCATGGGTAAAAACGTAAAAGTTTTACCTCACAACCTGAACTGGTTTTCACTTTTAAAAAGCTTCTCCATTTTTACATTTACGTTTTTACCCATAAAAAGTTTTGTGTTCCGAGTCGTAGTGAAATAATTATATTTAGTTAAGTAATGGACACGTCATGGACAACGAAATCCAAGAATACCACTATTACTTAAATAAAGAAGAATGCAATTTAATGAACAAAAAGCAGTTAGCTGTCATTAATTGTTGTAATATTAATTGTATATGTTTTGTAAGTATTTAGTTTTCTAACAGTAGCTTCTGAGCAACTACAGTCAGAACTGACAGTCTTTCTTGAGCAATGAGTTGTGCCAACCCAGCAAATGTGTTACCACCACTTAAAACTCCAGCATAAAGTGTCTAGAGAGGAGAGAGGGGAGACAACGTGATAACAATTTGCTCTCTCGCTTACACACAAACTCTCTCCGTCACATACTGTCACTTCACAATGACACTAAGATGCTTCCAATGTTATCACCAGCCTTGTTACAGTCACAGGGGTCCTGAACCAAGTTTAAATCGAAGGTCAAAGCACCTCGGATTTTTTTCTTTTGTTTGATTTCTGGATGAATTTAATGATAATTTAAGACTTTTTTTTTTTTTTTTTAATCCCACAAGCAGTTTTTTTTTCAAAACGTTAATTTTAACAGTTACAAATAAGTTTTTCACATATATTTGAAGAAACGTATATATTTGCCTATTTTAGCCTGAACCATTGTGCCTTTGTTATTAGAGACAAATGTAAAACAATCCTACGGACACAATACATGTCAGCAACTATACTATGTTTGTAAACCTAACCATGGAAACACAAAGAAAAAGAAAGACGAAGCTTATTTTTCTCATAACAATAATTATTAGTTTAAGCTCATTGACCTAAAAGAGTGGTTGTGTACACAGTTAAAATTTTAATAATTATTTTTTTTTAATTATATTTCTGAGTGTTCGTGATTGCTGCGGATTTTTTTTTTCAAAATGTTGAATAACTCTAAAGATCATGCTCGAAGTCATTCTGAAAATTGGATGAGGATTTGTTTATTCTGTCTCAAGAAAAAAGGAAAAATGATAAAAATAGATGGCGCTTTTAGAACAAAATTGAAAATGTCATATGATCATGAAAATAATAGTCTTCCATCAGTTGTATGTAGTGCCTGTAAAATAAATGTTTATAGATGTGTTAATAATATTAACAATAAAACAAGTATAAAGTTACCAGACTCTTCGCATTTCCGATTTCTACACAAACATACAAGATCAAAATCTGCAAAACTTTACGAGTGTAGTTTGTGTGAGTTAGTGAGGAAACCAGGACATCCTATTTCTTTAAAAAGCATTCAGGTATCTGGTAAAAACCAAATAAACTGACAAAGAAAAGTACACAAAGTGTCTTTTAGAACTTGTAAGACGAAAACAACATATTTGTAATTCTTCAAACCACTATAACAACTTTAAAGAACACATAACAAATTTAGAACACTTAATATGTGAACTCATAAAAGATATTTCTACAAAAAAATCTAATAATACCCAGAGAGATGTTGAGAAAATAACTTTATCCCAAGTGCATGGTAAGCAACTAACGATATCTGTTAATTCACAACAACCAACCAATTTAAGGCAACAGCAAATTACTGCCGAAGATGTGTCAAAAATAAAAACCAATTTTTCTCTTTCCTCCAAAATGATTCATGGGATTTCTTCTGCTATTCGCGTTGTTACAAAGAATTGCAAAATTTTTGAACCAAATTTGACACAGAAACTGATTACTTTAAATCACACGCTTGATTCATACTTTGACATCAAAAAGTGTGATTTTGTAAATGTCAAAGATAATATAAAAAAATAATGTTATACAAACTGTAGTGTTCTGTAATAATTTAAAGGGATTAATTGAATATTTAAAAGGAAATAAGCAACTTGAGCAAGTCCATTTGAAGTTTGGGATAGATGGAGGTGGAGGTTTCTTGAAAGTCTGTCTTTCAGTTCAGTCAGTTGACAAATGGAATTGTGAAAGTGACATCCCCCTTCACCAGTCTTATAACCAAGGTGTTGCAGCTAACAAGTTAAAGGATTCTGGAGTCAAAAAGTTATTTTTACTGGGGTTGGCACCATGTACGCAAGAAAATTACAATAATATTTTAATGCTACGGTCACTTTTAGGTATCAACGAATTTAAAGGAACTGTTACCATCGACTTGAAACTTGCAAATATGAAACAGGTATTATGTCACACGCAAGCAGTTTTCCTTGCACATGGTGTACTGCAGTAAAAGACAAATTAAATGTATGTGGTGCATATAGAACAGTTGGGGATTGTTTAGAAAATTATGATGGATGGGAAAAAGCAGGAAGTAATAAAGGAAACGCTGAACACTATAAGAACTGCATATATTCTCCGAGTATTTCAGGTAATGAAAACACTGAAATAATTGATATAATACCACCACCGGTACTACATTTAATGATTGGTGTAGTTAATATTATATTTAAACACATGTTAATCGAATTCGAGGAAGGTAGTTTGACTTCCGCCAAGACATGCGGTGTTGTACAAGAGATAACTCACGGAACTCCTACTTTTGCAGGTAATTCTTGCAAAATCCTCTTTGATAAAACGGACGTCCTGCTCACAAACTGCAATATTGGTTGTTTGAAATATATCAAGTGTTTAAAGGATTTTCAAGGTGTTGTCAATTCATGTTTTGCTACAGTTCTCAATCCAAAGTTTGAAGATTACATAATTCAATTCCGTAAGAGTTACGTCAATTTGAAAATTAATATTACTCCGAAAGTTCATGCAGTGTTTTTTTATGTCACCTATTTCTGTTCAAAAATGCACAGAGGACTTGGTTTCTTTAGTGAACAGGCCATGGAATCTGTGCATTCTGATTTTCAAAAAAAACATGTTTCTAAATACAAAGTTAGAAGTATCAACCCAGAGTATGCAGTTAAATTGCTGAAAGCAGTGCGCGAGTACAATAATTGTCATATCTAATATATAGTTCTCATGTTTTCTACACATTAATATTTGTACAATTTAATTATTATAGCTAAAAACATTATTTACACTGTACTTGTAATGTAAATTTACATGCCTAATAATTGTATATACTTTGTTATGGAAATCTTATTTATTTCAGTCAGTTAAAATAATGAAACTCATACACACACAGACATACATATATATATATATATATATATATATATATATATATATATATATGTTATTGAACATTACACACAATAACTTTTGATTGTGAGTGAAACTAGTTTCAAGATTTTTAGTGCCTGTTGCGAGAAATATTATACAAATATACCAATTTTTTCCAGAATACGTGAAAACTTATTTTTAACTGTTAAAATTAACGTTTTGAAAAAACGGCTTGGGGGATTTTTCAAAAAATAGTCTTAAGTTACAATAAATACATACAGAAATCAAACAAATGAAAAAAATCTGAGGTGCTTTGACCTTCGATTTAAACTTGGTTCAGGACCCATGTGATGTTCACACTAAGAAATATTGCACAAGGCTACATATCCAAAATGAATGAAAATGTTGTTGCAACAACAGTCTGTCTGATGTGTGTCTCTAAGTGACTGTTCAAAATCTATTGCAAGGTCAATAATAAAAGTGGGGTGGAGCCATACAAGAAAAACCTAAGGCTTCACTAACTAGTGTAGCATCAAACCATTCACTATTTTTGCCGCAACAATTTTGAAATTTTGGAAGGTATTATACAAAAATGATTCCCAAAAGAAACGAACAAGTTATGAATACATGTTTCCAGTTTTTTACTACATGTAAAAATATTTTATATTTTCTCGTGTTCATTGTTCCATTAATAGAACCACTTTTCCTGGCCTCACACTTTCTATTATGTCACTTACAGATATTTTTCGAGCAGCTAACTATTGCTCAGAGACCAACTTTATATACTAGTCCATTCATTTTATGCACTATCCTACTTCTAATATGGTGGTACAGCCTGAAATCTTGTCCTCCTGTATCTTGACTATCCACCTCACTCTATCAGTAGTGAAGAACTTCTACACAGTTCCACCAACAATATGTGTGGCTTTTTGGTCTTTGCCCTCCATATTTCTATGGAGCTGTTTTTGTATGCACTCATTATTTGTTCTCACATCATGGTCATCCCATTACAGCCTCCTCAGTTTCATATGTATTGGCTCATTGAAATGATAATAAAAATCCTGGTTATCTTATATCTCCCTCTCGCCATTCCTATATACAGTAGGTCTGCCATAGGGGCATCCTCTCAAATATTTTCACACATTCCAGTGTTCTTTGAGTTAGTATCCTAGTATCCAAACTATCATTATTATAGCACAGACCGGATTGTATAGGTCTAATAGTATTATATACACATATTTTTGTCTGCCTATGAACATCTGTTGATTTAAAGATGGTAATAAATGTAAAAAAGCGCTTAGTTGGCCAGTGTTATCTTATCTCCTCTCCTCTTATCTCTGCCTCTTCAATCTGTTACTGTTGCTCCTATGTATGTAAAACACCTTACTTATATGATATACTTTGAGTGCTTCTTTGTAGTCTTCTTCCGCAACAAGGCTTTATAGTAAAATTGAAAGTTAAGGGCATATGCGCAGAAACCAATTTATGGATGGACGAGTCCACTTTGAAATTGTGAATGGCGGGAGGGTAGCAGAGAATCAGCTGGTATGCAAGTGTAGGTGTTGCCAACTTGCGTGTGATGTTCTGCGTAAAAATGCAATCAAATATAATACTGAAGTGAAAGAAATTTCATAGATATTGAACATTGGACGTCACATGTTATAACTTCAACTTTTTGCTTTATTTACAGTAAAACGTTGTTTGCCAGCTGGTAAAACATAAATTTTCTCAATTCTCATTCGTCTGTTTCTTTTACCGGTTTTAACACTTTTAGTGTTAAAAGACTTTAAAAGATATTCTTTTCCTAAAATTCTGTATTGAAATTACTTGCATTTTACTTCTTATAGAAACAGTTTCTTGTTGTCCAGGATTAAAGAGATTCTTGTAATTAAATTAATACGAAGAATGCGTTCCTTTATGTAATGATAAACTGAAGAGATAGTCGAGTGTAATTAAGGAGTGGAAATGTACAGTTTGCAAATTCCATTGCGATAAGAATGGTCAGGAAGGCTGTAGTTTTTTACATCTCAGCAGTACACATGACAGACCATACAACACTCAGATATGTTTATGAAACATTTTGATATGTAACAGCAACAAATTCCGATAGTGTATTTTTCCAATTGTATTCATTGATTTATTTATTTCACTTTTGTTTGTTAACATAGATAAACAAGTGTACTGTTCATATTTATTTTTTATATGCATTTTTTACAATTTAAAAGCAAATATTATTTTCTTAAATCTTTACGCTTTCAAAGTGGACTACTGTTCATTTTATAAATAAAATTTGATACTACGCACATTATCATTTTTCAACAGGTGGAAAAAAACCAGCTGTAATAAAAAGATTGTATGTGAGAGACATGAAATACGCTTAAAGCACATACAATATTTATGAAAAATAAAAAAATTAGAGAAGAAGGATTTATCTATACAGACAAAACTTTCGTTCATTCATGCCACACAACTCCACATCAGTGGTCGTATGGAGATGACTTGGAGTTAAAATCGCCAATTTGTAAGGGGCAGAGATTAATAATTATACATGCAGGTATGTGAATATGCCTTGTGAGATATATCTTTATTTTTTGTAATACATGGTAACCTATTGACACGATTATTTGATCTTAGGTGGAGAGAAGGGATTTGTGCCGCAATCTCTTCTTGTGTTCAAGTCAGGCTTACGAACAGGGGACTACCATGGTGAGATGAATCTGACAACTTTATAAAGTGGATCAAAACTCAGTTGATACCAAATTTACCGTCACGTTCAGTCGTCGTAATGAACAATGCATCGTACCATAATAAGGAAAGTGACAAACTGCCCACCAGCAACTCCCGAAAGGAAATAATGAAGCACTGGCTGGACAGTAAAGGTGTTCCTTACTCCTTAAGTGATACAAAAATAGAATTCTATGAGAAAATTAAGGAAGTAAGGCCCAAAACAAGTAGTTACGTAGTGGACACACTTTTAAGTGAATACGGGCATAGTGCGATAAGGCTGCCACCTTATCATCCCGAACTAAACCTAATTAAAAATATATGGGGAATTTTAAAAAACTGGGTTGCAATGCGCAATGTTAGTTTTAAGTTAGATGATGTGAACGTTTGTTAGAAGAAAAATGTGCTAATATAGGCGGAAGTGAGTGGGAGAGTGTTTGTGCGAAAGCTAAAAGGATTGAAGAAGACTATGTAAGACAAGAGGTACTGACTGACGAATTACAAAGTGAATTTGTTATAAATTTAGAATATGATGACAGTAGTGAAGAAGATGAAATGTGCAGTGAGAGTTAAAGGCTCACATGCCAAATGGATCCTGATGCTTTCAACGTAATTAAACGTCTAACCGTGTGGAAGCAAACTTTTTTAAATTAAAATAATTTATAGTTTTATGTGAATTTAATATGTGGATTGGTGTTCGTCATGTGTAGTGTGTCGAAGGAGATTTGTTTTAAAACTATTGTTGAACCTATAGCCCGTGCTTGGAGATACGTTCTAAAACGCAGCCCAGGCCTAGGAATGTGCATAAGCAAGGTGTTGCTTAAAAGGTACATAAAATATCTTCCTACTGAACAGTACACATCATTTGATTGATTTGTATAGTAATACAATTACAATATTATTATTATTTGATTTATGTCGGAAACAATAAACGTATAATTTTTTTTTAAGCCAGCTGCGTGACTAGGTATACACACACAAACATAAACTTATTATCATGTCGATTGGACCTATTTTAAAATCTTATTATGTCCTAATGGATAAAAATAACTGCAATCTCTGCTCCTTTTTTCCATTTATGTATCGCGGTGCAGACTTATAGTACACCTGTTATGCTCTGAAAGACTTTACTCTTTTATTTACATTATCTCAGCATAATCGACTTTGAATATAAAACTCTTTGTTTAGACAAAGGTTTAGACAAACTCGCGACATTTACAAACAAACCTTAACAGTCGCGAGTTTCTGTTACTATTAGAAATAATGTTCATAGGTTGGCAGCACCGTCTCTGATACAGCAATTCTCTTCTCACATCTCACAGCGACTCCCACCACATCGCCTTTCCCCTCTGACCGTAAGCGTTTCGCGCATTTCCATGCCGTTAACTTTCAATTTTGCTATACCTGGTATGTGTTATGATTTGGGATTTGCCTTGGCAACTATATTTATTATATGTAATCTTGATCTTGTATGATTTATCGTTTTAGTTTTATGCAGATTTTGTGACAGTCCTACCTATTTTATACTTCTTTTCCGGCTTACATGTCTCTCTCACAGCTACACTGAATCATGCTTTGATAGCTGTATTGTTGGTATACACTACTATTTGTACTAACTTGGTGAACACTACTCATGAGCAATCTACACGTGTTTTTCTTACTACATATTCTACTGGTTAAAGAAGTTAAAGAAGCTAGTCCTGTTAGCCCTGTTTTAGAGCCTGGGTGATCTCAAGCAGTTTTGTAGCTCTATATTCTCACCCGGACAAATGTTTCAGTCTTGGTCAATTTTATTAGGTTGATCAGATTTTTTTTTGTATTACTAATCCTAGCTGTACACTATATAATTTTTCTCTCAGTACACTATCATATGCCTGACACAAATTCTCAACACTTGTTCAGGATTTGTTTAACTATGAATGATTGTTCCATTGGACTTTCCTGTTCTAAAACCTGATTGGTATTCTCTAATAATTGTTTCTACCACTAGTCTTCTTTACAGTATGGTTGTTAATACTTTAGATGTAGTGGAGAGGAGGGATATGCTCATATAATTCTTGCATACTAGTCTGTCCCCTTTTTGTATATTGGGCAGTTTTTAAGAATTGTCTCCTCTTTCCATATATCTGCAATTAGGCTATGTTTATATTTTATTATTTCCAACAAGAATTCAGAAATAATGTAAAAAGATCTTATTCTTGCTTTTCTTACTTGGTCTACATCAACTAAACTCTTAATTTGTAAACCTCAACTAATCTACTTTCAAGAGACTGTAAGTCATTCTACTCATTCTTCATATCAATGTTCCAGAATTCATATCAATACAATAATATTAGTACTGTTATTGTTTCATAGAAATGAGTACTCTTACCTAGTTTATCATATTAATCTTCCTCCCAATATGCCACATTTTCTATTAAATTTTTTCCTGTTATAATTTCCATATAAAACACTTCAACATTGAAGTACAATATTATTCTAAAGCACCTACAATTCATTGTATACAGATTAGACATGATGATATTAGATCCACTAGGATTTGCACACAAAGAAAAAGTCAGTGTTTTTACTTTTACTTACAAATTACATTCCTTAAGTGAATGATAAAAATTTATGTAAATCGAAATCCTATTTGTTTAATATGGATCAAAAACACTGTGTCTCTGCTACAATAATAGACGTCAGTGTACTCTTTACAATTTCTACACAGCTGCATCAGAATCAGTACAAAAAAGGGAGATCTGTTTATCTAATACAAAATTCCAAAATTAAATTACATTAAACAATTCCAAAATTACATTAAATCCAACATTCAAAAATTACACAATTAAAACACATTTTGTATCAATCTTAATAATCCCAAAATGACAAATATAGAAGAAGAGGGAATTTAGACAACATTTTTTAACATTCCGCTGCCTATGACACTGCTCAAGTCTTCCTGTTAAAAATATTTAGCAATTCGAAATTTTCTTAAACATGACATTTATAATAAACAACAAACTTAAAAAACAACATATATATACTTTTCTATACAATACATGGACAATAATATACACATATCACATTATTAAAAAATCAGAATTAATTTGATTAATTCAAAATATTAACTAACATCTTCCTTTTTATACTTCTCAGTTTGCCATTCTGTTGACACTGAAATATTTGTATGTTTACGTACAAAACTATAAGATGCATACAAAAGATGGTTGTGTGTATTATAATACACAAACGACCCTTTTTGTTTGTACATGTTTTAAAGATAAAATGTTTCACAAGAAAATGAAGTTGTTGAAAATTGGCTGACATTATTCTTTGTATTCCTTCTTTGCAGTAAAATACAAGAATATATATATTCAACAATACTTTGCATTAACAAGAATATATTTCCTGAAACTCTGTTTCATTATGTGTATTCAGTTGTGTGTGTGTGTGTGTGTGTGTGTGTGTGTGTGTGTGTGTGTGTGTGTGTGTGTGTGTGTGTGTGTGTGCGTGTGCGTGTTTGGGGGGAGTATGTGTGCATGCTTGCATTCATATACAATTTCAAAATCAACATGACTTTTGTTACCCCAATTTCTACTTGTAAACAAAATACTACCATTTTGTCCTTTAAGAAAATAATAAAAAAATGTCTGCAATCAACGTCATTTATATTAACTAATCTATTTCTTAGGCTTTCACAGCTAGCATCATAATTATTAAAATATTAAGATCTGGTCTGTAAGGCTGTGGTCTACTATGATTACCTTGCTGATATGGATGTTATAATCAGATGTTTTGACCTCACCTCTGGAGGCCATCTTCATTGAACGATTTTGAAACAACTGACAAGATGTTCATCAGTAAAACCACAGTACTGTGGGAAATTGGCAAAACCATAGAATGTTCCTTTGCCACAGTACTGCGGTTTTACTGACGAACACCTTGTCAGTTATTTCAAAACCGGCGGGGATGGTTAGTGCATAGCCGGCTTAACTGATATGATCTGATGCTACCCAGAGTAAATGTCTCTACACAAAATGCATTGTGTCACTGCGATTCCACACACACACACACGCGCGTGCGCCGTAAACTTCAACACAGAATACGAATATGATTTATAATATATTATTTAACATATACACAGAAATGTGTGTGTGTGTGTGTGTGTGTGTGCACGCGCGCGCGCGCATGCGTCTATATTCAATATTCTTCTGTGCTCAATAAGTGAATGTATTACAGTATTATGTTACAGTTACTCATTATTAAATTTCACAAACAAAATCCTATGTCAACAAGTTATGGCAACAACTGTTCCACAGGATTAACACACAGGGTTACTGAATTATACATGACCATACTATTTACCATACATTATAAAAACTGTTCATTAACTGTTCATCTGCCAGTGCATAAAGCATATCAAATGGGTTGAATTTATTGTTCAGTTTCTGTTTGTACACAAAGCAGATTCTGTTTTACATAAGCTACAATACGAACTTACTTTGTTACCTGAAGAATCATATCATACATAGTTATTAAGATGTACAGTTTTTTTTTTTAATAAGTTTCTATAAAAAATAAATGCATATAAATTCGTTTTCATAATCAGTGTTTTCTAGAAAATTCAAAACTAACAATATATTTTACTGAAAAGCTACCAGTTCTTCTGTTTCTGATTTTATAATCAGTCAGTAGTCAGTAAAAAATTGTTACTCTAAAAAACTGTTAGAAAAATTCGTTCCTGATATGAGGTAGAAAAATGGTATGAAACAGTCATCTGAGATTTCCATTTTAATTATTATCAATCTATGTTATTATGGTAAATGTGTTATGCTAAATCACAGCTCCCCGTGTTGATTCAAGTGTGTCTGTACTGCATTCCTTGAGTCATGGCAGTTTATGCAGCCTGCAAGAACAAAACTATATTAATATACAATAGTAGACATATTAAAATAGAGATACCAAAAGAATAGAGCACATCAATGATGAATTAACATTAAAAGGTAGTTAATAAAGTATTAATTAACTTAAGGCTATGGTTCATGAAGAGTCTGCATCAATCTTCACTACAAAGAGGATGTATACCTTCAAGACATGACTATGACATTCATGTGGGGTGACAAATGGTATGGTTTTTGCTTTTTGTACTTTGTAGGAGCAACATGTCCCAATATTGATAATACATTGCAACACACAAGCAAGAACTAGATTAAATAGCCCAATTAAGAGCTGGGATTGCAAAGAATTAGGAGCTTCAGGTAAGAAAGAATTCATACACCATACAGACTGAGCTGGGTGTCTTCTTTTAAATAGTGAACTAGTTAGCAAGTATTTAATTAATAAAGTTATGTTAGTGGTTAGAATCACAAACAGAAATAACACTGTTCCAAACCCCTACAGAAAAAATTTCCAATCCAGAATAAGATCAGATTGCTGGTTAAAGTGACCCACCCCAAAACATTTGAAGAACTATGAGACATTGCCAGACAATTAGAAGAGGACCATATTGGTAACAGAATGACTGTTGGAAAGGAAGGTACCCACAGAAAATGTTTTAGATGTGGCACAATATGACATTTTAAGGATAAATGTCCTATGGAGGTAAACTAGAGCTGGACCATTCTAGGCTGGGGAAGGATGGTACCAAGGATAAGGTTTGCCCCCAGAAATCAACTCTTGTATGAAGAGATAAGTGGTTACAGAACAGTGGCACTGGGCAGGTTACTTTGGACTCTTACCAGTCCTACCCAGCAGTTAGCACTAACATCAAAGACAAGTTGTACAAAGTACTTGATACCCAGGCAAGTCACTCCTTTATTTTCATGAATGTATTAATACATCTTTCTTTCCTATCTACAAAATCTTATATACATCTGCATCTTAACGTACGCTAGTTTCAGATCTTGATTTCCCAGTCATCGGATTCAACTCCTCCTCTTGTACTGCTACTTGTTCATCTACAAAATTTATGCTGCCAGCTTTGTACCAGACTATTATGTCAACAAAAAATGCACACAGGAGTATTGCTCCTGTTGTACCTGCAAAACAAAACAATTATTTACCAGTTGCTTTCTTATTTATTTATTTATTTATAACAAATAATACACTTAACAATTAGAAAGTAGCTGCAATACATTACAATGTTTAGTGTAACTGCCAGTATCATTAACTCATAACAATCAACATTCATAAGAAATGTTAAAACTCATAGTTTATAGTAGTTTGTTCCAAAAGATAATGAAGTAACAGGAAAATAAACAAAACAATATTACAATGAAGGAACCTGAAGTTTTCAATGTTGATAGATTTCATTACTACTAAAAAAATTGAACCAGGATGAGTGTATACATTCTTAAATAAAAATGTACTATGGAAATGATAAATGACATATATCTTCTAAAAAGAACATACAGCACACAGACACATCAATAAAATCATACTAGACTCATCATAAAGTTTTGTGGTTTTCGTAAATAACACCACTGTCTTTTTTTATTTAACAGGCATTGTTTTACTTCTCTTAAAACAAAAAAATTTCGCCCATACTACAATGAGGCATTTTTAGTGGCTCGACTGAGACTAAATCAAACCACTGAGGATTACTCATTTCGGTATGGGCGAAATGTCTGGTTTCAAGTGAAATAAAATGGCATGTGTTAAACTGAAATATAGTATTATTTCAGATTGTTTGTTTTTATCTCTAAATGAATGAACATTAATAATTAATGATAGTTTTTACTCTGTATTATGCTCTGGTGATTTTGACGATTATTTGATGAAATTCAACATACATTTTTAGTCTCTGCCCATACATTTTTGTCCAGTAATAGCAATTTCGGATTAATTAAACAAAAATTTCGGATTAATAGATACAAACTCAATATATTTACACTCCAGATCAATGAAAGAGCCCTGTAAAAAATGCATGTAGCGAAAACCATTTACTGTACTGATCATGAAAAGCTCAGATTACAAAAGCACTCACCAAGACAGTTTGTATAGAGACTAAAACTGATAGTGGCAAGGTGGCAAGGCAGATTATTCATTAAGACAAATAATGGTTAAAGTGGTGAAGGAAACATTTTTGTTTTTGCAGTACATACAGTTATTCTGATACTGAGACATGGTCCAAGGTTCAACCCACCAAGCCGCCCTACCAAAAACAAGAAAATTAAGTTAGGTCTAACCAATGATTTGTTAAGATCACGATGATTGCTGAAGGAAACATTTTTGTTTTTGCAGTACATACAGTTATTCTGATACTGAGACATGGTCCAAGGTTCAACCCACCAAGCCGCCCTACCAAAAACAAGAAAATTAAGTTAGGTCTAACCAATGATTTGTTAAGATCACGATGATTGCTGGAAGATCTCAGAAGAACGGATGTGAGGGGTTATACTGAGATGGCAATGCAGAAGACTGGTGTTGGAAACCAGAGCCCATGTTGGGTTGTAGTGCTAAAGAAGAAGACAACAAGAAGAATACCACTACAATAGAACAGACTGGGGGCTGGGGTGTATTGGGGGACTATCAGTTTGTTTAATGAGTAATGATTTCCTGTCTGGGATTTTCCCCAGCAGACTGGGTGTCTTAAAATCTATCATTATTTCACTGTGCACAGTCTGTAAGTTACACATACCAGTGCTGGTATTACATATAAAGACAAAAAACACACAAACATTCTCCAATATCTGTAGAATTGAATGCGGCAACTGTGATAAGTTCATTATCAGCCAGATCAGAAAAGGTTTTGAAGAAAACTCTACAAACAGTTCCCAAAAAAGCATTTTATTTATAAAAAATTATTTATTTGTAGTAACTTACAGATTATAATTATAATGATACCACCATTTCAGAAAATTTTTAATCCATATACTACTACAAGAAAGGTTGATACATGTATACATATGATGAATATGAAATATGTAATGTAGCTACTCTAGACACTTGATGAGTGAATTGTTTGCACTGATCACACAAACACATACACACACACACATTTAATATTTACTACTAGTTTTCAATCAAGATATATTGTTTTCCTTGATTCAAAAAATTAGTACGGTAGTAAATATTAAGTAATGTACATTTCAAGTTTATTTATATACAAATTATATACGTACAAGTGTTTTTAATATAAAGAGAAAAATCCTCCTTACCATGGAAGAATATCCTAAACATTTTAGAGTCGTAGAGACGACAGGCTCCATGTTTGCCACAAACTTTGTCCCACATCAGACATGCTGAGTCCACTATGGCACCATATACTATTGGACAAGGCACGTTGCCTAAAACCAAAAAAAAAAAAAATTGTTACAAAATTATTTAATCGGACGGTATACATGAGAGTATTTTACAGGCTTAGTCACTTGCATAATCGGTTCTAAGCTAGATGGAACATGTAACAGACTTTGATAATTTATATACAAATGAACAAAGTCATTTATAAAAACTGTTTTAAGCTGACCAGCTCATTTCAACTTGTGAATACGAGGGCAGATTGAAAAGTTCGCAGCCTACCATATAAACGAATGTGTGGCGTTTCTGTTCTTTACCATATAGAGGCGTCACGTTCGCCACACGAACAGCTGTGAAGCGTCAAGTCGGGTCAAGTCAATGTTGTGGAGAAACAGCTGTATAAATAAGGTTATCTCACAGCAACGCTGAAAATTTAGAAAATTGACCATCAAATTTTGTGTTAAGAAAGGTTTAACGCCAACAGAAATTTTTAATGAGATGAAGAATGTGTTGGGTGATGCTGAACCTTCATTCACTACAGTGAAAAAATGGGCTACTGAATTTAAACGTAGTCGTGCAAGTTTGGAAGATGATCCGTGTACTGGGCGTCTGAAAAGTACCACTACACCAGAAATCATCAATAAAGTGCAC
The DNA here is from genome assembly GCA_034769895.1 of Magicicada septendecula. NCBI lineage: Eukaryota > Metazoa > Arthropoda > Insecta > Hemiptera > Cicadidae > Magicicada > Magicicada septendecula. Next base: position 174,621,374 of record CM068372.1, read on the forward strand.
GATATTGTTTTGGAAGATCGCCGTTTGAAGGTGTCTGAAACTGTTAAGACTGTGGCCATCTCAAATGAAAGGGTACGTCACATTCTTACTAAGGAATTGGGTATGAAGAAACTGGAGCGAACATGGTGCCATGATGCTGTAAAAAACAGAAACGCCACACATTTGTTTCTATGGTAGGCTGCAAACTTTTCAATCCGCCCTCGTACATACATATTATTTATTTTTTTTCAGTAACTCTTGATGTTTCTTGCAGGCTTTGTATATTATATATATATATATGTATGTCATCAAATTATAATTACACCTGTAAGTATATTTTGTTTATTACTTATCATTGTATTTATACCTGATGCATGTTTCTCAGAGTCAATCTGTATCATCGGAGGTTTCATGTAAATTCTGATTTAGCTTCTTATACAGAATATCATATAATTTACAACACAAATTTTTATATAAAGTCGTCTGATGATACAGGTTATATAAAGTCCTCTGTGAAATGTATGTCGGGTAGAAATGCAGTGATAAAAATATACTTGAAGAGGTGATTATTTTTTTATAACACACACACACACACACACACACACACACACACACACACACACACACACACACACACACACACACACACACACATAATATACATATTTTTGATATTATTTTAAATATTTATCTGACAAGTAACATATAATATAAATTAAGGTATTGAAAAATTATCAATTGTTTATTCAGGGTTTGTATAAATTATGACACAATGTTCAGATATTTTATACTGTCAACAACTGTCATAAACTTTGTCATAAATATCATCAACAATGTACTAATTCACCAAAGCATATAAATACAATGACAGAAAATTTAGCATGTAATGTGCTAACATTACATGATAGATTGTTAATACATACTATGTGTAATTACTTTATTGCATAAAGATTCATTTATGGTACAACTCCTAATTGTTAACAAATGTTAACATAACATGTTACAGTATGATCTTTTAACATTTACTGATACACGATCAGTAAATCGTGTATCATTTAACGTTGATACAGTTGTCAAATAATTAAAATATTAAAATCCAATAAAATCACAATACTCAAATGTTTAAAATGAGCGCGACGGTTAAACGACGTACATTGTATGGTGACTGACTGCGCACTGAATTACGTCTGGCTCCCACCACGACAATAGCGCAAGGCAGTGTCGTACAATACATTTGAGTTGAAAAGCAGTTGATCATTTAAAACACGCGGCTTGGTATCAGTATTATTATACGCTTTATAAATTTTGTACTCTTCAAGGGCGTTCATATATCGCCCTTTCTTATATATGTGAATAGGTATCAAATTAGTTTTAAAATTAGTGTAATTATGATTCTCGGAAATGAGGTGTTCTGCAAATTTTGACTTGATATTGTCCAAAATGTGAAGGTGTGTAGGCAGCCTGTGTTCTGTAAATCTCTGTAAAAAACCACGTCCTGTCTGGCCCACATAAAAGGCGTCACAATTGTCACATATCAATTTGTAAACACCAGTTTTGTATACAAGCCTGGTAGTTCTGCGGACACGAAGATTATTCATAATATTATAAGTGGTTTTGTAAGTGACCTTTATATTGGTGTTTTTATTAAAAATTGACCCAAAAATCTTAGGCATAAGGTATGTGTACAGTGTTGCAATGTATTTGCGTGTTGTATTCTCGCAAGTTTTATGTCCGTTAATGTTTCTATGCTTTTTCTTATGTTTTCAAAGGATGTTGTTCACCATATTGACATCATAACCATTAGTGACTGCAATGTATTTAATGGTATCCAATTCCTCATGGTATTCTTTATCACCGAGGGGCAAAGATAAAAGTCTATATATCATACTATGGAAGGCAGCCAATTTCCGGGATATAGGATGAAAGGACTTAGCATGTATTACAATATCAGTCGTTGTGAGTTTTCTATAGATGTTAAATTGTAGTTTTTTATTATTGTCCTTGGCAACAGTTAAATCCAGAAAATTCAGTTTACCATTGTCTTCACTTTCAAGTGTGAACTGCATTTTGCCATTGATATTATTCAAATAACTATGTGAACTATCAATTTGCCTTTGTGTGCCTTTGTATATTAAAAAGGTGTCATCAACATACCTGCCATAAAATATTATGTTATTCTTGTGTCTGTTATTAGTGAAAATGAATGAATTTTCGAAATTATTTAGGTATATATCCGCAAGAAGGCCTAAAAGCGGAGAACCCATTGCTAACCCATCTTGTTGGCTGAAAAATTGATTGTTGTGGGTAAAATAGTTTTGATCAAGAACCAACTCCAAAATGTACAGCAATTCATTTATACTATCAATATCCAGTTTATTAGTATTAATAAGGTTAATCTTAAGTATACGCAGGGTCTCAGCTACTGGTATATTCGTATATAAGTCTACAATATCAAAGGAAACAAGTTTGTAAGATGGTTTAACTATTACGTTTTTAACCTTATTCACAAAGTCAACACTATTAATTAAACTATGATCATTAATTATTTGTATATTGTGCTTTATTATGTTGACTAGTTTTTTAGCCATTTTATACCCTGGAGCAGTGGTGAAATTTACTAATGGTCTCAAGGGGATACCATCCTTGTGGAGTTTGGGTAATCCCGTCAAAAGGGGTGCTTTTGAATTTATAGGTTTCAATTTTGAATTTATTACTGAATCATTATCTGGATTTTATAAACAATGACGTCAGGCGAATAGTTTATCAAATGCGTATAAAGCAATCGGACAAACTCCAAAGGTTATTAAATGGTCAGTTACCGATATCCAGCAATATCAAGTGTAAACACAAATTTTATACGCGGTTGCAGAATTTAACTTCCCTTGTTTTAAATACTGATGAAACTGATTTATTGAGCAAAGGTTTGAAATATAATCTTCCCATACACAAATCGAGTCTCAATCATAAGCACATTATTGCTGAAATTATCAATGCAGAGACTGTCGTTAAGGCAATGGTTGACCAAAAAGATCGAGACGAGACACAATTCTGAATAAACAAAAAATTCAATAAAATCATTAAAAATCGGTATAATAATGTTTATTCCTCTATTCCTTTAACAAATATTAATTATAATAAAGAACGGAAAATTTTAATAGGATTAAAACAAAAATTATCTGACAATAAAGCTCTCGTCACTAAAGCTGACAAAGGTAACACCGTGGTTATTATGGACAGAGAAGATTATGACAATAAGATACAAAATTTCATTATTAACAACAACATTAATATACTGAATTCTGACCTAACTGAAAATTATGTAAAACGATTAAATCAGTGTATAAACAGATGCACGCATTTGTTTGATGAACAAACAAGATCTTTGAAACCTATAAATTCAAAAGCACCCCTTTTGACGGGATTACCCAAACTCCACAAGGATGGTATCCCCTTGAGACCATTAGTAAATTTCACCATTGCTCCGGGGTATAAAACGGCTAAAAAACTAGTCAACATAATAAAGCACAATATACAAATAATTAATGATCATAGTTTAATTAATAGTGTTGACTTTGTGAATAAGGTTAAAAATGTAATAGTTAAACCGTCTTACAAACTTGTTTCCTTTGATATTGTAGACTTATATACGAATATACCAGTAGCTGAGACCCTGCGTATACTTAAGATTAACCTTATTAATACTAATAAACTGGATATTGATAGTATAAATGAATTGCTGTACATTTTGGAGTTGGTTCTTGATCAAAACTATTTTACCCGCAACAATCAATTTTTCAGCCAACAAGATGGGTTAGCAATGGGTTCTCCGCTTTCAGGCCTTCTTGCGGATATATACCTAAATAATTTCGAAAATTCATTCATTTTCACTAATAACAGACACAAGAATAACATAATATTTTATGGCAGGTATGTTGATGACACCTTTTTAATATACAAAGGCACACAAAGGCAAATTGATAGTTTACATAGTTATTTGAATAATATCAATGGCAAAATGCGGTTCACACTTGAAAGTGAAGACAATGGTAAACTGAATTTTCTGGATTTAACTGTTGCCAAGGACAATAATAAAAAACTACAATTTAACATCTATAGTAAACCCACAACGACTGATATTGTAATACATGCTAAGTCCCTTCATCCTATATCCCAGAAATTGGCTGCCTTCCATAGTATGATTTATAGACTTTTATCTTTGCCCCTCGGTGATAAAGAATACCATGAGGAATTGGACACCATTAAATACATTGCAGTCACTAATGGTTATGATGTCAATATGGTGAACAACATCCTTCGAAAACATAAGAAAAAGCATAGAAACATTAACGGACATAAAACTCGCGAGAATACAACACGCAAATACATTGCAACACTGTACACATACTTTATGCCTAAGATTTTTGGGTCAATTTTTAATAAAAACACCAATATAAAGGTCACTTACAAAACCACTAATAATATTATAAATAATCTTCATGTCCGCAGAACTACCAGCCTTGAACACAAAACTGGTGTTTACAAATTGATATGTGACGCCTTTTATGTGGGCCAGACAGGACGTGGTTTTTTACAGAGATTTACAGAACATAGGCCCCCTACACACCTTCACAGTTTGGACAATATCAAGTCAAAATTTGCAGAACACCTCATTTCCGAGAATCATAATTACACTAATTTTAAAACTAATTTGATACCTATTCACATATGTAAGAAAGGGCGATATATGAACGCCCTTGAAGAGTACAAAATTTATAAAGCGTATAATAATACTGATACCAAGCCGCGTGTTTTAAATGATCAACTGCTTTTCAACTCAAATGTATTGTACGACACTGCCTTGCGCTATTGTCGTGGTGGGAGCCAGACGTAATTCAGTGCGCGGTCAGTCACCATACGATGTACATCGTTTAACTGTCGCGCTCATTTTAAACATTTAAGTATTGTGATTTTATTGGATTTTAATATTTTAATTATTTGACAACTGTATCAACGTTAAATGATACATGATTATTTTAAGTTCTGATGATGGGACAAATGTCCCGAAACATGTCAACTTTATAGTGAAGACGTTGTTTCAAAAAGCCGCAGACGGTAAGTTGCAATATATTTGATAGAAAAATTTGGTGGATGCCATGGGTAACTTATAACTTATGAGGGAGTAAACAGACAAGTAAACTTACTTATAAAATATATATTATGTATGACGTTTCAGTCTTATCCATGACGATGCCTCATCATAATATCATGGCACAGAATTTAATCACACAATTAAAAAGTTTGTTTTGATAGAACATATTCTTGTTTGAACACACACACACACACACACACACACACACATCATTACTTTTAAGATCTTTAAATATATGTATGTACAGCAATACAAACCATCAGCATACTACTTTAGAACAGTCCACATATTCCACACTAAAAAAACTGGAAAGAAACAAAATTGAGTTAATCCTACAATGGATTCCCAGTCACGTAAATATTACTGGTAACAAAAAAGCAGATGAGATAGCTAAGGATACAACTATGTTGTCCCCAATAGAGGAAAGTGTCATCACTACTGGCTGGCATTTCGGATTTCAACAGAAACTCACAAAGACATGGAAGGATGCATTTTTGAATTCCACCAAAGGTTCAACATACAAACAGCATGTCAGTACACAAGATATCTCCATATATAAAAACATCCCTAGAAGAGTTCAAACCTTCCAGAGGAAGACTTGGCCATATCGTAACCCAGTCATACTTGTAAAAATTTAACTTGACCCAAACCGCTACCTGCCTACTATGTCATAAGCATGGCGAGACCTTACAGCATATATTAGACTGCCAGACAGACATCCCAGGAGTGCCAAGACTGAAAACAAATATGGACGCAATATTGAACAACAACTCATATTGGACAGTGGTGGAGAACATCTACAGGAGACATTATGTCATTGGAGAACAATCTGGAAACACGTAATAAGAAGAAGAAATATATGTATGTGTGTGCAATATATAATCTTAATTACAAATGCAGTGTTTAAAAATATAGCAGCATACTTACCAAATAAACCTATTGCAAACTGAATAAGCCCAAGAGCCATGGCTTTATCCTTTGGATCAACACACCGCAGTATAAGCAACATACTACCCACTTCTGATGTCGAGTGTACAAACACAAACAATGAGAAGAGTACAATGTACCACACAAAATTATTACACTGACTCTCACAAATACCTATTTTTGCTATTGATTTCTCTTCTTGGTCAAGGCAGGTACACTCTGAAAACTAATGACATGAACATCAATTTATTATGAAACTAAATGTCTAAATGCATACTGTAAAGTTTAATTATAGTTCCAACATTACAAACAATGTAGAAATGGATAGTTATTTCATGTGTGTGTGTGTTGAATTTCAAACTTTTCTGTGGTTATACGTATTTTCAGTTGTCACATGAATGACATGGTCATGAGTTTCTTTTGCTAATATAAAACTGTCAGAAAAATGATATAAATTTAAATGTGTAGGGACAAAAGATTTTAATGTTTCAATAATTTAATTTTCTCTGAAGATGTAAGACAACTAATAGTGTTCACAAAATATACATAAGCAGTAACAGTAGGCAAATACCTGCATGAAGAAAAGTATTGTATATACAATAAATATATTATTTTCTATATAGGTAACTCGAAGTTTCATGCAGCAATTATATAATATTGTGATGTTATTCAATTTGTTTCTTCAGCAAGTAGTGTAAATTTCGTATTTTCTTTTTAACACCTGATGCACGTTTCACTAAAAAATATCAGTATCATCAGAGGTTTGTAAGTAAGTAAATAAATATATTGTATAAGCCAAGTCTCATAAATAATCTGTGTGTGTGTGTGTGTGTGTGTGTGTGTGTGTGTGTGTGTGTGTGTGTGTGTGTGTGTGTGTGTGTGTGTGTGTGTGTGTGTGTGTGTGTGTGTGTGTGTGTGTGTGTGTGTGTGTGTGTGTGTGTGTGTGTGTGTGTGTGTGTGTGTGTGTGTGTGTGTGTGTGTGTGTGTGTGTGTGTGTGTGTGTGTGTGTGTGTGTGTGTGTGTGTGTGTGTGTGTGTGTGTGTGTAATCAATTGTACATTAACTAATAATAAAAAATAATCAACACATAAAAACAACTAGATTTAAAGGTACGAAGTCATGTGGACACAAAGTGACATCAAATTGCTAACACAATGCCTTGGTAATATTTTTATGGTTAACTTCATAAGTTGTTTAAGTAAAAATAATATGACATATCACAAAGTCAAAGAACGTAAAAATTTGTGCATTCAATTTTGAACAAATGGTGTGAAGGTTACCTATGCTTCAGATGTTTAGCAAACACAGTAGCAGGTGGGAAAATAAGAGGAGTTTGGAAATGACATGGAGCCCATTGTAAGTATAAAAATCTGTTCAAAAATAAGATCAGACACAAAACTAAAGTTATGATCTACAAAGATGCAGCAAGACCAGCAGTGACATGTGTAGTGGAAACAATGTTCCTACAAATAAGTAAAAGAAAAAGTTTAAAATGTTTAAAAGACAAGTAATGAGAAGAATCTATAGCCAAAGTAAATTCGGTGAAGAAGACTGCAATTTTATGAATTTAGAGACCAATACTATACAATATTATAGGAGGAGAATATACATTTGATACAGTGCAAAACTTAAGCTGGTTTCAGTAAGTATACAGGTAATGAATGGAAAACAGAAGCAAAATAAGAAGTAGAGGAGTAGAGAGAGAAAAATGCCAAACAAAAACATAAGACTATTTAATAGTGAAGGAAGGTAAATGAACCCATATAGGAAATTCAGAATCTAAAAAGCTCTCATAAGCATTAATTAATTAAAACTTCCGGGCTGAAAGGCCGTGGTCGAATGCTTGATGTAATATCGCTAGACGTTTCGGCCACACCACCGGTGGCCATCTTCAGTAGCAAAGAATGTTTGTAATAGATGGTATGCCGAACAATTCGCCCAGTGAAATGGGAACAAGCAACAGTGAGAGACGGCAATGCTGTTTCTATTTATAACTTTTTGGCCGCTTTAGGTGTATAACGCGAACCAATCAGAAGCCAGCTCATCATTCTCCACTCTGATTGGCCGTGGAAAATAAACCATGCCAGACACTATTTAAGGAGATGCTTTCACCCCGGCGGTTCATAGCAACAGACGCATTCTTATGAATATGGATGGACTCCAGATGCAGGCGAGTGAAGTAACCCCGGACAGAAGACAACACCCGGGCTTCATCAAACATTACCCGGTGATTGTCATGGGAAAGAGCGTGTTCAGCAACTGCGGACTTCCCCGGCTGGCCCAGGCGGCAGTATCTCCGATGTTCAGAGAGGCGCGTTCGGACACTACGCTTTGTGGTGCCTATGTATACCTGGCCACACGTACAAGGAATACTATACACCCCGCACGACGAGAGCGGATCCCTGGCGTCTTTTACTGGTCGCAGGAACTGATGGATCTTTTTGGTTGGCTTAAAGATCGTCCTGATGCCCCGTTTACTTAGCAGCTTACCGATGCGGTCAGTCACACCATTGATGTAGGGCAAAACAGCGGAGCCAACAACCTCGGGCAACACCGACTCGTCCGGCCTACCAGATCTTCTCGGCTGGGCAGCTCTCCTCACCTCCGCAGCAGAGTAGCAGTTGGACTGCAGTGCTTCCTCGAGATGCCGCAACTCATCTTCGAGATACCGGGGCTCACAATCTGAGGAGAGCTGCCCGGCCGAGAAGATCTGGTAGGCCGGACGAGTCGGTGTTGCCCGAGGTTGTTGGCTCCGCTGTTTTGCCCTACATCCGTGGCGTGACTGACCGTATCGGCAAGCTGCTAAGTAAAAAGATCCATCAGTTCCTGCGACCAGTAAAAGATGCCAGGGATCCGCTCTCGTCGTGCGGGGTGTATAGTATGCCTTGTACGTGTGGCCAGGTATACATAGGCACCACGAAGCGTTGTGTCTGAACGCGCCTCTCTGAACAGCGGAGATACTGCTGCCTGGGCCAGCCGGAGAAGTCCGCAGTTGCTGAACACGCTCTTTCCGACGACGATCACCGGGTAATGTTTGATGAAGCCCGGGTGTTGTCTTCTGTCCGGGGTTACTTCACTCGCCTGCATCTGGAGTCCATCCATATTCATAAGAATGCGTCTGTCGCTATGAACCACCAGGGTGAAAGCATCTCCTTAATAGTGTCTGGCATGGTTTATTTTCCACGGCCAATCAGAGTGGAGAATGATGAGCTGGCTTCTGATTGGTTCGCATTATACACCTAAAGCAGCCAAAAAGTTATAAATAGAAACAGCATTGCCGTCTCTCACTGTTGCTTGTTCCCATTTCACTGGACGAATTGTTCGGCATACCATCTATTACGAACATTCTTTGCTACTGAAGATGGCCACCGGTGGTGTGGCCGAAACATCTAGTGATATTACATCAAGCATTCGACCACGGCCTTTCAGCCCGGAAGTTTTAATTAATTATAGTGACACCGGCCGTGAAAGCCTACACTGCTAGAGAGCATTGTTATGATTAATTTATGAAATGTATAGCCTAAATATATAAATATAATATAATGTATATTTTAGATTCGCCTTCTCTTCACACACACACACACACACACACACACACACACACACACACACACACACACACACACACACACACACACACACACACACACACACACACACACACACACACACACACACACACAATAAATATGATTTTTTTCTCTCCCCAACCAGTTCTAGTGGATTCCAGTTTATTTGGAATAACTTCACTGTGTGCCAAGAGAGTAAAAAGTGAACACTTCACTGCAGAGAAAGCAACTCATTTTTCACCGCATCTTGCTTATCATCTAGGTTCTAGTGGTGCTGTCAATCTATTCCAAAGTGGTGTTAATCAATTGCTCTAAATCTCGGAACTGAGATCAAATAGCCTAGTATGATAGGAGAAAATTCTCAGGTAATTCAATGGCAGCGCATTTAGTCAGAGTCAGTATGGATTGGATTGTTGTGAATGGGGAGAGAGATCTCAAATTCATGAAGGCAACTTACTAGAGAAGTCCTGGAATGTACGTGTCTCTCAAGTTGTGGGTTGTGTAATGGGCCAACTACCCATCAACATGAAAGCAAATATCAGGTAAATCCTCTACTCTATCTTTCTCCCTTGACACTTTCATCCCTAGAATCTTGAATCATCCTCAGAAGCTAAAAAACCCTCAGAAGCCACTTACAGGTAAGAATTACTTTACGTTATTTTTCAAAATAATGTTGCAAAACATATTTTATGTTTTCCTACATGTATGTTGTTCATACTGTTAGTAAGACTGACAGTGTCATGATAAGATTTTAACCATAATTACTTATATTTTGTCAATATTTTGTTTTTTAATTTTTATTATAAGCTATTTTATGTTTTTAGTTTCTGAGGATGACTCCTAATTCTAGGAATCTAAACATCAAGTGAGAAAAAATATTATGATGGAAACAGTCCAAGTAGAGGGTTTACCTGATAGAAATCACCCATCATTTGGAAGTTTTAAAAGAATGAAAGTAAATGTTACATATATAAACTTAAACTCATAGCCTTCAACATCATAGCAGTTCAGGCTAAGCATGTATATACATGTATGAAGGAAAATTTTCATTTTCAGTTTTGCAAGTACTCTGGTATATTTTCTTTAATGTAATTATATTATATAGACATATTTAATTATAAATAAGTATGAATATATGTGGATATATATATAAAACAAGTTAATAAGTGGCCCGCAACAATACATACGGTATTTAATTTTACTCCAGTAAAAATGTTATACAAGATATAAATTATATACAAAAAGTTTATTAAAATGCAAAAAAGAAAAAATGAGATGACTAAAATGACTAACGGGTTGTTTAATAGGGATGTAACAGACGCACTACCATTAAGAGTTCTAACGGGTTGTTTAATAGGGATGTAACAGACGCACTACCATTAAGAGTTACAATTTGTATGTCAAGAGATGGCAGTCTGGTACTTCTTAGTGATATTTCTATTCTTGTATAAAACCTAATAAATAACTTGCCTATAATCAAATAAGAACACAAGATATGAATTAAATCCTGTTATAAAAGTAATTTTTTTCTAGTACATTGAACTGTGGAAAAACAGAATATGATACATCAGTAGCTGGAAAAACCCCTAATTAGAATGTTAGATCAACAAAAGTAGTACAGATAAGTTTATAAGTTATATACAGGTTACTAATGTAATTAAGATTATTAGTTTTTTTTTAATTACAGATCATATCACATTAAAGATCATTAATTAAAGATTGTCATATAGGGCTCACCAACAGAACAGGTGCCAGATTTCAAGTATCTTGGACACACCATCACATACCAAGATGATAAGGAGGTTGAAAGCAAAATTAAGTATCTTCCAGTCACTTTGTGGCTATATCATTAAACACTTAAAGAAAAAAAACAAAGAAAGAGATCCAATTGAAACATTATAATGTAATGGCCATACCTCAACTACTGTATGGTAGTGAGACTTGGATTAGAAAGGTCAGAGATATATCTAGAATACAAGGAGCGGAAATGAGGTTTTTGAGGGCTGTAAAGGAGAGATCTTATCAGAAATGATCATATTGGAATGGAACTAGGCACAGCCAAAAGCTTAAGTGAGAAAATCTCCCGGTACAAAACAGAGTGGCAGCTGCACGTAGAGAGAATGGATCCAACTAGATTTTCAAGAAGAGCCTTTGACCAGATCCAAGGGGGAAGAGAAGTGTGGGAAGACCCTGTACACAATGGGTGGATGACTTCCATTGAGACTGGAACAGGCTACTAGCCTAAGCTGTAAAGGATAATGATGACAATAATATCACTAATACTATCCAGATATGAGAACCATATTACATGGCATTATGAGAAAAAAATCACTGTGTAAAATCTGGTACATTTTTGTCATTACCACAGATGTGTGGCCTACATGATAATCAAAGCAGATCACCACAATGTTACATGATGAGCATAATGTATTTATACTATTTTGAATATTCACTTCTTTGTTTACTACTATAATAATTATTAGTATTGTTGGTACTTTCACTGTGAACTTAATAAATAATGTATTTACACAATTGTTGTATAATGATGCTTAGTTTAATATTTTCTGTATACGTCACTAGTTGTGACGATTTAAATAAAAGAAGTAATCAAGAAAATAAAAATTTTTAAAAATTAAGGTTGCGAGCTCTTAAGCCATTTAAATCTCACTGTATTAATATAAAATACCTGTATGTACTCAGTATGAGAGGAAGCAGTAATTAGTTAGTTAGAAGATACTCTAATAAAAAGATAAATTGTAAAGAGTTATTAATATCGTATTTAACCCTTTGCTTGTGAGCAGGCGCTGTCCTGTTGATTCCAGACTCGACATGTTTTCCGAGTCTTGTGTAAGTTAGAATAAGATAAAAAAACTGATGTTAAATAATTAAAAATCTGAAGACATAAATAGTCGCTAAAACAACTGATTTAAATTATGTATATTTGTTTAGGGATAGTTTGTATAAATAAAAATGTTAACTTAAATATAGTTAGGAACTATATTCTCGCGCGGAAATTGCCCCACTAACTTTTGCCCAGTACCAGCCGAAGGGAGCAGAATTTCTCTCTCTTGCAATGGTGACTTCGTACAGTATAGATGTAGGAGCTGTGCTCTTAAAATATGTTAACTATATTTTGTTTCACCTTAAGATGGTGTACCAGATGTAGCTGTTTAAAGCATCTGGATGTGTTAACTAATATAGTCATGTAAATAGACAAGAAATTTAAAGTAAAAAAAATCGAAACGTAAAAAAGGAGTGTAACACAAGATGACTTCGTGCTTCAACAAATAACAACAATTCCAAAGTCATACCTGGAGATGTGAACTATCAGAACCCACAAACTCTACGGCACATGACAGAATATGCAGATCAGGACATCCGAGAATCTACAAGATCATCATAGATATCTACACAACATATTGTTCAACCTGCGAACTTTGGAGCGCTTTACTGAGGAAGACCTGACCGTGATGACGACGTAGCTGTTCCTGTTTCCCAAGACGGATACCCCAGGACGAGTCTTCAGCATACCAATTAAAAGGTGACTCGATAGCCTGTCTATCGAGGGTTACTAATATTTGTTACACAACACATCTTGAAAGAGACTTTTCAGAAACTATTAACTTTGTAAAGACTTATAAATTAAATCTAAGAATTTCATGTAACTATTCTAACTTCATACGTTGTAACAATTTATATGCTAATGTAGAGTAATATAATTCAAGCAATAATACCATTCTTCCAATGGTTGAATAAAAGAAAGTCTTGCAAGCTAATATCATGAAATGAGTATAATTGAAAGTCTTAACTACAGAAATACAGAAAGTTGACCCGGATCCGAGGTATAGCTATATAGAATCAAGTTTGATCCCAAAGTTTAAAGAAACCTTTCAAATAATTTAATAATTGAATTAGTAATGTCATGGGATCTGTCAGTAAATGTTTTTAAATGTTAAATAAAGAGAAGTCTTCTTGTTACACACATATGAGGAGTGCTTAAATCAATTGTATACCTTGCCATTGTTTCCTTACACAGTTAGTAAGTAATTTGTTATATTAATTATTTGTGATCAATTCTGTTACAACGTAGGCAGCCCATCTAATTAACGGAGTTTAATTACGAGGGGTTCCCTGGATTTGTAATGCGGCGAAAAGACGTTACAAAAGTGCGCAACTCTGCTAATTTTTATAAAAGTTGTTTTAAGCATCGCGACGCAAACAAAATTGCGTCACTCAAAAAAAAAGGGAAACAAAGGAAAGAGTTTTAATTGTGTATAGAGTGTCACAAACAAATTTGCATTCACTATGCGTGGATAAATTGTATGATCAATAACTGAATATATAATATTGATATATGCACTCAGAAAGTTACTTTACTAAATGTAATGTTCAAAATATATTTAATAGTGTATTAAGTTACGTAGATGGTAGTATGTATAAGTAAAATATCCTTAGCGTCATACAATGCATGTAGCTTTTGCATTCTATAGGCCAGTAGGAACCTGCATAATTCGATATAATTACTTGCATACATGAATTGTGACCGAACATAACAATTTTGGTCAACCGAACAATCTGTAACAGGTTTGTTTACGACAATCTATGACCTGTTGTTTCCTGAATCATTCTGCACAGTGTATGTCCAACTATCTAGCTTACATACACTAGTATGTGTTATAAAAAAAAATTTGATTAAAAATAACTTTGTTAATAATAATAAAGTAATTAAGTAGAAGTTCGTGATTTAAAACTTGTGAACAAAATATGTAATTATTTAATTGAGAAAAGTTTATGAATGAACGGAGCCAAAGTGTTGTCTAAGCGGAATAATAATAATAGAATCTAGCGTCTGCGCTCCCCTTCTCTTGTTTAAACCGGTATACAGTAGTTGTGTTATTCAGTCGCATTGTGGAGAACAATAAGAGTAAAACCCCCTTTCTCACTGACACGCTCAACCCTCCTTTGTTAACTAAATATGTAGGCCACCCTCTGACCTACATTCCAGTAAACAGCTGATCGGCTATTTAACCTTGAAAAATATGTGTGTGTGATTTCTGTCTCTCCCTTAGAAGAGAAATTGTTCTTTTCTAATTTGTGTAAATTGATTACTTATGAATTTATTATATGTATATGTAATATATGTGTAATATACTAGTATTAATTTTAAGTACGTGCTAATGTGTTAGAACAAAATGGCCCAATTTAACCCGGATTTGTTATTAAAAGACGAGCTGTCTTACGAAGCCCTTTTGCGTGGACTACCCCATGCTGATGTAACAGTCGCGGAATTACGAAGTTCAATTCGCGAATGTGGATTTGATGCGCCCGTGCAATTGAACAATCTAAGCCAACTCGATTATGAAAGCGAGAAAGAAATTTGTAATGCCAAGTATAGTGAACTATACTTATTGTCTCAAACACTCCAAGACGAGAAATCTCCGGCAAAAATTTTGCGGACTACCCAGAGAATAGAGCATTTAACCAGGCGAATAAAAAATTTGTCGATCTGGCCGAATCTCACAGAAATACCCGTTGATGTACAAAAGCTAGCAGATGAAGCTCTACGCCGCTTACCTTCAATTATCAACGATTTAAGACGAAAATCCGACTCATTCAGGATGGACGAAATAGAGAAATCATTAATGAAATTACACATCTCCCCAGTACAATCCCCCACCACTGGTTTACCTCCGCCTAACTCGGATCGGAACTCACCTATCGTATCGCAAGTGCAAGCGAACCCAGAACAAAAAACTGATACAGATGTAAATGTCCCTCCTCCCGAGCATTTTCAGTTTCGTCCCGGAAATAATGAATTGACCAACACCCCCAATGAATCTAATCGCCCTCATCGAGGAATTACCCCTATGAACTATAACGCAGATCTATACGGAAAAATGACTCACCCTGTGGAGAAGATTTTAACCGAAATCCCCTATACAGATGGTTTAAATGTTTCCAAGTTACTAACATTTATTAGTTATCTTCTTCAGATAAAGGATCTACAGCAGCTGAATGACTGGCAAATTTTACAAGTTCTGTTACCAAAGTGTAAACCCCCGTTAAAAAATCGTGTGCTAGAAGCCCTAACCTCTACTTTCCCAGTAGAAGAGCTACATAGCTCTTTAATAAAATACTTTATTCCCACCGGCATCTATGAGGAAATAAAAAGGAAGACAGTACTCCGAGTACAAGGACATCAGGAGAGATTAGCTCACTACATCTCCGATATTAGGGAGTCCTCTCGACTACTACGTGTAAGCTGGAATGAAACACAACTGGTGGACACCATTTTAGTAGGCGTGTCACCTGAAGAAAGATCTCAACTATCATTGATGAATAGACCCAATACAATTGCTGATCTAGAACAGTGCAGTATCCATTCTTCAAATGTATGGTACTCAGATCAAAATAGAGAAGCAATGAAAACCTCTGGAACTAATAGACATCAATTGCGAGCACTACTGGCTGATGTAACAACCTCGTATGAAAGACAAGTTTCTAGTAGACCTCACCATGTGCGCAAAGCTGGTAAGTTAACTGTAAACCCAGATAAAGCGGAAACCAAGTACCCACCTCGCAGAAAACCCACCTGTTATAATTGTGGCAAATATGGGCACATAAGAAGAGAGTGCAAAAGTAAGCCATTGGAACGGAATAACCCCAATTCAAAAAACATGTAAGGCAGGGAGACCCGAAAACCTGTGTCTTCCGCAGCTACTCAAAATTGGGTAAACTAAAAGAAATCAGTAATAATAATAAGAATGAATTATTCTGTAACCAAGTGAAAAACAAAAAAGGTGCGAAAGAAATCGACCCCTATGTGCGAGTGGAAAAAAAATCTACTACCATTAATACAAGTCGACTTAGGCGTTACATTCCCCATCGCCTTAATTGATTCGGGATCTAGTAGAAGCTTAATCAGCCAAGAATTAGCGGACATGTTAGCTAAATATCATCTAGTAAAACGGAACCAACCTGTGAATATAAAGTGTGCTAAATAAATATGGTGATTAAATAGACGATAGTTCTAGGAGCGTTTCTTAAATCCCCAAAGTAGTTTAATAAATAATAAATAATAAAGTGAATAATAATAATTGATTTAGATACTAGAGCTACATAAATCCTAAGTTATACTAAAATTGTGTGAAGTGTAGAAGTAAGTAAAAAAAAAAGAAAATAATAATAAAAGTTCAGTTGCATATTGTAAACACTCCCAGTGGTGGCCAGTTAGAGAAAATAAAAGCGTGTTCAGTATTGTAGGAATTGTACTAAGCAGCCCCGAACGCACCCTCTCTTTTGTGATAAACCGGTGCTAGCCTGAACAATTGAAAAACCACCCCTAGTGTGTATGACAATGCGTTGTGTAAAGTGTCTCCCCTCCCGCATAGTTTGTTTAAGTATTGTAAAAAGAGATAAAAGAGAATCATATTCGTGAGATTCCGCTTCTCTCAAACCAGTGATCTAAAGTGGAGTATGGGATCTTCTTTAGATTACATTAGAAATAAGTTTATGATATATATAATCAAGTAGTGATTATACATGTAACGTAACAGGTCACAACGGCGCCGACTGAAAGGGTAATGATAGGGCAGAAATGTGCCAAAGATCATTAATAAATGCTGAAAGCTAACTTCCGTAGTTAGAGTAAGCTGGTGTCAGTCGGGCCGGGATGTTGTGAGTTACGGATAAGTAGGGATCATTCCAATCTAAGGTTTGGAAATTAGTATTAAGATTAAAATGTAAGTTAGTACTTAAGAAGTGAGAAAAAGGGAATTTCACGAAGGCGATCATTTAAATGAACAATGTCATTTAAAGAGAATAAAAAAAAAAAAAACTGTGCAATAATAATAAATAACTTCACACCCTGACACTAATCGTACTCCCAGTCCCAAATTGTGAGTTAGACTCAAAAAGCTTAACCGTAGCGTGCAATTTAAGCGGTGGAGTATGTGACGATTTAAATAAAAGAAGTAATCAAGAAAATAAAAATTTTTAAAAATTAAGGTTGCGAGCTCTTAAGCCATTTAAATCTCACTGTATTAATATAAAATACCTGTATGTACTCAGTATGAGAGGAAGCAGTAATTAGTTAGTTAGAAGATACTCTAATAAAAAGATAAATTGTAAAGAGTTATTAATATCGTATTTAACCCTTTGCTTGTGAGCAGGCGCTGTCCTGTTGATTCCAGACTCGACATGTTTTCCGAGTCTTGTGTAAGTTAGAATAAGATAAAAAAACTGATGTTAAATAATTAAAAATCTGAAGACATAAATAGTCGCTAAAACAACTGATTTAAATTATGTATATTTGTTTAGGGATAGTTTGTATAAATAAAAATGTTAACTTAAATATAGTTAGGAACTATATTCTCGCGCGGAAATTGCCCCACTAACTTTTGCCCAGTACCAGGCGAAGGGAGCAGAATTTCTCTCTCTTGCAATGGTGACTTCGTACAGTATAGACGTAGGAGCTGTGCTCTTAAAATATGTTAACTATATTTTGTTTCACCTTAAGATGGTGTACCAGATGTAGCTGTTTAAAGCATCTGGATGTGTTAACTAATATAGTCATGTAAATAGACAAGAAATTAAAGTAAAAAAAATCGAAACGTAAAAAAGGAGTGTAACACAAGATGACTTCGTGCTTCAACAAATAACAACAATTCCAAAGTCATACCTGGAGATGTGAACTATCAGAACCCACAAACTCTACGGCACATGACAGAATATGCAGATCAGGACATCCGAGAATCTAAAAGATCATCATAGATATCTACACAACATATTGTTCAACCTGCGAACTTTGGAGCGCTTTACTGAGGAAGACCTGACCGTGATGACGACGTAGCTGTTCCTGTTTCCCAAGACGGATACCCCAGGACGAGTCTTCAGCATACCAATTAAAAGGTGACTCGATAGCCTGTCTATCGAGGGTTACTAATATTTGTTACACAACACATCTTGAAAGAGACTTTTCAGAAACTATTAACTTTGTAAAGACTTATAAATTAAATCTAAGAATTTCATGTAACTATTCTAACTTCATACGTTGTAACAATTTATATGCTAATGTAGAGTAATATAATTCAAGCAATAATACCATTCTTCCAATGGTTGAATAAAAGAAAGTCTTGCAACCTAATATCATGAAATGAGTATAATTGAAAGTCTTAACTACAGAAATACAGAAAGTTGACCCGGATCCGAGGTATAGCTATATAGAATCAAGTTTGATCCCAAAGTTTAAAGAAACCTTTCAAATAATTTAATAATTGAATTAGTAATGTCATGGGATCTGTCAGTAAATGTTTTTAAATGTTAAATAAAGAGAAGTCTTCTTGTTACACACATATGAGGAGTGCTTAAATCAATTGTATACCTTGCCATTGTTTCCTTACACAGTTAGTAAGTAATTTGTTATATTAATTATTTGTGATCAATTCTGTTACAACGTAGGCAGCCCATCTAATTAACGGAGTTTAAATACGAGGGGTTCCCTGGATTTGTAACGTGGCGAAAAGACGTTACATAGTTTCTAATGTTTATACTTGAAAAATTGTTTTCTGAATGCATTCTTAACATAATATTTTGGACTCTGATATGAATTTTTTAACGTTTCCATGTTGGAATGTCACATCCCTTGGACAAGCTCAAGATTACACAATTGTTAAACATTTGATAGCAAACTCTCAGTAATTTTATCTGTGTTATGCAAAGACGAGAAAACTGACATTTCAGAGAAGTATGCACGGAGAAGTTGGGTACATAAAATCACAAAGGTCGCTATGCACATATCACATATCATAACGTCGCCACTTCACATATCATAAGGATTATCAAAAATACAAAATTAAGACTGCCATGTTCCCAATTGGCAAATAAAAACTAAAGAAAAAGACATTAAAGATCTCATTGGAAATTAAAGACCTGGTCTATAACAGGATGGGGTTTTACATGTACTAGTATATAAAAAGTAACATAGTAAACTTACTTCAACAAGTTTCCCTTTAACAAGCGTATAATTCTGGCAGCCAGCATGGCATGCCGAAAAGTATGTCAGCTTGTCATGACCACAGATTGGACTGAACTTTGCTAAACTACAGTCACAGTCCAGTTTACATGGTGCATCAAACATTGACAAACTGAACCTAAAACATGAATGAAAAACACAATTAAAAATAGATGAGAATACATATATTTAACTTACTTATTTAATTAGTGTTACAATTAACTTTCTACTTATCTTAATCTGTAAAATTAAAGTTCTTGATATATTATAAAATTGGTCCCTAACTGGGAATCCAGTGTACATTATTACACATTGGGCTCAAGTTAGTGATTCTATAGGAGCAAACAGCTGATTTGTCTACACAGTTATATTAATCGTGAAACTTCAGGTATGGTACTCTGAATAAGAACAGTGATAGCACTGCTTACTACACTGTTCCACTTCATCTTAAAATAAATTTAATTTATCACCCTTATACCAATAATGTGGAACTCTCCTTATGAAAATTGCTCCATCATTGGTATGTATAGCCAATGCGAGGTGAATGCAATATCCACCTGCTCCAATCTCTCAACTGTCACCTCAACACATCAGTGCATTCAAAAGCCCTTCAACAATTATCTCAGTCACTGTGCACGTACCTTCACTCACAGGAAAACTAATTTCTTCTCTTTACACTTAAACATCCCAATTCAACTGAGGCTATTAATACTAAACGGTTGCCAGTCTTCAAAAATAGTTTAGTTACCAGCAAATGAAAATAGGGAAGCATGCAAATACAAAAGACGCATTATTCCTACGGACCTGATACATTCCCTATTACCAACAGAAACCTGATTTTATAGATGAACACAACAATTAGAGACTTTTTTTACTGTTTACTTGAGAAGAAGCTTGTGTAGGCCTAACATATTTGGGGGAAGTGTACGCGTGGTGATGAAAAAAGGCATTGAATCCAAACTGTAGAGTCATATGTTTATCTGATCTGCTAATAGGTATAATGTAAGGGAGACAAATACAGTATAACCACAAAGAGTAGTACAGCTGTAGGTGGTACCAGATTGTTGAAATCAACAACTACTGTATCACCCAGCTCATCCTTGGATAGCAACAATTGTTACGGAAACAACAACTGTCAATATACATCAACACAACACATTTTAGCTATTTCCTTTACCATTAAATTCATACTAGAAATTTCACAAACACCCCTCATCTGTGTATGTTGTCCAAGTCACAACCCAGTGAGAGTCAGTGTCTTCTGATTCTGTACAATCTTGTGTTTCCACGAAAAGTATAGGGTGTGAATCCTTGTTACACAAAAAAAAAACATGCAAGGACATATACAAAGGCATATGAATTTTCCTTTCCCTTTAATGCTGTGTTTCTTTTCCTGCAAACCCTCATGGTTTTCCCTGGAGTTTATTCGTAGGAGCTTAGAGTCATGCTGATGTGAGAAATGCTAAGCATCACAATCTTGATGAGTATGTTCTTGTGATGAAGTATGTTCTTGTTAGTTCCAAACTGTTATAAAACTCCTATTCCTCACAATGCAATATCTTTTTTGTAAAATATTTTATAGGCACTCCCCTTTTATGACATAACCACCTAAACTGCAGTATTGTCAACAAATGTTTAGTAATCGTGTATTAAAATTCATTTTATAATTTGTTGAACAAGGGAAGTGAGTTCTCAGATTTAACTCAACTGTTTGGCATTTGTCTGCATGTCTATCTATCCATCTATCACAGATGGATATTTAGGGTCGTCTCAGATAACTTTTGAATGCATCAATTGCTTTTTATGAAACTTGGCATGAATGTCCATACTTTTACCCTACAGAACCCTATTGGTTTTTCGACTGATCCCCCAAAAATATGGGGAGCAGATAGCAAAAATGTGAGGGGTCAAAATTGTGTGCTATATGTGTATGGGTATCTTGCTTAAACTTAGATTATTACATTCTATAGTATGTGTTGGAAAAGACAACAGGACCCACAAGATTGGTTAACTGCTTGGGTGGTGTCTACTTTTAAGAAAGGAAAACGTAATGACTAATAACTATAGGAGAATATGTATGGTTGATACTAGATACAAAATATATGCAAGGATCATAAACCACCATTTCCAGAATGTTTCTGAGCATCTTATTTTGGAAGAAAAAAATGGCTTCAGGAAGACCAGATCTTGTACAGACAATGCTTTTATTATTACACAAGCATCATGAGTTTGTTAATGTTTTTTATTAACAAGCATCATGAGTTCAATAAAGAAACACAGGTAGTTTTCATTAACTTTGAGGAGGGCTTTGAAAGAGTAGATATAAATCTGCTGTGGCAAATATTAGAAAGGGGATACCCACAGCAACTTATGAGAACTACACAAGCCTATATAATGTAACAAGAATAGATGTTAAAATAACTGTAGATTATCTCAACAAATATCTGTCAATCAAAGTGTTAGACCAGGGTCCAGTATACTACTCTTTTTAACATTTATATTGACGATCTGGTAAGAAACATCTAGTGAACCATGGTATTAGATTATCGTGAGACAGATATTTGAATGTGCTGTTGTTTGCTGATGACTTGCTTGTACTTCAAAATACACAATCTGATTTGCAAAAATCTGTTTTTAAGCTTCATCAGATTTTGCAAACAATACGATATGAATATCTCCACTACAAAAACAAAGTTAATAATGCATTTCAAGGCAAGGAACCAATAAGAAAAAAAAATAATGATTAATGAATTCTCGAACAGTTCAGCCATTTTAATTATTTGGGAAATGATATTGGCTATGATAGGAATTATGATATTGTTGTTAAGTTAGGTAAGTTCCAGATGATTTGTGGGCCAATCAACCATATTTATAGAAATAAAGTACGCTGAGATACAAAATTAAAGTTCTACAAAGTTACGGCAGTCTCTGTACTGTCTTATTGGTGTGAATTGTGGACAACAACGAAGAAACAAGAAAGTAAAATACAGGCCTCAGAAATGGCATTCTTTAAGAGGAGTAAAAAGAAGTTCTAGACTTGACCGTATAAAGAATGAGGCCATAAAAGAAGAGTTACAAGTTTTTAACTTTAATTAAAAGTGATAGGGTTACAAACAACGGTGGAAAGAACACTTAGAAAGAATGTCAGATTCCAAAATGCCCAAACAATACAAACCTATAGGACATAGCATAGGTGTATCGGTAGACCCAGGAAGAGATGATGATAATGGGGTGTATGAGGGTATATTGTTACGACATTACAGAACAGTCTACGTGTTTGTCGAATGTGCCAGAAGAATCTCGCTCTAATGTGTGTGGCATACATGACTCTAGACGCATTCGTGAGAGTTTTCTCTAAGCCGCCAGCCACGCGAACTGTGTCAAGGCCACAATTAATTACATCGCACACACTGGCGCTAACACGCATTATGTAATAATCTAGTAATCTGGGGCAGTATAAATACCAGTACTCAACAACGTTCAGTTCAGTACAGCTGCGATATATTTACAGTGCGGTACGAGTTATTATCGGGCGATATTACTGTGTACGTTCAAGTGGTTATTAGTGAAGTGTTGCGTTTTATAATCGGGCGGTATAATTGTAATACAATTGTGTTTAATATTAGTTCACATTTTATTGCGTGTGAACAATTTTTATTGATTTGTTGTACGAGACTGTGTTGTTAATTACGAACTGTTTAACTGTGAAAATTAAAGCTGGTGATTAGTGACTTAATTGGTGTCTTGTATTTTGTTTCCACCGTACCTACGATGATCAAGTAGCCCGTCGTAACAGTTCTTGGATTTCGTTGTCCATGACGTGTCCGTTACTTAACTAAATACAACTATTTCACTAACGACTCGGAACACAAAGTTTTTTATGAGTAAAAACATACAAGTTATACCTTACAACCTGAACCGGTTTTCACTTTTAAAAAACTTCTTCAGAGGTTCACTTTTTAAAGTTTTTTATAAGTGAAAACTGGTTCAGGTTGTAAGGTAAAACTTGTAAGTTTTTACTCATAAAAAACTTTGTGTTCCGAGTCGTTAGTGAAATAGTTGTATTTAGTCGTAACAGTGGTGTCAGAAGTGGGATAGAACGGTTAAGAGTGGAAACAGAGGGCACTTCGTAGAAGAGTGGTGTTGGTGGTAGTTGATAAAAATAAAATGGATACCAGTCAGATGATACAAGCATTCTGAGTAATGCTACAGCAAACACAGGAACAACAAAAAGAAGAACGAAGACAAGAAAATGAAGAAGCAGAAAGACGATATGACGAGAAACGTAAGCGTGAAAATGAAACACCAGAGAAACGGCAAAAAGAATTTAGTCGTCAAGCAGACGACGTTAAGGCATTCGTGCAAGATGATATCACTGCAAAATTCAGCCTGTTATGAGGTGAGCTGAACAAACAAGTTGACAGGATATCTGAAATAGAAAAATCTGTGTCAACTATGAAAATGAATATGTCAAGTTTATAAGATTCAAAATATCAGAGAAATCTAACTGTAGTAGGGCCAGTTTACACAAAGGCCCCAACATTTGATGGAAGCACTCATTGGGCAACTTATATTCGCCAATCTGAAGCTGCCGCTCGCTTAAATAAATGGACGGAAGAAGAGAAAGGACTTTCACTAATTCTTGCTTTAAAAGGGCCTGCCGCAGAACTAATACAGAAATTGCCACCTAAAAATCAGAACATCTATGCCGAATTAACAAAAGCTCTAGAATTACGGTATGGCGACAAGCATTTGTGCGAAGTGTACCGTGAACAACTTAAAGCGAGGCAACAGGGTTCCGAGGAAACCCTCCAGGAGTTTGAAACAAATGTCGACCGACTGACGAGATTGGCTTATCCCGAAGAATCAGAGGACTTCCGGAAGTGGCTTTCTCTCATTATGTTTATTGACAGTATCAGAGATAGTCAATTACAACAAGTTTTAATAATGGCACGGCATGATAATAAATCAGACGCTCTTGTTCATGCTCTCCGCTTTGAAGCTGCCAAGTCGGCGACCTACATTAATCAAAGTATGTCATCACGTTGTAGTCAAATGGATCCAGTATCACAGTATTGTCATAATGGACAGAATAAACAGACGATTCAAGAACAACAGTTTATGAAGTCTGTAGCATCACAATGATCTTTCGAACAAAAGGATAAACACAGAAGACTGAAGTGTTACAACTGTGGGAAACGTGGTCATCTACAGGTAGACTGTTGGGAGAAGAAAATACCGAGAGAAGGGAGTGATTGCACCAATTGGAGATGTAAAGCCCCAGAACAGCACACAGTTTCCACACTACATAAGATAAGTGGAAAACCTGATTGTTACTGGATTTGCAGAAGGTAAACAAACATCATTTACAGTTGACACAAAAAAGCGCTACAGTGTCTATTGTGCGCCCTGACTTAATCAGCAACCGATGGCCTCAAATTAGCTCTTGTACAATACAGACTGTGACTGGAAGCCCCGTCTATGTGTTAGGAAAGATAGATGTACGTGTACGCCTGGGTCTTTTCGAGTTTAGCCACCAACTGCTTGTCGCAGACATTGTTGATGAAGTGATTCTTGGCACAGACATTATGAAAGCTTACAGATCCGTTGTGGACTTAAGAGAGAATGCCCTGAAGGTTGGCCAAGAGAAATTAAAGCTTTGCATGGCTAAAATGTCAGGGTCTGCCAACCATTCAATCAAGCAAGTGTCATTCGCCGAAGAAGAAGTCATCAAGTCTGGTCAAGGGGAACCTTTCCTATTGCAGGTGGAAATGGAAGAACAATAAGAGGAAGTACAAATAAGTGTAATGGCAAAAGAATTGATTGAAAAGCCAACTGTGGATGTCAAGGAAACCCCTTGTTTGTTCCTGAGTTAATAGAAGCACCCGGGGGAAAAGTTGCTGAAGATGATGCAAGAAGTTGCTGATGAGAACCAAATAGACCTGAAGATGATGGAAGAAGTTGCTGATGAGAACCAAACAGACTTGAATCAGCCAGTGGTGTTTAGGTCACCATACATGACGCACCGGGAGTGATTCCACCAAAACTAGAGGTTGAGCGGAAGACTCGCATTCCTGAGAACGTGATGTTCGGACCACATGAGACTGAATTCGAAGAACTGGAGAATTATCTTTCGCAAGGACGTCCACCTAGATCGCCTGGTTGAGTATTACTTCACAGACGGTTTGCCAGTTCGGGACGAACAGGCTTAAGGAGGAGGTAGTGTTACAACATTACAGAACAGTCTACGTGTTTGTCGAATGTGCCAGAAGAATCTCACTCTAATGTGTGTGGCATACGTGACTCTATAGACGCATTCACGAGAGTTTTCTCTAAGCTGCCAACCACGCGAACTGTGTCAAGGGCGCAATTAATTACGTCGCACACACTGGCGCTAACACGCATTATGGAATAATCTAGTAATCTGGGGCAGTATAAATACCAGTACTCAACGACGTTCAGTTCAGTATAGCTGCGATATATTTACAGTGCGGTACGAGTTATTATCGGGCGATATTACTGTGTACGTTCAAGTGGTTATTAGTGAAGTGTTGCATTTTATAATCGGGTGGTATAATTGTAATACAATTGTGTTTAATATTAGTTAACATTTTATTGCGTGTACAATTTTTATTGCTTTGTTGTACAAGACTGTGTTGTTAATTACAAACTGTTTAACTGTGAAAGTCAAAGATGGTGATTAGTGACTTAATTGGTGTCTTGTATTTTGTTTCCACTGTACCTACGACGATCAAGTAGACCATCGTAACAATATTGTAGGGTCAAAATCACAAAAGTCTACGTGGGGTATCAAATTAAAAGGAGTTTTAGCCACAATCTGATTTAGTGTTAAGTTATGAAAATTTCAAAATTCTGAGATATCAGGTCCCAAAAAGTGAGTGAAAATTTTTATAAAATCACGAAACTTCATGTACAGTATAAAAACCCATGAGGTAATTTTAACAAAATCAGAATATAGTGCACAGTTTTGGAAATTAACAAAACACTTGTATCCCAGAGCCTAAAAAAGGGATCAAAAATCTGAAAAATGTAAAAATCTAGCTGGGCGTCACACTAAAGTGAATTTAACACATATATCTGAATGTTTCCGTGTTTATTGTATGATTGTCTTCTGTACAGTTGTTATTTTAATAAAAACCAGTAGCATTATTGCGATTTTCATAATTTTCCTGATAACTGAAAAATTTTCTAATATTGAAATTTATCTAACAACAAATGCCCTTAATTCAAAACAGAAAGCGAGTTCAGCAGCTCAGGGAGCTTACTAGGATTAAATTAATTTGTAATTATTTGTTATGTAATTAACAAACATACAGTAAGAAACAAAAGTATAGTATAGTGAAAATATTTTTTTTTTTTACTATTACATGAAGAAATTTGAAATATAAGGCATGAGAATACAAAGCAACTTAACACTTGTTACATTAATATTCAGTCAGATGCCATTAAATCATTCC
This sequence comes from Magicicada septendecula, assembly GCA_034769895.1. Lineage (NCBI taxonomy): Eukaryota > Metazoa > Arthropoda > Insecta > Hemiptera > Cicadidae > Magicicada > Magicicada septendecula. The sequence continues at coordinate 174,648,487 of CM068372.1, forward strand.
CTGCACTATAATTAACATCAGTTTGTGTTACTGAAAAAAAAGTTCTTAATTAAAATTAATTTTGTAATACACTCCTTCTGCTCTCAACAATTAACCTCTACTATAGAAGGACAATAGCAAAACACAAGTTCATTACCCAGGAAATATGTACGCATAACATAAGAAAACACGTGCTAATAACAAAATTTTGGAAGGTGTGATTGAACAAAATTAATACTGTTAATTGGATGGAAAGTGGAAATAAACTCAGCACAATAATATGCTTACCCTTTGCCCAACTGTAACCCTGCAAAATCATCCATTGGACAGCCAATCAACATCAGAATGCCCATTCCTGTAAAGAAAATCATATTACAATGTTTGCATATACAAAGCGGTTATGTAATATTACATAATTTTGTCTTGTAATAATAATTTCATTTTGTGCATATAAAATTATGAGTACACTGTGTATATACAATTGAACTTTTCTAATTCAACCATCATATTTCGAATTTTATTTATTTCAAATGAAATCTGATTTCTGTAACGTCTTTGTTTTATTGCAAATATAAAATTAGTTTATATCTCGAATGTTGGAAACTTGAATTTATTTTTGTGATAATGAAATTACAGTAATCTCCCATTATAACGGACTAATAAGGGCCCTGAGGTGTCCGTTATATTTCAAGTCCATTGTAACTGTATATAGCAAGTAAGCCCTATAATATGGATATGACTCATTTAAATTATTAAATTATGTGGTCAAAATAGAAACTATTTATTTTTAGTGTATTTATATAAAATAGATAACAATACAGCAGTAAAAAACAGTTGTTTCATACACTGTATACACAATTGTAATAAAAACTTAGTCCACTGTAAATAATAGTTTATATTTTAGAGAAATACTCACAATTATAGTAATAAAGTTCATTAAATATCTATCTTTTTCAAAACCAAGATGCCTATGTGCCATTCTTACTATATTTACTGGCTTCAAAAAATTACTGACTTTTTTCCAGATTGATTAGTTACTTTTTTTAATGAATGAATAACTTAGGAAGATGTCGCAAGTGACCATAATAGAACAACAGGCTTTCATTTATCGATTGCTTGACATATTCAGTGACAGTTCAAGTGGTCTTTAACTTTGCTCATATTATCCAGTGTTTATTCATAATTTATGAGCCTGTTTGTCTTAATTTTTCACCAGTCCATGTTTCTTAAAGCTGTCATCCGTTATAAGCAGGTCTGTTTTAATGGGGTCCGTTATAACATGGATTTAGTATACTCACATTAGTTGTGTTGTGTGTAATTATATTTTACTTCATTGTATTCCACGTATTTAAAAATATTTAACATACATTAAACATTCCATGTTTTATTCTCCTTTTTTTTAATCATGTAAGCAGTTTAGGAGTTATGCAGGTTATGTGAACTGTTCAGCATAGAGAGAAGGAAATGTGGCCAGCACTGTGCTTCAGCTGCCCATTATTAAACCCAGGATGTTATCTCAGGTACTCACTTTCACTTGTTGAGTCAACCTCGAAGCTGAAAATTCACCTTGATTTTTTGGTGCACCCCAGGGATCTAACTGGCACCACACCCACTAGCCTACTAACCCCCAAAACATTCCATGCATTCTTCTTTATTTGTTTTATGAGAAACAAAAATTTATACTTTACGCTAAATTGGTAAACATGATGTTTACTACTGTATGTACAGCATATATTGCATTGAATTATTAATGTGTTTTTTTCTTTGAGTGACTAACACGTTAAGTCTTCCTGAACTTTGATAAGGAAAAAAATTATCAGAAGGGTTAGGTTGGACTATTACCATTGTTATAATTTATCACAACATGACGACCACTAAACAATCTGTTGTTGTCTTCAGGTGTAAGTTATACTAATACATTCATTAAATATAAACATAAGCCTACCTGCAAAATGGTCTTATGCCTTGTTTAGTGGTTGAAAGATTGTGTGGAAAATTCTAATGATGGCAATAATCCGACAAAACTCTTCTGATAATATTCATGTACCATCGAAAGTTAGGTTTAAAGACTGTAGGAACAAATCTGATAAAATATATTTAATTTGTATGGCCATTAAAATAAACAGCTAATATGTATTCTTATATATTTAATTTACAATATAAAGATTAATTATAAATACATTCATAGTGTAATAAAATATTAAGAGAATATTTAAAATACTGATATACTATGACTTGCATTGTTAAAATGTACAATAAAAATTATCAATTAAAAATTACATAGGCGTATTTAGTTTATATTTAAAACATTTAATATCACTACACTTTTTTTAATTTTCTCCAAATTTCCATTTTTCCTATTTTTCTCCCTCAAATTTTCATTCAAGTTTCTTAATGGTTTCCGTACAGAAATTCACTGAATAAGTTAATCTTAGAAGTTGAAACAATGGTGTAGGGGAAATAGTTGGCTACTGGGAGCTGTGTACAATCCCCTAGCTACTACAATTAGGTTTTTCTTCAATAGATTTTCTGACATTTTGCATGGGTTTCACAATAAAGTACAGATCACGTCATTTACCAACAGACATTATGTACACAATGTTAAAACATGAAAACTAGTTTCCTTTGTGAAGTGCTCATTTGGCTGTACAGCACTTTTGAAACCTGATAACTATTATCAAACTAGGACACCAAGATTAGTAAATTACTGCACGCAAAATTTTAATTTCACCCAATTAATTATAGTTCACATTCACTAAACGTTTAATACGTATAATAATAAAATTTCCACTATACGCAACTGGGTACTCTTAAATTACATATTTACTGCCATTCTGTTACTGAAATTATTTTATAAATTGTATCCTTTTGTATAAACTTTAAATAATATTAAAATTGTTTCTATTAATACCGTACAGAGTTAAAGTAACAATTTTGCTATTGTACTCATAAAAATAACTACAACATGCACAATGTCATCTATGTGGCTGTCCTATTACCAAGTTTTTAAGTTCCTGCAAGTTGCTACTAGTTATAAATTATTTTAAAAATTCACATATAATATTTACTGAATGAAGTAAAAAAAGAAAAGTTATAACGAGTGACTTAACCTCTACAGAGTCATGAAACGTACATAATTAAATGGGCACTACTTAAAACAGGCTGGTATACGTACATAGTCTACTTACTGGTATGAATCAAAATTTAAGAAAAAATGTTTTCTTTAATTATTTAAGAGGTACATAATTCTTTAATTGTTATCTACAAGGTACATCTATTCTATATATATAAAAGAGAAATACCACTGACTCACTGATTCATCATCACGAAATCTCCGAAACTATAACACCTAGAAACTTGAAATTTGGCATGTAGGTTCCTTATGTGATGTAGGTATCCGCTAAGAAGGGATTTTTGGAAATTCGACCTTTAAAGGAGGAAAAAGGGGGGAAGTTTGCCTGACTAACTGACATAGAATCAACGTAGAGCAAAAACTACTGAATGGATATCAATGAAACTTTGAACATAGCTTCATCATAGGTCTTAGGTGCTCACTAAGAAACGGTTTTAAAAACTTTCACTCCTAAGGGGCAACCCCCCCCTATTGTATGTATGTTCCACATCTCCTCCTAAACCACTGGACCGATTTCAACCAAACTTGGCACAAATATTTTACGCGACGGGAGAACCAACATAGGTGAGGTGCTTTTTTCGATGGGGTCCTTTGGGGGGTTCTTTGGGGTCTTCCACATCTCCTCCTAAACCACTGGACCGATTTCAACCAAACTTGACACAAATATTTTACGCAACGGGAGAACCAACATAGGATAGGTGTTTTTTTCGATGGGGTCCTTTGGGGGGTTCTTTGGGGTCTTCCACATCTCCTCCTAAACCACTGGACCGATTTCAACCAAACTTGGCACAAATATTTTACGCAACGGGAGAACCAACATAGGATAGGTGTTTTCTTCGATGGGGTCCTTTGGGGTCTTCCACATCTCCTCCTAAACCACTGGACCGATTTCAACCAAACTTGGCACAAATATTTTACTCAACGGGAGAACCAACATAGGGTAGGTGTTTTTCGATACGATCCTTCGGGGGGTACTTTGGGGTCTTCCACATCTCCTCCTAAACCACTGGACCGATTTCAACCAAACTTGGCACAAATATTTTACGCAACGGGAGAACCAACATAGGACACGTGTTTTTTCGATACGATCCTTTGGGGGGTCCTTTGGATCTTAAAAACTATTAGATCTGGTTACTATGGCAACCCAATAGAATAGATTCTGGTTACCATAGCATCGGTGGAAGTCTCCCGCATAGGAAATAGCACGGGAGTCGTCCGACGGGCCTTCCCCAGAGTTCATCCACGGAACCCGGGGAGTCTTAGGTCGGATCCCGCGAAAGTTGGCGGGGCCAGAGTCCACGGTTCTTATAAATAAAGATATAGGTTATGATATCAAAGGTGGTGTATGCATCTTAAGAAACTTCTTAACAGTGTGTGAATTCAGAGTTGTTTCAGTTTGAATTTAAAAGTGGATAAGTTAAGATCGAAGTAAGTTATAAGCGAGTATAAAAAACAAAGTTTTGATAGCAAATGTATTCAGATCATAGTGTTCAGACAATATAAATGCACTTGCTTCAGTTTGAATTTAAAAATTGATAAGCTGAAATCTATAGAGGTATTGTATTGTTAGAATAAGTTTAGGAGACATTAATTTAACAAATGCCTTATTTCAACATTAACACAATGAATTATAAAAGACAGTAAATACGCAGCGCGTGCTAGTACTGTAGACATTTTATTGAAAACTAATTTAGCTGTTCGCCCTCTCCTAGAGTTAGAAATCGAGCAGGAGCATCACACGCAACAGAATTCTTCTCGAGATATAAGAATACAGTTTATGACATGTTCTTAAACAGGTGCGTTACAGAGTATTCCTCCAGTGAGAATGCGAACGTAACAATATAAGGAAGATTATACAATATACAAGTAATATAACGTTAGAACAAGAATAGGTGCCTATGAGCCTATGAATAAATTATGAACCCGAGCAACGCTGGGTAAATCGGCTAGATATAGATATCTATATAAGCCAAATACCACTGACTGACTCACTGATCACGATATCTCTGAAACCACTGAATGGATATCAATGAAACTTTGAACGTAGCTTCATCATAGGTCTTAGGTGCTCACTAAGAAACGGTTTTAAAAACTTTCACTCCTAAGGGGCAAAAAACCAAATAATGAAATTTATCACGGGAATTGCATACTTTGTAAATGAAGTGGTTGACATCTCAGTTTATTGGAAACCCCGAATACAATTAGTTCTGAGTTTTTAATCATTGTTTTAAATTGAAAAACTTCGTTGTTTGCAGGTTCTTATAGTCGAGAAAATTTCGAAGTTCAATTAATTGTCCTTTTTTTTCTCGGAAACGGCTCTAACGATTTTCTTGAAATAAATAATAAATAGCTGTTGCTATGAATGTAAATAAACAAACAAAGAGTTGAGAATTTGTACAGTCTATCTAATCCTATACTATTAAGCGAGCAATAATTGTACAATTACGTACAACGTGAAACTCCATAGCGAAGCATGGGTATTTTGCTAGTTATTTTATAAAATGACTCTTTGTTACAAAATAAGATTTTTTATGAAGGAAAAATATAAAATAAGTATTTCAGCACTACAAATATACTACCATCTTTATGTAAATTGTGTGCCCATGTGTGTGTGTGTGTGTGTGTACGCATGTACGTGTGTTACATTGTTTGTTTAAAAATGTAAATATGTTTCAATACATATAACTGTGTTTGTTTAAGTGTAAGCTCTGTTTATAACAAACCAGTATTGTAAAATAAAAGCATGTGTATCAGGAAATTTTAAAGAAAGAATACTGTATACGATAATTTTATAAAACTTATTTAAACAAAAAGAATATTTCTGTAAGGTAAAAGGATCATTTTCTCATCACATATCCATAACAACTTGTATAAAATGAAACAAACAAGTAAAAGGTACCATACTGTTATATTACAGAACAGAATAATTCCGTAGGCAGTATGATTTACACTAGCTTTATAAATGTTGAATACAGAAGACAATACCATTTAAATAAATAAACTATATTACCTACCGCAAGAATAGACAACTGCGGTAAATGCAATCCATGCTGCAACGAATCGTGCGTTTGGCTTCACTCTGAGAATGAAAACACCTGACATAATAATACCAAGTCCCATCACTAGAATTCCACCAACACCTGTTATGAACAATACAGACAAAATATTACATTGTATATCAATATCGCAGTAGATCATTCACAAATTGTTCACTTTATTTTTGTATTATTCATATTATTGACTAACAAATTAAATTTGTTTACCGAGAATATATTTTATTTAAATTATATCATATTCTTGAACACTACTTAAACAGTTTTTGGCTAAACATAACAATTAGATTATATTGCTAAACATTATGCCACTGATTTGTTATAATATTATTATATACATACCACCAAAATCAGTAAAATTTCAATTTTGTTAAATTATTGAATAAGGCCTTTTCGAAATTATTATAATTTCATCATCAGTTCACACTAAAATGTTCTTGTTGTGGATGTCTTCTTTTATATGTATAAATGTCATTATCTGTGTCCATTACATCTTACTGCACTTCATATTGAATTTTCCACTGCCATCATTATTTGGTGAAACCAAGCAAGTCATGTATTGAAATAATTGATCATTTTCGAATATTGTCTGCTGATTCATCAATTTGTTATATTTTTTATGAAGGTATATATATAATTTTTCTAACTGTATAATGTCATTTTTATTATTATTTACCTCCACTATTTCCATATTGTTGGTTATATCTGTTATATTATGATTCATACCAATAAGGTGATCTGCTATATTGGAGATTCCCGTTTTTTTATTATTAAAAGCTCTCATATGTTCCATAAATCTCTGTTTGAAATTTCTATATGTTCTACCGATGTATATGTAGTCACAATCATTACACTTTATTCTGTATATTCCACTTAATTTGTATATATCACAGTCTTTTCTATTTTATATTATATTGTATATACTTTTATTTAGAAGAATATATTCTAAAAATATTCTTTTAGAAGAATCAATTTTTCGGACATAGATATTCAAATTGGAAAAGATAACGAAATAATTACTAATGTATATAGAAAGGAAACAAATAATAATACAACAATACACAAGGATTCATCACATCCTTGGATACACAAGGGTAATACATATAACAATATGATTAATAGAGCATACAAATACATAAATAATGAAGAGAAATTATATCAGGAACTGAACATCATAAAAGAAATAGCAATAGAAAATGGATATGACAGTAAATTTATAAACAAATTAAATAAAAAATATAAAGAAAAAACAATATTAAACAACAGAACAACATTAAGCAGTATAAATACATGCAGAAAAGAAGAAAATATAACATACCTAACTTACAAATACACATATCAAGATCTCCAATACATTATAAAGAATACAAAATTGGATAAACATAAATATAGATATGCATACAAACCAAATAAAAGTATATACAATATAATAATAAATAGAAAAGACTGTGATATATAGGCCTACAAATTAAGTGGAATATACAGAATAAAGTGTAATGATTGTGACTACATATACATCGGTAGAACATATAGAAATTTCAAACAGAGATTTATGGAACATATGAGACCTTTTAATAATAAAAAAACGGGAATCTCCAATATAGCAGATCACCTTATTGGTATGAATCATAATATAACAGATATAACCAACAATATGGAAATAGTGGAGGTAAATAATAATAAAAATGACATTATACAGTTAGGAAAATTATATATATACCTTCATAAAAAATATAACAAATTGATGAATCAGCAGACAATATTCGAAAATGATCAATTATTTCAATACATGACTTGCTTGGTTTCACCAAATAATGATGGCAGTGGAAAATTCAATATGAAGTGCAGTAAGATGTAATGGACACAGATAACAACATTTATACATATAAAAGAAGACATCACAACAAGAACATTTTAGTGTGAACTGATGATGAAATTATAATAATTTCGAAAAGGCCTTATTCAATAATTTAACAAAATTGAAATTTTACTGATTTTGGTGGTATGTATAATAAAATTAGATTATAAATAAATGTGTTATTTTTTTTATATATCTGATGACGACAGTAAATATCAGTATGGAGAAGAACCATACATGACTTCTAAGATTTAAAATTTATTTAAAATCATTTACTTGAATTCGGTTCGATAAATTTTAAAAAAATATTCCCCACCCTCAAACTATTTTCACTATTTATAGATATTTTTGTTATTATGAGTAGTAATTTAATATAATGTTATTTTTGAGTCACTTTATCTATAAAAATTATAGGTACTTTATTCATATAAAGAAACTGAACCACACAGATAATCATCTCTCCTCCTCTACCGATCACCACTATTAATGATATTTACACTTCCATAGAGTAACAGTTTTATCATATGTACGTAATTGCTAAGGTATCTTACCCTTCAAAATTAAATACTAGTACTTGACATCATCAAAATAATTTTCAAACAATCATCCCCTTCCCCTCCAACTTACCTCTCCATTTATAGATTTCATTTACCATTTTACTGTGGATTAATATAACTTTATTTTTGGAGCACTTATTGATCAAAATTAAGTACTTTACTCTTGACAAAACACAAAACAATGCTTTTTTATCTATGCCTCCCCCTTAACTGATCTTCACCAAAATTAACAAGCCTCGAGTCTTCTACAACTCGGGGACATATGCAAAAAATTATTTGATTCTGTTTGAATTTGTGGCAGATATCGTTCGCCATAGAAAAACTCCTACACACACACACACACACACACACACACACACACACACACACACACACACACACACACACACACACACACACACACACACACACACACACCTTTTCTTCATGTTTTGAGGGTAGTACAATCAGAATCAGGCCTTATCTCAAACATGATTTTTTTGCGATCACCATACTTCCATATCCTTACAGAGCACTGTATCATTCGTTGCGAGCTTCATCAGAGCCAGCAGCTAGGAGTTTGTGCGTCAGAAGTAGCACCATTATTTGAAATGGTTGTCAAATTTGTGTGTGTGTTCAAAGAGTAAATGTGCGATTCAAACTATGTCTGTTGTGTTTATGGGTATTCTTTGTGTTTGTGTTTACATGTTATTGTAATAAATAATACTATTTGCTTATGTACAATACTATTTATTATAACAATGCTGATGTTCGTTCATATGTCATAAATTTCAATGAGGTGGTTTGCAAAAATGGATTCAATGCTGGAGCACACACACACACACACACAAAGATCTAATAATCAATTCAAACAGTGCTCCTAACAGCCATTTATAACAAAGCTAATAATGAGTGAAAGCTCGTTAACACTGCTAAGGCAAAAGTTAATTTTTCCATCTTTTTTCTGAAATTTAATGTTTCACGTCAGAATTCATTACTGGTATTCGGATACGTCATGGAAAACAAAATCCAAGAATTCAAATTATGTGAATTCAAATATTCTGGTTCAAGTACACAAAAAAAGATTTAATACAAACTAGAAATTTCAAAATATATTTTAATGTGTGTATATATATATATTCTGTATATTATAACACACGCGATTTCTCTTAGTGTTATATTTTTATATGATCTCTGCAGTAGTATTTATATTCGGTTCAATATTACTGACTTTATATAATAAAACTTGAGATTACCTGGTTAAAATCACTAATGTCTTGGGCGCCAATTTGTAATAAAAATTGATTACAAATAATATATTGATGATAAATACACACTCACTGGTAATGGTTTGGTAAATTAATGGTTTAATTATTAAATGATTTTCTGATTACTTCTTCTCCGGTTGGGTAATACGATTCACTAAGATTAATTATAAATTAACTAGGTTGGTCAGTTTATTAAAATAATTAGAATTATGCCCTTGTGCTCACTGGTATGTAACTAGCTGGTTCTAAATTTCTTTTATTTTTATTTTCTAATTACTTGAGATATTAAAAGTTTGTATTAATGATTATTTGTAAAGTTTTATCTAATCTATTCTCTTTATTTTATTAGCGTTCACTGACCTAGTTAAATCGTTTAAATAGCATGGGTTGCTCCAACATAAATGTTGGCAACTTATTCTTCTGGAGTTGAGGTAAACACTAATGTTCAAATTTGATTATAAACTGTTAATTATTATAAAATAATATGTCATACACCATTAATTCTTTCACTTTTTCTTTTATTTTATTTTTTAAATTTTATTCTTCTACCATTAAAATGAAGAACATTTCTCATAATATGAATTAACCAGGCTTGTTGTATTGATAGCTCAACAGTTGGTAACATGAGTTCAAAAATCTCAGAGATGTAGGCTATTGTTTACGTTTTGAAAATATAACCCTTATGATGTCTTTTTACCACAATAATTAACAAAAAATGGCTTTTTTGAAGAACAAAACATTACAATATAAAATTAAATATGATATTATAAAACAATAAAGTAAAATCTAAGGTGACGAACAGTTCGTACTTTCGGACAGTGTCCGGTGTTGGTGTTAACCTAGTTTGGCTAAGTAATTTAGTTAAACATTGAATACTAAAACAAAACACAATAGTTAAACATGAAATAATATTAACAGTGTTAGTCTTTATCTACAGTGATAATATAAACATAACTTCACAAGTGTCTATTACAAGTTACTATGGGATCGTGATCATTAATTATTAATTATCTTGTTGATTCATCCTCTTCGTTCACTTTACTAAATTTATTAATATATATAAAAACTTTCACGTATGAACTTACTATTCATTGTCACTTCCCCAAATGTTTCGAGGTGATGTTCCTCTTCCTCAGTGGGAATAATACTGATTGTCGATTACAGAATAACCGTTACAGGTTATAGGTGTGTGTGGTCCACCATCAACCCCCACCACACACACCTATAACCTGTAACGGTTATTCTGTAATCGACAATCAGTATTATTCCCACTGAGGAAGAGGAACATTACCTCGAAACATTTGGGGAAGTGACAACGAATAGTAAGTTCATACGTGAAAGTTTTTATATATATTAATAAATTACTATTAATTTCGTTATAAATTCTCAAAATACACTATACTTTCCTTTTCTTTATAATTCACTGTTATTAATTATTCACTGTAATGTCCTTTAATGATTAAAAACACTTCACTACGCTTGACGTTCACTGTTGGGTTACGTTCCCATTTGTAGGTTAGACTACGGTTTGTTTACACTGCACATAACCTCAATCAGGATCAAGACTTTGGGGACAAGACTATTTACATTTTTGTCACAGAGGAGGCGTTCTTTACTGTATGATGACCGGCGAAAGACTGATGCGTTAGCGTTGCATTATGGGTTAATTCACCTGACCGGTGAAGGATTCTGATTGGTGGAATTATTAAACATTTTTGTTTTTAATCACAAAAACTCCGTTTTCTGGTTGATGCTCACCAACAGACGCCAAGTTAAGCGTCCCCTTTTTGATCAAAATTATTTAAAAATCTTAAAATTGACATATCTCTCTTGTGCTACTTAGAATTAAAAATATATTACTACCATTAAACAGCATTTTTTATGCTGATCATTTTGAGACCTTTCAAGGCATGGTTCTGTTCAGTATTAATAAAAATAACAATTTTTACAGTCTACTATTCTCTATAAAATATTAATTTTTCTGTTCCATCACTTAATTCTTAGTTGTATAATTGGTTTTACCTTAACATTATATGGTTTAACAATAGTGATAATAATTATAAAGATCAATTTATTATAAAAACCTAGTATTGCCGTCTAGGCCTAATCATGTCCATGCTCATTGAGACTTTAATTCCTTTCTCAAACTAAAATTACTTAATTCTACTACAAAATAACAACTCTTAATTATCACTTATGATCTACTTGAACTATTACAATATATTTTATACTTCACTACAAGCATTTTTCCTTGTACTGTCCATTATAAACTTCCACATTAGCTGTATGTAGTGTTCGTCAAAGCTGACCACTTATTATTTACATTATGCCTGTTCAATTCTTGACATTTCTCATTATTACCTTCTCACTCCACTCACACACATTATTTTATAACCTATACTATATCATTTAACAGGTTTTATTTACATAAATTATCATTTTTCCTACCCAGTACATGTAGGCTTTTGTCTCATCAGTTTCTTACTATTTACATTATTACTTAGTTCCTAAACATCAATAGTTAATTATAATTGTCTTATTCATTAACTATTCTGTTTGTTGTTCATACTTTTTATCATGAAACTGTTTATCTTACTTTCTTCTTTATTTCTTTGTCTTGCTTTAACATAGACATATGGTGCATAACCTAACTTACATCATTACACTTTTATATACACTTAAATCGGTTATATTTCACTTATTTTATACTAATCATTCTCTGAATTGTTTTAGCGACTTGATTCACACTCAGATATGATTATACTCCGACTTTATAGTTCTTTTACATCAAATTTTATCTAGTTTATACATTTTCCTGATTGGTAAACCATTTAAGTACTGCTGTATAGGCTTTCACCTATTTTTGACCACATTACTTATGCAGTTTACTAGAGTTATTTATTATTAAGTTCCAGATAATCATATTTGGTATTTTGGTCTTATTATTTTATTTCATATTCATCTTAAATTTACTATTTAACACAACCATATTTTACATTATACAGGTTCCTTACTTAATTATTATTCTGTTCTTCATTATTAGGATAAGATAATTATTTAGGTTAGGGTATATTCTTTAAGTAGAGGGAAACATCACGTTACAATATATATAACGGTAAGAACCTCTCTTAATGTTCTAATGTTATATTTTACTGAGCGTGTAATCGTAATAATAACACTAGAAAGTTTTATTAAAATTCATGTAATTTTTTATTAACAATTTCTTATTTGGTTTTCGGTTTCAAACTCATTATTATTTTTACTTGTTTATTACGTGCAATTTGCACTTTTATATTACAAATGATTCTCTTATCTATCTTACGATTCCAAATTATCATAATTTTTCTGTGCTTATTATGCATAATTCTTAATACTACCTTACACACAAACATACGGATTATATAATGTTTTAATCTAATACATTATTATCAATTTGTCTATTGCTCTCAGCTAGCTCATTTATTATTTTATTTAATCTTTTAATTATCTAATTCTTTTTTTTTTCTTTATAACTACTAAATTCTCTTCATAACTGCATCTGCGTTATTTACTGTTACTTCCTCTAATGAGGTTGTCATTTATTATTAATAATTATAGATTTTGAAATTACAGTTACTGCTAACTTTTATTGTTTAACAGTCTTCTCATATTATGGTACTTAATGTACAAACACAACACATTTACAATTTTACTGTTATTTGAATCATCTTAGAATCTAATTGTCTATTCTTTTTCTCTTTTCTTTGATATTTAAAGTCTTTTGATTTGGTCTCGGTTTCTAATTAATACACGGTTATTTGTCACCTTGTTATTTGTGTGGTGCATCGGAAGCATGTCCTCTTCGTCCTGGATACGAATGACCCTTATTGTCGTGGAAGTGCTGGAGTCGGGTAGTCTTGGAGTCTTGTAGTCCCTCGTCACTGGATGCTCGTACTCTGCTGCATTAGCTGCTTGTACTCTGCTGCATTGGCTGCTCTGGCTGTCGATCAACTCTAGACGCTCTAGTAGTTGGACATAGCCTCCGGCAGTCCTGATGATTGAACCAAAAAACGTTGTAGTCCTTGGACAGCGCCTCTGGCTGCTATGATGGTCTGACGAGTATGAGAGCGATGATTGCGCATCCTCGTATTTATACCCAAGGCGCCGAAATCATGTCTCGACAATATTCTGCCTGTTCGCAATTATCGAGCGCATCACTTTTAATCCCGCTTTCTTATGACACTTCATTTGCTTGCCTTCGCAAATTGCGAGGTCTTTGACACATTATACGATATTCCTTCGATCGTTAATTTTTAGGCGTTCATCATGCACAAAACTGTTTTTCTTTATCTTAATTATTCTAATTACTATAAAATTTTAACTTCTTATCATTTCCCTTTTTGTTTGTTTTGCACTATTTTTTATCTATGTGTTTGTGTTATTTTAACGCACATTTTGGTGTCTTCAGTTTTTGGCTACTATGCACACAAGCCTAGTAAATTAATTAAATACAATTAATATATATCGTTATCGAAAGAGTGGCGCCTTTCATGAATGAACCAGTCATCATCACACATACATACACTTACTTGTGTACACACATGCAGAGAGCAGCTGCTTTGCTCCCTGTCCTAACATGCAAGTCAGGTGTTTCCATTACAATTTATATTGCAGTCTGAATGATTATTATTATACAAATGCGTTATTTATATCTTCTAATTGCTTATTTAAAATACTCAATGCAATGCACAGTACTCAACATAATTGTACTGTTGCATTATTCCCCTACATAATAAAAAAAATTTTTGTTTTGTCATCTACATTAGATAACGGTCTATAAAAAATAACTTTTTTTCTATATTTTTTTTTTAATCAAGCACATTTATTTACATTTAGTTCAAATGATAATGACTAGTTTATTATTCAATTTACCCTTATGTGTGGCTGAACAATTATTCTCTCCCCCCATCCATGTTGAGTTTGCTTGTTCCATTATATCCATTATATTTAAGTGGCATTCATCTTTAATTGTCGTAGTGACCTAGTTATTTATTCATAGAATTTTCTTAAAGAGCTGGCATGGTATTTCCCTACTTCTTTCAGTCTTATGTCATCATATACGATGAAAGGTTGTTGTCCGATCTGTCTTTGCAAAGTGTACGGTCCATCGTATTTCTTTGCAGTATTATCACTACGCTTCCCTACTGGATTCATCTTTAACAATATCTTCTCTCCAATATTAAACTTCAGCAACTTGTGCGTCCTGTTAAGTCTCTCTAAACTCTCATTACCTTTTTTTATAATTCTCCGTTTTGCATTTGGAATTTTAATGCTTAATGGGACTGGTACATTCTGATTATCAGGTTTCTGAACATACTTTCACCAGAATCGATTGGGTTAGCGATCTTCTTCAATCTCTATCGGTGTATAACTCGTAGTAGCTTCACTGTAATTTTCATTAATAGCTTTTTCAAAGAACGATAAATATCCTGCCCACCAATTATGTTGTTTATGGCAGTAGATTCGTAAATATTTACCTAACTCCTTGTTCACTCTCTCGGCTAAATTTCCCTGTGGATGTCTGATGGATGTGAGTGTGGGTTGTATTCCGTTTTCTTTTAATATTCTACTCCATACCTCACTTTGTAATTGCATTCCTTGATCACTAAGAATCCTCTTCATTTTACCATGTTTTGGAATATACCTTTGTAACAGAATTTTTAAGACAGCTTTAGTTGTGGGTCGCATAATTGGATACAGATGAACTGCTTTGGAAAACACGTCTATACAGACTAGTATGTGTTTAACCCCCGACTTGATCGTGGTAAGGGCCCCAAAAAATCCACTGCAATTAATTCTCCCTTCGCTTCTCTCTGTATACTCTGCATCTCCACATAGGTATGCAGATTTGGTTGCTTAGCCGTCTGGCAATCATAACATTTCTTTAATTCAATTTAAATTTTACTCCACATATTATTAATTGTAAAAGCTTCTTTAAGGGATAAATAACACTTTATTGCCGATTCAAGAGCTAAGCTCTCATGAGTTGGTTTGATTAGCTTATGTAACATTTCATTAGACAACACAACTTTCTAATCATACTTTATTAATTTGAAAATAATTTTGTTATGTATTTTATACTGAGCTGGTAGTTGAGATTGATTTTTTAAATTACTCACTGAACATCCCAATTTTGTTCATCTGCTAAATTTTGTAGCATTCCTTTTACTTCATTGCTAGCTTTGAATTTAATAGGTAAAAGACGTATTTCATTGTCCTCCTTATTGAATATCTCTTCGTATTCTTCTGGAACATAACGACTTAAAATATCTGGATTGCTATTATCCTTCCCTTTGCAGTATTTGATGGTGAATGAGTACTCCCCGATGGCTAAAATCCACCTTAACAAACGAGAGTTGGTGACCTTACATTTAAGTAGAAATGATAATGCTTGATGGTCCGTATATATCTCAAAATGAGTTCCATAAATATAATATGGGAACTGTTTAAGAGCGTATACAACTGCAAGTATCTCTTTCTCTGATGTCGATTAGTGACGCTCTGCTCCGTTGAAAACTCTGCTCACATAGGTGATGACCCTTAGGTTTTCTTCGGAGTCCTTCTGGTATAGCACACTTCCTACGGCGTAATCACTAGCATCAGAATAAATAACAAATTTTCCTTCTTTTTGAGGATGATGTAGCATCATGTTCTCTACGAATAACGTCTTTACTTGGTCAAAGGCTTCTTGATGCTTCTCCTCCCACTTCCATTTTCATCCTTTCTTCGTTAATTCTAACAAAGGTTGAGTCCTCTCGGCATACAACAGTGTGAACCTCCTGTAGTATCCAGTTAATCCCAAAAATGCATGTAAACCTTTAAGATTTCTCGGTATAGGGAAATTGGTTATACTGGTTATCTTGGTAGGATCTGCTTGTATACCTGAGGATGAAATGATGTGTCCTAGAAATTGGATGGTTGTTTTTATGAACTCACATTTGTCTAGTTAAGGGACATGTTTGCTTGCCTAAACTTATGGAATATTGTGCGTAGATTTCTTACCAAATGTCTTACAGACTACTAAAATATCATCTACAAAAATCATTGTATAGGGTTCTACTTCTGGTCCTAAGGTTCTTTCTAAACACTTTACTATCGCCGCCAAACTCGTGCTTAATCCAAACGGTACTACCTTGTGTTGGTAACATTTATTTTTATACAGAAATGCAGTAAAATTTCTATCCTCTTCTCGGATTGGAATCTGCCAAAAACTTGAACGTAGATCGAGTTTCGTCAAGTAGCGTGCTCCTTCACATTTTGAAAACAGCTCGTCTGCATTCGGCGCACAGTCATACTCCTTCATTATAATACTGTTCAGCTCCCACATGTCCAGGCATAGACGAATATCCCTGCTTTTCTTCTTTACTATGACTAGAGGATTTAAGAAGTTGCTGTTGGACCGTTCTATTACATTATTATCCAGCATGTGACGTATTTCCGTTTCTACTTCTTCCTCATAGCGCATTGGAATCGGGTATGTCCTCCTGACAAACTTTGTTGGGTCAGTTACAGCAATGGTGTGTTCATATACTGTCGTCTGCGTCGGTGTTTCACTGAATATGTCTTCATATTCCTTTATTATCTCATGAAGCCGCTTCTCTTCCTGTCTCGAGATTTTGTCAGTGGTCTGACTTGTACATTGAGTCGGTGCATATTGAACCTTCGGTTTAGTTAAGACAATAGGTGTCTTACTTACTTACTTACCTTATACTGTCTTTCTTCTTCATTCATTTTTATATTATGTTGAACACCCTTATAATTACATATTCTCTTATTATTACTGATATCAATCTTAGTATCTAGCACATTCAATAAATCAATTCCTATAATACCATCATATATCAACTTATTCATGATAATCATTGGACATTAGGGTGGGCCCAATTTTTATAATATTTTTATTTTGAAACGCTATACTGCAGAAAACTTGCCTCTAGGGCACCTAAGTAAAACGCAGATGAAATTAAAAAAAAATATCATTTATCGGTAGCGCATTGTGCTTAAATATTTGAAATTTATTGAAAAATACAAGGTTATCTTGGACCTATAAAAATACAAGATAAAAAATTGCTATATTGAAAAAGCTTTAAAAGTAATGCAAAACATTAGTGCTGGACGTTTCCGTAATTCCTCCCGAAGTTGGTCCATTTCACTCTTCACGTGATCTTTTATATTGGACACCTCTCCAGAACAATATTTTGCAGTCTTGGAAGTTTCTTCTATCTTGTTCTCTATTACAAGTGTGCGCGATTCTATTTCATTTGTTTTACTAGTGGTCACTTGTAGCACATCATGAACATCCTGTATTTTACTGTCTTGTTCATGCTTTATCACATTCATTTGTTCATTTACCCCATCATTTATTTGTTTATGAATGTCTGTTAAATCTTTCCTCTATTCTATACGTAATTCTTTATGCTTATTCTCTAACCTAAAAGAGTGTTCATGCAGGGCTTTCCTAAACTTATTGTCTAATTCACTTATGGGCGTATCTGTGTCGCTAATTTTATCAGTTAACTGCATTGTACTATCTGTGATTTCTTGTTTAAATTCGCTTAGTGTATTACTTAAATCTTCTTTTAAATCCTCCGTTTATTTATTTAGTTTATCATTGATACTTTCTAATTTATCATTTAAATTTTCAGTTTGTTTATAAATATTCTGATTTAATTCTTCCATTTGTTTTCTATTATCTTCTTTTTGTTTTATACTTACTTCGTCTACCCAGGCACGCATCATATTTTGAAGTGCTTCCATATCAAAACCTCCTGGTGCTGCCATGTTAAATTATTTCGTATTTATTACATTACTAGCTAACCCGGCAATGCTTCGCTATTGCTAGATTTGGGTATATATATAGATTAAGTGAACACAATTTAAAGTTTGATATCAATTATTGTATTTATTTAAAATTATGTATTTACATATACATAATTATTTTTGTGTTTTCTATACATTCGTGGCCTTACATATTAAATATCTCCGTATATACTACGTTACGTGACTCGCCATCTGGGGCCAAAACAAACAAATTTTCTTTGGAAGTAACATGCGACAGGGCCACGTAGACTTGACCATGAGAAAAACATTCTACTCTCAGGTCTAGGCCTGTAACGTTTAGAGTTTGGCCCTGTGCTTTATTAATGGTCATACTGAAACATACTTTTACTGAAAATTGGAGCCTTTTAAACTGAAATGGTAGGTTGGTGGGTATCATTGGTATTCGAGGGACCAAAACAGTTTCACCGGTTCCACACCCACTGAGGATCGTGCACTCAAGTAGAAAATTTTTTAACGATTTTATTAGCAATCTTGTGCCATTGCACAATTTTTGTGTGTTTAGGTTGCGGAGTAATATTATAGGGGAACCTACCTTTAAAATGAGTTTGTGGGGAGGAGTTCCAGGAGGAGTCAAAGAATTTAAAAAATCAGTAATGTACCGCCTCTTCTATATCCATTAACTATATCCATTCAGTTGATTCTGTATCAACTGAATGGTACATTTTAGACGGCGCATCAAACCAAGACATTATCAAGTCATTTACTTTATTGACTTGCTCGTTAGTTGGACACAGTATAGCTCTCTCCTTAAACCAACTCTGCGTCTTAATAGAAATATTTGAAAGGTCCGGGTAAACCTTTTCTATCAAGTC
The DNA here is from genome assembly GCA_034769895.1 of Magicicada septendecula. NCBI lineage: Eukaryota > Metazoa > Arthropoda > Insecta > Hemiptera > Cicadidae > Magicicada > Magicicada septendecula. The sequence continues at coordinate 174,668,006 of CM068372.1, forward strand.
CTGCAGATTTGAGGACAAAACACATAGGTCACTCAATCAATTTTTCCATTTCTGGTTGGTAATTCACCATTACCTATTTGAAGTAAAACATCAGCAAAGGCCCTACCATTTTGTCCAGATGAGGAAGCCCTCATATTGGCTTTTAGTTCCAGTTTGGTTACATCTGGCCAAAGGTAAGACCTCTTTAGTGATGCGTTGACTTCATCAGCTCTCGTCCCTCTTGCTACAACGGGTAGTATTTGGCGAAAATCTCCAGAAAATAAGACAGTGCAATCACCCATTAATGTGTTGTTATTTAGTAAGTCTCGCAGTGTTCTATCCAACGCCTCAACAAAGCTTTTATGTGACATGGAAGCTTCATCCCAAACAATCAACTTGCAATCCCTTATTAATTTAGCTGTGTCGCTTTGTTTTGGTATGTTACAAACGTTGGATGCGTCGTCAGGGCAAATCTTAAGTGGGATCTTGAAAGTAGCGTGTGCAGTGCGGCCACCTTCCAAGAGCGTAGCTGCAATGCTGGATGAAGCCACAGCGAGAGCGATTTTTTTCTCTGACCTTATTTTGGCGAGCAATAAATTAATTAAAAATGTTTTGCCTGTACCTCCAGGGGCATCAAGGAAGAAAAGTTTGCCTTTGTTATTGTTAATTGAGTTCATTACTGCATCATAAGCTGTTTTCTGGTCCAAGTTTAAACGAATCTCATTTTGAACAGTTTGTAACAGACGGGAGTTATCGTAGGATGTCTCTCGTAAATAGTCTCTGTTGGCAATCAGGCTTGTGTTGTTTGACAGAGGTAATCCAAAGTCTTTGACGGTTTTTCCACAAATAGATTCTACGACTTTGTTTAACTCCAGCAAAGCTTCGTTGAAAATATCGGCATCGTAATTTTTCTCATCTGAAGAACATTCCTGTCTTCTGCGGTACAATATGTCTTCAGCCATACTTTCACGATGATTTTGCCAAAGACTAAGGGGGTCCGTAACTTGGCAAAATGTTATCAAAATGGCAAATAAATGTCTGAGTGATTGGGGTGTATTAGAAACACCAGCTTCAGATAATGTTTTCCCATTGGGAATCATCTTCTAACAGACCCATTGATTTGCACGCTCCTTGAAAGGTATCGTGAGTTACTCCTTCGACAGTTCTTAGGCTTGCAAAAGACGTCGGACCTTTGACTATGTGGAGCAACATCCGTAGGTAAAAGCATTCGCTATTATTCGGGTGAACTGCGTATACCCTCCCAAGAGCGTCTGTTTGTTTTACTCTTGGAGGGCCTTCGACTGTAGTTCCTTGTTTTCTCCGTTGGAATGTTTTAGTAGACTTATTCCAAGTATAAAACCCAGGGACCTTGTCGTATGTCAGAGTTTTTGCAAATTCATCATCGGCACATAATTTGAAAAAGGCAGTCAATGTGGTGTCACGTGGATTGTTCACAATGTCGTTGACGTTATTTTCTGTGAAGAAAACTCTCTGTCCATTTTCTAAATGAATTGCCAAGTGAGTAATAGTAGGTGCCCGTTCATGTATGTCAAAAGAAAAAATATGCCAAACTGCTTCTGAACTGCAAATGTAACGACCTGACTGAAATTGCTCCACTTCATTTCCAGATTGTAGGCTAAATGTAGCTTGATCACTGCCTTTGTTGATATATTTTGTGACATATTTGATCGACTTTACAGAGCTACATATTTCCACATTGATATGGGCATCAAATATTTTGAGTAACAGCGGATTGTGAGGAACAACCCATCTGTTATCAATGTCATAATGTTGGATGGTAGCGGATTGTCCGCCGTCCTCAGGTGATAACCTCCGATATTTTGGATAACCATCATCACCTGTCGATGTGTTACTCTGAAATGATTTGGGAAACTGTTTTGAGCACCTTCCCTCAGTCATACATGGAGAATTTGAGTTTAAAGCCCCACATGGTCCATGAATCATGTGTCTTAATACTGTGTCGAACAATACTGGATTGTCTTCTCTTCTTGGTATCTGTGCTGAAATCACGCTGTCGATTTGGTCTGGTCTGATTTTAGTTTTAAGCCATAGTAGCAAACGAATGTGTGGTAACCCACGCTTCTGCCATTCGACTGTGTACATAAAGGCGCGTGGTTCACCAAATATATGAGCTTTATTAATGAGAGCTAATAATTTATGTATTTTTAAGTGGAATACCCTATTCACTATGTCATACCTCTCTTGGGGTGTTCCGTTTGGATGGAGGTAGTTTTAATTTCTTCCCAGTTTTGATTGCACGTGAACGTAATAAAAAGATCCGGTTTTCCATAATTTTTAACATAGGTCATTGCATCCTTTGTCTTCTCATGAAGATATCGCGGTCCACCAGTAAAGGATGATGGCAATATTACCAATTGACCGATTTCAGTACTACGTTCATTTGAGTGCAAAGCATCTTGTAGATGAACATAATTTTCTGTGCGTAATTTTGTTTGACTATTCCGTAGGAACGCTAACCGTTCCGATTCTATTTTCATGTACTGGTCAACTAAATATTGGTTAAGTAACATGCCGTATCTGAGTAATACGTTAAAATTGTGTTGTCTTTCCATGATGCGATAGCAGTAGTAACTCATACATGAAACAGTTTTTCTTTTCTTAGCTCCAGGATTCGGATCAATTTGAGGGATATCAATGAAATACCCATCTTCACCACGACATAACATTAGCGGGTATTACAAGCTGTCATAAGACCTATGTATTTCTGATATTCTTTGAAGATTATCGTCGCGTCTTCGTAGTACAATATCTCTCCTGTCAAATTGTTGTCCAGCAATTACAACGGCTACTTCACTCATAGTTGGAGCATTGTAGCGTCCTCGGTGTTCGCCTACAGGTACCCTACTGGCATGAATGACTACATTGTAATCCGGTACATCTGGAGGCACACTTTCAATGGCTGTTTTGAACGATTGTACGTATAGGTTATGTGAGTGCAACATATCTTGCAAAGATCTGACCAAAGCACATCCAAGCGTTCTCGAGAATTTATGTTACATCGAGCTGTCACTTGCGTTTCAGGATCTGCAATGAAGTACAATTGCAGAAATTTGTGTTCGTCAGTTCGACATGGTAGTAGACTGCCAGCCAGATGGTAAACCTGTCCTTGCACTTTAAATGTTGGCATAAAACCACGTTCTACAACCTGACGACTTTTAAATGATGTCATTTGGAAAGCATTATTGTAATGACGTATATTGCGCATGAAATGTTTGTGTTTAGTATGTTCACCTTTAATTAGAGAATTCAGTGGTTCGGGAGGTGTAATAATTTCATTTAATTTAACTTTACCATTTAGACAGCACATTCCTTTAGATTCATCTTTCCATTTCAACCCTGAACAATATTGACAGACAATAGTCATAGCACCTATCGAAACCATCGGATAATTTTTGTAATCTATGGTAGAATCATAATTCATTGCTGAACATTCTAACCATAAATTATTAGAATTACGTGTTGTAACAATATTATGATATTGTTCTCCATGTCTGGTGCGATCTCTGAGCATACGCTGTTCTCTATCAACAGACATTTCTCTATCTCTTCAGGACCTATCTCTTTCACGATTTTGAGATAATCTACCGTTTCGTTCCATGGAAGTTTCCCTATCTCTCCACAAACACTGGTTTGCCCTTTGAGTCTCTAAACGGCCTTCTCTTTCATTCGAACTTTCATTATTGCGTAGTACGCGTAGTCTCTCAGCATTTGCCGTCTTGTATCCTATATTAGCACGTCGTCGAGGCATGATAAAATCGCAAAGTAAACAAAACCAATGACTTTATCACAGTCTATATTATTGCTCAGCGTGACCACTCACTGCAAGATACAAAACTCATATGATGCGACGTAACAAAGCAAAAACACAGTAGCGCCAGCGGTCAAATTCTAAACTATACGATAAACCGTGCTCAGCGCGACCACTCACTGCAAGATACAAAACTCATATTAGAGCTCTATAACTTCCTGAGATTAGCGATTTCAAACATAGAGAGAAAACGGACCGACTTTACTTTATACTATGTATAGATAGATATTTTAAAATAATTATTATTGGTGATACCCGGTTATGCTACGCTTTATTTATTACTTTAATTATTATTATTGATATATTATTATATTATAATTACGATTACACTTCATTTACAAATTTATTACCTGTTGAGCGCCAGTTGTGCTTTTATACTACACAACAATTCGAAATAACATTTACTATACTACTAGTTATTCCTTTCAATATATCTTTGCTTTAAACACATTTTTCTTTAGAGCATTCATTTAACAAAACAATTTTTTTTTTAAATCGTTAAATGATTATGTTCGAGGACACACGTTCTTGGGCGCCATTTATATAACGGTAAGAAGCTCTCTTAATGTTCTAATGTTATATTTTAATGAGCGTGTAATCATAATAAATAACACTAGAAAGTTTTATTAAAATTCATGTAATTTTTTATTAACAATTTCTTATTTGGTTTTTGGTTTTAAACTCATTATTATTTTTACTTGTTTATTACGTGCAATTTGCACTTTTATATTTCAAATGATTCTCTTATCTATCTTACGATTCCAAATTATCATAATTTTTACGTGCTTATTACGCATAATTCTTAATACTACCTTACACACAAACATACGGATTATATAATGTTTTAATCTAATACATTATTATCAATTTGTCTACTGCTCTCAGCTAGCTCAATTATTATTTTATTTAATCTTTTAATTATCTAATTCTCTTTTCTTCTTTATAACTACTAAATTCTCTTCATAACTGCATCTGCGTTATTTACTGTTACTTCCTCTAACGAGGTTGTCATTTATTATTAATAATTATAGATTTTGAATTTATAGTTACTGCTAACTTTTATTGTTTAACAGTCTTCTCATATTATGGTACTTAATGTACAAACACAACACATTTACAATTTTACTGTTATTTGAATCATCTTAGAATCTAATTGTCTATTCTTTTTCTCTTTTCTTTGATATTTAAAGTCTTATGATTTGGTCTCGGTTTCTAATTAATACATGGTTATTTGTAACCTTGTTATCTGTGTGGTGCATCGGAAGCATGTCCTCTTCGTCCTGGATACGAATGACCCTTATTGTCATGGAAGTGCTGGAGTCGGGTAGCCTTGGAGTCTTGTAGTCCCTCGTCACTGGATGCTCGTACTCTGCTGCATTAGCTGCTCGTATTCTGCTGCATTAGCTGCTCTGGCTGTCGATCAACTCTAGACGCTCTAGTAGTTGGACATAGCCTCTGGCAGTCCTGATGATTGAACCAAAAAAGTTGTAGTCCTTGGACAGCGCCTCTGGCTGCTACGATGGTCTGACAAGTATGAAAGCGATGATTGCGCATCCTCGTATTTATACCCAAGGCGCCGAAATCATGTCTCGACAATATTCTGCCTGTTCGCAATTGTCGAGCGCATCACTTTTAAATCCCGCTTTCTAATGACACTCCATTTGCTTGCCTTCGCAAATTGCGAAGTCTTTGACACATTATACGATATTCCTTCGATCATTAATTTTTAGGCGTTCATCATGCACAAAACTGTTTTTCTTTATCTTAATTATTCTAATTACTATAAAATTTTAACTTCTTATCATTTCACTTTTTGTTTGTTTTGCACTATTTTTTATCTATGTGTTTGTGTTATTTTAACGCACATTTTGGTGTCTTCAGTTTTTGGCTACTATGCACACAAGCCTAGTAAATTAATTAAATACAATTAATTTATATCGTTATCGAAAGGGTGGCGCCTTTCATGAATGAACCGGTCGTCACACATACATACACTTACTTGTGTACACACATGCAGAGAGCAGCTGCTTTGCTCCCTGTCCTAACACGTAAGTCAGGTGTTTCCATTACAATTTATATTGCAGTCTGAATGATTATTATTATACAAATGCGTTATTTATATCTTCTAATTGCTTATTTAAAATAATCAATGCAATGCACAGTACTCAACATAATTGTACTGTTGCAATATATATATTCAAACACTTTTTGCTACAGTCTGTTTCTTGATGTAGGCCTATATATATTTAATATTTATAATCACTTTACCTCAAGATATTTTCTCCTTATTTGGAACATGTTTCGGGTACCATCTTGTACCCATCCTCAGCCTTCCGCCTTTTATTTTTTTTATTTTTTTTTTTAAATTCCATTGGTTGTTGTATTATCTTTGTTGTGTGGGTTATTTAGTTTTTGTAGATTATTTTTGTTAGTTTTGTATGATATTTTAATGTCTGTGTTCTTAAATAGTTTTGTTAGCTTTGTCATTTTATTATTTATGTACCGTATGTGAATGTGAATGTAATTTATTGTTGTTATTATTTTTGTTTTGTTCATTTTGATTAATTCTTAATTGTTCAGTTTTTATTTTATATTTGATTTTATTTCCTATTTTGTTTACAGTGTTTATTATATCCATTTTCACAAGTGATTTGGTACATTATATTTCTTTCTTTGTCAGTTTCTTGTTTGTTTAGGGGTATTTTGTACATTCTGTTAAATAGTGAATAGAATGCTGCCATTTTATGTTGTGGTGGGTGGTCAGAAAGGTTAGGTATAATGATGTTAGTGGAAGTTGGTTTTCTGTATATTGCATATTGCAGGTGGTTATTGTGTCTTGTGATGGTTATGTCTAAATAGTTGATTTTGATGTGATTTTCTTTTTCTTCTGTGAATTGTGTTTTTAGATGTATGTTCTTGATTTGTTTTAATATGTTATCTGCATTTGTATTTTTGTTACTTGATAGGCTATATATAGCCCATCATCTATGTACATGTCTTATCCAAATACCATTTGGATCAAAGGATTTTATAATATTTTGCATTTTTGTGTCTATATGTTGTAAGAATATTTCTGCTATTATGCTAGATAATGGAGATCCCATTGCCAATCCTTCTTCTTGTTGATAAATTTTGCTATTGAATTCAAAGTAATTTTGTTTTAGTATTAGTTGGAGGCTATTTTTTATTTCACTTATATATTGTGTGTCTTCATTTTGTTCTTTAAGTTTGTTTATTATTATGTCTATTGTTTCAACAATTGGAATGTTGGTGTACATATTTGTGATGTCATATGATGTGAAATATGTGTTTTCATCTATATTTATTACTTTTAGTTTGTCTATTAATTCGTACGTATTTTTTCTGTTGTGATAATTATTTGTTAGATGGTTATTGTTTAGTTTTTGTGGTATTATTTTTGCTATTTTGTATGTAGGTGCCTTTTTGAAGTTGATTAATGGTCGTATTGGGTTGTTTAAAATTTGTGTATTTTTATTAGGCTATTCATTTTAGGTGGTTCTGGATTATTATTTATATATATATGTCTGTATTTTTATTGTTAAAAATGTTTTTTGCTGTTTTTATTAGTTTTATTGTTTGTTTAAGATATTTTTCTGTTGGGTCTTTATTTAATTGTATGCGATGCAGAGCAGCTCGCTAAATTTATGGGTCACTCTATGCAAATTAATTTCGGTTCATACTGACTACCAGGCAATCATTATTGTTGATGAAGTCTTCAGTTTTTCTGATGTAGTCTGTTTTGTTAATGATTACTGTTGCTTGGCTTTTGTCTGCTTTTGTTATGATTAAATTGTTGGTATTTACTTTATTTTTAATTTCTTTTATTGTTTTATTATCCTGCTTTTGTTTAGATTTGTTTTTTATTTCACTTGTGATTATTTTTTTAATTATATGTGTTGCTTGTGTTCATTTTTCTTCTTGTGTATTGTCTTGTATTAGGTTAATGGCAAATTCTGTTTCTACTATTAAATTTTCTAGTTTTTGTTTATGTTTTGAGTTAGGTTAGTTTTTGACATACTGTTTAAATATTCTGTTTCTTTTTTATTAAATTCTGTGTTGCTTAGGTTAATGGTTCGGGGATAAAATGTGTATTTATTTTTGTTTTTTGTTGTTCTTGATTTTTGTTGTGTTGTTTTAATGTGTTGAGTTTTCTGTTTATTGTACTTGTTTTTTGTATTTTTCAGATTTTATTTTACTTTCTATGTCATTGTATTTATTATTCCATGTGTTTGGATGTAATATACTTATTTATATTTATCGAATATTTCTGATTATAGTACCAAGCCACGTATTTGATAATCAATTTAGTAATGTATAACTTACCGTCTGTGACTTACAGCAATGTATTTTCATTTAAAATTTACATGTTTCGGGACCTTGTCCCATCATCAGAATTTTAAAATCGTTATCTTATCCCATCATGCGATGGCATAATCGTCGAATATTTCCAAAAATATTAAAACACATTTAAACAAAACAAAATAAGAATACACATATACAAATAGCGCGCACAACGGTTTCGAGTGTACACCGTATGGCGACAGACCGCGCACTGGTTCATATCTGCTTCGTATCATAGCAGATGCCGCAAAGCAGTATCGTACAGGATGCTTGATTTAAAATGCAGCTGATCATTCAAAATATGTGGCTTGGTATCGGCATTATTGTATACAACCTAGAGCCAACAACTTTAACTGCAAACATAAATTTTATACACGTTTACAAAACTTAACTTCAATTACATTAACTAATGATGAAACTAACTTGTTAAACAAGGGCTTAAAGTATAATCTACCTAGATATAATTCTAACTTCAGCCGTGAGCACATCGTTGCCAAAATTATAAGTGCTGAAACTGTAGTTAAAGCAATAGACGACCAGAATGGTCAAGATGAGGTGCGGTTTTTAATCTATATATATAAAAGAGAAATACCACTGACTCACTGATTCATCACGAAATCTCCGAAACTATAACACCTAGAAACTTGAAATTTGGCATGTAGGTTCCTTATGTGATGTAGGTATCCGCTAAGAAGGGATTTTTGGAAATTCGACCTTTAAAGGGGGAAAAGGGGGAAGTTTGCCTGACTAACTGACAGAATCAACGTAGAGCAAAAACTACTGAATGGATATCAATGAAACTTTGAACATAGCTTCATCATAGGTCTTAGGTGCTCACTAAGAAACGGTTTTAAAAACTTTCACTCCTAAGGGGCAAACCCCCCCCCTATTGTATGTATGTATCTATATATGTATGTTCCACATCTCCTCCTAAACCACTGGACCGATTTCAACCAAACTTGGCACAAATATTTTACGCGACGGGAGAACCAACATAGGTGAGGTGCTTTTTTCGATGGGGTCCTTTGGGGGGTTCTTTGGGGTCTTCCACATCTCCTCCTAAACCACTGGACCGATTTCAACCAAACTTGGCACAAATATTTTACACAACGGGAGAACCAACATAGGATAGATGTTTTTTCAATGGGGTCCTTTGGGGGTTCTTTGGGGTCTTCCACATCTCCTCCTAAACCACTGGACCGATTTCAACCAAACTTGGCACAAATATTTTACGCGACGGGAGAACCAACATAGGATAGGTGTTTTTTTCGATGGGGTCCTTTGGGAGTTCTTTGGGGTCTTCCACATCTCCTCCTAAACCACTGGACCGATTTCAACCAAACTTGGCACAAATATTTTACGCAACGGGAGAACCAACATAGGACAAGTGTTTTTTCGATACGATCCTTTGGGGGGTCCTTTGGGTCTTAAAAACTATTATATCTGGTTACTATGGCAACCCAATAGAATAGATTCTGGTTACCATAACATCGGTGGAAGTCTCCCGCGTAGGAAATAGTGCGGGAGTCGTCCGACGGGCCTTCCCCGTAGTTCATCCACGGAACCCGGGGAGTCTTAGGTCGGATCGCGCGAAAGTTGGCGGGGCCAGAGTCCACGGTTCTCATAAGTAAAGATATAGGTTATGATATCAAAGGTGGTGTATGCATCTTAAGAAACTTCTTAATAGTGTGTGAATTCAGAGTTGTTTCAGTTTGAATTTAAAAGTGGATAAGTTAAGATCGAAGTAAGTTATAAGCGAGTATAAAAAACAAAGTTTTGATAGCAAATGTATTCAGATCATAGTGTTCAGACAATATAAATGCACTTGCTTCAGTTTGAATTTAAAAATTGATAAGCTGAAATCTATAGAGGTATTGTATTGTTAGAATAAGTTTAGGAGACACTAATTTAACAAATGCCTTATTTCAACATTAACACAATGAATTATAAAAGACAGTAAATACGCAGCGGGTGCAAGTACTGTAGACATTTTATTGAAAACTAATTTAGCTGTTCGCCCTCTCCCAGAGTTAGAAATCGAGCAGGAGCATCACGCGCAACAGAATTCTTCTCCAGATATAAGAATACAGTTTATGACATGTTCTTAAACAGGTGCGCTACAGAGTATTCCTCCAGTGAGAATGCGAACGTAACAATATAAGGAAGATTATACAATATACAAGTAATATAACGTTAGAACAAGAATAGGTGCCTATGAGCCTATGAATAAATTATGAACTCGAGCAACGCTGGGTAAATCGGCTAGATATAGATATCTATATAAGCCAAATACCACTGACTGACTCACTGATCACGATATCTCTGAAACCACTGAATGGATATCAATGAAACTTTGAACGCAGCTTCATCATAGGTCTTAGGTGCTCACAAAGAAACGGTTTTAAAAACACTCACTCCTAAGGGGCAAAAAACCAAATAATGAAATTTATCGCGGGAATTGCATACTTTGTAAATGAAGTGGTTGACATCTCAGTTTACTGGAAACTCCGAATACATTTAGTTCTGAGTTTTAATCATTGTTTTAAATTGAAAAACTTCGTTGTTTGCTGGTTCTTACAGTCAAGAAAATTTCGAAGTTCAATTAATTAATAAATGTATGTCCTTTTTTTTCTCGGAAACGGCTCTAACGATTTTCTCGAAATAAATAATAAATAGCTGTTGCTATGAATGTAAATAAATAAACTAAGAGTTGAGAATTTGTACAGTCTATCTAATGCTATACTATTAAGCGAGCAATAATTGTACAATTACGTACAACGTGAAACTCCGTAGCGAAGCACGGGTATTTTGCTAGTAAATAATAAATTCAATAATATCATCAAGAATCATAATACCAATATTTATTCCTCTGTTCCAAATACATATAACAAATATAATAAAGAACGAAAAAATTTTAACGAAGTTAAAACACAAAATATCAGACAATCATGCTCTCATCACCAAAGCAGATAAGGGCAACACGGTTGTCATTATCGACACTAATGATTACAATGATAAGATACAAGACTTTATTGCAAATAATAACATCAAAAACTTAAATTCAGATCCCACTGAACAATATGTAAAATGTTTAAATCAAGGCATAAATAAATGTGTACATTTGTTTGATGAACGGATCAGAAGATCATTAAAGCCCATTAATTCAAAAGCACCTACATTGCCAGGTTTACCAAAACTTCAAAAGAATGGTATTCCAATAAGACCATTAGTAAACTTCACTACCACTCCTGGATATAAAACTGCTAAAAAATTGGTAAATAAATAAAACATAATATAAACATAGCAAATAGTCATAGCATAATCAATAATGTTGATTTTGTTAATAAAGTGAAGGATTTAATGATTGAACCTCAATGCAAACTGGCTTCCTTTGATATTGTTAACTTGTACACTAACATACCGGTGGCTGATACATTACGAATATTAAGAAGTAACCTTGTCAACACTAATAAGTTGGATATCGATAGTACAAATGAATTGATGGACCTTTTGAAGTTGGTTCTTGACCAGAATTATTTCACTCATGATAAACAATTTTTTACCCAGCATGACGGTGTAGCAATGGGTTCTCCACTTTCTGGCCTTCTTGCTGATATATATCTAAACCATTTCGAAAATTCTTTCATTTTTATCAATAATAAATATAATGATAACATAATTTTTTATGGCCGATATATTGACGATACCTTTTTACTTTATAAAGGCACATGTCGACAAATAGACCAGTTACACAAATATTTGAACAGTATTAATAGTAATATACAGTTTACGCTGGAGAACGAGGACAATGGGAAATTAAATTTTCTGGATTTGACTGTCACTAGGAACAATAATAAATTGCAGTTTAATATTTACAGGAAACCTACTGCAACTGATACTGTTATACATGCCACATCTTATCATCCACTGTCCCAAAAAATGGCCGCTTTCCACAGGATGATTGTCTACTTTGCTATCTACTTTATTTAAGTTACTGTAAACTCCTTCCATTCGTTCTCCCAAGTCTGTTCGTACAGCTGCTACCTCTTTCTGGTTTTCTTCCCGGACTTGGTGTATGTCCTGGTCTATCTGGGTACATCTTCTGACTGTTTCTTCATGACCTTCCTCAATTCTTCTCTTATTTTCTCCTTCGAGATGGTTCATTTTATCGAGTACTTCCTTGCGGACTCCAGAAACATTTTCGTTGGTATTCTCTAGCTTCTCCAACGTTTCCTCTAATTTGTCATTTATTTCCGTAATCTACTGCTTTGCTTCTTCTCGGTACTCCATTAATTGGTGTGCCATCTGTAGCTTCATTTCTTCTTTATTTTTCTCGTGGTCCTCCTTCAGCTGTTCCTTCAATTCTTCCTTCAAATCTTCATTTCTTTGCTGAATTTCCTCCAGTAATCGTTGTTGTAGTGTTTCATTATTTTGGTTGACTGTTTTCCTCAATTATTCCTTAGTACTCACTATTTTTTTATTGATCTGTTTCAAATTGTCACTGGTTTCTTTCTTCATGCCGTCGAATTTATTGTTCATCTCCTTCAAGCTCTCCTCATTCTTGTCGAATTTATTGTTCATCTCCTTCAAACTCTCCTCATTCTTGTCGAATTTATTGTTCATCTCCTTCACGTTCTTGTCTAATTTTCCATTAATCAACTCCCATAATTTTTGTAAATCCATTCCTCCTCTGGCTTCCTCCCTATCTCCAGCCTGTGTTTCCATTTCTTCGTCTTGGCTTGGTTCTGTTGTGGTTATTACTGTCTCCACTTCTTCAATTGGTGTTCCTTCCTCTTCTTCCCCTCTGTTTTCTTCCATCTCCTTCTCCTTTGCCAATTTTTTCGACAATCCTCTGGTGTGCATATTGTAACCTTTCGTAATCGCCGCTAGAATTTATAGGGTTTAATTGTATAATTTCTTTATTATTCTAGCTCCACTAGTTGGCGCGCCACTTTGTAATGTAGTCGTGTGTACGTCTACCGTTTTACTCTGCAAAATGTGAATAATGTACACTTTGTGTGTAAAGGGTGTAACGTGTCTTCTCTATCCGTAGTTCAAATGCGTGCAACTTCCGCAGATTTTGTCCATTGCGAACGTACGAATAACCAGGTCTTGATGTTCTTACCTGATGTTCACTAGGGGTATGAAAATCCCGGTGGCGCCAAATTGTTTTCTTAAAACAATTAAAATAAAATTCAAAGGTGTATGACCAGCGCAGCTCAGGCGGTTTGAATAATTTAAATATTTCCGCCAGCTAGGCCAACTGTAGCATTCAGCAATTCGTTGTGTGTGCTGTGTAAATCGTTAGTCGTCTGCTGAAATGTACATAAAATATTGTGCACCTCCTAATGAAATTATAACACCGTGGTTACACTCAATACTTATACATTTTTTATTAGTGATTAGTTATTCATTTGATACAAATTATTCTACTACAAAATGCTCCGGTTATTTATATGAGACATCTACAGGGTTTGACAAATCGATATTTGAATTGATAACCAGACGTTTAATGATGGCGTCTGTTGAAAATTGTATACAAGTTATTAATGTTGGTTTGTCATAGGTTCTTGAGGTTACGTTAAAAGGATTACAAATGTTTAAAACAATAAAAATACACACCCTTACATCAAGTAAACTTAACTAACATATTGTGTAGGTATAATTTGTTTAGCGCAGTGTAGTAAAAGTGTTTACAAGTTATGGATCATTAACAACAGTTTATATTGGTTAGTTTATAAATTGTCAGTGACTTAGTATTCTTTTTAATCTTTGAAAGTAATTAATTTCAGTTCAGTGAGATTTCGACCTTTAGTGAGAAATAATTAACGTGAGTTTATTTATATATTTTGGGTAATTTAATAAGTACTTATCACTTCCGTAGTTATGGCGAATTCATACGATCTGTTATTCATGGGTTATACTACAATCTTCTTTAATTTGCTTGGTTCAGGACATCAGGCATCTTTTCCAGTTTAATTGGTAGTAATTTATTTTCTTTTTTCGTTAATTTGGCCTCAACTTCTATAATATGGTTCCAGTCTTATTGTCTTACGTCTTAGTATACACTTAGTAGTAACTTCTTCTGATATTTTCTATGTTTTAATTGACAATTTTGGTCACTCGAAAATTAGCGTCTATACCATTAAAGCGTCATGCATTCAGTAAAAAAATCTAATGGTATTTTTGCTTGTTATTCCACAGTTTCCATGGTAACGTAATTATTCTCCCTGGTCGATCTCAAAATAAACACACTGTTATCAAACTTTGAATTTTTTGTTTAATTTGAATAAATATTTTATAATGGCTATATTTACTTGGGGATAATTTCAATGGTTGTAATCTTTACATAGATGTTCCTATTTTCTTTCAAAGATTAGTTTGATATCTTACAAGATTGGTCTAAGCCATGTATTAATGTTTTAGCCCAAAATTGATAATACTATGTTAATACATAATTTACTTATTTCTAAGTTTTAATATAATTCTGCCATGTTCCCTTTCGTTACACATAATTATTATATTTTGCCTATTATTTCTTATAAAGGTATTGCTATTATTTTCTTTATAAATTCCTTACTTACTTAAAACATACTAACATATTACTGTAAAACTATTTCTTCTGGTATTTATTGCCTTAAACATTAAGCCAATAACTTCTTTCTTTAAATTAACAAATGAACAAATTTGGTGAGTGTTATACCTACACCATCTCTTTTATAACAGTAATCACCCTGGTGATTTTTATACTGAGATAATATTTTTTCTGTTTTTTACATTCACAATTATTCTGTGTCTTTCAGTCTAATATACTTAACTTAATTCTCATTTAACATGTGCTTATGTTTTGGGTTTGTCACACTTGTTTAACTCTTTTTTCTTAAGATTATATGCTGTTTATTTTATTACACTTATCACTTCACTGTTCATCTTTGTCACTCCCTACCTATCTCTAATTACCCTTATATTTCTCACGATCTCACTATTATTACAAAGTTTTTGTATCTAATGAGTTCATGTCTCTTTTGTTAACTTCAGACTGTCACATATCATTTTATAATATTCAACCAACATGGTATTGTAAATACATCTTTCAAATAAAACATAACTTTGTATACATTGTCATTAAAGTGATAAAAATTGGTCTGAAATGTCATAATTAATAATAATAACAACAATTTAATAATGTTAAAATATATTGTGTTACTTGAAACATACTACATCTGTAGCAACAGCAATAATATTAGCGAATAAATAAACTCTCCAAAACCTTATACTTTCAAACACATAATGCTGAAATAACATACATACTGCTGAAATAATCCTAGTAAAAGTTCCAAAGTATATAGTAGGCTATACAATTTGTTCTCTGATTGAATCACGCACACATTTCTATTCCCTGTCTGTATGAGTGTAATTTTAAACATAACAGCTGACACATCACCTATAGATAAGGATATACATACAATCATATCTACACATGGTTTTTTATGTATAACAATTGCTGAGATACTGTCATTTACAAGTTACCACTAATAAAAATTTAAACATAAATAATTAATAATAATAAAAAATTATGCTCTTTTAAAACAATCTTATGAGTTAATTGTTATGGCCATGTAATCTTTTTTTTTTCTTTTTTTCTTCACTGTCTTCTTGTCTCGCTTTACTTTGGTTAATATCTGGCCAATCTCTGGGGTTGGGTCAATGTCAGTTGCCTGTCAGTCTAGTTCGTATTTTCTTGTTTTGTAACCACCTTTGGTTGTATTCTTCTTCCTTCACTATTGATTATATTTACTACTTTCATTCTCGTTATCATTTATCTATCAAAATATATTGTTTCTTGGAATTTTCTACATACTTATTTATATCAAATGTGATCAGGGTTTGGCAATGTTATATAATGCCCTTCCACCAAAATTGATCATTTTATAAAACGTGAATTTAAGTTTGATGAAATTATCAATTGTATCGTATTAATTTTTTTTTTTTTTTTTTTTCAAATTCTCCTGCTTCTCATCCATTTTTTATAATTAATTCGGTATCTTTTATTTCCATTCTTCTTAGTCTTTTCTTCATTATTTTCTCACATTGCGAACTGGCTTATTGATTTTTTATTATAACTTATTCCCTATAAATCTTATTTTTCATCAAAACTACTCTTATACTGATATCAGGGGAACATCATCCCTGCTCAGTAAAATGATTGCTGGTTCATTCAACAGACAATCTCAATTAATAATTCTTACATATAGTCAACTCGTGACTCAAAATAATAATAATAATAATCATAATCATAATATTTGTTGGGAATCTTTTACTTTTATACTTCATTATTGCTCAGTTCGAATGATATATTGTTTCATCTTTCTTTATAGATACTATTTGAAGCATTGTTTTTTATTGATACAATTCACATTTTTATTCATTTTTAATTACTCTTTGTTTCATCTCATCTCACATTATGACTCTTAGAATGTTGATTTCATTTATATTGTTTTGTGATCATTGGTTTGGGTAATTTTACTTCCCCTCTTTCTAAATAGTTGTGGAAGCTGATCATTTTGATTGATATATTTTTTTATTTTTTATTTTTTTTTCATAATTTTTAAATATCATAGTAAGTTATGGCTTCTTACTAGTTAGGAATTTTTTGTAGCTTATTCCTTTACAGTATGTTATGCTTTTTATGCCTCATTTTTTGGCTAAATATTATGGTAATTTAACCTTATTTTGTAGGAATGTTTTGTAACTACACTCCTCTATTGTTAATTTTTATTTAAATATTGTAGTAAGTTGGTTGCTCTTACTTTATATGAATGCCTTGTGACTTTTATCTCTCCATTTTTACTTGTTCTAAAATATTATCGAGATATTTGGGTAAGCTTTTCTTACATATCTTTTTTGATTTTTTACAATTTTTTATTCATCATAATGGTTTCTCTAATGCTTAGTGTAAGCTGTACTTACGAATGTTTTGGAATTTTGACATTCTTTAGAGATCTTTTCTTTATGACATTGGCAGACTTGTTTGTTTGTCACTTTATTTTTTTTTCTTTATTTAAAGTATTTTTGTTGGTTTTTTACTTTAAATTGTTTTTTTTTTACAGTTATTGTTGATTGTCATAATATTTCTTAATTGAGGCTTGATTGTATACCCCCTTTATTTTCTTGGTGACGGGGTAAGTGATCTCGTAAGTGTTATTGCCCTTGTCTTTTGTTATAGTGTATGGTCCCACGTATAATAATAGTAACTTTCTAGTGATGCCTTCTATGGAGCTGGGTAATTCTCTGTTTTTTAACAGTACCCTTTCTCCTACCTCGTACTTAATAGTCTTTTTCTGGTTCTTAGCGTATTTATTCTTTTGTTGCTCTACCTTTTCGGCTATTCTGTTATAGAATCTTTTTTTCTCGAATTGATATTCGGTGTTGGTGGGGAATTGGATCATATCAGTTATCTCTCTAGGCGGTGGCCGCTCAAACATCATTGTGTATGGGGTAGCTTCCGTAAAGTCGTGGTAAGCTAAGTTTATAAATTCTTCAGTGGATTTCACATAATTGTGCCATTCTCTTTGTTTATCGTGGCAGTAGGTTCTCAGTATACGACCCACTTCTCTGAGTACCCTTTCAGCTGGGTTGCTGCTTGGGTGATAAACGGATGTTTTGTAAGTTTTAATATTATGTTCACAGAGCTTATTTTTCCAGAGATTTCCCTTAAATTGGGTTCCATGATCTGTTATAACGGCCGTCGGTTTTCCCACTTCTGGTATAAACTTGGTTAAGATAATCTCAATTATTTTCTTTGTTGTTGCACGGTTAATGGAGTACAACTTTGTTACTTGGTGAAGTGGTCAAACATAACGATTATAAATTTATATCTGTGTCTTCCTCCACTGATAGGAAACGGACCACATATATCAAGGAATACCCTTTCTAATTTCTGACTTGATGTGATAGGTATCATCATACCTTCCTTTTTTGAATTATTGCATTTTACCTTTTGGCAAATATCACATTTTTGAATGATTTTGTTTACTTTTCGATAAATATTTTTAATGTAAACTTGTTCCTGTAAAGCTTTTATCACTTTTACAGCCCCCATATGGCCGTATCTAATGTGGTAGTCTAGTATCAATTGTTCCTCCACTGTAGATGGTATTACAAGTTTCCATTCTCCGATTGCAGGATTGTTTTTAATAAATAGCAAGTTGTCATGTATTTTATAATATTGTAGAATGGTTTCTTCATCTTTTAACATTCTCTCCCGGATACTCATTATTTTTGGATCCACAGTTTGACATCTTCTTATTTCTTGGGTTATTTTTTCTAGATCTACTCTGTTTTTAATAATGTTATACACCTTAACTAATTGTTCTTTCTCCCCCTCGAAAGTTTGTTGCTGGACGTTTATACGGGATAAGATGTCCGCAGCTACGTTTTGCTTCCCTGGGATGTACTCCCAGTTTATGTGATATTCCTGTAGCAACAATATCCATCGAGTTAATCTTCCATGGCTGAGTTTACACTGCTTAAGGAATGAAATGGATCTATGGTCACTTCTCACTGTTATATCGTATCCCAGAATGTAAGTCCTAAATTTGTTGCAGGCGAACACGACACTAAGTAGTTCTTTCTCCGTGACGTGATAATTTCGTTCGCATCCATTTAAAATTCTGCTTGCAAAACTAATAACCATATGCTGTCCCTTCTCATCTTCTTGGTATAATACCGCACCTACACTGACATCACTCGCATCACAGTTCATGAAGAATGGCTTTTTGAAGTCTGGATGATGTAAGATCACGGTATTCAAGAACTTTTCTTTTATTTGGTTAAATACTTCATCTTGTTCGGACCCCCAAGTCC
Organism: Magicicada septendecula; assembly: GCA_034769895.1. Taxonomy (NCBI): domain Eukaryota; kingdom Metazoa; phylum Arthropoda; class Insecta; order Hemiptera; family Cicadidae; genus Magicicada; species Magicicada septendecula. Next base: position 174,687,063 of record CM068372.1, read on the forward strand.
ACTTGTCCTTAACTGATAATTGTTTTTTGAATTTTGCTGTTAGTTTGGAATAATTATCTTGAAATTTACGGTAATAGTTGCAGATTCCCAGGAAGGATTGAAGTTGTTTTTTGTTTTTTGGCGTGGGGAATCGTTGTATCGCCTCAACTTTTTCCGACGAAGGAGATATGCCTTCCTCTGCTAGATTGAATCCTAGAAATTGTATTTTTCGGGCTATAAACTTTGACTTGTCCAGCTTAAGGGTTACGTGATTATCTGATAACCTTTTTAGTACGGTTTCCACTCTGGCACAGTGCTCTTGCCAATTTGATGATGTTATTAACAGATCATCTACGTACACGGTGGTAAAATTCAGTACATCTTGTCCCAGTATTTGGTCCATACATTTAACAAATACTGCGACCGAATTTATCAGTCCAAATGGCAGTCTTTGGAACTGATAGTTCCTCCCATCGAACAGGAATGCTAAGTATTGTCTACTGTTCGGATGTAGCTCCACCTGCCAGTAGCCACATACCGTGTCCCAAGAGCTAATGTATTTTATACCGTGGAACTTCTTAAGGATTTCTTCTATTTCACCCGGTGATGTTCTATCGTTCACTATCATTTTATTAATTTCTCTGAAGTCGAGGCAGATTCTCACCTTTCCGTCCTTTTTTGGTATCGCCACTATTGGACTTGTATACGGTGATTGACTTAATTCAATGATATCGTCTTCCATCATTTGAATGATTTCTGCCCTCACTGCATTTCTTTGTGAGTAAGCAATGGGGTAAGATTTTTTCTTGAAGTCAACGGGTTCTTTAAATCGTATTCGGCATTGATAATTCTTTACTTTGCCTGGAGCGTCAGAAAAAATGTGTTTATATCTGTTGTATATACTTATGAGTTCCTCTGACTGTTGCACACTAATCTGTGGATCTTGTTCTTCTCGTTGGAAGTTTCTGATCTCATCCAGCTTGCTTGACCATAATTCTTCATTCTTCCAATCTGTCAATATTCTTTCGGGTGATTGTCGGCAATAATTGTTTTGGATCATGTTATAGTGGTTTGTTATCAATGGTAAGTTGCCACCATTCACTATATCGGCTGACCATATTCCTTGTTCTGTGGTTAGTGATACTTCTCCCTGCCGCAGGTTAATTATGGCAGAGTGTTGTCTGAGTACATCACACCCAACAAGTAATGAGAAAGGTAGGCCGCTGGCAACAAGAAATGGCATAGTTACTATTATACCTTTGCTATTAAGTTCCAAGGATACTTGTTTCCGGACGGTTTTGTTTTGTCGGCCGGTAGCACCAATGATAGTTATATTGTTTATGGGCAGGGTTGATATGGGTACACTACTTCCCTGCTGTAGTCTATTTAATTCTATTTGGTCGATCAGGGAGACATTAGACCCTGTATCGATCATTATGGTTGATAGAATTCCATTTATTTGGGCACTCACATACACTATTTCATTGTTTCTAATGGGCATCATGTTATCATTTTCTTCGATCAAATCGTCCCTTATATTTTTCAAATAATTAGTACATATTATTGTGATCTTCTTGTCATGTGTTGTCTTATATTCACCCAGAGATTGGTCCAGTGATGGGCTGTCCGCAGTTTTCACTGGCCTTAAGCGTTTAAATGAGGGTTGACCTCATTGCCCCCAACATCAGTAGTGTTTGATGGTTGGTTAGCGTTCGGTTCCTGTTGATTATTCCGGTCATCCACGCTGTGCCTGTGATCTTCTTCGAATGGGTGACTTCTCGTATCGGGTACCTGGTTATAGTACGTTCGCCGATAGTTAGATGAGGGATAGTTTCTTCTTGGGCTCCTTTGTCTTTGCCCCCTTATGTAATTTACCTGTGGCCGGTATCCTGGATTATTGTTCTGATTACTGTTGTTTCCAGGGCGATAATTGTTGTTGTAACCATTCGACGGGAAATTACCCCTGTGGTTGTTCCTGAAGTTGTTATTATTATGGTTTCCACTTCTGTTAAAACTTCTGGGCACGTTATTGCCCCGTGTGTTCCCTTGGTAATTGTTAGGGTTATTTATCGGTGGTTTATTATCTCCCTGTTGATTCTGTGACAATTGTCCCTCATTGGTTCTATTATTTCTGAAACTGTACCCTCTATTTTTCCTGTACTGCCACTCATGTTCATGGCTTTCTAGTAAGCTAGCCATATCTTGGATGGTCTTTACCTGGCTGTACATCCGTGCCTTTTGGATGGCGTCGTCGTAGTGGTAAGATAACTGTATTACCAGACACTCTTCAGGTATACGTGGCTCCAAATTCCTGGCCATGCAGATTTTTCCCAAGAAGTAGGAGGTAAGGGATTGTCCATTCTGGTTTTCATACCTTCCATTGCTCAGGTTATTGCGGACCATATTCTGAGTTGATTCAGACCAGTATTTAGCCTTGAACTGAGTCTTAAAGTCTTGAAGGTTTTGGATGTCTGGTCGAGTGGCAGTCCACCAGTTGTCGTATGTCTCCTTGAACATTTCGTCCAACATCCCTCTTATTGTAGTCCATCGAGTCTCTCGATTCTTGATGATTAACTCTTCTACCCTCTTCAAGAATTCAATAGGGTTTCTTTTATAATTACGGAAATTAATAGTATCTCTGTTGTCTGTGTTCATGACACGATTATTATTACATGGTCGGTCACGCCAGGCATCCACTTCTTCCCGTAATGACTCTTCTATTCTGCGCATTTCGTCAATCCTCTGTTGGTTTTTGTCTACTTTGCTATCTACTTTATTTAAGTTACTGTAAACTCCTTCCATTCGTTCTCCCAAGTCTGTTCGTACAGCTGCTACCTCTTTCTGGTTTTCTTCCCGGACTTGGTGTATGTCCTGGTCTATCTGGGTACATCTTCTGACTGTTTCTTCATGACCTTCCTCAATTCTTCTCTTATTTTCTCCTTCGAGACGGTTCATTTTATCGAGTACTTCCTTGCGGACTCCAGAAATATTTTCGTTGGTATTCTCTAGCTTCTCCAACGTTTCCTCTAATTTGTCATTTATTTCCGTAATCTGCTGCTTTGCTTCTTCTCGGTACTCCATTAATTGGTGTGCCATCTGTAGCTTCATTTCTTCCTTGTTTTTCTCGTGGTCCTCCTTCAGCTGTTCCTTCAATTCTTCCTTCAAATCTTCATTTCTTTGCTGAATTTCCTCCAGTAATCGTTGTTGTAGTGTTTCATTATTTTGGTTGACTGTTTTCCTCAATTATTCCTTAGTACTCACTATTTTTTATTGATCTGTTTCAAATTGTCACTGGTTTCTTTCTTCATGCCGTCGAATTTATTGTTCATCTCCTTCAAGCTCTCCTCATTCTTGTCGAATTTATTGTTCATCTCCTTCAAACTCTCCTCATTCTTGTCGAATTTATTGTTCATCTCCTTCACGTTCTTGTCTAATTTTCCATTAATCAACTCCCATAATTTTTGTAAATCCATTCCTCCTCTGGCTTCCTCCCTATCTCCAGCCTGTGTTTCCATTTCTTCGTCTTGGCTTGGTTCTGTTGTGGTTATTACTGTCTCCACTTCTTCAATTGGTGTTCCTTCCTCTTCTTCCCCTCTGTTTTCTTCCATCTCCTTCTCCTTTGCCAATTTTTTCGACAATCCTCTGGTGTGCATATTGTAACCTTTCGTAATCGCCGCTAGAATTTATAGGGTTTAATTGTATAATTTCTTTATTATTCTAGCTCCACTAGTTGGCGCGCCACTTTGTAATGTAGTCGTGTGTACGTCTACCGTTTTACTCTGCAAAATGTGAATAATGTACACTTTGTGTGTAAAGGGTGTAACGTGTCTTCTCTATCCGTAGTTCAAATGCGTGCAACTTCCGCAGATTTTGTCCATTGCGAACGTACGAATAACCAGGTCTTGATGTTCTTACCTGATGTTCACTAGGGGTATGAAAATCCCGGTGGCGCCAAATTGTTTTCTTAAAACAATTAAAATAAAATTCAAAGGTGTATGACCAGCGCAGCTCAGGCGGTTTGAATAATTTAAATATTTCCGCCAGCTAGGCCAACTGTAGCATTCAGCAATTCGTTGTGTGTGCTGTGTAAATCGTTAGTCGTCTGCTGAAATGTACATAAAATATTGTGCACCTCCTAATGAAATTATAACACCGTGGTTACACTCAATACTTATACATTTTTTATTAGTGATTAGTTATTCATTTGATACAAATTATTCTACTACAAAATGCTCCGGTTATTTATATGAGACATCTACAGGGTTTGACAAATCGATATTTGAATTGATAACCAGACGTTTAATGATGGCGTCTGTTGAAAATTGTATACAAGTTATTAATGTTGGTTTGTCATAGGTTCTTGAGGTTACGTTAAAAGGATTACAAATGTTTAAAACAATAAAAATACACACCCTTACATCAAGTAAACTTAACTAACATATTGTGTAGGTATAATTTGTTTAGCGCAGTGTAGTAAAAGTGTTTACAAGTTATGGATCATTAACAACAGTTTATATTGGTTAGTTTATAAATTGTCAGTGACTTAGTATTCTTTTTAATCTTTGAAAGTAATTAATTTCAGTTCAGTGAGATTTCGACCTTTAGTGAGAAATAATTAACGTGAGTTTATTTATATATTTTGGGTAATTTAATAAGTACTTATCACTTCCGTAGTTATGGCGAATTCATACGATCTGTTATTCATGGGTTATACTACAATCTTCTTTAATTTGCTTGGTTCAGGACATCAGGCATCTTTTCCAGTTTAATTGGTAGTAATTTATTTTCTTTTTTCGTTAATTTGGCCTCAACTTCTATAATATGGTTCCAGTCTTATTGTCTTACGTCTTAGTATACACTTAGTAGTAACTTCTTCTGATATTTTCTATGTTTTAATTGACAATTTTGGTCACTCGAAAATTAGCGTCTATACCATTAAAGCGTCATGCATTCAGTAAAAAAATCTAATGGTATTTTTGCTTGTTATTCCACAGTTTCCATGGTAACGTAATTATTCTCCCTGGTCGATCTCAAAATAAACACACTGTTATCAAACTTTGAATTTTTTGTTTAATTTGAATAAATATTTTATAATGGCTATATTTACTTGGGGATAATTTCAATGGTTGTAATCTTTACATAGATGTTCCTATTTTCTTTCAAAGATTAGTTTGATATCTTACAAGATTGGTCTAAGCCATGTATTAATGTTTTAGCCCAAAATTGATAATACTATGTTAATACATAATTTACTTATTTCTAAGTTTTAATATAATTCTGCCATGTTCCCTTTCGTTACACATAATTATTATATTTTGCCTATTATTTCTTATAAAGGTATTGCTATTATTTTCTTTATAAATTCCTTACTTACTTAAAACATACTAACATATTACTGTAAAACTATTTCTTCTGGTATTTATTGCCTTAAACATTAAGCCAATAACTTCTTTCTTTAAATTAACAAATGAACAAATTTGGTGAGTGTTATACCTACACCATCTCTTTTATAACAGTAATCACCCTGGTGATTTTTATACTGAGATAATATTTTTTCTGTTTTTTACATTCACAATTATTCTGTGTCTTTCAGTCTAATATACTTAACTTAATTCTCATTTAACATGTGCTTATGTTTTGGGTTTGTCACACTTGTTTAACTCTTTTTTCTTAAGATTATATGCTGTTTATTTTATTACACTTATCACTTCACTGTTCATCTTTGTCACTCCCTACCTATCTCTAATTACCCTTATATTTCTCACGATCTCACTATTATTACAAAGTTTTTGTATCTAATGAGTTCATGTCTCTTTTGTTAACTTCAGACTGTCACATATCATTTTATAATATTCAACCAACATGGTATTGTAAATACATCTTTCAAATAAAACATAACTTTGTATACATTGTCATTAAAGTGATAAAAATTGGTCTGAAATGTCATAATTAATAATAATAACAACAATTTAATAATGTTAAAATATATTGTGTTACTTGAAACATACTACATCTGTAGCAACAGCAATAATATTAGCGAATAAATAAACTCTCCAAAACCTTATACTTTCAAACACATAATGCTGAAATAACATACATACTGCTGAAATAATCCTAGTAAAAGTTCCAAAGTATATAGTAGGCTATACAATTTGTTCTCTGATTGAATCACGCACACATTTCTATTCCCTGTCTGTATGAGTGTAATTTTAAACATAACAGCTGACACATCACCTATAGATAAGGATATACATACAATCATATCTACACATGGTTTTTTATGTATAACAATTGCTGAGATACTGTCATTTACAAGTTACCACTAATAAAAATTTAAACATAAATAATTAATAATAATAAAAAATTATGCTCTTTTAAAACAATCTTATGAGTTAATTGTTATGGCCATGTAATCTTTTTTTTTTTCTTTTTTTCTTCACTGTCTTCTTGTCTCGCTTTACTTTGGTTAATATCTGGCCAATCTCTGGGGTTGGGTCAATGTCAGTTGCCTGTCAGTCTAGTTCGTATTTTCTTGTTTTGTAACCACCTTTGGTTGTATTCTTCTTCCTTCACTATTGATTATATTTACTACTTTCATTCTCGTTATCATTTATCTATCAAAATATATTGTTTCTTGGCATTTTTTACATACTTATTTATATAAAATGTGATCAGGGTTTGGCAATGTTACAATGTGTATTCTTATTTTGTTTTGTTTAAATGTCTTTTAATATTTTTGGAAATATTCGACGATTATGCCATTGCATGATGGGATAAGATAACGATTTTAAAATTCTGATGATGGGACAAGGTCCCGAAACATGTAAATTTTAAATGAAAATACATTGCTGTAAGTCACAGATGGTAAGTTATATATTACTAATTTGTAATATACTTGTTAGTTCTAGGTGTAATTTATATATGTCTAGTGTTATGTTGTTTTTCTTACTGTATAATTGATTAATTTCATTTTGGATCCATAATTTTTGTGCCTGTTTTATTGTTTTTTGTGCAGTCAAATTTTTTATGTTTGTGTTTATGTTAATGTAATTAGGTGTCAATTGGTGTTTTTTGCATTGTCTATTGAAGTATATATTCATGTTTGTGTTCATTAGTTGTTTCTTTCGTGTTTGAAATGTATTTAATAATTTGGTAATGTGGTTATTTGTTGTTTGAGTACATGTTAATGTTTGTGTATGTGGTGGATAATTTGATGTATATTTATTATTTCGTTAACTGATTGTTGCTTTTCACTTTTTTATTGTTATTCAATTCACTTTTTTATTTCCACATTGCACTATTGTCACGATTTATTTAATAGCCTCACTTTTGTTTTGTTTACTTTTTGTAATTTTATTTACCTTGTATGGTATATATTTATATATTCAAACACTTTTTGCTACAGTCTGTTTCTTGATGTATATGTATATATATATTTAATATTTATAATCACTTTACCTCAAGATATTTTCTCCTTATTTGGAACATGTTTCGGGTACCACCTTGTACCCATCCTCAGCCTTTCGCTAGGCTGGAAGGCTGAGGATGGGTACAAGATGGTATCCGAAACATGTTCGAAATAAGGAGAAAATATCTTGAGGTAAAGTGATTATAAATATTATATATATATATATATATATATATATATATATATGAGGGATAGCTTGTACTTCTACCATTTTAATATGGTGAATAACAATTTACCAAATAAACTTACAGTCATCCTAAAGAATGAAATTATATGTAATAATTTTAATTTTAACTGTGGAAACTAATGTTGTAGTGTAATTTTAGAATATAATCAATAAACATTATCAATAACCCTTTTAATACTGTAGAGACAAAGCAGAAGAGACCGGATGAATGACACTCCCTATACCTGCACTGTTTTTAACTTCCCCAGCTGCTAACGCCAAGTACATATTACAGTTGGGTGGATTTACAAGTCCATGATAAGTGACCTTCATATTAAGTTTTAATATATGTTAAAAAATAGGCTGAGTTAGACTTCCATTGCAAAAACAGTTAGTTTGAGTTACAATAAAGAGTTATCGGTTTATGAAAAATGACTCTTACCGTACTTTTAAAATTACCTTCGGATTTCATTGTCCATGACGTGTCCGTTGATTAACTAAATATAATTAAATCACTACTAACTCGGAACACAAAGTTTTTTTATGGGTAAAAACATAAAAGTTTTACCTTGTAGCCTGAACCAGTTTTCGCTTATTATAAGCTTCGTCAGAGGCTGCCACTGGGACCGGTGTCCGTCTTGTTCTTGGCGACGGTGTCAACTTTTGAAGGATCGATGTTGTGTATATGGGGTACGATATGTTCGAATAATGCGTGCGATTTGAATTGTGTCTGTTCGCTTGGGATGTTGTTTTTATCTGTTTTTGTGTGTTTTTTATATTTCCAATTGTTCAAGAGTGTCTAGATTTTGGCCTTTTTTGTGTACGTGAAGAATATCCATGTTATTGTCGATTTTGTATGTGTGGTTTGCTTCAATGAGGTGGTTTGCAAAGGTGGATTCAGTAGTGGAGTGTAGTCCCTTTGTTTGGAGTGTAGGAGTGTTTGTATAATTGTTTGAAGCTACCTATTGTCTGGCCTATATAGAATTTGTTGGAATCTGAGAAATTTAGTTTGTAAACGGCAGGTAAATCAAATTTGTTTTGTGCTTTGTATGTGTGTGTTTTGATCAATAACAACACTGAAAGAATAGCCCACAAATTCAAAAAAGCAGGATACAGAATCACATACAAAACTACAAACAAAACAAAAGCTCTTGCTAATTTATACAAACTATTGCATGTAACTCGTATATCTTTTGTTAATATCAACCATGTGACCACTAATTGACCAATCATGAAACAACAATTTCAGTTAGATTCGTACTTTGTGGGCTACGCTTCGGGACAGTTCATCGATAGCATTCGCCATGTGAACGTGTGTCCGTTCGACGAGAGTTTTTCTTATATGGACTTATAGAAATCTAAAATTACAATAAAACTTGGAACTCTTTGCGAGCTTTGCGTAAAGAACCAAGCTGGGTAACAACCTCAGTAAATAATTATTATTATATTAAAGTGCTTTTCGTGGTAGTCAAGATATCCACATAAGGAGTTACTGAACACTTCAAGCTTTCACGGAAGGTGTAAGCTCAATACACTGCTTTTAAAATAATTACCCATATCACCCTAAGATCTAATAACAATTAACGTTGTAAATTAATAATAACTTTTGCGAGCGAGAACGCTAATTATTGTGAGAGTGACAATTGGTGTATAAAATCTATTTGGTGTTAGCAGTTCGATGGAATCGTCAGCGAGACGTGCAGAGGAATCGCCGCTGGAGCAACCTGTCAACGAAGAGGACGCCAGGAGGAGAGCAACGCCAAGAGGAGGAACGCTCATCCGGAGGATGTATCAGCTAGTGTAACGGATATTCATCTAACAAGTAAAATCGAGCTAATCGAACAATATAAACTTTATTCAACATATATAAAATGCATGACACTTATGTAATTTAATATACAGTATACAAACTATTATTTCTTGTGTGTAACAAATAATTCTTCATTACCTCCAATATAGACTTGTTTGTAATTTCTTCACACACACATTATCTTATGCGAAATTATAATCTGTACTGTTCCAATAAATTTTTACTAACTAAACATGTCATGTTATACTATACACATAATGCATCAATTATATTTTATAAAAACAGGTGTTAACAGATGCTATACAATATACATAAAGTTCTCAGTATTATATTACATAAAACCTGAAAGACACAAAGTTTTTGTATGGGAAGTGTGCAGCCATTTCCATTATCTGCTTTATACATTTTAAAGAGTCCATTGCCCATTAACACACACACACACACTTTGAGTTGCTCAAATCAAAGCAATCCCAACAAAGCCAATTTAATTTATCAAAAGTAGGTTACTTATCATTTATCTTTTCTTAAACACATTATGCCATATGTTGTTAATTTATTGTCACAACTTATATTAGTGTTTAAAATAATTAAAAAAATTGTTTTCATGTCAAACATTTTTATAATTTATGCCAGACAGTGATTCAGGGAAATGGTTTTATGGGGGCGTCATGATTCTTAGTAAAATTCTTATTATCGTGTCATAAATTCTAAATTTTCCTAACTTTATTGGGGCGAAGCGAAGCGAAGCCCCTCTATCCGCCACTTTGCACTTTTTTTGGACGCATACTCCTCCGAAATTACTCACCCAATCTCCACCAAACTTTACATGTACATTCTGTACATATTCAGGGGTGCATATTTTCATTTTTGTGAAAATTGCTCGATTCTAAGTTAAATAATCATTTAATTTCGCTAAATTAAAACCCTTTAAACGATAGTGTATTAAGACCGAAACTACTTATCCAATCTCCACCAAACTTTATATGTACATTCTGTACATATTCCGGGGTACACATTTTAATTTTTGGAAACATTGGTCGAGCCAAAGTTAAATAATAATCGTTTAATTCCACTAAATTAAAACTGTTTGAAACTTACATCAACGGCGCCGAATCGATCGACAGTGAACGAGTGTACCCGAACGCACTCACATGATTACACATTGAGACGTGGTGTATCGACTGCAACAATTCTGTAATTATTTCTTTGAGTGCGTTTTGCTTTTCGTTTTTGTGTAATCCAGAATATGTTGAAATAATTAATCATGCCTAAAAGACGCCGAGGTGGAAGTATTCATAGTCGTCGGACTTATCGTCAACAACAAAATAGTGGTTCACGAAATCAAAACAGTCATGTGTTGTCTAATGTTGATCAGGTTAGTGCAGATAACTCTCAGTTTTGCAATCTACAAATTCAGTTTGAACAAGAGTTACAGAATTTAAATTGTTTTGAATGTAACAACTGTGGTAGGACTGTAATTCAAAGTAAAAATTTTGATGCGTGTAAACGATGTAAAAAACATCCTCATAAATTTACGGCAGTAAACAAGATGGATCCAAGAATGGTACCGATTGAACTTCAAGGACTTACTTACGTTGAGCAGTTACTTATAGTTAAAGTGCAACCAGTAATGCGTGTATACAGGATCAAATAACGTGGTTTGCCCGGTCAGTTTGCGTATAAAGGAAATATAATCAATGTTGGACAGAATATTGATGAAATAATTCGTTGTTTACCTCGAATACCATCTACATTGAGTACAATCGTTGTGAGGCGAGAGGGTTTGAATGAACATCGTGATTTCCATGTTAGGCGAAATAAAATAATTACTGCTCTAACTTTTTTGAAAACCAACAATCCTTACTATGCAGATATATCAATTGATGTCGATCGTATTTCTCAGCTTCCCATAGAGGGTAGTATTTTAGATCAAACACCAACGGTAGAAATACCAGAGTTGGATGATAACTCAAAGGAAAGTAATGATGTTTATGAAAGTGTCATACCCAATGATATTAAATTACATGAAGTTGACCGCATCCGATCTGATGTAAATAATGTCATACCTTGGCCAAAAGGTACTAACATTATCAACGAATTTAGGCCTACATGTGAAGGATATATAACTATGACTTTTCTAGCATTATTTCCTTATGGTTCTGCGGAACTGAATGATAATACTCGTCCTGATAACATGAATATAACACCATTAGAATATTTCCAATTTTTAATGGAATACAATGATCGACGTTTCCTCAAGATCCACGGTTCCGATTTTTTGCACTAAATACTGTTCAACAACACGATGCAATCAAACGAGGAGGAATATTTGCTAAAAAATCTGATTTTCATGGTAATATTCAACAATTACGTGATGCAATGTCACACAATCCAAAAATAGTAAAAGGTTTATTTTAATGGTGCTCTAAAATACGAGGTTCTAATTCTTATTGGTTCCAAAGGAGAGGTGAATTAGAGTCGATGATAAGCCAGCTCGATATACTACCGACAGCTTTCTTAACATTGAGTGCTGCTGACCTTTGGTGGCCTGACTTAGCACGTCTTCTAGGCTGTAATTTAAAGGAAGAGGATTTATTGAATGAATCTCAAATTGTACAACAACGACAAAAACTCATAAATGAAAATCCATTAATTGTTGAAAATTACTTCACGTTTCGAGCTGTTACTTTCATTGAAAAAGTGGTATGCAAACGATACAAAGTTCTCGATTATTGGTTTTGGTTCGAATTTCAGCATCGTGGTTCATGCCATTTACACGGTCTTATTTGGATATCTGGTGCTCCGGATCCTAGAACTTTTGATGCTGCTTCTCAGCAACAGTTGCTTGAAGCAACAACGTACTACGATAAGTTAGTAAGTGCGTTCAACCCATTGCCATCCATTCCACCAGCAACAATACATCCTTCACGTATTAGATCAAGTGATGTTGTAATTGACGATGACCAATCTATTTCTGAATTATTGAATCGATTCCAACGACATACACAGTGCTTAAAAGGTTACTGTCTGAAACCGAAAGGTCGCGAATTTATCTGTCGCTTTAAATTCCCTAAAGCAATTCAAAAAGTATCTACTTTACTGAAAGATAGTAAAGGAAATTGGGTGTACACTCCTGTGAGAAATGACGAGAAACTCAATCTATTCAACTCTTTTATTGCTCAAACATGGAGAGCTAATACCGATTTCCAGATTATTACGTCATTATATGCTGTAATTGAATACATATCGAAGTACGCCTCAAAATCAGAACCTACTTCTAAAAATTTGTTAGAAATGTTTGAAGAAATCGTTAAATCGCGAAATTCTGATGATCAGGCTCGCCAGGCGTACACCAGTTTAATGATGAAAATAATTGGCGAAAGAGACATTGGAGCTTGAGAAACCTGTCATATACTTATGAGTATTCCATTAGTCCATTGCACGAGGAGCTTTCAGACACTTGTGATTAAACTTGAAAATTATGTTACTATTCCGGAAACTGAAGACGATGGTACTGCCTTATCATTTATTGAATTCTACAATCAAAGACCACTAAATATGGAAGATATGACTTTGTTAGAATTTGCTAAAAGATTTTCTAAAGGAAGTAGAAATAGAATACAGTACTGGTTATTTGCAGAAAACATAAAATAGTACAAGTCTACCGTAAGATTGATAAAAACTTGAATCAATCAAGCTTCGAATTATTTTGTAAACAACAGCTAATGTTACACAAACCCTGGTGGTGTGAACAAAATTTGAAAAATAAGGATGAAACCTGGAAAAATGCATATCAACGAAGTAACATTGTGGAACCTCAGCAGATTAATATGTCTTTACAGCCAGTGGAAGACGAAGATGAATATGAAAATAATGATAATAAAATTATATTTAATGAGAGAGACTGGATGGCAATTGCTGCAGTTATGCCTAATGACCTACCAGCCTATGTTACTCTTGGTAATCGTGACATCGATATACTTCATGACTGGAACGAAGCTTATCATAGTTATCCAGATATAAAAGATAACACTGATTTCATTGAGAACAGTAGAGAAACGATTGTAAATCAACGACAATTCTTTGAACCTTTGAATATCAACTTCAATGAACAACAAAATGCCATTTTGTCTTTTTTGGATCAACAGCTAATGGATTACGATAATTGTTTACATAAGCTGGCAATAGTCCAAGGTAAGGCTGGAACAGGACAGAGTTGTATCATCAACGAGATGGTTCATCGAATAAACTCTCATTTCCAACGCAATGCTACTCTTTTGATGGCTCTGACAGGTGTTGCAGCGAATAATATTAACGGACAGACCCTCCATTCAGCTCTTAGAATACCTCCTTCGAGAAACGCTCTACCACAATTAAACAGTGATGCTAAAATTTCTTTTGAAGATAAATTCAAAGACATTAAATTTGTTATTATAGATGAAGCCAGTATGCTTGGGTTGAACTTATTTTTCAAAGTTGATCAAAGACTCAGAGACGCTAAACCACAATTAGCCAACCTGCCATTCAGAGGTCTTTGCATTTATTTAGTGGGCGATTGGTCACAACTTCCTCCAGTATGTGATTATAGCCTTTACACTATTGTAAAAAACGCTAAAACTATTCAGTCAAGTTTATTATATTTACAGTTCAAAAAGGTATTTTTTTTAACATAAATAATGAGACAAATGGGAGATGAACAACGATCTTTCCGAGAAACTCTTAATAGGATTTCGAATGGAAGTATTACTGAGCTTGATCATCAACTGTTATCTTCTCGATTTTTTGTCAATAATATTGGGGATAAGTCTTTTGAAAATGCAGTGTGCATAATGGCAAAAAATACTGATATTGATAAATTTAATTATGAAAAGTTAAAAAAAAATGAACAACCGATCGCCTTGATTAAAGCTATACATAACTGCTCCGAAGCCCTTGCTGCATCTTCTGATGAAGCTCAAGGATTGTCTGCTGAATTACGTCTATGTAAAGGAGCCAGAATTATTTTAAAACGAAATCTTTGGGTGGCCAAGGGTCTCGCGAATGGATCAGTTGGCACAATTACTGATATAATTTATGATCCTTCTATTGAATACGAGGCTTATAGTGAACGTATGCCATTATGCATTCTCGTTCAATTTGAAAAATATACTGGTCTGACTATTTATGGAAGCTCAGTCCCTATTGTGGCTATTACGTCTTCGTTTAAATGGCGTGGTATCAGTTGTACACGTAAGCAGTTTCCTGTTATGCTTGGATACGCGATCAGTATTCACAGATCTCAAGGAATAACTCTGGATAAAGCAATTGTCGACATTGGTGATAACGAGTTCCAAGTTGGTCTAACTTATGTCGCATTATCGAGAGTAAAAACTTTGAGTGGATTGCTGTTGAAACCATCATTTAACTTCGATCATTTGAAAAAAATTAACAGTAGTCATTCGATGAATGCACGTCGAAATGAATTACAGAGACTGTGGAATATATATGTTACACAAAATAGATGCTACTTATAAAAAATATGTCATCTTAACAAGATGCTACTTCCATTTACTCCATATTGTTATTATTATATTAAATATATTATTATTGTATATTATATTCAAAAGTTATTGTTATTATTGTATACTATGTTCAAATGTCTTACTTTTTTTTGTTACATGCTATATGTAAATACTTTGTTATAAAATATAGTGGATAACTGATCATTTGCATCAATTTGTATTCTTATTATTGAACACATTTCCAAAATATTTTTTAAGATATGAAAACATTCATTTCTATATTTAATGGAAAATTTCACATTTGTCTAGAACTTCGCCCCTTTCTGTCCACGCTCGGGGACACCTAGTTGTAAATAGGCCATGAATATTAAACCAGTTTGCAAGTACTGAGAAAGAACATTGTAGGAACACAGGATTGATTATAATTAATTAAAAGTGTACTTACTTCTCACAAATCATACTATTTATTTAGTTGTCTCATTTCAATTGTTGTCAAAATGTTAATGTGCCTCAAGTGAAGCACAACAAACATTTTTTTACACAGTAAAACTGACTCAAAGTAGACATATGTGGGCAAATTTTATGCTCCCATAAAATTTTACAGGTTTTTGTGTTTGCTAAAAGGAATAATACTAAATTTCATTAAATCAATTGTACAATATAGATCTCAGTTCCTAAACCTTCAGGTTTAAAATTTTGTTTACTAACACTGACTTGCATAAAGAAAGCAAACAAATCTACATTTATGCTACGCAAGAGATCTACAACAATTTTAATACATCAATAAAGCTACTCAATAACAGTACATCAATAATACTCAATAAAACTACAAACATAAAAGAAAAAGAACTATGTTAATAAACACAAACTTTAACTTGTGATTAATTTACCATATACATTTTTGTGTTTTTGTTAACTTCAGAGACTCAAGTTAGTAAAGTTTACTGTTGGTTGTTTGTCAGTTTCCTGCAGAATTTTCAACAAATTTATTTCTGGCAACGTTATCATAGGCTTTGTGGTGATAGGCTAAGTATGAGGTGGGTTCTTGACTAGTAACAAACAATTTTTTTGTATCAGCTGTTTCTTTTTTCTGTATCAAACAACTTTTTTCAATCAGCTCCTGTTTGAACCAGAAGGCATTGTCTGTATACATTCTTCCACCAGACTGCTTCTGTTCTCCTTCTTCTCAATATTCCATTTCAATTAGATTTTCTAGAATACTTCCATACAAGGGGCTTATGGTACATTTAGTTTCATATCAATATTTAATAAAACTGTTGTTTTTTATTTTTATAGAATGTACAACCACAAACTTATTAGGATGCAATAAGGCATAGTTTAATTTTTTACATTTAATTTTTGAAGCTATGATAATAGTTTTTTCTTGAATTTTATAGCACATGACATGTCTGAGTATCAATAATATGTACTGCAATTTTCTTACATAGAATGCTAATTTTTAGATAAAAGTTTTTACCTTTGCCTAAAATAGCTTTCACCAATTGCAAGCTTCTGTAGAGGTAGGTGTTAGGAGTGTTTTTATGTTTTCGGAGTTGGTGCCATTGTTTGAATTGGTTGACAGATCATTGTTGTGAGTGTGATATATAATGTGTTCAAAGAGCCTATGTGATTTAATCTGAGTCTGTTCATTTAGATTGTATGTTGTTTCTATATGTTTTTATGTGTCTTTATATTTCTAGTTGTTCAAGTGTGTCTAGTTTTCAATCTTTTGTGTTTATGTATATGATTTCATGTTGTTGTTGTTGTTGACGTTTGTGCACATTAGTCTCCTTCAGTGACATGGTTTGCAAAAGCGAATTCAGTGGTGGAGTGAAATGCCTCTTGTGTTCATTATATCTTTGTTTTACGCTAGACCTGTTTGGCCTATGTAGAATTTGTTACACTGTGAGTTTAGTTTGAAAATTACATGTAAGTTGTTCTTATTCAACTGTTTGTTGTGTTTTTTGACAGAGTGTTTTTGAGTTCTGTTTTGTTTGTGATCCTATATTCAATGTTGTAACCCACTTTTTAAAATTTTTTCAGTGTAGTTTTTTTAATGTTAAGTGAGTGTTCTGCAGATGTCCTTTTCTGACATTTTCTGTTACTTGTTTTGGGCTTTGTGTAGGAGTCTGTGCATTAGTGTTATGTTATATCCTTTGGCTTACAGCTGTCATTTTGAAAGCTGACAGTTTATGTTGTTTAAGTTTATGTTTCAACAGTAAAGGCAATATTTTTGTGGATTTTGTTGATATGGGTTAGTAGCTGTTCACATTGTTTCATATTTCTATAATACAGTACTATGATGTCGTCTATTACATCTGAGAGCAGTCCTAGCAGCTGCTTCTGATGAAACTTGCAACGATCAAAAGCTAGGTTAGGCAAAGATAACAATTTTAATCTAAAAGTTAGTGTTCCATGTCAGAAAATTGCAATACATAAAATTAATTTTTATTTTTTGATTGTTGTATTATTTCTCTAGAACATTCGTTTCAAGAACAGCAAATAAAAATGTAAGAATTTTTGTACGGATTACATAGCGTTAACATGGTAAAAGAAAAAAAACATGCATAAATAATGCTGAACACAATAAGCCTTCAGTAAGACAAGAAAATTAAAGACTAATAAGATAGAGAAAATGTTAATATGATAAGAAAAGTCCTATGTAGTAAGTAATGAAATCCATGCTTTTCTGTTTTTATTTTTTACATGATGTCATGTTACTTCTTACAAAAAAAAAAAAAAAGATAAACGATGTCGTTGTTGTGTCCTCCAATCAATGTCACTACAATGGCACATTTATTTGTCTGACAAAAACAAATTGTGTCAATTGCATGGTTCAAATGACAAAATTGCATTTTTAAATTAACGTATCTTTATAATCAATGATCTGACAGACAGGCTGGTGACTTGACTTCTTATTTTAGAAACTGGCCCACAATGCGTCATACACAACTTGATGACAAATGGAATTCAAATAAGTGCATGAAGTAATGGATGTTTTGATCACTGTCATAAGTCATCACTGTCAAAAGTATATAAAACAGTTGCTCCTGAACCAATAGGAACAACTTGAATTAGCAGAGTGAAAAGTAGGTCTTCAGCTTTGCACTTTAATAGATTTTGAAAAGCATTTTAAAAACTATTCCTGCTGTGAAAGTTTCTTATAGAGACAATAATAAATTCTAGTAAAGAATGTTCAACTGTACAATGAATGTGTATTTCTACACACCAATATTTGGAAAATGAAATATAACACTAGCAACCAACTTGAGTAATATGAAGAAGTTTCTTCACACAAATTGTGAAATCATTCACACATTTGCGAAACAATTATTATTATATGTATTACCAATTCTACTATTACTTTAATATGCACATATACAGTACAGCATCAGTTATCTGAACTAACTGGGATCAAGGGTAGTTTGTATATACAAAACTTCAGATGTTCGAATATACACAACAATTTTAATACAATATACAACAATATGGAGTATTAATTTATTGTTATATTGGAGTGTTAGTGGTCTCAAATATTTCTACTAGTAATTTTGTACAAACCACTACGTTGTCTTTGGTATTGACAAGCGCTTTCGGCAGTCAAGCCATCTTCAGGTCATTTACCAACAGAGAAATATGAAACTGTTCACTTCTTATATACCGTTTTACCGGACCTATCTAGCCCCGCCCCCTGACGGAGTAACGTCTTACTTAGCTCCACCCATAGTGGGTTGTCTTACATTACCAATTTTGTAGCCATTACAACTCACGTCAACTCATCTTCTACTCTTTTTTGTTGTCTAATAACCTGCTAAATATTTCTTCATTTTCAAATGTGGTTTTTATATTCATTAGTTGTTTTTCATCTTTATTTCTTATTTTTAATATTTCCACTTTTTCCTTTAATTTCCTTTCTCTTTCTTTATTCATCTCTTTTATTATCTTATAATTTACAACTGGGTCTATGAATTTATGGCCTTCTTCTATAAAATGCCTAGCGTATAATGAATTCGTCGTTAACTCTCCTTCACCCCTCCTATGTTCTTTAAATCTCTGGCAAAATTGACGACCCGTTTCACCCAGATACACTGTGAATGAACAGACACAATTCAAATCGCACACATTATTCGAACACATCTCACCACACACACACAGCATCGATCTTTCGGAAAACTATCCCGTCGCCAACAACAAGACGGACAGCGCTACCTACGGCAGCCTCTGACGAAGCCTTCTAAAGGTGAAAGCCGGTTTAGGCTGTAAGGTAAATCTTTACGATTTTACTTATAAAAAACTTAGTGTTCCGAGTCGTCAAACAATAGTGATATTTAATTTAATACTGTTAGAGTTGTAACCATGTTTTGACCGATGTAATTTCAACATGTGACCTACTATTAAAAAGTTTAGGTTCAAACAAATTACTGTAAGGTCATTACTTGATAAGACAATATAAGAAGTTATAATTCTATAACAACTATTTAAAACATTCTTAAACATAATTAATTTACAGTTACAGTCACAGTTATTGCACCCGTCTTCAGTATTATATTACTAATTAAACTCAGCAGCTGGTTACATTATATGGACTGCATTTTGCTGATAAACGACTTCCTGCTCCTTACTACCATACACATTAAAGAGATAGGAAATAAAAGCTATAAACTTTGTATCGGATACTACAAATTAAGTAAATATAATTAATTCACTACCGACACGGAACACAATGTTTTTATGGGTAAAAACATAAAAGTTTTATCTTATAGCGTGAACCGGTTTTTGCTTTTAAAAAGCTTCTTCAGAGGCTGCCATTGGGAGCACTATCCGTCTTGTTGTTGGTGACGGTATCGGCTTTTGAAAGATCGATATTGTGTATGTGGGGTGTGATATATTCGAATAATGCATGTGATTTGAATTGTGTCTGTTCATTTAGGATGTCGTTTTTATGTGTTTTCGTGTGTTTGTGTATTTCCAATTGTTCTATAGTGTCTAGTTTTTGGCCTTTTGTGTGTACGTGTAGAATGTCCATGTTATTTTTGATGTTTTTGTATGTGTGGTTTGCTTCAATGAGGTGGTTTGCAAAGGTGGATTCTGTAGTGGAGTGTAGTGCCTTGGTGTCTTCAATGAATCTTTGTTTGAAGCTACGTCCTGTCTGGCCTATGTAGAATTTGTTGCAATCTGAGCAGTTTAGTTTGTAAACACTGGATTTCGTTGTCCATGATGTGTCTGTTACTCAACTAAATATAATTAATTCACTACCGACTCGGTACCATCACTATCACCATCGGTATTCACTATCAAAAGTCGATTCCATCGCCAACAACAACAACAGCAACAATAGTGCTCCCAACAGCAGCCTCTGAAGAAGCTTTTTAAAAGTGAAAACCGGTTAAGGCTATAAGGTAAAATGTTTTTATCCATAAAAAACATTGTGTTCCGAGTCGGTAGTGAATTAATTATATTTAGTTGAGTAACGGACATGTCTTGGACAACGAAATCCAAGAATTTACAAATTAAGGTCGGCTGTACTATCACAGAGTTTCATTGCTGATGATTTGATTGTAACAAATGAAAATTAACTACATGAAATCAAGAGCTGTGGAAGAAAGAGTTAAAGGAAATAAATACGAAGCCAAACACAAACAGGTTGAAACCATAGTAACAGAGAAAGAAATCAGAATGTCAACTAGTGATAAAACAAGAAAAAATTGAACAAGCTGACCAAGTATATGGGAGTACTTAGCGCTTGGCAGAGAGAAAACATAGATGATGAAGTGAATGACAGGGCAGTCAGTGCCTCATGGTTGAAGTGTGGAGTAAACAAAGTATTTATATGAAAAACGGAAGTAAGTAGTAAGACAAAAATGACAATGTACACAACAGTTTTTACCTCAGTCTTAATTGAGAGTTGACCAATATCAAATCAAATGAAAAGTAAATTACAGGGAATGGAAATGAAGTATCTAAGAAGGGTCAGAGTGTAACTAGATAAAATGAGATAACGAGAAGAGAGCTAGGAGTTAAATTGATAAACAGAAGAACAAAAAAATAGCAACTTTAGTGGCTTGGCCACCTTGTTGGAACACCTGAAAGTGTAATATGAAATGAATCTGGAAGCAAGGGTAAACTGATATTAAATGCAGAAAAGACGAAATGAAATACAGAATCATGGAACATCATCATTCTAAAGAGAATAGGTGTAATGCCAATAGTTGAAAATACAAAAATGTGGAGTAAATGGATTACAATGAATTAACCCTTACATCTTTAAGTAGAGAGGGGTGTGTGTGCGTATTATATTATTTTATTATTGTAACAAAATATAGAATTACAGTACTGTGTTGTGTTTGTGTACTGTTTGGATTTTCTTACCGAGATTCTGTACTGTATAAAAATTTTGTATCAGGTAAGTACAGTAAACTTCATTTTTCCTTGTTTGTTATTAAACCTTTCCATTCTTGAACTGTTTTAAATTCACATTTAAAAAAATGTAAATGACCCTTAAAAATATAGGTTAAATCCAGTAGTACTCACTTAAACGTTGTACACAGACGTTCAACAATCTGAACTGATTCCTGTCTCATCAAGTCTGGATATATGGAACTACTGCACACGCGCACACAAATATTCACTATTTTTCTTGTATACATTTATTAATAAACAAATTAATCTTTTTATAAAACAAAGATATATTTTTTATAATATTTAGGCTTAAAAAATTATAAAGTACATTTTTCAATAGGATTCACTCCCATCATTAGATATATTGTTTAAAAAGCTGCTAAATTGCAAATATAAATTTATATATGAATAACAACTCATATATTCATTCATAAATATTTGTTAAAATACATCTGGTGTGTGTGTGTGTGTGTGTGCGCGCGCGCGCACGCGCAGATAAAATTAGTTGTGTTTTACCCTTTTAATTTTCCATATTGACACAATTTAACTAGTGAATTCAACTGACAGCCTGTGTTTTGTGTGAATCATAATTCTGTTAATGACTACCATGAATCGATATAGGATTCAAGTGTCTAAATATTTATAATTGAGTTAAGACGGACACTTCTGTTTATTTATCACCATTTTTTGTGATTTCCAGAAATGAGTTCTCTGACCTCGCAGACAACATAATTTTTAATAATTATTTACATTCTCGTAGCTGTCACTGACCTTGTCTATATATGATTGCTTGCCTACATGGTGCAATGACACTGTACATATTTATTAACAACTTTTTTTTAACTGTTATCAATGCAATGTGTATTTTAATGTTGTGGACTGGCATTTATAGAACAGTAAAGATAGTGAACTGATGATGGTTACTAGCCAATGACATAATCAGAACTCACTACTTAATTTAATGTAATGGTGCTATGTTTCAATTCACTTGTGGACAAAATATTAACTTATGCAGGAAACATGCAATGTATAAGACAGTTCACACCGATTTCAAATTCTAAACGAACCAGTAGGATGACAACTTCAATGTGATATTATACAGCTGAAAATACTAACATACAGAAGGTTGTTCACTTTTAATTACAGTAAACATTGTTTACTTTGTTGATGGAAAATGCCATAATTTCAGTTTAAAATTTACAGTAAATATGTACAAACTTTCTTTTTTGAAATCAAAATCAATGAGAAATGTTTTAACATATGTTAAATGTGTAATGTTAACATTAGGTACTGTATAATGAGAATCGGGCACTATTGAATCTATAAATGATTACAAGCTCTACATATGAAGAATCTAAGAGAGGTAAATAATATAACAAGAAGAGGTGTAGGATTTAAATCAATAACCAGAAAAACACAAAAACAGCAACTTCACTGGTCTTATCATCAATAATTGTATGTTGTCCAAGTGACTTAATTAATGTGACACAATATTTTACAAACAAGCAAGCTCAAATTTACTGTTACACAGTTATAAAAGTTTAAAACATTCAATGCAGTTTATACACTTTTTCTTTTAATGAAGTAACTATACCTTTATTTAGACATAAACAGACTTTTTAATGAGTACACTTTCGTCTCTTTGTCTCTAAATTTTTATTTTGTTGTGGTTCTCCTTGCTCATTCTTTCTCTCCCCTCAAATATATTTTTATAGCAAAAAGTTTTTATAATACAATGAGGGTTATATGATGTTTCAACAGCAATCAGCACCTGTTCTAAAACAGTGGTTTTCCCTTTACTATAAAGAATGATACATGTTCTGTTGAATAACAGGATACAATTAAATTAATTACTTTCAAACAGCTGTTGTGTGTTAGCCAGTTTACCAGATAATAAGTACCTCCAGTGGTAACACCTGCTACCAATAGTTTTTTGTTTGCTAGTAAAATACAAAGAAACCACTTGTTACTGTTCCTCATGAGTTTGCACGTTTGTGTTAAACTGTGTGTCACATCTAATTTTATTTTCTCCTTAAAATCTGTGCGTGTGCATGTGCGCGCGTGTGCACACACACACACACACACAATTATTAAATGATATAGTGAGTAATAATTCTAATTAATTTGATACAATTATATTTTAAATATTTTTCACTAAAAGTTGGGTTATTATTTTAAACCAACAAATCCACTATTCAGAATACAATTCATCGGTTTGTTAAAACAACGCTAACTGAGGCAACACTACTTCGAAATATTAAATAATTTCAACTCTTCGCTTAAATAATGAATTTATTATTTTCTTTTGTTTTATTAAAATTTAGTCAAGTCTTGAAAACAGTAAAATACAATCATTTTTGACTGATAATTTTAGTTTATAATAACTATTACATAATTTAACTATTATTATAGTTTATAATAATTATAGTTAGAGGACATTATCCAATACAGTCATTATATATTAATCTGGAAATTTACAAATATTATCTTGTTCTATGATGTGTACTTTGAAAAGGCGTTCACCCATGCATTATCTACACATATATGGGTCAAGTTAGAAAAAAATGATACAGAAGGTAATTACAGAAATAAAATACAATGAACTGGATTTTTTTCAGTGCTAACAAGCGTTCCAACCAACTGACTAGAACCAACTAGTAACTTTCCTCTAATTTTATTACCTACAAAATTGTGTTCAAGCTTCCATGCTGTGACCGTTTACATTCTAGTTTCCTTTCAATATACTCTTACATGATTCACACATCCATTTTCTTGCTTTGGCGATGCCCATACAGTATTTTATTTTGACAGATTTAAATCATGTTGTACTTTTTTTAGCTAAGATCTAGGTTGTCTGTTTCAAATAATTGTAATGATCACCATGTGCATGTCTTAATATCACTTTTGTGAAGTATAATTTATATAATTATATATGGTACTTTTTCATTCAAATTAAGTTAAAAATAAACAAACTGATGACTAACTAACGCTTTAAAAATAATATTACACATTACAATGGAATATTAAAAATAAACCTGGAAAACTCATAATAAACCTGGCGTGTTTTTAATTTCTGTAAATATCAAAAAGCCATTTTTTATGTCTTAATTATTATTTTGTTATAATCAGCAATATCATCAATGCTGAATTATGTTTCCTCAGTTAGTTCACACAGGTGAGGAATGATTACAGCCAAAAAACAAACAGTAAAGTAGTTAAATATGTCATCTATTTAAAGGGCACAGTGTTCATTACATTAACCTCTATAAAATGGTATAAACATGTGTCCAAAATTTTTAAGTTGCTTCAACTCAAGTAGTATAGAGAAAAATTAAGTGTTTATAGTGGAAAGTAAACAGAAAACGAATGGACCTCAAATCACAAACACACAGAATACACACAAGGTGGCAAAGTTATTTAAATTCTACTTACTTATTTTAAATATTTGTGGATTCAAAATCTTTATCTGTATAAAATACAGGAAGAATTTAGTTGATAAAATATTCTTATTTTGAAAATTTTTTTTATTGAAATACAATATTAATTGATATCAAACTATCTCTTCTTATAGGATCCTATTTTGGCCTATTTTGGAAGTTCACATCGTGTAGTGTAGGCTTGTTTAAAAATAATGATAATTGTTATTATTATTATTATTATTATTATTATGTCTTATATTATTTATATTATATTATTATTATATATTATTATTATATATTATTATTTTATATTACTATAATCCCTTATAAAATAAGACTTAGGGGAATCTTCTTTAATTATACTATAATAAACGTGCATGCCCCAACTGATGATAAGCCTGAGGAGGAGAAAGATGATTTTTATGACTTGCTGGAGAATGCGTATGCTAGCAGCCCTAGACATGACATAAAAATAATCATAGGTGACTTAAATGCCAAAGTGGGAAGCAGCCATGCTTGTAGTAATATAGGAAAGTATAGTTTATACTCTGAACACTCAGACAATGGTTTCCGATTATTGAACTTCGCAGTTGGTCAAAATATGATCATAGGAGGGACTTTCTTCGACCACAAAGACATACATAAGGGCACATGGATCTCTCCAGATGGGAGAACGGTCAATCAAATAGATCATGTCCTATTGGATGGCCGCCATAAGTCAGACTTACAAGACGTTAGAGTTTATAGAAGTGCCAACATGGATAGCGATCACTATCTCGTAATTGCAAAACTGAGAGCTAGAATCTCCAATAATAGAAATGAAAAAGGAATAAAGACTGTTAGATACAATACAGAAATACTAAAGGAAGAAGAAATAAAACGGAGGTTCGAGGAAGTTACTAATGAGAAAATTAGACAGTGGAGACTTGAATGCCGTGAGGAACAAGATACAGAAAACCACTGGCTTAATCTAAAAAACATGTTAGTGACCACGGGAGAAGAAATCGTTGGTTTGAAGAAGAGACATGGGCGAGATGAGTGGTTTGATAAGGAGTGTGAAGAGGCAACTGACTTCAAAAACAAGACATACAAATTTATGATCAAAAGGAAATGCTATAGGGCTGTTCAAGAGGAATACAGGAAGGCCAGGCGGATGGAAAAGAAGATTCATAGAGGAAAAAAGAGGGAGTATATGATGCGACAGATGAAAAAGATAGAGGAATATAAGAGTAAAAAGCTGAGCCGAGATATGTACAGGAAGGTGAATGATATGAGACAGGAATTTCAGCCTAGACAAATGCCTGTAGGGATAATAATGGTGGCCTTGTGAGTGATAATGCTGGCGTAATCAGGAGATGGACAGAACACTTCGAAGAGTTGCTAGGCTCAGTTGGGGAGGCTTCGATGGAGGCATCTGAGAATGAAGAGGAAGCAGGAGAATTCGAGGATGATAGAGAGGAGTTGGTGCCATCCTATGACGAGGTGTATGAAGCTCTAGAAAAGCTTAAAAATAACAAGGCAGCAGGTTCCGATGGTTTACCAGGGAATTAAAGAGTGCAGGAGGAGATTTCATAAAGGAATTTGCCCATCTCATGGAACGAATATGGCTGGAGGAGGCAATGCCTGATGAGTGGAACAATGGGGTGGTGTGTTTAATATATAAAAAGGGTGATCCGCTCATATGTAAAAATTATAGGGGCATCTCTCTACTTAATACAGCGTATAAGGTATTGTCCAACATCATATTTTCTAGGCTGCTTCCCTACGCTGAGGAAAACATAAAAGAATATCAATGTGGATTCACTAGGAATAGGTCAACAACAGACCAAATATTTACACTAAGGCAAATCCTAGAAAAAACGTTGGAATATGGAGTGGCCACTCACCATCTCTTTGTGGATTTCCAGTCAGCATATGATTCAATCAACCGGAAAATGCTATATAGAGCTATGAAGGAGTTGAATATACCATCTAAGTTGGTGCGTATGGTTGGAGTAGTTATGTCCAATTCTAAGTGCCAAATCAGAATACAATCAAATCTATCTAACTCCTTAAAAACATTGAATGGGTTGAAACAAGGAGATGCCTTAGCGTGTCTGTTGTTCAACATAGCTCTAGAAAAGGTCATCATGGATTCAGGAATTCAAACTAGCGGACACATATTTCACAAGGAGGTACAGCTTCTGGCCTATGCCGATGACATTGACATCATAAGTAGGTCTGAATCTGGCTTAAAGGAAGCCTTTCGGGAACTGGAGTTGTCTGCTAAGGCTATGAGCTTGGTTATAAACCAAAGCAAAACCAAATATATGGTTGTAGGTGCCAACACTCGTGCCCTGTCCCTGCGCATTAACGATTATGAATTTGAAAAGGTTCAGGGTTTTCCATATCTCGGGTCATATGTGGACTCTGGAAATGACTCCTCTAGAGATATTGAAAGACGGATATTATCTGCTAATAGGTGTTACTACGGACTGGTGAAACATTTTAAGTCTAAATTAGTAAGTAAAGATACAAAAGCCACCCTATACAAGACCTTGATTAGACCAGTCCTGATGTATGGCTCGGAATGCTGGGTGGTAAAAAAACTAGATGAGCAGAAACTATCCGTTTTTGAGAGGAGGGTACTGAGGAGAATCTATGGCCCTGTGAGGAAAAACGACATTTGGAGGCGACTGCATAATCGAGAGTTGTACGAAAGGTTTAAAGATCTTCCGATCGTGCAACTCATACAAATTAACAGACTGCGTTGGGCTGGTCATGTGCAGAGAATGGCGGAGGATAGAATCCCAAAAAGAGTGATGAATTATTTGCCGATGGGAAGGAGAAGGAAGGGAAGACCGCATACAAGATGGCTGGACCAGGCTGGTAAGGAGGCAGTGAGGCTGGGTGCAGCAAACTGGTGAACATTGGCCGGGAGTAGAGACTAGTGGGGAAGATTTCTTTTGGAGGCCAGGGCCCGGACTGGGCTTTAGCGCCGAGGATGTATGTATGTATAATCCCTTCCCATTCCCGTCATTTTGTCTAATTCATCCACTATTCTCCCTTATTTTCACCAACTTCTTCTATCCCTGTAGCCAGGGACCATTTCCTTGGTACAAAAAGTTTCCTTACCTTTCCTCCCATTTCTAGCAAAGTTTTGGGCAATCCACTTTGATTACTCCGATAATATGTCCATATAATCCATTTGCCTATTTTCTAATTTAAGTACTATTGACTCCATACTATGAACTGTATAAAGTACAATTATGTATCATAAAGCTACTAATCACAGTCCTGATATCCCTCACCACGTCTTACATGGTTCCATTTTGCATTTTTTGCTACTTAACAATACAAAATTACAAAAGACAGTTTTGGTGGAATATTTTTTTGTATTGCATTTGTAAATGCAAACAGGCTATAGTTGTATAATACATAAGACAGTGAGCGACTGTATATAAAAAACCTTCATAAACAAAATAAAATTAAGTAAAAAAATTTAACATCACTTTATACTTTTGTATCATAATGGGTGCACTGAAATTCATAACAAAGAGAACCATGTCTGTCCAAAAACACAGTGACCTACAGAAATTGATTATATGAACATATATTCTGTAGCTCTGACAACACAAATGGTTATAGAATCTCAGTGCCCAAAAATTTCATTCATAACAACTTTTCATTTCAATGTGAGTACATAATTGGGGAGAATTTTATTACACCAGAAAAACAGAGAAAGTGAAAAATGATGAAGACATTGAAGCGATAAGAGAGAAATCTCAGTGGTAGGTTTACCACTTGGCTGACATGTAAGTTAAGCGTATGATGTAGGTTAACCCTCCGGTGGGCGCGCCCGCGGCAGAAAGCCGCAAATTTTAGTTTCTGAACTGTCTCCTAGGTACCGGTAGTGTTTATTGTCTGTGCTGCCTAGTATGCAATTTTCATGATAGATGGCAGTATTTCCGACATGCGGATAAATCATGTGCATAACGCTTCAGTAGCTGTTGTGCTTTGAAAAGAGAGTGACGTGTCTGCGGCTATTTTGCCGCCTGCGCGCCCAGTCATGTAAGTGTTAATTTTTTTTAGTTTTGTGATGTTTTTTTTATTTTTCATGCATATTTTGACCATTACCATAGAATCAAACGTCTTCTTAGAGCTTGGTTAGGTTTTGTTTTGAATCTTTTGGTTTTCGCCTATTCTATATACCGGTGCCTGTTTTTCCTATGTTATCTGAGTTTATGTTTACGTTCAGGTCTCGTCAATTTGTGCGCCCTGAGGACTTTGAGAAAGTAACCATGGAATTATCAGAATTGTCGGAAGGAGAAAATGAAGAGGATGAGTCAGATGACCCAGATATGGAGGATGAAATGATACAAGCTGACAACCACAGCAGTGACTCAGAGCAATCAGCGGATGAAGCGGATGCCGATCAACTGACTGTGCCAGAAGTCGCTGACGATGATTACCATTTTTACATCGGGAAAGATGGAGATACGCTTTGGATGAGTAACCCTCTATCTTCAACTAAACAGAAGGCCAAAAATATTATGAAAATAATGCCAGGTCCAAAAATGAATGCTACAACTGTGCAGAAAGAAGTAGACACGTTTCACCTGTTCATTACTGATGCCATGATAGATGATATTGTAACTCACACTAACAGATACATTCAGAAAAAAAGAAATGATGTCAATTATGGTAGAGATAGAGACTGTAGAGAAACTACAAAAGTGGAGGTCAAGGCTCTCTTTGGTGCGTTATACTTGATAGGCATAAAAAAGGGATCACATACAAATTGTGCTAACTGTGGAATTCCGATGGCACAGGAATGATAATTTTACGCGGGCTCTTCAGTTATAAGCGTTTCCGATTTCTGCTTCGAGCCCTTAGGTTCGACAATTTAGATACACGGAACGAGCGAAGAGCTATGGACAAACTTGCACCTATTCGTGATTTTCACCAAAATTTTGTGAATAACTGTTTGACTCACTACAATGCCAGCGAGTTTGTGACTATTGACGAGATGCTACATGCTTTTAGGGGGCGATGTGGCTTCATACAATATATACCAAACAAGCCAGCCAAGTATGGACTGAAAATATACGCACTCTGTGACGCAAAAACTTTTTATACTCTCAACTTAGAAATATATTGTGGCAAGCAGATGCCTGGTCCCTATCTCAAATCGAACAAACCAGATGGCATTGTGAAAAGACTGGTTGAACCAATAAAGGGTTCCAAACGAAATATCACAACTGACAACTACTATACAAGCTACACTCTGGCTAAAGATCTTCTTGAGAAGGGGCTGACCTTACTCGGAATTATGAAAAAAAATAAAAGAGAAATACCACCAGAATTCCAAGCCAACAAAACAAGAGAAATCAAGTCGACGCTCTCTGGTTTTCAGTATGATTTCTGTTTGTCTTCTTCGGCGCCTAAAAAAAATAAGGCGGTGATATTTCTCTCATCGATGCATGATACAAATGAGATAGACGAAGCAACCAGCAAATCCACAATAAACCTGGATTACAATGCCACAAAGGGAGGAGTTGATACGGTTGACCAGATGTGCGCATCCTACACAACTTCTAGAATAAGTAGAAGATGGCCTCTCGCGCTGTTTTATCGGCATCTTGATATCGCGGGAATCAACGCCAACATAATTTTCAAATACAACAATCCTGATAACCGAGAAAGAAGAAGACTGTTTTTGAAGAATCTGGCACTTAGCCTTATGGAAACTCATCTGGAAGAAAGATCTAGACTACGTAACCTACCAAAAGATATCACAGCATTTTTAGCTAAATATAAAAAAGAGGAGGAGGTTCAAGAAGCACCAAAACCAGGAATCTGTCATATTTGCGGACGGCATAAGAATAACAGATCAAAAATTGTGTGCCAGAGATGCAGAAATAATGTCTGTAAGAGGCATTCGCGTCAAGAGACAACATGTGTCAGGTGTGACGGCGACCAGGGCCAAGATATGGAAGTCGATGTCTAAGCATTATGTTTTTGTGTTTAACAATGTATTTTTGTATTTAATAATAATGTTTTATATTAATAATAATAAATAAAAGTTAAAACACCTTAACCAATCTATTTACTTCTCATACTACCTTGTCTTAGAGTAAAAAAGTGCAATTTACAATTGCGGTAAAAAAGCCGCAGTGCACCCACTATTGAGTGCGAATTTTGCGCACCCACCGGAGGGTTAATAACATTGGACTGAAGGAATGACATTGCCTCAGCTGTTTGCACAATAAATTTGGGTTAGGCTATTCAGTGAATGCAAATCACTCTAAATACATCATTGTGCATAATATCAAGCATTTACTGTACATTTACTTGGCATTTTGCTTTCTATCATTATCAACAGGAGATAGTCTTTCTCATTCATTCTCACATTCATGACATACATCACAAACTATAAAAGTGATATGGAAACGAAAGTACTGAACTTTGACCCATTGTGATTTGTTTATTACTGGTTTAAAATTAATTAACTTTTGTTAAGTATCAGTTAGTCTTTTACAAACAAAAACTTAACTCAATAATTCAACTATCTTATCAGTCCACTTACTGCAGAATAACGTGTATCATTGCGCCTTTCTTATTTTCTATGACCATTATACAACAATTTTTATAAGTGTAACACAATGATTTGAACATCAACTTACATTATAAATTCATGTCATACATTAGGACAACTGGAATGTGTTCCTTTAGATGTTGTAAAAAAATATGTATAAGTGGCATACAGAAACATTCCATTTTTTACAATACTCAGTGGTTTTGCTCTTTCAAAGTTCACAAAATTTGGATTTTCTTAGTGGGTTTTTAGTAAAAATTGTATGTTAATGTATATTACTTACATTGTATTTAATTTTTTACTGAACATTTCACAGGATTTATACCGGTAACTACTTATTATGTCATGCAAAAGTAAATCATTTTGAAACAGTTTAATATTGTCAATATTATTTATTTTATTTTTATTATATACAGTCAAGCAGTCAACAAAAAATATACATGAAGGAATTGAAGAGTAATTAACACAGCCCAAGTTACATGAATATATAGGAGAACTGACTTTTATGCTGCATAAGTGAAGCAAGAAACCATAACTTAATGCTTAACACCAGAACAAGCTAATCAAACAATCAAAGGCAAATAAGAGGTCTTTCCTCTCTGTGCCACACAACTGTAAGTCTGGCTCCTAATTTTCATTAATTCTTTCCACATGTTATATATGATTTGGAGTATATTAACAAACTCTTGACATCTTCAATTACTATAATCCACTTTAAAAATCACTCCTTATGTCACATTCATTGGCAACTGCTACTCTGTCCACTGATTATTATCTATATATGTTAATCGTTAAATTGTTTCCACATAAGCAAGTAAAATGTTCAGCCGTAGAGAAAGGTGCAATGAATAAAAATAAATTACAAAACAATCGCATAAATATTTCTAACATTTCAAACAGATTACAATATGGTACTCTTATATATATTCAAAATCAAACACAAATTGTTTAAAAGTATTCAGCTTCTGATAACTTTTACTAATATTTTCATTTTTATAATTTCCATTTCTACCAAATCTAAAAACATTCATTATGTATTTTACAAAAATTGGAAATTACATTTATGTGCAAGTCTTGTTAGATGAAACATGATGTATATACTAAAATAATAATATAATTGCACAATCTGGAGATTATAAGTTTTGGCTCGTTTTGGAGGTTGTACAGTTTACATCTTTAGACCTGTACTTGAGGATTAAGACAAACTATGCAACATGATTACACACATGTGCACGCACGCACATATACACATTCAACATTCAAAATTCAATAAATGATATAATTCATTAAATTAATTAAGAAATATCAGAACTTACCAGAAACCATGTTTGCAGTGTGAGCAGCCAGTCGAAACTGGGACTCCAGGTACTTGGGCAGGAAAGTGTAAAGTCCAGCAATAGGAAGGATATGGAGAACACTACTCGCTGTTCTGAACATCAGGATATCATTTCGCAAGAGTCGTTTTACAGCTTTTGGAAAATCCCTCAGGCTTGGATTTTTTCTTTCCCTTCTAGACTTTGTCTGTGCAATTATTCTACAGGTACTCAGTCTCTTAGGGAAAGCAAACATGGCTAATGAGGCCAACATTAGCATCGCTGATACGAGGACTAATCCAAGCCACCATGCACCAACCCACCGTGGATCTTTGGGATTGATCTGTGGATCTGACAGATCCACATACAAACGTGTACACAAAGATCCTAGTATAAATCCCAGGGCAGGTCCTAGAATCCGGACCCCAATAGTAATGGCAAAATATAGAGGTGACTCTCGACTAGCTACATTGTCATCAATGTATGGAATTCCCAGAGTGTACACTGCCGTCTGTCCCATACCTACTCCTAACAGACTAATAAAAAATATAGCTAAAACAGTTTTAGTTATTTTTGTTTGTGTCTTTTGTTCTTCAAGGAATTCATCTTTGCATTCAATACGATCTGATGAGGAAACGTTGTTGAGAAAAGAGGGAGGCACTGTGTCAAGTGGATGACACAGATTAGGAGGCACTGAAGCATTATTGGCGTGAGCAGAACTTGTGAACATCAACTCATTGCTCTCTATTAGCTGTTTGCCAAATATAAAGTGAGGAAGTGAACATGTGAAGGATGAAACAGCAAACAAAACCATCCCCCATGCTATCCATTTAGGTCTGTGACCCTGCCCCCCATAGTATGTGAGTAACAATGACGATCCAATCTGTCCAATTTCAGTGGCACTCATTATTATTCCTGTTGTCTTACTCTGTAACTGAAACAGTTTTTCTATTGTTGTTATCATGCTCACAAAATATGTATAGTACATCCCTTGTAACACCCATGTTATACAAAATGTCACTAAAAATGCCTGTTTCGAGGCAAAAATTTGCAACCACTTTGGTGTGCACAGTCCCAGACCACACTTCATATCTTCACTATCACATTCATCGTGAGGTACACCACGTGGTTTTTGTATTTCTGCATCCCCAGTTCTGTTATGATCTCCCAAAAGCGCTCCACCACTTCCGTTTGTTATCTGTTTATCCCACACCATGCCATCCCCTTTTGTTGGAGACAATTCTTCGTCTACTATAGTCATTGTGATCCTCTGTCAGACCATCAACTGAAACAGATAAAAGTTAAATTGTGTTAATTACATGTGTTAATAACAGAATATAACTAAAACAAATTTATAGCACTATTTAGTACGCTAAGATATATGAAAATATATGTATTTTTTTATTTTCATTATATAGCTAATATAAATAATTTTAGACAACTTATAAATACAAACTTCAAAAGCAACATACTAGGTACAGACTTTAGGCTACCTTGAAACTAAATAGGATTAGACTACATAATACACATGTATGGTAATGTAGTTAAATTGTTGTATCTTTTACATGTGATAAGATTATAGTTTCCAAATCAGATATGCAGTGACAGGAGGACGAATTAGTAATCTGCTAGATGAATGAAAATTGTACCCCACCCACTAAAGGGATGAAAAATGTATTAAAACAATTAATAATAATAATAATAATAAACGATAAATACAATTTAGTGGGTAAGTCTAACTTTTTCTAAACTTGTGTTGCTACCACTAATATTCACACTTCCATGAGCGCTTTCAAGCCTCTCAGCTCATCTTCAGATGGAAACAACCTGAAGATGTTTCTATGAAGGTTGTTTCCATCTGAAGATGAGCCGAGAGGCTTGAATGCAGTCATGGAAGTGTAAGTGAGTATTAGTGGTAGCAACACAAGTTTAGAAAAAAAAATAATAATAATAATCATCATCATCACGAAAACTGAAATCATACGATAAATGTAATACATATAAGTAAAGCTGGAGCCAGTATACAAGCTCTAAATTACCATAACTTACATTTTTTATAACACAATGGACTTATTTAATATGCTTATTAACCTCCCACTGGTTTTTTAAAGCAACTCACGGTTGAAATCACAGGTCTGGTACTATGAAGAAAAGAAGATGTTATATGCTTTTTCAACTTATAAACAAAATTACCTATATTAAAATATTTGGAATACAGGTAACTTCCTACCACGAATGAAATCCTGGTTGTGTTATAGATTCAACTGATAGTATGCACTAGCCAAGTAAACTCATTAACAGAATTTCATGTAACTTTTAATGTGTTTCTATTTCTTCTGTGTTTTTGTGTGATATGAGTTGGGATATATAATGATAAACAATATACGACTGAAAATAGATTTACTGTTATGAACAAAACATGTTTTTGTTGATTTATTAAATTTAGATCATCGTCAGGCCTATAGCCTACTACAGCTAGTCATAGTCTGTACAGTCCTAAGGGAATAAAAGGAATATACAAAATTTCATGGCTTGCCTTAATTGAGGAGACTACAAAATGTTACTTACTATTTTAATTTGAGTATAATCAAATTATGATATGGGTTTCATCCAGAAATCAATGGAAAAGTAAATGTGATCTAGGTCAATGATCATGATAGCATGTAAGTGAGGTATCTTAACATCCTGAAGTGTATGCATTGTGTGGTCGCAGCCATTTGTATATATATAGTAACGCAACAGAGTTGAGGTCCCCCAACGTTACATAAAAAATTGAATGAAACATGGTCAAGGACCATACCCTGAATTAAGGTTGCTCAGTAGTTAATGCATCTGAGAAGTACCTCAAGTCAAAAGAGGCAATAATTAATGTTAAATATAAAAAAAAAAACCATACCAATTAATAGTTAAATATAATAAATTATGCTTGTTTTATACTGTAACATGTTAGTGTTTACAGAATATTTATGTTATGTTTTGAGTATGGTAAGAAAACTGATGTTGTTTAATAGATAAGGAATACTTCATCAATAATTATGTTTGTATTTATGTTAGATTTGTCTTTAGACAATCAAGTATAGTTACCTGTGTTAGGCATTATACTAAGTTTTAAGTATTGTCTAAATTTGAATAATGCTGTTGTTTTAATTAATGTTTGTAAATTTGACCAGGAGGGCAATCAGTGTTCAATGTTTGACAGGTAGTTCTAATAATTATATTATAAACTAAGGAAGGGTTCCATGACCAGTTAATTAGTGTAATAAAGTAAACACCACGAAATTAAAATCAATGTAATTAACCATTAACCAATAATTAATTGTACAGTAGGTCAGGTAAAAGAAAATTAAGTTAAAAAACCAAATAATGTTATAGCAGTTTAAGAAAACCTATAGGCCTAAATTCCATATTTGTGAAAGGAAATTAATACCTTTTTAAGAAGTCCAGTCCAATGAAACTATGGTAAAACATTTACTGTTTAAGAAGGAAGGTTAGGCGAGAATTTTAGGTAATTTAATATTAATCCAAGCATGGAGTATTTTATTGAAAAAGAGTAGTAATATTCTATAATTCTGGCTCTAGGATATCTAGTTTCACCCAATGACAGGAAAAAGTGGTTGTTAAGGCAACTGAAATGTACATGAGTTGTTGATATTGAATCATTCGTTCTGATTGTTACAAGCTATTAAGTTGAGACAGACAGATACATTAAAAAAAAAAAAAATTAATGATAATTTCTGAAGGAAATATAAATCAAAATTTAAAAACCCTCATTGAAACCTATTTCTATCATAATACTGAGGAGTAATAAAACTAAATAGAATTCCAAATTATAATTGAATACATGTAAAAAGAGTTGAAAAACCATCACCTCATTCACCAGGATAATTCCGCTGGATTCGTTATTAAAACGATTTCCACTGTAACCAGAAGATCAGTTAAGAGAATTAGAGTACGAAACTAACGGAATTATTGAAAAGACATACGAGGATCTCGTCTTGCAGAGTTAACCTTCATAAGCAGAAGAAGTTGGGATACTAATTTCATTCCACCGGGACCGACAATTATCAAGATCATAGGAGAAGAACAGCAGCCAGAAGAATTCCTGAGAGCTTCCCAGTACACTCCACAATCAAATTTATTAAAGGCCAGAACACTTTTACTGGATAAAGATGAGTTAAGCTGAGTCTTGTCAACTGTTTATAGACGTCCACGGCCAATCGGAGTTTTCATCGACTTGGTAAAAAACAACCTATTTTAAATTCAATATACATTTAGAGTTAATAATTTTGTTTTGTAATACTTGAGTAACCTTAATTATGCATTTTACCTGGCCTTACTAATGGTTCCAAGAACTTTACGAACCCTGGGATAAGAACTATTTATTATTATTTTTCATTTGTATAAGTCAATGGAATTTGACTAATTTACAATCGATATATTTTTTGTGTGATCGATTTGATTATATTATTATTTTTGGAGATGACGGGGACTGTGAATTAATAGATAAATTTAATAAAGGATCTTTGTTGTATGAGATAATGTGTGAAGTTATTGCAGAATAGATACTATATGTAGTGGGTGGAATAATTTACAATAAAAGGTTGATTCAAACCCGATGAACAACTAACCTATAAATACGCTTATTACAAGTAACAGCGCTAAACGATTGCAGCTGGTGGAACGGGAGATTGCTGAACTAGCTTGTGTTTAGTACAAAATTTGAATAGAATTTTCTAACATCGAGTGACTAGGGTTGACAAAAATACCCATTACATTCAGTCAATACTCTATACATATCGCTAATATTACCCAACCACTGAAAACTAAGTTAAATCTATATTGTAGTATGGTTATAAATTAAAGGAACATAATTATAATTTTGTTTGCCTAATAATATATTTTCATGAGGTTTCATCGGTCACAACCGAATAGATATATTTATTAATAACACATTAATTAAACCAGGTAACAACATTTTGATTGTTACGAATTGCCACCTGCAACGTATTACTTGACGTTTGATACACGGGAGTCTCATATAACTAAATACACACCCATAAAATAAGTTCTTTACAAATTGACAACTCCAACGTGCGCTGAAATAAGAAGAACTCCCTATAAAAGTTTTATTTCAAATTGGCAAACCCAACAGTGGGGCTGAAGATTAATACCGAGAAAGAAAATTTTACATAAATAAACAAATAATTTACAGAGCTGTATAAGATATATTTGTAACACACATAAGTGACAAACACATTTGTAACTGTTTCATTACAAATTGACGCTCACAACGTGGGGCATAATCGTCTTCTATTAACACCGTCAAACGAAAAAGATTCATTACAAATTGGCGCTCAACGAGTGGGCTTTAGTTAAGAAAAAAAGATCATATTAACTGTTACTTAACTTGAGCAGGCAACCATTAGAGGCACAAGAATGCATAATACCAGAGGCAGATCGAAGAAGAGGGCAGAAGAGAAGGAGAAGGAAGAAGGTGGACAGGAACGAGAGATAGAAACATTTATGGACAGTGAAATGGAACAAACAATGGGTGATAAAGAAGAAACTGAAGCAATTATCATAGAGAAGGAAATAGTGGAAGAGGATGCCCAAGGGGACCAACCAGATAAATCTGCCCGAAAGGAAGACATGAGTATGCAGGAGCTGTTGAGGATTATAATGGAAAGCAATAAACAAATAAATGAGGAAAATAAGGAGAACTTTAGGAAACAGGAGGAAACCTTAAAGCAAACTAAGGAGGAAACTAATGAGAGTTTGAGACAGATCAAAGAAGATAATAGACGAACTAATGAGAAATTAGACAGTATTAAGGAAAGTACTAGTGAACTTTTGAGGCAAACCATAAATGAAAATAATGAACAATTGAAGGCCGATTTTAGACAAATCAATGAAAAGCTGGAAAATAAAATAGACAGTATTAATGAAAACTCAAAAAAACAAAACGAAATTTTGAGCGAAAATTTAATCAAACAAATGAATGAAAAGTTTGACAGGAATGTCGAGAGTTTGAGACAGATTCAGGACGATAACAAACTAATGAACGAAAAACTTGAGGAAAACAATAAACGAATGAAAGCAGATCTTGAGAAAATCAATGAGGATAATCTTATACGAATCGATGAGAGAATTGACCATTCTAACAAGGAATTAAGGGAAAATGTTGATAAACAGAATGAAGTGTTAAGACAAGCTCTCAATAAGAAAATCGAGGACGCCAGTGAGGCAATCAGCCAGAAGGTAGGTAAGAACGACGGCGAAAGAAAACAGGCGATAACTGAAACAAATAGAAAACTGAGAGTGACCGATGAAGCTATTACACGAAATAGGGCTGAACTAGAGGTCAAGATAGGCCATATAGAAGAAGAAAACCGGATTCAAGTGGAATCAATACGAGCAGATTGCGGAAACCAGCATCGAAACTTAGATACGGTCGTGAACGAAGTACAGAAGCAAGGACAACGTAACCAGGAGAGAATCGAGAACATACAATGGTCAGTTGACAACCAAACGATCGCTATTCCATATACACAACATATAGACGACCGGGAGACCATCAACTTTGAGTCATACAAGAGAAACCCAATGGAATTCTTGGAACGGGTCGGCGAACAACTAATGAGAATTGGTGAAAACAGGTGGCCAATAATTCGTCGTTACTTAGACGAACATTTCAAAGAAACCTATGATAACTGGTGGACAGCCACCAGGCACGACATCCGAAGCTACGAAGAATTTAAAATAGCTTTTAAAGCCAGGTACTGGTCAGATGCCACCCAGAACGTAGTAAGGGAGAGCATCAGCTATGGAAGGTATGACGCCAGCAGGGGAAAAACACTTACCGCCTACTTCCTGGGAAAAGTATGCTTGGCGAGACACCTTGAACCAAAAATCCCGGAGGAAATTCTCGTCACCAGGTTAGCATACCACTATGATAACGGGATATCAATAGCACAATCGGGTGGACAGATAAAAACGATACAGGCCATGTCAACGCTATTGGAAGAGCATGAGCGTGAGGTGCGTTATCGAAGGAGTCGGCAGAGAAACGACCGGTACGGGAGCAGGGATATCCCAGACTACAACAATAGAAACAATAACTATAACAGTCATGAGACGCATAACCGGACGAATTATAATGACAGGCCAGGTAATTATGATAATGAGACAGACCAACGGCAAAATAACAACAACAATCAAGGGAACCGAAACAATTCGAATTACTATAATAGAAATAATAACACTAATAATAATAATAATAATAATAATTTCCCTAATAACCAAAATCCTAGCAGGAATAACAACAGTTACCCAAGTAATCGAAATAATCATTATCAGAATAATCATAATTCCAATAGTCAGAGAAACCCCAACCAAGGTAATGCAGAACATTATAATAATAATAATAATAGAAATTACCAGCCAAATAACCACAACAATAACAATAGGGTCTCCAGACCAATGGTGCATTTTATAAGGGCCGAAGAGAATGGTCCAAGGAGGGAGCAACACCAAAGGGAGAATGATAGTGAGCATTTACCACGGAGCAATAGCATTGGAGAATCCAGATCCGGAAGCGAGAACCAAAGAAGGGACGATCCATCTAGGAATGTCCGAATAATTTATAATCAACAGAACCCACCAGAACGCTGGATTCCCCTAAGAGGAGATGGCCACCGACCTAGCACATCCCAGGATGTAAGACAAGAAATAGGTGAAGAAGAAACCACGGCCGACAGGTGGAATGCATAAAAAATAAAAACCCCAAAATTCCAAAAGACGTAAGGACAACTTATTTAATTTATTTCGGAACAATATAATTTAAAATAAAGAGAACAAAACCCCAAAATTCAAAAAAATGAAGTAAGTTCACCTTACAAACAAGTATTTAAGAAAACAATTTATGAGATATAAAAAAAAGAATTTTGAAGATAACAACAACAACAACAACAATTTAGTAAGAACACCTTACTACATAATTTAGAAGAAATTACTTTAAACTAATATAAAAAGAAAAAAAAATAACACTGATTCAACCTAATAAAAATCATCAAAACCAAAAGACAAAATGAGTTTATCTGATGTAATATAATAGTGAGAAATGTAATTTAGAATGTAAAAGGAATAATAATGATTGTGCCAGAAGAATATAATTACATGATGTG
This sequence comes from Magicicada septendecula, assembly GCA_034769895.1. Lineage (NCBI taxonomy): Eukaryota > Metazoa > Arthropoda > Insecta > Hemiptera > Cicadidae > Magicicada > Magicicada septendecula. The sequence continues at coordinate 174,727,878 of CM068372.1, forward strand.
ATGTATAATACTAACCAAAATCTCATAACCAGCTGTATTGGTAATAAAGGAATATGAGCCAAGGAAGATAAGAGAATGAAGAAGCCAAAATGGAACCCTCAAAAGGATCACAAGAAAAGAAAAAACAAATATTTAAGAATTATCTGTAAGAAAGCCAATTAATAAATGTCGATAAAATAGCCAAGTATTGGAGAGGAGAAGTGTATAATAGAAGGAAGAATTAATATGAAGAAATAATATGATCTGAGTTAAAGTACAGTGAATAATCCCTAGAGTATTATTATTATTAATGATTTTATTGAAGGTCACATGATGACTACCTTACGAGGTTTATTAATGAAGATTGACTGTAGAATATTCCAGCAATCATTTAATTGGGCAGAGATGATATTCCTCTGATCCCAGAAAGTATGTAACGGACGACGGTAATTGGTTAGCCGATAGAGCACCACCGATTCGATTCCAGTTATAATGATAGGGAGGTTTAGGAAAATTAAATATTAGAGGAAAAACTCACAAATAGATATAGATTAATAAATAAAACCAGATCCAAAATGTATAATTAATAAAGAATGTCACAAGAATGATTATAGAAGTAAGGTTTAAACTTGCGAAATAATTGATTTTAAGAAGGAACGAAGAAATAAAGTAATACAATGGATAATTCTGAAATAAAAAAAGGTATTATGAATAAGGGAACCAATTGGTCAGATACAAGTTGTGCGTTTATTTTTTACTAAACGTTGTTAAAGCAAAATAAACTTGTTTCGAAGGGGGGGGTGTTATGTAACGCAACAGAGTTGAGGTCCCCCAACGTTACATAAAAAATTGAATGAAACATGGTCAAGGACCATACCCTGAATTAAGGTTGCTCAGTAGTTAATGCATCTGAGAAGTACCTCAAGTCAAAAGAGGCAATAATTAATGTTAAATATAAAAAAAAAACCATACCAATTAATAGTTAAATATAATAAATTATGCTTGTTTTATACTGTAACATGTTAATGTTTACAGAATATTTATGTTATGTTTTGAGTATGGTAAGAAAACTGATGTTGTTTAATAGATAAGGAATACTTCATAATAATTATGTTTGTATTTATGTTAGATTTGTCTTTAGACAATCAAGTATAGTTACCTGTGTTAGGCATTATACTAAGTTTTAAGTATTGTCTAAATTTGAATAATGCTGTTGTTTTAATTAATGTTTGTAAATTTGATCAGGAGGGCAATCAGTGTTCAATGTTTGACAGGTAGTTCTAATAATTATATTATAAACTAAGGAAGGGTTCCATGACCAGTTAATTAGTGTAATAAAGTAAACACCATGAAATTAAAATCAATGTAATTAACCATTAACCAATAATTAATTGTACAGTAGGTCAGGTAAAAGAAAATTAAGTTAAAAAACCAAATAATGTTATAACAGTTTAAGAAAACCTATAGGCCTAAATTCCATATTTGTGAAAGGAAATTAATACCTTTTTAAGAAGTCCAGTCCAATGAAACTATGGTAAAACATTTACTGTTTAAGAAGGAAGGTTAGGCGAGAATTTTAGGTAATTTAATATTAATCCAAGCATGGAGTATTTTATTGAAAAAGAGTAGTAATATTCTATAATTCTGGCTCTAGGATATCTAGTTTCACCCAATGACAGGAAAAAGTGGTTGTTAAGGCAACTGAAATGTACATGAGTTGTTGATATTGAATCATTCGTTCTGATTGTTACAAGCTATTAAGTTGAGACAGGCAGATACATTAAAAAAAAAAAAAATGAATGATAATTTCTGAAGGAAATATAAATCAAAATTTAAAAACCCTCATTGAAACCTATTTCTATCATAATACTGAGGAGTAATAAAACTAAATAGAATTCCAAATTATAATTGAATACATGTAAAAAGAGTTGAAAAACCATCACCTCATTCACCAGGATAATTCCGCTGGATTCGTTATTAAAACGATTTCCACTGTAACCAGAAGATCAGTTAAGAGAATTAGAGTACGAAACTAACGGAATTATTGAAAAGACATACGAGGATCTCGTCTTGCAGAGTTAACCTTCATAAGCAGAAGAAGTTGGGATACTAATTTCATTCCACCGGGACCGACAATTATCAAGATCATAGGAGAAGAACAGCAGCCAGAAGAATTCCTGAGAGCTTCCCAGTACACTCCACAATCAAATTTATTAAAGGCCAGAACACTTTTACTGGATAAAGATGAGTTAAGCTGAGTCTTGTCAACTGTTTATAGACGTCCACGGCCAATCGGAGTTTTCATCGACTTGGTAAAAAACAACCTATTTTAAATTCAATATACATTTAGAGTTAATAATTTTGTTTTGTAATACTTGAGTAACCTTAATTATGCATTTTACCTGGCCTTACTAATGGTTCCAAGAACTTTACGAACCCTGGGATAAGAACTATTTATTATTATTTTTCATTTGTATAAGTCAATGGAATTTGACTAATTTACAATCGATATATTTTTTGTGTGATCGATTTGATTATATTATTATTTTTGGAGATGACGGGGACTGTGAATTAATAGATAAATTTAATAAAGGATCTTTGTTGTATGAGATAATGTGTGAAGTTATTGCAGAATAGATACTATATGTAGTGGGTGGAATAATTTACAATAAAAGGTTGATTCAAACCCGATGAACAACTAACCTATAAATACGCTTATTACAAGTAACAGCGCTAAACGATTGCAGCTGGTGGAACGGGAGATTGCTGAACTAGCTTGTGTTTAGTACAAAATTTGAATAGAATTTTCTAACATCGAGTGACTAGGGTTGACAAAAATACCCATTACATTCAGTCAATACTCTATACATATCGCTAATATTACCCAACCACTGAAAACTAAGTTAAATCTATATTGTAGTATGGTTATAAATTAAAGGAACATAATTATAATTTTGTTTGCCTAATAATATATTTTCATGAGGTTTCATCGGTCACAACCGAATAGATATATTTATTAATAACACATTAATTAAACCAGGTAACAACATTTTGATTGTTACGAATTGCCACCTGCAACGTATTACTTGACGTTTGATACACGGGAGTCTCATATAACTAAATACACACCCATAAAACAAGTTCTTTACAAATTGACAACTCCAACGTGCGCTGAAATAAGAAGAACTCCCTATAAAAGTTTTATTTCAAATTGGCAAACCCAACAGTGGGGCTGAAGATTAATACCGAGAAAGAAAATTTTACATAAATAAACAAATAATTTACAGAGCTGTATAAGATATATTTGTAACACACATAAGTGACAAACACATTTGTAACTGTTTCATTACAAATTGACGCTCACAACGTGGGGCATAATCGTCTTCTATTAACACCGTCAAATGAAAAAGATTCATTGCAATATATATATACTGGAATTTTTATAGGAGAGGGATTGACAGTTGTGATGACATCATCACCATGTTGCCACTTCGTAACCACGTGATTATAAAAGTAAGCGCAGTGCATTTAATTTAGTATGAGCACATGGTAAAGCATCCACGGCCTGTAGCAAACCACTCCCCTAACATTCAGAGTATCTTATGGATCCTGCAGCAGGACCTCTTTTTGAAGCTCAGTACGTAGCAGGCGACGGGCTTGCCCTTCGTCCCGCACAGCCCTCTTTCGGCGGTTGGCAACAGCGGAACAACAAGTACGAGTTGACAACGCTGTGCTGTATAGTTTCGGCCAATCAGACCGCACTAAACACCCCTTCCCCACTCACTTGCAGACAATTGTCAACCCCTCTCCCATAAAAATTTAACTGTAGTGTGGCCATGTGTTTGCTGCACAAGGGCAGTAGGTTGTGAGTTCCTTTTGCACAACTTATCAGGAAAGAAAAAAAAAAATGGATGCATCGAGATGAGATGAAAATTACAGCATAATGTCATACCATCAGCCCAAAAGTTAAAATGTTATTAAAATTGATTTATTCGCTTTTAAGACACTACAATTATTACTAAATAAAAACCTAATGTGTCAACTATAACAGAGGCAAATAAATGTTACACCATAATTACAATAAAACTAAAAAATCAAGTTGAAGGAGTGTGAGTTCTCAGTTTTAACTCGACTGTTCGGCATTTGTCAGTCTATCTATATGCATGCCTGTTTGGGGTGTGTCTCAAAATAACTTTTGAATGCATCAACCGTTTTTTGTAAAACTTACCATGCATGGCCATCTTTTTAATACTTTTACTACACAGAGCACTATTGTTTTTGAGACTGATCACCCAAAAAAAATACCGGTAAGGGTAAAGGAGGGGGGACAAAATGTGCAGGTTAAAATTTTCAAAAATTTGTAAAATTACATGTGGGACATCAGTTAAACTAATTTTTTTTTTAATCTGAATATAGTCTTCAGTTTTAGAAATTTCAAAAAATTTTAGGACACAAAAAAACAGTTATCAAAATATCAGAAAAATTGTAAAAAACTTTAACATCCAGACTAACGGGAATTGTAACCCAACTCTGAATGTAGTATTCACAATGATAATTTGTTAACTTTAAAAGCACCATGGGCCAAAATGTAAGTCATGATAAAAGATTGACAAAACTGAAAGCCTATGTTGCCCAACATTGAATTATGAGGAATTTTAAACAAAATATGAACTTGGTATCTTTAACGATTTGAAAAAATTAATACCTGTCGACACCCTTTAAAAATGTTGGACCCTCTTCAAAACGTTTTGTAAGCTATGTTTGTAAAACAACTTTATATATTTTTGTCAGTTACATATACTTGTGGAAAGTATTACATACAGAACATATCTAAACATACAAAAATTTAAAAGTTAGGAGTAAATTATTTGCCATTATAGGCTTGTGGTTATAAAAATTTAACTAAAAAAATCATTTGTTCAGGATTTTTCAGGTTTATTTAAACCCCGTTCATAATAAAAAAATAATAATGACTGTCTGCTTCACAACTTTCATTATACAAAAAAAAAAAAATCAAATTTTCATTTTTTTTCTTTGTTTACTTTTTGAAGTACAATAAGCTTCTGTAACTGTAACTGTGGTAATGACATAATGGTCCTTGTGATGTTTTTCAGCGAATGCTAAGAATCATACATGAAAAGAACTTTATTCATTAAAAAAATAATATAGTAAAACTTACTAATTTGCTACATATAATTATATCACTACTGACTCAGAACACAAAGTTTTTTATAGGTAAAAACGTAAAAGTTTTACCTTACAGCCTGAACCAGTTTTCGCTTATTAAAAGCTTCATCAGAGGCTGCCACTGGGACGAAGCTTTTAATAAGCAAAAAATGGTTCAGACTATAAGGTAAAACTTTTACGTTTTTACCCATAAAAAACTTTGTGTTCCGAGTCAGTAGTGATTTAATTATATTTAGTTAATTAACGGTCACGTCATGAACAACAAAATCCAAGAATTTACTATTTGATTTTATCTAATAATAAAAAATGTATTTCATTCAAAGTAGAGACCAAGTTCTGCAGCTCAGGCAGCTTATTAATACAATTACAATACAGTCAATGTAATACACACAGTTCTATGTACGAGAATTATACTATGATTGTGTGTTGTTATAAAATAGTGTTTTCATATTTTGTGAATGTACCTATTTTAATACTTATTAAAAATCCGTCTCAAATAAACAATAATGTACTAATGACATTTTGTGCACACATACACAATGTACACATGCGTGCGCGCGTGTGTGTATGTGAAGATTTCTACACATTTACTCGCTAGTGAAATCAGTAGCTAAAAAACAGAATTTTTCATATAAACATAATGACATTTAAAAAGAGCCGAACAGAATCAGCTTGTACTATATAATATTATGCAACATGGCTGTCTGAGTCCAGGCAGACTTTCAACACCTGGGCCTATTTATCAGTGTCTCCACACTGAAAGGACATAACTCACATTGCAAATCCTCTTTGTGACCTTTATACATCTCTTTCTTTGTGACACACAAATACCAGAGGTCATATAAAGGATATTTTCTTATTAGCAATTTTATGTCTCGGTTATCTGTCCGATTCTGTTGTCAGTTCTTTTCTTACAAATACCGGCCACATCTTCAAGATGCACTAGAATAAAATAGTCCTTCTTATATATAAATTACTTGCGCATATTTTATATACATATGTATATTCATAATTGCTCACAATTATTCTTTTTACTATATACATTACTAACAAATAATATTTTTAATCATATTTCTGAAGATGACAGCAAAAGAAGACTGTCTAAACTGTGTACAATACAAATTAACAAAAAAATATTCTTGTTAAAAAATAAAAAATATTACTTATTATTAATACGTACATACCCTACATATGTACTTATATGAGTTTGTTAATGACTGCTTTAAATTGTCATAATTTCGTTTTTCTAAAAATCTTCTTACCAGATTGTAAATACTATCATTACATTAATTTATTATTGATATAGTTATCATAATTATATTATTATCTGCATAGTATCATTATGTATATCAATGATATTATGGACAATGGTGAACAGAGATGATGGTAGTGCTATTTTATAAACATGAAATGCAACAGTATCAATTGAAAAAAAAAGAAGAGCTTTAGAATACTGAACAACATCTGGAATTCAAGAGCATAATCTACCACTATTGAAGTCATTACTACTTTATGATCATCAAACATCTGATGAGACCATCAAAAAGTGCGCGCTCAGCATACCGAAAAAATTTTTATCAGATACTAGTGCTTTCCTGGAGAAACAATTATTTGTTTCAAGGTTTCACTATTACTTCAGTCTTCGCATGTATATGCATTACACACATACACACACGCACACACACACACATGTTCGTGGCAAAAAGTGTGCGCAACCATTCACTTGCTCACAGACGTGAAAAGGTAAATCCATATGTGTGTATGTAATAATACATAATTACTGCCACATACTGATTTATAAGAAATGCTGTTAGTAATAGTAATAGAGTAAGCGGTTTATTGCATAGGTACTTAAAATAAATCATAACATGTCTTTTAAAAGACGTGGGTTATATATACCTATGCAGGAAAAAACAAGTAATTACACAACCAGCAGGACAACATGTTCATTCAAATAAACACTCAAGATCTGAGACGCGAAAGGCCAGAGGTGATTTTGATTTCCATGTTTAGTCTGTTTGTAATAGACTAGCAAGATAGAAGTATAAGACCAAATAATATATCTAGTTTAAATTGAATTCCATTGCAAAATAAAATGTCAATACATATAATAAATGACACTTCTGCTAATTTTTCAAAAGACAATTTAGAAACTGAATATAGTATCAGATTTTTAAAAACATATTTCATGTTTAAAATACCTTGATTTCTAATTTACTGCACATCAAAAAAACTTTTTTACTGTGCATGATAAATTATTAAGATTTAACATATCTACTTTTCAAAACTTTCCAATCCACTAAGTCTTTTTTACTAAGTAAATACCGGTAATTGTATTATAAACTTGTAGCACATAAATGTTTCATCCTTTTACTTTTCTGGCCTAGAATACATTCATTCATACTCTTATGAATTTCTTGGATTTCGTTGTCCATGACGTGTCCGTTACTTAACTAAATACCACTATTATATTAACGACTCGGAACACAAAGTTTTTTATAAGTAAAAACATAAAGTTTTACCTTACAGCCTGAACCGGTTTTCACCTTTAAAAGGCTTCTTCAGAGGCTGCTGCTGGTAGCGCTGTCCGTCCTGTTGTGGGCGACGGAATCGAATTTCGAAAGATCGATGCTGTGTGTGTGGGGTGAGATATGTTCGAATAATGCGTGCGATTTGAATTGTGTCTGTTCGTTTAGGATGTCGTTTTTATTTATTTTCGTGTGTTTGTATATTTCCAATTGTTCTAGAGTGTCTAGTTTTCGGCCTTTTGTGTGTACGTGTGGAATGTTCATGTTATTGTCGATGTTTTTATATGTGTGGTTTGCTTCAATGAGGTGGTTTGCAAAGGTGGATTCTGTAGTGGAGTGGAGTGCCTTTGTGTGTTCAATGTATCTCTGTTTGAAGCTATGTCCTGTCTGGCCTATGTAGAATTTGTTGCAATTTGAGCAATTTAGCTTGTAAACACCGGGTAGATCGAATTTGTTTTGTGCTTGGTGTGTGTGTTTTGATAGTGTGTGTTCTGTTTTGTTAGTAGTTTTGTAAGCAATTCTGTATCCTGCTTTTTTGAATTTGTGGGCTATTTTTTCAGTTTATTTGTTGATGTATGTTAGTGTTATGAATTTGTTGTTTTCTGTCTTTGTCTGTTGTTTGTTTTGTGTTTTGTGTAGGAGTTTACTGACTATTGTTCTGAGTTCTGACTATTTAACGGATATGACAGAACAATAGTCGGTAAACTCCTACACAAAACACAAAACAAACAACAGACAAAGACAGAAAACAACAAATTCATAACACTAACATACATCAACAAGCAAACTGAAAAATTAGCCCACAAATTCAAAAAAGCAGGATACAGAATCGCTTACAAAACTACTAACAAAACAGAACACACACTATCAAAACACACACACAAAGCACAAAACAAATTCGATCTACCCGGTGTTTACAAGCTAAATTGCTCAAATTGCAACAAATTCTACATAGGCCAGACAAGACGTAGCTTCAAACAGAGATACATTGAACACACAAAGGCACTCCACTCCACTACAGAATCCACCTTTGCAAACTACCTCATTGAAGCAAACCACACATATAAAAACATCGACAATAACATGAACATTCTACACGTACACACAAAAGGCCGACAACTAGACACTCTAGATTCTAGAATAATTGGAAATATACAAACACACGAAAACAAATAAAAACGACATCCTAAACAAACAGACACAATTCATAATCAAATCACACGCATTATTCAAACATATCTCACCCCACACACACAGCATCGATCTTTCGAAATTCGATTCCGTCGCCCACAACAGGAAGGACAGTGCTACCAGCGGCAGCCTCTGAAGAAGCCTTTTAAAGGCGAAAACCGGTTCAGGCTGTAAGGTAAAACTTTATGTTTTTACTTATAAAAAACTTTGTGTTCCGAGTCGTTAAAATGAATTTCATTCATGTCTCTAATATTCACTATAACTAATGTTCTGAGTATTGAAGTATGAGGGCTAGTTGAAAAGTGCATGAGGGACATCTTTAGCTTAGTGGTCGAACTAAAATTTTTACTGTGTTGTACGATTTAAATTTCATATAAGCACCTATTAATTTCAAAATCTTTCATTGTTTACCAGTAGCTTGAAATTTACAAGTCACACAAGTTTTGTAAAATGGAAAAATGAAATATAATTCTGTGATTAACTTCTTTATAAAAAAAGTCTAGTGCCAACTGAAATTCACAACAAAATGACAGATGTGTTAGGAAATTCTATGCCTTGAGAAACAATGATTTTTAAGTGAATACTAGAGTTTAAATGTGATTGCATGAGAATTGAAGCCAAAAAAAGTACAACACAAATTTCGTACATGCTGAGATCATAGCCATCTCACATGTGTGTGTGTGTGTGTGTGTGTGTGTGTGTGTGTGTGTGTGTGTGTGTGTGTGTGTGTGTGTGTGCGTGCGTGCGTGCGCGCGCGCGCGATATTTTAACTCAAGTACTTTGTATGATAAAACTGAGCAAGGTGGGTGTCACATTTGAAGTTGTCCTTTTTTTGGGGCCAACTGTATGGGCCACCTTCAAATTTTCAATGCTCATACAACCAAGTTTAAACTTGAGTGCTCCCTTACAAACCATTGTTTTTGGCAGTGCAGCATCTCCTAACACATTTACCATTTCATTGTGCAGTTGGCAGTTCTGATGGACCATTTTATTAAAAAATAAATAAATAAAAGAATTCAATCAGCACGATGTTTGTCCACTTTTCTAAACATAGTTTACACATAAATTTTGAACAGCTGGTAAGCAATGAATATATTGACTGATAGTTTTGGAACAGGTTTTTATATTAAATATGAGTCTTACAACACGACATTTTAGTTCTACCGCTAAGCAACAGTTGTTATTCTGCAAAATTTTCAATTAACCCTCATACACATTATACAATTGTACATTATAGGAAATCATTTACATTCACTTTTCTTGTTGTCTCATGATTCTTTCATTTTTGTAGCACTAAACTATTATTCTTCAAAATCATTATTCATTCTCCCTATCAAAATAAACCATTAAAGTAAAACTGATAAATACGAGAGCAACTCATTTTACATAGTGTCTATACATTGTAGAAGATATAATGATATGGTTTAAGTGATGAAACAAGAATGGCATTATACTGTGTAAACAATTTTATAATTAAGATGGTTTTTGTATATCCCAGACATTCATCCTTAAAATCATGCTGCTCAACCTTATAACAGAATATGAAATTTTCTTAACATTTTGTTAGCAATATACCGTATTCTTTGAGACTTTATACCAGTTTCAATAATGTTTGTCTATATGTTTATTTTCCTTAATACAGACTGGATTAACTAAAGAGACCCCTTCTTGGGTTATCATTTATTAACATTTCATAGTTGACCGATCATGAGCAAACCCAATTCTGTTATGCATCGCATTTTCCTGACCATGAAACATGGGTAAAGATTCTGATAAAATTTTACCTTTACAAAAGGTAATTTTATAAAAATAATTATAATAACGCATTTTTATCAACGCTGTTATCTAAAGATTAGTGTTCCACAGTCAGAAAAATGAATACATTTAACATGTCATTAATATTCAGACATGTCACAGACAATAAAAATCGTCCCAATAAACAATTTAAAACGTATGTTCAACAACAACAAAAAATTAACCCAATTCTCCGGTATCACACTATAAATATTTTTAAATTGAAAATACAGTGGCAAAATAAAATATACTATTCTTTGTTTTGGATTAACAAACTAATATGTATTAGTTGCTGCTGCTACTATTGCAACCAATGAATTCTATCAATACTGCTACTATGCAATAAACTCAGTACACTTTTAAATTTATAAAAATCCAATCAATTGAACACTTATTACACTCTTTTCTTTGTATTTTAACTTGTTTGTAAAACTACACCATTTCCTACAAAAGAATTTAAAAGATATACAAGCATTTTTTAAATATACATTCCACATTTCATAAAATATTTACAGCCACCTTACATCATCATGGTTACATTACACAGTTATACATGGTTTATCGCCATAAACATTTTATTATGTTATTTTGTGACAGAGTGTTTGTTTATGATGATCAACCATTTCTGTGGTATGAATATGTTATATTGAGATCTGTATATATTATTACAAATTATTATATTAAATTTAAGTGAATTATTTAAAACAATTATTAAAGAATAGGTTTCTGCAATACAGACATGTACATTGGTTTGCAAGTATATTTATACAACGCAATGCATCAGAATTTACATGACACACTGGTAAGGATACAATCAGGTATATCACATCAAACTGAACTACATCATAATATTCATTCTTAACTTCGTATGCATTTTCTAATTTAACTGATGTCAAATGAAGCTACTTTTTATAATGAAATTAGGCTTAGTAAAGCCATATATTCATGGTTTAGATATCATGTGTCATCTACTGTTTAAGCACTTCATTGCCCCCAACCAATCTATTGAATGTTACTGAAAATTTCATATAATAAAACCACGATTTGAACTCTGGAACAGTGTAGTAGAGGGGTTGTTTCACACTATACAGACATCCATGCTCTGGGCATGGTCAAAATTAATATTAGTAACACAAATGGGAGTGTTCACACTAAGACGCATGTTCTGGCCATGAATCAGTCCTGTACCCATCACAGTCCCCACCATCAATATTTGACTGCATTCAAAGTGCTGATTTTAATTATCCCTAGAGTGAAGTGCACAGTCTGAATGTTTGCAGTCAAAACATGGTTTACCCACGTTTCAGCTCATTCTGAAAAGTTATGTATAAGAAAAGAGAGTATGACCACTTTTCTCATGTTTTATTTTTAGGTTATGAGTTTTGAATTCTTGACTGAGGAAAAGCCAATAGAAATGGTCTGTCATCAGTTCTAAAGTAGCAGTAAAATTTTGTTTCATCATCTACAAGATGAAGAAATGACATATGAAATTCCCCTTCTGTTATTATATATGGCACATGACACTGGACACATTTTATTCTTTTTCTTGTCTTGTGTTTTTTGTCTTCATCAAGGAGTGGTGCTACCATAAGAAGCTACTGGTCAGTGAAGTTCATTCTTCAGGTTATACTACAGTACCAAAAAGTCTCTACTGAGAGCATGGCTGTGTTAACGCCCCATGTCCACCCTGTGAACTTGATCATGTCGATAAGCTTATGCATCTTGTGAGCTTGACTAATAATGCAAAACCACTATTAGATCCCTCATTTAAATCAATCCCTAGAACAATACTACTTAAAAATGTCAGTAAATACAAAATATCGGTATGGAGAACCATACATGACTTCAATGTTCTAAGATTTATATTTATAATCATTTTCGAAATGAAATATTACCATAGAAACTACTTCTTTCTACTTACTGTTCAGCCTTAACCACAGTACTGTGGTCACTAACGTATACCACCTCACATTATCGCACTCGATTTCACTGATGATGGAAGTAGATGGCATTGCCAAAACGTCTGGTTTTGTAGAAAACATTGGACTATGGCCAAACATTCCGGGAAGGAATTTTAACAAAAACTATTTATTTGTTGCCGATAACGTTGTACACATATACTGTATATAAAAAATATGCATAACATTAATGGCTTGTATAAGTTAATGATTGATCTCCATTAAGTAGTGCTCAAGTTTCCAAAGTTTTAATATTATGATGTACGTAATTAAAACCTCAGAGCAGGTTTAGTGTGTATGAGGGTACACCGTGGACAAAAATTTTTTTAATTTTCTATTGAGCTTTGCTTAGAGTAAAGCTGTGAATCTACAGTGTACGTTTCACAGAACACACACGCGGAAAAGAAAGAGCGCTCCGAAGTCACTCATGGACCCTCAGCATCTTGTAGAGGGTTCATTCCCTAAAGACGAAAAGTCTGTCTATAAATCGTTCCTCTGTAAACACGTGCAGTTACACTGCCCAGCGATCCACAGGAAGCAAATCGCTATCCACGCTGGACACTTTTTCGGCTTGCACGTGTTATGTTGGTGTGGGTTTCGGCACATTCCATTTAAAAAGCGTACAAATGTAAGAAAATAAACATGAGTGAGCCAGAAAGAACGCGAATTGCGTGTGTGTGTGTGTGTCTTCCGTGCCTTTTTATTGCAGTAATCATAATAATAAAATGGAAACGTAAACATTACATAATTGAGATATGCTTGCCTGCCACGAACGATATATTTTCACTCATACATGATTTACACTAAAATGAAAAAATTATAATTTTATTGCCTGGCAACAAAATTATTTTATTTTTAATAATTACCATTGTTTAAAAAAGTTTAAATGAATTTTCAAGTACTTTACTGTTGTTAAAACGTAAAAGGTTGCAGGTAAACTACCCCTTCCCCTTAACCGATCTTCACCAAAATCAAAAGACCTTGATATCCCTACAATTCAGGGACGTATGCAAAAAAGTATTTGATTCTGTTTGAATTTGCGGCTGTTATCGTTTGCCATAGAAAATTACCCTTGATAAAAAAACGTTGCAGGTAAACTACCCCTTCCCCTTAACCGATCTTCACCAAAAACAACAGGTCTTGAGTACTCTACAAATCAGGGCTGAATGCAAAAAATTATTTGATTCTGTTTGAATTTGCGGCTGTTATCGTTTGCCATAGAAAATTACCCTTGATAAAAAAAAACGTTGCCGGTAAACTACCCCTTACCATTAACCGATCTTCACCAAAATCAAAAGACCTTGAGATCTCTACAATTCACGGACGTATGCAAAAAGTATTTGATTCTGTTTGAATTTGCGGCTGTTATCGTTTGCCATAGAAAATTACCCTTGATAAAAAAAAGGTTGCAGGTAAACTACCCCTTCCCCTTAACCGATCTTCACCAAAAACAATAGGTCTTGAGTACTCTACAAATCAGGGCTGAATGCAAAAAATTATTTGATTCTGTTTGAATTTGCGGCTGTTATCGTTTGCCATAGAAAATACCCTTGTTAAAACATAAAACGTTGCAGGTAAACTACCCCTTTCCCTTAACCGATCTTCACCAAAAACAAATAGGTCTTGAGAACTCTACAATTTATGGCTGTATGCAAATAATCTTTTGATTCTGTTTGAATTTGCGGCTGTTATCGTTTGCCATATAAAATACCCTTGTTGAAACATAAAACGTTGCTGGTAAACTACCCCTTTCCCTAAACCGATCTTCACCAAAAACAATAGGTCTTGAGAACTCTACAATTCAGGGCTGTATGCGAAACATTATTTGATTCTGTTTGAATTTGCGGCTGTTATCGTTTGCCAAAAAAAAATATCGGTATGGAGAACCATACATGACTTCCATGTTCTAAGATTTATATTTAAAATCATATTCGAAATGAAATATTTCCATAGAAACTACGTCTTTCTACTTATTGCTTCAGCATTAACCACAGTACTGTGGTCACTAACGTATACCACCTCACGTTTTCGCACTCGATTTTCACCGATGATGGCAGTCGATGGCACTGCCGAAAAGTCTGGTTTTGCAGAAAACATTGGACTACGGCTAAAGAGCCCGGGAAGCAATTTTAACAAAAAACTACTTCTTTTTTGCCGATAACGTAGTACACATATAAAAAATTCTCCCCTCCACCTTCAACTATAATTTTTAATAATAGAAAATTACCCCCACCCCGTTCACCTAACTACTTCATTTATAGATATTTCATCTACGTTTCTACAGTGGATTTATAAAAATTAAGTACTTTACTCTTGTTAAATCATAAAATGTTTCAGGTAAACTACCCCTTTCTCTTAACCGATCTTCTCCAAAATCAACAGACCTTCCGTCCTCTAGAATTCAGGGAAGCATGCAAAAAAATATTTGATTCTGTTTGAATGTGCGGCAGTTATCGTTCGTCATGGAAACATTTCTCTTGTTACAACATACAATGTTGCAGGTAAACTACCCCTTTCCTTTAACCGATCTTCACCAAAATCAATAGACCTTGAGTTCTCTTTAGTTCAAAAAGGTATGCAAAAACCTAGTTGATTCTGTTTGAATTTACGGCAGTTATCGTTCGTCATAGAAAAAATTACCCTTGTTAAAACATAAAACGTTGCAGGTAAACTACCCCTTTCCCTTAACCGATCTTCAACAAAATCAACAGACCTTGAGATCTGTATAATTCAAAAACGTATGCAGAAGAGTAGTTAATTCTGTTTTAAGGTACGGCAGTTATCGTTCGTCATAAAAAATTACCCTTGTTAAAACATAAACTGTTGCAGGTAAACTCCCCTATTCCCTTAACCGATCTTCAAAAAACCAACAGGTCTTGAGAACTCTACAATTCAGGGCTGTATGCAAATTATTATATGATTCTGTTTGAATTTGCGGCTCTTATCGTTTGCCATAGAAAATACCCTTGATAAAACAAAAAACGTGGCAGGTAAACTAACCCTTTCCCTTAACCGATCTTCACCAAAAACCACAGGTCTTTAGCACTCAACAAAACAGGGCTGTATGCAAAAAATTATTTGATTCTGTTTGAATTTGCGGCTCTTATCGTTTGCCATAGAAAACACCCAGTTAAAACATAAAACGTTGCAGGTAAACTACGCCTTTCCCTTAACCGATCTTCACCCACACCAACAGGTATTGAGAACTCTACAATACAGGGCTGTATGCAAAACATCATTTGATTCTGTTTGAATTTGCGGCCGTTATCGTTTACCATAGAAAAATATCGGTATGGAGAACCATACATGACTTCCATGTTCTAAGATTTACATTTAAAAGCATATTCGAAATGAAATATTTCCATAGAAACTACTTCTTTCTATTGCTGCAGCCTTAACCACAGTACTTTGGTCACTAACGTATACCACCTCACTTTTTTGCACTCGATTTTCAATGATGATGGAAGTCGATGGCACTGCCGAAACGTCTGATATTGCATAAAACATTGGACTACGGCTAAACAGCCCGGGAAGGAATTTTAACAAAAACTAATTCTTTGTTGCCGATAACGTAGTACACATATAAAATTTTCACCCCTCCCTCTTCAACTATAATTTTCATTAATAGAAAATTTCCCCCACCCCGTTCAACTAGCCTCTTCATTTATAGATATTTCATCCACGTTTCTGCAATGGATTATTATGAGTTTCTTATCAGGATACTTTGTTTCTCAAAATTATGTATTTTACTCTTGTTAAAACAAAAAACGTGGTAGGTAATCTACCCCTTTCCCTTAACCGATCTACACCAACACCAAAAGGTATTGAGAACTCTACAAAACAGGGCTGTATGCAAAACATCATTTGATTCTGTTGAATTTGCGGCTGTTATCGTTTGCCATAGAAAAAAATTACACTTGATAACAAACCGTTGCAGGTAAACTACCCCTTTCCCTTAACCGATCTTCACCAAAAACAATAGGTCTTGAGTACTCTACAAAACAGGGCTGTATGCAAAACAGTATTTGATTCTGTTTGAATTTGCGGCTGTTATCGTTTGCCAGAGAAAATACCCTTGATAACACATAAAATGTTGCAGGTAAACTACCCCTTTCCCTTAACCGATCTTCACCAAAACCAACAGGTCTTGAGAACTCTACAATTCAGGGCTGTATGCAAAATATTATTTGATTATGTTTGAATTTGCGGTTGTTATCGTTTGCCATAAAAAATACCCTTGTTAAAACAAAAAACGTGGCAGGTAATCTACCCCTTTCCCTTATCCGATCTTCACCAAAAACAATAGGTCCTGAGTACTCTACAAATTAGGCCCGTATGCAAAAACGTATTTGATTCTGTTTGAATTTGCGGCTCTTATCGTTTGCCATAGAAAATTCCCTTTTCAAACATAAAACGTTGCAGGTAAACTACCCCTTCCCCTTAACCGATCTTCACCACAAACAATAGGTCTTGAGTAATCTACAAATCAGGACGGCATGCAAAACATTTTTTTTTTTTTGAATTTGCGGCTGTTATCGTTTGCCATAGAAAATAATTACCCTTGATTAAAAAGAAAACGTTGCAGGTAAACTACCCCTTCCCCTTAACCGATCTTCACCACAACCAACAGGTCTTGTGTACTCTATAATTCAGGGCTGTGTGCAAAAGAGTAGTTGATTCTGTTTGAATTTGCGGCTCTTATCGTTTGCCATAGAAAATTCCCTTTTCAAACATAAAACGTTGCCGGTAAACTACCCCTTTCCCTTAACCGGTCTTCACCAAAAACAATATGTCTTGAGAACTGTCCAATTCAGGGCTGTATGCAAAAGAGTAGTTGATTCTGTTTCAATTTGCGGCTGTTATCGTTTGCCATAGAAAACAATTACCATTGGTTTAAAAAAACCCGTTGCAGGTAAACTACCCCTTTCCCTCAACCGATCTTCACCAAAAACAATAGGTCGTGAGTACTCTACAAATCAGAGCTGTATGCAAAAAATGATTTGATTCAGTTTGAACTTGCGGCTGTTATCGTTTCCCATAGAAAAAAAATCTACAGACACACAGACAGACACACACACAGACACTTTTCGAAAAACGACTTTTTTTCATGTTTTGAGTGTAGTACAATCAGAATCTGCAATAATCTCGAACACGATTTTTTGCCATCACCATACTTCCATTTCCTTAAGGAACATGGAAGTAAAATATCGGTATGGAGAACCATACATGACTTCCATGTTCTAAGATTTATATTTAAAATCATATTCGAAATGAAATATATCCATAGAAACTACGTCTTTCTACTTATTGCTTCAGCATTAACCACAGTATTGTGGTCACTAACGTATACCACCTCACATTTTCGCACTCGATTTTCACCGATGATGGCAGTCGATGGCACTGCCGAAAAGTCTGGTTTTGCAGAAAACATTGGACTACGGCTAAAGAGCCCGGGAAGCAATTTTAACAAAAAACTACTTCTTTGTTGCCGATAACGTAGTACACATATAAAAAATTCTCCCCTCCACCTTCAACTATAATTTTTATTAATAGACAATTACCCCCACCCCGTTCACCTAACTACTTCATTTATAGATATTTCATCTACGTTTCTACAGTGGATTACTACGAGCTTCTTATCAGGATATTTTATTTATAAAAATTAAGTACTTTACTCTTGTTAAATCATAAAATGTTTCATGTAAACTACCCCTTTCTCTTAACCGATCTTCTCCAAAATCAACAGAGCTTCCGTCCTCTACAATTCAGGGAAGCATGCAAAAAAATATTTGATTCTGTTTGAATGTGCGGCAGTTATCGTTCGTCATGGAAACATTTCTCTTGTTACAACATACAATGTTGCAGGTAAACTACCCCTTTCCCTTAACCGATCTTCACCAAAATCAATAGACCTTGAGCTCTCTGCAACTCAGGAGAGTGTGCAAAAAATTATATGATTCTCTTTGAATTTTCGGCAGTTATCGTTCGTCATAAAAAAATTACCCTTTTTAAAACATATAATGTTGCTGATAAACTACCCCTTCCCTTAACCGATCTTCAACAAAACCAACAGACCTTGAGTTCTCTTTAGTTCAAAAAGGTATGCAAAAACCTAGTTGATTCTGTTTGAATTTACGGCAGTTATCGTTTGCCATAGAAAATATCGGTATGGAGAACCATACATGACTTCCATATTCTAAGATTTATATTTAAAATCATTTTCAGCCAAACAGCCAGGCTGTGCCTTACCTGCCTTTTTATTGCTGTATTAAATGAAAAATATTATATTACATTAAAATGAAAAAATTATAATTTTATTGCCTGGCAACAAAATTATTTTATTTTTAACAATTACCATTGTTTCAAAAAGTTTAAATAAATTTTCAAGTACTTTACTCTTGTTAAAACGTATAAGGTTGCAGGTAAACTACCCCTTCCCCTTAACCGATCTTCACCAAAATCGAAAGTCATTGAGACCTCTACAATTCAGGGACGTATGCAAACAATTATTTGATTCTGTTTGAATTTGCGGCTGTTATCGTTTGCCATAGAAAAAACGCTTGATAAAAAAACGTTGCAGGTAAACTACCCCTTCCCCTTAACCGATCTTCACCAAAAACAACAGGTCTTGAGTACTCTACAAATCAGGACTGTATGCAAAACATTATTTGATTCTGTTTGAATTTGCGGCTGTTATCGTTTGCCATAGAAAATACCCTTGTTAAAAAAACGTTGCAGGTAAACTACCCCTTTCCCTCAACCGATCTTCACCAAAAACAATAGGTCTTGAGAAATCTACAATTCAGGGCTGTATGCGAAACATTATTTGATTCTGTTTGAATTTGCGGCTGTTATCGTTTGCCAAAAAAAAAAAAATTTCCCTTGATAAAAAAAACCGTTGCAGGTAAACTACCCCTTCCCCTCAACCGATCTTCACCAAAAACAATAGGTCGCGAGTACTCTACAAATCAGGACTGTATGCAAAAAATTATTTGATTCTGTTTGAATTTGCGGCAGTTGTCGTTTGCCATAGAAAATACGCATGATAAAAAACGTTGCTGGTAAACTACCCCTTCCCCTCAACCGATCTTCACCAAAAACAATAGGTCTTGAGTACTCTACAAATCAGGGCTGTATGCAGAAAATTATTTGATTCTGTTTGAATTTGCGGCTGTTATCGTTTGCCATAGAAAATACCCTTGTTAAAAAAACGTTGTAGGTAAACTACCCCTTTCCCTTAACCGATCTTCACCAAAAACAAAAGGTATTGAGAACTCTACAATTTAGGGCTGTATGCAAATAATCTTTTCATTCTGTTTGAATTTGCGGCTGTTATCGTTTGCCATAGGAAATACCCTTGTTAAAACATAAAACGTTACAGGTAAACTACCCCTTTCCCTTAACCGATCTTCACCAAAAACAATAGGTCTTGAGAACTCTACAATTCAGGGCTGTATGCGAAACATTATTTGATTCTGTTTGAATTTGCGGCTGTTATCGTTTGCCAAACAAACAAAATTACCCTTGCTAAAAAAAAACCGTTGCAGGTAAACTACCCCTTTCCCTCAACCGATCTTCACCAAAAACAATAGGTCGCGAGAACTCTGCAAAACCGGTCTGTATGCAAAAAATTATTTGATTCTGTTTGAATTTGCGGCAGTTATCGTTTGCCATAGAAAAAAATCTACAGACAGACACACAGACAGACAGACAGACAGACAGACACACAGACACTTTTCGGAAAACGACTTTTTTTCATGTTTTGAGTGTAGTAGAATCAGAATCTGCAATAATCTCGAACACGATTTTTTTTGCCATCACCATACTTCCATTCCTTAAGGAATATGGAAGTAAAAAATTACACTTGATAAAAAACCGTTGCAGGTAAACTTCCCCTTTCCCTTAACCGATCTTCACCAAAAACAATAGGTCTTGAGTGCTCTACAAAACAGGGCTGTATGCAAAACAGTATTTGATTCTGTTTGAATTTGCGGCTGTTATCGTTTGCCAGAGAAAATACCCTTGTTAACACATAAAATGTTGCAGGTAAACTACCCCTTTCCCTTAACCGATCTTCACCAAAACCAACAGGTCTTGAGAACTCTAGAATTCAGGGCTGTATGCAAAATATTATTTGATTATGTTTGAATTTGCGGTTGTTATCGTTTGCCATATAAAATACCGATGTTAAAACAAAAAACGTGGCAGGTAATCTACCCCTTTCCCTTATCCGATCTTCACCAAAAACAATAGGTCCTGAGTACTCTACAAATTAGGCCCGTATGCAAAAACGTATTTGATTCTGTTTGAATTTGCGGCTCTTATCGTTTGCCATAGAAAATTCCCTTTTCAAACATAAAACGTTGCAGGTAAACTACCCCTTCCCCTTAACCGATCTTCACCACAAACGATAGGTCTTGAGTAATCTACAAATCAGGACGGTATGCAAAAAATTATTTGATTTTTTTTGAATTTGCGGCTGTTATCGTTTTCCATAGAAAATAATTACCCTTGATTAAAAAGAAAACGTTGCAGGTAAACTAGCCCTTCCCCTTAACCGATCTTCACCACAACCAACAGGTCTTGTGTACTCTATAATTCAGGGCTGTGTGCAAAAGAGTAGTTGATTCTGTTTGAATTTGCGGCTCTTATCGTTTGCCATAGAAAATTCTCTTTTCAAACATAAAAAGTTGCTGATAAACTACCCCTTCCCTTAACCTTCTTAAATGGAAACATTTGTCTTGTTAGAACATACAATGTGGCAGGTAAACTACCCCTTTTCCTTAACCGATCTTCACCAAAATCAATAGACCTTGAGCTCTCTGCAAATCAGGAGAGGGTGCAAAAAATTATTTGATTCTCTTTGAATTTTCGGCATATATCGTTCGTCATAAAAAAATTACCCTTTTTAAAACATAAAAAGTTGCTGATAAACTACGCCTTCCCTTAACCGATCTTCAACAAAATCAACAGACCTTGAGTTCTCTTTAGTTCAAAAAGGTATGCAAAAACCTAGTTGATTCTGTTTGAATTTACGGCAGTTATCGTTCGTCATATAAATATCGGTATGGAGAACCATACATGACTTCCATATTCTAAGATTTATATTTAAATCTTAATATCGCCTGCCAAGCGCGATATATTTTCTCTTCTACATGATTTACATTAAAATGAAAAAATTTTAATTTTATTGCCTGGCAACAAAATTATTTTATTTTTAACAATTACCATTGTTTGAAAAAGTTTAAATAAATTTTCACGTACTTTACTCTTGTTAAAACGTAAAAGGTTGCAGGTAAACTACCCCTTCCCCTTAACCGATCTTCACCAAAATCGAAAGTCCTTGACACCTCTACAATTCAGGGATGTATGCAAAAAATTATTTGATTCTGTTTGAATTTGCGGCAGTTATCGTTTGCCATAGAAAATACGCTTGATAAAAAAACGTTGCAGGTAAACTACCCCTTCCCCTTAACCGATCTTCACCAAAAACAATAGGTCTTGAGTATTCTACAAATCAGGGCTTTATGCAAAACATTATTTGATTCTGTTTGAATTTGCGGCTGTTATCGTTTGCCATAGAAAATACCCTTGTTAAAAAAACGTTGCAGGTAAACTACCCCTTTCCCTCAACCGATCTTCATAAAAACAATAGGTCTTGAGAACTCTACAATTTAGTGCTGTATGCAAATAATCGTTTGATTCTGTTTGAATTTGCGGCTGTTATCGTTTGCCATAGGAAATACCCTTGTTAAGACATAAAACGTTACAGGTAAACTACCCCTTCCCCTTAACCGATCTTCACCAAAAACAGTAGGTCTTGAGTACTCTACAAGTCAGGGCTGTATACAAAACATTATTTGATTCTGTTTGAATTTGCGGCTGTTATCGTTTGCCATAGAAAATACTCTTGTTAAAAAAACGTTGCAGGTAAACTACCCCTTTCCTTCAACCGATCTTCACCAAAAACAATAGGTCTTGAGAACTCTACAATTTAGGGCTGTATGCAAATAATCTTTTGATTCTGTTTGAATTTGCGGCTGTTATCGTTTGCCATAGGAAATACTCTTGTTAAAACATAAAACGTTACTGGTAAACTACCCCTTTCCCTTAACCGATCTTCACCAAAAACAATTGGACTTGAGAACTCTACAATTCAGGGCTGTATACGAAACATTATTTAATTCTGTTTGAATTTGCGGCTGTTATCGTTTGCCAAAAAAAAAAAATTTTCCCTTGATAAAAAAAAAACCGTTGCAGGTAAACTACCCCTTTCCCTCAACCGATCTTCACCAAAAACAATAGGTCGCGAGTACTCTACAAATTAGGACTGTATGCAAAAAATTATTTGATTCTGTTTGAATTTGCGGCAGTTATCGTTTGCCATAGAAAAAAAATCTACAGACACACAGACACACACACACACACAGACACACAGACAGACACACACACAGACACTTTTCGGAAAACGACTTTTTTTCATGTTTTGAGCGTAGTAGAATCAGAATCTGCAATAATCTCGAACACGATTTTTTTTGCCATCACCATACCTTAAGGAATATGGAAGTAAAATATCGGTATGGAGAACCATACATGACTTCCATATTCTAAGATTTATATTTAAAATCATTTTCGAAATGAAATATTACCATAGAAACTACTTCTTTCTACTTACTGCTTCAGCCTTAACCACAGTACTGTGGTCACTAACGTATACCACCTCACGTTATCGCACTCGATTTTCACTGATGATGGAAGTCGATGGCATTGCCGAAACGGCTGGTTTTGTAGAAAACATTGGACTATGGCCAAATATCGGCAACAAAAAGGAAAAGAAGGAGCGCTCCGAAGTCACTCATGGACCCTCAGCATCTTGCAGAGGGTTCATTCCCTAACGACGAAAAGTCTGTCTATGAATCGTTCCTCTGTAAACACGTGCAGTTACACTGCCCAGCGATCCACAGGAAGCAAATCGCTATCCACGCTGGACACTTTTTCGGCTTGCATGCGTTATGTTGGTATGGGTTCGGCACTTTCCATTTAAAAACCGTGCAAATGTAAGAAAATAAACGTGAATGAGGCCAGAAATAACGCGAATTGTGTGTGTGTGTGTGTGTGTGTGTGTGTGTGTGTGTGTGTGTGTGTGTGTGTGTGTGTGTGTGTGTGTGTGTGTGTGTGTGTGTGTGTGTGTGTGTGTGTGTGTGTGTGTGTGTGTGTGTGTGTGTGTGTGTGTGTGTGTGTGTGTGTGTGTGTGTGTGTGTGTGTGTGTGTGTGTGTGTGTGTGTGTGTGTGTGTGTGTGTGTGTGTGTGTGTGTGTGTGTGTTCCCTGCCTTTTTATTGCGGTAGTGATAATAATAAAATGGAAACGTAAACAGTACATAACTGAGATATGCTTGCCTGCCACGCACGATATATTTTCTCTTATACATGACTAGCAGAATACCCGTGCTTCGCTACGGAGTTTCACGTTGTACGTAATGAAAATGTTAGTTTAATTAATAAAGTTTAATTAAAGTAGGCTTCTTAAAAATAAATAGCTGTTGCCCACAACTTCGTTCGCGTGGTCTTCAATTTAATGCGATAATATATTTAGAACAGAATCTATTCTATCGGGTTGCCATAGTAACCAGATCGAATAGTTTTTTAAGACCGCAAAGGACCCCCCAGAGGATCGTATCGAAAAAACACCTGTCCTATGTTGGTTCTCCCGTTGCGTAAAATATTTGTGCCAAGTTTGGTTGAAATCGGTCCAATGGTTTAGGTGGAGACGTGGAAGACCCCAAAGGACCCCCCAAAGGATCGTATCGAAAAAAAAAACACTTGTCCTATGTTGGTTCTCCCTTTGCGTAAAATATTTGTGCCAAGTTTGGTTGAAATCGGTCCAGTGATTTAGGAGGCGATGTGGAAGACCCCAAAGAACCCCCAAAAGGATCCCATCGAAAAAACACCTATCCTATGTTGGTTCTCCCATTGCGTAAAATATTTGTGCCAAGTTTGGTTGAAATCGGTACAGTGGTTTAGGAGGAGATGTGGAAGAAACCTTCGCGGACGTGCGCACAACTCACCGAAGTTTCATCGCAATCGGATGAGTGGTATAGGAACGCATACGGGACAAACAAAGAAACATTCATTTTTATATATAAGATGTAAACTATACCACTTACTTGACATAAACCGTGATAGCTAAGCTAATGTACAACATATATGTATTAATTATACACATAAATGTTCCTCGATAGACACTCTATCTATTGGCGAAAACTTGAATAAAATCCGTTCAGTACTTCCTGAGATTAGCGATTTCAAACACAGAGAGAAAACGGCCCGACTTTACTTTATACTATGTACAGATTTACATTAAAATGAAAAAATTATAATTTTATTGCCTGGCAACAAAATTATTTTATTTTTAACAATTACCATTGTTCCAAAAGTTTAAATGAATTTTCAAGTACTTTACTCTTGTTAAAACGTAAAAGGTTGCAGGTAAACTACCCCTTCCCCTTAACCGATCTTCACCAAAATCAAAAGGCCTTGAGACCTCTACAAATCCGGGACGTATGCAAAACATTATTTGATTCTGTTTGATTTTGCGACTGTTATCGTTTGCCATAGAAAATACGCTTGATAAAAAAACCGTTGCAGGTAAACTACCCCTTCCCCTTAACCGATCTTCACCAAAAACAATAGGTCTTGAGTACTCTACAAATCAGGGCTGTATGCAAAACATTATTTGATTCTGTTTGAATTTGCGGCTGTTATCGTTTGCCATAGAAAATACCCTTGTTAAAAAAACGTTCCTGGTAAACTACCCCTTTCCCTTAACCGATCTTAACCAAAAACAATAGGTCTTGAGAACTCTACAATTTAGGGCTGTATGCAAATAATCTTTTGATTCTGTCTGAATTTGCGGCTGTTATCGTTTGCCATAGGAAACACCCTTGTTAAAACATAAAACGTTACTGGTAAACTACCCCTTTCCCTTAACCGATCTTCACCTAAAACAATAGGGCTTGAGAACTCTACAATTCAGGGCTGTATACGAAACATTATTTAATTCTGTTTGAATTTGCGGCTGTTATCGTTTGCCAAAAAAAAAAAAAATTCCCTTGATAAAAAAAAAACCGTTGCAGGTAAACTACCCCTTTCCCTCAACCGATCTTCACCAAAAACAATAGGTCGTGAGTACTCTACAAACCAGGCCTGTATGCAAAAAATTATTTGATTCTGTTTGAATTTGCGGCAGTTATCGTTTGCCATAGAAAAAAAATCTACAGACAGATAGACACACAGACACACACACAGACACTTTTCGAAAAATGACTTTTTTTCATGTTTTAAGTGTAGTACAATCATATTCTGCAATAATCTCGAACACGATTTTTTTTGCCATCACCATACTTCCATTTCCTTAAGGAACATGGAAGTTCCATTTCCTTAAGGAACATGGAAGTAATAAAATGGAAACGTAAAAGTACATAACTGAGATATGCTTGCCTGCCACGCACGATATATTTTCTCTTATACATGACTAGCAGAATACCCGTGCTTCGCTACGGAGTTTCACGTTGTACGTAATGAAAATGTTAGTTTAATTAATAAAGTTTAATTAAAGTAGGCTTCTTAAAAATAAATAGCTGTTGCCCACAACTTCGTTCGCGTGGTCTTCAATTTAATGCAATAATATATTTAGAACAGAATCTATTCTATTGGGTTGCCATAGTAACCAGATCGAATAGTTTTTTAAGACCGCAAAGGACCCCCCAGAGGATCGTATCGAAAAAACACCTGTCCTATGTTGGTTCTCCCGTTGCGTAAAATATTTGTGCCAAGTTCGTTTGAAATCGGTCCAATGGTTTAGGTGGAGACGTGGAAGACCCCAAAGGACCCCCCAAAGGATCGTATCGAAAAAAAAAACACTTGTCCTATGTTGGTTCTCCCTTTGCGTAAAATATTTGTGCCAAGTTTGGTTGAAATCGGTCCAGTGGTTTAGGAGGCGATGTGGAAGACCCCAAAGAACCCCCAAAAGGATCCCATCGAAAAAACACCTATCCTATGTTGGTTCTCCCATTGCGTAAAATATTTGTGCCAAGTTTGGTTGAAATCGGTACAGTGGTTTAGGAGGAGATGTGGAAGAAACCTTCGCGGACGTGCGCACAACTCACCGAAGTTTCATCGCAATCGGATGAGTGGTATAGGAACGCATACGGGACAAACAAAGAAACATTCATTTTTATATATAAGATGTAAACTATACCACTTACTTGACATAAACCGTGATAGCTAAGCTAATGTACAACATATATGTATTAATTATACACATAAATGTTCCTCGATAGACACTCTATCTATTGGCGAAAACTTGAATAAAAACCGTTCAGTACTTCCTGAGATTAGCGATTTCAAACACAGGGAGAAAACGGCCCGACTTCACTTTATACTATGTACAGATTTACATTAAAATGAAAAAATTTAAATTTTATTGCCTGGCAACAAAATTATTTTATTTTTAACAATTACCATTGTTCCAAACGTTTAAATGAATTTTCAAGTACTTTACTCTTGTTAAAACGTAAAAGGTTGCAGGTAAACTACCCCTTCCCCTAAACCGATCTTCACCAAAATCAAAAGGCCTTGAGACCCGTACAATTCAGGGACGTATGCAAAAAATTATTTGATTCTGTTTGATTTTGCGGATGTTATCGTTTGCCATAGAAAATACTCTTGATAAAAAAACGTTGCAGGTAAACTACCCCTTCCCCTTCACCGATCTCCACCAAAAACAATAAGTCTTGAGTACTCTACAAATCAGGGCTGTATGCAAAAAATTATTTGATTCTGTTTGAATTTGCGGCTGTTATCGTTTGCCATAGAAAATACCCTTGTTAAAAAAACGTTCCTGGTAAACTACCCCTTTCCCTTAACCGATCTTAACCAAAAACAATAGGTCTTGAGAACTCTACAATTTAGGGCTGTATGCAAATAATCTTTTGATTCTGTTTGAATTTGCGGCTGTTATCATTTGCCATAGGAAACACCCTTGTTAAAACATAAAACGTTGCAGGTAAACTACCCCTTTCCCTTAACCGATCTTCACCACAAACAACAGGTCTTGAGAACTCTACAATTCAGGGCTGTATACGAAACATTATTTAATTCTGTTTGAATTTGCGGCTGTTATCGTTTGCCAAAAAAAACAATTTCCCTTGATAAAAAAAACCGTTGCAGGTAAACTACCCCTTTCCCTCAACCGATCTTCACCAAAAACAATAGGTCGTGAGTACTCTACAAATTAGGGCTGTATGCAACAAATTATTTGATTCTGTTTGAATTTGCGGCAGTTATCGTTTGCCATAGAAAAAAATCTACAGACAGACAGACACACACACAGACACACAGACACACACACAGACACTTTTCGAAAAATGACTTTTTTTCATGTTTTAAGCGTAGTACAATCATATTCTGCAATAATCTCGAACGCGATTTTTTTTGCCATCACCATACTTCCATTTCCTTAAGGAACATGGAAGTAAAATTACCCTTGATAAAAGACCGTTGCCGGTAAACTACCCCTTTCCCTTAACCGATCTTCACCAAAAATGACAGGTCTTGGGTACGCTGCAACTCAGGCCTGTATGCAAACAATTATTTGATTCTGTTTGAATTTGCGGCTGTTATCGTTTGCCATAGAAAACACCCTTGATAAAACATAAAACGTTGCTGGTAAACTACCCTATTCCATTAACCGATCTTCACCAAAAACAACAGGTCTTGAGAACTCTACAATTCAGGGCTGTATGCAAAACATTAGTTGATTCTCTTTGAATTTACGGCAGTTATCGTTCGTCATAGAAAAAACACCCTTGTTAAAACAAAACGTTGCAGGTAAACTACCCCTCTCCCTTAACCGATCTTCAACAAAATCAACAGACCTTGAGTTCTGTATAATTCAAAAAGGTATGCAGAAGAGTAGTTGATTCTGTTTTAATGTACGACAGTTATTGTTCGTCAAAAAAAAAAATTATCCTTGATAAAACATAAAATGTGCTGGTAAACAACCCTATTCCCTTTACCAATCGTCACCAACAGGTCTTGAGTTCTACATATCAGGGCTGTATGCAAAATATTATATGATTCTGTTTGAATTTGCGGCTTTTATCGTTTGCCATATAAAATACCCTTGATAAAACAAAAAACGTGTCAGGTAAACTACCCCTTTCCCTTAACCGATCTTCACCAAAAACAATAGGTCTTTAGTACTCAACAAAACAGGGCTGTATGCAAAAACGTATTTGATTCTGTTTGAATTTGCGGCTCTTATCGTTTTCCATAGAAAATACCCTTTTAAAACATAAAAGGTTGCAGGTAAACTACCCCTTTCCCTTAACCAATCTTCACCAACACCAATAGGTATTGAGAACTCCACAATACAGGGCTGTATGCAAAACATCATTTGATTCTGTTTGAATTTGCGGCTGTTATCGTTTACCATAGAAAAAAAATTACGCTTGATAAAAAACCGTTGCAGGTAAACTACCCCTTTCCCTCAACCGATCTTCACCAAAAATGACTGGTCTTGAGAACTCTAAAATTCAGGACTGTATACAAAATATTATATGATTTTGTTTGAATTTGCGGCTGTTATCGTTTGCCATACAAAATACCCTTGATAAAACAAAAAACGTGGCAGGTAAACTACCCCTTTCCCTTAAACGATCTTCACCAAAAACAACAGGTCTTTAGTACTCAAAAACCAGGGCTGTATGCAAAAACGTATTTGATTCTGTTTGAATTTGCGGCTCTTATCGTTTGCCATAGAAAATACCCTTTTAAAACATAAAACGTTGCCGGTAAACTACCCCTTTCCCTTAACCGATCTTCACCAAAAACAAAAGGTCTTGAGAACTCTACAATTCAGGGCAGTATGCAAATAATTATTTGATTTTTTTGAATTTGCGGCTGTTATCGTTTGCCATAGAAAATACCTTGTTAAAACATAAAACGTTGCTGGTAAACTACCCCTTTCCCTTAATCGATCTTTACCAAAATCAACATATCTTGAGAACTCTACAATCTAGGGCTGTATGCGAAACATTATTTGCTTCTGTTTGAATTTTCGGCTGCTATCGTTTGCCACACACAAACATTACCCTTGATAAAAAAAAAACCGTTGCAGGTAAACTACCCCTTTCCCACAACCGATCTTCACCAAAAACAATAGGTCGCGAGTACTCTACAAATCAGGGCTGCATGCAAAAATTATTTGATTCTGTTTGAATTTGCGGCTGTTATCGTTTGCCATAGAAAAAAAAATCTATAGACAGACAGACACACAGACACTTTTCGAAAAATGACTTTTTTTCATGTTTTGAGTGTAGTACAATCATATTCTGCAATAATCTCGAACACGATTTTTTTTGCCATCACCATACTTCCATTTCCTTAAGGAACATGGAAGTAAATATCGGTATGGAGAACCATACATGACTTCCATATTCTAAGATTTATATTTAAAATCATTTTCAGCCAAACAGCCAGGCTGTGTCTTACCTGCCTTTTTATTGCTGTATTAAATGAAAAATATTATATTACATTAAAATGAAAAAATTATAATTTTATTGCCTGGCAACAAAATTATTTTATTTTTAACAATTACCATTGTTTCAAAAAGTTTAAATAAATTTTCAAGTACTTTACTCTTGTTAAAACGTAAAAGGTTGCAGGTAAACTACCCCTTCCCCTTAACCGATCTTCATCAAAATCGAAAGTCATTGAGACCTCTACAATTCAGGGATGTATGCAAAAAATTATTTGATTCTGTTTGAATTTGCGGCTGTTATCGTTTGCCATAAAAAATACGGTTGATAAAAAAACGTTGCAGGTAAACTACCCCTTCCCCTTAACCGATCTTCATAAAAAACAATAGGTCTTGAGTACTCTACAAATCAGGGCTGTATGCAAAACATTATTTGATTCTGTTTGAATTTGCGGCTGTTATCGTTTGCCATAGAAAATACCCTTGTTAAAAAAACGTTGCAGGTAAACTACCCCTTTCCCTCAACCGTTCTTCACCAAAAACAATAGGTCTTGAGAACTCTACAATTTAGGGCTGTATGCAAATAATCTTTTGATTCTGTTTGAATTTGCGGCTGTTATCGTTTGCCATAGGAAATACCCTTGTTAAAACATAAAACGTTACAGGTAAACTACCCCTTTCCCTTAACCGATCTTCACCAAAATCAGCAGATCTTGAGAACTCTACAATTCAGGGCTGTATGCGAAACATTATTTGATTCTGTTTGAATTTGCGGCTGTTATCGTTTGCCAAACAAACAAAATTACCCTTGCTAAAAAAAAACCGTTGCAGGTAAACTACCCCTTTCCCTCAACCGATCTTCACCAAAAACAAAAGGTCGCGAGTACTCTGCAAATCAGGGCTGTATGCAAGAAATTATTTGATTCTGTTTGAATTTGCGGCAGTTATCGTTTGCCATAGAAAAAAAATCTACAGACACACAGACAGACAGACAGACAGACAGACACACACACAGACACTTTTCGGAAAACGACTTTTTTTCATGTTTTGAGTGTAGTAGAATCAGAATCTGCAATAATCTCGAACACGATTTTTTTTGCCATCACCATACTTCCATTCCTTAAGGAATATGGAAGTAAAATACCCTTGATAAAAAACCGTTGCTGGTAAACTACCCCTTTCCCTTAACCGATCTTCACCAAAAACGACAGGTCTTGAGAACTCTACAATTCAGGGCAGTATGCAAAATATTATATGATTCTGTTTGAATTTGCGACTTGTATCGTTTGCCATACAAAATACCCTTGATAAAACAAAAAACGTGGCAGGTAAACTACCCCTTTCCCATAACCGATCTTCACCGAAAACAATAGGTCTTTAGTACACAACAAATCAGGCCTGTATGCAAAAACTTATTTGATTCTGTTTAAATTTGCGGCTCTTATCGTTTGCCATAGAAAATACCCTTGTTAAAACATAAAACGTTGCAGGTAAACTACCCCTTTCCCTCAACCGATCTTCACCAAAAACAAAAGGTCGTGAGTACTCCACAAATCAGGGCTGTATGCAAAATATTATTTGATCCTGTTTGAATTTGCGGCTGTTATCGTTTGCCATAGAAAAAAATCTACAGACACAGTCACACACACAGACACTTTTCGAAAAACGACTTTTTACTTCCATATTCCTTAAGGAATGGAAGTATGGTGATGGCAAAAAAAATCGTGTTCGAGATTATTGCAGATTCTGATTGTACTACACTCAAAACATGAAAAAAAGTCGTTTTCCGAAAAGTGTCTGTGTGTCTGTCTGTCTGTCTGTCTGTGTGTCTGTCTGTCTGTAGATTTTTTTTCTATGGCAAACGATAACTGCCGCAAATTCAAACAGAATCAAATAATTTTTTGCATGCAGCCCTGATTTGCAGAGTACTCGCGACCTATTGTTTTTGGTGAAGATCGGTTGAGGGAAAGGGGTAGTTTACCTGCAACGGTTTTTTTTTAGCAATGGTAATTTTGTTTGTTTGGCAAACGATAACAGCCGCAAATTCATACAGAATGAAATAATGTTTCGCATACAGCCCTGAATTGTAGAGTTCTCAAGGTCTTTTGATTTTGTTGAAGATCGGTTAAGGGAAAGGGGTAGTTTACCTGTAACGTTTTATGTTTTAACAAGGGTATTTCTTATGGCAAACGATAACAGCCGCAAATTCAAACAGAATCAAAAGATTATTTGCATACAGCCCTAAATTGTAGAGTTCTCAAGACCTATTGTTTTTGGTGAAGATCGGTTGAGGGAAAGGGGTAGTTTACCTGCAACGTTTTTTTAAAAAGGGTATTTTCTATGGCAAACGATAACAGCCGCAAATTCAAACAGAATCAAATAATGTTTTGCGTACAGCCCTGATTTGTAGAGTACTCAAGACCTATTGTTTCTGGTGAAGATCGGTTAAGGGAAAGGGGTAGTTTACCTGTAACGTTTTATGTTTTAACAAGGGTATTTCCTATGGCAAACGATAACAGCCGCAAATTCAAACAGAATCAAAAGATTATTTGCATACAGCCCTAAATTGTAGAGTTCTCAAGACCTATTGTTTTTGGTGAAGATCGGTTGAGGTAAAGGGGTAGTTTACCTGCAACGTTATTTTAACAAGGGTATTTTCTATGGCAAACGATAACAGCCGCAAATTCAAACAGAATCAAATAATGTTTTGCATACAGCCCTGATTTGTAGAGTACTCAAGACCTATTGTTTTTGGTGAAGATCGGTTAAGGGGAAGGGGTAGTTTACCTGCAACGTTTTTTTATCAAGCGTATTTTCTATGGCAAACGATAGCAGCCGCAAATTCAAACAGAATCAAATAATTTTTAGCATACGTCCCTGAATTGTAGAGGTCTCAATGACTTTCGATTTTGGTGAAGATCGGTTAAGGGGAAGGGGTAGTTTACCAGCAACCTTTTACGTTTTAACAAGAGTAAAGTACTTGAAAATTTATTTAAACTTTTTGAAACAATGGTAATTGTTAAAAATAAAATAATTTTGTTGCCAGGCAATAAAATTATAATTTTTTCATTTTAATGTAATATAATATTTTTCATTTAATACAGCAATAAAAAGGCAGGTAAGACACAGCCTGGCTGTTTGGGTGAAAATGATTTTAAATATAAATCTTAGAATATGGAAGTCATGTATGGTTCTCCATACCGATATTTTACTTCCATATTCCTTAAGGAATGGAAGTATGGTGATGGCAAAAAAAATCGTGTTTGAGATTATTGCAGATTCTGATTCTACTACACTCAAAACATGAAAAAAGTCGTTTTCCGAATAGTGTCTGTGTGTGTGTGTGTCTGTGTGTCTGTCTGTGTGTGTCTGTCTGTAGATTTTTTTCTATGGCAAACGATAACTGCCGCAAATTCAAACAGAATCAAATAATTTTTTGCACACAGCCCTCATTTGTAGAGGACTCGCGACCTATTGTTTTTGGTGAAGATCGGTTGAGGGAAAGGGGTAGTTTACCTGCAACGGTTTTTTTTATCAAGGGAAATTTTTTTTTTTGGCAAACGATAACAGCCGCAAATTCAAACAGAATCAAATAATGTTTCGTATACAGCCCTGAATTGTAGAGTTCTCAAGACCTTTTGTTTTTGGTGAAGATCGGTTAAGGGAAAGGTGTAGTTTACTTGTAACGTTTTATGTTTTAACAAGGGTATTTCCTATGGCAAACGATAACAGCCGCAAATTCAAACAGAATCAAAAGATTATTTGCATACAGCCCTAAATTGTAGAGTTCTCAAGACCTATTGTTTTTGGTGAAGATCGGTTAAGGGAAAGGGGTAGTTTACCTACAACGTTTTTTTAACAAGGGTATTTTCTATGGCAAACGATAACAGCCGCAAATTCAAACAGAATCAAATAATTTTCTGCATACAGCCCTGATTTGTAGAGTACTCAAGACCTATTGTTTTTGGTGAAGATCGGTTGAGGGAAAGGGGTAGTTTACCTGCAACGTTTTTTATCAAGCGTATTTTCTATGGCAAACGATAACTGCCGCAAATTCAGACAGAAGCAAATAATTTTTTGCATACAGTCCTGATTTGTAGAGTACTCGCGACCTATTGTTTTTGGTGAAGATCGGTTGAGGGGAAGGGGTAGTTTACCTGCAACGGTTTTTTTTATCAAGGGAAATTTTTTTTTTGGCAAACGATAACAGCCGCAATTTCAAACAGACTTAAATTATTTTTCGTATGCAGCCCTGAATTGTAGAGTTTTCAAGACCTATTGTTTTTGGTGAAGATCGGTTAAGGGAAAGGGGTAGTTTACCTGTAACGTTTTATGTTTTAACAAGGGTATTTCCTATGGCAAACGATAACAGCCGCAAATTCAAACAGAATCAAACGATTATTTGCATACAGCCCTAAATTGTAGAGTTCTCAAGACCTATTGTTTTTGGTGAAGATCGGTTGAGGGAAAGGGGTAGTTTACCTGCAACGTTTTTTTACAAGGGTATTTTCTATGGCAAACGATAACAGCCGCAAATTCAAACAGAATCAAATAATGTTTTGCATACAGCCCTTATTTGTAGAGTACTCAAGACCCGTTGTTTTTGGTGAAGATCGGTTAAGGGGAAGGGGTAGTTTACCTGCACCGTTTTTTTATCAAGCGTATTTTCTATTGCAAACGATAACAGCCGCAAATTCAAACAGAATCAAATAATTTTTTGCATACATCCCTGAATTGTAGAGGTCTCAAGGACTTTCGATTTTGGTGAAGATCGGTTAAGGGGAAGGGGTAGTTTACCAGCAAACGTTTACGTTTTAACAAGAGTAAAGTACTTGCAAATTTATTTAAACTTTTTGAAACAATGGTAATTGTTAAAAATAAAATAATTTTGTTGCCAGGCAATATAATTAAATTTTTTTAATTTTAATGTAATATAATATTTTTCATTTAATACGGCAATAAAAAGGCAGGTAAGACACAAACACACAATTCACGTTATTTCTGGCCTCACTCATGTTTATTTTCTTACGTTTGCACGCTTTTTAAATGGAAAGTGCCGAAACCCACACCAACATAACGCGTGCAAGCCGAAAAAATGGACATCAATTTGCTTACTGGCGAAGCTAGTAGTTAATGAATGGGTAGGCAAAAATCTTATCTTAAATTTTTTTTAAGGAATCACTAAAAGGACGGTGGGTCAAATCGGACGCTGAGGTAGAGTTTGCTGTAACCGAATGGTTCCACAAACAGCCGTAAGAATTTTACTAGCAGGGAATCTACAGGTTAGCGCAACAGTGGAACTCATGTCTTAATGTTATTGGAGACTTCTTTTAAAATCGTTGAATAAAAAATGCTTTACAGCTCTATACGTGTGTCTATTGAACAATCCTTGTATTAGTCATACACAATAATACAACTGATTGAACTTCAAATTTTTAAACTTGATTAGTTTCTATATATATGTTTAATGTTACAAATAATTCAAATAACAATCTTGATCATCTGTTAGTTCAGCGGAATAACAGTGACACTTTTAATAACCGCATAAAATAAACACTTAGAAACAACACAGGCGCTTTAACTTAACTGTTTGGACCACAGAAGTGAGGAATGCCTCAACGCTCTATGTGTACAGCGCGGGACAATCCCCCCCCCCTACACTTCCCTATCACACCACTACATTGCTTACATACGATGTATACAAAAAACGCTGAGGCAAGTTCAGGTTGCCTCATTCGCTTTAAACGAACTATGCCGAATCTCACCTGTCACCATCTAGCGGTCGCTCAATAAAGCACGTTTCGGTTTAATAAATTTGACAGTCACAGTAACAATGTATAATCTTTACGTTATGTAGTTCATACGTATTTATAATTTTTATTCTACAGAATTTTTTAGGGTAGGCATTGCCTCAATTGCCTCCATGTAACTTCGCCACTGATATATATGTGTACAACGTTATCGGCAACAAAGAAGTAGTTTTTGTTAAAATTCCTTCCCGGGATATTTGGCCGTAGTCCAATGTTTTCTACAAAACCAGACATTTCGGCAATGCCATCGACTTCCATCATCAGTGAAAATCGAGTGCGATAACGTGAGGTGGTATACGTTAGTGACCACAGTACTGTGGTTAAGGCTGAAGCAGTAAGTAGAAAGAAGTAGTTTCTATGGTAATATTTCATTTCGAAAATGATTTTAAATATAAATCTTAGAATATGGAAGTCATGTATGGTTCTCCATACCGATATTTTTTCATGTTTTGAGTGTAGTACAATCAGAATCTGCAATAATCTCGAACACAATTTTTTTTGCCATCACCATACTTCCATTTCCTTAAGGAACATGGAAGTAAAATATCGGTATGGAGAACCACACATGACTTCCATGTTCTAAGATTTATATTTAAAATCATATTCGAAATGAAATATATCCATAGAAACTACGTCTTTCTACTTATTGCTTCAGCATTAACCACAGTACTGTGGTTACTAACGTATACCGCCTCACGTTTTCGCACTCGATTTTCACCGATGATGGCAGTCGATGGCACTGCCGAAAAGTCTGGTTTTGCAGAAAACATTGGACTACGGCTAAAGAGCCCGGGAAGCAATTTTATCAAAAAACTACATCTTTGTTGCCGATAATGTAGTACACATATAAAAAATTCTCCCCTCCACCTTCAACTATAATTTTAATAATAGAAAATTACCCCCACCCCGTTCACCTAACTTCTTCATTTATAGATATTTCAGCTTCGTTTCTACAGTGGATTACTATGAGCTTATCAGGATACTTTATTTATAAAAATTAAGTACTTTACTCTTGTTAAATCATAAAATGTATCAGGTAAACTACCCCTTTCTCTTTACCGATCTTCTCCAAAATCAACAGACCTTCCGTCCTCTACAATTCAGCGAAGCATGCAAAAAAATATTTGATTCTGTTTGAATGTGCGGCAGTTATCGTTTGTCATGGAAACATTTCTCTTGTTACAACATAAAATGTTGCAGGTAAACTACCTCTTTCCCTTAACCGATCTTCACCAAAATCAATATACCTTGAGCTCTCTGCAACTCAGGGGGTGCAAAAAATTATTTGATTCTCATTGAATTTTCGACAGTTATCGTTCGTCATAAAAAAATACCCTTTTTAAAACATAAAACGTTGCTGATAAACTACCCCTTCCCTTAACCAATCTTCAACAAAATCAACAGACCTTGAGTTCTCTTTAGTTCAAAAAGGTATGCAAAAACCTAGTTGATTCTGTTTGAATTTACGGCAGTTATCGTTCGTCATATAAAAAATTACCCTTGTTAAAACATAAAATGTTGCTGGTAAACTACCACTTTCCCTTAACCGATCTTCACCAACACCAATACGTATTGAGAACTCTACAATACAGGGCTGTATGCAAAACATCATTTGATTCTGTTTGAATTTGCGGCTGTTATCGTTTACTATAGAAAAAAATTACCCTTGATAAAAAACCGTTGCAGGTAAACTACCCCTCTCCCTTAACCGATCTTCACCAAAAACGACAGGTCTTAGGTACTCCACAATTCAGGCCTGTATGCAAACAATTATTTTATTCTGTTTGAATTTGCGGCTGTTATCGTTTGCCATAGAAAACACCCTTGATAAAACATAAAACGTTGCTGGTAAACTACCCTATTCCATTAACCGATCTTCACCAAAAACAATAGGTCTTGAGAACTCTACAATTCAGGGCAGTATGCAAAACATTAGTTGATTCTCTTTGAATTTACGGCAGTTATCGTTCGTCATAGAAAAAATACCCTTGTTAAAACATAAAACGTTGCAGGTAAACTACCCCTTTCCCTTAACCGATCTTCAACAAAATCAACAGACCTTGAGTTCTGTATAACTCAAAAAGGTACGCAGAAGAGTAGTTGATTCTGTTTTAATGTACGGCAGTTATCGTTCGTCAAAAAAAAAATTACCCTTGATAAAACATAAAATGTTGCTGGTAAACAACCGTATTCCCTTAACCGATCTTCACCAAAACCAACAGGTCTTGAGAACTCTACATTTCAGGGCTGTATGCAAAATATTACATGATTCTGTTTGAATTTGCGGCTGTTATCGTTTGCCATATAAAATACCCTTGATAAAACAAAAAACGTGTCTGGTAAACTACCCCTTTCCCTTAATCAATCTTCACCAAAAACAATAGGTCTTTAGTACTCAACAAAACAGGGCTATATGCAAAAACGTATTTGATTCTGTTTGAATTTGCGGCTCTTATCGTTTGCCATAGGAAATACCCTTTTAAAACATAAAACGTTGCCGGTAAACTACCCCTTTCCCTTAACCGATCTTCACCAACACCAATAGGTATTGAGAACTCTACAATACAGGGCTGTATGCAAAACATTATTTGATTATGTTTGAATTAGCGGCTCTTATCGTTTGCCATAGGAAATACCCTTGTTAAAACATAAAACGTTGCAGGTAAACTACCCCTTTCCCTTAACCGATCTGCACCAAAATCAACAGATCTTGATAACTCTACAATTCAGGGCTGTATGCGAAACATTATTTGATTCTGTTTGAATTTGCGGCTGTTATCGTTTGCCAAACAAACAAAATTACCCTTGATAAAAAAAAACCGTTGCAGGTAAACTACCCCTTGCCCTTAACCGATTTTCACCAAAAACAACAGGTCGCGAGTAGTCTACAAATCAGGGCTGTATGCAAAAAATTATTTGATTCTGTTTGAATTTGCGGCTGTTATCGTTTGCCATAGAAAACACCCTTGATAAAACATAAAACGTTGCTGGTAAACTACCCTATTCCATTAACCGATCTTCATCAAAAACAATAGGTCTTGAGAACTCTACAATTCAGGGCAGTATGCAAAACATTAGTTGATTCTCTTTGAATTTACGGCAGTTATCGTTCGTCATAGAAAAAATACCCTTGTTAAAACATAAAACGTTGCAGGTAAACTACCCCTTTCCCTTAACCGATCTGCACCAAAATCAACAGATCTTGATAACTCTACAATTCAGGGCTGTATGCGAAACATTATTTGATTCTGTTTGAATTTGCGGCTGTTATCGTTTGCCAAACGAACAAAATTACCCTTGATAAAAAAAAACCGTTGCAGGTAAACTACCCCTTTCCCTTAACCGATTTTCACCAAAAACAACAGGTCGCGAGTACTCTACAAATCAGGGCTGTATGCAAAAAATTATTTGATTCTGTTTGAATTTGCGGCTGTTATCGTTTGCCATAGAAAAAATCTACAGACACACACACACACACACTTTTCGAAAAACGACTTTTTTCATGTTTTGAGTGTAGTACAATCAGAATCTGCAAATATCGGTATGGAGAACCATACATGACTTCCATATTCTAAGATTTATATTTAAATCTGAATATCGCCTGCCAAGCGCGATATATTTTCTCTTATACATGATTTACATTAAAATGAAAAAATTATAATTTTATTGCCTGGCAACAAAATTATTTTATTTTTAACAATTACCATTGTTCCAAAAAGTTTAAATTAATTTTCAAGTACTTTACTCTTGTTAAAACGTAAAAGGTTGCAGGTAAACTACCCCTTCCCCTTAACCGATCTTCACCAAAATCGAAAGTCATTGAGACCTCTACAATTCAGGGACGTATGCAAAAAATTATTTGATTCTGTTTGAATTTGCGGCTGTTATCGTTTGCCATAGAAAATACGCTTGATAAAAAAACGTTGCAGGTAAACTACCCCTTCCCCTTAACCGATCTTCACCAAAAACAATAGGTCTTGAGTACTCTACAAATCAGGGCTGTATGCAAAACATTATTTGATTCTGTTTGAATTTGCGGCTGTTATCGTTTGCCATAGAAAATACCCTTGTTAAAAAAACGTTGCAGGTAAACTACCCCTTTCCCTCAACCGATCTTCACCAAAAACAATAGGTCTTGAGAACTCTACAATTTAGGGCTGTATGCAAATAATCTTTTGATTCTGTTTGAATTTGCGGCTGTTATCGTTTGCCATAGGAAATACCCTTGTTAAAACATAAAACGTTACAGGTAAACTACCCCTTTCCCTTAACCGATCTTCACCAAAAACAATAGGTCTTGAGTACTCTACAAATCAGGGCTGTGTGCAAAACATTATTTGATTCTGTTTAAATTTGCGGCTGTTATCGTTTGCCATAGAAAATACCCTTGTTAAAAAAAACGTTGCAGGTAAACTACCCCTTTCCCTCAACCGATCTTCACCAAAAACAATAGGTCTTGAGAACTTTACAATTTAGGGCTGTATGCAAATAATCTTTTGATTCTGTTTGAATTTGCGGCTGTTATCGTTTGCCATAGGAAATACCCTTGTTAAAACATAAAACGTTACAGGTAAACTACCCCTTTCCCTTAACCGATCTTCACCAAAATCAACAGATCTTGAGAACTCTACAATTCAGGGCTGTATGCGAAACATTATTTGATTCTGTTTGAATTTGCGGCTGTTATCGTTTGCCAAACAAACAAAATTACCCTTGCTAAAAAAAACCGTTGCAGGTAAACTACCCCTTTCCCTCAACCGATCTTCACCAAAAACAATAGGTCGCGATTACTCTGCAAATCAGGGCTGCATGCAAAAAATTATTTGATTCTGTTTGAATTTGTGGCAGTTATCGTTTGCCATAGAAAAAAAATCTACAGACACAAGACAGACAGACAGACACACACACACTTTTCGGAAAACGACTTTTTTTCATGTTTTGAGTGTAGTAGAATCAGAATCTGCAATAATCTCGAACACGATTTTTTTTGCCATCACCATACTTCCATTCCTTAAGGAATATGGAAGTAAAAAAAAACTGTTGCAGGTAAACTACCCCTTTCCCTCAACCGATCGTCACCAAAAACAATAGGTCGTGAGTACTCTACAAATCAGGGCTGTATGCAAAAAATTATTTGATTCTGTTTGAATTTGCGGCTGTTATCGTTTGCCATAGAAAAAAATCTACACACACACACACACACACACACACACACACACACACACACTTTTCGAAAAACGCCTTTTTGCATGTTTTGAGTGTAGTGCAATCAGAATCTGCAATAATCTCGAACACGATTTTTTTTGCCATCACCATAGGTACTTCCATTTCCTTAAGGAACATGGAAGTAAAAATATATACTTGGCACTAAATGTGTTTCTATGTATGTATTATATGTAAATATATCAGTAGTAGTGTTTCCCTGACTCGCGAACTATGAAGACAGAAAGCAAGATACGATAATAGTGGATCGCAGTATGCTTATGCAATGTGATGTGATGACCCAGTAAATGTTGTTTGTTGTAACTATAACAACAAAGAGTGGTTACAAGTGGGTTACTGTTTACAATGTCTGGCTGACAGCGGCAACGGCAGCAGACCGAGTCATTGTGACCTACACACTCTGTTAGTTAATCTGACACACACACTCCCTAACAAGGACACATTTATATATTATAAAACAATCAGGTCATGTTAATGTCCTTTCTCAGGGATAAGGTTCATTTTGTTTCTTTTCCCTTCTCACTTTCCTGTAGTGTCCATCACTGTTACAACACTAACTTCGCTGCACCCAACACGTGCATGTGCAAGTGACACACACACACATTAATCAAACATCTGCTTTCAAAGTAGGCCATACACTTGCTATACTGTTATGATAGTTTACGTATTTCATGTTAATTTAGGTAACAGATTGGCTTGTGTCAATCAGTCTTTACAATTGGCCTTAATTCTGCACTTAACTGACTACTAATTAAACTATGTATGTTGTTCAAACTAAGCGTGTGTAGAAACCATGACAGCTGCATCAAAAAGTAATATGATATCTTACATATCATCAACTTTTACCCTGGAAAGCTACACACAAGGAGTCCTAATCACTTCGCACTGAAGTCAGTTCATTTGCTTATAAAAACCTGGGTTCAAATCCACTTCACGTTTGACCCACTCAGCCTGTGCCTAACCCTGACATTTAGGAAGATCCTTCTTCTCTTCACTTGAAGTAGCAATAACAGTATATAGGCAACAAGGCAATATCAGTGGTGTATCTAGAATTCGGCCTTGGAGGATGTCCAGGGTTTGGTTGGCTTCATACAAAAGAAAAACCAAGTTGTGACTAATCAACATTACCATCTTTAAAGTAGCTGAAATCAGTCCCATCAAAGTAAATGGTAATAACATAATAAAAATACGCGTTATTG
Source organism: Magicicada septendecula (assembly GCA_034769895.1). NCBI lineage: Eukaryota > Metazoa > Arthropoda > Insecta > Hemiptera > Cicadidae > Magicicada > Magicicada septendecula. The sequence continues at coordinate 174,770,286 of CM068372.1, forward strand.
AAACATTGTTTACAAGATACTTATTGACTGAATTGATTTTCCTATATATTTCATATTTCAGGCACATATGCTAATGCTGTGTAATAAACCTGTTTGTATATTAAAAAAAGAGTTACTACTATATTAGTGTGCACACCTGAAACAATAATAAAACAGCCTAAAAATTAAAATATTAACAAAATTGGTCAATTTTTTTTACCCTCTGGGGGGGTCGTCACGTTCATCCCCCCGCCCTCATTAAATACGCCCCTGAAGTACATTACTCTTACTGTAAGCTGCACCTGTCAAATTATTCTGCACTCATGAATTTGTAAAAAGGGGAAATGCCACTGTTACAAATAATGTACCTTTGCATTGCTTCTAATCTTTATGTACGAATAATAGCAAAATTTTTGTGTTTATTAGTTCCCAGACGTTACGTGATAAAGAAGTTTAAAATAGACTTGCATATGTTTTCAAATATTCTATTTTTTACTTTTTTTTAAACAATTTCTTCTCAGCTCTCATGTAGTTTACTGCTTCATACACCTGCCTAGAGGTACAATGTATGCCTAAGTTTTCTATCTAATTTTTTGCGTTCCAATGCCTCATCTCTGAATGAATGTAACAACTGTAGATCATAGAGTCTGTCTTATTTTCTCAACACATAGTGGTGTAGTATCAGAATGTCCCTGGGTGACTAGTTAGGTCCCAACAAATGAGGCTGGTGACAGAACAACTATTTCACATCTTAACATTCAATGACAATTCACCAAAGACGTTCTACAGTTTAAAAGAAACTCAAACACGTTAAGGACATAATAGCATTGGTATTTCTTTAAGTTAAAATATAAATTGATCAAATAGAATAGCCTTAATGTCTTCTGAAGAACGGAAGAATCATTATGAAAATCTTTTGATGTAAACATGTACAGAATAGGAGATAAGGGATAGGGAACAGTAACAGACAAACTGTGTCAGTTGAGATACCAGCGTTGACAAATGCATTAACAAGAAAGCCTTGTGTGGCAAGGAACGTTCATTTGAGGCGACTAAGATGCTCCAGATGTTTTACTGAAGAAGATAATACGGTATTCAACAAATGCTTCTTGATGCAGAAGATTTTGCAGATGAACGAAACATGGGTTTTATTGATTTTATACTCAATATAGTTAAAAACCCTCTTCTTCTGTAATGTTTTAAACTTATATTGTGTTATGACTTCCACTATATTATACCTGGGTAGAAGAACTGATCTCTCTTGACTGCTTTAAGAGTATTTGTCTCTTTAGTTGATTTTCAAATACCTTTTCAGGAATACGACTAGGATCCATTCTTTCTACTATAACGTAAAAATCGAATGCTACCCAATTTTACGCTGGTTTTATATAGAATTATGATTATTAATTGTGTTTTAGAATAAGAAATGCAAGTAATGTTGAATTGATGTACTGTTAGGACTAAGCTTAGCGGTGTTTTTCAAAGCATACACACCCTCGGCGAGGCGCCTGTCTGACGGGGCGAAAACTATACAGTAAGTCACGTACAGGGTGTAAAATCATAAAATGTATTGTATCAAAAAAAGTAATAAAGTTAAGTGAAACCGAGAGAAAGTTGAGTGTTCAGACAATGCAGAACCGTTGGAATTTAGAAAGAGAGGGTAGAGTGAGAGAACTCGAGGTAGCGTCGTTTTCCTTTCGCGGTATAAGTTTGCTACGCGCTGTTTTTTGATGAATGGAAGAAAGCGTCACTTTAAGCGGGTGAATTTAGCTAGTTGGGTTGGAAGAAATCAAATATCGCGGTACTTGAAACCAATGGGAACGCGATTTGTAAATATTGAGTATGGGTAACGTTTGCGGGAGTATAAAAAACGTAGTTGGAAAAATTGTCAGCAGTCTACGGCGAACACTACAACTATCAGACTCGTTATCGCGCATTTCGATTTCATAACTAAAGTCGACGGAGAGTATTACAACTATTCAAACTCGTCACCGCGTATTAAGAATTTATAACTAAGACTTACGATAATTAAAATAAATACAGTATTCAGGTCGTGCGTTTAATAATGTTAAACCCGGTATTACAGTGAAAGAAGTATACCAAATCAAAGTAATTGTTAGAATAAATATAATATAACTTAGTGATAATTAGCGAACTTCATAGTATCGATAATCTAACACGTGCATTCGGAAGTTACGGAACGTGGGAGTGTATTCGAGATGAATTACTGATATTGCGAGCACTCATCTTAATAACACAGTTACTAAGGTGTCAAAAATAAATAGTAGTATACACTAGTTACATGCTGAATCAGTAAGTAAGTATGCACAGTGTAATAAAAGTGAAACCGAAGTAATTAAAGTGTTAGTGTCAACAAATGTCAACAACAGTATCATCCGAATCGCCGAGAACGCAATCTCCAAGATCGCAGACTCCGAGGGAAGGAATCACCAACAAAAGGAATTCAACCAACAAGTAACCCAATTTGAACATTAAATTCATATTAATTCATGTATCTTTTGCAACTCTATTACTACTGGCAATTCAATTGGTCTATGAACCTACTTTCAAAGATAATTGATGAGAAGTATAATTTCAATATTGTTAATCATTAATATTGTATGCAATTTGTAATATGTTAATGAAGATGTTCATTAAAATTAGCAGTCATTCAAGTTAATTGTGTTAATAATCATTTCTTGGATACCCTGAGATAATTTTAAAAGTCGCCATCAAGCAGAGTCGAGAGCCTAGTATTAGTAAATTACACACATCTGTCTAGCTCTAAACTGCGAGGGTGGTACTACACGATCTGCCAATTTTGTCCTGTACTCTTTGATGTACAGATTTAACACTGAATCTGTAACTCTGCCCTTCAATCAGTATCTCTTTTCATACCTATTCTTGTGTATCTGACTGTGCCTCTAAGAAACCCCACTTTCACTGTTTGTATTCTTCTTTCTTTTGCTTTTGTTAAACTCCATGCCTCACTTTCATATATGACAAGGTATGGCCATTGTTTTATACAACTTATCACATTGTATTTTATTTCTCAATGTAAAATAAAGTCCCTTATATTTTACTGCAAGGGTATAACTAAATTCAGTTCAACGCAAAAGTTGTATGTGAAAATACTGTAAGAAAGAATAAGCGTCAGATCACCAAATTTCAACAAAGCAGGTGTTTTCATGTAATTTCTCACTTAAATGGGCAATGTCTTTCTATTTAATCACCACAGAAAAGATGGAAGCAAGGAATTTAAATACTCATCTTGTATTCGCTTGTCAAGAAGAAGCCATGAAATTGTCCCCCTGCATAAGCGTTTTGAAACCCTAGACATCAGGTGCTTTAGTACTGTATTGGAGCAAATAACAACATGTACAGATCCGGAAATCAAAATACATGCAATAAAAATAGGATAGGCCATTTTAGAACCATTCAGGGTCACGAAGAGCTTCAAGCAAGATTTTTCCCAATCCTTTACTCTGTTCAAATATATACTTACACAGAAAACCCTATATTATTAGATTAAATAAATGTAAGTATAACGATTAAAAATAGGATATGAATGTGTCTGCATAGTTTGTTGTTGTTCGCAGATAACCAGGTCATCACAGCAAGCGATATCCTGTAGGCAACATGGACAGAAAACTAGAGGAAGAGTTGTTGAGCATAAACTTAGACAAGACCGAATGCCTTAAGGGAGGAGGCGGAGTGGCAGAATCCTGCAACTACCACACAGAGTCACCACAAAATGCAAAGAATGTGAGCACCTTGGAAGCATAAGTTCGTGAAAACGAGATATTCAGAAAACGCAGGGGAGAAAATGCATCAACATACTAATCTTCTTCATGTGGTTAAACAAGACGAGACTAAAAACTGAAATAATAAGTAAAACCTAATTGTAGAACCCATACTGATGTACGGTACACTGGCAACTAAACTAAACCAAACTCCAAACAGTTGGTCTTCGAAGAGAGTCTCAAGGCTAGAATATATGCGTGAAGAAGAAATCTGAAGAAGGACGGAAATGGAGTGTGGCTAATTGAAAGATTACAAGCACATAATGATACAACAAACATAATAGCGATGACCAAAAAAAAAAAAGAGTACGTCCCATGGAAAAGACGAAGAAGAGGGAGACCAAGGTATCGAAAAGATTAGAGTAGAGGCAGATAAGACATTATCGAAAAGATAATTAGTTCCAAAGAACTAGTTAGAGAAAAGGTGGCGAATGAGATGCAAGAAGCGGCCAAGGCTGCAAATACCGTTTTATAGATACATATATCCTTTATTTTATTTAAATTTCATCCAAATTCGTTTCTGTTTTAGTTATCAAATTACTAGGCATTTGGCCTTCCAGTTTATTAAGATTATTCTATACACGTGAAGTGATTTTATGATATTTTTAATGCAAGGAAAAGATATTAATTCATAAACGACACTCCATGTTATGTTTATATAGTTTATACTCCATTCCACCGTGTTTAACCCGGATTCATTCAATGGAGTTAATAATATTCATTACAATGAATTCATTTATTGATACGTTCAGGCAACGATTTTTGTCAATACATCGTTTTTGTTGTAATTTTAATTTGTACAACACAACATCTGCCTAGACTAAATAATTAGTTGACATCTTATGCTTAGCCTGAAGCAACTAATTCATGGTTAATTTACTTGGGAAAACGCAGTGGAATTCGAATTACAGATCTCTGGCCTAATGCTTGAAAAGTATAATTGATCACTTCGCGGCTATCAAGCACGCGCGCGCGCTCGTATAATAAGTAATAATGAGAGATGGAATAAATTAGTTTTGGATGCGAATCCAGTGGGAAGATGGTTCGGGCACTTAGAGGATTAACCGTTGATTCATTCTGCGTCAGAAGTGTAGAAAATTAATTCTCAGAGAACGCACAAGCAGATTAATTTATGCGTACGTGTAATACATAAAAATTGCTTGTTAAATTTTTGAAGAAAGCTTAAAAAAACTAATAGATTGGTAACATCTCGAACCATTAGATCCAAAAACACAAATTTGATAAAACCGTTTTCGTTGCGTTACGGTAGCTAGGAGCCTTGAGCCACTGGACGAACGTGCCCGACGACTGCCACATGAAAACAGTGCTGGTCTTTCAGAAAGAGTACCCAATGCTGGGATAGGACACACCAACGCGATTATTCGCTAGACACCGCCCGAATTTCGGACGATTTTAATTTTGTTACGTTTGTACCACTGCTTTTGCTTTTGGTGTCGATTCGGAAGCAGGTGCCGGCCGTCTCGGAGGCAGCAGGCAGGCGCCTTGCGGCGTCGGTTGCTCTCCGCGAGGCAGAAAGCCTCCGTCCCGGTGACAAAGGTAGACAGGGTCAAGCAGCGTGCTGCAGACATGCTTGGGGAAGGAGTTCCATGAGGAGAGAGGGGTATTCAGAGAGAAATTATAATTTGGTCACGGCTATTCAGAAGTAGCTTAGCGAGACTAACATTACGGTGGCTCATCAAGGATCGCCCGAGGGCGTTAGGGTCTGTGGTTCTGTCGTACTGGTGGTCCGCAGGTAGGGGAAGGAGAAGGTCGCTGCTGAAGCAACGACAGTTTCGGCTAGCGACTAGACAAAAGCAGCAAGAATAGGAACTCGAAGATCTCCACGAATTACGTCACTCCCTGACAAACCGTGTAGATCCCGACAAGCAACAGGGGGTTTGTGACTGAAACCGTTCCAACTTATACTTGGAGGTCGGCTACCAAGCGGGTTCAGCAAAGGTCAATTCTGACGGAAAAACAGACGATAGATAGTAACTTCTGTTCGCACAGCCCGGCGGTATGGGACACGAGAGCATTGGAAACAGTTTGGATCGGTCGCCGCAAGCCTTATTGAGAATTTCAGTGACTTGGGCGTTGAAGCTTAGACGCTGGTAAAGCCGGACGTCCAAATACTTCACCGAAATTTTCCAAGCGAAAGGCCTTCCTTCTAGGAAGAGAGACTGGCATCGGGAAATGGAGTTACGAGTGAAGCAAATCGCCTCGGATTTCTCCGTGTTGGTTGCCACCCGGATAAAATCGTCTGGATGCAGCGTGGAACTGTGTTTATGTCCAACATGGAAACAGAAACAGTGAGCGTATTTGTGTTGTCAAGCTGTGGTTTTATATCATCCGTCAGGTCTCTATTATAATATTATTAAGAAAATCAAGCGGTGTTAACATACAAGATTTCTCTGATTTAACGAATTCATGACGAAATGACAGCTGGAAACAATTTAATAAAGAGAAACATTGGATTTCATTAATCAGGTACGGATCACACGTTAAGAATAAACAAGACGGACTTCGGAACAAAATGCTGTACAAATACCTCACAACAGAAAATATTATAAAAACCTCAAAGGATCAGCAGAGATTCATGTTTCCAGCTGACGAAGCGAGGTAATGAGATGTAGAATATGTATTTCTAAAGTGGCAGTGAAGCTTCTGCGCATCGCAGTAATAAAGATGCTAAGCAAAGAGTAAGAGAACGTTAGATATCAATGCACAATTTGATATACAATTTTATTATCCAATTAACTTCCGCGATGGGTTTTAAGTCCAAAAGATTCAACGGAATGCGGAGTTTTTCGCGTGAAATGTTTAACGAAATTTCAAAAGGCTTTAAAGACTGGAGCTTCAACTCTTCAACACGATCGAAGAATGCAACCGGCTGCGGAAAGGAAACTCGTCTTGGATTCAGAGACCCACCTCTGAGAGTGTGTCGCGTCTGGCAAGTGACCAAAAGCCGCACACGACCGACCTCCGCACCGACAAATTTAAATATACCCAATAAAATGAAATAACAAAATGACAACCGACCAATCAGAGCGCGCGTAATCCATTCATGTTTTTGTTAACCGAGATACCTTTCACTTAGGGCTCTTGACAAAAATTGTTTCTTTTTTTGCGTGTAAACAAGCCAGCTTGGGTATGGTGGGGAATGGACGAGGTTGCTATGAAGGTGTGTGTGTGTGTGTGTGTGTGTGTGTGTGTGTGTGTGTGTGTGTGTGTGTGTGTGTGTGTGTGTGTGTGTGTGTGTGTGTGTGTGAGAGAGAGAGAGAGAGAGAGAGAGAGAGAGAGAGAGAGAGAGAGAGAGAGAGAGAGAGAGAGAGAACTATCTTATAAAACTTGTCGAGAAAAACAAGGCGTCACTTATTAATATGTTTGAGCTGTATCACCCACAATGTGCAACAATTCCACAAGAATACTACACAAACAGCCATCAATGGAATCACTAATTCTACATCACGCTGACGTACCTGGGAAATGACGCAAAATTTTTACAACAATTACAATAATTTTGCCTCACAATACGCGGTCTTTATATTCCAGTTTATGCATTACATTTTGACATTTTTAAATCTAAAAACAACTTAAAACACTTCCCAAACGTATTTAAAGAGTTAACGAATACAAGGGTACTGGATCGTGGTCGATTGCTTGTCTGTGTGTTTATGTTATTCACAAGACGTTTCGGTCACCCACCGGAGGCCTTCTTCAGTAGCAAAAGTGAAAAAAATTGTTCGATAAGGGATTTAGATTTAGGATTGTGAAGTACGACACCTCAGATTGTTCATAATTTGACTTTGTATCCATATACGCATGTGCATTCGTAATGAATTAGTGCGGGAATAAATTGAAGGAATAACTCCGTTATTTGATAACGTAGCTAAATAAAACTTTGATAGATTACAAATCATATTTCTCGCTACAGTTTTCTAATGTCGTATGAACCATTCAACATATTTTAATATGTTTTTTATATAATTTTGTACGTTGAATGGTTTAACATGTTCGTGAAATTTTCAGATAACAATCTGATTTAACGTTTTTATGCAAAAGCCTGGTCGGAGCATTTAATTATCACATATTTACCTATTACATAAAAAGAACTTTCAATCAAAAAGGATTATCAACCATTTTTTTTCAGTCAAGCATTTTCTGCTTGACCAGAGCAGATGTATCTCTGTGCGAGAGATTCACGTGCGAGGTATAACGCGCTTCAGTGTCACGTGGAACTCAATCATTCTTATAATGTTCAAACACCAGTCTGATAACAACAGACAATTTAACATACTGGGACAATGAAAATATAATTAACAATACGGGTTAGTGTCAATTAGTGCTGTCCGTGTCAGTGGAAGATCTTCGCTTAGGTAAGTTACATCTCATCCGGAGTTATAACTTAAGTATAAGCGAGAACACTTCAAGATGGCGATTAAGTGCAAGTTCAGGCACTTGCGTAATTAGTCACTAAACCCGTACAAACGAATCCTGGATTAATTACCCAATTAATTACATATTTATCGGATCTAACGAATAGATATTTGAAGATAAATGAACCCACACCTGACTGCGGAATGCCGCATCCAGAATCAACGCACTCAAGGATAAGGCAAGGATAATGAGTTAAATGTAGAAATCGTCCATCAAGTAACATCTAACGTTAGAAACATTTTAAAACACTTTAATTATAATTTCTGTGTACCAAAGATCATCACCATCATCATCCTCAAGGTTTAAACCAAGAATGGTTTGTTCCGGTCTCAAATAGGCAAATATTGCAGCTGGTCACTCCAGCGCTTCCTCGGACGTCCCACACCTCTCCGTCCCCTCGGCTCCTTAGTTGTTTGGGGATGCGGCAGTCATCCATTCGGCAAAGATGTTCCCACCAATTCAGCCGATACTGGGCGATCCTGTCGAGTATACTCATAATATTTAGTTCGTATATCTGTGTTTCTTCTATTATCATGGAGAGTATACCCTGCCACGTGCCTGAGAAATCTCATTTCAGCCGCTTGGATGCGACTGGCCTGGCCTTTCGTTAAAGTCCAATTCTCAGACCCATAAAGAAGTGTGGGAAGAGCCATCATCTTGTAGAATTTTAGACGCGTTCCTTTACTTGCTGACTTAAGGTTCGCCTGATGGTCCCGCACATAAGGTTGAACTTATGCAACTTATCCACCACATCGTTGCTTGCATTGTACCAAAGATAATAATTTAAATCCATTTATGTACACTTGTTTCTGGCAACATAAGAGAATTTAGTTTAGACAATTTTCAATAAATATCAATCTCCACAATATGAAATGTTTTCTCACTTATCTATGCAACGTATATCATCGTACAGGTATACTGCAATATACAATATGGATTTTCTACATCTATCAACGCGTTCTACATCACATTCTGTTTCCTGGAGGCCCATTACACTTTCTACTCCCCTAATCGATGAAAGTTTAGGTGTCCCTCGTTTGATGTGTTGGTTTTGGCGCTACCTCCATATTTTCTTAGGTCACCTTTCTGGTTTTTTGTATGGTGGAGGGGGCGAAACAGCTTAGTTGCTTCGCTTCGAAGGTCTCTGGAATATCATGTCCGTCCCACCTTGTCTGCACGTTTCCTTGTTTCTGATTCTACCCAACTTCACCAAAGTACAACTTCCCCAGTATTCACATCTTCTAGAGGTTTTCATTTTTCCTTGTGTAGCCTACAGACAATAGCGTAACACAACAGTGGTTCCCAACCTTTCCGGACCCGCGTACCACTATGGTCTTCCGCGTTCATTTCGAGTACTACCGGAGCTTATAGAAACGTTATTGGGGTTTTCTCAATAAAAATCTTGATACAACATGAATAGTAGTATATCATATTATTCTTAGTTATGTATAATTATTTAAATCTAATACAACGAATTTACAAAACGGGAACTGATTTTTAAAATTAATTTCAGGTTGTTTCTATGCTAGAATAAAGTATAAAGTTTTGTTCAAAAGACAGTTGATTACTTTAGGTTGTGTGTTTATAAGGGTAATCGTTTTAATCATGTCCGATGAAAATTTATTGTTGGTTTGAACATAAATTTGTATTTATTTATTTTTTTATGTAAATACTTTTTTCCTAGCTAGGTTTTCTTGCGTACCACCTTGGATCCCTCCGCGTACCACTAGTGGGTTGGGAACCCCTGGCGTAAAAAGTATGTATGTGATATGAGTTACAATAGTGACGAGAGAGGGGGGGAGATAATAGAAGAATGGAAAACAGAATAAGCAGAGCTCGTATTGACTAGTTTGATTCCCAGTACTGCGAGCAAACGGTGTAAACGTCCGGTTGCGCAGAACCGGTTGTGCAAACAAAGAGACTGCACGAATGGCTTCACGGTGGACAATTATAAGCATAGCATGTAGACTCTCGGACGTGAACAGATCGCCAAATGTTCCGACGGATACGATCAAACAGTGACTATTGTACACAATACAGTTTCTTGTGTTCTTATAAACGAGATACTTAGAACGATCCCTAACATCTCAGATCCTTGTCGAGATGAACTGTTCAGTTCCTTACTTTACAGGAAAATTAATAATTCCATCGTGGAGTGGTGTTCATTATGCGCACCCCCCCCCCCCCCGAGTTAGGAGTAGCTAACAAGAAGAAAAGTAACGAAAACCCCTTTAACGATGGTAAGAAATGTCACAAACACCTTCCGAATGAAATTTTAACAGTAATTATTTACATTAAAAATTAAAACATGTCTGTAATAAAATATCGACCAAGTTTTCACAGCGAAAATAAGGATTACTCTAAAGGAGCAGGGCTGTCGAATTATTCGGCAACTCGCGGAGCAACAATCTTGTTTAAAGCGGTGTGATCACCAGAACACAGCTGTAAATTAAATAACTGTGCAATAAATTTTTATGTAGGACAGTTCAAGAAAAGAATATGCCGCAGGTTCTCTCAATACAATTGCATATGTTTAAGCTAGATGTATTATAATGTAACTGCACTCATACTAACAAACATTATATTCCAATGAACAGACCAATAAATTATGTACAAAATCACAGAACGGACACAAAATGAATACCTGGTAGAATGTAACAATTTACAAATCCAATCAACACAATTTTGTGTTTTTAGTATTTCCGACAAGTTCTGACGGCTTCCTTCTATCAGAAAAACATAACTACATAACAACTTTGTCGTATTTTGTTGCTTCTCTGCTATGTACAATTTTCCCTCGAACGAGGCCTTTCGGTTTCGCAACCACTATCAAGTTCTTCCTACAACTTTTTATACAACTGTTGTAGGAAGAACTTGATAATGGTTGCGAAACCGAAAGGCCTCGTTCGAAGGAAAATTGTACATAGCAGAGAAGGAACAAAATACGACAAAGTTGTTATGAAGACTGCTAACACAGATAAAATATCTGATACCTACATAAATTACTTACACATTTAAACACTTTCAGTACATTAAAAATGTTGCATTATTTATCCAGTATACAATAAATTTATAAAAATATTCATCAGTCCTCCCTTGAGAACCCTCTGACTGAAGACCACACTTGTTCATGACGTCCTTACAATTGATCCAGTTCTTTCTCGGGTTTCCTCTCCCCTTTCTTCCATCTAGCTTCCATTCGCCATAGATACAGGGGGTCTACGTTCTTCCATTCTTCTGAGATAACCATTAATCAGATTAACGGAAACACATTAATCGTTATTGTTCTGTTATTTCCATGACCGTGTCTAATATATTTGTTAGGAACTGCATTATTCCTTACTTTTTCGGGGTCCTAGAATACCTTGTGTTCATTGTCAACGTTTCCGCTAGGTATAACTTACCATTATACTCTCAACAACTCTTCTGTTGACCACAGCTTTGCTGACTGATTATATACAATCCCATAAACAGGGGCGCAGCCAGGATTTCCTGTTTGAGGAGGATCTGGCAGGCTCAGGGTGGCGGTGATTAAAATTTTGTAAATAAAACTACAAAACTGAAAGAAAAAGAATTCGTTCTTTAAGGGTAACATTAATAGGTATCTAACATTTAGCAAAGTCATGAAACAATAAAGATGTCGTCTTACATTACTACTTCAATAAAATAAACGACATAAATTTTCCGCCATCTTCTGCCGACGCTGATAGTGTTGATTGTTTTGTATGAATCTTTTAAATCTTTACCTTCTCATTCGTGGCCTTAGTGACTACTTTGCTGTAAAATTTACAGCAAACGGAAATAAATCAGTCTAATAGTTTTGTCACATAAATAACTTCTTCTTCTTCTTCTTCTTCTTATTATTATTATTATATTATTATGACATATTAATATAATAAGCCTCAAAGCAAACGGTACTGAATGTTTTGTAACAAAGGATTGGTTCATTTAAATAACATAAGGTAATTCCGGGTGAGATGCCCCACCGGTAGAGACGCCCCAGTCATCATAGTTTCCGTATCAACCACTGGAGCGCTCTACCGCTGCAACAGTCATGTCAGTTGAAATGAAAACAAAGCGCAGTGATAGTTTCGTCCGAAAAAATTTATGTTTACAGCTTTTGGAAGACAATTTAAAGTAAGTACGATCATTTTTCTTGCTTGTTATAAGATAGAGGTTCAAACATGTGTATAGCATTTCTATATTTCAGTAGATTTTTTTGTTTAATCAATTAGAATTGATTAAGGTGGTTTAGTGCTTTCACGTTCTACATGAGCAGCCATGTTTGTTAGCGTTTAGTCGGCAAGCCTTACCGGGGCATCTCTCCCGTACAAAAAGGATAGATGCCCCACGACCAGTCGGGTGAGATGCCCCACCAAATGTTTCAAAGAGTTATGCAGTTTAATGTTTTTCTCTTAAAAATATGAATAATTAGCAGTTTTATGTTAAAGAAGTACTATTATTGATTATGTTCTCATAAAAAAATGATACTTAAAACTTCTTAATTATAATTATAATTTACAAACAACATCATAATAAATAATTATTTACCATTATTGGTTTAAGTTATATCTTATTTATTTCAAATATTATAATGATATTTATTATAATTTATAATTATAAACTGCCAAAATAAATTAGTTCACATTGATCTTCACCTAATTTTATTAAACCTTTAGAAACACGTTTTATCTTCTTATAGTAATCTTAATTTTTTTTACCTTTATTTTTCAGGGAAGTTGCCTACCGAGTATAAACGTAAGAGTACTGGAGCGGTCCGAGGGGTCTGGACAGAAGAACAGTTAAAAGAAGCCATAGCCAGGTTGGAAGCGGGAGAAATTGGAGTCAATGAAGCTGCAAGATATTATGGAATTCCGTCCCGGACACTTTGCCGCCGAAAAAAATCAGGCAGTACTATAAAGCTACCTTTAGGTCCACAAGGTGTGTTTGGAATTCAGAACGAGAAACGTTTAGTTATACACATTCAGTCTCTGGAAAAAGTTGGTTTTGCACCTGGCCGAGAGACAATAAGGTGTCTTGCTTTTCAATTTGCAGAAAAACTTGGCTGAATCATCGGTTCAACAAAGACTCTGGAATGGCTGGTTATGATTGGCTGCAGTCATTTTTACGACGAAATCCAGAGCTGAGTGTAAGACAAAGTCAAGGATTATCCGTAGCAAGAAGCGAAGGGATGAACAGAGAAGCAGTTAGTGAGTTTTTTAAACTTTTATCAAATACCTTTGAAGAAAATCAGTTTTTTACGAAACCAGGACATGTGTACAACATGGACGAGACAGGCTGCCAACTTAATAATGTTGCAGGCAAAGTTATTGTCACCAAAGGCGCAAAGGATGTACATGTGTTGACGTCTACGGAAAAAGGAGAAAATATTACAATAATTGCTTGTTGCAATGCTGAGGGACAATATCTTCCGCCGGCAGTTATTTTCAAAGGTATTCGATAAAAAAAGGAATTTTATGATGGACTCCCCCCTGGATCTACGGTCTTCATGAATGAAAAATCATCGTACATCAGCACGGATATTTTTTAAATGGTTGAAAGATCATTTTGTTCCCAGGAAACCTCAGGGGAAGACTCTCCTGATTCTGGATGGGCATGCATCACATGTAAATTGTTATGATTTACTTGAATTTGCTCACCAACATGATATTATAATTTTTTGTCTTCCCAGCCACACAACACAAGCTCTTCAGCCTCTTGACCGTTCCTTCTTCAAGCCTTTAAAGCATTACTTTAAAGAAGAGGCCAAGACATGGATTCTCCATCACCCATTTCCTCTCAACCAAGATTGTATTCCTGATCACTTCTTTAGTATAAGTGATGAAATGAACAGCTCCTCAACCACTTCCTTAAAATTGTCTCAACCTAGTGTCTCTTGCGATCAGGAGCCGACAGCAGGAACGTCAAAAGGAACTCCGACCAAGCTACTGCATCAAATTTCGCCAGTTCCTACAACAGAAAAGAGATGTGGAAAAAGAAAGAAACAGACAGCCAAACTTCTCACGTCCAAGGAGCATATTCAAGAGCGTAAAATAAAACGCAGTGCTGTAATAAAAGCTGGTAAAATGCTAAAAAGATTAAATTATGAAACAACACAAGTAAAATCTTTCCCAAATGATCAAGACAGCGATGAGGACAGCTGCGATGAAAAAGACAATAACTGCATCGAATGCGATGAAAATTATTACAAAACAAGAGAAAAGGTAGACTGGATTAAATGTTTAAATTGTGCCAAGTGGATGCACGAATCGTGCACAATGTACGGTAACTTGTGTAACATTTGCGGAAGAGAACAAAGAAGAAGAAAAATGAAGAATAAATTTTGATAAATGTTTAAACAACTTTAGAAAAAAAAATTAAATCAGTTTTTCTAAAATGTGTTAGTATGAATGATGTGTTAATGTGATATGTTATTGTTATTGATAAGTTTTAAAAGATTATATGGCAATCTGCGTGTAGGGAATCTCTCCCGAGTGGGTGGGGCATCTCACCCTGACACTCGGGAGAGATGGCCATTTGAAGTGGTGTTACATGTTTACCTTTTAAAAGAAAACAAATGTTTACGGCTATGTGTTTTTGTAATATAGAAATATAATAAATTTTCTATCTTCTCATATACGGGTAATTTAATATTATTTTTGAAAATTCAGAACACTTTTACAGCGCTTTTTTATTAGATGGGGCATCTCACCCGGAATTACCTTAAAGGTTACATTAATCAAACGATGCGTGAAAGTTAATTCCCATGTTTTCTACGAAGAAGAACACGTTCGATATGCGTCCCTTACGTTTCAAGCAGAACTCGTATCGTTCAAATATTTTCTCAAACATGTCCATAAAAAATATTGCTTCTTCATACGGTTTACGCGTGCCACATTTTTACGTAATTCGCTAACGATGCCGGTGGGTTCCTCAAAAAATTGCTTTCTTATCACGCTCTAACTGAAAGCTTCAGGTGGTGTAAAATAGTGAGTGAGTACGATATAGGAAAGTCGTATCCTAATCGATAGGAAATTAAGCGGTTTTCAAAATTCGAATGAAGCGAGTTCCTCGATGTGTGGTAAGTGCCCCCCCCCCCAATCCTGTTACAATAACTCCGTATGAAGGCAACGATTCGTTTACACATTCTTCTCCTAGAATCTTTTACACTAACATTCAATTTTAAAGATGTTTGCCGGAGACACTGTAACACCTGGTCGATGAACCCCTTGGTTCGCACTTGTTGTCAACAGCAACCAGACAGCTGATTCAGCCTTTGAATGACTTTATTAGACGAGGGTTTAAGTTTCCTTCCGTTGATGAGTTCGTGCGTTCTCTGGCGCTCACTCTTCACACGAGCCTCTACCTCATTCTACCCACACTTCCGCCGCCTTACTATACATGACAGCCCACCTCCACGAAAATTCAAACGTCTCCGAGCCCTGCTCGATGATCCCCCCCCCCATAAACACTCACCTGCCTGTCACCACCTCTCTTGCGACGATTGATCATCTATCATTTCCTCTCCCGGTCACAAAGTGGAACACCTAATCATCTCCTTCATGGCCTCACTTTAACAAGAACGTTAAAATGTTTCACCGCCTCTCCCTTCCCTCTTCCTTTTGGAAAAAAAAAAAAACAGCCGTTACGAATCGCTCCGCGGTTCAGCACCACCTGAATAGCCTCCATCCCTCCACGAAGGAAGGCTGCATCCTACTTCAGACACAGGGTTACTCAAGGATTTCAGACGCAACAGGCAGTCATCGGGTTTACCCGGACACTGCAACCACTGAGGCACGTCCAGCTTAGCTGCCTCACGATTGGTCTTGGTCTTGGTCATTCAGCCTTTGCTCGTGTGAGAACGCTTTCGGTACAATAGGAATTTTGTTAATAAGTTTGACAATTCTACAGGCTATTAGGCCGTGGTCCAATGCTGCCATATAAAACAGACGTTTCGGCCCCACCATTGGAGGAGGCCATCTTCAGTGTAACGACCTGAGCAACAACTGGTACGCTCTTCACCAGTTCTCCACAATACTGTGGCAAAAGAGTCTGTTTTATGCGGCAGCATTGGACCACGGCCTAATAGCCCGGACAACTGTCAAACTAACATTAACAAATATTGTTGGCGCCGGCCGTGGAAAGCCTAACAGACAAGAGGATTTTCTTTTATGACTGTAAAATAACCGTGTTATTTGGTGATAGTTTCTGGAATTGTTAACCTAAATTCGTTTTCAACATATACAAGCTCGGTCCATTTGGACTTCCAACTGTGTGTAAACGAAAATTATGTTCACGATAAAAAATTTGTCCTGCTTTATTAGTGTCATTTTAACCTCCACCAATCTTAAACTAGAACAAACATATTGATGCGTTTCCATGGCAACGACCGATAAAATGTTCACGTGGTGCTCATGCGTGCCACAGGCCTGTGACGTAGTTTGTTTTGGCGCATATCGTATTTAAAAAAATGTGTTTACTTTCTAATTTATTTGATCCGTAATTAGTGAATCCAAAGGAGCGTTCGAATTCGAATTAATTTAAATCGAAACCACGATCGATTATACGATCGTTAATTCTTAAAAATTAAGAAGGCTGATGATGGGAACAATACGTTTCCCGAAACATATCCCAAATATGGAAAAAACATCTTGATGTAAAGTAATTAGATATAAATTTTAAATAAATATATATAACACACACACACACACACACACACACACACACACACACACACACACACACAAACTTACAAGAAAGTATTTGTTTCAATTACAAATTACGTTTTGTTAACAATTTGCGTTCGTTCCTCCAGTTCTGTATCAATCAATCTAGTAGATTCAATATTGTAACGTGTAATATCCGCTTTATCCGCTAGCGATACTAGTCTAGTACTGGTGACAAAAAATAAGAGGAAGTTATAAAATATTGCACTAATATTTACGTCAATAATAAATTTCTATAGATTTATCGTTACTTAAAAATTGTACAAAACAGTATAACCCACATACGTGTATAGACATTAATCTCTCTGTAAAAGACTACAGTTCTTGTGGCTTCGTATCGCTTTCGAACGGTAAAAATTCGCTTCACGAACAGAAGATTACCATTTCCACGTCTGCTTTCTCCGTGCCGTTCTCGTTACGAGTGTCACTATCAGTGCCAGCAACCAGTACTGTCGCCGTCCCGTTCAAACCTATTCTTTTTTTCTTTAATGGGTGAAATCTGCGAAAACGCCTCCATCAAAAAAGAACTGCAAACACAACAAAGAGTTTAACTTTCATGCTGCGTGAGTAGTTTTTATTTACTTTGTCGCACAGTGGCGTATCTAGAAATTGGCCTTGGGAGAGGGGCGTCATACGAAAGAAAAAACAGTTTAAGAAAAATGAACATTACTGTCTTTAAAATGGTTGAACGTGTGATAACATCCTGAAATCAATCCCATTAGCGTAAACGGTAATAACACAATAAAAGTACGCGTTACTGAAACATTGTTTAGAAGATACATATTGGTTGAATCGATTTCCCTGTATTTCATATTTCAAACGTATACGCAAGTGCTGTGTAATAAACCTGTTTGCATATTTTAAAAAAGTTAGAACTGTACATCAGCGTACAAAGTTGAAAAAATAATAACACAGCCTAAAAATTAAGAGATTAACAAAATTCGTCAACTTTTTTCGACCGTCTGGCGGGGTCCGGTCCCATTCGCCCCCCCCCCCACGATAAATACGCCCTTGTGGTCGTAGCTCGTCCACAACAGTTTTGTGGCTGCCAGAGCTCAGGTTGTGACAGCTTAATTAAAACACTTTTTTCAGGTTAAGGACTACAATTTGACATAAGTTTTAACGTATAACACACTACTACAACTACTGAATTCGGAGTTTGATTTTAAACAAATGAAATGAATGAACAAAATTTCGCTGAATTTATTGCTAAACGTTTCTTGTACAAGATTAACGCAATATATTTTTGTTACTTGGGTGGATGAATGATTGTGCAGCTTGTGCTTGTTACGTATGATTCTTTTCATCCTCATTAGTTAAAAAAACGTAATTTTTGCAGTTACACGCTTGTTTCGTGGAATTTATTTAAAGTAACGAGATGAAATTA
The DNA here is from genome assembly GCA_034769895.1 of Magicicada septendecula. Classification (NCBI taxonomy): domain Eukaryota; kingdom Metazoa; phylum Arthropoda; class Insecta; order Hemiptera; family Cicadidae; genus Magicicada; species Magicicada septendecula. Next base: position 174,788,618 of record CM068372.1, read on the forward strand.
ACTTTTTTAATATTTAGTAATTTTTTTTAATTTTGCCAGTTATTCAGCATTAAACATTAAATTAGGGCTTTCTAGAACCTTTTAAATAATGTGACCTTTATCAAAACTTATTAAACAGTTTATTTCAGCCCATCTTATTTAAATTTTCTGCTGTTTAATAATCTAGAATCCTTAATTTTGCTCTAAAGTTAGTATTTGTCTGCAAAATGTGTCTCCGGAATTAACCTTTTCATTAAAGTTTGGGCTCAATCTTTTAAGACATTGAAAACATTGCATTTCCAGGCCTGTGTTTGTACGAGCTTCTTTCTTCACTGTCTGTCGACTGTAGAATTGGTTACTTGGTAGAAAGCCTAAACTCCTTCTATACAAAGCCATAATTACGCTTATCTAGACATACGGTATAGAATTACGGGGTTGTGCCAGTAAACCCAGCATTGACATAATGCTTCAACGTGCACAATCGAAAATCCTTCGCGCAATAACCGATGCGCCATGGTATGTCACAAACCGGATGCTACATCTAGACCTCTGAACAACCGTCAAGAGGTTATCCACGACAACCGTCGAGAAACATCACACAAGGGTAGAACGCACGCCAATCGTCTTATCCAACCACTTGTGTAAAAGCATCAGACCTGAAATTTGAAAAAGGACATTGGCCAATAGACCTGGCACAGAAGAAAAGAGATCTCATCACGTCAGAAGAGCAGCTTAACACCTAGTTCCTAAGCTAGAAAAGCAGCTTACAGAAATTATTGTAATTTATAAATATTGTTGTAAATAAATACAGAAATAAAGAACATGTCTACTTTACTATTTCATTACTTCGTCAAACACATTTTATATATTTATTATTTGATAACCGTAATCGAATCGAGCATAACACGAACGAGTATGCGGTAATTGTTGTCAGATTCTCTGACAAGTACGTGGAAACTAAGTTTTAACACCGGCTCCGAAAAGATATTATTAGACAGACACTATTCGGTGATTTGTAATCGCCTAGTCAGAGTATAATGCCTGTCTAAACGCCAGACTGAACCCGCTCGAGTTGTCAGCGAGACGGTCATGTTCAAGTGGATGTAGGTCTACAGGAAACAAATGACACAGTAGATAAGAACTGTACAACCGTGTTCAGTAATAGATATGCGTGAGTGCAGACACACGGTAAAACCTAATGATATGAAGCACAGGTGTGCGGAAAGCTAACAAGTCCGAACTACAGTTGCAAACCTGTGTTTACGCTCGTTACTTCTTGCCAAAATTTCACTCATTTATCTTATTTATAAACAGTCGTAGAAAGTTCCCTTCCTTTACTTTATAATTAACATTTACAGAGTCGAAATTAACGACAAAAAAAAAACTGAAACCCAATAATCGAATTTTAAAAATAAAAATTACGAAAGAAAACTTTTTCGCGTTTAGTCATTAATTCCGACAAATCTGAAAAGTTGTAACGTACAATCAGATTTAACTTTCATCTTGTAAATTACAGTGCCTTTTTTCACACGGTGTATCGAAATATTTATAAATACGTACAATTCGCCTGGAGTAATCTGTATCTACATTTCAGAATGCAAATTTCGTTTCCTCGACTATATAATTATATCCCTTTATCATTATGCCGAGCTCTTTCTCTCTCTGGCAGTGTCCTCCGCGTACGTGAGCGTAGAGCGTTCGTGTTTGTGATGGTCCTCTAGCAGACTACTTTTAGGTCCACCAAAAAAAAAAAAAAAAAAAAAGAAAAGAGTGCAATAAACAAATTTTTGTCCTCAATAAACACTAATCACCTGACAAAGTGGAAACGAATAATGAGAAGGAATAAAATACGTTTTATTTCTGTTTCACTTTCGTACAATACTAGAACATTTTTCTTCCGCGATACAAAAATGACTTATGATTCGAACTATAAAATAAAAGATTCCAACCGTGAAGATTTATTCTCAAAACCGGATTCTACGCTAAAGAGCCATCCTCCAAAACCATTTAAAAATATCAGAACTACCTGAAACCAATCTTACCTTAATTACCACTTAATATCAGTTTCAAACGTGTATATTTGTTTTACGTGGATAGCTGGCCACTCAGCCACTGGTGGCAATACTGTAGCTGGTCAAGCTGCCAAAGAAGCCGTACGTAATCTTCCTGCTCCGATGTCTGACTTCAAAACAGCCATTAAATCAAAGGCAACATAACTAGGAAAACCAAGCACTAACCAACAAACTGCAGTAAGCCAACTACTAATGTCTGGGCTTCATCGCTACAGCCTAACAGGAGAGAAGAAATTATTCTCTGCCGCTTGAGAATGGGCCAGACCAGATTAACCAACTCCTATCTCTTTGGAAATTCACCACCCACGTCATGTGACGGTCACTGTTCACCATATATCAGTAAACTGCCTTTTATACGCCACACAGCTGACTTGCGTGAGGTGTTGGGCAACGGTTCGCGATAGTGCTGGTAGGCCGCTTCTTGACATTTTTACCAGGATTTAACAGGCTCACGGCCCGTGCCACTAGCTTCGCAGCTTACACGGCGCGTTAAATAAAAAAGTAAAAAAAAATAAGTTTATCCAAATTTATTTTTTCATTTCACTTTTTTGTTCGTTTTGTAGAAACCTGGCGGTATAAATTGAACAGTGGCTTACACATGCACGGTGTACAAACACCTCGTTGTGAGGCTAACAAAATTTCATTTATTTCGCACATGCGCACAACAGTCTTGTACAGTGTTTCATAGTATGAACATCGGCTGCAACAAGAGTGGCGAGAACAATGGAAGCATGTGTGTGACAGAGAGGGAGATAATACGGAAGTGAGACAACAAAATGTTATAGCGTCGTCTCCCCTCCCTTCTCTCTAGACAACTTAGCTGTATTTGTAAGTGGGGGTAATTCATGCATCGGCCCACCTTACTGTTCAGGAACGACTGTCAGGCCTAAGCCTATCCTGCCTGAAACCCCTAACCTATATCTTTGGAACAAAAAGGAGGTATTATTATGTATACAGTTATAAAATTGGTCTTGTAACGTATTTCGTCATCGTCGATGTTGGTTTTTATTTTACAGCGATACGATAAATATTATTCAGGGTTTATGAATTTTAAGGCAGCTAGCCGATAATTCGACTATTAATGGAAATTTTCACTATTTATTCTAATACAAAATGTTGGTTATGAGATTTATGTATTTACGTATGACACAATAAAATACAGACTTCTGTATAAATACTTTGTAATATGATGTGTATGATAATTTAAACATTCTGATTATACTCTTAAATACAACGAATTTTTTTTAGTGGATGGTTAGTGAGGATCGGTCAAAATAACACAATTTTAACTATTTTGCGTAGACGTTTCGACAATATTTATTGTCATCTTCAGGACCTGTGTATGAAATACAAAAGAAATGTCAAACACAACGGAACAATTAAATATCTGGGTGAACGTGTTCGTGTATGTGAGTGTGTTCATGCGTATGTATGTATCATTGTATATGTGAAGACATAAATGATAGTTTGTTTACATCTTCAAATTATCTTTAAGAAAACGAGAAATTATAGTATGAGAGAACTTAATTTATACAGTATTACAATTTAAGTCGTCTTACATCTATCTGATGTAAGTCGTAATGTTCTACAGTTATTGTATAAATTGTATGTTTCTAAATTATGATTGTTTGTTAATACCAGTAGGGAGTGAAACATGTTAAAAATAACTTTTAATAATTACGTAGTGAACATCCCCTAATCTGTTTCAGTTATAGGTAATATATTTTACTTTGCTAATGTTGACTGCTGTAGGTATAAACAATTTATGTACCAATCTAATATCTAATTGTTGATTACTGTTTGTTTAATTAATTAAAATATCATTACATTTAGTAATTTAAATTGTAACTGTAGTGGTCGCCAAGTGGTCGAAATTCGACCGTAATTCATTAAATTTTTAAGTTTGAACGTTATTGAGGTTCTTTTGTCAAAGAGTATACCTCTATAATCATTGCATATAATTTTTTGAATTTTGTTCTATTACGTCAGCTGCGAGCGTGTACAAATACGTCATTAGCGTGTGTTGTTTGCCTTAATTCCCTGCAATACCTATGAAATTTAAAATTTAATGTTAGTAACAGTTGAAAAAAAAAACACAATTACAGCTTGTATTCGTATTTATTTTTTGATATAATTCATTGTCAGTTTTAATTTTTTCATGTTATTATTGAATCAAATAAACGCTAATAAAAATGAGACTTGACATTCATAGAAGTATAAGATACATTGTTTTCAATTCCAGTGGATTACATTTCATTTTTGGTAAGGTACAAAATTCGAAAACAATTTGATGATTATCTGCTACGAAGCTTATATAATTTTTTAATTTTTTTCTTCTATGCATTAATTTTCGAGTTATTTGAAAAATATGAAAGATAGGAAAAATGAGGTTTAGCTTGGCTAAGCCATATTTAAAAAGCAATAACGCGTTTTTTGACATTTTCTTAGGTTTTTTTTATTATTGCCATACTGACCAGGTTTCGCCAAGGCTACACAGTTATTTTGCCTATCTTTTTCGAATTATATAAAATTTAAATAAAAAATTAATAAAAAATAAAAAATGAAATAAAAAATACGTGCCTCGTATTTTTTCATATATTTTTCATTAAATCAAAAAAACCGGGCGGTTAAAAAAATAAATGTTGTCCATTGAACTTAAAATAGTTTGAAAGTGAATTTAATGATTCAGAACTTCTGTGTAAACGATGTTTTTTGTAAAAACTCTTTCATCATTTGCTAAACGCCCTTGGCCATTATATTCGGAAATATAAAATCTCAAACCATCGAATGATCGAACTCTACTTGCTGCGACGTACAATTGACCATGTGTAAAAACTGGCTGCCTCAATAAAATTCCAATTTTTTCGAATGTTTGTCCTTGAGACTTATTTATTGTCATCGCAAATGCAGGTATAATTGGAAATTGAGTTCTTTGAAAGTTAAATGGTAAAACAGTACCGGAATATGTTAAATTTATACGTGGAATCAAAATTCTCTTATTGCATGCGATTCCAGTTAAAACTTCGCAATCAATAGCATTACGATGCATACGCTTGATGCGCATTCTTGTTCCATTGACTAATGCTTCCTTTGTATTTAATTTTCTGATCAGTAAAACGATGCAAATTAACTTTCAATACTAACTTATGTGGTGGCAAACCACTAATAGTCAAAGAATTCAAAAACTCTACTGGATAGTTATTGATTTCATTGTCATCATCACAAATTATTTTATTGTAGCTATGATATGTTTTCTGTTCACCTGGTATTCGATTAAGTATATCAGTATTAATAAAAGTACAATCATCATTTTTAGGTGCTAAAATAACTGACTTCAATATGTTATCTGAGAGTATGTTTTCGGAAATATTTCCATACACCTCATTAATAATATTATTTTCATCTCCTATTAATTGCTGAGGTATTTCAATAATATTTTCACCAAACTGAGGGAATTGTGGGGCTTCATCATTACCAATTTTTTTCAAGAATTCGACAAATTCTATTTCACTTGGTAAGGCTCTCATATTTTGAGTAAACGTTACTTTATGAAAATAAACAAATTTATGCCAACTCGTGACACAATTTTCAATTAAAGTTGCACGTGATCCATGTGGGACAACTGGTAAGATTTGCCGAAAATCACCGCACAGAAGTATCGTTTTCCCTCCAAATGGTTTATGTTTATCATTTTCATCGCATAGATCCTGGAATAATCTATCTATGATTTTCAACACTTGCAGTGGGCACATAGAAATTTCATCAATAATTATCAATGATGATGAATTTATGTAATGTCCATAGCTACTATTTGCGGTAATATTCGCTACAGAATTTTCCAAAATGGGTATAGGCAATTTAAACACATTGTGTAAAGTTCTACCTCCAAGTAATAGAGTTGAAGCTATGCCACTGAACGCTGTTGCAATGCAACTAAGATTAAGCGAATTTAATTTGTGAATGATTGCTGTTTGTGTGAATGTTTTTCCACAACCTGCATGAGCGGTTAAACAAAAAACATTAGATCCAGTATCATGATGCAAAACTTCACGAATCACATGATCAATTAGATTACGCTGTTCAATATTTGTAGTTTCATAATGCTCAGAAAACAGAAACTCTTGTTCTATTGGATCAATAGCATTTGCTTCGTCTGTTCTCTGCGAATACGTGGGAACTGGTAAACCAAGTTCTTGACATGACAAATTATGAACATTCAAAATATCTTCAATTTCTAATAGAGCTGTATTAAAGGATACTTCTTCGTTGTAATCTCTCAAAAAATCTTCACTAAGATATACTTTAAATTCATTCCATAACGCTAATGCATTGGCTGGCACATTTAATGCACAAATGTAACCAAATAAATTTCGCATTTGTTTTGGTGAATGTAATTCTTTTGCTTCATTTAAACATTCGCGCCATTCATTATCATTTGAAGCAATGCCGCGAGCATGGCACGCTTCAACAAAAGACATGTGTATAATTCCATTGTATGTTCTAACATCCTCAAATGATTTTGGACCACAGACATGTAATAAAAGCAATCGTAAATGGAAAAGTTCGATGTCTTTTGGTGATACTACATATATGCGTGTAATGATTTTATCACCTCCACGCCTTCTCTTCTTCCATTTTTTTCGGGAATCTTCCCACACATAATGCAAAGGAATTTCAATATACTTATATTCATGCGCTGATGGATCTGATCGATTCAATTCAAAAAATGCTAATAATTTTGCTTGGCTTGCATTTTCAATTGCTTGACGTTCTTGCCCTTCTCGAAAGCAAACATTCTGTCTATGCGGTAAATGAATGTCAAGTCTAACGATGACATGTGATTGAAAATGCATTGGTAATTCACAGATGCGCCACACAGCTTTAGTTGATCCGACATAACGGCCATTTAAAAAATTTTTAACTTCATCAATTTGTATTTCTTGACCTGGTTCATTTCTCTCTGAACCTAATTCAACAGATGCACTGTCATAGCCTTTATACACGTATTTGTAAATGTATTTAACACTTTTAACTGTAGTGCATACTTCAACATTTATATGGGAATTAAATTTGGCAAGTAAATACGGATTGTATGGTACAACATAACGATTGTCGAGCCAATACCGCGAACGTCAGCATTAATACCATTATCACGCCTTCTGTATAAGGGATATCCATTTAATGATTCACATGTAAATTCATTAAATCGTTTTGGATAATCTTTTGTGCATTTTCCATCTCTCACACATACAGAATTTGGATTAAGTACACCGCATGGACCATGCATCATGTGTTTTACAACATATTCATGTAATGTAGGATGTGTTTGAATGTTAGGAATCTCCGCAGCTACAACTTTATCAATATCGGTAGCGTTAACAATTTTAACTTGCTCATTTAAAGAGAGTAAAATGTGAGCATGAGGCAATCTTCTCTTTTGAAACTCAATTGTATAAATGAGTGCTTCAACTTTACCGAACATTTTTTTTAGTGTAAGGCCCTCAATTAATGCTTTCAGTTTGGACTTGAATACACGCACAACAATATCAGGTCGAAAATTAGCTGACTCACCTACACCAATATTGCTAACTATTTCAGGCCAACTTGGATTGCAAGTCATTGTAATAAACAAAGAAGGCTTTCCGAAATGTTGTACAATTGACATTGCATCTAAATAATTCTGATACATATTTCTTGGAGATCCATTGGATGAAGATGGTAAAATTACTCTACGGCCAACATTACTGGCATTGGGGTTCAATTCTAAATAATCTGTTAAATTGTTGTAAACTTCAGACCTAAGACTTGTTTGATTTTGTCGAATGAAATGTAACCTTGTGCCCTCTATTCTCACATACATATCGACTATCCACTGCAGAAATAATTTTTGTGAATGGTGCAACATGCTAAAATCTTCTCTAATTGCAAGTCGATAGGCTGCATACTGAAGCATGGTTAATTTATTTCTGGGCGCTCTTGAATTAGATGTAGTTGGTACATTATGAGAAATATTGATATGCCACCCAGTATCACCATTTGGAAAAAGTAATGGATACGCTAAAGGGTCCAATGATGAATCCAAAACAGAGATATTTTTAATGGTACCATTAACTTTTGAAAACGAAACCATATTTCGTTCAAAGGGTGGCTCACCATCAACTGTACTAAATATTACTGCTACTTCAGTTTGAACTGCATCATTATAACGGCGTAGATCTAAATCACGATTTACTTTAATGAGCATACAAATTTCTTTATTTTGATTTTCAACTCTCTGACAATGATCTTTCATTGCAATGAATGACCGAACGAAAGGATTAATGCGTTCCAATTCAAGAGAGATTTCGCGCATTATATTGTTATTGCATGTTTGATTATAGTGTTCACGTAATCTATAATTGACAGCAGTGTCAACATCATAAAAATATAATTGCGCATAACATGGTGAGCGACCATATCCAGCAGTCATTGGACCTGATCTGTGATAAAAAACATCATGTATTTTAAAATGATACACTCCACGCGTAACTGTATCCGAAATTTTAGCTTCTGAGCTAACCATAGCAAATGATGAATTGTATTTACGAATGTTTTCAAAATAATTTTTTGACTTTCTTTTTATTGAAGGTTCATTTGAAGTAAGTCCATCATACAATGATTTAAAGTATTCATTTTGACTTAAGGCCGGTAATATTGCTTTACCCTTATGACAACATGAAGTGAATGCAGTCCTTTCACCTAAAGTGACCTCAGATTCGAAATGTTTTGCATTGCAAAACCTGCATTGTAAATGCATTAATCCACAATCAAAAGTATTAAAATTTCTTGGAATAACATTCAGTGCGCATTTAAATGTATTTGCATTTGGTCTATTATCATTTTGACTTTCAGGCGAATATATATTCCTTCTGCTTTGTCTCTCACTCCGACCCGTCAATGTTATACTATTTACACTATTTAAATTTGCATTTGGTCTATTATCATTTTGACTTTCACGCGAATATATATTCCTTCTTCTTTGTCTCTCACTCCGGCCCGTCAGTGTTCTATGTCGAGGCATAATGGAAGTAGGTGCGAATATCTGAATGTAAAAAAAAACATGTAATGAAATTACTGTAACTAAGATTAGACAGGGTTTAATTTAAAAATAATAAAATGTACTCACTTTTTTGAAACCACCAATAATAATTAGGCGAGAGTAAGTCAATTCAAATTGCTGCTACAAAATTTTCCTTTTGCAACAGGTGTATATTAAGCAAGCTGTATTTCACTTTCAACTGCACATTAATATATAAAACTCAGATATCTAATATACAAAATATAAAATAAACGCTTTTTTGCCTTGACATACACTCCACAGACTATAGAAAAAGGAACATTTGAAATCACACAAAATTCACAGCTCATTCAGTCAATCTGTCAGTATTAAGCAAGCTGTATTTCACTTTCAACTGCACATTAATATATAAAACACAGATATCTAATATACAAAATATAAAATAAACGCTTTTTTGCCTTGACATACACTCCACAGACTATTGTTGCCTGGCAACAAAATTATCTTATTTTTAACAATTACCACTGTTTGAAAAAGTTTAAATGAATTTTCAAGTGCAAATGAATGTTTTATTTTATTTAATTTAATGTATTTGTAACACATATATAAATTTTAGCTTTCTGCACTCCTTCTCCATATAAACTTTAACTATGCCAAATCTCACACTCCTCCGTGCGCGCAATATGCTTAAAAAGGGGTACAAAGTTTTCTCTTCACGTATTAATATATAGATACTGTATAAATTAAGTTCTCTCATACTATAATTTGCTCGTTTTCTTAAAGATAATTTGAAGATGTAAACAAACTATCATAAGTCTTCACATATACAATGATACATACATACGCACGCACACACTCACATACACGAACACGTTCACCCAAATATTTAATTGTTCCGTTGTGTTTGACATTTCTTCTGTATTTCATACACAGGTCCTGAAGATGACAATAAATACTGTCGAAACGTCGACGAAAAATAGTTAAAATTGTGTTATTTTGACCGATCCTCACTAACCATCCACTAAAAAATTCATTGATTGACGGTCACTAAAAATTTAAGTACTTATATACAATAAAATCACCTAACAAAAGTCTACACTGCTGCACTTCATATCCGATAATTTATAACTCTGAGATCTGCCAAGCTAATGATTTAGATCGATTCCTAGCGTTTTGATTTAGAACTTTATAAGTTCCTACATAAAGTTTAATTACCATTTGTATTTACAGCGAAGACAATTTTAAGCAATACGAGATTTGAACACTGCAGTCACGTTATCTTAGATACACGATTAAACATAATAAACATGAAGTTGCCGAAAAATATAATTAAAGAAAACGGAAATGTAAAAAAAATATTATACATTCAAGTACAAGCCTACATTCTATTATTAATCTAATAATATCTGTGAACCTGCGAATAACAAAGATTGCCTGTGAAATGCTGAATAGGGTGGAAACTAAAATCACAAGAAACAAATTAAGAACGGAATTCAGTCAATCTGAAAGAAATATGGAGGCAAATGGTAATGTCCTGTACAACACGGTTCAATTTTAGTATTTAACACTTCAGCGTAAAACACTCTGCAAACATCAACCGGACAGCTCACTGTAGCGTAGGCGACCGTGCGTCTTAACCTAATTTACTTTAATTTATTCATTCAAAACAATTAGCGACGCTGTTCTGAACAAAAAATTATGATTGTACTCTACTAATTGTTGCGGCCCGAGTTTCCTAAACAATACATCATTGTTCTAGACCGGACGAACACATGGCTGAATTGGCCACGTTACATCCCCCTAATTTGCTACAACCGAATATTGATCTCGCTTAATAAATTAAGAATTCGCGCTAACGTTGAGGCCTGATCACACAACGTCGAACCGCATACGTTTCGACTTCTACCTAGTTAAATTCTCAACTATGTGTGTGTGTGTGTGTGTGTGTGTGTGTGTCACTGGGCACTACAGGACTGAGAAATTCAAAAGAAGACAACGAAACGGTGAATTCAATGTAGTTTCTCAAAACCAAAGCGAAATTTCAACAATACAACACGATCGAATGTGTAATTGATGGCTTAGGCTCGCACGACCGTGGTCTAATACTGTTTTTAACAACAGCCGTTTCGGCCCCACTATTGGAGATCATCTTCAGGGTTAACGATTGAAAGTTATAACTGGCGAGATGTAACTAGTTCCCAAAGTACTGTGGTTCTTTACCGCCGAAACGTCTGTTGTTAAAATCAGTATTAGACTATGGCCTAATAGTCCGGCAAGGAACAACGAGCTTCACGATCAAACCTGTTAATGCCCTGACAACAGACTATTACGTCTTTTCAAACGAAACACTGACATTCTGAACGCCAAAGGTTTAATACGTTCTTTCAAATATCGCCGGTTTGTCATCACCTTCCGAGGTCTACACTTACGAGTAGAAATTTTTCCCTGAACACAGCAGAACAATGGGAAGATAATCTGAAAAGAGACAAAACGTTTGTATTACCAAGAATTCAAGTAGCGTAGTGTCGGGGCATCGTCAGTTTCAATTCAATCCACCCGGACTAAGGGTCTAACCAACGTTGAGTGATCAGCTGGGAAACGTTGACGGTGACGACGTTGAGAAATTCAAAGGCGAAGTTAACGTTCCCTATTTGAGGAGAAGTTATACGGCTATATAACTTTTGTACGTATAGGTAGTAACTTCAGAAATACCCATAAGACAACACACGTCAGACAATTTATCAGTACAACTTCTTCTGGCGAAATGTCAGTTCTTATGAATTAGTATTTAAAATGCCTGGATAATGTGGTTGTTAGTACACAGTTTCAGTATGAATATATTACTTCTTGGTAGTATCCCACACAATACGCGGTTTTCACGAGGTCCCTTGATGAGCGTCTTAACGGGGTTTTACTGTATCGTTTTACTTTAAATAAACAGCTAAGATTAATAAACAATTTTCATTTCTTTCTGCCCTTTCTTGTACACATTGTGGATTATCCGCTGTATTCGGTTATATACAACAATCAATCGTCATCAACCGTGGCTCTACAACCATTGGTGGGTCTTGGCCTGCTCCAAGAGTCGATTCCATTCCTCCCTATTGCATGCCCTGGCTTTCCAGTTTCTTATGTTCAGCTTTCCGAGGTCCTCCTCTGTCTGGTCTTTGAATCTACTCCGGGGTCTTCCTTTTTTTCTACTACCCATTGGTTTCTGGTAGAAAATATGTTTCCCAGGCCGTCCTTCCTTCATTCTCAGTATGTGTCCAACCCACCTTAGCCTGTGTATTTTGATTATCCTGACAATGTCCGGCTCTTTGTACACATGGTATAGTTCATGATTATAGCGCCTGCGCCACATTCCTTTTTTGTTGTACTCCTCTAAATGTTGTTCTTAGAATCCGTCTTTCGCGGCGACCTACAAGTCTCTCGCTATTTTTTTTCATTGTCCAGGTTTCTGAAGCATATGCCACTACTGGCCTGATAAATGTTTTGTAGATTTTATCCATAACAATCGCGACTCCAGATTCCGCGGATAATCGGGAGTTTGCTGTATTTATGTATACAGTGATGCCACTGGGCGGAGTTTGGAGGAGGTAACCTGAAAAAGAGGGAAAAGAAAAACAGAAACGTCAATAATTAAAAATATTGCGCCGGTAAAAGCGTAGTCTTATAAGTCGAATTAAATATAATTAGGCTAACTGGTTATGTGAGTACAAAACGTTGGGTACGCTATAACCGTCTGGCGAGTACAAAATCGTTTCCGTAAACGTTGCTGGTTGTCTGGTGGTTAACTGAAATGTTTGTGTTTGAGCACCTATAGTTTCTGTGGCGTAATGACGAGACCGGTTTAATTCCATTTGTTTCAAATAGGCTATTTACAGATGCCTACTTCCTAAGGCAAACTGGTACCTTAGGTTTTCACGGGCGGCGCCAACTCTGTTAACATTTTGACTACTCACCGGACTGTCAGATCGTGGTCTAATTCTTCCGCATAAAACAGACGTTTCGGCCCCACCATAGGAGGCTACCTTCAGTGTTACGACTTGAAAAGGCAACTGGTACGCTTTTCACTAGTTTTCACAGTACTGTGGCAAAAGAATGTTGTACACCGGCGAAAAGCGTACCAGTCGCCTTTTCAAGTCCTAGCACTGAAGATGGTCTACAATGGTGGGGCCGAAACGTCTGCGTCATGCGGCAGCATTAGACCACGGCCCAATACCACGGTGAACAATCAAAATATTAACAGAGTTACTAAGGCAAAGTTTGAAAAAATCCGTACACTGAAGTAATACTATAAGCGTCTGCAGAAGACTGGAAAACGTTTGTGCCAGTTTTCCAATAACGTTTATCTTCTTTACATTGTAATATAAGATGTCATCTTTTTTTCGGCCATCTAAGGACCACATGCCAATTTCAATTCTTTACTCTTTGTTCTTTTCTTTTTTCCAATATTCTTTCATCTTCTCACTGTGTCTCTTCTTCCTGTCTTCAGTCCACTTTGAACCTGCGTTTTAATCTCTCCTACCCTGGACTCCCTCAATTTTCAACACTTTTGCCCGAAAAACTTCTCTGTCAATTGCTTCTTCTGCGTGTATATTTGTTTTCCAAGTCCTTTTAGACTTCTTTAATCCAACTTGATGTTGACTTCTTCCCCCACAGATATCTGAAGATTTGCTTTGTCAACCTATTGTCGTCAATTCTACATAAATGTCCAAAAAATAATAGTCTTCTTTTTCTCATTGTTTCTGTTATATTTTCTATACTTTGATATATTTCATCATTACTTCTTAATTTCCAACCTTCTGAAGTTATTCGTGGGCCTAATATTTTCCTAATAATTTGTCTTTCCAATATTTCTAGTTTGTCTAAATTACAATTCAATACTAGACATTCACTTGCATTAAGATGTCATTTTTATTGTTTCATGATGTTATTAAATTCTACACATATATGAATGTAAGCTTTATGTTTACATGCTTCCCTTCTCGATTACGACAAAATAAATAGCGAATAACAATTCTTTTTTTTTAATTTTTGTCGTTTTATTCCCAAAAATTAGATCGCCACCCCCACCCCAGAGCCTTTCAAAATCCTTACAGAAGGAAATGCTGGCTGTGGCCCTGAAGTGCCTATATGAATGTACATTCTCTGACTACTAAACGTTCTATTTTTCCTGCAACACTTGTACTTCTCGGTGAACCACATCATACGCATCTGTGTATCTCTTCCTCGTTCGGTCCCTTCCACTCTTGTCTGTCTCCAGCTTTCCCACACTTACCTGAACTTCTTGTCTGGATTCTGGTTTCCCACTTTTGGTCTCCAAGTTATCTTCCTTATTATCACTTTTGGTCGCTGTGCTCTTCACGCGTCAAAAACACGTGAATCCCTATGTTATTATTATACGACTTATTATGTTCTCCCCGTCTGCTAGCTCTATTATTATAACAACAACAACAAGATACTACAAATGTAGACCAGAACAGGTTCTCAGATATAACTATGCATCAGAATACTGCCAGGCGCTTCGCAATTACTGATCGAGCTATCAACAGACCCGACACCGTTCGTCGACGCAAAAAGCCTATAATTGCTGTTGCGGTCCCTTTAGACGAGAAGAGTCTCACAATACAGTTGGAGAGGAGGAAATACCAAACGCTGGCCGTTGAACTCGAGTACGTGTACCAATTATAAGAAGGGTATATTGTGTCCATTGTATGTTTGCAAATTACGCCCCACTCACTATAGTCTGGTTGGGTACAGTTAGCAATAGAAAACTGGCATTTGAGAACGAAGAAACTTGCTCTACTTGACACGGCGAACAACGTAAGGAAAGTTCAAAGTACAACATTGAACTCTGATGTAACAGAATTAAGTCCACACTTGAATTGTGAATATTTTACTCGTAAGATTTTAGTCTTAGGATCAAAAATAAATACAGTACACGATAATAATTATAAGAGGATTAGTTTACACGTTCGAGCTTCGCAATAGAACTACAATTTTCAGTGGGTTATAAGATTCAGATTTCATGTAAACACCTGTTAATTTATAAAACTGTCTTTTTAATTTATTTATAGTTTAGGTTACCAGCTGTTCGACATTTAGGTGTCACGCGTGTTTTGAAAAAATGGACAACATCAAACAACGTGCTGCAATTATTTGTTAAAAAAGGTCTAGCGCCAATGGAAATTCAAAGCGAAATGTGGTAAGTATATCAGAAGATACTGCACCTTAAAAACAAAAATTTTTTTGTAAGTGGACACTTGAGATTAAACGTGGTCGTAGGAGCATTGGATGTGATCCCCGCTGTGGACGCCGAAAAACGCGGCAACTAAATACAGACAGACACAGGATGCGCGGAGCGTCTAGCGCCCTGGTTTGTTTGCGTTGTCCAGCCCGGAGCCCGATGAACGCCAGGATCTAACGTTGCAGCTCGGTCGTTCGCTCAGCACAAGGATTTAGAGTGCGGTCCACGAATACACGATGTGGGCGTATGACATGGGACATCTCGTCAATGTATTGCTGCAGCCAGTCGCCACGCCTGAGGCGCGCCTCCGCGGCCCCCTTAAGGCACCGCCAGCAGGAGCTTGGAGGCGCGCTGGTGTGGTCGATAGGCTCGGCTGCCCGGAGGCGAGTCGCCCGTAACGATGGGTTGCCACTTCAGCGCGGGTGGCGTTGCACACCTCGCGGTTTCCCATGCTCTTAGCTTCAGCCCAGCCGAGACGGCAAAGCAGGTGCTGACTTGACTGGGTGTTAAGTACAGAGGCGTAGCTAGGGGGGGGGGCCAGGGGGCAGCCGCCCCGGGCGGCATAGCCAGGAGGGCGCCAAAGTGAGCACTGACTTAAAAAAATTGTTTTCAGTTTATAAAACTACAAACAGCTTATTTCTTTGATATGACTATTCCTTAACAACTACAGGAATATAAGATTTTCGTAATATAAGAGTAAGAACTACAAGTTCCAAAGAGTTTATGAAGTCTTTTATTCAAGGAAAATCGAATCCTGAGTGTCAAAATATTACAATTAACAAGAAATCAACTTGCGATCATAAAATGGATGTTATTAGCGACGAGGTAAATACATTAAAGTTAACGACGTGAATACTTCAAACTGTGAAAGTGTCAAAGTACAGTTACAAGATTCAGTTGGTTCTAATACCATGGATGATGTTGCATCGTGCAGTCTTGAAATTACAGGCGACGAAGAACAGAACATTACTAATTACAATGTAGACCGTGTTCCCGGTACTTCTCTACAAAATATGAGAGCTTGGCCAAGCGAGAAATCTCAATCCTTCCGAGATATAATGGTGAATAGAGGAACATGTCAGTTGCAGAACAAGTACAGCCATTTTCCTGAAGGTGAAGCTGGACGATCCTTAAACCAGTATTGGTTTGATAAAACCTTGCAAAATGGAGAAAAGGTAACACTTGGATGTGTTTTTCTCCATCTAAAAAATCTCTATTTTGCTTTTGTTGAACTTTATTTCCACACAAAAAAAACTGTCAAAGAAGCCATTTCAATAGTAAAAATAGGTTTTCGTCGTGGCGAAAGTTAAATCCCCGTATTCAGGATCATAAAATAGTCCTGCTCTGCGTTTCTTGAATCGAAGGAATTGGAACGTACTTTAAACAAAGTGGGACTTATTGATGATCTACTTCAGGAACAAATGAGTAAAGCAGTCAAGACATGGAAAGAAATCCTCGAACGGGTCATTGCCACAGTAAAAACTCTTGCAGAATAAAATCTGGCACTGATAGGGCTGATAGGAGTCAATTACTAACGGTCGAAGTCCTGGAAACTTTCTGGGTTTGTTAAAATACTTGGATAAATCTTTAACGTATAAAATATACTTTGTCCATAACGTGTTAAAATACTTTATTATTCTTTGGATAAATAAAGGATTGACACTTCTGGAGACGCTAACGGACAAATTAAAAGTTTCGAGGAATGAGGTGTGTGACAATGTCGTTACTAAGGCAGAGCAGGTACGTAATGAATGGAGTGTCGTATAACAAAAAGGATACGAAGGAAGCGCACAATGCCATGGGAGTATGCAGACGGTTCTGCATTAACCGTTCGGCAAGAAATGCGACGTTCTCTAACATAAATTTGGACAAACTGTCAGTTGAAATTTCAAGCCGTTTCTCTAACATAAAAGAGTTAGAAAAACGCTTTGGGTTCCTCTGTAAATTTGAAGCGTACGTAAATGATGGGATATACATTTTAAAGAACAGCTTTCCCAGATCAATATTAAGTGCACAGTGCTTGCAAAACTATATCCACATGACCTAAAAAGTGAAGAATTGTTCAGTGACTTGAAACACGTCATACTTATATTTAAAAGGGAAAAGTTAACGGGGAACAAACAGACTACACCTCAGGGACTGCCACAATACATTTCTTCAATAAGATTAGAAGCCTACAAAACAACTCTAAACAGCTTTAAAAATTTTTCTACTTTACCAGTGTGTGTCTTCTTGTGAAAGATCGTTTAGTAAGCTTAAATTGATTAAATCGTACCTATGATCAACAATATCTCAAGACAGAGTATCAAATCTATCGATACTTTCAACTGAAAACGACATTGCTTCGTCTGTAAATTATAGTGATGTAATAACCCACCTTGCAGCAATTAATACCAGGAATGTTACATTTATTTTAAAATGTCTCGTTTTAAATATTTATTAAATATTAAAAGTAAATATTAAGTGTTTGGTAATAGAAGACGGAACCATTAACATGTAATGGTAAGTGATTTATTTTATTAGTTTTAATGTAATTCTTTGTTTAACTTTATGTCGCTTTAGGATATTGTTTTGACGACGCGCTTTAGACCTACAAGGCATTTCCATGTTTATTAGAACATTTTTTTGTTATAAATTTTTATATTACTACACTTTGTATAGTCTACATTTGTTAATAATAAATGTATGCAAACTGAATACCGGTAATATTATAATATGTAATTTCTTAATTTTAACTTAACAAATATTGTTACGACGTTTGCTGGACGTGCTTTCATACAAAAATCTACACATCTGCATTTATTACGTACTTTGTTCACTGGATGAGCCTTCATTTTTGCTCTTTTGTCCCCCTTTAATTGTGAAGGCGAGGCGGCCGACGATCTCCTTGCCCCTGGCGCCAAAAAGGCTAGGTACGCCACTGGTTAAGTACACTGTGCTGTCTATCTGTATGGCAGACGCAAGCGTCGGCAAGTCGCACCTAGGGATGTGCCAGTCTAATACAATATGTAGCTCAGTAAGGTGGGGGGGGGTGTCAGAGGGGTGCATCTACAAATGCGGCATCGACATTATACAAAGTTTGTTACTTGAGTTAAAGTAAAATACGAACACTGACGTCAGACGCCTATGATCTCAGCACGTCATCCACTCTCGATCGCCCATCTTCCAACAGTGTCTGAAATATTTTAATGATACCTGGGGCTGAGTTCCTAAGGCTTTCACGGCTGACGTCCACGTAGGTGCAAACATTCTTAGCCGGGCTGTTAGGCCGTGGTCCAACTGTGACGTCTGGGATTGTTGCACTTTTTCTACGACCACGTTTACACTTAAGCGTCCATTTTGTTGTTGATTTCCGTTGGCGGTAGACGTTTCTTATGAAAGAATTAAATCACAGCACTGTGTCTGATTTTGTCGATTTCTCAAAACACGCGTGACACGTTAATTTCGAACAACCGGTATAATCAATGAATACGTTGGCAGATAGATTTGGAAATTAACAGGCGTTTACATGAGATACGAATCTATTGATATTAGTTTGACAATTCGCTGGGCTATTAGGCCGTGGTCCAATGGTGCCGCATAAAACAGACATTTCGCCCCCACTATTGGAAGTCATCTTCAGTGTAACGACTTTAGCAACAACTGGTACGCTCTTCACCAGTTTTCTAACATATTTCACCAGTTCTTTTGACACATTAACACTTTGACTCAGTGTCTTTTAACAGAAAAACGTTATGCACAGGAAGAAATAGCTGGAAAAACTCAGTGAGCCGTGCGAGCCTCAGCGTAGAGCAAATGTCGACGTAAACCATAAATGAACCGTCGTGTACATAAAAAACTGGTTCAGATGGACAAACTAACCTTTTTCAATTCGCATTGTGACTTCTTGTTAACAGCTGATGATGAGTTTCAAAGCATATGCTTCATCACCAGATCTTAAAAAAAACTCCCGTAGGAGGTCGTCATCGGTTAAAATTCCAATTGGATTTGCATTGTACGCGTCAGGAGGTGCGCACCAACTCGTACGAGGGATTTTTTAAGATCTGATAATGAAGCACATGCTTTGAAACGCGTCAGCAACTGTAAATAAGAAGTCACAAGGCGGAATGAAAAAGGTTAGTCTGTCTATTCATACAAGTGACTTGTATACCATTTAAAACATAGTTCAGATGGGTAAAGGAAATAGAAAAGCTACTAGCAAGGATCTCTCCGATCAACTGAAGCAGTACGTGGCTAAAATTCCTCGTGTTTAGTACGACCAGACTCAGTCAAGCAGGCTTAATAACAGTACGGAGCCCCTCGTAAAAATAAAAAAAATAAAATATAAAAATAAGGCTTCGGAAGTGGTCATGAAGAGGTTACATTGGGCCCAATAAATGAGCAACAAAGATAACTGGAGCAAAATATAATTAGTTTGACACAATTCTCCGGGGTATTAGGCCGTGGTCCAATGCTGACGCATAACACAGACGTTTCATTCCCACCACGGGAGGCCATCTTCGGTGTAACGACTTGAGCAACAACTGATACGACTTGCTCCAGCCGTTATACTGAAGATGGGCTCCAATGGTGAGGCCGAAACGTCCGTTTTATGCGGCAGCAGTGGACCATGGCCTAATAGCCCGGAGAATTGTCAAACTAATATTAACATAGTTGACGCTTCCGTGAAAGCCTAAGATGGAGCAAAGTAAGCTACGGAACGTTCCACGTATTATTTATAAGTGGAGACAATATCATCATTGGGATGCGCAGCACTGTTTACAAGCTCGACGACAACAAATTTTTAACGCAACAATTTTCTTGCGCGTAACGATTAGGCTTTATACAGCATCAGTTTTCTTTTAACGATGTGGTGAAAAATAATTATTTTAATGATTTAATGAAAAGTATGCCAAAGCGGTTACAAATGGTAATAAAAAGCAAAGAGATGCATACTAAATATTAATGTGTAGAGAAAACCTTATGATAAAATCTATTTGAGAAATTATATACAATTTTCTTATTCTTTCATCCCAAAGTTTATTAATTCACACACGTCTGTACAACGGTGCTGTGCGGTTTCTCGTTCCCTCGACCCAGCGGTCGTTGGTCTTCCACACAGCACCGCTGACCGTAAGTCAAATTCACATTACACCGACTTCCCGCCAATAAACTTGTAATTACGATATAGAAATTATTAAGCTACGAGCCGAGTGTTGGAGTTTCTCCAGATGAGCGACCCGAGGGAATCGGCAATACTTTCTCCGTCTCAAACGCAAGCAATTGAACGCCCTGCAAACCTTTGCCTTGAGGAATGGGCGGTTACCCTGCACCGCAGAAACCTCAACCACATGAATGCGGAACGGCGCAAAACTTGTTATCCCATCTGTAGTATACATTTTATACTCACACTTAGGCAAAAGAGAACAACGTTGTGCCGTCTTTATCATTCCGCTTTATACATTATATAACTTACCAAACTATATACGACCGTGCGCGCGCGCACACACACACACATACAGACATATAATTCTTGAACTGGGTTCTGAGCTGTGATCGTGGGGAACATCGACATCATACGAAAATTCCAAAGTTGGTGCTAAAAAACACAATACCTGTTCCTTACTGTACTCGGCACAAGAACCTGCACAGAGATCTCGAGATATCCTGACGAAATGGTGAATATTCTGGTGCCAATACACGAAGTGTGGTTGCACGACCTCGCGAACACTGAAGCAGTTACAAGGTTATACAAGTTACTCGACGAGAAGAAACTGGCGTGAAATGAAAGTACGGGTGAAGAAAGGAGAATAGGAGATAAAAAACTCCAACTGTTAGTGTGTACTAATGAGGGAACTACTCACAGTCAGCCGAGCGACGGTCATGTACAGATAACTTACAATTACGTCAGTTAGCAGTTTATAACATAAAAACATTGATAACAAGAACTAGATGCACTAAAAGGAAGATATTACAAGGAATGGAATTAATGGACGTTAATTTTATAGGACGTAAGTGAGACGACGGCGGAGTCGATCAGTGGCAGTGAAGACGTTCATGAGCCATGACGGCTGCAACTTGTAAACGTGAACACGCAAAACACTCGTCCCCTTCCCAGTGCAGCTGACTGGAGGTGGTTAATCCGAATCGGTTTCTCTCTGGCAGTGGTGTGGCGTGAGCTTCACCGCATCTACAGGGTGCAACAGGCCACGGGCGTAAAGCTTGAGGAAAGAAGAAGTTGATGATATTGTCATATCATGACTATGCTGGAAGACAAAGTAAAGTGAACGACAAAGAAGGCCTAGGGAAGATGTTAAGATGAGACAGGGAAGACAGAGTTATCTCCAAATAAAAAGGGCAACAGAAATGCATAGATCGGAATCCAATGGTTGCAACTAGAAGATGTAGCCTTTAGGATCACGATGTAATGGCGAATCTTAAGTCTAAGACAGTTGTACTTAATTGTGATAAGTAAACGTAAACTTTTACGCCCCGTGTCACGGCTGGTGTGACAAGAGCAAAGAGAATTGTGTCCTCAGTTTTTGCTAGACACCAGTTACAGTGAACCAGACTCACTCAGGAAGAACATAAAGACCAAAAAGGTCATTTTCCTCAAAGACGAGTCGTTGGTTTATGGCTATGACTCCGAAAGAAAAGCCCAGTCTCCCGAATGGAAAATAGACGATTCGGACACTATGTCCAAAGAAGTCACGGCAAAGTCGGAGCAATGTGAGGCCATGGTAACGGTGTTTTTTAATCATGAAGGTATTGTCCATCACGAGTTTGCTCTTCCAAGTACTACCGCAGCTGAGAAACGCAGTATGAAGCAAATGGCCGCAGCTGTGGGCGAGCGTGGTGGCAGGCTGCTCCATCACGACAATGCGCCACCACATTCTTCACGTATTGTACAAGTTTTTTGGGATGTGAAAATTGTATTACGTACAGTGTTAAGTCGTACGTGGCAATAGGTGTTATTATTCCTATGAAAAGCTTTTCAAATCCTTAAGCAAACAACTTCTTCTTCTATGGCGTCACAGTTCGAAGTCGAACCTTGGCCTCCATAATCATCCGCTTCCATTTTTCCCTGTCCTTGGCGATCGATGTCCATCGTTTTATTTTAAGTAAATTATCAGCATCCCTCGCCACTGCGTCAATCCAGCGTGTCTTGGGTCTTCCGACAGGCCTTTTACCCTCGATTTGACTAAACAGTACCTTCCTAGGTATTCGGTTGCCTTCCATCCTAATGATGTCTCCAGCCCATTGCAATATACGCAGTCGGATGGTGGTAGCCAGATCATTGTCTTTATATAGCTTGTATAGCTCCTCATTGTGATGCATTCTCCATATCCCATTGACTTGGATTGGTCCATATATTCTCCTCAAAATTCTCCTTTTAAAAGTATTGAATATGTTTGCGGCTTGTTTGTTCAGAGTCCAAGTCTTGCTGCCATATGTTATCACCGGTGTAATCATAATTTTATATAATGTCACCTTGGTCTGATGGTGGATATTCCTTGTCTTGAATATAGTTGTCAACAAAGCATATGCTCTATTTTCGGCCTGAATTCTTTTCCTTATTTCATTTATTTCTTCATTGTCTTCTGCCATCCAACATACCAAATATTTAAACTGATTAACCATTTCCAGATTTAATGGTTCAATTTAAAACTGTTCACGTTTTCTGGTTTTCTTTCGAGTGGTGATCATAATATTTGTTTTATCTGTATAAACCTGTAATCCTATCTCTTCTGGTTCACCTGTGAGTTCCTGGAAGGTCTCTTTTGCTCTTCCTTAGGATCTTGCCATAATATTAATATCATCTGCATACCCTACGATCTGGACCATTTTATGTTCTAATGTTGAATTCCTATCAATTGACAATTTCCTGATCACATATTCAAGTGCTAAGTTGAACAGTGTTGGTGCCAGCCCATAAGCAAACAACTTAAGCTGACTATACACAAAAGTCTTATACGACCGGTAGTAACATTCGGATGCGAAGCCTGGACATTAACCAGCACAGACGAGCGACATCTAAGAATATCTGAACGAAAAGTCTTGCGAAAAATCTTTGGACCTCTGCAAACTGAAGACGGCTATTGGAGGAATCGAATGAACCATGAACTGGACCAACTGATTCAGGTCCCGACATAGTCCGGTTTATTAAGAGTAGGAAGCTTCAGTGGCTTGGCCACGCAAGGCAAATGGATGAAAGAAGAATGGCTAAGAAAATTGCAGATTGGAGATTGGAGACCGGTAGGACGAAGAATTAGAGGCAGACCCAGAAAAAGATGGTTGGTGACGTGGAGAATGATTTGAGATGTATGAACGGATGTGTAATGAGAGGGCGGAATGGAAGAAAGCCATTGAGCAGGTTAAAACCCGCGCTGGGTTGTAACGCCAGGAAATGGAAGGAAGGGTTTAAATTTTAATAATAAATTGTTGGGTATTTTTCGGAGAGACTTAGTACAAGACACGCGGAGACACTACGTGCGACTAATAATATTCGGTACACTGTTTAAAAAAACATTAACGTTTACGGGTGAACGAATAGAAGGTCAGTAATTAAACTGCGGTTATATTCCGGCGATATCCGGCGCCGGTGATCGCTTTACGTTATTACCGTACTGTATGTATGTAGGTAAAGGAAAACCACTGCACTACGTACATAGGCTACAGCTGTTGCAACGTCATTGCTATTCCGTGCACTCTCCTCGCTCACCAAAATGTCATTGACCAATACACACATCGGTACACGAATACACAGCGCTGTTGTTGAATACCCAACGAGCAGCCTTACCGTACTCAATCGAATCACACTTTTCAGTTTATAAGTTTCTCTTCGATTTAATGGCCGCAACGTTATCTTTGTTTAGTTTGCGGGCGCTTAGCCAAATTTATTCTTGTTTCTTCAGCCACAAGTTTCGGCACAGCTATCCGCCGTGATAGGTCTTCAACGTCCGGCTGACCTTCCTAACAACAACGGTGACACCTAGTAAAAGGACCGGTTACAAAAATCCAAGACCGTAGCGTTGATAGGGAAACGTCTACTACGAACAAGAATCATAATTGCCAATCAAACGCTCGGACAGGTAGTGCGTTTTAATTTAACATTTGGGGTGTGATATAACATATGAAGAGAACAAAGACATTTTACATAAGACTGACAAATATTGAAGAATGTTTGTCATTCGTTACACGAGGAACTCTGAAGCGAAAAACAATGACGGACACTCAAAGTTGTATGGATGAAAATGACGAGCCCCTAGGAAAGATTGACGGATTCCTCAGAAACGAGATTACTTTTTTGACCAGTCAAAGGTTGTACAAGACTCCAGCGTATAAAGAAGTAATGATGTAAGACAGGAATTATGTCTAAAACCGATTACAAAAATAACGTTATAGTGTAAAGAAAGATGGAGGGACCATGTTATGCATACGTCCCTGGATAGAATACCAAGGCAGGCTATGATCTATAAGGCTTTGGGTAAGCGAAGTACCGGCATTCCGAGGATAAGTCGGAACAGGTAGGAAGAAGAAGAAGAATTAATTTTTTACAAACATGTTTTCACTGAGCTAAATGCACATTAGATTATCATTTTTATTCCGTGTTACATTGTAAAGTGACGAACAAAAGCCTTGACCGCTATATAAACACGTAATCAGTTGCAGTAATTTAAAATGTGAATGTGGTTATCTGCATTAGTTACGCATTATGACGTGCACAAGGCTTCGAAAATCTAACCGCAAGACTTCTCGAACGAATGCGATATATTACAACATTTGTAAAGTTTGTTACTATTATAAAGTTCGCTTCCACCTCGTGCATGTCTGATAGTAGGCTACGAAACGAAAGGATATTAATTAGATTCAAATAATATGGCAAAAACAAACCAGAAGTTACACGCCCAGCAAACTCAATGCGAGTGACGTCTCTCAATATGACTGTCCACAGGGAAACATCTTTTCTTGTTGTAAACTCAAAAGTAACTAATACGAATCTCTTATCGATGCTTTTTAAGATCTATCTCATTTTAACACATTAGAAAATTAGGAAAGAGAAGCATAGAGGCGTACACAGTTCTCTTCCTCCAGCTGCCGTAAGTCCCAACTAGTAGGACTAGCTTTCAATATTAGGTGTTGTACAGTCATCGGATGCTGTACTGGAGTGTTATGAGTCTCCATGTAATGTTCTTTGTGATACTGATTACGAATGGACAGCAAATGGGACAATGCTGGCAATATCTTTTTTAGTAATATTGGTAAGGTTGAGAAATGACAGAGCCTTTAAATTTTCATTTTTATGCATAGGGAATCGTTTGAATATTTGATGAGCTGTTTCTATGTAGAAATTTAGGCACCCGCGTTTGAAATCATTCTTTTGTGTCCCGTCGAGTTCAAGGTTGGGTGACAACATGGAAGCAATTACCTTTCCACCTAGGTATATGTTGTCTAGGGGAAGAAAGTTTTTAGGATCCCTATAATGGACTTGTGAAATTGGAGTATGCTGCAGATAATCTTGTCTGATATAGCACTGTAAAACTTGCTTATACAATGCAGAAATTCTGTCATAGAGTAAGTGAATTTTTATTCCTTCAGATTGCATTTCGAGATTTAGATCAACAAATATTGGTAAAACAAATTCTAGGAATTCTAGATACAATCTTGTAAGAGGGTCTCTCAGTTTCACTAGTATACGTTCAGCTGCTAAAAGCTTCTTCCAAGACAACGCTTGTGAAAAACAAGATTAAAGCAGGAAGTTCTTAACGCAAGGAGTCTGGATACCACTGGTAGCAAAGAGAACCATCTAGTTCGACTAGGGTGCAGAAGTTTATGCGGTTTCAGATTGAGGAATTTCTGGAATTCATTGAATTTTCCTAATCTTTTAGGACTACTATAAAAATAATTGAAGACATCTCGGGCAAGTTCTTGAACAAAGCGAGGAAGTTTTGAGCAAGCGTATGATGCACAGAGATGAAAAGAATGGCACACACATTTTAGTACAAAAAGACCTGGAATGTTATTTGTAAAACGAGTAGCAACAAAATTATTACCACTCATCATTGTGTTTGCTCCATCAGCTGCCAATCCTATTAATCTTTCTTTGAACTGAATGTCATTTTCTATAAAGAATTCGGTAATCAACCCATACAGTGATTCAGCAGTAGCATTTTCGACTGGTATTAACGCAAAGGAAGTGATCTTTCACGACAAAATCAACACCAACATACCTAACAACCAAAGGTAACTGTTTCTCACAATTCATGTCTGTACTTTCATCACACAACAAAGAGAAACTGTTATGTTTCAGTTCATTAATTAATTGGTCCTTAGTTTCAGAACCAATGGCATTTTTAACAATGGCTTTACATTTAGTCTGAGCAGGAAATACGCTTCGCAATTTCTGAATCGCTACAAACCGACTTCATAAGTTTACACACGTACTAGTCGTTCTTCTCGTTTTCCGCAACACTCTAAACCTCCGACTCTCTGACGACTTGTTAGTTCGTCGTTGTAACTATCCACGAGATCTTTACGACTCTTATGTAATTACGATGTCACGCTTCATTCTTAAAAACAGACCGAAACCTGATCTAACATACGCGTTTCTCTGAGAAAGCTTATCATTTTTGTTCTAATGTCACTTACGAACGAAACAGAACGCGAGATAAGCCTTCACGGAGTCGCACGGTTCGAATGTGGAATTCACACGCCTAAACGTAATCGAGTCCTTTCCCGGCTTTGTAGCGTACACTCTGAAACAGAAACAACGGAACGCTGACGAAAACAAAAGGAAAGAGAAGCAGATGAGAGACAATTACGTTATGTTGCCGACGGGCGATGAAAGAAGGAAACGGTGAATCCGTTGGCGAGGGGAGAGCAGACGGTGGCAGCTGCAGTACCGTTAATGCAGCTCGTGATTACCGTACAGCCACTAGAAATAGCCGCAGCAGTTAGTAGTAGTAGTAGAAACAGTAGCAGCCGTAGTGGTGGTGTATAATTTATATTGAGCGGTGACTCTCACAATTTCCTACGGCAGTTGTCCCCCCCCCCCCCCCGTCATAGCAAGTAGATGACCAAACAAAACGCAAGCCAACAGCAGCTACAATAATAACAATAACAATAACAACAAGACGAAGACAAATTAGTGCTTACTAAAACAAGTTGACCTTCGCGAATGACGTCATCAAATTGAAAAAACCCCCCGCACTACAGAGATCGTACCACGGTCACTCGTCCAATTGTCGGCGATCGCGTCGCGTCCCGTCACACAGCACGATGTAGTGGTTTTCAGTTTCATTCTTCGCTGCGATAAAACCGGTTGATCCTCCGTTGCAAATAGACTTACGAAACCCGGTCGGAATCACAAAAGAAATTCCTACTCCCTACTCGTATTAAGTATTCAAACCCTGAGGGAATTGCAAGCATAAGATTAGCGGTGCGACATAAGGCGGAACTACAAATGGAAACTTACCCTTCTGTATGTTATCATTACACTCGATTTGTACAAATCGGTAGCAATTTTCGGGACACAGTTGTTTCTCTGCAATCTGTATCTATAGAACTCAAAGTCTGAGGATTTCGTTACACCGATTGCCACCAAATTTGGCACAGGTAACCTTTGACACAAGGCGAAAAAATACTGTCTAACTTGGAATTTGATATTTTGCCCCGCTCGCACGGATTTAAATTATGCCTTTTCCTTGACGCGTATAAAGATGTCAACAACACCATGGAGACCAGAATTAATTACCACAGTAACAAGTAAATAAACAAATGATATTTAGCGGCATCGGAACTGTACCTTTATCCGTCCCTGCAGTTTTTAATATGCGATTGTATCGATATACTTTGTAATTTTGTATACAGATACGTCTATATATTTTGTAATTGTCTTAAACGATTATAAAATTTATGTTTATACGTATTTCTGATGATGCAATGAATAAGTAATGAAATATATTAAATACTACTACTAAAGATCTCAACAACACCATGGAGACCAGAATTAATTACCACAGTAACAAATAAATAAACAAAAGCTATTTAGCGGCATCCGAACTGTACATTTATCCATTCCTGCAGTACATTTTCGATGTTTTATATAATATGCTATTCTATCGATATATTACGATGTGGAAAAAACAAGCGTAGTCTACTAATTGTAAATTCTCCTATTACTTAATGCAAAGCGAAAATACGTGTTTTCATTTGTGAGGTTAGGTGACAACGGTTTTTAGTTTTTAGTTTACTGCCGAAATAAATAAAAGCCATGGTTGAGGAAAACATAACGTTTAATGTGTTATACAATGCTTCTAACCAGTAACACTTAAAATAAAGAATTTAGCGTTTTTGATTTAACAGGTACTTTATAAATATCTCCAAAGCCTTTATAAACGCGTACTTTAAATCTCCAAAGGCTGTTGTGGCAACATAATAATTTAGTACAAGTTAAAATAGTACAACTGTTTAAAACAGCTTTGGAGAGAATTCGACTAATGAGTACAAAATTGTTATAAGAGCTGACAGAACGCCATATAGACATAGACAATAAAAATTATATTAAAATACTTATTAAAAGTCAAATATTCGCGTGCAAAGCCGCGGGAAACAGCTAGTAATGTCATAAAACAAAAGGCGGTTTGTAAAAAGAACATGAAATTCATTTTACTAGGATTGAACACACACCGGAAAAAATGTCAAGTGTTTAGATAAATTCTTCGCATCACATTTATTATTTTCTGCTCACTGCTATAAATTTCCTGATGAATTTCTTAAGATTATTTATAAAATCGTGTGAAACGATTAAAAATGCAGTTATACACGCGCTTACATCTCTCGCAGAGCGTTTCTTCGGCGACGTTCGAAGCATCCCTCGTTTGATGTTACAACACACGTGTGCTGAGTCAGCAGAAATAAACCTTCGGTCAAAGATATCTAAAACTATGCCAGATCATAGCCTTTATCTTCTTTTCTAAAGAAAAAACTCGTATCAAAAGCGCTAAGGTTCGATTTATGTTCGGAGCTTGCATTCTCAACGTTAGCCAGAAAAGCTATTTGAGTGCACGACATGCAGGGGCGTTTTTAAGAGGAGGACGAAAGGGACGCGGACCCCCCCTCCCAGAGGGTTGAAAGTTTGGTTAATCTCTTAATTTTTAAGCGGTTTTAATAATTTCTCAGCTGTTTACGCTAAAACAGTAGTAACCCTTGTTTAAAATATACGCCTGCAAACAGGTTTTTACACAACATTTGCGTGTACATTTGGAATATGAAATACAGGAAAATCAATTCAGTCAATATCTTATAAACAGTGTTCAATAGCGCTTATGTTTATAGTGTTAATACTTTAATTGGACTGATTTCAGTACGTTACTACACGTTTTCATCCAATGTAAAATTTGTAATATTAATTAGTCTTAACTTTTCTCTTTTGTATCAAGCTGACTTGAACAGACCCCCTCTAGACCAAATTCTAGATTCGCTACTGACGACACGAAGTAATTAGGTAACTTTCGAGGGTTTGTAATTTAAATTTTTACGTTTCATTTTTTCTAAATTTCTATAACTACATTTAATGAAAAATGCTTCGCTGGAACTCAGAAGACATGGAGGAACGCGAATTTCAATTCACTGTGTAGTTAATGGAACTTCTCGGTACTCGTTTGTATAGTTCTCGGTACTACTCCCCCCCCCACTCTATCAATCTGGAGGAAGACTACGAAAAAGAAGAAAATAAAGACGAAGTGCTCGACAAGCCCTACGTTTGCAACTTTTCGTAATTTGGCAATGCAGAAATTAAACAATTCCAATGGCATGGACACATGGTTCGTACGGGCGAAATATAAATAAACAAGAAAATGTTTTGTGCCGATTCTAAAAATTTATCGGCGCGTGTTCGGTATTTGAAGTCAAAAATAGACGTTAAATGCGGTACTGCGTTTAGCTGTTGAGTTGCGTATCAATACTGCAACTGGTTTTACCATTAAGAGCGGTGCTTGATTAGTGCTGCACCCTAGCGTGAGCCACGGTTTACGAGGTCAGAACGGAAACTACGTTTTCTGGAAATCTGTAACTCTGGCCGACCGCCGTGCTGTTAGCTTCGCTTGCGTATCTACTCCGGTAGAGAAGAATAAATTTGTTGCACCATCTTCATCTATGGCAGGCTAAATCTATACAGAACTGCGGGTCCTTCGCTGAAGACGGGGACAGCTCCACCCTGAACATGTAACACCCAGATTCTCTCTCTCTCTCTTCATCTGCCGGAGGAGAATGGCGAAGACTAACACAAACACCCTATCATGAAAGCCAGATGATCACCACTTCACACCCATGGAAAAATTAAGGTGAACTCAACCCATGTTATATATTCTTTACACATTGTGATGTAACTCACTAGAGCCAGTGGACATCCAATCACTCAACAACATGACTTTAAGTTTTTAAACATTTTAATTGGGTCCCCGATTAACGGGACAGAATAGTGCGTGAACTGGGAGGGAAATCTTTTGTAAATTTTATTAATTTGTTTGTATAATCTGTGAGCTCAGAGGCTGACATGCATCTGTGGCTGCTCACCTTTCAAACGTGCAATTCCTTCTTATTTTCAGTATAAGGGTTTCATTACTGCTACTAAGTCATTCAATCAATTTGTAATTTCTCTGTTTCAATTTAGTGTTCATTTTATATATTAATTTCTCATTTTTAAATTCAGTTTGGATTATATAAGGATAGAAGTTTCTGTGGTAGTTAAGTCGGGTCACAAGTTTAATTCTGTACAGGTGCACGTGCATGCAGAGTTAAACATGCTGTTGAGACAGGTTGAGTTATGCACTGTCATGCCTATGAACATGTCGGTCTTTGGGCCAAACTTACTTTTAAAAGGGTTATAAGGTTCATGACACATTACTATTTTCAAAACTTAACAATATTTATCAATATATAAATTCTTTTAATTAATTATGATCACTGGGGTGTTCACTGTGTTCTAAATTTTATTTCTCCCAGTCTAAGTGCCCAGTGTGGCAGCATTTTATAATAGTATTAGGCACTTGGCCAAATTTTGAATTTATTATGTCCTGGGGACTACTGGTGTTGCATATATAATCAGATACACATGTAATGTGTTATGCACATATTAAGAATTAAAACCTGACATGGATTTTCATAAATTATTAATGATGTACCTCATGGGGGTAGAAAAGGGTGTGGCAAGAGATCTATGTTATAATTGTCCTGTATTGTGGAACATGTAGATGTATTGTATATTCGTGTGTGTATTTTTGTGGGGTTCTATATGTATTGTACATTTGGGTGTATTTTTGGGGGAGTTAGATATAGGGCTTATAAAAAGAAAAGATAAAACATAGGGTTATATATATATTCATTTAATTTCTGATGACAATTAATTAATTCTATCTCTATTAATTTTTAATTAATATTTTTTTTGAAGAGAATTAATTTATTTTAATTAACTTTAATAAGGAGTATGTAGATTTGTCTCTATTAATTTTTAATTAATATTTTTTTTTAAGAGAATTAATTTATTTTAATTAACTTTAATAAGGAGTACGTAGATTTCTCTCTATTAATTTTTAATTAATATTTTTTTTAAGAGAAGATAGAAAATAAATTTTGGATTTATTAATAATTTCAAGTAACCTTTTTAAAGAATATAAATGATTTTAATTAACAGTTTTTAAGGGGAAAATAGATTCTGAATGTTATATTTATTGTTTGTGTACGTAACAGAAAGGAGATAGAATAATAAAAGGATTTTATTGATTGTTAATTTTATGAGTTTTAATTGCAAGTCCCGTCTCACTGGATCCAGCGCATTTTTGGCTTCTCTAAACTTTGGTCAAGTTTTAATTATCTCGTGGCCCCTCTTTAAAAAAAAAAAATTTCAAAAAAAAAATAATAATTTGTTTTTACCAGTCTAAGTTAAAGCGGGGTTACATTTGGTAGCAGAGCGTGGTTAAGATTAGGGTCAACCCTTGGGTCCTTTGGGTGTGACGGGGCTTGCAAACTCAGGAAACATTTTGGGGGTTCCAATGGAACTTAGAAGAATCTTTGAAAGGCCCTATATCTAAAAGTGACTATGTTTCGTTAGGTTTAAGGTTTTGTGTATAATATGTCTATGTACTTGCCCGCCTTGGATAGTTGAACGGTAGGTTGCCACGTGGTGTGAAAATTTAGAAGGGGACATTCCTTTGGAAACGCGAATTATCGCAGATCTGTGCCTAGGTGGAGATGGTTTACGTATTACCTTGCCCATAATAGGG
Organism: Magicicada septendecula; assembly: GCA_034769895.1. Classification (NCBI taxonomy): domain Eukaryota; kingdom Metazoa; phylum Arthropoda; class Insecta; order Hemiptera; family Cicadidae; genus Magicicada; species Magicicada septendecula. The sequence continues at coordinate 174,821,237 of CM068372.1, forward strand.
GAGGTGTATAATTTATGCGGTATGGCCCGATCGGCAGTCGGTCTCCTCCGACATACGGGAGCCGAAGTTATTAGAAATATTTTTTGAAAATTGTCGTTGGTCGGTGATTTTGTCGTGTTGTGTGTTAGTGTGTGTGTCGCGTTCCTTAATGTGTAGAGTTGTTGAGAGAGAGCAGTTCAGGTAAGTGGGCTGGGTCCTCGCAACGGTAGGGGGACCCGCAGTCTGCTTAATGGAAGAACAGTACTTAAGAATTTCCTGTGTTAATTGTCATTTGTTTTTCCTAAGGTGTTGTGTTTTGTTTTGTGTGCCGACCGCAAAGCTCGACGATGAGTGTACTACACCCCGAGCTGTTTTTGCGAGATGAAATAGAGTTCGAGCTACGGGCCCGGGGGAGAGACCCTCGAGGGACGGTTCTTGTTTTACGACGGCAGCTCCGAGAAGCGCTGGCCGCGGGTGACGCGCTCTCGAAGGTCACCATCGCTGACCAAGAGAGCGAGTGGGAGAATTGCAATGAGAAGTGGGAGGAGCTGCGAGAATTAGCTCGCTGCGTAGATAGTTTGGAGGAGGGGCCGGGGTGCTCCATCGGCGTCCGGCGAATCCGGCAAAGTCTGCAGCATGTAATACTCAGGCTGCAGAATCTTGAGTCACAAGGGGGCGAACTTGAGCCGGCCCATAATATAAAAGATCTAATACAACAGATCACCTCGACCCTGCAGGGGTCTCAACCGGCTAGACCACCTACCCCGGCTCCAGTTGCTGAGTCCGTGGTCTCAGCAGTAGATTCCTCGTATAGAGCTATAGAGCCTGCGGCAAGTACCCCGGTTCTCGCCGGTTTGGGGGCGGCGTCTTATCATAAGCTGCCCAACCCACTGTCTCACATCATCCAACAACTACCAGTCGTGGATGGACTGGATGTAGAAAAGTTATTACCTTTTTTCAAGACCGTTTTCCAGTTGGTCGACTACCCGGGCATGTCCGATCGCACTGTGCTCGAACTCATTTTCCCTTATTGTCGCGGGCCCATGGCTGAGAGGGTGGCGGAGGTCATGCGTCGTAGAGGTGGAGTGGCGGAGTTCCACCGGGTGGTGTTGGGGGCGTTCGTGCCCGGTAGATTAATGGAGCAGTTGCGACATCGACACTTTTATCGAGTGCAGGCGCGGGGCGAAAGTCTAGCCCAATTCGTACAACGAATCCGAGAAGTAGCTCGAATACTGAGACTGGGCATGTCGGAGGAGGAAGTGGTCCAGAATATTCTCGACGGCGTCTCCTCCGAGGACCGATTGCGTCTAGTTTTTGCTGAGCGGCCGCGGTGGTTTGCGGACTTGGACCGGCTGTGTGTAATGACCAAGGCCATCCAGATGAGCGACCACGCGAGGGGAGACGGTAGAGGGAAAGAACCCAGACCTCAGAGATCGGAAGGACCCAGGGAGCCTTTCTTCCCCCGACAGGCCCAGTCAGTTCGAAATCGCGAGCAAAAGAATGCGGTTGTCTGTTACAATTGTAACCGCCCGGGACACGTGGCTAGAAATTGCACTCGAGGACGCGCGCGTCCAGGACCTCCTTCGTCTAGACCAGTACCAAAAAACTAAATAGACAGGGGAAGATATGTCGGAGTATGTCTTCCCCCCGCTCTAAATCTGTTCAACTTCCGACGACCTCCAGGCAATTGTTAGCATCCAACTCTTCCGACATCAAGGTCCGGTCCACTACCTCGCAACACCTTTCAGTATGCCCCTTTCTGTCGCTCGAGGTAAAAGGGGGTCAGCTCAGAGCCTTAGTTGACTCCGGTTCAGCCCGATCCATCATCTCATCTCGGGTATACGCGGACCTTGAAAAGCAGGGCTTGATCAAGGAGTCGAACCTGTCATCTGCAGTATGCTGGACTGCATCCCGGGAAATCTTGCCTATCTCCCGGGTTATCACCTTCAAAATTAAAATCGATGGGTTTTCCTGGGTGTGGCCTTTTCTGGTTTCTCCTGCTCTGGGAGTGGATTGTATTATTGGTGCCGACTTCATCGCAAAAAGTGGTCTCGTGCTGGACATCCAAGCGCACCAATGTTTCTTTAAGTTTAATCGGGGAGTTCTTATTCCGTTCCTTGGGTACCAGGGAGCTAAGCCGGGTATCCAAGAAGTAGCTTGTCCCGATTCTGCACGAGATCACCTCACTCCATCCCAGCAGATGACCTTAGACCAATTGTGTGAGGAATTTCCCGAGGTGTTAACTCCTACTTTGGGACTCACACACCTGGAGTACAAGATACGCCTAACAGATTCCAAAATAGTAAGGTCACACCCTTACAAATTCGCTCCACCGAAGATGACCATTCTGCGAGAGAAGGTTCATTAGAACAAGGGGTAATTGAACCTTCTCATTCTAGCTATGCCAGTCCAGCATTTTTAGTACCAAAGCCTGGGGGTAAGCAACGTATGGTAATAGATTATCGGAAGTTGAACTCCAATATAGAGGTGGATTCTGTTCCCCTCCCAGATTTACATTCGGCCTTTGATTGGTTCAGTGGGGCCAGATATTTTACTATAATCGATCTTAACGCGGCCTATCATCAGATTCCGCTGGCCAAAGAGAGTAGACCATATACGGCCTTTTGTGTACCCTGGAATTTGTACCAGTACACAAGGGTTCCCATGGGTTTGGCTGTGGGGGCCCAGACACTTACTCGTCTTCTCGATACCGTTTTTCACGATGTGAAATTCAGGTTCGTGTTTAATTACCTTGACGATTTATTGGTATATAGCGAGACCTTCGAGGATCATCTGGGGCATCTCAGAGAAGTGATGGGTCGGTTAAGGAGTTCTGGTCTCACTGTCAATCCCGAGATGGTTCGTTTCGCCCAAGAGAGTATTTCTTTCTTGGGCCACTTAGTTTCACACCGGGGCGTTACTGTCGACCCCGAGAGGACACAGGGCATCCGTGACTTCCCTCCCCCTAGGGATGCGAAGGGCATAGCGAGATTCGTCGGTATTTTTACCGACGTTTCATACCTAACATCGCCGAGATTGCCGCACCCTTGAACGAACTGAGGAAGAAGGGCGCCAAATTTACATGGGGTGAGAATCAACAAAAGGCTTTCGACACCTTGAAGGAAGCCATCATCTCCCCACCGGTGTTACGGATGCCCGACTTTTCGAAGCCGTTTATACTGCAGACGGACGCGAGTTCGGTTGCGCTCGGGGCGGTTCTTTCCCAAGTTGTAGACGACGCTAGGCAGCCAGTGGCTTTCATTTCCCGGACATTGACCCAGCAAGAACGAAAATCATCTGTCTATGAGCTAGAGTGTTTAGCTGTTGTGTACGCTCTAGACAAGTTCAGGCGTTTCCTGGAACATGCTGAGTTCCTGCTCGAGACCGACAATCAGGTTCTCTCTTGGCTTCTGGCTCATCCCCGGCAACTGGGTAAAATTGGTAGATGGGTGGTAAAGATCTCATCCTTTAAGTTCACAGTGCAACACATCAGGGGATCTCAAAATGTGGTTGCAGATACCTTGTCCCGCATGTTTTCCCAGCCCAGTGATGTCCAATCTGAGCAACCCTGTTCCGTTCTATTAGACTTTCCATTAGCCTTCACTGATGTGTTACCCCATCAGTTAAACGTCGAAGAGCTGGGTCCAGTCGTCCAAAATATCAAGGAGGGTAACGTACAGGCCCCTTACTTCTTGTCCAAGGGAGTCCTCTGTTGTAGAGAAAGAAAAGGACGTGCCCCTAAGATCGTGCTGCCTAGCAAGTTAGTGCCCATGGTCTTCAGTTATTACAATTCCCCAGTAGGAGGCCACAAGGGAATTTCTAAGACCATTTCTAGTATTGGGAAACATTTTATCTGGAAGGGCATGGATAGGGACATCGCTACCAGGGTTAAGAGCTATCATCTATGTGGCTTGAGCAAGCCTGCCCAGAACACCAAGTTAGGGTTGTTGTCATCTGAGGTGGCGAGCAGACCGATGGAGAAGTTGTTCATCGACTACGTGGGGCCATTCCCCAGTAGCAAGTCAGGTAATGCTTACCTGCTTGTTTGTGTGGATGCTTTTTCAAAGTTTGCCTGGCTACTGCCCTTACGGCAGGCAACCGCTCGTTTAACCATTAGCGCGCTCCAGAACAATGTGTTTCAGCATTTCGGTCTTCCGACCATCATTGTCTCGGACAATGGCCCGCAGTTCATTTCGGGTGAATTCCGGCGAATGTGTTTCGCCAGTGGGATCAAACACGTAACCACTTCCCCTTATTACCCACAACCGTCCCATGCGGAGAGATTCAATCGGAATCTCCGGTCCGCCCTGATTGCTTATCACGCAGAGCAACAAACCACCTGGGATCAGAATCTGAAGTGGTTACAATTAGCTTTTAACACGGCCCGACACGATAGTCATCAGGCCGTGCCCTTTGAAATCCAGTTTGGATTCTCGCCCGCACTCCCGTTGACCAATTTGTGGAATATCGAAGATCTTCTGCCACGGGAGCCCGATAATAAAACTGCAGAGAGGTGGAAGGAAGCTCGGAAGAATTTGCTGCGAGCGCACGAGCGGGTCCGTCGGCGTTATAATCAGGGGCGAATTCCAAACCCCTTCTGAATTGGTGACTGCCCTTCTGGTTTGGTGGGTTGCCAAAGCCACCCACTCAGCTCAGCCGCAGACAAACGTGCCGCAAAGTTGTGTTACCGCTGGTCAGGGCCATATCGCATCCTGGGGTTCACGTCACCGGTGACGGCCCGGCTGGGCGTACCGGGGGACGATTCTAAAATCATGGTAACTCATATTTCTAAATTGAAGCGCTGTCGGGGGGGAATCGCGGACTTTTGAAGGGGGTTAGTCCCCGTAGAGATAGGGCAGGTGCCCTGTTAAGGTGGCAGTCGTGTTCTGGCTTTAGTGGACAAGCCTCAGGAGGTCGGAAGTCAGGGAGCTCCTGAACTTTTCTTTGGTCTTTTCTTCGCTATCCCTCTTTGAGTGGGCTGGTCCTGATCAGGTCAGCGTGCAGCACCCGCACACTTACATACTACATGCCTTCTTTCGTCTCTTTCGTTTTCTTTCTGAGCCTCTGTTCTCCTGAGAGCAAGTGCTGCTGGGCCGACCTAATCACGAAGACCACTGGCTTGTTTTGGGAGGGGGTACACTGCAGGGTACCCTCCCTGCGTTTAACTGTGAGGCAACTATGTTGCCCTTTTGGGGTGAGGGTTGCCGATTCTAAAAATTTATCGGCGCGTGTTCGGTATTTGAAGTCAAAAATAGACGTTAAATGCGGTACTGCGTTTAGCTGTTGAGTTGCGTATCAATACTGCAATTGGTTTTACCATTAAGAGCGGTGCTTGATTAGTGCTGCACCCTAGCGTGAGCCACAGTTTACGAGGTCAGAACGGAAACTACGTTTTCTGGAAATCTTTATCTCTGGCCGACCGCCGTGCTGTTAGCTTCGCTTGCGTATCTACTCCGGTAGAGAAGAATAAATTTGTTGCACCATCTTCATCTATGGCAGGCTAAATCTATACAGAACTGCGGGTCCTTCGCTGAAGACGGGGACAGCTCCACCCTGAACATGTAACACCCAGATTCTCTCTCTCTCTTCATCTGCCGGAGGAGAATGGCGAAGACTAACACAAACACCCTATCATGAAAGCCAGATGATCACCACTTCACACCCATGGAAAAATTAAGGTGAACTCAACCCATGTTATATATTCTTTACACATTGTGATGTAACTCACTAGAGCCAGTGGACATCCAATCACTCAACAACATGACTTTAAGTTTTTAAACATTTTAATTGGGTCCCCGATTAACGGGACAGAATGGTGCGTGAACTGGGAGGGAAATCTTTTGTAAATTTTATTAATTTGTTTGTATAATCTGTGAGCTCAGAAGCTGACATGCATCTGTGGCTGCTCACCTTTCAAACGTGCAATTCCTTCTTATTTTCAGTATAAGGGTTTCATTACTGCTACTAAGTCATTCAATCAATTTGTAATTTCTCTGTTTCAATTTAGTGTTCATTTTATATATTAATTTCTCATTTTTAAATTCAGTTTGGATTATATAGGGATAGAAGTTTCTGTGGTAGTTAAGTCGGGTCACAAGTTTAATTCTGTACAGGTGCACGTGCATGCAGAGTTAAACATGCTGTTGAGACAGGTTGAGTTATGCACTGTCATGCCTATGAACATGTCGGTCTTTGGGCCAAACTTACTTTTAAAAGGGTTATAAGGTTCATGACACATTACTATTTTCAAAACTTAACAATATTTATCAATATATAAATTCTTTTAATTAATTATGATCACTGGCGTGTTCACTGTATTCTAAATTTTATTTCTCCCAGTCTAAGTGCCCAGTGTGGCAGCATTTTATAATAGTATTAGGCACTTGGCCAAATTTTGAATTTATTATGTCCTGGGGACTACTGGTGTTGCATATATAATCAGATACACATGTAATGTGTTATGCACATATTAAGAATTAAAACCTGACATGGATTTTCATAAATTATTAATGATGTACCTCATGGGGGTAGAAAAGGGTGTGGCAAGAGATCTATGTTATAATTGTCCTGTATTGTGGAACATGTAGATGTATTGTATATTCGTGTGTGTATTTATGTGGGGTTCTATATGTATTGTACATTTGGGTGTATTTTTGGGGGAGTTAGATACAGGGCTTATAAAAAGAAAAGATAAAACATAGGGTTATATATATACATTTAATTTCTGATGACAATTAATTAATTCTATCTCTATTAATTTTTAATTAATATTTTTTTTGAAGAGAATTAATTTATTTTAATTAACTTTAATATGGAGTATGTAGATTTGTCTCTATTAATTTTTAATTATATTTTTTTTAAGAGAATTAATTTATTTTAATTAACTTTAATAAGGAGTACGTAGATTTCTCTCTATTAATTTTTAATTAATATTTTTTTTTTAAGAGAAGATAGAAAATAAATTTTGGATTTATTAATAATTTCAAGTAACCTTTTTAAAGAATATAAATGATTTTAATTAACAGTTTTTAAGGGGAAAATAGATTCTGAATGTTATATTTATTGTTTTTGTAGGTAACAGAAAGGAGATAGAATAATAAAAGGATTTTATTGATTGTTAATTTTATGAGTTTTAATTGCAAGTCCCGTCTCACTGGATCGAGCACATTTTTGGCTTCTCTAGGCTTTGGTCTAGTTTTAATTATCTCGTGGCCCCTCTTTTAGAAAACAAAAAAATTTCAAAAAAATTAAAAAAAAACAAATAATTTTTTTTACCAGTCTAAGTTAAAGCGGGGTTACAGTTTGACACAAGAAGACGACGCAGTCAGTCGTCTAAGTATGTATTGATGACAATATCAAACAGGTAGCCAAGAAAAGAAAGAAAACCTACAAAGAGAGAAAGACATTCGCAAGGAACAGAAATGCTTTAGAGACAACATTACGAAGTATATGTGAGAAAAAATATGTTAGAAATTCGTATTTCAATTGTTGTCAATAATTTCAAAAAGAAGCGAAAGAAAACACAAGTCTCGCTTCATGTTTATGCGTAGGCCTACTTATGTCTAATAATAAACTAACAGAGAAAATTAGTGTACCGGAGAGAGTTCCCACGTAACGGTATGAAGGTCGTCCAAAGTGATGCGTAACAAACGAATTACAGCAAACTATTTTTGTCGGCCGATAAGGAGTGTGTAATCACAAGGGTGCCACGGGGGTTATCTATCTGAGTGCTTCCACGTGCGCGTCTTGGCAAGGTCACGGTCAAGTACTCTCTAATTTATTCACAACATTCGACAAGTGCAACAACATGCAAGCAGACGCCAATTCGGAGTCAGCCTGTGAAAGCCGGTATTTTCGCACTAACTATCGCTCGCTTGCATAGTTAACTTTCGCGTACGGTGCATTCGTATGCGTATAAATTTTGCACATATTGTTAGCTATAACTCGTTTATAATGAGACAAAAATTATAAAACTAATTATTTTTTACTGCAAGTATTAAAATTGTCTGACGTATGTTCCGCAAAAGATTTTTCTGTACTTTGAGAGCCTAAAATGAATAATCAACTCGATATTTAGACTATGTAGGCTAATGTTTGTTCAAAACAGCTGTTTGACGTTGTTTTCAAAATACTGTTGTCTTTGTTTCTCAGATATTAGAATTTTTGTGACAATATTTTAATTATCATAAAACAATGCTAATAATAATAATAATATTAATACGAATGAGATTGTGGAACAAGATGTACGAAAACCAGAGGACCTGGTTCGCCGAGGTGGACCACACGCGAAGATAACTAGGCATCTGACCCTCTTAAGAAGAAACTTGGAGGAGGGTTTCCAGGAAAAGCCCAAGCTGTGAAAAGGGAAGACGTGGACTGAAGAACGAAAATAAGGTAATCGAAAACGAATGTAGGAATAATGGGCAAAAGTTAAAGTCCAAGGAAGAAACAACGCGGTTCATACCTGAACCGTGGCTGTAAGAACAAAAAAATAATAATATTATTTGGTGGATGGTTAGTGAGGATCGGTCAATAATACAAATTTTAGCTATTTTGCGTCGACGTTTCGACAACATTTATTGTCACTTCAGGACCTGTGTATGAAATACAATAGAAATATCAAACTTAACGAAACAATTAAATATTTGGGTGAACGTGTTGGAGTATGTGAGTGTGTGCGTGCGTATGTATGTATCATTTTATATGTGAAGACTTATGATAGTTTGTTTACATCTTCAAATTATCTTTAAGAAAACGAGCAAATTGTAGTATGAGAGAACTTAATTTATACAGTATTACAATTTAAATTACTAAATGTAATGATATTTTAATTAATTAAACACACATCACATCACCAACACGTTCACCCTAATATTTGATTGTTTCGTTATGTTTGATATTTCGTTGGTAAATGTGATTGACGGTCACTAAAAATTTACGGATTTAAATAATATTATTATTATTAAGCTACAGTACTGTGGTCACTGACTATAAAATCTTTGTCATTGTTTTCAGCCTTTTGCGCCGACGGAACGGCCGACACGTTTGCTACAAACAACATTGGCGTACTACCGCCTTACAGCCCGCCAAGCCAAAATCATAACAATAAAGATAACAGTAGCAACGCGTGGGCCGCCTGATGAGAGTCATTCGGCATACAAGCAACCAGTGTTGCCAGCAACGGTCATTGTTACCCAAGGAGAACTCATATTTACACAGTAAATCATCCTCTGGCGGCAGAAAAACGAACCTTGATTTTACGGTGAGCCCGGGGAACGAATTCGGGACCTCCACATTAGCAACAAGGCGCCATAACCACTAGTCCATTGAGCCCCATTATAATAACTACAAACATCTGGTAACTAATAGTAACAATTAGTCTTAAAGTTTATAAAGTTGAAAATACATTAAGTTACTAACTTAGCTAGTTAATGAAATATATAATTAATTAGTTATAATTATAAATAAATAATATTATTTATATATAATATGTAATTAGTTAATTATATGCTGTTCATTAACTTGTATAATTGGCGCGAGAGAGAGAGAGAGAGAGAGAGAGAGAGAGAGAGAGAGAGAGAGAGAGAGGAACCTAGAATGTAGAATCTTACCAAATAAGCGGTGGACAGATTTGAAAGAAAATATCTATCACACAACTCCAACAAAAGAGAATCGAATATGGCAACGAAGACAGAAAATATAATTGAACAGAGGTTTCAAGGATCGTAGCTTACTTCCTACTAAACTATACAGAGACAGAATGAAAGAGAGCAAAAACCGTCAGTCTGTATATATAAAATCCAACTACCACCGACTGGCTGATAACGAAATCTCCGAAGTTACACCGCCTGCAAACATAAAACTTGGTACAAAAATTCCTCTTCGGCTTCAGAGGTGTGCTAAGATATCTTTTTGAGAAATTTTATTTATAACGGTGGTTTGGGGGGATTTCCTACCCCTCAATAGAAAACTCAACTTTCTGATGATTTTTTTTACGAATACCTACGAAACGTTGCAGGTTGGTAGAAAATAAGATACAAAATAAGTACAGGCATCCGTCAGCACTGCCTCCTTCTCAAGGACGGGACGCCGGTAATGCGTCTTCGAAACCTGAACCCAACTAAACTTTGCATCGGTAGGCTACTAGGCGGTCCATAGACATGTAATGAAACCATCATCTTCTCAGATGGTGGGGGGGGGGAGGTGAAACTGTTTTCATTTTCCGCATCCTCCTCATTATGTCCCCCGCTTCCAGTTTAAGCACCTTCAGTTCCCTGTGAAAGTTTGCTTCGCCATGACCATCAACAAGGCTTAGGGGCAGTCTCTGAGAATGGTCGAGGACTGCTTCTCTTAAGGCCAGCTGTATGTGGTCTGGTCCTGGGTGAGATCAGCTGACAGTCTGGTCATTCTCCAACTGCCAACGTAGTATATAAGGAAGTGCTTTAATTTTAAATTTCGACATCTTTTGTAACCCACTTTTGCTTTATTACGGACCAATTATACACAAATCGAAATTTTTTATTAACTCAACGTACAAAAAAAATTTGGTACAACTAATACATTTTTTACTTAGGCTACTCAAAGAGATTGTTACGTTTGTCTTTATAATATCTAAACTTTCTTTATAATCAGTTTAAAACTTCACATGCATTTCTACGATTAGATCTTACTTTCTAAGATTATTTTACAATTATTTTTTAAGGTTCCATCATTTATTTTTTAACGACCAAACACGGAAAAATAATAATTTGTCTCCTAATTTTGATATGTTAATTTCAGTCGCAAACCTTTTTATTTAGTCAAATAATAGTCTAACAATAAAAGTTATCACATTGAGTACAAGCTGGCTTGAAAATTTTATATCAATTTTTTTCTAAACCGTAGCGAAGCACTTGTATTCAGCTAGTAAGTTACATAGAAGTAGTAACTTCGACATGACGTACAGGGCGGTGGAGATACGGATATGGAAATTTTAAGCAGTTGAACGTAATAGTTACCCGATGGGTGAACACTGAAAATAAATGTGATTTGCATACGGACCATAACAAAAGAGACTGAAAGAAAAAAAAAGCTGAGTTGTTTGGACACCAATAAGGAACGTAGAGGTGTCGAACTAATAGGGTGGGGACGGGAACGAGGGGTAGTCTTAGGAAAACTGGGATGTGCGTGGATACGTGAGCTATTCGGAGCGAACAATTGGACGGAAAAGACAAAAAATGAAAAAGTAGTAAAAAAATGAATAACGTGTATTTAAAGGCCAGCTCTTTAGAGGTTGTGGAACAGCTACTCACAGTAGCGTATCTAGAATTTGGCCTTGGAGGAGGGGACCGGTCGAGTCAGCGTCATACAAAAGAAAAAACAAGTTAAGACTTCAACATTAATATCTTTAAAGTGGTTGAGAAACGTGTGACATCCTGAAATCAATCTCATTCAAATAAACGGTAATAACACATTAAAAATACGCGGTACTGAAACATTACAAGATACTTATTGACTGAACTGATTTTCCTGAATTTCACATTTCAAACGTATACAAATGCTCTGTAATAAACCTCTTTGTATATTTAAAAAAAAAATACTACTATATTAGCGTACACAGCTGGGAAAAATAATAATATAGCCTAAAATTTAAGAGATTAACAAAATTTGTCAACTTTTACGATCCTATGGGGAGTTCGGTCCCGTTCGTCCCCCCCTCGTAAATACGCCCCTAGCTACTCACTGCACCCGCTAAAATTGAGAGTACGTGACTGTAAGGGAGGCCAAAGTCCTTTATAAGTTATCCAGGCTACGGAATAAATTCTTAAATAATCCTCGTAACCTCGGACGATAGTACGAGCAGGCTAAGAGCAGTTACCACATTCTGATCGCCAAAGAAGAAAAAGACATCGTCTTTTGTAATTCTTCGGGACTGATTGTTCTAGTATCTCGAACAAAAACTACAAATATACTTGGATCGCTAGTCACATTTGCAGTAGGGAATTCCCTTTCATTCTGACTCTGCAACTGGTGGGACTCGAAGCCTCGACGTCGGGTCAGGCTCCTCGTGAGATGTCAATAACCGTTCGAGGAAAACGAACAATACATTTAGCGTGTAGGCGCAAACACTGCGAAGAAAGTTTACTCCTGAACTATGCATGTCGGTTGTTAAACAGCGGGTTAAGTTCATACCTATTGTACAGAAATAGTAGCTGGCGAAAAAAAATCGGTAAATTATTTCTAACGTGTGAGTAAAAGTGGCACGTACGCACGTGTGAGTGTGTACAGCGCTGTCTCCGCAAACAATATGCTACAGTGCATCATGTGGGAGTGTCACACTTGCATTCCATGTCACTGATAACAAATGACGTAGGTATACGTGTGTGTTAGATAGATAACACAATCTGCGCAGCGCCCAGTGTTTCCACAATAAACTCCTACGCGATTACAATTAGAGCACTAGAGTGTATCTAGAGCGCCCGCCACTTGACAGACAAATTAAAGAGTTCGTAGTAATAACGGACTCGTTAATTTCCGCGACTAATCTGCTTCCTCTTCACAGTGACACGGTCTGCTCTCGTTTCGTTTGTTTTATTTTTACACGCGTCTTGAAAGTGTCATTCCGACCGTGACGACGCTACCACCGATTACAGCTGTCCGAAATTCTTCCACACGAGAGGTTATGAGTCGAACAATCGGCACTAAATAATTATAAAAACACTATATAAATCGCATTCACTCATGTGAATATTACCAGAAATGCTTGAACACATTACCAGCGAATGAGTAATCAGGTTTTGGATCAGGTTAGTCGTTTTAAATACGTGGGTTGTGATTTCTATATGGAACCGTTATTGATTGGGATAGTAAGCTCACGAAATTTAGACCTATCTGTGGAACGATTCACAGGTACCTGAAAAATAAAACAAGGAAGGATGCCCCAATTAAATTTTACAAAACTGTGGCTGCCCCACATTCCTGTATGCTAGTGAGACATAGACTTTTGGTAAAAGGGACGTACACAGGATTCAGGCAGCTGAAATGAAATTTCTATGAGGGACGCAAGGCTGTTCTCTCCTGGATCGGAAAAGCAACGAGGATATTAGACACGAATTAAACATTGTATCGTTGCACTTGCACAAGAAAATTGAAGACGACAGAAGGAGATGGTGTGAACACTTGAGCTGCATGCCTGATATCCGTCTACCCGTGGCTATCTTGGGTTATAGCCCTACTGGGACGAGAGATATCGCTATACCGAGGAGGAGATGGTCTCCGGAACAGGTTTAGGGCCTAATCCTTGGAGTGGTGATGATGATGACATTACCAGCATATAGTACATAAGGCTTAATGAATGCACAGAATTTTACATTTTTCTCTCTTCACGTCGTCTTATGGCATTCGATTAAACTTCGCTTTAGGGAAAAACGTGTCAAAAACCATTCGTTTTTACGTTCGCTGGTCTAAATAAAGAATAATTAAAATTAATTCTACAAAAATATGACGTTCTTCTTAACGAGTACTCGTAAATCACACTATTTTTGTGTTATCTTCATTACCGAAAAGTAAATAAACTCTTTTCTTTTAACAAGATTATTTTAAAATTAAATTGTATTATATAATATTGTAGTTGTCTTGATTATTCATCACTTCTTTCACAGCACTAACACTTATCTAAAAATGAAACTTTTTCTTGTGAACTTACTGTTTATTCTCTTCTCGTCGAACGCGTTTCGGCGTACGTATTCGCCTTCTTCAGCTTAGAGACAGACTACCATCATTTAGTAACCGTTACTAAATGATGGCAGTCTGTCTCTAAGCTGAAGAAGGCGAATACGTACGCCGAAACGCGTTCGACGAGAAGAGAATAAACAGTAAGTTCACAAGAAAAAGTTTCATTTTTAGATAAATAATATTGTATTTCGATAGTATTTCTAAAACTGTCGAATATAGTATTACGTAATATAATTAATTAAAAAATTCGTGTTTAAAAAAGTGTTTGTTTATTGTTAAATAATTATCTAAAATAAAACACTGATTGCGACGAGGTTTTTACTTTTACTTCCATATTCCTTAAGGAAATGGAAGTATGGTGATGGAAAAAAAAATCGTGTTCGAGATTATTGCAGATTCTGATTGTACTACACTCAAAACATGAAAAAAAGTCGTTTTTCGAAAAGTGTCTGTGTGTCTATCTGTAGATTTTTTTCTATGGCAAACAATAACAGCCGCAAATTCAAACAGAATCAAATAATTGTTTGCATACAGCTCTCTCTTATTTGTAGAGTACTCACGACCTATTGTTTTTGGTGAAGATCGGTTGAGGGAAGGGGTAGTTTACCTGCAACGTTTTTTTATCAAGGGTAATTTTTTTTCTATGGCAAACGATAACAGCCGCAAATTCAAACAGAATCAAATAATGTTTCGCATACAGCCCTGAATTATAGAGTTCTCAAGACCTATTGTTTATGGTGAAGATCGGTTAAGGGAAAGGGGTAGTTTACATGCAACGTTTTATGTTTTAACAAGAGTAATTTTTTCTATGCCGAACGATAACTGCCGCATATTCAAATAGAATCAAATAATTTTTTGCATACGTCCCTGAATTGTAGAGATCTCAAGGCCTGTTGATTTTGGTGAAGATCGGTTAAGGGGAAGGGGTAGTTTACCTGCAACCTTTTACGTTTTAACAAGAGTAAAGTACTTGAAAATTCATTTAAACTTTTTCAAATAATGGTAATTGTTAAAAATAAAATAATTTTGTTGCCAGGCAATAAAATTTTAATTTTTTCATTTTAATGTAAATCATGTATGAGAGAAAATATATCGTTCGTGGCAGGCAAGCATATCTCAATTATGTAATGTTTACGTTTCCATTTTATTATTATGATTACTGCAATAAAAAGGCAGGGACCACACACACACACACGAAATTCGCGTTATTTCTGGCCTCACTCATGTTTATTTTCTTACATTTGCACGCTTTTTAAATGGAAAGTGCCGAAACCCACACAAACATAACGCGTGCAAGCCGAAAAAGTGTCCAGCGTGGATAGCGATTTGCTTCCTGTGGATCGCTGGGTAGTGTAACTGCACGTGTTTACAGAGGAACGATTCATAGACAGACTTTTCGTCTTTAGGGAATGAACCCTCTGCAAGATGCTGAGGGTCCATGAGTGACTTCGGAGCGCTCCTTCTTTTCCGCGTGTTTGTTCTGTGAAACGTACACTGTAGATTCACAGCTTTACTCTAAGCAACGCTCAATAGGAAATGTTGAAAATTTTTGTCGACGGTGTACCCTCATACACACTAAACCTGCTCTGATGTTTTAATTACGGACATCATAATATTAAAACTCTGGAAACTTGAGCACTACTTAATGGAGATCAAACATTAACTTATACAATCCATTAATTTTATGCATATTTTTTATATATATGTGTACAACGTTATCGGCAACAAAGAAGTAGTTTTTGTTAAAATTCCTTCCTGGGATGTTTGGCCGTAGTCCAATGTTTTCACAAAACCAGACGTTTCGGCAATGCCATCGACTTCCATCATCAGTGAAAATCGAGTGCGATAACGTGAGGTGGTATACGTTAGTGACCACAGTATCGTGGTTAAGGCTGAAGCAGTAAGTAGAAAGAAGTAGTTTCTATGGTAATATTTCATTTCGAAAATGATTTTAAATATAAATCTTAGAACATGGAAGTCATGTATGGTTCTCCATACCGATATTTTTTTTCTTTTTTAGAAATTGTTGATGGGCAGTAGTGTCAAGTCCTCAAGACTTCTGGTTTATCGTCCGCCATTTAAATCCAATAATTATATCCTTTAAATCACGTTTCAGCAGCCAAGAATCTCTTCCTCTACCCACTTCCCATACCCAGTGGCGTATCTATAATTTGGCCTTGGGGGGCGGGAGCTGAGTCGGCTTCGTATAAAAGAAAAAACAAGTTAAGATTAATCAACATTACTACCTTTAAAGTGGCTGAAAAACGTGTGATAGCACGTTTAATAATCAGTCCCATTAATGTAAACAGTAATGACACAATAATCAGTCCCATTAATGTAAACAGTAATGCCACAATAATCAGTCCCATTAATGTAAACAGTAATGACACAATAATCAGTCCCATTAATGTAAACAGTAATGACACAATAATCAGTCCCTTTAATGTAAACCGTAATGACACAATAATCAGTCCCATTAATGTAAACAGTAATGACACAATAATCAGTCCCATTAATGTAAACAGTAATGACACAATAATCAGTCCCATTAATGTAAACAGTAATGCCACAATAATCAGTCCCATTAATGTAAACAGTAATGCCACAATAATCAGTCCCATTAATGTAAACAGTAATGCCACAATAATCAGTCCCATTAATGTAAACAGTAATGCCACAATAATCAGTCCCATTAATGTAAACAGTAATGACACAATAATCAGTCCCATTAATGTAAACAGTAATGCCACAATAAAAATAAGCGTTATTCAAACATTATTTAGGCCTACAAGATACTTATTGACTGAATTGGTTTTCCTATATTTCCTATTTCAAACGTATACGCTAATGCTGTGTTGTCTGTATATTTAAAAAAGAGTTACCACTATATTAGCGTACACACATGAAAAAATAAAGAGCCTATAAGCCTAAAAATTAAAGAGATTACAAAAATTCGTCAACTTTTTTCGACCCTCTGCGGGGGGGGGGGGGTCCGATTCCGTTCGTCGCCCCTGCTCACACCAACCTTTCCTAGTAATAACTTCGGAAGAGACTGTGGCACGAACAAATGTATCTCGTAAACACTTCGCTATTTCTCACCCTTTGTTTCCACGAAGTCTACATTCTCCCCCAGTCAGATGAAACAATTATGTCAACGCTCACTCCAGTCTCCAAGATATTTCTGGAACGCACTTTGTGTAGGCCTATAGCCTTCAGCTCGCACAGTGATTTTGGTTTTGTGTTTTCAACTTTCGCGAAACGCTGTCCTTCCATGATTGTATTTAGTCTTGGGAAGAGAAAAAGCCATACTGGGCTATATGTGGCGAATGCCACAGTTGCGGTATCATTATAACTTTTTTTCCTCATATTGTTACACAAGCAATGATGTGGACCGATGCATTATCAGGATCCAGTTCCCATAAATTATCCTCTCATAAATCTGTCCGTTTGCTGCGAATAGCTTTGCGCTAGTTGTGTGTAATATGCCCGAACAGTACTCTTTGTTGCAGCCAACACTCTTTGCAGCAGCTGATGGTAAAAACTGATAAAACACGGTACCATAGTCATAACTTTACTATCTCGATATTAAATTCATTTACAGCGTTATTTCAAGGTTGTCTACACTTACAAACCTCTCATTCGTGCGTACTAGACTCGAGAAAAGCTTTCTGCAACATTTTCATGTCATAATACCTTATCTTATTTTTTACAAAAAAGGTAATTGCAAGTTCTTACATCCTACGTTAACAATTTTTTTAAATAATCAAGTGAAAACACAACTCACTCACTTAGCCATCATATACTAACTACTTCCAATACGGCTAAATATTTTGCCAATTGTTACAAGCAGTTGCACCAACATCACACAGAATTTCTTTTTCGATCGGACAACTCTAATTTAAAAGTAGCACGACTTTTTTTACCAAACCTCGTACACAGTGTAAACGCGGTCATCAGTACGTGGAGCAAGGAAAACAAAGTAGGTCTACTCCTTGAGTTTTAAAAACTATGCACAAAACTGAATTATTTCGAAAATCTAGATAGCATCAGGAAACAGATAGCAGCCGTTATTAAAGGATTCTGCTACGTCAACAAAGCGACGTTTGCAATATTATCTGAGGACACGAATACCAACTAAGTTCAGTACCTTTCGAAACAGTTATAAGCGAACACATTTCATGTAATATTCAAAGACTCGTTATTTATTTATGACTGTTTAAAACCCACGGAGCGTTACAGCGTTACCCAATCACTATACACCTATGTGGTCCACAATAAATTAACATATTGTAACGTACGCCACACAGTGTACTGTACATATAGAACACGTGTACATTACCGACCGTCAAGTTACGAAACGCTGTCATCGCACCGTACACAATTGTCGCTACCTATCGCAGGAAATTGTGGTTTGATTAACTGTAACGGGTTCACACTATCATCAATATTCGATCGCGCTCGATTTCCGGTTCTATTTCTGAATGCCGCGTTCGGTTCGAGTGTAATGTGGGATACATGGAGGTTCATCGAAAATTCATGTCAGCGTCGGCCACGGGTCTTATACTGGCCCGAGTTTCGGACAAATGTCTCTTCCTTTTGAATCTCACCGACTGCGTCGACGCCAAGCGACTCTAGCACGTTGTTTAAATCCCCTGTACAGACCTACTTATACACGCTTTCCAGCGCCACTTAAGGCAATTCCACACTGCTTTTCTGTTTCCGGTTTTCGTCGTATTTCGCTACGTTCGCCAGACGGATATTTCGTTGTCCTCCCATCTTATTCTTCTTCTTCAGCACTACAGCCCAAAGGGAGCCCTGGCTTCCAACACCAATCTTCTCCAAAATCTCTTGTCCATTGCCACCTAAGTGTAACCCGTCACATCCATTCTTCTGAGATCTTCTAGCACATCATTCAGCCATCTTACCCTAGGTCGGCTCTTCTTGCTGCTTCATAGACTTGCGCCCTCAGGATTTTTTTTGGCATACGCTGATCATCCATCCGCTCTAGGTGACCTAGCCATTGTATTAGTTGAGCTTTTATGAATCATAAACTATCCCCATAATTCAATAGCTCATCTATCTCCTGGTTATTTCTTATTCTGAATTTGTCATCTTCTTTAACAGGGCCGTAAACACGTCTTACGATCTTTCTTTCAAACGTTCTTAGTATTTCTTGTTCCTTTTTTGTAAATGTCCATGTCTCACCTCCGTAACAAACAATCGGTGTGATAAGTGTCTTATATATTTTTATTTTTGTGTAAAAATATGCCGACGGACAACGAATAGTGGGCAATGAACACTGTAGGACAGATGTAGTTTCAGACATGGATACCAGCAACTAACAGCTGTTGGTTTTCTGTACTGTGTGTGTACGATGAAGTCTGGATTCTAATGTAGGTAAACCGTGTAGGTTTATAAATCTCAGAAATTCCTGCACCCCCCCTTAGTAAAATTCCTGAAGGACGGTAGTGAATCTTTTTTCTTTAGTTCTGATACAGGTAAATCCAGCGGAAAGTCGCCTGCAACGCGTTTTCAAGGGGTCCAGGTTTTACCACGACTGGGTAATTAATTCTTATACAATCTCAACTTCCGCTGACTGGCTTATTAATCCAATTTTCAAGGATTTATTCAAGGCAAAGTATGCTTTATTCCCGGCTGGTATTCTTCTCCATAATTCCTTCTCTTCAGCAAGGGTTTCACTGACAGCTGAGCCAAGGTATTGAAAACTAGAGACTGCTTCGAAACAGTAATCCCCAAACACGTAATGCTGCTGGTGTTGTAAACGCCTCAGCATTTCGTCTTACCTTCATTTATTCTAATTCCTACTTTCCATGCCTCTTCATAAAGTTTTAGGAAGGTTTCTTTAACCCAAAGCAGAGAACTACCAATTATTAGAATATCTCTACACAAACAAGCATCTGACATTTTATTAAAGATAGACCCACCTTGAGTCACTTCATCAGTATCCGCTATAGCCTGAAAGGCAATACTGAACAGGAGAGGAGCCAGCGGACCACCATACAGTCGGCTCATCTACGTTTTCGGAACATATATTCGAGCGTAACGCTTGGTCAAATCCACAGTCCCTTACTTATCTATGTACGTGTTTCCTCACCTACAGGTTACGCAGGGGTGCACCCCCTAACCTTGATGACTCACCCCTCAAACCTGATGAATACCCCCCTCCAAAAAAGGTATTTACAAGAAAATTGTATTGTAATAAGCGTTTTATTACAAACAAGGTAAAGCTAAAAATAACACAATTTCAAAATAAATTTTCATTTGAAATTAAACAAAGAAGTAAATTAAAAAAGGAGTAAAATATCAACAAACTGTATTGTAAAAGTGAAAAAATAATGGTTTGATGTCCTAGTTTCTTTGACTTATATTCGGCACAGCAACTTTTTCCTCTGCGATGACGATAAAGAAAATGCATCAATTATTTCTTCATTCGAAATTGACTCAAATAAGTCTTTCCCAGCAGCTAGAACCATAAGATTCGAAAGCCATGCATCTCCCATTGCAAACCTAAGTCTGCTTTTTATTATTTTAACCCTGCTAATAGCTCTTTGAGCCGAACAACTAGTTACGGCCAAAGATAACAAAATTGTATAAACAACTTTCAGTCTCTTAAAGCCCGAAAAATTGATCCAACAACTATAAGGCTTCAAAAAACCGTTTGTAACCCAAAAACTCTTGACCTGTTAATTTTCTTTTTCACTTTCAGACTCATTGTCAACGTTGATATTAGATTTTCCTCCATCATGATCCCTTTTCTGAGTTGTTTCTTTAGATCTATTACTTTTATGAAGAATCAAATCATCAACTGGTATACTTGTATGAGTGGGAAAATACAGTTCACTGAATGCGTTTAACTCTTCACTTACAATGCTCTTGTAGCAATCATAAAATTCACATAGGAAGCTGTCATGCTTGTCAGCGACCGTGATTCGTCCTCTGAATATTTCAATTCCTAAAACTAATTGTTGCATTAAAATGCTACGATTGCTTCCATTCTTCATTAACAAACTACGAACTTGTATAAACAGTCAAGTTTTTATTGCAACGTAGTTATAATTTTTCATACTTTCCCAAAGTTTCTTGTCAACCCCCCCAAAATTTCAATGACGCAGTTTGCGTCACGACACCCCCCTGTGGGCAGGCCTGGGTTACGTACAGCTCAGCAGGTGCAGATTAGTAGCCAGACGTACGATGGGTACGGGTATGTAAATACAATTTATTAACTGATTACCTGTATCAGAGCTGATTCACGTGGAGACGACCTTTGTAAACAAAATTGGTCTGTGCCATAAAATACGTACTCCATTCTCGGTTTGTAATTATTTTTATCCAAACATCACTTTATGGAATACATTTACTGGAAAAGACGACAATCCTAAACATATTTCTGTGAAGAGAATAACGTGTTAATGAGTTCCTCGACATACGAAACTCGCAATTTTCTCTCCGTTCTACGTAGGAGACAAGGATTTTGCAATAGCACATACGTGTAATTAAACGAGTCAACAAAGGTGTTAAAAGCAACGCAAACGACGCGCTTGTGACCTTAATTTCGCTGCTCCATGCAAATCACGTGTTACTGGACGGAAGCAGACTCCTTTGGACATCCCATACACAGTTTGCACGCTATATTTTTTCCCAAGTCATATTTACGTGACATCACATTTAGTTTTTTAGACTATTTTTCGTTTAAATCAATGCGTTACTTTTTTATTTCCATGTTCCATAATGAAATGGAAGTACGGTGATGGCGAAAAAAATCGTGTTCGAGATAAGGGCTGATTCTAATTGTACACCATCAAAATGTGCAGAAAAGTCATTTTTCGTTGTGTGTGTGTAGAATTGTTTCTATGGCGAACGATAACTGCTGCTAATTAGAACAGAATCAAAAAATTTTTTGCATACATGCCTGAATTGTAGAGGACTCAAGGCCTATTGATTTTGGTGAATATCGGTTAAGGGGGGAAGGGTAGTTTACCTGCAACGTTTTATGTTTTTTAACATGAGTAAAGTAGTTAATTTTGATAAATGTCATAATAACCCACTGTAGAAAGGTAGATGAAATATCTATAAATAAAAAGGGAGTTGAAGGGGGAGGGGGTAATTTTCTATAAATGAAAATGATATTTGAAGGGGGAGGGGAGAATTTTTTATAAGTGTACTACGTTATCGTCAATAAAGAAGTAATTTGTTGTTAAATTCATTCCCGGGCTGTTTGCCGTCGTCCAATGTTTTCTGCAAAACCAGACGTTTCGGCAGTGCCATCGACTGCCATCATCAGTGAAAATCGAGTCCACTAGCGTGAGATGGTATACGTTAGTGACCATAGTACCGTGGTTAAGGCTGTAGAAAGAAGTAGTTTCTATGGAAATATTTCCTTTCTAAAATGATTTTAAATATAAATTTTAGAACCTGGAAGTCGTGTATGGTTCTCCATACCGATATTTTACATTCTAAGACTTGTCACATTAATTTACTGTCTGTCAGCTACTGTGGTTAATATTACCGTGCTACATGGGAATCCCTTCTTTGTTTTGAACTTATAACGGATTCCAGGTTGTTTTTATTGATACAAAACAGCTGGTGAAATATAACAGATAATGTACGTATTCAGGATCCGTTTCCATCAGATATAAACTTGTATAATAATTTCAGTCAGTTCCTCCTATCTAATGCTATACTGATGTCAAAAACTAAAATACTGCTGTTAGCTAGCGAAATATATGTTTCTATTGTCCCCACTGTGAACGAGCCGTCCTGGTGCTTATGCAGCGTCACTTTACCGCGACCCTGAGACTTCCTCTGTAATTGGCAATAATAAAAAAGTGAATCGGCTAGTAAAATCTTTATACGGCTCTGCTAAAATTACGATCGCTTTGCTGTAGCTATCGGCACAAGATTGTGAAACCCTGAAACGTAATCTATTATTATCTAATAATTGTTTTCTGTAAATTTTGTAAAAATCAAGTTATCGAATACAGCAAAGTCCAGCTCACCCGAGTGAAACCGGAACTTCAACGGCTCAACTACAGAAAATTTCGATTAATACAGATAACAGAACGCATCAAAAATTTTACTAGTATTACGAAACCCTACGAGAATATTAACTCTAACGGTATTCGATAAATCTTATAAAACCGCTATACTGTTAAATCTGTCTTCGTAATTCTATATCAAATTAGAATTTCACCATAGAATTTCAAGAAATTTCACTATAGTTTCCATTTCTTTATTTATTTTATTTTATTATTATTATTTTTTTTTTGAGGAAAAGAACTCGGTGGTTTCAGAATGGAAGAACATCTAGTTTCTTGTTATCTCGCCCATCCGTTCTAGGATATAATAATTTTTCTAACCGAATATAATGAAGTCTATCGCACCCCAGGTAAATCGCGGAAACTCGCGTGTTGTAAATACTGATGAGTTTCTAAATCTACTATATACTATTTCATCTTCGTCACTAAACAGTTCACGATTAGGCCTACTCTTTCTCGTGATAATTTTCACAGTTCAGTCATCACACCGTAAACACGAAAATGTGGTTCACTAGAGTCAGTCTCGTATGCTTCGTTTACCGAAAACGTTTTTCCGTATTCATTTCCCTGTTTGTTTTGTACGGTTTACGTACACCCAAAAAACGTTTGTCGTAAATGTACGTATATATTTATTGTAACGACTGTACATACCTATGTGTACTTATTACAAAAGTCGTGTTTCGATAATTAATACCGAACTGAATACTATATTAATTAATTATAAAAGAAGTAACAGACTGTACGTCGGTTCTGCTTATGGGTACCATGGCGACCGTTGTATGTTTTTCTAACGCCCTCAGTAAGCAAATTTAATTGTCTCAACTTTTCACTACTAATCCAGCTTTCAAAAACAATAAAATTCTAATCGTCTAAAAAAATTTAATTTTTCCCAGTGTTCCCGTGGATTGTGGTGTTATGGGTTCCTTTAATAATTGTATCCACTCTACTGCTCTCTACTGCAGTTAATTCTTTATTTCACTAGAGAACGTCCCATCAGGTAATTTCGCCTAGCGGTACTTTTATCCGTTCAAACAGCCGTCATTCACAGTGAACCAGCATCGCGGGATGCAACATTTAACCCTTCTGCCATGAACAGGAAAACAGATTCATCGACAGGAAAAACGATCGGTTTTAGAATTCTCACAGCTGCATATAGGGGTGTCGCCCTGATTGCGTAGTCAGCTGCCTGGAGAGAATCAGATTGTTTTGAGAGTTGACGGATGTTCCAAGACAAGGACATTACCTGCTTGTGATTCATTCTAACATACTCATTATTGCCACACCGTATTTGGTAAAGTCAACAAAAATCTATTTCTAAAGCACAGTTTAATTTACCGAAAGTGCGAGAAGTCCATTATCCAAAGCACGACGCGTGCACAATTCCAACTGGCACCTCGACAATTTTCCAGGTGAAACATCGCACAAGGTTCGCAAGACCATGCTTTACAAAAATGGGGGGGGGGGTGTCAAGAGACATGGATGCCCAGGACACGCACGCGGCCTTTTGATTTAAGGTCTAGTCCCGGCAGTACCATTTTATTACCTTGTCAATTTATTTTTTTTTTTTTTACTTTTTATGCTATACAGCATAAACTATTTATTTTTTTACTTTTTACTCTACGTAGGGTAAACTAATAATCATATACTTCTTTAAGAGATAAACTGCTGGCGGCTTCAAAATCTACACTCACTGTCTCAGGGGATTTCTTGCAAGACTGTTTGAAACACTGTAACATAGGTTTATACGTTCTTATTCGGAACAAGCGCGAAAACAACCGACGCTACATTAGTTACTTTATTTGTGCTTCCTAAATCTTCATGGATAATAAGATTCTCATACATCTACATGGATTGGGAATGTTTCTTTAAGTGTCGTGTGGAATGATGCCTCTTTTCGTGAAGGTAATATTATTACTTCCATGTTCCATAAGGAAATGGAAGTATGGTGATGGCGAAAAAAATCGTGTACGAGATAAGGGCTGATTCTGATTCTACTACCCTCAAAACATGAAGAAATTCATTTTTCGAAAAGTGTGTGTGTGTGTGTGTGTGTGTGTGTGTGTGTGTGTGTGTGTGTGTGTGTGTGTGTGTGTGTGTGTGTGTGTGTGTGTGTGTGTGTGTGTGTGTGGAATTTTTTCTGTGGCAAACATAACAGCCGCAAATTCAAACAGAATCAAATAATTTTTTTGCATACATCCCTGAATTATAGAGAACTCAAGGCCTATTGATTTTTGTGAAGATCGGTTAAGGGGAAGGGGTAGTTTACCTGCAACGTTTTATGTTTTAACAAGGGTAATTTTTTCTATAACGAACGATAACTGCCGCACATTCAAACAGAATCAAATATTTTTTTGCATACGTCCATGAATTATAGAAGACTCAAGGTATATTGATTTTGGTGAAGACCGGTTAAGAGAAAGGTTAGTTTACCTGCAACGTTTTATGTTTTAACAAGAGTAAAGTACTTAATTTCGATAAATAAAGTATCCTGAAAAGAAGATAATAATAATCCACTGTAGAAACGTAGATGAAATATCTATAAATGAAGAGGCTAGTTGATGGGGTGGGGATAATTTTCTATAAATTAAAATGATAGTTGATGGGGGAGGGGATAATTTTTATTTATGCCATGGGTACTACGTTATCGGCAACAAAGAAGTAGTTTGTTGTTAAAATTCCTTCCCGGGCTGTTTGGCCGTGGTCCAATGTTTTCTGCAAAACCAGACGTTTCGGCAATGCCATCGACAGCCATCATCAGTGAAAATCGAGTGCGCTAACATGAAGTGGTATACGTTAGTGACCACAGTTCTGTGGTTATGGCTGAAGAAAGAAGTAGTTTCTATGGACATATTTCATCTCGAAAATGATTTTAAATATAAATCTTAGAACATGGAAGTCATGTATGGTTCTCCATACCGACATTTTTATATGTAAGGATGAAAATTCTCTACGTTCTACTTTTTGCGTATTGCCTGTTTTGTAACAACTTACACTGTTGTTGGTTTTTAACCAATAAGTTTTCAGACATTAACTCGGCCACATACCAGATGCCGAATTGTTCGCTGTACGCAATCCGGACACTGGGATAGTTGGGTGCCAGTCGCCAACTCTAAAATGATTTAAACTGCTCTCGATCTGGACACAGCACGCAATCTGGACTGTACGGAATCAAGACATCCCGTGTAGGCCTACCGTAAATTGCACATCATCTGTATTTATCGATCTAACAAAACGATGGGATTCATTTTACATATTTACATGTTATTGCTTTACAAAAAAATGTATTCTGGTAATTTTACTTCCATATTCCTTAAGGAATGGAAGTATGGTGATGGCAAAAAAAATCGTGTTCGAGATTATTGCAGATTCTGATTCTACTACACTCAAAACATGAAAAAAAGTCGTTTTCCGAAAAGTGTCTGTGTGTGTGTCTGTCTGTCTATGTGTCTGTCTGTAGATTTTTTTTCTATGGCAAACGATAACTGCCGCAAATTCAAACAGAATCAAATAATTTTTTGCATACAGCCCTGATTTGTAGAGTACTCGCGACCTATTGTTTTTGGTGAAGATCGGTTGAGGGAAAGGGGTAGTTTACCTGCAACGGTTTTTTTTTATCAAGGGAATTTTTTTTTTGTTTGGCAAACGATAACAGCCGCAAATTCAAACAGAATCAAATAATTTTTCGCATACAGCCCTGAATTGTAGAGTTCTCAAGACCTGTTGTTTTTGGTGAAGATCGGTTAAGGGAAAGGGGTAGTTTACCTGTAACGTTTTATGTTTTAACAAGGGTATTTCCTATGGCAAACGATAACAGCCGCAAATTCAAACAGAATCAAAAGATTATTTGCATACAGCCCTAAATTGTAGAATTCTCAAGACCTATTGTTTTTGGTGAAGATCAGTTAAGGGAAAGGGGTAGTTTACCTACAACGTTTTTTTAACAAGGGTATTTTCTATGGCAAACGATAACAGCCGCAAGTTCAAACAGAATCAAATAATTTTCTGCATACAGCCCTGATTTGTAGAGTACTCAAGACCTATTGTTTTTGGTGAAGATCGGTTGAGGGGAAGGGGTAGTTTACCTGCAACGTTTGTTTTTCTATGGCAAACGATAACTGCCGCAAATTCAAACAGAATCAAATAATTTTTTGCATACATCCCTGAATTGTAGAGGTCTCAAGGACTTTCGATTTTGGTGACGATCGGTTAAGGGGAAGGGGTAGTTTACCTGCAACCTTTTACGTTTTAACAAGAGTAAAGTACTTGAAAATTTATTTAAACTTTTTGAAACAATGGTAATTGTTGAAAATAAAATAATTTTGTTGCCAGGTAACAAAAATAAAGTCATTTTGATTATAAAATATAAATATTTACAAGAAAAGAATTTTCAGTTTTCAAAATTTAAATATATTTTTATAAAACAATGGGTTCTTCATTGAGGTGGGGACTTGACGACAGTGACAGGGCTTTCCACCAAATTCAGCAGAGTGACAGGTAGGCCCAACTCTGATTGGCTCCTCAGATTTCCCCAGCGTTAGTAGGTTCTATGAAAATATTTTATTTCAAAAATGATTTTAAATATAAATCTTAGATATGTTTTATAAATCTCATGTTTTATGTTTTAACATGGGTAATTTTTTATATGACGAACCATAACTGCCGTAAATTCAAACAGAATCAAATAATTTTTTACATATGTGCCTGAGCTATAGAGAACTCAATGTCTGTTGATTTTGGTGAAGATCGGTTACGGGAAAAGGGCAGTTTACCTGAAACATTTTTTGTTGTAACATGAGTAAAGTACTTAATTTTGATAAAGTATCCTGATAAGATCTTAATAATCCACTGTAGAAACGTAGATGAAATATCTATAAATGAAGAGGCTAGTTGAACGGGCTGGGGGTAATTTTCTATAAATCAAAATTATAGTTGAAGGGGGAGGGGATAATTTTTTTTTATATGTGTACTACGTTATTGGCAACAAAGAAGTATTTTTTTGTTAAAATTCCTTCCCTGGCTGTTTGGCTGAAAATGATTTTAAATATAAATCTTAGAATATGGAAGTCACTTAGAATTTTTTTTTCACTTCAGCACTACTGTAGTATAAAAAGACATAAAGAGACCACGTTTATTAATGGTCAGTTAGCGATATAGGCTATGTCATATTTCGGGCAATTAAGTCAGTTCTAAAAACATGTCGATAACGTGTGTTCTATCATAACAATTCCACTACTACTATACCTCGCCCGTTATAACTGTCTGTTTCAACAGATTTTACACATTTAACAGCAATAATTAGAAACGCGATTCGATAAAAATAAATTAAAAATCAAAAGATTCACAGCTCTGTATAACATTTGAAAATATTCTAAGTGGCTGCTAATATAATTTTTCACATGATCACGTTCGTGAGTTTACGAAAATAATTGCGTTTTAACAAAAAGCCAATACGAGTTGTATTTCACAAAAAGTGCCATGTTTATTACCGCATACTCTTATTTTTTTTCTGATCTACATATGAAACCCGTCTTACTTCGTTTGTACGCAAAACAAAATTAAAGGTTATTATCATTACCGTCGTTAATATCTACGAGTATATGACAGTAATTACTGTAAGTTACACTAGGTTACCGGGTAAGGTACGTTTAATTACAAAACGTACTTCATACAAAATTTCCCCTAATTTCCCATTAAAGAACGATAGTCAGGAAACTACACGTTAGAGATTATTACATAGTTATATTGGCTACACTGCCCTGATTCGTTACAACAATCGTGACCTGGTCGTCATCTTCTGAAAGACGATCTATGGTTCGAATCCTCCCTAAAAAAAATTATTTACGTTGTTTTTAAAATATCCGTATGGAGAACCATACATGACTTCCATGATCTAAGATTTATATTTAAAATCATATTCGAAATGAAATATTTCCATAGAAACTACTTCTTTCTACTTATTGCTTCAGCCTTAACCACAGGTACTGTGGTCACTAACGTATACCACCTCACGTTTTCGCAATCGATTTTCACTGAGATGGAACTCGATGGCACTGCCGAAAAATCTAGTTCTGCAGAAAACATTGGACTACGGCTAAACAGCCCGGGAAGGAATTTTAACAAAGAACTACTTCTTTGTTGCCGATAACGTAGTACACGTAAAAAATTCTCCCCTCCCGCTTCAATTATAATTTTCATTTATAGAAAATTACCCCCAACCCCGTTCACCTAACCTCTTCATTTATAGATATTTCATCTACGTTTCTACAGTGGATTATTATGAGATTCTTATCAGGATACTTTATTTATAAAAATTAAGTACTTTACTCTTGTTAAATCATAAAATGTTTCAGGTAAACTACCCCTTTCTCTTAACCGACCTTCTCCAAAATCAATAGACCTTCGGTCCTCTACAATTCAGGGATGCATACAAAAAAATATTTGATTCTGTTTGAATGTGCGGCAGTTATCGTTCGTCATGAAAACATTTCTCTTGTTACAACATAAAATGTTGCAGGTAAACTACCCCTTTCCCTTACCCGATCTTCACCAAAATCAATAGACCTTGAGTTCTCTACAACTCAGGAAAATGTGCAAAAATTCTTTGATTCTCTTTGAATTTTCGGCAGTTATCGTTCGACATAAAAAAATTACCCTTTTTAAAACATAAAACGTTGCTGATGAACTACCCCTTTCCCTTAACCGATCTTCACAAAAATCAAAACGTCGTGAGAACTCTAGAATTCAGGGCTGTATGCAAAACATTATTTGATTCTGTGTGAATTTACGGCTGTTATCGTTTGCCATAGAAAATACCTTTGTTAAAACATAAAACGTTGCAGGTAAACTACCCCTTTCTCTTAGCCGATCTTCACCAAAAACAATAGGTCTTGAGAACTCAACAATTCTGGGCGGTATGCAAAAGAGTAGTTGATTCTGTTTGAATTTGCGGCTGTTATCGTTCGCCTTAGAAAAATATCGGTATGGAGAACCATACATGACTTCCATGTTCTAAGATTTATATTTAAAATCATATTCGAAATGAAATATTTCCATAGATACTACTTCTTTCTACTTATTGCTTCAGCCTTAAACCACAGTACTGTGGTCACTAACGTATACCACCTCACGTTTTTGCACTCGATTTTCACTGAGATGGAAGTCGATGGCACTGCCGAAAAGTCTGGTTTTGCAGAAAACATTGGACTACGGCTAAACAGCCCGGGAAGGAATTTTAACAAAGAACTACTTCTTTATTGCCGATAACGTAGTACACATAAAAAATTCTCCCCTCCCCCTTCAACTATAATTTTCATTTATATAAAATTACCCCCACCCCGTTCACCTAACCTCTTCATTTATAGATATTTCATCTACGTTTCTACAGTGGATTATTATGAGCTTCTTATCACGATACTTTATTTATAAAAATTAAGTACTTTACTCTTGTTAAAACATAAAACGTTGCAGGTAAACTACCCCTTTCTCTAAACCGATCTTCACCAAAATCAATAGACCTTCAGTCCTCTACAATACACGGATGCATGCAAAAAAATATTTGATTCTGTTTCAATTTGCGGCAGTTATCGTTCGTCATGAAAACATTTCTCTTGTTACAACATAACATGTTTCAGGTAAACTACCCCTTTCCCTTAACCGATCTTCACCAAAAACAATAGGTCTTGAGTACTCTATAAATCAGGGCTGTATGCAAAAAATTATTTGATTCTGTTTGAATTTGCGGCTGTTATCGTTTGCCATAGAAAATACACTTGTTAAAACATAAAATGTTGCAGGTAAACTACCCCTTTCCCTTAACCGATCTTCAACAAAATCAACAAACCTTGAGAACTCTACAATTTAAGGCTGTATGCAAATAATCATTTGATCCTGTTTGAATTTGCGGCTGTTATCGTTTGCCATAGAAAATACCCTTGTTAGAACATAAAACGTTGCAGGTAAACTACCCCTTTCCCTTAACCGATCTTCACCAAAAACAATAAGTCTTGAGTACTCTACAAATCAGGGCTGTATACAAAACAGTATTTGATTCTGTTTGAATTTGCGGCTGTTATCGTTTGCCATAGAAAATACCCTTGATAAAACAAAAAACGTGGCAGGTAAACTACCCTATTCCCTTAACCGGTCTTCACCAAAACCAACAGGTCTTGAGAACTCTACAATTCAGGGCTGTATGCAAAATATTATTTGATTATGTTTGAATTTGCTGCTGTTATCGTTTGCCATAAAAAATACCCTTGTTAAAACAAAAAACGTGGCTGGTAAACTACCCCTTTCCCTTAACCGATCTTCACCAAAAACAATAGGTCTTGAGTACTCTACAAATCAGGGCTGCATGCAAAAACTAATTTGATTCTGTTTGAATTTGTGGCTCTTATCGTTTGCCATAGAAAATACCCTTGTTAAAACATAAAACGTTGCAGGTAAACTACCCCTTTCCCTTAACCGATCTTTACCAAAATCAACAGATCTTGAGAACTCTACAATTCAGGGCTGTATGCGAAACATTATTTGATTCTGTTTGAATTTGCGGCTGTTATCGTTTGCAAAAACAAATTACCCTTGATAAAAAAAAACCGTTGCAGGTAAACTACCACTTTCCCTCATCCGATCTTCACCAAAAACAATAGGTCGTGAGTACTCTACAAATCAGGGCTGTATGCAAAAAATTATTTGATTCTGTTTGAATTTGCGGCTGTTATCGTTTGCCATAGAAAAAAAATCTATAGACACAGACACTTTTCGAAAAACGACTTTTTTCATGTTTTGAGTGTAGTACAATCAGAATCTGCAACAATCTCGAACACGATTTTTTTTGCCATCACCATACTTCCACTTCCTTAAGGAACATGGAAGTAAAAATTACCCTTGATTTAAAAAAAACCGTTGCAGGTAAACTACCCCTTTCCCTTAACCGATCTTCACCAAAAACAATAGGTCTTGAGTACTCTACAAATCAGGGCTGTATGCAAAAAATTATTTGATTCTGTTTGAATTTGCGGCTGTTATCGTTTGCCATAGAAAAAAAATCAATAGACACACAGACACTTTTCGAAAAACGACTTTTTTCATGTTCTGAGTGTAGTACAATCAGAATCTGCAATAATCTCGAACACGATTTTTTTTGCCATCACCATACTTCCATTTCCTTAAGGAACATGGAAGTAAAAATTACCCTTGATTTAAAAAAAACCGTTGCAGGTAAACTACCCCTTTCCCTTAACCGATCTTCACCAAAAACAATAGGTCTTGAGTACTCTACAAATCAGGCCTGTATGCAAAAAATTATTTGATTCTGTTTGAATTTGCGGCTGTTATCGTTTGCCATAGAAAAAAATCTACAGCAGACAGACAGACACACACACACACACACACACACACACACACACACACACACACACACACACACACACACACTTTTCGAAAATTGACTTTTTTCATGTTTTGAGTGTAGTACAATCAGAATCTGCGATAATCTCGAACACGATTTTTTTTTGCCATCACCGTATACTTCCATTTCCTTAAGGAACATGGAAGTAAATATCGGTATGGAGAACCATACATGACTTCCATATTCTAAGATTTATATTTAAAATCATTTTCAGCCAAACAGCCAGGCTGTGTCTTACCTGCCTTTTTATTGCTGTATTAAATGAAAAATATTATATTACATTAAAATGAAAAAATTATAATTTTATTGCCTGGCAACAAAATTATTTTATTTTTAACAATTACCATTGTTTCAAAAAGTTTAAATAAATTTTCAAGTACTTTACTCTTGTTAAAACGTAAAAGGTTGCAGGTAAACTACCCCTTCCCCTTAACCGATCTTCACCAAAATCGAAAGTCATTGAGACGTCTACAATTCAGGGACGTATGCAAAAAATTATTTGATTCGGTTTGAATTTGCGGCTGTTATCGTTTGCCATAGAAAATACGCTTGATAAAAAAACGTTGCAGGTAAACTACCCCTTCCCCTTAACCGATCTTCACCAAAAACAATAGGTCTTGTTAACAATTACCATTGTTTCAAAAAGTTTAAATAAATTTTCAAGTACTTTACTCTTGTTAAAACGTAAAAGGTTGCAGGTAAACTACCCCTTTCCCTTACCCGATCTTCACCAAAATCGAAAGTCATTGAGACCTCTACAATTCAGGGACGTATGCAAAACATTATTTGATTCTGTTTGAATTTGCGGCTGTTATCGTTCGTCATGAAAACATTTCTCTTGTTACAACATAACATGTTTCAGGTAAACTACCCCTTTCCCTTAACCGATCTTCACCAAAAACAATAGGTCTTGAGTACTCTATAAATCAGGGCTGTATGCAAAAAATTATTTGATTCTGCTTGAATTTGCGGCTGTTATCGTTTGCCATAGAAAATACACTTGTTAAAACATAAAATGTTGCAGGTAAACTACCCCTTTCCCTTAACCGATCTTCAACAAAATCAACAAACCTTGAGAACTCTACAATTTAAGGCTGTATGCAAATAATCATTTGATCCTGTTTGAATTTGCGGCTGTTATCGTTTGCCATAGAAAATACCCTTGTTAGAACATAAAACGTTGCAGGTAAACTACCCCTTTCCCTTAACCGATCTTCACCAAAAACAATAAGTCTTGAGTACTCTACAAATCAGGGCTGTATACAAAACAGTATTTGATTCTGTTTGAATTTGCGGCTGTTATCGTTTGCCATAGAAAATACCCTTGATAAAACAAAAAACGTGGCAGGTAAACTACCCTATTCCCTTAACCGGTCTTCACCAAAACCAACAGGTCTTGAGAACTCTACAATTCAGGGCTGTATGCAAAATATTATTTGATTATGTTTGAATTTGCTGCTGTTATCGTTTGCCATAAAAAATACCCTTGTTAAAACAAAAAACGTGGCTGGTAAACTACCCCTTTCCCTTAACCGATCTTCACCAAAAACAATAGGTCTTGAGTACTCTACAAATCAGGGCTGCATGCAAAAACTAATTTGATTCTGTTTGAATTTGTGGCTCTTATCGTTTGCCATAGAAAATACCCTTGTTAAAACATAAAACGTTGCAGGTAAACTACCCCTTTCCCTTAACCGATCTTTACCAAAATCAACAGATCTTGAGAACTCTACAATTCAGGGCTGTATGCGAAACATTATTTGATTCTGTTTGAATTTGCGGCTGTTATCGTTTGCAAAAACAAATTACCCTTGATAAAAAAAAACCGTTGCAGGTAAACTACCACTTTCCCTCATCCGATCTTCACCAAAAACAATAGGTCGTGAGTACTCTACAAATCAGGGCTGTATGCAAAAAATTATTTGATTCTGTTTGAATTTGCGGCTGTTATCGTTTGCCATAGAAAAAAAATCTATAGACACAGACACTTTTCGAAAAACGACTTTTTTCATGTTTTGAGTGTAGTACAATCAGAATCTGCAACAATCTCGAACACGATTTTTTTTGCCATCACCATACTTCCACTTCCTTAAGGAACATGGAAGTAAAAATTACCCTTGATTTAAAAAAAACCGTTGCAGGTAAACTACCCCTTTCCCTTAACCGATCTTCACCAAAAACAATAGGTCTTGAGTACTCTACAAATCAGGGCTGTATGCAAAAAATTATTTGATTCTGTTTGAATTTGCGGCTGTTATCGTTTGCCATAGAAAAAAAATCAATAGACACACAGACACTTTTCGAAAAACGACTTTTTTCATGTTCTGAGTGTAGTACAATCAGAATCTGCAATAATCTCGAACACGATTTTTTTTGCCATCACCATACTTCCATTTCCTTAAGGAACATGGAAGTAAAAATTACCCTTGATTTAAAAAAAACCGTTGCAGGTAAACTACCCCTTTCCCTTAACCGATCTTCACCAAAAACAATAGGTCTTGAGTACTCTACAAATCAGGCCTGTATGCAAAAAATTATTTGATTCTGTTTGAATTTGCGGCTGTTATCGTTTGCCATAGAAAAAAAATCTACAGCAGACAGACACACACACACACACACACACACACACACACACACACACACACACACACACACACACACACACACACTTTTCGAAAATTGACTTTTTTCATGTTTTGAGTGTAGTACAATCAGAATCTGCGATAATCTCGAACACGATTTTTTTTTGCCATCACCGTATACTTCCATTTCCTTAAGGAACATGGAAGTAAATATCGGTATGGAGAACCATACATGACTTCCATATTCTAAGATTTATATTTAAAATCATTTTCAGCCAAACAGCCAGGCTGTGTCTTACCTGCCTTTTTATTGCTGTATTAAATGAAAAATATTATATTACATTAAAATGAAAAAATTATAATTTTATTGCCTGGCAACAAAATTATTTTATTTTTAACAATTACCATTGTTTCAAAAAGTTTAAATAAATTTTCAAGTACTTTACTCTTGTTAAAACGTAAAAGGTTGCAGGTAAACTACCCCTTCCCCTTAACCGATCTTCACCAAAATCGAAAGTCATTGAGACGTCTACAATTCAGGGACGTATGCAAAAAATTATTTGATTCGGTTTGAATTTGCGGCTGTTATCGTTTGCCATAGAAAATACGCTTGATAAAAAAACGTTGCAGGTAAACTACCCCTTCCCCTTAACCGATCTTCACCAAAAACAATAGGTCTTGTTAACAATTACCATTGTTTCAAAAAGTTTAAATAAATTTTCAAGTACTTTACTCTTGTTAAAACGTAAAAGGTTGCAGGTAAACTACCCCTTTCCCTTACCCGATCTTCACCAAAATCGAAAGTCATTGAGACCTCTACAATTCAGGGACGTATGCAAAACATTATTTGATTCTGTTTGAATTTGCGGCTGTTATCGTTTGCCATAGAAAATACGCTTGATAAAAAAACGTTGCAGGTAAACTACCCCTTCCCCTTAACCTATCTTCACCAAAAACAGTAGGTCTTGAGTACTCTACAAGTCAGGGCTGTATGCAAAACATTATTTGATTCTGTTTGAATTTGCGGCTGTTATCGTTTGCCATAGAAAATACGCTTGATAAAAAAACGTTGCAGGTAAACTACCCCTTCCCCTTAACCGATCTTCACCAAAAACAATAGGTCTTGAGTACTCTACAAATCAGGGCTGTATGCAAAACATTATTTGATTCTGTTTGAATTTGCGGCTGTTATCGTTTGCCATATGAAATACCCTTGTTAAAACATAAAACGTTACAGGTAAACTACCCCTTTCCCTTAACCGATCTTCACCAAAAACAATAAGTTTTGAGTACTCTACAAATCAGGGCTGTATACAAAACAGTATTTGATTCTGTTTGAATTTGCGGCTGTTATCGTTTGCCAAACAAACAAAATTACCCTTGCTAAAAAAAAACCGTTGCAGGTAAACTACCCCTTTCCCTCAACCGATCTTCACCAAAAACAATAGGTCGCGAGTACTCTACAAATTAGGGCTGTATGCAAAAAATTATTTGATTCTGTTTGAATTTGCGGCAGTTATCGTTTGCCATAGAAAAAAAATCTACAGACAGACAGACAGACAGACACACACACAGACACTTTTCGGAAAACGACTTTTTTTCATGTTTTGAGTGTAGTAGAATCAGAATCTGCAATAATCTCGAACACGATTTTTTTTGCCATCACCATACTTCCATTCCTTAAGGAATATGGAAGTAAAATATCGGTATGGAGAACCATACATGACTTCCATATTCTAAGATTTATATTTAAAATCATTTTCAGCCAAACAGCCAGGCTGTGTCTTACCTGCCTTTTTATTGCTGTATTAAATGAAAAATATTATATTACATTAAAATGAAAAAATTATAATTTTATTGCCTGGCAACAAAATTATTTTATTTTTAACAATTACCATTGTTTCAAAAAGTTTAAATAAATTTTCAAGTACTTTACTCTTGTTAAAACGTAAAAGGTTGCAGGTAAACTACCCCTTCCCCTCAACCGATCTTCACCAAAATCGAAAGTCATTGAGACCTCTACAATTCAGGGACGTATGCAAAAAATTATTTGATTCTGTTTGAATTTGCGGCTGTTATCGTTTGCCATAGAAAATACGCTTGATAAAAAAACGTTGCAGGTAAACTACCCCTTCCCCTTAACCGATCTTCACCAAAAACAATAGGTCTTGAGTAATCTACAAATCAGGACTGTATGCAAAACATTATTTGATTCTGTTTGAATTTGCGGCTGTTATCGTTTGCCATATAAAATACCCTTGTTAAAAAAACGTTGCAGGTAAACTACCCCTTTCCCTCAACCGATCTTCACCAAAAACAATAGGTCTTGAGAAACCTACAATTCAGGGCAGTATGCGAAACATTATTTGATTCCGTTTGAATTTGCGGCTGTTATCGTTTGCCAAAAAAAAAAAAATTTCCCTTGATAAAAAAAACCGTTGCAGGTAAACTACCCCTTCCCCTCAACCGATCTTCACCAAAAACAATAGGTCGCGAGTACTCTACAAATCAGGGCTGTATGCAAAAAATTATTTGATTCTGTTTGAATTTGCGGCAGTTGTCGTTTGCCATAGAAAATACGCATGATAAAAAACGTTGCTGGTAAACTACCCCTTCCCCTCAACCGATCTTCACCAAAAACAAAAGGTCTTGAGTACTCTACAAATCAGGGCTGTATGGAGAAAATTATTTGATTCTGTTTGAATTTGCGGCTGTTATCGTTTGCCATAGAAAATACCCTTGTTAAAAAAACGTTGTAGGTAAACTACCCCTTTCCCTTAACCGATCTTCACCAAAAACAAAAGGTATTGAGAACTCTACAATTTAGGGCTGTATGCAAATAATCTTTTCATTCTGTTTGAATTTGCGGCTGTTATCGTTTGCCATAGGAAATACCCTTGTTAAAACATAAAACGTTACAGGTAAACTACCCCTTTCCCTTAACCGATCTTCACCAAAAACAATAGGTCTTGAGAACTCTACAATTCAGGGCTGTATGCGAAACATTATTTGATTCTGTTTGAATTTGCGGCTGTTATCGTTTGCCAAACAAACAAAATTTCCCTTGCTAAAAAAAAACCGTTGCAGGTAAACTACCCCTTTCCCTCAACCGATCTTCACCAAAAACAATAGGTCGCGAGAACTCTGCAAAACCGGGCTGTATGCAAAAAATTATTTGATTCTGTTTGAATTTGCGGCAGTTATCGTTTGCCATAGAAAAAAAATCTACAGACACACAGACACACAGACAGACAGACACACAGACACTTTTCGGAAAACGACTTTTTTTCATGTTTTGAGTGTAGTAGAATCAGAATCTGCAATAATCTCGAACACGATTTTTTTTGCCATCACCATACTTCCATTCCTTAAGGAATATGGAAGTAAAATACCCTTGTTAAAACATAAAACGTTACAGGTAAACTACCCCTTTCCCTCAACCGATCTTCACCAAAAACAATAGGTCTTGAGAACTCTGCAAATCAGGGCTGTATGCAAAAAATTATTTGATTCTGTTTGAATTTGCGGCAGTTATCGTTTGCCATAGAAAAAAAATCTACAGACACACAGACACACAGACAGACACACACACAGACACTTTTCGGAAAACGACTTTTTTTCATGTTTTGAGTGTAGTAGAATCAGAATCTGCAATAATCTCGAACACGATTTTTTTTGCCATCACCATACTTCCATTCCTTAAGGAATATGGAAGTAAAAAATATCGGTATGGAGAACCATACATGACTTCCATATTCTAAGATTTATATTTAAAATCATTTTCAGCCAAACAGCCAGGCTGTGTCTTACCTGCCTTTTTATTGCTGTATTAAATGAAAAATATTATATTACATTAAAATGAAAAAATTATAATTTTATTGCCTGGCAACAAAATTATTTTATTTTTAACAATTACCATTGTTTCAAAAAGTTTAAATAAATTTTCAAGTACTTTACTCTTGTTAAAACGTAAAAGGTTGCAGGTAAACTACCCCTTCCCCTTAACCGATCTTCACCAAAATCGAAAGTCATTGAGACGTCTACAATTCAGGGACGTATGCAAAAAATTATTTGATTCGGTTTGAATTTGCGGCTGTTATCGTTTGCCATAGAAAATACGCTTGATAAAAAAACGTTGCAGGTAAACTACCCCTTCCCCTTAACCGATCTTCACCAAAAACAATAGGTCTTGAGTACTCTACAAATCAGGGCTGTATGCAAAACATTATTTGATTCTGTTTGAATTTGCGGCTGTTATCGTTTGCCATAGAAAATACCCTTGTTAAAAAAACGTTGCAGGTAAACTACCCCTTTCCCTCAACCGATCTTCACCAAAATCAACAGGTCTTGAGAACTCTACAATTTAGGGCTGTATGCAAATAATCTTTTGATTCTGTTTGAATTTGCGGCTGTTATCATTTGCCATAGGAAACACCCTTGTTAAAACATAAAACGTTGCAGGTAAACTACCCCTTTCCCTTAACCGATCTTCACCACAAACAACAGATCTTGAGAACTCAACAATTCAGGGCTGTATGCGAAACATTATTTGATTCTGTTTGAATTTGCGGCTGTTATCGTTTGCCAAACAAACAAAATTACCCTTGCTAAAAAAAACCGTTGTAGGTAAACTACCCCTTTCCCTCAACCGATCTTCACCAAAAACAATAGGTCGCGAGTACTCTGCAAATCAGGGCTGCATGCAAAAAATTATTTGATTCTGTTCGAATTTGCGGCAGTTATCGTTTGCCATAGAAAAAAAATCTACAGACACACAGACAGACAGACAGACAGACAGACAGACAGACAGACACACAGACACTTTTCGGAAAACGACTTTTTTTCATGTTTTGAGTGTAGTAGAATCAGAATCTGCAATAATCTCGAACACGATTTTTTTTGCCATCACCATACTTCCATTCCTTAAGGAATATGGAAGTAATACCCTTGTTAAAACATAAAACGTTACAGGTAAACTACCCCTTTCCCTCAACCGATCTTCACCAAAAACAATAGGTCTTGAGAACTCAACAATTTAGGGCTGTATGCAAATAATCTTTTGATTCTGTTTGAATTTGCGGCTGTTATCGTTTGCCATAGGAAATACCCTTGTTAAAACATAAAACGTTACAGGTAAACTACCCCTTTCCCTTAACCGATCTTCACCAAAAACAATAGGTCTTGAGTACTCTACAAATCAGGGCTGTATGCAAAACATTATTTGATTCTGTTTGAATTTGCGGCTGTTATCGTTTGCCATAGAAAATACCCTTGTTAAAAAAACGTTGCAGGTAAACTACCCCTTTCCCTCAACCGAACTTCACCAAAAATAATAGGTCTTGAGAACTCTACAATTTAGGGCTGTATGCAAATAATCTTTTGATTCTGTTTGAATTTGCGGCTGTTATCGTTTGCCATAGGAAATACCCTTGTTAAAACATAAAACGTTACAGGTAAACTACCCCTTTCCCTTAACCGATCTTCACCAAAATCAACAGATCTTGAGAACTCTACAATTCAGGGCTGTATGCGAAACATTATTTGATTCTGTTTGAATTTGCGGCTGTTATCGTTTGCCATAGAAAATACCCTTGTTAAAACATAAAACGTTACAGGTAAACTACCCCTTTCCCTCAACCGATCTTCACCAAAAACAATAGGTCTTGAGAACTCTGCAAATCAGGGCTGTATGCAAAAAATTATTTGATTCTGTTTGAATTTGCGGCAGTTATCGTTTGCCATAGAAAAACAATCTACAGACACACAGACACACAGACAGACACACACACAGACACTTTTCGGAAAACGACTTTTTTTCATGTTTTGAGTGTAGTAGAATCAGAATCTGCAATAATCTCGAACACGATTTTTTTTGCCATCACCATACTTCCATTCCTTAAGGAATATGGAAGTAAAAAATATCGGTATGGAGAACCATACATGACTTCCATATTCTAAGGTTTATATTTAAAATCATTTTCAGCCAAACAGCCAGGCTGTGTCTTACCTGCCTTTTTATTGCTGTATTAAATGAAAAATATTATATTACATTAAAATGAAAAAATTATAATTTTATTGCCTGGCAACAAAATTATTTTATTTTTAACAATTACCATTGTTTCAAAAAGTTTAAATAAATTTTCAAGTACTTTACTCTTGTTAAAACGTAAAAGGTTGCAGGTAAACTACCCCTTCCCCTTAACTGATCTTCACCAAAATCGAAAGTCATTGAGACCTCTACAATTCAGGGACGTATGCAAAAAATTACTTGATTCTGTTTGAATTTGCGGCTGTTATCGTTTGCCATAGAAAATACGCTTGATAAAAAAACGTTGCAGGTAAACTACCCCTTCCCCTTAACCGATCTTCACCAAAAACAATAGGTCTTGAGTACTCTACAAATCAGGGCTGTATGCAAAACATTATTTGATTCTGTTTGAATTTGCGGCTGTTATCGTTTGCCATAGAAAATACCCTTGTTAAAAAAACGTTGCAGGTAAACTACCCCTTTCCCTCAACCGATCTTCACCAAAATCAACAGGTCTTGAGAACTCTGCAATTTAGGGCTGTATGCAAATAATCTTTTGATTCTGTTTGAATTTGCGGCTGTTATCATTTGCCATAGGAAACACCCTTGTTAAAACATAAAACGTTGCAGGTAAACTACCCCTTTCCCTTAACCGATCTTCACCACAAACAACAGATCTTGAGAACTCTACAATTCAGGGCTGTATGCGAAACATTATTTGATTCTGTTTGAATTTGCGGCTGTTATCGTTTGCCAAACAAACAAAATTACCCTTGCTAAAAAAAACCGTTGTAGGTAAACTACCCCTTTCCCTCAACCGATCTTCACCAAAAACAATAGGTCGCGAGTACTCTGCAAATCAGGGCTGCATGCAAAAAATTATTTGATTCTGTTCGAATTTGCGGCAGTTATCGTTTGCCATAGAAAAAAAATCTACAGACAGACAGACAGACAGACAGACAGACAGACACACAGACACTTTTCGGAAAACGACTTTTTTTCATGTTTTGAGTGTAGTAGAATCAGAATCTGCAATAATCTCGAACACGATTTTTTTTGCCATCACCATACTTCCATTCCTTAAGGAATATGGAAGTAATACCCTTGTTAAAACATAAAACGTTACAGGTAAACTACCCCTTTCCCTCAACCGATCTTCACCAAAAACAATAGGTCTTGAGAACTCAACAATTTAGGGCTGTATGCAAATAATCTTTTGATTCTGTTTGAATTTGCGGCTGTTATCGTTTGCCATAGGAAATACCCTTGTTAAAACATAAAACGTTACAGGTAAACTACCCCTTTCCCTTAACCGATCTTCACCAAAAACAATAGGTCTTGAGTACTCTACAAATCAGGGCTGTATGCAAAACATTATTTGATTCTGTTTGAATTTGCGGCTGTTATCGTTTGCCATAGAAAATACCCTTGTTAAAAAAACGTTGCAGGTAAACTACCCCTTTACCTCAACCGAACTTCACCAAAAATAATAGGTCTTGAGAACTCTACAATTTAGGGCTGTATGCAAATAATCTTTTGATTCTGTTTGAATTTGCGGCTGTTATCGTTTGCCATAGGAAATACCCTTGTTAAAACATAAAACGTTACAGGTAAACTACCCCTTTCCCTTAACCGATCTTCACCAAAATCAACAGATCTTGAGAACTCTACAATTCAGGGCTGTATGCGAAACATTATTTGATTCTGTTTGAATTTGCGGCTGTTATCGTTTGCCAAACAAACAAAATTACCCTTGCTAAAAAAAAACCGTTGCAGGTAAACTACCCCTTTCCCTCAACCGATCTTCACCAAAAACAATAGGTCGCGAGTACTCTGCAAATCAGGGCTGTATGCAAAAAATTATTTGATTCTGTTTGAATTTGCGGCAGTTATCGTTTGCCATAGAAAAAAAATCTACAGACAGACAGACAGACAGACACACACACAGACACTTTTCGGAAAACGACTTTTTTTCATGTTTTGAGTGTAGTAGAATCAGAATCTGCAATAATCTCGAACACGATTTTTTTTGCCATCACCATACTTCCATTCCTTAAGGAATATGGAAGTAAAAACGATAATTGTAATTGTAAAAATTATAACAAAATATTTAAGGAATATTATTCTAGGTAAAAACACACTGTAATACTTATGAGGTAAGCTACACAGAAATAATGATTCTATTCCAATTAATATAAAGTGCTAACGAAAAGTGTCACTGACCTGGACAACAAAATGACGGCGCTCACTGTACAATGACAGGCGGAACTGTAATGGGCCTTTGATAAGATTGCACTATCAGCTGTCAACTACGATCGACTGAATTAAGATCGAGGTCTGTGCAATTTTATACATCATATGGCCGGGTAGAATTTTACACCTCCGCGCGAAATCTGTGTAGAGAAACGGAGAAACAAAACATAACACGCGCGCGCGCACTCACACACACACACAATGTCTGTTTCACGATTTCACGATTCCTTGACTGTATTTCAGTCTATCCAACGCAACTTTAACGAGATCGTAGTAGCTGTTTTAAAAGTAGCTACCTCCCCTCTTTCAGCACTTCACAGATTAGGTAAAATACCAACTGTATCTTCTTCTTCCCAGGAGTTTATATTGTATTACTACCGGTACCTTTGATCTGTTTTCTTGCAAGCTTTCCTTGTAATTTTGTTATTTTGTCACTTATGCTACCTACGTTTACTTGTTGCCGTAAGTACCCGTCCTTATTATATCGATTCTTGTACACCCTTTTACTCTGCTTAAAAATGCCACCTCTGACACCTCAGTTTTCCTGTAGTATTTATTGTTATAGACGTGGTTTCATTTCTGTATAATAAGCCTGGATTATACAGATTTTACTTCTGTATATCACTTTATTTTGTAATTATCGAGTTGTTATTACCGAATAATAAGACTCCTTTTCCCCTTTTTAACACTGAAACGACTCACGAGAAGCTGCCTGTATGAGAAAGCAAAATGCCAGCACTACAGGTCAGCTGCCTGTAATTACCTTCTCATCCGTTTCCCTACGTACACATTGCTTCAGGCTGGGTGGACGTGGGGCACTATACATGCATCTTGATTTTATAGCGCGGCCGAGAATCGAAGCTTCGATCGCAGGACGTTTAATTAGTACCCAAATGCCATAACCACTGGTCTGCTAAGCTCCCTACATTACCTACGTTATTATAGAATTTCTAAAGGTTTTTAGAGTTCAATTTTCACCGACCTATAAGAGCTCAGCTAAGTTTCTTTCTCCTCAGCGACCTTCTTATGTCATCAAGTATGTCATCAATCTGGACCTGATCGAATTTCCCGATCACGTCGTCATCGTAACAAAACGAGATATCGTAACCGGAAATTACAGCAGAAACGAAATGTCTGATAATCAACACCAATACTTCCCAGTACTAGGACCTCATGCAGAATTAGGGACACGTAAACTGTTTAATAGTATTTCGGGGCAGTGGAGACACTTTGGTGTGAAACGTGTAAATAAAACGAGTTTTCCCTGGTGAAAATTTCTTTATATCGAATCCCTTCTATTGGGCCGAAACAGATTCGTTACATCTATCTTTATTTTAAAAAAAATTTAAAGTTGTAGGTACTTTCGTTTACTGCCGTCTTATGTAAAAACTTAAATGCCAATTTATTCTAATTTCAAAATAAACACAACAGAAACCTTTGCATAGACCTAAATGGTTATATCTTTAACCACTATACTTGATTTCCTGCTGACGTACTTTTGAAAACCGCTGATGTACAGCAAACACAAACGGATTCGATACCTATGAGAAACACACACACACACACACACACACACACACACACACACACACACACACACACACACACACACACACACACACACACACACACACACACACAGA
Source organism: Magicicada septendecula (assembly GCA_034769895.1). Taxonomy (NCBI): domain Eukaryota; kingdom Metazoa; phylum Arthropoda; class Insecta; order Hemiptera; family Cicadidae; genus Magicicada; species Magicicada septendecula. Next base: position 174,865,900 of record CM068372.1, read on the forward strand.
TATAATGTCACTCGTTACGTAACTACGCGGCCACTAAGCTGAGAAATAAAAATTAATGTTTCGCACATGCACTTGGCTCTCAGTCAACTGGAAGTGATTCATTTCTTACAGTAGTCGTCAATGCTTCGCGAGTTTATGTAACAGGTATATTGGCGTCTTACGTAACCAGTTGTCCGTGGTAAAATGTTATTTGCACGTAAATATCAATTCAGCGTAAACCAGGACTGTGGACCCCCCCCCTGTTATGAATGACAACCGTACACCGGAAAACTATAGAGCCCCCAACGGCAAAACTAGCTCCATATTTACGACTTTACTTTGCTAACAAGTTTACTCTTCTTCTTTACAAGAAAACAGCGACAACTTTTTAGAAAAGGGAGGAATGGAGAAAATAATTCAAATAAGCAGCTGAGCTTACGAAATGTTCAAGTAAATCGGAAATATCTCACGTTTACTGGAAAACATTGAGAACTGTTGTAGCGGTTTCACGGGTAATCATACCACGTCACATCATAACGATATCTTATGTAGAAAAAGAACGCAAATAAAAGTGCAATAACGTTTCGACAAACTCAAGAATTCGGTACTGCGATGAACAACGTAAACATGAAACATCTCAAAATGAAATGGCCAAAAGATTTAAGACAATAAAATATCTCCCTAACCAGAACACGAGTTTAGATATTTTATTGTATGCTGACGATTCATTCTTAATACAGAAAACAGATGATGAGTTCCAGTATTCTTTACATCGTTTAAATCATATTTTTAAACAATATGATTTTCAAATATCTAAGTAGAAAACAAAAATCATGGTTTTCTGGGAGAAGCTTCCAGTCAGTTAATAAATTGTTCGTGAGGGAACAGTTTTGGAACAAGTCTCTGATTTCAATTACCTGGGTTGCACTATCAGTTTGGGAATGACACAGGTCGAGATGTCAATACAAAATATCGAGGTAAGATCGAGGAAAGAGACAAGGTTTACATTTTATAAAACAATGGCAGTGCCTGTTTTACTATACGGATGTGAAATATGGATTCCTACAAAGAAGATTAAAAACCAGATTCAAACTTCGGAAATGAAGAACAAAGGGTTGCACGAGACAAGATCGTTTAGAGGATATTAGAGAAGAGCTACAGATATTCTCCATAAATGATAAAATCCAGACATATCGCAGGGAATGGTTACAGCATTTGGACAGAATGGAGGATGGACGACTACCTAAGGTTGCGTTTCGATATACACCCTTTGGCACAAGAGATGTAGGAAGACCGAGAGAGTGAGATGGAGAGACACTCTGTGAAGACGGAACAGGCGAAGTGCCTACTCCTTGAGGTGCAGACGAAGAACAGGAAGAAGAAAAAGAAGAAAATATCTCCAACCGCACTATATCAGTGGTGTTCTCTTCTTTCACCTAACGCTGTAAAATTAGATCACCAAAACTTTTTACACGCGTGTATCCTTTGTTGTTTTATATGTATGGTCTTATCATTTCCCAGGCCTGTGTCCTGGACGTGGTAGTTTTACAACTCACGTTACACTTCTGCCAGAGAGAGGTCTATTAACCATGTGTTGTGTGAGTATAGTGTAAATGTGCCGGCCCAGCCATGCCAGATAATGCCTCTGTATTACGGTCCGCAGCAATAACGGTGGGCAGTCGCACCGAGTCGTGACATTGACTCGATCCCACGTCTGCACGCAGCCGTTGCGATTATGAGCCGTCAACGATAGGTACTAGTGTGCCGACCTGGTGAACTGCTGCTGCTCTACTACTAATAAACAAAATACAACAAAGCGGCCTTATTCCCCACCCCTAAACTCGTGCACAGGGGGTTGTTTCTACGTCTTTTGAATGCTATCAACGCGTCGCTACTGCAGAACGGAGGATAACGTGACGTAACGATACTTTCATAGACGAGAGAGGTTCCAGACGTGGAGAGAGACGACGTCTAGACGTCGTCTGTTCCAAAATTCGCCGGCAAGAATCGATCGACCCACATTCCCTATGTCCATATGGGACAGTGTCGACGACACGTTTGAAAACGAGAGTACTGCCCGATTACTCTAGTGCAGTGGTTCCCAAGTGGGATCCGCGGACACTTTAAAGAAAAAATAGAATATACCGTAATTTTCTTCGGTTTTTATAGTCTAAAATCTAAATTTTAGAATCTTGAAACAATCGGTAGAAGATTCCATTTTTTTTTCAAAACTTATTGTAATTGTAAAAGTAATTTCAACTAATGTCTTTAAATTGTGTCGTGTAGCAGATCCGTATGTCAGCCGAACTGATTGAAGCGCCGCATCAACACAGGACTGATCGCGCTGTTTTAGTCCACGTACAAGCACTGTATTTTGCTTATGAGCATTGTATCTAGCAAAAGGTTTTTCCGTGTAGCTGGTTTTACGACTAAGTAGCTGGATTACGACAAGTGTGGCTGGAAAGATAGAGCCGAGGTTGGCAAAGTTGAAATTATCAGACATAAAACCTAATATTGCAGATCTAGATTGTCCAAAAGCAGCTTCGTTGTTCACATTAAACTATGTTTGATATCATTAATATTATAATTTTGCAAGTTAAGATAATTTTGATTCTCATACATTTTAATTAAAATATAAGAGTTTGTATCATATTTACCATTTGTTTTATTTCATAACTCAGACGGGGTCCGTGAAATTTTTAATTTTTTGAGGGGGGGTCCGCGGACTGAAAAGTTTGGGAACCACTGCTCTAGTGCGTTTTGTAACGGAGACCGGAACTTGCACGTTACGAGTTATAAATATCTCTCGCCTTTCCATCAATATGCACTCTTATCTGTATTGAAATTGTTAATACCAACCGAAATGATATCATTTCTGCAAAACTTTTAAGAATAGTATATACCTTGTATTCAACGTGGTAAAGCTACAATAACGTGATTACAGCCGTTACCCAGTCACTTCTGATTTACCCCTACCCCTTTCTCTCTTTTCTCTCTCTCTCTCCATATCATTCTCTGATGCTTTTTCTTTACCGCTCTTAAAACTTGAATGTAGAAGTATAATTTGTTCATCTAATATGGTCACTTCTATATCTTCCTCAAAAGTCAAACCTGCAGCACTACAACTTTATTGTCTACAACAGTTTTTGTCCCAAGCAAATTTACGGATAAAAATTAATTCAAAATAACTGTCGTGCCAAATTTACTGAGACTACAAGTGAAAAAATTCAGAAACTAAGAGTCAGTTTATTTCATTCTATTGACAGGACGTAGAACAGAAGAGAGGAAATGAAAGCTACGACGAGAGACGGAGACACACAGAAAAAACCTGGAGGTTGGTAAATGGACTGAATGGGACAAGATAAGCGAGCGCTGCAAAAATAAATAAATATAGAAATAAATAAAACAAAAACCGCTAACAGACGAAATCACAACTCCGAACAACGCGCTTGTATACATGTATGTCGAGAAATGTAAGTTGGAATGTTTTGAAAAGAAGCCAACCTTGAAATTGTTTTGCAAGGATTAAAATGTTGATCAAGAGGAACGACGGAGACAGAGCAAAAAAAAAAAAAAAAAAAACACCGGATCGATGCAAATTGAGCTGTGACAGGTCGTAACGTACACAAACAATTTACAGGCATTGCACAAATGCAATGCACAGAGAAGGGCATTGAATATGCTTCAATAAATCTAAAAAATATTTTACAACGACACTTACGATTTTAATGTGTTAAGCCCGTGTTTTTGGAAGCCATTTTACAACACATCAAACGATTTTATTTATCTATTGTGCGACAAATCTTTACATAACACTACAACACATGCATTCGTGTGTGTATTTGATGAAAGGTGTAATCGTAATAATAATAACGCTATGTAATCTGATTAAAAATCATTTCAATATTTATTACTAAAATTTCTTATTTGTGTTACGAATCAAAATCATTACTATTTGCACGTCTAATAATTACACATAATTAATACTCTTATATTACACATAGACATGTTATACACATTATATTCTAATACATCGTTATAATTTTATATTGCTCTCAGCTAGCTCATTTGTATTATGCTGATTAGATTATCTAATTTTCTAATCATCTAGTCTTTTTTAAATTACTGCATATGCTTTGCTTTCTAATAAAATTCTCTAATGACTTTATCAAATTAAATACCAAAAATTATAGATTTCAAATTGTATCTTCTACGTTACAGATAAAAAATTTCGTTAAACATTCTTTAAATATTACGTTAATTATTATACAAACAAGTATTTCCAGTTATACAATTTATTAATTCATATTTGAATAGAATTGTATCTTTTTTTCTTTGTTAATTATTGTCTTTTGATTAAGTCTCGGTTTTCAAGTGCATGGTTGTTTGTCACCTTATTGTTGTGGTACATCGATAGCGTGTCCTCTTCGGTCCTTGGTACTGGACGCTCCTTTGTTGTCCTGGATTCCTGGAGTCTTGGAGTCCTGGTCCTTCGTCCGTCGGATTCTCGTACTCTGGATTACTGCATGCACTTGGCTGCTCCCTCGTCTCCCGTCATGGCCTCAGGTTGCAAGTGCTCACACGAACTGATGATTAGTCGTGAAGTTCTTGAATGCTCCTGTGTTTGAGATATAACTGTTGTTGTCTCTACGCAGAGTCTCTGGCTGCCATAGTACTCGATCAAGAAAAGAGCAGAGCCTCCGGCCCCTACGATGGTTGATTGAGGAAGAGAACGATGTTAGCGCGTCCTCTGTATTTATACCCAGGGCGCCAAAATCATGTCTCGACAACATTCTGCATGTTTGAGATTGTCGAGAGCGTCACTTCTAATCCACTATTCTCGTCACACTTAATTCGCTCGTCTTCGCGAATTGCGAAGTCTTTTGCACATTACCCGATATTCATTCTGTCGGTAATTTATATGTGTTCATCATGCACAAACCGTTTTTCTTTATCTTAATTAACATAAGTACTATTTATTTTTATTCTCCTATAATTACACTTTTTATCCGTTTTTCACTATTTTTTATACACACATTTGTCTAATTTTTATACACATTTCGGTGTATTTGGTTTTGTGCTATTATGTACACAAGTATTACAAATTAAATAAATGCAAATAATTGATCACGTTCCTGAAGGGTTGACACTTTTCAGGAATGGACAGGTCGCACACACGCATGTAATATACGTATGTACACACCGGCAGAGCAGCTGGCGTGACCCACCCGTTTCAACATGAAAGTTTTGGTCGTTCATATTGCAAGCTGAACGATTATTATTATTAAAATGAATTATTTATTTATTCTAATTAATTCTTTTAATTACTTCGTGCAATGGACAGTAACCTATACATTTGTACTGTTGCAATATATATTTATGTTCATTCACCAATCAATGAATTAATTCTTCATTCACCAATCAATGAATTCATTTTCATTTACCAATGTACAGATTATAAGTTAAATGTAGTCGCATTCATAAGCGAAGTTTTATATGTGTACTACGTTATTGACAACAAAGAAGTAGTTTCTATGTAAACTCACCGGTTCCCATTTTCGATCACGCACCAGCGGTCGTTTTCAAATGTGCGACACGTCCTTATAAACATTTTCAATGTTAAAAAGGTGTGTCTTCGGCTTGTCGGGAGACGAAACCATGGGAAATACGGGTCACGTAGCCAGTGCCGCCTTCATTGTCGAAAACCGTATTTCACTAGTTGTGCAACTATACAAACAGCTGTTCACTGAGCTCACAATGACTCAGTAAAAATCTAGTGGCGAACGCTTTCTTTCATCCCGCCTTCTCTGCAGAATTTTGTTTGTAGAACTTTCACCTGCTGTTTAAGGATTTACGTAAGCGCTAAATTAAGTTTTGCCAAAATCATTCGAGAACTAATGATTTCTCGAAACTGGCGTTAGGTGTTTCAGGTGTTCTGGTGTGCCACGTCTTTATTTTCAATCTTCCGCGTTGAAAGGCGATTTAAAATTATTAACTATAAAATTAGTTAAGACATTTTTCTCCCTAGTTGAAAGGTGGAAAATTGTAAATTCCGTAATGTCTTTGACGCTAATATAATTCGTTTCAGCTTCTTCATACTTCATTACAGATCGGAGAATCTTTGTAAGAGTTGGCTGGAATAAATTTGTTTTCTGACACCAGTGTCATATCTAGAATTTGGCCTTGTGGGGGGGGGGCTGCCGAGTCGGCTTCATACAAAAGAAAAACAAGTTAAGACTAACCAACATTACTATCTTTACAGTGGCTGAAAAACGTGTGATATCCTGAAATCAGTCCCGGTAAAGTAAACGGTAATAACACAATAAAAATACACGTTATTGAATTATTGTTTACAAGATACTTATTGACTGAATTGATTTTCCTATATTTAATATTTCAAACATATACGCAAATTCTGTGTAATAAAACTGTTCGTATATTTAAGAAGGACCTACTACTACATTAGCGAACACAGCTGAAAAAAATAAAACAGGTTAAAATTAAGGGTTTAACAAAATTCATCAACTTTATCGACCCTCTGGGGGGGGGTTCGGTCCTGTTCGCCCCCCCCCGTAAATACGCCCCTGTTACTCAGCTGTAATACCAGTTATAATGTTTGGGCTTTAATAAACTGATGCCATACAATTTGTCGTTTATAAAAGGTTACAGAATTCAATGTCATTGTCAATTGTAGTAGTACTGTCATCTCGACTGTTAAAAACTTGACCTGTTGATACCAGAACTAAACCCAATACTATCATCTATATGACTGTTAATAGTAATACAGTATTCCAAGATGACAAGGTATGTAGGAAACGCCCAAGAGGAGAGTCGCAAAAGACGTATTTTAAATTATGGTAATAAATATTTTTAGAATATTTAATATTTCCTTAGCATACATATTAAACTCATTTTCTCCCGCCGATTATTAATCAGCACTCAATTTGATACAGAAATGAGAGAGCTTAATCGCTGTCGACAAAATCGCGCTGAAATTGTACGCTTGAAAACACTGTCAACGAACAAATATAAAAATAAATTAAAATGACAACAACAAAAATCAGAGTCAAAATATAAAATAATCTTACTCTATTTGAAAATACAACTAAAAACACACGTTGAAATAAAATATAGCACATCTCTAATATAGCACATCACTAATTTACTAACTTAGTAAAAAAGAGTAACATAAAAGGTACACGAATCGCAGAAATGTTATAGTTTTGTAGTCGAATAACTCATAAAATATTAAATATGAAGGTGGAGGCTTGTGTGCGTCATCTGTATCTATCAAAAAGAAGCTTAATAAAAATCGGCTTATCTGTTTGAACTCTTTACGGCAACATACTTTTATGCACGCAGAGAACTCAAAACATTTTTTTACCCTACCTGGCATTGGACATTCCCACATGATTAAGAAAAATCTGATTTACTTCAACACATTTTATTTACGATACAATATAAAGAAAGTAAAAAAAAAAAAAATAGGATCTGGTACGGAGTATCGTAATAAATAAACTACTTCTTAGTGTAATGGCGCAGTTCATCTGGCCGATAAAAAAGTTTCAAGTTCTGTCTGTTGTAAGTATAATCCACAAATCCACAATCCAAGACTTACTGGGTGACCTTAACTGTATAGTATTTTATACAAAATACATTTTAATCTATCGACTATTCCATCTTTTAGCTGCTGACTTTTTTTGTCTCAATGGACGCATGCTTTTATTTTGTTTTTTATTTCTGTTGTCTTGTGCACATAACAGTTTCGAAACAGTGTTCACTCTAATTATATGTCACCTCGGATGGACTTTAAATTTTGAACGAACACAAAAGTGTTTGGATAAGGTGATGCAGAGGAAGATTTAAATCGGCAATGAAAACTCTCACATGCACTGTTAGTAATTCATAAGTCCGACGAGTCAGCAGCCCAGATGCGTGAGATTTGTGAACCTTTTTGAACCCTTTTCGGTGGTCGTCACATATTTGGCGCTATTAACGCTCGTCCCAAGACTAGCTACAACGGTCCCAATCGAAAGGAGGGTGCGTTTCACGTATTGGCTGGCGGGAATGCATAAGTTGGCTACGAGACGGTCATACATTGGCTGTGACTTATAAGTTGGCTACGAGTAGTCTACTTTGTTAACTTCAGTAGCTGCGGAAGACGTCAGTTATGGATTGTTGACATTAAGGCTACTAGAGGGACGGACTTCTTCCATCACTGCCTTTTTTTATAAAGCGCGACGTTTCGGCTTCGCAATAAATCTGTAGCCATCTTCAGGCCAAAATAAACACTTAAAACATCACAAATAAAAAATAAATACTCAGTATAACAACCGATAGAGAGTCAACACATACTAAAGTATACTTATACATAACAAACAAATAAATAAACAAAACTTACCAACTATGGAATCTATAACACACACACACACACACACACACACACACACACACACACACACACACACACACACACACACACACACACACACACACACACACACACACACACACACAGAATACACGCACAAAACTCACATGAACACGCAGACTTCAAGGTCGTGTTGTATAGATTCCATAGTTGGTAAGTTTATTCATTTATTTGTTTGTTATGTACATACTTTAGTATGTTTTGACTCTCTGTCGGTTGTTAGACCAAGTATTTTTTATTTGTGACGTTTTAGTGTTTGTTTTGGCCTGAAGATGGCTACAGATTTATTGCGAACCCGAAACGTCGCGCTTTATAAAAAAAGGCAGTGATGGGGGAAGTCCGTCCCTCTAGTAGGCTTAATGAAGACGGGGCAGAGCATATTTTAAGCTCTAAACTAGGCGGGACTAGTGTCGCCTAGTGAAGGACTTAGTGCCGCCTAGTGGTAAGTATTAGTGCCGGTGCCAAAAAGTGAGAAAAGGGGGAGAAATCAGAAAACCACGAAGGCGCGTTTGCGTTTGTCTATATATTAGCTTTCAGCATTGTCTTTTTTCTCAAAAGACTCTATTTTTTAAGTTTGTACCTTTGATGTGAATTAAGAAAACATTTTGTTACTAGCATACTTTTTCCTTTTTCTTTCTCAACTAACTTATTTTGTTGTAGAGCAATTTAATATGAAACGTTTATGCATTTCACATTTAAAAAAAATACTTAAAATTAAACAAACTTATAGGGTTTAAGCTTTTGCCAATCTCGGTCTGTATATATTTTTTAAGTAGACCAGTGATAAAGGCTTTGAATTTGTAACAGGCCTCCATGTAGTAGTAATGTGCACATCACACTATAATGTACTTATTGAATATTACATAATTAATTATAACGAATCCATTTAAGTGTTTGTGGTGTTTTTTTTCTAATCTGTAAAGCATTTGTATATATGTTCACAGCTAATTTCACGAGTAAAGAATGAACATGGTCAAGTTAAGTTAAATTACATAATTTTCAATATTATATGAAAATCACACACACACACATATATATATATATATATATATATATATATATATTGTAGCATGACAGATAATCCACACAAATACATTACTCAATGATCATTAATAAAGCTCTAATATATGGAATATCCAGATGAGAATTAATTAAAATGCACTGTTTAATAATATATTCACAAGAAAGGTTGAATAAAGAAAATTTCTGCAAATAATATAATATAATACAAATGTAAAAACCCAGAAAACCAAAAATGATAACAACAAAATTACCCAGGTAAGATAGAAGCAGGCAATTAATATACCCCGTCAAAGAAACCAGACCAGAAAAAACAAAGCTACTGAAGACAGAAGAAAGAAGAATAATTAAAACTACTATTACTGAAGAAAGAAGAAAGAAGAACAATCAAAGCTACTGAAGAATGAAGAAAGAAGAACAATCAAAGATACAGAAGACAGAAGAAGGAAGAATAATTAAAACTAGAGAAGAAAGAAGAATAACCAAAACTACCACTACTGAAGAAAGAAGAACAATCAAAGATACAGAAGAAAGAAGAAGGAAGAATAATTAAAACTACCACTACTGAAGAAAGAAGAAAGAAGAACAAACTAAATCTAATGAAGAAAGAAGACTAATTAAAACTACAGAAGAAGGAAGAAAGAAGAACAATCAAAACTCAAAGAAGAAAGAAGAATAATCCCAAACTAAATCTACTGAAGAAAGAAGAAGGAAGATTAATTAAAACTACTACTACTGAAGAAAGAAGAAAGAAGAACAATCAAAGCAACTGAATACAGAAGAAAGAAGACTAATAAAAACTACTATTACTGAAGAAAGAAGAATAATCCAAAACCAAAACTACTACTACTGAAGAAGGAAGAAGGAAGAATAATTAAAACTAGAGAAGAAAGAAGAATAACCAAAACTACCACTACTGAAGAAAGAAGAAAGAAGAATAATTAAAACTAGAGAAGAAAGAAGAACTAATTAAAACTACTACTACTGAAGAATGAAGAAAGAAGAACAATCAAAGATACAGAAGACAGAAGAAGGAAGAATAATTAAAACTAGAGAAGAAAGAAGAATAACCAAAACTACCACTACTGAAGAGAGAAGAAAGAAGAATAATTAAGATCAAGGAAGAAAGAAGACTAATTAAAACTAAAGAAGAAAGAAGACTAATTAAAACTACAGAAGAAGGAAGAAAGAAGAACAATCAAAACTCAAAGAAGAAAGAAGAATAATCCCAAACTAAATCTACTGAAGAAAGAAGAAGGAAGACTAATTAAAACTACTACTACTGAAGAAAGAAGAAAGAAGAACAATCAAAGCAACTGAAGACAGAAGAAAGAAGACTAATAAAAACTACTATTACTGAAGAAAGAAGAATAATCCAAAACCAAAACTACTACTACTGAAGAAGGAAGAAGGAAGAATAACCTAAAACAAAAACTACAGAAGAAAGAAGACTAACTCAAAACCAAAACTACTGAAGAAAGAAGAAACAAGACTAATTAAAACTAAAGAAGAAAGAAGACTAATCAAAACTAAATCTACTGAAGAAGGAAGAATAAAGAAGAACCAAACTCAAAGAAGAAAGAAGAAGAATAAAAATAAGAACTACAGAAGAAAGAAGAAAGAAGGATAATCCAAAACTACAGAAGAAGGAAGAATAACCAAACTCAAAGAAGAAAGAAGAATAATTAAGACGACCCATATAAAACAAAAACCCCATAGGGAAAGAACCCCCAAAAAACCCCAAAATCAATGAATGCCCAAAGAGAAAGTATAACACCCTAAAAAACCATATCACTGTAAAACTGACAAAAACTAAAAGTGTTAGTAATATTAAATATTAGTGCATTCAAAAAGTTATTATATAGTTTGTATAGACAAGTCTTCACAGTTCCCCCATGGTTGAATATTTCATATTAAAAGCTAGAAAAAGACTAGTAAATATATTGATAATTCACCATAGACAAGTGCAAGTGATCAAATTATAAATAATAAACTTTAAAAGGGTGCATGAGTTGCAGTACATAGTAACAAACTTTAAGTTTTGTGAACAGTGCCTACTTTGATAATGAAGTAGTAATATTACTAAATAAAAGCTACTAAAGCGATATGAACATTCCATAGAATGGAATATAACTCAGGTAGCTAGGGGTATACTTTAAGAGGGGGTATAAATTTTATAAATGGGGAATTACAGAACAAACTGTTTATGATGAAGTTTATAGAAGGTGTTAACAATTATATATGGAACCAGGATGTTAGGTTCCTATTACATATAACATTTAGATAAATAAGGGTTAGTCATAAGAAATATTAATATTATAATTGTTATTTTATTGTTCAGTTTAATTTAGGAATGCACTGTCTAAAAATAGATATCATTCCAATGTTGTAGAAATACTCTTTATTATGTTATTAGGTAATATACTAAGCAATGTTATTCAGAACACTAGTTGTGATATAGAGAGATGTTATATGTTAATTATATAATCAATAATTTATGTTATACCAGTCAGAGAAGGATATAAAATAGCTACATTAATAAAACATTTGGAAATTAGCCACACATCAGATCTAGGCCAAAGAATAAATTTAAACTGCAGAATAATTAACAAACCTAGTCTTATAAACCATATAAAATGACAATATTCAGGCAAAATAAACTCAACATATCAAATACTATGTAAATAAGGCTTTCTAAAGATATGGTCATTATATGAGTAAAATTATTTAATTGTCTAATAAAATACCATTAAAACTGAATAGATTAACTGACACTATCCTAGGGGAAGTCATATACAATTGAATTATATTAAAAAACCATCATTAGTATACTAAATTGCAATAAAATAAGTGAGAATTGATAATTATACAAATTTCAGATTTCATAGAATAATAATTATATTAGGGAAAATGGCTATTATTTACATAGAAGACAGGAAGTATAATTTTAGGCCTACCTCCCAAAAAATTATAAGAAATATAATTTTCAGATAAAACTTTGTAATACTAACTTAATTACTATCAAAATAAGTAGAATAGAATAGTGAAAACGAATATGTATTTTATATTTCAAACAGTTAACTAATAACGAATTTATTTTATGAACATAAAGTACATTTTTAAAGTGTATCGGAAGTTATGGGAAATTTAAACAATGTATGAGATATATTATATAGGCTAAGACTTTCATGAGACGAAGGAAATACAGACAGTTCATTATTATGCGTTGACGAGTGCACTTAAAGTAACCTTTCGCCAGAAATAACCTTTAATGGCGTTTATGTTATAAACCGTATTTCAGTGAAAATTTTGAAAATAATTATTTTAAACTATTATATATATTGTGAAGTGGTGAAAGTGACCTATGAACACAGTAACACTAATAAATTGAACCACACATAACTAGATAAGCAGAATAACACTGATATTACACCAAATACAGACCGAAATTTCGAGGTTAAAAACGACACACATAAACACAACGAGATATATCCAGTGACAACATTTTACACCAAGTGAACTATTCCATCATACACCAGTGACATTTAAATATATCCAGGACGATCGTATACAATTGCTGAGAGCATTTACTCGAAGAAAGGACATCTTTATTACAACAGAAACTTCATCAACACTGGAGGCTTCCTTGCGCATGCGTCAGTCAACCATTTTGGTCCGGTCCGCTGCAGTATAGAAACGACATGGCTACTATTGGTTCGAAATCAAATCATATATAAACTTTAAATATTTTTAATTATTATTGTATTGTTAAATTTTAAGACATTTAATAATTGTAAATGTTATACTTTCCTTCCCATAACCTTCTCTGGCTATATATTTTTAATAACCGTTTAAAGAACCCTATTTTATAATACCAATATAAATTGTTTATATCGACCGGCCCTGAGCGAGTCGATACTGCATGATAATATCAATTTTAATCAAACAATTTCATTATTTTTTGTTAATAAACATTCTGTATCGGTAAATTGGAGTTGATTTTTTATTATAAAAAAAGACTTAACAATTAATTAATGAAGAAACCCAACTAACTGAAGGGCGGTATATACGAAACGACAACGTTTCAAAAAGAAGAAGAAGAGAGCCGTCTTTCGTTCAAACTTGGAGTTAACAAGATTATCTTTTCAACAAAATTACTGAAAGTGACACTATTACTAAAATAACCACGATACCATTTCATTTATAATTACAACCGACTAACTCGATTTGTTCCTAAATTTTAAGAACAAGTTACCCAAAAAACATTTTCCAGAAAATTAAAATTTTTTTTTTATAAAATTTTAAATTTTATTCTTATTTTTTCAAATTGCTGCAACAGCAATATACACAGATTTTATTTGCAACTACGAAGACTAGGAACATTACCAAATTGACGTTTCCGGAGCGGAACGTCAGAAAACTACACACATACGTACATAAATTATTTTATTACAATCATTATTGAGAATTATTACAAATTTGGCTAGCCCAACCAGTGGGGCTTGCAGGAGAGCACAATCAACATATATCGATATTTATTTTATTACTAGCACCACTAAAAGAAATATTACAAAATTGGCGAACCCAACTTGTGGGGCTTGATTACATCAGAATCTTTATAAACCAACCTTCGAATAATATTACAAAATTGGCTTCCATCGCGGGGCTTGAAAGAGGAGGACTTCACGGAGTTATTACAAAATTGGCTTCCATCGCGGGGCTTGAAAGAGTTGCACCCACGGAGTAATATTACAATATATATATATATATTGTAACGAGTAAACGAGGTCGTACCTGTTAAAATGTGTCTGTTGCGGTTTGGAAGCTCTTGAAGAATCGCGAGTTATTCCAAAGACGCTAATAAGGAAGGCTGGATTGTTTGTTAGAAAGAAGTGGACTGTATTTGAGATATTGAACATGCGTTTATTGAATAATTTGGTTTGTTAGTTACGATCGGCACGTGCGGAAGCATTTGAGGCGATAATGCCCGAGATTAATTTTGAATGAAATCGTGGTCCATTGCAGATGGACGCAGGTAGACGATTAAAGTGAAATGTTATAAATGCATGCTGTATAATAGCCAAAAGCCGCGGCTGTAAGAGAAGTGTTTAACGAGAGTTGCGCTCGGAGTCGTGTTATAAACTAAACTAATACTGGCTTGCAGTCGGCTAGGCTGGCCGATTGCAAGGTTTGATAAAAGCGTGACGTCATCCGCGCGTGCCGTGCAATGTTAGTAGGCTGCTTACAACTGACAACACAGTACAAAGTTTAAACATACTGCCCGCCAAAATCGGGACGATTTTGTACATTAACGGTTAAATTGAACAATATAATAATTAGACTTACATGTCGTAAGCGATACAATAATTGGCGCACTGGCCAGAGAGCAATGACATAATGGACATAATATAAATTCAATTAACAACCACCAAGCATACAATAAATTGATAACACCATAAAAATACAATAATTTCCCCATGATATTGACATAACAACCCCAATGAATTTCATAATGTTTTGACCCTTAGAAAATACAATACATATATAGAATAATTGCCACTATAACTGACACTTGTGGTTCTCAGAATTTGAATCACACAAACATATTAACGATACACAACATTCACAATAATTGATAGTACATATGAGACACAGTCACTATTTCTGTAATAGCTAGCGACACTTAACAATGTTACAATGCTTATGATACAATTGACTTGTATGCTCGCCCCGGGGAATGTCCCGGGCGTGTTCCATGTAATGTGACACGCGCACACCCATGCATACACACACACACACACACACACCGTAAGGCACACAAACGACTAGCTTGTTGCCACCGGAAGGGGGCATAATTTGTGGATGGGTCGGCGTAAGATACCTAGCGCGGTGCGTACTTCTGCGACGCGTACTAAGGAATCTTGACCCGGAAAAACATTGGTAATTACCCCACGCTTCCATTCTAAAGGGGGGGAATTGTCATCCAAAATGAGGACAAGTTGTCCGACCTTCACATTTTTAAATGGGGTGCGCCATTTGTTGCGCTGCTGCAGCTGGTGCAGATAATCCCTAGACCACCGTTTCCAGATGGTCTGCGTAAATTTTTGGAGCAGAAGCCATCTGCCCAAATGAGTATTATTGCCTTGTGTATAGTCGGGTTCCGGAAGTGCCGTCAGTGGAGCACCGACCAAAAAATGAGCGGGTGTTAAGGGTTCAGGGTCTCTAGCATCGTCGGACACGGCGCATAACGGGCGTGAGTTAAGGCAAGCCTCAATTTGAGAAAGAAGGGTAGAAAATTCCTCAAAATTCAAAATCGTACCGCCAATTACGCGACGTAAATGGAATTTAACACTCCTTACACCACTTTCCCACAAACCACCGAAATGAGGGGCTGAAGGGGGGATAAAGGACCATTTGATGCCGTGGAGACCGCAAAACTCCAGAGAAGATTGTTCAACTTCCTTGGAGGTTAAAAATTTGTACCAATCATGCAACGTGTGGTTGGCACGACGAAAATTCGTGCCATTATCCGAAAATATTTGCGCGGGAATACCTCGGCGCGATATGAACCTTTTTAAAGCCGCTATAAAGGCGTTGGAAGTAAGATCCGACACCAATTCTAAATGGATGGCCCTAGTACACATGCATATAAATAGAGCGATATATGCCTTGGTCGTGGACTTAGAGCGCTTCCGCCATGGCGCAAAAACACCGGACTTGCGTAATCCACGGCCGACTGTGAGAATGGCCTTGACGGCGTGACCCTAGAAGAGGGTAATTGACCGAGTAATTGATTCGCGCCTTTAGCCCGGAAACGAAAACAAGTGACACACTTATGTATCACTGAGCGGATATAGGACTTATCGTGTATGATCCAATACTTACGCCTAAGCGAAGCTTGAGTTGATTGCACTCCAGCGTGCAACAAACGGATGTGTTCGTATTCAATTATTAATCTCGTGATATGAGAGTGCGGGTGTAAAATTATTTGGTGTTTAGTCTCGTAGCTAAGTGGGGAGAATTGCAAGCGTCCACCCACTCTTAAAATGCCTGATTTATCCAGGAATGGGTTGAGAGCAAGAATTTTACTACTGCGTGGAAGGCACCGGTGTGCCTCAAGTTCCCTAACCTCTACGTCGAAATGCAACTTCTGAGATTGCCGGACAAAAACCAAGAGCGTGTCAGACAATTCTTGAGCCGACAAAAAGGACGTGTCTCTTTCAACCACCGCGAGCCTAGAATTGCGAAGAAATCGACGGCAGTATGCGAAGACGCGAATAAGCCTCGTAAGAGATGAATAGTTTTCAATGTAACTATGTGTTGAGGACGCGACAATTAGTGAGGTTTGAGCCTGCTTGTGACGCTCCTCTTCAATGTCGGGAAAGGTACAGGGAGTATTAATGTCGAACGCGCTGACCGGCCATGAGGCCGCATCACGAGCCAACCAGGAGGGACCATGCCACCATTGTGCATGACAGTGCAGACTACGAGGGAGGCAACCGCGCGATAAAACGTCGGCTTTATTTTCATATGCTATTTGAGCCAGACAACGCGTAGCAAGGAAGGAGGCACTAGCAGTGCCATATGTAACCGTCCTTAACGCGTAATGTCGCAATTCCTTATGCGGTGCATCACGCCAAACAATGCGTTGCAAGTTTGAATCCTTAGGATTAACAATGATCTGGCGATACATCTTTTCAATGTCCGCAATAAGTACGTATCGGTGGGTGCGGAACCGAACCATTATCGAAAACAGATCCTGCTGGATCGTAGGACCGACCATTAAAGTGTCGTTAAGGGACAAATTATTGGTGGTTTTAGCGGATGCGTCAAATACCACGCGCAATTTAGTGGTTAAGCTAGAGTCTTTGAAGACTGCGTGATGGGGCAGATAAAAGATCTCTGACCTGTCAAGCGACAGATCGTATTCATTAAGCGGCGACATGTGGCCAAGTCTTAAGTAGTCACTCATGAACTCACTATAATCCTTATAAAGGGTAGGGTTCTGCTTGAATTTGAATTCTAACGATTGGAATCTTCGTATTGCTCCGCGGAGAGAATCTCCCAAATAAGATTTATCAGATCTGCGGGGCAGGGCTACCACGAATCTCCCGTCGCGATTGCGGCTAGTGTTTTTCACGAAATGCCTTTCACACGGTGAGTCCTCAGATCGGGTTTCGCGACTAGAGATTTCCTCCAACTTCCAAAATTCCTTTAGTTGCGAGGAAACCTGATTATCATCCTTACAGACCATAAATGAAGAAACCGTTCTAGTCATGTCGACGTTGAATGGTAAGTCACCGGCCAAAATAAATCCTAACTTGGTTTCCTGAATTATAGGAAAGTGTGGTCCGCGCGTATATTTCACAGGTTCAATTAATTGTAGAAAATATTGAGCGCCGATTAATATATCGACTTGCGATGAGCAATGTAGGTGAGGATCCGCCAGGAATATGCGCTTGGGTAAATTTAAAGAGGTAAGATTGAATGACTCCGCCGGTAAATTATTAGTTATACTGGGTAATACGGCACAATGTACGTTTAACGTGAAGGGTTTATAGCGTGAATGTAGCCTTACATTAGTGCTGAAGTCAGCCTGGGAAAGCGAGTTGTTTATACCCGTGATGGGCAATTGCGATTTAACTAATTGGAGGCCCAACCTGCGGGCGAAATCCATTGTGCAAAAGTTCGCTTGAGAACCGGAATCCAGTAATATCCTAACGGGAAATTTTTTGCCGACCTTATTGTATGTCATACAGACGGCGGTAGATAACAATACCGATTTATTGGTCTGTGATTTCAGTGAGCACTGGTTGTTAACAGAAGTTACGTCCCTGTTGGGGACATGAATCATGGTGTGGTGACGCCTAGAACATTTTTTACACGAAAATTTGGAGGGACATTTTGAACCCTCGTGTCCCGAACGGAGACAGTTTAAGCAAAGTTTGTTTTTAAGTAACGCATTTTTTCTATCAGGGATAGACAGCGATATAAATTGTGGGCAATCGCTAAGTCTATGCTCACCGTTACATAGTCTGCATAAATTATTTCTGATATGTGAGTGGAATGCACCCTTTGGATTGCTTATCTGTTTAACTGCCTTGCGATAAGGAGACTTATCGCTTTTGTTCAACCTGCTCGTTGGGCTAGTCGCGTTATCGATATTTTGCAGTAGTTTCCTACGTGAATTTAAAAAATTTATAAAATTATTAAAATCAGGGAGTTTATGCTCCGATAAACTCTCTTTCCACAAACGTAAAGTGTAACTGTCAAGTTTTTTGGCTAGATAATTTACGACAATAATTTCAAACGTGTTGACTGGCAGTTTGAGATTATTTAAAGCGTTTATATTTCCAGAGATTTGATCAATAAATTGCGATATGCTACCTTGGGATTCCTGCTGAACTAATGGTACGTCTAGGACATTCCACACGTGGTGAGCGGAGACAATCAGCTTACTATCATATCTATTCCTCAACAGATCGATAGCCACCGCGTAATTTTCATGTGTTATGGGTAATGATTTTATTACGTTAAGCGCCTCGCCATGTAATGACGAGTGTAAATAATGAAGCTTCTGTATATCTGTCAGGTCTGTTCTGACATGAATTAGTTCCATAAAAATATGGTAATAATGTTGCCATTCCACAATACTACCCTCGAACCGTGGTAATTTTATTGGTTCCAATTGAATGGGGGTTGTTTTAGGCTGTTTACCATCAGTATTAATTAGTGGTTTTTGGTTCAAGTGCTCAGATTGCTCCAACAAGTGTTGCAATTTACATTCTATAGCACAGAGATCGTCCTCTGTTTGCACTCTATCACTTGTTGACGCAACGTCTGCTTCCTCAGCCTCGATTTGTGACTGTATCTCGTCATATTTGGTGGATAATTCCATCAAATGACGCAGTTTTATTTTGAGCGCATGAGGATCGCTGTTTAACAAATCAAAATTATCCGCGAAGGTATTTATTCGGGATATTGAGGCCTTAATTGTACCTCGTTTTTTTATCAGAGCCCTTACATCGGCCATTATTACAGTTTGAGATAAAAAATGGAAAGATATTTAGAAACAATTGAGCATCGAGCATGTGAACCACAAACTTAATTTTGAATGAGTTTCAATACGTTTGGTAGCTAGCGATCGTTGGTTTGAACATAAACTTACTCTCTCTAACTAATCAAACTCGTTGGCAGTTAAATTATTGAAATTATAAATCTAAATGATTACAAAGTATAGCTTTATCTTTAAAGTTCTGACTGATAATGAGCTGCCAACCATCTATTAATTTATATTGTGTAATAAGTTAATTGTTTATATAAATATGTCAAAAATACACACTGGGTGAAATATTATTAAAAATAAATCAAATATAGGTAAAGTTTATAGTCACGTGGCCGTCGATCCATTCGTGATGAAGCTGGCTTCGATCCCGTTTGGAGCTGCTACACCTCCTGTCTCTGCCGGTTAGCCGTTGCCTCATGTTGTACCCTCCATCATTTAAAGCTGTGGAATCTCGAAAATGTTGTCCTGTTTCGTCCCGTCGTCTCTGGTCTACTGCTTGGCTGAATCTTGTCGAGATGACTGCGACGTGCTTCACGATAATGGTGTCGCTCAGGACGAAAATGATGCCCGTCTGTCGTGATTAACTTCAGATTGGTTTTTCCAGAAATGATGTATATAAATAAATGTTGTCGCCTGTGTACTCAGGTATGAGAAATCTGTGCCGTTGGGACCAAAAATGATGTAGTTTGTTTTGGCCTGAAAATGTGAAATCCTGCCTGATTGGACCAAAAATGATGTCGTTTTTGGCCTGAAATGTGAAATCCGGTCCGGTGGGACCAAAAATGTTGCGGTTTGGAAGCTCTTGAAGAATCGCGAGTTATTCCAAAGACGCTAATAAGGAAGGCTGGATTGTTTGTTAGAAAGAAGTGGACTGTATTTGAGATATTGAACATGCGTTTATTGAATAATTTGGTTTGTTAGTTACGATCGGCACGTGCGGAAGCATTTGAGGCGATAATGCCCGAGATTAATTTTGAATGAAATCGTGGTCCATTGCAGATGGACGCAGGTAGACGATTAAAGTGAAATGTTATAAATGCATGCTGTATAATAGCCAAAAGCCGCGGCTGTAAGAGAAGTGTTTAACGAGAGTTGCGCTCGGAGTCGTGTTATAAACTAAACTAATACTGGCTTGCAGTCGGCTAGGCTGGCCGATTGCAAGGTTTGATAAAAGCGTGACGTCATCCGCGCGTGCCGTGCAATGTTAGTAGGCTGCTTACAACTGACAACACAGTACAAAGTTTAAACAGTGTCACACTTGTTTATTTTGTGTATTAGTGTGAATGTAGTGTGTTTGCCTCACACCGGTCGTTACATAAATCGACGTCACTACTGGAGTCTGTAGCGTTGTCAATATTACCAGTACAACCTACCTGTTAATTCATAGGGGTTGCGAATCCCGGGTGGCGCCAAATTGTTTCTATTAAAACAATTAAAATAGTTAATTCTAAGATAATACGTGTTATTAGCATGGACAGCTGTGGCGTTCGAATGGTTCCCGCTGCTATACAGGTTGTCGACTCGACCACTCGTGATGAGCGCTAGTTGTCTATTGAATAAAACTTGCTAACACACATATACTCTACAACGTCCTATGAAATAAAAAGATAGTAATACTCGGTACTGTGAGTTTAATACAAATTCAAACATTAATTAATATAACAAAAGGATTATAAATAATTTGATAACAAATAGCTCCGGCTTACAGCATGAAACACAAAAATATCTCAGAGTTGGCAAAATTGATTTTAAAACACTTTCCGTTGCCGATATGGCGTCAGTTCATACAATATTTTACTATGTTTAAAATCTGGAGTTCTTTGGATTATGAAATAAGACATAAACGTTGGTTACATGAAAAAAGTACACTACCATACCTTATACGTACTTAGAAAGTATAATGTGTTTTTACAAATTGTTCGGTAGTGTCGTATTTTTGTTACAACATGATCCTCTTAATCGAGGTTATACTTTGATTAATAAAATGTTTTTATGTAAGTAAATTATGCATTAACACCTTTGAAAGAAAATAATATTTGTTCAATAGTGAGAAATTTTATCATTCGGAAAATAATTTAAGTAATTTGGTTTTTTGGGATTAAGGAATTTATTCGATACTTATCAGTTCAGATTGCGTGATGTGTAGTCATCGTAGTAGTGGATATTAGGCCAATTTGGATTAGTTTTAAGCTTCCAACATCTTTTTCAATCTTGTCTTGGGTTTTTTGATAATTGATTTATTTAATTTGGTTCCAGGACATCGTTAATTCTTGGTAGGTCGACATCTACTCGTCTTTGGTCATCTTGGTTCACTTTCGAAACTTGTAGTAACTATTTAAATTAAAATTTCAATCATTCCAATTTTGCGTGCCGCTTACCCACGCGTCGTTTTTTCGAGTCTCTATTATTTAACGGAAAATAAGCCCTCAAACGCTCGTTACCATAGTAACCGCAATCCTGGGATTGGTTAATTACTCCTTCAAAGACATTGTTAAGATATTTGAATTTTTATTCAAATTTATTAAGTATTTTCCTAATGGTTTTATTCCTTTATAATTCCTTTGGGGTAATAAATGATATCACTATTATCTTTCTTTCCTTTCAAAGTTTACAATGATACCTCATAAGGTCATATTCTGTTGTACATTAATTTCAGTCTAAATATTTGACATCTGATAAATTACATATCTTACTTAAATTACACTTTTATAATAACATTTCTGTTTTAAAATGTTTGACATATAATTACTGGCCATTTACTGGTCTTAGATTAGTAAAGTTTCTTGCGAAATTGTTACAATTTACATTTGAGTGTTTCTGACAGTTAGATGTTTTCATAGCTAAGATTGGCCATGATTGTTTTTTGGTGTATCTCTTTTAACTTACATCTTGAATTCAGCCTGATGGGCTTCACTTAGTTATCATATTTGTTCGTGTTTTAACTACTATTCAACATACTTTTCATTACATATATTTTAAAATATAATAATTAGGCTTATGGACTGTAGGTTCCCTTCAGCCATATTTCCTTTATAACATTGAACCAAACTATTTTTTATAATTCACTAGTTATTGTTAGTTCTAATATTGATTCCTTTCTTTTGTTACAACCTAGAGTGATAAACATCATCACTTCTTATAAAATTATGAAAGTTAATTCCCCTTTCAACATGGGGTGTTTTATTTATTGTAGTCTTAATTTTAACAACAAAACTTTATTTCTATTCTACTATACCATGTTAACACAAACTACACTTGTCTGGGCTTTCTCCCTGGATAACATTACATGCTTCTTTTATTATTATTCGGAATATTATTTTTAATTATTTTAAATTATATAAATGTGTACTAGGTCACTCCAATCATTGATTGTTCATCACTGTTTTACAAAGTGTTTTCTTACTTATCATTACATTTTTAATGCTTAACATACACTTTCACTATTTTTAGGGTACTTACACTTCACTATGCACTTCACTTTGGTTCACTGTTTGTATTGAGTGTTATTTAATAGGTAATCCCTATACTTTCTCCTATCATTTCTCACTATTTCTTTCTATCATAATATTTATTATTAATAATATTAGGTTAGTTATTTCTTATTAAATCTAACCTTTCTAACTGTGTTAGTGTACTTTTTCTACATTACATTACTTTACAATCGTATTGTTTTTAAAATGGGTACATAGGTTAATTCAATTATAACAATAATATTTGTTTCATCAATAAATAATTATTTGGGGTTTGTTTACCGTATTCTATCCTTGAGTATACTATCTTTCCCCTTTTTATGTGTGTTAGTCTCCCCTTGGGTTTAATCTGTCTCCTCTTCGTTCTTCCTCTTCTTCATAGTCTTCATCTTCATTAGTCTTCATCTTGATTCGGTTCTCCTCTTCTCATCTGATTTGCTTTCTGTTTAATCGTAGGGATTTGTTCTCTTCCTTGGATTCTTCTTTAGTTCTGGGTGCATACCTTCCTTTGTTAGTTCATAATTGTTTGGTCTATCACCTTTTTTCTTGAGTATGGTTCGTAGTTCCCTTCTTTGTGTTTATGTTGTTGGATCAATCACTTGGGTTGGGTAATATCGTCGTACGTCGTGTCAAAATATTTACATTTTAATCATTTTTTAAACATTTTATTTTATATGAAGTATTTTTATATCAAGAATTATCTTTTTTATTACTGGTACGGGATTTGGCTTAATTGTATCGTAACAATATATATATGTATACATATACACACACACACACACACACACACACACACACACACATTGGTTGGTTTAGTGCCGCCTAGTGCAAATTCCTTAAAATATGCTCTGAGACGGGGTAGTTCAGGGTTTCTACTAACTGGTGGAAAAAGTTCCTTCAATGGTTCACTTATGTGGACAAACTCTTTGTTGGCGCTATCACACACACACCACTGACACCTCATTATCAACAACAGCGAAGTAATCTTTTCCAACATGTTGACACTTCCTCTCATAAGGGACGTGGAATACGAAATATTTAGTCGTACGACGTCGCCTTCGTAATCCAGTGCCTGGACAGGATTATCTGATTAGTCTGTTGAGCAACCCGTAACTAACGAGACTTTCGCAAGTAGGGATAGTTTTACTTTCTCAGCAACGCTGAGCCGTACAGACTGGGCCGGGCCTTTTATCGTTAGCATATGTTTACGTAGAATACAACAGGGCCGGCCCCAGCGCTTCTGCCGCCCTGTGCAGTATTTATGAGTGCCGCCCCCTCCCTATTTTAACTCTGAACACATTCACGCACAATAGACCTACTGTAATGATACGGGGATTGCCTTCAAATGACGACTAGGAATGTTTGCATTGTTGTGTTCATCAAATAACTAGAACTTTTGCGCGTTTACGATGCGGTGAACGGCTACAATACAAATTGTTGAGACAATACAAGGAATCGTGAGACAATAAAAATATATGCCTATGTGATGACTTAAAATTAAAATACTAACTAAAATTCATTATGATTGAAATATAACAAAAGTAATGTATCATATACCTTAGTTACAAAATACTCGTCTAGTTTTTGCACTGGCAAACTCCTTTATCACTTCGTTGTAATCAAGTGATTCAGTTAATTGATGTTCTAGAAAGCGAGTCTCGGACATACTCGATCTGAGATAAGTTTTAATAAGTTTGACTTCGAAAAAGTCATTTGTCCGTTTGCCACTGTCACAGGTAATGTTAGCAAAATTCTTAGAGCGACACCAACATTTGGCGGGAACCTATACTCTTGAATAAATTTTAAAGTCTCGACTGGCGTACTTTTAGGTTTTACAATTGTTGAAAAACGTGGCACAGCCGTTAACGAAGTGGGGCAGTATTATCTGCTGATGACTCATGCAAGACAGCACTCATTGTCAGGTTAGGCCTACGTTCTCTCGTTCACGAGTTTTCGACTAATCGTTAAACTCCGCTGACTTTATACATAAAGTAATTTTTATTGATCTTACATATTGTGATAAAATTAAGTGAATAATTTTATTTTTTCCGTCAATTTCAAAAAAATTTGCCGCCCCGGGCGGCGGCACGGTTCACCCCTGGCTGCCGGGCCTGGAATACAATACTTTGTTTCGACTTCTCATTGTTCGAGCAGGAGAGGACCGAGTGACAGCGGAACGGCAGTGACAAAGCAAATTGCTACCGACAGACTGTATAATAAAAGGAAGGCATAAAGAGAGAGAGAGTGGAACAAAATTGAAGGAAAACGACAATTATAGAGAGACAGACGGACGCGCGCTGACACACATCTCCATTCATTCACTGTCTCCCACAGTCACGCCAGATGTTTGTGGAATCATCTCGCTTAAATTAATGCTAATTAACCTCTTAACGAATGGATTAATTGAATAAAACTAGATTGACAAGAGGAGGTCGGTTGCCACGGCTTAGCTAGTTTAATTAAACACAAGCACTGCTGCAACGACTAACTGAGTCTTTACTAATTAAGATATAAAAAAGTGTTAATTAATTAGAAGATCACGAACTTTAAAATGAAAAGCGATGGCAGTTCCAGATGTACTATGAGTAGCTATGAGGATATATTCAAGCCAACAAGTAAATTTTTTTTTAAGTTAGGTACTTACTGTTTTTAGAAATGGGGATGTGATATTTATAAATGAAAATGATTTAGTCTTCAAGAGCATTGCTGGGATCTGAAATACATCCTCCTACAAGTTTAACTGAGAACACATAAGACATCGGATCATCTTACTATTGACTTTCGTGTTTATCTTTCCTCAGAGAAACCGATTAAAATTCCTGTATCCTTTCAAACCTACTTCCGCAATCGTTCGATCTAGAGTCGTCTTTCTCGAGCTAGGGCTAAACCTCGTTCCTTAAATTTCTTTCTGCAATTCCATTATCGTAATGAGAGTGATTAATTGTTTCGGCCATACAAGTATTTCTTGAATTTCGAGAAGTGACTTTCGATTCACATTAGTCTATTCAGTTACATGTCAATAAACTCTTCTGTGTGCCTAGCACTAAGTCCAATTTATTCGCTCATAATTCTGTTCATCATTTATTTTTTTATTTTAAATCATAGGGTTAACAAAAGTACTAATAGGAAAATATTAATCAGATCAAACTTTGGCGTCAATTTTAACGTTTACCACTGATTTTCTAAACACCGCGTAAGTATACCTAATTTACTGGAACCTACTTTTGCAAATTCAGAACAAATTATTGCAAATACTCCGAAAATGGTGTCAAAGTAAAATCAAAAGGTGTTGGGAATTACAATGAAAAATATAATCATAGCGTAGCCCGTATTAATATACGGTACAGATTTTAAATGAACGTCATTTTGCTGAGAACTGGCACTCAACGGAATGAAAAGCGTTTAGGACAAATACAATTAAAATTGGTAAACCATAAGCATAACTTACAAATTTATGAGACCTTCATTTTTATTAAAAACACTTTTTTCGGTGAACAATTCCAAACATTGCTATTTTTACGATTACTACTATAATGCTACTACTACTACTACTACTACTACTACTACTACTACTACTACTACTACTACTACTACTACTACTACTACACTACTACTACTACCACTACTACTACTACTACTACTACTACTGCTACCACTACCACCACCACTACTACTACTACTACTACTACTATTATTACTACTACTACCACCACCACCACCACCAACACCACCACCACCATCACCACCACTACTACAACTACTACCGCCAAACGTTTCGTCCATTCTGTCATGCGACATTCTCAGTAGCAATCTTAGCTTTACCACTGACGACGCTACACCGCAGGATGGGTTAAAAATAGTAAAAATACTATCAACTAAAAGAGGCTGCCAACACTTATCAAGGTTGTAATAAGTGTTGATATCAGAAGCCTGATCGTTCTTTAGCATTATACACAATAAATACACCATCGAGTATTCTCAGGAAGTACACTTTCTTATTCATTACACGAAGCTTTCGTTGTTTCATTACAATTTGTGTTTTCTGTATAATTAATTTTTCAATACGAATAATGAATTAGGGTTTTCCAGCGTGAATGAATGTTTGTACAACAAAATATAATTATTTAATGTACATACAGTATAGACTGCAAGTTATAGAGCACAATTAATAGATTGGGATTAGGATGCCTTCACTTACCTCAGTCTGTTAAACGTCAATGAAAAACTAACGCCTCAAGTATGCAGAAACCTCAACGAAAACATTTCAGTACAAATATTGTGCATCTGTATAGTACATAACACTATATTTTTTATTTTAAATATACACATAATTACTGAATTGAATGGACAAACTAATGTATATTTCTGGGAACATTAACGGAAAATATCAGTATAACTATACTGAAGCCTTGAAGAATACATTACACGTCAAATATTGTAAAGTGAGTTTGAAAGCAAAACATTTACTACAACTATAAATACAATTTTTTACCAAACTTAATGAAAAATTTACAGGCATTGCACAAATGCAATGCACAGAGAAGGGCATTGAAAATGCTTCAATAAATCTAAAAAATATATATATTTATGTTCATTCACCAATCAATGAATTCATTCTTCATTTACCAATGTACAGATTATAAGTTAAATGTAGTCGCATTCATAAGCGAAG
Source organism: Magicicada septendecula (assembly GCA_034769895.1). Taxonomy (NCBI): domain Eukaryota; kingdom Metazoa; phylum Arthropoda; class Insecta; order Hemiptera; family Cicadidae; genus Magicicada; species Magicicada septendecula. Next base: position 174,893,538 of record CM068372.1, read on the forward strand.
TTTTATATGTGTACTACGTTATTGACAACAAAGAAGTAGTTTCTATTAAAACTCACCGGTTCCCATTTTCGATCACGCACCAGCGATCGGCCGCAAATGTGCGACACGTCCTTATAAACATTTTCAATGTTACAAAATACTGTATATATGCCGGAATCTCAGTATAAATGTGTTATAGCGTGAAGAAAAATGTTCAGTTTATGCACGGCTAAACCTTAAACAAAAATTGTTATATTTTTTATTACAATGATCAACAAAGGAAAACCATTCGATGCAAACGTGAATACATGAATGAATAAAACTCGTAATACACTGCAACTCACCTTATAATTTAACAGACGACACCAAAGACAACGCTCCGTATTGACGATGCATTACGAAAAATGTTCAACTAACATAATTAACTAAAAACCAAATTATTTATCAAAAAACATTCAAATATTGATTGTTTCGTTTTTAAGCTAATAAGTTAAACAGTATAAACCACAGTATAAGCTAAAACACACTGTCAATCACAGGCACTGGATCCACTACGCCGCGCGGACACATCGATCTTTGGGTATCGATTGGATTTCGGAACCACAAATTGATTGCGGTGACAAACAGCGCGATAACAAACGTGTTTGACTCGGTTGTGCGCGCGACAACCGGACCGCCCCTCTCGTTTTTATTTACTAAAACTGGTATTTACGATTTGCATAAATTTCGGACGCGAAACAAAAAACGCGACCCGGGCGAAACGATTTCTGGAAGTGGGTATAATTATTGTTGATGTTATATTGGACGCGCTGGCTGGCCGGCTCTTAACCTTGACGCGAGCAATCGATTTACTTCGCGATTAAACTAAACAAAATAAAAAAAAAGAAGAAGAAGAAATGGTCCCACCTGCTCGGTTTAAAATACATCACTGTCCTAGAGCATTCATTTTGTATGTTAATAATTCGGATACCTCGAAGGCATGGCTTGTGATTTTTAAGCGAACGGTCTTGCTTCGTTTCGACAATACGTCTTTGAGAGGTTTAACAATTTTTCTCGAGCCAACTATACTTTCTCTTCTTCTGTCAACACGTACAAGACGTGAGATCCAGTTCTGAGAATCTTATACCAAGTCCAATGTTGAGAAAATTCAGGTATTGTGCAATAAAGAATTTGAGAAATACCTAATGCATCAGGTACGATATGCATACCTAATGCTCTGGGTTCATTCAAAATATACATGGTCTTTCCTCAACACTCGTCATCATCGTAACAATCATCGTTTAGTGATTTTGTTACGACTGTTGCCGCTTCCCGCATCATAGCTTCTTTCGACGCCGGTCCTCTTACATGAGGTCTTTTGCAAGTCTTCAACATCTCTCCTTAAGAAATAGCTAGGCCTTCCTTTTTTCCTTCTATGGGATGTTGTCCATTCCCATACTTTCTTTGACCACCGCTCCCTTGACATCCGCTTTACGCCAAGAAAGTTGACCGAACCAATTTACTAGTTCACCTCTACAGTTTCTATTATGTCTACGATAATGTCCATTTCCGCTCTTATATCTACACTCTTAATTCTATCTAATTTAGTTCGTCAACAGAATCGTCTCCAATAATCCATCTCCACAGCTCTATTTCTCGATTTATTTCTTTTATTTACATCCCACCATTCTGCCCCATAAGCCTATGCTATGCTATGGCCTTATATATCCTAATCTTATTACGTTTGTAATTCGATTACTCCGTAGTAGACTCTAGTAGATTTCTTCATTGCTATCACCATTAGATGTTATTATAACTACTTGAAGCTTCTCGTAGTTCTTATGAAGTTTGTTCATAACTATAGGTTTTGGCCTACACTACCTACTACCAAGTACCCTGTTTCGAATTTATTTATTTCGAGGCCCCATTTCAGATATTACTTCTAAGCATAAAACTTATATCCACCTCATCCCGGCCATTCAAATTAACATGGTGAATGCATATTACATTCAAACACGTTCTGTGCGGGAACAATAAAAAATAAATAAAAGTAGGCACACGGTGACTGCATATAACATTCGAACACGTTATGTGCAGGAACGATAAAAAATAAATAAAAGTAGGCACACGGTGACTGCATATAACATTCGAACACGTTATGTGCGGGAACAATAAAAAATAAATAAAAGTAGGCACACGGTGACTGCATATAACATTCGAACACGTTATGTGCAGGAACGATAAAAATATACATAAAATTAGGCACACGGTGACTGCATATAACATTCGAACACGTTATGTGCAGGAACGATAAAAAATAAATAAAATTAGGCACACGGTGACTGCATATAACATTCGAACACGTTATGTGCGGGAACAATAACAAATAAATAAAAGTAGGCACACGGTGACTGCATATAACATTCGAACACGTTATGTGCAGGAACGATAAAAATATACATAAAATTAGGCACACGGTGACTGCATATAACATTCGAACACGTTATGTGCGGGAACAATAAAAAATAAATAAAAGTAGGCACACGGTGACTGCATATAACATTCGAACACGTTATGTGCAGGAACGATAAAAATATACATAAAATTAGGCACACGGTGACTGCATATAACATTCGAACACGTTATGTGCGGGAACAATAAAAAATAAATAAAAGTAGGCACACGGTGACTGCATATAACATTCGAACACGTTATGTGCGGGAACAATAAAAAATAAATAAAAGTAGGCACACGGTGACTGCATATAACATTCGAACACGTTATGTGCAGGAACGATAAAAATATACATAAAATTAGGCACACGGTGACTGCATATAACATTCGAACACGTTATGTGCAGGAACGATAAAAAATAAATAAAATTAGGCACACGGTGACTGCATATAACATTCGAACACGTTATGTGCAGGGACAATAAAAAATAAATAAAATTAGGCACACGGTGACTGCATATACCATTCGAACACGTTATGTGCAGGAACAATAATAAATAAATAAAATTAGACACACGGTGACTGCATATAACATTCGAACACGTTATGTGCGGGAACAATAAAAAATAAATAAAATTAGGCACACGTTATGTACAGGAACAATTAAAAAAAATAAATAAAATTAGCCACACGGCGCGTGCTTCAACATTTAACAGGTTATGCACTGGAAAAATAAAATAAATAAATAAATAAAATTAGGCACACGTTACGTACACGAACAACAACAAAAAATTAATAGAATTAGGCATACGGCGACAGCATATAACATTCGAACACGTTATGTGCAGGAACGATAAAAAATAAATAAAATTAGGCACACGGTGACTGCATATAACATTCGAACACGTTATGTGCAGGAACGATAAAAAATAAATAAAAGTAGGCACACGGTGACTGCATATAACATTCGAACACGTTATGTGCGGGAACAATAAAAAATAAATAAAAGTAGGCACACGGTGACTGCATATAACATTCGAACACGTTATGTGCAGGAACGATAAAAATATACATAAAATTAGGCACACGGTGACTGCATATAACATTCGAACACGTTGTGTGCAGGAACGATAAAAAATAAATAAAATTAGGCACACGGTGACTGCATATAACATTCGAACACGTTATGTGCAGGGACAATAAAAAATAAATAAAATTAGGCACACGGTGACTGCATATACCATTCGAACACGTTATGTGCAGGAACAATAATAAATAAATAAAATTAGACACACGGTGACTGCATATAACATTCGAACACGTTATGTGCGGGAACAATAAAAAATAAATAAAATTAGGCACACGTTATGTACAGGAACAATAAAAAAAATAAATAAAATTAGCCACACGGCGCGTGCTTCAACATTTAACAGGTTATGCACTGGAAAAATAAAATAAATAAATAAAATTAGGCACACGTTACGTACACGAACAACAACAAAAAATTAATAGAATTAGGCATACGGCGACAGCATATAACATTCAAACACGTTATGTACAGGAACAATATAAATAAATAAATATAATTAGGCACACGTTATGTACAGGAACAATAAAAAATAAACAAATAAAATTAGGCATACGGCGACTGCATATAACATTCAAACACGTTACGTACAGAAACAATAAAAAAAGTAAATAGAATTAGGCACATACCTTCCTCAATAAGTACTTAAACACCATCAACTTTAGCTCGTACAAGTCCCGCAAACGGAATTTTATTTAGGCCTACACAGTATGAAATCAAAAGTTCCGTCCCGACACACGAAACAAACCATCAATTATACTACAACAGAGACTTCCGTTAGTTTTTGTTTGAGTATTAGCGTTCGGCATCGTTCTTCCAAACGTGTAATTATTATTCCCTCACCTCGAGAACGCGATCATAATAAGTAGTTTCTGGGAAACCGAATACGCGGAGAAATATTTGTATACAAAGCGAAGGAGAAAATACGTTATGTATTAAAACAATTTTTTTGGTTTGTGGCCATCTCAAGAGAAAGACGTGAGAATGAACTGCCTCTGGTTGATAACGTTTATTTATCTAAAGACGACGTCGTTTACAATTTCCAGCTCCACAGCCATCCGTATATCGTAAAGTATTTTCTCCTCTTTCTGTATCCTTTCAACACGTTTACTTAAAAACATATTCAGAACAAATTCGTTATGCCAGAACGCAGGGCCTAGAAATTTCTTCCTCAGTCTGTACGTTCACATGCCTGTTACTTTGTAGTGGAATTATACAGGATAGTTGCACCAGCTTAAAAAAGAAAAACATGCGGAATATTTATGAAAATTCTGTTGTCTATCTGGAAGTACAATTGAAGTTCTTCATTTCTAAAAAAAATCGCTAAGTTTATTTAAACACTTATGGTATCGTGACACCAGTTTTCCGATGCATCTGTTGAAAATTCCCGTTCAACATCCGATAATCATTCGCGCGCTGCACTTTAGACTTCTTCAACAGTGTGATATCGCCGCTTCATAATCGCCTCTTTCGTAGCACCGAACACGTGGAAGTCATAAGGCGGACGGTAAAGACTGTAAGGAGAATGTTCCCACTCCTCCCGCTCAGATTTTTCAAGGAGTCGCCCATCGAGTGCAAATTTTTCGACATTGTAGACGCTCACAGATAATGTAGTGCGTACTTCCATGGAAAATACCCAATTCGGCCGCAATTGTGTCCATTATGATTCGCCTAATTGCAAGCAACGACTGGTGAATGCATTCAATGTTGTCATCCGTTATCAAGTTAATGGCTTTCTCTACATTCATGTGCACATTTCGAACAACTCGCACCATTTTGAAACGGCCTGGCGTGAAAATGCTATCGATTCCCCCCACTGGCGATGAATTTCAATAGGGTTACACCTCCTTACCCATCGAAAACGAGTCGCTGCGCGGATCTGTAATTGCAAATGACGTAGGTTTTGCGCCTAACATTAGACTAACAGTTACTGCTAAGTGGGAAACGTTGCTACAGCTGACTGAAACGGAAGGCTGCCAAAAACTTTCGTCAAAATATCTCAACTTTAGACAAAACTATGGGCAAGTGCAACGACTAACGTTTCGACTGCTCCTTGTATATCAGAGTATTATCTATATCAAATATAATATCAGCTGACAAGTAATTTGAAGATGAGAGTAATACGAGGCGAATAACGTACGTCAAAGCTGGCGATCAAGAGATCGATAACAACCGCGGCGAGATTCGGTGGGTCACAAGGTCAGGAAAACGTGTTGTAATCAAGCGTAGAAGAATTTGTGATTGAGAGAAACAAACAAAAAGGGGGGGGGGAGAGAGAGAGAGAGAGAGAGAGAGAGAGAGAGAGAGAGAGAGAGAGAGAGAGAGAGAGAGAGAGAGAGAGAGCATGACGAGATGGAGGGGACGACACAAAGATGGTATGAAATCGAGGGTAGTTCGACAACACAGAGGATTGCAGGAAAGTCTAAATTACTGACGATGCGGGTCGAAAGCAATGGATATTGTGTGTCAAGTGCTGGTGCTGGAGGAGAGGATGCGGGATTGGCAGGAGCGGTGACGGCCTCTATTGGAACCCTATTTATCACATCGCACTCTCGCACATTGCTGGTTTGTTTACGGTTTTCCGGCGTCCAACAAGATCGCTCAACGTACAACTACTGACACTCTCTTTACATCAGCACATTTTAACGGGTCCGCACTACGGGTTAACAACGATTCCCAAACGGATGCTGCATCATCCGGCGGGGGGGGGCCGAAAAACTTGAAAGCACGGAAAAATTGTACAAAAACTTTGCAAAAAACGTACATTTTTTTTCAAAACGAAGAGGGCGGATCGACTGAGATCCCGATACACTACAATAAGGTCTATAAATAATAATTTACGGTTGCAAATCCTCAGATTATGTACATATAAGTTAAAAGAAACGTTTGTTAGAGCAGAAGTACAGTGTTACGGATGCCATAGTTTCAGAAAATTTTGAAAGGGTGCCGAAAATCCTAAACTCTGGAAATTATCACTCATACACCCGCGGATAATGTATTCGAACGTAGACATAGCCTATTCGTATAAAGATATCGAGTAAAGAGTACTTATATTTCTTTCTATTCTAGACTGAGTTTTTTGGATACACGAGTGTCGACGATTACCATTGCAATTGTAATAATAACTGTGTAACAAAATAAAAACATAATTTTTTTATATGTAGGCTTAACCTATTTTATAATATAGGCCTATAATAGAACTCTACGGTAAAGAACTTGGGTTGTTCCACTAAGCCAAAGCAGCCTTAACAAAATCTGCAAGTTTGTTTAAAAATAATGATTTCTGCGATTAGGAATCAATATTCACAAACACTGCAGTCAAAGAATGTTATTTTAAAAGTTCTGGATTACAAATGTATATCTCATGCAGATTTATTTGCATAAATTAATTATTCCATTATTTATATAAATTTTTATCTGTATTTATGATAGTGCTGTCGGTACGAACTTTGTTGTACTTATGTGTATTTAGCCCTGTAGTTGGACGCCATATACGGCTGTATATGTAGTTTGTTATGCCCCACGTTCTTTGGGAGCCATATACGAATGTAATATTTATGCAGATTTAATAATTGCATAAATTAATTAATTAAATAAATTTTACTTATTGCCCCACGTTGGGCGCCATATACAAATGTATATCTCATGCAGATTTATTTGCATAAATTAATTATTCCATTATTTATATAAATTTTTATCTGTATTTATGATAGTGCTGTCGGTACGAACTTTGTCGTACTTATGTGTATTTAGCCCTGTAGTTGGACGCCATATGCAACTGTAATATATTTTATGTTTGTCTCTACTTGCATAGATTAGTTAAAATTATTCAAAGGAGTTTTCATAAATGTAAGTTTTTATTACAGATCTTGTTTACTGCTCCAGGACGGGCATGCCATATCTGATGATACACTCTGATATCACTGAGCCATAATACGCCCCGCGTGCTGGAGCACCATATGTAAACAGGTGTTTTGGGTGAATAACAATCATCTGACTCAGACACTATTAATTTTCGTAAACAATACAAATTTAATTTTTATAAACGATACAAATTTATTCTATGTTTTCAATATCATTTAAATACTGAATAAAGTTAGCGTTTCTAGACAACACATCAAATATACAATGCTGTTATATTATCTCTACGTTATGAACATCTACAAAATCAATAAAGACTAATTAATTAATGACCATATAAATTTCAATATATCCTACTCTATGGATTCATATTTCTCAATTTGCGTTACTTTTGAGCAATTAAATATATGTATATTCAACAATTAAATAAATGTATATTCTACTCAGTGGCGAGTTCTTTTTGAGTGGCAGGACAGTGGCGACCTAATCTAATGTTACATGAATGATAATAATTTACTTGTTGTTTGTATCCAAATTGCGGTGATTAACTGCGTCGTACCTCTCATCCTACGAAGAAATCCAGGCTGAAGATACGCCAATTAAATTACACTTGACACTTCGTCACGACACTATTTGTCCCACATTTTATCCGGATACTCGCATGAACGATAATGACTAATTGCGTTAACTCGAATATGACTTCATCGTCTAAAACACTTTGCGTGTAGGTTCTTTGTCACTTTTGATGTACGCGTGCAATAGTTTATGCTGCGTTTAATTAGAGCGATTGTACCATTTATACTGTATTCACAATGCAAATATAATTGGTTTTAATTGCATTTTAGTGAGTTAAGAACGTGGCACAATCTTACTATATTGTTTCATGTCACTTATGTCACGGTAATGTGATATTGTCAATACCTTATCACTCGCATTAGATTCATAAAAACGAGATTTTTATGATCACAAAGTCTGATCGTACTTAACTCGACATTGTCATAGTATTTGGTCACGGGTTAGTTCTACAGTTTTACATAGTCTCTGATACACTCCCGAACGATCTCTTTGCTAGTATCAATACACTTTACTACCGTCCATCTGAAAGACTTTGGCTGGTTTATACCGAAATAGAATTGACTGACAACAATTAGAATACGACCGAACTGAGACTGAACTCTCCAAATCGACCGAACTGAGATTAAAATAGACTGACTGACTGATTTTTATAGACTGACTTAAATTGTTTGAAAATTGGAAATCGACTGAACTCTTCTTCTCTGCGAACACCTTATTTTATTACTTCAGCAACACGACTCCCTCCACGGATGTCATACCCTTACCACAATCACTGTCATGATTGGTTTCTCGCATCAGATTCTGCGAAGGCTCCTCCTGGATACTCCGGCTGGGGTCTCTAGTCTACTTCCCATTCGCTCTTCACCCTTGTCTCCATGTTGACGTCTTCTTTACACCCGCCTTTGCCGAATTCCTTGCTCCTGATAGGTCAGCCAAGACCCCTCTCTAAAAGTCTTGCTGTCCACACCATCTCCCCGTATGACGACGGACCTAATTACACGGTTGTCTGTTATGTGATTGTTCTTACGTTCCCAAGTGTCCTTTCTAAGCGATTTCCTTTCCGCACATGTGTGTACCATAACCCGGGTGTGTCGAATCGCCGTATTGTCCTCGACTTCCCTTGTTACGTTCACACGCTGATGGTGGTCATCTTCCAGGAACTAACATCTGTTCTGCAGCCTTACAAGATGCTCCGTATGTCGTGCCAGTAAGCAAGTTTCCCGCTGTGCAGCTATATAAGTTCCTTTGTACCTAACTGCATCCGCTCTTAGACTGCTTTTGTGGAAAATGTTATGTCCATGTGCAGCCGCTAACTCACACGTATACGTCGAAAATGTTGGCGTCCCCTTAGTACACTCCTTGTCGGTAGTTGTGATGAACTGACACCGTCTTTTGTTTCTTTGTTATTGTCGCCACTTGCGCTTATGTCGTTCATCCATGTCCAACATCTGTTATGTGCCAAGGCGTTGTCCTTCTTAAATCATTGTCTAACGGCGGCCGTTTGGCTATACCATGCATCACTCTTGACAGTTGACGCCCGCTACAGTGCCGTTTACGAAAAAAAAAAATTCTCTGCCGTAATTGCTTTACAGGATACTCCACAATCAGAGATCAGTCCGTAATCACCGTTAATATATTTTTCATTATAACGGACGGTTTGTCGTGTTATGACTTTGTGATTAGTACAATTTAATGGTCTAAAATCTATATTTATATAAAACTCAAAGTCTGAGGATTTATGGGCACTGAATACAAATCCACACCGTTACACCGATTGCCACCAAATTTTTCACAGGTAACCTTTGACACAAGGCGAAAAATACTGTCTAACTTGGAATTTGATATTTTACCCCCTTCGTACGAGGTCCTTTTAATTATGCCTTTTCGTTGACGCGTATAAAGATGTCAGCAACACCATAGAGACCAGAATTAATTACCATAGTAACAAGTAAATAAACAAATGACATTTAGCGGCGTCGGAACTGTACCTTTATCCGTTCCTGCAGTTTTTAATGTATTTAATATGCGATTGTATCGACGATATATTTTGTAATTGTCCTAAACGATTATAAAATTTATGTTTATACGTATATCCGATAATGCAATGAATAAGTAATGAAATATATTACGAAATATATTAAATACTACTACTAAAGATGTGAACAACACCATGGAGACCAGAATTAATTACCATAGTAACTCGCGGTAGTTGTGATGAACTGACACCGTCTTTTGTTTCTTTGTTATTGTCGCCACTTGCGCTTATGTCGTTCATCCATGTCCAACATCTGTTATGTGCCAAGGCGTTGTCCTTCTTAAATCATTGTCTAACGGCGGCCGTTTGGCTATACCATGCATCACTCTTGACAGTTGACGCCCGCTACAGTGCCGTTTACGAAAAAAAAAAATTCTCTGCCGTAATTGCTTTACAGAGTCCCCAATTTGGGTTCATTGATGAGTCCCGAATCAAGGAATCGCAAATTAATGCCCTTGCTGAAGTTTCATCAATGGTCATTCTTCATTGAAAAGAGTGTAGTCACTAAAGATCATCTTCCACATGAAAGAGTGTAGTGTCACTTACCCTTTCCTTCCCCCTTTTTCAACACTGTCTGTCATTATTACACCACTGTCGTTCATAACCTTGATACTGAATTTATTGCTCGCTTGTTTGAGATTATGAATCCATTTACAGATTTTCTAGTAATTATATGGTTAAGTTAATATTCATTTACATGTTCTATATCTACAAAATTCCTTCCTTTTAGGAAAATAAAGTAAAAGAATATTCTTTTGTTGCTAACTAGTTATCACATTTTTTTTCCGTTTAGGTTTTTAATATTTATATGCATGACTCCTAAATAATCTATTGGCTAAAATTTACATTTTGTTGACAAGCGTTCGACCAACTTGGTTACAACAAAAGAAAACACAATAAGCTTAAGTATTAATGATAACCTATTCACTCTAATTATCCTTGGTTAGATTTTCCAAAGATTATATTACAATTTGATTTACGCTAAATTTTACACATATAAACATTAATACTGTACTTCTTATACGTATCAAAGAAAATTTTCTTCCCCTAAAATTCTACAATTTCTCAACAAAATCTCATTTCAATTGAACAAAACCTTATTTACATTCCCCTTTTATTTGAACTTAATAAATATCACACTATAATTCTCATTAAAGTTTTTACGATTACACAATTTATAATAAATGATTTTTTTTTTCTATTTTACATTCTTGTAATTTATTACTGCTTGTTGTACATTCCAATAATTTATAGCTAATTATTTCAAATGATTAAGTAACAAACCTTTGTTTACTTTCTCCTATCGATTACTATCTTATCACGTACATTATTCAAAATTTTACCATGAAACAAGACAATTTAAATTTTTACAAATTAGTCTATGATTTCACTACTACCTATAACACAATGACATAGTTCTTGATTTATTTACAAAGACAATTCTATCTCTTAGCTAAGCAAACTTGAATGGTTTGTTTTTTATTACCGTTAGAGGCGTTACGCTTTCCTCTAACTTCTCCCCACTTAGCCGTTGAGTAGTTTGCCTTTTCCCTTCTTTACGTAACATAAACGCACATCTTGTCCTTAAATAATTTGATGTATTATTTATCCCGTTGATTTCTTTCTTTAATCCCTTTCCTTTCGGGAATGATAAGCTTTTAACTGTCTTATGTTAAATCGGCCGCGTATTTTCTGTTCATCGCTGCATTCAACCAAGATATATGTAGCTTCCCCTAAGACCTGTTTCACCTTATAGGGTCCACAATATAATTCACAAAATTTGTCAATTTTCTTCTGCATGGCATCCGATTGGCAATATGTCCTTACCAATACTAGATCTCCCAATTTAAATTTGGTAATTTTGTTATCCTCGTTCATTTTCTTTGCGTGTTTCTCTCTCTTCAGCTTCATCTTCACGAAGATTTGGCGGTTGTCCGTTATGCTATGTTCATGTATTTCTTGGTTTAAGTACTTTTCCCAAACGCGTGCTGGTCTCCTACCAAACTGCGCTTCGTATGGTGTTACTTCAATGGTGTCGTGATACGTTTCATTAATGCAGCTTTCGATTGTTGTAATGAAACGTGACCACTTAGTGTGTTGTTCGCCGACGAATATACGGAACATGTTTCCTAATTGTCGATTAATACGTTCGGCAAGGTTGGCGCACGGGTTGCGAATGGCAGTGTACTTCGGTTGTATTTGAAGTTCACTCAATCCTTCCACCCATTGTTTCGATGTGAACTGCGTCGCATTGTCCGTTAATATTGCTTTCGGTTTTACAACTTCTTCGATGTATTGTCGGACTCTCCTGATAGTTGCGGCCGTTGTTGCCCTTCTCAACGTGTATAACTTCACGTATTTTGTAAAGTTATCAACCATGACGAAGATGTATTTTACGCCACCCATCGATACTGGTAACGGTCCGTAATAATCCCCGCTAATGAGTTCTCCTTTCTCTGATGGTAAAATTGGTATCGTTCCGCCAAACAGATTCCTATTTTGGCTATCCTTGCAACGTTGACATTTGTCACAAGTTTTTACGTACTCTTTAATTTTCCTTGACATTTTGTCAAATGTGAAACTCTCCTGTAACAGTTTGGTACATTTCTTACCTCCTAAATGGCCGTACATCTGGTGTATTTCGGAGATGATTATGTCCGTAATACTCTCTGGCACGTATAATTTCCATTTGTTCTTACACTTTCTATACAATTTGTTATCAACATACTTATAAAACTTACACATATCATTTTCATTACCATTATCTAGATTACCTATAATAGATCCTAACTTCGTATCCTCCTTCTGGAATTTTCCTATGTCTCTTATCATACTACATACGTCTTTCTTCATTTTTATAGTTACCTGATTTATCTGGTATTCAAAGTTCTCATCAACTTGGTCCTCTTCCGTTGCATCTTCTGGATATCGGCTGAGTATGTCGGCCACTACATTCTCTTTACCTTTACAGTGAAGGATGTTAAAGTTATATTCTTGTATGGATAGGATCCACCTAGTTATCCTGGAGTTGTTTAGATGGCATTTATGCATGAAAGTGAGTGCTTTATTATCAGTTATCATCGTTAATGGTTGACCCAAGATATATATTCGAAACTTCTCTAAACATCTGACAATGCTTAAGAGTTCCTTTTCAGTCGTGAAATAGTTCTTTTCCGCACCCTTAAAAGTTTTACTCGTGTAGGCAATTACACCCACATTCCCCTCTTCATCCAACTGATACAGTTGTCCACCGTAGGCGTATTTACTCGCATCGCATTGAAGAAAATATCGTTGGTTGACTTTCGGAAATTTTAATATAACCGTTTCAATAAATAAATCCTTTACTTCCTTGAAGCATCGATCAAGTTCTGATGTCCATATAAACCTTTTATTTTTTCTCAATAAATCCAGTAATGGTTGAATCGTTTCTGCATACTTAGCAGTAAATCTATTATAAAAGTTAGTCAATCCTAAGAATCCTTTCAATTGCTTCTGGTTTCTCGGAACTGGGAAATTTCTGATCGCAGCAACCTTTTCTTCTGTTGCTTGAACTCCTTCTGTAGTTAATCGATACCCTAGGTAGGCGATTTCTTGACGAAAGAATTGCGATTTATCGAGGTTAATCGTTAGGTTTGCTCTGCGTAGATTGCTTAATAATAAATTCAAATGTACCAGATGCGTCTTGACGTCGTTCGAGTAACAAAGACAGTCGTCAACATAGATGATTGTGTTTTCCTTCACCGGATCTTCAAGTGCCATGTCTAGTCCTCTCGTCAGAGCGGCAGAACTGGTGCTTAATCCGAATGGTGTTACTGTATATCTATAACATTTCCCCTCATACATGAAAGCAGTGTAATCGCGACAACATTCCTTTAGTGGCACCTGCCAAAAACTGCTGGTTAAATCCACTGTGGACAGGTACTTCATTCTACCGCACCTTGCTAAAATCTCTTGGATAGGAGTTGGTCCTTCATAGTCGGGAATGGTAACACTATTGATTTTTCGTGCGTCCAAACACAGCCTGACGTTTCCGTCTTTCTTTATTACGGCGACCATTGGATTAATAAATGGGCTATTTCCCCTCTCAATTACACCGTGTTTCAACATTTTGTTGATTTCGGCATCAACTCTTTGCTTGTATGCAAGTGGAATTGGCCACCCGCGTTGGAAATAAGGCGTGTTGTCCGTTACTTTAAATTCATGCTGATAGCATTCCATTCTCCCTGGACTCTCCCGAAATAAACTTTTATTATTCATTAAGACTTCTCTCAGATCTTCTAACGTTTCCTCATCCACACCTGTTATGTTGTCCACTTTCGCGTTTATTTTCTTCTCGATTTCATCCTCTTCTTCTGCTTCTACTACTTCCATGTGTATAATGGGTATGCTGACATTTTGTTCTTCCTCTCTTCCTCTAAATTCGACGACTCCCTTTTCCACGTCAATCAAACATTTTTCATCTTTCATAAAGCTAATACCTAATATACAATTTCTAATTAAATTTGGAATAATTAAAAATACGCAGTCTATCTTGATATCACTAATGTAAATGTCACATAAGATTTGTTTCCGTACTAGCTTAGACTTACTACCTACTGCACTAATAATCAGTGTATTAGTCATGCTTAATTCCTCATATGGTTCTAAATAATGTTTATTTTGGTTGAACCATTCTTCTGACCACGCATTTATCGCGCTCCCAGTATCCAATAAGGCAAGGACCGTAATATTATTATTGAACTTAATTAATATTTCTGGACACTTAGAAATCCGTTGTTCGAATCTTAATTCATCTTCATAAGTTAATTCATTTCTAAGATCTGGTAATAGTATGTTGGTTTCGTGAAGTCGGTTCTTGGTCAGTATATCGGCTATCTCATTGTATGGTAGGGTTAATTTTTTTTTTCTCTATCTACGTCGTTCCCCTTACCAGTCGAGGTCGACGCACCGTTGTTTACGAATTCTAAGGAATTTATGGGCTGTCGGTTAGTGTGTCGTCCAAACCCCTTAACGTTGCGATCGTTTTCACTTTCTTGGTTCGGCACCTGCTGTTTTTGCTTCCAGCTGACACCCTTATTGTGAAATGGTTGGGGTGTGTTTGTTGCTTCCCCCACACCTCGGGCATTCACCTTCTCGTGACTCCCTACAAAGTCATTATCTCTAGTTGTTCGCTGATTAATCGTGGCGTACTCTGCAATCAATGATTCAAGGTTTTGGATAGAATTAATCCCCCTTGTCACCACAGCAATTTCAATATTCTTACCAAAATGGCGCGCTATCTTTTTGATTAGCTGACGATCAGTGATAGCTGGCGTTAATTGGCGACTTTCAAGAAGCTTGCGCTCCATATATTGAATTGCGCTCAGATTGCCCTTCCAATTAAATCGACCAAATTCTAGGTTGTCCCTGACTGCGTCCTGTCTCTCTTCTCCCCAATACTTTTGTGTGAAGAGGTCTTTAAATTCATCAAAGTTGCGGATTTGGTCTCGTATCACCCTCCACCAAATCGCGGCGTCTGCTTCTAGATGTCGACCGATCCATTTGACATCGTCACTTGGGTAGAATGTGTTCTGGATTTCGGTCAGTTCTTTGAGAAATTCGATGGGATATCGGTCTGTGCCGTTGTATTTTAATTCGTTGTTATGCGGCCCACCTGTTCTTGCGGTCGATCCGACTTCTGCGTTGGCTAATTGACGCTGTAGTCGTTCTTGGCCTTCTTTAACTTTGGCGATGTGGTTTCTTAATTCTTCTAGCCGTGTCTCCTTCTCTTTATCTGTCTCACTGATTTTCTGTACAGCCGACCGTTGTCTGTCATCTACTTCTACGATCTTCTGTTTTAACGAGTTTACTGCTTCTCCTTGTTCTGTCCGTAGTCGTTCTACGTTGTTCATGACAACTCCTTTCAATTCTTCATTCCTGCTGTTGGTTTCTTGAATATGTGTGTCTAGTTTGTTATTTATTTGGTCTACTGACTTCTGTGTATTATTAATTGCTTCTTGCCATTCTTGTCGGTCCTTCTCTCTCAATTCTTTACTTTCTTTGGTATGTCTTGTTAATTCATTCTTCAACTCTTTCATTCCACGTTCATTCTTTTTCTGTAGCTCGCTAATGTTCTCTTCCCATTTCTTGGTGTGTTCTTGCAATTCTACTTTTATTTTTCCAATCTGTTCTTCGTTCTGTTGTCTCATTTTTTCGCTCATTTTTTCACTCATTTTTTCATTCTGTTGTTTAATGAACTCGAGCAATAACTGGAAGTTCATCTCGCGAGGTACTAACGATTGTCCCCCCGCCCTTGTAGTCTCGTCGGCGCTGGTGTTTTCACTCTGCGTCGTATCTTCCTCACGTCCTTCGACGCCTAGCTGGTTGTTCACGTCGAACTCCATACTATCTGAATTATTGTTTGTCATTTTCGCGCGACTACGCGTAATCATTCAAGTATGCTTAACTAAGACTATTTCTACTACTGACTTACTGTCTAACAATTGTTTATAGCCACTGCCTGTCCTCAGCCTACTCACTTATAATATTTCTTATTAATTATTCGAGCAATCGCTTCGTGCAATCGCGTTGGGCGCCATATACAAATGTATATCTCATGCAGATTTATTTGCATAAATTAATTATTCCATTATTTATATAAATTTTTATCTGTATTTATGATAGTGCTGTCGGTACGAACTTTGTTGTACTTATGTGTATTTAGCCCTGTAGTTGGACGCCATATACGGCTGTATATGTAGTTTGTTATGCCCCACGTTCTTTGGGAGCCATATACGAATGTAATATTTATGCAGATTTAATAATTGCATAAATTAATTAATTAAATAAATTTTACTTATTGTCCCGCGTTTGGGCGGCATGTACAAATATACATGTATTATGCAAATTTATTAATTACATAATCTAATTGAATTTTTAATTGTATAAAAATTTTCTCTTGGTTACAATTATCTACTAGAATTTGCTTCCTCGTGTCACGTGTTGGGACACCATATGCAACTGTAATATATTTTATGTTTGTCTCTACTTGCATAAATTAGTTAAAATTATTCAAAGGAGTTTCCATAAATGTAAGTTTTTATTACAGATCTTGTTTACTGCTCCAGGACGGGCATGCCATATCTGATGATACACTCTGATATCACTGAGCCATAATACGCCCCGCGTGCTGGAGCACCATAAGTAAACAGGTGTTTTGGGTGAATAACAATCATCTGACTCAGACACTATTAATTTTCGTAAACAATACAAATTTAATTTTTATAAACGATACAAATTTATTATATGTTTTCAATATCATTTAAATACTGAATAAAGTTAGCGTTTCTAGACAACATCAAATATACAATGCTGTTATATTATCTCTACGTTATGAACATCTACAAAATCAATAAAGACTAATTAATTAATAACCATATAAATTTCAATATATCCTACTCTATGGATTCATATTTCTCAATTTGCGTTACTTTTGAGCAATTAAATATATGTATATTCAACAATTAAATAAATGTATATTCTACTCAGTGGCGAGTTCTTTTTGAGTGGCAGGACAGTGGCGACCTAATCTAATGTTACATGAATGATAATAATTTACTTGTTGTTTGTATCCAAATTGCGGTGATTAACTGCGTCGTACCTCTCATCCTACGAAGAAATCCAGGCTGAAGATACGCCAATTAAATTACACTTGACACTTCGTCACGACACTATTTGTCCCACATTTTATCCGGATACTCGCATGAACGATAATGACTTATTGCGTTAACTCGAATATGACTTCATCGTCTAAAACACTTTGCGTGTAGGTTCTTTGTCACTTTTGATGTACGCGTGCAATAGTTTATGCTGCGTTTAATTAGAGCGATTGTACCATTTATACTGTATTCACAATGCAAATATAATTGGTTTTAATTGCATTTTAGTGAGTTAAGAACGTGGCACAATCTTACTATATTGTTTCATGTCACTTATGTCACGGTAATGTGATATTGTCAATACCTTATCACTCGCATTAGATTCATAAAAACGAGATTTTTATGATCACAAAGTCTGATCGTACTTAACTCGACATTGTCATAGTATTTGGTCACGGGTTAGTTCTACAGTTTTACATAGTCTCTGATACACTCCCGAACGATCTCTTTGCTAGTATCAATACACTTTACTACCGTCCATCTGAAAGACTTTGGCTGGTTTATACCGAAATAGAATTGACTGACAACAATTAGAATACGACCGAACTGAGACTGAACTCTCCAAATCGACCGAACTGAGATTAAAATAGACTGACTGACTGATTTTTATAGACTGACTTAAATTGTTTGAAAATTGGAAATCGACTGAACTCTTCTTCTCTGCGAACACCTTATTTTATTACTTCAGCAACACGACTCCCTCCACGGATGTCATACCCTTACCACAATCACTGTCATGATTGGTTTCTCGCATCAGATTCTGCGAAGGCTCCTCCTGGATACTCCGGCTGGGGTCTCTAGTCTACTTCCCATTCGCTCTTCACCCTTGTCTCCATGTTGACGTCTTCTTTACACCCGCCTTTGCCGAATTCCTTGCTCCTGATAGGTCAGCCAAGACCCCTCTCTAAAAGTCTTGCTGTCCACACCATCTCCCCGTATGACGACGGACCTAATTACACGGTTGTCTGTTATGTGATTGTTCTTACGTTCCCAAGTGTCCTTTCTAAGCGATTTCCTTTCCGCACATGTGTGTACCATAACCCGGGTGTGTCGAATCGCCGTATTGTCCTCGACTTCCCTTGTTACGTTCACACGCTGATGGTGGTCATCTTCCAGGAACTAACATCTGTTCTGCAGCCTTACAAGATGCTCCGTATGTCGTGCCAGTAAGCAAGTTTCCCGCTGTGCAGCTATATAAGTTCCTTTGTACCTAACTGCATCCGCTCTTAGACTGCTTTTGTGGAAAATGTTATGTCCATGTGCAGCCGCTAACTCACACGTATACGTCGAAAATGTTGGCGTCCCCTTAGTACACTCCTTGTCGGTAGTTGTGATGAACTGACACCGTCTTTTGTTTCTTTGTTATTGTCGCCACTTGCGCTTATGTCGTTCATCCATGTCCAACATCTGTTATGTGCCAAGGCGTTGTCCTTCTTAAATCATTGTCTAACGGCGGCCGTTTGGCTATACCATGCATCACTCTTGACAGTTGACGCCCGCTACAGTGCCGTTTACGAAAAAAAAAAATTCTCTGCCGTAATTGCTTTACAGGATACTCCACAATCAGAGATCAGTCCGTAATCACCGTTAATATATTTTTCATTATAACGGACGGTTTGTCGTGTTATGACTTTGTGATTAGTACAATTTAATGGTCTAAAATCTATATTTATATAAAACTCAAAGTCTGAGGATTTATGGGCACTGAATACAAATCCACACCGTTACACCGATTGCCACCAAATTTTTCACAGGTAACCTTTGACACAAGGCGAAAAATACTGTCTAACTTGGAATTTGATATTTTACCCCCTTCGTACGAGGTCCTTTTAATTATGCCTTTTCGTTGACGCGTATAAAGATGTCAGCAACACCATAGAGACCAGAATTAATTACCATAGTAACAAGTAAATAAACAAATGACATTTAGCGGCGTCGGAACTGTACCTTTATCCGTTCCTGCAGTTTTTAATGTATTTAATATGCGATTGTATCGACGATATATTTTGTAATTGTCCTAAACGATTATAAAATTTATGTTTATACGTATATCCGATAATGCAATGAATAAGTAATGAAATATATTACGAAATATATTAAATACTACTACTAAAGATGTGAACAACACCATGGAGACCAGAATTAATTACCATAGTAACAAATAAATAAACAAAAGCTATTTAGCGGCATCGGAACTGTACATTTATCCGTTCCTGCAGTACATTTTCGATGTTTTATATAATATGCTATTCTATCGATATATTACGATGTGGAAAAAAGAAGTCTACTAATTGTAAATTCTCCTATTACTTAATGCAAAGCGAAAATACGTGTTGTTTTCATTTCATTTCGTGGTTAGGTGACAACGGTTTTTGGTTTTTAGTTTACTGCCGAAATAAATAAAAGCCATGGTTGAGGAAAACATAACGTTTAATGTGTTATACAATGCTTCTAACACAGTAACACTTAAAATAAAGAATTTAGCGTTTTTGATTTACCAGGTACTTTATAAATATCTACAAAGCCTTTATAAATAAACGGATACTTTTAAATCTCCAAAGGCTGTTGTGGCAACATAATAATTTAGTACAAATTAAAATAGTACAACTGTTTAAAACAGCTTTGGAGAGAATTTGACTAATGAGTACAAAATTGTTATACGAGCTGACAGATCGCCATACAGACATAGACAATAAAAATTACATTAAAATACTTATTAAAAGTCAAATATTCGCGTGCGAAGCCGCGGGTATCAGCTAATAAATATATAAGCTTAGCCTATTTTATAATATACCAATATTTGTAATAATAGCAATAATAGTACTGTACGGTAAAGAACTTGCATTGTTCCACTAAGCCCAAAGCAGCCTTCACAAAATCTGCACGTTTGTTTAAAAATAATGACTTCTTTGATTAGGAATCACTATTCGTCACAAAACCCTGCGGTCAAAGAGTATTACGTTAAAGTTCAGAATACTCCATTCAGAGATCAGTCCGTAATCAGAGTTAACATTTTCTCATTATAATGGACGGTTTATCGTGTTATGATTTTGTTATTGGTATGATTTAATGTCGTGAATAAATACGGTACGTTGAAGCGGGTACCGCTGTCGCTCTACCCATTATGTCACACGACTGCTTTCGAGCGTTAGCTCACGTTTAGCGCGAAGATACATCACTTTCGTCTCGATACAAACGTTCTTGTTACAATATCATATCTTTTAAAAATGTTAATTTTGTAGGATGCAGAATCGCATACAAAATTACAAACAAAACAGAACACACACTATCAAAACACACACACAAAGCACAAAACAAATTCGATCTACCTGGTGTTTACAAACTAAATTGCTCAGATTGCAACAAATTCTACATAGGCCAGACAGGACGTAGCTTCAAACAAAGATACATTGAACACACAAAGGCACTATACTCCACTACCGAATCCACCTTTGCAAACCACCTCATTGAAGCAAACCACACATACAAAAACATCGAAACAACAGGGATATTCTACACGTACACATAAAAGGCCGAAAACAAGACACTCTTGAACAACTGGAAATACACAAACACACTAAAACACATAAAAACGACATCCTAAACGAACAGACACAATTCAAATCACACGCACTATTCGAACATATCACAGGCCACACACACAACATCGATCCGTCAAAAGTCGACACCGTCGCCAACAGCAAGACGGACAGCGCTACCAGTGGCAGCTCTGACGAAGCTTATAATAAGCGAAAACTGGTTCAGACTATAAGGTAAAACTTTTACGTTTTTACCCATAAAAAACTTTGTGTTCCGAGTCGGTAGTGAATTAATTATATTTAGTTAATCGATGGACACTTCATGGGCACCGAAATCCAAGAAGTAATTTTGTACTTAAAAACTCACAGAATTATACCTTAGTTGTAATTATTTATCAACAGCGTATCTGACGAATACCAACAAGCCAAATTTTTACATAATCATAAATTTCGTGGTGACGATGCACATATCAGTCGACTCAAATAAATAAAACACGAAGATTCAGCATGATTTTCTTAAAAGTCGTTAATATTCTGAGAATATATAAACATATTCTGCCTAATAATTCGTTATCAGAGTAACAAATCAACTCTGTATCACTATTTAGTGTTAAAATTAATTTTTCTTAACCGGTATTGGAAAATTAAAAAGACCTAAAAACGCAAAAAATCCAGCTTTTTAAAGTTTACTAACGATCCCTTTAATATTTTTAACAAAAAGAAAAACGGGCATTATCTTTATACTAAATTGTTCAAGTCTGTCGTTTATTCTACTATCAGTAACGAAGGTGAAAATTTTCCTGAACTGTAGCAAATTAGTAGACATATTTCGTCTCAAGATAAATAAAATATAAAAAAGGAAAGAGCACAGCCGTCAAACGTTAAAGACCATCAAAACTGTACTACTCTCTCTCTCTCACTCACTCTCTCTCTCTCTCTCTCTCTCTCTCTCTCTCTCTCTCTCTCTCTCTCTCTCTCTCTCTCTCTGATCAAAGATTACAAGTATGTAGTTACTTTGAACACGAGATTTGAAGCCATCACAATTTTACTTCCATGTTCCTTAAGGAAATGGAAGTATACGGTGATGGCAAAAAAATCGTGTTCGAGATTATTGCAGATTCTGATTGTACTACACTCAAAACATGAAAAAAGTCGTTTTTCGAAAAGTGTGTGTGTGTGTGTGTGTGTGTGTGTGTGTGTGTGTGTGTGTGTGTGTGTGTGTGTGTGTGTGTGTGTGTGTGTGTGTGTGTGTAGATTTTTTTATGGCAAACGATAACAGCCGCAAATTCAAACATAATCAAATAATTGTTTGCATACTGCCCTGAATTATAGAGTTCTCAAGACCTATTGTTTTTGGTGAAGATCGGTTAAGGGGAAGGGGTAGTTTACCGGCAACGTTTTATGTTTGAAAAGGGTATTTTCTATGGCAAACGATAAGAGCCGTACATTAAAACAGAATCAACTACTCTTCTGCATACCTTTTTGAATTATACAGAACTCAAGGTTTGTTGAAGATCGGTTAAGGGAAAGGGGTAGTTTACCTGCAACTTTTATGTTCTAACAAGGGTATTTTCTATGGCAAACGATAACAGCCGCAAATTCAAACAGAATCAAATGATTATTTGCATACAGCCCTGAATTGTCGAGTTCTCAAGACCTATTGTTTTTGGTGAAGATCGGTTAAGGGAAAGGGGTAGTTTACCTGCAAAGGTTTTTTATCAAGGGTATTTTTTTTCTATGGTAAACGATAACAGCCGCAAATTCAAACAGAATCAAATGATTATTTGCATACAGCCCTGAATTGTAGAGTTCTCAATAACTATTGGTGTTGGTGAAGATCGGTTAAGGGAAAGGGGTAGTTTACCTGCAACATTTTATGTTTTAACAAGGGTTATTTTTTATATGACGAACGATAACTGCCGTAAATTCAAACAGAATCAACTACGTTTTTGCATACCTTTTTGAACTAAAGAGAACTCAAGGTCTGTTGATTTTGTTGAAGATCGGTTAAGGGAAAGGGGTAGTTTATCACCAAAGTTTTATGTTTTAAAAAGGGAAATTTTTTTATGACGAACGATAACTGCCGAAAATTCAAAGAGAATCAAATAACTTTTTGCACACTTGCCTGAGTTGTAGAGAACTCAAGGTCTGTTGATTTTGTTGAAGATCGGTTAAGGGAAAGGGGTAGTTTATCACCAAAGTTTTATGTTTTAAAAAGGGAAATTTTTTTTATGACGAACGATAACTACCGAAAATTCAAAGAGAATCAAATAATTTTTTGCACACTTGCCTGAGTTGTAGAGAACTCAAGGTCTGTTGATTTTGGTGAAGATCGGTTACGGGAAAGGGGTAGTTTACCTGCAACATTTTAAGTTGTAACAAGATAAATGTTTCCATGACGAACGATAACGGCCGCACATTCAAACAGAATCATATATTTTTTTGCATGCATCCCTGAATTGTAGAGGACTGAAGGTCTATTGATTTTGGAGAAGATCGGTTAAGAGAAATTGGTAGTTTACCTGAAACATTTTATGATTTAACAAGAGTAAAGTACTTAATTTTTATAAATAAAGTATCCTGATAAGAAGCTCATAATAATCCACTGTAGAAACGTAGATGAAATATCTATAAATGAAGAGGTTAGGTGAACGGGTTGGGGGTAATTTTCTATTATTAAAAATTATAGTTGAAGGTGGAGGGGAGAATTTTTATACGTGTACTACGTTATCGGCAACAAAGAAGTAGTTTTTTGTTAAAATTGCTTCCCGGGCTGTTTAGCCGTAGTCCAATGTTTTCTGTAAAACCAGACTTTTCGGCAGTGCCATCGACTGCCATCATCAGTGAAAATCGAGTGCGAAAACGTGAGGTGGTATACGTTAGTGACCACAGTACTGTGGTTAATGCTGAAGCAATAAGTAGAAAGACGTAGTTTCTATGGAAATATTTCATTTTGAATATGATTTTAAATATAAATCTTAGAACACGGAAGTCATGTATGGTTCTCCATACCGATATTTTCTATTGTGGGACATGTAAGTGTAAAGCGGGCAGTAATCCGATCAGAAAACGAACTAAGCCTGAGAGGTAAAACGTCCTCATTCTTCTTCTTCTTCTTTCTGCGACCTCAATCCGGACGCTGGTGGGTGCCCATGCTCTACGTCTCCCCGTTGTTGCCACCCTTCGATGTTTAAAATCCTTTTATCGTTTCAAATCGGTTTCTGCATACATTTAATCCAACAACCTTTTTTCGTGGGTTTTAATAACATTTCTTTCATCAACATACTTCTAAAATACCGTACAAATTTAACTGTCCCAGCCGTTTGATTTTCTTTGTAAAAAGAAAATACGAATCTTTTTTTAGTAACCTGCGTGTTTAAACGCAGTTTCCAGATAGCGTCCTGATCCTCTCAACCGCCTCAGAGGAGATTGTTGGAACTTTGCAGTGGAGGACACTTTATACCAGAGTCACTCAGCTGGCAAGAACAAGAAACACAGTTTGCTAAATCTGGTACTTGCAGAAGCTAACATGGTGCATTCCATTGTAAAAGAATTAATTAACAACGTCATCACCGTATACTGGGCGTGTAAGCGGTGGCGTATCTAGCATTTGGTCGGTGGGAGGTCCGGTCAAGTCGGCTTTATACAAAAGAAAAAAACAAGTTAGGACTATTGAACATTTTTATCTTTAAAGTGGTTGAAACGCGTGTGATAAAATCCTGAAATCAATCCCATTAAAGTAAACTGTAATAACACAATAAAAATACGCGTTACTGAAACGGTGTTTACGATATTTGATATTCCAAACATATACGCAAATGCTGTGTAATAAACCTGTTTGTATATTCAAATAGATTAAGTAACAGGCCTATATTAGTGTACGCAGTGAAAGGGTAATAAAATAGCCTGAAAATTAAAAGTGTAATAAAGCTCGTCGACCCTCTGGCGGGGGTGGGTCCGGTCCTGTTCGTCCTCCCCGCAAATATGCCCCTTTGTGTACGGCAATTAGAAGAATCCAAATTTTTATAAGGTAAATTACCCCAAAAAGGACACTGTACGGAAAATGAATCGAGAACGAACAAAACGCCCCAAAAAATTTGCTGAATACCTTCAGAACAAATTCCAGCCGCAGCAAAGACAGATCTAAAAATAAGAACGAAGGATAGGAAGAACAAACCGTGTAGAAAAATTATGAATAGCCCTATTTACCACACTCGCACAGTCGATGAAAATGAAATCCAAAAAACGCTGTAGAATTTGATTCGACATCTGGAGACGTATTAAGGCATTTTGTGAACATGCATTTTAATTAAACTATTTAAGTTATTTCAAGTATCCAAAACTTAAAATAAATAATTATCATAATACGACAATAATTATTAGTACGCCAAAGAGGTAGATAGCACGCAACTCAATGTTATGTCGGTAGCCCTCCTAATTTCTACCTAAACTTTCCTCATATGATTGTACCGAAATGTAGGAAAGTTTTTTGTTGTGTTTGAAAATATTAAAGTTTGTTTGAGGAGGTGTGTTATACTTAATGTTTCTCTGTTTATTAATTTAAGTACTTACAAGAATAGATTTAAATATAACTTAGTAATTTAAAGAATAAGAGCACTCATAAAGACTTAATTATAAATTAATATTAAATATTAATTCTTGACAACAAAATTGTGAAACTGCTTAAAATATTATTTTACAGATAAATTAATAAGACAGTTACTAAACTGTTAGTTAAAAAATGTTAGCCTGCGTGAAATTTTTACAGTTTTTACGTTTACGTTTTTACAAATTTTACTGAGCCCCCAATATGAAATCGAAAAATACGCGTGTTTACACGAATTTTGATAAAACGTTCGCGTTTGATCGCCCGCCCGAAAGCATTAAATTCGTCTTTACATTTCCACCACTCCGTCGCAGACGCTGCAAGCTTAACAATTTAATACAGCTGTTCCTCTTTAACGAGGTATGTCGTCGCTGCCGACTCGATCTTATTAATGCGTGCGTAATGACTATGTTGTTGAGTGCGTGTAGTCGTCCCAAGTCCGCGACCTAACCGCATCTCAAGCATTCTCAGCTACATTTATGTGTACACACGCTGCTATCCGGTATAATGTGGTTTTATACTCAAACTCCACTTCATATCAACAACAGATCTGTGTAGTTTTTAACTTGTAGGCGTTTCCAAAAATTAATGCCTGCGTAACGAACCGTTTTTAACGATAGGCCTACAAGATGAATTCATCTACTCAACCAATATAATTAATTATTTAAAAACGTGATAAAAACAACTAATTTCAGAGTCGTACAATGCTACTGCGCTAAGAATGTTCATTGTCTGCAGTATATCTTATAAAAAACGAAGAAATCCAACCCGAAGTTTCGGTAGTTCAGATTATATAAGGAAAAGAATACTCATCGGGGATATTTGAAAACTGTTGTACGATATTTAAAAGTTGGAGGATTGTATGATAAGACTAATTCCATATCTAATGTAGACAAGTGACATTCCACAAACAAATGGAGTCATAACGGCAACTTTTACAATGATCTGAAATATTGACAAATAGTGAAGAAGTCGAAACAGCTACAGGAAAACCCCAACAAACCAAAATGAGATTATCATCTGGACTGACTTATTTAGGTGGCATGTTTTAAACGAAAGCAATTCTGTGCATACTATTTTCATAAATAAAAGAAATCTGTACATAATTCTCCTAGCTATAAATCATAAAGTAATACCATATTCTAACACAATTAAATATTTGAGAATGACACCGGATGTCAGGATCAAACGGAAGAACGTGAGTTATTAGTATTAGTAGTAAACCGTATTGGCTTAAAGCCGAAATTCAACAAGACGACATTAACACGCTCCTCTTCCATAAACAGATTTTGAAGCCTGTGTAAACCTACTACAGTCACCTGTGGGGAATCAGCTTCTCCCAAACAAAATAAATTTCCTGACAGCTAACACACGTTTTTCCATTTGAGATTTTTAATTGTAAAAATTATTTTTCTCATTATATTTGGCACAGTCCGTCAAAGTCCGAACGAAATGAAAAAATTTCTATATTACTTTTGAAAAACTAAACATTCTACTGATAATAACAATGTTATGTGTAGGCCTACCTTACCACTCTATCTCTCGTTTGTGTAGACATTCAGAACTAAGAATGAAAAAGAAACGACATACCTAATGTTATACGGGCATTGACACCGCTAAAAAATACATTTACTCACCTGTTAGGCCTCACTTGAACCGCACGGAATTCACACATACTTAACACAAATAAACAAAATCGACTGTCGTTATATTAGCGAAATCGAGTGTTGACAGTGCTGTCCATCAAAACACCTTAAATGTACGTTGAATATGAGTTAAGTGTTCTTTTATACGTAATATATTTCGACCGTTTTAATTAGTGTCGTTACGGAAGAGCGCGCAGCAGGCTTTTTGGTCGAGCAACGACAGCCAGCCCGCATCTTCTGAATTTCAAGTGGTTCTTGGACACTTTTCCTACACTATTCCTACACTATAATTCCTACACTTGTTTTGTGATCCTTTGTGATTACTTTCGTATTAGAATTATTTTCGTGTGTTTCTCGTCTTTGTAAAATTTTTTTTAATGCGTTTTGAGCCAAAATTGCACTGAAAAGCACTATTTCTCAAACTTTTCAGTCTCCAGACCCCCAAAAAATTAAAAATTTCACGGACCCCGTCTGTTTTGAAATAAAATAAACAGTAAATATGATACAAACTCTTATAGTTTAACTAAAATCTATTAAAATCAAAATTCTCCTAACTTGCAGAATTATAATATTAATGATATCAAACTTAGTTTAATGTGAACATTGATTACATTAACAAAAACTTAGTTTAATTGTTTTTGAACAATGAGCTCTGCAATACTGGGTTTAGTGTCTAATAATTTCAATATTAAGTCACTCTCGACATCAAGTTTATTTCTTAACTTTGCCTTCAAGTACGTGAGCTGGGAGAATGCGGTTTCACACAAATAAGTAGAGGGAAATACAATTAAACGCTTCAAAGTTCTTTTGCAAGTTCGGCTAGCTGTAATTGCGGAAACTGTAATTTTAATGAATTGTCAGTTGAAAGTTCTGCCAATGAATTTTCTTCTTGTAGTGTAAGAGAGAGTTTGGCTGACAAACAGATCTGCTACGCGACATGATTTAAAGACATTATTAAAGCCATTAGTTTGAAATTAATTTTACAATTACAATTAGTTTGAACCAAAAAAAACTGGAATCTTCTGCTAATTGCTTTAAGATTGTAAAATTTTAATTTTAGAGCATAAAAATCGGAGACAATTATGGTATATTCTACTTTTTCTTAATAGTGTTCGCGGACCACTTGAAACATTGTCGCGGGCCCCACTTTGGGAACGACTCACCACGTTACTTTCCTCACAACAAGATGACAATAAATCTGACACGTTCCTCCCAGGTTATCTATGAAATATTCAAACCGTCAGATCAAAGAAGTTCTGTCACTATGTAACACAATATGTCTACTAAAAGTTACAAAAGAGTAAATGTCTCTGTAAGATTACACAATTTATATTACTCAGTAATAAACATGGAAATTGGATTGCACTTGCCTCTGTTTCCCAGTTGCAAGAGTAAGCTGAACTTGCACTACAAAATTGTCTTGTCTTCTAATAGTTTTTCACAAAGAATCGAGTTTAAACACATATAGGTTAAACATAAATTAAAGCAATTAGCAAACTGGCCTCCTACCAAACAGTGTATTAGCACATTATTAATAGCGAGACAAGAAATTACGATAAATAGATAACGTAGTCTACTTTATTAATAAACACTTAATAATATCTCGTTTTTTAAACGAGTCATAAACTTAAAAGATGCAAGAGCGTAATTCGGCCTGTGGTACTTGGTAGCGTGAGTACGGTAATGAAGTACTTGAATAGGAAACCATTTGAAAAGAGAACGAACGAAAGGCCAAGAAAAGACGGATCAATGAAGCAGACGATAACTTGTTGGCAATGGTGAGGTGAGGAATCGGGAAGGCTTGTAAAGCAAAATTTATTGAATTATACAACTACTCATATAATGTAATTATATATTGTAAAATCTAATATTATATAGTACAATAAATCTAACAGTAACGCGCTGTTAAATATCCACGTTTGTGAGTATATATATATATCATAAAACAATTTATTATACTTTTATATCATGTATATCATATGCATGATACTGCAAATTTGGTACTGTCCCAATAACCGTACACGCACTCATTTTCGATATTTCGATTATGCAATTATTGGCATCGATATGTAGTGAATAATTTTAATTATAAAGAAAAAAACAAAATTAATATAGTAATAATTTAATTACAGTAAACAGAAACCGTGAAAATGAGTTTCTGTATGTTATAAAATAGTTTATTGACGACTGCAATCATGTTTCATTGTCATAATTTTTACGAAAAACGTTACTAGCAATAATATAACTCCGATGTGTGCCTGTGACGCCAAAAGTTGGCGTTCTTATGTTAAAATGCAAACTAAAGTTGCACACGGAAACCAAAATGCCTATTAAATAATAGTAGCTTTTTGTGAAATCCACGTAAAAAAAACAACTCGAAGTAAGGGGGGATGCCCTTGCCTGATACTACACATGTCTCTTTTTTTTGTGACAGATCTTGTTTTTAACATGATAATGTTTTTAGGCTGGGGGTCATTTGTTAATACGTTGTTTTGTTTAATCTCACTATTCAGAAATAATTGAATTTTTCATTTTAAATTTTCTGTTGTTTTTGTTAAAAATACGTTATTTGTTTTTAATGTTTCTTTCAAGCGTGTAGACACATTAAACATCCTATATTTCCTAACCATGGCTTTTATTTCTTTAAACAGTAAGCTAAAAACCAAAAACCATTATTGTCTAATCTTACAAATGAAAACAACACGTATTTTCGCTTTACATTAAGAAATAGAACAATTTGCAATCAGTACACTTCTTATTCTTCACATCGTAGTATATCGATACAATCGCATATTCAAAACGTCGAAAACGTAGTGCGGGTACGGATGTCGGAACAGTTCCGCTAACTTGTATATGACCGGCAAATCAGTAATGCAAACGGACACATGGGACTGGCACCCTCCATGTAACTTGAGTTTTAAACAAACAAATTGATCTGCTCCATGTACAAATTTGTTTCGTCTAGCAAAAGAATTGCTTTTTTTCATCAATTTGG
Source organism: Magicicada septendecula (assembly GCA_034769895.1). Taxonomy (NCBI): domain Eukaryota; kingdom Metazoa; phylum Arthropoda; class Insecta; order Hemiptera; family Cicadidae; genus Magicicada; species Magicicada septendecula. Next base: position 174,923,991 of record CM068372.1, read on the forward strand.
TCCAGATATTACCACGATATGGCATAAAGAAAGTGAAAATTGCGAGCCCTTTCACTTTTTTAAGATATCTTTACGAATACTTGAATGATTTTGATGCGTGATACGAATCTATTGAACGATTAAAAATAAGATTATTTACATGATTATGTTTTTTATAAGTTATCTTGATGGTAGACTGTACAGTTCCTATACGATATTTCTATAAACTAATCAACAGTCAAATGTAATCAAGCAGGCACATACGACAGGTTAAAAATAATAACCGAAAAAATAATTTAAAATCTGATAACCTTTACGGACAGATGAAAATTTCTTTTTTCCCACAGAGCGAGACGCGCACACTTTCATATACCATTCAGGAACCCAATTTTTCTGAATTCCAGAGTTCAGCGTTTCTAACACTACGCGACGGTAATACGTTATCGCACGTGTGTTAGCGACCAGGGGTACCGATCCCCCCCAACCTCTATGACGCATCCTCCCAATTTTATAAAAAAATCCCCCCCTTTTTCTGACACGACTTTTCTCTCTTTTACAGTAAAATTTCTTACCTAATCGAGCAAAGGCCGGGGCTTTCTAACTCAAAACTATTGCAAAATATTACCTTTTACCGAAATGATATATTGATTGTAGGTAGTTATAATCTAAAAAAATAAGGATTTCTAATAACAAATCACAAATTATTATTTTCAGTAACACGCGATTTGTTTTACAATACCAGTACTCTATGACTTTATTTAAAAGATATTTAGTTTTACAACTTAAACGTCTCGCTTAAATCTGTTTTTATCGATAAAATGCTATAAAATTTTCAGTCTTCTTTTGGACCTTTTCGTACTGTACTAAAATGTAGCAGAAAGCAAGATAAATAAAAAATATGATCACAAAGTTCTATTGCACACTGTACTTTATTCTTTATCCTTTTTTCCGTGCACACCGCGCCTACAGCCCGCTCGAAAAAGTCAATTGGGTAGATTTATTGTGCGTCTGATACGTGTCCGTTGTAAGTTTTTTACAGTTTTGTAAAACTGGGTACGATTTGTCATGCAATAGTAAAAAAATCCCCCCAAAAATTTTCTAAATGTCGCCAATGGCGACACGACACGATATCTGCGTAACGACATCTGCGAGCGATAACGTAGCACCTTTAGCTATAAAACTAGTTTGTATTGCATTCGTACAACACCATGTTTGGAATGTAGGTCAGACTGCACTGAGTTCGGTTTTATAGTTATTATCGTAAACTGTATGAGTAACCAACAAGTACAGTCGGCCGGGGTCTCTTGCGTAGGGACGCAGTCGTGGTGCGGTGAAGATTAGCATCATGGGTAGCTTACTTCATCGTCTTAGCTTACTTGGCTCAGCTTACTTAATCGTCTTGTACGTTCATTTTGTATTTAAGATACACTCTACAAATTAAGATTATCATACAGATATACAGAACACTGCATGATTTTCCTGCCACGAAGTCGTAATTTCAAACCTGGCGTAGCGCCCGTATAATCTACACGTAGTAATTAAACGTGATCAGCAAACGTTAACGATAACAATGACGTCATGTAAAAGTGTAATATGTTTACGCTGTTCCAATTATAAGAACGGGAAGAGCAGGGAACGATCAACGAATACACACAACCTACTTTATCTATAACGGCTTACTGTAAAATGACAAAAAGACTGGCCATAATTTTTTTAGCTTTATTTTATTTTTACGGTCAATTACACATGCATTTTGTACCATTAAGAACAATGTTGTTTGTTACGGTACAACTAAACGTGTGTTGGTGGAAGGGGACGGTCCAGCCATACCATAATTGAAAAAAATCACAAAAGAAATAGAACAGCTCTACAAAAATCCAGTGATGTCCGTAGTGGCTAAGGGGCACAAGCAATGTGCTTCACGCGAAAGGAAGAAGAAAAGCCGAAAGGAAGGTAATAAAAAAAATCTACAGCCCACGAAAAATCGGTGAAGAACAAAAGTGTAATGAATACTGAAATAGACCAAACAATATAATGGAGACGAACACGGCTTAATTTGATAAGGCGCAGTCACTAAGACGTTTGGGCACATATACAGAAAACCGTCACAAAAGTCGCAAAGATTGGATACTTGAGTTCTGATACTGGGATAATACAGTACGGCTACTTTTTAAGGTGCAGAGAACTAAGTGTTTGGGCACTTTTACGAAAAACTGACAAAAGTTTCGAAGGTTTGGATACCAAAAGCATTCATTTAGTTTTGTTAGTGCACATTTCCTTAGGTCGGTTTCTGTACATCATTAGAGCTCTTTTTGATAAAAATTTCATACTTTACGTCGTCTGGATGGCGCAGTATCAGTGATTTCGCTTCAAGAACGAGGTGTCGTAACTTGTCCGTCTCAGGATTAACGTTTACCCCGAGATTCGAGCTGGACTTTGACTCCGGTCAACTGTGGACTTGGTATCAGTTCAGCAACACTACCCTACGTGTTTACTCCCTATTCCTACAGAGAATACGTTAACCCCAATTCCTATCAAGTGTACAAGAAGGATAAACATTCATTCTTTTAGCTCAAGTATGTGAATACAATTACAGTTTCAGCTAGTAAGCTATTTTTATTAGCTCTAGCTGTATAATTTTTTAACATGTTTTACTAAACTGGAGGTATTATGTTACCTTCATTATCGAAATGACACGTGTGAATTCCAATTTCAGTGTTATTGATAGCCGATTTGTGACAGTGTGATCGCAAGACCCAGTTCAGTAACACAACAGAAGAGGAATGACATCTAAAACCTAATTAAACATTGAAACGTAATTTAATAAAAAAATAATTGTTTTTCGGGTTACCAATTTAATCATTCTCGGAAAATTAAGTATTTTATACAACCTTATATTTACCGTTCGAGCCATACTGTGTTTACACGATATTCCAAAAAGGATTTAAAACAGACGTACCTAACGTTATACAAGCATCGAAACCACGAGAATACCCACATTTCCACTACTCACTACTCACTCAGCCGTTTGTGGCCATTTCAATTGTACAGACTTCACACATAATTAACACAAGTAAACACAATGATTTAGCGAAATCGATTGTCATTACTGCACGTTCGACTTTACACTCACCGGTAACGAAATTTATAGGCTACGTCACGCTTATAACGACCGCACCGGCACTTGTACTTGGTGCCGCATGGAGCGCCCACGCACGTGCTCAACGATAGACAACGTGAGAAACCGACTGGCTCCGAATAAACGAGGTCACAGGTGTTATCGGTACGAAACACTTTCGGTTTCCGATTATTTGTAAACACCGCGCACGCTCAGCGTTCCGCCGCACCGAATTGTCTGCCAGTCGTTATACTGTTATAAATAGACCGACTGCCGGATATAGTGGTCGTCTTCTGGTCGTACGTCCCAATTACGAATGAATATATACATTACGGGTCACGTCCAAGCGACTCTATTACCAACCGTAACACAAAAAGTTAAATAAATAAAATACGTGCCCACGTTGCAAAGTAATTCGTGCTACAGAAGTCACGAAAATTACTGTTACTAGTAAACGATGATGATGATTGTGACGGTGATGGGTGATGATTCGGTAATAATATAAGAATATTCCTTTGTAAGTAACTCGTTGAGTTTCCTGCAGGTCTCCCATGTAATATCTTCAAATAAATACACTGCAAGTAGGTTTATTTTCACCTGACGCAGGTTTCACAGAAATTATTCTGTATCTTCAGAAGTTTGTTTGAATTGTAACTGAATGTTTCGCTTACAATATAGTTAACGGATAATCGATTTTACTTCGATTCTATTTTCGATTATTTTAATGTTTATGTAGTCACCTATTTATTATATATTTAATGTTTAATTTATTATTCTAATAAATGTATGATTTTAAATAAATAAATCGTCTTGTTTTGTTTTTATTTGAATTTGGTCTTTAATTAATAGATTATTAATTCAAAATGTCAAATTAATTAAAAACGTACAAAAAGGTAACAAAAAGAATATCTGGGAAAATCTTAATATTTACAAACAATAATAATAATAATCTACTAATTAAAGAACAAAATCAAATAAAAACAAAACAAGACGATTTATTTAAAATCATACATTTATTAGAATAATAAAATAAACATTAAATTTATAATAAATAGCTGACTACATAAGCATTAAAACAATCGAAAACAGAATCGGAGTAAAATCGATTATCCGTTAACTATATTGTAAGCGAAACATTCAATTACAATTCAAACAAACCTCTGAAGATACAGAATAATTACTGTAAAACGTGCGTCAGGTGAATATAAACCTACCTGCAGTGTATTTATTTGAAGATATTAGTATAATAATAATATTTGGTACGCTCCCTGAGCTGCAGAACTCGCTCACTGTTTTGAAGGAAATGCGTTTATAATTAGATAAATTTGAATATTACATTATTATTCAATTACCAGAAAAATTACAAACATCTCAATTCTTTTTTTTCTTAGTATAACAACAATATTGTAAAGCGGACAATATACAATAAACATTGAAAATTCTTTACTACCACATTGGTGTTTTAGTTAAATTTATAACCATAGTGTCAAACAGTTTAGTCCTACTTTTTAAATCTATATATCATACCATAGATATCTTTAGGCCTATTATTTTTCATAGATCTACATGACTAATAAAAATGTGTAACTTTTTTTCCATAAAGTTAAAGAGTTTTCTATGTAAATAAACATTCTGAGTTGGTTAAAATTCCCTTTGGTCTGATACCCGTCTTGGAGTCTTTTTAATTTTTGAAAATGCTCTTGTAGTCCTGATGTCCCAGAATTCTGAAATTTCCAAACCTGAACAATACATTCGGGTTGTAGTTAAAATTATCTTTAATTTGATACCCTACCTGGATTTTAGCGATTTATTTTCAAAGTGTTGGTAAATTTCAGAGCTCTGGTGTTCTCAAATTCTGAAAATTAAAAACTGAACACTGGATTCAGACTGCGGTTAAAATTGTCTTAAATCTGATACATCACATGGATTTTGGCGATTTTTCAAAATTTTGCCCCATCACATTGTTGAATTTTGGCCCCCCAACTTCCCTGTTGTTGAGTGATCAACCTCAAAACAACAGGTTTCGGTGGGATAAAGGTACTCACGTTTTACGAAAATGAGTTGGTATGTTCAAAAGTAATCGTGTGACATACACCAAACAGACATATAGACATATTAGTGCGCAACGGTGAGTTAAAACTTCGCTTCACTCGTTGAATAACGTACTTTACTATAATGTAATTATTATAAATTGCATTCCCCTATGGAGATAAGATTTTTTATTCATTTAAAAGGATGTACGCACCGGATTTAAAACGATGTCAAAAGAACACAATTAAATATCACTTTCCGTAAAAGAGAGAACTGAAGAATACAGGACAGAGCACGCGCGGGCGCGCACACACACAAAACGGTACATATACAGAATTGAGCATGCAATATTCCTTAAGTAAATTTCAAATTACAACCTGAAGGGAAAAAAGATGTAGGGAGACCCCTCAAGAGTGGCCAGAACACCGAGTCCTCGTGAGCACAACAAGAAGATGAATGTAAAGAATAACAGCAACAACAACAAAAATACGAAATATTCTGCGGATTAGAATCAGTTAAAAGATTGGTAATAAAGAGATAATTGTTAAGTTTTGTAAGATTTTGTATTTGTTTTGATGATATATTTACAATATTTTTGCTTCATTCTGTATAATGTCTTCTGTATTTTATATATTTTTTTTTATTTTTCAGGGTTGAGTACAGGTCTTGAGTACAGGTACAATTACCTTACCTCTTTACACGATACGCTATTTGTGTTACTCTTATACCTGACTTTGGATACATAAATAGAATAAATGTGAATTGCTGGAAACAAGAATAATTTAGCATATATAAGAAAATAGTAAGAACAGTACGGCTGAAATATCTTGGCAAGAAGTTCCACAAGATCAGGACGAATGGTAAACCACTGTGAACTACGACAAGGGTGACTGATTACGCTTTATTGCAGTGGACTACCCTGGACCAGGCGGTTAAACACGGATGTTTGTACATATGTTTGTAAACGGGTTCGTTCCAGGCAAGCACATGCAGTAGGGAGAGTTGTGACTTTATGTAGAATCTGAGAATGAGCAAGATGCTCGAAAGCGCTTATCGGTAATCATGAAGTTTGCATTCACAATTTTGAATAAAACTAATAATAATTTTACTGACAAAATATCAGATCAAACACTGCAATTGTAATGTAGCAGAGAGTAAAACCGTATGATAGCATATAAAGACACTGTGTGAACAAGTACAGATTGCAGGTTTGACGTTATAAACAATACCTGATAAAGAACGTTGTTAAAAATGTTAGTTTTAAGTATGTTTAGGCTTATGAAACAATTTGTAATTTATAGGGGTTACCGAAGAACCAATCACCTTACAAGAATTCAGTCGAGGGCAATCAGGGGTGCCGATCCCTCCCCAACCCCTATGACGCTTCCCCCAATTTTATAAAAAATCCCCCCTTTTTCTGACAAGACCTTTTCTCTCTTTTACAGTAAAATTTCTTACCTAATCGAGCAAAGGCCGGGGCTTTCTAACTCAAAAGTATTACAAAATATTACCTTTTATCGAAACGATATATTGATTGTAGGTAGTTATAAACTAAAAAAATACGGATTTCTAATAATATATCACAAATTAATATTTTCAGTAAAACGTGATTTGTTTTACAATACCACTGCTCTACGACTTTATTGAAAAGATAGTTAGTTTTGCAACTTAAACGTGTAAGCGCCGCGTGATTCATGCTAATCGCGACTAACACAAATTAAATTTCCAAGAATTACTGAAAGTAATATTATAAGCGCTATTCCGTGAAAATTCAAGATATCCGATTAGGGCATATAGACACTTCAAGCCTACTGGATAAAAAAGGTGTACGCATAATACACTAGTTTAGCAGTAACAGCGTCTGTTAGCGGTGAACGTATACACAACCGTGCTAGTGAGAAATATCTACACCCCGAAAGTGTTCCTGAAGCCGGACAGAGTATATCAACCTACGTACTCGTCCAGATACAGGCTCAACCCATCGTCTGAAGAATCTGCAGTAAAGGGAAGTGAACCTATATTATTTATGTGCAATAAAAAAAGAATTATTTAAAAGAAAGACTCTAACACATCAGTAAACACTTTAGTAAATAAGACAAAAAGAACTTTTATATATTAAATGAATTTCATTGTAGGACTATAGAAAAAAAAGTTTTAGTTGCGTTACAAAGAGCAAAAGGGACAGATTATTGTTTTATAAACTGTATTAAAAGCTGAGTAGATTGTTACAAAAAAATAGTACCATTAATAAAGCAATTTCATTCCGGTACAGTATATATCGACTACGTATTCTATGCGACACCTACACATGGCAATACAAAATTGTTTGTTGTTAGTTGTTGTTAATACAAACAACCCGAAATAAATTCTATTTGTCAAAGTTTATGATGTGTCTATCAGCTCCTGTTATATTTTCGGATGTCTGTCTGCAGCCTATATATAAAAAACGCCCACAAAATATGGCAGTCCATTAAGACAGCAGTCGTTACATGGTTTCGGTTCGAAACCACACTACCGTATCTTGATCAACATTTGACTACTCGACCATTAAAACAAAAAAGTTAATTAGTCGGATTATAGACCTGTTCGCCACACATCGTATGTCGTATCTAAACAATTTATAATTCAAATCGGATTTTAAAATAAAATATGAATAAAACACACGAACGCATATTCTTATATAACTAACATTCCGCATTAGCGAACGGCCCCACGCAAGTAAGAACACACACAATAATTTATATAATGAATGTTAATATATGACCAAGAATTTAAATATACTGTATTTTTTCGACTGATTACATAACTGTAAAAAAACTTCGACAATATCAACGTAACCTTTCAAGTGAAAAAAAAAACAAATGGATTTGCCTGAATTAAGGTCAGTCCCATATTATTCATTCAGTATACTAGCAGATAAACGCCAGTTAAATCACTGTCGGCGGCCATACTCGTACTTCGATACTTCAGAACATTGTGCAATAACGTCTCCCTCAACGTAAATCATTCTGTCTCTCGTGCAGCTGCTCTTGTTCTCTTCTCTGCCATTTTTTCCTTCTCCTCAAAGCTTTGTTTCTTATTTACAAACGTCGTGTACTTAGATGTTGAATTGAGTTCCTTTCGCGCATACACAAACACCGACTGTTTGAAGAATACTCGCTAAGGTATTGTAATTTCCCTCTTTAACATTAGCTTTGCGACTGCGCTAACCCACTCTTCTTCTTTAAATCGTCCTCTGTCTCTTTTTGTTTTCTTTTTGCATTCCACCTGCCAAATACATATTTTTACCCAGTATTCCCTCATGCACTATTTTTATATGCTACCAACAATTTAGCCGTTTCTTTGAAATGTACACCGGATATAAGCTTAGTGTTGAGCTCTTCTCTTGCTTTTGACTTTATTATGCTGTCCCCTTCCATTCTATGTAAATATTTAAAATCGAGTATCGATATTCTGCTCTTAATACGGCCGGAAACGTGCAAAAACCCAAGGATGAGCACTGTGTCCGTTTCCGTTTCTGAGCTTGAGACTGAACTCGGAAGTAGGCTACATCAAACTTGGAGGAGGGTGAAACCCGTCTACGTGTTTTTGGGGGAAAGAGGACAACGAAAACGCTTTTTACATCAGGAGAAAATTCTAAGCACTAGATCAAAGCGTACGTCCTCAAAGTACGCATTACTCTGTGACCGCTGGAGGCAATTCAGAAGTCAGTCGCTAGAATAGTTAGGTGCATTGAGAAAGACGTGGGCAATAAGAAAACGAACAAAACATGCAGTTCCTAAGCATCTGTATCTATAGCATTTTAAACAAGTTCAGTAATAAATAATTATTAGGTACCGTTTTACACCTTTTATCGTGTATTTCTATTTTCTATGATGTCTTGAAATCTAGTGTCCTATGTAGCAGGTCAAATCTTTCTTTGATATTCGATGTTCGGCCAACACGGCAGTCGTGTTGCGATGAACAGTGTTAATACCATTTCCAGCCACAAATACGTCGTCAACAAGGAAACTTCTTATTCTTTATATTTTTTTTTTTACTTCCATATTTCACAAGGAAATGGAAGTATGGTGATGGCGAAAAAATCGTGTTCGAGATAAGGGCTGATTCTGATTGTACTACCCTCAAAACATGAAGACAAGTCATTTTTCGAAAAGTGTCTGTGCGTGTGTAGAATTTTTTTCTATGGCAAACGATAACTGCCGCAAATTCAAACAGAATCAAATAATTTTTTGCATACCTGCCTGAGTTGTAGAGGATTCAAGGCCTACTGATTTTGGTGAAGATCGGTTAAGGGAAAGGGGTAGTTTACCTCCAACATTTTACGTTTTAACAAGAGTAAAGTACTTGAAAATTCATTTAAACTTTTTCAAACAATGGTAATTGTTAAAAATAAAATAATTTTGTTGCCAGGCAATAAAATTCTAATTTTTTTCATTTTAATTTAAATGAAAGCATATCTCAATTATGTAATGTTTACGTTTCCAAAGTTTTATTATTGTGATTACCGCAATAAAAAGGCAGGCAGGACACACACACACACAATTCGCGTTATTTCTGGCCTCAATCATGTTTATTTTCTTACGTTTGCACGCTTTTTAAATGGAAAGTGCCGAAACCCACACTAACACAATGCGTGCAAGCCGAAAAGGTGTCCAGCGTGGACAGCGATTTGCTTCCTGTGGATCGCTGGCTAGTGTAACTGCACGTGTTTACAGAGAAACGGTGCATAGACAGAATTTTCGTCTTTAGGGAGTGAACACTCTGCAAGATGCTCAGGGTCCATGAGAGACTTCGGAGCGCTCCTTCTTTTCGGGGTGTTTGTTCTGTGAAACGTACACTGTAGATTCGCAGCTTTACTCCGAGCAACGCTCCATAGGGAATGTTGAAAATTGTGTCCACAGTGGACCCTCATACACACTAAAACCTGGTCTGATGTTTTGATTATGGCGATCATAATATTAAAACTTTGGAAACTTAAGCACTACTTAATGGAGATCGATCAAACATTAACTTTTACAAGCCTTTAAATGTTATGCGTATTTTGAAGCAATAAATGTTTTAATAAATTACTACAATCTGTGTACTTATTTATATTATGATATAAGAATTACAAACTAATATATGCATGTGTGTATGTATGAAAAATATATAAATAATTTTCTCCTCTGGAAAACTGTTTGCCCCTCCTGGAAAATATTTTGACCTCCCTGATGGCTATTTTAGAAATTATAGAACCGAATTCAAAAAAATTATTTTAAATATAAATCTTAGAACATGGAAGTCATGTATGGTTCTCCATACCGATTTTTTAATAAAGAAAGCTCTAGCATTGAATTTTAAAATTGGTGTAATTTCTAAACTAACCTTTGGAAACCAAAAAAAATTCAGCAGACTACGAGAACAACAACACTTACAGTTTTATTATTAGCTGTGGTAGAGATACAGTTTACCCCCGGGGGGAGGGGGCTGAAACAGATCTTTTTGTTCCCCGTTCAAGCGTTAGGCCTGCGGCCTGCTGCGCCCCCTAACCGTGGCACAACGCATGTGTAACCGTCACCAGGGAGAAGTCAGAAAGAAAAATATCTCGATGATACGTGGGAAATGAAACGCTGAGTAAAAAACGAACGGGAAAAAACAGCTAATTGCATTTGGGCAGTAGTATTACGGGGGAATGTTACAGCTGAAGAGACAAAATTACTAACGAAGAATTTTATCAGCGAGGGAGTGAACACTCTGCAAGATGCTCAGGGTCCATGAGAGACTTCGGAGCGCTTTCGGAGAGGCTTCGGAGACTTCCGATTACCGCTTTCAAGCTTCACAGCTCACCATCTGATCGGAAATAACAATAACAGGACTAGACAACTTCTATATGCCCCCATATTCGAGTAGGCTAATCGATGTAATTAACTTGAGAACTATAGTATTTACGGCTGTGGTAAAGACGTCGAAGATATAGATAGCAAAATTAACCAGTTTTGGTTGACAAGCGGAAATACGCGTATACGCAGGACACTAAAGAAGAAGGTCAGGAAGGATAGAAACAGCGCCGGATTTAAGATTTTTGAGGCCCTAGGCCACGTTTTCTGAGCGGTCCCCCTCCCACGGCTGTGACTTTGAAGTAATATGTACTGCAGAAGTAATTTGATGTAGGCCTACTGCGGGCTTATTAATAGTCTGATCGTCTGCAAACTCTGCTACAGAAGTACTTGAAACATTGAAGTCAGTTTCTGATACACATTTAACTGCAGGGCTTATCATTAGAAACTGGCGTACTTTTAAAAATTGACCTGGTTTTTGAGTTTTTTTTTATTGTTTCCAAATGAGCTTCCCCTTTATTTTTTTTTAGCTTACGTTTGTAGACTCCACTAGCCGTGTGAATGTTTATGTTCATGTTCATTATGAATACGTTTAGTGTACGGATTCAATTCTATGTTCATAAAGTTTTCACACTAATAAATATCAACGAAGCAACACGCTGCCCACTACACAAAGCTAAAAACCTTCTTTACATTCAAAACAAAATAAAAACATAACCTCAAATCGCAAACCGTTCAGTCACAACGCAGATAAACAATGATACCAAACAAGGGTGGTACCACGGTTGCGTAAATTCGGTGGCAATATAGGGGACGTTCAAAATTCGCATGCGCAGATTAGTTTCCAAGGATGCCAACGTCTTAAAAATAAGCGCGCAATATTTAAATAAGATCTGTCTTCCATTTGTATTATTAACAAAAATTGATCATTTAATTTTAAAAAATCATACTTAAATAAATCAAAGTGCCTCCTACTTTTATAAAAATACTTAAGTTAAAATAAAAAATATATGTAGCTTGCGGCCCCCTCTGAGCACGCGGCCTAGTGGTAAATCCGGCACTGGATATAAAGATGATATTTCTTAAATCATTGCCTCACGGAGAGAGCTGTATGTGTGTAGCGTGCCTTTGTTTCTTATTTAGCCTGGCCGTGCCAGACACGACCGCTGTATTATCCCAGCGACAGGGGTGCGCATACGGTGACCTTGACTCGATCACACGAGCGCAGCACAGGTGTTGAGATTGTGAGTCCAACATGTCACCGCGCGACAGAAAAATTTTATCTTAAAAAACGTGAGACAAAAAGTTGAGGAAACGACGCTCATACCTTCAAATCCCGGACAAACATTTAATCTCTCCGACAAATGTTGCGGGTAACTGACTGGCGTTTCGGTCCACTGACACTTAACTGCTCAATATCACTGTTATACTAGCATAACTAAATTAACGTTTCATTTCTACCGTAATTATCGTTACTTCTACTACTGTTGTCATGAAAAAAAAAACAACATGGTTTCGTACGTGTGGTGTCTTTGCCTGTTTCCGTAAACATAAAGTAACGTAGTGTGCGGTTAGCGTGTCCCAAGGTTAAGGTGTTACACGCCTGTCATACGCTCGAATAACTATTGTAACCACCAACCCATGAAAACGTTAATACGATAAGCACTAACAGCAACGTATTCTTCTTCCTTCTCTTCCACGTTCTTCGTGAAACAAGGGCAATACATAAACTTTCCATTATTTCCTACGACTTTGCCTCCAGCTCTCCACTTCACTGGAGCTGTCAGCAATTTCTCGTTCTAAAGAGATCGTCAACGTCTCGTATACACTGACCCGCCAACAGGCGCTTGTTTGATCTTGTCCTCCGTCAGATACCAAACATCTATCCCTTCATTGGCTGTCATTAACGTCACTCAATTTGTGTACCTGAGGCTTTACAGCTTCACGCAGTTATGTTTATGCACTATAGCACGCCATTCGTTTCCACCTCCCATTGAGCCAATCTATCCTCTATACCGAGCGACTTCTAAATGCATGATCCCCCCTCTCTTTGTCGTCAGTTTAAATTACAAACGGGAATTTTAATGTGACTGTTTCAATTCGATCCTCCAGGTCTTTGTATCCGAAGCCAATGCCTTTATCTCCGAATATCTGCAACATCTCACAACCTTAACAATCTGCTTCATCATTTTTGTTACACACTGTAATATTTCGGACATATAATATTATAGCCGCGTCGTTTCAGAAACAATTCTAAACACAACGTTTCTACTTCTAAAAACCTGAGGTCGTCCTCAGGTGTCAATAAATTTTACATCAAATCTATCAATACTAAACAGATATAGTCATAGTATGACAACAAAATTTTAAGTAATAGACAGACAGACAGAAGATGCACGGGGCGTCTTGCGCCCTGGTTAGTTTGCGTTGTCCATCCAAGCCGGAGCCCGATGAACGCCACGTTCAAACAGGGCAGCACGGTCGTTTCCGCGGCACAAAGGGTTTTGATGAGATCCACGAATACATTATGATTACATGTACGACGTGGGGGCATCTCTGATTATTATGCTCCAGCCAGTCGCCAGGCCTGAGGAGCCCGTTCGTGGTCCCCTTAAGGCATAGCTCGCAGGAGCTTAGAGACGCGTGGTGTGGTCGATAGGCTCGACCGCCCGGAGGCGGGTCGTCCGAAACGATGGGTTGCCACTTCAGCGCGGGTGGCGTTGCACACCTCGCGGTTTCCCATGCTCTGAGTTTCAGCCCAGCCGAGACGGCAAAGCAGTGCTGACTGTGGGTGTTAAATTCTGTGTTGTCTGCCGGACACTGTGAAACCTCAGAGTCGGCAAGCCGCAGCCTAGGGATTAGCCTGTTTATTCAAGCGGGATTCGAGGATTCCAGAATGGTGTGGGGGGGGGGGGTCACGGTACTGTGGAAGTAATGGAAACAATTCAAAGTAGTTTTGTTACCAGAGATGAAATCCCTCATACTCAGTAGTAAACTCTTGGTAAATTAAACATTGTTTTTTTTTATGCTAATACTTAATAACTTTGTTGTTATACTGCGACTACGTCTGTTTAGTATTGATAGATAATATGATGTAAAATTTATTTACACCTGAGGATGACCTCAGATTTTTAGAGGTCGAACCGTTATGTTTTTGAAAGTGGCTAATGTCCGCAATATTATACTATGTAATCGAGTTGTAGTTTTAAGGATCTGCTTCGTGTACTCCAGTCTCTTCCCCATTCACTGCACTCTTCATACAAATTCATTACTAATCCTGGATGCTGCCCAACAGACCGTCTCAATATAGTTCTCCACAAACGCCTTTTTCCTTCATTATTTCCAGAACCCGCTCATTTGTTACTTTGTCCATTAATTCGTTTTTAACATTCACCTTTAGCACCACAATTTAACTACTTCCAGTGTTCGTCTTTCAGTATTCACTATTATCCAGATTTCGTACCCACATACGAGATGCTCCAAATATATAACTTCAGGAATTTCTTTCTAATTTTGAACAACAATTTTTCTTCTTGGAAAACCTATTTTGGCTTACGTTATTCTAGTATTTGATGTCCATTCTGCTTCATCAATCTCCTGTGATGCTCCTTCTCGAGTACGCGAATTCACCCACTTCCTTAATTTCATCTTTCCCAGTTTTATTGTTTAAAGAACCTCTACTTTCGTTCCCAGAGCTATTCCTGACTTTTATTTTGCTTTTGTTGATTTTTACGCCAAATTCCTCTACTAATAAATTTTCCATTACGAAAACACGTTCTTGGTTCTCCTCAAAAGCATTCAGCCGTCTCGGCCAGCATACGAGAGATATACTTGTACAAAGTTATAAGTTACTTATTACAAAATTTAACATGAGTTTTATAAATCAATCTTATTTTTTCTATTCTTAATGATTACTGTTTCATCCCTTGACAGTATGTACTAATTTAATTAAAAACATACCTATGCTGTAATTTATTCACATTTTACGTTATTCACTGAGATATATAATTTAGGACAGTATACTGACTACAATATTCCTTTATATTACAAACAGCTAACAGAATGTCAACACTTTCCTTAAATGATTCATCACAGGTAACATCACATCACGTGGCACACGTAATAAAGGTATTTACCACTGTCAAATAATACTTTTATATAACAAACCTGTGTCTGTCATTTTACGGTTCATTACTCAGGCGGTGCTATAATTATGCAGCCGTATAAAGACATCGATCATAGGACGGGGCGGTCACTGTGCACTGTAGGTATGAGGTCGAGTCAAGTGCAAGGTCACCAAACTAGGTAACACGGCACACTATATACACGCTATTGTCCTCATGACTGTATTTTCCCAAATTAACCTATACCCATACAAAAATATCTTCTGGCATTTATTTACATATAATATGCATACATACATACATTACATATCCACGCGTGTAGGCTTATCCATTCAGCTGATAATAATAATAATAATAATATGAAGAAGAAGAAGAAGAAGAAGAAGAAGAAGAAGAAGAAGAAAGATATGAAGAAGAACAACAATAACAACAACAACAACAACTGGTAAGCTCTCTGATCTCCGGAACTCGCTACTAGCTCATTAGTTTAAACGAAATACATTTATTTTTAGGTAAATTTTGATGTTATATAACTTTTCCAATTATCAGAAAAACTACGGAAGTCCCGATTACTCTACTATTTTTTTGTTTAATGAAGTAGAGGAGACGATCACCCAATAAAAGCTAAAAAACTCCACACGTTCGCATTTGTGTAAAAATTCTCTTTGGCCTCACACTCACATGAAATTTTACAATTTTTTTCAAACTTTGATCTAATTTTTTGGGGCCCAATGTTAAAAACTTTTGAAATTTACAAAACAGTACGTCATATTCACATTTCGGTTAAAAGTTTCTCTATTCTGATACCCCACATAGAATTTGCGATATGATCCGTTTTACCCACTTTTTAGGCCCTGGCGTCCCATTTCCAAAACTTCACTTTACAATCAGATTTGAATTGTGAATTACTTCTCTCTCTCTCTCTCTCTCTCTCTCTCTCTCTCTCTCTCTCTCTCTCTCTCTCTCTCTCTCCTATGACAATACAGCCCTTGTTGGGCCCTGGCCTCCTTCAATTTTCCCCCCATTCTCTTCTCCTCCAGGGTAGCTATCCTCCTCCAGGAACGCATTTAATCATATATAATTATTAATTATTTTAATCATACTTCTCTTAAATTAGATAACCCACATGACGTTTTGCGGTTTTATCAAAATTATCATAGGCCCTATCGTCCCAAAATATCGAAATTTCAAAAACTGACACCACATTCGTATTGTTGTTGAAATTCCGTTTAAATTGATATTCCACGTTTTCATTTCAAAATCCCAAAAATGCTCAAATTTTAAGGGAGATATAAAGCTCAAAATCAATAGAAATCTGAACGGTAAAAGTATGGACACGCATTCCGAGTTTTACAAAAATTGGCCGACGCGTTCAAAATATTGAGATACACCCAACCCAACACAGAGACGGTTGACAAATGCCAAGTGCACAACCAGTTGCGTGTTGCACAAATACAACTATCCGCGTCCGTCGGATACGCATACTTGGCGGGAGACGATTGCAACTTACGAAAGGTGTGTATTTATACGCACATAAATTACAGTGACATGTGTTCGCCAGAAATTTGTCACTGTAACAGAATTCGCTTACGAAACACAACACCATATTTATTCATTATTTATTTATATATTCTTGCATAACGCTCAGACAACGGCCGGCAGGTACGTCATCCGTTCTGAATGACAAGTTCCTGTGACATATTTTTTTATTTATACTTCATACCAAACGTAAATACACAGTTTTATATTCGTTTTTTTTTTATTGTGTATACAAAGAGGTTACAGAAAATGCGCTAACAATCAAATTTTATGATTATATATAAAAAAATAAAACCTTACGGTGTTTGAAAGGACTGGAATGATCTTACAAACGTTCCACGCAGGGGCGTATTTACAGGAGGGGGGCGAACGGAATACGATCCCCCTCTCCAAGAGGGTCGAAAAAAGTTTACGAATTTCCTTAATCTTTTACTTTTTAGGTTATTTTATTATATTTTCATCTGTGAACGTTAATATAGTAGAGAAATCCTTTTTTTTTTTAATATACAAACGGATTTATTATACAGCATTTTCGTATACATTTGAAATATGAAATATAGGAAAATCATTTCAGTCAATAGCTATCTTCTAAACAATGTTTCAATTACGCGTATTTCATTGTTTTATTACCGTTTAATTCAATGAGATTGATTTCAGGATGTTATCACACGTTTTCAACCACTTTAAATGTAGTAATGTTGATTAGTCTTAACTTGACTTTTATTTTATATGAAGCCGATTCGACCCCCCCCCCGGCCAAATTCTAGATTCAGCACTGGCTACACGTACATCACATAAACCTTGATTTTTTTAATTTTGATATCCATTTTTGGTCCGTGTTACCCCTCAAGTTAGCAAATTTTCAAATTACACACTACACTCGAGTTTGGATTAAAAGTCCCTTTAGTCTGATACCCGGCATGGATTTATTTTTCGGCCCCCTGGTGTTAAGAATTTTTGAAATTTATAAAAGTAAATATTATATTCAGATGTTAGTTAAAATTCTCTTTAATTTAACTGATTTTTCCGATTTAAAAGAAAATTTACCCCTTCACATTTTTTCCTCTCCCTAATTTGGGGGTGAGTGGGTCACTCTCAAAAACAATATTGATCTGTGGGATACACGTTTGAACACGCAAGGCAAGTTTTATAAAAACCGTTTGATGGTCAAAAACTTATCGTGAGACACTTCCCAAACAGATAA
Source organism: Magicicada septendecula (assembly GCA_034769895.1). NCBI lineage: Eukaryota > Metazoa > Arthropoda > Insecta > Hemiptera > Cicadidae > Magicicada > Magicicada septendecula. The sequence goes on from CM068372.1 coordinate 174,941,805, forward strand.
ACGGACAAATGATCCAGTTAGAACGGAGAATTCGCTTCGTTAATTTGACGGACTGTGAATAAACCTTATAAGCAAAAAAACCCTATCGATGCATAATGCACTTCATTAGGATGAACGACTACGATATTAGAAGGGGTGGTTGATGGAAGAATTCCTAGAGGAAGAAGAAAGAAAGGTCTTGGATCTGCTGTAAAAACAGGCTTTGAATAACGTGCATATACTATTAACACAAAATCGACCAATAGAATGGCTTGACGCAGTGCCTGAAGGTTCTCATTAGGATGAATGACTATGATATTATAAGGGGTGGTTATTGGAAGAATTCCTAGAGGAAGAAGAAAGAAAGGTCTTGGATCTGCTGTAAAAACAGGCTTTGAATAATGTACATACACTATTAACACGAAATCGACCAACAAAATGACTTGACGCTGTGCCTGGAGGTTCTCGACGATGTTTCAGGGATCCGCGGATGATTTTAAGAAAAGATTTTAAGAATATACTGTCAAAAAAAAAACTAAACACAATAATTGTTTATTCTCTCGTATTACTAGAAACAAAATTTAAACTTACAGTGGGTGAGACTGATTATACAGTATACGCTTTGTTAACGAAAATAAAATTAAGTAATTTATAATGAGACGCGTCAAAACTGAAAGCAGTGTGAGACCTTACCCTCTCGTGCATGACAAAACCGTGTTAAACGCTAATAATACCATATCAAAATATTAAAATTTTCTTTAAACGTGTTTATAGTTACTAATACAACCTTACGTTAAGATGATTACATGCATTTTCATACTTTTCAAAACTACCACCGTAATACAAAACAAACACGGTTCCAGAAATATAATTTTTTAAATAAACATTAAAATTAAGTAAATAGCAACAGCAATATTCGATTTTATTTATTATTTATAATTTTGTACTGCACGTAAATACACACGAAATCAATTCCAGGTGGATATAAAATTTTATTTTCAATTCAAGTTCTATTATAATGATACTAATCTGTTTCTGAGTTACTACTAGTGACGAAAAACAGCAAAACAAAACAAAGTAAGAAAAAGTGATCAAACGCAACAGACAAAACGCACAACCGAACACCGACTGCATTCTCACGCCCAATATCCTACGTACGTTTGCCAAGAGATTCCTTTGCGCCCGGACCTCGGGCAATCACTAAAACCACCACGCATTCAACCAACTAGGCGCACGTTCTTTTCGAACGTGTGAAGATGTTTGTTGGTTTTGAGGAAAAAAAACGGCAAATTCTTGTAATTACTGCACGGCAAGTATAAGGTTATTTTTTCTTCTTCTTGTTCTCCTTAATAATAATAATAATAATAATAATATTATTATTATTATTATTACTTAACATGGCCACTTAAATACGTTTACTGTTAATGAATACATTCTGGTACGGCACGTTGCAAGTAATATTAAAAGATGCAAAAGATTATTAATTAATGAAAAAAATTTGTAATAAAAATTCACAACTAAAGATCCGCTGAAACGTTTTAAAAAGATTAAATAAATAAACGTAAACAGAGTATATAGGCCTACATGTTAACATAAATTATATATTAAGATTGCTAAAAATAAAATTACAAAATAATAGTAAATATCGGTATGGAGAACCAAACATGACGCGCATGTTCTAAGATTTATATTTAAAATCATATTTGAAATGAAATATTTCCATAGAAACTACTTCTTTCTACTTATTGCTTCAGCCTTAAACCACAGTACAGTGGTCACTAACGTATACCACCTCACGTTTTCGCACTCGATTTTCACTGAGATGGAAGTCGATGGCACTGCCGAAAAGTCTGGTTTTGCAGAAAACATTGGACTACATTGGGTTCTGTTTGAATTTGCGGCTCTTATCGTTTGCCAAAGTAAATACCCTTGTTAAAATATAAAACGTTGCAGGTAAACTACCCCTTTCCCTTAACCGATCTTCAACAAAATCAACAGACCTTGAGTTCTGTATAACTCAAAAAGGTATGCAAAAGAGTAGTTGATTCGGTTTGAATTTACGGCAGTTATCGTTCGTCATAGAAAAAAATTACCCTTGTTAAAACATAAAATGTTGCAGGTAAACTACCCTATTCCCTTAACCGATCTACACGAAAACCAGCAGGTCTTGAGAACTCTACAATTCAGGGCTGTATGCAAAACATTATTTGATTCTGTTTGAATTTGCGGCTGTTATCGTTTGCCATAGAAAGATATCGGTATGGAGAACCATACATAACTTCCATGTTCTAAGATTTATATTTAAAATCATTTTCGAAATGAAATATTACCATAGAAACTACTTCTTTCTACTTACTGCTTCAGCCTTAACCACAGTACCTACTGTGGTCACTAACGTATACCACCTCACGTTATCGCACTCGATTTTCACTGATGATGGAAGTCAATTGCATTGCCGAAACGTCTGGTTTTGTAGAAAACATTGGACTACGCCCAAACATCCCGGGAAGGAATTTTAACAAAAACTATTTCTTTGTTGCCGATAACGTTGTACACATATATATATATATATATAAATATGCATAAAATTAATGGCTTGTATAAGTTAATGATTGATCTCCATTAAGTAGTGCTCAAGTTTCCAAAGTTTTAATATTATGATGTCCGTAATTAAAACATCAGAGCAGGTTTAGTGTGTATGAGGGTACACCGTGGACAAAAATGTTCAACATTTCCTATTGAGCGTTGCTTAGAGTAAAGCTGCGAATCTACAGTGTACGTTTCACAGAACAAACACGCGGAAAAGAAGGAGCGCTCCGAAGTCACTCATGGACCCTCAGCATATTGAAGAGGGTTCATTCCCTAAAGACGAAAAGTCTGTCTATGAATCGTTCCTTTGTAAACACGTGCAGTTACACTGCCCAGTGATCCACAGGAAGCAAATCGCTATCCACGCTGGACACTTTTTCGGCTTGCACGCGTTATGTTGGTGTGGGTTTCGGCACTTTCCATTTAAAAAGCGTGCAAATGTAAGAAAATAAACATGAGTGAGGCCAGAAATAACGCGAATTTTGTGTGTGTGTGTGTGTGTGTGTGTGTGTGTGTGTGTGTGTGTGTGTGTGTGTGTGTGTGTGTGTGTGTGTGTGTGTGTGTGTGTGTGTGTGTGTGTGTGTGTGTGTGTGTGTGTGTGTGTGTGTGTGTGTGTGTGTGTGTGTATTCCCTGCCTTTTTATTGCAGTAATCATAATAATAAAATGGAAACGTAAACATTACATAATTGAGATATGCTTGCCTGCCACGAACGATATATTTTCTCTCATACATGATTTACATTAAAATGAAAAAATTATAATTTTATTGCCTGGCAACAAAATTATTTTATTTTTAACAATTACCATTGTTTGAAAAAGTTTAAATGAATTTTCAAGTACTTTACTGTCGTTAAAACGTAAAAGGTTGCTGGTAAACTACCCCTTCCCCTTAACCGATCTTCACCAAAATCAAAAGGCCTTGAGAACACTACAATTCAGGGATGTATGCAAAAAATTATTTGATTCTGTTTGAATTTGCGGCTGTTATCTTTTGCCACAGAAAATTACCTTTGATAAAAAAACGTTGCAGGTAAACTACCCCTTTCCCTTAACCGGTCTTCACCAAAAACAATAGGTCGTGAGTACTCTACAAATCAGGGCTGTATGAAAAAATTATTTGATTCTGTTTGAATTTGCGGCTGTTATCGTTTGCCATAAAAAAAAATCTACAGACAGACAGACAGACAGACAGACACACAGACACATTTCGAAAAACGACTTTTTTCATGTTTTGAGTGTAGTACAATCAGAATCTGCAATAATCTCGAACACGATTTTTTTTGCCATCACCATACTTCCATTTCCTTAAGGAACATGGAAGTAAAATGTTGATATCAACAAAAATACTCACCTTCATTCCTGTATCTACATTATTTAAGAAATAAAAACTTTTGCCCAAGACGATTTAGATTATAGTTACGTCAGTAGTCTGTACTCCATACATTACACTCGATGGCGGTAGTTAGAACTACCGAAATGATACTTTTAATTTTAAAAAAAATCTTCTCGTGTACAAATTTTACTTCCATGTTCCTTAAGGAAATGGAAGTATGGTGATGGCAAAACAAATCGTGTTCGAGATTATTGCAGATTCTGATTGTACTACACTCAAAACATGAAAAAAAGTCATTTTTCGAAAAGTGTCTGTGTGTGTGTCTGTGTCTGTCTATAATTTGTTTCTATGGCAAACGATAACAGCCGCAAATTCAAACAGAATCAAATAATTTTTTGCATACAGTCCTGATTTGTAGAGTACTCAAGACCTATTGTTTTTGGTGAAGATCGGTTAAGGGAAAGGGGTAGTTTACCTGCAACATTTGTTTTTGAATCAAGGGTAATTATTTTCTATGGCAAACGATAACAGCCGCAAATTCAAACATAATCAAATACTGTTTTGCATACAGCCCTGAATTGTAGAGTTCTCAAGATCTGTTGTTTTTGGTGAAGATCGGTTAAGGAAAAGGGGTAGTTTACCTGCAACGTTTTATATTGTAACAAGGGTATTTTCTATGGCAAACGATAACTGCCGCAAATTCAAACATAATCAATTTTTTTTTCATGCAACTCTGAATTGTAGACCTATTGTTTTTGGTAAAGATCGGTTAAGGGAAAGGGGTAGTTTACCTGCCACGTTTTTTGTTTTAACAAGGGTACTTTCTATGGCAAACGATAACAGCCGCAAATTCAAACAGAATCAAATACTTTCTTTCATACAGCCCTGAATTGTAGATTTCTCAAGACCTATTGTTTTTGTTGAAGATCGGGTTAGGGAAAGGGGTAGTTTACCTGCAACGTTTTATGTTTTAACATGGGTAATTTTTTCTATGACGAATGATAACTGCCGTAAATTCAATCAGAATCAAATGTTTTTCATACCTTCCTGATCTATAGAGAACTCAATGTCTGTTGATTTAGGTGAAGATCGGTTAAGGGAAAGGGTTAGTTTACCTGCAACATTTTATGTTTTAACAATGGTAATTTTTTCTATGACGAACTATAACTGCCGCACATTCAAACAGAATCAAATATTGTTTTGCATACATTCATCACTTGTGAAAGACTGAAGGCCTGTTGATTTTGGTGAAGATCGGTTAAGAGAAAGGGGTAGTTTACCTGCAACGTTTTTTGTTTTAACAAGGGTATTTTCTATGGCAAACGATAACAGCCGCAAATTCAAATAGAAACAAATAATTGTTTGCATACAGCCCTGAATTGTAGAGTTCTCAAGACCTATTGATTTTGGTGAAGATCGGGTAAGAGAAATAAAATAAAATACAAATTTAATACAAATTTTTATTTATTTATTAAATGTTGTAGATATAGAATTAAATAATGTTAATAATAATAATAATAACCATAATCATCGTCGTCGTCGTCGTCGTCGTCGTCATGATAAAGTACAATTCAACGAAACTGTCACCAACGTTTAAAAAATGTATTGCGCACCATCTGTAACCACATTCCTCGGCGTCCGACACACGAAGCTCGTACAGAAGAGAATGGTCAGACGACTTTGGTTAGTCTACGAGTGTGATGTGTGGGTATCGGTCACACGGCTTAAACAGAAACCGAAACATACCAAAAGTTTTTCTTGAATTGCAAATCGTCCGAAAACGTTTCACCCCGTGTTCTCACACGACACTAAACATAAATAATAACACTGTGATCATCACACATACCGCAATCACAGCAATAAATCAATTTATTGTTCTGTTTGATAAAATCAGTAATTACGTACCCAAACGTGACAAGCACGTGCCAACTACTGTTGAAACAAAGGGAAAATATCAACCGCTGTCTTCTGAATTGAGGATACGCAAAGGTTACTAGTACGAACAATTCCAGCTCTGGTGTCTGTGAATGACTTAGTCGGAAAAATTGGCAAGATCTTAAGAAGAAAGTACGATCCCACGAAAACAATTTACGAACCATTGAGAAAGCAGCTTTATCGGCCACTGTGAACGAACAAACACTTGAAGTGTTAAAAAAAGTCCCTGAAGAAGGCCGATACTGTCATTACATCACGATGTAATATTTGCTTAGGTAGTCATAACTATGCAACTACGAAAAATACAAAAAAACCACAATATTGATAAAAATAATACTAACAATAATAATTTTTTATTTTATTTATTTTAATCCTAAGCCTTTCTACCGTAAGATGTTAGGCTATTAATATGAGTGATGTCTTACCTTGGAACTGTCGGAGGTGAGCGACTACGGTAAATCGCGGATGTGCAGCAACAGTTGCACCGGCCAAAACAATACGCTTGCAACAACTGAACTAGATACAACTAAATGTGCCACCGCCTTATGTATCTTCTATTGATGTCCATCTGTCACCCCGCACGCGTCTCCATTAAAGTTCCAACCTGATTTACAATGGCGACATCGACGGCTATGATAAAAATAACAACTGTTCCTTCCTGTTTACGGCCAGCGCTTGCCGCCGCCACAGCGCTGAGGAAGTCGTACGCGCGCTCGCACCGTTTATGTTAAACTGAGGCCGACATGAAATTTTAATGAAACGCGCACGCGCTTCCACATGCCGAGAACCGACTTTCATCATTAAATTGTGTTAATACTGTTTAGTCACAATTACGATTTGCGAGAGAGTAGCTCATTTTATGTGTCTGACTTGCACAGGGCCTGTAATGAATGATTATTTCCCTTACCGTCACATCCGATTCCAAACCCGAGGAAAGTACAAATCAAAAGACAATTAATTACAAATAGGCACACAGTTGTAAAAAACGGATAAAAACTGTAAAATAAATTATTATAAATTAACGACAAACAAACGTATTACAAAAACATTATACACAGACTTGTATCATTAAAGAGGTACGATAAACAAGATTTATACACTGTATATTATTTCTGAACACTCTGAGGGAGCAAACTGTTACAAAGCAGCTGCTTATTTTTACAATGAATGTCTGATACGTTGTTTCGCTCAAGTCAATCTTTTAGGAGCAATTAAAAAAAAATGTAAAAGTATTGTTACACTTAACCTGTACGACAGTACTGTGGGAATTGGTGTACATGTTTACAATTACTCAGTGATTCTATACAATGAAGATGGTGGGGCCGAAACGTCTGTTGTAAGCTACGTAAACAGTAATAGACAACGGCCGTGAAAGCCTTAGAAATTCTTTACGAACTTGTTATCTTCACTAATATGATAAAACTAAATATCTGTCAACGCCCTTTTAAAACAGCTTTTGCAAAAGCTGTTTGCAAAAACAATTTTACACATTGTTATCGGTTCCATATATTTGTGAAAAGTATTCCATATATAGACAGACAGATTACCCAAACCGACAAATATCTACGGAAACATACACAAACTTAACAGCTATGACTAAATTATTTGTTATTTAGGCATTACGGTTACAGATTTAACTAAAAAACAAATGCAGTGTTTGGGATTTTTAGTGTTTATTGTATTTATAGTAGTAAAAAAGTGACGATAATAGTCTGCCTTACAATCGTTATTTTACTATAAACAATAATAGAATAGTGGGGGTTTTCGTAATTGTTCTTTTACTTTTTTACATTTTCAGGTTCAGCAAAACCTGCATTAACGACGTGTCGTCGCCTCCTCGTGACGTTTCTCGGCTACAGCTAAGAATAGTACATAAGAAGAACATAGATACACACAGATTTATCACATAAAAATTATATATATTTTTTAAATCTGATAACAAACGTGTTTCGTAAAAATAATGAGCTAGTTCTTCAGCTTAGGAAGCTTACTGGTTACAGAAAATTATAATGCAATTTTATTTGCTTTGACGGTGTAAGTAGAAGTCAAGATATTAAAAAATATTGCAGGGAAAACAATGTGAATAGCAATTTAAAACAAAGGAAAAACAAATGAACATAAGCTTTCACGGCTGGTGTTCACATTATTACAATTTTGTTAGGCCGTGGTCTAAGTTTCACATGTTTTCTACCAGACGTTTCGTTCATACCGATGATAGACATCATCAGTGGCGCGGGAAACACAGATCACAATACTCGCGGACGAATATGAACAGTCGCGCGGGAACACAGAATACAACCACCCGTGAACGAATGTAAACAAAGACTGTTCTGTCCTGTTGAGACACTTGTACACTTTTTTTATAAAGGAAAATATTTTTTTATATTTAGTAAAGGAAAAACAGTTTCATATCGTGGGCTGTGGTAGAAAACTATATGTACAAACTCCCTACGATGCCTACAATATGTAATAAAAAGTTGCACATCTCAAGAAATTTATTTTTTCGAAATTTCAGGTCACCGTACTCCAATTAATCTGCTTAAATATCATACTTAAGGCTTCATATATAAGCAGGCATAAGTAATATTTATACGAGAACCTGTGTCCAAAACATTTAATTTAAATATAAAGCAAATATTGCAAGAAACGATTTTAAACATCCCTAGTGTTTCACATTCACATTCGACATCGCTTCAGTTCTAGTACAAACTAGAAAATCAAACCAAACATCACGCGTATCGCCATTGCGGGCTGGGCACTATTTCGGCTGCTAACCTTGACCTGACTTACAAGACAAACTGGGCAACACGAGGAAAACGACACAAAGCAATTGACCCTATCACAAAGTCATCATGATAAAGAGATGACGAGTCAAATAGAGAAACATAATGTGACTAATAATACAAAATACACTAAACGATATGACTACCCAGCAACAGATTCCTATAACGTCATTTGTGTCTTTGTGTGTGTTTTTTTTAATAAATTAAATTTCAAACTGTTTTGCAAATGTAAACTCAAAGCGTATAGTATTTACTTAAAGTACGGGCGCATTTATCCGATACGATTCCTTATGTGACCAAAATGTACAGGCCTATGTGAGGGGCCGATAATCCTCAAAATCAAAAGTTAAACTGTTTTAAGTTAACGAAAGTTGACTTAGACTATTTTCTTCTGAATTTTAATAAGCATTTTACTATGTAATTCTATTAGAATATTATCGTACTAAATAACTGATTGGATTATTTCAAAGAAATTTCGTCCAAAGATTTTGTCTACTTTGGCTATACAAAGGTCCTTAAGCAGCTGTCTACTCTATCTAGTGACAAACTCTCAATTGACACACAGGGGTGTAAAGTTTGTCAGTAAACGGTTCATTAGAAACATTTTGTCCGTCTCCTCCCTTTCTCATTTAAAATCGATTTCAAGCGATGTTGCAATAGTTGTAACAAAACAAAACTAGTTTCTATAGTTACCAACATTTTTATATGTGTGTGTGTGCGCGCGCGCGCGTGCGCACTCCAGTCGTTGACTCATACTCTGACGACGTGGTATTCTCACTGAATAAAGCAGACAGTACACATTTACGACATCTGGAAACTGTTTGGATTGGTTTGTTCTCGTCCAAACACGTTGGCCAAAATTTCATTTAACGGCTGAAGATGTCGCAAATGGAAAGTCAAAAAAACTATGTTTCGGTGCTTCAACATAACAAAGGGAGGCTAAAAAAAAGTCGAAAGGAAATGTTTTAATTCTGCCAACTATCGAATGATAATGTTTAATGAGATTCGAATTTATCTGCCTAACTTCGCTAAGTTTAAAATAACGACGTCTCAATCAGCTCAGACAAGACACAATAATTTGGTCCTTAATACTTCCTGTAATAACTATAAATCACCAGTTTACTTAAGTATGACATAAATGCCGAAACGCTTATAAAGTATAAAATAGTTGCAGACTTTTTTTTTGTAAGGAGAAAAGTACTTTATGCACCGTCAGAGGAAACCGTGTGTGTCCTCTGGTGTGTCCTCTCACTCACTAAAAAACCCACCTCTAATTCAGGCAATCATATCCTCCATCCTGGAACCACTTAGCGTATTACTTCAGGATGGAGCCTACTGCGCCTTCCAGACAGGGTTGCAGACTATGGATCCAGTTGCAGACATTACAGTGAAGAAGAAGAAGAAGAAGAAGAAGAAGAAGAAGAAGAAGAAGAAGAAGAAGGAGGAGGAGGAGGAGGAGGAGGAGGAGGAGGAGGAGGAGGAGGAGGAGGAGGAGGAGGAGGAGGAGGAGGAGGAGGAGGAGGAGACGCCACAACGTTCGGGGACTATGCAAGAATCGTGCCGTATTTTGAGTCTCAAACTCTGAGGACTAACCGCTGTACACTAAACTTACACACGTTTGATTTACACCGTTAAGGTCTGGTCCAAATTCACGTGACTCAGTTGGTATCGATCCAAGTCAGAAGTAAGCGGGTTAACTTAGAGCGTGTATAAACTTACAGAAAAGACGTGTCCGTAACCGCCCGCCACTACGGACACTGAACTCTTTTGGTAGAGTTCGGCAAACGGACACGACGGGCAGTGAGAACCGTGTGGGCCTTGGCAGTCTACCAGCGTCCTCGGTTCAAGAAGGACTGGAGTGTGGCAGTTAGGTAGGTAACATCAGACGAGAGATGCACTAGCTATGTAAAAAGTTCCAGTGCACAAACAAAAGGAAGCATTTTTAAACAAAATATCTCTTCTGATGTCAAGAAACGTGTTCCAGAAAACCAGGAAGAAATTAATAAAAAATTTCATTTGGAGCCAATAGTGTCAGAAACCCAGACCCTGGAAAGGGTTTGAGACGTGGTGCGGGGAGGATGATCTTAAGAATACCGTGGACAGAAAGAGTAACTTATTACGAGGTACTTAAAAGAGTGGATGAAAGAAGTACACTGTTTTAAATCTTTGCGTAAAGGAGAAGTAGTGTGGTCGGTCACCTACTGTGGCATTCACGCTGGTACACCCTTGATCGAGGGAATGATTCAGAGGCGCAGTGAGATGGGAAGGTGTAGACAGGAGTACACGGACGAAACAAATGAGGAAGAAAATATGCAGACATTAAGAGGCTTTTTCGGAAAGAAAGAAATTGCAAGTCCACCAACCTGTAGTAGGTTGAGGAGAAGGAGACGAAGTTAGGTAGCCTCGGATAGGTCACATACAGGGAAACCATTGGCGTCAAGTGATGTGCCGACGGTACGTGAAACGTAATACGACGGACCTGAGCACAGTCTTTAGACGACAAACCAAAAGTGTATTCGCGAGACGATGAACGAAACATTTTAAAATAACAAAAATATTAAAACGCAGACTACAACTGGCTCGCTGAAACTGTTTCGTAATTTCCGTGTGAAAAGCAGCAAAAGCCCATATCAAATTACCATCGACTAGAACAGTACATACCTCGTTACACAGGTAAGCCGTACAGCCAAACGTTTACAGAGCAGTGGAAGAGCTTCAAGGCGACACCCGCATTCTGAAACACAACACAAACACACACATTACTACTCAGCGCAAACAGAAATAACATTCATCTATATATATAATTCAAAGTCTTGGGATTTATGGGTACTGAATACGAATCCACACCGTTACACCGATTTCCACCAAATTTTGCACAGGTAACATTTGACACAAGGCGAAAAACACTGTCTAACTTGAAATTTGATATTTTGCCCCGTTCGCACGATATAGGCCCTTTTAATTATGCCTTTTAGTTGACGCGTATAAAGATGTCAACAACACCATGGAGACAAGAATTAATTACCATAGTAACAAGTAAATAAACAAATGATATTTAGCGGCATCGGAACTGTACCTTTACCCATTCCTGCAGTTTTTAATGTTTTTAATATGAGATTGTATCGATATATTTTGTAATTTTGTATACTGATAAGTCTGTATATTTTGTAATTGCCTTAAACGATTATAAAATGTATGTTTATACGTATTTGATGATGCAATGAATAAGTAAAGAATTATATTAAATACTACTACTAAAGATGTCAACAATACTATGGAGACCAGAATTAATTACCTTAATAACAAGTAAATAAACAAAAGCTATTTAGCGGCATCGGAACTGTACATGTATCCATTCCTGCAGTACAATTTCGATGTTTTATATAATATGCGATTGTATCGATATATTACGATGTGGAAAAGAAGAAGTGTACTAATTGTAAATTGTCCTATTACTTAATGCAAAGCGAAAATACGTGTTGTTTTCATTTGTGAGGTTAGGTGACAACGGTTTTTGGTTTTAGTTTACTGCTAAAATAAATAAAAGCCATGGTTGAGGAAAACATAACGTTTAATGTGTTATACAATGCTTCTAACACAGTAACACTTAAAATAAAGAAATTCTTTAAATCTCCAAAGGCTGTTGCACCAACATAATAATTTAGTTTTTTTTTTACAAGTTAATTTAGTACAAGTTAAAATAGTACAAGTGTTGAAAACAGCTTTGGAGAGAATTTGACTAATGAGTATAAAATTGTTATAGGTACGACCTGACAGAACGCCATATAGACGTAGACAATAAAAATTATATTAAAATACTTATTAAACGTCAATATCCGCGTGCGAAGCCGCGGGTAACACCTAATTATACATAAAACGTAGCGACAACTTAGAACGTATATGGGCTGACCACAATGAAGTAGTATCAGATTCAAATACACAAAACAACACGACGTTTTGGCTTGGAAAGCTTTACATGAGAACATACTTTTGCCCGTTACTTTCACGAGCCACAACTACCGGTAACTTTTACTCCAGTTACATTTGCAGGGCAAACAATATCGGACAGTATTGTCCGATTTCAAGACGGGACCAATAGATCGTAAAATTCAGTAACGCTGGGTCCCTCGGAATACGAAGGACAAAATCGAAAAGAATAATTCGGTTTTCTGAAGTCGGTAGCAAAACATACGAATACATAACATATTGGTGCCGTGCTAGACAATATCCCTACTACAGAAGTATAGCAATAATAAATAAATTACTGTGCAACACTATAAATGTATACACATTATAAACTATATATTGTAAACCTTGTGGTTTCTTTTACGTAATCCGTAAACATCAGAAATACTATGCGTAGCTTTAAATTGAATTGTTTTACTTCCATGTTCCATAAGGAAATGGAAGTATGGTGATGACGAAAAAAATGTACTACCCTCAAAACATGAAGAAAAGTCATTTTTCGAAAAGTGTCTGTGTGTCTATCTGTCTATGTGTAGATTTTTTCTATGGCGAACGTTAAGTGCCGCAAATTCAAACAGAATCAAATAATTTTTGGCATACATCCCTGAATTGTAGGGAATCAAGGCCTATTGATTTTGGTGGATCGGTTAAGGGGAAAGGGTAGTTTACCTGCAACGTATGTTTTTATGTTTTAACAAGAGTAAACAACATAATTTTGATAAATAAAGTATCCTGAAAAGAAGCTCATAATAATCCAGTGTAGAAACGCAGATGAAATATCTTTTAAATGAAAAGGCTAGTTGAAGGGGGTGGGGTAATTTTCTATAAATTAAAATGATAGTTGAAGGGGGAGGGAATAATTTTAAATTACATATTATGTGTACTACATTATCGGCAACAAAGAAGCAGGTTGTTAGAATTCCTTCCCAGGCTGTTTGGCCGTGGTCCAATGTTTTCTACAAAACCAGACGTTTCGGCAGTGCTATCGACTGCCATCATCAGTGAAAATCGAGTGCGCTAACGTGAGGTGGTATACGTTAGTGACCACAGTACTGTGGTTAAGGCTGAAGAAAGAAGTAGTTTCTATGGAAATATTTCATTTCGAAAATGGATTTAAACATAAATCTTAGAACATGGAAGTCATGTATGGTTCTCCATACCGATATTTTACTGTAGTCAACTAAATAACGAAATAAAAACCCGAACACGTTCCATCTCTTCAGCTTCTTGTCATCCTATCCGTTCGCGGAAAAATAATTTATCGCAGACTGGAGAATTATACTAAAAAAGTGACCTGCGGCTTTAATGGGGGAAGGAGCCAAAATATTTAACATAACACGCGCCAGCAGATACCCGTTTTATTATACTTAATTCCTGGCAAGACATCATAGAAAAGCAGGACGAAAGATGAGGGAAAATATAGACCACGTGAGATCACGTTTGTTTCGCAAAAAGAGCCGGAGGCCTTAACGGTCTTGTGGGAACAATTCAGTTATTTATCCGAACGGTGCTCCACGGTTTATCAGTAACAAACACGATGATCTGCAAAATGTTGTGCAGCACCCTTTGGAGATTTAAAAGTACCGATTATAAAACCTTTGGAGATATTTATAAAGTACTGTACCTGTTAAATCAAAAACGCTAAATTCTTTATTTTAACTGTTACTGTGTTAGAAGCACTGTATAACACATTAAACGTTATGTTTTCCTCAACTATGGCTTTTATTTATTTCAGCAGTAAACTAAAAACCAAAAACCGTTGTCTCCTAACCTCACAAATGAAAACAACACGTATTTTCGCTTTTCATTAATTAATAGGACAATTTACAATTAGTACTCTTTTTCTTTTCCACATCGTAGTACAGTATATCGATACAATCGCAAATTATATAAAACATCGAAAATGTACTGCAGGGATGGATAAATGTACAGTTCCGATGCCGCTAAATAGCTTTTGTTTATTCACTTGTTACTATGGTAATTAATTCTGGTCTCCATGGTGTTTTTGACATATTTAGTAGTAGTATTTAATATATTTCATTACTCATTCATTGCATCGTCAGAAATACGAATAAACATAATTTTATAATCGTTTAAGACAATTACAAAATATATAGACGTATCTATATACAAAATTACAATCGCATATTAAACAACATTAAAAACTGCTGGAACGGATAAAGGTACAGTTCCAATGCCACTAAATATCATTTGTTTATTTACTTTTTACTATGGTAATTAATTTTTATCTCCTTGGTGTTTTGACATCTTTATACGCGTCAACGAAAAGGCATAATTAAAAGGGCCTAAATCGTGGGAACGGGGAAAAATACCAAATTCAAAATTAGACAGAATGACATACCGATTACAATGACCATATTTTTTTTGTACTCAACAAGAAGCAGCGTTTCTTATGATAATGGATCCTTTTTCGGAAACTGCGTTGAACACGCTGGATTTTCAACTGAAATCGAAAGAGCAGGTGCCATAAACGAACACAAATCGTTACAACAATGGAGAACAAGTTACAAAATTTTACAGAACGCAGCAGCACCTTATGAAATGAAGTGAATATGAAGTATTAAACGACAAAGGCACAGAAGCCAATGAAATGCCAAGTGATGAAAGCACAGTAGCATCAATTGTGACTAGATGAGAAGATGAAGACTGCAACAAAACTGAGACAATTATAAGGTGACACAGGTGATAGCAACGTCATAGCAGCGGGGTCTATCAACACCATCTGTACTTTCCTTAACTTTACAGACATAGGTCCAGCCGATCCCAAGACGGTTGTTTTTCAGTTGGACAAGTCAATACAAAAAATCGGTATGGAGAACCATACATGACTTCCATGTTGTAATATTTATGTTTAAAATAATTTACTTGAATTCGGTTCGGTAATTTCTAAAAAAATATCGCCCACCCTCAAAATAATTTCACTATTTATAGATATTTTTGTTATTATGGGGTAGTCGTTTAATATAATGTTATTTTCAGTCGCTTTATCCATAAAAATTAGGTAGGCTTACTTTATTCTTATAAAGAAACCGAACTACGCAGATAATCATCCCTCCTACGAATTGCTCCAAAGTCACTCATGGACCCTGAGCATCTTGCAGAGGGTTCATTCCCTAAAGACGAAAAGTCTGTCTATGAACCGTTCCTCTGTAAACACGTGCAGTTTCACTGCCCAGCCATCCACAGGAAGCAAATCGCTATCCACGCTGGACACTTTTTTGGCTTGCACGCGTTGTGTTGGTGTGGGTTTCGGCACTTTCCATTTAAAAAGCGTGCAAATGTAAGAAAATAAACATGAGTGAGGACAGAAATAACGCGAATTGTGTGTGTGTGTGTGTGTGTGTCTTGCCTGCCTTTTTATTGCGGTAATCATAATAATAAAATGGAAACGTAAACATTACATAATTGAGATACGCTTGCCTGCCACGAACGATATATTTTCTCTCATACATGATTTAAATTAAAATGAAAAAATATAGAATTTTGTTAAAGTGAAATGAAATGTTTCCATAGAAACTACTTCTATGTTGTCAATAACGTATTACACATATAAATATCGGTATGGAGAACCATACATGACTTCCATATTCTAAGATTTATAATCTGAAATATGCTTGCCTGCCAAGCACGATATATTTTCTAATATATACATAATTTACATTAAAATGAAAAAATTATAATTTTATTGCCTGGCAACAAAATTATTTTATTTTCAACAATTACCATTTTTTGAAAAAGTTTAAATGAATTTTCAAGTACTTTACTCTTGTTAAAACGTAAAAGGTTGCAGGTAAACTACCCCTTCCCCTTAACCGATCTTTACCAAAATCTAATGGCCTTGAGTCCTCTACAATTCATTGAAGTATGCAAAAAATTATTTGATTCTGTTTGAATTTGCGGCAGTTATCGTTTGCCATAGAAAATACGCTTGATAAAAAACGTTGCAGGTAAACTATCCCTTCCCCTTAACCGATCTTCACCAAAAACAATAGGTCTTGAGTACTCTACAAATCAGGGCTGTATGCAGAAAATTATTTGATTCTGTTTGAATTTGCGGCTGTTATCGTTTGCCATAGAAAATACCCTTGTTAAAAAAACGTTGTAGGTAAACTACCCCTTTCCCTTAACCGATCTTCACCAAAAACAATAGGTCTTGAGAACTCTACAATTTAGGGCTGCATGCAAATAATCTTTTGATTCTGTTTGAATTTTCGGCTGTTATCGTTTGCCATAGGAAATACCCTTGTTAAAACATAAAACGTTACAGGTAAACTACCCCTTTCCCTTAACCGATCTTCACCAAAAACAATAGGTCTTGAGAACTCTACAATTCAGGGCTGTATGCGAAACATTATTTGATTCTGTTTGAATTTGCGGCTGTTATCGTTTGCCAAAAAAAAAATTTCCCTTGATAAAAAAAAACCGTTGCAGGTAAACTACCCCTTTCCCTCAACCGATCTTCACCAAAAACAATAGGTCGTGAGTACTCTACAAATCAAGGCTGTATGCAAACAATTATTTGATTCTGTTTGAATTTGCGGCAGTTATCGTTTGCCATAGAAAAAATCTACAGACACACAGACAGACACACACACAGACACTTTTCGGAAAACGACTTTTTTTCATGTTTTGAGTGTAGTAGAATCAGAATCTGCAATAATCTCGAACACGATTTTTTTTGCCATCACCATACTTCCATTCCTTAAGGAATATGGAAGTAAAAACTTATAAAATTTACTTCCTCCATCATCAACTAATATTTTAATTTATAAAAAAAATTCTTACTGAACAAGATTTTTTTCGCCATAACCATACTTCCATTTCCTTATGGAACATGGAAGTAAAAATTATCCCCTCCCCCTTCAACTATCATTTTCATTTATAGAAAACTATCCCCTCCCCTTCAACTACCCTTTTCATTTATAGATATTTCATCTACCTTTCTACAGTGGATTATTATGACCTTCTTTTCAGGATACTTTATTTATCAAAATTAAGCACTTTACTCTTGTTAAAACGTAAAACGTTGCAGGTAAACTATCCCTTTCCCTTAACCGATTTTCACCAAAATCAATAGGCCTCGAGTCCTCTACAATTCAGGACTATATGCAAAAAATTATTTAATTCTGTTTGAATTTGCGGCTGTTATCGTTTGCCATAGAAAAAATTCTACAGATAGACAGACAGACACTTTTCGAAAAATGACTTTTTTTCATGTTTTGATGGTAGTACAATCAGAATCTGCCATTATCTCGAACACGATTTTTTTCGCCATGACCATACTTCCATTTCCTTATGGAACATGGAAGTAATAAAAAATTATCTTCTTCCCCTTCAACTATCATTTTCATTTATAGAAAATTACCCCCTCCCCTTCAACTACACTTTTCGTTTAGCGATATTTCGTCTACCTTTCTACAGCGGATTATTATGATCTTCTTTTCAGGATACTTTATTTATCAAAATTAAGTACCGGTACTTTACTCTTGTTAAAACGTGAAACGCTGCAGGTAAACTACCCCTTTCCTTTAACCGATCTTCACCAAAATCAATAGGCCTTGAGTCCTCTACAATTCAGGGAAGTGTGCAAAAAAATTATTCGATTCTGTTTGAATTTGCGGCAGTTATCGTTTGCCATAGAAAAATTCTACATACAGACATTTTTCGAAAAATGACGTTTCTACACGTTTGAGGGTAGTAACAATCAGAATCAGCCCTTTTCTCGAACACGATTTTTTTTTTGCCAAACCATACTTCCATTTCCTTATGGAACATGGAAGTAAAATTGTAGAGTCAATCAAAGTGTATAAAACAGACAAAACTATCATACTATTTTGTGCGGTGAATGAGTCAATGACTGATAACAAAGTAGTATATTTTTGTGACGAATACAGCAGTACTTTGTTTTTTTTACGATTA
This sequence comes from Magicicada septendecula, assembly GCA_034769895.1. NCBI lineage: Eukaryota > Metazoa > Arthropoda > Insecta > Hemiptera > Cicadidae > Magicicada > Magicicada septendecula. Next base: position 174,960,331 of record CM068372.1, read on the forward strand.
TGATTAAAAATAGCCTATTGATAAGTAATATTTTTTGATTTTTTAATTATACTATTAGAGGGCATTTTTAGAATAACAGATGCAGTTTCAACGGTTTTTGATGTTTATTTAGTAATATCGTTACTGGCACATAGAATTATACTTTTCAGAATCCCATGGTGGAAATAGTGACTATACGTTATAAAGACCTGCATTATAAACAACGTCTACTGTAGTTTGAGTAACACTGATATGAACGAACATTAACAAATGTTACACTACAAACCCCCTAAAGTCTATGAACGTTCGGAAAATACACATCAACACGTTGGACTGATTACTTTATTTGCTTTAAGTGCACAGCAAGTCGTAAGGGTACCTTTAAAAGAAGTCGATTACGAAGCCATACGTGCAGCGATATGGAACGGTCTTCCTTTCACACATGCTATTGCCCTCACTGCTTTGTTTATAGGTTGCTTCACAGAGCATCGGTCATGCAAGTTAACATCTCGTTTACTGGAAAACAACGTGTGCGCATGCCAAATGCCCTAGTTTCGGCATTCCGTGTAACAACCCCTTGCCAATTACAATGCACTCAGATTGCCTAACGCGGACGGCGTTTTGCCGGCGTTATATACCCTTCATAAAATACGCTTATTACGTAACGTAATACCCGTGCTGCAGCTGCTCTACATTCTCGGCGCATGTTTTCAGTTAAACGTGTTCTTCCGTGTGAACGACACCGAGGTTAGTTCATTTCGTCACAATGTTGCGGGTCGACGTGCTGATACCCAGTATACTGTTTCGTCCAGGTGAACAAACGCATTGGAAATCAAACGGAAAACTTAATGAAATACAGAAACAAAAGTGATATTAGTTAAACATAAAGGAAAAATATGTTATTACGTTTTAATTATACGTATCGATTTTTTTGTACTCACGGTAAAAACGAGTTAATAACAGTCGGTAATTTTACAAATACCACGTCGTAGCTTGTACAATTGTGTGTGTGTGTGTGTGTGTGTGTGTGTGTGTGTGTGTGTGTGTGTGTGTGTGTGTGTGTGTGTGTGTGTGTGTGTGTGTGTGTGTGTGTGTGTGTGTGTGTGTGTGTGTGTGTGTGTGTGTGTGTGTGTGTGTGTGTGTGTGTGTGTGTGTGTGTGTGTGTGTGTGTGTGTGTGTGTGTGTGTGTGTGTGTGTTATAAACTCTTCTTTTGTTACAGACATATTAGAACATTTTAGTAAAATTTAAAGCAAATCCGTTTATTAACACGCAGTAAAAGACGTCACACATTCTTGACGAAGTGAAGAATATGATGCCTGTTTCAGAAAACACGATTCCCTATTATCAGGATCAACAAAACTTAAAGATTAATAATAACAACAATACACACAATACCAATTCACAATCGTTCAAATACGTTTGGAATACTGTAATTTCTTAAACATATATCATCTATATATATTTTCTATATAAATAACTCGATGTTTCTTGCAGTAATTATATAATTTGTGATGTTTTCAATTTGTTTCTTCTGCAAGTAGATATCAATAAAATTAATTAAAAACATACAAAAAGGTCAAAAAATGAATATTTGGGAAAATCTTAACATTTACAAACACAATAACAATAATTTATTAATTTTAGAACAAACCCAAATAAAAACAAAACAAGACGATCTATTTAAAATTATAAATTTACTAAAAAATAAAAATAAAAATTAATAAAATATAAACAAAATTTCAAATATAACCGAGAAAACAGCTGCTGAAGAAAATAACATTAAAACAATCGTTAACTAATCGACCTAAATCGATTATCAGTTATTTTATTTTACATTAAAAATTAAAATCGATACAAATTCGATTATTCGTTAATTTTATATTAATAGAATTATTTCGATTGTTATTAATTCACTTAGAAACCTCTGATGATACTGATATTTTTCAGTGAAACGTGCGTCAGGTGTTAAAAAGAATATACAATATTATCTACTTGCAGAAGAAACAAATTGAAAACATCACAAAAAAAAAATATATATATATATAACTCAAAGTCTGAGGATTTATGTGTACTGAATACAAATCCACACCGTTACACCGATTGCCACCAAATTTTGCACAGGTAACCTTTTGACACAAGGCGAAAAATACTGTCCAACTTGAAATTTGATATTTTTCCCCGTTAGCACGATTTAGGCCCTTTTACTTATGTCTTTTCGTTGATGCGGATAAATATGTCAACAACTCCATGGGGACCAGAATTAATTACCATAGTAACAAGTAAATAAACAAATGATACTTAGCGGTATCGGAACTGTACCTTTATCCGTTCCTGCAGTTTTTAATATGCGATTGTATTGATATATTTTGTAATTTTGTATACAGATACGTCTACATATTTTGTAATTGTCTTAAACAATTATACAATTTATGTTTATAATCATATGCAATGAATAAGTAATGAAATATATTAAATACTACTACTAAAGATGTCAAAACACCATGGAGACCAGAATTAATTAACACAGTAACAAATAAATAAACAAAAGCTATATAGCGGCATCGGAACTGTACATTTATCCATTCCTGCAGTACATTTTCGATGTTTTATATAATATGCTATTCTATCGATATATTACGATGTGGAAAAAAGAAGTGTAAGTCTACCAATTGTAAATTCTCCTATTACTTAATGCAAAGCGAAAATACGTTTTGTTTTCATTTGTGAGGTAAGGTGAAAACGGTTTTTGGTTTTTAGTTTACTGCTAAAATAAATAAAAGCCATGGTTGAGGAAAACATAACGTTTAATGTGTTATACAATGCTTCTAACACAGTAACACTTAAAATAAAGAATTTAATTTAACAGGTAGGCATACTTTATAAATATCTCCAAAGCCTTTACAAAAGGGTACTTTTAATTCTCCAAACGCTGTTGCACCAACATAATAATTTAGTACAAGTTAAAATAGTATAAGTGTTGAAAACAGCTGTGGAGAGAACTTGACTAATGAGTACAAAATTGTTATACGAGCTGAGAGAACGCGATAAAGACATAGACAATAAAAATTATATTAAAATACTTATTAAAAGTAAAATAATCGCGTGCGAAGCCGCGGTATGTATTAAACACACAAGCGCGGAACAACAAATGTGCATTGGTATGTGTTGGTAAAAACCGATGTATACTATCAGGCTACGTACAAACCCAAACACGTGTTTCAACTTAAACATCTGTAAATTTGTGCAACAATAATATATTTCTTGTTAATATATAGTACATACTCCAGAACCTTGCAGCCATGATTGTCAGCTATATATAAATTATATGATTAAAACTGTACTGAACAAACTTTGTGTATTATTTATTTATTCAAAACCTTATTGTAAGGAAAAGTAAAGATATAAATATTCACTTAGTAAACGTATTAAGGCAAGTGTTTTATAGGTATATCCGATTTTAACCGCTATTTTTTTAGTGGTCAATATTTATAATATTAACAGTATATTATTGTACATTATTGTAACATGATGTACATTATTTAAAATATGATACTATATGTGTTTACGTAGTGTACAAAACTATGATTAATTTGGTAATAACGTTAGTGTGTCAAGAACCAAATTATAAGTACCAGAAAAGAACTAAAATAAGAATACACACACCTGTAAATGTATATAATATGAATTTTCTTACCTGTCCTATAGTAGGCCATTTTACTCCTGCTTATGCAATACAAGTACGCATTCTGAATTTGTTAGCTGTACTTTTTTTTAACGCAACCGCGAAAAAAAGAAGTGATACTACCAAAACACGACCTGCCTGGATCTAATTATTAATTGCGACGAAACCAATACAACACGCAACCAGCACAAACGTACAACACAAAACTCGGTAGTTGTTAAAGTAACGATTAGCGTAGTACTTAAATATAATATGTTAATGCAAACGACAAATTCTGATAGTGTGTGTGGAAGAAAATAATGAGGTCACACGTACTCGCGTGGACAGTTACTGACAGACTCTTTACTGGGGTTCCAACCAGAGTCTAAACAGAATATGATTACGACCTCGGTTAACTCACTCCTTACTATATCTATTATAACTTCTTAGTATCAGTGGCGGCCCGTGCTTTGGTTGCACGGTTGCACAACCCCTATTAAATTCCGAATTGTGTTTTTAATTATAGGATTATGAATAAATGTTTTAGTGGATGGTTAGTGAGGATCGGTCAATAATACAACTTTAGTTATTTTGCGTCGACGTTTCGACAATATTTATTGTCATCTTCAGGACCTGTATATGAAATACAATAGAAATATCAAACATAACGAAACAATTAAATATTTGGGTGAACGTGTTGGTGATGTGAGTGTGTGCGTGTGTATGTATGTATCATTTTTTATGTGAAAACTTATGATAGTATGTTTACATCTTCAAATTATCTTTAAGAAAGCGAGCAAATTATAGTATGAGAACTTAATTTATACAGTATTACAATTTAAATTACTAAATATAATGTTATTTTAATTAATTAAACAAACAGTAACCAACAATTGGATATTACAGTAGATTGGTACATAAATTGTTTATACATACAACAGTCAACATATAGCAAAGTAATATATTACCTATAACTAAAACAGATTAGGGGATGTTCACTACGTAATTATTAAAAGTTATTTTTACCATGTTTCACTCCCTACTGGTGTTAGCAAACAATCATAATTTAGAAACATACAATTTACACAGTAGGGAGTGAAACATGGTAAAAATAACTTTTAATAATTACGTAGTGAACATCCCCTAATCTGTTTTAGTTATAGGTAATATATTACTTTGCTATATGTTGACTGTTGTATGTATAAACAATTTATGTACCAATCTACTGTAATATCCAATTGTTGGTTACTGTTTGTTTAATTAATTAAAATAACATTATATTTAGTAATTTAAATTGTAATACTGTATAAATTAAGTTCTCATACTATAATTTGCTCGCTTTCTTAAAGATAATTTGAAGATGTAAACATACTATCATAAGTTTTCACATAAAAAATGATACATACATACACACGCACACACTCACATCACCAACACGTTCACCCAAATATTTAATTGTTTCGTTATGTTTGATATTTCTATTGTATTTCATATACAGGTCCTGAAGATGACAATAAATATTGTCGAAACGTCGACGCAAAATAACTAAAGTTGTATTATTGACCGATCCTCACTAACCATCCACTAAAACATTCACTGATTGACGGTCACTAAAAATTTAAGGATTTAATTATGAATAAAACAATAACTAATAATAGTGTTTTCAAGCGCTCATGTCGTAACATGCCGATTGAAAAGCGCAGAGCAATAATAAATATCGTACACGCTCTTGCTGCGGTGTACGCACCAACTGTGACGCGCTTTGTTTACGGGGAAATACAATGGAGTAGTGCTCTGGCTGGCTAGATTCGGGTGTTCCTATTACAACGATATAGGCTTGGTGTGATTAGGGACTGCAGACCACCAATCTGTTTGTTGGTAAATAACACGTGGTGCGCCAGGTTGGAATTTGTAAGGTTCTGTTGTTATGTTAGTTAGTGTCGGTCGAATTTTTCGTGAATTTCATTGTTAGTGTCAGTTAACTGTCAGTCCACTTCATCGTTAAATGTAAATAGTAGTACATATAAAGGATTAAGGTGTCATAGTGTAAGATAGTTATTTTATTTAACTGGTAGGACGCAATGAATTCTATCGTAAACTTAACGAAAACACTGTTCAGTTTACGTACTATTGAGGAAAAATTGAAATTACGAGAGTAGGTAGGCCTACACCAGACCTTTCAAATAATCAAAGTGGTTATATGGGTGAGACTAAATTATGCATTATTTTGCTTTCCTTATGTATTGTTTGGAGGGGAAGAGACTTGGACATTTTCTGTTCATAGAATAAAACAATTTAATACGAGTACCATCCAACCCAACTGCAACCCCCAAATTTTTCAACCGTCACTGGTATACGTATAAGTTACTGTGTTCAATACAAGGAATGAACGCTACCCACAATTTTTCTACCGTCGGTGTAAGTGGAGGAGCAAGGGTATTTCATATTCCCCAGTCCAGTAACAAAGCCACTTTTCTTGACGGTAACGAAACATGTAGAGCAGTATATCGAAAACATTTCGGTACATTTCGACCGCCATCACAAAAACGTACAATCAGGCCAACACGTTTCAACACAATGTATGGCCTATTATTGTGCTGTACTTAAAAATTTGACATAATCGTTGAAAATAAGTTTTAAACTCTGTCCGAAACTCCGCAAAATCAAGTACAGTTCATATTTTTGTATAACAAAATTCAAACATAATTCTCGATTTTTCCGATACATCACCCTTGATATAATACGTTATTACGACAACGCACAAATCTAAACAGAACACGGCCGAGGGCGATAGTAATGCAGAATGTGACAGAACGACTTATAAAATAATAACGTGATGCGTAATAGGCTACGAACAGACATTTTACATATTCTCAACCCTTTTACACACATCGAGAAAACGCTGGCGCCGTAAAGTCGAGATTTGTATTTACGCTACAGCTGACCTCCGTTGAGACCTACAAAGCACATACAGAGACGGACTACAGGTCTTCGAATATATATGACCGTCATCAGGTCGGTGGAAGATCTCGTAAATAAATTAGAAGAACAGTAGTCACAAGGACTGGAGAGCCAACATGTGACAAAGGAAAAACAACGAGGTGACGAAAAACTCTTATATTAAGTCGTTCTTACACTGAAATGGCCAGGTAATGATAACGGATGACACAGGATAGTGAAGATAAGTACACCCAAAATGAACTCGAACTAGAGGGATGCCTCTCCTCGATGGAGTGATACTCTGAGTGATCTCTAACTCACAAGTATCATCCCTACCTACGCAGGTCAGACAGCTGTGTCTGTCGTATCAGCGAAGAAGAAGAACGGATATGTCGGCAACGTGTCTACGTTACAGATCCGAAACACTAGTATAAACTCGGTGCGGGTTCAACGGCCGTTTTTAAGTTCTTCGAAAAGTGAGTCAGATCAGCAGATGCGATAATATCGTTAGTATGGAACTTAAAAGATTAAAGTTTTTCACATTTTCAGATACCTCACAAAGTTTTCTAATAGCATTTTACCACCGCGTGGTGAAAATGTTTGGTTTCCACACCCCAACCAATTTTACTACTCATAGCATACAAACGGTGGCAAAATGCTTCAATAAATTTCACTCCATATCGGTATTACAAAATAATACTACATTATATTTTTGCCACATTCTACTGTGATGATAATAGTAAGATCACACGAGTTAAACTTACTTTTACGTAAGATCTGCACTACAAATCAGTAAGTCCAGTTGTTCAAACTTCAGCATTTGTGTGTTCACAAAATCAGAACCTAACATTACCCTGGGTTGTAATTATAAAATTAAATTTTATTCTTTACTATTTTTCTTCTCGATTTCAAATCACTATATTCTACGTTATGAAAATACTTCATCGTCGCGTGGTAAACCTCTGAAGTAGTACTCGAAGTTGGGTGCACCAGAAACCCTATGACTCAATAAATCAATATCAGTAAGCTACTAATTTCATGACATTCAGGAAGAACCATGAACGACACGCAGGTCTTGATCCTCTTCAACACAAACACATCACAGAATTATGTTTTAGTAAACATTATTTCAAATTCGTATTTCTGTTTATTTCTGTCTGTTTTTACCCTAACACCATTTCATTACTTAGCAAGTAAATATTTCCGTATGTTAAGAAAGTTGTGCTGTAAGATAGATGTATGTTAGTACGTTAAGAGAGGTGTAATGTAAGTATGCTCCTATAAAATACCTTTCACAAGATATAACAATTTCAATCTACATATATGAAACTCAAAGTTTGAGGATTTATGGGTACTGAATACAAATCCACACCGTTACACCGATTGCCACCAAATTTTTCATAGGTAACCTATAACACAAGGCGAAAAATACTGTCTAACTTGGAATTTGATATCTTGCCCCGTTCGCTCGATTTAGGCCCTTTTAATTATGCCTTTTCGTTGACGCGTATAAAGATGTCAACAACACCATGGAGACCAGAATTAATTACCATAGTAACAAGTAAATAAACAAGTGATATTAGCGGGATCGAAACTGTACCTTTATCCGTTCCTGCAGTTTTTAATGTTTTTAATATGAGATTATATCGATATATTTTATAATTTTATATACAGATACGTCTATATATTTTGTAATTGTCTTAAACGATTATAAAATTTATGTTCATACTTATTTCTGATGATGCAATCAATAAGTAATGAAATATAATCATGGAGATCAGAATTAATTACCATAGTAACAAGTAAATAAACAAAAGCTATTTAGCGGCATCGGAACTGTACATTTATCCATTCCTGCAGTACATTTTCGATGTTTTATATTACGATGTGGAAAAGAAGAAGTGTACTAATTGTAAATTGTCCTATACTTAATGCAAGGCGAAAATCCGTGTTGTTTTCATTTGTGAGGTTAGGTGACAATGGTTTATGGTTTTTAGTTTACTGCTGAAATAAATAAAAGCCATGGTTGAGGAAAACATAACGTTTAATGTGTTATACAATCTTCTAACACAGTAACACTTAAAATAAAGAATTTTAAGTTTTTTATTTAACGGGTACTTTATAAATATCTCCAAAGGCTTTATAAACGGGTACATTTAAATTTCCAAAGGCTGTTGCACCAACATAATAATGTAGTACAAGTTAAAATAATACAAGTGTTGAAAACAGCTTTGGAGAGAATTTGACTAATGAGTAAAAAATTGTTATACGAGCTGACAGAACGCCATATACACATAGACAATAAAAATTATATTAAAATACTTATTAAAAGTCAAATATTCGCGAGTGAAGCCGCGGGTAACAGCTAGCATTTAATAAATCAATGACACACAGTGATTTATTCAAAGTGTAAATTACATATACTCTTTTCACTCAAGACTATATTTTCTAATTACTGAAATTCGTATTACATTGTTAGTAAATAATATATTGTCACACGACTGTTATTTATTAGTTACTGAACGAGCAGAGCGAGTTCTCAGTTTTAACTCGACCGTTTGGCATTTGTCTGTCTATATGGGCCATGACTCACAATAACTTTTGAAAAGCATTAACTGATTTTCGTAAAACTTAGCACGCATGTCCAGACCATAAACCTACAGAACCCTAATTTTTTTTTAGAATGATCACCCGAAAATAGGGTGGCATATGTAAAAATTGAGGGGTCAAAATTTTCTATAAATCGCAATATGTCCAAGTGGCATATCAAATTAAAGACAATTTTAACCACAATCTGAATACAGAGTTAAGTTTGGAAATTTCAAAACTTTTGAGACATAAGGGGCAAAAAGTGTACCAAAAGTTTGAAAATTAAAAAAAAATCAGTGTGAGGTACAAACTGAACAGAATTGTTACCACACTATAATCTTGTTTTTAAATTTTAATAATTTTGAAACACCAAAAATTTATTAAAATTTTGAAGAACTTTTAAATATCATACAGAACATAAGACTAAATGGAATGATGTTAACCCAAATCCGAGGGTAGTGTTTTATTTGAAAGGTTTTATTTTTAGGGGCACCAGAAGCCAAAAATTGAAGTCAAATATTGCAAAAATTGTAAAGGTCTGAGCGACTCTTCTGCAGCTTAGGGATCTTAATAGTATAAAACATACAAGAATAAAAATGATTATTATCAACAACGTAATTTAATGTTACAGAACTTTTAATAGAACTAAAAGCATATTAAAGTGCTACCAGGTTTGCATATAGACTGGATCGGGTCCAATTCAAATAAGTGCTGAGAAAGCGTTTTATTGCATCAAATAGATATTTGTCCACATCAATTTCGTAACATAACGATATGCTATAAACTAATAAAATAGGCCTATGTGTTCATTATTTTAAACGAGTACGCTATAACACGCTACATAACAGAAGTAGTTCTATCTCAAAAAAGAAACCTATTTTTGAAAGTTGACGTAAAGTGCATCTCTTGTTATTTCATCAGTTATATCACAATTCTGCGGACTGCCGACGATTTCACGACCAGAACGTGGAATACTCTCAAATATGTGACCGCTTATATTTAAATAATATAAAAATGTCTCCCATTTAAATAACTAACGATAAACATGCAAATTCAAAGTGTTACTCAACAATAATCTATCCTCGATGTAGCCTCTATTATTGGCCGTACGACCGAGACCCCACCGACTGAGTTGACTTTGCAATGATCAATAATGTCACAGCAACAAACATTCAACCCAATTCAGCCTTCTTAAGGTTCACTTACCGGGTCCGTTCACACACACACACACACACACACACACACACACACACACACACACACACACACACACACACACACACACACACACACACACACACACACACACACAGAATGACGACGACGACATATAGACATATATTCATTGTAGCACATAACCTTGCAATATATTTCTTTGTGTGTTTCTCCTTTGACACGTTTGTTCCTCTCTGTTCAGTGTTCACCTATTCAGGATTTATAACTAGTTGAATGTAACGCGCCCCCGCCCGTGTGTGTGTGTGTGTGCATTTTTGCAAGCGTGTAATTTTTTATTCAGTACAAGTTACCAATTGTTAACAGTTTGAAAAGAAGATGAATTAATATTTTTCCGACACTGAACGTATACTGGGGCAAAATAGAAATGTACAGTCACTTTCAAAGAACAGTGCCATTCCTCAAATTTATATCGATTCACGTTGTGTACTACAGTACAAAAAAACATCTTCGCTTCAAATTATAATATTTTACTCTAAAACGGAATACAATACTAATTCTTCCTTTATTAATCATCGTTTATTTGTCATTACTACCCTTTAGATAGGTTTTAGCGTCCCCTATATTCGCCACCTTCTATTATCCGCAACTCTCTTCTACTTAGTAATGTCCACGCTTCGCATATTCTCCAACAAGTCTTTCTTGGCATTTCTCCATTTCTAGTTTCTACAGACTGCTATTCTGAATTTTTTTTGACGTAGAATACGTCTTACCTTTCAGGCCAGCAATAGGCACCCCCAACCAGAAAATCGAGCGTTACGTTTTCACGTCACGTTTGAAATTGAAATATTATCTAAACGACAAAAGATTCACGCTTATATGAGGTACCATTTGACAGATAAAGGAACAAAGATAATAAATAGCACAATATAAGCGGGCTGTTGCATCATCCAGCGCGGGTTGAGCGGGGGGAGAAATAGAAATGTTTTGCGCCACTCGGCGAGCACTAAAATTAGTATTTCTCCGGTTTCCGATGCGATAGAACGTTGAGCGAGGTGTCGTTAAAATTGTCTCATCGAGTACTATCTACATAGTGTACCGTAATAGCGGTGATATTATTAAGAATAAGAATAATCGTAATTCAAGTTGTAAAAATCGTGTGTTCGGACAAAATGTCGCGGTATATGGCTGCTAAACGTGCCCAAAAGTATCGTAAACGCATACAGGAGAGTAGAGAAAATCATGGGGAATTCAAAAAACCCAAAATGACCAATGCCGAACGTCAGAGGATTTACCGACAACGCTTAAAAGACAAGGAAATAAATACTGAAGTCGAGTTGGATGAGGAAGAGCGCCCGACTTCGCAAGTGTATCAGCCGATCGAATTCAGCAAAACGTGGCAGTTAGCTACAAAGCACATCCACAAAACATTCTTTAATAATGAATTTGGACACGCGTGTGACGTTTGTGACAGACTGTGGTTCCAGATGGACGTAAAGATAGTGGCTGTTAAAGTGATGCCGTTGCAACACCATGGAGACCAGAATTAATTACCATAGTAGCAAGTAAATAAACAAATGATATTTAGCGGCATCGAAACTATACCTTTATCCGTTCCTGCAATTTTTAATGTTTTTACTATGCGATTGTATTGACATATTTTGTAATTTTGTACTTTGTAAAACTAAATATGTGTTTGTTCATTTTATTCATAACACATTAGCAACCTAAAGCACACAGACGGCCGCTGTGAAGATTTGCGGCCGTGGCTCCGACACAGCCCCCTCTCGTTTTTATTTTTATTTTGAAGCGCACACCGTATGTTACTACAGGCTGTGCGAGATTGTTACAGATACTTAATTCTGAGCGGTGGCTCCACATTTTGCAGCAAAATAGTGTTCTCTAGGACAGTCGCACTGGAGATTCCTTTTGATATTCTCGCTCAAGGAAAAACTGAAGTCGAAATTTTACAAGTCGAAACTGTACAAAATTTAAGACAATTTTATTTTTTACATAATATAAGTAATTTTGCTCTGCTGAAATCTCTACATAATGATCTCAAGGCTTCAGTGTGGCATTGATTTACGGGCTGGAGCTCCACTCAGAGATCTTAGTTCTTTCATCTCGACCCCAAATTTTGTAATTCGGATTCTTACATTCCAAAACAGATTTGCTATAGCATTTCCTTTATTTTTCTCAACACAATATTTAACTGTACGACGCTTATTCGTTTATACAGTACTGACAATACTTTGTTTCTTTTTTCCACTCTTTTCAAAATTTTATTATTAGGCATTCAGAATGCTGAGAGTACAAACAAAGTTAAAAAAAAAACCACGAAAAAGTTCAAATCAATACAAAACGCGATAGTCACGTGCACAACATCACGGCCAACACGCCTCTTTATTACCAACCAGAAGCATATACAAACCAATAATTCGTCGGACAACGGATGAATATGACTAACGACGAATATACAGCATCCTGCCCAAAAACGTTTCTCATGTAAGTTAAACCCGTCTTGATCGCACATTTTATGTTATTGCTTTGACAAGTCTAGAAAAGGAACTGTAGGCCTACTCGTGAACGTAATTAAACTTTGAAGTAATACTCGTCAAGTGTAAAATCAGTCAATAAACGCATTAAGCAGTACGTAACAAGCATATTGCATAAGCGAGAAGTATTTTGCGTTCTTCATCAGGACACAACAACACACAGATGTGCCCATCCCCCCCCCCATAGTCATGGTGGAATTCCCTCCTACCCAAGTATTTCGAAATCCCCCAATTTGATTTCGTGAGTAGGGTGGATCACAATACGGGGGTTCAGAATAACCCCCAGTTAACGGTGGATCTTGGGGGTTTATCCAAACATTTTTGTAAAACTAAAGCCATTTAAGCAATTATTGGAATCAAAAACTAATGTTAATCTTTTTATCAATACCAAAAGAGGTTTTCTAGCATGGCTAATAAATAACTAAATTATGAGACATGTAAAATCCTAGTCAAACCTGGCCTAACATAATTAGTAGTACATTAGGCCTTATCAAGATAATAAAACTTGATTTTGTAATTGCATTCTTTTTCTTCATGGTCTGTCTGATTTACGACGCTTTGAAGGGGGGGGGGTTATTGAGCCTCTGGTTATGCAACTGGCCTTGAAAAAAAGCGCTCTGAAAAATCCCCCCAAAAATTCCAGTGGTGCGACTTGCAGTGGTGCGGTGGTGCGGTGGTGCGACATGCTGTGGCCACCCCCTGACAATACGTTCCTCTCTAAAAAAAAAGAACGCTGTTATTCACTGCTGGCGAATCGAATCTATCGCTTACATTCCGGAAGCAAATCGTTCTGAAGGCACTTAAAAAAAAATCATCTTCCACAAGTTGGCCGTGACTCTTTTGATTGCGCACAATTTCCGCGAACAGCTCGGGGTTCCTCCGAATAAGCCGGCTTTCAAAAAAATTATACAGCTTAAAATGTATTCAATCAACGCCTTCTTTGTGTTGCGTCTGATTAGTGGTTTGTGTAAAGACGTAATCGGCTCCTGGCACTGCTTCGAGCGCTCTCTTCGCACTGTAATTTACAGTTCGTTATTTATATAGTAAATTAATTAAGTCGAACTATATTCGCGGGCAACATAAAATCTGTTTCTTGTAGTAAGTAAAACTGTTACCACCGTCTTCATGTTTTGTTACTGCCCTACCCAAAACATCAGCACTTTCTTAATATCTTTATCATGCGATATACAACCTGATGCAGGATTTAATAGTCTGTTTAGATAATGAAATAATGGAATAATGAGGTCAACGGCTTAAAAGAGAATCGAAACAGAAGACACACAAGAAAGTAAGTTGCAACATGAGATTACAATCAGTGTTAACAGTGTTACACTAAAGGTACTCCTGTACTAGCAGCAGATGCACGTGCTAATGTACAAAGACACGAAATTACAGGCACGAATGTTGATACAACAGCCTCACACTGAGCTGCTTAGCAATGCGCATGACTTATTGTATACATTCATATAATTAACAACAAACATACAATTTTATTTTATTACTCTAAGACTCTTGTAATACGAAATAGTTACTAGTAAGCTCGCTGGGCTTCAGAACTCGCTCATTATTTTCAATGAAATACATTTCGTATTAGGCAATTTAAATTTCTGAAGGCACTTTAAAAAAAAAATCATCTTCCACAAGTTGGCCGTGAGAGGCACTTTTGATTACGCACATGTTCCGCGAAAAGCCAAAATGAATTCAATCAACGCCAGAACCAACGCCGATATGTTATCAAATATCAGAAAATAACTACAATCCCGATTACTCCAATATGTCTTCAGTAAAATAATAATTGTAAAGCAGACAATCGTACAGTAAACACTAAAAAAATTCCATAAGGGGTACTCTGAATTATCGATTTGTTCGAATTTTCGAACATAAAGTATTATGTTCGTATATTGTGAACATAAAGTAACATAAACATAAATGTAAACATTGAAACTTCCCCTGCAGAACTTCTAACAATGAAATGACTTCGAGATCGGGCAGCCAGCGAACGAGCTTTAAAGCTTAGGCAAAAAACTATAACTTGCAATGCGGTGCCGTTTTATAGTTTATTGTGTCATATTCACTGTAAGTAACTATTAAATTACTATTATTAAATAAAGTTACTGTACTTACATATGTATTATTATTTAAATAGAAGTTTCGGTTTATCCGAAACGGGCGTAAAATTGTCTTTAGTAAAATAATAATTGTAAACCAGATAATCGTACAGTAAACACTAAAAACATTCCGAACTATCGCAGTGGTTTTTTTTGTGTGTTAACTTTGTAATTATAATGCCTAAACGACGAATAATTTAGTCCTAGGTTTCAAGTTTATGTACGTTTCCATAGATACTTATAGGCTAACACTTTTCACAAATATACATAAATTGTTAAGAACATATAAAGATTTTGTAAACATTGCTACCAACTTTGAAGGCGATCCAAAATTGCCAGTGTTGCGAGGTATTAATTCTGCCAAGTTATTAAGTGTACTGAGTTAGCATTTTGAATAAAATTCTTCAAAACTTCGTTTCCCACGTAGCCAGTTACAATTTTTTTTAAATTATGAGTTCCATTTTTGGCCCGTGGTGCCCCTAAATTAAAAAAAAATTATAGTAAACGTAACATTCGGATTAAGTCTGTCACCCGGCTGGATTTCCACAATTTAAAAAAAATTGTATCCCTTTTTTGCGCCCTGGTTTCCACAAATTTTGAAATTAACAGACCCACGGTAATCAAAATGGAAGTAAATGATGTACACGTATACATTATGTGAACGCTTTCTTGAAATCTGCAATCCCAACATTCTCAAGCCAACATCACATACAAAATAAATTCTTTCGCTAATCACTCTCTACCATCGGATAACGGGTTGCATACTCCACAAAGTGTCTCAACCATTGAGTCAATAAGTTTACTAATTTATTTAATCAATAAATTCATTGATGTGACTACGTTAAATAAAACGCCACACATATCTTGTACCTTACTTTTGTACGATTACAAGCACATTGTACTCCTCCTTTCGCCTATGGTACTACAGCCCTTGTTGGGCCCTGGCCTCCTTCAATTTTTCCCCCCATTCTCGGTAGCCATCCTCCTCCAAGAACGCACTTTCAGTATTTCTTTCGCATCCTCATCCACCGCGTCCTCCCATCTTCTCCTTGGTTTTCCCACTAGTATTTTCCGTGGATTCTGGTATTCAATAGTTTTCGTGGTATTCTGTCCTCCCCCATCCTGGCTACATGAGCAGACCACGTTAGACGCTGTAGTTTTATGTATCGTGTTAGCGGTGGTTCTTTATACATTTGATACAATTCAAAGTTATATCTTATTCTCCAGCCATGTACGTCATTAACTGGTCCTAGGATTCTTCGTAATATTTTTCTTTCAAAGATAACAAGCATATTGTACACATTAGTGAAAATACGATAAAGTACCAGTTTGTAAAGTAACAAGGAAGCAACAGTTTCTTGAGTTGAAAAATGCTTTGCTCAAAATCAAAGACATGCAGTAACAAATCCATCTATCCGTCAAATTAAAATTTATTCGGGTGGAGAGCAAATTTAATTTACTGCAAATGTTATTCACGCATTCCTAGTCATCTCGTCTTCGTTAGTACAGCACATAAAAACTTGTTAAAGCCACGTACGTGTATTAACACTACATTATTAAAAACCTACACCTGGGTTACACGACGTAATTAACTAATGGTAACACGTAATTATATACCACTCAGGTTACCAGCTGCTTTCCATACGAGATCCGAACATGACCAATTAAGGAAGTAAATGTTCTACGCGGGGGTGGCAGCAATTAAAAAATTGGCCAATGCTGTAGAATTAATAGATCACTACTCGATTATGTAATTATATAATGGCCGATTTCACGCGATAATTTCACCACATTCAGCACCCAGATCTGAACAAAGAAACAAATATAACTGGTTTTTCCATATGTTTTCGTTCAATGCATATGAAAATAGAAATTAAAAATCTACACCCGATTATAGGTGTCTCGGAGACACAGAAAATAATAAACGAGGCAAACAGAATTATCACTGTTGCACACCACTATAGAAAAATTATTCCGATTAGCGCTTTCAAGCTTCACAGCTCATCGTCAGATCGGAAACATTTGTGATTATAACCACTAACACAACTTTCTTAATTACACAAACGAGGCGTCGTTTACATCGTGAGTGCTCGCTCTATCGATACCGATTGATATCTCGTAAGTCGATGTTCATCTGATAATGAAATGTTTTCAATACTGTCAAATTCATACAAAACTGGAACTAGCGGCTAGAATAGTATACACGATGAGATGGAAAATGGGAGGTTGCAACGAGGTGATTGGAACAGCAGACTGGCGTGTAGGATGCGAGAGACAACAGTAACTGTACAAGCACTCGAACATGGATGGATGGACAAAAAAATGTAATAGGCCTACTTTTAAAAACAAATACACTACGTATTAAAGCCTTTCTGGTTTACAATCAACTTGGGTTTGAGCAATAACTAAGCAGTAGCTCTACAGGTAGGTTACATTGTATTTAAAGTGACTTCAAGAATAAAAAGTCATCGCTGATTTAGAGCTACTAAAGTGTTTAGAGCCTTGTATGAACATTGAAGAATATATAAATAAAGTTTTTGAAAAAACATGCGATGCGATGAAGGATGCTAACATTCGTGGATGCAATTAATTATATCCAGAGACCGATAAGTGAAGGACACATTGAAGGGGCAAGAGGTAAAGGAAGGAATGTTGTATGTCCAACAAGCAGAGAGATTAGTAAAGAATCGGGAGGGATGGGGTCTGCGGTGTTCTGTTTTATTTGCTAACAGACGGTTCCACTAAGGACAAGTGAGCTGGAATACGGGGTCGAATTCCATCATTCGGTGTTAGGCTTTTGCCTTCAAGGCAATGGAATACAGTGGCGTATCTAGAATTAGCCCTGCGGGGGGTCCGTGGTCGTGTCGGCTTCATACAAAAAAATAAACAGAATTAACACTGTTGCACACCACTATACAAAAAAATATTCCGATTAGTGCTTTCAAGCTTCACAGCTTATCATCAGATCAGATTTATTTCCGATCTGATGATGAGATGTGAAGCTTGAAAGCGCTAATCGGAATAATTTTTCTATAGTGGTGAGCAACAGTGTTAATTCTGTTTGTGATTATAACCACTAAGACGACTTTCTTAAGTAAAAAAAAGTTAAGTTAAGACTAATCAACATTACTACCTTTAAAGTACCTGAAATCAATCCATTAAAGTAAACGGTAATAACACAATAAAAATATGTGTTACTGAAACTTTGATTACAAGATTCTTAGGCCCTTAGGCCTATTGACTGATTTGATTTTCCTGTATTTCATATTTTAAACGTATACGCTAATGCTGTGTGATAAACCTATTTGTAAAGGTTAGAGAAGAGTTACTACTATATTAGCGTGCAGACGAAAAAATAATATAACCGCCTCAAAATTAAGACCTTAACAAAATATGTCCGGTCCGGTTCCGTTTGCCCCGCCCCGTAAATACGCTCCTGACGGAATACTACCAGGCAGAATACGAATACTACCGAATACTTCGTGTTGAACCGGACGAATACTCAGCCAATATACTTCGACACATTCATGGACCAAAACAATTTTCAAGTCGGGTATTTCTGTCCGTTAATTCGCAACACTTGACTGTTACGTCTCTATACTCGTGACAATAACAATGACATCACGTGGACTTCAACGGATGGGTCAGGCGACTTCCGCAAGACCAGGCGAAGCATGTGAAGATGTCTTGCAGCAACACAAAACCATTCTTACGCGGATACATAAGACCATTGAATGGTTTTGCGCACCGTTTGAAACGCAAAATTACACCGTTTAGGTATCACTAGAGTCACCTGTGGTAGTTCTACGCACTTATTAGACAGACCCCTCCACCACAGAAGCCTAAGTGTTTTCTTATTAAACTTTAAAGTAATGTTTAGTCCTGTAGGCAACGTTTGTTATTCTGTGTATTTGCAAATTAGTTCTTTATGTTTAACTGTTATTTTTATCTCCCCCCCCCTAGTACGACGACACATACATTATTTTATTTAAGTTAATTTTATTATAATTCCCACCTCCTCATACTCAGTATAATCCTCAATAATATACGCCTCATATTACAATCTTCAATAACGCCACTGTTGTCTGACTGTTTTGTGACAGTAAGTTGGAGTTCATTTTAATTTATTCATTGTCGACCATCCAAGCTGCGGACAGACCGCCTGGCCCTTCCAGATATTTAAGTACGAATGATCACATCGCGGAATGCTAAATTTGTAACCCGCCCACACGGACGAATCGGCGCATATAAAAAAGGCTATTTCGTGATTAATCGTGTGCGGAATGAATATGAGGGAGAATGGTGTGCGAAACATTTCCTGTAAGTCGCAAATACAGACACGTAGCGTTCAGAGTACGTGCGAGGGTGTCCACTGCCAGACGGAAATGCCCGCCGATAAACTCTGACTCTTGCCGTTATTATACGATAATTCATTATAAAGAGAATTAGTTCCTTATGTAAGAATTAAAATTCTTAACACGTAACACCACTATTTCCGATACGAAACTCAAATTTTTTAAGTAAATATTTACTCTTCCGAAACAGAAATAGCCTACTGTATTTCGTATTATTAGTATTCGGACACTTCTTCTTTTTCTTCTTCTACGGCGTCACAGTTCGGAGTCCGCCTCCATTTTTCTCTGTCCTTTGCGATCGACGTCCATCGTTTTATTTTAAGCAAAGTATCAACATCCCTCGCCACTGCGTCAATCCGGCGACGCTTGGGTCTTCCGACACGCCTTCTACCCTCGATCTGACTAAACAGTACATTCCTAGGTATTCGGTTGCCTTCCATTCTAATGATGCGTCCTACCCATTGCAATCTATGCAGTCGGATGGTGGTGGCCAGATCATTGTCATTCGGACACGTCACGGGCGACTAAATCCAAAAAAATTAAAATAATTCTTCATCTAAAGTACATTTCAGAAAAGCTCGCTGTGGAATCATCAGCGATTCAAAGATGGTGCAAAATTAGATTCTGTGAAACCTACGTCAAATACTAAGATTTACATTTTTGAGTCGACATTGTGAACATAGTGAAATCGAAGTACCAGAAAAAGACTATAATGGTCACGTTTCGCATCGGAATTATAAGGAAAATGATGCTAATTATTGCAATTTCACACACACACACACACACACACTTTTTACAATGTGCAACGACTTCCGGTTTCCCATACCCAATCTTCCCATCCACGTACCTTCTGTTAAACCTGTCTTCCATTAGTTGATGCCGCTCTGCCAGCTACTCGTTTGCATTGTAGGCTACATTCTGCTTGTCATTTACACTGTTTGGGCGCGTCAGCACCACGCTAGTTTTTTGTCGCTGCAGGAGCGTATTTACGAAGGGGGGGAATGGGACCGCCCCCCCCCCCGCGGGTCGAAAAACTTAATCTCTCAACTTATGTTAAGAGGGTCAGGGAATTTTGTTAATCTCTTAAATTTTAGGATTTTTTTTTATAATCGGCCATCTAAAGACCACATGCCAATTTCAATTCTTTATTCTTTGTTCTTTTCTTTTTCTCCAACATTCTTTCATTTTTTCACTGTGTCTCTTCTTCCTGTCTTCAGTCCAATTTGAACCTGCGTTTTTCTCTCTCCTACCCAGGAATCCTTCCATTTTTAACACTTTTCCCCGAAAAACTTATCTTTCAATTTAGGATGTTTTATTATGTTTTCAGCTGCATAGAATAGTAGTAACTGTTTTTTAAATATGCAAAGAAGTTTAAATATGCACAGTACTTGGGTATACGTTTGAAATATCCAATACAGGAAAATCAGTGCAGTTAATAAGTATCTGGTAAACAAGTTTTAATAACGCGAATTTTTATTGTGTTATTGTCGTTTACGTTCATAGGATTGATTTCAGGACGTTATCACACTTTTTTCAGCCACTATAAAGATAGTGATATTGATTAGTCTTAGTGTTTTTTCTTTTGTATGTGGTCGACTCGACTGGACCAAATTCTAGATACGCCACTGTGTTGCTGACACCGACTACTACCAGTAGTTTTTCTGATTCTGTCGTTTATAGCTTTCGTTAATCTGTTTTTTTTCTGTATCCATTCTTTTTTGCAAACTACTAGTTTCGTGTAAAGCGAAGTCGGAAATCTGCATTACCAGCCATGCTTAACTTTTCTGTTTCTCTACGCAACCGGGTTTTATTGCGCTCGAAAAATATCGGTATGGAGAACCATACATTACTTCCATGTTCTAAGATTTATATTTAAAATCGTTTTCGAAATAAAATATTTCCATAGAAACTATTTCGTTTTACTTCTTTCTTCAGCCTTAACCACAGTACTGTGGTCACTAACGTATACCGCCTCACGTTAGCGCACTCGATTTTCACTGATCATTGCAGTCGATGGTACTGGCGAAACGTCTAGTTTTGCAGAAAACACTGGACCATGGCCAAACAATCCGGGAAGGAATTTTAACAAAAAACGACTTTTTGTAGCCGATAACGTTGTACACATAAAATATCGGTATGGAGAACCATACATGACTTCCATGTTCTAAGATGTATAATTCAAATCATTTTCGAAATGAAATATTTCCATTGAAACTACTTCTTTCTACTTATTGCTTCAGCCTTAACCACAGTACTGTGGTCACTAACGTATACCACCTCACGTTATCGCACTCGATTTTCACTGATGATGGCTGTCGATGGCACTGCCGAAACGTGTGGTTTTGCAGAAAACATTGGACTACGGCCAAACAGCCCGGGAAGGAATTTTAACAACAAACTACTTCTTTGTTGCCGGTAACGTAGTACACATATAAAAAAATTATCCCCTCCCACTTCAACTATAATTTTCATTTATAGAAAATTACCCCCACCCCGTTCAACTAGCCTCTTCATTTATAGAGATTTCATCTACGTCTCTACAGTGGATTATTATGATCTTCTTATCAGGATAATTAATTTACCAAATTAAGTACTTTACTCTTGTTAAAACATAAAACGTTGTTGGTAAACTACCCTTTCCCCGTAACCGATCTACACAAAAATCAATAGACCTTGAGTACTCTACAATTCAGGAATGTATGCAAAAATTATTTCATTCTGTTTGAGTATGAGCAGTTATCGTTCGTCATAAAAAAATGACTCTTGTTAAAACATAAAACGTTGCAGGTAAACTACCCCTTTCTCTTAACCGATCTTCACCAAAATCAATAGGCCTTGAGTCCTCTACAATTCACGTATGTATGCAAAAATTATTTGATTATGTTTGAATTTACGACAGTTATCGTTCGTAATGGAAAAAATTACCTTTGTTAAAAAATAAAACGTTGCAGGTAACCTACCAGTTTCCCTTAACCGATCTTCACCAAAATCAAAAGGCCTTGAGTACTCTACAATTCAGGAATGTATGCAAAAAATTTATTTGATTCTGTTTGAATTTGCGGCTGTTATCGTTTGCCATAGAAAAAATTCTACAAGACAGACAGATAGACAGATAGACACACAGACACTTTTCGTAAAATGACTTTTTTCATGATTTGAGGGTAGAACAATCAGAATCAACCGTTATCTAGAACAAGATTTTTTCGCCATGAAATACTTCCATTTCCTTATGGAACATGGAAGTAAAAATTATCCCCTCCCCCTTCAACTATCATTTTCATTTATAGAAAACTATCCCCTCCCCATCAAGAACCCTTTTAATTTATAGATATTTCATCTACCTTTCTACAGTTGATTATTATGACCTTCTTTTCAGGATACTTTATTCATCAAAATTAAGTACTTCACTCTTGTTAAAACATAAAACGTTGCCGGTAAACTATCCCTTCCCCTTAACCGATCTTCACAAAAATCAATAAGCCTCGAGTCCTCTAAAATTCAGGCACACATGCAAAACATATTTAATTCTGTTTTAATTTGCGGCAGTTATCGTTTTGCATCGAAAAATTCTACACACACGCGCGCGCGCGCGCGCGCGCGCGGACACTTTTCGGAAAATGACTTTTCTTCATGTTTCGAGGGCAGTACAATCAGAAACAGCTGTTATCTCGAACACGATTTTTTCGCCATCACCATACTTCCATTTCCTTATGGAACATGGAAGTAAAAACGAAATTATTTGTTAATATAATTTGGACTTGTGGGCCGTAGTCGCTTAACAAAATTGCATTTTCTTTTAACGTCTAGTAATGAAAGGTTCCGTAAAGTCTGTTAATATTGCTTTGACAATTCACCGGACTACTAGGCCGTGGTCCAATGCTGCCGCATAAAACAGACGTTTCGGCACCAACATTGGAGGCCATCTTGAGTGTAACGAGTTGAGACACGCAACTGGTACGCTTGCCCCGCCACTGTGGCAAATGATTCTTGTGGAAACTGGTGAAGAGCGTACCAGTTGCGTGTCTCAACTCGTTACACTGAAGGTGGCCTCCAATGTTGGTGCCGAAACGTCTGTTTTATACGGCAGCATTAGACCACGGCGTAATTGCCCAGTGAATTGTCAAAGTAATATTAACAGAGTTATGTAAAGGCACAATCATTTTTAAAACACTATTTTAAAACATTTGTACCGACATTTCGAGACTTTTTTGTGGAAGTTCCAAATGTATTGTAATTACCACGACCTGTGTACGGACGATGCAGAAACAATTATATAACCCACACACACGCACACAGACACACACACACACACACACACAATGAATGTTAATATTTGTGAAATATTATAATTAATTACTCAGATTAATATGAAACAAATAATATGAGTGTAACAGTTATTATTATTCTTTACGTAAACACACACACACATTCACGATAGGTATGTGTAAAGCCTGATGTCAATATACTTTGTCGAAACGTCGATACAAATGTTTTAAAATTGTGTCGAGTTAACGACCGAACCTCATAAAACCTTCCAGTTTCTTTTAATCACTAGCAAAATAAAGATAAGTTATAGTGCCAACTGCCTTATGCCCCATTCTGTATATTATCATTGACATCACTGAAACATTATTATATACTATTCGGAAGCCTGAATAACACTTTGTAAGGTACACTTTGGACTAATTTGTTAACGACGGGGCAACGCTTTTTTCGCAGGACAAGCTATTTTTCACTTGTTCACTTATCCTACAGTAGTAGTAGGCCTACACAACAAAATGCAAAAGTGATTTTATTATAAATTTTGCGATTGCAGGCCGTAGGTGGTTCATAGTTGAATGAGCGAAGCGAGTTCTCTGTTTTTTAATCTATCGTTTGACATTTATCTGTCTGTCTATTTGGGATATGTCTTACGATAACGTAAAAATGCATCAACCGATAATCGTAAAACTTGTAGTGCGTGTCCACACTTTTACCCTACAGACCACTGTTGTTTTTGAGATTGACTCCCCAAAAATAGGGGAACGGAGGAAACAGATTTGAGGGTGACAAAACTGTAAAACAAAAATCCATGTAGGGTATAAAATTAAGAAAATTTTAATCACAACCTGAATTTAGTGTTCCTTTTTAAATATCAAAATTTTGGGACTCCAGAGTCTCAAAAAATGGGTCAGATGTTTTACAAAATCACAAAATCCACGTGGGTTATCAAATTAAACATTATTTTAACCAAAATTTGAATTTAGTGTTCATTTCTTAAAGTTTCAAAATTCTGGGACGCCAAAGTCTCAAAAATGGTTTAGAAGTTTTACAAAATCTCAAAAATCCACGTGGGGTATCAAATTAAAGAGAGTTTCAACTAAAATCTGAATACAGTGAACAGACTTGGACATAATAAAATTCTAGGACACCACGGTCCAAAAAGGAATCAAAAATCTGAAAATTTTTTTATTCCAGCCGGCTATCACACAACAGGAAATTTTAACCCAAACCCGAATGTAGCGTTTATTACGAAATTTATTTTTAACTTTAGGTGCATAACGAGTCAAAAACGGACTCAAAACTTTAAGAACACTGTAAAGTCCGTCCGGGGGATCAAATTATAAAGAATTTTATTCACAACACAAACTTGAAATCTATAATAATTTGAATTTGTTGATTAATATCTGTCAGCTCTCCTTGCAAATTCTGAATCGCCTTCAAAACCTTTGTAAGCTACGTTTACAAAAAGACATCATATATTGTTTTCAGTTATGTATGTTTGTGAAAAATATTAAATATAGGCCACAGATGTTAATCGAAACATACGTAAACTTAAAAGCAAGGACTAAATTATTTGTCATTTAGGCATTATAAATAATATAATTTAAAAAAACAATGCAATAGTTTGGATTTCTTTTAGTGTTTTATGTACGATTGCCTGCTTTACAATTGTTAGATTACTCTAATAGAAGAGTATTAGAGAAATCGGGATTTTCGTTATTTTCTCTCAATTGAAAAATTATCCACTATTTAAATTTCCTAACAATAAATGTACTTCGTTATGTTAGAAGACATAGCCAGTAGAACAGGCTTAAGAATTTCTGCAGAAAAAACAATTTTCTCACGAACATTAAAAATGCGCCAAAATTCCTGGTAATAGATAGTCTATTGATCGAAAAGAGGGGGTTCGAAAATTTAAGTATCTAGGAGAAATAATTCAAGAGAATGGTTTAGAAAAATCTTCTATAGAAGAAACGATTCATAAGATAGAAAGGGCATATGGTATAATTAAAGATATTTACAATAAAAAGTGCATATCTAAAAATGCGAAAATAAGGCTTACAGTACAGCAGTGAAGCCAGAATGCCTATATGCAAGTGAATTATAATTTAGACAAACTAGAAATATTGGAAAGACGAATTATTAGGAAACTAGAAGGTTGGTAACTAAGAAGTAATGATGAAATATATCAAAGTATAGAAAATATAACAGAAACAGTGAGAAAAAAGACTATTATTTTTGGACATTATATAGAATGGGCTACAATAGGTTAACAAAGCAGATCTTCAAATATCTGTGGAGGAAGAAGTCAAAATCAAGTTGGATTAAAGAAGTCCAAAAGGATTTAGAAAAAATTAATATACACGCGCAAGAAGCAGTTGAAAGAGACGTTTTTCGGGCAAAAGTATTAAAAATGGAACGAGTCCAGGGTAGGCAAGAGAAAAACGCAGGTTCAAAGTGGACTGAAGACAGTAAGAAGTGACACAGTGGAAAAATGAAAGAAAATTTGAGAAAAAGAAAAGAACAAAGAATAAAGAATTGAAATTGGCATGTGGTCCTTAGATGGCCGATACAAAAAAAAGTACCAGTACTTATAACGTTAAAATTGAATGCTACTCAATTTTACTCAGATTTTATATAGAATAATGATTAGTAATTGTTTATTAGACTAAGACATGCAAGTAACGTTGAGTTGAAGTACTGTTAGCAGCAAGCCTAGCGGTGTTCTTCAAAAGAACACACCCTTGTCGAGGCGACTGTCTGACGGGAAGAAAACATACAACAAGTCACGTACAGGGTGAAAAATCATAAAAATGTATTGTACTAAAAAGCAATAAAATTTAAGTGAAAGCGAGAGAAAGCTGAGTGTTCAGACAATACAGTCCGTTAGAAATACAGTGAGACGTTAGAACGAGAAAGCATAAGGCAGCGTCTCTCCCCACTTGTTTGTATAAGTTTGGCACGCGCTGTTTTTTGGCGAATGAAAGAAAGCGTCATTTTTTTAGCGGGTGAAATTAGCTAGTTGGGTTGGAGGAAATCAAATATCGCGGTACTTGAAACCAATGGGAACGCGATTTGTAAATATTGAGTGTGGGTAAGGATTGTGTGTGTATAAAAAACGTAGTTCGAAAATTTGTCGGGAGTCTACGGAGAACATTACAGCTATCAGACTCGTCACCGCGTATTAAGTCGACGAAGATTTTTTTGTTTATAACTAAACTTGAGATAGTTAGTACGAGTACAATATTCGTATCGTGCATTAATAGTATTAAAACCGTTATTGCAATGGAAGAAATATAATAAGTCAGAGTAATATTTAGTAATATTATAATACTAAAGAAGTAAATTCAAAGAACGTGCCGGAGAACCGTTGTGCAAAAAAAAGCAGTCGATAAATCAATCAACGGGTACGGTAATACTAAATCAAAGTAATCATTGTGATAAATATACTGTAACTTGGCGATAAACTATCGAAATCCACATCAAAGATAATCTACCACGTGAATCGGGAAGTTACGAAGCGTTGAAGTGTATTCGGTATGAATTACTGGTATTGTGAGGGCTTAGCTTAATAACATATTTACTAAGGTGTCAGAATAAATAGTAGTTATACACTAATTACATTCTAAATCAGTAAGTAGATGTGAGCTGTGTAGTGAAAGTGAAACGTAGGTAATTAAAGTGTTAGTGTCAATGAGGGTCGATAACAGGATCGTCTGAATCGCCGACGAACGCAAAGCTCCAGGATCGCAGACTCCGAGGGAAGGAATCACCAACACAAACGGAATTCAACAAACAAGTAAAACAAATTTCAACATTAAAACTCATAATAATTCATGTATCTTTTGTTAAATCTATTACTATTGGCAATTCAATCTGTCTAAGAACCTACTTTCAAATGAGAATTGATGAGAAGCTAAAAAATTCAATATTGTGAATCATTTTAAAGATTGTATGTAAATTTGTAATGTGTTAATGAAGAGTTTATAAACTTAGGATTCATTCAATTCAAATTGTGTTAATAATCAATTTGATACCCTGAGATAATTTTAAGAGTCGCCATCAAAGCAAGAGTTGAAAGCTTAGTGAATTACACCTATCTCTTTCTAGCTCTAAGCTGCGAAGGAGGTATACTTCGTTCAAAACAGCGAGCGAGTTCTGTAGTTTGTATTTGCAACTGACAGACAAACGGTAGGCTACGTTCGTTACACGATCTGCTAACGCCACCGAGGCGGAACGGCATTTTAACTGCCTACTCCGAGTAGGATTCACTGTCAATGTCAGCGCAACAAAGTTCACCCGACGAGACAAACGTGTATGTATTATTGAGACTGAACGGTGGAATTGATTGGACGGGTTCAAAGGTTTCAATACCTTAGGTGTTAAACAAAGCACGCAATGACCTCGATAATGCAGTGTACAGTAAAGTAAGGTGGGCACAAATTTAACAGAGTTACAAGTCAAGGCAAGGTGACACAACCGTCTGTCGGTGGGTGGGAACTGTTATACAGTAGGCCTACTGCACGTAAGTCGTACACTATAAGAATGTTGATCGTAACGTACGCCGACGTACCAAAACCGCAGGCTATTAAACTTGACAGCTTTTACCGCTTAATGTTGCCGCCTAGTTAGATCAGATGTGACAATAAGTGGCCGCAATTTTACCGCACTGTACTCATCTCACCGCACTGACGGACTCTGACTGATCTCACCCAGTCGTATTAAAAGTTTGTTCACTCTTAGAGCGGAGCCTGATATAAACAAAGCGGACTGCTACACACACTACACTTAGCATGTAGGCCTACAGAGGCATGTACAGCAAAATTCTCTTAACAGACCCAAAGAATTATAAAACCATTTACCTTATTTTTAGTAATACTAATCCAATTCTATTAAAGAAAGTTTGTTGATATTTATTTAATCAATTAATAATAAATTGCGAACTACTTTATTTCTAGAGGATTTAGTGATGCGGCCATTCATCTAACCAATGCGGTTCAAGTAACAAATACATGGTTTTGTTTACATCAGGATCCAATCTAAGAGTGAACAAACTGTACGTGTTCTAGCCCCAACCTCTGTTATATATTTTAACGCTACAGTAAAAAAAAAAGGAAAAAGCAGGGCGTCCGCTAGGCTGATTGCCATCTGCGTGCAGTTTTAATTTTCGCGCCCCCTTCAAAAACATTTTCGTATCCCCACTTTGTCATACTATTTACTATTATTAAAATTAAACAATGATATAGACGAAAATAAAAATTGATTTATGGATCACATCACCAGATCTTGACCAAAATAAAATCGTAATTGAAAACGTCTTAAAGATAATAAAAAATTTCTGTTACTGATTACTGCTTGCAAACAGCTGTTGATTTGAATATAACTTGACACTAATAAAGGTGCATTCGTCAAATCAAAACATAAATAATTATTTCTTATCGGGTAGAAACTTTATACGTATAATTCGAATACATGGATGTCGCACGGTAAGACGTATTCGGTTTTCCAGATCAAAACAACCGATTGGGTTTGGATCAAATACATGGATTCGATACCGATCGAAACCGTTAGCTTTAAACGTCGTATACCTTGCGTTAAGTCTAACAAAACAAACATAAACAGCAACAAAATGAACGTTAATGCAACTTAGACCTGGACTGTAGTATCTTTTCTTAATTTCTCCCTCCCAGTCGCTGTACCCCTGAAATCAATGCTACGGAAAACAAAATATTAAGCCAAGCAAACGTTCATTTATACTAGCAAACGTCGTACCGGTACCTAATTACTAAAAAAATAATTTTTCAGTGAAGGGTTTGTGAGGATCGGTCAAAAATATAACACAAATTTTAACTTATTTGTGTCGACGTTTCGACACTGTTTATTGTCATCATCAGGACCTGCGTATGAATACAAAAGAAATGTCAAACACAACAGAAAAATTATTTCGGTGAACGTGTGTGTGTGTGTGTGTGTGCGCGCGCGTACGCGCGCGTACCTGCGTGTGCGTGCGTATGTATGTATCATTGTATATGTGAAGGAGTTCAGATAGTTTGTTTACATCTTCAAATGCGTATGTATGTTGGCCTATCACTGTATATGTGAAGGAGTTGAGATGACAATAAACATTGTCGAAACGTCGACACAAATAAGTTAAAATATTTTTGACACAATATTTATATTTTTGACCGATCCTCACAAACCCTTCACTGAAACATTCATTGATTGACGGTCACTACCAATTTAAGGATTTAAAAAAAATAATATTCAATTAATAATAAATGGGTATTTCTTGTCAGTACGTAAACTTCTTCTAAAGTTTATATGATTCTGTTACGTCTGTGCTTACCCGAGTTAAATTGAAAACGGTTCTTTAATTTTAATTAAATTGGTATAGTGAGTGTCTGGCCGGACTTGTCCTAATCCTACCTACATCGGGCTGCGTTTGGAATGCCACATCCCGACATTCTTTTCAAATGAATGTTCCGGTTTCCGTGTGCTGACGCGATTCTACCTGTACATCTTGTTTGTTGACGCATTCCAAGCGAGGTGTCCTTCACATCGTCTGTCACCTGTTGTTCCTGGAAATTTTATTTCAGTCGAATTACACGGATCCACATAATACGAGGCGTAAAACCTCACGTGTCACAAGAGTTCTGCTTTGTACTCCTTACTTACTTATCCCGGCCTTAAAGTTTTACGTCGAGCTTGACCTCCTCATCCACTACTTGGTAGCACTCTTCTCTTCTCCTCTCGCCAACACCTTCCAGCATCTATTCTCACCACATCCTGCACCAAGTACGATGTTGGTCTCCCTCTGCTTGTCGCTCCTTCACAATCTGCCACTGCACCATGTGATTGACTAGCTAATTCTTATAGACTTTGTAAACTTTACAACGTTTTCGTTTTGTAGAATATTTTGTATCCCCTTACTCAGTGCTTGCCAGTCTGCTGTTAAACCCTGTCTTTTCATGAATTTCGCACATTTTCTAAATGGCGAAAAAGGGCAGGTTAAATAGTAAATTACCAAACACTGAAGAAGAAATTGATACAAATGGTCACCGCAAGCGCTCTGCAGAATTAAACTAAGTGCCTTGGAATAGTTATATTAAATTAATACAATCATTATTTTTTTATTATAATGATTACATTAATTTAATGTCACTTAAATAATCACAAAAAATAATGATTAATGATCGAATTCTAGAATAGGTGAGCCAATATAATTATTTGGGAAATGATACTGGCTATGATAGGAATTATGATATTAGGTAAGTTCCACCTGAGTTAGGTAAGTTCCAGACGATCTGTGGGACAATCAACCGAATTTGTAGAAACACGCTGAGATACAAAATTAAAGTTCTACAAAGTTGTGGCAGTCCCTGTACTGTTCTAAGGGTGTGAATTATAGACAAAAAAAAAAACAAGACAGAAAATACAGGCCTCCGAAATGGCCCAGATTTCAAAAAAAGTATATTTGCAAAACAGCCTTGCTACCAAATTTACTGGCTTCGATAATTACGGATAAATTTTCTTCTCCTGCTTAAACTGAGTTCTAAAATATATGAAATATTCTTATCAATGTTACAAAAGTGTCATGTGTAGTTTGAAATATGATTATATTTTCTACGCACTCCTACATTCTCCCATACCAAATGACATTCCACTTTATACAGTCATCATAAAAGAAGATGCTTATAGTTTTTATTACACAGGGAGTAGGCCTAAACTGAATGGTATTAACACAACCTTAGACTATAATTAAACATTTTTAATGTTAAATTTATGTAATCAGGTGTGAGGCAACATCACGTTTAATTTTATTTAATGTTTCACTAATGATATTGGTTAATATTCTATTAGTATCATAAAAAATATTTATTTTTTAAGACTTCTGAACATATCGTAAATATCGTCAACTATAATAGGCCTACGTAGTTGTACTGTATTTTGCAGAATACTTGTTTGCAGAAATTTTTTGCAGAATTTGCTGGTTTGCATTTTCTAAATTGTATCCTCACTATTTTATGTTTCATAAATAGGCCTACACTGTATAAACTCGTAGCCTATTATGTTTCTACGTGTTTCAATAAACTGACGGTTAGTCGTTGAGGTTAATTAAAACAATATCTTCAACAAACGTTGTGTTTATTTAACCAAAACATACATACACTCTACGGATGATTCCGGTGGACGTTTAGCAAATAGTCTATCTACGAGGTTTGATCAAAAAGATCGTGCAATTTTGCAATTACCACCGCTAAAAGTGTCCGATTAAAAAACTGTTTTTATGTGACTCTGCTACACATATCAGTAACAATCGTCTAAAATTTTACCCCTTTTTGATGAATAGTTTACATTTCACAGCTAACTGAGTAAGTCGTCCTTAGGTGTGGCAGGCGATTTTTTGTCATTCTACAATGCAAGATTGAAGAACATAGATTAAATTTTGTGTAAACTGTGAGACAAACTGCTCTGTCCTGGTAAACGTGTTCAGAAGGCTTCTGGCGAGACTGCTGTGCGTGAACAAGCGGTTTAGAAGCTTCAAAGACTGCCGTAAATGAGTTGAAGATCGTAATTGTCAGATGAAGATTATATTTTTGTGATCCACAAAATTTCATCGCTAGGCCCAATGGTAAATAAAGAGTAATATTCAGACATTTTACGCCATTTGTATGAAGCTATACGTAGAAAACGGCTACATTTACCAAAGAATAATTTATCAAAATTGCAGACCGATAAATGCGCCTGGACGCACGTCATTGCTTGTTAAGATTTTTTCCAGGCTAGACAAAAGAAAACATCATAACGATGACACGGCAACTGCCGTATTCACCCGATCTGACCCGACGCGATCTTTCCTCTTCCCCGTTGTAATAATTTTCACGAAAGGAAAACGTTTCGCGACCGTTAAAGACGTAAAACGAAAATCGCTAAACGAGCTCAAGACTGTAACAAAAAGTGCCTGTTTGAAATATTTGTTAGACTGTAAAACGGCTGGCTTAATCGTGTTAAATTCGACTGAGACTACTTTGAAGAGGGCAGTATAAGTGTCGATGAATGAAGGCATAATTTTTAAAATAAACAAGTACTGCGTGAACTTTTTTTATCAAACCTCGTAAATCAGCGTGTTTACAGGACGAGCACGTAGCGAAACAAAGAACTGAACGGGTAGCGAAGTAAGAACTGAAATAAAAATCTAAAACATGAGTGAAAGGAAATCACAAGCTTAGACGTAGTTGCGTAGTCGTTCAGACGTTGTTCTGACGCGTAATTAACATCAGCACCAATAACGGTAGACGTCTGGACGCTGGGTCATAAAAGCAAGGACGATACTATAAATCGCTACTTATAATGACCGATTTATTGACACCCATATTTTATTGAAAAATATGGAAACGTTGAATACAGATAAGATAGAGAAACACCTCTTGACCTCAATTAAAATTGTAATCACATATGTCTGTCTTATTTATCCAAATTAAGGCGGAGACAAGATTCGAGATAGACTGTATTGTATGAGTAACTGAGCCCCAATAACTTCGGGGTATGTCGCTCTGCACTGAGAAAACAGCAATCCCGGACTTCAATAAGATGTTAAACCGAAGGGCAGTTAATCTATCGAGAGGCCGTTTTGGGTCATCATTTATGACCGCTGGGAAGCGATACATTACATACACAGTGAAGTGCGCGGAGTGATTTGTAGATAAAAACTGTGACCGATGATACTGGCCGGAATATGAAGCCATGCTCTTACTGTAGAGCTGCGCAATCCACGACGACGATTCGGGTCCCCAGTTGCTCAGTAAAGCAACGACGTGTGTGGGTTCCTAGACGTTGCCTGCTACCGGACATGCAGCATGGCTCAATTAGACGTGGTCTAATTCAGGGTCAGTGTTCGCCGAGGCAGGGTCCAAGACCCGCCTCGTATAGATGGGTGTTGACCGAGGGCGCTAGTGAGGAGAAACAAGCGCAGCGGTGGTAAAACTTTCGGAAAAGTGTGCGTATAGTGGCGTTCAGGGGACGGACACCTAGGGAGGTTTCGGACCTACGCAAACCTCGATCCAGGAAAGACTGTAGCTTTTGCTTAAGGGAGCCTCATACTGGGATGCGTTAGGTAACCATCGGTGTCACATACGTGGAAAACAATCAGTTTTCCTAGGCGACAGGACTTCGAATTGGTGCAGAGCATGGGACTGAGTTGATCCAAGCAATGGGCAGTTTTGTTGCGAATGTGTCCGCCAGTTTGCGCAGTCATGCCACGATAAGTGCTATACAAATAATTATGTGTTCACAATGTTGATTATATTTTTCTGCCAGATTTTTTGCGTGTGTCTTTTTTTATAATGACAGACGTACAGTTCTTCCGATATGCGGTCCACATCTTCCATAAACAAACAAGTTTTGACCACAGACCACACCGCTACTGTACGATCAGGAACTTGTTGCAAATATCGTCCACACTAAGCAATGTTGAGCAAGTTTCGAACGGGAAACAAGAAACACGCTGTTATGACTGGGGGACCGAGAGGAGGTGCCAGGTGGGGCGTGCTCCTAATAAAATATTAATACATTGCTAAAACGTCAGATTTGTCTGGAAGTATGGAAGGAAGGAAAAGGTTCACAAAAACATTTGAGTGGAGTGTGTCTTAACTTATGGATGTGAGGCGTGGACCCTCGGTAAAATAGCTGGAGGCAATGGAAATGTGGCTCCGGAGGGGAACGACGAGGACGAGTTGGATGAATAAGAAAAGTAATGAGCCAGTCCTCACAGAAGTGAACGAAGATCGATCAATTTTAAAAATGATTGGAAGAAGGGCACGTGTTAACGATCAAGGGAATTGATCCGGCACGTGTTAATGACACAATCACTTCTTAAGTAATATTTTTGAAGGAAAGGTGTTGGGGAAAAACTAAGAGGACGACCAAGAGCGGCGTTCTTCAAAGATATGGGAAAGGAGGTGAACTTCCTATCGTATTGCGATTTAAAGAGGACAATGATGGAGAGAGAGACTCAACAAGGAATGGCCTTTAGATGATGACGACGTCTCCCTGTGTCTTCCCTTGTGAGTGTAGTGGTTCCCGGTCGTCTATCCTAGACTCTGTACTCGTGCATGTACCGCTTGGGAACCATGTGACCGTCTCGACGGGGCCAAATAATTGTTCTCAATGAAAATAATAATTACTTTATCATACCGGATTTGGGGCAACTTATTTGTTTCTTTCTATTTAGTAGGGTTCTTATTGCAAAATATTTTCGTGAAAATTAAGTTACTCATTAAACCTCGTTTACTGAAACTGATGAAGATCGATGGACGCGACAATGGCAGTGTCCTGTGAGGAAAGTCCTAGATCCACATCCGCTGCTGGTGGCTATTACTGTTTCGAATTGTTCAGATACAACTGTTTCGAAACATATATTCCAGGTATGGATATTCCTTAAGAAAACCGATATCTAAAGTTTCTTCCAAAGCATGACGTAAATTTAGTAATATAATATCATATTTAATTAACATAACAAAATTCGAGTGAGGCGTGGGTCATGGCAAAGAAAGGAATGCGGCAAGATTCAGAGTGCTGAAATGCAGTTTATTCGAAATACACTACTTTAAATTGCATGACAGAATAAGGAATGAAGATCTTGGACAGAATTCGAAGTAAAGGAAATAAGTGAAATTATTTTAATTTACAGAAGACAATGGTAGGATCATCTGCAAAGGATGACAGAGGATCGATTGCCGAAAGCGGCACTGAACTATAAACCCATTGGTAGAAGAGACGTGGGTCGTCCGAGGATGAGATGGGTGCCGGAACAAGATTATATGACCTAATTCTTGAAGGGAAGAAGAAGATAAACGTAACCGCAACTGAACGTAGGCCTAACCGATCTGTATCCTGTTCCTATTCGTTACTTCGGCTTTTGGGCAAAACTAAACAGGCTACCCTCAACTAAATAGTTTTGAACATTTGAATTCTTCAGTGCCCGAAATGTAACAACGGTTTTGCGCGAATGTACGATGCTCGGAGCGCGATATCGGTAACGCATAGCAAGTACAAGATATACTGTATATAGGTTAGGATTTGCGGAGCACCCTCGGCACGCCGTTACGTAACAGACGGCAATGATTACAACAGCGAGTGTTAGGCTTTGTTAGGTTTGACAGTTTTGATGTGGCCAAGGCCTGCCGCCGGCTACAACGTGTTGAAATTATTCATTCCCCCACCCCGTACACACACAGGGTCAACGTACGTTCTCATTGAGAAAGTCCGTGCGCTGAGCCGAGCCGGGCCGGTCCTTGACGCAGGTGTCAATTCGTTACAAATCATCCAACACATCCAGCTCCGTTGATTATCTAACTCTTTAATGAGCTGACATACCGGCAGCAGCAATAACCAAAGAACAGTAATAGTAGTAGTGGTGGTGGTCAGGTCAGGGAAGCATTAGACCGCGTGGTGCCCTATCCTGCCCAACCGACCGATTCAAAATTCAACCTTTCATCCATTATTTACACTGGCAAATTGTACACACAATTTCGAACTTAAAAATTATTTTATTAAACTCTCAAATTATAACAAATATTTAGCTAAATAGTGATTACAATGAGCATAGTAATACTTAAGCTTAAAAAACACTAATCGATCCACGTTTTTCTTTATTTTTTCGTAACGAAATCTTGTATAATTTCTTCTAAATTGAGCGATTCAAGTATCTCGTTTCCAATATTCAACTTTGTTAACGAAGATAATCTATCATCTCCTATAGTTGAACTCAACACATCTTTAACGAGTTTTAATACAGAAAATGATCTTTCAAATTCGCAGTTAGCTATTGGAATCGTCAAAAGCAATGTCATATCGCTTATGGAAGGATATTGTTTACATGTTAATAACTCGACTAGTTGTTAACTTGTTAACGATAACGACCAGTTGACTTCTTCAGAGAGTATGACTCCTGTAAGGCGTAATTACGGGTTCGTTAGCGACCCAGGCAGTGGTGCCCACAGGGGGGGATCATAGCGCAAGTTGCGCATTGAGAATTTTTGGGGGGGATTTTTCGGGTGTATTTTAAGGATTTTTGGGGGGGATTTTTTCAAGAATAACTTTTTAAATCCAACATTGATGGAAATTTTTACCGTGTTTGTGCAACAAACTAAGCTATTAGTAAAAAACTAAAGCAATTGCATATCTTTATGATTGTTTTAACGAACTGGCGGCATAAATGTCTCTACCAGTACAACTAGTAGTAAATTTTGTTTTGGAATTTGGAAAACTGACCCTGGCAGCCTGCAGCAACATCCTGTCAATAAGTCAGGTCCGTGATCGTGAATGTAAAAATGTGTGCGTGTGCTAAGCTTGTAGACCGGCGGGCAGTGGAGTAAAGGGGGGCGCGTCCTCAGTTCTTATCTCTGGTCCACCAAATCGTCCACTCGGCCGAGGTCGCAGACTTCCTATCTGGATATTTTTCCCGCCCTCCAGCTGACACCCCTGACCCGTTCGACCGAGCCGATATTGTTTCGGCTATTGGTCGACTCCGCCCTAAGCGGGCGCCCGGCGATGATCGTATCGGAGTGGCGGCGCTACAACACGCTCCCCCTAGCCTCATCAACATGGTCCACGAGCTGTTCAATGGATGTCTCCGGCTCCATTACTTCCCCAGCCTGAGGAAGCGTGCGAAAATCATTATGTTTCCCAAGCCTCGCAACCTGCGAATGACCCCTCAAACCATCGTCCCATCTCAATGTTGCCAGTCATATCGAAGGTACTCGAGCGACTCCTGCACGGTCGTTACGCGCCCCTGCTGGATGGTTTCATTCGGCAGGAGCAGTTCGGCTTCCGCAGAGAGCACTCGACGACCCTTCAACTCGTTCGGGTTGTTACCCGTTTGACGGACGCCTACAACAAGCATCTGTCCTCCGTCGCTGTTTTGCTCGACGTGAGCAAGGCCTTCGATCGAGTCTGGCACGAAGGTCTTCTCTACAAACTGGCCCACTCCCCTCTACCTGCCTCATTCGTTCATTTTCTCCGATCGTACTTGTGCGATCGCATCTTTAGGGTATGCATCGATGGGTCGTACTCATCCGTCCGACCAGTCGCCGCAGGCGTACCTCAAGAATCTGTCCTTGGCCCCGTTCTGTACCTTGTGTACACGAACGACCTGCCTGTTCAGCCTGGAGTCACTCTCTCGCTCTATGCGGATGACGCCATGTACCACGCCAACTCAGCGAGTCTTGATTTCGCAGCTGGTCTGGTGCAACGTCAGCTGGCCGTACTTCCGGACTGGCTAAGGAAGTGGAGGATGGCGATCAATGCGGAGAAATCCGAGGCGATCGCCTTTTCCCATAAATTACCTTCCCGATGCCAGTCCCTCTCCCTTGAAGGGAGCCCAATCGAATGGAAACGGACTGTAAAGTACTTGGGCGTCACTCTTGACCGACGTCTAAGCTTTGCATCTCACGTCTCTCTGAGTCTCCAGCGCGCCAGAGGCGTCAGAGCCAAACTATTTCCCTTTCTCTCTCATCGGAGTTCAGTGCCTGTGCACACTAAACTCACCATCTACTTGCTCTTTCTTAGGGCAATCCTGACTTACGCAGCCCCCGCCTTTGGGTACTACTCAGCTCATCCGTTGTCGCCCGTTTGGAAGCTTTCCAATCCCGAACCCTCCGATACATCTCCAACTCTCCCTGGTTTGTCAGAAATGATGCCATCAGGCGAGGGTTGAAGGTTCCTTCACTCACCGAATTCGTTCGGTCCCTTGCCCTCAAACTGTTCACTCGACCCATCCCCACATCCGTCGACTAAGCACAGATGTCGGCCCACCACCTAGACGACACAAACGCCCCCGAGCATTGCTCGACAACCCTCCATAAGCAGTTCACAGAACGTCTGCCCAATCCCCCCGATCTTGAGTATTTTCACACTCCTACTCCTTCCTTCTTTCTCTTTTCTGTGCTGGCGCTCGGCGACAGACTAGGGGGGGGGGGTCTGCTCTTGCCCTAGGTGTGCTTAGTGCCACCTCTGGTGGACGCTGCCTCCTCCTACGCTCTCTTCCGTGCGCCGACATTGCCGCTTGGCAGCCCTCGGCGACTTTTCCTGAGCGCGTAGAGGCGCCCTACCCGTTGTGGGAGGGTAATTCCTACTACTCAAGCGAAAAGTCTTCGAGGCCTCCCCCATTCTGCCGTCGCGGGTCTCTTCGAGGTCCCAGGGTCCAAGAAAAATAACATGTTTAAAAGGAATAAATCCCAAGTGTTTAGTACCAAGCCACGTGTTGTTCAATCAAATATATTGGAACTTACCGTCTGCGGCTTTCCAGAAACAGCGTCTTTATAAATTTACATGTTTCGGGACCCTTGTCCCATCATCAGAATTTAAAAGTAATTGTGTATCATTTAAATATGATACACTTGTCAAACACTTAAAATATTAAAATCTAATATAAAATAACTTAATATAACATATTATAATATTTACAACGAGTACGAAGGTTACCGATGTACATCGTATGAAAACCGACCGCGCACTAATCTATGTCTCGCTCCCACCACGACAGTAGCGCAAGGCAGTGTTGTACAATACATTTGATTTGAAGACCAATTTATCATTTAAAACATGCGGCTTGGTACCAATATTATTGTGTGCTTTATAAATTTCGTATTCTTCAAGAGCGTTCAAATATCGCCCTTTCTTACATATGTGAAGGGGTTTCAAATTAGTTTTAAAATTTGTGTAGCTATGATTTTCGGAAATGAGGTGTTCTGCAAATTTTGACTTGACACTGTCCAAACTGTGAAAATGTGTAGGCGGCCTATGTTCTAAAAATCTTTTTAAAAAACCACGTCCTGTCTGGCCCACATAAAAAGCGTCGCAATCGTCACATATCAATTTGTAAACACCAGTTTTGTGTTCAAGGCTGGTGGTTCTGCGGACACGAAGATTATTCATAATACTATTAGTGGTCTTATAAGTGACCTTGATATTACTGGTTTTACCAAAAATTGACCCAAAGATCTGTGGCATAAGGTATGTGTACGGTGTTGCAATATATTTGCGTGTTGTATTTTCGCGTGTTTTACGTTCGATAATGTTGCTATGTCCTTTCTTATGTTTTCGAAGGATGTTATTCACCATATTGACATCATAACCATTAGCGACAGCAATGTGTTTAATGGTGTCCAACTCTTCACGATATTCTTTATCACCGAGGGGCAAAGATAAAAGTCTGTAAATCATACTGTGGAAGGCAGCTAATTTTTGTGATAAAGGATGAAACGACTTAGCATGTATTACAATGTCAGTCGTTGTGGGTTTTCTATATATGTCAAATTGCAACTTTTTATTATTATTGTCCTTAGCAACAGTCAAATCTAGAAAATTCAGTTTACCATTTTCTTCACTTTCAAGCGTGAACCGCATTTTGTTATTGATATTATTCAAATGATTATGTAAATTATCAATTTGTCTTTGTGTACCTTTGTATATTATTTCGGACCCAACAGAAAATTATGTAAAACAATTAAATCAATGTATAAACAGATGCACCCATTTGTTTGATGAACAAACAAGAAGATCTTTAAAACCAATAAATTCAAAAGCACCCGTTTTAACAGGATTACCCAAACTCCACAAGGATACTATCCCCTTGAGACCGTTAGTAAATTTCACATAATCTTCACATAATTTTCACATATTTTACATAATCATTTGAATAATATCAATAACAAAATGCGGTTCACGCTTGAAAGTGAAGAAAATGGTAAACTGAATTTTCTAGATTTGACTGTTGCTAAGGACAATAATAATAAAAAGTTGCAATTTGACATATATAGAAAACCCACAACGACTGACATTGTAATACATGCTAAGTCGTTTCATCCTTTATCACAAAAATTAGCTGCCTTCCACAGTATGATTTACAGACTTTTATCTTTGCCCCTCGGTGATAAAGAATATCGTGAAGAGTCGGACACCATTAAACACATTGCTGTCGCTAATGGTTATGATGTCAATATGGTGAATAACATCCTTCGAAAACATAAGAAAGGACATAGCAACATTATCGAACGTAAAACACGCGAAAATACAACACGCAAATATATTGCAACACCGTACACATACCTTATGCCACAGATCTTTGGGTCAATTTTTGGTAAAACCAGTAATATCAAGGTCACTTATAAGACCACTAATAGTATTATGAATAATCTTCGTGTCCGCAGAACCACCAGCCTTGAACACAAAACTGGTATTTACAAATTGATATGTGACGATTGCGACGCTTTTTATGTGGGCCAGACAGGACGTGGTTTTTTAAAAAGATTTTTAGAACATAGGCCGCCTACACATTTTCACAGTTTGGACAGTGTCAAGTCAAAATTTGCAGAACACCTCATTTCCGAAAATCATAGCTACACAAATTTTAAAACTAATTTGAAACCCCTTCACATATGTAAGAAAGGGCGATATTTGAACGCTCTTGAAGAATACGAAATTTATAAAGCACACAATAATATTGGTACCAAGCCGCATGTTTTAAATGATAAATTGGTCTTCAAATCAAATGTATTGTGCAACACTGCCTTGCGCTACTGTCGTGGTGGGAGCGAGACAGATTAGTGCGCGGTCGGTTTTCATACGATGTACATCGGTAACCTTCGTACTCGTTGTAAATATTATAATATGTTATATTAAGTTATTTTATATTAGATTTTAATATTTTAAGTGTTTGACAAGTGTATCATATTTAAATGATACACAATTACTTTTAAATTCTGATGATGGGACAAGGGTCCCGAAACATGTAAATTTATAAAGACGCTGTTTCTGGAAAGCCGCAGACGGTAAGTTCCAATATATTTGATTGAAAAATAACATCATCCTATCCCTCCAAAATAAAATGGATGGAGGTCCCATTCCTTTGATAGCGCGAGAACGCTAGTCAAGGTAACAAGCAGGCAACATGCAGTCATCGGATATCATCCGGACACTGCGACCACCGGAGCACGACTAGCTGCTGCTCCGTACAACTTGGACTTGGCGCGCGGCGGCAGTCTGCCCGTGAGTTTTACTCTGTAATGCGGTGCTTTGTTTGTGTGAGTTGGGGTTGGAATGTAATCTCGTGTTTCGTGATAGTTGTCAAAATGCCGAAAAAACTGAAACAATCGTTTAAGTATAAGTGTATGGAGGTTATGTGTAACACAACTCATCGAAAAGACAGTGGTTAGAACATTGTAAGAAGAAACACGCCTATAAATTTAGACATAACCTAAACATTAGTTTTAAAATGGTTGAAGTGAAGTCCGGTGACAGCCCGTGGGTGAAATACACTGATGCTGAATCTTCTGCTGACCCCAGTACTAGTCAACATCATAGTTTAGATTCCAGGTATGTAAAATATAATTATTTTTGTCTCGTTCAGTTACCGTTTGAATAGGCCAAAATAGAAACAACTTTATATAAGATACAAAGGAATCGCTTTATTGCGTAATTTTTATTCGGGCTTATTAGCATTTTTGTACTACCGGTAACATTTTATTATATTTGTTGTTCTGTTATTTCCACTAATACGGCAAACATTAAAAATAATAAAATAAAGCTAACAATAAAATAACAACTTTGGGGAGGGGAGAGTTCTAAAATCGTATTTTTTTAGATCGAACGTAACCAGTGACGTTGCTAACGATGACCCTACAACTGAGGACATAGATGTACCATCAACTTCAAGTGCGAAACTCCCAGACGAGTCCCAAGATATAAATCCAACATTTGATATCGTGGAGGGTGGAAATGAAGACAAAATGCAAGCTAAAGCACCTCCTTCGTTTGTGACTTCAAATTTAAATACTAAATTATCGTTACCGCCAAATGTAGAGTTAGAAATCAGTAGCCCTTCAGGCTCAGATCTGAGCCCAGAAAACATTCAACCAGATAATCCAGACCCATTACCTGGTGTTCATGATGTAGAAGACCCTGCATCGTTTGCCAACATCAAACTATCGGCGGAGGAGACAAATTTGGGTCTTCGACTAGAAAATCAAGATTTGTCTTCGATGAGTTTCCCTTCAACAGGCGGAAGAAAATTTAATCCAGCTTGGAAAATCAGCACTTTACCTGATGGGACTAGAAGTAAAAGAAACTGGCTAGTTTATAGTCCGATGAAAGATGCGGTTTTTTGCCTGCATTGCACTCTATTTGCTCTGCCAGGAGAAAGAACGGTATGGGGTACAACTGGCTGCAGAGGTTGGACTGAGCATCGCGGCGATCACTACATAGAACAGCATGAACAGTCAAAACAGCATTTATCTTCCCAAGTCGCTAGAATCCAGTGGATATCGCAGAAAAGAATAACTCCTCACTTGCTGAAGAATCTGACCAACTCGTTCATCACAACAGAGAAGTGTTGTCGGTAATAATTGATTGTTGTCGGTATTTAGGTGAAGAAATGCTAGCATTCAGAAAAAAGGATGTTTCAGAAGGGAAATTGGTGAAACTGTTCTCACTGATAGCTAAGTATAATCCCGATGCCAGAGTGTACCTTGAAAAGATAGAAAAAATCAGAAACCAAAAGGGAAAATTGGGGTCAAATTTTCTCAGTTATCGAAATGTATTTGACTTGATTAATGTTATGAGTAACATTGTAGTCTCAAAAATAGTCAACAATATAAATTTAAGTAACACCTACTCAGTCATCCTGGATTCAATACAAGACATAAGCAAAAAAGAATGCACAGCGGTTTTGCTCCGATATGTTGAGCACCTAGATGAGCAAGGAGCTCCCAACAATCAGTAAAACCGAAAGAACGGTTGATCAAAGTGTTCACAAGTGGCGACACAACAGGGGAAAACCTAGCCTACGAAATAATGAACACTCTAAAATCCATAGGATCAACCCTAATGGCATGGTGGGGCAAAGCATGGACGGAGCAGGGAACATGAGAGGTCGGTACAATGGCTTACAATCTGTTTTGTTTAGAGAGAGTTCCCGAGCATTTTATGTATGGTGTTTGTTCTCACCGGTTTGCATTAGTGGTACAAAAGTCTATTGATGTTTGCCCTCAAATGCGAAACATGTTCTCCCTCCTTCAAGACATGTATGTTTTCATGTCTGGGCATCGACGTCACCACATGTTTATCGACAATTTGAAAAAGGGCCTAGCACAAAACAAAATGAAAAGTGTAAAACGAGTGCAGACTACAAGATGGTCGAGTAAGAGTGATGCTCTCAAAACTGTGCTACATGTTACAAAACCATCAAAGAGACCCTCAAATAAATCTGTCTTGACAAGAAATCTGACAATGACACTAAAGCGTCTGCGAAAGGACTGATCAACAGTATGTCAGATTATGAAAATATATGTGCCATGCACATTGCTTCAACTATATTTAAAGTTCTTTCTCCAATCACAATTTGCTTACAAGCCAAATCAGTTGATTATGGCATGATACCAGCAGTTATCTCAGAGACGAGGGCGAAACTGAAGACATTAAGAAGTGAAAAAGAGTGGGACAAACTTACAAGTTCAATAACACAATTTTCTGATCAGCACAACGTCTCGCAAGTCCGAACTCAGCGAAACCGAAAACGGAAACGCCTCATGGACGAACTTTCGATAGACGAAAAAATTGATGACCCTGTAAAGAAAATGAAGGTTGAGGTTTATTTCCTAGTCTTAGACTCATTATTGTCTCAACTGAATGATCGTTTCCCGGACAGCTCGCTTGCCATGGTTAAACAAATGTCTTATGTTTGTCATGGAGAAATTATGAAAATCGCACATGAATTGGAGACTGGAAAAGACTTCAACCCCGATAAGATAAAAGAGCTGTGTGAGTATTAAAATCTGGACAATGACCTAATTGCTTCAGAATTGGAGACGTTTTGCAATGTGTA
Source organism: Magicicada septendecula (assembly GCA_034769895.1). Taxonomy (NCBI): domain Eukaryota; kingdom Metazoa; phylum Arthropoda; class Insecta; order Hemiptera; family Cicadidae; genus Magicicada; species Magicicada septendecula. The sequence continues at coordinate 175,004,836 of CM068372.1, forward strand.
CAAAGTCACTCACGCAGACATCGACATATCAGACATGTTACATTCCTCTGAAGCTGAAAGGATGGAGATAACAGAGGGTGAAGTGCGAATCCCGGCAGGGGCAGAGGATCCAGATGGCAGTGAAAATGAGGAGGTAAAGGAAGGAAATTTACAAAGTGAGAAACATAGGATGATGAACCAATGGATAATGAGAGGATTCATTAGACCATTCAGGTGTGTCCTTAACCTTTCGGCTCTACCTAATCTGACAGTGATGTACCGAATATTGTTATCTCTTGCCGTGACCAACTGCTCTGCAGAGAGACCGTTGAGCCGTTTGAAAATAGTGAAAAATCGGCTTCGGAACAGCATGGGAAACTCTTGGCTGTCAAGTTTGTTGATTCTATCCTGTGAAAACAACGTACTGAGGCAGATACAAAACGAAGAAATCATTAACAAATTTGCAACCACAAGTGTACAAAGAAAAAAGCTGCTTTTGTACAAGACATTTAAACAAGGTGATAACTAATGTAAATGTATATTTTTGCACAAACATATTTTTCCTATCATAATTTAAATTACATTGTACGTTATTTTTGCGTCATTTCATTGTATTGGTTTTAATAGTACAATTATTTAAAATGTATTTTTAGTGTAGCAACACATTTGTTAAATACAATTTGCTAAGTAAAATATTTGCTTGGTTTTTAATTACTCCAATACCCTTTGAATCTAGCCTGTTTTGTTCAAAGTAATGACATACAAAACTTCTAAACAATATTATTAGGGCTAATGATAAAATTCTGTAAGCTTAAACTGGCCATCCACGTTCCAATATGACCAATATGTTTAAAAATATATCTCTCAAATGTCTTTGCTTCTCATCCACACCCACACCAGTGTAGCGCCTTATCTTTTAAAACAATGATACAATTTAAAACAACTTAACAACTGTAACAATTATCGTAACTGTAGTGTAGAATCTTGTTTTGTTTTTCATGACTTTTTTAACTAAAATAATTTGTATAGGCTTCAATTGGGGGGGGGGGGGAGTGCTGAGAATTTTTGGGGGGGATTTGCGCATTGGGCCTTGGGGGGGATGGGCACCACTGGACCCAGGTAACAAATAGTAAAAACAAAATTACCTAAATGACATACAGAGACGTAAACAAATTACTGGAAAATCACGACCTAAAGATATTGACATCGGAACGACTCACAGTGGTCAAATCTTAACGGATATGAGCAAATTTTGTTTTACAAGTCCTCGCAAATAAATGTATAAAAAAGGTCTCTTCATGGATTTTTAAATTTAGAACGCGATTCGTTTATTGTGCCACAAACGTGTAAAACATTTACAAAACTAAATTAAAAATACTATCCAATAAAATATTTATAAAAACTTGTTTTAACGAATCTGAGGATTAGGAGAGAAAGGTTTTTTGCGGTCCGCGCTTAGGTTCAGAAGTTAAGAGTCGCAAAACCTGGAAGTGAGAGCTCAAACTAATGGGCGCGATGAGTGTCACTTCCATAAAATTTTTAATTTTTTGCTAAAGATGCACGAAATATATGCACGATAGGATTTTTGTCGTGAGGATGTGGAAGAGGATTACGAATCTGAAATGTAAAATCCTGTTTAACTGACTCGTACTTCTCATTTCAAACTGTAAAATCCTGTTCGTACTTCTCATTTCAAACTGTACGCTTTTTAATAGTGTTAACAACATATGTGTTAGGGTGAAAAATTATTTCCTTGGTTTCACTGAGAGTCGTAAAGAGAAAAATGTTTTAAAACGGCCGCAACTTTGAAACTAACCGCATGACTCGCTTATTTGAAAGCTTATATGGCACACAAAACTCAATTTTTAAATATACTTAATGCCGATTTTTTTTATACTACCATACGCAAGCCAGGGACGTTGAATTTGCTCCTACAGACGCACAGGCTAAAACTGGTAAGCTGCCTGAGCTGCAGAACCTGCTCGCTACTTTGAAGCAAATACAGTTATTATTAGGTAAATTTCAATATTAGATAGTTTTTCAATTATCCAGAGAAATTACAAAAACACCTATTATTTTACGATCCTTTTTTTTAAGAAAAATAACAATTGTACAGAAAACACTTATACAATCACCACAATTACAAACAACTGCCCTTTTTTTTTAATCATAATGCCAAATGACCTAGCTTTAAGTTTATGTATGCTTCGATACATATCTATAGGCCTTTTTTAAGCCAAGGTGTGCTCAAATTTTGAAATTTCCCAAACTGTGCACTGTATTCAACTTTTGTTTAAAATTCTCTTTAAACCCCCACATGGATTTTTGCGATTTTATCAAAATTTCACTAGATATTCAGAATTTGGTTAAAATTTCCATCAACTCGATATCTCACATTGATTTTTCGATTTTTCACAATTTTGCCCCTCACTTTTTTGCCTACGGCCCCCGCTATTTTTAGAGCGATCGATTTCAAAACAATAGGAGTCTAGGGTAAAATTATGGAAACTCGTGGCAAAGCATCGGTTGACGCTTTCAAAAGCCAGACAAATGCCAAACGGTCGGGTTAAAGCTGAGAACTCGCTTCGCTCGTCCAAAGAGATTCACTTTTATGTGCAATTTTTCGTAATTCCTGCAGATTTATTTCAAACACATTTATAACTCCATCATTGAATAGAGAAAAGAATAATCTTTAATTTGGTGTGAAACTCAACATGTACGTCCACTGTTTGTAATTTTGTAACTTTGCAATCGCTGCTGGTGTATTATTTATGGCACACACTTTGGTTATTCTGTCACTTATGTGCTAAGTAATTAGCTGTGTACGTACGAGGGTCAACTGGATAATCTGTTTATTGTAAATCGAAGTACAACTAGAGGGCGTCGCACCGTGCAAGGAGGGGTCACGGCAAGGCTTCGAAAGCGTTACGCATTAAGACGCTTGTAAAATGGTTTGTTAAATTAATGTAATAATTCACATCAAGAATATTAAAACCGATTAGTGACAATCAGGGGCGAACCTGGGGGATATATCCCCCCCCGAAATACGAAAATAATTATAAAAAGTTTGGAGCAAAAGATTTAAAACTTGGATGTATTTTTTGAAATGTAATTAACTGACTTCCAAGTTCTGTCAATTTTAAAAAATTACTATTTGTGTCAATGACAAGTTTAAATAATGTACAATAATAGGTCTTATACTCAATAATACATATAACAGATGTTGAAAAATAAAAAGAAGTTGGCTTGAAAGAGAGTAGGATATGGTACGTTTTTCCGCTGGTTACGATAAATAGGGACATATTTTATATTTTAACTTAATGTTACATGTTGATAACTTCAATCACAAAGCACGTAATTTGAATGAATTTTAATTTCTTAACATTATTTTTTATAATACTTAGCTCTATGAAACAAAATATTGTAAAATTAAACATACGTTTATTAAAAAATTTTCGTGTTCTTGCGTGTTATAAACCTACAACACAAACAGACACACATACACAAACAAAATGTACTTTCTTAATTTTAACATTCTCTTTAAAGTATTTATATTCCACAGAAAGGTATTATTAGGCTTCCAAGTCAAACGTATGTTGTTAATTGATTTTTATGAAATTAGGGAATTACAGCCATTATTTACTTGTTAGTTTTAATTTATTGGTACGATTTGCATTATAATATGAGAAAAAAACTATAAGAAAGTGATATGCGATTGAAAAAATCCCCCTTCGAATTGAAATCCTAGGTTCGCCCCTGGTGACAATGTAATTATCACCATAAAATATAAATCCATAAAATATAAAATGATAATAACAAGAAATTCATAAATAATTAATTAAATAAAATTTGTGTGTGTGTGTGTGTGTGTGTGTGTGTGTGTGTGTGTGTGTGTGTGTGTGTGTGTGTGTGTGTGTGTTCAGAAAGAAAAGTGGGCACCGGCGATAAGTGTAAATATGAAATTAGCATTAAAGAGACACTTGACCGGAGACGCATGAATAGCTTGGGAGAGAGTGAGAGAGAATGACAAGGCAACAGCACAATAACTGTGTCAACAACACGTGAAGGACACACACACACACACACACACACACACACACACAACAACCTTGTTACAGGTTTGTGGCTCGTTGAATGTCCGCCCGCCTCGTTCAGCTATCTCTCCTTTTCCTTTTGTCTAACCTGTGCGACTCGAGCCGTTATGCTTCTCCTCACCGTAGCGGTTCGTACCTCGAGACGATACTGTCATTTGTTCAAACAGCCACATTCCAGTTTAGAAGCAACAAAACAAAACAAATGTATGTTTTTGTCTTCTATAATAATAATAATAATTTTTGATGTGAGAAACTATGGAAAAGTAATGTTCGCCGCAGGAGGGTCCGTGCTCCTACGATGTGTGGGACTCGCAGGGGTGCCGATCCCCCCCAACCCCTATGACGCTTCCCCCAATTTTATTTTAAAAATCCCCCTTTTTCTAAAAAGACCTTTTCTCTCTTTTACAGTAAAACTTCTTACCTAATCGAGCAAAGGCCGGAGCTTTCTAACTCAAAACTATTACAAAATATTACCTTTTACCGAAACGCTATATTGATTGTAGGTAAACTAAGTAAACTAAAAAAACAAGAATGTCTAATAATAAATCACAAACTAATATTTTCAGTGAAACGTGATTTGTTTTACAATACCAGTACTCAAGCATTACTTCCATGCAGGCCATTGGTTGTGTCGATGAACGACATTGACTGTAACAAAGTACGTCTGTTATCCCTAACTAGATTCGGCGGCACAACTCTCTTATATGCTCCTCAGCTTCCTTATCGACGTTCGGCATCCTCAGTGCTTGCCATAAGCCGCCACACGGTGACACCTTGAACTCGATCTGTAGCCCGTTTGAAGCATCGAGTAGAAGACTAGATCCTTTTTTCCGTGCACACCGCGCCTACAGCCCGCTCGAAAAAGTCAAATGGGTAGATTTATTGTGCGTCTGATACGCGTCCGTTATAAGTTTTTTACAGTTTTGCAAAATTGGGGAAGATTTTTCATGCAATAGTAAAAAAAATCCCCCAAAAAAATTTTCTAAATCTCGCCTATGGCGACAGGATCCTCCCCCTGTAGGCACCCCTGGGGACTAGCATCCACCAAAACCACAAACCATATTGCCCTACTCCTCAGGTTTCGCAATACTTCAAGGTGGTGTTATGTGTTCTTCGTCCTGTGGACGTTCATCTGTTTCAAATCTTCAAAGGGCCCACATTACCTGTTTTCTACTGGGCCAATTATGTCAGGGCCTAGCAAGATCATTTTCTGCTTCCTTCTTTTGCCTTAGTACCTTCTCTACGTAGGCTTGTGATATAATTAATATTTCATATATTTTTTTTTATTTTTTGGGTTATTGCGAGGGAAGTACGCCAGCAATTAGAGCCCGTTAAAAGTGACACTTGTTAGCGTTGTTCGAGGGTGGGCGGCGAAAGGGAACAAACCTTTCCTTTCCATTAAGACGTCGTAAAAACTATTCTCGAACAATGAGCTGTACGGCAAATGTTGCAGCCAGCTGGACCATGCGTGGGAATGCCCGACTCCACAATTAGGACAAAAGGAGGCTACCGTTACATCTGTCCAGTAGCGAGAAAAACACAGAACCAACGGCGAGAGTATTGTTCAAAACCATGTGTGCGACTTCTCAAAGACAATGGTTTATGCAAGGACAATAGGACAGGCGACTAAGTGACGCTAAGGGAGAGCACAGATGTTATGCCACCCGCAAGTCGACGGAGGAAATCGTCAGCGTACCAACAATAAGAGAATTCGACACGCTACACCAGAAGTAGCAGATGTGATTTTGAAACAGAGCCTTAACACTGATTCCAGGAACGGAACAACGTACGTAAGACAGCGACTCATCTAGTCCACGTGGACTATGTCAAATTCAAGTCGAAAAAGCCAACCAGCCAATGAGGAACGAGAATTCCGGAGGGAACTTCCGTAGGGGATGGTTCAGAGATAAGCTTGAGACCAGAGAGCGAATCTCGTGTATGAACGTCCCTCTCCAAACGGCACTGGGTGGAGAATTCGTTGGAAAAACAGACTGGAGACGAAGGGACACAAGGAGGTCCATGGAATGAACCTATCAAAGATGAATTGGTGGGAAGTTTGAGTGTTCATCAGAGTCCCAAGAGTGGGAACAGCAGAAGAAATAAAAACCATTTACACGGGGAGACGCGAGCCCAGTTCATTCAATTTTTAACCTCAGTTTACTACAAATTTTATCTCAGTTTATTACAAATTGTATTATAATTCTTAACTCGGTTTACTCAGAATCTCGAACAGTCTATTGAACTTGTATTTCATTTTATAATGATTCAGTTATAAGAACTTAAAGCAGTGCGTAAGTTAAAATGCATTTCGGTGGAGACGATTAAGACATTATTACGAATAAATGGAAGTGCGCGAATAAAACTCAGAGCGTAAACGGAACAGTAGTTTTCGTGATGAAACGCGAGTAACAATCTATATAGTTCCTATGTAATTCATCGTCATAAAGACACGGACATTGTGAAGCGATATTCTTGAACAATTACAGAAAAAGTAGTGATACTACAATGTTTAGTAATTAACTCAAATAAATAGAATTGTGAAAAGTGCCTAATGAACTCGAAAACGACCTAGGCGCGGAAAAGAGTTGTCGTGCGGCATAGACAGTTATTAGAAGCATACGGTAGCGAACTGTGTACCGCGAAATAGACACATGCGCGCGTAGAACTTAACCGACCGATTACGAGTACAATGCCACTACTTGTATTATATTAAACTCAAAGCTCGAAGTGACTGTCGCGGAGTGCGGGAGTGTTTACGATCAAGTGTCCTATGGATTAACTTCACTCATCAATGCAGGGAGACAGCACGGCAGAACGAGTAAAGTACAAAACTAATCTCTTCTTATAATTAGTAATTTATCAAACACCACTGACCTGACACTTAGAACCAAAACCACCTGAGAAAGTTATATAAATATGAGTCAGATAGATACGAATCCATAAGTAGGGAATATTATGTTCTAGAATATTATACATGTCTTCTTGTTAATATATTTTGTACTATGTATGTATTCTGATGTGTTTGTTGCAGGAGAAGGATTTTATCTATGTATATGATTGATATGTGTATTATTAATTATGATTATTCCATGCATATAAATGTTCAATGTGTTTTAACGTAAATACTAAATACGGATTATGAGCACACCACATTTTAGTTAGTAACGTCATTGCAGACGAAGAAGCGTCAATATTTTATCGCTCACCTAATTGTTTAAATTTGTTCATTGAGTTGTTAAATGTGGAATAGAATTTTATTGTTTTGTTGAAGAATTGTAAGTGCTCTTAAATTGATGTTATGACATGAAGAAGAATGAATATGATTTAATAAATATAAGTTAGAATGGATTCGTTAGTATTCTATTGATTTATGTAACAAACCTGACTCACAACTTAACCTTTCATTAAACAGTATCTATATTAATAATTCAAGGTAACGATTATCAATTCAACTAATCAGAAAAATGCACAAAATAGAAGTTTCGAAGACAGTTAAAGTCAAAAGTAAATTCATATGTAGCAAGTTGGAGTGTGAATAATTAATTAACTCTAACTCAATTCATACAATTATTCGTTATTTAAAGAAATGAATTTGTTAACATTACATATGGGAGATCAACACATGACATTAATTACATCGTATATGCTAACCCAAGCTCAGAGTTAGATACATGTAAGTACGACAAAGTTCGTACCGGCAACAATTTCATAATTACAGATCAATAAATTTATAATTAATAATTAATCAATTTATGCAAATAATTCGCATAAAAATTAGCATTGTAGGCTGCTACCTGATCCCATGGTGTTTGCTCTGTAGCATTATTGCGATGATAATTTCGAGCGAAATCTGTCCCACTATATTTTCCAGGGGTTGGCTCTCCTCTTTCCATCTATCACAGGTGAAAAAAGTGTGCTGCACATCGTCTAGTTCCTGTTTGCAGAAAATGCAGTCTGGTCTGCCTGTTTCCCCTTCCTATATAGATAAGCCCGAAACAGGCCATGGCCAGTTAGAAACCGTGTTATGAAATAATGAATCTCGCCACGTATGCGATAAGTCCACTCAGCTAACTGCTTTATGAGCCTAACAGTCCGTCTTCTTTTCGCGTCACTGGTCCATCTTTCCTGCCACTGAGCCATAGTATGGGCCCTGGTCGAAGAAGAAGAAGGAGAAGAAGGAGAAGGAGAAGCACAACAAAAGTTATGAATTTTTCTCGGAGCGAAACAATATGGGCTAAGAACGTCTTGGAAGATAAAGAAATGTTGGAATAAAAAACGCATTTTTAATATAGTAAAATCCCCGGTTATCCAAGTCAGAGTTAACCGAAAGCCGGGTTACCCGAAACGACAGAAAAAAAATCTGTAATGCATTTCTTAACATTAAATAAAAGAACTAACTTCCAAGTATCGTAATTAAAAGATAAGTAAAGAACAGTTTAAAACAATGCAATCCTTGTAAATACATATATCTACAGTAGGCCTACTGTAAACAAAAAAATAACGGCTGCCGTTATACGATCGGAAATTGAGACGTGGATGGTAATGTTCCAGATGACTTTCTACTAAACAGTCAAGCTTTCAATGTTACACATTGAAATTGAGACGTGGAAGGTAATGTTCCAGATGACTTTCTACTAAACAGTCAAACTTTCAATGTTACACGTTCAAATTGAGACGTGGATGGTAATGTCCCAGATGACTTTCTACTAAACAGTCAAGCTTTCAATGTTACACGTTCAAATTGAGACGTGGATGGTAATGTCCCAGATGACTTTCTACTAAACAGTCAAGCTTTCAATGTTACACGTTCAAACTCTAACGCCGTAAGCGTTTTCATTGCGGTTTGTCGAACAAATTGACGAATCGCCGCCCGCTGATAATAATTAAACACTGACACGACACAGCCGCAGAAAACTAAGAGAAAAACAAACTCCAAAGAAAATTTCACAATTTTCCCAAAAACTTAATTACAAAATTGTACCATTACCATTTTTTTACCATACTATACCAGTTAAATTAAACAGTTTTATGGATTAAAAAATGATGTTTTAATAAGTTAACCTTTTTTTCTGCGTACGACTTAATGGGGATTACTCGAACTCGTTGCACCCCCATTGTTTCGGATAACAGGGATTCTACTGCACACGGATTGCAGTATCTCATTTGATTATAACTAAAGCCGATGTTGTACTGGGCCAATCACGCCGCAGTTTCGAGGAGAGAACGGAGGCTTGCGACAGTCCGCAGATTGCTCGCCAGTCGCAACTTTTCCATCGTTGTTACTCAGTCGCCCTGAAGTTTCTAACAGAAGTATAACGATCTTTTCTCTCCCAGTAATGTAAGGTCGCACGAAAGGACAACGATTCGCGACTGCTAAACACGTACAACAAAATCGTTGAGCGAGCACAAGGCAAAACCAAAAAGCGCATTACATTTAAGTGTTTTGAAGACTGAAAAAAACATTGGCATAATCGTGATACACCCGAATGAGACTGCTTTGAAGTAGGTAATACTAAGATAAAGGCACTGTTTTTCCAAATGTACAAAAATTGCATGAATCTTATTAACCAAACTTTCTTTTGTTACCTTGTTACCATTTTGACCAAACCTTGTATATTTTTTTTATTTATTTTTTTTTGTGTTACCTTGTTACCGTTTTGACCAAACCTCGTATATTCTTCCTTTTTTTGTTACCTTGTTTGTTACCATTACTTTAGAATTTTGTTCCATACTGAAGATCGAACTTGTTAAACGTCGAAACGTATTCACCTCTATTACAACAATACAGAGGCGACAGGCTTCCGTTTGTCATAAACACAAAAGTAGTCGTAGTAAAGATACGGTAATTCCAAGTTTGTCGTGCTTACTTGCTGAACTGCTACATGTCATGCTCCGGATGATGCCTTTCAGTGTCTCCCCCATTATCAAGTCCTAAGCCACGACTGGTGGAGACACTGAAAGCCCTTGTCTGGAGCATGACAGGTAGCAGTTCAGCAAGTAAGCACGACAAACTTGGAATTACAGAGACTGCTAATTCAAATAACAAGATAATCAAAGATACGGTTACTAAGAAAACTAAGATTTACGCGTATATGTTACATAAGAGAGGCCGCCCTCCTTTCTGCACTTCTGAGTAAATATAGTTTAGATTAAACTTATTTTGCAGTGTCCAAGTGTAGTAATGTCGCTAACATTATGTTTAGACTAGCCCTAATTGGTCAAGGTTCGGTATATACTAGGTCAAAGAACCCGCTTTAAATTTGCAGCCTGAACAGTGACGACTTTACGTCGGGGGGGGGGGGGGTTCTCCCATTACGAAAGCTCCATTCGAGACTTTCAAGAAAAAATGAAATTTTAGAAACATATTTATGAGAGTTTCATAATAAATTATTACTACGATTAAAGCAATGTACGGCTGCCGTAAATGTATGGCTTTCTCGCAGCCGACTCCATGAATTTTTGAAATCCTCCTTCTCGATCCGCCTTTGGCCGAGATGGATTGGAACCTCGACAGATAGCTTCGGCATCCAACATGCTGACTGCACAGCTGTAATCTCTCTTTTACTACAAGTTATGTAATACACAACACAAAGTAAAGAGACCTCGTGATTCTCACATTGGAGGATGGCTGAAGAACAAAGTTTATGCACCATGATCATGCGTGTTTTTCTCCGTGGCTCCAATTCCGCGGCTGGAGTTAACAAATAACGATTACACTTGTACAGTGAGGCATTCTGCGTTGTTCTCGCCTGACAAATGAACACAGAACACGAACGCCCTGCTGCCGTGACAACCAGGTGGAACAGTAGCATGCCATTAACTGTCCTAGAAAGTATTACTGTAGTACCCAGTACATGAGTCTCGTTACACAATCTTGCAAACGTGTTCTAATTACCACAATAAACGATTCACACGCGCAAGTAACGTACTAACAGCCGCAGAACCGACAACCGCCTACACTTTATTTTACCCGCTGTAACAGATTAAAATATTACAAATCCTGTCCACGGAAATTTAACATATATCTTGTTAACCGTCCTAAGATCAACTTGATTTTCGTTAATAGGCCATCCTCCGTTACCACTGCATTCAGATTCCGGCAGTTCTAATGCTTAAAATTTACTGATTAATCTCACTCGTCACATTCATTCCGTTAACGATACGAATTTATAAAGGTTTTACACGAATAAATAAAGAAATTCATTTGGTTGAAAATAAATAAATTGTTTGTAGCTGAAAACTCATGTTGCTGTTACTACGAGGAAACGGAAAGGACAGAGAATTCCTTGTCAGTGTGTAGGCCTAATTTTAAAATAATAACACAAGATTAGATAGCGCGTTTGTGATAGTAGGGTGGTGTGTAAGAGATCAAACGAGGACTGTTGAAGACTAAGATTGATAGGGTGAAGATGGGAGATGGTAGCAACATGGTATCTATAGAGACCTGCATTGTCTTGGCCTGGATTCGAGATTCAAACAGAAGAGTGCTGGGCTAAAACATAAGAGAACAGCCGTGCGGTACACCCTGTTTAAAGGAAGAAAACAGAAATTAATTGGACGAAGTAAGCGGGTTCTCAGTTTTAACTGGACCGGTAGGCAATTACCTGTCTGGGGATACAGGCCTATCTCACGTTAACTTTTGAACGCATCAATGGATTTTCGTAAAACTTTGTACGCGTGTCTTCACTTTTATCCTACAGATCCCCATTACTGATACTGATCTCTCCAAAATTACGGCGATGGGAAAAAAAACATGAGGGGCAAAACTGTGACAAAATCGCAAAAATCCATGAGCAGTATATCAAATTAAAAAAAGTTTTACTCATTATCTGAATATAGTGTACATCTCTGGAAATTTCAAAATATTAGAATACCAGGATCCAAAAAAAATGGACCAAAAATTGAAAAGAGTTTTAAAATCCAACCGCGTGACAGACTAATAGGCATTATAACCTGAAATCGAATGTAGCGTTTTTAGAATTTTGTAACTTTACGGGCACCTCGGGCAAAAATGGTACACAAAATTTTAAGAAAATTGTAGTAAAAGTCTATGTAGAGGATAAAGTTCTGAGGAATATTATTCAAAATACAAACTCGGTATCCTTAATAATTTGACAGAATTAATATCTCCATTGCAAATTTTCGATCGAGGGAAGCTATAGTTGAAAAAAAAAGTATATATTACACTCATATTTGCTCACATTATTCTTGTATATATATTTTTTATTTTTTATTATTGTTAATAAAATTATCATATTAATATTATGATAATGATAGTTTAAACTATCGAAACACTGTAAAAATATTCAAAAAATATACAAAATATTCTTGTATGAAAAATATTATTTATTATTATTAATTTTATATATATAAATAATGTTATGACTTATGTAATCTGTAAGAAATATTAGATGTAGGCCCACGCCAATAGATATCTATGAAAACAAACACACACTTACAAGCCAGTACTAAATTATTTGTCATTTAGGCATTATTGTTATAAATTTAACTAGAAACCCAATGCAGAAGTTTGGAATTTGTAGTGCTTTTTGTATGATTCTCTACTTTACAATTGCTTTTCCTAAATAAATAGTTGAGTAACCCTGGTTTTCGTCATTTTTTCTGATAAAAGAAAAATTGTCTAATATTAAAATTTATCTAATAAAAAATGTATTTTGTTGAAAACAGCGAGCGAGTTCTGCAGCTCAGGGAATTTGTTAGTTAAAAAAGAAGAAAGAAAACTTTTTGTGGTTGAAGTCCAGGACTACGATTTTCGCAGTATTAATTATCCATGCTTAGTTTTATTGGTACATACATTTAAAATACACGTAAAATTAAATGTTTCCAACCAGTATTTAGGATATGACGAACGGATATGGAACGGAGGGCTATGAAAAGGCTAAATAGTATATGGTGGCATGACCAGATAACTAGAGGAAGGAAAGTACAGATATACAATACTATCATAAAGAGTATTCTGTTGTATGGTGCTGAGAGTAGGAGAATGACAGAAGCGGACAAAAAGAAAATACTAGCTGTAGAGATGGATGCATTAAGGAGATCATGCAGAGTATCCAGGCGAGAGAAAATAAGAAATGAACAGATTAGAGAAATGATAAAAGTGAAACATGCAGTAGTAGACGAAATAAAAAGAAGACACTTAATTTGGTTTGGACATATTAAACGGATGGGAGGAGAAAGGTTGCCACAAAGGATAATGGAATGGTTACCCCCGGAGAAGAGGAAGAGAGGAAGACCCAGACGATCATGGGGAGAGAGTATCCAGAAAGCTCTAAGTGTGAGGAATCTGACAGAAGAACATTGTCAGGAAAAAATTATTGGAGAGATAGTCTGGAAATCGGACAGCGACGACAGACGCTATAAACTGATGTTATATATGTTACCGGCAAAGTATGTAATCAGGCATTCTATAGAATACCTAGGTATTTTATACAATGCCTGGATCCAGCCGGCAAAGTATGAAATAACACATTTCATACATCGCCTAGGCATTGTATAGAATGCCTAACGTCTTCTAGGTAATGTATAGAAGACAATGTGTGCTCTATGGTTTCATGTCACACATCAATCCCCCCTCACTCACCCTGTACCAATGTACGCCCCTGCCTCCCGCTGATCTTCAATAACGTCCGAGATGTCGCAACCACGTGCTGAGTCTAGTGCTAATGACCGCGTTGCTTTAATGCGAGTTCGAGTTGACGCTGACATAACTCAGCTTCGACGTTCTAGTGCTAAAAACTGTTTTTCTCAGTGATGGTGACTATCGTAAGCTAGTGTTGTACGTGCATGCTGCTAAGAAGAAAGAACAGAAGGACCCACGGGATTACTGGCTACTGAATTGGTACGATTTTATGCTTGTTGAAAATAAAAGCAAACTAATTCATCCCCTCAACCAAGGTGATAGTGCTATTCAGTTTTATGTCAGTGATACGGAGTTGTTTGATGTACTGCATGAAGCCCACTTAGCGATAGGCCATGGAGGCAGAGACAGAATGTTAAAAGAACTTTCTATTAAGTATAAAAACATTATAGTCATGATGTTGAACTATACCTTCATTTGTGTGAGCCTTGTCAAAAAAAATCAAAAAGGTGCAAAAAAGGGTATAGTCGTAAAACCAATAATTTCATCCGATTTTAACTCTCGTTGCCAGGTTGACCTCATCGATTTCCAATCCCAGCCAGACAGAGATTTTAAGTTTGTTATGGTTTATCAGGACCATTTAACCAAATTTGTTCTCCTTCGGGCCCTCAAAACAAAGACTTCTGAAGAAGTTGCGTACAACCTCGTTGATATTTTTATTTATTTGGAGCTCCGTCTATTTTACAGTCTGATAACGGTAGAGAATTTTCTAATAAAATTTTAAATAATTTGAAAGAATATTGGCCTTCATTAAAAATTGTTCATGGTAAGCCCCGTCATTCACAAAGTCAGGGCAGTGTCGAACGGGCAAATCAAGACATTGAAAATATGATTGCAACTTGGATGCAAGATGAGGAAACCGACCAATGGAGTGAGGACCTACGGTTTGTTCAGTTGATGAAAAATACAGCCTGACACTCTGTCAGGCATCAAACGATCACCCTATGAAGCTTTGGATGTAAAGTTAAGGTAGGGCTTACTACATCCTCGATTCCCCATAATATGTTAGATACTCTTGAAAGTGAAGAAGATCTCGAACAAGTCGTCAACAATATACAGACTACACAAAATACCGATACCGGCATAACTGAATCTGTCGACCCTACCATGCCTAACCTAATTCAGGTAACAGAACATGCAACCACTTCAACTGTAAGAATTGATCCTGTAGAGCATTCTAGCGCAGCCAAAACCATCGACCCAAATCACCCTTTAGACGCAGCCCAAGAATCCCGCCCAAATCCGACAATGGCATGCTGTTAATTAATAAACACCAATAACATCTAATGTATTTTTTAAAAACACATTGGTTAAAAAAAGTTCTTATACAGTATAATTTTAATAAAATAATATCTGAACATAATTAAGTAGAGAATAGATAATCTTTTATATGTCATACAAATTTCTTCTCAGTGTAAAATTAAACAATTATTTGTGATTTTGTAATAAAATGTTTTCATTTTGACCGTAGTAAGCTTATTTTACACTTTGCCTAAAGAATCACTGGCATTATATAGAATGCCTAGGCAATGTACAGAATGCCTAGGAAAAGTATAAAAAACATTTGAAAAGTATTCTATTATATACTTTGCCTAAAAACTCCAGGCATTGTATGAAATGCCTAGGTATTCTATAGAATACCTGGATTACATACTTTGCCGGTAACATATGTATTTAGGATATGAGGATAATAATAATTGGTCACCTCCGACGTCTGTAGGAAAAGTGTTCATAGTATAAGGACATTAAGGAATATAAGGAGCAAAAGACATTTCGGTAATTTTACCCCATGCTTTTTATAACACATCATAGAGTTATAAAACTGAGACAAGAAAATGTAGGATACTACGTAACTGATCACTTGCTTATGAAACGCGTGGAAACTCGTCGGTTGACACTGTTCTATGCAAATCTGCGCACAGCGAAATGCACTACAAAAATTACGATCCGAGAAGCCTTGTAAAATATTCGGGATAAAACTAAACACTAACAACAAACGTCTTGGTAATTAGGAAGAATGGGAATATAAGTGAATCAATACAAGTAAATAATTGTAAGATAATAGAAATTGTACAAATGATAACGAAGGCTTAGTGCTTGGTTAATAACCTAGAGGTCTCCCATGTTCGCATCATAAAATCGAAGTGCGTTTTTCAGTCACCAGGTAGCTTTCAGCCTACGAAAACGAGTACCTACGGTAACGCCTAGGAAAACAGTAGGAGGCTAAAGACAGAGGTACCCCCACCCCACGAGGCCAACGGTACGCCAAAACTTCTCACTATCCGCCTCCAAGCTTTAGCATATGCCTCAAATGTAATTCACAACAACTGTTGTAAGCTATCAGGAAACATAAAATACTATTTTTATTCACTGAAAAACTACGTTATAAGAGCTGTAAACACAAATCACTGAAATTTGAGAATTAAAATTTTTAAACTCTTTGATCACTTTGTTTCAGCTTTCAAAACCAAATTTTATTTTTAATTTACAATTTAACGTTTTATTAAAAAATCCTTTTGTTTATTTAAATATTTCATAAAAAAGCTTTTAATCAAGTTTAAGGAATATAAAAAAAACATTTATTTTTATTTCTACACGATTATGTAAAACTGAATAGATTGCTGGTAACGAATCCAACAGTGCTCATTGAAACAAACTCTCCGACTTTGTCATTAAATGTGGAACAAAACAAAACCTTTTTTTTTTTGCTTTGACAGCTAAGAGTCATCTGTATGTCGAAAGGATTTTACAATATAACATTTTTTTCTTCGTGCACAGAAAACGACCTGGCATCCCAGAGTTTTTAAATTTCAAAAATAAAGACTGTATTTAGATTTCAGATTAAAATTCCCTTTAATGTGATAACCCATAGGCAGTATTGCGATTTTTCACATTGCCCCCCCCTCACATTTTTCCTACTGATCCCCTATTTTTTGAAATAGCGATTCCAAAAACAATACGAATCTGTAGGGTAAAATTACGTTCACGCAAGTCAAGTATCGCGCACATCGGTTGACCCATTCAAAAGTTATCGTGAGTCATGCCCAAATAGACAGACAAATGACAAATGGTAAAGTTAAAAATGGGAACTCGCTTCGCCCGTTCAATTAAATATAAAAGATGATATAGGCCTATCTCAGCTGTATTCTTAATGATGGACGAGACCACTCTGCTGGGATAAATCAAGACCAGAAAAGCGAAATCGGCGCTACTTTAAGGATATTTACTACTAGGATATTCATCTTTCAATACCACATTTAATTTTTTAATTTACAATTTAACATTTTAATGTAACACTCTCTTATTTATTTAATTATTTCATAAAAAGCTTTTAATCAATTTTAAGGAAAATAAAAATAAATAAACTTAATTTTTACTTTTACACATGATTACATAAAATTGAATACCATTACTGGACGCGAATACAATTGCGGTCATTGAAACAAGCTCTCCAACTGTGTGATTAAATGTGGAACAAAACAAAACCTTTTTTTTGCTTTACCAGCTAAGAATCATCTGTATGTCGAAAGGATTTTAAGGACATTTTTTTCTTTGTACCCACAATTTTGAAATTTCTTAAAAAAAGATTATACTTAGATTTCACATTAAAATTCCCTTTAATCTTTTACTTCACGTGCAGTACTTCGATTTTTTTTCACAACACTGGCCCCCTCAATTTTTCCTCCTGCCCCCCTATTTTTGGAAAGATAGATTCCGGTTCCAGCGGTGCTACCACAGATTTTCCGTAACGTAGTCATACGGAGAAACACTACGACAGTAGAAGATAGGTTTAGGACGTTTGGATTTACGAAAGAGACGTTTCAGCTACAAAGGAATCGATAGTGTATCAATAATTCTAAAACATAAAAATTACAAACAGCGTATAAACACTCACCTACGATTCCAGTGACAGCCTTGTGCGAACGACAGCTATTAAAGATTACATATAGTAAACCTAAAGTAATTGAGCAAAATGACTTACCAGTACTCAAAATCCGGCGTACTCTCAGCAAAAGCCAAAGGAAACGTGAGCAGTGGATCAAAAGTCCCAAAAGTTACTTGTTTAAATACTACCATCCACGTGGAAGGAGGGGGAACACGTCCAAACGTCCCTACCATGAGGCCAATGACGAACGTCATCATCAACACGCCTCCCTCAGGCGTAACATGACTTTGTTGACAGAATTTGATGACAATTTTTTTTTGCGCATCGGTTAGTCAGAACGAACTTGGACAGAGGCGAACCCACCTGTAAGCCCTGTTTTTGCGTATAATAAAATGTCATTGCACTGAGAGTATACCGAATTTACGCAACAGAAGGAAGTTCAAGAACGCTACCTCGTGTTAACGCTCTTCTGTCCAGTAAGGCGTGGCCAATCTTCAAAAGAGTGTTTACAACTTTTAACGTTTTTGCCAAAAGTTGACCGCATCAAAACTGACCATCAAATCAGACTTTGCTAATTTGAGAGATTTGAAAACAGTGAACAAAATGCGTGTGCGTGGTTTCTGGCTTTCGCTGTGTGTGCGCCGCTCGTTTACCGATACCGGTACTGTGTTCTTCAATACTAATTCGCCAATCCGCTCACTTAGCAGATACGTAGTTTTTATTAGCTGTCATTCATACGCGACTTTCTAAAACTCGGGTGATAGTTTTCTCTTTCAATTGCTTCTTCTGCGTGTATATTATTTTTTCCTGAATCCTTTTGGGCTTCTTTAATCCAACCTGATGTTGACTTCTTCCCCCACAGATATCTGAAGATCTACTTTGTTAACCTATTGTCGTCCATTCTATATAAATGTCCAAAAAATAAAAGTCTTCTTTTTCTCATTGTTTCCGTTATATTTTCTAAACTTCGATATATTTCATCAATACTTGTTAATTTCCAACCTTCCGAAGTTTTTCGTGGGCTTAAAACTTTCCTAATAATTCGGTTTATTATTTCGTATTTTTTTCGTTTTACAAATCGTAGGGTTATTGATAAATCTACCCAATTCCACTCATGTGAACTTACGGAAAACTGAAATTAAAAGTTTCAAGTGTAATGATAAATCACAAAACTGATTTTCAAGGTTTATTTTTATTATGAATAGAGTTTTTTATTGATTACATAGCTGTTAAAAAATAATAATAAAAAGTAAAATGCATAAAAAATGTCATTTTCGAAACATCATTAAAACTTGGACTTGAGTAGGTTTAGAACTAACCCCTCGAAATGTAACCCTACCAATTCCTAGTGTTACAGTGGCGGCCCGTGCTTAGGTTGCACAACCCCCATTAAATCCCCAATTGTATTTTAAATTATAGAATTATGAATAAAACAATAACTAATAATAGTGTTTTTACGCTAAATAATCGTAATTAATCATTTGGCGACTTACAAGCGCAGAGCAGTACTAAAAACCGTACACGCTATTGCCGCGGTGTACATGGCAAGTGTGCACCAACTGTGACGCGCTTTGTACGGTATATGGGGAAATACACAGGTGTACAATCGCGTTACTTTACGGTGCCCGCTTCATAGCTGCGCGAAAAGTGAGGGTATTGGGAAGACTCAGTGTGCTCAGTTCTAACACTTCAATTCAAAAACGTCCGTCTTTCTATTGCTACAGCCGGCTTTATGGGTGCTCTTAACTACTTAATTATTACAACTCGGGTTTTACACATTGTTGACTTTTCCGGATTTCATTCAACTAACTACTATTTGTAATTTTACTCAGTATTTTACTCAAGTAAATTTACTCGAAATTGTATCAAATATGTATTTATAATACCAGAACAATGTTATTCGTTACATAATGAAAATAGCAAATAATTATTAGTATTGACCGCTTATGTGTCCTTAATTGTTTTATTTTCCTGAGATATTCAATTATTTTTGTCCTTATCTCTTGACGTTCATTTAATACACTTCAATTATTTCTAATCTTCTTCCATTTAAACCATAAGTTTATAATAACTTTTCTTAAACATGATAAGCTACCTTGAAAGTTTACACTAGACTTAAGAAGTTGATGAAGTTTTCGTAGCGTAGCGGAGTATTTTTTTGTGTATTGAAAATAATAATTAAATGAAATACAGGTCTATACGGTAAATGTTTTTGAAAACGCATCATCAACACTTACGCACTCAGTGAGATGTGCCGTTACACTGATAAGAAACAGGGTTCTGCGCATATCACTTTCACCAAGGTTGCCGGCAACCATAAAATACACAAGTAGTAGTGCTGTAACTGGCTAGACTCTGCTGTTCCTATTACAGCGGTATAGGCTCGCTTGGTGTGATTAGGGACTGCAAACCCCGCTTGGGACGTCACAGCGCCACCAGTCTGTTGGTAAACAACACGTGGTGCGCCAGGTAGGAATTAGAGTTTGTGTTGTTACGCTACTTGAGTTAGTGTCGGTTGAATATTTTGTGAATTTCGTTGTTAGTCTCAGTCCAATTCATCGTTAAATGTAAATAGTAGTACATATAAAGGATTAAGGTGTCATAGTGTAAGATATTTATTATATTTAACTGGTAGGACGCAATGAACTCTGTCGTAAACTTAACGAAAACGCTGTTCAGTTTACGTCATATTGAGAAAAAAATTAAATTACGAGAGTAGGTAGGCTACACCAGATCTTTCAAATTTAATCAAAATGTAAAATCAGGTAACAGAAGAATATTTAATTGTAAATTTAAACAATATTTTATACAATAAATATTCATGGTTATGTGGGTGACACTAAAACTGCATTATTTTGTTTTCAATACGTATTGTTTTGAGGGGAGAAGACTTGGACATTTTCTGTTCAGATAATAAAACAATTTCATACCATCCAACCCAACTGCAACCCCCAAATTTTTCAACCACCAGCCGCCACTGCTAGTGTAGTAGAAACGACTGTTTTTCATACTTAAACACAGATATTTCATCGCTGTTAACGTACGACACCTACATACGCACAAAACAACAGAAAACTATTTTCAGATTTTGATTAAAATTACTTTTAGTCTGAACGCCACAAGGAATTTTGCTGTTCTATCAAAATTTTTACCTCCGTCTTGGCCCTTGGCATCGCAAAACTTTGAAATTTCAAAAATGAAGACTATATTTAGATTTGGTTGAAATTCCCTTTAATATGATACTCCACTGCGATTTTTTCACAATACTGACCCCCTCACATTTTTGCCTCCAGTTCCCCTCCTTTTATTGGGAAGATCAATTTCAAACCAATTAGCGATCTGTAGGGTGAAAGTATGGACTCGCAAACCCCAAGTTTCACGAACACCAGTTAATACATTCAAAAGTTATAGTTAATCGTACACCAAACAGATAAACAGAAGAATAGACAGGCAGACAAATGACAAACGTAGAGGTAAAACCAGGGCCGGATTTAGAGTTAGTGGGCCCTTAGGCTGAACATCTTGCGCGAGTCCCAACTACCAGGGGATACCCTCCAGTAAATCGGGGGGCCAGGTTCCTCCTCCAGAGGAAAATTTTTAAAAATAAATTTTCCAGAACTGCAAATAAAATCATTGTTAAATGTACAAATTAAATTGGGATACACTGTTTTTTGTAAATTTTCAATACTACGTTAAACAATTTAACGGTTTCAAGGTACCTGAATGTACAATGGTATTCTGGAATCCATTTCTGTCAAAATCTAATGAGTTTCAGTGCAATGAGTGCAGTTTGAGATGAATTTAAAATTTAAGTGCGCACTCTTGCCCCACTCTACCCTATACACGGCTCACAATACCACCTTTTCCTCTAACTTCTACTGCTCTCTGAAACACAAACCAAACAATTTTTATGCGAGTTGACTGTTCTTTTTCTTGTTCTTTTGTTTGTGGTGCGGGCCCCTAGGCTGCAGCCTATGTAGCCTATGCTTAAATCCGGCACTAACTGAAACTGTAATTTCTTTTGCAGAATTTTCCCCCAAAACTGAAGCGTATATTCGTGGAAGTTTACGCGATCGATCTATACATTGTATGTCGGTGCTTAAGAACTAACGTCACAGTATATCAGTTAAGCCCCGTGTATTTAGTTAGTAATTAGATACAAATATACATAAGTTTACGTAAACATTTGTTTTGACGCTGATACCTCATGTTAGAGATACAAACACGATATGTATTATTATTTTAGAATAATTCGGGAACCGTTCACAAACTCATTTTAAAAATGAAAAGTTATTTAAAATTGTATTTTTCTTTAGCTGGAATGGAAGTGTTACAGTGTTCACGTATACGAGGACATACTACCTTTCATCAAACGGATATGAATACCTTCTTCAATACGTCCACTATATTACCCCCACCCACCCCCCACCATCCATTTTACACGCGTTTGTTAAATAAAAACAATAAATAAAATAAATATAACACGTAAAAACAAAATTCGGTTCGGCAATACACCATTCAATCACTGCGCTGTACCCTGAAACGTCTCTTATTCAAAACGACGCATTATTTAAAAATAATTATCTAATTAAATATCCTGAAGTACGTTGCTTTTTCTTTCACATTGTGTTCGTTGTAGACCAGTTCTGATTGATACTGATAATTTTATTTACTTGTTTTTGACGCCAGGCCAACATTTCCCCGGGGCTACCTAATTTCCCCCCGAAACTCGGACACACCTTTCAAATATTACAGCTAGTTTGTAAATACGAGCTATTCAAGTATTTTCCGCACCTGGTATCAAACCACGGCATGTTGAAGAGACCTCGCCAACGGTCTCTGTCCGATGTAACCATCCTCCAATTGTGGATTCCTGCCCTTTCTGCGTCCCGGTCTCGGTCATTTCCGACGAAACAACGTTTTTACCTGTTCTTACGCGGTTAATTGCGCCCCGCGCTTTCACTTACTGACCGAATCTGCCATTTAGAAACGTTCCTTAACGTTTTCAATGATCTTCGATGAGATTTCAATTCTTCAGCTTTCCATTTGTGCGAGTAACCTGTTTCTTCCAATATTTTTGTTACATTAGGTTAGGTAAGGTTAGGCCAGGTCAGGTTAGGTTAGGTTAGGGTAGCAATGAATACAATTATAATGGTCATTTCTGTATTATTGTAATAACAAAAAAACGCAATTGATCGCAACTGACCGGTCAGTTATATTCAAATTTCCACCTCGGTCCCAACTGTCTGGGTTTTATACGATAGGGTCGCAACTGACCACGGTCCCTGCGTCCTGCTGCATTCCATCACACCACCTCAGCATTGGTCTTCCCACTTTCCTTTCGCCATTTGGGTCATACAGGAAGAGGCGTTTTATAAAATCCTAGTCGTCCATCCTGACAACATGAGGTGCCCATCTAAGCCGTCCTATCTTTACCTTTTTGATTATGGTCATGTCGTGTAGGAGGTTATATAACTCTTCATTAGTTCTTTTTCTCCAGACACGTCCTTCCTTCACCTGCCCACATATTCGTATCAGTATTTTTCTCTCAAATGTTCTCAGCGTATTGTCAGTGCTTCTGCTGAGAACCCATGTCTTTAATGCAGTCCATAATAGCACTAGGCACTGGGACAATCAGTGTCTTGACAACAATTTTCACTTGAATTACCTTTGTACGGTGAAGTAAGCCCTGTTAGCAAGAACAAGTCTTCTTTGAATTTCCTCCTCCACAACATTTAATTGGCCACAAGTGAACCCAGGTAAGTAAATGCTTTCACTATCTCAAATCTGTACTCCCTAAAGCTGATGTACCGGCCATAGCAGAAACATCAATTAACGTATTCAGTGCTTTAGTCGCTTCGGCCGCGCTGTCGCTCCAGGCACGGGAAACCGCGAGATGTGTAAGAGCCTAATTGCAAGCAGCATTATGGGCGCCTAGGCGTGGCAACCCATCGATTCGTTCAACGGGACCTGTAACCTAACTCCTTGTGGCAAACAAACGACCGCGCTGTACCGTATCAACCCGTTCCTCAACCAGGGCTCCGACATGGACAACGCAAACAAACATGGAGCGAGAGACCCCCCCCCCAACTTCAGTCTGTATTTAGCGCAGCTAAAGTGGACACAGTAAAGTGGGCAGTTACGATTTCTGAAGCCAGATGGTAAGGCCGGGTAATGTAAATTAAGAACCAGGTGGAAAGAAGGATAAGGAGAAAAGATCGTAGAAAACTATCCCATCCCACTCTGATGGTATTCCATTTCAATAACGGTATCAAACTACACTGAAATAACCGATAAAAAAAAATAACTATTAATCTTTTTTGATGACTCACCAGCAACAAGACATATGACATATTGTTTGATTATTTTCATAATTTGTTTAGCGATACGCTCTTTCCAAAATCGCCGAGTTCTCAGAAAACGTTTGTTTTAACAAGGACAAGCGGCCAGCGGACCGCACAACGAGGGGATCGGAAACGCGAAGGGAGAGTCAAAATATGGCAAGAGTCCAGACTAAGAGTGAAAAATATTTTTAAACTCGCGTTTTTTGTACTGTTAAGCAAAAATTTCGCCGTTTTACATATTATGTAAATAAATTTAAATGGGCTCTTGGTGTGTGTGTCTCTGACACATAAAAGGTCACATCTTGTGTCGCAATAACGAGACCTTCCTTTGGTCTGCACGGGCACCGCGTGAGAAATACTGTTAACCTGTGCCGATAACCGGCGTGAATTCACTAATTTTTACTGCGTATGATGTTGGCGAGTTCATCGGCCTAGTTTTTGTGCGCGTATCTGCCTCCTCCTGAGACCTTGAACAGCAGACTCGTACGAAAAAACTACAAGTGACTACGATATAAATTGAATGCCCCCGTAAACACTACAACATTCCTAGGTCTATTTTTAGGCCGCACTTTTTTGTAAAAGGACAATTTTTGTCGGAATCGCCTGCAAAGTACGATCATAGTTTTCGTTAGCCGCAAAGGATTATCAGATTGGAAGCACGCATGTGCTTGTAATGATCGTATCGGCTATACTGGTTGCCCTCGTGTCATTGCGCAACGAGCTAAGTATATTATAATGTTTATACACAGAGACGACTTATTAGTACACTCTAACCATTAATCCGAGCACTTTACAAAAGAAACGACTCGACCTGATCTCGTTGAAATCAAACTGGTTTGCCGTGTACGCCCACAAATGTTTTCGCATAGATCCTTTTATTGATTTTTTCCTCGAAACGACATTGATAAATGCAGTGGTTTCTAGTACTCTTACAGGTTTCGCGCTGAAGTCAAATTTTACGAACAGAATTATACAGACAAATCGTTTCTTAATATGCCATTTTGTATTTCTTAATACAAAATATTTATTGGTCGCTCATTGATACGTTTCGGTTCGCAGGAAGAGCTGACATTTCACACATCCGAAAGACTATAATGGGTTTTCTGCAAAAAATACCAAAGCAACACAGATCCATTCTATGTACCAATGAGTGGAATAGTAAATTCACAAACCGTTTAACTACAAAATACGGAATTAGAATTTACTTCTAATCCAGGTCAGTCATATAGCCTATGTCGTTGGCTGAACAAACCAGGTGACAGTTAATTGGGCAGTTTCGAAAGTAAAGTGCTTGCTCAAGAAGGCGGTAAACGCAACTTGGCGAAAAAAGAATGTGTCGATGGAGAATAAACACGGGAAATGTACACAGCTTACGAGGATGTTAGTATTGTCCGTTACAGTAGAACACAAAGGGTGAAGTGTCAGGGCCTTGCCTGAGAAAGGGAGACAGCAAGTAGTCACAAAGGACACAGCAGGCAGAATGCAGTATACAGGACAGCGTACTTGATAAAAGGTAAGTAGCACTGACACTCAGGCCCGAGGTAGATAGAGGCAGTGGTAGAGGGAAGTACAAAGCGCTGCTGTAGCAGAAAGGAAAAAGAACAATTATTGTGACAGAGTTTAAATTTTCAATTCGTGCCGCCGATAACTACGTTCTGGAGTTCCCTCGTTTTTTCATTTTGGGCGCCACCGAGCATTAGGGCAGAGATCCACAGCCTGGAGAGTGTGACTAAATGGTCTGCGGATCCATTAACGGAACACTCCAGAAGCAAGTGCAAAGTGAAGCGAAGTTAAATTCTATACAAAGCGTTGACTGGTCCTTCGTCGATGTATGGAAGCGAGGTGTGAACGTCAAGAAAAAGGCAAAAACGTACGCTATAATCGTAAGAAATTTATTATTCAAATCTTAGTCTTCTCAAATCCAAGCTTCTGTCTCGTAAAAACAAAAGCTTGATCAGACCAGTCGTGACTTACGGAGCTGAAGCATGGCCACTCACGGCTGTATCAATAAATTCGTAGAGACTATTTGAAAGGAAAATAATGAGAAAGATTACGGACCAATAATGGAAGCAAGAGAGTGGAGACGCATTCGCAATGCTGAAATTGTTGACACTTGTACCGGGAAGATATAGTGCGCTTCATAAAGGCGAGCATGTGGAGAGAATGCCCCAACAGAGACTGCCCAAGCAAGTACTAAATGGAAACATGGAAGGAACAAGAAGGGGCAGATCCAGAAGGCAATGGAGAGAGAGAGAGAGAGAGAGAGAGAGAGAGAGAGAGAGAGAGAGAGAGAGAGAGAGAGAGAGAGAGAGAGAGAGAGAGAGAGAGAGAGAGAGAGAGAGAGAGAGAGAGAGAGAGAGAGAGAGAGAGAGAGAGAGAGAGAGAGAGAGAGAGAGAGAGAGAGAGAGAGAGAGAGAGAGAGAGAGAGAGAGAGAGAGAGAGAGAGAGAGAGAGAGAGAGAG
This sequence comes from Magicicada septendecula, assembly GCA_034769895.1. Taxonomy (NCBI): domain Eukaryota; kingdom Metazoa; phylum Arthropoda; class Insecta; order Hemiptera; family Cicadidae; genus Magicicada; species Magicicada septendecula. The sequence goes on from CM068372.1 coordinate 175,031,262, forward strand.
AGAGAGAACTGGAGGCGGATGGCGAGGGTCATCCCGGCCTCAAGAGCTTCTTAAGCAAAAGAAGTCATAAGAAATGAAATTTCATGGACGAGCAAAAGAAGTAACATACACAAAACAAAAAATAACGGGATGAATTAGTTACTGTGGAACACGTCGAAAGCAAGCGCAAAGCGAAGCGAAGATGAATTTCTATATAAAGCGATGTCTGGTCCTTAGTTGATGTATGGAAGCGAGGTGTGTACGTCAAGAAGAAGCCAGAAAAATAGGCTACAGTCATAAGAAATGTATTATGAAAATCTTAATCTTCTCAACTCCAAGCTTCTGTCTCGTAAAACCAAAATGAAAATCTACACAAGCTTGATTAGATCAGTCGTGACTTACGGAGCTGATGCATGTCCACTCAAGGCTGTATCAATAAATCCGTTGAGATTATTTGATAATTCTGATAGGAGACCACATGTAACTGATGTCTGTTGACCGACCATTCTTTGACTGGGTTCCACCTGACGGAGAAAGGAAGCAGACCCGGGATATCATGGAAAGAAGACATACCCAAGGAGATGGGGAAAAGACTAGACAAACTAACCTTTTAGTTTTCAGTACAAATGATATTGGATTTTTAACCGATGACGAACTCCTACGAGGGATATTTTAAGATCTGATGAAGCATATGCTTTGAAACGCGTCGTCAATATAAAAAAGAAGTCATAAGGCGTATTGAAATAGGTTAGTTTGTCTATTTATACAAACGACTTGGATACCATTGTAAATATGCATGCTAAAGTGGGGAAAAAGGGGCTTGCAACGTGATGTTGGTACAACAGAAGTCTCTGGTGTGGAGGATCCAAGAGACGTTAATAACTGTAGAAGACTCGCATTTGATGGATGGATGGATGGAATTAGGTAAACATAACATGAATAAACAAAATAAGATTGTTTCGCGAGAATGTCTATAAAGTACGACTGCCTACACAGGTAATGGATGTACAACAAACCGCTATAAGACCCTTACGAAGGTCGAAGAAAAGATAGGTGGAGGAACGAATGCGTAGCAAGCATGTTTCATAAATCATAATGATGGCAGTGGCGGCTCGTCTGTAAGGTTCAATGGTTCAGTGAATCCCCTAAATAATTTAAATATGTTTAAGGATTTGTTGAGATAATGGTTTCATACTTAAATAACAAGATTTGCGAGATTAATCTTGTTGACTGAACAGTTATGGATTTGCTTTAATAGGCGAATTATTCGCTACTATTGCTTGAGCTGCAAAGTAGCTCTCAGCACCTCCTAGACTGTGTAGACAGCTTTGAAGGGGGAAATCAGTATACGCAAAATTACATTTAACAGTCGCTAATCCCGAGTGTTAGCGACAGAGACGAATAGTTCCGACGAGTGCCGAACCGCACCGACCGGGAATTTTAACATTTTCATAATACCTCCATTAGCATTATTATTATTTTTACCACATGATTACCTCCAGTTTTGTGTCAGATTTCTCTATTTTATTTAGAACTAAATGAAAATGTGTGCAGTAAAGTCTTAAAATCAAATCAAATATTGAAGTAATTGTATTCCGAAAATAAAGTGTGTTTAATGTAGTCATTAAATAATTATAGTAACGTTAAGCTGGCCGAAGCGTGTATAATCTTCAAAGTGGTATTTTTGTGTGTTAAGCGTTCAGGTATTTCTTATTTTTGGGTTCAGTTCATTGATTTGGTAAAATGAATAGTGTCTATTTTAAGAACAAATTTTTCTTCTCTCTCTATTAAGATAAATGCAAAATTAAGGTACTCGGTAGGCCGCTTGCCGTTTTAAATATTAAACAGAAATATTTAACTATCCCTTTATTTTAACTATATATTTTTAGAATAACTTACAAATAGCATAAACACAACTTAATATTAGGCCTACTAAAAATTGTTAAAAGTTATGTCTTCATGTTGCGACCCGCCCCGTGTGTTATTTGGAATGGGATAATTGCTCTTATCTTAGCAGAAACATTCAGACATTGAACCCTCAACTGTCAGAACCACGAGCCGCCACTGAATGATGTTAATACTTGAATTTAATAAACAAACAGTTGGTATAGTTTTACAGATAGTTTTTATTTTCCACAATTGTTTCACCAGTTACGGCAGCTTCAGAGTTTGGATTTCAACTGACAGGTTTGAAATGTATAGTAACTGCCGTACTGGTGAAACAACTGTCAGGAAAATACAATCGTCCGTAGAACTTACAAGTGTTTGTTTATTAAAGTCAAGTATTACGAGGGCTATTTTTTTTTTCAGCCTCCGGTGAGTTGGCAAACCTGTTTCTGTTGTCATAACAACAATCTGATTGTTGATTAATGTTTTTGAGGCTTTGTTCTGACCTGTAACCACTGGTTTTATAGTTATTTTTTCTATAACTATGGTGACGACAGATTAATTATGGCAACTACAATTGAAATCGCCTCCAAGTGTGAGATTCGGTCTGTTATTAGATTTCTTCAAGCTGAAGGTCATAGTGCTGCAGAAATTCATCGAACGTTGTGTAATGTGTATGGACATAATGTGATGACTGATGAGTGATGGTTCAGTTCGGGAATGGTGTCGAAAATTTAAAGAAGGGTGAATTGATGTTCATCATGAAGGAGGGCAAGGAAAAAAGCCCGTGACTACTGATGATGTTGTTGAAAACAGGAGGATGGTTCGAGAGCGCCGTCGTTTCACAATTACTGAACTTTCTGCTGATTTTCCTGAAATTTCTAGGTCTGCTCTTTATGATATTCTTACTCAGAAGCTTGGGTATAGGAAACTCTGTGCTCGGTGGGTTCCCAACAACTCACAGATATCCACAAGACTCGAAGAATGGTCAGATTAGGCACCAAGCACCAATAGGTACCAATAGCCCAGACTTGGCACCAAGTGATTAACATTTGTTCACTGACTTGAAAAAGTGGTTAGGTGGGCAGCGGTTTGTCTCCAATGATGAGTTAAAGTCTAGTGTGGCAGACTGGCTGACTACTCAGGAGCGAACATTGGCATAGAAAAGTTGGTGCCTCGCTATGATAAGTGCCTCAACAATGGTGGTGACTATGTAGAAAAGTAGTTTACATATATATGAAACTTTTGTATATAATAAAATTATTGAAGTCATTCATGTGTCTGTTTATTGGTCTATCGGAGGTTGAAAAACAAATAGCCCTCGAAGTAAAACGTTCTACAAAGTGCCGAACGACCATTCGACCAGTCCAATTTATAATGATGGTGCTAACTCAGGGATCTACATGTTTGCACAGGAATCGATGTCTCAGTGATCTGCAACTCACGCAGCGTCTTCACAAATGAATCAATACTGCATCAGCACTCGGAATAATAATTCCGATTCTAGAGCAACAAGCAAGTATCGCACGTTACTAGTGTCAGTCGGCAAGTCGTACAAGAACTATGCAACAAATACAGACGGACTGTAGCATATAAATGTTATCTACTCTACGGCCAAGTTCAATAGAATGGACTGACTACAAGCCCGCGACGAGTGCCAATTATTAAATGTCATGAACTACAGTGGAACTATCCAGTCTTTCCAAATAACCCGTTAGCTCAAAAAGAATTTAAAGTCGATATAAAATATGCCAAAAGTATATTTTATTCGGGCTACTGAATGTGCTCATTTTGTCCCCGTCATTTGTTGCGAAAACGTTTGCTGACATACGATGGCATGTATACTGCCTTCATACAGCTTTCTTCTGTTATGTAACACAAACAAATCACCACAAACGCAGCCCATCAGGGTTCAAAATATTGCTTAACCACGGTCTTCCGTTTTCAAACTATGACCAGCTGGGTAACCTGTGACAGTAAGACTCTATAATAACCAAGGACCAGTACGTGGAGTCACGTTGGGGACCTTCTAACGCAATATGGTTTAAACATACGACGAAATATATAATATGTTTTATAATATGACGCAAAGTAAACATACATCACACAAAAGCACTTTTATGAACATCTGTCACACTGGCTACACAATTAAAACGCAAAAACATAAAAGCGATTATTGCCCGAAAAGATTTAAATCGAAACAAAGCAAAGTAAAATCTTTAAAACACCAAACATTAGAAGCTCTCGTAAAACAAAAATATCCATTACATACACCAATTCATAAAACCGCAACTAACGTACAGAGTTATCAACGAACAGTAAAAGCCAATCCACGCACAACTATTACACTATACAACGAGTTAATGTGGCTGAAGATGGGTGCACACAGTAGTAGCCATAATAGATATAACAAGTAAAGCTGTAACTTGATTCGTAGAACATTACCTGTTGCTAAAATGTTACTAACGAGGAATGAAATGAGAAACTGAGTGAACAATCAGTTCGGTTTCAGAAAAAGAAAGCGAACTAAAGATGAGGTGAACAACTGGATGTACGAGGATAGTAAACGAAGGATCGCTGAAAATAAAGAGAAAGGTTTACTAATTTTTATAGACTAGGACAAGGCTTTTGACAGAGTGATCTGTATGAAGATAATGAAAAACGTAAGAACTGACTAGAAAGACCAAGGTTCTGTAAAGGAATTACAAGACAAAAGGTACTTGTAAGAGTAGAAGGTGAGGAAACGGAAGAAGCTCGCACTGTGAGAGGACTGAGACAACGCTGTTTGTGTATTCAGCATTTTCAAACATTACAATGAATAGCTCATAAAAGAAGCTTCAGAAAGAATGGGTGAAGTAACAATTAGAGAACAGAGAATTAACACTTAAGGAATGAAGACGATCAGGCAATTAGCTAAAAGCGAAAACACAGAAAATTGTTGGGGTCTGGGATGGGAATAATGTTGCAAAAAATAAAAGAAAGTGGGGAACGCTGTAACTTCTTTTCGCCGCGTTACAAATCCAGGGAACCCATCGTAATTAAACTCCGTTAATTAGATGGGCTGCCTACGTTGTAACAGAATGTATCACAAATAAATAATATAACAAATTAGTTACTAACTGTGTAAGGAAACAATGGCAAGGTATACAATTGATTTAAGCACTCCTCATATGTGTGTAACAAGAAGACTTCTCTTTATTTAACATTTAAAAACATTTACAGATCCCATGACATTACTAATTCAATTATTAAGTTATTTGAAAGGTTTCTTTAAACTTTGGGATCAAAACTGATTCTATGTAGCTATACCTCGGATCCGGGTAACCTTCGGTATTTATTCGTTAAAACTTTTAGTCATAATCAATTCATGATATTAGCTTGCAAGACTTTCTTTAATTTAACCATTGGAAGAATGGTATTATTGCTTGAATTATATTACTCTACATTAGCATATAAACTGTTACAACGTATGAAGTTAGAATAGTTACATGAAATTCTTAGATTTAATTTATTAGTCATTACAAAGTTAATAGTTTCTGAAAAGTCTCTTTCAAGGTGTGTTGTGTAACCAATATTAGTAACCCTCGATAGACAGGCTATCGAGTCACCTTTTAATTGGTATGCAGAAGACTCGTCCTGGGGTATCCGTCTTGGGAAACAGGAACAGCTACGTCGTCATCTCGGTCTGGTCTTCGTCAGTCCGCAGGTTGAACTTTCTACGATGGTACTTGTTGATTCTCGGATGTCCTGATCTGCATATTCCGTCGTATGTACTAGAGTTTGTGGTTTGTGATAGTTCACATCTCCAGGTATGATGTTGGAAGTGTTGTTAGTTCTTGATGTTCGAAGTCATCTTGTGTTACACCTTTTTTTACGTTTCGAGTTTTACACTTTAAATCTCTTGTTTATTTACATAACTATATTAGTTAACACATCCAGATGCTTTAATCAGCTATTTCTGGTATACCATCTTAAGGTAAAACAAAGTATAGGTAACATATTTTAAGAGCACAGCTCTTACGTCTATACTGTACGAAGTCACCATTGCGAGAGAGCGAAATTCTGCTCCCTTCGCCTGGTACTGAACAAAATGGTAGAGGGGCAATTACTGCGCGAGAATATAGTTCCTGTCTCTCTTTATGTTAACATTTTTATTTATACAAACTATCCCTAAACAAATATACATAATTTAAATCAGTTGTTTTAGCGACTATCTGTGTCTTCAGATTTTTTAATTATTAACATTAGGTTTTTTATCTTATTCTATCTTACACAAGACTCGGAAAACATGTCGAGTCTGGAATCAACAGGACAGCGCTTGCTCACAAGTAAAGGGTTAAATAACTCTTTACGATATTAATAACTCTTTACAATTTATCTTTTTATTAGAGTATCTTCTTACTAACTAATTACTGCTTGCTCTCATACTGAGTACATACAGGTTTTTTTATATTAATTCAGTGAGATTTAAATGGCTTAATAGCTCGCAACCTTAATTTTTAAAATTTTTTATTTTCTTGATTTTTTTACAATTTAAATCGTCACAACGCTAAAGAAAAAAGAAACACCAAATGTGACGATAAAAATAATATCATTACAGTAGTCAGAATCTTTTAAATACCTCCAAGTATAAATACATGTAATGGATGTTGTACGGAGGATATCAAAATTAGAATTGCATTTGGAAACATTGCATTCGGTAGTGTAAAGCGGCCCATCCACTTACAGTTTTCCTTGCAAGTTTCTTGACTGGCAAGTCTTGAGCAATTTCCTTGTCAAGTCTCGACCAATTTCTTCGCAAGCCTCGACAAGGATCCTTGTCAGTTTTTATAGTGGATGGGCGCAACATGGCATGCCAAGGCCAAGAAAATGCTTGCGACAAGGATCCTTGCGGCATTCAAACCGTTTGGAAGTTTTCACTGCAAGTCACGTCAGTTTTTTCCGGCTCATGCGCTGTACTCTAGAGACGGTCCGTCAAGGTCATATCCTCTTGCGCTATTTATAACTCGTATAGTTTGTTTTGTAGGTATTGGTTTGTCTGTTTTGTGTTATTGTGTATTTATTTACTGTGAATTATTTGTTTATTATGTAACTGACTTCATCCATACGAAGGTAATTTCGGTAACTGCCTGCATCATTTAATCGGAGTTCATCTAATAAATTTACGTGACTGTACAAGTTCCTTTGCAAAAACCAACTTCGCGACCAAAACCTATGTCTTCTTTTTGCTTTCAGACATTTTGCTAAAATCACAGCAAAACAGGCTATTTGACGGTTTTGTACGGGAGGCATATTGAAAACAACGACTGGATCACTGCAAAGTTCACATGTAAATGGATGGCAGTTTCAAGAAAACTTGCAAGGAAATGTGCCGGGCCTTGTGTTCGAGACTTGTCGAGCCTTGCCAAGGCTGTAGCAGCCTGTTCAAGGCTTGGCAAGCCTTGTCAAGGCTTCACACATTTTCTTGTCAGTTTTACTTGTTAATGGATGGGGCGCTTATGAAAGCTTTATACTAGCAGAGGAAGAAATATGGCGACTTCCCATCGAGAACAAAGAAAGAAAATATTTGAAATGTGGCTGTATCAAAGAATGGAAATGGAAATTATTAATTGGAGAGAAGGGATAACAAATAAAGAGGTATTAAGGAGAATTGGCAAATTTTCTTTTATTAGAAAGAGGAAAGAAAACGTATTGGTCACAACCTTGTGAAAGGACTATATACACGAAGTAGTAACAGAAAGAAAAAGAGGACAAGGGGGAAGAATATATGATATAAGGATTTGAAACGGAGCGAAGTCAAAGAATCCTTGAAAACTCAACGCAAGAACGGACAGCGTGGATAGAACAGTTTAGCCGAAGTCCATCTTCGAACAGAATCACCATAGGCAATAATGACATTAATAGTAATGTTCGCTTTTGTTCCTTTTCCTAGTATCAATTCGTAATTCATTGCTTTTCCTTGAGCCAGACGTTTCAGCTTCAATTGCGGTAGTCCTTCAGTGTTTGTCTTGGTCAGAGCCGCCTAACCGGTCGTGCAAGGTGTGCACTGCACATGGGCGGCAAGTCACATCATGATCGATGTGTATAAATGATGTTTTACCCGCACAATCTCAACTATTTAATTTATCTCAAAGTTTTCCAGTTGCATCCATATTATGCATTTCTCATATGGATATGCAAAGTCTCATTAACTTGTATGACCTTTAAAGAAAGATCCTAAAGTCCAGGAAAATTCAGTGGATCCGAAAAGTAACTCCAAAGTAGAGTTTTCTTTTACAAAGTTCAGGATCAGATCTTATCCTCTTTCAACAGCAGGTTCAAAAACTCACATGTTTTTGGATTGTTCTTTAGTAATTTGTTTAATTACATGAAAGACAAATTATTTATCTATATTGGAGACATATAAAATTGAAACGATTCTCAAGAAGAGGCATATATCGACGGGTCTGATTTGTTTAACGAACTCAATGTTTTAAAACTGAAAAGTTTTCCAATATCTGCTGGACGCATCGTAGACCATTTTTCAATATCTTTTTCAAAATAATTTGTTCTCAACATTCCCAAACACAGCAATAGCGTTAGGATTATTACCTATACTAACGGTGTCAGCTGTAGCCGGAAAAAGGTCATTCTCGAAATTAAAAATCAGAAAATGTTATTTAAGATCGACCGTGGCTTAGAGACACTGAGATAGGAGAAGGACATGGAGGCAGAAAAATTCAAGAATACACGCAGACGCACGAACGCCTAGCGGCTGTCCTAGTCTTGATCTTGACTGCAACAATGGCAGGGTGACTTTCGATGGCTACTTGCGGCCAGATGATTCAAACGGCTCGACATGTTTCTGATTGCCGGAGAGTTAACCAATTCCGTGGCAGAAGTATTGCTATTGGCAGGGTCATGTAGCCAATGTGTTACAGCTTTCCTTCTCCATTGCGCCCGAGTATATGGAACAATCATTGGGAGTAGCTATCGAAAGCCAGTGAATTTGCTACTGTCGCTGTCAAGCTCAAGGCAGCCACTGAAGAAGAACCAACTCAAATGTACCCGAAACGTCTATCTGAAAACTCGGGAAACAGAAATGAAGTGAAGATTAAACGCCCGGTGTGAAAAAACTAAGAAGACATAACCGTAACTTTAATCATTCAATACGTCAAGAGACCGAAGTGCAACAAAGTGAGCACAAGACTATTGTTTACTTTAAGGCTGTGTCGAAACAGGAGTATGTAGAAATTTTGAAAGCTTAATTGAATTCTATAGCTTAACGCCACGTACAAACGCCACGCTATTTTTATCATACAACGCAGCTACCATCCTGAGAACGTATTGTTCTTGAATCGATTCCACGAAAAGGTACTTCAGTTCGTTAACGCATGCGAACGCTAATACGCCTTCTGTCGTAATGCCAATAACGTCTGGTTCATAATATCATGGCCGTATCAGTCGAAGGTTGCGCTCGGAGGAATGTCCGCGCCGCGAATCATTGTTCTACCTTCAACTCTGATATTTGCTTGTTTACTCTGGAACAGCGGCCGTGCAAAATACGCACCATTCAAACGTTTTCCGCGTGGCAATGCGAGATCGTTGCCCCCGATTCAAAGGCGACGGACGCCAACACAGGTTTCTTTTCAAAGGGTTCTCGCAATGTAATTATTTCGAATGTTGTTGTTTTATTTTTTTTTACCTTCGGATCAGATTCACTGAATCGTTAATGTATCGCCAGATGGTGATTTTCGTTTCGTACTGCGCAAATGTCTAAAACAGTGTCAACGATCAAAGCAATTAGTAACGGGTTGCAAATCGTCACCGGTTCTCTGCTCGAAGGGCGGTACAAAGTTGGTACTAGATGACCGAGCTCAAACAATCAGGAACCAAACGAAGTTAACACGACACCGTCTATCGGCATATCAGAGAAAACGTAATCGCACACGATCGGGTTTCTTATGATGAAGTGGGACACTGAAGAGTGGTGTCACTCATGTATGAACGATCGGGTTTATTCGCTAATCGAGCGGAAAGATACACACGTTCGCCAGCCCCCCTCCCAGAATCCTAAGTGTTCTTATTAAATTTTAAAGTACAGTAGGCTTGTATATAGTACTTGTCATTATGTGTAACTGCAGATTTTGTTGAATTGTTGAAATGTTGTTGTATGTAAATCCGTAATTTATGCTGAATCAGCAAAGCGAGTTCCCAGTTTTAATTCGACCGTTTGGTATTTATCTGACTACCCATTTGGGGTATACCTCATGGATAACTTTTGAATCGATTGTCGTAAAACGTGACTTGCGTGTCCACACTTTTACCATACAGAACCTTACTGTTTTTGACATTGATACTCCCCCTCACCAAAAATAGAGGGCGGGCGGCAAAAACGTGAGGTGGTCAGATTATAAAAATAAAATAACTAAAATCCATTTACGGTATCAAATTAAAGGGGATTTTAACCAAAATAAAAATGTGGTTTTTTGAAAATATCAAAGTTTACGATACCGGTCTCCTAAAAGGGGACCTAAATTTCTTAAAAGTACAAATCTAAACGGTTAGAGAGAATTTAAACCCATATCAAATGTAGCGTTCACTACAAAATTTTTAACTTTAAGGGTAGGTCTACTAGCCAAAAATTGAACTCAGAATTTTAATAAAATTTTAAACGTCTGAAAAATGGGGAATTGTACAAGTAAAGTTGTGAGGAACTTTATTCAAAATACAAAGTCGTCATTAATAATTTGATACCATCAATATCTCTGAACAATCCTTCCAAATTTTGAATCCCCTTCAAAAAGCTATGATTACAAAAAAAAACTATATATTCTTATAAGTTATGAGTTGTGTATACGTCTACGTGTGTAATCGCATACGTAGGCATAGACCTACAAATATCTATGGAAACATCAATAAACTTAAACCTTAGGACTAAATATTCGTCATTTAGGCCTATGTATTATGTTTATAAATTAAACTAAAAAAAAAAAATGCAGTAGTTTGGAATTTTAGTGTGTTTTGTATGAATGTTTGTTTAACAATTGTTATTTACTAACTAATAAGTAATAAGTTAACCTTCGTAATAGTTTTCTAGTTTTATGATAATTGAGAAATTATCTGATATTGATATTTAGGCTACTTAATAATAAATGTATTTCGGTGAAAATAGTGACCGAGTTCTGTAGTTTTTATGTTAATTAATATTGACATTTGTGCCTACTAAGTCGTCCTCCCCTTTTTATAATGCCTAGACCGCAACTGGTTATCATCTGCGAAAACGATTATTCCAACTTTACAATCAGGTCCATTTTGGTTACTTTCGGTGACGTCTGATGCACCTTCTGTTGCCTAAAAACAGTGTGAATCACATAATTCTTTTACTCCTGATAACGTTTTTGGTTATCAGTGGCGACACACTCCTTTAGCCTCTTTCAGCTCCCTCTTCCAACTGTCTTAGTCCTGCGCTACTTCCAAACGCAAACAGATCCTTTCTAATTTCAATCTATTCATGTTTTACGTACCGAGTCACTTTATGGTTAATATAATTAAATTACCTTATTCGGTCCACCTTAGTGACACTAGCTTCTTTCGTTCAATGACGCGTTTCGGGATGAAATCCCATCTTCAGATACACAATATCAATCAAAATGTAAATGTATACCACATTTTGTGGTTATGTCATAATTTAAAATGTTTAAAATCTTTTAAATAAAATATACAAAACGTAACAACTGAATCGCTCGGAGCGCTCGCATGCATGCACGCTGTACCGCGATTTCCTTACGACTCTTGTGGTTAACAATAGAAAGATCCTTTCTATTGTGGTTAACGTATCACGATAAGTAGAGACCTTAGGTTCCTATTATGATTGGTTCGATTTGTAATTACACCGTATTCTCCAAACTTGTCGCCAACCCAGGAGTGCCAAAACATACCCTGGAGAAGATCTTCCTTTCGAAGGTTCAGTCTATGGGGAACTGAAAGAAACTGTCCAAGATTCGCTTCTGTATATTTACCCCATTAAATCATATGCATTTGGAGGACGTGATGAATATTAACTTTGACTTATCAGTTAATCGAGGATAACAGGATGAGAAAGCAGACAGGTCTACACGATTGCAGGAGCTGTGTTGCCTTCGAAAGACAGCCCTCCAGAGGCGTGATACCCGTAGCGACTGGATTTTACTGTGCGCAAAGAAATCGAGGACAATCACAGCAGCTGCCTGAAAAAACTGAAGGTTTTGAAATCCAGGAAGAGAGGGTTTTGAAAAATTACGACCAGGAAAGGGTTAAATCGATGGCTACGGATGTGAGACGATGGTAAGAAAAGACGTAACTAGGATACCAAAGAACAAGCAGAAGAAAATGGACAAATGACTTCTTCGTTAATGCCTCTGCCTACCATTTTTATTGAGCGCATTAGTGCAGCATCTCAATCCCGCTATTCTGCCAGAAGTTGAAGAAAAATAGATTGTGAGACTCCAGGTGGTTCAGTACAGACGTTTTTTCATATTTCTATACAGCCAATTTATAAAATAAAAAATATATACACAAAAAATTTCAAAATCTAAATATAAGCGGAATTAATTTATTGGCGAGGTGTGTGAACCTCTCGTAGACGTTCATATCTTTGTTTACCATTCAGAAATATATTTTTCAAGGCCATCACGAGACCGAGCACGTCAATACACAAAAACTCGGCTAATGAACTCACAAAAACGCAGAAATATAGAAAAACAAAATATGCTGTTTTTCACTTTAGGAACCGGCTTCAGTTAGTCCTTGTACGGGTTCATTTATAAAGCTTACAGGTTTGTTGTCTCGGCGTGTGAGAGCTTCAAGCCAACTACTTTCGCTGAGAGGAAGGACACCGGGACGGTATTTGAGTGGCACTGATCACGCCGTCTCTTTCTTCCATTTATCCGCAATATTCCGATCAGCACGTTCCAAGAGTGACAGACACGTGCAAGACACGCGGTTCTATTACGTGTGTTTGTCTCATACTTAAAACGTCTTCAAAACTAGAGTTGCTTCAATTCCCGGGAACAAATGCCTCAAATGTATAAATATCTGCTGTAAATTCCGTATGCAGTGGGAAACAGCGAGATGTTCAAATGTCTAATTGCGGGAGCCATCCGCCTGGGCATGGCGGCTGCCGATGCCGTACGGCGACCGCAACACTAGTGAGGGTGAATCCTTCAAAGCTGCACTGCAGGCGTGGAGCCATTTATCAAAACCGTCGCTTGGACGCTATATCGTGCAACGGGAACCACATCTTGACTCCTGTGCTGCAATAAAAATGACAGCGCTGCACTGGAAGACCTTGGCGTTCATCGGGCTACGACCGGTTAACACGCATTCACCAGGGCGCAAGAGATACCCCCCGTAACTCTGTCTTGTTCACTGTAAATATAAGATTTCCTACAACGTAATTTCTTCGGAATGACAGGAATAACAGATAAATTCCTTTCTTCCATCAGTGTTGCCTACAGACATCAACGGAATCATCTAGACACAAATAATCCAATATGATACAGACATATAAACTAGTCGCACAGAAGGAGAAGAAGAAGAAGAAGAAGATGATGAAGGAGGAGGAGAAGAAGAAGGAGGAGGGGGAGGAGAAAAAGAAGAAGACAATAAGGTTGAAAAGGAAAAGAATGCGAGAGAAGAAAAAAGAGGGAAAAGAATAATAGAAAGAAGGGAACGCGCGGTAGAAAAAGAGGAGGAGGAAGAAGGACAAAATCTAGAGAGGAGTGAGAGCGGAAGGATAATATGTTGGCACTATAAAATAGTCCATTATTACGGTCGTGTTAGTCGTACCTTTGCTACACGTACGCTGAGAAACGTAAACTGCGTCAAAATTGACATACGGGGAAAATTTCATGTTTCCTACTTATTTCATGTTTGTATCTCGCCCAGTCAAATAGCGAACAGGAGACCTCACGCCTGATGTGGAAATCCGACCGGGTGCTGTAAGGTTAAGACGCGTGATGTCTTTTATTACCTGCGAATAACGAGTTGCAGCAGGTGAAATGTTCGTTAATTGATCTATAAAATGGCAGCAGATATGTTAAATGTAGATACTATTAACAGACAGAGTAGCTTTTATGGAAAAGACGAGAATTGTAACTTGAAGAATCTTCTTCTTCTTCCATGGCGTCACATTACGGAGTCGAACCTTAGCCTCCATAATCATCCGTCTCCATCTTTCCCTGTCCTTGGAAATCGAGGTCCATCGTTTTATTTTAAGTAAAGTATCAGCATTCCTTGCCACTGCGTCAATCCAGTGATGCTTGTGTCTTCTAACAGGCCTTCTACCGTCGATCTGACTAAATAGTACCTTCCTAGGTATTCGATTGACTTCCATCCTAATTATGGAGTCCATCCCATTGCAATCAATGCAGTCGGATGGTGGTGGGCAGATCATTGTCTTTATAGTTCCTTATTCCCCACATCCCACTGACTTGGATCGGTCCATATATAACTTCAAAAATCACTGAAACGTAAATTGTTAAAACCAGATTCTGTAGCCTATAATTCTGAATAAGTGGCAGTGAAGAATCGGGACAAGCAACGAACAGAGAGGCTTTTGAGGTATGTTATTCTGAGTCATCAGAGGATATCACAGAGAAGTAGGGTGAACAACAATGGGTCGCTTAAAAAAATATCTAGAATGAATTTGGGAATATATCAGAAGAAGGAAATACTGTACGGCTAGGGTACTTATTCATAATGGGGTATTACGTTTATGCCATCAGATTGAAAGTGAAAGAAAAATAGGTACGAGGACTCCAAGAAATAGGTATTTTGTCCAAATACAGTAATTACAAACATAAGTTTAAAAAGGTAGGAAGGATCAGCCGACTGTCATCTACAGTTGAGGCCGCTAGAATACTTTGTGGCTCTTCAGGTGGCCTTATATGAGTAAACGTTATTCGCGCACAACAATCACATTAGAAGCGCCGTTAATTAAAATTTCGCATAAAATTCAGTGCTCGCACAATTAAATTCAGTTTAATTAACCAGCAGAAGGACGAGGACGTAAATTCCCAGCCAGTAAAACGTTTCCTTATTACAGACAATAATCGCGCGATCAATCGGAAACACAACAATAGCGTTCGCAAGCAGTCAATGAACGCATTATAGTATTGTAAACAAACGCATGCGCGAACACATTCCGTTGAACGCTGGGTATTTCTAGATTAGGAAACACACGTAGGTTACTATAAATAACTTTATGGGCCGGCGGCAAACGCGGAGGTAGCACCAACGAGTAATCAAACCACGTATTTAATGGCGTGTTACTACAGCCATTTACCCGTAGTAAATGCGTGGTTACTCTGGACAGGTTGGTTTTTTGATGCTACCAACGCCGACGACGTGGCTTCGATTCCCACCCACCGTAAGTGATCCTATTTGTGACATTGTCACAGTCTATTACGGACGTGTAACTTTCATTCATCACCCACCCAAATGCCTTGAGCCACACGTGTTCATAGAAAACTTGGAAAAAAAATTTAGGTTGCAGGGAAAAATGTTTATTTCTTTATGTCCATCGAATGTCAAGCGCCAGGGCCATCTGTATTGTACCAGAAAATTTATGTTTTGCCCATTGAAGACGTACAAATTTTACAGCCAAAACGTCGCTTTTAAATAGGACTGAGTGGCCGGGACCCAGGGCAGTCATTTATGTGTTATCTACTTTTCGTATAACTATATATTATTTACTGTAAGTGTTTTAAATTTAAAACCGATACCAAGGCTTATTTATTTAACAAGAAGAAAATGATTATTTAGATAAGAATATAAGGGAACATTCAGGCGTTCTTTCATTAAAACTATCTAGTTAGTAGTTACGTTAAAACTATGTATGGAGAAGAAATTGATGGCGTTCGCCGCAAGAGTTACAGAGGAGAATCGATATAAATGAATTCAGAGAGCGCAACAGGCACAATATAATACGTCCAATAAGATGCAGTAACTAAATTTAGAAAATAAATGCGTCGATTAGAGACGACTGCAACCGAACAGTTATGAGTAAAATTTTTTAAATCAGACGTGGACTTAAATGATAAACTACGGTCCACAAAGGGAAGAAGGTACAACACCGGAGACAGAAAGCTTATTAGGCTCCTGCTCTATTTTAGCAGAAGTTCGTCGAAACTGGTCCGGCTGTGATAGGAAAGGAAGTATTACGTTAGCAGATTCTTTAAACGGTAAGAACTGGAACGCTTTGGCTTTTGTATGGAAGGCAAAGAAATACTGATGGCAAACTGAGTACTGAATTTAATTACTGGAAAGTATAGGAGGTGAATGAACGAGCTTGAAAAAGGAGTTTAGTTTAATTTTACATACTGTTATTTCCGGAGAATATTTTGCATCTCTCCACTTAGTTGCTTACATAGATTATCAGGATAAAGATAAATTTTCAGTTTATTCTGGCAAACCGCTTTGGATAAAAGATAAATTTTTTCTTTGTTGCTTTCGATCAATGACTATAACATACAAATGAACGTACTTTACCCCAGCATTACATTGTATCAATATTGACCAACTTATTATCGGACTGAAATGCTGTTACGATATTGGTGATTGTTAACGTAGTATTATCTTATGAGCAGTAATGACTGACTTATGTCTTATCTATGGTATTGTTACGAGTTCTGAATCGTGCTTTAGTTTATTACTGATGGTGAAAGTAAAGTTCTTATTTCTGGCAGACGACTCGGTCATTCCTATCTAGCATTAGACAAAAACTATAAAAAAATAAAACAATAATGATTTTTCTCTCTTTCAGATTACATATAATTGTAAGAACTAATTGTTTTATATAGATTCTTATAAATTTTGTTTATTTAGTAATAATAATAATAATTATTATTATTATTATTCTACACGTTTTTCACCTGCGACAGATGGAAAGAGGAGAGGCAAACCCTGAAAATGTAGTGGGACTAATGCTGCAAAGCGAACACCACTAGTATCAGGTAGCACCCTACATAGCCTACAGAAGGTACTAATGAAAAGAAGGAAGAAGAAATTGATCTTATTAGGGTTGCTGACAGAATAGCAGAAAACAAATAACGTGGACCCGCTGAAGGTTTAACACAGATGAACGTCCACAGGACGAAAAAGAAATGGCACCATCTTGAAGTATTGCGGAAGCTGAGTCCCGACGTGGATCCATGCGGTGGACCAAAAAGTTTTGTGGTTTCGGTGGGTGCGAGTCCTTCACACCGTAGGAATGCGTACCTTCATGCGGCGAACATTTAGTGTTCCACAGTCTCCCTTGTTAAAAAAAAAATATCGGTATGGAGAACCATACATGACTTCCATATTCTAAGATTTATAATTAAAATAATTTTCGAAATGAAATATTACCATAGAAACTACTTCTTTCTACTTACTGCTTCAGCCTTAACCACAGTACTGTGGTCACTAACATATACCACCTCACGTTATCGCACTCGATTTTCACTGATGATGGAAGTCGATGGCATTGCCGAAACGTCTGGTTTTGTAGAAAACATTGGACTACGGCCAAATATCCCGGGAAGGAATTTTAACAAAAACTACTTCTTTGTTGCCGATAACGTTGTACACATATATATAAAAAATATGCATAAAATTAATGGCTTGTATAAGTTAATGATTGATCTCCATTAAGTAGTGCTCAAGTTTCCAAAGTTTTAATATTATGATGTCCGTAATTAAAACATCAGAGCAGATTTAGTGTGTATGAGGGTACACCGTGGACAAAAATTATCAACATTTCCTATTGAGCGTTGCTTAGAATAAAGCTGCGAATCTACAGTGTAAGTTTCACAGAACAAACACGCGGAAAAGAAGGAGCGCTCCGAAGTCACTCATGGACCCTCAGCATCTCGCAGAGGGTTCATTCCCTAAAGACGAAAAGTCTGTCTATGAATCGTTCCTCTGTAAACACGTGCAGTTACACTGCCCAGCGATCCACAGGAAGCAAATCGCTATCCACGCTGGACACTTTTTCGGCTTGCATGCGTTATGTTGGTATGGGTTCAGCACTTTCCATTTAAAAAGCGCGCAAATGTAAGAAAATAAACATGAATGAGGCCAGAAATAACGCGAATTTTGTGTGTGTGTGTGTCTTCCCTGCCTTTTTACTGCGGTAGTCATAATAATAAAATGGAAACATAAACAGTACATAACTGAGATATGCTTGCCTGCCAAGCACGATATATTTTCTCTTATACATGATTTACATTAAAATGAAAAAATTATAATTTTATTGCCTGGCACCAAAATTATTTTATTTTCAACAATTACCATTGTTTGAAAAAGTTTAAATGAATTTTCAAGTACTTTACTCTTGTTAAAACGTAAAAGGTTGCAGGTAAACTACCCCTTCCCCTTAACCGATCTTCACCAAAATCAAAAGGCCTCGAGTCCTCTACAATTCACTGATGTATGCAAAAAATTATTTGATTCTGTTTGAATTTGCGGCAGTTATCGTTTGCCATAGAAAATACGCTTGATAAAAAACGTTGCAGGTAAACTACTCCTTCCCCTCAACCGATCTTCACCAAAAACAATAGGTCTTGAGTACTCTACAAATCAGGGCTGTATGCAAAACATTATTTGATTCTGTTTGAATTTGCGGCTGTTATCGTTTGCCATAGAAAATACCCTTGTTAAAAAAACGTTGCAGGTAAACTACCCCTTTCCCTTAACCGATCTTCACCAAAAACAACAACAGGTCTTGAGAACTCTATAATTTAGGGCGGTATGCAAATTATCTTTTGATTCTGTTTGAATTTGCGGCTGTTATCGTTTGCCATAGGAAATACCCTTGTTAAAACATAAAACGTTGCAGGTAAACTACCCCTTTCCCTTAACCGATCTTCACCAAGAACGATAGGTCTTGAGAACTCTACAATTCAGGGCTGTATGCGAAACATTATTTGATTCTGTTTGAATTTGCGGCTGTTATCGTTTGCCAAAAAAAAATTTCCCTTGATAAAAAAAAACCGTTGCAGGTAAACTACCCCTTTCCCTGAACCGATCTTCACCAAAAACAATAGGTCGTGAGGACTCTACAAATCAGGGCTGTATGCAAAAAATTATTTGATTCTGTTTGAATTTGCGGCAGTTATCGTTTGCCATAGAAAAAAAATCTACACACAGACAGACAGACACACACAGACACTTTTCAGAAAACGACTTTTTTTCATGTTTTGAGTGTAGTACAATCAGAATCTGCAATAATCTCGAACACGATTTTTTTTGCCATCACCATACTTCCATTTCCTTAAGGAATATGGAAGTAATATATATATATATATATTACTATTAGGAGATAATAATATTACACGGGAGATATTTATGCAGTTTTTCGTAAAACTATTTACTTAGAAAGTATTTTAAACATCCGTTCAATCCCACGTTTAAGAGTTATAATTATTTACCCGATAACTACTGTAATATTCATATGATATCTTGCTATTGTGAATACTGTTGCAGCCTATTCATCTGTTTATTAACCTTACGTAAAGGATAAAAAATACTTGTTCCATTTCTAACGATTTTACTAACAAAATTTCGAAACTTAATATGTGTGTGTATGTGTGTGTAAATTTAATCAATTTGGAAGCTTCTTCCACGTACAGTACATATTTCCAATGCCGATATCTTCTTTACAGTAATATCTTAAGAATCTATTTTTCATTGCGTAACGGAAAGAAATATTTCGCTTACAGAATTCTCCGCCGTCAATACTGAGTTTCTTCTTAACACTATTTCCACTTTCGGAAATGTAAATTCAACACTACAAAATAATTTTTAAAAAAATTTCCGTACATTGTAATCAAAAGCCCTTACATTTCATTGTAATTCTATATACAAAGGAAAAATGTTTACGGCTCTGAATAATGGGTTATTGGAGAGAGAGAGAGAGGGGGGGGGAGGCTTTCATAAAATTACAGGTGAGCAACAGTGAATTGTTAAAAAGTGATTTGTCTTATGTATTTGCGTATATAAGAAAATGTGATTACGAAAACCATCATCGTAACAAAATACCAGTGGACCAGTAGACCAGTGGACCGGATAATTAAACACAACAGGTATGAGATACAAGAGAAATGATGGTGGAACATATACTAGAGGAAGGCAAAGAAATAGATTCTTGGATCAAGTGGCTGAATAGATGAGTTGAAAGGACAAACGAATACTAATCAAGAAGCGATAAGTCAGGATAAGGCTACCCACCAATCTCCGAATTAAGGTTGCAAAAAGATGCCATAACACTAACACATAAAATGTTTGAAAGAAACGTTTTAAATTCGTTTGCCTCACTAAATAACAAACGTTTCTCACTTCATATTTTCTTGTGAAGGCAGTTGAACGCACATTTCCGGTTTTACAAATCCATGTCTGCATAAATGATTTTAGAAGTATTTGTATTTCAGCAGCACATAAAAAATGTATCCCTTGATGACCAGTATTACAATAATTATCTTATCAAACAATTCTGAAGTTTAGTAGACCAATGGATATAGAGATTGGCTACTAACCTGGAGGTCTCGGGTTCGATTCTTGGACGCACTTCGTTTTTCAGCCACCCAGTGAAAATAAGGAGCTAGAATAACACCATGGGGTAAAGTGTACAGCCGGTCACATCATCTTCCTTGGATGCCGAAAAACTCACATAAAAGATTAGGAAAAACATTAGACAAATCAACACTTTAAACAGTTTCGAGCCCAGCAGAACATAATAAAAAGAAAAACGACAAAACGGCCGTTTTTCAGTAACGAGTAACGGACAATGACTCGCTGGCCATGAATCGACAATGCCAGTGAATCGATTACGTACAAATAGGTTTCCATACCTGCATCGGTCTTCTGTGGCGGCTACCGGCCATGACCTGGGATCGATCCATACACAGGTTTATTACTGCCAACCACATAATCAACCGCACGTTGCATTCCGTTTTAATATTTTTCAGTCATATCCGGCGGCACTTCTTGTTTACTCTGAGAGACTGACGGAATGATAAACACGGTTACACAGACGTAATTTAGAACGGCGACATTTAACTTATCATTCAAGACGATACTCATAATACAAAAATTAACTCATATAGACATTTGGATCAGAAAAGAAAACATAAGACCGTATAACAACATTGCTAACTTCAGGTGATGGGTACACTTATGTTAACAACACGACCATTAAATGAACACTGTATCATTATAATCATAATGATTAATTCGATGCTGCTACTAGACAGACGAACGATACAGCGGAATAGACGACACACTTTCAGTTAAAGATGACCAAATAAATTCTGTACTTCACTTCTGTACTTCGGTCCATTATGTGAAGTACAGAATTTATTTGGTCATCTTTAACTGAAAGTGTGTCGTCTATTCCGCTGGGGGACCGTGGTCAGTGCGATCAATTGCATTTTCATGTTATAAAAATAATACAGAAATTACCATTATAATTCTATTCATTCCTAGCCTAACATAACCTAACTTAATGTAACCAAAATATTGGAAGAAATAGGTTACTCGCACAAAAGAAAAGTTGCAGAATTGAAACTCATCGAAGTTTAGAATAGGAACGTATTATAATAATACAAAAATTACCATTATAATTCTATTCATTCCTAGCCTAACCTAACCTAACCTAACCTGACCTTACCTAACCTAACGTAAGAAAAATATTGGAAGAAATAGGTTACTCGTACAAACGAAAAGTTGCAGAATTGAAATCTCATCTAAGTTCAGAATAGGAACGTTTCTAAATGGCAGATTCGGTCAGTATGTGAAAGTGCAGGGTGCAACTGACTGCGTAACAACAGGTAAAAACGTCGTTTCGTCGCAACTGGCCGATACCGAACTTAAGTTTAGGTAAGGTAAAATAGTTATCATAGAAGCAATAAGATTTCACGTACCTATTTTATTAACGGTAAAGTCACCGAAATGAAATATCAAGGACGAAAATCCTACTCAGAAATATAAAGATTTAGGACATAGCTGGAACATGGAAGAATCTTATTAACGTTGTAACGATTGAAGGGGACGTCCTCATTGTTTAAGCCCCGCGATGGAAGCCAATCTGTAACGAATTGGATGTGGTCGTCTCTGTTAAAGACGAAGTGTATGGGTAGTGTAGTGCGTTCGTCTCGCACTGGAGTCGTTACATCAATTCTTGCGCTAACGAAGTCCGTAGCGATGCTATAATTACCAGTACAACGCGGTAGTAACCTTACCTGTTCTTAAATAGGGGTTTGTGAATCCCGGGTGGCGCCAAATTGTTTTTTGAAAACAATTAAAATTATTAAATAATATGTTATAAAGAAGTTCTCAGCGATGACGGCCGGGGCATTCAAATACTTCCCGCCTTGGTTAGACTTACTGACTCGATCAGGTAGTTTGTTTAGTCGCACCGTGAGCGCTGGCCGTCAAATAGTTCGCTAATAAACACAAATTATATGATACCCTCCCTATGAAATAAAAACAATGGTTCCACTCTGTACTAGTTATTTTAATGGTTGTTTTGCAATGTTTCAGTTTGACAATAATATTATACTTGTTGATTAATAAATTTGCACCAACATTAATTTTGAGACGTCTTTCTCTCGGGTTGACGAATCGATTTTGTAACGAGTGAATCAATCCAGCATGGCTACCGTTTTGTTAGTTAACAAATGTATCGTTCAAAATCGGGAGTTCTTTTGATTACAAGACAAATATTTTCTATGATTACAATAAAAAGTACTTTACCTTATAATATTATGTACTTAAATAATATAGTGTTTGGTTATAATTTGTTCTGTGGTGTAGTTAAGTGTGTTTCTAAAGTTCGTATTCGATCAACAGGTTATATCCTAAGTTAACAAATTTTCAGTGTTTTATTTTCCTTAATTAATCTTTGAAAGAGAATATTCGGTGTATAGTGAGAGTTCACATTACTTTTAGAAATATTCAAAGTGAGTTTATTTTTGGAATTTGGGTAAATCGAGGATACTTATCGAATCAGATGACTTGGAATTACTAGTTGTCAGTCAAAATTGGATTGGGCAGCAATCGTATTCAATTTTCGTTAATCTTGGGGCTTAAGTATGTCTTGCGTCCTTTTCATGTTGAGTGGAGTCATATTTTCATTCAATTTCCTGGTAAAATGGTCCTTGGCATCAGTTAAATGTTCTGGTGGTTCGTCTGCTTCTTATTGGATCATCGTTTGGAATTTTGTTTACTTTTTTGACATATTAAATTAAAAATTTGGCCGTTCAAAATTCGGCTTCTGTTCTGCAAGAGCGTCACTTTACGAGTAACGATATTCAACCGTAATTTCGTAACTAACGGTGGTTGTCAAGGTTACTAATTAAATCTGATTGGCTTAGATTGACAAAAAACCATTGTTATCATATTTGAATTCTTTTCAAAATCCTTGTATATCTTCTGATTGCTTTTATTCTTCTATCTTCCTTCCTAAGTATTAACTATTATCACTGTTATTTGTATTTCCTTTCAAAGATTATTTTGATATCCCATAAGATTGGGTTATTTTATGTTTTATAATTTCACAATTATTTTAATATTTGCTAATTACATTTCTCTTTTAATTTAAATCCTTATTCTAATATTTTGCTTTTAATATGATTTACAAATTATCCTTGATTAGTTATTCGCCTTGGATTTGCTAATTTCTTTGTTAATTTATTACAATTTGTAGTTGTTTGTTTTGACAGTTAGGCATGTCCTAGGCCTAAGTAGCCATTATTGGTATTTACTTATTTCGTACAAATTACATTTCATTTTAGCCTAATGAGCTGTGTCTTGTTATTATAATTGGTTGTGTTATTTGTTGATGTGTTTTGGAGCTGTTTTTGTGTTATTATTATGTTACTATTATTTTATACATCATGGATTGCTAATTGTTTACTAACTGGTTTTCTCGTTTTCTAAGTCATACTTATTTAATTTGACAATAATAACAATGTGGCTATTATTTACTATTTTTGATCACATAAAATACAACATCTAGGCCTATGGTCTGTATACTTTCTTCCAGCCATATCCTATTCATAAATTTGCTGAAACAATCATTTAACAATTATTAGATAATATTTGTTTACAGTTCATTTCATTTTACATTATTTTTGGGTGATAAACAACATCACATTTTTTGAACTTACTTAAATAATTACCCCTTATAACATGAGGTGTTTATTGATTTGTCTTAACTTCTTATTTTTTTTAGATAATCTTTACCTTCATTCCATGGTAACACTATCTGTTTCCTTTTTCATGGGATTCTCCCTTTTAAATACTATTGGATACTTTTAATCTTATCAATGTGATTCCTTTTTTAATTAATACTGTTATCATCACCTTTCAGTGTTCATTACATCTTAATTAATTGTTTACACTTAATACTATTCTTAACAACTTTCTTAATTACTAATATTTTTCGCTGTTAAGCCTTTAGTGTTTCTTATTGATTTATTAAGTGTTTATGCTTTTATCCTTCACTATTTTTCACAATACTAACATTCTTTGTTATACATTCTTCTTATTTATTCACTACCCTCACTTTTAAATTATCTATTGTTTATTATAATTTATTTAGTGTTTTTCTTTATCACTTTACTTTGGGGTTTTTACACTTCCACTTTTGCACTTCTTAAATGTTTTTGTTTTAAGTGTTTCTAAATGGATAATCCCTATAATTACTTTCTCACTACCGTACTATCTCTTTCATTACAAATATCATTACTAATATTAACAATTTTACGTCTCTATCTTTCATCATTACATCTAACTCTAATTTGTGGGTTAGTTTGTTTTTATATTTAATGTTCTTTCATTGAGTTTCATCAAATATCATTTACCTTTATTAATTAATTGATAATAATATTTATTTATTACTTAGGTTAGTTATTGGTTTCTTTTCAATATTACATTGAGTGTACCATTTCTCCTGCTTTTATTCTTTATTACTTGTTTGTGTCTTATCATTTGATTTCCTTTTTATTTATTTCCCTTTATCTTAGGTTTGTTTCTTTTTCATTTTTTCTCCTTCTTCACTTTCAGTGTATTTGATTTATATCTTGGTTCTCCACCTTCTCCTTTGGTTTTATTTTAATATGTGGCATTGAGTCATTCAACTCCTTCAATTTGTTTTGTTCCGGTTTTTTCCCTTCTTCATTTGGTTTGGTCAATCACTTTCTTCTTCATTTGGTTTGGTTCTTCCCTTCTTGTTTTGTTTCCTTTTGTTGGGTCGATCACTTGGGTTAGGTCATGTCGTCGTTTGTCGTGTCATTGTCTTTTTATCTTCATTATATTAAACATTTTATATTATGAACTACTTATTATATTGTTGATTCATCTTTTTTATCCCTGGTATTGGGGTGGCTTATTTGTGTTGTAACAACATCATTTTTTCTTCAGAATTCCCTAGATCCTTCAAGTCTTGTGGATTCAAACAAACCGTTTCCTATCTTTTAAGCTATGGATTTTTTAAATACAAAAATTTATTAAAAAAGTGTCAAGGGGGATTTTTGAATTTCGAACTCGAATTCATTATGCCACATTTTAACATATTTTCCAAAATTAAACTAGATCATAAACAGAAACTTATATTATTTTAAATAAAGGTTGGTTCGAATCCGTTGAAAATTGAGAGCCATGTGGAATTTTAAAATAAAAATGTTTTTGTGGAGCACCTGTCATCATTACCCAAGTTCACTTTCATGAGGTATGGATATCATTATCTATTAATGATTTCAACGTGGCTTCGGTGGTATTGGAGAAATCACGTTGTGGTCACGGATTCACACAGGTTACCGGACAAACGATTTATCATGTCCTTCATGAATGAAGGAAGAAGACAGATCCAGATC
The DNA here is from genome assembly GCA_034769895.1 of Magicicada septendecula. NCBI lineage: Eukaryota > Metazoa > Arthropoda > Insecta > Hemiptera > Cicadidae > Magicicada > Magicicada septendecula. The sequence continues at coordinate 175,057,004 of CM068372.1, forward strand.
ATGATGACCATACTGGCTAAGTACGATACTGGTTTTCAATGAATCCTAAAACTAGTGACTACAACGTATACACCTCACCTTGCCATCCAACGTCTGTGAAAAACAAAAACGTGTATCTTAGGAAGCAGTGATTTTAAAGTTAATTAAAGCGGAGTATTTTTTTAAGTGACACGGACTTATGTAATCTGGGTGGCGGAGTGATGATATTTGCTCGTTTGGCTCGCCAGATGTTATCGAACGCTTGATACGACAAACTCTGGCGTTACTTTCAACTAATGAACTTTATTAAATGTTGATTACATTTTAAACTAAATACGTGTAGATGCACTTGTGTTTAAGCGCAAGTAACAATATTCAATTCTGGATGCTTTTAACTAGTTTTTCTGGACATCAAAGTAATTTCAAGTTTCTCAAAAAATGTTTAACGACAGTGTAGATTTCCTACTAAATGAAATTCGAAAGACTAACTGATAATTTGACTTTAAAGTAGTAATAAAATTTTCAAGTCAGTTGGTCGTCCAATGGCGTTCTAAATTTACGTTTTTATACGTGCTAGGAAATAACGCACGATAGTAATTTGCTTCGTCCTCACACTGAAGGCACTTTTTAACAGCTCGAAAACTGTAGATGATCTCCCGCTTTTCTAATCTGATCTGATATGCCGATTAAATTTAGATTATCAAGGAGCCAGACAGCCTCGACATTAACGTGTTCTTGTTGTGCTTGGCAACAAGTTTTTTTTATTTCACTAGCCATATACTGAATCCCCAGATCTCGGTGTAAATCGCTTTTCCATGCAGACTGATCATGTTCCTTAGTGCAACGTAAGTATGGAGCATTTTGATATGATTCTATTTGCCGAAATCTCAAACATCATACGCCGTCCATACGACTCACAGGCAGCGTGGTCTGTTAATATACATCCAACGGACACATCTGAACGGACACACTTGTCTTTAGGCTCGAAGAGCCAACTGTTTCCCAGTTTTCAGCAAAGTTCGGTTCTTTTCTTTTTTACATGATTTCAAAGTGCAACTGCAAATTAAATTATTTCTTGTGCACAGAACGTTGTCCTTAAAATTTATAAAACGCCTGAGTCTAAGAAAAATATTGGAGTCAATAAATTTACATTTCTTTTTATCTAAATTGTAGTTGTAGTCAGACTCGCATTTCTTTTACTGCCTCCCTCACTCTATACGTACATATATAGTATAATTACGGTCAACTTTCTACAAATTACGCGCTACTCGGTAAGACCGATCATTAACAAAGTGAAATGCTCCGTACCACACGCCCTATCCCTCTGCGAACGGACGGACTGTGACCTCAGTGACAATTCTGTCGACACATCATGAGGTGAACACGAAGAGGTGTGTGTTAACCAGCCCCGGCTTTAAGCAGTTCACAATAATTCTCATTTACTAAAGTTACGATGAAATATTTTTATTAAACATAACAGACAAGAGAAGATGCAGCCTGAAGAAGGCGGATGAGTTTCACCGACTCTGCTGTACAGTTATTAACTTACTTAAATTCCTCTAAATATCAACCGATTTGCAACAGTATCTGTCGGTCCTGTGCCGTCCTTATCATATCAGTATATTATATTCATACCACACCGCATCGTGGTACGTATTCTTAGGATGAACAAACGTGGTCGTCCATTTGATATGTCTCCATAACCCTTCTGGGTAAATGTGTATTGTTTCAAAATGTGTTAAAACCGTAAACATTCCTCTCTCTTATTGCCTCCATTTCGTTCTTTTCCTCTTCTGTATCATCAGAATTTGCACATTACTCTGTCCAGTCAACCTATTCTTATTAGCCCTCTCCAAAACCATATTTTTGCAGAAAAAACAGTGTTTATTTTCTTTTCTTACGAATAAGTTATGAATAGAATTTGAAAATATTTCAAAAACTAAGACTTATGAGGATAACAATACGCCACTATACGAGCAAAAATGAAAGTAGAACATAAAGTTAGTGAGCATTTTGAATTTAATACAGGGGTTAAACAAGGGGATGGTTTATCAGCAACTGTGGTCGTAATGAGATTACACTTTGTTATAAAATACTAGCCCCAAAGGGGCACAATCTTCAATAAAAGTAGTCAAATATGAGCATATACTGATGACGAGTACGTTGGTACCTAGATCTAAGATTATAGAAGTTTTGAAGAGCTGAAAAAACAGCTGAGGAGATTGGGTTAAGTGTCAATAACAGAAAAACAAAGTACATCGTGATGTATACACACGATGTACGAAGACAAATGCAAACTAAAGATACGAGTAAAAGATATGACGAAATAAATAATTCAAATGTTTTGGAAATGTCATTGATCGTGAGGGTAAAATAAGGAGTACGATTATGGAAAGAATATAGGCAGGAAGTACGGCTTACATCCTGTAAAGAATTTTGTGCAAACACAAGAATGCCAACAAGCAGTATATTAACTAACGCTTCCAAAATACAAATTTACGATGGTCCATGGTCACCTATGGGTGTGAAACGTCGGACAATCACCAAAAATGATTTACAAGTGCTCAGAAAGGAAAGTTTTACAGAACGCCTTTGGATCATTTTATGAAAATAATAACTGGAACACTCGCTACAGCTGAGAGTTGGATCAATTAATAAAGGAAGAGGATATAGCAAGATTTGTAAATGCTAGAAAACGCAATGGCTGGGTCAGAAGAGTTGTAACGTTTATGCCTTAAAGCATTTTGAAAGCTAAAGTTCTTTTTTATAAGCAGAGAGGAAGATTGCGTTTGTGAAGGACAAAATGTGTACTGGAGTGTCTGAAGACGATAAAAGTGAGGGGATTAGAAGAAAAGATTAAGGATACGAATGGGTGGAAGAGGATTGTAATGGAGGCCAAGGCTCACCAAGGGATGTAGCGCGAGTGGTAGGGTTTCTTTTCTTCCAAATATCCGTATGACGCGTCTGTACGTCAGGACATTGCAAACTACAGTTTAACGAATTCTTTACTCTTGCCGATACTAATGTGTTTATTTAATAAGACGGCCCTCTTGTTTGCTTTTCTGAGAACGCTAAACTTTCCTCGAGCCGGTAGGCTTAATCACAATACACTGACAGTAGACTTCTCCACTTGATCTAACATTTTTTTGCCTATTCATTGTATAATTTTGGCTATTATTATATTAATGTCGCTTTTTGCCCCAAGTTTGATCATCATGATTTATGTTACACGCGCCAAAGATATCTTTTAATTACATCGGTTCGCAGAAGGTCAAGAAACGTATTATCGTTACATAAGCGTATCGGCGTCGCGTTTTAGACGATACTCTTAAACAGTGGTTGATTTCTAAAATTATACGTGCCGGAACGCTCCAATTCAAAAGTTATACAAACACAAATATGCTTATATTTTATATTAGCGTATAAGTTTACATCAGGTTATTACAAAGAAGGTCTACATTTTTCAAGCCTTATATAATACGTAACATACGTATAAACTTGTAACTAAAAAAGTTTCCTGATATTTCTAAAGAGCCCCATCGTCAGGTTAGCCGCACAACAATCGAAAACATGTCACTCATGATAGCGTCATCCCGGAGTCTCAATGAAACTCTAGCTGATGGTCTAGGTGGTTCGGACATTTTAAAAAAGTTTCCATAGTTTCCTCATTGTGTCGTCATATTGTCTGTTTATTGACCTTTCCTTAATCTTTGTTTCCAATGCTGTATAATGGCCAGAAATCAGCCCTCTCACATTCACTTCAAGTTATTGCTATTGTTTCAATAGCATATTTCAAGGTAGAAAGACTCTCCGGAAAAATTCTGGACTGCACATATTCTCGGAAGCTCCCAATCAGTTGCCTTTCGTGCGGTTTTAATTTTTAAGCACGTTTTTTTATTTCATTTTCTCCATGGGTTATTGAGACATTTTTTGAACGATAGTAGTTAAGATAACGATTAGTGCTGGTGTTTGGTTTTGACAAATGTTTAGTTTTGTAGTGGGGCTAATGAGGGGCACAATTTGAAAAGTTGTAGTAAATTTTTGTAATAATTAGGTTTTTATTTTCACATGTTTTTCGGTAATTCATTTTTGGATCCAAGAGGTTACGGAACGCCGTTCCGGTGCGTTCCCCCTGGAATCAAGCCCTGCTCTTAAACATTATAACCAGCATTACATTTACAAACTTAAACGGTGATGGGTTTGATTAAGGTGTTCCACAAAAATATCTTTAGACATCGCTTAAAACTTAACGAAAGCGTTGTTTCGGCAACATAAGATGTCAGGCAGCTTGCAAATTACATCCTCCACGTTTAAAGAAGCGACTTGATTTTAAGACCTTATACAGGTTTCCACGATACTTAAAAAAAACTAAAAAAAAACTGATTACATTACTAGAACTGTCACTTCATTTCTGTACATAAAACTCAAATTAAATATTTTTTTTACTCTTGCAAAAAGTTTCGTTTTACTGCTTTTAGAGGAAAATAGATTATCTTACATTCGATAATTCCACAGAGTCGTACACTGTGAATGTCCAAATTACTCGCGTCCTGTGTATTGTGACGTGGGCAGAACGGACAATATTTCGGCCTCACAGATATTAAGCTGCAAATACAACGTTATACTACAGACACAAAACCCTTGCAGGACTATGTCTGTACACTTATATGCAATCCGTAAATCTGTACCTTTAAATAACAATAATAATAATCCACCATCATCATCATCATCATCGTTATATCACATAATCTTATTGTACAATATGCACATTAAACTAATTGTACAATAATATTAACCATCACTACGACCCAGTGGCGGCTGGTGGTTGAAAAATTTGGGGGTTGCTGATGGGTTGGATGGTATAAACTTGTTTTATTCTCTGAATAGAAAATGTACAAGTCTCCTCCCCTCTAAACAATACACAGGGAAAGCAAAATACTCCAATTTTAATGTTCACACCTTCGTAACCACGAATATTTATTGAATGAATCCTTTCTAAATTTACGATTAACTATTCTGTTACCTAATTTTACACTTTGATTAAAATTTGACCTACTTTCTTAATTTCAATTTTTTCCTCAATAGGACGTAAACTGAACGCCATTTTCGTTACGTTTTTCGACAGAATTCATTACGTCCTACCAGTTACATATAATAAATATCTTACACTATGACACCTTAATCCTTTATATGTACTATTATTTACATTTGACGATAAATTGGATTGACACTAATAACGAACTTACAAATTCCAACCTAGCGTACCACGTGTTATTTACCAACAAACAGACTGGTGGCGCCGTGACGTACAAGCGGGGTTTGCAGTCCCTAATCACACCAAACGAGCCTATACCACTGTAATAGGAACATACATTAATAATTCCTACATTAATTAATTTAGGAACATTCATTATTAATTAATACATTAATAATAGGAAGTCTACATTAATAATTTAGTCTTTACACGCTGCTGAATGGTTTTTAAGAGTAGGTATAGATTTACAAACTCTATTCCTAACATACCAGTTTAGAACCTTCCATCATTTCCTGATACGCTCAACAAATTCCAAGGGAGTTAACCGATGAATTTATAAGAGTATGGCAGAATAAATAGGCATGTAAAGACCGTATTCAAAAGAAACAAGAAAGATTGAAGGCTGTAGGGATTTAATATTGGAGAAGTTGTGCTGTAAGGAACTTTAGAAAAGAAGAAATAAAGAGACGAGCTCTGATAGACCTAGATAGTCTATTTCAGAGGCCGTCGAAGGTAAGTTACTAAGCTATACAGAAGTCTCAGAAAATAAGAAAAATGATATCAACATTACATAGAAAGAGAGGTAGACCTAGACTTTAATGAATGAAAGGTGCAGAAAGTAAAATGAACAGCAGACGCTTCAAGAAAACAGACCGCGAGGATATAAAATCACTACACTTAAATAATGCAGATGGTCTCCCTCTGGCGTTAGTGTGGTGGAACCTGATCCACGACTAGAAGGCACAAGCGCCCATGGGCCTTATGTTTGAAAGAAGACGGTTATCCCGATGCCGCTAATAGCGAACAAAATATTATCTACTAGTATGCTTCCTGAGATGCAGAACTCGCTCACTATTTTGAACAGAGTACATTTATTACTGGATAATTTTAAGTTAGATAATTTTTGAATTATTAGAATATTTACGAAATTCCAGATTACTCTCTTATGTTTTTTGTTTGCAAAGTAACAAGCAATTGTATAGCAATCACACAATAAACGCTAAAAATTTTAAAAAATCGGAGTTGTGTTAAAAGCCCCGTTAGTCTGATACCAGGCTAGATTTTCACAACTTTTTCAAATTTTTTATCCTATTTTGACGCCCCGGGTTCAACAAATTTTGAAATTTTTAAAACTTTACACTATATTCAGATTTTCGTTACGTTCAGGGATGGTTCTCTTTAATTTGACAAAACCCTCATGGAATTTTTGCGATTTGATAAAAATTTCCACCCACTATTTGCGTCTCAAAAGTTTGAAAAGTGAACAGTAAATTCATATTTTAGGATTAAAATTTCCTTTAATTTGATATGCCACATAAACTACTGCGATTTTTTTTTTAATTTGGTTCCTCTTTAATTTTTTTGCCTCCCGCGCCCCTATTTTTGAGGGATCAAGTTCAAACACAATAGGATTTTGCAGAGTAAAAGTATGTAGACACATGCCAATTTTTACGAACATCAGACGATGCGTTCTAGACGTTATTGAGAGACACAAGACAAACAGACAAATGCCAAATTTTCGATTTGAAACAGAGCTCGCTTCGCTCGTTCAATAATCTGTAATTATCTTATACAGATACAAATATCTGTACTATTCTAGCTACGTGCCTGTATCAATCTGTGGTTAAGTGAATTATACACGGTCTTGAAGAGGACGTATCCCCAATCCATGGCATCACAATGGCCAATGACGGACTTTCATAGAACAGATAGCCAATAAAAATACACGCTACAACAGATACCATGTATTTCAAGGGACAGAGAGGTTGTTAGAAGAAACATCAGAACATACCGGTGATTAGCTAGGTAAAACAATAAACTTTATAAATCCTAACCTAAGCATAAGCTAAGCATGATAGTTGAATAATTTATTAGCACAGTAATCAGACTACACCTCCATACCTGTACGTTGACGGGTTGGACCAATATCGGTTTTATTGACACGTATTTTCGATTATGTTTAGTCTTTACGCGCTGTTAAATGGTTTTGATAGTAGGTATAGATTTACGAAGTCTATTCCTATACCAATTTAGAAACTTCCATCTTCTCCTGACATATTCAACATTTTCTAAGGGAGTTAAACGAACAATTTATACGAGTATGGTAGAGTAATACGTATGTAAGGACCGTATCCAAGAGAAACAGGATACGGCCTGAACCGTACTGAATAACAGTCACATTTTAAAATAAAAGTTTATTTTCACGTTTAACTACAAACAATCGATACACCTTGAATCTACCACTCTTAACATTGACAAATAATATTGACTCTTAATATTGATAATACTCTTAAATTCAACACTTATTCATTACGTTCACAGAAAGTCACTAAATCGTTTAGCGCGTAATTTAGCACCACCAAATGCGACGAGAGCTTCCGGTAATCAGGCTATCTTCTAGTCAAATAGGAAACCGTGGTTGGCATCCTACTTTGGTGAAGACGAAGAAGCGGTGAAAATGTCATAAGTTCATCTATCCGCAATACCAACGTATGTAAGACTGTAAGGCAAAGAGAGAGTAATAATCTCTGTACGTAGCTGATCAAAATTGTACCAGAAGACCGTACGAAATCGAAAGCGCTTATCAGACTTAATAGGTTTGCGAGAAGACAATTTTTAATTTCTATCTCAATGGAACTATCGAATTAATGATGACGATGGTGATGCAACAATAAAAAACAAGAAAAAGAAAAGTATGATGATCTTATATTATATGACGACGTTGACAACAGAGAAGAGAAAGTCAAAGAGCAAAGTATCCTTCTGACTTATAAAGTAAATCTACAGCGCAATTGGAAGAGCCGCCAGCTGACTCTACGTGTCGTTGCCTTGCAGTCTCCTACACCACGACCTACACCTTTGGCGGCTAGGATTGCCTACGCGACAGAGTTCCGCTCCGGCTGTCAGTGGCATACACACTATCGGCACTGCCAATCGTGTACGTAATGGCGGCAACAACTGGTGTGTCACGACGACTGAAACAGACGTGGGGCGGAAATTAACGATGACCGCCATACAGATACAACGCTACATGAGTAATATCGCGAGCACGCTGAAGATAACAGTTATCGGCCTGTATCTCGACCGTAGGAAGTTGTACCTAACTGATAAACGAAAACAGATGGTCATGTCTTCTGAAGTGAAATATAAACAATAAGCTGGTACGGAAAAAGACAAAACATTAGTGTCGTCGTTTCTTCAGTTTGAAAATACACTTGTTTCTATAAGCGTATCGGCGTCGCGTTTAGTGGTTGATTTCTAAAATTACAGGTGCCGGAACGCTCCAATTCAAAAGTTGTACACACACAAATATACTTATATTTTATATTAGCGTATAAGTTTACATCAGGTTATTACAAAAGGAGGTCTACATTTTTCAAGCCTTATATAATATGTAACATACGTACAAAACTTGTAACTAAAAAGGTAATAAAGTTTCCTGATATTTCTAAAGAGCCTCATCGTCAGGTTAGCCCCACAACATTCGAAAACATGTCACTCATGATGGCGTCATTCCAGAGTCTCAATGAAACTCTTAGGTGATGGTTTAGGTGGTTCGGACATTTAAAAAAGTTTCCATAGTATCCTCATTGTATCGTCATATTGTTTGTTTCTTAACCTTTCCTTAATCTTTGTTTCCAATGCTGTATGATGGCCAGAAATCAGCCCTCTCACATTCACTTCAAGTTATTGCTATTGTTTTAATAGCATATTTCAAGGTAGAAAGACTCTCCGGAAAAATTCTGGACTGCACATATTCTCGGAAGCTCCCAATCAGTTGCCTTTCGTGCGGTTTTAATTTTGAAGCACGTTTTTTTATTTCATTTTCTCCATAGGTTATTGAGACATTTTTTGAACGATAGTAGTTAAGATAACGATTAGTGCTGGTGTTTGGTTTTGACAAATGTTTAGTTTTGTAGTGGGGATAATGAGGGGCACAATTTGAAAAGTAGCAGTACATTTTTGTAATAGGCTAATTAGGTTTATATTTTCACATATGTTTTTCGGTAATTTATTTTTGGATCCAAGAGGTTACGGAACGCCGTTCCGGTGCGTTCCCCCTGGAATCAAGCCCTGCTCTTAAACATTATAACCAGCATTACAATTACAAACTTAAACGGTGATGGGTTTGATTAAGGTGTTCCACAAAAATATCTTTAGACATCGCTTAAAACTTAACGAAAGTGTTGTTTCGGCAACACAAAATGTCAGGCAGCTTGCGAATTACATCCTCCACATTTAAAGAAGCGACTTGATTTTAAGACCTTATACAGTTTCCACGATACTTCAAAAAAATAAAAAAACTGATTACATTACTAGAGCTGTCACTTAATTTCTGTACATAAAACTCAAATTAAATATTTTTTTTTACTCTTGCAAAGTTCGCCAGAGCACAATTAATTTTGCAGTTCTATCACAAGCAACGATTTTGCGAAAACGAAAGGAAACGTAATGAAACAAGTAATTGTTAACACACTGACCGTATATACTAGAAATGTTACATACATTCAAGTATTTGCACTAGTACGTTGTCCGAGCTGCTGAAATCTCTCAATACTTTGAACGAAATACATTTATTATTAGTTGTTAATCAAATTAAGGGGAGTCGGATGACCCAATGGGTAAAAAAAATCTATTTTCGGTTTTCCATTTTCTTATTCTACACATCTTTAGCTTTAATTTAATACTAAGATTATGTAATTCGGTGCAGTATACCACATTTTATGGACATTTTTATGAGACGTGCACTTGAAATTTTTGGCTACAAAACTCCCGCAGCAAAACAGTCTATAAATCTGCGCTATAAATATCACCTTGGAGATGGAGACACTGCTTCCTACCAAACTGTAGTAACACCAAAACCATATAGCCCAGATTTTTTAAATAAAAAATTAGAGTGCGTTGGCCATGTACAAAAACGTATGGGGAGCCGTCTTAGGAAACTGAAAACCAAAATGGGCAGAAAACCCCTATCCGACGGTAAAACAACTGGAGGACCTTTATTATGAAAACAACTTTAGATTTAGGAGTTTATGAAACCACTTTTAATAAAGGAAATATATCAAAATGTGAAATATTTAAAAAACTAGGCACAAACTGTATAAAGACAATGAAAGAATTGGATGACGCGAGAATCAAGAAAGCCGAAAAGGCGATTCAACAAATATAGAAAAAGTGTCGTCAGAAAATCACACTAGCCAAAAGGAAGTTAGAAGATGCATTTGAAGAGCAAGAGTACCCAGACAACTCCTCATATTGAGCAAGGATGCGTTAAAGTAAGGCAGTTTTTAAGAACAATAGCATGTAGTGTAAGGTATGTTTTAAATGCGTTTCCTGAATAATGTAAATTTTTCACTTAAAGGTACAATTTTCTCAGGAACTGTAAGACATAATTGCATAATTCTTTTTTGTTTTGTTTCTCATGCTTAGATTTACATTTTAAACTTCTTGTAAAATTCTTACTACTTTAATAAATACGTAAAAATTACTTTGTTTTTTTAACTTTTTGTAACATAATTTTTAAAAATTCATAACATTTTTTCCTAACATTATTATAAAAAACCCTCTATTTAAAATGTAGATAATAGTATGACCTGTAACGTAAAAAAGCAATTACATCTCTATCTTTTACACTTTTCGAGAGAAATGTACCTAAAGTTGCTTAAATTAACATGGAGAAGATGGCGTCATCCGACTCCCCTTAATGAATTTTAACATCGTAAAGCTGCGAGCGTCTTCGTATGTTAAGATTCATAGCATTAGCTGAGAAACGTGACAATACATCGTCTATTATACGTCAATTATTATTTTTTTTTAATTTTCTTACTAAAGTCTATGCGTTTTTTGTAAACATACACAAATGAAGAGGTTTGAAATAGTATACTAAGTATTCAATTTATTGTTCTATGTTAAAAAAAAACCTTCCGGCGTTGTTATGGACTTTAAATGCCGCCGTTTAAAGTCTTCTTATAAACGCCCCACATGGACTTACAATTTAAAAAAAATTCTTACTTTCAATTTTTGCCCATTGTGATTCTAACGTTAAAACAACTTTTTCGATGTTTTCACAAATCTTTAAGCCCCTGATGTTCTAAAATTTTGAAATTCCAAAACTGAACACTATATTCAGATTTTAGTTGAAACTCAATTCAATTAGATAGTCGACATGGATCTGTACGACTTTCTTCAAAATTTTGATCCCTTTTTTGGGCCTTGGTGTCCGAAAATACTGAAATAACCAAAACTGAACATTATAGTCAGATTTTTGTTAACATTCTCTTTAACATGATATTCCACACGGAGTTTTTCAATTTTTTCTCCCCCCCCTTTTTGGGAAATCCGTCTCAAAAACAACAGAGGTCTGTCAGGTAAAAGTATAAACACACATGATACGTTTTAAAAGTTATCGTGAACATACCACAAATGCCAAACGGTAGAGCTAAAACTAAGACCTCGCTTCGATCGTTTTGTATTGTTAAGTAAAATTAACTCGGAATGGCACTATCCTCCTTTCTGTCAGTCTGTTATTTTCTACATGTTACTTATTATGCTTTCAATTAAAAAAAACACTTTTGGGCCATAATTGCTATAAAATTTCATAAATGATTTTTTTAATTCTAAAAAACAAACAAGCAACGTACAAAATTATCGTGTTACAGAAAGGAATCAATGATAGTGCCTAATAATTATTTGTGTTTGTGTATTTTTTGGTCTTAAATATTGTCGACGTTATAAAATTATACATTCCAAATCCTTTTCAAAGTAACGCAGTACAATACAATATTTTTATTGTTGTTATTTATTTAAATTTTCATTTACTACGTCGAATTCGTATTTTTAATAGCCTTTTGAAGAAAAAGATTATAAACTCGCGGCAGCGTAAATGAGATTAAATGCAGACGGCAGTGCCACCTGTATACAAGTTATGAATAACGCACAATACCGTGGGAACACAACAGGTTTGTCTAGCATCGCATACGCCACAGGAGTGTCTGGCTTGGAGACAACTTAAAGATCTGTAATCACTAGCCTATATTTGTAAATGTCGGCAATAAAATTAAAACAACTGATAAACTTACACTTAAGCAATATTTTACAAATTTATCTTTTTTTTTTAATTATCAATTGTTTTAGAAGATCGCATTATTACTGACTACAGCTTTCAGCAATCTATTTTCAAAGTAAAAATACAAACAACAGTACTATAGAATCTTTATATATGATCAACCATCCACGCTGTTCGACTTCAGTAATTGTACCAGCAGCTGTTGGCTACTGACACTTACTTATTGTAAAGCCTAAAATTAAACGTTCAGCATAAAGAGTAATTTTTTACAAAAACGGTATGTAAAAAATATGTACGTTTTGGTAAAAAATTCCACACTTTTTGTGTAGAAAACTAATTTTTTAAACCTAAAACAAAGTTATTTCATTTGATGGTATATAATACGGGGATCCTGTAACAACGTTGTTGAGAAATGCTTAAAGGAAATGGCCCCTTTTCTAAAATACTAAAGGTCTTGTCGCCGAACCGCTTGCCTCTGACTCTGTTCTTCTTCGCTACGGCCTTATAAATTTCATATTTTCCTGTATAGACTTCCCCTTCCTGACTTTCCCAAAACCTCTTCCGTTAAAGTGATACCTCAAAGTGTATATTTCCTCCTTACTAATTGTCTCTAATTACTAAATTCCGTCAATGATATTTTGGAGGAATTCAATATCACTTAAAGATATTGCTTAACAATATAGGCTGTCGTCTGGAAGAACCTTCAGTAAGGGCTTTGTACAGAGCCGTGCGTCCTTCCAGCAGGACGTAACACCCTTAAGACAAATTTAGGAACGGCCCTTCCGGCAGGACGCATCCTTTTGGCAGTAGGCCTACTTGTCAGTTGGAGCGTAATATTTTCAGTGTTATAAATGACGGAACCTCTTTCTTTTCTTTTAAAACATTTATTATATTATATAATAAAACGCTTGTTGTATCATAATCACTTGCATTGTCGAATGTCAGAAGCGTCAAAATATCACCCGAACAGGGCCGTATTTACGGGGAATGGGGACGAACAGGTCGAAAAAGCTGATGAATTTTGTTAATCTCTTAATTTTTTGCTGTTACAGTATATTGTCTTCTAGCTGTGTACGCTAATGTACACGAGTTTCAGGTGTGTAACTCTTTTTTAAATATACAAACAGGTTTATTACACAGCATTAGCATGTATGTTTGATATATGAACTGTAAGAAAACCAATTCAGTCAATCGGTAACTTTACTTTTAAACAATGATTCAATAACGCGTATTTTATTGTCTTTATTACCGTTTAATGAGGCAGATTTCAGCCACTTTAAAGATACTAATGTTGATTAGTATTAATTTTTGTTTATCTTTTGTATGAAGCCGACCCGACCCCGGACCGACCCGACCCCCCCAAAGGCCAAATTCTACATATGCCACTGAATCCCGAAAACAAAGACGCGATCATCCTTGCTTATCACGGTCGCCATTACGGAACAGACAGTAGTACCAACTTCAAGAGTATATGCGTTAATTCAGCATTTCTCGCTATTTTCAGTGAAAATACTTACGGTCCTGCTACCAGAACGTAAAAACCTCTTATAACCCGTCAAATGTCATCCTCAAATGAGGACGTCTTGCCGGCAGTGCTTTCTACGTTCTGTCATTAAGACTTCCTTAGTCCCTTCCTCTAGCCCAAACTCCTTTCGTCCTTGTAATTTTCCGCCACATTCATACTTTCACTACAAGTAAGCGAGCTTCTACTTGCTTTCACCATTGTACACCAACACATACCCTTTAGTTTCGATGTGCGTACAATGCCTTCTCTTTAATTGGCTTTTCTCATTTCTTGTAAGATCGTTTCGCCAAGATGATTATTTTCATACCTTCTACTGAGCGCTCAGTAACTTCCTAATTAAACTTCCTAAGTACAAGAAAAGTATGAAGTCTTCAGCTCAATCGGCACTAACCTTCACAGTACCTCATGTATCATATTCCCGGGCGGCATAGCCAGAAGGGCGGCAAAGTGAGAATAGATTTGAAAAATTTGTGTTCAGTTTATAAAACTACAAACAACTTGTTTCTTTGATATGACTATTCCTTTCATAAAAGAAGCATAACTAGCCAGTTTTTCTGTTGTCATAAACCTTGCTTAATTGCTATTCGTATACAGATGAATATATTATTTGCAAACGTATAAGAAAACGGTACGTGGACTACGTATGTGCAATTCTTCCCGGTTCGACGCAGCGAACGTGTTGATCATCGATGAGTATCTTGAGTGTGCGGTTTTTTTTTGGTTTGTGCGTCTTGTGGGTATATGTATAATACTTCACGCGTACGCCATCACACTAACACTATTATTGAAAATAGATTATTTTGAATTTTATTTGAGCTGATATGTAACGAAGTAAACTCAGTGGCGCCCAGTTTCAGAAGAGGAGGGAAGAAAGATTAACAACTATAAGTTCCAAAGAGTTTATGAAGTCTTTTATTCAAGGAAAATCGAACCCTGAATGTCAAAATATTATAATTAACAAGGAATCAACTTGCGATCATAAAATGGATGTTGTTAGCGACGAGGCTGTTGATAAATACAGTAAAGTTCACGACGTGAATACTTCAAACTGTGAAAGTGTCAAAGTACAGTTACAAGATTCAGTTGGTTCCAGTACAGCGGATGATGTTACATCGTGCAGTATTGAAATTACAGGCGACAAAGGACAGAACATTACTAGCAACAATGTAGACCGTGTTCCCGGTGCTGCTCTACAAGATATGGGAGCTTGGGCAAGCGAGAAATCTCAATTCTTCCGAGATGAAACGGTGAATAGAGGAACATGTCAGTTGCAGAACCAGGACAGCTATTTCCCTGAAGATGAAGATGGACGATCCTTAAACGAGTATTGGATTGACAAAACCTTGCAAAATAGCGAAAAGGTGAATCGCACTTGGATGTGTTTTTCTCCAACTAAAAAGTCGCGATTTTGCTTTTGTTGCACTTTATTTCCACAAAAAAAAACTATCAAAAAACCATTTCAGTAGTGAAATTTGATTGTGCGTACACAATTTTTACATGACTTTTAATTGTGAAGGAGAGGCGACCAACGATCTCCATGCCTCGGGCGCTAAAAAGCCTAGTTACGCCACTGATCATATTTTTGCATTTTTTAAATATTTTTTTCACATGCCCCACTAATCAGGCGATTCAGGTGAAAGCTCTAGCATTATATTAATTTCATTATATTTGCCGGTCTTTATTAATGTCTAATCCTACTGTAACTGATTATTTCTTTGGGAAGGACGTGTGGTTGCGAATTCCCCCTACCGTCAGTCGACGAGCAACCCAAATAATCTAATAAAAAAAACGAAGCCTTATATACAAGAAATTGCTAAACTGTTATTAAAAACCACATCGACTACAACCTTAAATCGGATTGGCCGGTTTCTTTTTATTGTTTAAAGTGATATTTACTTTTCTGACCAGAGACTGCCAATTAAAATAACAGACGATAAAAGTGGCCACTGGAACAAGCCACGGCCGGTAATATATCCCAAGAAACGTGCCTACTGCTGGCCAACGTCACGTAAAACTGCAATAGACTTCAGGGCTTATCCGCATAGAACTGTATTTTACGTACAGGAAAAAACTATCTACTCACCGGGTGCCGTGCGTGAAACAGGTTTTTAATATTTTTTCCCAACACGCACACATAAACAAATCACAGCTATAACAGTTTAAAGTCGGGGCACGCAGCGGCGCTGGTACGGTCGCACGTTCAATACCACCTTGAAATCTGCTACGTAAACAATGTACGCTCAGCCGATCGTATACAATCCGTTTTTTCCATCTTTTATTAACGAAAAATCAAAAGTAATTTGACGCAACGCGCGCTTACTAGCCTATAGATAGTGTCAGACAGTGAGAAATTTCAAAACAAAGAAACTGTCGAGTCACCGATATTGAAAACCAGGCACATGCGCTAGTACACTTGATCTGCTAAACTCCGGAAAGTAAAATTATTAGACAATAGTAAAATAACAGGAATCTTCCATCAGAGAGTCTAATAAGAGAAATTCTCATAGGAACCTACGTGTCCAGTGTGTGTTATTTTACTAAATACAATTAAATCACTACCGACACGGAACACAAAATTTTTTATGGGTGAAAACGTAAAAGTTTTACCTTATACCCTGAACCAGTTTTCGCTTATTATAAGCTTCGTCACAGGCTGCCACTGGTAGCGCCGTCCGTCTTGTTCGTAGCGACGGTGTCGACTTTTGAAGGATCGATGTTGTGTGTGTGGGGTGTGATATGTTCGAATAATGCGTGTGATTTCAATTGTATCTGTTCGTTTAGTATGTCGTTTTTATGTGTTTTTGTGTGTTTATACATTTCCAATTGTTCAAGAGCGTCTAGTTATCGCCCATTTGTGTGTACGTGTAGAATATCCATGTTATTGTCGATGTTTTTGTATGTGTGGTTTGCTTCAATGAGGTGGTCTTGAACACCGTGAAATTGTTTGAGGTACGTTTTAAAATAAAATAAGCGTACTCGGATTGGACAGTAACTATTCTGTTAGTGTTTGTCCTAATAAAATGAGCGTACTCGGATTGAACAGTAACTATTCTGTTAGTGTTTGTCCTAACAAAATGACCGTACTCGGATTGAACAGTAACTATTCTGTTAGTGTTTGTCCTAACAAAATGACCGTACTCGGATTGAACAGTAACTATTCTGTTAGTGTTTGTCCTAACAAAATAAGCGTACTCGGATGAACAGTAACTATTCTGTTAGTGTTTGTCCTAACAAAATGAGCGTACTCGGACTGAACAGTAACTATTCTGTTAGTGTTTGTCCTAACAAAATAAGCGTACTCGGATGAACAGTAACTATTCTGTTACTCTTTGACCTAACAAAATAAGCTTACTCGGATTGAACAGTAACTATTCTGTTACTCTTTGTCCTAACAAAATAAGCTTACTCGGATTGAACAGTAACTATTCTGTTACTGTTTGTCCTAACAAAATGAGCGTACTCGGACTGAACAGTAACTATTCTGTTACTGTTTGTCCTAACAAAATGAGCGTACTCGGATTGAACAGTAACTATTCTGTTACTGTTTGTCCTAAAAAAATAAGACTAATGTCTTTAAGTAGCCTACTTACCATATATTTATGTTAACCGCTTCTGCAGAATCTATCTCTAGAAAAAGGATACTTCAAAATCCATGCAATTAAAGGGGACAACAGGGTGACGGGAAGAATGCGTGAAAATCTAAAAATAGTACTGTCCCGTCCCGTACATGTTTTTCACTCAACAGTTTTTTGCCCCACATCTGTAAATCAAGTTTCCATTTTGCCCGTAATTAATATACAAGTTTCCTCCACACTTTACACAGTCATTTCTGAGGTGAACTGGCGGACACTGTGCTAATCTAGACACTGAGGATGGCCTCTGATGGTGAGGCCCAAACGTCTGTCAATAACGACAACTGTTGAGCACGGCCTAGCATCTCGACGGGTAATAATAATTTCAACAGAAATTACATTGTTGCACGCGACTATAGAAAATAATTCCCGATTAGCGCTTTCAATCTTCACAGCTCTCCGATAATAGGTGTAGCCTATTTCCGATCTGCTGATGAGCTGTAAAACTTGAAAGCGCTAATCGGTAATGTTTTTCTGTAGTCGCGTGCAACAATGTAATTTCTGTTTGTGATTATAATCGCTAACACTATTTGATTAATTAAATTAATAATAACGTCAATACAAACAATGCAACTCGTTACCGACAATTACATTCAATTCTAAAGGGGGAACTCCTCTGTTTCACCATAACGTGCACACCCAGACCCTACAGCCGACAAACCGTAACTTTTACAAGGAAACAAACGGTAACTTTATAATGTACAGGATGGTCGAGGGCTACTTTTATTTCAACCTACGGTGAGTTGGCAAACCTGGTTCTGTTGTCATAGCATCAATCTGATTGTTGATTGATGTTTTTGAGGCTTCGTTTTAACCTATAACCACTGGTTTTATAGTTATTTTGTCTATTATTATGGTGACGACAGTTTAATTATGGCAACTACAATTGAAATTACCTCCAAGTGTGAGATTCGGTCTGTTATTAGATTTCTTCAAGCTCAAGGCCATAGTACTGCAGAAATTCATCGAAGGTTGTGTAATGTGTATGCAGAAAATGTCATGTTCAGTTCGGGAATGGTGTCGAAAATTTAAAGAAGGGCGAATTGATGTTCATAATGAAGGAGGGCAAAGAAGAAAGTCCGTGGCTACTGATGACGTTGTTGAAAGGGTAGACAGGATGGTTCGAGAGCGCCGTCGTTTCACAATTACTGAACTCTCTGCTGATTTTCCTGTAATTTCTAGGTCTGCTCTTTATGATATTCTTACTCAGAAGCTTGGGTATAGGACACTATGCTCGGTGGGTTCCCAAACAACTCACAAGATGTCCACAACGCACGACCTCACGCAGCTGCACTCACACAAACCCTGCTTCATGAATTTGGTTGGGAAGTCCTTGATCACCCACCTTATAGCCCAGACTTGGCACCAAGTGACTAACTTACCATTTGTTCACTGACTTGAAAAAGTGGTTAGGTGGGCAGCGGTTTGACTCCAATGATGAGTTAAAGTGAGTGTGACAGACTGGCTGACTACTTACGAGCGAAAATTCTACAACATGGGCATAGAAAAGTTGGTGCCTCCCTATGATAAGTGCCTCAACAATGGTGGTGACTATGTAGAAAAGTAGTTTACATATATATGAAACTTTTCTATTTAATAAAATTATTGATGTCATTCATGTGTCTGTTTATTGGTCTATCGGAGGTTGAAAAACAAATAGCCCAAATGAAGAAAGGTAACTCAAATAATTAATATATTTTCTTGGTACGAAAACCCGATAAATTGTATTTCTTACTAAACTAAAGGAATAATGCATTATAATAATAAAAATTTCAATTTACACTCAAAGTCGTTTATAACACTGTGTCTGTACTCAAACATCCGACGATCACAATTTTAAGATCACGAAACAGAAGTAATATTCCCACTGTCTGAAAACCACGCAAACAGAAACAAGAGAAAGCAATTTATTTCTTACTGTATGTAATTCGCTGGAAATAATTTAAGTTGTTCGAAAGTAACAATAGTAGTCGCGTCTGCGTTGTTCATTTCTTTGGAGAAATTAGATTACAACTACGACACGTAATTACAGTGCATGTACGTAGGCAGTGCAACCAACAAACTGCATCGCAACAGCGAAGTATACCTCTGTGGCAGTAGTACTTACTTACTGAAACCGCAGCACCGATTTTCACCACTAGTAGTGGTGGACATTACAGCATGTAGGTGGCAATTTCAGACACGCTAGTTTTCCCTGAGCCAAGAACACTAACTATAACTTCCGATAATAATTGTTTATTTTATTTCATTTCATTTTTTTTTTACTCCCTTTAAATCGCTTCTTGTAACCAACAGCAAAACGACCACACCGACTTAACTAAACGAAAACAAATCGACGTGACTTCTAAATAAATAAATGCGTGCCGTTTATAAACGTTTACAGTGAAACACAATATTTTACAGTCCTTGTACCTAATTCTATCATCTACTTCATTGTTCTTAAACTTGTGCGTACAAAAATAATTTATTGGATGGTTCAGTAAACCTTTACATAGGCTTTTTCTCTGAAAACCGTACGTCGACAATATCATTCCAAAAAAGAATATTAAAGGTATTAAAAAGTATTTGGGGTATGTATCAAAGCCTTTTTTTTCAAATCAAAAATATCGATCAGTAGGCCTGTTTTTTAATAAAAAATTGTTATAAATAGAAAATCATACTTTGGTGAGTAACTAACCATAATATGCATCTCTCTTGAGGTAGTAATGTTAACTACAAATTAAAAAAATTCTAGAAATATTTCGACCCTTGTGACTTCGAATAACTGTAAAGCCAAAAATTGACAACCTTCTGGAAAAACATAAATTTTACATTTTCACCCGACAAGTCGGAAAACTGCACACAAAGCTGCTGAGGATGCAGAGTCGTCTGCCAGTTTACCCGGTAAACTGTCCACACAAAGCTGCTGAGCATGCAGAGTCGTCTGTCAGTTCGGTAAACTGTGCACACAAAGCTGCTGAGCATGCAGAGTCGTCTGCCAGTTTACCCGGTAAACTGTGCACACAAAGCTGCTGAGCATGCAGAGTCGTCTATTAGTTTACCCGGTAAACTGTGCACACAAAGCTGCTGAGCATGCAGAGTCGTCTGTCAGTTTAGCCTGAGTGCGTGGAAATCTAAAAAATATTGTTTTCCAAAAGGTTGACCAATATTTTTCACGTCATCAGTGCGAAACGATGTTAACTGGTTATTTGTATTTAAATTCTATTTAGTAAACTTAACAGCTAGGTTGTATCCCTAGCCTAAGATAAACACAAATGTTTCACTGACATCTGCCGACATTACATTACATTGTATTGAGATTGTGTCTCATACATTGAGATTACATTACAAGGATGAGATTGTACATCAGTTAACATGAGAAGTAAACACTACTGTAAATATTGAGAGGTGATTACACATACATTAAAACATGTATATTTATGTCTACAATTTATATTTACATACAAACATATTTACATTTCTGTTTCTTAGGCTTTCACGGCCGACGTCATAAATATTTAAATTATTATCCGGGCTGTGAGGCCGTGGTCTTCCGAATGCTTCTGGTTATTCGCGTGATCAGACGTTTCGGGCCCACATCTGGAGGCCATCTTCAGTGAACGGACTTTGAAAAAGCTGACAAGATGTATGTCAGTCAACCACAGTAATGTGGCAAAGGCTGACGTACATCTTGTCAGATTTTTTTAAAGTCCTTTCATTGAAGATGGCCACCGGAGGTGGGACCGAAACGTCTGATCACGCGAATAACATTTCAGCATGAAGATTTTGGAAGACCACGGCCTCACAGCCCGGATAATAATTTAAATATTTACATTTTTATTGTGAAAATAAAATAATATCTAAAATATTAAATTTGAAACAAATTAGACAGTATTTTAATTTAAAAATTCCTACCATAATGGGTCAGTGGGTAAACTACTGGTTCTCTGAGAATGTTGTGGGTTTCGCTCAAATTCGAGCCAATATGAGCCCCCATTACTATCACGTATAAATGTCTAAATGTCAAGTATTACGGTCTAGCTCTGCCGCCCGATCCGCGTTGAAGGACAGTACTAAAGTACCTAGTACCTAGGTATTCTGTGCCCGTACTACTAGACACAAGATTGTTATCGGGACTGCGATCTGCTCGCCACAGAACCTCTTATGATATTTAATACTACTTGAAAATTATTAAATTACAATAAGTCATAAAACCAGGTAATAATGAAAAAATTATTATCATATACCATTGCGTCCCTATTTAAAATATTTGACTATGTAAACTGCTGTATAAATTTTCATTGAGAGGCTCCCCCCATCCCCTCTCAGTGGATATGCTCCAAGCTGCATCGGTATAGATGGATAACACAGCACTTCCTAGGAAATGAGTTATTCACTCTACAATATCTACTATAAATCTCGTGCTCAACAGATTATCCGTATTTACCTAGAGCCATCTTGTCCACCGTTACGCGAGCTATTATAAACTACGGCATTGTTAATAACTAGCTAATTCGGTTTGCTGACTAAGACATGGGCAATATATTTAACATTCCGCCTTGATTGATGGTAACCACTTCAGTGACAGCGATCGGTTGACTAATGACTGCTGTACTTTTGCTGAGCGTCGTATTCACTTCTTCTGATATCCAAGGCTTTGAATCATCTGGCATTAACGACCAGATAACTGTACACGCTAATTATTGGTAGGAACTTTCCGTAACACTACAATAAGGTGATCGATCTGTCGACAACTCTTGCAGCCAACTTTCATACAGTGAATTGTTGTCTAGCTTCCGAGGTTTCTCGGACCCTACCATCTGTGCGTCAAAATTTAATTTTGACATTAGTGTTTTTCCCCTAAAAGCTAAATATTAGACATTCCAGTACAGCGCGGTTATTAGTTCCCCACACAAGCTGTTAAGACGGTCTGCGACCCGGAACGATGATAATGTTATATTCCCAAAGTTAAAGCTGCTGGATCCACTTCTTCGGCCCCTGGCACTATTTCAGTACTGATTCTCGAGAAACGATCGTACCTTTTTTTCTGTAATTATAAACTTTTTAGTCAAACTGAACATTCACAGTTTCGAACGAATAACTTCATTTCGCTTCGCGTCTAAACCTTGTGTACCTCAAATATCAAAAGTTTCATCTTTACCAGTCATTTCTTTACTGAGAACCCACCGACTCCGAGTAACCCAAAAGTTTCATCTTTACTGAGAATCCACCGACTCTGAGTAACCCAAAAGTTTCATCTTTACCAGTCATTTCTTTACTGAGAACCCACCAACTCCGAGTAACCCAAAAGTTTCATCTTTACTGAGAACCCACCAACTCCGAGTAACCCAAAAGTTTCATCTTTACTGAGAACCCACCAACTCCGAGTAACCCAAAAGTTTCATCTTTACTGAGAACCCACCAACTCCGAGTAACCCAAAAGTTTCATCTTTACTGAGAACCCACCGACTCCGAGTAACCCAAAAGTTTCATCTTTACTGAGAACCCACCAACTCCGAGTAACCCAAAAGTTTCATCTTTACCAGTCATTTCTTTACTGGAATCCACCGACTCCGAGTCGCCCAAAATCGCAAGAACGTCTAACGCGTTTTACAATTTTAGAAACGTTTGCTTCTCACTTTCCTGGCCAACGTTTTCTTTATTGCGCAACATGTCTATAATTCATATCGTTATGCCTGTTGTAAACCTTCACTATGAAACTATCTGATGATTAAAATTCATGACCTGTCAATTATATGACTTTTTACAACAAACTTAACTTTAATTGATTCTTTACCCCGAAAAGCCATCACTTTTGTTTTAGAAAGTGAAATTTTCAATTTATATCACGGGCAAAATTATACATAATTTACCCCGTGCAGTTATATATACTTATATATACTTTTGCAGTATAGGCTATATACATGCAAAAGTATTACACGACGCCACCGAATCCACCTTTGAACATTGAGGCAGATCACACATACACAAACATTAACAACAACATGGACATCCTACACGTACACATAAAAGGCCGAAAACTGGACACTCTTGGACAACTAGAAATACGCAAACGCACAGAAACAACATCCTAAACGAACGGACACGATTTAAAGCACACATAATATCACACACACACACACACACACACACACACACCAACGATCTTTCGAACTACGGCGCCGTCACCAAAAGCATGACGGACAGCGCTTCTAGCGGCAGCTTCTGACGAAGCTCTAACGGAGCAAAAACTAGTTTAGGACATAAGGTAAACATTTATCATTATTATAAATAATAATTTGTGACCCGAGTCGGTAGTATTCTATATACTTAACTAATAACAACGGATACGTCATGGACAACAAAATCCAGGAATAATTCTTGTTACACGGCTACTGACCCATTATTATGGAATTATGAGCACAGCATCTTTTGTCTAAACGACGGAGAGAGGAAAACCATTAAATATATTATGGGAGTGAAGAAATTTCCGTTAGAATCAGCACTAGCGTATAAATGTGCTTAATTATTTCACTGGATTGTTCTAAACCATAGAAAACTTCCTTTATGTTCTACGTGTATTTTATTTAGCAGAACATATCTTCATCAAACAAACTTTTCAAGCCCACTACAAAAATGTTATCACACTTTGTGGGTGTAACATATTAGAATAATACGAAATTTCACTTAATTTATTATTATTTTTGACTCAAAACATTTGAAAATAGGGATGCAGCCTTTCTCCGATACTATTTAATGTGCACATAGATGACGTTCTACGCGAGTGGAAGAATTGTGTGCCATTTTATAATTGGAACTTTTATAATTGTGTGTACCTGTGTACCTTGCTTTTTGCTGACGACCAGGTTGTCATATCCAATAATGAAGATACTTTATAGAGAGAGGATTGCACGAGTTTAATTATAAAATAATTTTGAAATATAATTTAATTTTATCTGTTGAAAAATCTAAAGTAATGGATTTTTATGGAGCATTTCCAAAAAGAACAAAAATGGTACGTGAAAATAGAACTACTGAACAAGTTCCCCCGTTTAATCTCTTAGAATCCAATATCTTGGGGAGGTTGATGTATGGAATAAGGTCGAACGCTTTATTAGGATGAATGGTACCTTAAGGAATAAAGTCAGGGAAGAAACGTTATTAAAATTTAAAACGGTGATGTCCATTCCAAGCTGTCTATATGGCAGTGAAACAGGGACAATGACGTATGAAAGTCGACTGCAAAGGGCAGAAATGAGGATCCTTAGATCAGTAGCCGGGTATAACAGGTTAGATAGGAAAAGGAATGAGGACACCCGTCATGAGTTAGATGTCCGACCAGTGAATGACATGGTGAGGGAATATAGACAGAAATGTTTTATCAAATATATAAAAACAAAATAAAAAAGAAATGTTTTGATCATGTAGAACGTATGGACCCATCAAGAGTACCACACACGAGTGCAAAATATATGCCTAAAGGTAGAAGAAGTCTGGAACAGCCGATGAAAATATGGAGGGATCAGTTGTAACAACGGACGACGGTATAGACTTTGAGCCTTAAACTTGCAAAGAAGAAGAAGAACGTTTGAAAATATATTAATTCAAGTTGAAAGTGAGATAAAGTGTAGTCAGAAAGTTTCGGTTGTCTTGGAATTCTTTGAGTATAATAGCACCAGCCTTTATACGTAAAATTATACGTAACCACTTAACACGCATCGATCCAGTTAATATTGCTTCATGTCATGGTAGGGAAATATCCGCGGGCTCGTAATACATTTTAAAACTAAAAACGAAATTAAATAAAGACAAACAAGAATTTAACATATTATGATTATATACTTAATTCACACACTTTCTCGTAACAACTCTTTATGATTGCAGACAACTCTAACACAGAGTTCTGTAAAACACCTGTCACTCGTAATTTACATTTCCAGTGTTCCTTTGTACATCAAATTGTTATTTTAAGGAACGAAAAACCAGACTTTAATAAAAGTCATGTGTCCATAACATTTTAGTAATGCCATTATTAAATAAAAACGAACAAAATAGTCCGGGGCAAAAGAAATGGATTAGAACATTTTTTCTCACACGGGTGTCGAGACCTTGAACATTATCAAAGCATACACACAGTTTTTATAAGGTCACACGGAGAACAGGAACAGAGGGGGATTGTGGTGGTGGTGCTGTTAGCTGCAGCGGCAGTAGTAGCCGTCAGCAGGTTGGTGTCTGGGTCTCATTCCTCAGACGTGAATAAATAACAATGCACTGCCACACATAACACAAGTGGTTTGTTGACAGGCCTTCTTATCTAAAAACGTTTTTTTCTTTTTCTGCTGCTCGCAGCCAGCATAACCTCCCCTCTACCCTCTGTCTGCTTCATTCTAATGCATCCATTAACTTAACCTAGACGTGTATACGTGTAGGTATATTACAGACGACTTCACTCCACGAAGATAGAAGCAGCAGAGCAATGCGGCCGTAACTCGTCTCTTTGTTTACACTCACACACGCCGATAACGTGTGTCGCGGTGTCAGACATTTAGACGTAATCTACCACGCTGTGTTTAAGTATAAGTATATAATCTCCAGTACTGTTGCCTATTAGCTTTATATACGTGATAAGCTACACACTGTACACAAAGTAGGGGGACTGCGGCTTCATTATTACATTATTGTAAGTTATTGTACTACACGATGGAAGGTGTGGCATATGCCAGTACGGACACCACATGTACACCACATGGGCCAGCATTTTATAGATGACTAGTTACGCGCGCGCGCGCGTGTGTGTCTCCGTGCCCAGTTGCCTTAGCAGATTTCCGTATTTGAATTTCTAGAACACTCAGTTGACGATCTGGTAAGGGAACGGAAACATCTAGTGAACCACGGTATTAGGTTATCACGAGACAGATATCTGAATGTGGTGTTGTTTGCTGACGACTTGCTTGTACTTCAAAATACAGAATCTGATTTGCAAAAATCTGTTTTAAGCTCCATCAGATATGCAAACAATACAATATGAAAATCACTATAAAAACGAAGATAATGCCATTTCGAGGCAAGGAGCAAAAATAATGATTAGTGATCGAATTCTAGAACACGTGAGCCACTTTAATTATTTGGGAAATGATATTGGCTATGACAGAAATGATTATATTGATGTTAACTTAGGTAAGTTCCAGACGATCTGTGGGACAATCAACCGTATTTTTAGAAACAAGGTACGTCGAGACACAAAATTAAAGTTCTACAAAGTTATGGCAGTACTTTTCTATGGACAACAACCAAGAAACAAGACAGTAAAATACAGACCTCAGAAATGGCGTTCTTAAGAGAGTTAAAAGGTGTTCTAAACGTGACACTATAAGGAATGAGGCCGTAAGAGAAGAGTTACAAGTTCTTAACTTGAATGAAAAACTAAAAGATTACAAACAATGGTAGAAAGAACACGCAGGAAGAATGTCAGATTCAAGGCTGGCCAAACAAGTCTGGAAATACACAACTATAGCCCTCTATAGTTGTTATAGCCATCTATAATACAAACTTCGGCCCCTCTCCCAACAGCATGACTAAAATATTCACGCTTTCTCTTCCCCCATGCCTTCCATAATTTCTGTCTTTTCTATTCCCACATTCCTTCTTATGCCAATTTTATTCTTCCTTATAATCACGAATTCCTCAACTTACTTTGTCAGAAGGCTATAATATCTAGAATGAGTACCACTACCAAAGTATTCCAAAATAATGTATAGCCTATCTGTAACAGTGGCGCAGCCAGATTTTTCTTCTGAAGGGGAGGCTGCTTGGTTCTGGCGGCAGGTAGTAGATTTTTGTAAATAAAACTACAAAAAATACAAAAAGTTAAAGGAAAGGAACTCGTTACTTGCTATTTATTTTATAAACAGTAAGTGTGGAAATATAGCCTAAGGGTGTCACTATTGAATGTCTAAAACGTAACAAAACCATGAAACAATAAAGATGACATCTTTACGCTACAAAATAATTAAATAAACGATACAAGAAAGTGGCACAAATTTTCTGCCATCTTCAGCGACTGGACAATGTTAAATGTTTTGTACGAATTTTTTTAAATTTCACCTTACCGAGTACGTGTCTGTAAATATTTGCAGCAGATGGAATTAAATCGGCCACCACGTTTTTTTTCACAGAAATTAAGCAAAGATTTTTAATAAAACGGGCCTCAAAAACAAATATTTCTCGCGCTCTACGCGATGCGCAAATGCGAGGTGGACCGCAGATTTTGTTGAAGTTAGCACACAAATCAGTTCACCGGTAGAGCCCGCGGCACCTTTGTAAGCTGTTCCTAAAAACGCGCCGGGTCGTTCTTAGGCCTGTGGAGTAACGGACACTACGGATAGAAAAATCCTGTATAATAATACGCACATCTGTACAGGAGCGATTTACGAGGGGGGGGACGAACGGGACCGTACCCCTCCCCAAAGGATCGAAAAATTTGACGAATTTGTTAATCTCTTAATTTTTAGGCTGTTTTATTATTTTTTCACCCGAGTACACTTATATAGTAGCAATTCTTTTTTAATTATACAGATTTATTACACAGCATTAGCGCATTCGTTTGAAATACGAAATATAGGAAAATCAATTTATCAATAACTTTCTTGTGTGTGTGCGCGCGCGCCCGTGTATAGTCTCAATACTGTTTTCTCTAATGGCACTGATTTCAGCCACTTCAAAGACAGTAATGTTGATTAATCTTAACTTGTTTTCTTTTTCTTTTGTATGAAGCCAAGTCGACCCTGGACCGCCCCCCCCCCCAGGCCATATTCTAGATGCCCCACTAATAAGTTTCTAATGTTTCTACTGTGTTAAATAACACGGCAAAACACGCTAAACAACTGATCGACACAACACGCACGCACACACTCTATATGCGTTTCTGAAATTCAACAAACTTTTAATCTAACGGAGAAATTGGTAAACGCTTGCATACTTCGTCTTCTTGCCCCTTTAGCCAGACACGGACAAAACTAGCTTCTGAAGCTACTACTATAGCAGAAAGAGTAGTGCCTCAATTGATATAACAATTAGTATTTAAAGCCACTGTCTGGTAACTTTCTTTGTAATCACTTATTTAAAAAAAAATTGTAAATGCACTTTTACTGCGTGCAGGAGAAACGTCTCTGCCATCGGCCAAAGACAGTAATGTTGATTAGTCTGTACTCGTTTTCCTTTTGTATGAAGCCGATCCGACCCCGGACCCCCCCCCCCCCCAAGGCCAAATTCTAGATACGCCACTGTCCATATGTATAAGATTCGAATAGCAAGAAAAAACTGTTTAATACAGAAATTTTCAGTTTGGTGTGGAATAAAGTATACATTTCATAAATCAAGTTGGATACACTGCAGGCTGAATAAATACTAGGAGTCTATCTTAAGATTAACCTCAACAACTAGTATAAAGATTGCTCAATCACCAGAATATGAGCAATTCTTACACGAAGCAATATCGTACTCGTAAGATGGCTATAGCATACCGCTATTAAAACTGCTCGTATTCATACACGTAATTAGCACAATTATTTAATTTCTCTTGAATGACTACACTTTTACAAGCACTTTTTTTTTATTTTTGATATTTTCTTTCCACTTTGTCTCTCTGGAGTGGGAGGGGGGTATTAACCCTTCACTGCACCACTGTCTCTAACAAATGTGATGTGTTATTATCCCGCACGTGGGGTCAGAAACACGAAAACCGGAAGACATAAAAGAGAAGAGTGAGAAAGAGGCAAGAAGAAAAAGACACACACACACACACATACACATACACACACGCGCGCGCGCGCGCGCGGAGAGTGCCGACTGGTAAAGAAGATAATGTAAATAAAAAACATGATAAGCAGTATGAAAATGGCGTACATGTATTTGTATAAACAAGAACTTCTCTCTCGTGTTTATCGCACTTCATATGAATCTGGGTCAACGAATTTCCAATAAAAGCGCTGCTTGTCATTCACTCGCTTACAGGTCATAGATAGTATTATGCAGCATCTTCCCGCACCTGTTTACCTGCCATAACTACAGTACACTGTACACTGTATACGCCTGCACGAGCGAAAAGATGGTCCATTTTCAGAGACCACAGGAAAGTCACCTTCTATCGTATTACACGAGGCGAAAGGCACTTGCAGAATGGATCAGAAGATGAGAAAAATAAACATAAAAAAAGATCGACCTTAGAGTGAACACGTACAATATATCAAAACTAATAATGGCAGGTAAAGGGCTCCAAACTGGTATTGAGGGAGACAGTGTGATGCTGGTTAAATCCTACAACACAAGAGGTCTGTACACACTTCCAAAACGGTAACAATCAATGTATAACTTAGATATCCCTCAGTTTTGCGCTCTGTCGACACATCATATTGCTAGGCCTTCAATCCAACCAATATGTTCAGGACCGTACATATTAAAACAAAAATTATGATAATGAAAATTAGACAAAATGAAAAGAAAATACGCCTTAGAGGTCTTCTCTTACGGCTGAATGAGCCAGTCATCCCTCACGACTCATTTAAGTACTTTCATTAAACGAACGCTTATTCCGCTTATTCGCTGAACCAGCGGTGCAGCTTCTGTTTTGTTCTAACTAAATTCCATCGTAAACACAGCAATTGGTTCACCATACCAACGTTCGTGAACCATTTTCTCCATAAAGGCAACACGGTATCTGAATCCCGATCCCGTTCAACCCAGCAGGGGTGGATCCAGAAAGCAATTTTTGGTGCGAAAGAGTTGACTTTGTGGGAGGGGGGGTAATATGAAAAGTTGGACCATTTTTTAATAGTCTGCAGTATAAATGATAAGAATGAGTCCAGATAAAAATACAGTGCGTTATTATAAACATAGTAAATTTATTAACTTACAAGTATGTAATCATATATGTGTTTGTCCGTTCATTGTTCTTTTAATAACGTTCACTTACAGTTTAAACTACACAGTCATTTAAGTTATGTATCAAACAAAAATAAACATGGTAGTAAGGTTCAGTTACAATTTAAAGTAACTCTAGAGAAAAATTATGAGGATTTCTCTTCCTCGCCATCTTCTTTCACCATGTCATTACATTTCAGCTTTCTTCCATAAAGCACCTGCCTTTATCCTCTTCACTTCAACAGCTTTCGCACGACAAACATTCCCAATAATAATCCTTACGTATCCAAATCTTCACCGGCTCCTACAGGTCGATGTCTCCACTTGTTTGTCGCGAGACTGTTCCTGATCGACTCGTATAGTGTATCTTACCAGCCTACTTGTGATCTTTTCAACACATCACTAAACTAGATTTTTTTTAGTAATACTTTTTATAAGCCTGTCAGTTTCACTGTGTTACTGATTTTTAACACTTGAAGAGTCGCCGGTGTTTCGGTGTGTCGTAACCTGGTCTCAAAGACGTCTCCATATTGTTACGTCATTACAGAACAATCTACGTGTTTCCCGAATGTTCCAGAGGAATCGGGCTGTAATGTTGTGTGCGTAGGTGATTTCAACATGATGTGTTCGCGAGACTTTTCTAGACGTCGTCGCCAGCCGCGCGCACTGTGTCAAGGCCCCAATCAATTACGTCCTAGTGTAGCGTTGTTAATGCGTAGTATGGATGTTTCTGGATTTTCGGAGGGGTATAAATACAAGTATTCAGCGACGTTTAGTTCAGTTTGAGTTGTGATATATTTGAGTGCGGTTCGAGTATTGTGGCGAAGTGTTATGTGTTTTATAATTGTGCGGGACAATTGTAATGCAATTGTGTTTTATATTAGTAGACACTTTTATTGCGTGTGAACAATTTTTATTTGATTTGTTGTAAGAGACTGTCTTGTCGATTACAAACTGTTTAATTGTGATAATTAAAGCTGGTGATTAGTGACTTAATTGGTGTCTCGTATTTTGTTTTCCACTGTATCATACGGCGATCAGTTAGACCGTCGTAACAATATGTAGAATTTAAAAATTCGAATCTTTCTTTACTAGTCGCCCTAATACAGATATAACCTAATTAAAAACACGACTTAAGACCAAAAATACGAAACTAAATCTAATGAGAAAGTAAATGTGGAATCTAATGTGGAAAGTAAATGTACCACAGTGTATGCGCGCGCGCGTGTGTGTGTTTTGGTCAGATGTTTTGATTCTTTAAAATAAGATTTTATCTTGTGAAGTAGCTGCTACACAGTAATAATACGCTTCGTGCTGTTTGCTCTATACAAATGTTGCTACTACACCAATGATGTTAGTTATTTTCAGCCGGATCAGAAGGTTACTTAAGTGTGCGCGGGGCTAAAAGGGGATGAAACGAGATACTTCCTTCTCACGCATCTACCCGCACAATCTCACGCACTTACGAAACTCGATACTTTCTTCTATATTTATCAACAGCCATCTTTTCCACCCAGTAATAAAGCTGCCGTCGTAGATTATAAAAAATATTTTTCGCCTTCTCTCTTCGAAGGAATACGCAGGCGTGTAAGGAAGTATAAATACTATTTTCAACGTAACAGCATCGTTCTGTTCAATCTCGCCCTTATGGTAGTGAGTTTTGCCATTAACAACGAGTTTTGCCAAAGACAACAATTTAATACAAAATCGTCGTACTTACACTCTGCTATAACACTTAATTATTCTCCTATTACTTTTTTAGTGAAAAGGTAAGGATACAGTAATGCATTCAGTAGACTAAATATAATATTTAAAAAACAGCGTTGATTTTGTCTGTTATGCAGACTTTATGATAGATATAAAACAGCGTTCACATAATATATACGATCTATCACATTCCATCTTTAGGATTTTGAACACGTGCCAAATGCTGAAAATACATCGTGTTTAAACACAAACTAAATTCAAATCCTAACAGTTTGAAATTGAACCATTAAGCCTGTAAATAGTGAATCAGTTTAAATATTTGGGATGTTGGATGGTAGAAAACAATGAAGAAATAAATGAAATAAGGAAAAGGATACAGGCCGCAAATAGAACATATACTTCATTGACATCTATATTCAAGACAAGGAATATCCACCGTCAGTCCAAGGTCACATTATATAAAGTTATGATTAGACCGGTGATAACATATGGCAGCGAGACTTGGACTCTGAACAAACAAGCCGCTAACATTGTTAATACTTCTGAAAGGAGAATTTTGTGGAGAATATACGGACCAATCCAAGTAAACGGGATATGGAGAATGCTCTATACAAGCTGTACAAAGACAATGATCTGGCCACCACCATCCGACTGCATAGATTGCAATGGGCAGGACACATCATTAGGATGGAAGACAACCGAATACCTAGGAAGGTACTGTTTAGTCAGATCGAGGGTAGAAGGCCTGTCGAAAGACCCAAGACACGCTGGATTAACGCAGTGGCGAGGGATGCTGATAATTTACTTAAAATAAAACGATGGACATCGATCGCCAAGGACAGGGAAAAATGGAGGCGGATGATTATGGAGGCTAAGGTTCGACTTCGACCTGTGACGCCGAAGAAGAAGAAGAAGAAGAAGAAGAAGAAGAAGAAGAAGAAGAAGAAGAAGAAGAAGAAGAAGAAGAAGAAGAAGAAGAAGAAGAAGAAGAAGAAGAAGAAGAAGAAGAAGAAGAAGAAGAAGAAGAAGAAGAAGAATTCAAATCCTAACATTAACGTTATCGTACCATTTCAACCCTAACTTAAATCCTTTGGTTTAATCTGTTCAAGATAGTCGGGAGGTTCTGCCTCTTCCTCTCCTCTGATAATTCATATCCTAGGTGTAGACTGTTCAGTGAAAGCACACGAAATACGTCAGAGCAATGGTTCCGAGTAATGGTTCCCATTTTTCTTTTCGGCGGAATAATTTTGAAAACTCAACACAACTGAACCAGTAGGAAAACGTTTGAGATAAAATATTGCTATGCGGAGGAAATAAATAGTACCGCATCCCTGTTGAGTACGTGACGCCTTGCACGGCAACGCAGAAGCTGTTCCTGTCGTTTGGAGATCATTCTGCGCGGCAACATTACGTAACGCTGTAGACCAGTGGTTCCCAAACGTTTCAGTCCGCGGACCTCCACAACATTACGTAAAGCTCTAGACCAGTGCTTCCCAAACTTTTCAGTCGCGGACCTCCACAACAAAAATTAAAAATTTCACGGACCCCGTCTGAGTTCTGAAATAAAACAAACAGTAAATATGATACAAACTCTTATATTTTAATTAAAATGTATTAAAATCAAAATTCTCTTAACTTGCAAAATTAGAATATTAATGATATCAAACACAGTTTAACGTGAACAATGCAGCTGCTTTTGAAGAATTAGCTCTGCAATATTGGGTTTAATGTCTGATACATTCAATATTAAGTCACTCTCTACATCAAGTTTATTTCTTAATTTTGACTTCAAGTATGTGAGCTGGGAGGATGCGGTTTCACACAAATAAGTTGTGGGAAACACAGTTAAACACTTCAAAGCTTTTTTGCGAGTTCAGGATAGTAATCAGTCATTACATATAACTAGAAGTCAGCTAGCTGTAATCTGTAATTGCGAAAACTGTAATTTTAATGAACTGTCAGTTAAAAGTTCTGCCAATGAATCTTCTTCTTGCAGTATAAGAGAGATGTTAGTTGACAGCCGATCAGCAAATGGATTCCTTATCCACACGCCACTATCATCCGTCACTGGAAAATATTCCCTTAGCGGCTAAGGCTTAGCCGCAAGTGCAGTTGCTCCAAATGAGACTTAATAACGTTTAGGATCGCCATTGAAACATTTTCACCCGTCATCTGGATGAAATCTGCCACGGAAGGGAATTGTTTTAAGATTTCAGAGTCTAATCTCTAATCCACAGCTTCAATTTTTTTACCTACGCAAACATCAGTGGCTGCGACAGACCGTGAATGACCTGCCAGGGGCCACGAGGCCGATACAGTGCGTTGCGCAGCCAGCGTTGCCAACCTCGGCTCTATCTTTCCAGCCACACGAGTCGAAATCCAGCTACACGAGACGTAATACCAGCTACACGGAAATACATTTGGCTTAGACGCAGCGCTTATAAGCAAGATACAGTGCTTATAGGCCTACGTGAACTAAAACAGCGCGATGCGATCAGTTCTGCGTTGATGCGGCGCTCTAGTCAGTTCGGCTGACAAACAGATCTGCTACACACGATTTAAAGATATTATTAAAGCCATTAGCTTGAAATTACTTTTACAACTATAATTAGTTTAAACAAAAAAAATACTGTAATCTTCTATTAATTGTTTTAAAATTATAAAATTAAAATTTTAGACTAAAGAAATCGGAAAAAATTACGGTATATTCTATTTTTTCTTAAAAGTGTCCGCGGACCCCCTGAAACATTGTCGCGGGTCCCACTTTGGGAACCACGGTTCTGGATAATTCGATGCCCCTTACAGACGTTACTCGCCTATTCGACCGGTATCGAGGCGCGCTACGTCACTACAATGCAAGGCGGCGGACATATAAATACTGGATCCGAAGCAATAAACCAGCGCAGCGAGCGATAGTAGAGTGAGGTTCGGAGTGTTTGTTACTGTGACTTGCGGATTAGCGGAAATGTGACCATTGTGCTAATTAGTGCAACACTGTAAAAATTTCAGATTTATTATTGTGTGCTGTACATATTATGACATAACAAAAATATACCTCAAAGGAAAAACAAATGTACCATCAAAATTCACGGTAAAATATGCATAAACGCAATCCTTTTAAGTAATCAAAACAAAAAGAGAAATATTATAATAAATAAATAATTGGGAAATAGAGAATGAAAACTCATGGAGTAAATAATTTAATGACAGTGACAAACAATGACTAACGATGACCAAAATACCCAGAAGTGAAGATCAAATGACAAAAAAATGTACATAGTAATTTATAAATAGAAATATAATATATAAATGTGTGTAAGAAATAAGACATTGTGAATAAACCTATTTAACTATGAGGAGGTCTGCGCACCTCAGACAGTTATTTTGTATCATTGAAATACAGAATGTGAATGATATAAAATTTTACAAATATAATAAGATCAAACTATAATTATAAAAGTTGTATTGTGTGACAGTGCTAGAAAGTGAGAATAACAGTGAAATACGTTGAAAGGGAAAAATCGTGTATAATGAAAGTGATTAAACATAATTATAATGAGCATTGAAGGGAATATATAATCTATATGAACCAGTTATATAACCCATATAGTGAAATCAAACAAAGTAAATAATTAAAAAATAGAAAATCTTACGTTAAAAAACTTATAATAATATAGTGACGAAGAAAAAATAAAGGTCAACAGAATCATGTTAATTAGAAATTGTGAAACCGAACCTGTGACCCATAACATATCATAGCCAAAGCCTTAACTGAAGGAATTAGTGTTTTGGTAAAAAGAAGGATATTGTTGGAAAAAAATCTAAAAACAAGGGAGAACATATTAATTTTGCTGCGGAACCTTTATACAAATTAATGGCAGATAAAAGACGAGATGATAAAAAAAACCTATTGAAACAACTAGACGAATAATGTTTTAATCGAAAGTACAAAAACCTGAAGTCCACGAGTGAAGAATTAAGCAATAAATGCATAAGAGAACTACCAGATTGGTGAGACTGCTCCAAGGCTAAGCCACATATTTGAATCTACATTACTACATTAATGATCGAGTTACAACTAAATAATATGACAAAAACAATATAAACGCTATAACAGTGAATTTTTATTTGTATACTTGTACATCATAATTATTAGTAGTCATAGTTTTTTGTATTGTTCTTGTATGATCCAAAGAACCCACCACTATTCAACAGACATTCACAACACATAATTACCACATCTCATTCACAAATATTATATTTTATGTTATATTTATGACTTGTACAATATTTGACATTGCTTTTACGTTAACCCTGAGATTGAGATTTTTTCATGTTCTACAACAGAAATGACATACCAATGTTAAATAGGAACATTGGATGTTGTTACAATTAAATCAATGTCAAAAATAAAAAAGAGAGTAAATAAAAATTAGTTGAGTCAAGAGACAAAACGAGAACAAGAGTTGGAGTATTTATTTTAACATAAGAAATTACAGAGAAAGGCTAAGATTACAATAAAAAATATAAAATCAAATAGTTAGGGAGATAACTTCCTTTTTTATATTTTATTTATTTTTACAAATTGGCACACAAACGTGGGGCTTAAAAGAAATACAAATAAATGTTAAAAGAAAACGAACAAAAAGAAAGAAGCGAGTTAACTATTTTTACAATATTAACTTGAATTATTGTATAAGACTGCCTTTGTCGATTTCTAACTGTTGTCTGTTTACAATTAGTGAATTCATTATTGGTGTTAAGTTATTCTGTTTGCACTGAATAACACGACCCGTGAGACCGTCGTAACTGTAGTGTCAGAAGCGGGACAGTGTCGTAGAAGAGTAGTGTGAGTCGTAATTGGATAACATAACAAAACAAAAACGGATACCAAACTTTCCAAGCGCTGCTAGTTCAGACAGATGAACGACGTCGACTGCAATCAGAAGAAGCAGAAAACGATAAGATGAGAAACGCCGACGGGAAGCAGAGGAAGGAGTAAAATGGCAAGACAAAAAGCGTAAGCGCGAAAATGAAACAGCAGATAATGGGCAAAAAGAAGAATCCAGTCGTGAAACAAAAGACGTTAAGGTACTGATACAAGAGCAGGAACAATTGAAGGAACATAAGACTTTATTGTATACGAGTCTCTTAGTTGATTTCTAACTGCTGTCTGTTTCTAATTAAAGTTTGCAATTAGCGACTTCATTGGTGTCAGTTATTCTGTTTCCACTGAACTACACGACGATCCGTGATACCTTCGTAACAATACATATAAAACTGGAGAATGAGAAACAAAAGTGGACCACAAGAGGCAAAAAATATCAGGGGCACAGAAATAAGAGAAGAGATGAAGAAACACCTGTTATAGTTCACTTACAAAAAATATATATCAGACGCCTACAATCAGAATTAGTGAGAAAATTCTGGTGAAAAATATATTGGAAGAATACCTAAAAAGGATTGATACAGAGTATCAATCAAGGAATTGAAGCGTTAACTGATTATAGCGTTTGTCGAGCCATTAAAGGAATGATTGCCAATAAGAGAAGTGGGTGCACTTCCAACAATATGGAAAATGGTCAACGTTTAAGTATACGTGAAGGTAGTCACGCGGGCATCAAGATTTTGTACTACTTTATAGTAGAAGATAATATCAAGATTGCTTGTCACTAAGCAACAATGCAATTCGTCCATGAACACAAACCCATGGTGTTGGGCTCATTCTCCGATTTTATTTGTTAGTTCATACCGTATATGAATTTTATTAATAATGGGAATTTGCAAGGTATACTGTATAATCGTAGCGTATCGTAAATATTAAAAGCTTTAATTTTTTCATACGATATGAAGTATCTTGTGGATATTTATAAAATACCACCTTCACCCTGCATGTATATGTATGTGCTTTGGTGGAACGCGAAAGTGTAGTTTTTTTTTAGGCTATAGACGCGTTGGAGATCCAAAATAAACACGTACCTTACTGAAAATGGAAATCTTGTGCGACGCCTTCACATAGAACTTTAGGTTCACGGCCGTTTTGCTGTGTGTTGTGTGTGTGTGTGTGTGTGTGTGTGTGCGCGCGCGCTTATCTCCAATGGCGTCTAGCAAATGTTCTAGTGTTCGTAAGTACCAAAACATTTTAACAAAATGTTCGCTGACGTTGTAAATATCGTTTAACAGCAATCAACATATAAAGAAACTAACAAGATTACTATACTTGTTTATTTACTTGCATCATACGGATCCACAGCACAGAGATATACCTACGTTACTCATTTGACACAGAACAACTGTTAGCCGTCACTTTCTGTTTATAATAAAGACACACACACACACACACACACACACACACACACTATACGCTACTACACTCTTTGTCACATGTTTAGGTCGGTCAAGGTCGTAACTGCTTAGGTTTATATTTATGGAACCCACATTTCTTTTCGAGTGGCTTCTACTTGACTCGAGGGAAGGCCACGTGTCTTCATATGGTATTTTGAGCATTCTAATTCTCGCGTACAGTTTAAATTTATCACTGAAGTATTACACAGGCATGTTTTATTGAGGAATGCAACCGAGGAGTTTTGATTTCACGCACCGACGTGATCGGAAACTGCCCAAGTCGTGGACTCGGGGGGTTTCCCTGTCGTATTTCAGCCAACGTCCACCGTTTGCCTCAGCAGTAACTTAAATGAAAGGCCAACAAGTTTAACTACTAAAGAATATGTCTAACAGATGAGACGTATATATCTAATCGACGGAAAACTTAAGTAATCCAATCTAAGTAACATGCGATGGGCGTCTAAACAGTCTGTAAACGGTGTCATCAGCATAGATCAATGGTGTCCAACCTTTTTGAGCCCATGTCTCTCCTTACCAACAACATACATCGCGGGATAGTACTCTGTAGAATACCTAATAGAAACTCTAAGTGACGTATGGGCATTAGGCTTAATCGTTACAACAATGAAAGCTTTGCAGATGCTTCTTGAAACCAGGTGCCACCATTTATCGTTAAAGGTTATACATTTCCCCGAGCTTTTTATTGCTAAAACCTAAATAAAAATCGGTATAGAGAACCATACATGACTTCCATGCTCTAATTATTATAAAATTATTTTTAATATGTACGTTCAGAACGAAACTAAATATATCGACATGCTTTTGGTAAAAACGCCGAGAAATATAATTTAAAAAAATACGAATTGTACATAGTTGTTAATATTTTAAAAATAAAGAATTAATTTGATTAAATTATCTTTTATTTAAACTATGCGAAAGAAAGAGAATACCGCCCAACGTTTGTAATCTGTGAATTTCTGAAAACGAAAAATTATTTTGTTTACGTATCCCTGGTTACGATATTTTGTTTACATGAACGATATCAATTGTTAATATTTTATTGAAAGTTTTTAAGTTTTCGGTCGAATAAATTTATAACATCAATACAAAAAAGTTATCCCTCCCCCCCTTCAACTACCCTTTCATTTATAGATATTTCATCTACCTTTATACAGTGGATTATTATGACCTTCTTTTCAGGATACTTTATTTATCAAAATTAAGTAATTTACTCTTGTTAAAATATAAAATATTGCATGTAAACTACCCCTTCCCCTTAACCCACCTTCACCAAAATTAACAGGTCTTGAGCCCTCTACAACTCGGGCACATATGCAAATAATTATTTCATTTTGTTTGAATTTACGGCAGTTATCGTTCGTCATAGAAAAAATTACTCTTGTTAAAACATAAAATGTTACAGGTAAACTACCCCTTCCCCTTAACCGATCTTCACCAAGATCAATAGGCCTTGAGTCCTCTACAGCTCGGGCATACATATACATGCAAAAATTATTTGATTCTGTTTGAATTTGCGGCAGTTATCGTTCGCCATAGAAAAAAATCCACACACACACATTTCGGAAAATGACTTTTCTTCATGTTTCGAGGGTAGTACAATCAGAATCAGTCCTTATCTCCTCGAACATGATTTTTTTTTTGCGATCGTTCATGGAGCCCCAGAGCGTTTCAGGGACACCGGTTGATGAAAACCATTGGAATAACTGTGACGCATTAACTTCACGGTAGTTACTACCAAGTTTCAGATACATCTTATAACAAACGTAAATTTGACAGTTATTCTCGAAACCTAGAATACAGGTTTATTTTGCTATATTTCCGAATTCAGGGCTAAGTTTCATTCTATTTGAAATATTGGTATGAAAACCGACGCGGGCGTTCTAACGAAATAAGTGTTGATCTACCTGTTTCTTATCCATTAACGATTAGGTGAAAGTCACAGCTATAATACAAAACTTAAGTAAAACCAATAACAAGGCAACACTAACGAACAACAAAAGCCTTTATTGAGAAGACCACGTAAGAAGACGACTCGGCTAAGACAAAAGCGTTTCGCTTACTAATTCAGTACGCATTATGAATGATATAACGAAGAAAGTATCAAAGCTATTGGTGGAGTGATGATTGACAGGACTGTTATGTAATGCTGTGGAGTGCGTAAAAGTATCGCTGAGGACCCGGTAACGTACCAGTAGAAAGTTTCTTCGGAAGAACCGACTTCGCTGCTTTTGACTACTACCAGTTGCGGCTGCACTCTCTCTCTCTCTCTCTCTCTCTCTCTCTCCCTCTCTCTCTCTCTCTCTCTCTCTCTCTCTCTCTCTCTCTCTCTCGACCCTCTATGCATAGTTTCTGGCTCGTGATCTTTTCGGCATACTCGAAATGTCTCAGCAAAATACTGAAGTCCTGGAACAATTTTCGCCTATGGTGAGAATTTTTCTTAATGAGATTTTCATTATTTTCTTAATTTTTCTTAAACTTTTTATTTCCTTGATTTATGCTGAGAATTTTCTAGACTTTGTAGACTTATTGCAAATTTTACGACAGCCGTATGGGTTATTAGATTAGTGCATAAAGACTGGCTCAAATAACTGATTGATCGGTCACACAATCGTGTTTGTGCTGCAATCAGATATAAATGTGTCGTCAATGTGGAGATCTGTAATCCACATTACAAATCATTGTAAAGGGTGATTCAGTTGGAGGTTACTATTTTAAGTTGGCAATACTGTTTTCTTGTTAAAGGTGAACAGCTGCTATTTGAAATTTGTCATTGTTAAGTATTGACATTTGTTGCTATGGAGCGGTATTCGAGTCAAGAACGTATTTTAATTGTTAA
Organism: Magicicada septendecula; assembly: GCA_034769895.1. Taxonomy (NCBI): domain Eukaryota; kingdom Metazoa; phylum Arthropoda; class Insecta; order Hemiptera; family Cicadidae; genus Magicicada; species Magicicada septendecula. The sequence goes on from CM068372.1 coordinate 175,098,266, forward strand.
AACTTATTTTCGAAGTGGAGAAAATTTAACAAACACGATTCGCGCACTGCGAAATGACTTCGGTAACCATATGTGACGATTTCATTAATTAAAAAATAAAATAAATAATAAAATAGGAAATGTAAAAGCTGAGAAATTTAAATCTTAATAAATCGCACATTTAAACTAATTTTTATCACTATCATAAATCATAATAATATTTAATAAAGAGATTTAATAAAAAAAAAAGGAATGCGATTGTACAGATAGGGAAACCCTTATTAATTAACCCTGCATAGACATGCGCTAACCGGAATTAACTTGAATACAGACCCATAAACAAACTAATAATCCTTGTAAATTGATATTAAATAAATAAATAAACAAGACCACCATAGTGTACTATAATAAAGAATATCTTTGGATAATTAAAAGGTCAAACGTTAATCCCTTAAATAGAGAATAAAGGTGGAACTATTTTGTTGCGACGCGTAAACTCCGCGCGATTAACTGACCCGTCCTAACATAGTAATTCAATCGAGATGAAGCGCTCGCATAGAAAACACCCGCTTGAACCATGTCCCGGAGAACGACAAAACGTTTTTATTTAGAGGACAGATATAACAATGTGTAGCGAAAAGTAGTGGCAAATTAGTGTGCTAATAAGTTTAAATGTAAAAACCAAAAGGAATAAATAACTGTGTAAGGGATGACATCTCATTTGTATAATTTGTAAGATGTCTATGTTGTTTTAAAATAATATGGTACGAGCTACCTAAAGTGAGAACTTTTATAAACAATAATGTGACGTGCGATTCTGCGACAAACAAGAACATTTACGGCACTTATACTACTAACGATGTTTAACTACTAGACTTCTGAGGACCTCAACGCTACTTCATTATGAAGTTATACATAAACGTCCATCTCGTGCCGCGGTTAAAAAATTAATCAAAAAATTATATATAACCGGGTCAGTGTTGGATCTGCAAAGACCAGTACGTCCTCGTAGTGGCCGGTCCACTCACAAATATAGCCGCAGTGAGTGCCAGTGTCCATGACAATCCGTCGACCTCCATTCGTCATCGTTCCCAGCAGTTGGACCTTTCCTACAGCACCACGCAACCCATATTAACTAAAGATCTGCATTTGCATACCTACAAGATCCAATTGACCCAGGAATTGAAGCCTGCAGATCATAGACAGCGTCGTAACTTTGCTGATTGGGTGTTAGAGAACCACCTAGTTGATGGCGATTTTGCGAAGAAAATCATATTCAGCGATGAAGCTCATTTTCAACGAATGGGTATATAAACAAACAAAATTACCGCATTTAGGGACTTGAAAATCCACGAACCATTCTCGAACAACCAATTCATAGACAAAAAGTCACTGTGTGGTGCGGATTTTACGTCGGCGGCGTGATTAGGCCGTACTTTTTTGAAAATGCCCGTGGTGATGCAGGAACAGTCAATGGTGAACGTTATCGGGAGGTGATAACAAATTATTTTTGACACCAATTGGATGATACTGATGTCGAAGACATGTGGTTCCAACAATACGATGCCACTTGCCACACAGCGCGAGAAACAATACACTTGTTGCACACAAAGTTCCCCGGCTGCGTCATCTCTCGTTTCGGCGATCAACATTGGCCACCAAGATCGTGTGATCTCACGCCGTTGGATTATTTTCTTTGGGGTTATTTGAAGCAGAAGGTATGCCAATGACCCCAAAACGATTCCAGAGCTAAAGGACGAGATACGCCATATTATTCATGAGCTGCCGCAGGAGTTATGCCGGAAAGTGATGGAAAATTTCATCAAAAGGGCGGAAGTCTGCAGGGCCGCTCGTGGCAGCCATTTGACCGATATCATTTATCATGTTTAATGTCAATGTCTAAACAACATATAGAAATAAATACATTAAGAGTTTATCAAAAACCAATGCGTTTCATTTTACATTAAAATTGTAACCTCTAATTGAATCACCCTATAGATTTGACTCAATGAGTACACAGCCATCTGCAAACCGCTTTCCGAGTTCGACAGGTAGTCTGGTCATCAGCAAACATCAGTGTGTCAACTGCGGAGTTACGGGAGGTTTACCTGCCAATTGTGTACGACAGCGTCTATACGAGGGTCAGCTGAAAAGTTCGCGGAGCGACATCTGTAGCTTAGCGGTAAAACTAAAATTTTTCGTGTGCTACAAGATTTGTATTTTATGTGAACTCCTGTTAATTTCCAAATCTATCTATCAATTTATTCACTGTTTAGAAACTGTTTAAAATTGACGAGTCATGCGTGTTTTGAAAAACGGACAAAATCAAACATCGTGGTGTGATTCTTTGTTAAAAACTGTTTAGCCCTAACGGAAATTCAAAACGAAATTGTAAATGTGTCAGGAGATGCTGCGACTTCAAAACCAACGGTATTATAAAGTATTAAGGAGCTTGTATGCGCCCTATTCCCTACTCCCTTTACTCGAATATGGAACCGACCAAACCGTCCAACAGAAAAATTCGTTCGTTTATAGAACACGACGGACAATATTAAGTTTGCGTGAGGACGTCTAATTACTGCAACGCACATCAGTACAACTGCTGACCCACATAACATAACAAGCATGCGTGTCGTCGTTGTCCAACAGTTGACTCCCATTAAATAGTAATTAACTAACTAAAATAGCTCTGCAGTCCGTTTCCTATTTAGTAACGTATGTATTGTTGTCGCTAAGAGGACTGCACGCTCTACCGTATGTGCTGTTGTTCTGTTCGTTTGCTTTTGTACAGCATATTCTGATGATGTTACTACATTAACTCTGATACATTTGAATTAACTGATGTCAAAACTAAACACAACCCGAAACCCTACGATACCTTGCAAACTGTTTATATTACGTAAAACGTTCTTTTGTAAGAGGAACATTCTTCTTTCGTAATGCCGCCAACTTCTGACTAGCAAGCGGTTCAATAGCTGCTAAATTCTTTCCTTCCGTATTTTCTTTTAAGGGCTTGTGTCACAGCCACGTGTCTACAAACGTAAAACATTGTAGGTAAACTACCCCTTCCCCTTAACCGATCTTCACAAAAATCAATAGGCCTTGATTTAACTCCTGTACAACTCGGGCACATATGCAAACAATTATTTGATTTTGTTTGAATTTGCGGCAGTTATCGTTCGCAATAGATAAAATTCTACACACAAACACACTTTTCGGAAAATGACTTTTCTTAATTTTTTGAGGGTAGTACAATCAGAATCAGCCCTTATCTCGAACACGATTTTTTTCGCCATCACCATACTTCCATTTCCTATGGAACATGGAAGTAAAAATCAAACTTGTTGCCTAACAACGAGACGTGAGACACGTTATTACTTATGTGTGAGTAATAACGTTATTACACGTAAATATGTTATTAAGTGTAATTTAGATTTTACTGCGGTATATTACAAAAATTTTATGTTTACGTTGTGTTAAGCTGATTGTAAGAAAATACGTTTTACGGTAAGAGTCGGTAGTAACAGCCTCAGCTCTGGCAGCCACAAAACTTGCAAAAACCGCGCTTTTCGTATTACTGCGTAAACTACAGGTCAAAACTAAGTGCTGATACGAAAAATTCGCAAAAAAAAAACAATTATGGGATCCAAAACGCGATTTTTTCATATTCTACGTGGAAGCCACGTCTAATTTAGCTGCGAACGCCAAAGGGCCTGTTACTATACATGTCTCCCTTTCTGTGACAGAACTCGTTTTTCACTAGTACTCAGGTTTTGTGCAGATCACTGGAAAAGCAACCGACTCGATTCATCATTGTGTTTCAGTGATGTATTGCTCTAAGTAAATATGCATTTTTTTCGCAACTTTGCAAATAAGAAGTGCACATTTTTCGCGTCCGCACCTAGTTTTGCCCTGTAATTTACATACAAACACAAAAACCAGGTTTTTGCAAGTTCTGTGGCCGTCATAGCTCAGGTTGTTACTGCCGACTATTACTGCAGCATTTTACAAAAGAAATATCAATTCAGTAACATTAGTACTAAGAAAAATTATTACAGTCTCGTAATTTAATTTTAACGTAACGAGCTGATTTTGGTTTTCTCGGTGTACAAAAGTATGTTCGACTGAGAACTCAGTTATCAGACCCAGCCAAAAGGAATACACACGTAAGCGTTAGTGCAGACATCATTCGTAAAAATTAAATCAGAAATAAACCAACTCAGACACGGTTACGGGAAACAGCAACTGGCAAGGGTGAAGTGGCAGTCGTAGCCGGTCCATTCAGTGCAAAAACTGAATCAGATAATTTGGCAAGTGTGTAAAGCAATTACGGTAGAGAATTTTTTTTTGAGTAAACGGCACTGTAGTGGGCGTCAACTGTCAAGAGTGATGCATGGTATAGCCAAACGGCCGCCGTTAGACAATGACTTAAGACAACGCCTTGGCACACAACAGATGTTGGACGTGGATGAACGACATAAGCGCAAGTGGCGACAATAACAAAGAAACAAAAGACGGTGTCAGTTCGTCACAATTACCGACAAAGCGTGTACTAAGGGGACGCCAACATTTTCGACATACACGTGTGAGTTAGCGGCTGCACATGGACATAACATTTTCCACAAAAGCAGTCTAAGAGCGGATGCAATTAAGGACAAAAGAACATACATAGCCGCCCAGCGGGCAACTTGCTTACTGGCACGACATACGGAGCATCTTGTAGGGCTGCAGAACAGATGTTAGTTCCTGGAAGATGACCACCATCAGCGTGTGAACGTAACAAGGGAAGTCGAGGACAATACGGCGATTCGACACACCCGGGTTATGGTACACACATGTGCGGAAAGGAAATCGCTTAGAAAGGACACTAGGGAACGTAAGACAATCACATAACAGACAACCGTGTAATTAGGTCCGTCGTCATACGGGGAGGTGGTGTGGACAGCAAGACTTTTAGAGAGGGGTCTTGGCTGACCTATCAGGAGCAAGGAATTCGGCAAAGGCGGGTGTTAAGAAGACGTCAACATGGAGACAAGGGTGAAGAGCTAATGGGAAGTAGACTAGAGCCCCCAGCAAGAGTATCTAGGAGGAGCCTTCGCAGAATCAGATGCGAGAAACCAATCATGACAGTGATTGTGGTAAGGGTATGATATCCGTGGAGGGATTCGTGTTGCTGAAGTAATAAAATAAGGTGTTCGCAGAGAAGAAGCAGTCAGTTTATTTTAAAGAGTCAGTCAGTCTATTTTAAAATCTCAGTTCAGTCTCAGTTCGGTCGTATTCTAATTTTTGTCAGTCAATTCTATTTCGGTATAAACCAGCCAGAGTCTTTCAGATGGACGGTAGTAAAGTGTATTGATACAAGCAGAGAGATCGTTCGGGAGTGTATCAGAAACTATGTAAAACTGTAGAACTAACCCGTGACTAAATACTATGACAATGTCGAGTTAAGTACGATTAGACTTTGTGATCATAAAAATCTCGTTTTTATGAATCGAATGCGAGTGATAAGGTATTGACAATATCCCATTACCGTGACGTAAGTGACATGAGACAATATAGTAAGATTGTGCCACGAATTAACTCACTGAAATGCAAATAAAACCAATTATATTTGCATAGTGAATACATTATAAATGGTACAATCGCTCTAGTTAAACACAGCATAAACTATTGCACACGTACATCGGGAGTGACAAAGAACCTACACGCAAAAGAGTTTTAGACAAGGAAGTAATATTCGAGTTAACGCAATTAGTCATTATCGTTCATGCGAGTATCCGGATAAAATGTGGAACAAATAGTGTCGTGACGGAGTGTCAAGTGTAATTTAATTGGCGTATCTTCAGCCTGGACCTCGTCGCAGAATGAGAGGGACTACGCAGTTAATCACCGCAATTTGGATACAAACACCAAGTAAATTATTATCATTCATGTAACATTAGATTAGGTTGCCACTGTCCTGCCACTCAAAAAGAACTCGCCACTGAGTTGAATATACATATATTTAATTGCTCAAAAGTAACGCAAATTGAGAAATATGAATCCATAGAGTAGGGTATATTGAAATTTATATGGTCATTAATTAACCTTTATTGATTTGTAGATGTGCATAAACGTTAGAGATAATATAACAGCATTGTGTATTTAATATGTTGTATAGAAACGCTAACTTTATTCAGAATTTAAATGATATTGAAAACATATAATAAATTTGTATTGTTTACAAAAATTAATAGTGTCTGAGTCACATAATTGTTATCCACCCAAAACACCTGTTTACATATGGTGCTCCAGAACGCGGGGCGTATTAAAGCTCAGTGATATCAGAGTGTATCATCATATATGGCATGCCCGTCCTGGAGCAGTAAACAAGATCTGTAGTAAAAACCTACATTTATGGAAACTCCTTAGAATAATTTTAATTAATTTATGCAATTAGAGACAAACATAAAACATATTACAGTTGCATATGGTGCCCAACGCGTGGTATTATATTATATTTGTACATGGTGCCCCAACGCGGGACAACAAGCAAAATTTATATAATTAAAACATATCAATTAATATATGCAATTAATAAATTCGCATAACCATATTACATTTATACATGGCGCCCAACGTGGGGCACGAAGCGATTGCTCGAATAATTAATAATAAATATTATTAGTGAGTAGGCTGAGGACAGGCAGTGGCTATAAGCAATTGTTAGACAGTAAGTCAGTAGTAGAAATAGTCTTAGTTAAGCATACTTGAATGATTACGCGTAGTCGCGCGAAAATGACAACCAATAATTCAGATAGTATGGAGTTCGACGTGAACAACCAGATAGGCGTCGAAGGACGTGAGGAAGATACGACGCAGAGTGAAAACACCAGCGCCGACGAGACTACAAGGGCGGGGGGACAATCGTTAGTACCGCGCGAGATGAACTTCCAGTTATTGCTCGAGTTCATTAAACAACAGAATGAAGAAATGAGCGAAAAAATGAAACAACAGAATGAAGAAATGAGCGAAAAAATGAGCGAAAAAATGAGTGAAAAAATGAAACAACAGAATGAAGAAATGAGCGAAAAAATGTGACAACAGAACGAAGAACAGATTGGAAAAATAAAAGTAGAATTGCAAGAACACACCAAGAAATGGGAAGAGAAAATTAGCGAGCTACAGAAAAAGAATGAACGTGGAATGAAAGAGTTGAAGAATGAATTAACAAGACATACCAAAGAAAGTAAAGAATTGAGAGAGAAGGACCGACAAGAATGGCAAGAAGCAATTAATAATACACAGAAGACAGTAGATCAAATACATAACAAAATAGACACACATATTCAAGAAACCAACAGCAGGAATGAAGAATTGAAAGGAGTTGTCATGAACAACGTAGAACGACTACGGACAGAACAAGGAGAAGCAGTGAACTCGTTAAAACAGAAGATCGTAGAAGTAGATGACAGACAACGATCGGCTGTACAGAAAATCAGTGAGACAGATAAAGAGAAGGAGACACGACTAGAAGAATTAAGAAACCACATCGCCAAAGTTAAAGAAGGCCAAGAACGACTACAGCGTCAATTAGCCAACGCAGAAGTCGGATCGACCGCAAGAACAGGTGGGCCGCATAACAACGAATTAAAATACAACGGCACAGACCGATATCCCATCGAATTTCTCAAAGAACTGACCGAAATCCAGAACACATTCTACCCAAGTGACGATGTCAAATGGATCGGTCGACATCTAGAAGCAGACGCCGCGATTTGGTGGAGGGTGATACGAGACCAAATCCGCAATTTTGATGAATTTAAAGACCTCTTCACACAAAAGTATTGGGGAGAAGAAAGACAGGACGCAGTCAGGGACAGCCTAGAATTTGGTCGATTTAATTGGAAGGGCAACCTGAGCGCAATACAGTATATGGAGCGCAAGCTACTTGAAAGTCGCCAATTAACGCCAGCAATCACTGATCGTCAGTTAATCAAAAAGATAGCGCGCCATTTTGGTAAGAATATTGAAATTGCTGTGGTGACAAGGGGGATTAATTCTATCCAAAACCTTGAATCATTGATTGCAGAGTACGCCACGATTAATCAGCGAACAACCAGAGATAATGACTTTGTAGGGAGTCACGAGAAGGTGAATGCCCGAGGTGTGGGAGAAGCAACAAACACACCCCAACCATTTCACAATAAGGGTGTCAGCTGGAAGCAAAAACAGCATATGCCGAACAAAGAAAGTGAAAACGATCGCAACGTTAAGGGGTTTGGACGACACACTAACCGACAGCCCATAAATTCCTTGGAATTCGTAAACAACGGTGCGGTGTTAGTCAACCTCGACTGGTAAGGGGAACGACGTAGATAAAGAAAGAAAAAATTAACCCTACAGTACAATGAGATAGCCGATATACTGACTAAGAACCGACTTCACGAAACGAACATACTATTACCAGATCTTAGAAATGAATTAACTTATGAAGATGAATTAAAATTCGAACAACGGATTTCTAAGTGTCCAGAAATATTAATTAAGTTCAATAATAATATTACGGTCCTTGCCTTATTGGATACGGGGAGCGCGATTAATGCGTTGTCAGAAGAATGGTTCAACCAAAATAAACATTATTTAGAACCTTATGAGGAATTAAGCATGACTAATACACTGATTATTAGTGCAGTAGGTAGTAAGTCTAAGCTAGTACGGAAACAAATCTTATGTGACATTTACATTAGTGATATCAAGATAGACTGCGTATTTTTAATTATTCCAAATTTAATTAGAAATTGTATATTAGGTATTAGCTTTATGAAAGATGAAAAATGTTTGATTGACGTGGAAAAGGGAGTCGTCGAATTTAGAGGAAGAGAGGAAGAACAAAATGTCAGCATACCCATTGTACAATGGAAGTAGTAGAAGCAGAAGAAGAGGATGAAATCGAGAAGAAAATAAACGCGAAAGTGGACAACATAACAGGTGTGGATGAGGAAACGTTAGAAAATCTGAGAGAAGTCTTAATGAATAATAAAAGTTTATTTCGGGAGAGTCCAGGGAGAATGGAATGCTATCAGCATGAATTTAAAGTAACGGACAACACGCCTTATTTCCAACGCGGGTGGCCAATTCCGCTTGCGTACAAGCAAAGAGTGGATGCCGAAATCAACAAAATGTTGAAACACGGTGTAATTGAGAGGGGAAATAGCCCATTTATTAATCCAATGGTCGCCGTAATAAAGAAAGACGGAAACGTCAGGCTGTGTTTGGACGCACGAAAAATCAATAGTGTTACTATTCCCGACTATGAAGGACCAACTCCTATCCAAGAGATATTAGCAAGGTGTGGAAGAATGAAGTACCTGTCCACAGTGGATTTAACCAGCAGTTTTTGGCAGGTGCCACTAAAGGAATGTTGTCGCGATTACACCGCTTTCATGTATGAGGGGAAATGTTATAGATATACAGTAACACCATTCGGATTAAGCACCAGTTCTGCCGCTCTGACGAGAGGACTAGACATGGCACTTGAAGATCCGGTGAAGGAAAACACAATCATCTATGTTGACGACTGTCTTTGTTACTCGAACGACGTCAAGACGCATCTGGTACATTTGGATTTATTATTAAGCAATCTACGCAGAGCAAACCTAACGATTAACCTCGATAAATCGCAATTCTTTCGTCAAGAAATCGCCTACCTAGGGTATCGCTTAACTACGGAAGGAGTACAAGCAACAGAAGAAAAGGTTGCTGCGATCAGAAATTTCCCAGTTCCGAGAAACCAGAAGCAATTGAAAGGATTCTTAGGATTGACTAACTTTTATAATAGATTTACTGCTAAGTATGCAGAAACGATTCAACCATTACTGGATTTATTGAAAAAAAATAAAAGGTTTATTTGGACATCAGAACTAGATCGATGCTTCAAGGAAGTAAAGGATTTATTTATTGAAACGGTTATATTAAAATTTCCGAAAGTCAACCAACGATATTTTCTTCAATGCGATGCGAGTAAATACGCCTACGGTGGACAACTGTATCAGTTGGATGAAGAGGGGAATGTGGGTGTTATTGCCTACACAAGTAAAACTTTTAAGGGTGCGGAAAAGAACTATTTCACGACTGAAAAAGAACTATTAAGCATTGTCAGATGTTTAGAGAAGTTTCGAATATATATCTTGGGTCAACCATTAACGATTATAACTGATAATAAAGCACTCACTTTCATGCATAAATGCCATCTAAACAACTCCAGGATAACTAGGTGGATCCTATCCATACAAGAATATAACTTTAACATCCTTCACTGTAAAGGTAAAGAGAATGTAGTGGCCGACATACTCAGCCGGTATCCAGAAGACGTAGCGGAAGAGGACCAAGTTGATGAGAACTTCGAATACCAGATAAATCAGGTAACTATAAAAATGAAGAAAGACGTATGTAGTATGATAAGAGACATAGGAAAATTCCAGAAGGAGGATACGAAGTTAGGATCTATTATAGATAATCTAAATAATGGTAATGAAAAAGATATGTGTAAGTTTTATAAGTATATTGATGACAAATTGTATAGGAAGCGTAAGAACAAATGGAAATTATACGTGCCAGAGAGTATTACGGACATAATCATCTCCGAAATACACCAGATGTACGGCCATTTAGGAGGTAAGAAATGTACCAAACTGTTACAGGAGAGTTTCACATTTGACAAAATGTCAAGGAAAATTAAAGAGTACGTAAAAACTTGTGACAAATGTCAACGTTGCAAGGATAGCCAAAATAGGAATCTGTTTGGCGGAACGATACCAATTTTACCATCAGAGAAAGGAGAACTCATTAGCGGTGATTATTACGGACCGTTACCAGTATCGACGGGTGGCGTAAAATACATCTTCGTCATGGTTGATAACTTTACAAAATACGTGAAGTTATACACGTTGAGAAGGGCAACAACGGCCGCAACTATCAGGAGAGTCCGACAATACATCGAAGAAGTTGTAAAACCGAAAGCAATATTAACGGACAATGCGACGCAGTTTACATCGAAACAATGGTGAAAGGATTGAGTGAACTTCAAATACAACCGAAGTACACTGCCATTCGCAACCCGTGCGCCAACCTTGCCGAACGTATTAATCGACAATTAGGAAACATGTTCCGTATATTCGTCGGCGAACAACACACTAAGTGGTCACGTTTTATTACAACAATCGAAAGCTGCATTAATGAAACGTACCAGACACCATTGAAGTAACACCATACGAAGCGCAGTTTGGTAGGAGACCAGCACGCGTTTGGGAAAAATACTTAGACCAAGAAATACATGAACATAGTATAACGGACAACCGCCAAATCTTTGTGAAGATGAAGCTGAAGAGAGAGAAACACGCAAAGAAAATGAACGAGGATAACAAAATTACCAAATATAAATTGGGAGATCTAGTATTGGTAAGGACATATTGCCAATCGGATGCCATGCAGAAGAAAATTGACAAATTTTGTGAATTATATTGTGGACCCTATAAGGTGAAACAGGTCTTAGGGGAAGCTACATATATCTTGGTTGAATGCAGCGATGAACAGAAAATCCGCGGCAAATTTAACATAAGACAATTAAAAGCATATCATTCCCGAAAGGAAAGAGATTAAAGAAAGAAATCAACGTGATAAATAATACATCAAATTATTTAAGGACAAGACGTGTGTTTATGTTACGTAAAGGAAGGAAAAGGCAAATTACTCAACGGTTAAGTGGGGAGATGTTAGAGGAATGCGTAAAGCCTCTGACGGTAATAAAACAAACCATTCAAGTTTGCTTAGCTAAGAGATAGAATTGTCTTTGTAAATAAATCAAGAACTATGTCATTGTGTTATAGTTAGTAGTGAAATCATAGACTAATTTGTAAAAATTTAAATTGTCTTGTTTCATGGTAAAATTTTGAATAATGTACGTGATAAGATAGTAATCGATAGGAGAAAGTAAACAAAGGTTTGTTACTTAATCATTTGAAATAATTAGCTATAAATTATTGGAATGTACAACAAGCAGTAATAAATTACAAGAATGTAAAATAGAAAAAAAAAATCATTTATTATAAATTGTGTAATCGTAAAAACTTTAATGAGAATTATAGTGTGATAGTTGTTAAGTTCAAATAAAAGGGGAATGTAAATAAGGTTTTGTTCAATTGAAATGAGATTTTGTTGAGAAATTGTAGAATTTTAGGGGAAGAAAATTTTTTTTTGATACGTATAAGAAGTACATTATTAATGTTTATATGTGTAAAATTTAGCGTAAATCAAATTGTAATATAATCTTTGGAAAATCTAACCAAGGATAATTGGAGTGAATAGGTTATCAAGATATTTATACTTAAGCTTATTGTGTTTTCTTTTGTTGTAACCAAGTTGGTAGAACGCTTGTCAACAAAATGTAAATTTTAGCCAATAGATTATTTAGGAGTAATGCATATAAAAAAAATTAATTGACGGAAAAAATGTGTGATAACTAGTTAGCAACAAAAGAATATTTTTTTTTTTACTTTATTTACTTAAAAGGAAGGAATTTTGTAGATATAGAACATGTAAATGAATATTAACTTAACCATTTAAGTAATAGAAAATCTGTAAATGGATTCATAATCTCAAACAAGCGAGCAATAAATTCAGTATCGAGGTTATGAACGACAGTGGTGCAATAATGACAGACAGTGTTGAAAATGGGGGAAGTAAAGGGTAAGTAACGCTACACTCTTTCATGTGGAAGATGATCTTTGGTGACTACACTCTTTTCAATGAAGAATGACCATTGATGAAACTTCAGCAAGGGCATTAATTTGCGATTCCTTGATTCGGGACTCATCAATGAACCCAAATTGGGGACTCTGTAAAGCAATTACGGTAGAGAATTTTTTTTTGAGTAAACGGCACTGTAGCGGGCGTCAACTGTCAAGAGTGATGCATGGTATAGCCAAACGGCCGCCGTTAGACAATGACTTAAGAAAGACAACGCCTTGGCACACAACAGATGTTGGACGTGGATGAACGACATAAGCGCAAGTGGCGACAATAACAAAGAAACAAAAGACGGTGTCAGTTCGTCACAATTACCGACAAAGCGTGTACTAAGGGGACGCCAACATTTTCGACATACACGTGTGAGTTAGCGGCTGCACATGGACATAACATTTTCCACAAAAGCAGTCTAAGAGCGGATGCAATTAAGGACAAAAGAACATACATAGCCGCCCAGCGGGCAACTTGCTTACTGGCACGACATACGGAGCATCTTGTAGGGCTGCAGAACAGATGTTAGTTCCTGGAAGATGACCACCATCAGCGTGTGAACGTAACAAGGGAAGTCGAGGACAATACGGCGATTCGACACACCCGGGTTATGGTACACACATGTGCGGAAAGGAAATCGCTTAGAAAGGACACTAGGGAACGTAAGACAATCACATAACAGACAACCGTGTAATTAGGTCCGTCGTCATACGGGGAGGTGGTGTGGACAGCAAGACTTTTAGAGAGGGGTCTTGGCTGACCTATCAGGAGCAAGGAATTCGGCAAAGGCGGGTGTTAAGAAGACGTCAACATGGAGACAAGGGTGAAGAGCTAATGGGAAGTAGACTAGAGACCCCAGCAAGAGTATCTACGAGGAGCCTTCGCAGAATCGGATGCGAGAAACCAATCATGACAGTGATTGTGGTAAGGGTATGATATCCGTGGAGGGAGTCGTGTTGCTGAAGTAATAAAATAAGGTGTTCGCAGAGAAGAAGCAGTCAGTTTATTTTAAAGAGTCAGTCAGTCTATTTTAAAATCTCAGTTCAGTCTCAGTTCGGTCGTATTCTAATTTTTGTCAGTCAATTCTATTTCGGTATAAACCAGCCAGAGTCTTTCAGATGGACGGTAGTAAAGTGTATTGATACAAGCAGAGAGATCGTTCGGGAGTGTATCAGAAACTATGTAAAACTGTAGAACTAACCCGTGACTAAATACTATGACAATGTCGAGTTAAGTACGATTAGACTTTGTGATCATAAAAATCTCGTTTTTATGAATCGAATGCGAGTGATAAGGTATTGACAATATCCCATTACCGTGACGTAAGTGACATGAGACAATATAGTAAGATTGTGCCACGAATTAACTCACTGAAATGCAAATAAAACCAATTATATTTGCATAGTGAATACATTATAAATGGTACAATCGCTCTAGTTAAACACAGCATAAACTATTGCACACGTACATCGGGAGTGACAAAGAACCTACACGCAAAAGAGTTTTAGACAAGGAAGTAATATTCGAGTTAACGCAATTAGTCATTATCGTTCATGCGAGTATCCGGATAAAATGTGGAACAAATAGTGTCGTGACGGAGTGTCAAGTGTAATTTAATTGGCGTATCTTCAGCCTGGACCTCGTCGCAGAATGAGAGGGACTACGCAGTTAATCACCGCAATTTGGATACAAACACCAAGTAAATTATTATCATTCATGTAACATTAGATTAGGTTGCCACTGTCCTGCCACTCAAAAAGAACTCGCCACTGAGTTGAATATACATATATTTAATTGCTCAAAAGTAACGCAAATTGAGAAATATGAATCCATAGAGTAGGGTATATTGAAATTTATATGGTCATTAATTAACCTTTATTGATTTGTAGATGTGCATAAACGTTAGAGATAATATAACAGCATTGTGTATTTAATATGTTGTATAGAAACGCTAACTTTATTCAGAATTTAAATGATATTGAAAACATATAATAAATTTGTATTGTTTACAAAAATTAATAGTGTCTGAGTCACATAATTGTTATCCACCCAAAACACCTGTTTACATATGGTGCTCCAGAACGCGGGGCGTATTAAAGCTCAGTGATATCAGAGTGTATCATCATATATGGCATGCCCGTCCTGGAGCAGTAAACAAGATCTGTAGTAAAAACCTACATTTATGGAAACTCCTTAGAATAATTTTAATTAATTTATGCAATTAGAGACAAACATAAAACATATTACAGTTGCATATGGTGCCCAACGCGTGGTATTATATTATATTTGTACATGGTGCCCCAACGCGGGACAACAAGCAAAATTTATATAATTAAAACATATCAATTAACATATGCAATTAATAAATTCGCATAACCATATTACATTTATAAGTGTTTATACTTAACCGTTTCATGTCAAATTATAAATCGGCACTTTGGACCGCTTTGCAATCAACAATTCAAATGGTTCGTTGTAAATCGATTTCGTCTTATCACACACACACCCTCACACGAATAAATAAGACATACTTCGCAGACAGAATTATCCGTTTGTTGTGATTCAAACGAACGTGAAATTATGAAATGAGAAACAATTTTCATTTACATTTATCGACAAAATCATTTAAAAGGTTTTTCTGTACTTACAGACTAGACGAAAATCAACGGTGATTAGCTGTCACAAGAGGCGGGTGCGACACAGTAATATAAGCGTTGACGAGTTAACGTCAAATACAGGTGTACTCGAACGCCAAACAACCTTGTCGGCTCCTTGGAATCCTTACACTAATTAACTCTGCAAGACGACTACACACCGTTTAATGCCTTTCATTGCTCCCTGTTTATTTAGCTTTCGGTTCTAATTTTAGCACCCTTAGCAGTGGCGCGTGTCTCCTCCTGGCTATTAAACTTTAATTTTATCCGTACCAATTATTTCGGCTACGGCTCCTTCTTTTCTTGTTATTTTATTTTATTTGCAAATACACAGGACGCTTCAAAGCATATAATACATTAGAACGTGTTCCGCATATACGTTTCTGATGGAAATGAATTCAATTAATACATACATAGCTTCTTCTTAACGATAAAATTTGCTACTCCTGTCTACCGATTAAATCTGAACGAAACCGAACTTTTCTATGGAAAAATAATACAGAGAAGTTTGATCGTCGATTATCTGTAGACCTGTAGCATTACAACAGCTGTACTTATAGAAACACAAAAAAAACACCTACATAGGCTAATTATAAAACATTTATTTTGTTATGGAAGAACTCTACTTTCATTACAGTGTGGCGGGTCAGTCTAACTGAATAAGGACACGATTATTTTTAGAATTATTATGTAGTATAATAACTCAAAGATTTACAGTTGGACGACGTGTAAATAGCTTAAAAGCTATTTCTTTCATTCAAAAAGTAGGTCGATGTTGAATTTACGGATGTGTATATATGTATACAGTTAAAAATGTATCAGATAAGAAATTAAAGGATTAAAATTATTAAAAAAAAAAACAATAAACACAAAAATGCAACAAAAAACGAAAACACTCAAAGCTGATTTTAAATACGCCAAAATGATTGTCAGTCTTACTGTCATTTTGCCAGTTCAAAGCCTGGAAAAGAGTTATGGGAATCAGATTGCAAAAACGTAAAGGTACTTCAATGCAATGTATTGATATGCTCTAAACGAAAAATATTCAGTGTCTCTACTCGACCCCCCACCTCCTCCCCACCACAAGTAGTCCGAGGTGGCGTCCGCACTCTTCGCATGTCATTTGTGAAATCGCAGTCTAACCTCCTCAGGTATCAGACTGTACCACTGTCCGCACTGTTCCTATCATTTCTGTTGTCCGCACTCTTCGCATGTCATTTGTGAAATCGCAGTCTAACCTCCTCAGGTATCAGACTGTACCACTGTCCGCACTGTTCCTATCATTTCTGTTGTCCGCACTCTTCGCATGTCATTTGTGAAATCGCAGTCTAACCTCCTCAGGTATCAGACTGTACCACTGTCCGCACTGTTCCCATCATTTCTGCTGCCCGCACTCTTCGTATATCCCTCGTAATGACCACGTTTTCGACGTCGTATTCTAAAAGGCAGGCAGACGATTAGTTTCGGTACGACTGAATCGATAAAATAAGTAAATAGTATTTTACAAATTATAATATTAATAACTGAATACGTTATCAACAAATTATTACCTTATGCTATTTTTATATGGTCACTGGAACTTAAAATCGGCCTAATGTTCAAAATATGCTGGGCAAAGATTGCTACCAACCGTGACATTCAGTTTTGTTTTAGGATAGCTTATCGTGTTTAATGCGCTTAACGCTGCTAATCTCTCCTCGTCGTTACACCCTAAAATATACACTGCCTTATCTCTGTTATCTGTCACTTGCCAAATTATCTATATTGTGATGTCTTTATAGCGGCAACATGCTACTGCCGCAAGATTCACAGTCCCAACAAAGCTACTTCGCGTACACGTGTGAGCTCAATACAATACGATGCCTCCAATAACGAAAGTTGTAAACACGTTCTATAATACGTATATCACCTCCTTTAACTTTATATTGCTACACTATTTATTGATTATGGTATCAAATGCTTTCGGAGAGTTTTTATACCGGCAACTAGCCTACGTGATGTGAGGAAGACTACCTTGGCCTTTTAGGTTTGGATATGTGCGAGCGATCGACATTTCTATCTTGAAACCGATTAATACGTTACGAATCAAGTAAGCGTCAGGAACGTCTAGTGAGCGGGTAGGAATATACGAGAAACCCCTAGCTCCAAGCCTCAGCGGATCACATATTATAGGCCTACAGCTTGAGTAATTTCAACCCACGATGTATGTATATGTTACTGTAAAAGTGCGAAGTAAGGTAAATCTTAAGATTTACCGTTATATCCTAAGATTTACCGTTTTATGATGGTAAATGTCCGAAGATCTTTTTTAAATGTTTGCATTTCGGACTTTTACCAACAGTTAGTGGTAAATGTCAAGATTTACCGCTGCATTGTGGCAAAAGCGTAATATTTTTAATTTTAAAGAAATTTATAGTTAATAATTTTAAAAAAAAATAATAATTTCCATAAAAAAGCAAAAAGAAAGGCGAGAAAATAATGTATTACACTACTGCTTGTCTCTGAAATAATTTTTATTTAGCGATGTACAATGAATTGTAAAACTACTAAAAAAACCTACAGCCAAAAATATAAATATTGATAAAATTAACATAGTTTACTTAGAAAAAGAACATTTAAAATCATTTTAACAATTTTCTGAACAAAGAACATTTAAAAACTGTTTAACCATTTTGTGAGAATATAATCTTACTGACGAAAACAGAGTCCTTTTTACTGGTTTTTTAGTCCAATAATTAATTGATACAAATAAATGAAAAATTAATAAAAGAATAAAGTAATAAAAGTAAAATAAAATAATTAAAATAATAAAAAATGAAAAATTACTTATTGCAGCAGGGTTGACTGTTATGACATTTAGAATTGCACAACAAAGAGGAGGCTTTGCACAAACACTTCTTCGTAGTACACTTTTTTAAACAATTACAGTTTTTAAAACCTTGTCTTCCAACTAAAGATAATTTATTAATCACTTCTAGAACAGTAACCTCTTCGTTTCCTACTTCTGTAACGGTAATAAAATTTTCTGTACACAGCTTTTACCACAGCGCAGCGGTAAATCTTGACATTTACCACTAACTGTTGGTAAAAGTCCGAAATGCAAACATTTTGAAAGGATCTTTAGATATTTACCATAATAAAACGGTCCTTACTTCGCACTTTTACATTAACATATATACCAAAAGTCGAAGAGTTCTCAGTTTTAACTCGACCGTTTGTCATCTGTCTGTCTGTCTGTCTATCTATCTGTTTGGGGTGTCTCACTCACGATTACATTTGAACGCATCAACCGATTTTTGTAAAATTTCACATACGTGTTCACATTACCCCACACACCTTACTGTTTTTCAAAAATGTGCAGGACCAAAATTTTGAACAAATCTCAAAGTCCGTGCGGGGTAGCAAATTAAAGGGGCTTTGTTAACATCCGAATACAGTGTTCGGTTTTGGATCTCATAATTTTAAAGACACCAGGGTCCAAAAATTGGACCAACAATTTTGAAAATTGCAAAACTACAATGGGTATCAAACTAAAGGGAATTTTAACCAAAATCGTAACGTAGTGTTTACTCTGAAATGTTTTAACTTTAGGTTTAGGGGTACCACGGGCCAAAAATGGAAAGGCCAAAATTTTTTTAATTTTGAAAAATTTGTAAAAATATATATACCGGTAAATAAAAGCAATTTATATCAAATTAGGAGCAATTTTCTTCAAAATACAAACTCGTTATGTCTTATAATTTGACAAGGTTAATATCTGTAGGCCTATATTAATAATAATAATAATAACACCTTGCAACGTTTGGACTGCCTTCAAAACTTTTGTACGCTGTTTCGAAAAAAACTTTACACGTTCTTACCAGTATATGAGAAACGTATTAAATATAGACCTATAGATATCTATGGAAACGTATATAAATATGCTTGGATTAAATTATTTGTCATTTAGGCTTTATGGCTATGGGATTTCACTAAAACCCCAATAGAGTATTATGAATTTTCATTGTTTTTGTACCTACTTATAATAATAGTAATAATGTAAAAAAGTAATAATTTTGTAATGATTGTTTGATAAACAATTATTATTTCACTAAAAAAAATAGTGGGTTGTCGGATTTTTCTGATAAATTGAAACCGTCTCTAATACTGAAATTTATTTAATAATAAGTGTGTTTCGTTCAAAACAGTGAGTCCCGCATCTCAGATAGCTTATTATGAACTACAGTACGTTACAAACACTTTCGCATGTTTATTGTCAGCAACCAACCTTCATACGTGTGTCGCGTTTGAGAAATTAAATGTGATGTATCAGTTTATATGCGGATATCCAAACTTCAATAACGAGATGTAACATACAGTATAGGTTGGTAGAAGCCCTATGTACTGTGAGAAGGAAGTGATATAATTTAAAGACTTACCGTTTACGCTTTTAAATGATATAATTGTGACTACGCTTTTCAAGAAGAGTTAAAAGTAGTACTGTACATACGCACTGTCGTATAAGGCTTTAGGAATAGGTCTTTATAGATTTACAACAAAAAGGAGGGAAAGAATTAATTTTTTTTTTTCAATTAAACATTACAAATTAGGCGATTTTTAATTTTTAACATAATGTTATACGTACTAATCAAGTATTATGAATATGTATACATTTATTTTCATGAAATTTATTTGTTTTAATTAAATATTAATTGAATTTTAACTTATTATAATGCTTTTATCACTGAATTCTAGAAGGCAAGATATTGGGAAAGAAATGATGCAGATGACCTAGAAAAACGGATCTGGAAGGTGTCAAGATAAGAAGGGGTACGTGAGAATACGTGATCAAAATATAATCAGAAGCGAATGGTTTCAGTGAAACTCGTAAACGTACCCTTCACATGATGATAACGACGGCGGCGGTGGCGGTGGCGGTGAAGAGGACGACGACGACAACGACGAGGATGATTATGAGGAAGAGGAGGACGACGACAATGGAAATGTTGATTTATTTTAAAGAATGTTTCGAAAACGATATTTTCCACTCTAATAAGAAATGAAAAATAACTTCTTTCAAATTTTAAACGGAGTGCTCAATCTGGTGGATATTTCTAGTTTATAGGAGAAACTATACACTAGTTATTTCTTGTTTATAGTTTCTCCTATAAACTAGAAATAACGAAATGGGAAAGTAGCGGATAAGTGAAACGAAAGTTAACATCTACGGACAGATTTTTATAAGTATTTTTACACTACGAAGCCAAGGTGTGGAAGATGAACGATACAAAAAGAAGGAAGACTGAAAATGTTGCGCTGGACGAACTACCGGGTGCGAAATAAATGAGATAATGAAAACTAAGGGACTGATAGTCACAGCAGTAAGAGGTGTATCGCCACACGAATGCGGCCGGACGTGGCATAAAATAAGGAATGGCCGTGGCATGACGTACAGCAGTAACTGATGCCAAACGGGCAAAGGAAGAACATCTCAGGGGAAGGAATTAGAATAGTAATTAGCAAGACTAACGATCGGAATCACGAGCACTTGACATAATAAAATGGACGCAAAGTCTGGGATGCGGAACGTACCGACGAAGTTGATGCAAAATCGACAACTAACCGTCGAAGAAATTCATAAGCAAAGTCCCTGACCACAGTTAATTATTAGCAGCATGGTTAATTACTGCTGTTTTGAAAATCAAATTTTTATATTCAGTCCTAAAAGGTGATAGGACGATCAAATTTTGTAAAATAATCGGTTCGTACAGTTAACCATGGCACCGATTCGTCCTTCAGTAATCGAATTGTCGTTCTGGAACAGAGTCTGTTGTGTCAGCACTTCATCAGAACGTCTCCGCGTAGTACAAATGTTAAAAATAAATGGAACTGTGATTATTCAGTGCAATTATTTAGGACTAGATTAAATCAGCCGAGCGGAATAAGCAAACTCAGAAAGGTGATCTCTTTGACGTGAAGGACAGACGGGGGCAGACACCGCTCTTCTAGTCCCAGCAATCTCGAGTGTAATGTTACAATACAAGAGCGGTATGACAAGTATCTGTGTTTGGCAACTTAAGGCGCCGCTGACTCAAATCTGCATTACCGTCTGTTTACAGTGCAAACGACACCTGTTAACATTCCAAACAGATTCATTGATTAGTTTTGTTTTGACAGCTGTTGAAAAATGGGCAAGTCTGTGTATTTTGCAATCGTCGAAAGATAGCAATATCGGTCAGTGATTCGATTTCATTTTTTTTTTTTGATGGGAAAAAGTGTGAGGAAATCAAGTACAATGTGAATCCTGTTTATAAGGACCACGCGCATTCGACGACTACCATCAGATATTGCTTCATTGAATTCAAGCGAAACCGAACGTCCGTCTTTAATGAAAAGAGCGCCCAGGCCGTTCAGTCTCGATTGAACTAGGGAGGATATGGTCGACAAAATACACGATACCGTGTTAGCAGATCGCTGGGTGAAGAGCAGGGAGATTGCTACGAGTGTAAATATCTCAAATATATGTCACCGTAGAAAATATCCATCACGAAAAATTTGGCCGAATTATCCTGATTTATTAAATTCAACTGGGTCGAATATCCTGATTTACTGGGCCGATTCTACGCTGAACTGAAGAGAAAACAACCCCATTTGGTGAAGGAAAAATTGATCTTCCACCATGACAACGCACCAGCTCACTCATCCGCAATCGCCACACAAAAACTGGTAGAATTACGCTACGATTTGCTGCCTCATCCAACGGTTTCCTTCGCCTTGATTTTCCCCGAACATGACAAAAATGGCTTGGTGGAAAGCAGTTCACAACAAACAAGGAGGTCATCGCTAAAACAGAGGCCTGTTTTGCAGAATTCGATAAAACAGCTTAAAAAAATTGGAATATTGATGGATTAAGTGACAAAGCTGAAAAGAGACTACGCCAATGAATACATTTAAAAAAATGCGTTTTCTTGCCTAACACGGGTACTTATCATACCGCCCTCGTACGTTTGGTTAGTAGGCCTACCTGTTTATTGGTCTTAGAAGTAAAGATTTTTTTTTTTTTTGGAAACGTTACCCTAATACTTCATCAGCATGAAGGATCATCAACACGAGGATATCACAGTATTCGATACAAGGTATAATTAACGAATCGTGTTGTCCAGTCAATTTGTGTTGCTGATCTACTAATCAATTCGTTCTGCACGAGACTTTCCGGTTTCTCCATAATCAAATCCTATACTCATCACACTTGAGGAAAACATCGTTGCCTACTTTGTCAATACCAAACTAACCTATTGATGTAATTACTAGCCATATAATACATCGTACACTATTCATATGCATTTTATTTTTCAATTAGTAGCATTAATAATAATATAACACTCAATCGTGGCTCTTATTAAGTTATTTTGAATCGTGGACTAGTGCGAAGAGAGGCAAGGGACGAATTCAGGTTTTTGGGGCATGGAGCTGGACGATAATCCATAGGATTTACGGAAGGATTAGTGAGCAATGATGACGTGTTTAAAAGGGCGCACGAGAAAAACCTCGATAAACCTCGACGATAACAAAAAATTTCATCGAAAGAAAATGTCTACGATTGAATTTCTCAACAATTAGATCGATAGCTACACGGCTATGGCATTACAGAGAAAGACTGTCGGGAGAAATGCAAGTGGAAAGCAACGAAAGAGGTTCTTGCATCACTTTCCTACAATGACAGACTATAAAACGAACAGACCTTAACGATCTAGCGACTTCAGAATATGATCAACCACCATTCCCCTGATTGAAGTTGTAAAAAGCAGACGACTCTTAAAAATCTGCACGTTTCTGACTGGGCTGTCACACAAGCGTCAATAATCTTGGTAAACACGCACTTACATATATCGCTTTCCATAATGCCAGATTTGAAGAGGACGGTACAACTGCCAAACAGGGACGTGCAGTAGACGAGCTACGCTCTAAACGTTAACAAAAATCGGTACGTTTCTGACTGGGCTGTCACACAAGCGTCAAGAATCTTGGTAAACACGCACTTACATTTATCGCTTTCCATAATGTCAGATTTGAAGAGGACGGTACAACTGCTAAACAGGGACGTGCAGTAGACGAGCTACGCTCTAAACGTTAACAAAAATCTGCACGTTTCTGACTGGGCTGTCACACAAGCGTCAACAATCTTGGTAAACACGCACTTACATATATCGCTTTCCATAATGTCAGATTTGAAGAGGACGGTACAACTGCCAAACAGGGACGTGCAGTAGACGAGCTACGCTCTAAACGTTAACAAAAATCTGCACGTTTCTGACTGGGCTGTCACACAAGCGTCAAGAATCTTGGTAAACACGCACTTACATATATCGCTTTCCATAATGTCAGATTTGAAGAGGACGGTACAAATTCCAAACAGGGACGTGCAGTAGACGAGCTACGCTCTAAACGTTAACAAAAATCTGCACGTTTCTGACTGGGCTGTCACACAAGCGTCAAGAATCTTGGTAAACACGCACTTACATATATCGCTTTCCATAATGTCAGATTTGAAGAGGAAGGTACAACTGCCAAACAGGGACGTGCAGTAGACGAGCTACGCTCTAAACGTTAACAAAAATCTGCACGTTTCTGACTGGGCTGTCACACAAGCGTCAAGAATCTTGGTAAACACGCACTTACATATATCGCTTTCCATAATGTCAGATTTGAAGAGGAAGGTACAACTGCCAAACAGGGACGTGCAGTAGACGAGCTACGCTCTAAACGTTAACAAAAATCTGCACGTTTCTGACTGGGCTGTCACACAAGCGTAAAGAATCTTGGTAAACACGCACTTACATATATCGCTTTCCATAATGTCAGATTTGAAGAGGAAGGTACAACTGCCAAACAGGGACGTGCAGTAGACGAGCTACGCTCTAAACGTTAACAAAAATCTGCACGTTTCTGACTGGGCTGTCACACAAGCGTCAACAATCTTGGTAAACACGCACTTACATATATCGCTTTCCATAATGTCAGATTTGAAGAGGAAGGTACAACTGCCAATCAGGGACGTGCAGTAGACGAGCTACGCTCTAAACGTTAACAAAAATCGGCACGTTTCTGACTGGGCTGTCACACAAGCGTCAACAATCTTGGTAAACACGCACTTACATATATCGCTTTCCATAATGTCAGATTTGAAGAGGACGGCACAACTGCCAAACAGGGACGTGCAGTAGACGAGCTACGCTCTAAACGTTAACAAAAATCTGCACGTTTCTGACTGGGCTGTCACACAAGCGTCAGGAATCTTGGTAAACACGCATTTACATATATCGCTTTCCACATGTCAGATTTGAAGAGGACGGTACAACTGCCAAACAGGGACGTGCAGTAGACGAGCTACGCTCTAAACGTTAACAAAAATCTGCACGTTTCTGACTGGGCTGTCACACAAGCGTCAGGAATCTTGGTAAACACGTACTTACATATATCTCTTTCCACATGTCAGATTTGAAGAGGACGGTACAGCTGCCAAACAGGGACGTGCAGTAGACGAGCTACGCTCTAAACGTTAACAAAAATCTGCACGTTTCTGACTGGGCTGTCACACAAGCGTCAGGAATCTTGGTAAACACGCACTTACTTATATCGCTTTCCATAATGTCAGATTTGAAGAGGACGGTACAACTGCCAAACAGGGACGTGCAGTAGACGAGCTACGCTCTAAACGTTAACAAAAATCTGCACGTTTCTGACTGGGCTGTCACACAAGCGTCAGGAATCTTGGTAAACACGCACTTACATATATCGCTTTCCATAATGTCAGATTTGAAGAGGACGGTACAACTGCCAAACAGGGACGTGCAGTAGACGAGCTACGCTCTAAACGTTAACAAAAATCTGCACGTTTCTGACTGGGCTGTCACACAAGCGTAAAGAATCTTGGTAAACACGCACTTACATATATCGCTTTCCATAATGTCAGACTTGAAGAGGACGGTACAACTGCCAAACAGGGACGTGTAGTAGACTTAATTAAAAATTTAACGTTTTTGATTTAACAGGTACTTTATAAATATCTCCAAAGGCTTTATAAACGGGTACTTTTAATTCTCCAAACGCTGTTGCACCAACATAATAATTTAGTACATGTTAAAATAGTACAAGTGTTGAAAACAGCTTTGGAGAGAATTTGACTAATGAGTACAAAATTGTTATACGAGCTGACAGAACGCCATACAGACATAGACACAGGCAGTAAAAATTATATTAAAATACTTATTAAAAGTCAAAT
The DNA here is from genome assembly GCA_034769895.1 of Magicicada septendecula. Classification (NCBI taxonomy): domain Eukaryota; kingdom Metazoa; phylum Arthropoda; class Insecta; order Hemiptera; family Cicadidae; genus Magicicada; species Magicicada septendecula. Next base: position 175,123,937 of record CM068372.1, read on the forward strand.
ATTCGCGTGCGAAGCCGCGGGTAACAGCTAGTAATATATAATCAAAAGATAAAATAATATACATGAATACTAACTACGAAAAAACTCACAACACCCGCAATATACTTGAACTGCACAATTTTGTTGACCCTGTCCTTGTGTTTTGTGAGAGTTGTGGGCTTTTTTTCATGTCAAGTATTCATTTGTATTATTTTAGCTTTTGATTACGTGTTATGTGAACTTTTGTTATTATTATTTTGTTGACTTTCTATCACTCGTTGATAGAATATTATGTATTTTTTTAAATTGGATTAGTTTACAATTAGCCTGAAGACACGGCTACCGATTGTTTTGGGCGGCCGGAACGTCGCATTTGTATTTTTTCTGTGACGGCAAAAGTGCGTCAGTTAGATTCAAATTTAAATTAAAATGTTTACCTCACTTAAAAATCCGTTGGATATAGGACTTCAGCTGTGTAGCGGCAATGAAAATGTTCGATTTGAATTTCTATAATTGTATGACAACAAAATTTATAACAACGCGTGTGTGTTACATAAAACAGCGTAGTTACATGAAATCGTGCCTCACTAATTACAATCTATCGGCAATTGCCTAAACACACTCATTTTACGCACAACAGCACAAACAAGTAAAATCATTCGTAAACGTAAAAATTCTTAACGGCAGTTCAAGGAATATCAATTCACAACGTTAACAGTTAACAAAGTAAAGTTACTTACAGAAGCCACTGTCACACGTAACGCAAACACAGACGACGTAATCCTGAGCCTATCTTCGTCCGTTCACTGACACACACTGAATTGTTTATAGACTAATAACAGCTGCCAATTTACCTTAACACACCACCACCTCTGCCCGTTGGAACAAATATAGACACGTCCGCATTGGAAGTACGGTAGGTAATACACGTCCGTTTTGACAAATCGGCGGCAGGAATGCAGCAGCAACAACTTTAACACAACAATCGATACACATTTAGAAATACATTTATTAATAGCATCACACACACACACTGACATTCTTGCAGTGGAAAACCTGGATCGATTCGAGCACAGAAGGGGTCAACAACCTACGGGATAATCACCATTCAATAACGTCAGTGAGAGTATGTGTGTCATACAAATCAGAAATCGATAAACAGCACGTGTAAAGGGTTGAAATGTAAGAAAACAAAGCTGCCGCGGTTTTGTAACATACCTCCAGCTTGCTCGCGTTTGTTTGTTCTGTTGTTGTGTTCGTATCTTACTTGTAACCAAGCAATAACAAATCAATATACCAATAAAATGAATTATTAATACAGGGAATAAACTGAAATCAATATTACTGCACATATTACAAGTAGTATTGCAACAAAAATTGACACTTCTTGGTCCTTCTACGGAGGATCATGTTGCGAATTGTTAATGTAATTTTCTTATTTTACGAAGGATTTTTAACAATGTTTGATTTTTAACACGGTTTATTACAAATACACGCGGAACGGGTATATTTCTATAACCACGCTCTATCATACAAAACAGGAAAACGGGCGTATTATGAGGGGCCGAACGAGACCGGACCCCCCCCCCCCGGAGAGGGTCTCAAGTCGAAGAGAAATTTTGTCAGTCTCTTAATTTTTAAGCTGTTTTATTAATTTCTCAGCTGTTACGCTAATACAGTAGTAACCCTTTTTTACAATATAAGTTAGGTTGTAAAAAGTACTCTTATGTTCTAAAATAAATAATCAACTCCTTATTCGTTCTTGTGTTACTTTCAATTATTTTTATTTACTCTTTTCGAAACTCATTTCTGTTGTAGAGCATACAAAATCTCAATCTCAGGGTTCATCTATTAGTCATGTCAAAGTATAGTACAAATCGTAAACATATCATAAAACATAATATTTACAAATAATGTTTGGTAATTAGTGGCTGTTGATGTATGTTGTGTATCTGTGGGTTCTTTGGATCATACAAAAGAACAAATGATCAATTGAAAAAGAAACTCTTAATACTAATAATTATTTGTGTACAATTAGTATTCACTATTATAAAGTTTTTATTGTTTTTGTAATAGTATATCGCAGTAACTCGATCTTTAACTGTTAAAATGTTTTCAAATATCTTGATTGATCATTGGAGTAATCTCACCATTCTTGGAGTTTTCTTTACAAGCTTATTTCTTGATCCTTCGCTCCTGGACTTCAAGTTTTTTGTGCCATCGATTAAAACATCCTTCTTTTAGTTATGTCCATAGTTTTTCTGTATTATTTCGTCTATTAACTATGTTTATTCACTTACACTATACACTGTTTTTACTTTTTAAAACCTATCACAGTTGTTCTCACCTTTTTACACTGTTATACTACCTGATTTTTACAATTATTGTTCAATATTATTATATTTGTAATTCTATATGACTTACAGTCTGTAGTTCACTTAGACAAAATAACTGTTTGAGGTTCGCAGACCTCCTCATAGTTTTAATCTAAGGCTATACTCAATGTCTTATTTCTTACATACTAAGTTGAACATTTGTACATTATATTTATGTCTACTAATAACTATTTATATTTTTTTGTCATTTGATCGTCTCTTCTGGGTATTTGTCATCATCAGTTATTGTTTTGTCAGGTTATTTGTATTATTTAAATTCTAAATTTGCATTTTCTATTTCCCTATTCCCCAATGATTTATTTATGATAATATTTCCCTTTTTGTTTCGATTTTCTTTTTATTCCTTGAAAATATTAATTATCTTTAAGTAATGTATTGTCTCTTCTGGGTATTTATTAAGTTTATTTTATTCTTATATTTCTTTTAATATTAATAAGATTGTGTTCCTGCCTATTTCACTACGAATTTTGATGGTATACTTGTCTTTATTCTGAGGTGTAATCTTGTTATGTTATAAGGTCTACAAACAGGTTTGTTACACAGCATTTGCGTTAGTCGCAACTTGTTTTTTCTTTTGTATAAAGTCGATTCGACCGGATCCCCTCCCCCCTAGACAAAATTCTAGATACGCAAATGATACAAAATAACGGTTAAATGAAAATAAACTTAACATTTTATAATAAAACATTTCCTTTAAACATGTAAATATAGGCCTACATGCAAAATACAAATAGACAGTTCAGCTTTTCAGATTACTGAATACGTGATGAGTGTCGTCTCGATTTCCCTAATTTAAAAATTTCCTTTTTGCACAAAAAATACCATTTTGCAGGTGCAGGATTGTGATTGCCTTGGCTTAATCTTGTGTTTTAAATACCGGTAGTTTTTTTTTTAAAGGGTTTGGTGGTTAAGAAAACAATATAAGAAGGGTTTGATCAGACTTTACAGTCGTTCAAATTTACTTACAATGTTTCACTCATTAAAAAAAAAAATCAAATTAAATTAAATTAATACATTAAAAACTAACTTAGACCTACCAGCGGCGTATCTAGAATTTGGCGTCGGGAGGGGTCCGGTGGAGTCGGCTTCATACAAAAGAAAAAACAAGTTAAGACTAATCAACATTACTACCTGTAAAGTGGTTGAAAAACGTGTGATAACATCAATTCCACTAAAGTAAACGGTAATAACACAATAAAAATACGTGTTATTGAAACGTTTTTTAGAAGAATAAGTATTGACTGAATTGAATTTAGTATATTTCATATTTGAAACGTTTACACAAATGCTGTGTAATAAACCCGTTAGTAGGTTTAAAAAAGATTCACTACTACATTAACTATCATCTTCTATATAGGTAACTCAAAGTTCCTTGCAGCAATTATATAATATTGTGATGTTTTTCAATATAGTTTCTTCTGCAAGTAGTGTATTGCGTTTTTGTCTTTTCAACACCTGACGCACGTTTCACTGAAAAATATCAGCATCACCAGAGGTTTGTCAGTAATTTCAATTTTAATTTGTAAGTAAATCAATAAGTAAACTGATTTACTTACAAACCTCTGATGATGCTGATATTTGACAAATCAATTTTGATTTGTAAGTAAATCAATAAGTAAACTGATTTACTTACAAACCTCTGACGATGCTGATATTTTTCAGTGAAACGTGCGTCAGGTGTTGAAAAGACAAAAACGCAATACACTACTTGCAGAAGAAACTACTGTATATTGAAAAACATCACAATATTATATTAACGTACACAGCTGAAATAGTAAAATAGCCTAACAATTAAGAGATAATAAAAAAATTCGTAACCTTTTTACGCCCCTCTTGGGGGGGGGGGTCCGACCCCGTTCGTCCCCCGCCCACGTAAATATGTGCCCGAGATCTACCCAAGAGTCATTCAGTATAATAACAAGCGTAAACCTTGTGCATAAACTCGTGTCAGTGTTATTGCATTTCCCGCTTCTGCCCAGCCGACTTGAAAGGAACGTAGCGTTTCATTTTATACAGGACTATTTCTTCTGTAGTTGAGTTTTACTTCTGTAGTTTGGTGGTGCTTTCTAACAACGTCTATCCTTTTCACGGTTCACGTTTCTTACTTAATGAATCTCGGGTAGGTCTAACTTAGTTTTTAATTTATTACACTGAAAACTCGTTTATCCGAATTTGATGGGACCGTGCCCGTTTCGGATAAATCGAAACTTCTATTTAAATAATAATACATATGTAAGTACAGTAACTTTATTTAATAATAATAATAATTTAAAATTTACTTACAGTGAATATGACACAATAAACTATAAAACGGCACCGCACTGTAAATTATAGTTTCTACAGTACCGGTACTGGAACAGTCCTATTGCTTGTTCGTACAGTAGTCAATCATAGTTTTTTGTCTAAGCTTTGAAGCTCGTTTGCTGGCTCCCCGATCTCGAAGTCGTTTCATTGTTAGAAGTTCTGCAGGGGAAGTTTCGTCTTGTCGCTCCAAATACGACAGTAGCTCTTCAAACATTGATGTTGCCTCTGTATGATTGACTCCCATTTTCTCTTCTACATCATCATCAGAGCTTTTCTCCTCACCGGGCTGTTGTGAACATTGTGCAACAATTTCGTCATCGGAAAACAGCTGATATCCAGGATTGTCTTTTTCCTAATTCATCCACTCATATAGGTCTTCTTCTTGTAACTGTGTGCACACTTCAATGTCTTTTAATATTTCTACAAATTTTGTTTCGGATAAACTGGATTTTCGGATAAACGAGTTTTTAGTGTATTTCAATTTTCAAGTATGCCGGGCGACCTTCAGGTTTTTTTATGGTTGAAGTTTTCTGTCAGTAAAGCCGAACGATGGTAATAGTCCTATCAAACCTTTCTGAAAATGTTTACACACATTCGAATGTTAGGTTTAAAGATCGTATTAAACAACATCTTAACTATGCTTCTGATCACACCAACTCGGAATAATATTTTTTTGTAGTAAGACGTAAGCCTTTTGTCACCAGTGTTTTAATATTTCTGTTGTTTTCTTTTTTTAACGTTTTTTGTATTGGCCATCAAAGGACCGCATGCCAATTTTAATTCTTTACTCTTTGTTCATTTCATTTTCCCCAGTATTCTTTCATCTTTTCACTGTGTCTCTTCTTCCTGTCTTCAGTCCACTTTGACCTGCGTTTTTCTCTCTCCTACCCTGGACTCTTTCCATTTTTAACACTTTTTCCCAAAAAACTTCTCTTTCAATTGCTTCTTCTGAGTGTATATTATTTTTTTCAAAATCATTTTGGACATCTTTAATCCAACTTGATGTTGACTTCTTCCCGCACAGATATTTGAAGATTTGCTTTGTCAACCTATTGTCGTCCATAAATGTCCAAAAAATAATAGTCTTCTTTTTCTCATTGTTTATTTATTTTATTTTATTATTATTATTTATTTTTTTTTTGTATTACTGCAATACTCATCACGTACTAAGGGTGAAACGTCTTAAACATACATATCGCTAAGTGGGCACTTCAAAGAACACAAAATCTCCGGTCCTTCTACGTTCCCAAGTGTCAGTTCGGAAGTTACAGTAAATATCTGTTTGCGCACATGCCGCTTTCCCCACTCAATGTTCACTTTATCGCAATACGACTGGTTCCGAACTTGGTGCTGTTTGTGTTAGAATCAAATTGACTTATCTCCGCCATCTTCAGTGTGTGAACGATTCGGTAACTGACACGGTCTTCACCAGTTAACCACACTGGCAAAAGATTAATGTATCTACATTGTGGTCTACTCGATCTTTTGCCACAGTACTGTGGTTAACTGGCGAAGACCCTGTCAGTTACCGAATCATTCTCACTGAAGATAGAGGATCGTTCTGGTGTGCGTCCAGTACGTCACATGTGGACAGTAATGTTGCTTGCGTGTGAGTGATCTGAGCATGACAGCGGTAAACGAGTTCACACTACTATTGGAAGCAACTCGACCCAGTTGAACAACGCTAATAAAACTTTGTCAGCCTGTACACCTGTGTCATCGAGAAATCTGAAACCAGATCGTTTCGATGTGCAGCCGTACTTCGCGTTTCGTAACTACCTTCTGCATTTCAATTTTCAATTTACGATTTTAATTTTTAGATTCATGTGGCGATCACTATTTCCTACGTGCCGTGATTACGTTCTTTGGGACCTTATTTTCGTTGCTTATCTCTCAACGTTTAAGGTTTCAACCTTTCCTATGGCCCGAATGTTGATTACCTTTCTTCATTGTCAATCGTAATATATTATATAATAATAAATCGACAGAAACCATCAAACGTTATTGGAACAGGGAAGTACTTAATGGCATCACAGTTCCAACGAAAAGACCACATATCACCATTTTGGTTAAAAAGAAAAAAAAGAAGTACAACTCGTTGATATGTCAGTTCCTCTTCTCTACAACTTTAAAAGTGTATTTCAAAAGAAAATCAACAATTATCGACTTATCTACAGAAATTAGAAAGACGTGGTAGGTCAACGAAGGTAACAGAGAACCCAGTATTTCTGGGTAGCACAATACCAAGCACAACAACTAAAGTGATCGAAAAATGTAAACTTAAACAACTCGTTTGGAAATTGCAGAATTCAGTCACATAATCTCGGCCACCTGTCACATATAGTTCGCAAAATATTAGGAGGGGGGGAGCTTTGATAAACTTGGTTTTCCCATAACCCGTTCACCATGAGAGAAACCAACCCATGGTTTTGAAAAATTGTAATAATAATAATAATAATAATAATGATAAAAAATAATAATAATAACAATAATAAGGTCAACAACCATTACAATCATTATTTAATATTTACCTGGTCGCGTCGAAAAAAATTGACCGTATCACGACCAGTATCATGATTGATGGATCCGAGCTTGCTATTGCTTTTAAAACTAAAGGTGTATAACGTTAATACGTTGTTTTAATTGTATTACTATTACGTTTTCGTTTTGTTTGTATTGTGTAATTAACGTCTGGTATGAACAGAACGAGGTCAACGCAGACATCACTAATGCAGACTCATTATCAGCACTGACCCTTGGTACCTGAGACCGTACTCATTCACATCTGAACTTTATGCAGCTACGAGCCGTCCGTCTCTCAGTTCTCCAACGCGTAATATCTGAAAACTATCTTTGATTAGCTTAGACACAACTTAAACAATAAGAACCATTGGAGATTACCATATAACACTGTTACAGTTTTCACAAGAAACTGCAAAATCTGTAATTCGAAATTTTTAAAAAGTTACTGACTTCAAACGCGCTTTAGCATATGTATTGGCTGCCTCACGGAACGTGTTTAAGTAATTAACTTTGTTCACTGTTTTTTAGAAAATTAAAATTTTTAAAAATCCCAAAATGAAAATTAAAAGTGTAAAGATCAACTTCAAGCTAAAATAGGAAATTGGCGTGGAACATACTGTTAGGACGGTCTACTGATCGCCGTATGGTACAGTGGAAAACAAAATACAAGACACCAATTAAATCACTAATCACCAGCTTTAATTTCCACAGTTAAACAGTTCGTAATTAACTCGTACAATATTTCCAGTTAGATTTGTCCACACGCAATAACAATGCGTATTAATATTACACAATTATTAACACAATACTACTTCACTTCGACACACTCAATCCGCACTACTGAAAATCGCTCACGTTAACTGAACTGACAATCCGCCTGCTATGGCTTTATATAGGCCCCGGAGAGGTGCAGTACAGCTTTTGCCTCCTTACTTCACGCCAGCGGATTAATGCTTATCTCAAGTGTTCCTGGAACTCACTAGAATCACCTACGTGAATGACGCAACACAACCACACTGGACGGGGGGAGTGGAGAATGTTCTGGATTGTTCGGTACGCTTCTCGTAACACTAATGTGTTACGTCCTAAGGTAGAATCTAGGGGATCATTTTTCGAAAAAAAACGAGACAAAAATCTATTTTCTGTTCTTGTGGCAAACACAGTACTGTGACGAAGGCCTCAGAAACTGTGGTACAGCCTTTGCCACAGTACTGTGATTTACTGACGCGCATCTTGTCAGTCGTTTCGAAAACCTTTCACTGAAGACGGCCTCCAGAGGTGAGACCGAAACGTCTGATTATAATACCATCGACAATCCGTCTGAAAATTTGGAAGGCCACTGGCTTACGCCCGGACAATAACTTAAATAATAAGCATTTGTACGTATTACTGCATTTTATGTGTAGGCTAACCTGTAACCTCAATACTTGTTTACATTAAATTGAGTTGTTCATTGGTGAATACTAAAAGCGTTCTGCACGTGTTAGTTGTGGTTTCAGAAATACTGTGGATTGGCCATCAGAAGGAACTGTAATTCTGTAAAGGCAATGAAAGCCGCAGTATGGACAGAATATTCTCATATTTCATCGACTACCGAAAACCTCCAACACGGATTGTGTCCAAAGAATGGGACGTCTTGGTGAAATAAAGACAGCCCAACTAAAACATGAAGTATATATACCCATAAAACATTTTCACCTGCCTGGAAATGTAACGCTCCGTATTAAACCAACATTTAGAGACCTGTCAAGTGCAGTCTTGTTGGAAAAATGTGTACAAGGAAAAACTCAAAATATCAACGAGTCGCTAAACAATGTCATCCGGATTTATGTTCCGAAGGAAACACGTGTGATGTTGAAAATGTTTAAATTTGGTGTGTATGAAGCAGTTTCTACCTTCGGTGACGGTTACACTGGGAAATGCAAACTGTAAATTTGGACTTAGACCACGAAAACGGCTTATCAGTGCGATGAGTACGCTAGACTGGAGGCCAACGAATCACAAGGATGAAAAATGTCAGCAGAGCCATAACAAAAGATTATACAAATTAAACATCATTTAAAAAGGAATCTGGAAGACCAGTTTGAAGAGAAAGAAAGAAAGAACCCTCCATATGCCGCTTGGCATGTACTAAAATAAATAATAAAGTGTGATTTTCTTGTATATTTTTGTTTTTAGTGATTTCCCAAAAATCACGGTTTTTAGTACTTACGTACGTTTTTCTAGACACCCATAGAAGGTATCTCTTAAATTTTTTTTATTATGTACACCACACAAGTCTATCACTGGAAATTAAAATTTCAAAAATACAGTGAAACACTGTTATGTAATATTAATTTTTTTTTTAATTTTTAAAAATAAATGTTGGGTGAAAAATTAAGCAAAAATATAAATATCGAGATAATGTTACTTATTTCCAGGTATGTACAAAGAAGTGTTCTAAAAGAAGTAGGAAAACAGACTACTTCTACAGTTGTTAAGGAAAACGTACCGAAATTTACCTGATAATAAATGAATTTCGTTCGAAATAGTGAGCGAAATCTTCAACTGAAGGAGGTTACTAGTTAAATTAGCATTTTAAAAGTTCACATTTATAAAAGGTTTGCGGCAATACATATGCAACATTTCAAATAAATTTATTTTACAAATTGTTTGAAACAAATACGCACATTAGAACAATTCAATAATGATATGTCATTAACACACCGTTCCCTTAGCGGAAGTCCCATGGGTAGCCTATCACGAACCTAAGACGCTAATAATCCCTCGTTTATAGACGAACAAGAAAAATAAATAAATTATCAGTCTTCGATCAGGGAAGGTGACTTAATGTAACGTCATCCAGCTTATAGACATTCCATTCTTGTTGCGTCTTTTTGTTACTGAAGTAGAAAACAAGCCTGTAAACATGGAATGTGTAGGCCTACTTGTCGTTTGACATGTTAAGTATAGGCCAACGGCAAGGTGCACGGTGTTGATCCCCACATGTTGTCACTTTGATAACCGTACAGTACCAGCTGACTTCAAACACTACTATCCATGGATTTAACGAAACATTTCAACTGCCATAGAAACAAAATGTAGTGCGTACGAAATTAAAATTACACAGCTGAAACATGAATGTTCTTCTAGCCTCCGTAACAGCAGCTTTGCGTGCTTCATACCGCATGTAAAACTTGTGACATATTTTTTTTCATCCTCATCCAATAAAGTATTAATTTTTCTGCTAAAAAAATTTATTAAATTTGTAATTTGGTACATTATGAATCATGTTGGGAAGAAGGAACAAACGTACTGAAATAAAGTGTTTGGCATTCGCAGATGACTTTGCTATACTTTCTGAACATCTTACATCTGCAGTAACACAAGTTAATTTTTTAGAGGACATATCCAGTAGAACAGGCTTAAGAATTTCTGCAGAAAAAACAAATTTCTCACGAACATTAAAAATGCGCCAAAATTCCTGGTAACAGATACTGGTCGAATAGAGACGGTTCGAAGATTTAAGTATCTAGGAGAAATAATTCAAGACAATGGCTTAGAAAAATTTGCTATAGAAGAAAGGATTCATAAGATGGAAAGGGCATATGGTATAACTAAAGATATTTACATTAAAAGTGGATATCTAAAAATGCGAAAATAAGGCATTACAGTACAGTAGTGAAGCCAGAATCCCTATATGCAAGTGAATGTCTAGCATTGAATTATAATTTGGACAAACTAGAAATATTGGAGAGACGAATTATTAGGAAAATATTAGGCCCACGAAAAACTTCAGAAGGTTGGAAAGTAAGAAGTAATGATGATTTATATCAAAGTATAGAAAATATAACAGAAACAATGAGAAAAAGAAGACTATTATTTTTTGGACTTTTATATAGAATGGACGACAATGGGTTGACAAAGCAAATCTTCAAATATGGATTAAAGAAGTCCAAAAGGATTTAGAAAAAAAATAATATACACACAGAAGAAGCAATTGAAAGAGAAGTTTTTCGGGCAAAAGTATTAAAAATGGAAGGAATCCAGGGTAGGAGAGAGAAAAACGCAGGTTCAAAGCGGACTGAAGACTGGAAGAAGAGACAC